>CM060354.1:118562898-121344846 GCA_030545235.1 Helianthus tuberosus
GAAGACTATGCGGACAAGCCGCATGGTGGTGAAAATGTGGTTCAAGGTGGTTATGGTCAGGGTCATGGTGGGATGTTTTATGATTATACGCAGCAATCGTATATGCCGGGATGGGCCTATGAGGCACAATGCAAGAAGTAATTGCAAATCAACGCCCTCCGGCATCCGTGTTTGATACGTGGTCGGGCTCGGAGAGGACGCTTTTTGATCAAACACGAGGAATAGTGCGAGTATAGAGCGGGCCTTGAAACATAACTTAGATCGTCACGAGTTATGGAATCGTACAAATGCATATTCCCGGGAAGTGGAAGTAAATAACCGTTATTTTGATGATCAAGAAAGGCGATTGCATGCGGATTATCATGCCGGGCGGCCGGTGGTTGTGGATCCACAACATGTGGATTATGCGTCTCTACCACCATATGATGGTAGTATGTCGTATCCAACCCCGCCGATCCACCACTCGCAATGGATTGACCCAAGGCAACGAGAGGGAGGCGCAACAACAAGAAGGAGGAAGTAGTAGCGGTTCGTTCGCGTTCGGTGAATGGAATGACGTGATGTCTTCCGTTTTTGGACCTCCGGGACCGCGCTATTATTAGTAAGGTTGTGTTTTTTCCTTTTGTATATTTTTTGTGCATATTTGATAGTTTGTTTGTTTAAGGATTGGGAGGTTGGGTGGTGTTTTGATATGTTGTGTTTGGGTTGGTGCTAGTTGGTGGTGTTTTATGTTAAAAAGAAGAAAAACATAAAAAAAAAATTATAAAATGAAAAATTCAAAAAGAAATTTGGGGTTTGAGTGAAGAAGCGTTTTTGTTGATGTTGAAAAAAAAAAGTTTTAGTGGTCAAAGCCTCTCAAAACCATACATTGGGGTCAATGTATCCCAAGTGTGGGGATGGGGGGAATTTTTTGAAGATTTTGAAAAATTTTGAGCCAAGTGAAACGATGTGAAAATTTGAACACCCTAGATTAACCCCAAGTTGATGCGCCGGCAACCCTTGATACCTTTTTCATTCTTGGTGAGAGTTGTAGCCACAATTGTACATAAATAATGATTTTCTTTGATGAGTGTGGCTACGGGTGGGGGTGCATTAGAACTTGTGCTTGAATGCGATTTGAGTCCTTAGTTAGATATAAATGCAAAAAGGATAAGGGCATTTAGGTAGCCTCGTCGTTGGTGTGAGCAAGTGTGGGATTTGGGGGTTGGACCTCATAAGTTATATATATGAGCATGGTAGTGAGAGGGGCGGGGGTTTGGACATTTAGTTGCCCATTTTGTGCCTTAAAAGCCTATCAATTGTTACCCCTGGCTACTTATCTAAAAATTTACCCAAAAATTTGACCCGGTCTTATAGTGTTAGTGATAGTATTAGTAGTTTTAGTAGTTTGAAGTAGATATGTTTGATGCATTATTGTATTTTTGTTTGTTTAAAAAAAAAAAAAAAGAGAAAAAGCAATGAAAAAAAAAAAGAAGTGATGTTAGTTATCTTGTGTATAGTAGTTAAGTTTGATAGTTGTTTGTTGTTTGTTTGTGTAATAAAAGACTGGGTCAAGTTTTCGCTACTTCATATATATTCCATTTCCTACCCATACGCCTAGCCACGTTACAACCTTGAAAGTCCCTTTGATTTGCATTTATGTTTGACACATTTTAGGAGAATGATTGATTTAGGTACAAGCTTATGATTGTGCAACCACCCGTTTGCCTAGTGTGTGTCTAGCTTATCTTTGCTAGTTTTCACTTGTAGCCGAGAGGAGAGATTTAGAGAGGGGTGCATTGGTTGGGTGTTAAAAAGGGGTTAGTAAAAGATTGCATGTTTGTGCTTGGTTTAATTTGATCACTTATTTTGAAACTGATTTGATGAGTTGCTTGGGACAAGCAACGGTTAAGTGTGGGGATGTGACGGGTGGTCCATTGGACAACCCTTAATCATGTTAAAAGATGAAATAATCATTCACTTAATCGTGTAATTATCTTGAATTAGATAACTACTATTGCATATGTTTCAGGTGCGGTTCGGGAGCTTAAAGTGGATAAAATGCAGCTTTGGAGGGTATTGGAGATGAACGGGTCGAGCAATGAACAAAAGATGAAACAAGGAAGATAAATCAGCTCACCACCGTAAATTACGGTCCTACCGTAATTTACGGTGGACCTGGAATTCAGCCAAAGCTTACCGTAAATCAGTCAACAATCACCGTAACACTTTTAACTTCACCGTAAATTACGGTGAGACCGTAATTTACGGTAGAGTCGACGGAAAAATTGTAACTGCCTTCATTTAAGCAGTTTTATTATGTCTTTTCACATGTTCTCATCATTGGTCGGTTTTGGAACTCACTAGGGGCGAATTTTGGTGTTCTTGCTTGGTTTTGGACAATCTCTAACATTGGGTTTGTGTCTTTGATCCGTATGAACAATACTATCTTTGTTATGATGTTGATTCGAGCCATGTGTGGCTAAACACTTTATGATTGTCCTAGATTGAAGGTTGGTTTGAGACATTTTGTATTTGATTTCCTAATTTCTAGAATAGCAATCCTTATCTTTATGGTTGGTTTGTTATGGTGTGTGATTGTTTGTTAGTAACTTGTTAATTCTTATGTTAATCTAGTTTGAAACCATACGTTCTTGGTGCCGTTGGCAATCGAGATATCATGGGTATAATTAGGATTGGGTAAGGGTTGATTGATCATCGGGTAACAACCTCACGTTCTAGGAATCTGAGTACTTAGTTCCCTTTCATCACTGCAAGTAATCACACATGAGCTATGTCTATGTAGTTCTTTCTAGTGGAATGATAATATGAATGTCGATACAAACCGGAAATCTAGGATGGTCATTTGTCTCTAATTTGCTTACAACCAAACTTTTCTCTTGCAATTTACTTAGTTTAATTTAGTCTAAAACCAATTCACTCACATAAACTCTTGAATTTTATTTCTCTTGCAATTAGATTAATTTAGTTAAATTTAGATAAACTTTGAAATAACACATTTTCCACAAACTCCCTGTGTTCGATACCCACTTGCCACTATCTATATAGTTGTGTTTTTGGGATTAAATTTGCGTGACCACGACAATCACGTCAAATTTTGGCGCCGTTGCCGGGGAGTAGTGCGCAACGTGTGTTATTTTCTTTCTTTCTTTTTTAAGTTTGTTATTTTTCTGGTTTACGCTGGGTGTGTTAGTGTGCAGGTATTGACAGGTGCATGCGTACTAGGAGCTCTCACAAGCTATCACCTTTGGCATTTGATCCGGAAATTGAGCGAACGTTAAGAGGAAACAGAATTTTGCTAAGAGAGAACAGAATCAGTGGTTCACCAACAACACCAACTACACCAATCACGTCAAATTTTGGCGCCGCTACCGGGTGAACCTACTTCACCATTCATACCAACATCCACTCAACCTTCACCAAATACCACCATGCCTAGTTCTACTACCGAATTTACTTCACCATTTGATATTCCATCACCCAATACTACATTACCTACCACTACTCAAACTGAACCTACCATTACCTTTAGCCCTGCTTCTACAATTCCACCACTTACCCATTTCTTTCCAGTTTCAGGTCAATCCTCATCCACCTATACATTACCACAAGGCTCAACTGTTGTTCATGCTACTTCATCATTTGGAGTACCAAACCAATCAGGTTTTCAATACTCATCTATTCCATTTGGGCCATCATCGGGGGGTATAGAAGGAGATGGATATGAAGAAGGATATGAAGATTTTGAGGGTTATGAGGAAGAGGGTTATGCGTATGTGGGTAGTGGAGATCAAGGGGAGTTGACTTATGTACCTGGTCAAACGCAAAGAATGTCAAGTGTTGGTGGGATTCCACAACAACAACTCATACCACAACACATTAGACCAAGGCCACAAGGGCCACCATTGCAACGCCCTATACCATTGCAACAAATTCGGCCACAGAATGTACAACCAAATGTTCAACAATTCCAAAGGGCCAATTCAACGCCCACCAATGCCGCAATAGCAATTTCAACAACCAAATGCACCACAAGGGCATGTACCAAGGCCAATGGGTCCTATTCGCCCAAGGGGTAGGTTTGGTATACCATGGAGACACCTTAGAGAAAATGTGAGGGGCATCGAAGCACATTTTCGGCCGGTAATCACTAAAAACCCTTCACCGGTAGTTATTCCTCACAATGATCAAGGGAGAACATTTGAAGTGAGGACCAACTCTTTGCAAAGTTTACCAAAATACAAGGGGTTGGCAACGGAGGAGCCTTACTTTCATTTAGAGGCTTATGACTCGATTTGCAACACTCTTGGGAGTCAAGGGTTCTCGGCTGATGACATCAAATTGGTATTATTCCAATTTTCTTTGGAAGATAAGGCGAAGAAATGGTTCTACACGTTACCTTCGGCATCCATATATACATGGGGGGAGATGCAACAAACTTTCTTGGATGAGTTTTACACCGCCCAAAAGACCAACGATGCAAGAAAGGGGTTGAGAAGCTTCCAACAACAACATGGTGAGATGTTTCATGAGGCATTCGAGCGTTTCAATATGATGATTAAAAATTGCCCTCACCATGGAATTGAATTGTGGGAGTTGATGAATGCCTTTCACGAGGGGTTGAGTGCCGAAGATGCACGTGACTTGATGTCTATTACCGGTGGGACTTTTGGAACAAATTATGAGAATGATGATTGGGAGTTTTTGGAAAGCATGGCAACTACATCAAAGAGGAAAGCTCAAGCCTCAAGAAGAGCTCGACCGGCCGTTGCCCGACCTCAAGTGCACGCCATAGATGACGGTAATGTTCAAACTACTAACCAAATTTATGATGTGTGTGCATTGTGTAATGAAATAGGTCATGCGGCTGAAAATTGCCAAGGGTTGATGGAAGGGCAATATGAAGAGGTGCATGCGGTTCAAGGTCAAGGTCAAGGAGGGGGTGGTAGAAACTACAACAATATGAATTCTAACACTTACCACCCCGGGTTGAGGAATCATCCGAATTTTCGTTATGGGAACCCTTCGAATCAATCAAACCCGAATTTTCAAGGTAGCCAAGGAAACTATGGTTCGCGCCAACCTTATAACAATCAAGGTGGATATAGAAGTGGGAACAACCAAGGGTACCAAAGGCAAACGGGTCAAGAACAAGGGGGGTCTTTGGGTGGAAACGAAATGATGGATATGTTGAAGAGCATGCAAGCGGAGATGCAAAAGAGAAACCAAATGGATGATGCTCGTATACAAAAAGATGAGGCCCGAGATAAGGCAATTCAAACTTTGACCACCCAAATGGGTCAACTTGCAACTGAAGTGTCAGAATTGAAGAAAAATAAAGGTCAATTACCAAGCGACACTAAGGTAAACCCATCTCATGGTACTTCTAGAGGTAATCATGTTCCCATTCATCATGTAAGTGTTTTGAGGAGTGGGAAGGAGTATAAAACCAATCCTTCACCGGATTTGGTTGATGGGGTGGTTGAAGATATAACGGGTCAAGATAGTGAGGAAGAAAATGAACCACCTATTGTTTCTTCTAAAAAATCCAATTTTGAAAAACCCGAAGCTAGTAAGGAAAAAGAAAAGATAAATGAGGGTGAGGGATCTAGTGAAGTACCATTTCCCTCGGCTTTATTGGATCCGAGTAGAAAAAATTTTATTTCAAAACGGGGTCCTCAAAAAGAGGAAATGTGGGAGGTTTTTAAACAGGTTAAAATCAATCTTCCTTTGCTTGAAGCTATTAAACAGGTACCCGCTTACGCGAAGTTTTTAAAAGAATTGTGTACCCAAAAGAGGCAACAAAAAGTGCCTAAATTGGTTGATTTGAAGGAGCGGGTAAGCGCGGTTTTGAAAGGAGATCTTCCTCCTAAGTTACAAGATCCGGGAACGCCTTTTATAAATATTCAAGTAGGAAATTTTCAAACTGCGAGGGCGTTATTGGATCTTGGAGCCGGAGTAAGTATCTTACCGGGGGGGTTATATGACCAATATGATTTTGGTCCATTGAAACGGGTTGAGACAACGGTGGTATTAGCCAATTTGTCTCATAAACTTCCTCGGGGGATTGTACGGGATGTGATAGTTAAGGTTGATGAGTTTTATTATCCCGTGGACTTTCTTGTGCTAGACTACTCATCCGCGGACCCAATTCAACAACAAAATATTATTTTGGGTCGGCCGTTTTTAAACACCGCACATGCCGTTATTGATTGTCGATATGGTACGGTCGACATGACATTCGGTAATAGAAAGATGAGATTAAACGTTTTTACTAATGGTACTAATGTTTATGATGAGTGTTTTGTAGCAAACTTCATAGATGAATATGACCCAAAGGAGTTCGAGGAAGAGATTTTGGGTTCTTGTGTTCGTGGTGTGTCTTTGCAGGTGCACGCATGTGATTTGGAAAAAGAAGAGAAAGAGCAAGAGGCTCTTGCGGTAAAAGAAGGAAGACCGCCATGGACTCACCAAACGGATACTCTACCGGTGGAAATTGATTCGGGTACAAAGCCGTCCTTGGAATGTCCACCAAGTGTGGAATTGAAAGAGCTACCAAAGCATCTAAAATATGTATTTTTGGGGGACAATGACACTTTACCGGTGATCATTGCTTCTAATTTGGAGGTAGCTCAAGAGGAGGAGTTGATACGGGTGTTGAAGGCTCACAAGGCGGCAATAGGGTGGACAATAGCCGATTTAAAGGGTATTAGTCCTTCCATTGTAATGCACAAAATCATTACAAGTGAGGATGCAAAGCCGACACGTGAAACACAAAGAAGGTTAAACCCGAATCTGAGAGAGGTGGTAAAGAAGGAAGTTATCAAGTGGTTGGATGCGGGGATCATATATCCCATTTCGGACAGTGCGTGGGTAAGTCCGACTCAGGTAGTGCCTAAAAAGTCGGGCATTCAGGTAATAAAAGATGAGCAAGGTGAGCAAATCGCCACCCGCCCGGTAACCGGGTGGCGAGTTTGTATCGATTATAGGAAATTAAACGCAGCTACCTCCAAAGACCATTTCCCGTTACCCTTTATTGACCAAATCATTGAAAAACTTTCCGGTCAAAAATACTATTGTTTTTTGGATGGGTACTCGGGATATAACCAAATTGCTATTCACCCGGACGACCAACACAAAGCCACGTTTACATGTCCATATGGTACATTTGCCTTTCGGCGAATGCCATTCGGACTATGTAACGCCCCCGCCACATTCCAAAGATGTATGATGAGTATATTTTCGGACATGGTGGGGGAGTCTCTTGAAGTGTTTATGGATGATTTTTCTATTTTTGGGCCAAGTTTGACTCTTGTCTTGATGAGTTAGAAAAAGTTTTGAAAAGGTGTGTGGAGACAAACTTGGTCCTAAGTTGGGAAAAGAGCCATTTTATGGTTCAAGAGGGTATTGTGTTGGGGCATGTGATTTCGGACCGGGGAATGGAGGTAGATAAAGCAAAAATTCGGGTAATTTCATCTCTACCCCCACCAAAGAATGTTAAGGGGGTGAGATCATTTTTGGGACATGCGGGGTTTTATAGAAGGTTTATTAAGGGCTTTAGTGTAATTACAAAACCTTTATGTAACTTATTGTTGAAAGATGTTCCCTTTGATTTTACTGACGAATGTTTGCAAGCGTTTCATGTGTTGAAGGAACAATTGGTGAAGGCTCCTATCTTGCAGCCACCGGATTGGTCGAAGCCGTTTGAAATTATGTGTGATGCTAGTGATACGACCATTGGAGCGGTTTTGGGTCAAAGCGTTGATAAGAAGCCGGTGGTAATTTACTATGCAAGTAAAACTTTGTCCGAGGCACAACTGAATTACACCACAACCGAGAAAGAATTATTAGCGGTGGTGTATGCCTTGGACAAGTTTAGAGCTTACATTTGGGGGAGCAAGGTGATTGTGTATTCGGATCATAGCGCGGTCCGATATCTAATGGAAAAGAAGGATGCAAAGCCCCGGTTGATTCGTTGGGTGCTTTTGTTACAAGAATTCGATCTCGAGATTCGGGACAAGAAAGGCTGTGAAAATGTTGTTGCGGATCATTTGTCCCGAATCCCGTTGGAAGGTGTTGATGACCCGAGCGAGATTAATGAACGGTTTCCCGATGAACAATTGTTAGCCGTTTCTACTTTTGTTGCACCTTGGTACGCCCATTATGTGAATTATTTGGCTAAGGGTGCAATTCCGAATCATTGGACGAAGAAGAGACGACAACAATTTCTAAGTCAAGTTAAGCAATATATTTGGGATGAACCGGATTTGTTCAAAATTGGACCCGACCAAGTAATACGAAGATGCGTTCCCGAAACGGAAGTTTTAGAGATTTTGACTCATGCTCATTCATCGGCATGTGGAGGGCATTTTAGTGGGAACAAGACGGGTTATCGGGTGTTATCTAGTGGGTTTTATTGGCCCACGATTTTCAAGGATTCTTGTGAGTATGCCCGAAATTGCATCAATTGTCAAAGAGTGGGAAGTATTTCGAAACGGGATGAAATGCCGTTACAACCGATTTTGGTAGTGGAGGTATTTGACGTTTGGGGGATAGATTTTATGGGTCCGTTTCCTAATTCGAATGGGTTCTTGTATATATTGGTTGCGGTAGATTATGTGACAAAGTGGATAGAAGCCATTGCTACAAGGACCAATGATCATTCCGTGGTGTGTAAGTTTGTGCAATCCAATATATTCGCTCGTTTTGGTGTGCCAAGGGTGATAATAAGTGATGGTGGTTCACATTTCAAAAATTTTAATTTTGCAAAATTGCTTAAAAGATATAATGTGAACCATCGTGTGGCGACACCGTACCATCCGCAAACAAGTGGACAAGTTGAAGTGTCCAACCGTCAAATTAAGGAGATTCTCATGAAGACGGTAAGAACGGATCGAAAAGATTGGTCAAGTAAACTTGATGATGCGTTGTGGGCATATCGAACGGCCTACAAAACTCCAATTGGAACCACCCCTTATCGGATGGTGTATGGGAAGGGGTGTCATTTACCAATGGAGTTAGCACATCGAGCGCATTGGGCCATTAAAACTGTTAATGCGGATTATGACGAAGCGGGTCGAACAAGGAAGTTGCAATTGAATGAGATCGAGGAGATAAGAGATGAAGCTTATGAATGTGCTTCCGCATACAAAGACAAACTGAAGAAAGTTCATGATGCAAAGATAAGGAAAAAGAACTTCGAAGTGGGTCAAAAGGTGTGGTTGTACAATTCAAGGTTGAAGATGTTTGCGGGAAAACTCAAGAGCAAGTGGATGGGTCCTTACATCATCCGAAGAATGGGAAAATTTGGTGATGTTGATATAGAAGACGAACAATCCAATAGGCAACAAACGGTGAACGGTCACCGGTTAAAGCCGTACTTGGATGGGAACGACATCAACACCTTGGAGCTTGACAAAGCGGGCTACATCTTACGCCCGGTCGATGAGGAACAACCATGAGAGGCCCAGGTTTGATAGTGTAAATAGTAGTATTTTGTTTGATTTTGATTTGTATAGTTTGCACAATTACCGTATTTCCTTGAAATTCGTGTTTGAAACAAGTGTGGGGATATTCGGGTTACGAATTATTCTAACATTGTGTTGAGGACAACACGGGACTTTCGAGGGGGTAGGGTTTTTACGTGTTTTTGTAAAAATTTAAAAACATAAAAAAATTGGAAAAATTGAAAAAAATATAAAAATTAGGCACAAAGATCACATTTTTCAGCAAACATCAATGCCCAGTTCATACCGTAATTAACCGTAAATTACGGTAGGCAATGAAAATATTTGGTAATTACGGTGAAAGTCTCCTGATTTACGATAGGGTTTGATGTTCAGTGTTCACCGTAATTTACGGCTTAGCCGTACTTTACGGTGGAGATAAAACTTGCGAGGTCTTTACGGTAAATCTCTACTGATTTACGGTGAGGGCTTATGTTCAGATCATACCGTAAATTACGGTATGACCGTAATTTACGGTACGCAGGTTATGTTAATATGTGGTCCGGTTCTTGTGTATATTTAAAAAAAAATAATAATAATAATAACAACATTACGTGACATAACCCTATCCACACAAGTCTTCTTCATCTATCACTATCCATCTTCTTCACAAGAACCCACAAAACCCCATAGCTTCTTCAATCTTCAATCCCTCATATCTCAACCAATTTTTGCTCAAATCAAGTGAAATCAGAGTCCTTCTTGACTAATTTTCAACGTAGTATCTGATTTTGCTAAGAAACATACGAGAAAACGCAGTTTTAGGGTCCGAATTCTAAACCCTAGTTCGAAAAATTTGGGGGTTTTTGGAGCTTTTGTTTCACAAGCACTTTAGCATCTTCAAGCAAAGGTATGAAAGCTTATTTGTTGTATTTTGATACTACATTGTGAAAAGTAAGGTTATTTAGGTTACTTGTCCATACCCACTTGCTTGTTCTTAGATATGATTATGAAATTGATTATTTGAACATGGTTATGGTTGTAGATGTAGGATTTGTGGTTAAAGTAGTGAACTTTTGGGTATCTCTACATTGTAGAGACACCATGCCCGATTTTTGAAAAATGTTTGATATACTTTTGGTTCACTAGCATCTACAATTATAATAACAAGCAAGTGTGGGGATGTTTTGAAAAGAGGGTTTAATTTTGTTTCTTTGGTTGTGTTGTTTGCTCTAATGTGTGTAGGAATGGCACGAACTAAAGAAAAGACGGGAGCTGGTTCGTCTTCGTCTTCAAAAGGAAAGGGTAAACAGCCGGAACAACAACCAAAGAAGAGACAATATTTGGGTCGAGTGGATGAAAGCGAAATTGAAAGCGAAGAAGAGATGAAATTGGACCCGGCAGAGAAACCGAAATGGGACTCGGGGCCTTTGGATGAACAATCAGAGGCATGGCAGCCAACGTTATATAATGATTGCATGAATAAGTTGAAGAATAAGGCAGCGGCCTTTATATGTGAAAGGGATGTTCGAGAAGCTGAGTTTGGGCAGTTTGGGGTGTTTGATAAGTTCCGGGCTCTAGGTTGGGAGTCGGCGCTTAGTTGTTTTGACAAGGATAAAAGCAATTTGTTTATCACTGAAATCCAAGAGTGGATGGCAACGCTTAAGGTCAACACGTATGACAGGCCATCGAATATGAAGCTGACGGGTGTTGTGAATGGAGTTCCCGTGGAAATGTCTTTTGATACCTTGAAGAAGCTCGGAAAATATGACAGTTTACCAGCCCGCGATTATATGATACCGACTTTGGATGATCTTCTTGTGAAGCCGGAGAAACATCAACGATGGAATGATATGTTGGCAGCATTGTTTTTTACCCGGAAGATACAGTGGTATTCTATACCGGAAGAATTTGAAAATTGAAGCTAAATTGTTGCATACAATCTGTCTTCTCAATGTTATTCCAAGGAGGGGAGATAAAGAACAGGTGAGGTTTCCTGAAGTGCATGTTCTTTATTCGTTGATGCACGGGGGTCCGCGTTTTCCTATACGTTATCTTATTATGAACCACTTATGGATCTGTCGGAACAAGTATGGAAGAGACATCGTCCCGTACTGTCGAATAATTACGGGGTTGATGAAACAACAGAAGGCGATTACATCCGAAGATCGAGGAGCAACGAAAAGGCATCAGCCTTTTACGTTGGATAAGTTGGGGAATGTTTGGACGTATACTCAGTCGGAGCGGTATCACAAGTTAAAGTCGGAAGGGCAACGGTGGAGGGCACTAAAGTTGGGTGCACGAGATTTGTTACCGGGAGAGCCGGATGAGCCAGAGAGCGATGAAGAAGTAGTTCCGAGTGGAGATGAAGACTATGCGGACAAGCCGCATGGTGGTGAAAATGTGGTTCAAGGTGGTTATGGTCAGGGTCATGGTGGGATGTTTTATGATTATACGCAGCAATCGTATATGCCGGGATGGGCCTATGAAGGCACAATGCAAGAAGTAATTGCAAATCAACGCCCTCCGGCATCCGTGTTTGATACGTGGTCGGGCTCGGAGAGGACGCTTTTTGATCAAAACACGAGGAATAGTGCGAGTATAGAGCGGGCCTTGAAACATAACTTAGATCGTCACGAGTTATGGAATCGTACAAATGCATATTCCCGGGAAGTGGAAGTAAATAACCGTTATTTTGATGATCAAGAAAGGCGATTGCATGCGGATTATCATGCCGGGCGGCCGGTGGTTGTGGATCCACAACATGTGGATTATGCGTCTCTACCACCATATGATGGTAGTATGTCGTATCCAACCCCGCCGATCCACCACTCGCAATGGATTGACCCAAGGCAACGAGAGGGAGCGCAACAACAAGAAGGAGGAAGTAGTAGCGGTTCGTTCGCGTTCGGTGAATGGAATGACGTGATGTCTTCCGTTTTTGGACCTCCGGGACCGCGCTATTATTAGTAAGGTTGTGTTTTTCCTTTTGTATATTTTTGTGCATATTTGATAGTTTGTTTGTTTAAGGATTGGGAGGTTGGGTGGTGTTTTGATATGTTGTGTTTGGGTTGGTGCTAGTTGGTGGTGTTTTATGTTAAAAAGAAGAAAAACATAAAAAAAAAATTATAAAATGAAAAATTCAAAAAGAAATTTGGGGTTTGAGTGAAGAAGCGTTTTTGTTGATGTTGAAAAAAAAAAGTTTTAGTGGTCAAAGCCTCTCAAAACCATACATTGGGGTCAATGTATCCCAAGTGTGGGGATGGGGGGAATTTTTTGAAGATTTTGAAAAATTTTGAGCCAAGTGAAACGATGTGAAAATTTGAACACCCTAGATTAACCCCAAGTTGATGCGCCGGCAACCCTTGATACCTTTTTCATTCTTGGTGAGAGTTGTAGCCACAATTGTACATAAATAATGATTTTCTTTGATGAGTGTGGCTACGGGTGGGGGTGCATTAGAACTTGTGCTTGAATGCGATTTGAGTCCTTAGTTAGATATAAATGCAAAAAGGATAAGGGCATTTAGGTAGCCTCGTCGTTGGTGTGAGCAAGTGTGGGATTTGGGGGGTTGGACCTCATAAGTTATATATATGAGCATGGTAGTGAGAGGGGCGGGGGTTTGGACATTTAGTTGCCCATTTTGTGCCTTAAAAGCCTATCAATTGTTACCCCTGGCTACTTATCTAAAAATTTACCCAAAAATTTGACCCGGTCTTATAGTGTTAGTGATAGTATTAGTAGTTTTAGTAGTTTGAAGTAGATATGTTTGATGCATTATTGTATTTTTGTTTGTTTAAAAAAAAAAAAAAAGAGAAAAAGCAATGAAAAAAAAAAAAGAAGTGATGTTAGTTATCTTGTGTATAGTAGTTAAGTTTGATAGTTGTTTGTTGTTTGTTTGTGTAATAAAAGACTGGGTCAAGTTTTCGCTACTTCATATATATTCCATTTCCTACCCATACGCCTAGCCACGTTACAACCTTGAAAGTCCCTTTGATTTGCATTTATGTTTGACACATTTTAGGAGAATGATTGATTTAGGTACAAGCTTATGATTGTGCAACCACCCGTTTGCCTAGTGTGTGTCTAGCTTATCTTTGCTAGTTTTCACTTGTAGCCGAGAGGAGAGATTTAGAGAGGGGTGCATTGGTTGGGTGTTAAAAAGGGGTTAGTAAAAAGATTGCATGTTTGTGCTTGGTTTAATTTGATCACTTATTTTGAAACTGATTTGATGAGTTGCTTGGGACAAGCAACGGTTAAGTGTGGGGATGTGACGGGTGGTCCATTGGACAACCCTTAATCATGTTAAAAGATGAAATAATCATTCACTTAATCGTGTAATTATCTTGAATTAGATAACTACTATTGCATATGTTTCAGGTGCGGTTCGGGAGCTTAAAGTGGATAAAATGCAGCTTTGGAGGGTATTGGAGATGAACGGGTCGAGCAATGAACAAAAGATGAAACAAGGAAGATAAATCAGCTCACCACCGTAAATTACGGTCCTACCGTAATTTATGGTGGACCTGGAATTCAGCCAAAGCTTACCGTAAATCAGTCAACAATCACCGTAACACTTTTAACTTCACCGTAAATTACGGTGAGACCGTAATTTACGGTAGAGTCGACGGAAAAATTGTAACTGCCTTCATTTAAGCAGTTTTATTATGTCTTTTCACATGTTCTCATCATTGGTCGGTTTTGGAACTCACTAGGGGCGAATTTTGGTGTTCTTGCTTGGTTTTGGACAATCTCTAACATTGGGTTTGTGTCTTTGATCCGTATGAACAATACTATCTTTGTTATGATGTTGATTCGAGCCATGTGTGGCTAAACACTTTATGATTGTCCTAGATTGAAGGTTGGTTTGAGACATTTTGTATTTGATTTCCTAATTTCTAGAATAGCAATCCTTATCTTTATGGTTGGTTTGTTATGGTGTGTGATTGTTTGTTAGTAACTTGTTAATTCTTATGTTAATCTAGTTTGAAACCATACGTTCTTGGTGCCGTTGGCAATCGAGATATCATGGGTATAATTAGGATTGGGTAAGGGTTGATTGATCATCGGGTAACAACCTCACGTTCTAGGAATCTGAGTACTTAGTTCCCTTTCATCACTGCAAGTAATCACACATGAGCTATGTCTATGTAGTTCTTTCTAGTGGAATGATAATATGAATGTCGATACAAACCGGAAATCTAGGATGGTCATTTGTCTCTAATTTGCTTACAACCAAACTTTTCTCTTGCAATTTACTTAGTTTAATTTAGTCTAAAACCAATTCACTCACATAAACTCTTGAATTTTATTTCTCTTGCAATTAGATTAATTTAGTTAAATTTAGATAAACTTTGAAATAACACATTTTCCACAAACTCCCTGTGTTCGATACCCACTTGCCACTATCTATATAGTTGTGTTTTTGGGATTAAATTTGCGTGACCACGACAATCACGTCAAATTTTGGCGCCGTTGCCGGGGAGTAGTGCGCAACGTGTGTTATTTTCTTTCTTTCTTTTTTAAGTTTGTTATTTTTCTGGTTTACGCTGGGTGTGTTAGTGTGCAGGTATTGACAGGTGCATGCGTACTAGGAGCTCTCACAAGCTATCACCTTTGGCATTTGATCCGGAAATTGAGCGAACGTTAAGAGGAAACAGAATTTTGCTAAGAGAGAACAGAATCAGTGGTTCACCAACAACACCAACTACACCAATCACGTCAAATTTTGGCGCCGCTACCGGGTGAACCTACTTCACCATTCATACCAACATCCACTCAACCTTCACCAAATACCACCATGCCTAGTTCTACTACCGAATTTACTTCACCATTTGATATTCCATCACCCAATACTACATTACCTACCACTACTCAAACTGAACCTACCATTACCTTTAGCCCTGCTTCTACAATTCCACCACTTACCCATTTCTTTCCAGTTTCAGGTCAATCCTCATCCACCTATACATTACCACAAGGCTCAACTGTTGTTCATGCTACTTCATCATTTGGAGTACCAAACCAATCAGGTTTTCAATACTCATCTATTCCATTTGGGCCATCATCGGGGGGTATAGAAGGAGATGGATATGAAGAAGGATATGAAGATTTTGAGGGTTATGAGGAAGAGGGTTATGCGTATGTGGGTAGTGGAGATCAAGGGGAGTTGACTTATGTACCTGGTCAAACGCAAAGAATGTCAAGTGTTGGTGGGATTCCACAACAACAACTCATACCACAACACATTAGACCAAGGCCACAAGGGCCACCATTGCAACGCCCTATACCATTGCAACAAATTCGGCCACAGAATGTACAACCAAATGTTCAACAATTCCAAAGGCCAATTCAACGCCCACCAATGCCGCAATAGCAATTTCAACAACCAAATGCACCACAAGGGCATGTACCAAGGCCAATGGGTCCTATTCGCCCAAGGGGTAGGTTTGGTATACCATGGAGACACCTTAGAGAAAATGTGAGGGGCATCGAAGCACATTTTCGGCCGGTAATCACTAAAAACCCTTCACCGGTAGTTATTCCTCACAATGATCAAGGGAGAACATTTGAAGTGAGGACCAACTCTTTGCAAAGTTTACCAAAATACAAGGGGTTGGCAACGGAGGAGCCTTACTTTCATTTAGAGGCTTATGACTCGATTTGCAACACTCTTGGGAGTCAAGGGTTCTCGGCTGATGACATCAAATTGGTATTATTCCAATTTTCTTTGGAAGATAAGGCGAAGAAATGGTTCTACACGTTACCTTCGGCATCCATATATACATGGGGGGAGATGCAACAAACTTTCTTGGATGAGTTTTACACCGCCCAAAAGACCAACGATGCAAGAAAGGGGTTGAGAAGCTTCCAACAACAACATGGTGAGATGTTTCATGAGGCATTCGAGCGTTTCAATATGATGATTAAAAATTGCCCTCACCATGGAATTGAATTGTGGGAGTTGATGAATGCCTTTCACGAGGGGTTGAGTGCCGAAGATGCACGTGACTTGATGTCTATTACCGGTGGGACTTTTGGAACAAATTATGAGAATGATGATTGGGAGTTTTTGGAAAGCATGGCAACTACATCAAAGAGGAAAGCTCAAGCCTCAAGAAGAGCTCGACCGGCCGTTGCCCGACCTCAAGTGCACGCCATAGATGACGGTAATGTTCAAACTACTAACCAAATTTATGATGTGTGTGCATTGTGTAATGAAATAGGTCATGCGGCTGAAAATTGCCAAGGGTTGATGGAAGGGCAATATGAAGAGGTGCATGCGGTTCAAGGTCAAGGTCAAGGAGGGGGTGGTAGAAACTACAACAATATGAATTCTAACACTTACCACCCCGGGTTGAGGAATCATCCGAATTTTCGTTATGGGAACCCTTCGAATCAATCAAACCCGAATTTTCAAGGTAGCCAAGGAAACTATGGTTCGCGCCAACCTTATAACAATCAAGGTGGATATAGAAGTGGGAACAACCAAGGGTACCAAAGGCAAACGGGTCAAGAACAAGGGGGGTCTTTGGGTGGAAACGAAATGATGGATATGTTGAAGAGCATGCAAGCGGAGATGCAAAAGAGAAACCAAATGGATGATGCTCGTATACAAAAAGATGAGGCCCGAGATAAGGCAATTCAAACTTTGACCACCCAAATGGGTCAACTTGCAACTGAAGTGTCAGAATTGAAGAAAAATAAAGGTCAATTACCAAGCGACACTAAGGTAAACCCATCTCATGGTACTTCTAGAGGTAATCATGTTCCCATTCATCATGTAAGTGTTTTGAGGAGTGGGAAGGAGTATAAAACCAATCCTTCACCGGATTTGGTTGATGGGGTGGTTGAAGATATAACGGGTCAAGATAGTGAGGAAGAAAATGAACCACCTATTGTTTCTTCTAAAAAATCCAATTTTGAAAAACCCGAAGCTAGTAAGGAAAAAGAAAAGATAAATGAGGGTGAGGGATCTAGTGAAGTACCATTTCCCTCGGCTTTATTGGATCCGAGTAGAAAAAATTTTATTTCAAAACGGGGTCCTCAAAAAGAGGAAATGTGGGAGGTTTTTAAACAGGTTAAAATCAATCTTCCTTTGCTTGAAGCTATTAAACAGGTACCCGCTTACGCGAAGTTTTTAAAAGAATTGTGTACCCAAAAGAGGCAACAAAAAGTGCCTAAATTGGTTGATTTGAAGGAGCGGGTAAGCGCGGTTTTGAAAGGAGATCTTCCTCCTAAGTTACAAGATCCGGGAACGCCTTTTATAAATATTCAAGTAGGAAATTTTCAAACTGCGAGGGCGTTATTGGATCTTGGAGCCGGAGTAAGTATCTTACCGGGGGGGTTATATGACCAATATGATTTTGGTCCATTGAAACGGGTTGAGACAACGGTGGTATTAGCCAATTTGTCTCATAAACTTCCTCGGGGGATTGTACGGGATGTGATAGTTAAGGTTGATGAGTTTTATTATCCCGTGGACTTTCTTGTGCTAGACTACTCATCCGCGGACCCAATTCAACAACAAAATATTATTTTGGGTCGGCCGTTTTTAAACACCGCACATGCCGTTATTGATTGTCGATATGGTACGGTCGACATGACATTCGGTAATAGAAAGATGAGATTAAACGTTTTTACTAATGGTACTAATGTTTATGATGAGTGTTTTGTAGCAAACTTCATAGATGAATATGACCCAAAGGAGTTCGAGGAAGAGATTTTGGGTTCTTGTGTTCGTGGTGTGTCTTTGCAGGTGCACGCATGTGATTTGGAAAAAGAAGAGAAAGAGCAAGAGGCTCTTGCGGTAAAAGAAGGAAGACCGCCATGGACTCACCAAACGGATACTCTACCGGTGGAAATTGATTCGGGTACAAAGCCGTCCTTGGAATGTCCACCAAGTGTGGAATTGAAAGAGCTACCAAAGCATCTAAAATATGTATTTTTGGGGGACAATGACACTTTACCGGTGATCATTGCTTCTAATTTGGAGGTAGCTCAAGAGGAGGAGTTGATACGGGTGTTGAAGGCTCACAAGGCGGCAATAGGGTGGACAATAGCCGATTTAAAGGGTATTAGTCCTTCCATTGTAATGCACAAAATCATTACAAGTGAGGATGCAAAGCCGACACGTGAAACACAAAGAAGGTTAAACCCGAATCTGAGAGAGGTGGTAAAGAAGGAAGTTATCAAGTGGTTGGATGCGGGGATCATATATCCCATTTCGGACAGTGCGTGGGTAAGTCCGACTCAGGTAGTGCCTAAAAAGTCGGGCATTCAGGTAATAAAAGATGAGCAAGGTGAGCAAATCGCCACCCGCCCGGTAACCGGGTGGCGAGTTTGTATCGATTATAGGAAATTAAACGCAGCTACCTCCAAAGACCATTTCCCGTTACCCTTTATTGACCAAATCATTGAAAAACTTTCCGGTCAAAAATACTATTGTTTTTTGGATGGGTACTCGGGATATAACCAAATTGCTATTCACCCGGACGACCAACACAAAGCCACGTTTACATGTCCATATGGTACATTTGCCTTTCGGCGAATGCCATTCGGACTATGTAACGCCCCCGCCACATTCCAAAGATGTATGATGAGTATATTTTCGGACATGGTGGGGGAGTCTCTTGAAGTGTTTATGGATGATTTTTCTATTTTTGGGCCAAGTTTGACTCTTGTCTTGATGAGTTAGAAAAAGTTTTGAAAAGGTGTGTGGAGACAAACTTGGTCCTAAGTTGGGAAAAGAGCCATTTTATGGTTCAAGAGGGTATTGTGTTGGGGCATGTGATTTCGGACCGGGGAATGGAGGTAGATAAAGCAAAAATTCGGGTAATTTCATCTCTACCCCCACCAAAGAATGTTAAGGGGGTGAGATCATTTTTGGGACATGCGGGGTTTTATAGAAGGTTTATTAAGGGCTTTAGTGTAATTACAAAACCTTTATGTAACTTATTGTTGAAAGATGTTCCCTTTGATTTTACTGACGAATGTTTGCAAGCGTTTCATGTGTTGAAGGAACAATTGGTGAAGGCTCCTATCTTGCAGCCACCGGATTGGTCGAAGCCGTTTGAAATTATGTGTGATGCTAGTGATACGACCATTGGAGCGGTTTTGGGTCAAAGCGTTGATAAGAAGCCGGTGGTAATTTACTATGCAAGTAAAACTTTGTCCGAGGCACAACTGAATTACACCACAACCGAGAAAGAATTATTAGCGGTGGTGTATGCCTTGGACAAGTTTAGAGCTTACATTTGGGGGAGCAAGGTGATTGTGTATTCGGATCATAGCGCGGTCCGATATCTAATGGAAAAGAAGGATGCAAAGCCCCGGTTGATTCGTTGGGTGCTTTTGTTACAAGAATTCGATCTCGAGATTCGGGACAAGAAAGGCTGTGAAAATGTTGTTGCGGATCATTTGTCCCGAATCCCGTTGGAAGGTGTTGATGACCCGAGCGAGATTAATGAACGGTTTCCCGATGAACAATTGTTAGCCGTTTCTACTTTTGTTGCACCTTGGTACGCCCATTATGTGAATTATTTGGCTAAGGGTGCAATTCCGAATCATTGGACGAAGAAGAGACGACAACAATTTCTAAGTCAAGTTAAGCAATATATTTGGGATGAACCGGATTTGTTCAAAATTGGACCCGACCAAGTAATACGAAGATGCGTTCCCGAAACGGAAGTTTTAGAGATTTTGACTCATGCTCATTCATCGGCATGTGGAGGGCATTTTAGTGGGAACAAGACGGGTTATCGGGTGTTATCTAGTGGGTTTTATTGGCCCACGATTTTCAAGGATTCTTGTGAGTATGCCCGAAATTGCATCAATTGTCAAAGAGTGGGAAGTATTTCGAAACGGGATGAAATGCCGTTACAACCGATTTTGGTAGTGGAGGTATTTGACGTTTGGGGGATAGATTTTATGGGTCCGTTTCCTAATTCGAATGGGTTCTTGTATATATTGGTTGCGGTAGATTATGTGACAAAGTGGATAGAAGCCATTGCTACAAGGACCAATGATCATTCCGTGGTGTGTAAGTTTGTGCAATCCAATATATTCGCTCGTTTTGGTGTGCCAAGGGTGATAATAAGTGATGGCGGTTCACCTTTCAAAAATTTTAATTTTGCAAAATTGCTTAAAAGATATAATGTGAACCATCGTGTGGCGACACCGTACCATCCGCAAACAAGTGGACAAGTTGAAGTGTCCAACCGTCAAATTAAGGAGATTCTCATGAAGACGGTAAGAACGGATCGAAAAGATTGGTCAAGTAAACTTGATGATGCGTTGTGGGCATATCGAACGGCCTACAAAACTCCAATTGGAACCACCCCTTATCGGATGGTGTATGGGAAGGGGTGTCATTTACCAATGGAGTTAGCACATCGAGCGCATTGGGCCATTAAAACTGTTAATGCGGATTATGACGAAGCGGGTCGAACAAGGAAGTTGCAATTGAATGAGATCGAGGAGATAAGAGATGAAGCTTATGAATGTGCTTCCGCATACAAAGACAAACTGAAGAAAGTTCATGATGCAAAGATAAGGAAAAAGAACTTCGAAGTGGGTCAAAAGGTGTGGTTGTACAATTCAAGGTTGAAGATGTTTGCGGGAAAACTCAAGAACAAGTGGATGGGTCCTTACATCATCCGAAGAATGGGAAAATTTGGTGATGTTGATATAGAAGACGAACAATCCAATAGGCAACAAACGGTGAACGGTCACCGGTTAAAGCCGTACTTGGATGGGAACGACATCAACACCTTGGAGCTTGACAAAGCGGGCTACATCTTACGCCCGGTCGATGAGGAACAACCATGAGAGGCCCAGGTTTGATAGTGTAAATAGTAGTATTTTGTTTGATTTTGATTTGTATAGTTTGCACAATTACCGTATTTCCTTGAAATTCGTGTTTGAAACAAGTGTGGGGATATTCGGGTTACGAATTATTCTAACATTGTGTTGAGGACAACACGGGACTTTCGAGGGGGTAGGGTTTTTACGTGTTTTTGCAAAAATTTAAAAACATAAAAAAATTGGAAAAATTGAAAAAAAATATAAAAATTAGGCACAAAGATCACATTTTTCAGCAAACATCAATGCCCAGTTCATACCGTAATTTACGGTCTAACCGTAAATTACGGTAGGCAATGAAAATATTTGGTAATTACGGTGAAAGTCTCCTGATTTACGATAGGGTTTGATGTTCAGTGTTCACCGTAATTTACGGCTTAGCCGTACTTTACGGTGGAGATAAAACTTGCGAGGTCTTTACGGTAAATCTCTACTGATTTACGGTGAGGGCTTATGTTCAGATCATACCGTAAATTACGGTATGACCGTAATTTACGGTACGCAGGTTATGTTAATATGTGGTCCGGTTCTTGTGTATATTTAAAAAAAATAAAAATAATAATAATAACAACATTACGTGACATAACCCTATCCACACAAGTCTTCTTCATCTATCACTATCCATCTTCTTCACAAGAACCCACAAAACCCCATAGCTTCTTCAATCTTCAATCCCTCATATCTCAACCAATTTTTGCTCAAATCAAGTGAAATCAGAGTCCTTCTTGACTAATTTTCAACGTAGTATCTGATTTTGCTAAGAAACATACGAGAAAACGCAGTTTTAGGGTCCAAATTCTAAACCCTAGTTCGAAAAATTGGGGGGTTTTTGGAGCTTTTGTTTCACAAGCACTTTAGCATCTTCAAGCAAAGGTATGAAAGCTTATTTGTTGTATTTTGATGCTACATTGTGAAAAGTAAGGTTATTTAGGTTACTTGTCCATACCCACTTGCTTGTTCTTAGATATGATTATGAAATTGATTATTTGAACATGGTTATGGTTGTAGATGTAGGATTTGTGGTTAAAGTAGTGAACTTTTGGGTATCTCTACATTGTAGAGACACCATGCCCGATTTTTGAAAAATGTTTGATATACTTTTGGTTCACTAGCATCTACAATTATAATAACAAGCAAGTGTGGGGATGTTTTGAAAAGAGGGTTTAATTTTGTTTCTTTGGTTGTGTTGTTTGCTCTAATGTGTGTAGGAATGGCACGAACTAAAGAAAAGACGGGAGCTGGTTCGTCTTCGTCTTCAAAAGGAAAGGGTAAACAGCCGGAACAACAACCAAAGAAGAGACAATATTTGGGTCGAGTGGATGAAAGCGAAATTGAAAGCGAAGAAGAGATGAAATTGGACCCGGCAGAGAAACCGAAATGGGACTCGGGGCCTTTGGATGAACAATCAGAGGCATGGCAGCCAACGTTATATAATGATTGCATGAATAAGTTGAAGAATAAGGCAGCGGCCCTTATATGTGAAAGGGATGTTCGAGAAGCTGAGTTTGGGCAGTTTGGGGTGTTTGATAAGTTCCGGGCTCTAGGTTGGGAGTCGGCGCTTAGTTGTTTTGACAAGGATAAAAGCAATTTGTTTATCACTGAAATCCAAGAGTGGATGGCAACGCTTAAGGTCAACACGTATGACAGGCCATCGAATATGAAGCTGACGGGTGTTGTGAATGGAGTTCCCGTGGAAATGTCTTTTGTACCTTGAAGAAGCTAGGAAAATATGACAGTTTACCAGCCCGCGATTATATGATACCGACTTTGGATGATCTTCTTGTGAAGCCGGAGAAACATCAACGATGGAATGATATGTTGGCAGCATTGTTTTTTACCCGGAAGATACAGTGGTATTCTATACCGGAAGAATTTGAAAATTGAAGCTAAATTGTTGCATACAATCTGTCTTCTCAATGTTATTCCAAGGAGGGGAGATAAAGAACAGGTGAGGTTTCCTGAAGTGCATGTTCTTTATTCGTTGATGCACGGGGGTCCGCGTTTTCCTATACGTTATCTTATTATGAACCACTTATGGATCTGTCGGAACAAGTATGGAAGAGACATCGTCCCGTACTGTCGAATAATTACGGGGTTGATGAAACAACAGAAGGCGATTACATCCGAAGATCGAGGAGCAACGAAAAGGCATCAGCCTTTTACGTTGGATAAGTTGGGGAATGTTTGGACGTATACTCAGTCGGAGCGGTATCACAAGTTAAAGTCGGAAGGGCAACGGTGGAGGGCACTAAAGTTGGGTGCACGAGATTTGTTACCGGGAGAGCCGGATGAGCCAGAGAGCGATGAAGAAGTAGTTCCGAGTGGAGATGAAGACTATGCGGACGAGCCGCATGGTGGTGAAAATGTGGTTCAAGGTGGTTATGGTCAGGGTCATGGTGGGATGTTTTATGATTATACGCAGCAATCGTATATGCCGGGATGGGCCTATGAAGGCACAATGCAAGAAGTAATTGCAAATCAACGCCCTCCGGCATCCGTGTTTGATACGTGGTCGGGCTCGGAGAGGACGCTTTTTGATCAAAACACGAGGAATAGTGCGAGTATAGAGCGGGCCTTGAAACATAACTTAGATCGTCACGAGTTATGGAATCGTACAAATGCATATTCCCGGGAAGTGGAAGTAAATAACCGTTATTTTGATGATCAAGAAAGGCGATTGCATGCGGATTATCATGCCGGGCGGCCGGTGGTTGTGGATCCACAACATGTGGATTATGCGTCTCTACCACCATATGATGGTAGTATGTCGTATCCAACCCCGCCGATCCACCACTCGCAATGGATTGACCCGAGGCAACGAGAGGGAGCGCAACAACAAGAAGGAGGAAGTAGTAGCGGTTCGTTCGCGTTCGGTGAATGGAATGACGTGATGTCTTCCGTTTTTGGACCTCCGGGACCGCGCTATTATTAGTAAGGTTGTGTTTCTCCTTTTGTATATTTTTGTGCATATTTGATAGTTTGTTTGTTTAAGGATTGGGAGGTTGGGTGGTGTTTTGATATGTTGTGTTTGGGTTGGTGCTAGTTGGTGGTGTTTTATGTTAAAAAGAAGAAAAACATAAAAAAAAAATTATAAAATGAAAAATTCAAAAAGAAATTTGGGGTTTGAGTGAAGAAGCGTTTTTGTTGATGTTGAAAAAAAAAAAGTTTTAGTGGTCAAAGCCTCTCAAAACCATACATTGGGGTCAATGTATCCCAAGTGTGGGGATGGGGGGAATTTTTTGAAGATTTTGAAAAATTTTGAGCCAAGTGAAACGATGTGAAAATTTGAACACCCTAGATTAACCCCAAGTTGATGCGCCGGCAACCCTTGATACCTTTTTCATTCTTGGTGAGAGTTGTAGCCACAATTGTACATAAATAATGATTTTCTTTGATGAGTGTGGCTACGGGTGGGGGTGCATTAGAACTTGTGCTTGAATGCGATTTGAGTCCTTAGTTAGATATAAATGCAAAAAGGATAAGGGCATTTAGGTAGCCTCGTCGTTGGTGTGAGCGAGTGTGGGATTTGGGGGGTTGGACCTCATAAGTTATATATATGAGCATGGTAGTGAGAGGGGCGGGGGTTTGGACATTTAGTTGCCCATTTTGTGCCTTAAAAGCCTATCAATTGTTACCCCTGGCTACTTATCTAAAAATTTACCCAAAAATTTGACCCGGTCTTATAGTGTTAGTGATAGTATTAGTAGTTTTAGTAGTTTGAAGTAGATATGTTTGATGCATTATTGTATTTTTGTTTGTTTAAAAAAAAAAAAAAAAGAGAAAAAGCAATGAAAAAAAAAGAAGAAGTGATGTTAGTTATCTTGTGTATAGTAGTTAAGTTTGATAGTTGTTTGTTGTTTGTTTGTGTAATAAAAGACTGGGTCAAGTTTTCGCTACTTCATATATATTCCATTTCCTACCCATACGCCTAGCCACGTTACAACCTTGAAAGTCCCTTTGATTTGCATTTATGTTTGACACATTTTAGGAGAATGATTGATTTAGGTACAAGCTTATGATTGTGCAACCACCCGTTTGCCTAGTGTGTGTCTAGCTTATCTTTGCTAGTTTTCACTTGTAGCCGAGAGGAGAGATTTAGAGAGGGGTGCCTTGGTTGGGTGTTAAAAGGGGGTTAGTAAAAAGATTGCATGTTTGTGCTTGGTTTAATTTGATCACTTATTTTGAAACTGATTTGATGAGTTGCTTGGGACAAGCAACGGTTAAGTGTGGGGATGTGACGGGTGGTCCATTGGACAACCCTTAATCATGTTAAAAGATGAAATAATCATTCACTTAATCGTGTAATTATCTTGAATTAGATAACTACTATTGCATATGTTTCAGGTGCGGTTCGGGAGCTTAAAGTGGATAAAATGCAGCTTTGGAGGGTATTGGAGATGAACGGGTCGAGCAATGAACAAAAGATGAAACAAGGAAGATAAATCAGCTCACCACCGTAAATTACGGTCCTACCGTAATTTACGGTGGACCTGGAATTCAGCCAAAGCTTACCGTAAATCAGTCAACAATCACCGTAACACTTTTAACTTCACCGTAAATTACGGTGAGACCGTAATTTACGGTAGAGTCGACGGAAAAATTGTAACTGCCTTCATTTAAGCAGTTTTATTATGTCTTTTCACATGTTCTCATCATTGGTCGGTTTTGGAACTCACTAGGGGCGAATTTTGGTGTTCTTGCTTGGTTTTGGACAATCTCTAACATTGGGTTTGTGTCTTTGATCCGTATGAACAATACTATCTTTGTTATGATGTTGATTCGAGCCATGTGTGGCTAAACACTTTATGATTGTCCTAGATTGAAGGTTTGTTTGAGACATTTTGTATTTGATTTCCTAATTTCTAGAATAGCAATCCTTATCTTTATGGTTGGTTTGTTATGGTGTGTGATTGTTTGTTAGTAACTTGTTAATTCTTATGTTAATCTAGTTTGAAACCATACGTTCTTGGTGCCGTTGGCAATCGAGATATCATGGGTATAATTAGGATTGGGTAAGGGTTGATTGATCATCGGGTAACAACCTCACGTTCTAGGAATCTGAGTACTTAGTTCCCTTTCATCACTGCAAGTAATCACACATGAGCTATGTCTATGTAGTTCTTTCTAGTGGAATGATAATATGAATGTCGATACAAACCGGAAATCTAGGATGGTCATTTGTCTCTAATTTGCTTACAACTAAACTTTTCTCTTGCAATTTACTTAGTTTAATTTAGTCTAAAACCAATTCACTCACATAAACTCTTGAATTTTATTTCTCTTGCAATTAGATTAATTTAGTTAAATTTAGATAAACTTTGAAATAACACATTTTCCACAAACCCCCTGTGTTCGATACCCACTTGCCACTATCTATATAGTTGTGTTTTTGGGATTAAATTTGCGTGACCACGACAATCACGTCAGTGGCACTTTCCCACTTTTTCCAGCATTTAAGTTTCAAACACCAAACTTTGAGCATCGATATCTCATTCATCTTAGCTCCGTTTTGGACGTGGTTTAGTTCGTTGCGAAGCCCTTCCGACATAGAACACAAACCCACAAATAAATATATAAAACCCGCTCATTTTATTATATTTATTTCTAGTCCAAAATAGGAAAAAATCATTTTCCTATATTTGTGAAAAATGCTATTTTCACAAAATTTCCAACAATCCCCCACATGAATAGAAATCGATCTATCAAGTTTCAACGATACACGTTCAACAGTTGAGTATTGCAAGATAGGTAGGTGTAACCTTTGAACCTTCTTTTGTGAAGCATACTAACCTCCTAGGGTCTTGTAGACGCGGTGTCCTTGAACAATCCCCCATTTATGTAGGCGATAATATACATTCACACAATACTCTCCCTAGTCGAGTTAAGACCTCATGGTTGTATCCGTTCATGGTCATGGAACACGTTCCTGGTTCTGCGAGAGCTCTAGGATTTGCGCCTCCCCACAAATCCATTCGAAGCGACCCCACTTCTCTCTAACATAGGTGATTCCTCTGAATCATTAAAAGCATCATGGTTAATTTGGATTTCCTCAAAATCCTTAACCTCAACATGCTTAACCTTTCCTTCATGTCACTGATTGGAATGGACTAGGAAGTATACAACTCCCTTTATTGATTTTTGGGGCACCCCCCACAGTGACTCCCTTTGGGTTTATGATTAAGTTTTCCTATTGAACCTAGATCTTGGGATCTCCAGTCAACTAGGTTAGGTTTCCCTCATATTCCCTTCATCTATGGGCTTTAGTCCCATTCCTCTTGACAACCTATACACCTTATCTGTGCTTAAGCCTTTCGTTAATGGGTCCGCAATGTTCTCATTTGACCTCACATAGTCAACTGAGATAACACCCGTTGAGATAAGTTATCGTACCGTGTTGTGTCTACGTCGAATGTGCCTTGATCTGCCATTGTACATCATGTTTTGTGCTCTAGCAAGAGCAGACTGATTTTCACAATGTATGCAGATCGCCGTCAATGGCTTTGGCCATCTTGGAATATCTTCCACAAATTGACGTAGCCAATCCGCCTCTTCCCCGCTCTTATCTAAAGCGACGAATTCGGATTCCATCATGGATCTAGCTATAACCGTTTGCTTGGAAGACTTCAAAGCTATAGCTGCGCCAGCAAGTGTAAACACGTAACCACTTGTGGATCTGTGATCCTTTATATCTGATATCCAGTTCGCGTCAGTGTATCCTTCAATCACTACTGGATCACGGGTATAATGCAATCCATAGTCTCTCGTGTATCTTATGTATCTGAGCACCCTCGTGATAGCTTTCCAATGATCCTCGCTCGGATTACTGGTGTATCTACTTAGCCTGCTCACAGCATATGCTAAGTCGGGTCTAGTACATGTCATTAGATACATTAGGCTACCAATGATCCTTGAGTACTCTAACTGAGAAACACTCTCGCCTCTATTCTTCCTTAGGCGTTGGGTATTATCAATTGGAGATCGAGCTATACTCGTATCGTCCGAATTGAATTTCCCAAGGATCTTATCCACGTAGTGAGATTGACTCAACACAAGACCATTTTGGGTTCTAGTGATCTTAACACCAAGAATCACATCCGCGAGACCCATGTCTTTCATGTCAAACCTCGCTTTCAACATGTCTTTCGTTGAGTTGATCATCTTATCATCACTCCCAATGATAAGCATATCATCTACATAAAGACATAGAATCACATAACCTCTTGGTGTGTCTTTCAAATAAACACACTTGTCGCACTCATTTATTTTGAAACCATTGTCAATAATGACATGATCAAACTTTTGGTGCCATTGTTTTGGAGCTTGCTTCAAGCCATACAAAGACTTGACCAATTTACATACTTTGCCCTTGTTCCCAGGGGCGGAAAAACCCTCAGGTTGTTCCATGTAAATTTCTTCTTCTAAATCGCCATTTAGAAATGCGGTCTTTACATCCATTTGGTGAACTTCCAAATTTCTTAGAGCCGCAATTGCAAGGACCAATCGTATAGAGGTTATTCGCGTTACAGGCGAGTAAGTATCAAAATAGTCTAGACCCTCCTTTTGTCTAAATCCTTTGATCACTAACCTTGCCTTGTATTTATCAATACTTCCATCGGCTTTCATCTTCCTTTTGAATATCCAACGATATCCAAGTGGTTTACAACTAGGTGGAAGATCTACTAACTCCCAAGTATGATTTTGCAATATAGAATCAATTTCATTCTTAATTGCTTCTTGCCATTGAGGTCCTTCTGCGGAGGTAACCGCTTCGCGGTAGGTATTGGGCTCACCCTCAACCATATAGCTCATGAAGTCTGGACCAAAGGATTTTTCAACCCTTTGTCGTTTACTTCGTCTAAGCTCACCCTCCTCGACCTCGGGTCGTTCATGTCTTTCATCTAACCGCGTAGATGAACTTGGTCCTGCTTCATCTAACCATGTAGACGAACTTGGACCTGCTTCATCTAACCATGTAGACGAACTTGGACCTGCTTCATCAACCGCTCTTGATGAAGGCGCATGTGTTTGTCCTAACATAGGAAACACATTCTCAAAATATGAGACGGTGTTAGAATTTGCCTCTATGATAGTGTGTTTGTGTACATCGGGATTCTTGGACTCATGTACAAGAAAACGATGTGCACTACTTTGATATGCATATCCTATGAAAATGCAATCAACCATTTTGGGTCCTATCCTAAGAGCCTTAGGAGGTGGTACAATCACCTTAGCTAGGCACCCCCACACTTTCAAGTATTTGTACGAAGGCTTCCTTTTTCTCCATAACTCATATGGAGTTTCGTCCCTATTTTTCAAAGGTATCTTGTTCAAAAGATAGTTTGCTGAGAGAATGGCGTCCCCCCACATTTCTCGGTTCACTCCCGAGCTTATCAACATGGCGTTCATCATTTCTTTCAATGTGCGGTTCTTTCGTTCCGCAACGCCATTTGATTGTGGAGAATAAGGAGGTGTACACTCATGTACAATGCCACTTTTTGCGCATAAATCCACAAAAGGTGCAACATATTCACCTCCTCGATCGCTTCTCAAAGCTTTTATCTTCTTTTTAAGTTGATTCTCAACTTCGTTTTTGTACAAGATAAACTTCTCTATTGCTTCGTCTTTACTTTTAAGTAAATACACGTAGCAATATTTCATACAATCATCAATAAATGTGATGAAGTACTTATTTCCTCCAAGCGTGGGAACCGCTTTTAAATCACACACATCGGTATGAATTAAATCAAGGGGTTCGGTTATTCGTTCAACCGATTTAAACGATGATCTCGTAAGTTTGGATTCAACACATGTCTCACATTTGTGATTGGACTCGATATGGAATGTTGGTATCAAGTTTAATTTAATTAAACGTCGTAATGAATTAAAATTTACATGTCCTAGTCTACCATGCCAAACATTAGAAGACTCAACCATGTAAGTAGAAGTAGAAATTTCATTCATTTTCTTGATTTGGTTTACAACCATTACATTCATTTTAAACATACCATTAAGGGCATAGCCCTTTCCAACAAACATTCCACGTCTAGACAAGACAAAATTGTCCGATTCAAACACTAGACGAAATCCAAACTTGTTGAGCATCCATCCCGACACGAGATTCTTCCGTATCTCTGGGACATAAAGCACATTGGTCAAGGTAAGCTCCTTGCCCGAAGTCATCTTCAAAACGACTGTGCCTTCCCCTTTGATACTTGCGGTAGCTTTATTCCCCATATAAAGCTTTTCTTCACCCGACGCTTCCTTGAATGTAGAGAAAAGAGCCTTGTCTCCACAAACATGGCGGGTTGCACCCGTGTCAACGAACCATACATTTGGGTTTTCACCCATCGCGTTGACTTCTTCAATCATAGCCGCTTCCTCGGTTATCATTGCAATAAGAGGCATACCATCCTCATCAACCATGTGTGCACGCTCACGCTTAGGTTTCTTGCATTGGTTAGTACGGTGCCCTGTCTCATTACAGTTGTAACAAGTACCTTGGAAAGGCGCAGGCTTCTTTTTCACAGCCCCCTTTTTAGGTCCAAGGTTGTTAACCTTTGCTTTCCCTTTGTTGTCCTTTTTACCCTTGCCTTTCTTGCCCTTTGAGGACTCCCCAACTTCCACCATGTTTGCCTTAGCCGAAGCTTGCAAAATGGTGCCTTTTTGGGCCACCCTGTTTTCTTCTTCTATACGAAGACGAAGAACAAGGTCCTCGACCGACATTTCCTTTCGCTTATGTTTAAGATAATTCTTAAAATCCAACCAAGCAAGAGGTAATTTTTCGATCATGGCTGCCACTTGAAAAGTTTCGCTAAGTACCATTCCCTCAGCATGGATGTCATTTAGTATAATTTGCAACTCTTGGACTTGGTTCATAACAGACTTGTTATCAACCATTTTAAAGTCCAAGAAACAGGCGACAACAAATTTCTTTGTTCCCGCATCCTCCGTTTTGTACTTTTTCTCTAAAGACTCCCATAATTCTTTGGAAGTCTTGATATTATAGTACACATTATACAGCGCATCCGAGAGACCGTTGAGTACGTAGCCTCGACATATAAAGTCCGAGTGCTTCCATGCCTCTACCGCGCTCAGAGCCTGAGCATCGGTCTCCCCTTCCGCCGGTTGGGGAGCGGTCTCCGTTAAGAACCTCGCAAGGTTCATGGTGGTCAAGTAGAAGAACATCTTCTGTTGCCACCGCTTGAAGTGGAGACCCGAGAACTTCTCGAGTCGTTCAGCATGATTCGCCACTGTGGACGCTCCCACAGTGTTGGCAGGGGTACCGACAACAACGTTGACGTTGGTATTTTCAGTCGACATTCTGAAAAATTCCACAAAACCAAGTTAATAAATCTGTTAGAATAATAAATGTGCTGATTTATTATTTAACTAACAAAATCGATGAGTAACAAAATCAGCCTCGTAGCTTCTAAGTCCAACTTTGAATACTACAAGAGAAGATTTTAGAACCTAAAGACGAAGAAGGAGTAGAAGAAGAGAATCTGTTTTGACAAAGGCGCAACTTTGAATCAAAACAGAGAAAAACCTTTTAAAACACAACCTGCTGTGAGAGAAAAAAAAATTTAATTCACAGCAGAGAAGTTTATGATTCTACACGAACGGTGTTTTAAAATTTGTTTTAAGATTGTAGGAATCCGTTCGTGTAAAAATAAATAAAATACTTTTATTAACTTGAATTACAGAAACAAATCAGAATGAAATAAAATTACAGTACAAATTACAACTGAAAATAGAAAAACAAGAACAGAAAAACTCGAACAGACGAAACTGTTCTTAGCTGAGGATCGTGTTAGACACGGGTCCCTTAAAACAAATTTCGTGTCTCCTAGGAGAACACGTTTGTTTCCAGGATACAACAGCCGCAAGCAGTTGCACTGCCGGTCTTGACTCCAACCCGAAGGTGTACCTTGATAGCTTGAAGAAGAAAAGAAATCCACAGTGGAGAAGATTGTATTGCTGTGTTAATCGGTGTATCAAAATTGCTGAAGGAGTCTCCTATTTATACAGCAGGTCTTGAAGAAACTGAAAAATGAAATTAATGGGAGAATTAAACTGCATTAAACGTCTTTAATGCACCTTAATTCGTCATTAAATTCGCAGTCAAAAGCATTGACTTCGTCAGTTTCGAATGCTGAATGTAACTTAACTGACATAACTGCAGCTGGAAGCTTCTGCACGCGCGCAAGTCACACTGGTGCGCGCGCGCCCAGGTCTGCACGATCCATGCGTGGTGCGTCCGTTAGGCTCACTACCATGCGTGCGTGCGCCATACTCACTCAGGTCCATGCGCGCCTGCACGCGTGTGCCACATCACCTGTGAGCCTCTACGAGCACGCCACACAGTCGCGCCGTTTTGGCTCACTTTGGTGCGCCGCGCACGTCACATCAGGCCCATGCACCATGCGCCTCCATGCCATGTGTACTCGCGCGCGGACTGCCACGTCACGCGCCTCGAACCTTCACACCACTCGGTCCTTGCAGCCTCTGTGATCCACCACGCACACGTGGTCAAAAATACAAAGGTGGCGAAGTGCAAAGTGCGCCATCAAAGCACCACATTGCGCCTCATCGCCCACGCCACGCGCGCGTGTGCGAGTTAGGGTGCTCCGCACCCTTCGCGAGTACACTAGTGAGTGCTTCCATGAAACAATAAGGATGGAGAGCTCCAACTTAAATACCCCTTTAAGTTTCATCTCTTATCCGATGTGGGACAAGGTGCCACTTTCCCACTTTTTCCAGCATTTAAGTTTCAAACACCAAACTTTGAGCATCGATATCTCATTCATCTTAGCTCCGTTTTGGACGTGGTTTAGTTCGTTGCGAAGCTCTTCCAACATAGAACACAAACCCACAAATAAATATATAAAACCCGCTCATTTTATTATATTTATTTCTAGTCCAAAATAGGAAAAAATCATTTTCCTATATTTGTGAAAAATGCTATTTTCACAAAAATTTCCAACAGATCCATTGTAGGCAATGAAAGTGGGAGATAGGCAGGCTTATCTACAATGGATCCTTCGTGTAGAAGAAATTCTGGCAACCTACTACTTAGGAAAAAAAGCCCAGTTACTAAATGATGCAACAATTAGCACAGATGCTTGCAACAATCTTTTGTAAATTGTTCAACCAACTTTTTTCCATAAAACAAAGAAATTGGCCTTGATAGTAATTGTGATAGTTGGTGACTGAGACGTGTGTAAATTAGTTGCTACATGTTCATTCTATTTTATGATCAATTTCTTCGAGTCTGGGTTCCCGAAAATGACATAATCTAATATATCCATAAGTCTGCAATTACTTAAATGTATTGATCCAGAGTTTCCTCGTTTTAGAATGTCTGAACATTCACTTGCCTATTAAAGAGGCTAACTTTCTCAAGGACTCACTTGTATTTAGTTAATCAAGATTTAACTTTCATATGGTTATATATTGTTCTTTATTGTTTACAAATCGTTTAACTTGAATATTGTTTGATATTCAAATTTAATATTTAAGATCCAGATTTGGTTCATTTTTTGTTTGTCACTTTTTCTTGACTTTGGCGGATGGAAAAAAGGTGTTTAGTTCAGGCGCACCCGCAATAACGTACGGGCGTTCCCACTAGTCATGAAGTAAACTATTTTAAGTATAAAATAGAATTAATATGGGACACTAGAAATGTTATGTATTTTGTTTACATATATGAGGGTATTATTAAATTGTTTTCTTTTAAACATGTCTTCATAATAATAAAGAAAATCAAGGATTAGAGACATGACTATAAATAATGGCTTACATCAGTAGAATAATATTTCAAAATTAAAAGGAACAAGGGTCCAACATGCTTCCGTACCTTTTTGCCGTTTTGACCAAAATATTGTCGGGTTAAACCACGGGACTTTTTACTAGGTTCTTTCACACCAAACCTAAGAGGCCTTAGGTAACTCCCCTTTGGATCCTTCAGCAATATCCAGCACAACCTGGTTTCGTTTCCTACCTCCGGTGTAGGGTAAAAAGAGACGGTTTAAGATTGGAGATTTTTTCTTTTTAATAGAGAAATATCTAAAAACAAAAAGAACACTCAAAAACACTTTATAAGGAAAAGAGAAAGCTTTTTATTTCATGGTGGATGATTTACAATGGAAGATGTTTAGAAAAGATACAAAACCTTAAATACAACACACTTTTTTAGAAAAAGCACTCATTTTTTCCTCTTCTTTTTATAGCCTCCTTTTTTAGATAAGCTCCATGTCTTTTCACTTGTCTTTTCTTTATTCACATGCATTCATAATGACAAGAGTCTTCCTTGTAACTTTCATTTTCTTATGAGGTCTTGATTGTCTTCTTTATGAAAGAAAGTCCATTTTTGGGAATTTGAACTTCTTTAATGATTACTTTCTCCTTAGCTACGTTCATCCTTGTCTCTTAAAGTTGGTGGGCATGGGAAAAGCAAAATTTGACTTCATGTGAGTTTTAAAGGCTTGTTTAAATGCCTTATCTTCGAAAGGTAAAAATCATATGATTTGAATATCTTTTTTGGAGTAAAGGATTTATAAAATCCTTAATTATCAGATGTTTGACCCTCATTTTGAGAATCAATACTCATAGTGTCCTTGTCTTTTTGTTTATAGCATATTGGACACATATCTCTTGGATTCATACATTTTTTTATGATCCCTAAATAAGCAAACCTTTTCTTGAGCTCGAGGACTCGATTTTATTATGCCTTTTTTTCTAAAAATTGGATTTTATCCTCAAAATATTTTTTGGCTGATGGTGGAGTATTTTTTGTTGGAGAAATCATGCCAGAAGAAAACATATTTTTCCCACCATATGTTCTAAATCCATTTCTAAAGGCAGCTTGCAATGTTTGGAGTATTACTTCAATTCCTAATCCTCTTCTGTAATGAACATCATTTTCATTAAAGTTATGAAAAATCTATCTTTCAGTATTAACTGAATAAGTAGAGGCTAAAGTAACATTTTCTATCTGAATAAAGTGAAAAGCTGAATAATAAAATTCATTATAAAAATCAGGCCCTGCAGAAAAGAGTTTTAGAGCCATGACATCTTTTGGAGTAATTATGGGATTATTTAGATAACAATCTCTAACTCCATCTTTAACCCATCTTGGTAAAAAGGAGATTTCGGGAAAATCGGGTAAAGCAAGATATATCTTATTGACTGCTCAAAAATCATATCAGTATCTTATCTCTTCAGCAGAGTTTCCTTGTAGATAATTGATTCTAGGGAAGATCCCTATAAAATCAATATATCTTATATATGTATTTTGAAGGCTATATAGTTCCTTCATCTTGAACCATTGTTGCTCAACATAATTTGGTTGAGTTGGCAATTCTTGAAAAAAAAAAATTAAAGGTAGAGGTTTTCCCCGTATTAGGGAAAATGAAAAAGATTTTTCTTTAGGTTCTTCCTGGTCAGAGGTAAGATCTATCGTTTGTATTCCAACTGATGAAGTGGAAGGATTATCTTTTTTTTCCCTTTTTACTTCAGGATGAATGAAAGAAAGATCTATTCTTTCTTTTATGTGATGCTTTACCATAAGCTTTATCTTCATACTGTCAAACTCATAAAATGATATCTTAGAATTTATGAGAAGACAATTTCTCTCAATCAAATCCTTTATATCTGGGATCTTCTCGGGGATTGTTTCAATGATGTTTAACATTTCTCCCATATCTTTTGCAATTTCTTTTATCGACTTTATTTGTTTATCCATATCTTCAATATATTTATCCATCCTTTGGGCTAATTCTTGCTCCTCCATCCCTGGTTAAGAAATATGCTAAAACATTTTTATCAGATTTGATTATTTCTATATCAAAATGATACTCAGATAATAGTGTTTGCCACCTAATAAGTCTTTTATATTTTGGTTTAAAAGCCAAGTTATTTTTATTAAAAGCCTTTACCTGTGTATTATCTATCCTTAGTAAAAATTTATTTGGTAATAAAAAATAATAAAGTTTTTGACAACTTTTAATAACAACTAATAATTCTTTTTCATTTATATGATATCTTGTTTCAGTATCACTAAAAGTACCCGAACAATATCTATAAATACTTTCTCCTATTTTTTTTAATAATTATAATCTATTTTCTTAAGTACCCCACTCCAATAACATTCTGAGGCATCTACTACTTCTAATAAAACAAAATAATTTTTAGCCACTTGTCATTAGCTTAACCCATTAGTTGACACTTGGCATTTGATTAATGTCTCTTTTCTTCTATTGTCCGCCAAAAACACCATCCCTCACGCGTGTTTTCTTTTCCTTCTTCTTTGTTTAACCTAATTAAAGCTTCACCGTTTCACACAATAATCTCTTCAACTTCACTCCAATCTTCTTTCAAGAATACCATCGGTTTCCATATATAACAATGAATTATTTCACTGGATCTACATATATAGATGGTTTTAGATTCTTCTGCTTCTTCATCTACTTCTACTTTTTCTTAATTCGATTTCAGAAATTCGCATATCGATATACAAATCTGTAAGTTGTTTTTGTTAAATTTCTTCTTTAATCATTATTCATGTGTTCTTCCGTTTCTTTACTGTCTTAAAATTAGGTTTATGTTGAATAAACCCTAAATCCGATTGTCATTGAAAAATCTGTTGATTTTGGTGTTTTAAGATTATGGTTTTGTAAAATAATATGCTGTTTATGCAAAACCCTAAACCCGATTTTGATGCAGAATATTTTTAATTTCTAATGTTTATTCATTCTATCAAGTTTATACGAAACCCTAGATCCGATTGTTATGGAATATCTGTGTTAAGTTTTATTTGAATTGATGTAAAATAACATTTATTTGATTGTCGTTGGTAATAAGTTTGTGATTGTGATTCAACAGCCTAAATCCGATTGCCATTGAAAAATCAGTTGATTTTGGGGTTTTAAGAATATGGTTTTGATGCCAATTTTTTTATTTATTTATCATGTTTTTTTGTATTGTATCAACTTTATACGAAACCCTAGATCCTATTGTTATGTAATTTAATTTTTTATGAATTAATGAATTCTATTTTTTTATTTGATTATTTGATATGATTCTGTTTATAGGATTTTTTCAGTCTGATTTTTTGGTTATGTTTATGTTACACAAACCCTGATTCTGATTGTCATGGAAAATCAGTTGATTTTGTTTTTATTTCACATGTTTATGTAATCTATCAACTTTTTATGTCAATTTTGTTGTATTTCCTGATAGGATAATGTGATTTTATAATTTAAGGAGTTTTAATTTTTGTTAATTTTCAGTGTAAATCATTTTGTTTAACGATTTTGTTATTTGTTGCCCTAAAATGTGTATACACACCTTTATTATCATGTATTATCATAAGTACATACATCATTATCAATTGACATAACTTGCTTTGCACATTATGTTTATGATACATAGCTGCTTTCATATTATTTTTTTCAAGAATTTTGTGAATGATTGCATAATTGGATTCCTTTGTTTGTTAATTATGTTGATTGCATAATAATTCATCTGATGTCGTTTGTTTATGTAACCTGTTTTTGTAGGTATTTACTATGGGTGAAAGTTCATCAAGGTATTTTGTGTTCATTTAGTTTGTTTATGTAACATGTGATTTGTATAATCTGTGTTTTTTTTCATGTTTTTTTATTTTTTGTAACAATAACCTTAACATGTTAAAGTTTATTAACATTGTATTTTTTAAATCAGTTACAGAGGACCCTGGTTCTGTAGGGTAATGAATCGAGCAGACGAACTTATTCTGGTAAATCATAAATTATTACTTGAGTTATTTGTGTTCTTTTGTTTTTCTTATTATTAAATACAGTTTATGATTATTGTATTGTTTAAATCTTTTGACTACAATTATAATTCATTTTCCATTTCTTTGTTTTATTAGTCCATTCTAGATGACGCTGCGTCCAAACTATGGGGTGCTGATAAAGGCCCTACAAATGTTATCATACACACTGAAGATGGCCGTGACTTTAATGTTTCTTTAAGCGCTTCTAAAGGGAAGTTATTTTTTTTCATGGTTGGTCCAATGTTGTAGAACACTTGCGACTAACCAAATGATGTTTGGTAGTATTTAATCCTGTAGATTCTACTACGTTTAAATTAACATACTTCGTTGATGGGGTTAGTCGTGGCTCTTTCTGGACATATATGCTCCCTCCATCATCTAATTTTTATGTAAGATAAATTATAATATTATTTTCCCTAATGTATTGAAGTATTACTTTAGTTATATTAAGACTAACCTTTTTTTCTTTTTTTTATCATTCCCACAGGTCATTCCTGAATGTATTCTGCCAAAAATTTACGATTATTCCTCAAATGATGTAACCTCTACTGTAATGATAGACAACAAAACGTTTAGCGTTTCCATTGAAACGTCTGACGGTAAAGTCGGTTTTACCGTTGGTATAGACGTAATTGTTAGTCAGTTACAGTTGGAGGTTGGTTGTTTGTTGTTATTTACAAAAGGTTTTGGTCATTTTTTCTATTTAAAAGTTTTTGGCAAAAACGGTGTTGAAATGAATTATCCTGACGTAGATGTCGATGAGGTAAATTACATATTGTTACTTATTTATATATTTTATATATGCTAATTTAATACATGTTATATTTATAATTTGGAGGCTGAAGTTGCACCTGTTGATGCTGAAAATGAAATTGATGAACAAATACATGTTGGTGTTCGTCGGTTTGTTCGTATGGCTGGTGAAGATTATTTTGTAAGTTTGAATATCATTTTACAGACTGCTAAAAAACAAGTGTTCTAATTTTTTTTACTTAATAAACATTGTTCTTTTTAGTTTCATATTTATTATTAATTTTATTTTTACAACAATACAGAGGCTTTCTGATCCTGTTTCACGCATGGCTAAACTTGATGAAGGTTTAAAAGATATTACCGTAAGATTTTTGCATCTGGATCCGCCAATGCAGATTACCAACGGTACCAGACGTGAAAGAAGAACCAAAGGTGGTTTTCGATACGCTTTAAGCTCTTGGAAGAAGTTCATGAAAGCCGCTCGAATTAAGGTCCGTGACACGGTTCACTATTGTTTTGATGAAAATGAGCAGGTTTTGAGTGTTGAGAGGGTTATACCTTATGTTAGGCGTAGTAATTAGTTATATGACATTTACGGCATGTTTTTTGCCTTTCATATGGTAGATATTAACTTTTTATATGGTTTTTGGTTTTATCATTGGTTTTGGTTTTGAATTTCAAGTTTTTATATAATTTTCATATCTTAACTGTTCTTTTAACCACTATATGCCATGTCTTTAAAGTTTAATCTATGTTTTTAGTACTTTTTATTCCCATTACATGTATGATAGATGAAAAACGATATAGAAATTACTTTTAAGGATAAAAAGAAATTGATATATTCGCATATTAAGATTGCTGATTATTGTTTACAAATAATATAGTGTTTATATAACTCACTGCTGAATGTGTTATATATATCGAATAAAATTACACATATCATATATCAAAAACGATATATAAACTACTTTTACATATATAAAGAAATTAATATTAAGGTATTCAGATAATAATATTGCTGTTTATTTTTTTATAATATATTATCATTGCTTTTTAAAAATATACACAAAATTTAAATTTTAATCATGAAAGTCAATCATATTTATATCTGATTGATATCATACCTTTAAATTTTAACCATTTAACATGATTTAAAATAATCAGGATCCTATTCGTTGTTTTATATTTTTATTTTCTGCCCATAGATTATAGTGTTGTTATTTGTAGAAGATAGTAGTATGAACTTAGTACTACATATAGAATATAACACTATTTTGTTATTATTAGAAGATATTAGTATGAAGTTAGTACTACATATAGAATATAACACTATTTTGTTATTATCAGAAGATATTAGTATGAAGTTAGTACTACATATAGAATATAACACTATGATTGTCATTTTTAAACCTTGCATTATAGTTTTGACCTGTTACATTATAAGCTTTTTATATAACATTTAACATAAATAAGCTATTTATATTCTTTTTTGTAATTATAGAAAGTCAACTGTCACTTAATAGGTTGCAAATTCAAAATTTCTTCCTTACTTTGCAAGTGATTAATCATAAAAATTCCGTCCTTACTTTGCAATTTCAAACTGATAATTATGGAAACTGATTATTGTAACACCCCAAAAACGGGCTTGGTAATCAAACCACGTTAATAGCAAAGACGAGTAAGAGTACCGTTAGTGGTAAAATTAATCCGGTAAATAGTGAGATCGAAATAAATAAACTTTATGTTAATTAAAAAGGAGAATAAATACTTTGAGAAAACAAAGTATATAGAAGGCCCGAGTTAATGGGACTTAAAATAAAACGGGGTATAACTTCCCGAACCCACTAAGTAACTTGGAATAACAGCCTAGTTAGTTAAGTGTTATAAGATGTCAATGAAACTTGGTTAATAACACTTTTACAACACTTTGTTAGTTAAGGGGCTAAAGTTGGCTAAAGTGAAAGAGGTTTTATTTAATAAAAAATAAAACACCAAAACACACACCCAAGTGTGTGTTCTGGTCGTGAGTTCTAACAGGAGAAAAAGGGCTCTCTCTAATGAACCCTAAAATACACAAAATCAACCAAATCAAGAGGGCAAATCAAGACTAAATCGAAAACCAAGCTAAGATTAGTGATCACTCGGGCTAGAGGATCACAAGGTATGTCGAATTCCATCTTTTGGTGATGTTTTGAATTCATGGTGAATTATCATAAACGAAATTATTGCTTGCATGTTTGATGTAAAAGTGAAATTAGGATAAATCCATGTCTAGGAATAAACCCAAGACAAGTATATATTGAAATCATGCTTAGCTCAAGTAAATTCAGATTTTGTTGATGCTAAATTCATGTATGAGATGTTTTTAGGGTTTTGATTGCTAAAAAATAGTGTTATGATGTCAAGAACATGCTTTAATTGAAAGCTGAATTCAAACAGCTCCTGATCAGAATTTACAGCCGACTTGTATTGGCTGTAACCTAGACAAAACGTGACAAAAACATGTTTTTCTTGAGTCTAAAACGTAATTCCAGGAAATATCTTTAAAACCCCACTAGAATCGCATTTTTTCGACGAAAATTGAGCGTTCTATGAATTTTTCCGTATTGAAGGTTCAACCTGCGTTTTCTGGCAGAATTTTCAGCCCATTACGAATGTCATAACTCAATTTAGGAATTTAGTTATGATCTCAAATTTTTACTGTAGATAGTTTTAAGAGATTAAAAGAATTTCCAATTGGAATTTCGTCAATCGGATAAACGAGGAATTTTAAATGAATTTTTCCATAAGTTGCTGTCAGAAGTGACGAATCTGATTGCAGCTTAGTGAATGAATTTTTACGAATTTTTGGTAAAGAGTTAGATCTTGTAATTTTAATACAAGGCCAAACCCTCCGATAGGTACGCCACATAAAAAAATCATAATTTTTGAAGACTTGTAAACAGGTTAAACTAGTCACCAAAAATAGCCCATTTTCAGTGATATGAAATGCCTAAATGAAATCGTGGTCTACTTGGTTGTGTGTAAAACGTGATTATATTAAGTGTTCGGATGAATGCATAGAAATGTGTAAGGTGGAAGATCATATTAAATTATGGTTAATCTAACCACCTTGTGAACATTGGATAATAGTTTGGCGCTTAACAAGCTAGGTGGAAGCTTGTGGATGAAGCGGGTCAAACGGAGCGAGTATGGAAAGAAAAGCGTGGCATGGATGCAAGGTAAGTAAATCTTACACCCTTTTATTTTAGAATGCGTAATGATTATAAAAGTTATGAAAATGATAAGCTAATACTTGAAATGTGATGTTCCGACGTAAATTGAAACGGGCCGGAATAAGCGAAAGTGATGAAAACCATAATGAATGGTAAAAAGGGGTAAAACAGTAATTAAGTCAAGTCATGACGAACAAACAACAAGTTTTTGAAATGTTACCTCATGGGGTAACTTATAATGAGAAAAAGGGATAAAATGGTAAATTAGTCATGTGTTAACAAAACTAAGTTTAAGTTCAAAAGATACCCTATGGCATAAGCCAAGATGGGTTAAACATGTAAGAAAAAAATTTAAAGAAATATGACATTATGATGAGAATCCGAGGAGGGCCAATTGAGCAAAATGGTAAATAAATACCATCCTCCTACAATTATGTTATGTTTGGTCATTTAGGCTAAATGGGTCAAATGGTGAAGTTAACACCATTTGACAATAACGACTAACAAACGCTTGTCAAGTTTTATGCTCACGGGAATTAATTTATGGCTTGCGTTGCTATAAACTAGCAAGTTTAAAAGCAAAAGGTATTTAAACGGGTTAATTCTATAACCCGAGCCGGGTACGCGTAAATTGGTGGAGTATAAGTAGACATTTTAATGTAGAAATGTGATGTGTGGAAAGAGAAGAGCGAGATTTAAACTTAAATGTTTAAATTTCCTAAATGGGTCAAAATGAATTATGTGCATAGCGTGGGTATTGGTCGCATAATTCATAAAAAGTTATGTTCATGAGTTAAAGACTTTTGAGTTAACAAGAAGTCCAAGGTTTTAGAATGATTTAGAAACAAGCCGTTTAATAGATTATGAAACGGGTCAAATAATTGTATAAGAGATTTATAAGCCGTTAGCTTATAAATCGGCATTGTTATAAACCTTAGTGTTGTTTACATAGGAGACTGCATTATGGTCAATATGAAACAAGAATCGTGTAAACAGATGTGTAGATTTAAAGTTATGTAAGTTTAAGTGTTAAACATAAGAAAATGCATAGCTGGGTAAAATGGCAAACAAGCAGAACTGGGCGCTACCGTAGCTTACGGTGGTACCGTAAGTTACGGTAGGCACTAAAAGAAAACAACTGCCCACCGTAGGGCAGGCTCTTATCACCGTAGCCAGTTTTTCATCTCCGTAAGCTACGGTGGCACCGTAGCTTACGGTAGAAACCTTTGTTGTTTTTGTTTATGGAACTCGTTTAAAAGTGTTCAAAACCCTCATAACTAACGTTTATGCTGGTTTTGATTTTAGGTAAACGTATCTGTCTCCGGATGAAGATCAAGCGAAGAACAAGAACCGAACACACAAAGAACAAAGCTTCCGCAAATAGTTTCGTTGTCATGTTTTAAACGGCGACTCAAATTTACAAAATGTTGTAACTTTTTATTTAGTATAATGTTTTAATAAACTCATATTTTAAGTGTGTGATAAATTTTAAATACACTATATAATAGAAAAATATTTGATAATAGTATAAAATGGACCAAGGCTCTTACAAGTTGGTAATCAGAGCTCAAGGTTAAAAGAATAAAGTGTTCGGTTCGAGGCTTGATCGCAAATCCGGTAAGTACATGTATGTTAATAGTTGAGTAGGATTAAAGTGTTGTGAACAACACATAGGGTATCGTGTAATACACGTTACACCAAGGAAAATGATTAGTATAGTTAACGAAATCACGTGTAGTAAAAAGCCTTGTATTACAATACGTGCATTTATTAATGTTGAAATTACTAACTTTTGTAAATGTTTAGTTGAAGGATACTCGCATCTGAAGATGACGAGACCTGAACGAATTGTGGATATGATGGTGGAACGGTCCGAGGTATGACAAGCAGAGCATACTCATCAAGGACCTAAATCGCGTGACGATCGCGAACAAGGTTAATGACATGGAAAGCCCGATAGGGCAAGCATTTACAGGTGCACATTTTAAATTTATTGCACGAATAGTAATATGCAACAAATACGTAGAGACTGACCGTTGCATATGTAATTAAAAACTTGGAAAAAGCCTGAATAGAATACCTATCTAGGATATTATTTCCAAGAAAACTAAATAGAGGCGTTACTTACATGGGGTGTAATGTGAAAATTATGAAAAGGTCATGTATACCAGGTATTGATCGCTTACTCTGGCCAAGTAAGTGGTGAGCACGTGGTACCATGAACTTTTTATGATGGACATGCTTACATCCGATGTAGTAAGGACGGGGTGAGTGGGACAAATTAAAAAGTACTCAAATGAATCACATGAGCAAAATAATTGATAATAATGTAAACGCACAGCCGGGTGATGGAAGCGTATTACATTAGGATAATGAGCCTGAAGGGACAAAGATTAATGTAAAATGATTAAGATATGCAATGGGAGGGGGTGTACTTACACTCGAACACAGAAAAAATGCAAACATGTAAAATGATTAAGATATGCATTGGGAGGGGGTGTACTTACACTCGAACCCGGAGAATGCAAATATGTCTCTTAACGGGCCGTTTTTGTAAAACGTCAAACTTGAGGACAAAGTCGGAATATAAAAGTGAAGCGAAGTCTTAATGCATACCGGAAGGGTTGCAATAATAACGACTTCGGTAAAACACCCGGTTGATGGGTAAGGATTAAACACATGCGTAGACCGAGAAACGGGAACTCGGATGGAAAGTTAAAAGACTCGGGTTTTAAGTCATGACTAAAAGACGACAAGATGATTTAAATAGAAATTTTGATAAATTATGTTAAACTATTTTAAAGTTGAACTGGTCGAAACAAAGAACAAAGTTGACATTCATAAATGATAAAATTTCATATGAATAAGTCAAACGAGCCGAATATAATATAATGCCGGATGGCATGAGTAAACGCAAGCTGGATAATGGTAGCGTTAAAAAGCAAAAGAATAATGAGCCCGGTAATGGGACATAATCAAATACGAATATATGTAAACTGGATAATGGTGAGCATAAGATGAACCGACGCATAAATGACGTGAGAAGTTATAAAGTCGGAAAATTTGTCCGAAAGAAAACGAATGTAGCCTTAGACTACGGTCAAGGTCAAAGGAAATACCAAGGTGAAAATAAATGATTTTGAACATTAAAGGGTGCCTTAATGCCATATACATATATAAATGTATATACCTTTGAATAAAGACTTGAATAAAATATGATCTACGGGATTATCATACCCTACGAGATTATAAATGATGCTAAGGTCTACAGGACCAAAAAGACCTTCGGGTCACAAATAGAAATAAACGAATTGTCGAGGTCTCACCTTAATAAGGTAAAAAGGTGAAAATATAAAGAAATAGCCTACGAGGCTAAATGAAAGAACCTACGGGTCAATAGAATAAAACAAGGACACTAGTTGTAACTTCCCGCATAAAATAATAACGGGAGATAAAGTTAGTATAAAAGCGATAGGTTTCGCTAAGTTAATTAAATGGGTTAAAAGCGAAGAGATTGTGAAAGGTCTGGTTGACAAAAGTGAAAAAAAAATTCACTAAAACATTTAAACGGGCAAAAATGACAAAAGAGTTCACAATTATTTAAATTGTGTTACGCCACAAAAGTGGGTGAAGTCATTACCGAAATGACAACGGAAGTGAATAAATCCTTGGACGTAAATTCCTTGGAATTGACATGAGCTAAAAAGAAAACGTTAAACTAAAAATTCATTTTTTGGTTAGCTTGAAGTAAGCATGTTGAAAATAAATATAACCGAGTGATTAGATGACAACTCGGTCGAATAAGTGACCAGATTAAGAAATACAAGATGAAAGTATCGGGCTATGAGGCCATACACGTAAAAGACGCATATGCTATGAAACCAAAAAGACATTACCATACTTCCCTGGTAAGAGTATTATGTGTGAGCAATGCTCAAGTGATCACTGAAACTAAGATTCGAATGATCTAAGCTGATAAAGTACGTGAGAAAGGTTTCGGGGACGAAACCTCTTTAAGGGGGGTAGACTTGTAACACCCCAAAAACGGGCTTGGTAATCAAACCACGTTAATAGCAAAGACGGGTAAGAGTACCGTTAGTGGTAAAATTAACCCGGTAAATAGTGAGATCGAAATAAATAAACTTTATGTTAATTAAAAAGGAGAATAAATACTTTGAGAAAACAAAGTATATAGAAGGCCCGACTTAATGGGACTTAAAATAAAACGGGGTATAACTTCCCGAACCCACTAAGTAACTTGGAATAACAGCCTAGTTAGTTAAGTGTTATAAGATGTCAATGAAACTTGGTTAATAACACTTTTACAACACTTTGTTAGTTAAGGGGCTAAAGTTGGCTAAAGTGAAAGAGGTTTTATTTAATAAAAAATAAAACACCAAAACACACACCCAAGTGTGTGTTCTGGTCGTGAGTTCTAACAGGAGAAAAAGGTCTCTCTCTAATGAACCCTAAAATACACAAAATCAACCAAATCAAGAGGGCAAATCAAGACTAAATCAAAAACCATCTAAGATTAGTGATCACTCGGGCTAGAGGATCACAAGGTATGTCGAATTCCATCTTTTGGTGATGTTTTGAATTCATGGTGAATTATCATAAACGGAATTATTGCTTGCATGTTTGATGTAAAAGTGAAATTAGGATAAATCCATGTCTAGGAATAAACCCAAGACAAGTATATATTGAAATCATGCTTAGCTCAAGTAAATTCAGATTTTGTTGGTGCTAAATTCATGTATGAGATGTTTTTAGGGTTTTGATTGCTAAAAAATAGTGTTATGATGTCAAGAACATGCTTTAATTGAAAACTGAATTCAAACAGCTCCTGATCAGAATTTACAGCCGACTTGTATTGGCTGTAACCTAGACAAAACATGGCAAAAACATGTGTTTCTTGAATCTAAAACGTAATTCCAGGAAATATCTTTAAAACCCCACTAGAATCGCATTTTTTCGACGAAAATTGAGCGTTCTATGAATTTTTCCGTATCGAAGGTTCAAGCTGCGTTTTCTGGCAGAATTTGCAGCCCATTACGAATGTCATAACTCAATTTAGGAATTTAGTTATGATCTCAAATTTTTACTGTAGATAGTTTTAAGAGATTAAAAGAATCGCCAATTGGAATTTCATCAATCGGATAAACGAGGAATTTTTAATGAATTTTTCCATAAGCTGCAGTCAGAAGTGACTCTTACAATATTAACAAAGTTTATTTCTACTAATTGATTTATATATAGTAATTTTTATAGACAACTAATGCTATTATATCGTTTCTTTGGTTTTACATGTTAATACAGTTTTAACTCCAGCAGTTATACAAGACGAGTGCAGAGAGAGGCGTAAACTACGGAAATTGTATTTGGATAGTAAAACATCTAACGTATCACACGTGGTACCGGTTTCTAAGACAAAAGAATCATCGACTTCTAATTTTGCTTCCATTTTATTGCACACTCCCACTACTTCACGAGATGCATCTACTATTTTGCCAGGTTTATTTATTTATTTTGTTTAAACTTTTCATAGTTTGTAAAATTGCATACTTAACTATTTTGATACATATATATGTCTAAAATAATTACATATATCAAATATCATAACATATTTATATAATCTTACAATATTAACAAAGTTTTCTTTCTGCTAATTGATTTATATATAGTAATTTTTTAGACAACTAATGCTATTATATCGTTTCTTTGGTTTTACATGTTAATATAGTTTTAAATCCGGCAGTTACACAAGACAAGTGCAGAGAGAGGCGTAAGCTACGAAAATTGTATTTGGATAGTAAAAGATCCAACGTATCACACGTGTTACCGGTTTCTAAGACAAAAGAATCATCGACTTCTAATTCGACTTCCATTTTATTGCACACTCCCACTACTTCACAAGATGCATCTACTATTTCACCAGGTTTATTTTTTGTTTAAAGTTTTCATATTTTGATACATATATATGTCTAAAACTATATATATACCGTTTTTCTTTTATCAATTGTTTTAACGCAAAGTTATCAAAGTTACACTAAAGAGAGACGGAGATTAAGGAGACTTTATTTAGATAGTAAAAAATCTCCTATCTTACGAGGAAAATCCAGGGCTATGAACAGTTTACAATCTCTTCTAATACAAGATCCTTTCACTGCAACACACAAAATGGTAATTCTATACTTTTGTTAATATTTACAAGTAATATTATACCCCACTTTCTAAAGTCATATTTTATTTAGGTTATGTCACATCTGCTTCAAACAACCAAGCACCTTCAAAAAGTATCCGTCGCTTTTCTATTTCTCCAAACATAACAACAACGACTACAACTCCTATTTTACGCAAAACGTCTCCAAAGCTATGTCCTGGAAAATCTAAGTTATTAGGCAGACCACGAATTACATCTTCTATTCCAATGGTTGATTTGACTACAGATGCAGCGTTAGATGAAGATCCTTACAAAGGTGTTTCACCAGGTAGTCGCTTAAGTAATATATTTTCGACATTATTTTGTATACCATTGTTTTATATTGAAATACATCGATTAATTTCATTTATTTTATTTCCATGCTAATCTACAGATTACTTAGATCATGGTGACCAGTGTATTACGTGTCAAGTATGCATGGCAAAGTTATGGGATGTAGAAACGACGAGAGGCAGAACCAATAATGGGAAAACAAGTTATTTTTTATGTTGCAAATATGCCAAAGTAGAGCTACCCGATTATAAGGATGCACAACCAAATTACCAGAAACTGTTTACATCTTTGGATAATGAAAGCAAGCATTTTTTGAAAAACATTCGCCGTTATAATTCTATGTTCGCATTCACTTCAATGAGTGGTAAGGTCGATCCGACTGTTAATAGAGGTAATGGCCCATTTTGCTACAGGATTAGCGGTGAAAACTATCATAGTATTGGAAGTCTGTTGCCAGAGAATGCCAATAAACCAAAGTTTTGCCAGCTGTACATATACGATACAGAAAACGAAGTTTCAAACCGAGAATCGATATTTAGGTAAGTATCGTACAGTATAATTTGTTTCAATTGTTTCTCAATTAATTATTAATAATTCGTTGATAAAAAATGTGTCAAAACAGTCGATCTAAGGAGTCACATGCATCCTCTTCTGCTTCTGTTGATCGTCAGTTGATCCAACATATCAAGTCTGTGTTAGACTCCGATAATGTATTGGTTAAAGTTTATATGATGGTTAGAGATTGTTTTCATGACGATCCGCAGCTTAGTCTTAAGGTACGTCTTATTGGAAAAAGGGACAAAGATGGTCGAATGTATAACTTACCAACATGTGGCGAGGTTGCTGCTCTAATTGTTGGAGATGTTGAAAACGCAATTGAGAACAGAGATATTGTTGTTGAAACTAAATCAGGGACTCTTCAACGAATAAGTGAATTACATCCTTCTTACCTTGATCTACAATACCCAATTCTCTTCCCATATGGAGATGATGGTTACAGAGTTGACATCCCTCATAGAGGTGTCATAGATGTAACCAACAAGAAGCGTCCAAATTGTACGATGAGAGAGTTCTTTTCGTATTGTATTCAAGATAGGCTAAACCAATTTTCGCTGATTCTAAATTCAAGGAGACTTTTTCAACAATTTTTGGTTAATGCTTATACGATGATTGAGAGCGAGAGACTTAACTACATACGTTTTCAACAAAAAAATCTAAGATCTGATACCTATGAAAGTCTCCGGAAATTGAGAAATAATGGTCAGCAAGATATATCTAATGTTGGTACACCTCTTATATTGCCTTCTTCGTTTACCGGTGGAGCTAGATATATGATGCAAAACTATTTAGATGCGATGGCTTTATGTAAATGGTTCGGTTATCCTGATTTTTTTATAACCATTACATGCAATCCCAAGTGGCCAGAGGTAAAACGGTTTCTTAAAGACACCACTCACAATCCAGAAGATAGGCCTGATATCCTATCAAGGTTATTTAAAGTGAAGCTGGATGCAATTTGTAAAGATTTAAAGGAATGTCATATGTTGGGAAACGCAGCAGCAAGTATGTAATGCAATCTTTTTTTTAATATATTTGTTACATTTTCATTTATTGCTTTTAAATAATTTTAATGCAGTTATTTATACAATTGAGTTTCAAAAACGTGGCTTGCCTCATGCGCATTTGTACTTATTCATGGAACCTGAAGCTAAACTTCCCACTGTTGACCACGTTGATCCGTTCATATGTGTTGAAATTCCAAACAAAGATGATGACCCAGAGTTGTATACGCTTGTGAAGGATTTTATGATTCATGGACCGTGTGGTAATGCTAATATGAACTGCCCATGTATGGATGATAAACAGTGTTCAAAAGGTTTTCCAAAGAATATTTCAAGATACTACCACAATTGACGCCAATGGTTTCCCATTATACAGAAGGAGAGATGATGGAGCAACAGTTGTCAAAAAACCGGATCGAGTTAGATAATAGAAGTGTGACAATTGTACTCTGTAATCGATGTACGATGTAAAACAATGTTGTTTATTAATAAAAAAATGTGCTTTGGTGTTATTATATGTTTTTTGATGTCTTTATGTGTGTGTTTATGTTTGGTGATTTTACAATTCGATTCGATTCCGATTTCAAGCTTTAAATTGCTTTCTGGAAGGTTATACGCGCACAGATGCGTAAATATAACCAGTTTAATGCAACAAACACTCCGGGATAGTGAAATAGGCTTAACATACCTTAAATAACCTTTACATAACTTAGAAATAAGTTTTGAATGGTTTGGTGTGTTGAAAACAAGTCTATTCGATCACAGGGATTAATTGTGTCAAACTGTGAATCTATGGGGATTTACACAGTAACGAACATTCCGGAACTTGATCATAAGTTAAACATACCCTAAATATCCTTTACATAGCTTAGAAATAGGCTTTGAGGGGTACGGTATGCTAAAATAAACTTTATGCTCATTCAGGGACTAAAAGCGTCAAAAAGTGCACAAGTTTGCATTTTCTCGCATATCTTACGTTTTGAATACCTCCGGACATCCAAAAATTTATGTAAGCACTAAAATATTTTATTTTAGTGTTTGGCATAAGAAAAATCCATTCGTCGCGTCATTTGGATCGTTTTTCGCGCTTGTGCGCATTCCGTCGTAATTAGCCGAACAACGCAACCGTACGGCTAAACGAACCGACATCTGAGATATTTTTGAGAACATTTTAAGTTCCCTTTACTTTAACTTCATTTTTGAGCTTTGAAATGGGGTTAACGGGCCTTAAACGCGTCGGAAAAGGCCATGTTACACTACAGGGACCAAATCTGCCATTTTTGAAACTTTCTGTGCAGAAACATTGAATCTGGCCTATACCACCTTTGCACATGGTTTTGGGCAATACTATGGGCTGGTTTGATGTGAACATGGTATTACAATACCATGGGTGCAAGTGTATGGCCAAGATTGAAGCACTTTTTCCAAGAAACGATCCTAACGGTTTGGGAAATCCTATAAATACCCCATGCCTTCATTTGCAAAACCCACAAGAATTTTGATTTGAGAAACTCTAAGTTGAAACCATTGTTTCATACCTGAGTTACTTGGATCGAGATTAGCATTCGGGGACCCTTCGTAAGTATTCCTTCGTTCTTTTATTGCTTTTCGAGTCTGAAAGTCAAACTTTGTTTGACTTTCTGCGTTGACCAGTTTATGGTCAATGCGAAGTTCATTTGAACTTCGCAACGTGATTGTAATCACGATGGTTATAGTCCCTTGGGACTATGCCTACTGATTACCACGTTGTCTAGGGTCGTAAGGGTAAGCGATCTGATAAATCGCTTATACCTTCGAGCCCGACCCATTTGGTCGATCATTAGGATCCGACCAAATACATTAGGTGACCATAGTATATAGGGAATAACCTTCCGAGGTTATACCTTATGGTCGCTTCGTTAAGTAGTTGTATGATAGGTAGTTTATATGCCTTAGGTAAATTACCAAAATACCCTTTTCATGTATAATTGGTAATTTAGCTTATGTAACTTAAACTTTTGTACATAACTGATTATACAACATGATAAAACATGTATGGGCATATAATACTTGTCATAGGACTAGTTAGACGTCTCGAACGCGCTTTGCGCGTACGACGCGTTAAAGTAGCATAAGTTACCTTAATGGGTCACGATGGGTCGAAAGCACTTAGGTTAGGTTCCGATTGAGGATGTAGGCTTTGTTAAACCATATCACATGAGTTCTAACACTCATTTGGTTTACAAGACCTCATTCTGTCCGATCTTCCGATTTAGGCGTCTATTGTTTGATTAGTGATTCGATTACTAGGTACTGTTTGATTTCTCTGGTTTGCTCGAGTTTGTTGAAGTTCTATTGACTGAGGATACTTTGCACTACATGTGAGTACATAGTTCCCCTATTTTACTGCTTTCAATTGTTTTGGGGTGATTCATATGTACTAAATGTTTTCAAGGTTTTAACGATGGTATCAAAACAATTTTTGATGTTATAACGATGGTTTCAAAAACGATTAAGACGATTTATACGAAACTAATAACGATTTCGATAATGTGAACGAACTTGTTGGTTGGGTTACATAACAAATGACATTCATTAGCAATGATCAAGCCGACCAGTATTAGGTTATGGTACCATAGGATCTGACAAATCCCGTTATCATACTACACCCATGGTTATGTGTGGGGGTTGAGGGTAGCGACTGAATCTGATATTTGTTAATTTACCCTATGGTGGTTTATTAATGCGAGAAACGAGGGACAAGTCACGAAGGTTTGAATGTTATTAGCGAGACGACTATATATAAGTTATTCACAATTAAAACGAGGATGATTTGGACGATGTAAACGATTTGTAAACAATTTGGACGATACGATGTTAAACGATTTGGGTAAACGATAGCGAAACGATGTCACACAACGATGTTTTCGAAGTAACATACGAGTTTTATTAACGAGTTAATACGAGATGTTTTACAATTTGCTTTACTAAAACAAAGGTTTTTGGGTTAAGAATCATGGCTATGAGGTTTCATAAACTATAACCCGCTTGTTTTGAGTTGGTTAATAAAGTTGCGATATTATACTCTTTTCAAAACAAGGTTTTTAATAAAGTATTGCAACATTTAAACTAGCCATGAATCCAATACTCCTATAAAACCTATGTACTCGCCAGCATTTCTTTGCTGACTGTATTTTCACATATGTTTCAGGAATTGATGCTTGATGATGATTTGCTAGGATGCATGCGTCACGTAGGATCTGGACGAGGCCTTAGTGACATAAAACAATATTAGTCGATATGTAACTTGTTTGTTCTATTTTAAGACAATGATAATGTTTAATATTCAATAAAACGAAACCCTTTTGTATCCATGGTTATGAAACGATAATTCTGTTGCAACACGGCCTGACGTTTTCCGCCGCGATTTGTTGTTTTACGCGGTCGGGGTGTGACAGAAGAGTTGGTATCAGAGCCAATGGTTATAGGGAATTAGGTTATTAGTAATTCTTTGACCTAGACTGTAACTTTTCTAGGACCCTAACACAAGTTATCTTGTGTTTAGATCTTAAAACATGCATATCACCTATCCTTAGGTGATTATCAAAACAAAAAAAAACCAAATTTTCCGAAACGATTTTTGAAAAACAATCTTCTGTTTTTGAATAATTTATTACAAGGTTTTGAGCCCTCTATTGTAAGGTTTTGAACCCTCTGTTATAAGGTTTTGAACCCCTTTGAGTTTTCAAAATCTCGCCAAGGTTTTGGGTTTTAAATAATGTGAACACGTGCAAACTGGAAGGGTGAATGCCTGTATTCTGGGTTTTCTGTCTAGGCAAGCACTTCGTATATATCTCATCAGACGCGAGACCAGTTGTGCTTACCTGGGAATTCTTGGGATGAGTGTTCACTTATAGGCGAGCATGTCTTCACTATACATTATTTTTGATCTATTTACTTTGATTAGTCACTGCGTGTCGTTTGTTTGTTCGAAGTAACAAACAAATGATCGCCTTCCTTGTGTTTTGTCAATACCTCTTTTGTTTTTTCTAAATTTCAACCTCACTCGATTCTCTTGTTTCCTTGTTAGACAATGCCTCCTCGACGCGATCCTCGAACTTTTACTATTGAAGAAATCGCAGCCCTGGTTTCTCAGCAAGTGGCTGGTGTACTTCCCGGTGTGGTAACCCAAGTCCACGAGATATTTAACAACAACAACAACAACAAAAATAACGCACAATGTAATTTCAAGAACTTCAATTCTGCGAAGCCGCAAAAGTTTTCTGGATCGCAAGGAGCAACTGCGCTCTTGCAGGGTTTGAGAGCATCGAGAACACATTCAGACATGTGCAGTGTCCGAATGCGCGGAAGGTTGAATTTGCTTCAAGCGTATTTGAGAAGCGAGCGCTTACCTGGTGGAATGGTATTATGCGCGACAGGGGTGCCGAAGTGGCATTAGCACAAACATGGGCAGAGCTTCGGGCTCTCATGATGAAGGAGTTTTGTCCCCGTCATGAAATTCGAATTTTGGAATGTGAGTTTGAGGACTTAAAGCAAGATGGGGCTGAACACCGTGCATACACGAATCATTTTGAGGAACTCAGCTTATTGTGCCCCACCATGGTTACCCCTCCTGAGAAAGCAATCGAGAGATATATCGATGGCCTACCCGATTCTATTCTGGAGATTGTGACCGGTGTTAATCCTCCTACCCTTCGCCAAGCAATAGAGTTGCCTGCTACCCTGACTAAGACCCAAGTCAGGAAGGGTAAACTCACATGCAAGGGTGATAAAAAAAAGGCAACTGATTCTGAGAAAAACAAGAAAAAGGGTAAGGGCAAGGAAGGAGAGACGTCGAAGAAATCGAAGAAGCGAAAGGGTGCCCAAAATTTTGCTGTTACAGCCCAGACTGCTCAGAACCCGCAGAACCCACCGGCTCAGCCACCTGCAAAGAAAGCATACGCTGGTACCGCACCTCACTGTGCTCGTTGCAACGGTCATCACGTTGCACAACAAGCTTGCAGGCAATGCACGACGTGTGGTAGACTTGGGCATATGGCCAATGTTTGTCGTTTTGGACAAAATCAGGTTGCTCAGGTTCCAGCTCAGGGTCAAGGGAATGCTGCGAGATTCCCACCGGGTTCATGTTTTAATTGTGGAGAGTATGGTCACTTCCGCAACAACTATCCGAGGCTAGCGAATGCTAACGCAAACCCGAATGCAAACGTCAATATGAACCCCGCTCGTGGTCGAGCGTACAATTTGAATGCAAACGAATCTAGGGTCAACAACGAAGTGGTTAACGGCACGTTTCTTGTTAACAATCGACTTGCATCTATTCTTTTTTATTCCGGTGCCGATAGAAGTTTTGTTTCATTGTCTTTTGAGCCTTTGCTTGCGATACCTAGAACAAAACTGAGGAAACCTTTATCTGTTGAAATTGCCACTGGTAAACCTCTTATTCTCGATTCTGTTATTCATGGTTGTCAGTTGAACCTTGATAACCATCTTTTTCCTATTGACCTCACACCGATGCAACTTGGAAGCTTCGATATTATCGTTGGAATGGATTGGCTAACCAAACACCATGCTGAGGTAGTTTGTTTCGATAAGATTGTTCGTCTTCCTTTGTCTTCTGGCGATGTTCTAGAGATTCGTGGCAAGAAGCCATCTGGTGGATTGAGGCTTATGTCGTGTACAAAGGCCCAAAGTTATTTGCGAAAAGGATATGTTGCTTTTCTGGCACATGTCACCGAGGAGAAAGACAAGAGCAAGAGTATTCAGGATATTCCGATTGTTCGGGATTATCCAGAGGTGTTTCCTGATGAACTGCCTGGTTTGCCTCCAGTTCGTCAAGTCGAGTTTCATATTGACCTTGTACCCAATGCCAACCCGATTGCAAAAGCGCCTTATCGACTTGCACCATCTGAGATGCAAGAATTATCAAAGCAGCTTCAAGAGTTATCTGATAAAGGATTCATCCGACCAAGCTTTTCACCTTGGGGAGCTCCTGTCCTCTTCGTGAAAAAGAAAGATGGATCTTTTCGAATGTGTATCGATTATCGTGAGCTTAATAAGCTCACCATCAAGAATCGATATCCCTTACCTCGAATTGATGATCTCTTCGACCAGCTGCAGGGTGCTTCATGTTTTTCCAAGATCGATCTGCGTTCTGGGTATCATCAACTTCGTGTTATCGAAGAAGATATTCCCAAAACTGCTTTCCGCACAAGATATGGGCATTTCGAGTTCACAGTCATGCCTTTCGGTTTGACTAATGCTCCTGCTGTTTTCATGGACTTAATGAATAGGGTCTGCAAGCCTTATTTGGATCAGTTCGTCATTGTTTTTATTGATGACATCTTGATTTATTCAAAGTCTCGAGCCGAGCACGAACAACACCTTCGCTTAACATTGGAACTCCTGAAGAAGGAACAATTTTTTGCTAAATTCTCCAAGTGTGAATTCTGGCTTAAAGAAGTTCAATTATTGGGTCACATAGTCAATGAGCAGGGTATTCATGTGGATCCATCCAAGATTGTTGCTATTAAGGACTGGAATACACCGACGACGCCCAGAGAGATTCGATCTTTTCTTGGTCTTGCTGGTTATTATCGGCGATTTATTTCAAATTTCTTGAAGATTGCGGTTCCACTCACTGCTTTGACTCAGAAGAAGAAGCCTTTTGAGTGGGGACCCAAGCAAGAAGAAGCGTTCCAAACGCTGAAGCAGAAGTTATGTAATGCTCCTGTTCTATCTCTGCCCGAGGGAAGCGATGATTTCGTTGTCTATTGCGATGCATCCAAACTAGGCCTTGGTTGCGTCCTCATGCAACGAGGTAAAGTTATTGCATATGCATCTAGACAGCTGAAAATTCACGAGAAGAACTACACAACTCATGATCTGGAGTTAGGAGCTGTGGTTTTTGCGCTTAAAATCTGGAGACACTACCTCTATGGAACGAAGTGTGTGGTTTTCACAGACCACAAAAGTCTCCAGCATATTCTTAATCAGAAAGAGCTGAATATGAGGCAATGACGTTGGGTTGAACTCTTGAACGACTATGATTGCGAGATTCGCTACCATCCTGGTAAGACGAATGTCGTAGCTGATGCGCTTAGTCGAAAAGAACAAGTCAAGATTCATTCTATTCAAACTCTATCTGATCTTTAAACTCGTGTTCTTCAGGCTCAGCAATTTTGTGTTTCACAAAATTTGATAGGTACGGAATTACCACATCAGCTTGAGCTTAAACTCGAAGCGAAAGACGATGGTTTGCTCTATTTCATGGATCGTTTGTGGATTCCGAATCAGGACGATCTTCGCACCTTGGTAATGGACGAATCTCATAAGTCTCGATATTCTATCCATCCTGGTGCTGATAAAATGTACAAGGATCTTCGTACTTCGTGCTGGTGGCCTGGTATGAAGAAGGATGTTGCCTTGTATGTATCAAAATGCCTAACTTGTCTCAAAGTCAAAGTCAAAGCCGAACATCAACGACCTTCTGGCTTGCTTGTACAGCCAGAAATACCGGTTTGGAAGTGGGAGAACATTACGATGGATCTCATCACTAAATTACCACGTACATCTAAAGGTCACGATGCTATTTGGGTCGTTGTCGATCGATTAACAAAGTCAGCTCATTTTATTGCGATCCGCGAGGATCTATCTGCTGATAAACTTGTAAAGATTTATGTTGATGAGATTGTGTCACGACATGGTGTTCCTTTGGATATCATTTCTGATCGTGATGCTCGATTTTCATCTCATTTCTGGAAGGCCATGCAATCTGCTTTGGGAACCCAATTGAATCTAAGCACTGCTTATCATCCCCAAACAGATGGCCAATCTGAGAGAACGATTCAAACTTTGGAGGATATGCTAAGAGCATGTGTAATAGACTTTGGTGGTAGTTGGGATTCTAATCTGCCACTGATCGAGTTCTCTTACAACAATAGCTATCATACTAGTATTAAAATGGCACCATTCGAAGCTCTCTATGGTCGAAAATGTCGTTCACCTGTCTGCTGGAACGAGACCGGTGAAGCTCAGCTTACTGGACCTGAACTCGTTCTGGAAACAACAGACAAAATCAAGAAAATCCCCAATCATCTTGTGACAGCTAGACTACGTCAAAAGAGATATGCGAATTTACGACGCAAGCCCTTAGAATTTCAAGTCGGAGATCGTGTCCTACTCAAGGTTTCACCTTGGAAGGGAGTCGTGAGATTTGGAAGGAAAGGAAAACTTGCACCACGATATGTTGGACCATTTAAGATCGTTGAAAGAATTAGAAAGGTTGCCTACCGACTAGAGCTACCTCCAGAGCTTGGAAACGTTCACCCGACTTTTCACGTGTCCAATTTGAGAAAGTGTTTGATTGACGCTGATCTTCACATTCCTCTCGACGAGATCCAAATCGATGAAACGATGAACTTTGTTGAGAAACCTGTGGAGATAGTGGAACATACATACAAACAGTTGAAGAACAAACGGATTCGTTTGGTAAAAGTTCGCTGGGAATCCAAACGTGGTCCTGAGTTTACTTGGTAACGTGAGGACCAGTTGAAGACGAAGTATCCGCATTTGTTTTCACAAGCTTCCTCTAGTTAAAATTTCGGGACGAAATTTCCTGAAGTAGGGGAGACTGTGACAACTGTACTCTGTAATCGATGTACGATGTAAAACAATGTTGTTTATTAATAAAAAAATGTGCTTTGGTGTTATTATATGTGTTTTGATGTCTTTATGTGTGTGTTTATGTTTGGTGATTTTACAATTCGATTCGATTCCGATTTCAAGCTTTAAATCGCTTTCTGGAAGGTTATACGCGCACAGATGCGTAAATATAACCAGTTTAATGCAACAAACACTCCGGGATAGTGACATAGGCTTAACATACCTTAAATAACCTTTACATAACTTATAAATAAGTTTTGAATGGTTTGGTGTGTTGAAAACAAGTCTATTCGATCACAGGGATTAATTGTGTCAAACTGTGAATCTATGGGGATTTACACAGTAACGAACATTCCGGAACTTGATCATAAGTTAAACATACCCTAAATATCCTTTACATAGCTTAGAAATAGGCTTTGAGGGGTACGGTATGCTAAAATAAACTTTATGCTCATTCAGGGACTAAAAGCGTCAAAAAGTGCACAAGTTTGCATTTTCGCGCATATCTTACGTTCTGAATACCTCCGGACATCCAAAAATTTATGTAAGCACTAAAATATTTTATTTTAGTGTTTGGCATAATAAAAATCCATTCGTCGCGTCATTTGGATCGTTTTTCGCGCTTGTGCGCATTCCGTCGTAATTAGCCGAACAACGCAACCGTACGGCTAAACGAACCGTCATCCGAGATATTTATGAGAACATTTTAAGTTCCCTTTACTTTAACTTCATTTTTGAGCTTTGAAATGGGGTTAACGGGCCTTAAACGCGTCGAAAAAGGCCTTATTACACTACAGGGACCAAATCTGCCATTTTTGAAACTTTCTGTGCAGAAACATTGAATCTGGCCTATACCACCTTTGCACATGGTTTTGGGCAATACTATGGGCTGGTTTGATGTGAACATGGTATTACAATACCATGGGTGCAAGTGTATGGCCAAGATTGAAGCACTTTTTCCAAGAAACGATCCTAACGGTTTGGGAAATCCTATAAATACCCCATGCCTTCATTTGCAAAACCCACAAGAATTTTGATTTGACAAACTCTAAGTTGAAACCATTGTTTCATACCTGAGTTACTTGGATCGAGATTAGCATTCGGGGACCCTTCGTAAGTATTCCTTCGTTCTTTTATTGCTTTTCGAATCTTTTCGAGTCTGAAAGTCAAACTTTGTTTGACTTTCTGCGTTGACCAGTTTATGGTCAATGCGAAGTTCGTTTGAACTTCGCAACGTGATTGTAATCACAATGGTTATAGTCCCTTGGGACTATGCCTACTGATTACCACGTTGTCTAGGGTCGTAAGGGTAAGCGATCTGATAAATCGCTTATACCTTCGAGCCCGACCCATTTGGTCGATCATTAGGATCCGACCAAATACATTAGGTGACCATAGTATATAGGGAATAACCTTCCGAGGTTATACCTTATGGTCGCTTCGTTAAGTAGTTGTATGATAGGTAGTTTATATGCCTTAGGTAAATTACCAAAATACCCTTTTCATGTATAATTGGTAATTTAGCTTATGTAACTTAAACTTTTGTACATAACTGATTATACAACATGATAAAACATGTATGGGCATATAATACTTGTCATAGGACTAGTTAGACGTCTCGAACGCGCTTTGCGCGCACGACGCGTTAAAGTAGCATAAGTTACCTTAATGGGTCACGATGGGTCGAAAGCACTTAGGTTAGGTTCCAATTGAGGATGTAGGCTTTGTTAAACCATATCACATGAGTTCTAACACTCATTTGGTTTACAAGACCTCATTTTGTCCGATCTTCCGATTTAGGCGTCTATTGTTTGATTAGTGATTCGATTACTAGGTACTGTTTGATTTCTCTGGTTTGCTCGAGTTTGTTGAAGTTCTATTGACTGAGGATACTTTGCACTACATGTGAGTACATAGTTCCCCTATTTTACTGCTTTCAATTGTTTTGGGGTGATTCATATGTACTAAATGTTTTCAAGGTTTTAACGATGGTATCAAAACGATTTTTGATGTTATAACGATGGTTTCAAAAACGATTAAGACGATTTATACGAAACTAATAACGATTTCGATAATGTGAACAAACTTGTTGGTTGGGTTACATAACAAATGACATTCATTAGCAATGATCAAGCCGACCAGTATTAGGTTATGGTACCATAGGATCTGACAAATCCCGTTATCATACTACACCCATGGTTATGTGTGGGGGTTGAGGGTAGCGACTGAATCTGATATTTGTTAATTTACCCTATGGTGGTTTATTAATGCGAGAAACGAGGGACGAGTCACGAAGGTTTGAATGTTATTAGCGAGACGACTATATATAAGTTATTCACAATTAAAACGAGGATGATTTGGACGATGTAAACGATTTGTAAACAATTTAGACGATACGATGTTAAACGATTTGGGTAAACGATAGCGAAACGATGTCACACAACGATGTTTTCGAAGTAACATACGAGTTTTATTAACGAGTTAATACGAGATGTTTTACAATTTGCTTTACTAAAACAAAGGTTTTTGGGTTAAGAATCATGGCTACGATTTTTCATAAACTATAACCCGCTTGTTTTGAGTTGGTTAATAAAGTTGCAATATTATACTCTTTTCAAAACAAGGTTTTTAATAAAGTATTGCAACATTTAAACTAGCCATGAATCCAATACTCCTATAAAACCTATGTACTCGCCAGCATTTCTTTGCTGACTGTATTTTCACATATGTTTCAGGAATTGATGCTTGATGATGATTTGCTAGGATGCATGCGTCACGTAGGATCTGGACGAGGCCTTAGTGACATAAAACAATATTAGTCGATATGTAACTTGTTTGTTCTATTTTAAGACAATGATAATGTTTAATATTCAATAAAACGAAACCCTTTTGTATCCATGGTTATGAAACGATAATTCTGTTGCAACACGCCCCGACATTTTCCGCCGCGATTTGTTGTTTTACGCGGTCGGGGTGTGACAAGAAGTGTTGTACCATACAACAAAAAGTTATTGAAAAAGTATCAGGAACATATAAACGTTGAGTGGTGCAACCAAGCTGGGTCAATTAAGTATTTGTTTAAGTATATCAACAAAGGTCCTGATAGAGCAACAATTGTTGTTTTGCATAGAGATAATCAGAATGAACAACATGAAAAAGATGAGATTAAAGAGTATTATGACTGTCGGTATATCTCAGCATGTGAGGCATCATGGAGGATATTTAGTTACGATGTAAATTACAGATATCCTTCTGTTATCAGGCTTCCATTCCGTCTTCCAGGGCTACAACCGGTTGTCTTTGGACCAGACGAAGACATCAATTCTGTTCTTAACAGGCCATCTGTCAAGTGTTCTATGTTTCTGTCTTGGATGGAACGGAACAAAGACCCTGATGACCATTTGGCGCGTACACTAACTTATGTTCAGTTTCCAACTTGGTATGTATGGAAGATTGAAAACCGTTGTTGGCAACCTCAGAAGAAAGGTAACTCAATTGGCAGAATTCATAATGTTGCTCCCTCTCTTGGAGAAGCTTATTTTTTAAGAATCTTGCTCAATAAAGTAAAAGGACCTAAGTCATATGACGATATCAAAACTGTTAATGGTCATGTACATGATACATTTAGAGATGCGTGTTTTGCACTTGGTCTTTTAGATGATGACAAAGAGTACATCGAAGCAATTAAAGAAGCAAACGAAACAGCAACAGCTTCTTATGTACGAAATTTATTTGGCATGATGCTATTGTCCAATACTATGTCCAGACCGGAGATCGTATGGGAAAGCACGTGGAAATACATGACAGATGATTTCATCTACAGATATAGTAAACTACATCGTGTTGAAGGTACATTATGAAACTTTGTCATCATTTTGCTTTTTCAGTTTTTTTCATACATGGTTTACATAAAATTTCATACTCATTGTATCAGTATTTGAACATGTAACAGGTTTATCAATTCCAGACGACGAACTTAAAAATTACGCTTTGTTGGAAATTGAAAAGTTTTTAGGTATGAATAGCTCATCGCTACGGAACTTCTCAACAATGCCTTTTCCAGATTCTTGTTCGTTATCTGATCTCGACAATCGTCTGATTAACGAGGAGCGTACTTACGACGTATTAAGTCTCGCAGAGGAATATCTTAATCTGTTTAATATGTTAACTGATGAACAAAGGTCAGTGGTCTTTGAAGAGATAATGAAATCTGTTGATGGTAACACTGGAGGGATGTTTTTTGTTTACGGATATGGTGGCACCGGGAAAACCTTTTTATGGAAGACGTTGTCTGCGGCACTTCGATCAAAAAGAGAAATTGTATTAAATGTTGCTTCGAGTGGAATTGCATCGCTGTTATTGACAGGCGGCAGAACTGCACACTCCAGATTTCGTATTCCTTTGAATCTTAATGAGGATTCAGTATGTCATATAAAAGCAGATAGTGATGTCGCTAAATTGTTGCATCATACCAAACTTATTATATGGGATGAAGCACCTATGGTCCATAAACATGCGTTTGAAGCCTTGGACCGGACAATGAATGACATTTTCAATTTTGACACCTCAAGAAATTCTAAAATCCCATTTGGTGGTAAGGTTATTATTTTTGGTGGAGATTTTAGACAAGTCCTTCTCGTGGTTCGAAATGGTGGAAGACAAGAGACAGTGAACGCATCATTAAGTTCGTCTTATTTGTGGAGTAAATGTAAGGTGCTAACGTTGTCAAGGAATATGAGGTTAACCGTTGTAAGATCTCCATCCAAGATTGAGGAAATAAATAGTTTTGCTAAGTGGCTTTTGGATATAGGAGAGGGAAATGTTGGTGGTCCTAATGATGGAGAAGCGACAATTGAAGTGCCATCAAATCTTATAATTAATGATACTTCCGATCCCATTTCCAGCCTGATCGAATTTGTTTATCCTTCGATTCTTGAGAACTTTGGCAGTCCTAATTATTTTAGTGATAGGGCTATACTTGCGCCTAAGAATGAGGTTGTTAACGAGATTAATGATAGGCTGTTAGCGTTGTTTCCCGGTGAAGAAAGAGAGTATCTAAGCTCTGACCGTCTTTGTGCAACTGAAAATGTTAGTTCAATACAAGAAAGATTATACACACCGGATGTTCTCAATGGTCTTAAAGTTTCAGGCTTACCAAATCACAGGTTAGTGCTAAAAGTTGGTGTGCCAGTCATGTTGTTACGTAACATTGACCAAAAAAATGGTTTCTGCAATGGGACAAGGTTGAAGGTTACAAAGTTGTATAACCGTGTAATAGAGGCTGAAATAATATCTGGAGCTAATATTGGTACTCGAACCTATATTCCCAAAATTAGTTTAGTACCTTCAGACAAGAAGATTCCGTTTTCATTTCAAAGAAGGCAATTTTCGGTGGTTGTTTGCTTTGCCATGCCATGACTATCAATAAAAGCCAAGGCCAATCACTTTCTAGAGTTGGTCTGTACCTGAGACAACTGGTTTTCACACATGGTCAGTTGTATGTCGCGTTATCGAGAGTTAAAACAAGAGACGATGTTAAACTGCTAGTACTGGACAAAGATGGGAAGCCTACAAATAAAACAACTAACGTTGTGTATAAATAAGTCTTTAATGACTTATGATTTTTCATTAATACTTAATATGTATATTTTAAACATGATTATTTACTGAGTGTTAAGTCTTATAATAAAGAATTTGAAAATAATAACATTTTTTGCCATTTGTTGTCTTATTACTCCTGTTATTTCCAATAGTTGTAACAATTATATATATATATATATATATATATATTATTGTGAAAACCTTACTTCCGGTTTCCTCTTTCATAACTTCATCTTCATCCTCACATTTCTTTATTCTTTTGAAATCCATTTAAAAAAACCACGCTTACAATTGCACTCTTTCCTATTTTTTCTTCCAAGTTATCATTGCATCTCTCCAATCTATACATAATCACATCAGTCATTCCAAAATTACGAAGATCGGTGTTTTAAAAATATTTAAAATGATTAAATTTTGGGATTTTCATACCGTCATTCATCCTTACTCTCTCAATCGGTTTATCTTTCTACCATCGTCTTCATCATCTTCGCATTTTTCTTCGTCGTTTTTGGTTAAGGTAAGTTTGTTAATGCTTCGATTTGTATTTTTTTGAACCTATGATTGTTGATTTAGTAACTGATTTTAAATTATTTCCGGTTAATTGTATGAACCCTAACCTCTTTGCTACTTGATTTTTTAGGTGATAATGTTTATTGTCATTTTGTATTCATTTATTGTAGTTGTTTTAGTCAAATTTTGGAATCGATTGGTATCATTATGTTTTTGTATGTCCATTATTAAAACCGAAATCTTCGCCATTAATTTATGTTGATATGCTGATCTTTAGTGTTATTTTTGTTTAAATTGTTGTATTCTTATGATAATGTTATTTTCCGGGTGATTGTTTGAAAATGTTTTTTATATTGAAAGACTTAATTGTTGTGTTCTTGAACAACAAATTAACCATAACATGTATCTTTCTATTTTTCTATACCTGGTGTTATAAAAGTTTTGGTGATGATGTTTTTTTTTCCCATTTAGGATAATATCTTTGTATACTCTGCATTTGGTTGTATTGATTGAATTTTATTACCTGTTTTTGAAACCACTTAAGTCTTTTAACATTTGTCAGTGGATCTGTTAAAAGTATACTTTATGATTACTTGACGTTTTAAACATTGTATTAGATCAGTTAATGTTATGTATATTAGAATAAAGGAACTTTTACTATACAAAAGTGGCTGCAATGCTTTAATAAATTTGCAATTTTTGGAATACTGTTCAAGATCCTACCTTTATATCATTTTTTGGCCTTTTTATTTTAGTTGGTGGTGGATTTATAACCTTATTCTATTTATATTAATGTTCTTTACATATATGGATCGTGGTTTTATTGTTTACATCGAGGACAGGAAATTAGAAGAACATGTAATACGTTTGTTTATAATGTGTTATATATTATTATATTGTTAAGTAACAACCTAACTGTTAAGAAATGTGTAATTAGCATTTTATCATGTTTTTATTATTTAATCACTTAAATGATGTTTGCAGCCTTTACCAACTTGGTATAACAAGCTAAATGACTTAGATGGATATCCCGTTGGAACTGTTTTGTTAATCACTGATGATAAAATAATATTTGATGTTAAAATCGAGGAGTCTACAGACGGTTATTGTGTGTCAAACGGTTGGTCAACTCTTATAAATGTTCTTGAAGTAGACAATGGAGACTATGTTGTATTTGAACTTATGGATGCATTGACGTTTAGAATAACTCATTTTAAGAGTTATCCACACTCGGTTCAAGGTTCAAAGTTCCACATTGTTATATCAAACCCCGAGAGCCGGAATCTGGTATGTTTTAAACAGTTTTTGTTATGTTCAGTAAAGATTTACATTTTGTACTTATTCAATGTTTTTTCAATCAACTACAGTGGTTACCCAGAGACTTCATGCAAGAGCATTTCAACGGTGATAATCTGTTTGACAATTTTGTTATTGTTTTTGACAAAAACCACACGTGGACTGTTAGTATGAGAAGACTCTGGGATATCAACCATTTCTTTGTTGATTTTACTCAAGTTTCCAATGATCTATGTTTAATAACTGGCGATGTTATAGTTTTTGAGTTGGTTAATGAGTATGTGTTTAGGATTAAATTGTTCCGTACTAATGGTCTTCAGTCGCTTAGTCCCGACCTTGCCGTACCAGTGGTGGAATCCATTAAGAAGGAGGTGCAAAATTTTGTTTTAGACCGAGGATTTTATATTGTTATTGCGGACTCCTCAAAAATCGAACAGGTAATGCTTTTATAATGACCTGGTATTTTTTAATCTGTCCAGCGTATGAGCATCAACTAATGTAATCCCTGTTTATAATTTACAGTCTCTTCCTTTATGGTATAATAAGTTTGACAACTTGAAGGGATATCCGATTGGTCCTGTAGTTATCACAAATGAAGAGGGCAATGAGTGGACTGTTTTGGTTAAATCTACTGCCACTGGGTATTGTTTCTCGAATGGTTGGTTTGCTATGGTTCGTGATGTTGGTCTGGATGATAAAGATGTTATTGTTTTCCATGTTGTTGATGCTCGGATGCTAAAGTTCACTCATTTTAAGGCTGGTTGTCTTTCATGTGTTAAGAACAAGTTTTTTGTAGAGATGTTATTCCCCGAGAACGCTAACTTGGTAATTTATACTTTACTACTTATGATGAAGAACCAACTGACCTTTTTATTAACGATTGCATTTATTCTTTATTTAGTGGTTGCCGAAAGAGTTTATGAACAGGTATTTCAAAACGGACACATTGGACGATAACTTTTCAATTCGTTTTGGAAGTTCATACATGTGGAGTGTCAAAGTGAATAGGCTTTGGGGATCCAACTACTTCATTCAAGATTTCTCACAAATCACCAAAGATCTTCATCTCATATCAGGTGATGTAATCTTTTTTGAGTTGGTTGCGAGACGTATTTTCAACATTCTGCTTTTCCGTCCTAATGGAATACAGTCAGTTTTTCCTGAGTTTGCGAATAGTGTTGGTGTTGAAGAAGAGGAAGACACAGAACAAATGGATGTTAGTGAAGATTACATATTAGACGGGGGAAATCAAGACATGGAAGATGACATTGTAGACGATGTACATGATGTGCCAGTCATTGAAGCTGGTCCTGTCTTGGAACCAGGCTTTGTTGACGTTCCACAGATTCCTGCCGGTGTTCATCAACCCAACGTATACGAACTAAGATGGTGTCTATCTTTTCGTTTTGTAAGTTTTTCATACTTTAAATGCTTTATTTTAATATTATGTAACACTTCCAAGTTTGTATTTTTTTATTATTTTTTAAATTTGTTTATTTTTTCGGACTTTGGTCATCCGATCGGATGACCATTCGGTCGAATGACTGTTCGAGTGTAAGTTTCAAAGTTCAAAGTTCTGGTTCAAAATAGTTTAAGTGTAATGCAGCGGATCCCAAAGGACTTTGCAGCAAATGTAGATTTCTTTGTCCTTGATGACATGGTCGTTCAAACTGAAGACGGTTTTTCAATGACACTCGAGATCCGGCAGGAAACGGCACGTGGGATACCTCGGTATGCTTTCAGAGGATGGCGGAACTTCATGCTGCAGGCTGGGTTGGACAATGGAGTTGAGTTTTTGCTGCGATATTATAGGGATCAAAACACGTTGCGAATTCTGAATCCGGACCCCTAAGCGATGTATGTATTGAAAGATGTCGTCAGAAGTAAACAATTAATATCGTTACCAACCATGTCGTATGTGTGGTAACAGTTTTGGAACAATTATTAGTATATATGTTTTGTTTACCAAAATTTAATGTCTAACGAATATTATGTCGATGTACTTTTGGGACGTGATAAAGTGTCTCAAAATATTAGGTTTAACAATCAAAGTTTAACGGTTCTACGTTTAAATTATTTTATTTGTTTAGTTGGTGTTAAGCCACCCGCGAAGCTCGCGGGTTCTTAGGCTAGTCTGTTTCTAAAATAAGATTATCATTTTCTTTAGGAAGTTGTAATTTTGGTAGGTTTTTACAATATTCCTTAATCTTTCTAACTTGGTTTTCTAGATTTTTATCAAAAGTAAGTATTTTTTTAAGTAGATTTTGAAAGGGCTTTCTTAATTCTGCAAGATTTTTTTATAAAATCTGAAGCATAATTTAATATGCCAAGAAAACTTTGTACCTGTTTTTTATGTACTAACTTATTAGGAAAGGCTGTAATCTTTTCAAGAATGTGACTTTGGAGTTCTATTCCCTTTCCATCCTTAAAAAATCTATTTTCTCTTGTAATAGACTAGTTTTCTTTTTGGATACGGCTAACCCATGTTTTATACATAAATCTGCGAAAATATCAAGATGTTTTAGAAGCAAATTAACATTGTTTGACAAAATTAAGATATCATCTATGTAAACAAAAATAAAATCATAATCTTTGAATATTATATCCATTTTCCTTTGGAATATTTGTGGTGCATTTTTTAATCCAAAAGGCATTACAAGCCATTCATATTGCCCTTGAGGAGTAGAAAATGATGTGTATCCAATACTATCAGGTTGCATTTTTATTCTTTTTACAACTATTAAGTGGTGACATGGTGTTTTTAGTATTATCTGATATGCTATTATATCAAAAGTTATTTTGTTAAATATTTCTAGGAAATCATTACCTAATAGTACATCTGATCCTAAATTATAAAAATAAAATGGTGGACATTTAACCATATATGATCCTATTAATATTGTTGGATTTTTTACTCCTCTTCTCTGAGGGATTATACTTTTGAAAAACTAACACCGTTACAAGGCGTTAAATCTTCATGATATTCTTTTGGAAAGCAATCAGGTTTACATATGCATAACCCTGATCCACTATCTATATAAGCAGCAAAGTATTCAGGTTTATAATCTTTATAGGTTATTCCTATAGGGATATATATATACTTTTAGGACTTGTCATTTTGGTATATATATCATCTTATCATTATATGTGATTTTTAACCCATAAGAGGTTATTTGATAAGGTTTAACATTTTCTAAAAAGGTTAATCCTAGCATAATTTCTAATGTATCATTTCTATCTTCATTACCTATTAACAATCTTAATGGAATTTTTTCTTCACCAAATTTAATTATAGTTTCTATGGCTTCATTTATTTCATGTAACTCACCATTAAAGTTAGTATATTAGTGAGGTTCTTCTAACAGATATTTTTGCAAATGGTCACAAAGTTTGTGATTTATATAATTTCCATTTGCACCTGTATCTATTAGTATATTTATATAAGAGAATTTCTTTCCATTGAAATATTCTCCTTTTATTTTATAATTTCTTATGTTATCTTCATTAGCATCAATGATATTATAAAATCTACTAGAATTAGCCAGCCTTGCAAGGGAATGACTAACTACACCTTTATTTGAAAAGGATAATCTAACGGTGATCTGGTTAATTAATAGAATTGGTTTATCTTGTAAATCAAGATTTAATGGTCTTGAATCTATTTCCTCAATTTTAGGTAGGGTTGGTATTTGTATTTGGCATACTTCATTAAATAAAAAAGGAAAATCGATAGTATCTTTTATACTAAAACAATAAGAATGGTGGGTATTTGATATAGCATATGATATAGCATATGTAATAGAATATGGCCTATTTTGTTGTCTAAAGAAATATTTTCTTTTAAAATCTTGTAATAAACTTAAAGTTTTATTAAAATTTTTGTCTTGGATATAATAGGAAATTCTTATGTATATATTAAACTTTAGTTTACCATGTTGAAAATTTCCTCTTAGTATTCCTAGACATGCTTCTTCTCTGTTTTGGATTTTATTATCCATAACTACTAATTCTATAGGGGTATTTATACCTTCTTTAAAGATGGATTTTATTATTATTTGGATAGCTCCAACGGGTACCCATCCCAAAGTATTCCTTATTTCAGACTTTATATTTTGTAGTTTTTCTTGAATATCTTTTTTAGACAACAATGGTATCATTACTTTGTTAGATGTTATATTAATATCTAAAGCTCGTTCCTGAATATTCAATCCATAATATAGATGATGATTTCTTGGTTTTATCCCTAACCTTTGTAAAGTATTTATTTTAAATCCCGAATAATTCAATAATGAAAATTTTTCATGTTGTATTTGTTTCAATTTTTTCTTATCTATTAAAATTTCATATTTATATTCTCCTAGTTGCTCTTCTTGACAATCTATTATAAAATTATCTGTTTTACTAGTAGTAGCTATGTCAGACTTATTCATTTTCAAAGGACGTATATTCAGTTGCAGTTAAAATAAATATACTTTCATCAGAATCTATATTATGAAGATCGTTAATTTGTATAAATTCTCCTTTATCTATCATTTTTTTCAATATCCTCATCTATTTCAAATATTTTAAGATTTTTATTAAACTTTTTAGGATACTTATTTGCAAAATGTCCTTACTCATGACAAATAAAGCATCTACATTTTTTAGGATTTTGTTATCTTTTATATGTAGGCTTAAAAGTCTGTTTATATCCTTTTCTTTTATAGTATTTGGTTTTACGCTTTTTAACCATTCCTTTCTCCGCCGCTACTTCTTCATGAGACTTAGGCTTTGTAGCACCATCATCCACAACCTCCGTTTCCACAACCTTCTCCGTCTCCAACTCAACTTCGACAGACTTCTCAACTTCAACTTCAGTTTTTTTTCATTTCGACAGCCTTCTCTACCTCCGCTTTGGCAGCCTTGGTACCTTCCAATTATTCTTTAATAGATGCGCGAGGTGGTGAGGGCGGGAGATCATCATTAAAAATAAACGATGACTCCGCGCGAACAGATGAAGTAGGGTTTTCTGCAAAATAAAAGTCCATAAATAAGACACTCACCTGGAGAAAATTTCGCGCGCGAATATATGAGAAAACACCAGCTAAAGAAGACACTCACCTGGAGAAAATTTCGCAACGAAAGCATCCAGATTGCCTTTCTTGCCAATCTTCCTTCTTGGCATCTTCTTTGTAGGCTGCGCCGCAGCCTCAACCTACGCCTGTTCTCTCTTCACAGCCTTCGTCCTTACCAGCGGCTCAGGACTCGAATCCAAGTCTATGGGTTCATCTGGGTTGGAAGGAGGAACATCCACAGTATCTTGAGGCTCTGGTTTGGGTTTTTTAACAACTACAGGCGCAAGTCCTTCTAACGTATCAACCACCACTACGTAATCGCACCGGGGTTTAAGCGCGTACCTGATGTGTACAAAATGCAACATATAAATTACATCAATTGTGGCATAAAACCAACCCTTTTTAGTACTAATGTTGGAAAAAGTGTGTTTTTGTCTTCCTTTTGTATTTTCAGGATTAAATGAGCTCAAATTAACAAAAGAAGCAAAAAGGCAGCTAAATCTAACATAAATACAAGAAAAGGAACAAACGTGGCATGCCCGACCACCCGACAGCATCTTCCCAAGCAAAATCAAGAAGACAGAAGGCTGAACACGCCACGTGCTCAGTGAACACGGGGGCGTGCCCAAGTGTCAGCATAAAAGACAAAAGCTGTAGAAGCTTCTATCGCCCACCACGGGGCCGTGCTCAGCGGACACGAAGCCGTGGTCAACTATAAGATTCTCAGAATCCAGGCAAATCTTGATAGTACAGATACGCTTCTGCACACAGGGTCGTGCCCAGCGGACACGGGGCCGTGGTCAACTAATGCAGACAAGAGCAATTAATGAAGACAGAGAAGAAGGATGGACACGGGGCCGTGCCCAATGGACACAGGGCCGTGCCCGAGCTACTGTTCATCCTATAAATAGGGGTGCTTGGCTCATTGGCAAACCATCCCTTGGCACACCACCTCTCTCACACTTCACCCACCACCCACCACCATCACAACACCATCATCCACCACCATCATCCATTGTCCATCATAGAGTGTGTGAGTCGTCTCGGGATCCAAGATTGATCGTAAGAGTTCTTGACAATCAAAGGCCATATTTGCCTAAGTCTCTTACATCACTTGGTTAAGACAAGTGTCTAGTGTAATACTTTTTATTTTTAATCTTTTCGCACTTTTTACTTGGTTATGTATTAATGACTTTAATAACTAGTTTCTTTTGTTGAAGGTGATTCTTCCTTATCGTTTGTCCGTGGTGTCTTGGCATTATTTTACTGTCTATATAAAATAAAAGATTTTCACCATTCATATCTCCACGGTCTATATGGAGGTATGTTGGCTACCTGGTCGGGGGTTAAGGGAACGGTTTGGTAAGAGTCTTGCCTTGTTCAGTGTATAGATCCTGCAAGGACCTAGGCCAAATTTAGTAGGACCTCCTTCAATACTTACCGGTATTGGATGACGGGAGTCCAAACTCTTTGATCCCCTCATATGTAAGCTACTATTAATATTTTATCCCGGCTACTTAGGACTGTATCCCTGCTGACTCAGACTACTTAGCCGAGGGTAACGTCACCTTCAAAAGAGGGGCCTACCATAATATGCATTAATAACTTAATTAATTATCTTTCAATAATCCGACCCTTTAGGATTGTATCCTTGCTGACTTAAACTTCTGGGTTGAGGGTAACGTCACCTTCAAAAGAGGGGGCCTACTACAATAACTAAGATAATCTCTTAAAAAGTGCAAAAGTGCGGAAATAATCAAAGGTTACACTATACATGAGTCGGAGCCAAGTGATTCATCTTGTCTATCTGTTTTTACTTTTATTTTATTTTTCAGCATTTTAGTTAGTTTTTATTTTCTTGTTTAAAAAACCTTTTTCTAACTTTTGATTTGATTAGACGATGAGGATAAACCGGTACTAAAAGCTCTTGTGTCCTTGGACAACCTCGGTATCTTACCAACACTATACTACGCTCACGATGGGTGCACTTACCCATATGTGTGTTTAGTGTTAGTAAATATCGTGTTTTATAAATTTAAAACTTGACTAAAAAGTGTAAAAGGGCTTAAAATAAACATTAAAACCATAACACACTTCGCACACATCAAGTTTTTGGCATCGTTGCCGGGGACACAAGGATTTTAAGAAAGCTTAAAATCGACGGCCTAATCAGTTTTTCAAAACTTTTTCAAAACGCGCGCACATTTTTTTGCATATTAGTTTAATTTTTCATTTACAGTAGGTTGAACACGGGCCGTGCTCACTGAACACGGGGCCGTGCTGCACATTTTTCATAAAACACCCAGATACAGAACCTGAACACGGGGCCGTGCTCACTGAACACGCCCCCATGCTCAACGAAATCAGTAACTTTAATTAAAACGCCCAGATACAGATTCTGTACACGGTGCCGTGTCCACTAAACACGGGGCCATGTCCACTGAACACGGGGCCGTGTCCAGCCTCTGTTTCCGTTTTTATTTTTGTTTTCTGGTCTCGAGACTTGGTTGTGGTCTGCTGAGTGATTCTTATGGATAAATACTCAGGAGGTTACAACTACACCTATGAGGAGGATGATTATAGGAGTAATTATTGCACTAATTGTGGTGACCTGCACTCGGTTCAATATTGTAACGTATATCAACCATCCACTTCATATACCTACTATGAGGAGCCCAGGTACGAGCCATCAACTTCATACACATCCTATGAAGAACAAAGGTATGAACCTTCTCCCTCATACTCATATTTTGATGAACCAAGGTATGAGCCTTCATACTCATGCTTTGAGGAACCAAGATATGAGCCACCACCTTCATATGCTTACTATGAGGAACCATGGCGTGAACAACCCACCTCATATGAGTATTATGAAGAACAAAATTACGACCCTTATCCATCATATGCTTACAATGAAGAATAATGGTGTGAACCATCTACTTCCTGTGAGTATTATGGGGAAGAAAGGATCGAACAACCGGATTCGAGCTTTGAAAATCCCGATCCTTTTTCTATCACCGAAGTGACCGATAGGATATTAGAACACCTTAAAGTTATCGAGCGCTACATAAAAGAATCTCGCGCAAGGGAAGAGGAGTCCCGCGCAAGAGAAGAATTAAATAAAGAAGAGATAATTGAAAGTGTAACAATGGAAGAACAAATAAGTGAAAAACCGACACATGAGTTAAAAAACGAAAGAGGTGAGTCCATCAAAGTTGAAATTCAAGAAGAGTCTAATTTTGAAGAAATTAATCTCTTGTCACCTTCTTTTGAAAATCATTGTTTAGTTTCCACTCATGCTAAGTTTTTAAAAGAGTTAAACACTAACACTAAAATTGACGAAACAGTAAGCGTTAAGTTAACTAATAATCAAACTTTGCTAATAAAAGAAGATCCATTTGAAATTAACACTACACCGGTTCCATGTTTTTTTCAAAATTCATTTATTAGTAATGTCACAATTGATAAAGATCTTTGTGTTAACATAATGCCCAACTACATTTTCAAAAATTAAGTATTAGTGATTTTTCTCCACTTCAAATACCCATTTTTCTATCTAATCGGAAAGTAATAAAATCAATCGGTGTAGTTGAGGATGTCTTGGTTAAAACAAATCAAATGGTAATCCCAACCGACTTTGTCATCCTCGATGACGCTCCTCTAGTATTGGGACGACCCTTTGTAAAAACTCACGAAGCTTTGAAAAACCGGAAGTTCAACAATCTACCTCTTCAATTAGGGGCATTTAAAAAAAGTGTCGATCTTGAGCGGTCAATGAAATATCCATTCGGCAATAATGACCCCCTAATTGAAGATGAAGATGAATCACCCGATACAAGTGAAAAGTTTGATCACTTTGTTGAAGAAGAGGTCGCCATAGAACAAACTTTTAAAGTTCTTGATCAAGATAAGCAACCAAATAAGGAGTCTCCTAAAGACCCACCTCTTGAGCTCAAAGATCTTCCGAAAGGTTTGGAATATGCTTTTCTAGACAAAGATGGTAAAATACCTATAATTATTTCATCTAAGTTAGGTAGTTTAGAAAAAGAAAAATTAATTAACCTTTTGAAAAAACACAAAAATGCGATTGCTTGGAAGCTTGTAGATATTAAAGGAATAAGTCCTTCCATGTGCATGCACAAAATTTTAATGAATGATGAGTACAAATCAGTAATACAACCACAACGTCGAGTAAATCCAAATGTTCAAGAAGTGGTAAAAAATGAAGTCATCAAATTACTTGACGCATGACTTATTTATCCTATCCCCGATAGTCCTTGGGTAAGTCCCGTCCAAGTAGTTCCAAAGAAAGGAGGTATGACGGTAATAACTAACGAAAAGAATGAATTAATACCAACGAGAACCGTCACAGGATGGAGGGTATGTATAGATTATAGACGATTAAATGAAGCAACGAGAAAAGATCACTTTCCTTTGCCCTTCATTGATCAAATGTTAGAAAGATTATCCGGTCATAAATTTTACTGTTTCTTGGATGGTTTTTCAGGTTACTTTCAAATCCCGATAGCACCTGAAGACCAAGAAAAGACAACCTTCACATGTCCCTTTGGAACTTTTGCTTATCGACGCATGCCATTTGGTCTATGTAATGCCGTCGCAACATTCCAACGTTGCATGATAGCCATCTTCCATGACATGATAGAAAAAGACAATGGAAGTCTTCATGGACGACTTTTCTATCTTTGGGGATTCATACGACCAATGCCTCGATAACCTTGAACGAATGCTATCTCGATGTGAGGAAACTAACCTCACCCTTAACTGGGAAAAATGCCATTTCATGGTAACTGAGGGAATAGTACTCGGTCACAAAATCTCAAGCGAAGGAATGGAGGTTGATTGAGCCAAAATAGACACTATTTCTCGATTACCACCCCCATCCTCCGTTAGAGCTATCAGAAGTTTCCTAGGGCATGCCGGATTTTATAGGCGATTTATCAAAGACTTTTCTAAAATTTCAAGGCCTCTAACAAAATTACTTGAAAAAGATGCCCCTTTCATCTTTGACAAGGATTGCAATCAAGCATTTCTAACCCTAAAGGAAATGCTAGTCAATGCACCTATCATGATAGCGCCTGATTGGAAATTTCCTTTCGAAATCATGTGTGATGCAAGTGACTTTGCAGTTGGAGCTGTCTTGGGACAAAGAAAAGAAAAGCATTTTCACCCAATTTATTATGCTAGTAAAACACTTAACGATGCACAAGAAAATTACACAACAACTGAAAAAGAATTACTAGCTGTGGTATTTGTTTTTGATAAATTTCGTTCTTATCTTGTTCTTTCTAAAACTATAGTCTATACATATCATGCAGCCATTCGATATCTCTTCAAAAAGTAGGACGCAAAACCACGTTTGATTCGGTGGATTTTACTCCTCCAAGAATTTGATATTGAAATCAAAGACAAAAGAGGAGCAGAAAACACCGCAGCAGATCATCTTTCACGCTTAGAAGACCCAGCTTTGGAGGCAACCCGAGACGAGCAAATCAACGAAAAATTTCCAACGGAGTCCCTAGAAATGGTGGAGTACAAAGAAGAACCATGGTACACCGACTATGCTAACTACCTAGCTAGCGGTATAGTCGCAAAAGGTTGGCCACATCATCAAAGAAAAAAGTTCTTTGCCAATGTGAAACACTACTTTTGGGAAGATCCATATCTTTTCAAAATGTGTGCCGACCAACTCATCCGACGATGCGTACATGGTAGTGAAGCACGAAGAATTCTCCGCCATTGTCATGAAGGTCCATACGGAGGACATCATGGTGCTGCTAGTACCGCACGAAAGGTATTCGATTCAGGATTTTATTGGCCAACCATTTACAAAGACGCCCAAAGTCTTGTAAAAACATGTGATGCTTGCCAAAGAACAGGTAATATTTCTTCCAAAAACGAAATGCCACAAAATGGCATTCTTGTTTGTGAGATTTTTGATGTGTGGGGACTCGACTTTATGGGACCTTTCCCACCATCGAAAGGAAACAAATATATACTTGTGGCAGTAGATTACTTGTCTAAATGGGCCGAGGCCGAGGCACTTCCAACAAATGATGGAAGAGTCGTGGTAAGATTTCTGAAAAATTATTCTCTCGTTTTGGCACAGCTAAAGCTTTAATAAGTGATAGAGGTACCCATTTTTGCAACCATCAACTTGAATTTTTTTTAACAAGATATGGGGTCTATCACCGGGTCTCAACAGCATATCACCCTCAAACAAACGGACAAGCCGAAGTGACTAATAGAGGTTTAAAATGAATACTCGAAAAAACCGTAGGATTAAATAAAAAGGAATGAGCCGATAAATTAGATGATGCTTTATGGGCTTTTCGAACTGCTTATAAAACAACAACATGTACAACCCCATATAAGCTAGTCTATGGAAAAAGCTGTCATTTTCCAGTAGAAATTGCACACAAAGCCTACTGGGCAATTAAGAATGTAAACTTAGATTTAGAATTTGCCGGCAGAAATCGATTTTGTCAATTAAATGAATTAGACGAACTTAGGAATTATGCATACTCAAACTCCGAAATTTATAAGGAAAGAATGAAAAACTTGCATGACAAACATATTAAACCTAATGAATTTCGGGTAGGAGATCAAGTTCACTTGTTTAATTCGTGACTTCGATTGTTTCCTGGTAAATTAAAGTCTAGGTGGTTAGGACCTTTTTCCATCACCCATATTTTCCCACACGGTGCAGTAGAAATTAAATCTCGGAATGGAATTCCATTCAAAGTCAATGGCCAACGGCTGAAGCTCTATCAAGGATTCATTGAGGATGAAGAGGAAGAAATCTCACTTCAAATGGTCGAAGAATAAAAACATCAACATCATACCAGGTAAGTTAAGAACAAACGGGTTGACATCTAAATCGGTAAGTTTTCTAACCAAGTTTTTGGGAAACAAGGGCACTCACACGAGCACCTAAAAAAATTTAAATTTTGCACGGCACGAGGCCGTGCGCGACTGTCGGGATAAATCCCTTTTTTCATAACAGTTACACCATTCCACACGCCCCGTTTCCCCAAAAACGCTCTGATTCAAGGCGATTTTCCGCAGATTTTCGACGTCTCCTCTACTTCTAACAACATCAAGGTATGATTCTATCATCATCAGTAGTTAGATTAAGCATTTGCATGTAGTTAAAACTTCAAAAATTTGGGGAAAAATCTAGGGTTCTTGAACTTCATCCGGATCGAACCTCAAATTTTTGAATTAATCTGTTAGCATTTAGTTAGATTAATGTTATAGGAAGTAAATCCACTTGTATTGTTCATAGATTCGCCCAATTTCTCACAAAAAACCCCAAACCCTTGTTTATTGAACCGAAAAAGATAAAATTGAAGGGGTAAACGGGATATTTTGGGAAAAACGGCACTTGGGGTTTCATTTTCGGGGGAAACCGCACCTATTGGACCAAAAAATTTCAAGTTTTCGAAACCGGGTCGAAAAATGAAGTTTTTGAGTAACAGACGCCTGGACACGGGGTCGTGTCCGCTGAACACGGGGCCGTGTCCAGCTCGCTGTTTGCAGTTTTATCCGAAAATTTCACTGTTTCATGCTAACTATTGATGTATTCTTTCAGATGTCGAAGAAATTCACGAGGTTCAACGCAAATGAGCTCGATGCTAGGGCAAGATATGAAGTACTTCAAACAAGACCGGAAGAATACCCAAGACAAGCATGCAACGATCTGTTAGCCATGGTGAACCAACTTGACCGGTTTAACAACCTCATTACCGGCCCACTAAGAGTCGCCCTAACCACTCGACTTCGCTCAGTCCACGAGTGCACTATGGAATTCTATAGCACCTTCACGTTCAATTCAAGGTGTGACCCTTTCGACAATGATGGGGTGCAATTCCGATGTGGAGGAACTAGGTACTCGATTTCGATGGCATAATTTGGGTCAATAGTTGGGCTATATGCGGAGGAAGATGCGGGTATTGAATAAAACACCAAAGGGGTGCGAGAGTTGGATGAGAACGAACGCCAAGCCGCGTGGGCTCAGATTGGTGAAGGGCACTACAACCCGAGCAGCACTAAGAGCACTAAGTTGAGGGACCCACTCTATCGATACATCCATAGAGTCCTCGGTTACTCTCTTAGCCAAAGGCATGATAGCGGTGGAGTTGTTGGGTTGAGAGATTTGATAGTCCTTCACTGCATTCATACCCGCAGACACCTCGATGTTCCGTATCTTCTGCTCCGAAACATGCATTGGAACCGGCTTGCTACTCCACCAACCCCTATCATCTTCGGGGGGTGGATATACCATCTCTTCAAGCACTTCACGAACATACCTAGGTCCTTCGAAAGAAGCCCATGTCGGGAAGAGTGGATGTACACATCTGCCGCTCCATGAACTTAATTTATGAGGCTGAAGAAGGGACAGTTAGCTTCCAAAGGATGCAGGGGCATGCATGGAACCCGCAAGAGGCACTCATCCTTCACGCTCCACAGTTTCAACACCCTCCCCAGTACCAGTACCAGCCCCAAGGTGATCCGGGCCAATCCTCCTCACAAGGAGGCGGTTTTCCTAACTTCCAAAGTTTGCAAGATTTGTTGCAGGAAAACCTCATATGCACAAGGAACACCTACAACATGGCGAGCAACACGTACACCCGGGTCGTAGCTATTGAGAGAAACATATCCGACATTCAGGATGACATTGGGAGCATCCGAGAGTACATGGCGGGGCACGGAGGAGGAGGTAATGACGATGAGGACGAGGACATGGACTAGGCGGGAGGAGTGGAGGTAGGAACAGATGGTTGGAGATCCCACAGGTTAACCCCCCTTATCTTGAACAATTTCCGGCCTGCGTGCCGTGTGTTGAACAATTTACTTTCCTTTAACTCTTTTTACTTTCTGCATTTGTTTTTCTTTATAACTTTGTGATGTGGATGTTGAACTTGGTAATGTAGGATGTTTTCTATGTTTGGTGTAGTATTTATTGATAAAACAGGTACATACGAGGCTTAGAGCACTAAACATTAGTGCTACAAAAGCCGGGACAGGAAAACCGAAGCCAGAAACCTGTTTTTCAACTTTGCAGATTGTCTACATGGGGTCGTGCCTAGCGGACACGCCCCCGTGTCCACCTTCTGTAAGTTTTGGTTACTGGCACCTGAACACGGGGTCGTGTCCATCGGACACGGGGCCGTATCCAGACACCCAGTAACACAAATTTTTGCTTTTTCACATTTTTTTTTACACATTCAATCAACCTAAAAACTTATTTTTGGACACATTGAGGACAATGTGTAATTTAAGTGTGGGGGGATGCTAAAACTTTGAATCTTGCAAGTCCTAATTACAAGCCTTACACAAAACTCTATTGGAACCGCTAATCACCCCAAAAAAAATTTTTCAGAAATTTTCATTTTTTTTACTTGTCTAGGTTTAACTTGAGAATTTCAAGTTCTAAAAAGGTTATATTTTTACAAATTTACAACCAATAGCGTCATGATAAAAAGAACCAACATAAGAAAATTATGAAACGGCATGACAAGCTTAATTAAAATTTGATTATATATACTTGATCACATAAAAACCCATTCCCACAAAAGTGAGTTTTGAGCCTTTATTGAGCATACAAATACATATCTTTAAACTAAATGCTCATTTTTCGTTTCTTGTGTGAATAGCCATTTGGTTCTTACGACTCTAGAACTTGCCACGACGATACATTCCTGGTCCTTACCACTTAAACCCGAGTAAGTAAATGATGGAGGCATTAGGACTAACCCTATTTTATTTCTACACCATTATTTTTCTTTTTTTTACCACCTACCCAAAATCCCCCTAGTTAACCCCTTTGAGCCTAAACATTTTCATTTCTTAACCCAAACCAAACACCCTTTCACCCACCAAACCCTTTTTATTTTTAACCATTTGTTTTAGTAGCAAGCTCAGATTTTCGTATGACTTTTCAAAAAATAATGATAATAATAATAATAATAATAATTTAGTTGATGATGAAGCAAAAGAAAAAAAAATAAACAAACAAGTTTATAAAAAATAACTTTGTTTGAATAATGGCTTCATCAAAATAAAAAAAATTGCAAAAATAAAAAGTCTTACGAAAACCGACGCTTTTTACGTTTTTCGTCCTTTTCTACTAACCACTAACCCAACCACCTACCTTTAACCCAAGCCTAACCCTTCACCCAAAAGTCCTCTTGATATTTACAAAGGTATATAGTTAAAAAGGAGGAGGATTGATTTCTTGGCAAGCCTATGGTAGGAGTAAGTTCCATGCCGCTCTCGAGTGATTCACTAAAATACATCTTCGACCGAGTGATGAGTGATATCCCGTGAGGTATGTGAACTTGTATATAAATGGAATTTTAAAGAGGCATGTTATGCCCTTATAAGTAATTTATCTTATGAAAAGTTTTAAATAAATCATGACGAATAGGATTGTAAATAAATAAAAATAAAACTTAATAAAGAATCTTGGAAATCCCGACACTCTATGACAAGCCCAAAAACCTTCTCTTCTACCCATTCCATTTGAGAGTGTAAAGCCACATTATAAAGAGTTTTGCTTGAGGACAAGCAAAGATTCAAGTGTGGGGGTATTTGATGTGTACAAAATGCAACATATAAATTACATCAATTGTGGCATAAAACTAACCCTTTTTTAGTACTAATGTTGGAAAAAGTGTGCTTTTGTCTTCCTTTTGTATTTTCAGGATTAAATGAGCTCAAATTAACAAAAGAAGCAAAAAGGCAGCTAAATCTAACATAAATACAAGAAAAGGAACAAAGGTGGCATGTCCGATCCCCCGACAGCATCTTCCCAAGCAAAATCAAGAAGACAGAAGGCTGAACAAGCCCCGTGCTCAGTGAACACGGGGGCGTGCCCAAGTGTCAGCATAAAAGACAAAAGCTATAGAAGCTTCTATCGCCCACCACGGGGCCATGCTCAGCGGACACGAGGCCGTGGTCAACTATAACATTCGCAGAATCCAGGCAAATCTTGATAGTACAAATACGCTTCTGCACACGGGATCGTGCCCAGCGGACACGGGGCAGTGGTCAACTAATGCAGACAAGAGCAATTAATGAAGACAGAGAAGAAGGATGGACACGGGGTTGTGCCCGAGCTACTGTTCAGCCTATAAATAGGGGTGCTTGGCTCATTTGCAAACCATCCCTTGGCACACCACCTCTCTCACACTTCACCCACCATCACAACACCATCATCCACCACCATCATCCATTGTCCATCATAGAGTGTGTGAGTCTTCTCGGGATCCAAGATTGATCGTAAGAGTTCTTGACAATCAAAGGCCATGTTTGCCTAAGGCTCTTACATCACTTGGTGAAGACAAGTGTCTAGTGTAATACTTTTTATTTTTAATCTTTTCGCACTTTTTACTTGGTTATGTATTAATGACTTTAATAACTAGTTTCTTATGTTGAAGGTGATTCTTCCTTATCGTTTGTCCGTGGTGTCTTGGCATTATTTTACTGTCTATATAAAATAAAAGATTTTCACCATTCATATCTCCACGGTCTATATGGAGGTATGTTGGCTACCTGGTCGGGGGTTAAGGGAACGGTTTGGTAAGAGTCTTGCCTTGTTCAGTGTATAGATCCTGCAAGGACCTGGACCAAATTTAGTAGGACCTCCTTCAATACTTATCGGTATTGGATGGCGGGGGTCCAAACTCTTTGATCCCCTCATATGTAAGCTACTATTAATACTTTAACCCGGCTACTTAGGATTGTATCCCTGTGGACTCAAACTATTTAGCCGAGGGTAACGTCACCTTCAAAAGATGGGCCTACCATAATATGCATTAATAACTTAATTAATTATCTTTCAATAATCCGACCATTTAGGATTGTATCCTTGCTGACTCAAACTACTGGGTTAAGGGTAACGTCACCTTCAAAAGAGGGGCCTACTACAATAACTAAGATAATCTCTTAAAAAGTGCAAAAGTGCGGAAATAATCAAAGGGTACACTATACACGAGTCGGAGCCAAGTGATTCATCTTGTCTATCTGTTTTTACTTTTATTTTATTTTTCAGCATTTTAGTTAGTTTTTATTTTCTTGTTTAAAAAACCTTTTTCTAACTTTTGATTTGATTAGACGTTGAGGATAAACCGGTACTAAAAGCTCTTGTGTCCTTGGACGACCTCGGTATCTTACCAACACTATACTACGCTCACGATGGGTGCACTTGCCCATATGTGTGTTTAGTGTTAGTAAATATCGTGTTTTATAAATTTAAAACTTGACTAAAAAAGTGTAAAGGGCTTAAAATAAACATTAAAACCATAACACACTTCGCACACATCAGTACCTTTCTTCTCTTCCTTGACAGTTTTTGCCTTTGGTGCATCAGCCTTCTTAAGCGCAGCAGCAGCAGCAACAGGCACACGTTTCTTTTTCTTCTCAGGGCCTGTGCCCAAATTAATCAACTCGCCTATTCAGGATAAATATTGCAATATTACCCAACGCGCCAAAATAGCAAAGAGTAATATTGCAATATTGTTTAAAAAATCTGAAACAAACTTACCAGCACCAGTAGACGGTTGCGCCACTAGATCCTCATCCCGTGGAAGCCCAAAATTCTTTATTATCTGATGATACCAAAGTTCTTCATCAGCACCCTTCGAGATGGTTGTCATTTTTCCTTTCTCCCTCTTGTATGCAATAACATACAAAGAAACAACTGCAAAGGCAAAAAAAATGATAAAGTTCACATTATTTCACAAAAAAACGAGAAAAAAAGGTAGGAAGATTTCAAGTCTGACTTGTGTCACCCTCCACTTACACTGGCTTGTCCTCACAGTCCATCTTCCAGTGAAGACTCATGCCAGCAGTAACCAGGGCCCTCTCAGGAAGTTCAATAGAGGAACATCCTTCAGGTCCTGGTACCAAATCTCCAACTCCGGAGTCTTCAGATTCTCCACCTCAATATCTTCTGCACTCCTAAAGGTCATCTTCATTGGAATAACTCCAGCTTTGATAAAGAAAAAATTGGGTTTCTAGTCATGAAAAGATTTTTTTTTGGGGGGGGGGGGGGTCAGCAAGATCTTCTTGGCCGATGAACGTTGGGCAAAGGAATAAAAACCTTACGAGCAATGAAGTTGATAAAATACCCAGAAACGATTGATTGTCGGTTCAATACGCATCGATCGGCAAAGGAATTCGAAGTGTCGAATCCGAACCATTCCGATGGGATGTAGTTGAGAAATATGGAACTTGTAGTAACCAAGAACATCAAGAACAAATCTTGTAGTAGGTAATCGGAAGTTACCATCAGTAAAATAGTCCAAAAAAGGGTAATATAACCGGTCGAAGCCTGAGCCGCCGTCTGACCCTCGTCAGGATACATCACACCCCAACTCGTGGGGAACTTGAAGTTCTGTACCAAACCATCGAAAATTTCTTTCGACCACTTCATCGGTGGTAACGAAGCAGACATATCTTCTGAAGAATCTTCGGGATGTTCTCCGGTAGACATAAAGGGTAGAACACACAAGTTGCAGGTTTCTCTCTAAAAGAAAAATCGGAGAAGATGAAAGGATTCAACGATAGCTAATGAAAAAAGAAGCCACTCAAAAGGGTTTATATACCCATCGCCATTAATGCCCTCGAAAACCGCAAAACCCCTTTTTAAGGAAAACGCGGTTACCAAGGCAGTAAGGGCGAGTGGGGAACAAATAACAAACCCACGCGCGCGTATGAATTATGTTTGACGACGCCCAATTAATGTGTGACGTCTGACAAGTGATAGCTTGTCACCCAACCGTCACATGTCATACATCAGCATAGTACCTTTTACCTGCTACCTGCCATGAGTCAAATTTTTCAAAATTTGAAATCATGGAAACCTCAACATGAAGAAACAAAGAAAATATCTTCCACAAGAAGATTCTTCATACTTCGCGCCAAGCAAGACTACTACTTCTCAAAGCAAAAAGCGCACACTTCATTTTATATAGTCCAGTGCTCCACCTACTTGCGTAGAAGCAACACTGGACTGGGGGACTTGAAGGGGTATGGTCGCAAAAACCTTGCGTAGACGCATGGCACCATACCACAACCTTATTCCAAAAAACATCTTGAACAAGACCCTGCACGGTCGCGCAGCGGTCCTATACTGGATTTGGAAAGAAATAGTTCAATAATGAAGTACGGTCCCCAAAACCTTGCGCGGAAGACCATACCATAGCCATATTTCAAGAACATCTTTAACAAAGACCGTGCGCGGCTACGCAGCAGTTCTAAACAAGATGCAGAAGAGAAAGTCTTTGATAACCACGCGCCGGAGAAAAGGAGAAACAAACATTCAACTAACACCCTTGCACAGGCTTGCGCAAGGGAACAATTAGACTTGAATATAAAATCCTAAACATCTCCGCGCATCTGAAATCAAGACTTGAACAAAGGAACCTTTTTCTGTTACAACAAGAAAGACACGTGGCAAAGGCATAACGGTTTACAGCTGTAGATCTTCTAGAAGCCTTAAATGCTCATCATGCATGGCCATTCGGTTATAACTGAATGATGACATGGCATAATCTAGACACTCATCTAAATCACGATGATGGCACTAACTTGGAGAAGGATCTACCAAAAAACCACTTTCCAAGTGGCAACTCCCCAACCGTTGATCAAGACCCACGATCCGTGTGCGAAGATTAACGGAAGGAAAAATAACCACCAAACGGAAAGCACTTTCCGTTACTATCTCCGTCGCACCATTTTCCCGCCAAAATCGGCTATAAATAAGACGTTGCAGGTATGATCTCACAAGTTACTTTCACTTCACTCTTACTTTACTACTTCTTCTTCCTCGAGATCACTGTACTTATTCTCACGCCGGAGGGTGGTCACGGAGAGAACCCCATTCTCCCCGTGGCGATTCTAACGGCTTTCTGTTTTGCAGTGATCACCGGAGAAGGAAATCAGCCAAACCCCCGAATCAACGAGAGGATTAACCCCTTTTATGCAGAGACTAAACCCCTGATCTGATTAATTCCGGTCAATTCTAATCACTATTTCTTCAACCCAAGAATTTCCTATTATATCCAAGACAAAGATTTTGATAAAACTTTAAGTTTATTACAAGATTTTAAAAGAAAAGATTTCTTTAGACAAGAAAAATAGGCCATATTCTATTACATATGCTATATCAAATACCCACCATTCTGATTGTATTAGTATAAAAGATACTATTGATTTTTCTTTTTTATTTAATGAAGTATGCCAAATACAAATACCAACCCTACCTAAAATTGAGGAAATAGATTACTAAGTAAATCTAAGAAACTTAGATAACCACATAGAAAATATAAAATATAAATTAAGACAGTGTTATACGGATAATCCATTACAATTTTGGAATAAAAATCAAATAACAGCAGAATTAGAAATGAAAGACAAAGATAAAGAAATTAAAGTAAAGCCTATGAGATATAACCCAGAAGACCGAAAAGAATGCTCCCAGATAAAAGAGCTCCTGGATTTAAAATTAATCAAAGCTAGTCATAGCCCTCATAGTTCTCCTTCATTCATGGTACGAAAACATGCAGAAATTAAGAGAGGTAAGCCTAGAATGGTGATAAATTATAAAAAATTAAATGATAATACTATTTTTTATGGATATTTTTTACCTCATAAAGAAAGTCTAATAAATTGGACAAGAAATAAGAAGATATTTTCTAAGTTTGATTGTAAAAGTGGATTTTGGCAAATAAAAATGCATCCTGATAGTATTGGATACACCGCATTTTCTACTTCTCAAGGGCAATATGAATGGTATCAGAGCCACGCAGAATTCCTTCGCGAGGGCTCTAGATATTGATATTACTTTACATGACATTGAGTTTGATAATTTAATTTTATTAAATTTTAACTTTATAAATAATAAAGTTATCACGCTTAGATTAAATCAACAAAATGATTTAATTGAAAACGAAAATTTAGATTCTGAAGTTGATTTTGATGAAAATTATATATATGACGAAGATTTTAATTTTATTAGATATGAATGGACTAGTTCTGACTTTGTATATGATGATACTGATTGGCAATATAATTCATCTTAATGGATAACCATAATTTTAATAAACTAAAAGAAAGTGAAAATTCTTTAAAAATAGATAAAGATTTGATAGAATTACAAAAAAACTATCATATTTTATGGAGAAAATATAATTTTTAGACTAGATAAAATTATGGAATTATTAGAGTCTACATGTCCTAATAGGAAAGATAAAGAAAAAATAAGTAGACTACAAGATCCTTTGATCCAACTCTTACAAAACATGAAAATACCTAAGGGTTATAAAGAAAACTAGAAATGAGTTCAGCACTGAAAGTGAAAATAATATAATCCCTAACTTAGAAGATTCTGAGGTAGAGAATTTAATAACTAAAGTAAGGGATATGGAGATAAATGAAAATTTTATAAATATTAAAACCCATGAAAATTTTAATATAAATGATACACCTAGTACAAGTAATGATAAAAATATACCAATAAGAAATGAATCTCAAAGGTCTACTATGGGATATGCTGCAATAAAGTCAACAATGAAACAAGAAGATAATTACAAACCATACTAAGTTATGAAAAATGAACCAATTAATCCTTTTGGAATATAGATTGTGTGAACAATACTGAAGAGGCAATAGATAAATGGGAAACCACTTTTAGAATAGCAGTTTCTGTTAATAAAATGGACATTGAAGCAATAAAAGGATTTTTAGAAATGACTCTTTTAAATAGTGCTTTAAGATATTGGCAAAACATAAGCCCTAATGCAAAAAACTACATATTTGAATCAGAAGATCAAAATACAAAATATAGCTAACATAATAACAAGAGCTGTTGAAGCTTTTAGATTAGAGTTTTGTGGGGAAGGTAATATAATAAAAGACCCAACAACTATACAAAAATATTTGACAGCTTTATTACGTCTACAATTATGTGATATTTGTGTAATTGATAGATATATTTGTGTTTTTCAAGATTATTATTATCATATCTATAACCAAGTACCAGATACATGTAATTATTTACCCTTATTTTTCGCAAAGATACCTGACCCATGGAGATAAAAACTAATGAGAACATATAACCCAGGAACAACTGATACTTTAGGAAAAAGAATAACACATGCTAGAGATAAATGGAGCAAGTGGTGTGGAGATGCCATACTAGCTAAAATGAGTAAAAACTTAAAAAGAAAAATCTCTTTATGTTGTAGTAGCTCAAAAATGCCTTTAATGATAGGATGTAATAGTTCTTTTTACTATGGAAAGATAAAAAGAAAATATAAGAAAAGAAGCCATTTTAGAAAAAAAAAAAAAAAAAAAAAAAAAAAGATATTTAAAAAGGTGTAAAACCACAAATATTCCAAAGGAAAATGGATATAATATTCAAAAATTATAATATTAATTTTTTTACGTAGATGATATCTTAATTTTATCAGACAATGTTAATTTGCATCTAAAACATCTTGATATTTTCGCATATTTATGTATAAAACATGGGTTAGCCTTATCCGAAAAGAAAACTAGTCTATTAGAAGAGAAAACAGACTTCTTAGGGATGAAAATAGATGGAAAGAGAATAGAACTCCAAAATCACATTCTTGAAAAGATTACAGCCTTTCCTAATAAGTTAGTAGATAAAAAACAGGTACAAAGTTTTCTTGGCATATTAAATTATGCTTCAGATTTTATAAAAAAATCTTGCAGAATTAAGAAAGCCCTTTCAAAATCTACTTAAAAAAGATAAAATATTTACTTTTGATAAAAATCTAGAAAACCAAGTTAAAATGATTAAGGAATATTGTAAAAACCTACCAAAATTACAACTTCCTAAAGAAAATGATTATTTTATTTTATAAACAGATGCCTCAGAATGCTATTGGAGTGGGGTACTTAAGAAAATAGATTATAATTCTGAAAAAGAAAAAATAGGAGAAAGTATTTGTAGATATTGTTCGGGTACTTTTAGTGATACTGAAACAAAATATCATATAAATGAAAAGAATTATTAGCTGTTATTAAAAATTGTCAAAAGCTTTATTATTTTTTATTACCAAATCAATTTTTGCTAAGGATATATAATACACAGGTAAAGGCTTTTATTAAAAATAACTTGCCTTCAAAACCAGAATATAAAAGACTTATTAGGTGGCAAACACTATTATCTAAGTATCATTTCGATATAGAAATAATCAAATCTGATAAAGATGTTTTAGCAGATTTCTTAACCAGGGATGGAGGAGCAAGAATTAGCCCAAAGGATGGATAAATATATTGAAGATATGGATAAACAAATAAAGTCGATAAAAGAAATTGCAAAAGATATGGGAGAAATGTTAAACATCATTGAAACAATCCCCGAGAAGATCCCAGATATAAAGGATTTGACTGAGATAAATTGTCTTCTCATAAATTCTAAGATATCATTTTATGAGTTTAACAGTATGAAGATAAAGCTTTTGGTAAAGCATCACATAAAAGAAAGAATAGATCTTTCTTTCATTCACCCTGAAGTAAAAAGGGGAAAAAGAGATAATCTTTCCACTTCACCAGTTGGAGTACAAACGATAGATCTTACCTCTGACCAGGAAGAACCTAAAGAAAAATCTTTTTTATTTTTCCCTAATACGGGGAAAACCTCTACCTTTAAAAATATTTTTCAAGAATTGTCAACTCAACCAAATTATGTTGAGCAACAATGGTTCAAGATGAAGGAACTATATAGCCTTCAAAATACAGATATAAGATATACTGATTTTACAGGGATCTTCCCTAGAATCAATTATCTACAAGGAAACTCTGCTGAAGAGATAAGATACTGGTATGATTTTTGAGCAGTCAATAAGATATATCTTGCTTTACCTGATTTTCCCGAAATCTCCGTTTTACCAAGATGGGTTAAAGATAGAGTTAGAGACTGGTATTTAAATAATCCCACAATTACTCCAAAAGATTTCATGGCTCTAAAACTCTTTTCTGCAGGGCCTGATTTTTATAATGAATTTTATTATCCAGCTTTTCACTTTATTCAAATAGAAAAGGTTAATTTAGCCTTTACTTATTCAGTTAATACTGAAAGAAAGATTTTTCATAACTTTAATAAAAATGATGTTCATTACAGAAGAACATTAGGAATTAAAGTAATACTCCAAGCATTGCAAGCTGCCTTAAAAATGGATTTAGAACATATGGTGGGAAAAATATGTTTTCTTCTGTCATGATTTCTCCAGCGAAAAATACTCCACCATCAGCCAAAAAATATTTAGAGGATAAAATCCAATTTTTAGAAAACATGCATAATAAAATCGACTCCTCAGGCTCAAGAAAAGGTTTGGTTATTTAGGGATCATAAAAAAAGTATGAATCCAAGAGTTATGTGTCCAATATGCTATAAACAAAAAGAGAAGGACACTATGAGTATTGATTCTCAAAATGAGTGTCAAACATCTGATAATTAAGGATTTTACTCACATGAGTATAAATCCTTTACTCCAAAAAAGATATTCAAATCATCAGATTTTTACCTTTCGAAGATAAGGCATTTAAACAAGCCTTTAAGACTCACATGGAGTCAAAATTTGCTTTTCCCATGCCCACCAACTTTAAGAGACAAGGATGAACGTGGCTTAGGAGGAAGTAATCATTAAAGAAGTCCAAATTCCCAAAAGTGCACTTTCTTTCATAAAAAAGACAATCAAGACCTCCTGACAAAATTAAAGTTACAAGGAAGGCTCTTGTCATTATGAATGCATGTGAATAAAGAAAAGACAAGGGAAAAGACCTAGAGCTTATCTAAAAAAGGAGGCTATAAAAAGATGAGGAAAAAAGGATGGAAGACATCAAGCTTCAACGAGTGTTTAAAAAAGTTTTTATGTACTAAAAAAGTGTGTTGTATTTAGCATATGTATTTGATATAGCATTATTATTATTATTATTATTATTATTATTTTTATTATTATTATTATTATTATTATTATTATATAGTTTTACACCTTGGGTATTTATGTGTCACACAAAACTTCAATTTTTTTTTATATAAAACCAAGATGGAGACTAATAAATGAATAAAACCAATATTCGATCTAATAAGCGAATAATCTAATAAAGTTTATAATCTGATTCGACTATAATACACTGTAGGTTCCCGTGTTCGTTAAAGAGTACTTGATTTGTTTTCTCTTTTGCTTTTCTTGGCTAAGTTAAGGTACAGATTCCTTTTCTTGACATTATAGTATTTCATTCAATCTGTTACTTTGTAGTACGGATGTTTCACTAGTTGTTTATGGTTCGTAATTACTATATATTGTACCATGCAATAGACCTTAGATCTTGCGCTCATTATTTCCCTTTAGACTCATGTCAAAAATACATTTATTTTTTATACGAAATTGTACTCTATCACCCGAGTAATTATATGTTAAGTCTTGTCGTTGGGGCGTCAACGACATGGCAATCATCGTGACGGTGCGTAACTAAAGTTCACGGCATCTCTAGTTGTGCTTGTGTAGCACCTGGCCCCTAGAGGCGAATAGATCGATCTTAGCTCTGAATCCTGACTCCTGATTCCTGTTGAAATGGAATAATGTGTGTACGCCTACACGCACCGTCTCGGTACATGACTATAGCTGTGTACCGCTCTGTTTAGGCTTGTGGGTGTTTCTATATTATGTGACTTGTTTTACTGTTACATGTTGTCATGTATGTCTTGTCTCTGTTATGATATGTTTGTATGCATCTGATTATGTTCAGTATCTGTTATCTGTTCAGTATGAGTTTTGGGATTCAAGTTATGTAAGTATTTGTTTCAGTGCCATCTTTTAGATTTGTTTAGTATCTGTACCGATCCATTTTTGCTCTTCGTATGCATGTCACTACTTTACTAATGATTTCTCCGTTACTGGGCAACTTTTTGGCTCAGCCGTATTGTCACACCCTGGCTTTTGCGGAAGCGTGGATTATTTGGTGTGACTTCTTAATACCATAGCAACAATCATAACAATGCTATATGATAAAAACACAAGATGCTCATCCATTAATATAGTTAGAAAATACCATAACATAATTGTCTTGAATCATCAACCCAAAATAAGTTACAACCATGACTTGTTTAAAAATGAGTTCCCAATGGACTCAACAAAAGACCTTAAACAAAACGAGGTTTGGAGGCGTGTGACCCGTCCAGGCAAGGGTTACACCTCCCAAACCCTACACCCCTGGATGACATCTTTTATTTAATACGCAGCTTAACGTGCCTCACCCGCCAGATCCGATCAATTCCCTGAAATACATGTAGTTTGAAAAATCAACAAAAAGTTGAGCGAGTTCATGTGTATGTGAGTATGTATAAACCTTTGTAAACGATGTATCTATAACCCTTGAAAGATGTATGAAAGTCCCTGGTATGTAGCAATAAGGAAAAAAAAGAGATCACCAATGGTTTCCAAGGCCATTGATATGTGTGAAGTGATGCAGGAAGACTCAAACCTAGCGGAGTTGCACCGGGCTTCCGGCTGTGAGACACAGTCACCACTACGGGCCGCCCCGGCCTCATGGGCGTAGGCTCGCTACACCCAAACAGATCTATCACTCATGTCCCTCGGTCCTACGATGAGGATTAATGGCCTTTAGTAGCCGCCTACCCACTCACATGATCTAACGGTGTATGAAAAGTCCCTCCTTAAGCTAACCATACCATGTATAAAAATGTCTGTATAATTATAACATGTATTTCACCCCCGAAGTTATAAAAACTGAAAACGGTTAAGAGAAAATGGGGACATGAACTCACTGTAGTGCATCTCCTGTGCTCGTACTCAAACCTTGTCAGCTATACAACGGCCTACAACGTACTAATGTCTATTAGACGAACGGGCCGTGCCTTGGCTTAGTTTGTACGGGTCTGAGTTACGTTACTTTGATATTATTCCAGTTATAACTTATTGTTAAAATAATAATAATTATTTTAACTTACATTATATTTTTAGGTCTTGAAATAATAGTTAGACAACTATTTCGTATTCATACTTCTCAAGTATTTTATGTGCGTATTTCCTTCCCAAGGATGGGGGTATTTATACCTGTATTTTGTGATTAAAGTATTGACATTATATATTCCTAAGTCCCACTTTAGAAAAATATAATAACTTATTTATCAAAAATATCATATCCCAAAAATATATATTTTTCCAAGTATGCTAGGAAAATATATCATAATTTCTCAAAATAATATATTTTCTACTTGTTTCAAAAATATGCTATACGTTGTGATAAATCATATTTTTCGTTATCAAAATATTATCCATCCAAAATATACTAGTAACGGTATTTTGTTAAGTTATATTATTTTTCTCTAAATAATATAACTAGTCCCCAAATCAAACAAATTATCACACAATCGTTTTAGTAAAAAGTATATATTCTAAATACACGTTTATGTGTTTATTTATGAAAACCAACCTCCGGTACTTTGAAATTTCGTAACAAAACTCATGGCGAAGTTTATTTTGAAAGACAATGTTTAAAACATATTTGCAACCATTCTTTAGAAAATAACTTCCATGTATTGAAATTTTTAGGAAATTTCGCCAGAGTTTCCTTTGTAAATGGAGGCGTCCATGCTAATAAGCATATCATTTTCTTTTAAAAAATTCATTCAATCAATCAACAACAATTTATTAAACAACGTTACACTAACCAAGTGCAAAAACAATGCACTTTTCATAATAACATGAACTTGGTTTTTAGTAAAAACGCGTAGTAACTTAGTGGGGTGTTTATCTTAGCCGATAATTGTGAAGATAATTATGTGTATTATTATTAGATAAATATTGTATAGAATTATGTTTATCTTTTCCAAAAATACAGCTAGGGTTGTTTTGTATTCTGCTCTATATAAGGAGCCTTTGTTGATCAATAATATTGATTCACAATTCATACCATAAACACTTTTATGGTATCAGAGCTTCGGTTCTGAGATTCTTTTCTCCTTCCCTTCGTTTTTTTTTTCAAACCCTAGCCGACCCATAACAGACTTTCAGTTCTGTTCCAGCCACTGCGATGACCATACCAGCCGATACCCCTGAATCCTCCCAAAAAGCCGTCACCCCCTTCACCCTGCCTACTAAGTTACGAATATCCAGCAGAAAATTCGTACACTTGATGGCCTGAAGGTTCCCTATTCGTCCTAGACAAAGTTGTTCAAACTTCATGTTGTCGCTTACAAGGTGCTTGATCATATAGATGACACCAAACCACCGCCTGATACGGCTCCTGAGTACCCTGCTTGGAAAGAAATCGATGCCCTCGTTCTGCAATGGATATACGGCACGATATCAGACGATCTTCTTAGCAAAATTATTGATACGGAAACTACCGCACGAGCAGCATGGTTGAAGATTGAAAAGTTCTATCTCAGTAATAAACAGGCACGTGCAGCAGCCTTAGAAACCAGGTTCTACAACCTTACTCTTGCCGCCTGTTCGTCTCTTGATGATTATTGCCAGCGTCTTAAGGAACTGGAGAATCAATTGGGAGACGTGGACCAGCCAATCACCGATTCTCGACTTGTTCTCTAGTTGGTCCGTGGGTTACCCGCTGAGTTTGACACCACAGCTGCCCTCATTAACAGCCAAGACGCCGATTGGGACTTGGCTCGGAGCATGTTGCATGACGAACAGATTCGCCTTGAGGCGCGTCAGCAGTCCGCCTCCTCTGTTCTGGTTACAACCCAGCAGCCCAACCACTCTTCTCAGCAGCCCGAATACAATCAGTCTTCTCAGCAGCAAACCGGGTACCGAGGACGTGGTCGTGGGGGTCGTGGACAGAATTCTCGTGGTCGTGGCGGTGGCGGTGGCCGAGGCCGTGATATTTCTTGGCAGCCGCAGCAACATCAGTGGACCTCTTCAAATCAGCCTCCACAACCTCCAAATCTCTGGCCCTTTACCAATACCGGTTACCCACAATGGGCCTGGTGGAACACTCCACCTTGTCCATACCCAACCCAATCTCCTTGGCCCATAAATCGGCCTAACAGTGCAGCTTCGGCCCAGCAACAGCAGCCCACTGATCAGTCCTCTCATGCCCACTTCACCGGTTACCAGCCTATGGCTCCCTCTGCTGGCCGCAGCAACCTGGCTATAATGCCTTGTGCCCCTCTAATCTCTAGGCAGCTTTCACCTCGATGCAACTCCAGCAACCAGACCCAACTCTTAATATGAACACCAGGGCAGAGAGACATGTCTCCTTTGAACAAGGTATGATTTCCATCCCATCATCTTCTCCTGTTTGCAGTAAATTACTGGTTGGCAATGGTGAATGTTTACCCATCCATGGATCAGGCACAGGTTTTAAAACCATAAACAACCGAACCTATATCCTACCCAATATCCTTTATAGCCCAAAAGTTATCAAAAATTTAATTTATGTACGCCGTTTTACTCGTGATAATAATTTATCTATTGAATTTGATCCATTTGGTTTTACTTTGAAAGATCTTCCAACTGGAAAAATTCTTTCGCGCCACAATAGCACAGGAGACCTTTACCCGCTCACAGCTCCTGAACTTCCTCCACAAGCCTGCTTTCTTGCTTCCGCCTCTCACCCTTGGCATGGTCGTCTTGGACATCCTGGTGTTCAAGTATTAGATATTCTTAGTCGTAATTTCAATTTTCAATGTAATAAGACAAAGTCTACTTTTTGTCATTCTTGTCAGTTATCTAATAGTAAACGATTGCCTTTTTACACTTCCAATTCTTTTACTTTTGCCCCATTTGATATTATTCATTGTGATTTGTGGACATCTCCTGTGCTTAGTAAAACTGGCTATAAATACTACATGGTACTCATTAATAACTTCTCACATTTCATATGGGTTTATCCCTTAAAATATAAATCTGAAACTTTCCCAACCTTTGTCAAATTTCACCGTTTAATAGCCACATAGTTTAATCGTCCTATTAAAACTTTTCAATGTGACTTAGGGGGTGAATTTGATAACACTGCTTTCAAAACCTTTGCTCACCAACACGAACTCCTTTTTCGTTTTGCGTGTCCCTAAACCTCATCTCAAAACGGTCGGGCGGAATGGATGATTCGGCGTCTAAATGATATCATTCGTTCTTTGCTCATTCATGCCTCACTTCCTCCTATTTTCGGGGTGGAAGCTCTTCATACCGCAGCCTATCTACACAACATTCTCCCCACAAAACGCCTCAACTATTTCACTCCCACCTATGCCCTTTATTTACGCCATCCCACATATGATTATCTACATGTTTTTGGATGTGCTTGTTACCCCAACACCTCTGCCACTCAACCTCATAAGCTTCATAGCCGTTCTGTGAGGTGTATCTTTCTTGGTTACCCTCCAGACTTTCGCGGGTATCGTTGTTTTGATCCCACAACCGGTAGAGTCCATATCTCCCGGCACGTCACCTTTGACGAACATACATTTCCTTACACCATTCCTACCCCACCCACCTCCTATCAATTTCTTGACGATCCCATGCCACCTCTCTTTCAGTTTCATCAGCCCAGCCCATCATTGCCTAAACAGCCTCACCCGGCCACCATACCCTTCCCGATTACCAACACTCCCCGAAAATGTCCCACATCAGTTGTTCCGGGTACTTCTGTACCATCCACAGCCTACCTAACTGCTGCCCAACAGTAGCATTCTGCTGCTACGCCTCAGCAGCCAGCTCCTCAGTTAGCTCCGGCTTCTCCTTTGCAGTCCGTTGCTGCTCCGCAGCCTCCCCCTTCCAACGTTCACCCGATGACCACCAGGTCCAAATCTGGTTCCCTTCCTCTAGCCCTTCACAGCCTTGTTTTGACCACTATTTCCCCTGTCCCTACTTCCTACACCAAAGCCTTTGCCGATCCAAATTGGGTACATGCTATGCAATCTGAATTTACAGCTTTACAGGAGAATGACACATGGGAATTGGTGCCTCGTCCTCCTGACAGGCCTATTATCAGGTGCATGTGGCTTTTTCGACACAAGTTTAAGTCAGACGGTTCGTTGGAACGTTATAAGGCTCGATTGGTTGTAATGGTAAATCTCAGACAGTTGGGGTGGATTGTGATGAAACTTTTAGCCCGGTTGTTAAACCAGCCACTATCAGGACGGTGCTCTCTTTGGCTATCTCACGAGACTGGCCTATCCATCAATTGGACGTTAAGAATGTGTTTTTTCATGGTACTCTAAATGAGGTTGTTTTCATGCATCAACCTACGGGTTTTGTTGACAAACGACATCCATAATTTGTGTGTCGCCTGAAGAAATCATTGTATGGTCTTAAACAAGCACCACGGGCATGGTACACCCGTTTTGCTAATTATATCCTTTCTCATGGATTTCGTAGCAGTGCTTGTGATAATTCATTGTTTATCTATCATCGTGGGTTAGAGACTGCTTATTTATTACTGTATGTTGATGATATTGTTGTCACAGCCTCTACTACCACTTTGTTACAGGAGATCATCCATTCTCTGTCTCGGGAATTTGCTATGACAGATTTGGGCCACTTGCATCATTTTTTGGGCATCAAGGTTACACAACAGCCCAATGGTTTATTTTTGTCCCAAGAACAATATGCTAAAGACATCATCTCTCGGGCGTCCATGTCCAATTGTAAGCCGTGTACTACTCCGGTTGACTTATCAGCTAAACTCAGTGCCACCGATGGTGCACCTTTTTCCGACCCTACTTTGTATCGGAGTTTAGCGGGTGCTTTACAGTACCTGACATTTACATGCCCAGATATCTCTTATGCGGTCCAACATATATGTTTGTTTATGCATGATCCTTGTAACCCACATTTTGCATTCCTGAAGCGTATTATTCGTTATCTTCAGGGGACTTTGGCATATGGATTGCGTATAATGAAGTCTGGTACAGATTCCTTGATTGCTTATTCCGATGTTGACTGGGATGGTTGCCCCGATTCGCGCCAGTCTACAAGTGGGTATTGCGTTTTTCTCGGTGATAATCTTATCTCATGGTCTTCGAAATGACAACCCACCATCTCTCGTTCGAGTGCTGAAGCAGAATATCGGGGCGTTGCAAACGTTGTTGCTGAAGCTACATGGATTCGGAACTTGTTACTTGAGCTGCGTACACCTTTGCAGAAGGCTACTATCGTTTACTGTGATAATGTTTCAGCTGTGTATCTCTCTGACAACCCGGTCCAACATCAGCGAACTAAGCACATTGAGATTGACATCCATTTTGTTCGTGAAAAGGTTCGAGTTGGACATATTCGAGTTCTGCACGTTCCTTCATCTCTCTAGTATGCAGACATTTTTACCAAAGGCATCTCCAAGCAGTTGTTCCAGTCTTTTCGTACCAGTTTGAACGTCTGTCCTACGCCCGTTCAAACTGCGGGGATGTCTTAGCCGATAATTGTGAAGATAATTATGTGTATTATTATTAGATAAATATTAAATAGAATTATGTTTATCTTTTCCAAAAATACAGCTAGGGTTGTTTTGTATTCTGCTCTATATAAGGAGCCTTTGTTGATCAACAATATTGATTCACAATTCATACCATAAACACTTTTAGTTTAGTGGGTTTAGTTACCTTCCAAAGTGTAATTATTTCTTTAAAAACCATTTTCTTACAAAAGTTTAGTGTTTACAACTTGTAAACAATTTTTACAAAAATTGATCTTTTGAACTCTTCTTGTAAATAAAAAATTTTCACACTTGTTTTAGTTCTAAAAATGGTGTAAGTGTATGTAATGTCATGATTTTCCAAAATCGATTCTCTAACTTGGTTTATTTACAAAAATCTTTTATAAAACTTGGATCTACATGATCATCACTTACTTTGTTCACTAATATTTCAAGAAAAATAATTTTCTTCCAAGTTCATGCTTAGACTTAGAAGATGATTGTTCCATATACCACATAATCACCCTCTAGTCTTGTTAATTCATATTTCTAAACATCATCTAACAAGATCCATATGGTGATTAACATCACACAACCAAGAATCATCATATACTCAACAACATGTTCACCACAACAACATTTCATCTTCATGTTTCATCTTTATGTAAACTTTTATGTAAAGATTCATGTTCATATTTTTAGTTCTTGTTCTTTAGTGTTTTAAGCATACTCATCATACTACCACTTTTAACCATGAAACAAGATGAATCAAGAGTTTAACAAGAACTTACTACTAGCACAAAGGGTAGGGATGATTCTAGTGACGAAGATGATGAAAAATGATGGTGAAAAGCAAGAAACAAAGCTCCTTGAAGTTCCACAAGTTGCAAGCTTCCTTGAATCACCTTCTAGTCTTGAATGAAGCTTAGAAATGGATGAAGATGGTGGTGAAATGGTGAAGGTGGTCGCGGTTGTGTGTGGCCGAGAGAGAGAGAGAGAGAGAGAGAGAGAGAGAGAGAGAGAGAGAGATGTGAGTGAGGGAGTGGTGAACTTATGATGAGGTTTTGATCATGTAAGAACATCCATACTTATAATCTTCTTTTCTAATAATTTGGCAACATCAACAAGCAAGATCTAATATAAAATTAAGATTAAATCCAAGAGAAGATGTGAAGTATGGTGGAGATGATTTGTGGGTCCACTTGGGACCGAATTCGGTTAGGGGGGGGGGGGGTTAAAGGTAAAAAATTGCAACTAAATGGTAAAGGTAAGTTAGATTTCAAGTAACATGATTTCCTATATTAGTTAGTTGACATTTAAGGGGTGTTATGGTGTACGGGGATCATGACTAGCCAAAAATAATAAAACAATGTATTTGGCAAAAATTTGGTGTCCCGGGTAATGTCCGGTTGTTCGGTTAGCTACCGTTCCGTTAAAGTGTTTAATTATTCCATAAAGTGTCTTTTATATATATTTTTGTAACACTTTTAATTCCCGGCACTTAGGAAAGCATACAGGACCATTCTGCCATATTTTTGGCGCCTTACTAGCATGCTAAATGCTGAATTTTTGCTGAAAATGCAGAATTCTGCAGTTAAAGTGTGTTTTAGGCACTTCCCGACACTTTAACTATCACCTAGTGAAGTAGTTTTATGGTCCTCACTTCCCTACACTCCATACTAGTGTAGTACCTTGTCCCTGGCCCATACTGGGCCTCAAAAACACTGTCTGTCTATTTGCTGGCATTGTCAGCATGTTTCTGAATTATCCGTTCAGTGTGCTAACTATGCTTTGTGCATCAAGTATGTCACTAATGTTTGTATGTAATAAATGGAGTGACGGTATGAAATGTGATGCATATGTATGTATGTTATAGAAATCAGTAAGCAGTTTACGTCATCAGTTTGTAATTTAGCATAGTCATTAAGCACGTAATTAAAATTAATTAATTGTACGGATACCTGTAATTGTGAGGGTTGTCACACGTATTTTCTTTCTCGTGTTTGTTTTATGTGTTTACAGGTAATCAGGGGGAAACAAGGATGAGTGAGAGGAATATGAAGTTCAAGTTTTCGTTTTCTTTTTATTTCAGTAATTGAATAATATAAGACTTAGGTTTCTGGTGGATTCAAGACTTTTTGTTTCTTGGATTCTTGCTTTTATTGAAAGTTGTTGGTTTTTTATATCTGTAATAGTGACATGCCAGCCTGTTCCGGGTTGGGGTGTTATATGCATACTAAGATTAAACATTTCACAACGTCTACCATAAGTATTAATAATGTAAATCAACAAAACTAGTAGAATATAAGATCAACATATGACCATACAAGCTCTAAATCTATGATACACAGCAAGGCTCACGTAAGCATTTCATCAAACACTTGGAGTGCAAAAAACATACCGAGACAACAAGAGCAGAACAGACAAAAGCAAACCCAACGACCTTAGCCACATCGGTACACTTCTAAGAAAAGTCCTTGAGATCAGCTTGAAGAGAGCAAGACACCTTGGATCCGGTAGATTCAACACCAAAGGCCTTGCATATGCTCGGAGAAGACTTGAGCTGCACCCTGCTGGTTGGTGTCATGAATGTTGTCGTTGCTTGTAAGGAAGCTGCCATTGTTGCTGTTTCTTCTCCAGAACCCAATTCTGGTGATTATTGTTTGGAGAAATGGGGATTGGAGATTTATATGGTTTGAGGGTTTTTATGGATATTTCGATGGGAGCCATGAGATAAGCAGATAGGATCATAGGATAAGGTAATTGTTCATTGGCTGATTTAAATAGGTATCTTATAACCCATCCTGATCCACGGATTATTTTAAATATGTATCTTATAACTCATCTGACCCTTTCTTAATTATTTCTAACCCATCCTGACCCATCTATTCTTAAAATGACCAAAATAACCCAAAGTACCCAATAGGATTTTTATTGGCATGCCTAGTGTTAACCCAAACACCTCAGCCATGAAACTTAGAGCATCCCTAATAGGGGTGTTTTTTTTTACGTTTTTATGATACCAAGGTGGCATTACCCCACCAATCACAAACATTCTCTCTTTTACTCCATTCCCATCACCTAAAAACAACACTCTCTCTCCTCTCTCCTCACTCCCTCTCACAACACCTTTCTCTTTCCTAAAATACATGTTTTTCACTACATACATCACCACAACTTCTCTCATCCACCTCGCCTTTCTCTCCTCTTAAAAACACTCAGGTGGTGTAACACCCCAAAACGGGTTTGGTAATCAAACCACGTTAATAGCAAAGACGGGTAAGAGTACCGTTAATGGTAAAAATTAACTCGGTAAATAGTGAGATCGAAATAAATAAACTTTATGTTAACTAAAAAGGAGAATAAATACTTTGAGAAAACAAAGTATATAGAAGGCCCGAGTTAATGGGACTTAAAATAAAACGGGGTATAACTTCCCGAACCCACTAAGTAACTTGGAGTAACAACCTAGTTAGTTAAGTGTTATAAGATGTCAATGAAACTTGGTTAATAACACTTTTACAACACTTTGTTAGTTAAGGGGCTAAAGTGAAAGAGGTTTTATTTAATAAAAATAAAACACCAAAACACACACCCAAGTGTGTGTTCTGGTCGTGAGTTCTAACAGGAGAAAAAGGGCTCTCTCTAATAAACCCTAAAATACACAAAATCAACCAAATCAAGAGGGCAAATCAAGACTAAATCAAAAACCAAGCTAAGATTAGTGATCACTCGGGCTAGAGGATCACAAGGTATGTCGAATTCCATCTTTTGATGATGTTTTGAATTCATGGTGAATTATCATAAACGAAATTATTGCTTGCATGTTTGATGTAAGAGTGAAATTAGGATAAATCCATGTCCAGGAATAAACCCTAGACAAGTATATATTGAAATCATGCTTAGCTCAAGTAAATTCAGATTTTATTGATGCTAAATTCATGTATGGGATGTTTTTAGGGTTTTGATTGCTAAAAAAATAGTGTTATGATGTCAAGAACATGCTTTAATTGAAAGCTGAATTCAAACAGCTCCTGATCAGAATTTACAGCTGACTTGTATTGGCTGTAACCTGGACAAAACATGAAAAAAACATGTGTTTCTTGAGTCTAAAATGTAATTCCAGGAAATATCTTTAAAACCTCACTAGAATCGCATTTTTTCTACGAAAATTGAGCGTTTTATGAATTTTTCCGTATCAAAGGTTCAAGCTGCGTTTTCTGGCAGAATTTTCAGCCCATTACGAATGTCATAACTCAATTTAGGAATTTAGTTATGATCTCAAATATTTACTGTAGATAGTTTTAAGCGATTAAAAGAATCGCCAATTGGAATTTCGTTAATCGGATAAACGAGGAACTTTTAATGAATTTTTCCATAAGCTGCTGTCAGAAGTGACGAATCTGATTGCAGTTTAGTAAATGAATTTTTACGAATTTTTGGTAAAGAGTTAGATCTTGAAATTTTAACACAAGGCCTACCTCCGAGAGGTACGCCACATAAAAAAATCATAATTTTTGAAGACTTGTAAACAGGTTAAACAAGTCACCAAAAACAACTCATTTTCAGTGATATGAAATGCCTAAATGAAATCGCGGTCTACTTGGTTGTGTGTAAAACATGATTATATTAAGTGTTCGGATGAATGCATAGAAATGTGTAAGGTGGAAGATCATATTAAATTATGGTTAATCTACCCACCTTGTGAACATGGGATAATAGTTTGGTGCTTAACAAGCTAGGTGGAAGCTTGTGGATGAAGCGGGTTAAACGGAGCGAGTATGGAAAGAAAAGCGTGGCATGGATGCAAGGTAAGTAAATCTTACACCATTTTATTTTAGAATGCATAATGATTATAAAGGTTATGAAAATGATAAGCTAATACTTGAAATGTGATGTTCCGGCGTAAATTGAAACGGGTCGGAATAAGCGAAAGTGATGAAAACCATAATGAATGGTAAAAAGGGGTAAAACGGTAATTAAGTCAAGTCATGACGAACAAACAACAAGTTTTTGAAATGTTACCTCATGGGGTAACTTATAATGAGAAAAAGGGATAAAATGGTAAATTAGTCATGTGTTAACAAAACTAAGTTTAAGTTCAAAAGATACCCTATGTCATAAGCCAATATGGGTTAAACATGTAAGAAAAAGATTTAAAGAAATATGACATTATGATGAGAATCCGAGGAGGGCCAATTGAGCGAAATGGTAAATAAATACCATCCTTCTACAATTATGTTATGTTTGGTCATTTAGGCTAAATGGGTCAAATGGTGAAGTTAACACCATTTGACAATAACGACTAACAAACGCTTGCCAAATTTTATGCTCACAGGAATTAATTTATGGCTTGCGTTGCTTTAAACTAGCAAGTTTAAAAGCAAAAGGTATTTAAACGGGTTAATTCTATAACCCGAGCCAGGTACACGTAAATTGGTGGAGTATAAGTAGACATTTTAATGTAGAAATGTGATGTGTGGAAAGAGAAGAGCGAGATTTAAACTTAAATGTTTAAATCTCCTAAACGGGTCAAAATGAATTATGCGCATAGCTTGGGTATTGGTCGCATAATTCATAAAAAGTTATGTTCATGAGTTAAAGACTTTTGAGTTAACAAGTAGTCCAAGGTTTTAGAATGATTTAGAAACAAGTCGTTTAATAGATTATGAAACAGGTCGAATAATTGTATAAGAGATTTATAAGCCGTTAGCTTATAAATCGGCATTGTTACAAACCTTAGTGTTGTTTACATAGGAGACTGCATTACGGTCAATATGAAACAAGAATCGTGTAAAACGAATGTGTAGATTTAAAGTTATGTAAGTTTAAGTGTTAAACATAAGAAAACGCATAGCTGGGTAAAATGGCAAACAAGCAGAACTGGACGCCACCGTAGCTTACGGTGGTACCGTAAGTTACGGTAGGCACTAAAAGAAAACAACTGCCCACCGTAGGGCAGGCTCTTATCACCGTAGCCAGTTTTTCATCTCCGTAAGCTACGGTGGCACCGTAGCTTACGGTAGAAACCTTTGTTGTTTTTGTTTATGGAACTCGTTTAAAAGTGTTCAAAACCCTCATAACTAACGTTTATGCTGGTTTTGATTTTAGGTAAACGTATCTGTCTCCGGATGAAGATCAAGCGAAGAACAAGAACCGAACACACAAAGAACAAAGCTTCCGCGAATAGTTTCGTTGTCATGTTTTAAATGGCGACTCAAATTTACAAAATGTTGTAACGTTTTATTTAGTATAATGTTTTAATAAACTTATATTTTAAGTGTATGATAAATTTTAAATACACTAATATAATAGAAAATATTTGATAATGGTATAAAATGGACCAAGGGTCTTACATGTGGTGTTTGGCATTCCTTATTTTCCCTCAACTATTAACTTATTGACTTTTAGAAGTTAATAAATTGTTAAAATAGTGTTTGGCAAATAGAAAAGGACTTTTAAAATGACTTTTAGTTTACCCTTGAGAAGGAGCTTTTTGAGAAGTAACGTTTCCTCACTTCTCAAGCCCTAAAAGTCCTTTTATGAACAAATTCCCCATTATGACCCTCCACAACTACCTTATGCCACAAACATATTCATCCTCTCCAACTACCCAGCAATTACTCCATCGAGTACACTAGACTCTGTTCATACATCTGTTGTTCATCCGCAAAATATAGTAAAATTGATTGTCGATGAAATGTTCTGCTCATCTGCGCCAACATCCTCATTCATCATTAATCTTCAATTTCTCCAACTACTCATATATCTGTTCTCATTGATCTTCAATTACTCCCCCATCTACCACCCCCTATATCTACCAACAAACATTAAACCTGTGACATCAGCAGCGTAGCGACATCAACAACTTACCAACGATCAGTTGCAAGCGACATCATCCCTTCTTCTTCCACATTCCAACATGTTCTTTTGATTAACAGTTTTCCTTCTATAGTTGCAAACATATATCTGTAATAGTTAATAACCTTGAATATACATCTGCTGTATGAATATACCTTGAATATACAAACTACATCTGCTGAATATACCTTGAATTGCTAGTTGGAACTTTGAATTACTCAAAATAAATGTGATGGCTGGGATGTTTTGTAGGAGTGTCGAAATCATGGCTAGTTTATATGTTGCAATACTTTATTAAAAACCTTGTTTTGAAAAGAGTATAATATTGCAACTAAATTAACCAACTCAAATCAAGCGGGTTATAGTTTATAAAACCTCGTAGCCCTGACTCTTATCCCAAAACATTTGTTTTAGTAAAGCAAATTGTGAAACATCTCGAAATAAATCGTTAATGAAACTCGTTAATAAATCTCGTTAAAAACTCGTATAGTTTATATCATATCGAAAACCTTGTTTGTGTGACATCGTTTAAAAATCGTTTACCCAAATGAACTAAATAACGCCACGGTATGTAATATGTTGAAAACACCTATATATAAGAAGTACTAGCGGCGTATCTACCGTGTTTTCACCACATTACACCCGTCTCGTTATCTAAACACTAACTAAAATCAATCGTTTAACATCGTATCGTCCAAATCGTTTATAAATCGTTTACATCGTCCAAATCGTTTACAAATCGTTTACATCGTCCAAATCGTTTACAAATCGTTTACATCGTCCAAATCGTTTAATTCGTTTTAGGTCGTGAAACTACTTATATGGTTGTCTCGCTAATAACATTCAACCCTTCGTGACTCGTCCCTCGTTTCTCGTATTAATAAACCCTTACCAAAGGGTAAATTAACAATTACAGATTCAGCCGCTACCCACCACCCCCACACATAACCACGGGTGCAGTATAATAACGGGATTTGTCAGATCCTATGGTACCATAACCTAATACTGGTCGGCTTGATCATTGCTAATGAATGTCATTTGTTATGTAACCCAACCAACAAGTTCGTTCACATTATCGAAATCGTTATTAGTTTTGTATAAATCGTCTTAATCGTTTTTGAAACCATCGTTATAACATCGAAAATCGTTTTGATACCATCGTTAAAACCTTGAAAACATTTAGCACATATGAGTCACCCCAAAACAATTGAAAGCAGTAAAATAGGGGAATAATGTACTCGCCTGAGAATGCTTAGAGGTCTTGAACAACAACCAAGCAAAGCTAGAGGGAGCACGGAATCAATCGGCAGTCTAAAACTATATAAATAAACCGGGCCTGAGTCGGAAGATCGGATAGAATGAGGGCTTGTAGACCAAACGAGTATGGGAACTCATGTAATATGGTTTAACAAAGCCTACATACTACAATGAAACCTAACCTAAGTGCTTTCGACCCATCGCGACCCATTAAGGTAGCTTACGCTACTTTAACGCGTCGTGCGCGCAAAGCGCGTTAGAGACGTCTAACTAGCCCTATGACAAGTGTTATATGCCTAAACATGTTACAAAATCAGTTATGTGACAAAAGTTTAGGTTACATATGCTTAATTACCAATTATACATGAAAAGGGTATTCTGGTAATTTACCTAAGGCATATAAACTACCTATCATACAACTACTTAACGAAGCGACCATAAGGTATAACCTCGGAAGGTTATTCCCTATATACTATGGTCACTTACTGTATTTGGTCGGATCCTAATGATCGACCAAATGGGTCGGGTTCGAAGGTATAAGCGATTTATTAGATCGCTTACCCTTACGACCCTAGACAACGTGGTAATCAGTAGGCATAGTCACAAGGGACTATGACCATCGTGATTACAATCACGTTGCGAAGTTCAAACGAACTTCGCATTGACCATACACTGGTCAACGCAGAAAGTCAAACAAAGTTTGACTTTCGGACTCGAAAAGCAATAAAAGAAAGAAAAGAACGAAAGAATACTTACAAAGGGTCCCTGCAAGCAAATCGTGATCGAATAGCTCAGGTATGAAGCAAAGGCCTCAACTTAGAGCATTACAATCAGATTTGGTGGGTTTTTGCAAGTCATGGGGGTGGGTATTTATAGTGTTCGGAGAACCGTTAAGATCGTTCCTCGTTAACCGTGCTTCAATCTCAACCCTCCACCTCAAAACCATGGTTTTTGAAAACCATTAGAGCCCAAGGTATTGCCCCAAAACCATGTGCAAGTGAAATGGACCAGATTCAAAGTTTCTGCCATGTTTCTGCTGTCTGGGAGGCTGATGCGGCCCGCTTTAGGATCACCAGAAGTGTAGGCGGGCCGCCTGGCCCTTCTGATCAGCAGCAACTTTCAAAAGTGACAGTTTTGGTCCCTGTTGGTGTTTAAGCCCATTTCCGGCACTTCTAAGGCCCGTCAAGCCAACTTTAAGGCCCTAAAATGATGCCTAAACATTGTGGACATGAAACATGCTCAAAAATATGTCGGATGTCAGTTCGTTTGGTCGTACGATCGCGATGTTCGCTTAATTACGACGGAATGCGCATAAGCGCGAAAAACGATCCAAATGACGCGACGAATGGATTTTTCTTATGCCAAACACTAAAATAAAATATTTTAGTGCTTACATAAATTTTTGGATGTCCGGATGTATTCAGAACGTAAGTTATGCGCGAAAGTGCAAACTTGTGCACTTTTTGACACTTTTAGTCCCTGAATGAGCCAAAAGTTTATTTTAGCACACCGAACCCCTCAAAGCCTATTTCTAAGCTATATAAAGGATATTTAAGGTGTGTTTAACTTATGGTCATGTTCCGGAATGTCTGTTACAGTTCAAATTGGCATACTTTCGCAGTTTGTCAAGTTTAGTCCCTGTAAGCGAATTAACTTGTTTTTGCCATACCAAAGCCTTCAAAACTTATTTCTAAGTTATGTAAATGTTATTTAAGGTATGTTAAGCCTATGTCACTATTTCGGAGTGTTTGTTGCATTAAACTGGTTATATTTACGCATCGGTGCGCGTATAACCTTCCAGAAAGCGATTTAGAGTTTGGAATTGAACAAAAATTGATATGTGCAACTGATACACATATTTTTACAAATCCCAAGTATAAAATACAATATTTCATTGGTTTGGTATTTGTTTGATGGTCGCAGTGACCCAGGTGTCACACTTGAAACTGGGATTGGTGGGACGAGAAGCTTCATCGATGCATCGCCCGAGTGGTGGGATGAGAAAATAAAGGTATGTTCTACTTTTACCATCTAATAAACTTATAATCAAAGACTTAATGTTAGACGTATTTGTATTTTGTTGTAGGTAGATCCCAACTATGCCAAATTTAGGGGTGCAAATTTGGAGATCTTCGAGAAAGATTATGCTACTTTGTTTTGGGATTCAGTTGCTGTAGGAGACAATGCTATGACTCCGATACAATTTCAAAATGATGTTCAAACTGAAAATATAGAGGGCAAAGGAGATAGTGATGAAAAAAGTTTAGGTGATGATGAGCGTTTGTTTCCTCCTTTCGTCGAAAGTAGTTCGAATAAAAGGAAGAAATCTAAGGATGTTGCTCACAAACGGTCAACCAAGAACAAAACTTCATCTTTCGAAGAAAAGAAGAACATAGTATGACATTAGTTTGTTATTCTTGTGCATTTTTTTCGTGTTTTTTAGCAATATGAATGTAATATTATTATGTTCTAATTAAGAAATTTTAAACTATATGTAAACAATGAATGTAATATTATTATGTTCTAATTAAGAAATTTTAAACTATATGTAAACAAATTTTATGTTATATGTTTCATGAAGTTGTTTTTCAATATGCAAGAGAGAAAAAAAAATTAAAAAAGCTAAAGCAAACACTTTTTAAAGGATGTTTTTTTTGGTCATTTTACATGAATAAGTTAAACAAAACACTTTTTAAAAAAACTACTTATTTTATTGGCTTATAAGTTAACCCAAACACTCTTTACAAAAATCTTTTTCAAAAAGTCCCAAACACCCCCTCAAATACACTTGGGGATGCTCTTAAACACCAAATCCCCTCTTCTTCTCTCTGCAAGCGCGCTGTTTACTTTAGAAATGGCGAAGGTTCCATCGCTGCTGTGCATCCCCACCTACCTCACAATACTACGAACACTAGCCGCTGTCACCACCCATCGCCACAAATCCACAAGGTTTCCCTTCAGTTTTCAATTTTCACCACAAATACAACACCAGAGCCTCCACTTCTTCAGTAGCAGCAGCAGTTACCTCAACAGTACGGTATTACATATCATTCATTTCCCCCTCTTTTGTTCATTACAGGATTGATTGAGAGAGACATATAGAAATAAACTCATTAACTTTAGGGAACTATAATGCTGGATTGTTTTAAATCTCAAAAGCAAGCATTGCAGCAGGTTTTGGTCCTGAAATAAGCTTTTATTTATATTATATAAACCTATCTATCTGGTAAACCTTTCATAAGTTCTTCATTGTTTTGGCATATAAACCTTAGACCCTAGTTTTGACCAAGAAATACATGAGGCAAGCCTTTATGCTCCTGAGGGTGAGCGGTACCGACCCCCATCCACCGCCAATAAGATTACCGATCAAATGTTACCGAATTGGTGGCCAAAATCGGTAAAGGTTCACCGAATCGGGGAGAGGGAGGGAAGGGGGGAGAGAGATGGGTGTGTGGTGGGGTCCGTGCCTTTTCAACCAATCACACATTTTTCAATAGTTTACCTAAACCCCATTAGGTAAACCACCGCCAACGTTTTTGAGCATTAGTTAAATTGACGTGGCACTGTCTGATTGGGTGAATGGGGAGTTTACCTATTCCAAATAGGTAACCACTCCCTTCACCCTGATGCGGTTTCCTCAGCGCCTTTTCTAGAGTCAGCCAAGTAGAGCCATTTCCAGAGAGCCGTCCAACAAAGAATTAGACATAGGTTAGCGCTTTTAGTTACAGGATTTGTATGTATCAGACGAATTCTCTCAAGTAATATATTGAATTGTATGCAATTTATTGAATTTCTTCGTGTTCTTGATCTTCACAATAGGCCACACTATTGTGGTTACTTGATATCTACTATTTCGGGATTTACACCTTTTTGAACCAAGTTTTTGAGGATTAATTGACTGTTTTAGACAATCTGTTAAAGGAAGTACTGCAAGGAGGATGGATTTAATGTAATAAATCTTAAAAGCGATATTTTAGAGAATTATAAGGGTGTATTGTTACTACATACGAACCGAAAGTTCAGCGAACAGCTCGTGAACTGTTCGGCGGGAAGTTCGTTTACGTTCGTTCGTTTAGTTAATGAACGAACATGAACAAAAAATTCCGTTCGATTAGTTAAATGAACGAACACGAACAGATGTTCCGTTCGTTCAATTGCTTTCGTGAACATTCGGTAATGTGTTCGTGAACATTCGTTCATGTTCGTTTGTTTATGTTGCTCATTAAAGATTTTTTAACATCTATCTAATTTATCTAAACTTTTTATATTCTTTAATTCTTATTTATCTCATTACCCAAACAAAAAAATACGAAACCCCATCTCCACCTTGTTTATGTACCGTTCCACTTTCCTTCTCATTATTCACATCGAAAAGTACTATCGACCTTCGTTCAATGATTAGGGCTTCAAGGTCTAGCACCGCTCCCTCTTACCATCCACCTCTAGCCACCACCGTCAGATTTTATCTGTGTTCGTGAACCATTCGCAAACACGTACTATCGACCTTCGTTCAACGATTAGGGCTTCAAGGTCTAGCACCGCTCCCTCTTACCATCCACCTCTAGCCACCACCGTCAGATTTTATATGTGTTCGTGAACCGTTCGCAAACACGTTCCTTTCCTTAATGAATGAACATGAACATAAAATCTCGTTTGGTAAGTGTTCATGAACACATTATATCCTTAACGAACGAACACGAACAAAGCCCTGTTCGTGTTCTTTCAGTTCGTTTACAACCCTACATAAAAGTGTGTAAGCATGTTCATAGTATGGATATGTACTGTAATTCATATTGCAGCAGGAATTTGCATGGATGTCTTTTGCTTCATGATGCTTTTGTTTTGTTGTGACGTGTTTGAATATGCACGAAGGGGCTGTTTAATTTAATTTTCATTTACAGGAAGATTTGGGTACTTGCTAAATGGTTATCTGATACTTAAAACTTGATTTTTCTTCAGTTACTCAGAATACGGTCGCTTGCTTCCATGCCCTGCTGAGAGTTTTCAACCCAAAATCGAGCACTTGGTTGTTAGAGAAGAAGGGACTATTCTTGATTTTATTACCAAAGCTTTGGATCTTCCACCTTTGTGAGTTACTATGTTCTTTTTACCTTTCTACCCTTGTGTTAAAATTAACAACCAGTTAACATAAGCTTACACTCGGATGTGTTCTTTTTTGAATGTTCCATTATTTATCAAAAGCATTTGTCACAAGGTTATGGTTCAAACAACTAAACTCTTGTTACAAAGGTTACAGATTTAATTTATACCTTTTTATACGAGTGTAAACTAGTACTCATAAGTCATAACGCAATGGTGAAATTGATTGGCCTACAGAAAATTATTGAAACATACAGTTCATATTCTCAACTGTAGGTACAAAATTATATATCAATATTTAACAGAAAATATGTAATTGACAATGGCGTAGATATAACTTGATCGAATCTGCTATCACAATTTATAAACTAAAAAGCCATATTTAAATTATATTCATATTGTTATCTGAGGCATTACATATATTTTGAAATAAGAAAAGGATTAAAAAACTCGATTTATAGTTAAACTGAAAATCTTAAGGCGGCTTAAAATTTTGTAGCATCCTAGATACCAGTATCATTACAATATTGTGGTTTGTAGACTGGAATTTATCTTGTAAATGACAAAATTATATAAAAATTAAATAGGTGTTTTAGGCAGTGCGTTAGTGCTAGTGTTTTTCAAAAGAAAATTTCAAGTAATTATAATTAATAATGATGATAGTGTTTTGGAAAGAAATCAATTTTATAGATGGTATTGTAGAAAAACTATGAAGAAGTTAGAATTACAAAATGGTTTAGAAAAATAAAAAAAGTAAGAGATTACAATTAATATGGTTAAACATTGAAGGTACGTTGCAGATCTTATTCATTTTGGAGCTGTTTTCTATGCCCTTGTATGCCCAAAGCCTCCTTCAACTGCCACACCAGAGGAAATGAAGTTGTACCATGAAGTTACTGACCCATCAGTCCTAAAAATGAGACCTTCAATTAAAGGAAAAACCATCAGAGAGGCACAAAACACTTTTAGGATTACTCATGTTGATCAGTTCGTTGAAGCAGGGATGTATGTGAGGGTGCATGTACGCCCAAAAAGATTTCCAAGGTGCCGTGAGTATATAAACTATACCCTATATGATAAAGTTTGTTTCATACTTGTAAAATTGCATTCTTTAAACTGTTAAATACAAAAATACCAAAAAAAAAAAAAAAAAAAAAAGGAAACAGTAAGCCTATTTTTGCCATTCGACATATTGACCTTTTACTTGCTTTATTGGTAAGTTAAATAAATATTCAACACTCTGATCCGTTTTTTATAGTTCAAAATATTAAATTGCTATATGTACACCACATACTTTTAGCTGTATGTGTGAAATAACGTGACATTACTTGTTGGCAATTCAGCTTATATTGACATTTTTCTAATTCACCAGATGTTATGAAATTGACTGGAGGTCCAGAATAATTTCTGTGACAGAGTCCTATGTGGTTCTCAACAAGCCTGCTGGCACATCAGTATGTGCATATGTTCCCCTTGATCTTATCTTATGATATGTATATGCTGTCACATCAGTATTTGTATATATTATCGCATTATGATTTTTATTCGTTTTGGTTCTATTTATTAATAATAGCACCTTTTATTTTCATTTTGTGAGAAATTAATTACATCGATGGCTGTGGTATGCTCATATTACAGTTTTGGTCTCTAAGTTGGAGAAATTACGGGTTTAGACCAATGGTCTCCGAGAAATGGATGGAGCCATGGAGGTTAACTTTGTGTTACGTTTGTGCAAAGTAGTTGTCTAAACCTGCAACATCTCAAAGTTAGAGACCATAACCGTAATATGAGTAATCCACATGTACCATCCTTGTAATTAAATTTTTTGTGGTTCTCTTTTATATGGTTTGAGGAATACTAAAAATAGTAACCCAAAAATCCAAAGTAAACAATTAGAATTTTTCTTTATTTTATCACTCACTTCCCATCTACTTAGGTAGGTGGAACTACAGACAATATTGAAGAAACTTGCGTAAATTTTGCTACCCGTGCCCTGGAATTAACTACTCCATTAATGACAACTCATCAGATTGATAACTGCACAGAAGGCTGGTATTATCTCAAGCTTATATTTAGTTATTGTCTGTTTGTTAGTTTTTTTTTTTTATTAATGACTAATTTAATCTTGTTTTGCAGTGTTGTGCTAGCTAGAACGAAGGATTACTGCTCAGTTTTTCATAGAAAGATCCGGGTAGTCTATAATCATTGTTGTTGTTGTTATTATATTTTAACGATTTTAAGTGATGGATTTGTATTTATTTTGTCCACCAGGAGAAACAAGTGAAGAAGCTTTATCTGGCACTTGCTGCTGCTTATGTGCCATGTGGAGTCATGACCCATTACATGCGACCATTGCGTATGGCTCCTAAAGTTGTTTCAAAAGGTAATTATAACTATTAATGTTTCATAATAATTTTTTAGTTACAACTTACAAAACTAAAAAACTTTACTACTTCTGAGGGATTATAGTAATGGTAATGGTATTGGTGAAGCATGATATTTTAAGAACAAATAAATATGAACATTCACTTTTCCTTTCAGATTGTTTAAAATTAAAATGATTGTTTGTAAATGGATTTTGTTAAATTTATGCACGTCCACTTGTGTCTTGTGTAAAATACGAATTAAATTAAACATGTACACATATCTTCTGAACGTGTAGACGTCGTTAAGGGATGGAACATGTGCCAACTTGAGGTCCTAGAATGCAGAAAAGTTCCCTGGCCAAATGATTTGGTTGAAAAGACGTATGGAATTGAGGATGTTAGGTGGCCTAATAAAGAGTTTGCATATGAGTGCAAAATCAACCTCTTAACCGGCCGTACCCACCAGGTACATGATATTTTTTTTGTCTTCTTTATGTTATAATTTTTGTTCTCTTTTACTTTAGTGTGAATTACTATTTGCATGGTATAGATTCGAGCTCAATTGGCAGCATGCGGTGCACCAATAGTAGGTGACTCGATGTATATGCCGGCTGCAATGGCAGAGCTAGCCAACCCGGGGGTAAACCCTTTTGGGGAGTACAAAATGCAATTTGAAAGTGAGGCTCATAGAGAACAGGCTGCCGAAGAATGGGCTGCAAGACATGGGAAGGAACCAGGTGTAGCCATTGGCCTGCAAGCTTGTCAAATTTCATGGGATGATGGTGACCATGTCTATGAAGCTGGACCTCCTTGGTGGGCTCAGTAGAAACTTCTAGAATTTTGTTTCTTGTCATCTGCGGCTGACCGAGATTTGCTTAGCATATGGAAGTGAGGTTTGTTTTCATCCGGATACTAACTTTTATGGTCCCAAATATAATACCCATTTCGGGTGTGGTTTTAGAGATGGGTGGGCCTGGTATTGGGCAAAAGGAATTATGATTTAGAAACCTTTTTTAATGGTTCAGTTGAGTGATATTAGGAATTTTGTTCCTGTTTGAACCCAATAACAACATGAACACTCAAAACACAACACTCTGCATCTACCCACCTAAAACAGGTTAGTTTTGGGTTTGAAGTTATGTATCTTCACTGTCATATTGGTGCAGGTGATAGGTAACTACCTCTTTGTGGGATTTAAGGATGAACCAGCCATATTCTCATTTGCTTAATCGGATCCCATGGGAAGGGAAGCACAAAATTGTACATTAACACGGGCAGATTTATGCGGTTAGCCCGTAATCCATGGCTGATTTGTTTATTGATTATGATGTTACTAATATGAATACGATAACACGAATAAGCAAGTGTGACCTAACTAGGAGTAATATATGTAATGACATTAGTTGAAGACGCTGAATGATTGCGAAATCCTAATGCTGAAATTCTTCACTCTCTAGTCTTGAAGAATTTTGGTTTGCAAACATAAAAGTGAAATATTTAAGTTAAAACTAAATGAATACACGTAGAATGAAATAGGGAACATAAATTGTATGATGAATTTTGGTTTGTGAAGAAACACGGAACTAATCTTAGTGATTAGTTTGGTTTATGTTTCGACCATAAAGGTTAATCTTCTTAATCCTTCCTGAGTTGACGCCTTGATCTTCCTGCAAAACACTAAACACCCCGTTAAGTTTGTTAAGAGGAGGGGAATAGGGGGGTTATCCTCTTAACCACTTTCCAGCGTGAGAATAAGTATCGTTTCGAGGAAATAAGTGTGTGATTAATAGTGAGAGGGCAGAGAACATAATAGAATTAACCTGTAAATGAAGTTCCCTATTTATTGCTGGAGTAGTATAGAAGGAGATGGACTGATGGGCCTTGGGCCTGGAGTCGACAACAAGGAATATCCTTTTTGTCCCTTCTGCCATGGCCGTTAGCATTTCTAGAAGGTTAATGGAGCTGGCGCACGCTGACTGGAGCCACGTGTCCTGGTCATCGTCCTTGTTGTCTCCCTGACATAAGCAGGTGAGTAGAGATCATAGGGCAGATGTCACCGCCCTCTGATTGGTGCCACGTAGGCGTCCTTGCGTACCTTCTTGTCTCCTGCACGATTGCAAATCGAGGAGTACGATAGGATACAGCCTGTTGGACGCTGATTGACCCATTTCTCTGCCACTCGTACCTTTCGTATTGTACAGGATGGACCCGCGCTTCTGTCCTCGCGCTGCCTCTGGAGCACATCCATATAGCTGGTACAAGGTCCAGGGAGTGAGGGTTTTCATCTAGGATGCTAAGTGTAGATTCTGAGCTTTAACTTTGCTTGGGCCTTGCGCGCTACCTCGGTTTTACCTATTTAGTCGGTGCATGGTCTAGCAAGTCTGTCAGATTGATATAGTAGGAGTATGGTCTCGTGCGCGGCCTGGTTGGTCAGCGCGGTTTTTTGGGACCATACCCCTTCAGTTTGGTTTTTTGACATGTTTGTTACTAACTAGTGCGTTGCGATGGCTTCGTTTTCAACAAAATTTATATCAAAATGTAAATAAAAGTAAAACACATCATATCAGTATAAAAAGGATGCAAAACATCAAGCATATTAGATGGACGGCGCAAGGTGTACATCTACCGTAGAAAATGTATCATATAGTCTCACCCAGTGTTTTAAAAACTGGTTTGAACTGGCTGGTTATACCGGTTCAATTGCTTGCCGGTGGTGAGTTCGGTACAACAAGACCCGGTTTAAATGGGGTATTAAGTATTGGATTGAACAGACGTCTTTTCCAGTATAACCGGTTTGAACCTGTTTCGTTAAGCCCAATGTTGCACCTACGAACAAGTTCTAAAGCATAATGTTACACCATAAAATATATATATAGGGTGGGGTTCTAGAGTGAACACTAATGTATTTGCGAACTGAGTGAACAAATCTTGGCCATTGATTTACACACGTGGATGGCTATCAAATCGTAAAATACACTAGTGTACTTCATCATCAAATCCTGGCCATTGATCTACACACATGTATGGCCAGGATTAGTTCGCTTAGTTCGCAAACTACACTAGTGTTCACTCCTGAACCTAATCCTATATATATATATATATATAGAAAAAGTATATCGTACATTACGGCTTAACGTACTTCACGTACAACAACGTGCGTGATTTGTTATATAACATGCGTGATTAATGTTTTCAATATGCGTGATTATTGTGTTTCAACATGCGTGATTGTGGATTTTTGAGTTATAACGTACATGATTTTAAAATGAATGTGCGTAATTACATGTCGTACGTGATGTACGTTAAGGCGTGTAATGTACGTTAACCTTCCCCCATCTCTCTCTCTCTCTCTAATATATATATATAGAGAGAGAGAGCGGTTATTGTACAATAGCCCTAATCCTACATATTGTACGCGACTACCCCAGCCGCAGGATCATCCATCATTTAAACACGGGTCTAATTAATTGATATAATTAAATTAATCAAATAAATATATATAAATCATGCCGCCAAAGTTAAAGTCGTCATTGCGAAATCATAAACCCTGTAAATCAGCAAAGATACTTCAAAATCATATACTAAACCAAAATAAAAAACCTTACATTCTTCTTCCCCAACCTCCGCTCGATTCTTCCGGTGCGATTTCAAACAACGGTGATGAGGACTGCTGATTTGGGATACGTTATTCGCATGTGACTAATGTTTTGAAATTCATTTGTTTTTGGAATTCGCATGTTACAATTTTTTTTTGGGAATTCGCATGTTAGAAACTAGTTGTGACAGTATTAAAAAATTCGCATGCTACAATTTTTTTTTGAGAATTCGCATGAGATTTTTTGAGAATTCGCACGTTACATTAAAAATCGCATGTTATCTGTTTTGGTTGTTGGTGCCATAATTGCATTCTTTTTTTCAAGATATTTTGAGAATTTGCATATTAAATTAAAAATCGCATGTTATTAGTTTTGGTTGTTGGTGCCATCATTGCATTCTTTTTGTTCAAGATAAAATAATCTCATACAGACATTAAAAAAATGGAGGACCAACCTTTTGCTTCCCTTACCTCACAGCCACAAGGTACCAAAACTTAAATATTTTAAATGAACTAAATCCATTTCAATCTAACTGTTTTCGATCTCTTGCATAACTGAAGTCTGTCCAAGCATTTGAAATTCCACCTGCAATTAATCTTAAACCCCCACCCATGGAACGTCATAAATCGTTTGATGGTGATGATGATGTCTAATTTGCTCTCTGATGATTGAACGGAATGTATGTTATACCCTTATCTAAGAAAAATGAATCAACGACACGTGTAGGGCTGTGGGCATCGCGAACGTAATGTAGGATTAGGGCTATTGTATTCTACATATGTATGTATATATATATATATATATATATATATATATATATATATATAGGGGAAGGCTATAGAGAAAACCCACTTGAGTTGTCTAAACTCAAGAAATCTTTGTAAAAAACCTATGTAAACTCAAGAAACCTTTCTAAAAAAATAAGAAATGTAATATATATATATATATATTTGAACATTTAAAAAAAACACAAAAAAACCCTGAGTAGTTTTTTTTTTAAATGTTACAAATTTCAGGTTACATAATATATATGTCAAAAAAAAATGTAACATACAAATTCTCAACATTTAAAAAAAAAAAAACTAGTAAACTTTGTTTTCATTTTTTTCATAAATAGGTCAAAGAGATGAGATAGAGAGGAAGAGAGACGGTGGCTGTGTAGGTGGTTAAGCCAAAGAGATGAGATAGAGAGAGAGATATCAAGAAGATGAAGCGACAGAGACGGAAGCGCCGCCGCTCACGGCGGCGGCGGTTGGGAATTTTGACGGTGATGATGACAAACATAACCTATCCCGACGAGTTTCCAGTAAAACTCTCCCTCGTTTCTTTTATTTTTTTTCCTTTCTTTTCTTTTCGGAAAAAATGATGTTCGGTTGTTGATAATGGTGATGGTTACTGTTTCCGGTGATGATGAATTTTATTTTGTTTCCTTTCCTTTCTTTTCTTTTTTGCGATGTTTGGTTGTTCATTGACTGTACACATATGTATTGTAGCAGGTTTTGTGATATCTCAGAAGGTTGTGTGTATTGATTGTGTAAAGTCATTGATGTACACTTGTGATTTTGCTCTGTTTTTAATGCGATGTACACATGTGTATTCTGATTTTGCTCTGTATTTAATGCGATGTACACATGTGTATAGCGTCTGTTTTTTGTGATATCTCAGTTTTTTTTGTGTATTGAATGTGTAAAGTTGTTAATGTACACTTGTGAATTATGCAAAGTATTAGTTGCTGAGTTTTTTTGTTCAATTCGTTGATTTTGCTCTGTTTTTAACGCGATGTACACATGTGTATTCTGATTTTGCTCTGTTTTTAATGCGAAGTACACATGTGAATTCTGATTTTGCTCTAATTATAACCCAATGTACACGTGTATAGCGTCTGCTTTTGTGATATCTCATAATTTTTTGTGTATTGAATGTGTAAAGTTGTTGATGTACACTTGTGAATTATGCAAAGTATTAGTTGCTGAGTTTTTTCGTGCTATTATAGGAGATGTCGTTAATGAGAAAAGTGAAGATGGAAGGTCGATAAGGATGATTCACGTATGAGGTCGATAAGGATGATTCAGCATACAACGTGGCGAATAGTTGTAAAAGATTATGTTTTTTGTTTTTTTTGATTATGTTGGGTTTATTGTTTTTACGAAACTGGGACTTGTAATTATATGTTTTTTTTGTTTGGTTTGGAAAACATTTTGGAACTTGTAATTTGTTAAATATAAAATAGTTTTACAGGTATTGTTTGTATGTATTATGTTGCTAATTACACATATGTACGATGCTGAGTACACATGTGTATTGTTCTATTTATATCCAAGTACACGTGTATACCGTTGAAATATTAAGGTTACGTGGATCTTAAAAATCAAAATTTGAATTCTATTGATGAAATCTAAAATAAAAATTAAAATTGAAATCTGGTGATTTGTTGTTTGTTTTGATAATTATCTTATTAATAAATAAAACATAATATGGATAATGAATTTAAATTAGGAAAGATATAACTTAAATCAATTATTAAAATAATGATTTAAATCTAATTTTTTATATAATTACAATCCTACCCTTAACAACTAAAAAGGAAATCAAGGGTCCAGATCTGTTCACGCAGTTCACTCTTAGGAGGTTGTTCACGCTGGAACCCTACCCTATACGTAGAGGTTCCTGTAAAAAAAGGGTTTTTTTTGTGAGAAAGGTTAGAAAGAATCTACATCATTAGTTCTTTGATCTAATGGTTGAGATCATAATGGCAAAATTGTAAATAATGTTTACTATTAAACATATTAATTTTCTAGATTAAGGGTATACAAGTAAATTTAACATTTTTAAATTAAGAAACTAACATTAATGCACATGCAACTTCCCTCCGTCTTTTTTAAACGTCAATAACTTTTTATACGTAACTTATTTTTTAAAAAAATAACACCATAATAACGAGCGTTTTTTATCTTTAATATGAGTACCATATTGCTATACTTATATAGAGAAAAAATATGTTTCGATCAGATGTTTAGTCCATGATGTTTTGTCTATGTTCATACAGTGGTTTTAATTGTATTGTGATTCAAAGCGTGATTTTTAACACATACTGGAATGCAGGTGTAAAACACTATACGATGAACATGCGAATAACATCTACAGGAATGTAGGTTTAAAATACCATGGTGTTTTAACATATGGAATCTGGAACATCTACTAACATGCAGATGTAAAACACCATGCATGCAGGTTTAAAACACCATGTACAATAACCATACTATGAACACTATACTAAGCACACATTCTGGAAATGGAGGTAGTGTCTTTAATAGTGTTATATACTTATTGAATAGTGTTATATACTTATTGAATGATGTTATATAATTATTGAATGGTGTTATATATGTGTTGAATGGTGATTTTGAAGTGTTATTCGTAGTGTTCTTATAGAGATCTTTAAAATGGTGTTATATACTTATTGAATGGTGTTATATACTTATTGAATGGTGTTATATCATTTTTGAATGATGTTATATACGCGCTGAATGGTGGTTGCAGTGTTATTAGTAGTGTTTTTATAGAGATCTTTTAAAAAAGCATGTTCCTATAAATAAGGTGGCGGTTATGGAATGTTTTAAATTAATTGAATCAATGATAAAATTACTTGTTTACCCTTTTGAATTAATTTAAATTGAGGACATATGTCATCTCCACAATATTTCTCACACTTCTCACACTTTTAACCTTTTTTACAATAACCTTACCCTATATATATATATATAGGGTCAGGATTTAGAGAAAACGGGGGAAAGTGCGAGAACGGTTATGGATCATCCGATCAAAACAATCTATGGACTAGATTGGCGTGGTGGCGTTTTTGTAAATAACTTAAATTTTATTACGTGGACGCGCTTCATTAAGGGTAAAAAAAGGTAAAACATACTTTCTCACATAAAACGTCGTTGAAATATAAAACGCCAAGTAAATACAAAACGCCAATTTTATCACTGCGTAGTTTTTTTTTTGTGTTTTTATTTAAGCTTTTAGGCTACAAAAAATGCCATAAAATGTAAAACGCCATAATATATAAACGCCAAGCCTTACTGTAAGTCTCGAAAACCGAGATCACAATGATATCGCATAACTCGTAAGGTGGCGGAATCACACAAACAAGTTGCAAAGAAATAAAGAGATGAAAGAAGGATGATTAAGTAATCAAAAGGTTCAATCTTGCATACAAAAGCTTGTCAAATACAAGATTTACTCTAAAACCACCACCATGCAACTATGACACAAGCTACTATTTATAGGAGGAGTTAAGGGAGGATGCTCCCTAAACCCTAGGCCCAATCTACCCAAAAGCCTATTTACAACCATTAACCCTAAACTCCTACTAATCCACTAAACTACTTATCCATAAACCTTTAAGGGCCTAACAATCTCCCCCTAGGTTTATTGGATCAGTAGATGCATCACACTTGAGGACCACCATCGTCTTGATCTGGAGCAAACAAGTGATGATTTATTATATTGGCTGCAGCACTTGTCCAGTCTTTAGCGCATTCTTCATATTTTTCATTTGTTCGGATTTGATGAGCATAGAGAACCAGGATATCTTCTTCATGAAAGCTCATTAAGTCATAAGAATTTGGAATCCTGATAGATTGTTCTTGAGTAACTATGACAGCTTCTGCCATCTTCGGATCGTAAGCCCAGAATTTGAAGTTTCTCAGGATTCCCTTTTCAAACTTCTTGGAGATTGGAATGATCTTCTCTTTATCAATGGCTGGCTAGATAACTGATTTGATAGTGCGTTTAGTGTGAGGATCACGAACTCCAGGGTTTCTCCTGATTGTAGGCTCAGCTGTTTTCATTGTCACAAAATTGCTTTTCACTTCTCGCTCTAATCTTGAGTGAAATCTCCAACCCCTGCCGTTCTTGCTCAGATCTGGATCATAGTACGGAGCACGTAATAGACTTTTCAAGTCAATCTTGGTCCACAATTTGAATTGACTGTCTTTGCCGTAATACTCTCGATGTCCACTCTTCCTCGTAATCAGCCACATCTGTTTATCAGGTTCATATCTCCAACACACCACTTCTGATTTATTTCCAACATCATCGTAATGAGAAGATCCTAATTCCATCACCAATCTGTCTGGTCTCTTTGTGGGATCCTTCAGTTGAAAGTTCTCATCCAGAGGATTTAAATCCTGATTCTTCATCACCAACAATTGTTTCTTGCTTTGCCTCTCTTTCTCTCTCTGCTATTGTCTTTTCTTAGACTACTACTTCATTTCCTTGGTTTAGCAGCAAAATAAGCTTCTAGAGCTGCTGCACGCTCCGCTTCTGCTGCTGTATGTGCTGCTGCTCTTTGCTCTGGAGTTTGTTCTGTTCTTCCAATATAAAACTGTTCATCTTCTTTATCCAAAAACTCATTCCCAAATTTCTTCTCAAGCTTTGACTTCAGATCGTAAACAGTCGACATCAACATCCCTACATCACCTTGCAGCTGATCTACGGTGAGATCTCTGTTGGTGAGTTGTGATTGCAATGACGAGATCTGGGCTTCTTTCAAGTCAGCATCTCGTTGGAGAGAAATGATTTGAGCATTCTTCAGCTCCGCATCCTGTTCTAATACGACCATACGCCTTTTCAATCTTTTTACATATTCATCTTCATCACTATCAATTTCGCTTTCCAAGATCTGACGTTTCTCAGTCGCATAGCGAAAAGCTGCTTCATCATGCTCAGTATTGCCTCTCCCACTTGAGCTTCCTGCTTCAAATTGAACGCCACCACTAGAACTGCCTGGCTGTGAGGGGGTGGCTTCAAAATCAAAGTTGAAATCATACAAATCTGGGTCCTCTAAGTTTGTTTTCTTCGATGCATCTGTTGTTTGTGGATCAGGTTGAGGATCAATGATAGGAGTGGACTCAGGGACAGTTGAAGGCCTAGAATGAGTGTCATCAGGTGCAGTGTCGGTTCTTTGTTTCTTTAAAGCTGATTCCTCAGTGACATCAGCAGTTGCTTCTACTTCCATTTCAACCTGTGAGGCAACAACACTTTCTTGGACTTTAGTAGTGGAGACGGATGGAGGGTTTCCATCACCACCCTGTAAACTTAGAAGTAATGCTGCCAGATTCTCAGAAGTCATGGGCATAGGTTTGCGAACGTCATCCTCTTCCTTATCAGACATTACTATCTCAATTTCGCTTTCAGAATCTGTTTCTTCATCACTTGAGCCTGTTTCTGATTCTGAATCAATGACTTCAACTTCTTCTTCATTGCCAGCCTCCTGTTGTACTTGCTGCATAAGCTGTACGTCATGCTCCTCTGCAATTTGTGCATTTATCGGTGGAGGAACTGGAGCAATAGGGGCGACTGGAGGAGCTAGGGCAACATGAGCTCCTTGCACTGCTTCTGCAAATCTCCCATGCTTCTCAAGTGCAAACCTTCCCTCAAAATTATGATGTTTGGCTCTTTTATTTCTACATGCGTTCTCAAAACATCCTGGCCTCATTGGTTTTAAGTTGATGAAGTTTAGGCCCTTGACCAACGCTGGGTATCGATCGTCAAGAATCATCTGAATGAACCTTGGGCATAGCATGAAAATCTTCTTTTTCGGATCATCGAGCATTTTCTTCATATTATCAAAGATGAAGGCTGAAAAATTGTAATACCATCCATTCACTAACGCCACAATTGCTGATGTTTGCGTTTTATTGATGCCTTATACTCGTATTAAGTATGAAAAAGTATTTAGGAAGTGGGAAGCTTTGTATAAGTACCACTAAGTCATTAAATGTCTATAATATATGTATAATGTTGTGCTAAGCCCTCATATAAGCAAGAAAGTAATTGGAAGAATGTTAGTAATGGGATGATGGGGTTGCTTATAATTACAATAATGAATTATGTCGTGCATGATTCGTGTGCGGAATAAAATAAATCAATTTATTTATATTAGTAAATGTATAAATATGATACGTTTATTTAGAAAGATAGAAACAAGCCGTAAGCATAAGCTTGTACGACCAATAGTATACATTGGAATAAATTCCAATGAACGAATCGCTAGTGATGATGTATGCTAGGAACTGGCATTATAAAGTGAAAACAACACTAATAAGAGCCCTGTATCAGATTCTGACTTATAGGTGATTATGAAAGTAATTTACTTGATTTAAGAACGGAGGGACAATATGTACAAAGACGTTTATGCATGAATGAAACTCTTGCTAAGGTCTCGAATGCATCTATGTTGTAGTAAGCATCGTGAATGAAAAGACGAAAAAGTAGGAGTAGAATTGGTCTAGTTGGAATGAGAAAGGTTTCGGGGACGAAACCTCTTTTAAGGGGGGTAGACTTGTAACACCCCAAAAACGTTAACTAGGCATAAGTTGTAACACCCCAAAAATGTTTAGTATTATGATAAGTTCAAATAAATAAAGAATTTAATTTAGTTAATGAAATATGGCAACATGGTAGTTAGTTTATGGGGGAAAACCTAATTTAAACACTCTTTCAAAATGGAAGGGTTCAATGTGTAATTAGTAAACTAGAAGGGTTTTAATTAATAAACAAAAAATTAAAAACACCCACATCTGGGTTTAGTCGATCGATCGGGAAGAGCAGGAAAGGGGAGGTGAAACCCTAACCTCAAGAACTTAAGAATTGAAGTGAAATTCATAGGGAAATTCAGTGCATGAGTCTATAAATTCGAATGGCAAACCCTAATTTCCGAAGTGGTAAGTTAAATTTTCTGAAATTATGATTTGTGAATGAGGGGTTCAACCCAAACTCGATTTCTTGTATCAAATGTGGGAATTCTGAGTTAGAATTGCTTTCTAGAACAAGAATCATGATTGATTTTGGGTTATATGGAAGATTGTAATGAAAACCCACTTTGTGAAATTGTGTTATGATTAGGAAGATTATTAGGGATTATGATTGTATGTAATCTTGATATGTGATCCTGCTTGTAATACTTGAATGCTAGATAATTTGATGTAGAATAAAGGAATTACAAGAACTAGATTGATTATTGATGACATATAGGATGAATTAGCAAAGTCACGCTTTAAATGCTTGTACATTATGCTTTATTAATGTAACGCACACTAGGTGTTTGATGAAATGCTTGAAAGAATAATTATGTGTAATTTGGAACATAAAGGAATGAAATTTGGGTACTAAACGAATGAATGAATGTGTTGATATAGGCGTGAAGAAAGAAGGTTCAAATACTAAGAAATCAGAAGGTTCACAAAACCGAGGTATGTTCCGTTGCATACAAAGCCTTATTTAAATTTTGTTTATATTATGAAAAACAACCCTTGTTACAATGATTATGGTGATTAGTAAGTAGATAACAAATCCCTTGCGGATTTGGTTATGTTAACGAAGGTTACATTAAGCTATGCAAGTCGACCGGTTCGAGTCGAACCATGTCGAGTAAGAATATGGTACCATCCGTTTAGAACGGGTGGTCATGAATGCAATAAAGAATGTATGAAGTTCAATCCGTTATACGGATAGAACGAAAGATTTATGTTGTAAGCTATTAACCCGATGTTACCGGGTCGTAAGAGATATGCTTGAATCTCATTATGAGAGTATATGCCGTACCCATTTAATGGGGTAATCGAATGCGTAAGAGTAATGAAAGTAGATAAAGGAATGCAATTAAAAAGGTTGGTGTTGTAAGCGAAACAAGTATTATGACTAACTTTCTAAAGCTTGTTGTTAAATGTAGGTAAATCCTCGACTTAGGCGACTCGGCGAATTGGAGCGAGCACGTGATCAAAATATGTCTTACCAAGCGCTTCCGCTAGTTTATGTTAATGTTCTGGGTCAAAATACTTTTTTGTAAAATTTGTTGGTAGACACACCTTTTAGTATTTGATGTTTTGGTTTTAGTAGTATCTTGTAGAATGGTATTGTCTTGATTATGGTTAAAACAGGGGTATACTCGTTTTACGAACGGGTCATGCCCAAATTTTGTAAAATTATGTATTAAAGTTGTTATTTTGAAGTCTTTAAATCACTCTTGTAAGTTATTTTATAAAGACGAAAAAGCGGTCCTTACATTTGCAGTGTTCCAAAAGGTGTTGATGCAGCTGTTGCACATAACTGGTTCTACTCTTAAAGCGTGAGTGAGAGGACAATTGTTCAGACCCCTAATGAGAGATCCAAACAACTCTATTTGATCTGCTGGAGGATCCGACAAGAATCCTGCTTGATTATGAAATTCATTGACCTCTAACTGCCGTTGATTCCTTTCCTGCATCATAGCACCAGCCATTTTCTGCACTAAAATGACGACGTTAGATCACTTCTTAAAACATATGTTAACTTGTATTTTAAGTTAATGATGAGTTAATAAAATCAACACGTCAAAAATTCAAGCACAAGTAAACATGTCATTAAAGCAGTCCAGAAAAACAGTCCAAAGGTCCAGGTCAAGTGAAAGGTTCAGGTCAAAAATGGTCAAGGCCCAGAATAATGGGGTTCATCTCGGATGAACCTCTTCATCCGGAATGACATAGTCATTCCATCCGATATCGTCCGAGATAGAATCTCCTAGTTCGAGATCATCCTTGATGATGATCTCTGGTCTGAGATCATCCGTGATGCTGCTTTGTGATCCAGAATCATATACCTTCAGTCCGAAATGTATCCGAGATCATCCGAGATAGTCCGAAATGCGAAAAGTTGAGAGAGAATCTTCAAAGATTAGTCCGAGATGATTCGAAATGTGTCTCGGACCTATGTCCTTTTCACATTAAATAACCCGGATAGGCTTATGGGCCAGGCCCATTTCGGATGTTTGGTCTGAGATGATCGGCCTGTTCAGGCTTTGACCAGGTCAATTCCTGATGGGTCCCAACCGAGATGGTGGGCCATCCAACTTAATATTTTATTATTTTCAGCAAAAACTTTTCAAGATTAGCAAAATACCCCCTTTGAAATCAACGAATCTACCCACTGAGCAACAATAAAATAATAATAAAATACTAAAATAATAAAACAATAATATGTATGAAATACCAACACAGGGGTGTTTTAGGGAAGACTGCCACGGGATCAAATCGTTCTCGAACTGATTAAGTAATACTTTTCAGCTCTTCGTTTACTTGGACCGGTTCATGCGATTGTTAATATGCTTGTCCTCATAAATCCACCGCTCAAACTTCAACTTTTCAGCTTTGTGATATGCTTTAGGTAGATTTATATTGAAACATCTGTGTGTCCCATTTCAAGGCATACCCCTGCAATCAAGGTAAGCACAACAGTTCATCGTAGTAGGTGAGTATACTGAGATCATCCTTTTTGATTTTTCAACGCCAGACTTCCTGGTGAACAGGTCAGTACTTCCGTACAGCAGAGTGACCAGGGAAGTTCTGATGAGGGCGAGACAGATACCTTTAACAGTACGAATTTTGGCTTTAATAGCACGCAAAATTCTCCTTTTTAGTGAGATTTCTTCCGTTTTCAGGTTTTGGCCCTCTTATGGCTCTTTTTGCAAGATATCCTGACTGTGCCCATGTCTGCATATAGTCTTGATGCAACAGAGGGACAACCCTGATATCCCGGATGATTCATCAGCATAAAGACCCTAAACTTCAGATGTTGGCTATCTATCAACGCAGGATTTAAGACCATGAAATCATACACCGTTGATCTGTTACCCACGAGATCTCCAATCCATTTTGTTTATATCACTTTGCCTCCTTTTTCTTTTTGAGCGGTAGACCTATCAACACATCGCAGTGGATCCTAGCATGTTCAGCATTGAAGCCTTACATGTGTTAATCAAGTTCTTTAACACGAAAATTCATTTCATTTCCCAGCAACATTTCTCCCCCTAAATTTGTGCAAAAGTAGAATACTTTATGCCCAAATTTACCGGATGAAATACCGTTATTCATACAACCCCTTTATTTATTATATACATTGAGGTTTTTTAAGCTCAGTCGGTGAAACGTATCATTTTCAAGAGGTCTACAAGCATTGAACCTGGAGATGCTGACAGGTTTTGTAAAAAGATCCACTGTGTTGGCATCAGTGTGGATCTGTTCATGTTTAATAAGACCTCTGTCAAAGCAATCTCGTATAAAATGAATTTTGATGTCAATGTGCTTGGTTTTGGAGTGAAAAACAAGGTTTTTGGTGATCTGGATAGAGGCATCATTATCACAATAAATGGTTGTATCAAGATAAGTCAAGCCGTAATCCTCCAGCTGATGTTGCATCCAAAGAACCTGAGAGCATCAGGTAGATGCTGCAACATTCTCTGCTTCTGCTGTGGAGAGAGACACTGTCTGCTGCTTCTTGCACTGCCAAGAGATGAGTCTATCTCCCAAGAACTGGCATCTAGCTGATGTAGATTTCCTATCCCTGTCTGTCCCTCCAAAGTTGCTATCTAAAAATGAAAATAGATCAAAGTTTGAATCTCTGGGGTACCAGAGTCCGAGTTTAGGAGCTCCCTTCAAGTATCTAAAAATTTCTTTTGACGACTGTTAGATGAGAGAGTTTAGGGTTAGCCTGTTAACGAGCACACTGACAAACAGTGTACAGAATGTCTGGCCGACTTGCAGTTAGATACATTAGAGAACCGATCATGGATTAATACAATGTCTGATTAACATGGCTTCCCTCTGGATCCTCAGTCAACAACGACCGTTCTGCAATTAGGGAGTTTATTGGCTTTGAATCTGTCATGCTGAACTTTGCAAGAACATCATTCACATATTTGCTCTGGTGAATCAGGATTCCTTGACTATTCTGACGAACTTGCAGGCCCAAAAACATTGTCATCTCTCCTAAAGAACTCATCTCGAACTTTCTCTTCATAACCTCTTCAAACTCTTTGCAGAGTGCGTCATTTTTCGATCCAAAGATGATGTCATCAACATATATTTGAACTAGAATGATGTCCTTGTCAACACGTTTAATGAACAGCGTTTGATCGATTGTTCCTCGAATGTACCCATGAGCGAGCAAATGTTTTTTGAGTGTAGCATACCATGCACGGGGTGCTTGATGTAAACCATACAGAGCCTTGTCTAGCTTGTAGGCATAGCCTTCTTTTTCTTGATCAACGAACCCCGGGGGTTGAGCAACATAGATCTCTTCCTTGACCTTCCCATTAAGAAAAAAACGTCTTTACATCCATTTGATAAACTGTGAAGCCCATAAAGGATGCATATGCTAGAAAAATACGGATGGCTTCTAGACGCGCCACTGGAGCATATACTTCATCATAATCTAAACCTTCGACCTGACTGAAACCTTGAACTACTAATCTGGCCTTGTTCCTTACGATTATTCCAGAATCATCTTGCTTGTTACGAAATACCCAACGTGTGCCAAGAGCTCTTTTTCCTTGAGGCAATTTTTCAAGCTTACATACTCCAAGCCATTCGAACTGATTGAGCTCTTCATGCATTGCATCAACCCATCCAGGTTCCTGCAAAGCAACATTAATGTTTTTAGGCTCAATCTGAGATATGAAACAAGAGTATAAGCACGAGTTGATGTCTCCGGATTTGCTGCGGGTCTGAACACCAGCAGATACTGGGCCAATGACATTCGTGATTGGGTGACTTTTCTGAACACGCTGTGGAATTGCTGTTGCAGGGATATGCAGATTTGGTTGCAAATTTGAGAAGCTTCCTGATGCTATTCCAGATGACTCCCCCTCATTTGGTGGAGCGATGTTGATTGATCGAGGATCTGCAATGCAGTCCGATGGAATTGTATCTCGAAACAGAGAGGCTCCATGAACGTTTGATGGTCTAGCGAAGACTTCCGTGTTATTAGCTGCACCATCAGGGGTAGCTGCCGCGGGTTCAGGAGTTGGATCCTAAGTAGTGGAGGAGTGACGTTGTGCTATAGTGTCTTTGTGATGTCCCGAAGGATTCACATTGAGTTTCTTCATTAAAGTTTGCAGGGGCACATCCTCATCTTCATCCTCAAAAGGAATAGGCATCTCTACAGCTGAAACTCCTGCATTAACAATTTCATAAGACAGAATAGGAAACGATTTAAACAAGGAGGAATAATTATATAGCCAATCAGGTCCAATACGAGCATCTTTAGGATTTTCTTCCAACCAGTCTACGTGATATGCTTCTAAGATCTGCTTCTTGACCTTGTTGTACACCCGATATGAGGTATTTTTGGCATATCCAATGAAGTAGCCGGGATCTCCTTTAGCTTCAAACATCCCTTTCTAGTCCATGAGAAGAAGAACACATGGACAACTGAAAGTGCGGAAATGATGCACTGAGGGTTTTTGACCTTCCACTATCTCATAAGGAGTTTTCATGTGACGTTTGTTGATCAAGGCATGATTCTGAACGTTGCAGGGCATGTTCACTGCTTTTGCCCAGAATATTAGTGGAAGACCCGAATCTATCAGCATCGTGCGAGCAGCTTCTATAAGTGTGCGATTACGTCTTTCTGCAACTCCATTTTGTTGAGGAGATCTTGCTATACTGTATTGACGGTCGATTCCTATCAGGGCACAAAACTCATTTAGCTCGGCGTTCTTTAATTCTATCCCGTTGTCACAACAAATAATTTTTACACGCTCATTTGACTGATTCTCCATGAGTATTACAAATTTCTTGATTAAACCAGTTGTTTCGCTTTTCTGCTCCAAAAAGAATACCCAAGTGAAATGGGAAAAATCATCTGTGATGACCAAACAGTAAGCCTTTCCTCCTATACTGAGTACATTGACTGGGCCAAATAAATCCATATGCAGTAGTTGCAACACCTTTGAAGTGATGTGAACATGTTTTGACTTATGAGGCCTTCGATGCTGCTTCCCTCTAGCGCATGCTTCACATTTCTCAATTTGCATGAAGTCCTTGATTGGCAAGTTCCTGACGAGACCTCCTTTTGCTAATCGATTCAAATTTTTCGTGTTCAGATGACCCATCCGACGGTGCCACAGCATAGCATCATGTTCAGCAATTTCTGAAAACAAACAAGTAACTTGATCAGTAGGAGCTTTGTTCATATCAGTCACATAAGCATTTCCTCTTCGTTCAGCCTCAATCAGAAACCAGTCTTCAGGTATCATGATTCCTGGCTTCAAAATAACACAACTACTCTTGGTGAAGAGGACCTCCATTCCTTTATCGCACATCTGAGAGACACTTAGAAGACTATGTTTAAGCTCAGGGACATAGTTAACATCTGAAAAGGTGAGGACGCCATTCTTGACCGTGCCTTTCATGGTGATTCTTCCCGATTCTCCTCCTGCGAAGTTGACACACCCTCCGTCAAAGATCTTGATGTCATTCAACTGGGATATGTCCCCCCGTCATGTGTCTAGAACAACCACTATCAATAAACCAAAGTCTAATGATAGCCCTCCATAGTCGTTCCTACACATTTAACGGAATCAGTTAGAAACCGGAACCCAGGCCATAGTGGACCTGAGTTCACCGTTGCTATCTGTGTAAGTAACTTCGCGAAAGATCATGTGATTTTTATCATTTCTTGTAGTTTTTGGTGATGTTGTAGACGTTGATGGTTGTGAACACGGAGACTGGGATCCAACATGAATTTTAGGTTTCCAATTTTTGGTGTCCAAGACACTTCCATTCGATGGAAAAACTTTCGCTTTCCTTGAAACCTATTTGTGTTTGAAAATTTTGGTTTTCCCGTTTAGCAAGATTCCAGTTTCTGTCAGAAGGCCTTACTTTGGGAGGACCATTTTTGTTAAAGTGAGAATGCATGGCCTTATGATGATACATGTTCTTAGAGTAGTAGGGACGATGAACACAATTTCTTGCAATGTGTCCCGGAATTCCACAGTTAAAACATGTCTGTCTTTTTGAGAAAAAGACATCTAGTTCAGCTTGTGTTATTCTCGAGAACTGATCACCTCTTTTCCTTTCATTTGACGCTGAGTGCTTTCGAGGATGATTGATCTTGGATGAACCCGACTCACAGCTGTCAGCACAAGAGTAAGTATCCGCTACCTTACCCTTGAGTTTGGGTTCTGTTTGCTTGAGATTTGGGTTTTCCCTCTTAACATTCTTTCTCTTTGGCCTTCTGTTTCTACGTGACCGCTTACTTTTAGGGGAAACTGATTCAGTTGACTCTGTTTTGTTAAGGTCACCTTTGGGATTGATAGATGAACTGTCTGTGGAAGTGACTTTTGCAGATTCCTTTTCTTTAGAGACCATGTTTTCAGGAGATTCTGCAGAGAAGGTTTCCACAATAATTTCTTCGACAGTTTCATCATCTGATTCGACTGTGGAATTGATTTCCATGGATTCCTTCTCCATAGTTTTCATGTTTCCATGGGTTTCTGTGGAGTTGGACTCTGTGGAGGTCTCCTCTTCAGTCAGACCAGCCTCTGAGTTCTCGAAATTAGACGATTTTGGTAAATCAGATGATAAGCAGTCTGTATCTAAGACAATTTGACTGTCTTCTTTTGCAATGCTGCTGGATTCTGATTGTTTATCATAATCTGAATCACTTGAAGATTTTAGCTCATTATCTGAGATTCCTGAATCCTCTGTTTGGCCGTCAAGATCGTCAGGAGATCCCTGTTCAACAACAATCTCTTCATTATCACAAACAAAATCATCAACTTTTTCATTATTGCAGGGAGCTTCTGATGTATCATTCAATGTTTCAGACATACACACACAATTTTCTGAAACATCAGAATTGATTTCTGAGCTACTTGAAACAGATGTCTCAAGTTCCTCAGTCGACGCATCAGGCTCTCCTGTCAAAACAACATCATCATTTTCAACATTTTCAACATTGTCATTTTTATCACATGCATAATCTAGAATAATAGCACCAGATTCATCAGTCTTAGTGGGAACACCCAAAGTCTTAGCAAACCAAGAAAAAACACAATTCCAAGCATAAATGTCATTTTTATCAGAAATAACATTATCAGCTGCATGTTGATGGGATTCATCATCCTCTTTAGACTTCTCTTCAGTTCTTATTGACTCTGCACACAAACCAGAACAGTTAGTATTTTCAACAGAATCTGAATTTGGTGAACTTTCCTTCATCTCCTCTACGGGTGTGTTAACTGGTTCCGTTTTTGTTTCAGTTTCAGTGTCTGTATTTGTTACTGTTTCATTTACATGATCAGACTTATTTGCTGATTCATCTTGAAAATTTTCATTTTTGACAAAATTCGTTGGTTTCTTAAAATCAACTTGTTGATCATTTTTAAACTTTGATGGTTCATATGTAACATAATCACTAGGCTTGCCATACATCATTTTGTCATAATTTTCCATCTCTTGCTCAGTGATAGGTAATCTAGAATAATTATGATTATATGGTGGCAGAACCTATGTGTATCCCAATCCCTTTCCCTTGTTTTCTTTATAAGCAAGTTGCACATTACATAGATTACGAACTGTGTCACTGGAAGTATCAAACTTTTTGATGTTTAACTCATTTTGTTTGTATTTTCCAGTGAGGAGCTCTAGCTCAGCCTTCACAGAGTCACATTCAAGAGTTTTGACTGTGATTCTATGTTTGTAGTCATGAACCCAACATTGCTGTTGGTTTACATCTTTGTGAAGTTGAGCTATGTCCTTCTTAAGTGCCTCAATCTTTTCATAGAGAATTTTAATATTCTCTCGAAGACTGATGTACTTTCCCATCACAGTGTTGTAATCGGCGATTAATGCTGAGTTTTGAGATCTCAGCAAAGCAACTTTCTTCCTACAATGTTCAGTACATAAAATGGAATTTACCGTCTTGGCGAGTGATTTTGGTTCCTCGGTCATAGCCATCAAGCACTGATGAACCCTATCCACAGCAGCAGTTTCAGACAGCTTCATTGATTCCACTTGAGCAACAGCATCAACCCAGTTGAATCCATTCTGCTCCTGAGCGATCAAAGCCCTTCCAGCTCCAGAATTTGCCTATCCATTTGATGTCTCAGCAGGTGTGACGAGAACCATAGATCTTTCCTTGTTCCTTGCTGCAGCTGCCTGAGTAGCTTCATATCCTGCAATAACCTTCTTGCAATCCCTAGCAAAATGTCCCGGTTCATAACACCTGTAGCACCTTAGCCTGTCTTTCAGCACTCTAGGACGAGCATTCATAGAACGATGCCCATATCTCTTAGCAAACTTGTCTGCCTTAAATGTTGACATAGCTTTATTCCAAGCCACATCCAGTTCATCCAAGTCTTCTTCCACAACTTGATTCACATCTGGTCTTATCTCTCCTGAGGGCATGAGATCTCCTACTAAGAAAGCATTGAAACTGGAGATCATGGAGGTTGCGAGAGTAAGTTTTTCTTCATTTTGTTTGGTTAAGAAAGCCATGTGATCCACTAATGGGGTGTTATGAGGAGCAGACTGAGTGGTCGAGCTAAAGGCAGCATTAGCATGTTATGGTTGAGGCTGAGATTGTGGTTGCACATTTGTGGCATTGACAGCGGGTGCTTGAGAGGTAGGAACAGTCATCCCATACACATAGTTTGACTTTGGTGCAGCAATTGGACTAAAAACAATGTTTGGATTGTGATTCATAACTCCATGAACAGGACTGAAAACCAGATTTGGATGAGATTGAGACATCAGTGCAACATTGTTGGGGCTAGTTACTTTGGCAACCATCAGTGAGTTCTTGTGATTAATTTCTCTTTGCTGATTATCGATCTCACAAGACTTGATAGTAGCAATCAGTTCCGTCAGTGTTATTTCATTCACATCCTTGGTACGCTTGATCATAGAAACCTCGGCATCCCATCCTTTAGGCAGAGAGTTAAGCAGCTGATGGTTCATTCCACTGTTTGATATGTTGATTCCGACACTCACCATCTGTGACACAAGTTTAACAAACCTCCTAATCTGATTTCAACAGTTTCTCCATAGATGTGGTTAAACGAACTGAACTGTTGATTCATCATGTTGACTCTGCTAGCTTTCATGTCAGCATTTCCTTCAAACAAGTGTGTCAGTTGATCCCAAATTTCTTTTGCACTTTTGCAGTTTCGAACTCCAATTGAAATGTCTGGACCAAGAGCCATTGAAAGAGTTCCATAAGCAGCTTCATCTTCAGCAATGACCTTTCTGTCATCATCGGTGTAAATGCCTTCAGGTTTTGGAATTTGGGTTTGAGGGTCATCTTCAGTAGCGTACATGATAGTGCGTGGTCCATTCTTGATGCTTCTCCAAACATGAGGCTCGTTTGCCTTGCAGTATTGCTCAAACCTAAACTTCCACTCATAGTAGTCGTCTCCATACAAAAACCTTGGAACCTTGGTACACGTGCCGATAACTTGGTCAAGTTCTTGATGGAAAGCCAAAGACTGAGTCTGAATGGCAGCAAGGGTAGCATTAGCGAGATCAGCTGCAGTCACAATGCCGTTCATAACACCGGTATGCTTCAACATGATGTTCTGTAAAGTCTGAAAAGAGGTCCGAAATGATGAGTCCGAAATGGTCACTAATCCGAAATGAACAAGTCCGAAATGAACAGTGGTTCGAGATGGATTTTATTCGAAATGGATTCTATCCGAGACAAGCAATCTTCAACACAAGTGGTCCGAAATAACTAAACACAGTCCGAGATCTGACAACTTTATCCGAGATCTGATGAATGTGGTCCGAGATCTGATGATTTGATTCGAAATTTGATGAATTTGATCCGAAATATGATGAATTTGATCCGAAATCTGATGAATTTGATTCGTAATCTGAAGTTGACGGTCTGAGATAACTTGATGATGGTCCGAAATGCTTGATGATGATCCGAAATGTCTTGATGATGGTCCGAAATGCCTTGAATATGATTCGAGATCAGGCAATCTTCAAGTCCGAGATGGCTAATAATGATCCGAAATGATCCGGAATGCAATGAAGACAGTCAGAGATGTGCTGAAACAGTCCAGAAACCTCCAGAAGCCGGAACAGTAACATAGAAACAGAACAGTAGCAATATCCAACAACACGATATCAGATCCGAGCCTAGAAATCAGGTTCGCAAGGCTCTGATACCAATTGTAAGTCCCGAAAACCGAGATCACAATGATATCGCACAACTCGTATGTAACACCTCATAAAATCATGACCAATATAATAAAGACACGTGTCATGAGCTTTAAACGTGTAATGGATTGAATATAAGGGGCTAAAGTTGACAAACAAAGAAAGTATGTCTGTAAAAGGATTCAAAGTGTCAACATTCGATAATTATACCTTTCAAAAACCCTAAACGATGTTTATACCCTTAAACGAATGAATTATGAATCGTATGAAGTCGTTTGTGGAAGAAAGTAAAAGTTTACAAACCGCAAGGGTTAAAAGTGTCAACATGTTTAATTTATACCTCTGAGTGACCTTTTAACGAACCCGAAGCTTTGTAATGATTAATTATGTTCACTAGAATAAGTGATAAAATTTCACAAGGTTTCGATTTCGTACGAGAAAGATACGCTAACATTCGTATGTGAGGGGTTAAAAGCGTCAACGTTGAAATTCGGGACTTTTCGGTTACCATATAACTAACCGGGGACTTAACGAAGTTGGTTTATGACTTAGAGTCCTTAAAAGTCAAGTTTGGGGGTCAAAAGTGCAATAAAACAAGTTAAAATAAAGTTTAGAAGGATCAGGGACCAAATGTGCAAATCCTGAAACTTGTTTGACCGGATCTGGTCTCCATACCGGCCGCGTAAGACCTCCCAGGACTCTTACGCGGGCCGCCTGAGAACCACCAGCGTCCAAAATCATGCACAGGTGCCTGTTCAGCAAGTTTAACCGACTTATTTGCATGGTTTTTGGATCCAGGAGCATGGCCAACAGTTTTGCATGCCTAGGGACACTTGTTATGCATCAGAGATCATGCATAGACTTTGTTGTAAGCATCTTATGCAATTAAAGTCCCTATATAAAGAACACTTGTTGCAACAATTTTTGGCATTCACCTGAAAACATTCAAACACATTTTCTGGAGCTCTCTGGACCTCAAACAAGATTCCAATACCTTCATTTTCGTACAAAGGACTTCAGTAAGCTTCCTTAACCTTTCTAAATTCAGTTTTATGAGTTTAATGGCCTAAAGTCAAACCCGTCATAATTAAGGTTTGACTTAGTGATTAATCACTAATGGTCTAGTCAATTCTCGAATTGAAAGTAGCTATGAGTTGGTAATTATGTGGGTAATAAACCCTTAAAAGGGCACCCTCTGATTCCCACTCTAACTAGGTCAATTGTCGGGTCAAACTTAATTGTAAAAAGTCAACAGAAAGCAAATTTTCAATTAAACACACAATTAACAATGTAGAAGCCATGAAAACTGTTTTATCACTTATATAACTTGGTAATTAATGTAAGAACATGTCTAAGCATGTTCAACCCGACAATTTTCAGTTTAGGCTCGGCTCGGGACCGAAAGTCGCAAAAGTAGACTTTTGCTTTGACTTTCAGTTCTGACCCAATGTAGCAAGTTTTAGAAATGCCTTAGAGCTCTATTAGGACCAGGTTATGGGATAGTGTAACCCTCTGAGGTTATACAACTTGGTTTCTTAGTTATCCGATTCATGTGCATGTTTCCGTTATATGCCTAAATGTTGACCATTACGCCCTTTTGACCTTAAAACGAGATTTTTGAAAATGTGAGAGTACAAAAACCTTTATTACTGATTTCTAAACTTGTCCTAAAAATTTGACATCAGTTTGAGGTCTAGATTAGGAGTTATGCTCAATATCGTAATTAAGAAGCTTTTTATTAATTAAACGGCGTAATTAGCATAAAGCCTATCTAAACCCAAATTTTGACACCAAACTTTTTACCCACTGATGTAATATAATATTTTGGGATTTTTGAAGATTTTTATTTATTTTTAAGCTGAGCATAACATAGGGTTCTTGCTATAATTCGGTAATTGTCGGTTATACCCTTTTCTTGAATAAAATGAGTTTTACATAATATTTTGACACAAAACTTTTTGCTACTGATTTTATATAATAAATAAAACATTTTGAACTTTATAAACTGATCAAAAACTCACATTTCCTATTTAAACCCGAAAGTCGCTTAAAACCGACTTTTACGCGTTTTAAGCGCATAGTATGAGTTAAAACCATTTTTAACATATAAGACTTAATACCTACTGATGTTTTAAGTAAATTTTTATAGTTAAACAGTAAGCAAAAGTTTTGAACTCAGAATTCTAATTTTGAGCTTTAAAGCTTATGTGAAATTACCAAAATGCCCCTACGGCATAGTTTGGTTATAAAAGATAAATTTCACATATATGCAATACCCTACTGTTATGACTTATAAAAATAAATATTTTTACTGATTATATCAGACCTGAAACTCAGATTAATATTTAAACTCTTTTATAAGCTTAAAAATGACCAAAATACCCCTACGTGGCATAATTTGAGTTTAAATCCATTTTGGGCATAATGGAAGGTATCCTACTGATATCACAACATATTTAAGGCATATTAACTTAGGAAACCTGTTCATGACTCATTTGTTTGGCCGTTATGCATTTTCATCGGTACGGTTTATGTAACTAGTTTGCATAAATTAGCCGAGACGGGTCAAACCTTATCATTTTTATCTCAAAATCCAGAATGTGTTTAGTTTACCCATATTATACAAGTCTACAAACTTGTCGGGTCTAAATCACATTCTATTCCGGTCTTCGCTTAATCATGCGTTTCGAACCGTGTATCTTCCTTTAAAACTAACCGGTCTAAGTTTAGACTTAATTAAGACCCGTTAGGAGTATAATTGGTTATTAAAACCTTCGTTCCAGATTAGGAGACCAGTAAAAGATACTTGCACTCACTGATTGTGATATATACTTGCTCAGGTAAATACTTTTAACTTATTTTCCGTTATACGGGCTTGGGATATGGTATTATAATAATACCGTTTAGTCGGGTATGTAATTGTTTTTAAATCGGGTTGTGATTAATATATATTGCATAACCCGTTTTAATCTGTTTTGTTTGGTATATGGCTTTTGGGGGGTTAATGACCATGTCCTGGATATCCTCGGCTCATTCATTGAAATGGCCACGACTTAAGCACGGGGTGTAGGAATACACCTGACAGTTGCGTATGTATAAAAGGTACCCCACAATAAGGAAAATTCCTTGTGGTATTATACCTGTGGTGTGTCAGTTTATCTTGTCCGGCTCTTCTAACCGGCCTTGATAGACGGCAAACATTTAAATATGTATACAAGATTATTTTTAAATAATTTTCCCAAGTTATAAAAGATATTTTGTGCCTTGTGCATTCAAATCAATTTTCTTAAACATTTTCAAAATGAGTCGGTTAATTGTATTTACCAGTGTAAACTGACGTATTTTCCAAAAAGGCTAAGTGCAGGTACTAAACGGAATAGGCTGGCTACTCCTAGCATCAATAAAGAGTCTTGCAAGCTTAGATGTTACAAATATGTTGAACAATGTTTCCTTTTAACTTTGATCCGCCTGTGGATCCGTTACAACCGTTTTTGTAATAAATGATATTACTTCCATTCGGTTTGTAATATTTTATCTTTTGACTTCCGCCATGTATTTAAACTGTGATAAATTATCTATGATGATATCAACTACGTCACGATACTCCCCACCGGGCCCACCGGTAATACGTGGAAATATCGGGGTGTGACAGGTTGGTATCAGAGCCAACGTTGAGTGAACTAAACACTAGCCTTTTGTGTTTAATCTCAATGACACAGTTTTCACATTCCTCGACTTTCGAGTCTAGACAAAGAACTTAGGACTAATTCTGACTTATTTTGTTTTGTCCTTTATTGTTTCTTTTGTTTGTTTTGACAGGACCTATAAAAAATGCCGCCAAGAATCCGAGGAAGAGGAAGAGGCAAGGGGCCATTCATCGCCCCCAACGATCACGAGGCCGGGCCTTCACACCAGCGAACTCCATCCTATAAAAATGCCGCCAAGAATCCGAGGAAGAGGAAGAGGAAGAGGCAAGGGGCCATTCATCGCCCCCAACGATCACGAGGCCGGGCCTTCACACCAGCGAACTCCATCAGACACTTTAAGCACAAGTCCTCAAGAAAACTGGAGGATCCATTTAGAACCCGCAAGGCGTTCAGTCTCGCTGAGCTCCTCACCTTCCTACCTCAACTCTTTCGGGTCTCAATCGCAGAACGAGCCCCACAGCTCACATCACTCTTTTATACCCCTTCAAAGCCCCAATTTACACCATTCCTTCAACGACCCAACACCCTACTTTCAAAGCCAGTTCAACCGGGCAAACCAAATTGAAGAGCCAATGGGTTATAACCCGTTGGGATCGGAGGACCATTTCTCCATGGACATGGAAGAGGATCCAGAACCTGCCGAGCCGCCAGCCGGAACACCTACGCACCCCATCGAAATTTCGGATGGGTCCTCATAGCATGGATCACCTTATCGTGGTCCAGACAGTTATCAGGCAAGATTTTCCTAATACGACTGGGTGTTTACTCCCAGTTACCACTCATCGCAGCAGCAGCAGGATCCCTCGGAGGATTCGCGATTGGTAGCGGTTACTCCACCGCCACCACCACCAGTGCAGCAACCGCCTCCGGAGCCACCGAGGCATATGAGATCAACCGCATGGATGTCCATGCGAGGGGGAATTCGTATCAGCACCCCTCAACATTCAAGTGACAGTCATTATCCACCACTATATGAAGACCCACAGATGGGTGGGCCTTCGAACCCTATTTCTGAGGTGGAGTCTGCGCCATTCGCACTGCCACTAGTGGGTTATGATAACCCAATTCCTACATATGCCGGTGTAGCGGCGTATAACCCTTTCGAGCAGCCAACCCATACTAATTACAACTACGCCGAAGTTGACCCATACCTTACGGCGGCGAACTACATGCTCTTCATCCCGAGGGGTCCTATGGAGTCCCATATCAGGCTGGGTACCCACCCTATGGGTATCAATACCCGCCACCTCCTCAACCTCCACAGCATCAGCAGCCACCACAGCCATCACTGATACCGCCCTAGCAGCAACAGGAGATTCTACAAAGGTTGAGCCAGGTGGAACGGGAGGTTCAAGAGGAACGTAGGAACCACCGGGGATTTCTCAAGGGTTTGGCAAGCTTAATCAAAGGGAAGAGCAAAAAAGGATCATTGAGATACTTTGTTTATTTGTTTGTTCTGTATATCCTTAATTTTCAATCAAGTCCCTGCGTGGACATCTATTTCTGTATTCGGTCCCTGCGAGGACTTGTATTTCCAGTTTAGCCCCTGCGTGGGTATGTCATTTCTGTTTAGCCCCTGCGTGGGCATGTCATTTCTGTTTAGCCCCTGCGTGGGAAAGTATTTCTGTTAAAGTCCCGTTTAGGGCAAATATGTACTCTTTTTAATTAGTGTGGAATGTTGAATTTTTCAATTTTTGTCATTATATGCATAAATGTAAAATGTATGAATTAAATAAATAAATCAAAAATCTCATTCCTTTTAAAATAATCTGCCTATTTAAAATAAGAATCTTAAAAGGTATAACCTAGCCTGCATGTCATTATAGACCTGGCCATAATGGTAAAACCTGTTTAAAAGGATTCAAACCCTTGTTAACATCTGAAAACATGTTAACACTCCTGGCAGATGTGATTCGTTAAAATCACACATGTCATTCTTATATTGGATTCTTCCAATTCCTTCTTTATTATTTAAACATACATTTGTGATGTAGGGCCTACGAGCCATAATCATTGTCATGTAAGATAAAAGACAGATTGTAGTCTACGACTCCCTGTGAAATAAAAGGTAATAAACTACGTTCAAACCTTAATACCTCGATTCTTTGAAATCATGGTTTATAATTTAAATTGTCCTTGTGACTGGGCCTTATGTGCCATTAATAATTGTCACACCCTGGCTTTTGCGGAAGCGTGGGTTTATTTTGGTGTGACTTCTTAATACCATAGCACAATCATAACAATGCTATATGAATTAAAACACATGACAGTCATCCATTCATTTAGTTTTAGAGTTACCACAACAACATTGTTTTAAAAGTCGACACATGAAACCAAATACAATCATGACATAATTAAAAAACATGTTCATACGACACAACAAAAGACTTGACTAGAAATACGGTTTAAGACTTGTAACCCGTCCAGGCAAGGGTCACACCTCCTAAACCTGGATGACATCATTATTCCCTACGCAGCTTGACGTGATTGCATACCTTGCCAGATTCATTAATTTCCTGAAATACATGTAGTTTGAAAAATCAACAAAAGTTGAGCGAGTTCATGTAAAAGTGAGTATGTATAAACCTTTGTAGCATGTATGAAAATCCCTGGTATGTAGCAATTAAGGAAAAAGAGTTCACCATTGGGTTGCAAAGCCAATGATATGTGTGAAGTGATGTAGGAAGACTCAAACCTAGCAGATTTTGGCGTCGGGCTCATAGTCACCTCATGGTCCACTCAGCGGACTCAGGAGTGGAGCTCGCTACACCCAAATAGATCTATCACTCATGACCCTCGGTCCTACAACGAGGATTAATAGCCTCAAGTACCACCTACCCACTCACATGATCTAAGTAGTATACCCTCCTTAAGCTAACCATACCATGTATAAACGTGTCTGTAATTACTGTAACATGTATTCCACCCCCGAAGTATAAAAACTGAAAACAGTTAAGAGAAAAAGGGAGACATGAACTCACTGAAGTGCGTATCCTGTAACGTCAATCTCAAACTCGATCTGCTGCGTGACGACCTACACGTACTAATGTCTATTAGACGAATGGGCCGTGCCTTGGCTTAGGATTTAGTGTTTTGAGTTGCGTTACTTTGATATAATACTTGTTAAAATAATATTAATTATTTTAACTTAACTTTTGTATTTAGGAAAATAGTTAGGCAACTATCTTGTATCCACACTTTTTAATTATTTTATAAGTGTATTTCCTTCCCAAGGATGGGGGTATTTATACATGTACACTTGTAATTCCGAAAAATATGTTTTAAGTTCCACTTAGAAAAATATATTTTAATCACTTGTCTAAAACATCTTAATTCCAAAATATATATATTTCCCAAAAATATCATATTTTACTTCACAATTTTCCCAAAATAATACTTTGCCAAAAATATACGTATAAGAGTATTTTTCTGAAATACTACATAAGTTACGTTTTAGTGTGTCGTAAGGCAACAATACTTGTGTAACTTGGATATTTATTTTGTGAGAGTTTTGGTATTATTTTGGAGTCGTAATATCATGACGTTATAAGTTATATTATTTTTACCCTAAAAATAATAGATTTAGTTCACGAAATAAACAAACATTCATTCAAGAGTTTTAGTATGGAATATATATTCTAAATATATATATTTAACAAATTTTATTTACGAAAATAAACCTCCGGCACTTAGTGTCGTTGTAATAAAAATCACGGCGAAGTTTATTTTGAAAACCAAGTTAAAAATATATTTGTAAACACTTACTAGAAAAATATCTTCTAAGTGTTAAAATTTTAGAAAAATTTCGCCAGAGTTTCCTTTGTAAATGGAGGCGTCCACGCTTGCTAGCGTATCATTTTCTTTTGTAAAATCATTCAATCAATTCTCAATCATCAACATACAACCTTTATTTACCAAACTTGTCAAAAACAAGCATAATCATAGACTTATGAACTTGAAGGTTTATAAAAACATGTAGTAACTTACTAGCACACTTAGTAAGTCTTGTTATCTTTAAAAATGTGATTGGTTCTTTAAAAACTTTATTTTTAAAGAGTTTGAACATTTACAACTTCTAGTAATATTTTCTAAAAATATTTCTTTGTGAAATTTTCTTTTTACACAAGTGTTTCTACACTTGTTTATCCACTAAAAATACGATTAGTTTATGTAAGATCAAACTTTTAACAAAGCTCATGCTCTCCACTTGGTTCCTTCGAAAAACCACTCATAGATCTTTAGATCTATGAGATTACAACCCATTTTGATCTTTATTTTTCAAGAAAACTTTCATTTATTCAAGTTCATAGTTATGTGTGGATGATTTCATCATCCTACACATTTTTAACCTTCACATCTTGCTAGTTCATGTCTTTAAACATGATCTAGCAAGCCTATGTGACGAGCCATAACATTTTATCTAACATACAACATACAACAAGCATAACAACATAAGAACAACATGATTTCATCATTACTTTAACCATTTTTCATTTCTAGTTAGTTTATACTTCAAGACTTTGCTTATGTTCTTTAGAGTTCTTAATATTTCATCATCCTTTTCATTATTAACCAACAAAAATATGAACAAGATGAAGATCTACGACACTTACTACTAGTACAAGGCTAGGGGAGTTTCAAAGCGTAAAAGTGATGGATAAAAGAAAACGAGAGCTGTCCTTGAGCTTCCGAACACACCAAGCTTAGTTGTAGGGTCTCTTGCACCTTTGTATATGTATGGATTGCTTGAAGGAAGCTTGAAGGTGGTGGTGGTGGTGTTGCTTGTGTTCTCGGCCGAACACACACAAGGAAGAGGGAGAGAGTGCTTGTTGTTTGGTGTTTGCTAGATGTTGTGATGTGAGAGAATGGTAAACTTTTGGTCAATACTTATAAGCTCTAATACTCTATTAACCAAGGTATAATTTGTTCTATTAACCAACAACATCTACAAATAAAATAATATAAAGAATGGTGGGGGTGTCCCACCCTCACTCAACCGTCAAAAAGGGGGGGGGGGTATGGGGTTGGGTTTCAATTCTTGGTTACAAGTTTAGTTAGAATCTAGTTAGGATTTAAAGGTTAAATTTGTATGTTAAGGTGTGTTATTTAATATAAAGTGTGTTAGGGTGTTCGGGGACCCTAACTAGCTCGGAAAAATAAAATCAATGTGTTTGGCAATATTTTTGTGTTCCGGGTAAAGTCCGGTTGTTCGGTTGGATGTTGATCCGTTAAAGTGCTAAATTAATCTTTAAAGTGTCTTTTATAATGCTTTTAGTGATACATTTAATTCTCAACACTTTGGAAAATATCTAGGACTAGTTTGCCAAGTTTTTGCACTTTACTAGCATTATTAAATGCTGAATTTTGGTTATTTAGTGCAGAATTATGCATTTAAAGTGTGTTTTAGGCACTTCCCATCACTATAACTATCACCTAGTGATGCGGTTTTATGGTCCTCACTTCCCTACACTCCCTACTAGTGTAGTATTCTATCTCTGGCTCATACTGGCCTCACTGTGCTAACTGTCATTGTCAACATGTCTCTGGGTTATCCGCTCACTGTGCTAACTGTGCTTTGTGCATCAAGTTTGTCACTAATGTTTGTATATAATAAATAGAGTGACAATATGAAGGTGATGCAGTATGTAACAGAAATCAGTAAGCAGTTAAATCAACAGTTGTAATCAAGCACAGTCATTAAGCACAAATTAATTATTAATTAATTGTACGGATACCTGTAATTGTGAGGGTTGTCACATTCTCCCCCCGTTAAGAAAATTTCGTCCCGAAATTTTAGGTTCTGCTTCTAGTTGCAGGGGTCTTAGGAAATAAATGGGGGTATTTCTCCTTCATGCGATCCTCACGTTCCCATGTGAATTCTGGCCTGTGTCTTGCATTCCATCGAACTTTGACGAGTTTGACACTGCTCCTGCGTGTTTTGTTAACTTTCCAATCTGTAACCTCAACGGGTTCTTCAGTGAAGTGGAGCGTGTCGTCGATAAGAACTTCGTCCGCAGGAATGATCATTGTCTCTTGTGTTGGACTCTTTTTCAGGTTTGATACATGGAATGTATCATGAACACCGTTAAGTTCAGCAGGTAGGTCCAACTTGTATGCTACAAGCCCAATCCTTTGCAGGATTCTGAATGGGCCAATGTAACGCGGATTCAACTTCCCACACTTTCCAAAGCATGCCACACCCTTCCAGGGTGAAACCTTTAACAAAACCATATCCCCAACTTGAAACTCCAAAGGTTTCCTCCTTTGATTTGCATAGCCTTTCTGTCTGTCGCGAGCCGCCTTGATGCGCTCTCGAATTTGAAAGATCTTGTCTGTTGTCTCCTGCACTATTTCGGGACCAACAAGCTATCTATCACCCGCATCAGCCCAGCATAGCGATGATCGACACTTGCGTCCATAAAGAGATTCAAATGGCGCGGCTCCAATACTTGTGTGGTAGCTGTTGTTGTACGGAAATTCGACCAATGGTAAATGATTATCCCAACTACCACCTAAGTCCATTACACATGCTCTCAGCATATCTTCCAACGTCTGAATATTTCGTTCACTTTAGCCATCAGTTTGCGGGTGAAATGCAGTACTTAGATTCAACTGTGAGCCAAAAGCCTCTTGGAAGGATTGCCAAATCCGTGATACAAATCTTCCATCCCTATCTGAGATGATTGAGAGGGGCACTCCATGTCGTGCAACAATCTCCCTCATGCATATCTCAGCAAGTTTACTTGTGTTGTCTTTCTCCTTGATTGGCAGGAAGTGCGCAGACTTGGTTAGATGGTCTACTATTACCCAAATTGTATCGTGGCCCTTGGGCGTCTTTGGCAATTTCGTTATGAAATCCATTGAGATCTGCTCCCATTTCCATTTAGGTATTTCAGGTTGTTGCAGAAGACCTGAGGGCTTTTGGTATTCAGCCTTAACCTTGGCGCACGTTAAACATTTACCAACGTATATCGCTACGTCGCCTTTCATCCTTGGCCACCGGTAAAAGTCCTTTAGGTCCTGGTACATCTTATCTGCCCCTGGATGGATTGAGTACCGCGACTTGTGGCCTTCATAAAAAATAACCCTCCTCAATCCACCAAACAAAGGAACCTAAATTCGTTTCATGAAACATAGAGTTCCTTCTTCGTTGGGTACCAACTGCTTCTCCATCCCACGGAGATGCTCATCCTCAATATTCCTTTCTTTAAGTGCTTCCCTTTGTGCGGCACAAATACGCAATGAGAGGTCTGTCTGGACAATCATTTCCAAAGCCCTTACCCTTATGGGCTTGATCCTTTCCTTTCGACTCAGGGCATCGGCGACCACATTCGCCTTCCCTGGGTGATACTTGATCTCACAATCGTAGTCGTTCAATAGTTCAACCCAGCGTATTTGCCTCATGTTATGCTCCTTTTGGTCAAATATGTGCTGCAGGCTCTTGTGATCAGTGAAGATCGTGCATCGCGTGCCATACAATTAATGTCGCCAGATCTTCAACGCAAATACCACCGCGCCTAGTTCCAGGTCGTGCGTGGTATAATTCTTCTCGTGGACCTTCAACTGGCGAGAAACATATGCTATAACTTTCTGTCGCTGCATCAATACGCAACCCAAACCTTGACGCGAGGTGTCACAGTATACCACGAAATCGTCCGTTCCTTCGGGTAGCGATAAGATCGGTGAGTCACAAAGTTTGTTTTTCAACAACTGAAACGCTTCTTCTTGTTTGTCTCCCCAATCAAACTTCTTGTCTTTCTGTGTGAGTGCGGTCAGAGGTTGAGCGATTTTTGAGAAATCCACAATGAACCTTCGATAATAACCAGCCAAACCTAAGAACTGTCGAATCTCGGTTGGCGTCTTTGGAGTCTCCCAATTCTTGATCGCCTCGATCTTTGTGGGATCAACATGGATTCCATTTCCATTAACCTCTTGTCCAAGAAATTGGACTTCACGCAGCCAGAACTCGCACTTCGAGAACTTAGCGTATAACTTTTCCTTTTTAAGTAGCTCTAGAATAGCTCTTAAGTGCTGTTCGTGCTTGTCCTTCGTCTTTGAGTAGATCAGAATGTCGTCAATAAACACGATCACAAACTTATCCATGTACAGCTTGCAGACTCTGTTCATTAGATCCATGAAAACTGCCGGTGCGTTTGTCAGCCCAAACGGCATAACCAGGAACTCGTAATGTCCATAACAAGTTCTAAAGGCCGTCTTCGGGATACTTTCCTCTTGTATCCTTAACTGATGATATCCCGATCGAAGGTCGATCTTTAAATAAAAGCTCGAACCTTGCAGCTGATCAAATAGGTCATCAATCCTTGGAAAAGGATATATGTTCTTGATAGTCAACTTATTGAGCTCGCGGTAGTCTATACACATACGAAAACTACCATCCTTCTTTTTTACGAACAGAACTGGAGCTCCCCAAGGTGAGAAGCTTGGCCTGATAAATCCTTTATCCAATAGCTCCTGAAGTTGCGTCGACAACTCCTGCATTTCCGAAGGCGCAAGTCTATAGGGTGCCTTAGCTACAGGCGCGACGCCTGGAACAAAGTCAACGTGAAACTCGACTTGTCCCTGTGGCGGCAATCCTGGCAAGTCTTCTGGAAAGACTTCAGGATATTCTTTTACGACTGGAATGTCTTCGATCTTTAGCTCCGCAGCTTCTTTATCCATGATGTGTGCTAAGAATGCAACACATCCCTTCTGTAAGCACTTTCTAGCTTTCAGACAGCTAATGATTCTCAGAGGTGTATTACGCTTCTCTCCGTGCACTACGATCGTTTCTTCATCCGTCATTGGGATGCGGATGGTCTTTTCGTGGCAAACAATCTCGGCTTTGTTGGTCGATAACCAATCCATCCCTACCACCACGTCGAAGCTTCCCAAATCGACTGGCAATAGATCTAGCGTAAATTCGTGTCCTCCCAGTTCTATCACGCATCCTCTGATGACTTCACTCGTTTCAACTAGTTTCCCATTCGCCAATTCAATCGAGGACGGGTCGTCTAACTTATTAGCAGTTAAATCAAACATATTCTTAAATTCTATCGATACGAAACTATAATCGGCACCAGTATCAAACAGAACAGATACAAAGCGTTGGTTTATAGGGAACGTACCAGTGACTACGTTTGGATCCTGGCGTTCTTCCCTTGCGCCGATGTTAAAGACTCTTCCCCGTGCTTGGTTCAGTTTTGGGCATTCCCTCTTAAAGTGCCCAACATCTCCACAATTGAAACATCCCGGTCCCCGACCGTTACCATTTCCATTTCCACCTTGAGTGTTGTTTTGGTTGCGATTTCCACTCCCAGCTTGGTTCGCAAAATTTCCACGGTTTCCCTTTCCGCCATTTCCTCCCTGTTGGCGGTTTCCATTTCCATTCCCATAACCTCGATTACCACCACGCCCAGTACCAGTTCCGGCCCAACATGTATCCTTCGAGTGGCCGTTCTTTCCACATGACTCACATTTTCTCAATCTGCACTGGCCAGAATGATGGCGCTGGCATGTATCACACTTGGGTAGAGTGCCCATATAACCTTTTCCTCTGCTTTCACCACCGGTTTTGGCTCTAGCAGGTGCGCTTGACTCACCCCTCTTGCTTACAACGTTGGTACCTTGCTTGAAGTTGGAAAATTTCCGTTTATTTTCACCAGACGACTCAACATGTGTTTCCTTTTTCTTCTAATCAGAAACTGAGAACTTGTTCAACCTAATGGCCTCTTCAGTAAGCGCCACACTGAGGTCGATGGCTTCCGTGATCATTGCAGGCTTGGATGTGGTAACCATACTCATAATTTGGGGAGCCAATCCCCAGATGAATCGCTCGACATGTTTAAATTCGGGCGTGACCATGTACGGAACTACATGGGACAAATCGTGAAACCTTTGAACATATTCTGCAATTTTAGGACCTTCCATTCTTAGGTGCCAGAACTCAGTCTCTAGCTTCTGTATTTCAGCACGCGAGCAGTACTTCTTCCTCATTAGCTCTTTCAGCTCATTCCAGGTTAACGCATAAGCTGCCGCTTCTCCCAACGTTTGCACTTGCAGATTCCACCACGATAGGGCTCCATCCAGAAACATCCCTGAGATGTAGGTCACTTGTTGCTCGGGAGCACACTTGCTCATTCTTAAGACAGAGTCTGTCTTTTCAGCCCACCTAACAAACGCAACAGCACCTCCAGTGCCGTCGAAATTTACGGGCTTGCAGTCGAGAAACTGCTTGTAGGTGCACCATGCACATACGTTGGAATTTACAAATGGTATTAGCGGTCGTGCTATAAATATCCAAATGTATCGTAGTATATCTCAAAAGACGTAACATTACCATTGGGTGGATTGTTATTGCCGTTGTTGTTGTTGTTGTTGTTCGAAGTGTTCCTGCTCGTCTCGGTTTGGGAGGCCGCATACTGTGCTATAGCTGCGGCAATGATCCCTTGGAGTTCCGCCTCGGTAGTAGGCATGCGTACATCGCGTCGCGGAGGCATCTTCTAAAAGATGATCATATAGGTCAGGTCATAGTAAGTATAATAATTATGCGTATATAGTAACATTCATCAATCACATAACATCTCATGTTATAACTTAAAACATATAACTCAACAAAGCATGTAGTGAGAACGTTGCCATTGAGGTTTTCATTAATCACGACCACGATATTGTTTTTACAAGTTTTATAGTACATCATACATCCAAATGATATCATAGGGTCACATCACCCTCGAAAATACACGTCAAACTACAACTATCATATACAAAAAGTGTGATCTCTCAAAAGTTCTTCATGTGCTGGCTCAATCGCGACTTTCTCACCAAAATGATCGACCTGCATCAAACCAAAAACACCTATGCTGATGGCGGAGGAGGAGGAGGGAAATGAGAGAAAAAGCAAGCGACACATGAGCAACCAGTCCTCCTCTAAGGCACGACAGACGCGCAGAAAATATGCAATCTGCTGCTCAGGTGTCAAGAAACGAACATCTGAATCAGGGGAAAGCGGACGAGGAGTGTGTGGTGCTGCAAAGGGGGTATGGCAGTAACAAGGCGGACGTGGAGCTCTCTCTAACTCCTGAATACGACGGCTCAGTGCGTCCTACTGTAGCTGTAGCGACGCAAGTATATCCTCCGTGGTGTACCCCACATGAAATGGATGGTATGGGTCAGACAATGGCAAAAAAGAGGGCGTAGTCCATAAAAATGGCTCGCTCGATGGTATGAAAGATGCTGCAGCAGGTGGTGTAACATGAGGAAACTGTGACAGAAACGGAAAAGGTGATGACAGTACGTGTGGAACAGAAACAGGTGGCTGCCTCGATGAACCCTCTCCAGGACGAGGTGGCGGTATGTCCTGGAGGAATGTGATAGGAAGATCAGTGCGATGGGCGTCTGTGGTGTGTGGGTGGAACAATGGGATATCAGTGTATGCAGAAACGGGTGCTACGGGAGGAGTGACGGGTATCACAAACGGTGGGTAATCATCATCGTTGATCCACCCGTTGAGGGTGTCGGCGTATCAAGGGTCAACATGCGTGGCGAACGGTGCATGATCAGCATGCACAGGGGCTGGATCAGGTACTACAAGTGCGACTATGGGTGCATCAACAACAGGATCATCCACCACTGGTGGAACAATAATGGGAATGTCAGCAATGGGTATATCATCAACAAGAGGTGCAATGGCCGGTGCACCCATATCTGGCGGTGCAACGGCTGGGACATCATCAAGAGCAGGGCCATGGTCAACAACAGGCTCTGGTGCTGCGACGGGCTCAGGGTCGACAAGGTCCATATCGAAGTCAGCAGGAATGTCAAATAACGGATCAATGGGAGCCACTGGCGCCTCGAAAGGCTGGTCCATATGAATGAACTCGATATCATGATCAGGATCGAAATCAGGGGGAAAAACTGGATCAAAATCGTCATCGACCTCATGGTCAAACTCAAACTCGTGTAACGGACCAGGTGCAGCTGACATCGCTATGTCAGCGTCAGGAGAGTGATGTTGCACACCCTGGTCGTGCAAAGACGCGGATGCCACAGACTCCAACGAGTATGGGACAGGTGAACCAACGGGAGCCTCAACAATAGGAAGGATAGCATCAACATTGATCGGGGCCCCACCCTCATAGTCGTCCTCATGGGGACCCTCCTCGAACAGATCAATGTCGTCATCAGATATGGCATCGAGTGGCACATCCACCATGGGGACAGCAGCAAGCGGTACGTGAGCAGGGATCACTGCAAGAGGTAGATCCCCAGCAGGAATGCCATCAGCAGGCTCAACTCCGATGTCTGGCAGCGCGAACGGCTGAAAATCATCGTCATCTGTACTCGTGGTGTCGGACGTGTAGACGTCTCCCTCTGACAGTATCTCATTGTCTGACACAACTGCCATGGGGTCAACTGTGTCCGATACTCCTGTGTCGAAAGATGAAACCATGGTGTCTGTAACACAACCACACATATGCACAAATATCAACATGAAATCAAATAAACATGTAAGTCACAATAATGCAAGTAAGAAATCCTCCTAGTCTTCCCAGACTACCCCTCCCAGCCTCTCTGACTGAACTTCCTAGCCTCTCAGACTAACTCCCTAGTCTATAAGACCAGCCTCCCAGTCTCTAAGACTAAATCCCTGGTCTCTATGACCAACCTCCCAGTCTCTAAGACTAAACCTCCCCAATCTCTAAGATTGAACCCTTCAGTCTCTAGGACTGAACCTCCCTCAGCCTCTAAGACTGAACCTCCCCAGCCTCTAAGGCTGAACTCCCTCAGTCTCTAAGACTGAACCTCCCCAGCCTCTAAGGCTGAACTCCCTCAGTCTCTAAGACTGAACTCCCTCAGCCTCTAAGACTGAAATATAAATCTTGAAAAGTGTATTTGTGCCTTTTATTTGTAAAAATGTTTTGTACCCTGGATCTGGACGTTTAGTGTATGCAATGTAAAAATGTTTTTGTGAGAGCCCTAGTGATCATAGACTAGACTCGAGAAGGAATCCTAGTTCGCTATGATCGAGGCTCTGATACCAAGCTGTCACACCCTGGCTTTTGCGGAAGCGTGGGTTTATTTTGGTGTGACTTCTTAATACCATAGCACAATCATAACAATGCTATATGAATTAAAACACATGACAGTCATCCATTCATTTAGTTTTAGAGTTACCACAACAACATTGTTTTAAAAGTCGACACATGAAACCAAATACAATCATGACATAATTAAAAAACATGTTCATACGACACGACAAAAGACTTGACTAGAAATACGGTTTAAGACTTGTAACCCGTCCAGGCAAGGGTCACACCTCCTAAAAGTCAACAGAAAGCAAATTTTCAATTTAGCACATAATAAAAAATGTAGAAGCCATGAAACCTGTTTTATCACTTATATAACTTGGTAGTTAATGTAAGAACATGTCTAAGCATGTTCAACCCGACAATTTTCAGTTTAGGCTCGGTTTGGGACCGAAAGTCGCAAAAGTAGACTTTTTTTTTGACTTTCAGTTCTGACCCAATGTAGCATGTTTTAGAAATGCCTTAGAGCTCTATTAGGACCAGGTTATGGGATAGTGTAACCCTCTGAGGTTATACAACTTGGTTTCTTAGTTATCCGATTCATGTGCATGTTTCCGTTATATGCCTAAATGTTGACCATTACGCCCTTTTGACCTTAAAACAAGATTTTTGAAAATGTGAGAGGACAAAAACCTTTATTACTGATTTATAAACTTTTCCTAAAAATTTGACATCAGTTTGAGGTCTAGATTAGGAGTTATGCTCAATATCGTAATTAAGAAGCTTTTTATTAATTAAACGGCGTAATTAGCATAAAGCCTATCTAAACCCAAATTTTGACACCAAAATTTATACCCACTGATGTAATATAATATTTTGGGATTTTTGAAGATTTTTATTTATTTTTAAGCTGAGCATAACATAGGGTTCTTGCTATAATTCGGTAATTGTCGGTTATACCATTTTCTTGAATAAAATGAGTTTTACATAATATTTTGACACAAAACTTTTTGCTACTGATTTTATATAATAAATAAAACATTTTGAACTTTATAAACGGATCAAAAACTCAGATTTCCTATTTAAACCCGAAAATCGCTTAAAATCGACTTTTACGCGTTTTAAGCGCATAGTATGAATTAAAACCATTTTTAACATTTAAGACTTAATACCTACTGATGTTTTAAGTAAATTTTTATAATTAAACAGTAAGCAAAAGTTTTGAACTCAGAATTCTAATTTTGACCTTTAAAGCTTATGTGAAATTACCAAAATGCCCCTACGGTGCATAGTTTGGTTATAAAAGATAAATTTCACATATATGCAATACCCTACTTGTTATGACTTATAAAAATAAATATTTTTACTGATTATATCAGACCTGAAACTCAGATTAATATTTAAACTCTTTTATAAGCTTTAAAATGATCAAAATACCCCTACGGGGCATAATTTGAGTTTAAATCCATTTTGGGCATAATGGAAGGTATTCTACTGATATCACAACATATTTAAGGCATATTAACGTAGGAAACCTGTTCATGATGCATTTGTTTGCCCGTTATGCATTTTCACGCTCGGTACGGTTTATGTAACTAGTTTGCATAAATTAGCCGAGACGGGTTAAACCTTATCATTTTTATCTCAAAATCCAGAATGTGTTTAGTTTACCCATATTATACAAGTCTTCAAACTTGTCGGGTCTAAATCACATTCTATTCCTGTCTTCGCTTAATAATGCTTTTTGAACCGTGTATCTTCCTTTAAAACTAACCGGTCTAAGTTTAGACTTAATTAAGACCCGTTAGGAGTCTAATAGGTTATTAAAACCTTCGTTCTAGATTAGGAGACCAGTAAAAGATACTTGCACTCACTGATTGTGATATATACTTGCTCAGGTAAATACTTTTAACTTATTTTCCGTTATACGGGCTTGGGATACGGTATTATAATAATACCGCTTGGTCGGCTATGTAATTGTTTTTAAATCGGATTGTGATTAATATATATTGCATAACCTGTTTTAATCTGTTTTGTTTGGTATATGGCTTTTGGGGGGTTAATGACCATGTCCTGGATATCCTCGGCTCATTCATTGAAATGGCCACGACTTAAGCACGGGGTGTAGGCATACACCTGACAGTTGCGTATGTATAAAAGGTACCCCACAATAAGGAAAATTCCTTGTGGGTATTACACCTGTGGTGTGTCAGTTAATCTTGTCCGGCTCTTCTAACCGGCCCTGATAGACGACAAACATTTAAATCTGTATACAAGATTATTTTTAAAAAATTGTCCCAAGTTATAAAAGATATTTTGTGCCTTGTGCATTCAAATCAATTTTCTTAAACATTTTCAAAATGAGTCGGTTAATTGTATTTACCAGTGTAAACTGACGTATTTTCCAAAAAGGCTAAGTGCAGGTACTAAACGGAATAGGCTGGCTACTCCTAGCATCAATAAAGAGTCTTGCAAGCTTAGATGTTACAAATCTGTTGAACAATGTTTCCTTTTAACTTTGATCCGCCTGTGGATCCGTTACAACCGTTTTTGTAATAAATGATATTACTTCCATTCGGTTTGTAATATTTTATCTTTCGACTTTCGCCGTGTTTTTAAATTGTGATAAATTGTCTATGATGATATCAACTACGTCACGATACTCCCCACCGGGCCCACCGGTAATACGTGGAAATATCGGGGTGTGACATCATAAGGTGGCGGAATAACACAAACAAGTTGCAAAGAATTAAAGAGATGAAAGAAGGATGATTAAGTAATCAAAAGGTTCAATCTTGCATACAAAAGCTTGTCAAATACAAGATTTACTCTAGAACCACCACCATGCACCTATGACACAAGCTACTATTTATAGGTGGAGTTTAGGGAGGATGTTCCCTAAACCCTAGGCCCAATCTACCTGAAAGCCCATTTACAACCATTAACCCCAAAGTCCTACTAATCCACTAAACTACTTATCCATAAACCTTTAAGGGCCTAACACTTACATCCGGATAAATGTTAATTGCATTTACTGTTACAAAATTATATCCTGCCTAAACTACGCGCCAAAAAATCCTATAAATAGAAACGTCTCACCACCTTCCGTTTATCACACCAAAAAAACACTCAAAAAACACAATGGTTCCTAAAAATCAACTTAATGTAAAACGCCAAAAAGTTGAGAGAAATCAACGATGGCAAACATCTTTCCTTTGATACTCAGTAATGTTCTGCATGAAGCTTTGCTGAATGATTTGTTAGGTGAGGGGAGTAAGATTTTGCTACATGAGATGGATAATTCAAGAAAGAGGGACTGATGACACTCATATGTCATTTTGTCTTCTTTGTTCTTGAAGAAGGTTTGGATGAGTAGAAGAGACCTATTCCAGTGTAAATGCTACCTTGGCCTCGATGATTATAATGAAGATGACGGCCAGATAGCATCCACCCACACGAAGTCAATCTATGTCTCCAACATCCACAAAGACACTTCAACACACGAACAAAGAAAATAAACCACGCCAAACCCAAAACGCCATTTATTTGTGATAGTTCTTGTAGTTTCAAAAGAAGAAAGAGACTGATGACACTGAAGATTTAGATCATAAATTGCTTCTATTTGTTTTTTTTAATTTTCTTTTTCTGTTGTTTGTTATGTAATTTTCAGCTAAGAACAACAAATACATTAATCCTGTAATGAAAAATATAATAAAACGCCAAACGGGCAAATGCTTGTGAAACGCCATCATGCCATAAAACGCCCCAAAAACTACCAAACTATAATAAAGTTACTTTGAACAAGTACTATTATAATAAATCTAAAAAAAAGCTTAAAACAATGTGCAAAGAGAATAAAACAAAAAGTGACATCTTTATCTAAACGCCATTGGAAAACAAAACGCCATAATTACAGCCGTCAAGATGGGACGTGTTACACCATAAAAACAGATGAATCTGAAAACAAAACACGGTAACTGCAAACAGTAAAATGAAATGACGGAAACATAATTACTAACATTTATTATATTGAAAGCCAAATACTTGGGGAATTGAATTTATTTATCTTTTTCAAAATGTCATAATTATCTGTCATGCGCGGGAAAAAAAGTCATTATAAATGTAGGTCGTGAGAACACAAACTCAAACACGCCAAAAACATTGCCTAAAACGCCATATATTCTCCAAAATGCCAAAAACTTTAAAAAAATGGCTAAGGTTATTGCATGGAGGTTTGAAGGGTCGGAGATACGATTCATCATAAAGCTTTCTGATAGGAGAAGGGTGAAGGTAAGGATAATCAAAGCCATACTTGGTATGGATGAAGGGGTTCAGAGGGATATTCTGGCCCTTGGGGATCCAATGGCTAACGATTGTGAAAGAACTCGAACTGTAATAAGAAGATTGAAGATAAAATTTCTGGCAGAAGATGATGATGATATTGACGATACTCCTCTACCAACACTTAGCAGTTGGGTGATGCGTGAAGAAGCAGGAACGGTTGAAGTGACTTATCAACACGGGGTGCAATATTCATTGCCAATGGAGGAAATTTTGAAGACAGGGAGGCTATTTCTCATTAAACAACTCTGTGATTTAGCACCTTCGAACGATGCAAAATCCAGGGTTGCAATGATATTCAAGAATAGGCTGCAGCAAAGAGGAGACGAGCTAATGGCGTTATACGCCAATCTAAAATTTGATGATGATGAATCTGAAGAAAGTGATGAACAAAGCGATAGGTACATCTCAGATGTAATCCCATCCACAGAAGACTATTAGTTTATTTTGATTTCGTATTATTATAATATTATAAAATATTAATCTATGGTGATCAATTATTAACAAAGACCCCGAACACCAAAAAAAATGACCTGGAAAACGCCATAACGCCAAAAAAATTAACTATGTGACACAAAAAGAATTAATTCAACGAGACGAAATCGGGGAAAACAGTAAAACGCCAAGTAATTAATGATTCTATTTAACGCCAAAATTATCTTGCACACCAAAAATGAAGCAGCATGTCACACAGGAAAATCGGGAAAAAAAAAGAATATTGAAAAGACAAAAAAACCTCTTAGACACTGATCATGTCCCGCGCCACGTGTTGGCCAGGATGCGTTCTCACCGTTTTCATACTTTGGGGCGTTTTCTCCTGATCCCGTACCTATATATATATAGGGGAGAGTTCAAACGAAAACTCCTTTTATTGTGGAAACTTGAAAACTAACTAAAAAAATCCTAAAAAACATACAATTTTTTTTTTATAAATTTTCGCTACTTTTTATATATAATTTTTTTTTTCAATTTTTTTTCTATGTATAAGGAGTAGCGAAAATTTGTAAAAAAAAAGATTTTTGGCATGTTTTTTAGGATTTTTTAGTTAGTTTTCAACTTTTCACAATAATTAGTGATTTTTAATTGAACCCTTCCATATATATATATATATATATATATATATATAGGGAGCCGCTAGAATGAGAACTACCACGAGTTATGAGAACCGCGAGAACCACGTGCCACGGAGGGGCGTTGACCACGATTTTTTTACAACTAGATCCGTATATTTTAACAACATTCGTAAAAAAAAATTTCAAACGGCGCGCCCGAGGGGGTAATTTTTTACACCCAAAGTTTGGTGTTTTTATTATTTTTTTGTTTTTTCTTTTTTTTTTTACAAACTTTGGGTGTAAAAAACTACCCCCTCGGGCGCGCCGTTTGAAATTTTTTTTACGAATGTTGTTAAAATATACGGATCTAGTTGTAAAAAAAAAAACCGTGGTCAACGCCCCTCCGTGGCACGTGGTTCTCGCGGTTCTCATAACTCGTGGTGGTTCTCATTCTAGCGGTCCCCTATATATATATATCTATAATACTATATTAAGAGAACTGAGTTTTCTACCCTTTTCGTAATTTTGCCATAGGTACAAATCTTGAAGCACCATGTACAAATGAAGCAAACTATTTTAGAGGGGGGAAAGTTGTACGATGTCCAAAAATTTAAGACACTTTAAGGGTATTTCAGGGATTTTGCATAGGGTTAACATGGAGATTTCGCATTGCGTTATTGAAGGGTCCGGCTTTCCCTTTATCCAGCATCTAATGCTTCAGTTTTCATAAGTCGAAGGGTTTTTTTTAAACCCCTAATCGACTTCAGATCTTGATACGATGAAACAAAGAGAGAACGGCAAGGAGAGAGACCCTCATCAATTGCAGGTTAGTGAATGTAGTTTTAATTCTTGATTGAATGTTGCAACTAAAGAGTCCTGTGTTTCCATTCTCTTATTTGTTTGATTTCTTCAATTTCATCTCATCAATCTGACCACCTGCTCAAAAGTTCATCATGGCGATGGAATCAGGTACGCTTTTTCGAATTCCGTTCTCAAATTCCTTTACTCTAACATGTAACCCTAATGATGGTTAGTGTGTATATATTTATTAGTGTTTATATGTATAATAATGTGAATATTTGTTGATTTAATATCTTTTTAGAACTGCAATCTGTTGAATGTTAGGGTTATAAGACCTCGCTAATCTTCAATCGTGTTCGTGATTCGATACTCATGAGTTTTCAACCACATGGTTCGTGATTCGTTACTCGTGTTCGTGTCTCGTGATTCGTTTTGTAAACCACATGGTTTTTGAAGTTTGTTGGTTCTGTGAGTTTGTTGGCGGGTTCAGTAAGTTCGTTGGTTGATTTTGATTCTGTTTTAGTTTTATTGTAACATTGATTCTTTTAGTACAAATAAATACTTGGGGTTTGATTTCAATAAAAAATGGTCTTTGGTTTTAGTCTAATGGGAAGTGTTTCTAGGTAGTCCGCTAACTGATTAAGCGAACTTAAAGTCCGCTTGTGGAATTGAAAATTGAGGTTCATTTATATATCGTATACAAACTCATCTTGATACAAGTCTTGTTTGGTGTTTTGCTTTTCAGGGGTGGAGGTAGAAGAGGAAAGGGATGGCATGAAAATGGTCGAGCTACTGAAAAACGTAATTCAGTTAACGATTATATCTTCAGATGGAGGCATTTAAGCATCGTGTGGTGGTGGATCCGAAGTATGCTGATCCGAGTCTGTTTTGAAGAAACAGAAAAGAAATGAAGAATGGTAACAACTTGAAACTCGTCGAATCACATCGACATTTTGATTTTCTAACTTCAAACAATGAGACAATAGGCTTGATTTGCTTACGATGTCTTATAAAAAGCATCCAAAGATGTTTATCTCATCTGGGTTTGGATATTCTGTTGTCATATAATTTGACTTATTTAGTTTACTGATTGTTTCAGGTCTTTAAATTAAAACAAGCCAGGGATGGGAAAAACTGAGTCTGACCTTGAGCTTGTTGAATTTAAAAAGCTTCTTCCTCATGTCTCTAACCAAAGGTAATTTAATTTCTTTAATATATATGATTAAAAATTATTTATACTTCCTTATTCAAACTAAGCCTAAGAGTTGTTATTTCAATTTTCTTATACTTCCTTACTCAGACTAAAGGATGCTGTTATTAAGGTGGCTCCTGGAAGCATGGAGTTAGTTGGATTAGAGAAACTTAAAAAAACTTCTGCGAGAAAACCCGTACACATCTGCTGAGATGCCTGATTGTGGTTTGTATCGATGGGATGACCTAAAGCGCAAGATCGGAGCTATTGACGAGGGACTAGAATCTGCTCTTCGGGCTCTTCCAGCCGTAGAGATTAAAGTATGTGTTTTTATTACAAAGTATTGACCCGTACTCAACCCGGACCCGTTTTAACCCGACAAAATTGCCCCTTGATGTACAATCACTTTAAAAAAAAATTAACCAACCGGACCGGACCCGAAACTCATTCTGACCCGGACCCGACCCGAAACTCGTTCTGACCCGGACCCGTTCTGATCCGAACCCGTTTCGACCCGAACCAAAACAACCCTTTTTTTAATTGACCTGTTTTGACCTGAACCCGTTTCGACCCGAACCCGTTTTGACCCATGACCCGACCCGTTGTTGTACATGTTTGTTTCCCCAATCCGTTGGTTTGCTTGTGCATTTATTGATGCATTGTTTATTGTTAAAGTGTAGTTTAATGGAGTTTAGCAACCCATGATCTTTGCTTTTGTGAATTTGTGATATTTTTTTGGTTGTTTTGCTATTAAATTAGTTATTTATTGTAATTTATTGTTATTTTTTGTGTTTATATGCATTTGAAAATTTGTTTATTTAACTGTAACCTTTGTTAATCAACTTATAACTGCAACAATTCTTTTTCACATATATAAATTGGAATTTTAGATTCTTGTGTTATACGTAGAACCCTTTGACTGGTGGCTGTTATTTAAATTGGTGCATTTGTTATGTCTCTACTATATTTTGTAGAACATAGTTGGGTTGCAAGTTGTTTGTGTCTTATACTTATACGTGTTTTACAGCTGCAAGGGCTATTGCGTACTCAATTTCATCGCGGTAAATGGGAAAGCTATTCATATCATGTACTTTCATAGAGACCCAAGCGTTCGTAAAAGTGGAACTGCAAATATATTCATCAAGGTATAACCATCGTTAATTTGTCTCTAAGGCTCACTTTCGTGGAGTATGTTCTTTCTGTTTTTAATTACGTTCGTTTTTGTGTGCAGAATTTGGATAAGTCAATTGACAGCAAGGCATTGCTCAACACATTTTCTAGCTTCAGTAACACTCTCTTGCAAGATAGCTACAGACGGTACAGGCCAGTCAAAAGGGTTACAGGTTTGTACAGTTTGAAACCGAAGAAGCTGCACAAACCGCAATCGATAATCTTAACGGTATGCTGATCAACGACAAGGAAGTTTACGTCGGTCACTTTCTTCATAAGCAAGAACGTGACTCATCATTAAGCAACACAAAGTTTAACAATGTCTACGTGAAAAACCTATCTGAATCAACCACCAACGAAGATTTAGAAAAGATCTTTGGTGAGTATGGAACGATAACGAGTGCGGTTGTTACGAGGGATGCAGATGGGAAATCGAAATGTTTTGGGTTCGTTAACTTTGAAAATCCGGATGATGCTAGAAATTCGGAATCAGTTGTGGTGCGAAATAGACATCATAACTGAATATGATATCAGTTGGGACACCCGCCGCAACGCGCGGGCATTCCCACTAGTATATATATATATATATATAGGGGAGAATGCTAAATATTGCGAGAACCGTGAGAACGAATGAGAATACCAATCAAAACCATTTTTTTAATACAACCCTCATTGAAATTAAAATACATCGAAAAAAGAATTTATAACATCAAATAATTCAATTCTCCTCTTAAAATCACTCTTATTAATTTTTTTTACAAATGTGTAAATATAACAAATTTACACATGTGTAAATGGCAAACTTACACATGTGTAAATTTTCTTTATTTAAAAATTTACGTAAATTTAAACTTGTAACTTTAATTTCTAACATTGTATTCGGATAATAATGTGTAAAAAGAAATTTTGAATTTGAATTGTTTTTTACCAAGTTCTCATGGTTTTTTATTCGTTCTTACGGTTTTCACAATATTTAGCATTTTCATTTAAACCCTCCCATATATATATATATATATATAGGACAAAGATCCGTTAGGAACCACCCTTTATTGCGAGAACCAATGTGAACACAACCAAAAATGCCTAAAAATAGCTAAAAAACACACAATTTTTTTTTCATATTTTTTATAAAAAAATCGCTACTTTTAGTAGAAAAAAATTTATTTAAAAAAATCGCTACTTTTAGTAGAAAAAAATTTATTTAAAATTTTTTTTGGCTACTAAAAGTAGCGATTTTAACATAAAAAATATTAAAAAAAAATTTAGATTTTTTTAAATTTTTTTAGGTTTTTTGGGGGTTTAGGTTTTAGCATTTTAGCTTGGGGGGGGGGGGGTTAGTTTTGTTTTAGGTTTTTTGGGGGTTTTAGTTTTTAGCATTTAGCTTGGGGGGGGGGGGTTAGGTTTTTTTTTAGGGGGGGGGGGTGGTGGTTAGGTTTTTTTAACTTTTTTTTTTAGCTATTTTAGGTTGTGTTCACATTGGTTCTCGCGGTTCTCGCAATAAAGGTGGTTCTCGCATGAACCTTACCCTATATATATATATATATATATATATATATATATATGGTAAGGTTCAAGAGTAAACACTAGTGTATTTGCGAACTGATCGAACTAATCCTGGCCATACACGTGTGTAATTCAATGACCAAGATTTTTCACTAAGTTCGCAAATACACTAGTGTTCACTCTAGAACCACACCCTATAGGGTCTCAGTTTCATCCTCGAAGAACGGGTTGGCCAATTATAGGGTATGCAAATAGGGATGAACATGATGGGTTCTTATAGTTTGAATAACTAAATTATGGCAAATGGGTCTCTTGCTTTTAACAAACAGAGGATGCATCAGGGGCATATAAGCCACAATTTCAATAGCAAAATGCACCATCGTAATGCGTGGATTCCCACTAGTGAATGTTAAACATATAACGTTTGTATGAATATTAACTTTTATTTTGATGTTGGATTTTACAGTTTTATATTTCTTAGTTCATTATCTAGTATTATTAGGGTTTGTTTTCGTATGTACTATCATATTCCATTTTATAAAAGTGTCTGTTTTACACATGTGTAAATTGTTCACCGTCAATTAATTGTTTTTTGGATGACACATTTGCATTTTTGTTACATATGTGTAAATTGTTCCATTCCATTTAATTCGGTTTACCTATGTTTAGTTGTATTACACATGTGTAAGTGTCTGTTTTACACATGTGTAAATTGCTCATTTTCACTTATTTGTTTATAGATTACACATTTGCAGCTGAATTATACATGTGTAAACTATTCACTTTCATTTATTTCTATTGTCCTATGTTCATTTGTATTACATATGTGTAAATTGTTCATTGTCACTTATTTGTTTCTGAATACTACAAAGGAAGCAATGCATGCTTATGATGTTTCGACAAGATGACTAAGAGGGTCAGAAGCCAGGACCAATTTTGAGATACCAAGATGAAACCTATATCACCAAGAATAGAAGGAAATAAGAGGAATTCTAGCATATGTAATATTAACACTACCAACAAGTGTCACATGGTGACTTCAGTGGGTTAACTTTTTAGTACTACTGGTCTGATGGTTATAAGGAAGAAGATGAAGCCTGGCATCACCACCAAGCAAGCAACTAATCAGAATGATGTAGAAGTCGATTTGAATTTTGATGGTTCTTTAAAAACACGATATAAAATAGTTTGTACGCTTTATTAGTTCCATGAAAATACTGCTTACATTTTTTGTTGTTATGTTCATGGATTTTACAAATTTTATATTTTATTATCACCGTTCAGATACACTTATGTAACCCAATCAATTATACATGTGTTATGTATTTGCGGCATAATTAGATACTTGTAAATAACATAATATCAAGAGTTTGTTTAAACTGTTGTCACATATTCCAATTACAAACCACTGTCACATACATCAATTACACATGTGCATGTGTATGTTTTACACATGTGTAAATCTCATGTATTCCTATGTTATACGTCTTACACATGTGTAAATTTTTTCACCATCACTATCTAGTGTTGAAAACCATATTGGTATCGATGGGATCTAAAGAGTTTTATCAGACACTATGAAGGAAGGATGTAGTCTGGTGGTGGAGATAATACAAGTGAAATTGTTTGTTTTACGTTTTACATGTGTGTAAATTGTTCCCTATCAATTAATTGTGTATGTTTTACTCATTTGCAGCTCATTTACACATGTGTAAACTATGAATTAAACAAGATAGTATTTTATGTAAAAAGGGAATGACATCTCGTTAAATTTTATTGATAACAAAAAGTATTTACAACCTACGGACATTGGGATTCTCAGGATATACCCTTAGGAAGACACCAACCCCAAACCATTAGCCATGGTTTAACAATTAGAACCTAACAAGGCCCCGGCCATGAGCTAAACTAGAAATAAACAACAACCTATTCTAGACTTCAAGCCACACCCGACCCAAGTGCAACATAAAAATAAATCTATACAGTCAAGTTTCAAACAACCTAAACCATCAAAAAAAAAAAAAAAAAAAAAAAAACAAAACAAAAACAATCAAACACGACCCAAGCCCATCTTGAGCTTCCCAAAAACCTTGAACCCAACGAAGCAGCATCATCATCCTCATTCCTCAATCTGCATAAACTACAAACAACTATACACCAAAGAATATCACCAGCAAACACCAAACTCGACTTGATTTTCACATCCCCAAACTAATATTTAAGTCATTTTTTTACATGCCATTATAAACAAATAAACATTCTGACTTACACATGTGTATATTCTCAGTTACACATGCGTGAATTCTCAGATAAACATGTATAAATTTGTTTTACAAAGTTTCCATTTTACACATGTGTAAGTGTTTGTTTTACATGTGTAAGTGTTTTTGTCTTACACAAGTGTAAGTGTTTTTGTTTGACACTTGTGTAAATTCTCAGTTTAACGTGTGTAAATTTGTTTTACAAAGTTTCTATGGTATACATGTGTAAGTGTTTCTTATTTACACTTGTGTAAATTCCCCGTTACACATATGTAAGTTTCTGTTTTACACATACAAGTGTTTCCGTTTTACACATGTGTAAATTCTTAAACAGATATAACCCGAAAAAATCAACTCACCACATGCTTAGACATTTCATCAAACACCTTATGTGCAACGAATCAAACCCAACTATCACTCTTACATCCTCACATAACTCTCAAATTCCAACAAGATCCAAACCAACATACATCAAATAAAACAAAAGAACACCAAATACCCTTAATTAACAACAAAACAACAATAAGTTGCCTTGCACATTAAAAGATGAATAAATGGAAAATCAACAATTGCAAACACAAAGAACAATAAGAGAATCAGAAATCCGTTGTAGATGTACACCTTACGTATGGTATCAACGTCGACTTTTGGTTTAGTGATCTCCGGCATCAGCCTTGTCTCTCGCGTCGGAACTTAATTGTAGAGAATTGGGTTTGTAATTTCATGAGTATAAAGGTAATTTGGGGGGCTCATGGGTTCTGTAAAGATTATGGGTTTTTAAATGTATTTTTGCAATAATGCCCTTTTGAGTCATTTATTTTATGGTTCCCCTTCTCATTTAAGCCCCCTCTAATCTTGGCCCTTGATTGAGGATGATCTATGGATTAAACCAATGAGGTAGTGGTGGAGTGGTTTCGTAAAGACTTGGTGTTCCCCATTACACATGTTCGACTCCAACTATCCTCATTATTTTCTGCGGAATCCAGGTGAAAGGAGAATACAGGTGGTGCTGGTTCGTCTTGGATGGGAGGCGAGGTTTTACCGATTATTCCATTGTCGTGCCTTCGGCGAGTGGTGGTCGATTTTCTGGACATCTTGGATGCTGCTTCTATTCCCGACACAAGGGCGTGCCCAGCTCAACACGGGCCGTGGTCAACGTTAAGATTCGTAGAATCCAAGTAAATCTTGATAGTACGACAATTGAAATTAATGAAGAAAGAGAAAAGGAATGGACACAGGGCCGTGCCCAATGAACACGGGGCCGTGTCTGGGCTTCTGTGCAGGCTATTAATAGGGGTGCTTGGTTCACTTCAAAGGCATCCCTTGGCAAACCACCACTCTCCCACTTCACCCACACTCCACCACCACTATAACACCCACATCCACCACCATCATCCACCTTAGAGTGTGTGTAGTAGTCTCGGGATCCAAGATTGATAGTATGAGTTCTTGACAATCAAAGGCCATGTTTTCCTAAGTCTCTTACATCACTTGGTGAATACAAGCATTTAATGTAATACTTTTGATTTTTAATCTTTTCGCACTTTTTATTTGGTTTTGTATTAATGACTTTAATAACTAGTTTCTTATGTTGAAGGTGAAACTTCCTTATCATTTGTCCATGGTGTCTTGGCGTTATTTTACTGTCTATATAAAATAAAAGATTTAAACCATTCATATCTCTATGGTCTATATAGAGATATGTTGGCTACCTGGTCAGGGGTTAAGGGAAAGGTTTGGTAAGGTTCTTGACTTGTTCAATGTATAGATCCTGCAAGGACCTAGGTTAAGCTTACTAGGACCTCCTTCAATACCCACTGGTATTGGATGGCGGGGGTGGGAATGGCTTGTTCCCCTCATATTTAAACTACTATTAATACATTAACCCGGCTACTTGGGATTGTATCCCTGCTGACTCAAACCACTTAACTGAGGGTAACGTCACCTTCAAAAGAGGGGCCTACCACATTACGCATTAATAACTTAATTAATTATCTTTCAATATTCCAACCCTTTAGGATTGTATCCTTGCTGACTCAAACTACTGGGTTGAGGGTATCATCACCTTCAAAAGAGGGGCCTACTACTATAACTAAGATAATCTCTTAAAAAGTGCAAGAGTGCGGAAATCATCAAAGGTTACATTAAAGGCGAGTCAGATCTAAGTGATTCATCTTGTCTATCTGTTTAATTTTATTTTGTTTTATTTTTCAGCATTTTTAGTTTTTATTTTCATGTTTAAAACCTTTTCTAAAACTTTTGATTTGATTAGACGTTGAGGATAAACCAGTACTAAAAGCTCTTGTGTCCTTGGACGACCTCGGTATCTTACCAACGCTATACTACGCTCACGATGGGTTCACTTGCCCATATGTGTGTTTAGTGTTAGTAGAATAACGTGTTTTATAAATTTAAAACTCGACTAAAGTGTTAAAAAGGGCTTAAAATATCAATAAAAATATATAACGCTACACACGCATCAAGTTTTTGGCGCCGCTGCACAAGGATTTTAATAAAGTTAGGAATCAACGGCCTAATCGTTTTTCTTATTTTTCTGTTTTTTTAGGATGTTTTCTAAATTTTTCAGTTTCTGCAGACTGCAGCACGGGGCCGTGCCTAGTCGGACACGAGCCGTGCGCAGCATCCTTATTGACAGTTTTTATTTTCCGAGTTATAGAGAGCTGAGCACGGGGCCGTGTTGGACTCTCCAGTAACAGGGATCTGGAAAACAATCACTGTAACCATGACCACGGGGCCGTGTTCAGCTGAGCACGGGGCCGTGGTGAGAATTCTGACCAACAATATTTTTGTTTTTATCACAGGACTTGGAACCCAGGCGCCACACCGGAACTCCCTACGCAGTGTATGAGCTCCGGTTCGAATAAAGACATAAAAGAAGCTCTAGACGAACCCGAACGCTTTCTAAGAAAAAGACTTAAAGCTAAAATCCAAGAGAAAGTTTCGGGGGACCTATTTCCTATGGCGGATCAACGTACCCTGATGGATTACCTACGTCCCACGGTAGGTAAGCTTGGCACCGCTATCAATGCACCGAATGTCGATGCCAACAACTTCGAACTTCGGCCGCATTTGATTTAAATGCTCCAAAATTCCGCAACTTTCCATGGGCTTGCGGATGAAGATCCTCACTTGCATATTACCAACTTCTTGGAAATATGTGATACTTTTCGCATCAATGGAGCATCAAACGACGCCATCCGCCTCCGAATGTTCGCATTTTCACTAAAAGACCGAGCTAAGGCTTGGCTTAACACCCTCCTAGTGGGTTCGGTAAACACTTGGGATGAACTAGCCCAAAAGTTTTTGTATAAGTATTTCCCTCCTTCTAAAACGGCTAAATTAATGACTGAAATTAATACATACGCACAAGAGGACGGGGAATACTTATACGAAACTTGGGAAAGATTCAAGGAGCTATTGAGAAAGTGTCCGCATCATGGTCTTGCGGTATGGCAACAAGTATCCACTTTCTATAATGGGTTGTTGCCACACACAAGACAAACATTTGACTCTAGCTCCGGGGGACTTCTAGGTAATCGTCGCCCAAATGAAATTTATAATCAAATTGAGGAAATTGCTCAAAACAATTTTCAGTGGCACACTCCCCGAGCCACAAAATCTATTGCCCCGAGCGCCCATAAGGTAGACGAAAGCACTTCTTTACAAGCCCAAATCGAGGCCCTCTCTTCGAAAATCAAAAGTTAGAAATGGCAAAAATGGCCTAGGTCATGGCTTGTGAAGGGTGTGGTTGGCCACATGAAAATTGGAGTTGTATGAAAGAAATGGATAATCAAACAGAAACGGTAAACTACATTGATAATAGACCTAGGCCGTTAGGTCCTCCAACGGGTACCTACAACCAAGGATGGCGTAACCACCCTAACCTTGGTTGGAGAGATCCCGGCAATAGTAGTAACCAACAAAACCAAAACCAACGAACAAACTTTCAACAACCAAGAAATGAGTCACAAAATTTCTCTCAACAACAACAAGGGGGACGAGAGAGGCTTGAAGATACTATCTCACGCCTCATCTCCGACACCGAAAAGAAAAACTCGGACCGATTCCAACAAATGGAATCAAACTTTAGAAATCAACAAGCTAGTATTCAAAACATTGAAACAAAATTTCTCCGAGAGACCACAAGGTGCGTTACCCAATAATACCGAAACCAAACCAAAGGCGCAAGTGCATCTCATCACATTGAGAAACCGTATCGTAGGTCCTGAGGAGGCTCCACTACCTCCGTCTGAAAAGAGTCCGTCTAACCAAACCGCAACTTCACCAACACCCCAAAAAGAGACGACTCCTCCACCAAATCAAGAGCCTTCCAAGAACCCCCCGGTGCCTTACCCCGATCGGTTACTTTGCCAAAAGACCGATAAACAATTCACAAAATTCGTAAATTTACTAAAACAATTGCACATCAATCTTCCATTTGTGGAAGTCCTCACCCAAATGCCTAAATATTCAAAATTCATGAGAGACTTTCTCACTCACAAAAGGAAAATCGAAGCATTACAATTAGTTAATTTAAGTGAAGAATGCTCCGCCGTACTACTTAACAAACTCCCACAAAATAAAATCGACCCCGGAAGCTTCACCATCCCTTTCTCCATTGGGGGATCACCCATACGCAATGCACTAGCCGATCTTGGGGCTAGCATAAATCTCATGCCCGCATCAATGTTTGACCGACTCGGACTAGGTAAAACAAGCCCCACAAAGATGAGCATACAGCTCGCTGATAGGTCTATCAAGTATCCACAAGGTGTCACCGAAAATCTATTGGTAAAAGTCGGAGACTTTGTCTTCCCGGCCGACTTTGTCATACTAGATATGGAAGAAGGTACCGAAGTACCACTCATCTTAGGAAGACCATTCCTAGCCACCGCTCACGCAATGGTGGATATGAATGGTGGGAAATTAACATTGAGGGTTGGGGACAAAGAGATGGAGTTCGGGGTTGGGGTTGGGAAAAGAGTAGAAGACGACGACCCGGTCAACTATATGCATGTCATAGACTTAAGCTTGGATAATGCTCTCCGACGGTGCAACATGGGATGCAAAACATCCCACTTGGGAAACATATGGCTGACTTTGGGTCTAGCCAAGGACCCTTATAAACATGGCGCACCACGGAGGCATTCCGCGGAACTATCCTTAGTTTTAGTTTAGATTAACTTTTATGTTTTCTAGTTTAGTTTTACTTTTCCGGAATAAAACACACTCGGAATGGTGGAGGTTACTGAGGGAAACTTGAACCCACACCCCATGCACAAAAACAGAAGCCTCCAGACAATTTTTCTTCATTACAGCAAGTTCAGCACGGGGCCGTGCTCAACCCAACACGCCTCCGTGCCCAAGGATCTGCAGAAAACGCCCAGTTCAGGTAACTGGGCATAGGGCTGTGTTCACTGAACATGCCCCCGTGTCTAGCCTTCTGTTAAATATGATACTGACGATCTGAACACGGGGCCGTGCCCGGACCAACACGGGCCCGTGTCCAGACGCCTAGTAACATAAAATTTTATTTTGAACACCTTTTTACACATTCAATCAACCTAAAAACCTATTTTTGGGACACATTAAGGACAATGTGTAATTTAAGTGTGGGGGGATGCAAAACCTTGAATTTTGCAAGTCCTAATAACAAGCCTTACACAAAACTCTATTGGAACCGCTAATCACCCCAATTTTTTTTCAAAAACTTTTCGTTTTTTTACTTGTCTTGGTTTAATTTGGGAATAACGAGTTCTAAAAAGATTATATTTTTACAAATTTACAACCGATAGCGTCGTGATAAAAAGAACCAACATAAGAAAATTATGAAACGTCATGACAAATCTAGTTAAAATTTGATTATATATACTTGATCACATTATAAACCCATTCCCACAAAAAGTGAGTTTTTGAGCCTTTATTGAGCATACAAGCATACATCTTTAAATTAAATGCTTATTTTTCGTTTCTTGTGTGAATAGCAGCTTGGTTTCTTACGAATCTAGAACTTGCCACGACGATGCATTCCCGGTCCTTACCAACTTAAACCCATGTAAGTAAATGATGGAGGCATTAGGACTAACCCATTTTCTTTTCAACACCATTATTTTTCTTTTTCTTTCAACCTACCTAAAAAATCCCCCTAGTTAACCCCTTTGAGCCTAAACCTTCTCATTTCTAAACCCACAAAACAAACACCCTTCACCCACCAAACACTTTTTCTTTTAAACCCTTTATTTTAGTAAAAAGCTCGGTTTTCTTGTGTCGTTCCTTAAATTAAAAAAAAATTGAAATCTAGCAATAAACAAACAAGTTCCTCAAAGAAACTTTTGTTTGAAAGCGTTTAGTTTGAATAAAAGTCACAAAACAAAAAGTTTTACGATGACCGACGCTTTTTACGCTTTTAGCCCTTTCTACTAACCACTAACCCAAAACCACCTACCTTTAACCCAAGCCTAACAATTCCCCAAAGTCCACTTGATATTTACAAAGGTTTATATTTAAAAAGGAAGAGGATTGATTGCTTGGCAAGCATATGGTAGAAGTAAGTTCCATACCGGTCTCGAGTGTTTCACAAAAATACATCTTCGGCCGAGTGTTGAGTGATCTCCCGTGAGGTATGTGAACTTGTATATAAATGGAATTATAAAGAGGCATGTTATGCCCAAATAAGTAATTTCTCTTATGAAACGTTCTAAATAAATCATAACGAATAGGATTGTAAATAGTACAAAAATAAAACCCAATAAAGATCTTGGACTCCCGACACTCAAGACAAGCCTAAAACTTCTCTTCTACCCATTCCATTTGGGTGTGTAAAGCCACATTATAAAGAGTTTTGCTTGAGGACAAGCAAAGATTCAAGTGTGGGGGTATTTGATGTGTGTAAAATGCAACATATAAATTACATCAAAGGAGGCACAAAACTAACCCTTTTTTAGTACTAATGTTGGAAAAAGTGTGCTTTTGTCTTCCTTTTGTATTTTCAGGACCAAATGAGCTTAATTGAACAAAAGGAACAAATATGCAGCCAAATCTAACATAAATACAAAGAAAAGGAATAAACGTGGCATGCCCGACCCCTCGACAGCATCTTCCCAAGCAAAAACAAAGAAACAGAAGGCTGATCACGGCCCCGTGCCCAGCGGACACGGGGGCGTGGCCAGTTGCCTGCAGAAAAGACAAAGTCATGGAAGTTTCTATTCGCGACACGGGGGAGTGCCCAGCTCAACATGGGCCATGGTCAATGCTAAGATTCGCAAAATCCAAGCAAATCTTGATAGTACAGACACGCTTCTGCACACGGGGTCATGCCCAGCGAACACGGGGGCGTGTGGAGCTAATACAGACAATTGCAATTAATGAAGAAAGAGAAAAGAGATGGACACGGGGCCGTGCCCAATGAACACGGGGCCGTGTCCAGGCTTTTGTGCATGCTATAAATAGGGGTGCATGGTTCACTTCAAAGGCATCCCTTAGCAAACCACCTCTCTCCCACTTCACCCACACTCCACCACCACTATAACACTCACATCCACCACCATCATCCATCATCCACCTTAGAGTGTGTGTAGTAGTCTCGAGATCCAAGATTGATAGTAAGATTTCTTGACAATCAAAGGCCATGTTTGCCTAAGTCTCTTACATCACTTGGTGAAGACAAGCATTTAATGTAATACTTTTAATTTTTAATCTTTTCTCACTTTTTATTTGATTTTGTATTAATGACTTTAATAACTAGTTTCTTATGTTGAAGGTGAAACTTCCTTATCATTTGTCCGTGGTGTCTTGGCATTATTTTACTGTCTATATAAAATAAAACATTTACACCATCATATCTCTACGGTCTATATAGAGAAATGTTGGCTACCTGGTCGGGGGTTAAGGGAATGGTTTGGTAAGGTTCTTGCCTTGTTCAGGGTATAGATCCTGCAAGGACCTGGGTCAAGCTTACTAGGACCTCCTTCAATACCCACTGGTATTGGATGGCGGGGGTGCGAATGGCTTGATCCCCTCATATGTAAACTACTATTAATACATTAACCTGGCTACTTGGGATTGTATCCCTGCGACTCAAACCACTTAGTCGAGGGTAACGCCATCTTCAAAAGAGGGGCCTACCACATTACGCATTAATAACTTAATTAATTATCTTTTAATATTCCAACCCTTTAGGATTGTATCCTTGCTAACTCAAACTACTGGGTTGAGGGTAACGTCACCTTCAAAAGAAGGGCCTACTACAATAACTAAGATAATCTCTTAAAAAGTGCAAAAGTGCAGAAATCATCAAAGGTCACATTAAAGGCGAGTCAGATCCAAGTGATTCATCTTGTCTATCTGTTTTATTTTATTTTATTTTTCAGCATTTTTAGTTTTTATTTTCATGTTTAAAACCTTTTCTAAAACTTTTGATTTGATTAGACGCTGATGATAAACCGGTACTAAAAGCTCTTGTGTCTTTGGACGACCTCGGTATCTTACCAACGCTATACTACGCTCACGATGGGTGCACTTGCCCAAATGTGTGTTTAGTGTTACTAGAATATCGTGTTTTATAAATTTAAAACTTGACTAAAGTGTTAAAAAGGGCTTAAAATATCAATAAAAATATATAACGCTACACACGCATCAGCTGGCGACGGTCGAGTAGTCAACCTTGGCAACAGTGCCCGATGTCATGGTGGTTGGCACGTCGTTCCTTGCCGTTAAAAAAAATAACAACGTTGTCTTCTTGTGGAACCTAGAAGGTGGGATCTACTTTTATATTTCCAAATAAAAGTGCATAAAAATTAATGCTATTTTCTAGGCATTTGTCTCTAGTTGTGTGTTGAAATCTTTCATGTTTTGTGTGGGCAAACAAGAGGTTTTGTTGTTGACAAAGAGATTGCATTTAACGAGGCCATTATTGAAGAAAGCTGATGACTGTCGTAAGGGTCAATCAAAAACCTAAATAAACTACGTAGATAGCGTAAGTAGGGTATCATATCTACAGGGAATTTGTGGTCAGTGTAGAGATTTTAACAAAAAACTAAAGTTATCTAATTTGGGGGTTTGCTTAATTGATTTCAATAACAAGAAAACTAATTAAAAGAGTTGTGATAAAGATGAGAAAAAGTAACCTCCACCCGGAATCCCAATTACCTGTTTTTAACACAAACACTTGTTTACTGATTCAAAACACCACGTAGACATGGCCTTGGAATTAATGACTTTGATTAATTATTAAGGATAGTTTTTAAGACTCACCATTCAACCTAATAACCTGTTTAATTATACCAATTACCCACCGATTTATTAACCCGCTAACAATGCAAGTATATCGCCAATACGCTTAATAAACGGAAAATAATTCAAATATAATCAAAGTTGCACAAAATCAACAAAAGTGATCAAGCTTTACCAGTTTACAAGAATCAGAAACAAAGTATTCGTATCAAATCAAGCAATTGTTCATCCGAGCGGAAGTCACCAAGCATTTAGCCGTGTATGAAAGTCATCACAGCTTCAGTTGTCATTGAGAGTTGATCAGACATTAAAGAACAACTTCAAACATGAAAGAAGAGTGCCAAAATCGCCCTTTGATTCTTCTGGGACGGCTGGGAGAAGATTCGATAACCTAAACGACGAATTAGGGTAATTTATAATATTTCCCGTAATAAATACTCTCCGCGCGTCGCGGCGCCTTCTGAGACACCCCCCGCGTATCGCGGGGGCTTCCACACTGACCGAATTTGACTTTCATTTCCCGACGAGTCAAGGAGGATGTTGGATGTGCTGTTGCGTGTCGCCTGGACTGCCCAGTGGGTTTTTCCTCTACCAGCCCCGTATTAACCCATCAAGCCCGTTTTTCAGCTCGGTTTCTCTTGTTTACCCTTTTTAACACCTATTAAACCAAAAACACCAACGCACGATAAGTATATAATCAAATACGAATTAACATATTAACGCACTCATATTTAACGCACACTACTACAAAAATGCTTCGTGTTTTAACCCAACATCACATCCCCACACTTATCTTTTTTTGTCTCGAAAAAAAAATCTGTACAATGGAATCACAATCAGAAACATTGGCACTTAATATATTCAATTAATTTATTAATAAATCAAACAACACATTAACTAAGATTGCAGGTATACGATCCACCTAAACCTAACTGCCAGCTTTCGAGCCCTTATTCACAATTCATTAAGTTCAAGTGATTATAGTCATCTATGGGTCTCACACTCAAGGGACTACAAACCACCTAATCCCACTTCAAACTTATAAGGTTAAAAGATTTAATCTACCATCTTATATAAAAACTTTTATGCAATTCCGATTAAACTTATGATGGATGAATGACGTTGTGAGCTTTACACGTTTTTCTTATGATCAATTCAATGGACATACCTCACCCAAGTCACCATCCCAGTGGTTAATGCCATAAACTTCACATATTTTTCTAACTCCACCTAGCGGCTATACCCCACCCGAGTCACCATCCCAATGGCTAATACCATAGGCTTCGTTATTTTTCAAACATTTAGCTCAAATGAATGGATGGAATGTTTTTATTTCGGGCGCCACCTTGTTTCGGATTTATTTTCATAAAATGAAACAGGTGTGTCAATTTAATCGGAAAAACTTATAAGCTTTTTACCTATGACGTACCCCTTATACTCTCCACGGTTTCAATATTGCCATAGCTCCTAAGGTGAGAACCCACAGGACTCCTATTTTTAAGGTATATTATATCAATCCTAAGGAACTCATCAAATGGCTAGGCCTACTCACATATCCTAAATTAGACATATGACCGACCGTTCGTTATCTCATATTTATAGTAATCAAATGTCAAGAACTAATTATACCTATCATCTTCCATTTTATTTACCAAAAACTTTCTCAAAACATTTTCAAATTTTCGGTTCAATTTTTTTTAATGACACGACTAAGACACAACTAAGCGCTAGTTTCCCCTCCACATACTTCACCGACTTTGTGGAAAGAGCAAAACTGTGACAACTGGCAATTTTCCGTGTATCCGTACAATGTTAAACAGTAATTTGTATCTTAATGACTGTGCTTGATTTGGATTAATGACATAAATGATTTCTGAATTACTTTCTTATACATACAAATGCATTTTATGTTGCAAGAATGTTTACCACTATTACATGCAACACAATGTGGTTCAATTAGTGCACAGAACAAAGTTAGTACAGTTATCAGACAAACTAGAAGTATTGACGTGAGTTCAGTACTTAGACAGACACGATGTTAAGGCACAAAATGAGCCCCGAAACCAAGAGTTACACTAGACTAGTGTATAGGAAAGTAAGGATCATAAAACTCTCTTCCGAGTGATAGTTTAAGTGCTGGAAAGTGCCTAAAACTCACAAAAACTGCAGAATTCTGCACAATTTAGCAAAAATCAGCATTTTAACAACAAAATATAATGCAGAATTATGGTTTAATGGTCCAGAATACCTTCCTAAGTGTCGGGAATCAAAACTGTCATAAAAGGGAACAAAAAACACACTAAACTACGTAATTTAGCACCTTAACGAACCGGTAACCAACCGAACAACTAGACACTACCCGAAACACTAAATTTTCACTTGAAGCACTATCTTAGTGTTACGAAGCTAGTTCTGGTCACCGAACATCATAACACATCCTAAAACACCATAACACATATAACCCTAACAATATCCTTAAAAACTAACCTAAATCCTTAACTTATCATTACTACGCAACTAGACCCCCCCCCCCTTCAACTTACGGACCCAACATGGGGACCCACCCTTTGATTTCTTTTAAATATTTTATAGGATTTGCTAATTACTTTAGAACATAGAAACCAAGGGTTATTTGTTTGTTGGAAGAACTTGTTTTAAAAACCACAAGACTTAAGCCATTATCATCTTACCATTTCACAACACATCTCTTCTCTTCCTCCCTTCTTGCTCTCAGCTCCAACACACCCACATACCACCTCCATTTTTAAGCCATTTTCATACATTCTAAGGTGATCTAAGAGTGCAAGTAACCTATCTAAGAAGCTTGGAAGCTTTAGAGTTTGAAGGACCATCACCTAGAGCTTTTATCCACCTCCTTCATCATCATCTTCATCTTAGTTTCTTCCCTAGCTATAGAGCTAGTAGTAAGCTCCTCATAACTTGATTTTACTTCTAATTTTAGTGGTTAAAAGGTTATGTAATATGTTAATCTTAAGAAACTCAAAGAAACATGAAGATGATCTTTCACATAAAGCTTCATAAACATGAAAATTTAAGTTGTTTTAGTGTATGTATGAAACTTGTTTGATGATTTCTTGTGATTATGATGTTAATCATCATAAGAACCTTGCTAGATGATGATTAAACACATGATCTAGCAAGTATGAGGACAGATCTTGAGAAAATCATAATGATCATCCTTTATGTTAAACATGAACTTGAATATAAGCTTGTTTTAGTGTATGATGATTATTGATACATGTTATAAGTCTTGAAAATGAATGATTTCAAAGATAATATTTTCAAGAGAACAAAGTTTATTACAAGATCTACATGATCATGGTTTTTAAAGAAGTTAATCATTTGTCAAATCTAAGTTAGAAAAATGTTGGTAACAAGAAGAATACAAGAAGAATTATTTTTAGAAAATCTTCACACAAGTTGTAAAGAACTAAAATTTACAAGAATGATATTTATAAACTTATAACCATGTTTTTAGAGGTAACTAAACTTACTAAACAACATGTTAAGTTACTACAAATTTTTACAAACTTTCAAGTTTATGTCATAGTGTAAATTGAATATTTGAAGCACATGGTAAGTCTTGTTTAAATTGTTGATGATTAGTGATGAATTTTAAAAAGAAAATGATATGCCTTTGAGCATGGAAACCTCCATTTTTAAGGGGAAACCATGGCAAAATTTTTGTAAAAGTTAAACACTTAATAAAATATTTTTTTAAACAAGTGTTTACAAGTAAATTTTAATCATGGTTTTCATATAAAAACTTGCCATAATGTTTATTACAAAAATTACAAATGTTGGAGGTTGATTTTTGATAAATAAAATGACTAAGTATATATTTAGGAAAATATATATTTAGATGTCACAAATTGTGTGCTACTTGTATATTATGTGTATTAGTTATATTATTTTAGGAACTTGGAAATAATATAACACACCAAAATACCAAAATTGTGATACAAAATATTACTAAAAAATTCCAAGAAAACAAATATATAAATTATACCCGAATATTGGACAAACCGGACAAGGACTAAGGACTATAAATACATATACATTCCGGAAATAAATTCGTAACTCAACAAGTATGACAAACGGTATTTTGGAAACCAAAGAAATGGAAAATATGATTTTTACAAGTATTACAAAATATATCATATTTTGTCAAATAGGAAATATATTATTTTTGAGTGGAGAAAAATATATATTTTCTTAAACAATTTGAAGATATATTATTTTGAGTGGAGAAAATATATATATTTTCTTAAACAAATTAAAAATATATTATTTTGGGTGAAAATGGAAATATATATTTTCCAAAGTTAATCTTAAAAAAAATACATATTATTTTTGAGGTTTATATGAAAGTATATCTATTTTTGCCAAGTAAGACTTATAGATATTTTTCTATAAAAATTCTCTTAAAATATATATATTTTGATTATATAAGTTGGTGATTTTTAGTTGATTAAATATAATATTCCGGAAAATTAAATACAAAATTAAGTATAAATACTTAATAAATACAAGAGAATACGTATCCACATACGTATAAAATACACACCGGAATACACCACCAATACTTGGCAAAATACACAAGTATGAAAATACACAAGTATGAAAATACAGAAGTATAAAAATACTCAAATACACAAGTATGAAAATACACAAGTATAAAAATACACAAATACACAAGTGTAAGTATACCCATACTTGGGAAATATTCATGAAAGAATTACAAAATGAACTAAGTCAAAAATATATTATCTTAACAAATATTTCAAATAATTGATAAATATAATTTAAGTTAAAATATTATTATTTTAACTAATAATTATATACTTTGGAATTACATAATGTAACTCAAAGAATACGAATTCTAAGATAAGTCATAATACCTAAGACTAAGAGTCGTTACACGACCTAGCCGTCTAATAAAACATAGCACGTGTGTAGGTAGTCGTACGACTGGAGGAAAGAAGCTTGAGTTACTTGACAGAAGACCGCAATTCTGTGAGTTCATGTCCCCCTTTTCTTTTAACTTTTTTCAGTTTTATAACTTCGGGGGTGAAATACATGTTACAAATATTTCAAACGTTTACAAATGGTATGGTTAGCTAAGGAATGAACTGTTAGATCATGTGAATGGGTAGGCGCACACTTAAGACCATTAATCCTTGTATAAGGATCGAGGGGCATGAGTGGTAGATCTATCTGGGTGTTGCAAGCCCCACCCATGGGCCGGGAGTGGCCGAATGTGGTGACTATTGTCACACCCCGACCGCGTAAAACAACAAATCGCGACGGAATTGTCGGGGAGTGTTGTAACAGAATCATTGTTTCATAACACATGGAATTTGAAGTTTTATTTTATTGAATTAAAAGAGGTTACAATGTCTTAAAAACAAAGAAACATAACACAATTAACTAGTCTTGCATCTTTTATTGTCACTAAGGCCCAAGTCCGCCTAAGTGTAACTTGATCAATCCTATGCATCATCTCCTGAAAATACATGTGAAAATAGGTACGCCAGCATAAAAATGCCTGTGAGATACATAGGTTTTATTGATTTAGGATTCATGACTTGTAAATATAAAGAAAATGTTTTTTTTCAAAAGTTTGTCATGAACCTTGTAAAATGTTTTTTTTTTGTTTTTTTTATAAATCATATAAACAGTGACAAGAAATCAGATGATATAAAAGAAATATGCACAGATAAACAAATGTCCAAACAAAATGAGTTTGTATAAAATATGTTGTTTGTAAAACAATGTTTCATGAAGATATGTTATGAATGTAAAATGTATTATGTCTAACTTGAAATGGTTTAAATAACGATACAATATGTAATATCATAAAAACACTTATATATAGGAAGTACTAGCGGCGTATCCACCATGCCTTTATCATATTACATACGCCTCGTTATTTAAATCACTTACCAAACAAACCATCAATTTTCAAAATGTTCATGTATTAATCAAATGTAATGTATAGTGAATAAAAGCATTTATTGATTTAAAAGCATTTACTCAACCCTATAATAAAGAAATGTACAAAACAATGCATTTAATAAATCATAATTTAAATCAAAAGTTATGTTTTGTAAAATAATGCATGCTTTACTGATACAAACATCTATACGGTAATGTTCTAACGTCTACATTCAAGCCTTGAGACTGTAAGGTAAACCCTAGAACAATGTCAAGGTCTACCAAAAATGTTTTCGGATTCGGTCATTCCTTACGTCCAAACAAAACTAGGATTTCAGAAATGGGATTTGTCTAGTCCTATGGTACCACTACCTACTACCGAGCGGCATGATCGGTGTTAATGAATGTATTTGTTAGTGCATACGTCTGTCGACTTCGTCTTGTATCGAGTCTTATACTAGAATTGATAGATCAGGGCACGTTATACGAGAAATAGGGTAGGTTTTAGATGTATTTGAGGCCAGTCCGTTTGAAGAGTGCCTGACCGTTTAAAGCGTGCCTGACCATTTGAAGAGGTAACCGTTTGAAGTGTCCTGTCCGTTTGAAGCATGGCATGTCACCTTCAAACGGACAGCTCTAGTCTATAAATACCCTTCAAACAGATTCATTTGTAACATTCTAGATTCCGACGCCGAGGTGCTGTCGAAGTGTCTCCAGATTGTAAATTGTTCAGAGATTAATATACGAGACATTTAATAGTGAATACAAGCTAAACGAAGACCGAATCAATGAATTCCGCCTCTGATTCTGTCTGAGTACTCTTCTGATCGACTCGTTAGGTCGTATCACGATCCTACAAGTGGTATCAGAGCTCAGGAGGAAGAGTTCTATACGATTCAGCTTGAAAATTTCTGTTTTTCTACATCTTCTTTCAAAATTTCAAGTTTTCATGGTTAAAATTGGATGAATTTTTCACAGAATGTGTAAAAGTGCATTTTAACAAACCCTTGAAAGTTTCAGCTTAAAATTCGAAGTAAAAGTGGTAAAAATGGACTGAAAACTGGTGTCCGTTTGAACGAAGCCTAGCTGACCGTTTGAAATTTGCACTCTACCGTTTGAAACTGGACTGACCGTTTGAAATATGCACCTTACCATTTGAAAATGCATGTGTCCGTTTGAAAATGTTGGGTTAACCGTTGGAAGCAAGCACCTTCCCGTTTTAAACAAGGTTCCCGTTTGAAAGTGGTCTTAATGGTGTCGGTCATTTACATTGAGTGAATACATATGTTTTCGTGGGATGTCAGATTGCATGTGAATATCTCGGTTTAAACAATCCGCATGTGCATATCACTTTGATCAAGACTTGCGGCCCAATCTCTAATCAATTGCTATTGTCAGTTGTCGGCCACTTGATATTTTCACAATATTAAATCAAAGTGTGTTCATGAAGTTGGCGAAATTGTTTGGCCCAATCAAATGATAGTATAGTCATCACATGTGAATCTGATTAAGTTCTTGGCCTAAGTCATTTGATCGGCCCAATCAGTTTGGTTGTCTTAAAGTTGCTCGGTGTATTCAGATTTTGATCACAATTAACATTTAAAGTGAACATTTGACATCGAAACATGGAGTTTGAGGAATTGTTGGCATATGTGCATTATGAATCTCAGCAGTATATTCCGATAAAGCAAAAAGGAGAAACAGTCTCAGGAAAAGAAGTAGTTGAAAAATTTCCGGTTTTTGATCACTCGTCTGATGAAGAGAGTGACAATTATGAAGAGGAAATCCGGGAACTTGAATATCTTAAACAACAACTTCCATCTGATCAAAGTAGTGGAAAGTTATTTTATGCTGATAAAATTGAAAAATTGAAAGAAAAACAAGATGCAAAAAGAAAGAATCAAAAAGCAGTTATTGTTAAAGAAGAGATCAGAGCTGAGAAAGAAGTAAAAGCAGCAACAACAGAAAATCAAATCAAATCTGATGTGAAAAAGAAGGTTGAACAAATTTCTGCTGTCAAGATTGAGAAAGAAGAATCTGAAAAACCTGTATCTGTGAATCCTGAACCAATATTAAAGAAAAAGGTTGAAGAAGACGCACCCACCTTTGATCATTTATCAGAAAAAGAGAGTAAGGATGAAAGTGTTCATGAGGAAAAGAAACAGGTTGAAAATATTTCAGCTTTGAAGGTTGAGACGAAAGCTGATGAGAAACAGATTCCTGGGAAATGCTTAAACTGTGAAAAATCTGAGACAGGCAATGCCAAACTCTTGAAGAATGTAGAGAGTTTGTCATTAGAAAACAAAAATCTTAAAAAATCAGAAAATGTTTTGAAAAATCAAATACAACATTTAGAAAATGAAAAAGTAAAAATTGAGAAAGATTTTCAAAGTCAAATAAAAATTCTTGAAGATGGGAGATCTGTTTTTAGCAAGAATAACATTGAAAAACAAAAAAATAATAAATTCTCATCTTCAGACGATTATTCGACTTGAAAAAGAAGCTGAATGTGCTCAAAAGAAAATCAAAGAGTTAGAAGGTAAAATCAGGGAATGGGAAGAAAAGTTGAAGGTTTTTGTGAATACTTCAGTTATTCCCTGCCCAAAACCAGTTAATTCAGTTCCAATAAGTGACAATGTCACAAACTTTGGCCAAGTCAAAGTTGAAGATTGTGATGAGAAAACTGATGATGAAATTGAGAAAAGAAAAATACTTTTGAAATTAAATGAAATTTTTAAAGAAACTGTTTTACATTCTACTGAGAAAGGTGAATGCTCAACGCAAAAACCTGTAAAGAAGAATGTGGAACAAAAACAAAAGGATAAAAAGCCGAAAAATTTTCAAAAAGAAAATTAAAGCTCATCAGTTCAATCATCCAATTGAGATAAAAAACCACAAAAATTAGAAAATCAAAACTCAAAAATTGTTGGTAATAAGTGGTGCAGGTTTGACCACAGTGTTTCAAAGCCAAATCCAGCCAACAAGAGGAGAAATGATTATCACCAAGCCAAACAATGCTATGATCTGAATGTTTGGAATGAATGTGGTGAATGGTACGATAACAGAGTGTGTTACTCTTGTGGTGTTCGTGGACACATTGCTGTTAATTGCCAAAATCAGTGGTTTGAGACGAGGAGATGCTATAATTGCCAAATCAAAGGACATATTTCCAGAGATTGCCCAATGAGATCAAAGGGAAGATCGAGGGCTGAATCTAAAAAAATGGCAAAGAAACCAGTCAATGTCAAAGCAAAGCCCAAGGAACAGAAAGTTCAAGAACCTAAAGTTCAAGAACAGAAAGTTCTAAAACCGAAAGTGAAGCTTTCGCAAGGGCAAAAAGACAGACTGAGGAATAAGAGGAAGAAGGCGAGAGAATATCTCGAAAGGATTTTGTCCTTGGATACAACTGGTAAAATAGATAAAAGTTCTGATAAATCGTCTTGCTCACCAAAGAACAACAAATCTAGCAAAACGCATTCATCAGATACAAATCTGAGGACGAAAGAGGAAAAGAAGAAGAAGAAAGTTGGTGGCAATGAATCTGTTTCTTCGGAAACAAAGGAGCCACATGTTGGTGATGAATCTGGCTTATCAAAGTCAGACAAGCCACATTCAGGCGATGAATCTGGTGTGGTAAAACCAGAAGAGCCATGTGTTGAGGTAAATAATGAGAATTCTGGTCTAACAGTGGACGATACAAATTTTCCACCATTGTTGAACAAGAATTCAAAATCACCCAAGGACCGTCAGGCTTGGGTGAATCTGTTTAAATAGAAAAAACCTGACTTGCCGGAGTTCCCAGGTTGGTAATTGTGGAACATGAATCGGCATCTTTCTTGAGAAATTCACAAATGTGATATTTCGACTTAAAAGTGGTAAATCAGGGACATTAAGTTATACTTGATTTTCTACAAATGGTTTTTATGATTTGATCTTAATTGTTATAATTTTTACAAGAAGATTGAAGAAAACAAAGTGATGAAAAATCCCTGAATTTGTGAAAAGACATACAAAACTTATTTTCCGGAAAAACCATTTTGATTAAAACAAACTTAAGTGTTTTGAAATCACTATGGGAAAATATTTGTTGTCAGGGGGAGTTCTGATTGTTCATGCCAAGTGAATGGAGAATTGAAGTGATTCTCATCATGTTGTCACGTTTCTTGTACAACTTGTTTTCAAATTTTCCCAGAAAATCAAAATTGAGACATATTTTGATTTTAGGGGGAGTAAAAATTTTAGAAAAATTAGAAAATTTGAAAATGTCAAAAACATTAAAAAAATGCAAAAATGAGTTTTGTTGTAAAAAGAGGAAATGATAGTAGATCAGTTAGACTGTCACAGCATGCTAAAGAAATGGAAAGTCAAAATGTGATAAATGATCTCACTAAAGATGTGACGGTAGGCTCAGCTAGACTAGTAGATTTGCGAGAACGATACAAACATAAATGAAAAAGCCTAGTTCTAGTGGGAAACATGATTGAAAGCATAGTACTTAGTTTTGTCCTTCTTGATTGTGTGCCTACTCGGTAATCGCTGATTGTCGAAAGACATAAAGCTGGTTAAGTTTGTGAGCTTTCACAACTTTGCTAAAAAGTCGTGATTGTGCATTTCATTTTGCAAAGATTTAAACTTGTTTTATTTCTTTATTTTGTTTAAGATTTGGACATCCTCTGCGTATACATGAGTATCGACCTGGATGTTATTGCCTAAACGTTCTGCTTTATTTTCTTTGGTGTTTCGTTTAAGCTTTGGATCACCTCTGCGTATACGGAAGTATCGACCTGGTGGTTAAAGCCTAAACAACTTCAACTTATTTTTATTTTTCTTATTTTGTTTAAACATTGGACTTTCTTTGCGTATACGAAAGTATTGACCTGATTGTTAATGTTTAAACATTCTGCTTTGTTTTCGCACAAATCACAGTTGATAAAAGTTTAAAGGCATTACTTGAGTCAGTGTATTGCATGATGAGGGGATATGCTGAGATCGTGGGGTCCATAAGAATTTTAGTGCTATCTCAATATACCTTAACGTATCAGTAAGCATTTCAAAAGTTTTTAGATTGAGTTTAAGTGGACAAATATATCGTCAATCGATGTGAATCGTTTAGAGCTGAAAATGTTAAAGCTTAACGGTGCTAGTGATTGGTCATAAAAACTGATATGATCCTCTTACACAAACTCACAAAAATATTGTATGTAAATATTTCTTTACTGTATTTCATTCTATTTCAAAACCCAAAAAGATTTTAGTATGTTTTAGCATAAATTTTGAAAATACAAAAAGATTTTAGACAACTGATGTTGAAGAGCTGAGTTTCAAAATTTCAAGTGCTGAACATAATGAACAGGGTTGGGTTTTAGTGCTGAATTGAAATTTTTTTTTTGAATTAAGAAAGAAGTTGAGATTAGTTAATCAGGGTCATTAATTTGAACTTGGTGTAACTGTTTCTAGTAAAGTTTTTCTTATAGATTTAAGTAAAAACTTATGTTTTGGTGAGAAGTGTACAGGAGATGTGCTGAACAAGAGTTAAAGCCAGGATGTAATCTTAAGGTGATAGCTAATTCCAGACAGCGATCCCATCATGATGAGAGGGGGAGTCTGACGAGGTTAGAGCCAAAGAGAAGATCTTGGTACATGCTAAGAAAGAAAGGAGATCGATCAAGATTGAAGATGCGTTATGATGAAGACTCTCACTGAAGATTCCGTCAACATTCAAGGGGGAGTCTGTTGGTGCAGTTGTCTGTCAACTTCATCTTCATTCGAGTCTCAGATTGTGAAAGAGCCCGAAGACCGGTAAAGACTGAAGAATGAGAAGACTCGATTCTTCAGACTCGTCAACATCCGAGGGGGAGTCTGTTAGTGCATACGTCTGTCGACTTCGTCTTGTATCGAGTCTTATACTAGAATTGATAGATCAGGGCACGTTATACGAGAAATAGGGTAGGTTTTAGATGTATTTGAGGCCAGTCCGTTTGAAAAGTTCCTGATCGTTTGAAGCGTGCTTGACCGTTTGAAGAGGTAACCGTTTGAAGTGTCCTGTCCGTTTGAAGCATGGCATGTCACCTTCAAACGAACAGCTCTAGTCTATAAATACCCTTCAAACGGATTCATTTGTAACATTCTAGATTCCGACGCTGAGGTGCTGTCGAAGTGTCTCCAGATTGTAAATTGTTCAGAGATTAATATACGAGACATTTAATAGTGAATACAAGCTAAACGAAGACCGAATCAATGAATTCCGCCTCTGATTCTGTCTGAGTACTCTTCTGATCGACTCGTTAGGTCGTATCACGATCCTACAATGTTTTATGAAAACAATGTAAATCAATGTCATATCAAATGTAAGCATGTTTTATGAAAACAATGTACCTAGTATGCTAAGTGAACATACAAAGTAGAAATGTAAAACAATGTGTCCATATGCTGAGTAAACATATGCAACAGAAAATGCAATGTAAATCAATGTGTCCATATGCTACGAGAACATATAAAACAGAAATGCAATGTAAAACAATGTACTAAGTATGCACTTAATGAACATACATAGCAAGAACATAATTAAATCATGTACTATATGTGTACTAATGAACATAACAAGCATATGATATAAAACATGAAAAGCACGAAAGTAACAAGTAGGCACATGTGTTTTACCCCAAAATGTTTAAAAAACAGTAAAAGAGGGGTCTATGTACTCACCTGAGGGTGCTTAGAAGTCTTGAATAACAACCAAGCTAAGCTAGAGGGATCACGGAATCAAACGGCACCTAATGTAGGTAACTAAGTTAATAAACGAACCTAAATCAGAGGATCAGATAGAATGAGGTTTCGTAAACCAAATGAGTATAGGAACTCATGTAATATGGTTTAACAAAGCCTATATTCTAAATCGAAACCTATCCTAAGTGATTACGACCCATCACGACCCGTTTAGGTAGCTTACGCTACTTTAACGCGTCGTTCGCGTAAAACACGTTCGAACCGCCTAACTAGTCCTATGACAAGTATTATATGCCTTAGCATGTCTAATATTGTTAACTAATCAGTTTAGATGTCAAAATTTAAGTTCCATATGCCTAAAATGAATTTATGCGTAAAAAAGGGCATTTTGGTCATTTTCCTAAGGCATATAAACTACCTATCATACAACTAACTAAACGTAGTGACCATAAGGTATAACCTGGGAAGGTTATTCCCTGTACAACTATGGTTACAAAATGTGTTTGGTCGGATCCTAATGATCGACCAAACGGGTCGGGTTCGAAAGTCTAACCGGTTGTTTAGACCGCTTATCTTTGCGACCCTATATAAGCACTAAACTAAAAGTGACCAGTTAAACATGTTGAAACATGTTTAACAAGGTTTGAAAACAGGTTTGGTATCAAAACAAAGGGTCTTGATACCAAAAAATAGTTTGGTTTCAAAATACGCAAGAATGCGCATTCTGACCGAAACTATGACTCGTCACTATGCCTAAATAACGTGGTAATCAGTAGGTATAGTCACAAGGGACTATAACCATCGTGATTACGCTCATGTTGCGTAGTTCAAACGAACTTCGTGTTGACCATAGATTGGTCAAAGCTGAAAGTTAAACACTGTTTGACTTTCGTGCTTAAAAATGCATAAAAGAACGAAAGAATACTTACAAGAGGTCCAAGAAATGGAGTTTTGATCTTAAATTCTCAGGTATGGAGTGTAGAAACTCCAACTTAGAGAATGAAATCAGATCAAGTGTGAGTTGCAAGTGAAAAATCAAGGGGTATTTATAGATTTCGGGTAACCGTTAGGATCGTTCATCGAAAAACGAGCTTTGATCTTGGCCTTACACTTGCACCCACTGATTTGTAATACCATGGGAGCCCCTAAATGTGCCCACAGACTTGATAAAACCATTTGCAAACTTGGGGAACAATTGGAACAAGCTGGAAATTGATTTTTGCAGATCTGACATGTTTACACGGGCCATGTAAGGATCAAGGGGGGTCTTACGCGCCCCTCCTGAGCTGCAGGTCAGCATATGAGTTTCAGAATTTACAAGATCAGTCCCTGCAAGCTAATTAGGCCATTTTTGATGCGTTTAAGGCCCATTAAGCCATTTTCAAGGCTCTACAATGATTCCTAAGTATAGGGGACATGAAACATGCTAAAAAATATGTCAGATGTCGGTTCGTTTGGCCATACGATCACGTTATTCGGTTAATTACGACGAAACACGAACGGACGTGAAAAACGATCCAAATTACGCGACGAATGGAATTTTATCATGCCAATTACTAAAACATAATATTTTAATGATTACATAAATTTTTGGATGTCCGGATATATTCAGAACGTAAGTTATGCTCGAAAATGCAAACTTATGCAGTTTTTGACGCTTTTAGTCCCTGAATGACCAAAAAGTTTATTTTAGCACACCGAACCCCTCAAAGCCTATTTCTAAGCTATGTAAAAGATATTTAGGGTGTGTTTAACTTATGGTCATGTTCCGGAATGTCTGTTACAATATGAATCGGCATACTTTCGCAGTTTGTCGAAATTAGTCCCTGTAAGTGAATAAACTTGATTTTGCCACACCAAAGCCTTCAAAACTTATTTCTAAGTTATGTAAAGGTTATTTAAGGTATTTTAAGCATATGTTGATGTTCCGGAGTGTTTTTCGCGTTAAAATGATTACGTTTACGCATCAGTTCGCGCATAACTTTCCAGAAAGCGATTTAGAGCTCGAAATCGAACGAGAATTGATATGTGCAAATGATACACACATTTAAACAAATCCCATGTATGAAACACAATATTTAATTGATTTAGTATTTGTTTGATGGCCATGGAGGCACAGGTGTCACAGTCTCCCCTACTTTAGAAAATTTTGTCCCGAAATTTATTTAGAGGAAACTCGTGAGAGCTTGAAACTTGAAGTCGAAAAGATAAAACAACACTGGTTAGGGTTCTGAACTTTTAGTAAATTTAAATAACATCATGCTTGCAATGTAAGAGGGACACTTATATACAAGTATATGAAGCGCCATTGGTGCGTCCATCGTATCTCCATTACATTGTTCAAGTTTCGTTATTGTTGCCACTATAGGTTCTTACACATGATAAGTCTTACTGTGGTTTCCGTGCACTAAATTTTCATAATTATGTACGCGTCCATAATTACGTAATTCCTTGCATAGTCCGTACAGTGCATTTCATAATGTGCAGGGAAAACCAAATGAACAAACTTGTGATGAGAGTGACTAGACCACCATAGGGTCCTTTTAATTAAATCATTAAATGATCTCTTTAAATAGACTACCAAGGAGTCTGTTCAGCTATATCATCACATGCCATTCTTAACCAGATCCTGATCTTTTTGACTAGACCACTTAAGGGGTCTCTTTTGAATTATGGAATGGTACTATATAATCCAAGGGTCTTAACTATTACGTAGAAGCCCATTAAAGATTTAAGGTAGTACCTTTGGATATCCTACTGTGAATCCAGTGGCGGATCTAGGATTCCGACCAAGCGGGAACGTTTTATAAATAAGCGGTAACGAAATCGAAAAAACGTCAAATTTTTCCAAAATTTACACTAAAAACGTCAAAAATTTTCCGACCAAGCGGTAGCGGGCGCTCCCCCTTGCAATGAAGTAGATCCGCCCCTGTGTGAATCACTCATATGAAGATATGGAAGATTCTACGAGGATTTGGATAACGAAAATAAAAACATAAAAGAAAACACATAACACATAACCACAAAATTGTTTAACTTGATCTTTAATTTGTTATCATTTTGTTAATTTGTTTGTTAATTGTGCACATGTATTTAAAGCACACCAGGAATCCAATCCGTGGATTTCGATTGGCACTTTAAACATTTTCAAGAATCTAACTATAAGAATAGGAAGATCTTAAAAAGAAAATTCGATTTCGATTACAAGGAATCGTAATATTCGAATTAAGGTGCACAAGGAATCCAATTAAGGACTCTGATTTGAACGATAAACATCCACAAGGATCTAATTATGAAGATAAGAAGATCCCATATGGATTTTTGGAATTTGAAGATGTTTCGAAACCTTGCACTGGACGTGCTTAAGTCAAAACATGAGGTAAAATGCTCATGAAGTTGAGGTGCTAGATATGCCAAGGCGACATATGAAGCAGAATTTGAAGGTTAAGTCAATGTATGAGAAAATGTTTTTTTGAAAACTATGCATGGGGTTCTTTTAGAAATGTGTTTAATGTTTTTGAAACCTTACATAATCCTTTTGAAATCATAAATTAGGTGTATTAGATAAGTATCTTTATAAAATGTTTTAAAATCATGCGAGATGAATTTTGAAATTATGTATAAGATTTTTTTGAAAGCATGAATGATGTTTTTGAAATCATGCGCTTGATGTATTAAGTAAATATACCATGTTAAAAATGTTTTCAAACTATATGGAATATTTTGAAATCATGAAGGTTGTTTTGAAAACTTATACTATGTATGATGTTATGAAAACCAGAATATAAGGATATGGGTACAAGATTGAAAAAAAATACCCTTAGTTATCTAACTAAGGATTTAAAGGCACAGATGTGCAAAAAGCACGATTACTCATAATGTCACTTTATTTTCTGTACTTTGTTTCCTAGAATGAAACGAGTACATAAAATTTTTGAGGAAATTATGAGCGATCACTTGAAAGGGAGAATCACAAGAGTAGTTTGTAAAGAACATAGTTCCTTTATGTAGGTATCATAGGGAAATGCCATACACACATGTAACTACACTTGTACATCAGAATTGTGAACAACGATTTATTTATAAACAAAACTGATTGTTTTAGAGTTCAACAAAAGAAACATAAGCATAAGATTCAGATTATTCAAAGCAACAACTCCTTTTTATCAGCCAAAAGCTCATCCGTGGGTCAGATTTGCATTGATAATCTTTGGGCATTTATTCACGAAATGACCCATCTCACCACAGTTGTAGCAAGTACCAGACGGAAAACGAGCTCGTGCTGGTTCTGCTTGAGCAACAGTAGGATCTACAACAGTTTTATTTTGGATCGCAAAACGGCATGTTTTGACCAAATGTCCCCATCGTCCACAGTGGGTACATTTGAAACATGGTGTTTGATCTGGACGATGACGGTTGCATTGATTGCACAAGGGAGCAATTCCCAAGTACGGCTTCTTGGCTGGTGGTGCTGCCACCACCTGGCTAGGTTCTGCTTGGTTTGGTGCAACAGCTGCGGGATCCTTTAAAGCTTTACGCTTCTTTGACTTTTTCTAAGGCCCGGCTTCTACTTCCTTTGATGCTTCTTGGGTAGCTTCATTATTGAGACGAGACATGGCGACAACTAAATCAACAGTCTTCAGGATCACTTCACCTATTCCTTGGGAAAATTTGGTTGCCTGCTCGGACATTTGAGTGTCACTGCGATGAAGATATATTCTAGAAGAAATGGAAGACATAGGAAGAAACAAGTGAAATGTTATCGGATAATAAAAACAAAATGACAACGCATAAAAATTGCGATCATTTGTTTGTTACCTAAGGCAAACAAATGAGACGATGACTAATCAAAGTAATCAGGTCATATTAATGTATCGCGAAGACATGCTTTAGCCTATAAGTGGACACTCACCCCAAGAGTTCCCAGGTAAGAGTGACTGGTCCGATTATGTGGATTTGTACGAACACTCTAGCCTTAGACAGAAAACTCAGAGTACAGGCATCCACCCTTCCAGCTTGCACGTGTTCACATTATAAGACCCAACTTTGACGAGATTTTGAATATTTAGGGGGTTCAAAACCCAGTAATCAATCATCCTAGAACAGATGATTGGTTTTCGAAGCGGATTAAAAATTTATGTTCTTGTTATGGTTGTCGCCTAAGGATAGGTGACGGTATTGTTTTAAGATCTAAACACAAGAATCTTGTGTTAGGGTCCTAGGAAGGTTAAAGACTAGGTCAAAGCATTACTAATAACCTAATTCCCTATAACCATGAGGTCTGATACCAACTCTTCTGTCACACCCCGACCGCGTAAAACAACAAATCGCGGCGGAATCGTCGGGGAGTGTTGTAACAGAATCATTGTTTCATAACACATGGAATTTGAAGTTTTGTTTTATTGAATTAAAAGAGGTTACAATGTCTTAAAAACAAAGAAACATAACACAATTAACTAGTCTTGCATCTTTTATTGTCACTAAGGCCCAAGTCCGCCTAAGTGTAACTTGATCAATCCTATGCATCATCTCCTGAAAACACATGTGAAAATAGGTACGTCCGCATAAAAATGCCTGTGAGATACATATGTTTTATTGATTTAGGATTCATGACTTGTAAATTTAAAGAAAATGTTTTTTTCAAAAGTTTGTCATGAAACTTGTAAAATGTTTTTTTGTTTTTTTTATAAATCATATAAACAGTGACAAGAAATCAGATGATACAAAAGAAAGATGCACAGATAAACAAATGACCAAACAAAATGAGTTTGTATAAAATATGTTGTTTGTAAAACAGTGTTTCATGAAGATATGTTATGAATGTAAAATGTAAAATGTATTATGTCTAACTTGAAATGGTTTAAATAATGCTATGATATGTAATATCATAAAAGCACTTATATATAGGAAGTACCAGCGGCGTATCCACCATGCCTTTATCATATTACATACGCCTCGTTATTTAAATCACTTACCAAACAAACCATCAATTTTCAAAATGTTCATGTATTAATCAACTGTAATGTATAGTGAATACAAGCATTTATTGATTTAAAAGCATTTACTCAACCCAATAAGAAAGAAATGTACAAAACAATGCATTTGATAAATCATAATTTAAATCAAAAGTTATGTTTTGTAAAATAATGCATGCTTTACTGATACAAACATCTATACGGTAATGTTCTAACGTCTACATTCAAGCCTTGAGACTGTAAGGTAAACCCTAGAACAATGTCAAGGTCTACCAAAAATGTTTTCGGATTCGGTCATTCCTTACGTCTAAACAAACCTAGGATTTCAGAAATGGGAGTTGTCAAGTCCTTTGGTACCACTACCTACTACCGAGCGGCATGATCGGTGTTAATGAATGTATTAGTTCGTTAAACAAACCAAATGTCATACCAAATGTAAGCATGTTTTACGAAAACAATGTACCTAGTATGCTAAGTGAACATACAAAGTAGAAATGTAAAACAATGTGTCCATATGTTGAGTAAACATATGCAACAGAAAATGCAATGTAAATCAATGGGTCCATATGCTACGAGAACATATGCAACAGAAATGCAATGTAAAATAATGTACTAAGTATGCACTTAGTGAACATACATAGAAAGAACATAATGAGATCATGTACTATACGTGTACTAATGAACATAACAAGCATATGATATAAAACATGAAAAGCACGAAAGTAACAATTAAGCACATGTATTTTACCCCAAAATGTTTAAAAAACAGTAAAAGAGGGGTCTATGTACTCACCTGAGGGTGCTTAGAAGTCTTGAATAACAACCAAGCTAAGCTAGAGGGATTACAGAATCAAATGGCACCTAATATAGGTAACAAAGTTAATAAACGGACCTAAATCGGAGGATCGGATAGAATGAGGTTTCGTAAACCAAATGAGTATAGGAACTCATGTAATATGGTTTAACAAAGCCTATATTCTAAATCGAAACCTATCCTAAGTGCTTACGACCCATCATGACCCGTTTAGGTAGCTTACGCTACTTTAACGCGTTGTTCGCGTAAAACGCGTTCGGACCGCCTAACTAGTCCTATGACATGTATTATATGCCTTAGTATGTCTAATATTGTTACCTAATCAGTTTAGATGTCAAAATTTAAGTTGCATATGCTTAAAATGAATTTATGCGTAAAAAGGGCATTTTGGTCATTTTCCTAAGGCATATAAACTACCTATCATACAACTAACTAAGCGTAGTGACCATAAGGTATAACCTCGGAAGGTTATTCCCTATACAACTATGGTCACAAAATGTGTTTGGTCGGATCCTAATGATCGACCAAACGGGTCGGGTTCGAAAGTCTAAGCGGTTGTTTAGACCGCTTATCTTTGCGACCCTATATAAGCACTAAACTAAAAGTGACCAGTTAAACATGTTGAAACATGTTTAACAAGGTTTGAAAACAGGTTTGGTATCAAAACAAAGGGTCTTGATACCAAAAAATAGTTTGGTTTCAAAATACGCAAGAATGCGCATTCTGACCGAAACTATGACTCGTCACTATGCCTAAATAACGTGGTAATCAGTAGGTATAGTCACAAGGGACTATAACCGTCGTGATTACGCTCATGTTGCGTAGTTCAAACGAACTTCGTGTTGACCATAGATTGGTCAAAGCTGAAAGTTAAACACTGTTTGACTTTCGTGCTTAAAAATGCATAAAAGAACGAAAGAATACTTACAAGAGGTCCAAGAAATGGAGTTTTGATCTTAAATTCTCAGGTATGGAGTGTAGAAACTCCAACTTAGAGAATGAAATCAGATCAAGTGTGAGTTGCAAGTGAAAAATCAAGGGGTATTTATAGATTTCGGGTAACCGTTAGGATCGTTCATCGAAAAACGAGCTTTGATCTTGGCCTTACACTTGCACCCACTGATTTGTAATACCATGGGAGCCCCTAAATGAGCCCATAGACTTGATAAAACCATTTACAAACATGGGGAACAGCTGGAACAAGCTGGAAATTGATTTTTGCAGATCTGACATGTTTACACGGGCCACGTAAGGATCAAGGGGGGTTTTACGCGCCCCTCCTGAGCTGCAGATCAGCATATGAGTTTCAGAATTTACAAGATCAGTCCCTGCAAGCTAATTAGGCCATTTTTGATGCGTTTAAGGCCCGTTAAGCCATTTTCAGAGCTCTACAATGATTCCTAAGTATAGGGGACATGAAACATGCTCAAAAATATGTCAGATGTCGGTTTGTTTGGCGGTACGATCACGTTGTTCGGTTAATTATGACGAAACACGAACGGACGTGAAAAACGATCCAAATTACGCGACGAATGGAGTTTTATCATGCCAATCACTAAAACATAATATTTTAATGATTACATAAATTTTTGGATGTCCGGATATATTCAGAACGTAAGTTATGCGCGAAAATGCAAACTTATGCACTTTTTGACGCTTTTAGAACTTGAATGACCAAAAAGTTTATTTTAGCACACCGAACCCCTCAAAGCCTATTTATAAGCAATGTAAAGGATATTTACGGTGTGTTTAACTTATGGTCATGTTCCAGAATGTCTTTTACAGTACGAATCGACATATACTTTCGCAGTTTGTCGAAATTAGTCCCTGTAAGCGAATAAACTTGATTTTGCCACACCAAAGCCTTCAAAACTTATTTCTAAGTTATGTAAAGGTTATTTAAGGTATGTTAAGCATATTTTGATGTTCCGGAGTGTTTTTTGTGTTAAACTGATTACGTTTACGCATCAGTTCGCGTATAACTTTCCAGAAAGTGATTTAGAGCTCGAAATCGAACGAGAATTGATATGTGCAAATGATACACATATTTAAATAAATCCCAAATATGAAACACAATATTTCATTGATTTGGTATTTGTTTAATGGCTGTGGAGGCACAGGTGTCACAACTATGTCATTCCAGCCGGGTGGACCGGTACAAAATTCGCTAGGTTTGAGTCTTCCTGCACCATTGCACACGTATTAATGACCTTGCAAATCATTAATTGATCTATTCATAGACTCTTTCATACCGGTTTACAAAGACATACTTACAAATGTTTACAAGGTTATTCGTGCACACATACAAAAACACATGAACTCGCTCAACTTTTGTTGATGTTTTCAAACTACATGTATTTCAGGAAACTGATGGATCTGGCGATGTTTGACAAGGTTTCAAGAAGTATTTACAAGAAATGATGTCATCCATTTTGGAAGGGTTTGAATTGTGTATCTTATCCTTGATAAGATACATGAATCAAAGCCTTGGTTTTAATGTCTTTTGTGTTCAAAGTCCTTTATGGAACTTGTTTCATGGTTTGTAAGTTAAACTTGAAGTTGATGGTTGGTACTAAACAATTTGGTTTGTATTATTTTGAAACGTATTAGTGGATGAACATCATGGTTTTAATCATATAGTTGTTTGTTATAATTGAATGCAATGATATTAAGAAAGTCACACATCGTACGCTTCCGCAAAAGTCAGGGTGTGACAGTTTAGTATCAGAGCTTCGATTGTAGTGAACTAGGATTCTTTCTTGAGTCTAGACTACAATCATTAGGACTCTCTCACGAAAATATTTTTACAAAATATTTTTCATTACATTTACAAAACGCCAAGATCCATGGAACAAACATTGTACAAAGGAAAGACAAGAAACACAAGCAAGGAGACAGTTGGTGGTTTAGTTTGCATGGGGTAGACTTGTTAAGTTAGAAAATTCTCACGTAGGAATGACGTGACACGCCGTTATTTGCCTAAACATACCAAATGCCTATCTTTATCTGCATATACTGAGTATTAGTAGTTAACGTATGTGCATGTGCCATGATTGTTATGATACAGGTACTTATGTCATTTGAGAGTGGTTTGTCTGAGGAGCGGGACCCCATGGCGATTGTATCAGACGACGAGGTAGCACCAGCTCCAGAGATCTTCACATCTGATACTGAGAGCGACCCCGAGATGTTGTCAGAGGACGATGACGACTTCCAGCCATTTGCTTTACCCGACTTCAGGGATGATATCCCGGATGCTGATATCCTTATTGATGACGTTTTTGCATTCCCTGCTCCTGTTCAAGATCATCTCATTATTGGTCACCCCGATGGTGAGCACATTGTTTCCCCTATCCTCGATGCCATTCCTCTTGTTGTCATTGCACCAGAGGATTGGCCTATTGACGATCTCTTTGATGATGATGTTGATATTTTTGTGGGCGATCACCCTGCAGGGGAGCAGGGTGATGGGGAGGTGGATGACGTTGCTGTGTTAGACGTACCTCCTCCAGTTGTACCTATTATTGATATCTCTTCAGATTCCAGCTTACACTCCGTTGCAGACTCCTTTGAGTCTATAACTTCATCGGCCCTGCAGGCTGCAGGACTCCAGCTTTATGCTACTAATGATGATGATGCGATGTCTGCCTCTCCATCATCTCCTATTCGAGCCCCCATACCCCCTCATGTCCCAGATCATATTCCTGACCCGATTCCAGTTCCATTTGGCTTACCCTTTGTTGCACCACTCATTCCTGAGCCTGTTTCAGCACAACTTGATCTTCCACCCGTTGATCCACTTGTTCCACAGCCTCCACCTGTTGATGTTGTTCCCCCACCTCCTTTTGTGTCTGATGAGCATCGTACCGATCTTCCTATCATTTTTCTACAGGAGATTCCAGCTCCCCGTCCAGGGGAAGGCCCATCTGGTTAGCCACTGAGCTTCGAACCTTTCGCATCGGTTGATTCCCACCCATCCCGTAGTTTACACCATTTTCACCAGCTTCACATTAGGGATGAGATCGGTATCATACCGATACCGTACCGGTATCGATACCGCAAATACCGTTACCGAAATTGAGGAAAAGTGGATACCGAATACCGTACCGTATTTCTCAGTTCGGTAACGGTACGGTACCGGTATTTCGGTATTTTACCGCATTGGTACCGCTTTTGTGTTTTACATTGGTTACCTAAAAAAATATCACGTAAATCCATCCATCCGTTATTAACTGAATTAGCGTAATATATAGTGGAAAAACTAGACAAACGTATGTAGTAAAAACTAAAAAATCAAAAGGAAAACATAGATGGGTTCGAATTTTAAAGATAAGTTTAGAATAAAATATAACTTTAATTTATTGGTTGCAAAACTGTAACTTATTATGCTTATGCTGTACTCATAAAGTCCTCTTTTCTAGTTTCAATTTACTACAACAAAGAGCTTTTAATCATGTTTTTCTTAACAAAAACTGTGATTTTACATAGAGTATATGATGAATTCCTATGCCACGTAAGCAATATATTGACCCCTTCTGTTGATTAACGAATATACTTGCTCATATGAGTTCAAAGTCATGAAAATATAAATGAGAACAATGATAATTAATAGAAAATATAAAGGAGAACAATGATAATTAATAGTATTGTAGTAGTTCTGTGAAGTTTGAATACTTTGAAGAAGATGGCTTTGGATCTTTAATTAATCGCAAGACGTAGATTACTTTGGAATGGAAAATAAGATATTTTAGGTTTAGGCTATGTTTTATATTAGTACAAGATTATGATAAATTAATTATATTTGTCAAAAAATACCTTAGTAAAATTCGGTATTAATACCGCTTTTTACCGAAAAATTACCGGTACCGATACCGTTATTTACCGATACCGAATTTTGAAAATTCTAATACCGATACCGGTACCGTTTCTGATTATTCGGTACGGTACCGGTATTTCGGTAAAAAATCTCATCCCTACTTCACATGATGAGCCATTTCGATGGTTCCCACCGTACACCATGCCCACATCTGATCCATATCACCCGTCGCACCACGTCGGTTACACACGAGTTGATTTACTTTTATCTCTACAGTTACAGTTCAAGATTTTGAGCCGCAGAGTTCTCGATCTAGAGTTTGGTGAGGGTTCCAGACGATCTCCTTTTCCATTGAATCCTACTTCTGCTCCCCCACCCTCATCGTCGACTTCTTTTGTACCTCCACCTGCTGCTCCCACATCCATTCAAGGCTTTGATGCCCGATTCCTTACAGCTGAGCAGCAGACTAGCTATCTTGTTCATCGTGTTCATGAGCTAGAGGAGGAGCTCACCCACATTCGCAGTTTGCTCTTTTTCCCTTCTCCTCCACCCCCGTCAGCATCCTATATTTTTGGTTTTACGCAGGTACCCTACTTTTGGTGAGAGCGCCACAATTGAGCCCAAGATTATGAAGACATGAAGACCACTTTTTGATTATTACTTTTGTATATTGACAGACTTGTTAGACCGGGGTAGTGTGACCTCGAGTCTCTTTTGATATGCTACAATTTAAAAACAATGTATCTTGTGGTTTGATATTAATGAAAAGCTCCATAGTCGTGTTCTCATTAAATACAATGTTGATTTATCTGTTAATGTGATGATTATGTTATTGTGTGGTTGTTTGTTGTGACAATTATTTAAATATATATTTAAGTATGTAACACCTCGTAAAATCACGTTCAATGAAGTATTGACACGTGTAATAAACCCTAGTAAAGTCAAACCTTGAATATAAGGGACTAATTTTTCGAAAAATCGAAAAACATTAATTATGAAAGAACTGGATGTATTAACATACCTAAAATAAGTTTCTAAATAACCTTTTACGGTTTTATATTCACAAATGAGCCACTTGTTAATCAAGTGTAGCCGTTTATGTAATTAATTGAAAGTTGCGCAGAAAAGGGTTAAAAGCGTCAACATGTTAATTCTTAACTCTGAGTGATCTTTTAACAAACCGAGAGCCTCATGATATTTGATTATACTCTCGGGAATGCCAATCATTGGCCATCCAAGGCTTTTATGCCCAAAAGTGAAGTTACGCGCAACTTTGCAAGTATAAGGGACTAAAAGTGTCAATATGTTTAATTATACCTCTGAATGACCTTTTATCGAGCCCGAAGAATTATGATGTTTAATAATACTTTCAAGAATGCCTAATATAGATTATATGAGGCTTCAATGATATTAAATGATGAGTTACGCAAGTTTGCGCGTTAGAGGGACCTAAAGCGTCAAACTGCTAAAGTATACCGATTCGTATGTTATCGGACCTTCCGGAATATGACCATGAGTTAAACATACCCTACTTACTCCTTATACAGCTTAGATATAGGCTTAGAGGTGTTTGGTGCGCAAAAATAAACTTTTAAGTTATGCAGGGACTAAAAGTGTCAAAAAGCGCACAAGTTTGCGTTTACGCGCATATCTCACATTCTGAATATCCCCGGACACCCAAAAATTTATGTAAACACTAAAATATTTTATTTTAGTGTTTGGCTTGATAAAATTCCATTCGTCGCGTCAATTGGTCCGTTTTTCGAGTCCGTCCGTGTTTCGTCGTAATTAACCGAACAACGTGACCGTACGACCAAACGAACCGACATCCGACATATTTTTGAGCATGTTTCATGTTCCCCTTACTTAGGCATCATTGTAGAGCCTTAAAATGGTTTAACGGGCCTTAGATGAGTCAGAAATGGCATTTGGAAGAGCAGGGACTAAAACTGTCAACATTTGAAAAATCCTTTTTGCTGGCCATAGGCTTGCGCACCTCAACACTGTGGTTGTTACGGTGCGCAAGCAGTCTCCCAGATGCAGAAACTCGTTTTCTTGCCTGTTCAGCCCATTCAAACGTCAAGTATTGCCATTTTTCACTTCCATGCGCGCCCCCTACTAATTTTAGGGTTTAGGGACATGTGTTAATGATCTGGGTTCACTCTTAGACTTAGTTGTCATCATCAAGATGGATCAAGAACACTATAAATATCCCCATTATTGCAAGACTTGATCACTCATTCATTTCTTCATCTTCTGATCATTTTTGGAGCTCAAGACCTCCTTCTAAGTTTCTCTAATCGTGGATAGGACCTTGGTAAGTTTTCTTAACCTTCCTTATTTAAGTTTTTACTTAGTTTAAGCTTAAAAGTCAAACCGTCGTAATTAACGGTTGACTTAATGATTAATCACTAATGGTCCAGTGATTAGTCGAATTGAAAGTAGTTATAAGTTGGTATTTATGTGGGTAATAAACCCTTAAAAGGGTTCCCCCTGATTCCCACTCTAACTAGGTCAAATGTCGGGTCAAACTTGTTATTAAAAAGTCAACAGGATACTTAAATTCTAATTTATGCATAATTAGCAATGTAGAACATATACAACCTGTTTGATCATTAATATAACTTGGTAATTAGTGTAAGAACATGTCTAAACATGTTCAACCCGACAATTTACTGTTTAGACCCGGTTCGGAACCGAAAGACGCAAAGGTTTGACTTTTTCCTTGACTTCAGTTCTGACCCGTTTTGGTATGTTTTAGAAATACCTTAGAGCTTCATTTGGACCAGGTTACATGCTAGTATAACCCTCTGTGATTATACACCATGGTTCATTAGTTAACCGGTTTATACGCATGATTCCGTTAATTGCTGATATGTTGACCATTATGCCCTTTTCACCTTAAAACGTGATTTTGGAAATGTAAAAGTGTAGAAACCTTAGTTACTGATATATAAACTTGTATGCAAAGTTTGACATCAGTTTGAGGTGTAGTTTGAGAGTTATGCTCATTAGCGTAAATTGAAAGCTTTGTGTTACTTAAACGACATAATTAGCGTATGGCCTATCTAAGCCTACTTTTTGGTACCAAACTTATTACCCACTGATGTAATATATTATTTTGGGATTGTTAAAGATTTTTAATTAATTTTAGGCTGAGCATAACTTATAGTCGTAGGCTTAATCCGGTAATTGTCGGTTTTGCCCTTACGGGCTATAAAATGAGTTTTACACATCTAATTGACTCCAAACCTTTTGCTACTGATTACATATGATAAATAAATTATTTTAAGCCTTCTGGAATAACAAAAATACCAGCTTTATATATAGAACCCGGAAATGACTTCTAATCGCCTTTTTAAGCGTTTTTAACGCATAGTATGTACTAGAACTATTTTAAACATACAAGGGTTGATACCTACTGATATTTTGGGCAAATTATAATATTTTAAAAGTAAGCAAAAGTTGTTTAACTCAGACTTCAGTTTTGAGCTTTACGGCTTATGTGAAATTACCAAAATGCCCCTACGGTGCATAGTTTGGTTATAATTGATAAATTTCACATATATACTTTACCCTACTGTTATAACTTAGTAAACTAAGTATTTTTGCTGGTTATATCAGACCTGTAACTCAGGTTAATACTTAGACTCTTTTATAACCTTGAAAATGACCAAACTACCCCTACGAGGCATAGTTTGTGTTTAAACTCGTTTCGGGCATCATAAAAGACATCCTACTGATGTCACAACATATTTGAAGCATATTAACTTAGGAAACCTGTATATGGCTCTCATGAATACCCGTTACGCCTATTACGCGTTCGGTTCAGTTTATGTAACTAGTTTACATAAATTAGCCTAAACGGGCCAAACCTTATCGGTTTTATCTCAAAATCCAGAATGTGTATGAAATACCCATATAAGGAAAGTCTCCGAACTTGTCGGGTCCAAATCACATTCTATTCCTGTAACACCTGTGCCTTCACGGCCATCAAACAAATACCAAACCAATGAAATATTGTATTTCATACTTGGGATTTGTAAAAATATGTGTATCATTTGCACATATCAATTCTCGTTCAATTCCAAACTCTAAATCGCTTTCTGGAAGGTTATACGCGCACCGATGCGTAAATATAACCAGTTTAATGCAACAAACACTCCGGAAAAGTGACATAGGCTTAACATACCTTAAATAACCTTTACATAACTTAGATATAAGTTTTGGAAGGTTTGGTGGGGTGAAATCAAAGTTTAATCGCTTACAGGGACTAAAGTTGACAAACTGCGAAAGTATGCCAATTTGAACTGTAACAGACCTTCCGGAACATGACCATAAGTTAAACATACCATAAATATCCTTTACATAGCTTAGAAATAGGCTTTGAGGGGTTCGGTATGCTAAAACAAACTCTTGGGTCATTCAGGGACTAAAAGTGTCAAAAAGTGCACAAGTTTGCATTTTCGCGCATAACTTACGTTCTGAATACATCTGGACATCCAAAAATTTATGTAAGCATGACTACATTATATTTTAGTGTTCGCCATAAGAAAAATCCATTCGTCGCGCCATTTGGATCGTTTTTTGCGCTTATGCGCATTCCGTCGTAATTAAGCGAACATCGCGATCGTACGGCCAAACGAACCGACATCTGAGATATTTTTGAGCATGTTTTGAGTTCCCTATACTTTAACTTCATTTTAGAGCCTTGAAATGAGGTTAACGGGGTTCAAACGCATCGAAAAAGGCCTTAAAACACCACAGGGACCAAAACTGTCAATTTTGAAACTTTTCTGAAGCTGGTGCATGCTAGCGTAGCGCGAGCCCTATAGGCTTTACCAGTCGCGCTACACGACTGCCTATTCTGGGCAGAAAACATGCAGAAACTCAGTTTTTCGCATTCGGGACCAGATTCGATGTATTAGCCGTTGTTTAATTCACAACCACACATTCTAAACTTGCTTAGTCAGCGGATAAGGATGGAATTTAGGCACCATAACTTTCCGACACTTGTACGGATACGATTAAGGCACGATATTCGACAAGCGATCTTAACGGTTCGGGTATTCTTATAAATACCCCAACACCCCCATTGCTAAAATCACTAGAACTTTGATTTGAGAAACTCTAAGTTGAAACTATTGTTTCATACCTGAGATTTTTGAATCGAGGTTAGCATTCGGGGACCCTTCGTAAGTATTCTTTTGTTCTTTTCCTTATTTTACTGCTTTTCGAGTCAGAAAGTCAAACTTTGTTTGACTTTCAGCGTTGACCAGTAATGGTCAATGCGAAGTTCGTTTGAACTTCGCAACGTGAGTGTAATCACGTTGGTTATAGTCCCTTGGGACTATGCCCACTGATTACCACGTTGTCTAGGGTCGTAGGATAGGCGATCTAATAAATCGCCTATACCTTCGAACCCGACCCATTTGGTCGATCATTAGGATCCGACCAAACACATTAGGTGACCATAGTAGGTAGGGAATAACCTTCCGAGGTTATACCCTATGGTCACATCGTTTAAGTAGTTGTATGATAAGTAGTTTATATGCCTTAGGTAAATTACCAGAATACCCTTTTCATGAATAATTGGTAATTAAGCATATGTAACCTAAACCTTTGTCACATAACTGATTATGTAACATGTTTAGGCATATAACACTTGTCATAGGGCTAGTTAGGCGGTCCGAACGCGTTTCACGCGAACGACGCGTTAAAGTAGCATAAGCTACCTAAACGGGTCGTAATGGGTCGTAAACAATTAGGTTAAGTTTCATTTAGTATATAGGCTTTGTTAAACCAAATGACACGAGTCTCTACACTCGTTTGGTTTACAAACCCTAATGCTACCCGATCTTCCGATTTAGGTCCGGTTTATTAATGTAGTTACCTATAGTAGGTGCCGTTTGATTTCCGTGATCTCTAGCTTTGCTTGGTGGTTATCCTAGGACTTCTGAGCAATCTCAAGTGAGTACATAGACCCCTCTTTTACTGTTTTCCAAACTGTTTTGGGGTGAAACACATGTGCCTACTTGTTACTTTCGTGCTTTCCTGTTTTCACATCATATACTTGTTATGTTCATTAGTACACTATTAGTACATGATTTACATTACATTTCTGCTAGGTATGTTGACTGATAGCATGCTAGCACATTGATTTACATGACTTTTCTACTTTGTATGTTAACTTAGCATACTTAGTACATCATTTTACATTGCATCTCTGTTGCATATGTTCCAGTAACATATGGACACATTGTTTTACAGCTCTACCTTGTATGTTTACTCTAGCATACTAGGTACATTATCTTCATCACATGCTTACATTTTGGTATGACATTTGGTTTGTTTAAACTATACTATACATTCATTAACACCGATCATGCCGTTCGTTAGTAGGTAGTGGTACCATAGGACTTGACAAATCCCGTTCCGGACATCCCAGGGAAAGGGGATGAAAGGAACGACCGAATCCGAATACATATTCTCTTGATAACTCACTTTTACATAGTTATCCGTCTGTCTCAAGGCTTGGATGTATGAATTTTCACAATACCGCATAAATGTTCATATTCAGTATAGCATGCATATATCTTACAAAACATAACTTTGATTTAAACCAAGTTTTACTTCAATACTCTGTTTTGTACATTTTTACTTATGGTTTAAGTGGTCTAAATTTTACTTACCATACATATCATTTTGGTTATACATTACTTGACTACTTTTGGACTATAGACATTTGACATGGATATTTGACATAGACATTTGACATGGATATTTGACATAGACATTTGACATGGATATTTGACATAGACATTTGACATGGATATTTGACATAGACATTTGACATGGATATTTGACATAGACATTTGACATGGATAATTGACATAGACATTTTGACATGATTTACATCTTGACATGAACATTTTACATTGTTTGGTTTGGTTTGATTAAGTGATTAAGTAACGATGCGTGTGTAATATGATACAAGCATGGTGGATACGCCGCTGGTACTTCCTATATATAAGTGTTTGTATGGTATTACATGTCGTAACGTTATTTGAATCATTTCAGTTTGAGACATAGAACATTTCATACAAATAACATACTTTTCACAAGACATTGATTTATAAACAACTTATCTTATGCAAACATATTTTACTTGGTTATTCATTTAACCTTACATTTATTTATACTTATCATCTGATCTTATCGTTTTTCAAATGATTTAAAAGACAAAGCAAATAACAAGGTTCATGACTAAACATTTTCTCAAACATAACTCATAAATCTTATTTTCACAAAACCTATGTATCTCACAGGCATTTTTATGCTGACGTACCTATTTTCACATGTGTTTTTCAGGAGCTGTTGCATAAGATGATCAAGATACACATAGACAGACTTGGGCTTTAGTGACAATAAAAGATGCAAGACTAGTTAATTATGTTGTATTTCTTTGTTTGTTAAGGCATTGTAACACTTTTAATCAATAAAACGAAACTTCAATTGCCATGGATTTGAAACAATTAATTCTGTTACAACACTCCCCGATATTTCCGCCACGTTTTGTATGTTCTACGTGGTCGGGGTGTGACAATTCCGGTCTTCGCCTAATCGTGCGTTTGAACCATATAATAAACCGGTCTAAGCTTAGGCTTAATTAAAGACCCGTTAGCATTCTAATTGGTTATTTATACCATCATTCCAGACTAGAACCTTCCAGTAAATTGTACCTACGCTTACTTAAGTGAATACGGCTGAGTTATTGTAATTCTTGCTATTTAAGACAGGAGCTAGCTCAGGTAAATACTCTTAACTTATTTTCCCTATTACGGGCTTGGGATACGGTAATATAAATACCGCATGGTCAGGTATGGGATTCAAAGACCAATAAGTCGGGAAATCCAAATAACCTGTTTTAATTCGTATTGCTTGACTGAAACATTGGGGATTAATGCGACCGTGTCCTGGATATCCTTGACTCATTAAATGCAATGGCCACGACCTAAGCACGGGGTGTAGGCATACACCTGACAGATGCCATATGTTTATTAATTAATTATACCCAATAAGGGAATAGTGGTGTGTCGGTTAATCATGAACCGGCATAGAACCGGGCCCCGTATGTAGAGCAAGTTATGTAAAACTGATAACATGAAATATAGTTTGTCCCGAGTTATAAAAGATTAATTTTGCCTCTGCGCATTTTAATCAAGTATAAAAGATTAATTTTGCCTTGTGCATTTTAATCAATGCGTCTACATATTTTGTGCCGAAGTGCATTCAAACCAATTTACAAACTCTTTTCAAATGAGCCGGTTGAGTGTATTTACCAGTGAAAACTGACGTATTTTCCAAAGTCTAAGTGACAGGTACAAGTACGTAATAGGCTGGAAGCTGCTCAGGACGTTAATAAGGAATCTTGCAAGTTCTAGCGTCTAAAGTCTGTTGAACAATATTTATGTTTTAAGATCCGCCTGTGGATCCTTTACTTTCCGTTGTAATACTTGATATTACTTTATATTCGGATTGTAATATATTTATCTTTTGCTTCCGCTGTGCATTTATATATTGTGTTGTTTGACTATGATGATATCAACTACGTCACGATACTCCCCACCGGGCCCACCGGTGACATGTGGAAAGTCGGGGTGTGACAATGTACGCCTCCTAGACAATTATTTAACGAATAAGGCCTAACCTACCCGATCTTCTTACTAGAAGAAAGATGCCGCCTCGACGAAATACCAATAACAACACGCTGCCAAGGACTGAAGCAGACTGAAAGAGCGCATCTCACAAGTTATTGCTTAGCATGAGGCCATTCGCTCAGAGCACAGTGGTGGCACCTCTAGAAATAACCCCCCAACTGGTAATGTTAAGTCACCTGAGACACATTACGACTCGTTTGGATATTTCCAGTTGTGCTTTGTCAATGCTTACTGTGAATTGTGTTGCTTGTGTTACAGGCTGTACTTATAAGCAATTTTTTGATTGCAAGCCCCTTAACTTTGATGGCACTGGAGGTGCTGTCGTGTTCGTTCGCTGGGTAGAGAAAACTGACTTGTGCTGAGGATGAGCAAGTGTGCTCCGGAACAAAGGGTTAACTATATTTCTGGATTATTTCTGGACGGAGCATTTTCATGGTGGAACCTCCAAGTTCAGACACTGGGCGAGGCTGCTGCATACACGTTAACATGGGATGAACTCAAGGAGTTAATGCGCAAGAAGTTCTGCTCACGAGCTAAGATTCAGAAGTTGGAGACGGAATTCGGGAACTTGAAGATGGATGGTCCGAAAATAGCCGAGTATATCCAGCGATTCCATGATTTGTCAAGGGTTGTTCCTTACATGGTGGAGCCAGAATTCAAAAGAATTTAGTGTTTTATCTGGGGATTAACACCTCAGATCTTAAGTATGGTTACAGCTTCCAAGCCTCCGACTATTGCCGAGGCTATTGATCTAAGTGTGGCACTTACTTAGGAGGCAGTTCATTTGGGAAAGTTTTCTATCTCGGAGAGGAAAAAGAAGGAGACTCATGTGGAGTCCTCAGGTGATAACAAAAGAAAGTTCACGAATTTTAAGAAGAGCACCCGAGTGAACAACAACGCCAACAAGCGTAGGGATACCAACCAGCCAGCTGAGGCTCGGGCTGGCACTACAAACACTAAAACTAGGGGGAAAGGATATATGGGTACCCTACCAAAGTGTGACGTTTGCCAATTTCATCATACTGGTCGATACAGATATGGAAACTGCGATACTTGTGGAAAATTGGGCACTCAAAGGAGACGTGTTGGTATGGAGCAGGACGTGGGAATGGAGGACAAGGTGGTAATGGTAATGGTAATCGTGGCGGGAATGGAAACCAGTGTGGAAATCAGAATCGGGCTGGAAATGGGAACCAAGCGGGTAATGGAAATCGTGGAAGAAACAACAACAACAATATCAACAACCAGGGTGGTAATGGAAATGGACACAGCCAAGGCTATTTTGGCTGTGGTGACTTGGGACACTTCAAGAAGGATTGCCCTAAAAACAATCAAGCTCATGGAAGGGTGTTCACCATTGGAGCCAGGGAAGCACGCCAGGATCCAAATGTGGTTACTGGTACGTTCCCTCTTAACCAACGATATGCATCTGTGCTGTTTGATATTGGTGCCGATTTTAGCTTCGTATCCCTAGACTTTAAGAATGCACTTGGTTTAGTTGCAAGTAAGCTATACATTCCATATTCGATAGAACTGGCTAATGGAAAGTTAGTAGAGGCGAATGAGGTGTTTAAGGGTTGTAATTTGGAACTGGGAGAGCGTGAATTTTCTATCGATCTTCTACATGTTGATCTGGGAAGTTTTGATGTCGTTGTTGGAATGGATTGGTTGTCGAACAACCGCGCGGAGATAGTTTGCCATGAGAAGACCATTCGTATTCCATTGGCGAATGAGGAGACGATCGTGATTCATGGAGAAAAGCACGATATACCTTTGCGGATCATCAATTGTATGAAAGCACAGAAGTGTCTACGAAAAGGATGTGTGCCTTCCTAGCTCATGTAGTGGATAAGAAAGTTGAGGAGCCGAAGCTTGAAGACATTCTTGTGGTGAGGGATTTTCCTGAAGTCTTCCCCGAAGACTTACCAGGATTACCTCTACTGAGACAAGTCGAATTCCATATTGACTTGGTTCCAGGCGCCGCGCCTGTAGCCAAGGCACCGTATCGACTTTCGCCATCAGAAATGCAAGAGTTATCTACACAGCTCCAGGAGTTGTTGGATAAGGGATTTATAAGGCTGAGCTTCTCTCCTTGGGGAGCTCCGGTGCTATTTGTCAAGAAGAAGGATGGTAGTTTTTGCATGTATATTGACTACCGAGAATTGAACAAACTAACCATCAAGAATCGGTATCCTTTTCCGAGGATTGATGACTTGTTCGATCAACTACAAGGCTCTAGCTACTACTCAAAGATCGACTTGAGGTCAGGGTACCATCAGCTACGTATACAGGAAGAAAGTATCCCTAAGACGGCCTTTAGGACCCGCTATGGGCACTACGAGTTCCTTGTCATGCCGTTTGGCTTAAGCAACGCACCGGCTGTATTCATGGACCTCATGAATTGGGTGTGTAAGCCTTATCTGGACAAGTTTGTGATCGTGTTCATTGACGACATTCTTATTTATTCGAAGAACAAGGCGGAACATGAGCAACATCTGCGAGCTATCTTGGAGCTTCTAAAGAAAGAATAGTTGTATGCCAAATTGTCGAAGTGCGAATTTTGGATTCACGAAGTATTTTTGGGTCATGTGGTGAATGAAAATGGAATTCATGTTGACCCTACCAAGATCGAAGCAATCAAGAATTGGGAAGCCCCAAAGACGCCAACTGAGATACGACAATTTCTGGGGTTAGCAGGCTATTACAGACGGTTCATCGAGAACTTTTCAAGCATTGCTCAACCATTAACGTCCCTAACCCAGAAGGATAGGAAGTTTGATTGGGGCGAAAAACAAGAAGCAGCTTTTCAGACATTAAAGGATAAACTCTGTGGCGCACCGATTCTGTCTTTGCCAGACGGTACCGATGGATTTGTAGTATATTGCGATGCTTCTCGACAAGGTCTCGGTTGTGTGTTGATGCAACGAGAGAAAGTCATCGCGTACGCGTCACGCCAGTTGAAGGTTCATGAGAAGAATTATACAACGCATGACCTAGAACTTGGAGCTGTAATTTTTGCGTTGTAGATTTGGCGTCATTATTTATAAGGTGCACGCTGCATGATCTTCACAAACCATAAAAGTCTGCAGCACATCTTTTATCAGAATGATTTGAATATGAGACAGAGAAGATGGGTTGAGCTGTTGAATGATTATGATTGCAGAATCAAGTATCACCCGGGCAAGGCGAATGTTGTAGCAGACGCCTTGAGCCACAAGAAACGTGCAAAGCATCTAAGGGTGCGCGCCTTAGAGATGACTATTCAACTTGATCTTACCACTCGAATTCGTGAAGCACACCAAGAAGCACTTAAACCAGAAAACTTACGGGCTGAATCACTACGTGGTATGGAAGTGAAGTTGTTTCCAAGGGAAGACGGAACATTTTATTTCATGGAACGTATTTGGGTACCATTCTTCGGTGATCTACGAGCGCTTATCCTGGACGAAGCCCACAAGTCAAGGTACTCGATCCATCCTGGATCTGACAAGATGTACCAAGACTTAAAGGATTTTTATTGGTGGCCCAAGATGAAAGCCGACATTGCTACTTATGTGGGAAACTGTCTGACTTGTGCTAAAGTTAAGGCAGAATACAAGAAACCGTCAGGGCTGCTGCAACAACCTGAGATTCCCGTCTGGAAGTGGGAACAAATCTCAATGGATTTTATTATGAAGCTGCCAAGAACCCAAAGGAGACACGATATGATTTGGGTGATTATTGATCGACTCACAAAGTCTGCGCACTTTTTACCGATCAGCGAAAGAGAGAGCACAAGGAAGTTAGCAGAGATTTACCTCAGGGAAATTGTGGCATGACATGGAGTGCCTGTTTCCATCATATCCGACCGGGATGGTCGCTTTGTGTCAAGAATCTGGCAATCATTTCAGCAAGCATTTGGATCACAGTTGAACCTCAGCACAGCCTTTCACCCGCAAACGGACGGCCAAAGTGAACGGATGATTCAGACTTCGGAAGACATGCTACGTGCTTGTGTGATGGACTTCGGTGGAAGTTGGGATACTCACCTGCCCTTGGTGGAGTTTTCCTACAATAATAGTTATCACACCAGCATACAGGCCGCTCCGTTTGAAGCTCTATATGGACGTAAATGTCGATCCCCGCTGTGTTGGGCGGAGACCGGAGATACGCAAGTTATTGGTCCTGAGTTAGTTCAGGAGACTACTAACAAGATTGCGCAGATACACGACCGGATTAAGTCAACCCGTGACAGACAAAAGAGCTATGCTGACAAGCGAAGGAAACTGTTGGAATTCGAGGTTGGTGATATGGTGTTATTGAAAGTCTCTCCTTGGAAAGGCGTAGTACGATTTGGTAAGCGTGGGAAGTTAAACCCACGGTACATTGGACCCTTCGAGATCCTGGAAAGGATCGGAACTGTTGCCTACAAGCTGAAACTTCCAGAAGAACTCAGCAGTGTCCATGACACGTTTCACATGTCAAATCTCAAGAAGAGTCTGACTCAAGAGACAGTAGTTATTCCCGCAGACGAGATCCACATCAACGACAATCTCCAATTTACCGAGGAACCTGTTGAGGTTAATGACTGGAAAGTCCACAAGACTCGGAGAATTCGTATCAAGCTCGTCAAAATTCGTTGGAATTCACGTCATGGCCCAGAGTTTACTTGGGAACGTGAAGACCTGTCACACCCCGACCGCGTAAAACAACAAACCGCGGCAGAAACGTCGGGGAGTGGAGCGACAGAATTATTGTTTCACAACCATGGATTCAAAAGTTTCGTTTTATTTAAATATTAACCATTCACATTGTCTTGAAATTAAAGTTAAAAAACAATTACATTGTGTATCATTTGTTTTTAGTCACTAAGGCCTCGTCCAGTCCTAAGTGAGCATGCATCCTAGTCACAATCAATCATCATTCAACACCACCTAAAACATATGCGAAAATAAAGTCAGCAAGGAAATGCTACGAGCACATAGGTTTTGTGTGAGTATTAGATTCATGGCTTGTTTACATGTTGCAATACCTCGTTTGACTACAAGAGTCGATAGTTGAAAACCTTGTTTTGAAAAGAGTTTAGTATTGCAATATGATTAATGTCACACCCTGACCACGTAAAACAACAAAACGTGGTGGAAACGTCGGGGAGTGTTGTAACAGAATCATTGTTTCAAAACACATGGAAATTGAAATATTGTTTTATTGATTAAAAGAGTTACAATGTCTTGACAATCAAAGAAATATAACATAAATAACTAGTCTTGCATCTTTTATTGTCACTAAGGCCCAAGTCCGCCTAAGTGTGTCTTGATAAATCCTATGCATCATATCCTGAAACACATGTGAAAATAGGTACGTCAGCATAAAAATGCCTGTGAGATACATAGGTTTTGTGAAAATAGAATTCATTACTTATGTTTAAGAAAATGTTTAGTCATGAACCTTGTAATTTGCTTTGTCTTGTAAATCATTTGAAAATCAATAAGATCAGATGATGTGTATAAATAAGAGAATAATGTATGGTTAAATGAGTAACCAAATAAAATGAGTTTGTATAAGATAAGTTGTTTTGTAAAACAATGTCTTGTGAAAAGTATGTTATTTATATAAAATGTTATATGTCTTAAATTGAAATGATTCAAATAACGCTACGATATGTAATACCATACAAGCACTTATATATAGGAAGTACCAGCGGCGTATCCACCATGCTTGTATCATATTACACATGCCTCGTTACTTAAATCACTTACTCAAACCAAACCGCCAAAGTAAAATGTTTATGTAAAATCATATGTCAAAATGTTTGTGTGAAAACCATGTCTAATGTCTATGTCTGATGTAAATCATGAGTTGTGTATATCAATGTCAAAATGTTTATGTCTAATGTGAATCATAAATTGTGTATATAAATCTCAAAATGTTTATGTATGGTAAGTGAAATATATCAACTAAACCATATGTAAAATGCACAAAAACAAGGTACTGAAGTAAACCATGGTTTAAATCAAAGTTATGTTTTGTGTAACAAATGCATGCTATACTGATATAAACATCTATGCGGTATTGTGAAAATTCATACATCCAAGCCTTGTGACTGTGGTGATAAACCCATAAATGAATTTAAAGGTCTATCTGTGTTATATCTTCGGATTCGGTCATTCCTTCCACCCAAACAAACCTAGGGTTCAGGAACGGGATTTGTCAAGTCCTATGGTACCACTACCTACTACCGAGCGGCATGATCGGTGTTAATGAATGTACATTGTCCCATTTAAACAAACCAAATGTCATACCAAAATGTAAGCATGTGATGAATAATAAATGTACTAAATACGCACACAATGGGCATACATAGCATAAAATGTAATGTAAAATAATGTACTAAGTACGCACACAATGGGCATACATAGCATAAAATGTAATGTAAAACAATGTACTAAGTACACACACAATGGGCATACATAGCATAAAATGTAATGTAAAATAATGTACTAAGTACACACACAATGGGCATACATAGCATAAAATGTAATGTAAAATAATGTACTAAGTACGCACACAATGGGCATACATAGCATAAAACAAAATGAAATCATGTACTATAAATGTACTAATGAACATAGCAAGTATATGATGTGAAAACATGGAAGGCATGAAAGTAACAAGTAGGCACATGTGTTTCACTCCAAAATGTTTGGAAAACAGTAAAAGAGGGGTCTATGTACTCACTTGAGATTGCTTAGTAGTCCTTGAGTAACAACCAAACAATTGCTAGAGATCACGGATATCAAACGGCACCTAATATAGGTAACTATGTTAATATACCGGACCTAAATCGGAAGATCGGATAGAATGAGGCTCGTAAACCAAATGAGTAGGGGAACTCATGTAATATGGTTTAACAAGGCCTACATACTAAAATGAAACCTAACCTAAGTGCTTACGACCCATTACGACCCGTTTAGTTAGCTTATGCTACTTTAACGCGTCGTTCGCGTAAAACGCGTTCGGAATGCCTAACTAGTCCTATGACAAGTAAAATATGCCTTGACATGTCTAATATTGTTACCAAATCAGTTTAGATACTAAAAGTTAGGTTACATATGCTTAAAATTAATTTTGGCGTAAAAAGGGCATTTTGGTAATTTACCTAAGGCATATAAACTACCTATCATACAACTACTTAAACGAAGCGACCATAAGGTATAACCTCGAAAGGTTATTCCCTATATACTATGGTCACCTAATGTGTTTGGTCGGATCCTAATGATCGACCAAACGGGTCAGGTTCGAAAGTATAAGCGATTGTTTAGATCGCTTACCTTACGACCCTATATAAGCACTTAAACTAAAAGTGACGAGCTAAGCATGTTAAAACATGCTTAACTAAGTTTAGAAAACAGGTTTGGTATCAAAACAAACGGTTTTGATACCTAAAAGTAGTTTGGTTACAAAATACACGTAAATGCGCATTTTGGCCGAAACTACGACTCGTCACTGAGCCTAGATAACGTGGTAATCAGTAGGTATAGTCACTAGGGACTATAACCATCGTGATCACGCTCACGTTATGAAGTTCAAATGAACTTCGCATTGACCATAAACTAGTCAATGCAGAAAGTCAAACAAAGTTTGACTTTCTGACTCGAAAAGCAATAAAAGAACGAAGGAACACTTACAAAGGGTCCCCGAAAGCTAATCTTGATCCAAGTAGCTCAGGTATGAAACAATGGTTTCAACTTAGAGCTTCTAAGATCAGATTCTTGTGGGTTTTGCAATGAATGGGGTTGGGTATTTATAGGATTCTTCGAACCGTTAAGATCGTTTCTTGGAAACCGTGATGTAATCTCAACCTTACACTTGTTGGAATGCTATGGAACATCAAAATGGCCCCTCATGAACTGAAAGGGTAAGTGTGGGTGAGTTTTTGGGTGCTTAACAGCTGTAATCTGCTGTTAAATTCAGTTAATCTGGTATGGGAGACTGACGCGGGCCGCGTAAGGATACGCACAACACTTACGCGGGCCGCCTGGCCTTGTCTGATCAGAACCAACTTTGCCATATTGACAGTTTCAGTCCCTGATGGTGTTTCAGGCCATTCCCGACACTTCTAAGGCCCGTAAAGCCAACTTTAAGGCCCTAAAATGATGCCTAAACATTGTGGACATGAAACATGCTCAAAAATATGTCGGATGTTGGTTCGTTTGGTCGTACGAACGCGATGTTCGCTTAATTACGACGGAATGCGCATAAGCGCGAAAAACGATCCAAATTGCGCGACGAATGGATTTTTCTCATTCCAAACACTAAAATAAAATATTTTAGTGCTTACATAAATGTTTGGATGTACGGATGTATTCAGAACGCAAGATATGCGCGAAAGTGCAAACTTGTGCACTTTTTGACGCTTTTAGTCCCTGAATGACCCAAAAGTTTATTTTAGCACACCGAACCCCTCAAAGCCTATTTCTAAGATATGTAAAGGATATTTATGGTATGTTTAATGTATGGTCATGTTCTGGAATGTCTGTTACAGTTCAAATTGGCATACTTTCGCAGTTTGTCAAATTTAGTCCCTGTAAGCGAATTAACTTGATTTTGCCATACCAAAGTCTTCAAATATTATTTCTAAGTTATGTAAAGGTTATTTAGGGTATGTTAAGCCTATTTCACTATTCCGGAGTGTTTGTTGCATTAAACTGGTTATATTTACGCATTCAGTGCGCGTATAACCTTCCAGAAAGTGATTTAAAGCTTGGAATCGAACAAAAATTGATATGTGCAAATGATACACATATTTGTACAAATACCAAGTAGGAAATACAATATTTCATTGTTTTGGTATTTGTTTGATGGTCGCAGTGACCCAGGTGTCACAGTCTCCCCTACTTTAGGAAATTTCGTCCCGAAATTTATTTTGGGGAAACTTGTGAGAGTTTAAAACATGAAGTTGAAAAGATCGAACAACATTGGTTAGGGTTCTGAACTTCTAGTAACTTTAATAACATCATGCTTGCAATGTAAGAGGGATACTTATATACAAGTATATGAAGCGTCATTGGTGCGTCCACCGTACCTCCATTATATCGTTCTCATTTTGTTATTGTTGTTAGTATCGGTTCTTACACATAATAAATCTTACTGGGTTTCTGTGCACTAAATTTCATAATTATGTACGCGTCCATAATTAGGCAATTCCTTGCATAGTTCACACAGTCTATTTCATAATGTGTAGGAGAAAACCAAATGAACAAACCTGTGATGAGTGTGACTAGACCACCATAGGGTCCCTTTTATTAAATCAATAAATGATTTTAATAGATAACCAAGGAGTCTTTTCAGCCTATATCATCACATGTCATTCTTAACCAGATTTTTGAATCAATCTTTTTTACTAGACCCCAAAAAGGGTCTCTTATGAAACATGGAATGGTACTATATAACCCAAGGGTCTTAACTATTACATAGAAGCCCAATAAGGATTTAAGGTAGTACCTTTTTGAATATCCTACTACGAATCCCTCATATGAAGATATGAAAGATTCTACGAGGATTTGGATAACGAATACCCAGAGTATACAAAAACACAAAATGCATAAAAGAAAACACAAGATGCATAAACACATAGTCATATAACCACAAAGATTGTTTATCTAGATCTTTAATTTGTTAATTTGTTTTGCTAACAGAGCATATGTATTTAAAGCACACTAGGAATCCATCTCGTGGATTTCATTTGGTACTTTAAACATTATCAAGAATCTAACTATAAAGATAGAAAGATTTTTAAAAGAAAAATTCGATTTCGATTATAAGGAACCGAAATGTTCGAATTTAGGTACATAAGGAATCCAATTAAGGACTCTGATTTGAATGATAATCATCCACAATGGTCTAAATGTGAAGATAAAAAAAGATCCCATATGGATTTTAGAAGTTGAAGATGTTTTGAAACCTTGCACTTGATGTGCTTAGGTCAAATCATGAAGTAAAAATGCTTATGAAGTTGAGATGCCAGATATGCCAAGGTGACATATGAAGCGAAATTTGAAAGTTAAGTCAATGTATGAAGAAAATATTTTTGAAAACTACGCATGGGGTTCTTAAAAAAATGTGTTCAATGTTTTTGAAACCTTATATATAACACCCTTGAAATCATAAAGTAGGTGTATTAGGTAGGTATATATAAAAAAAAATTTGTTTTAAAATCATGAGAGATGAATTTTGGAACTATGTATAAGGTTTTTTTTTTTTTGAAAATATGAATGATGCTTTTCGAAATCATGCACTTGATAAGAAAATGTACTATACTAATATTGTTTTCAGACTATATGAAACATTTTGAAATTATGAAGGTTGTTTTTGAAAGCATAGCCAATGTTTTTGAAATAACATAGACAATGCATTTAAAAAAAATTTGTTTTCAAACTATATGAAATGTTTTGAGATCATGACGATTGTTTTTGAAATACTTGTACTGTGTATGTTGAAAATTCAAAACGTAATGGGTATGAGATTTGAAAATACCCTTAGTTATCTAACCAAGGATTCAAAGGCACAGATGTGCAGAAGCATGATTACTCATAATGTCACTTCATTTTCTGTACTTTGTTTCTTAGAGTGAAACGAGTACTTAAAATTTTCGAGGGAATCATGAGCGATCATTTGAAAGAGAGAATCACAAGAGTATTTTGTAAGGAACATAGTTCCTTAATACAGGTATTATAGAGAATTTCCATTTACACATGTAACTACACTTGTATATCAGAATTGTGAACAACAATTTATTTATAAACAAAACAGATTGTTTCACATTACAAGAAATAGAAGAAACAAAAGCATAAGACAACAACATCTTCTAATCAGCCAACTGCTCATCCGTGGGTTGGATTTGCCTTAGCAAGCTTCGGGCATTTATTCATGAAATGACCCATCTTGCCACAGTTGTAGCACGATCCTTGCTGAAAGCGAGCTTGAGCAGAGTCGGCTTGTGGTTGATTTGGACCACCTTGGTTCGGGTTATATCGACAAGCACTTGCCAGGTGACCAACTCGCCCACATGATACACACAGACGACACTGTAAGTGAGCTTGGTGATGCCCATTACATTTGTTGCATATTGGTGCCGTTCCCTTGTATTGCTTCTTAGCAGGTGGTGTTGCCACCCGGATGGGTCCTGCTTGATTTGGTGCAGCTGCTGCTCGGCAAACTTTTGCCGTATGACCTTTAAGTCCACAAATTTGGCATTCGCGGCACTTCACACTAGCATGATGATGAAGGTTACATTGCACAAGGGTGCAGTTCCATTGTATGGCTTCCTAGCAGGGGGTTGAGCTGGTTGGTTGGGGATGGCTTGACCATTGTGAGTGACCACGGCGAAGTTCTGAGAAGCCTTTCGCTTCTTTGACTTCTTAGGGGATGCAGTCTGTTCATCCATAGTCTTTGATTCCTTGATTGGTTTCTTGGCTGGTGGTGCGGTCACTTGGCTAGGTCTTGCCTGTTTTGGTGCAACCGCTGCGGGATTCTTTGGAGCTTTACGTTTCTTTGGTTTAGGTGAAGGCTTGGCCTCTGCCTCCTTTGGTGACTCTTGAGTGGCTTCATTCTGGAGACGATACATGGCAATGCCTAAATCCACAGTCTTCAGAATCACTTCGCCTATTTGCTGGGCAAATTTGGCTGTTCGCTCGGACATTTGACCGTTGCTGAGAGGAAGAGACATTCTAGAAGAAAATGAAAGATATAGGAAGAAACAAGTGAAAGGTTATCAGACAATCAAAACAGGATGGCAATGCATAAAAACTGCGATCATTTGTTTGTTACCTAAGGCAAACAAATGAGACGGTGACAAATCAAAGTAAACGGGTCATATTAATGTATCACTGAAGACATGCTCGCCTATAAGTGAACACTCACCCCAAGAGTTCCCAGGTAAGAGTGACTGGTCCGATACTGCGGATTTGTACGAACACTCTAGCCTTCGACAGAAAATCAGGGTACAGGTATTCACTCTTCCAGTTTGCACGTGTTCACATTATAAGACCCAAACTTTGACGAGATTTGAAAACTTAGAGGGTTCAAAACCTTATAATAGAGGGTTCAAAACCTAGTAATCAATCATCCTAGAACAGATGATTAGTTTTCAAAGCGGTTTTGAAATTTGTGTTCTTGTTGTGGTTGTCGCCTAAGGATAGGTGACAGTATTGTTTTATGACTAAACGCAAGTAAACTCGCGTTAGGGTCCTAGGAAGGTTATAGACTAGGCCAAAGTATTACTAATAACCTAATTCCCTATAACCATGAGCTCTGATACCAACTTTTCTGTCACACCCCGACCACGTAAAACAACAAAACGTGGCGGAAACGTCGGGGAGTGTTGTAACAGAATCATTGTTTCATAACACATGGAAATTGAAATATTGTTTTAATGATTAAAAGAGTTACAATGTCTTGACAATCAAAGAAATATAACATAAATAACTAGTCTTGCATCTTTTATTGTCACTAAGGCCCAAGTCCGCCTAAGTGTGTCTTGATAAATCCTATGCATCATATCTTGAAACACATGTGAAAATAGGTACATCAGCATAAAAATACCTGTGAGATACATAGGTTTTGTGAAAATAGAATTCATGACTTATGTTTAAGAAAATGTTTAGTCATGAACCTTGTAATTTGCTTTGTCTTGTAAATCATTTGAAAATCAATAAGATCAGACGATGTGTATAAATAAGAGAATAATGTATGGTTAAATGAGTAACCAAATAAAATGAGTTTGTATAAGATAAGTTGTTTTGTAAAACAATGTCTTGTGAAAAGTATGTCATTTATATAAAATGTTATATGTCTTAAATTGAAATGATTCAAATAACGCTACGATATGTAATACCATACAAGCACTTATATATAGGAAGTACCAGCGGCGTATCCACCATGCTTGTATCATATTACACACGCCTCGTTACTTAAATCACTTACTCAAACCAAATCGCCAAAGTAAAATGTTTATGTAAAATCATATGTCAAAATGTTTGTGTGAAAACCATGTCTAATGTCTATGTCTGATGTAAATCATGAGTTGTGTATATCAATGTCAAAATGTTTATGTCTAATGTGAATCATAAATTTTGTATATAAATGTCAAAATGTTTATGTATGGTAAGTGAAATATATCAACTAAACCATATGTAAAATGCACAAAAACAAGGTATTGAAGTAAAACATGGTTTAAATCAAAGTTATGTTTTGTGTAACAAATGCATGCTATACTGATATAAACATCTATGCGGTATTATGAAAATTCATACATCCAAGCCTTGTGACTGTGGTGATAAACCCCTAAATGAATTTAAAGGTCTATCTATGTTATATCTTCGGATTCGGTCATTCCTTCCACCCAAACAAACCTAGGGTTCAGGAACGGGATTTGTCAAGTCCTATGGTACCACTACCTACTACCGAGCGGCATGATCGGTGTTAATGAATGTACATTGTCCCAATTAAACAAACCAAATGTCATACCAAAATGTAAGCATGTGATGAATAATAAATGTACTAAGTACGCACACAATGGGCATACATAGCATAAAATGTAATGTAAAATAATGTACTAAGTACGCACACAATGGGAATACATAGCATAAAATGTAATGTAAAACAATGTACTAAGTACGCACACAATGGGCATACATAGCATAAAATGTAATGTAAAATAATGTACTAAGTACGCACACAATGGGCATACATAGCATAAAACAAAATGAAATCATGTACTATAAATGTACTAATGAACATAGCAAGTATATGATGTGAAAACATGGAAGGCATGAAAGTAACAAGTAGGCACATGTGTTTCACCCCAAAATGTTTGGAAAATAGTAAAAGAGGGGTCTATGTACTCATTTGAGATTGCTTAGTAGTCCTTGAGTAACAACCAAACAATTGCTAGAGATCACGGATATCAAACGACACCTAATATAGGTAACTATGTTAATATACCGGACCTAAATCGGAAGATCGGATAGAATGAGGCTCGTAAACCAAATGAGTAGGGGAACTTATGTAATATGGTTTAACAAGGCCTACATACTAAAATGAAACCTAACCTAAGTGCTTACGACCCATTACGACCCGTTTAGGTAGCTTATGCTACTTTAACGCGTCGTTCGTGTAAAACGCGTTCGGAACGCCTAACTAGTCCTATGACAAGTAAAATATGCCTTGACATGTCTAATATTGTTACCAAATCAGTTTAGATACCAAAAGTTATGTTACATATGCTTAAAATTAATTTTGGTCTAAAAAGGGCATTTTGGTAATTTACCTAATGCATATAAACTACCTATCATACAACTACTTAAACGAAGTGACCATAAGGTATAACCTCGGAAGGTTATTCCCTATATACTATGGTCACCTAATGTGTTTGGTCGGATCCTAATGATCGACCAAACGGGTCGGGTTCGAAAGTATAAGCGATTGTTTAGATCGCTTACCTTACGACGCTATATAAGCACTTAAACTAAAAGTGACGAGCTAAGCATGTTAAAACATGCTTAACTAAGTTTAGAAAACAGGTTTGGTATCAAAACAAACGGTTTTGATACCTAAAAGTAGTTTGGTTACAAAATACGCGTAAATGCGCATTTTGGCCGAAACTACGACTCGTCACTGAGCCTAGATAACGTGGTAGTCAGTAGGTATAGTCACTAGGGACTATAACCATCGTGATCACGCTCACGTTATGAAGTTCAAATGAACTTCGCATTGACCATAAACTGGTCAATGCAGAAAGTCAAACAAAGTTTGACTTTCTGACTCGAAAAGCAATAAAAGAACGAAGGAACACTTACAAAGGGTCCCCGAAAGCTAATCTTGATCCAAGTAGCTCAGGTATGAAACAATGGTTTCAACTTAGAGCTTCTAAGATCATATTCTTGTGGGTTTTGCAATGAATGGGGTTGGGTATTTATAGGATTCTTCAAACCGTTAAGATCGTTTATTGGAAACCGTGATGTAATCTCAACCTTACACTTGTTGGAATGCTATGGAACATCAAAATGGCCCCTCATGAACTGAACGGGCAAGTGTGGGTGAGTTTTTGGGTGCTTAACAACTGTAATCTGCTGTTAAATTCAGTTAATCTGGTCTGGGAGACTAATGCGGGCTGCGTAAGGATACACACAAGACTTATGCGGGCCGCCTGGCCTTGCCTGATCAGAACCAACTTTGCCATATTGACAATTTCAGTCCCTGATGGTGTTTAAGGCCATTCCCGACACTTCTAAGGCCTGTAAAGCCAACTTTATGGCCCTAAAATGATGCCTAAACATTGTGTACATGAAACATGCTCAAAAATATGTCGGATGTTGGTTCGTTTGGTCGTACGAACGCGATGTTCGCTTAATTACGACGGAATGCGCATAAGCGTGAAAAACGATCCAAATTGCGCGACGAATGGATTTTTCTCATTCCAAACACTAAAATAAAATTTTTTAGTGCTTACATAAATGTTTGGATGTCCGGATGTATTCAGAACGCAAGATATGCGCGAAAGTGCAAACTTGTGCACTTTTTGACGCTTTTAGTCCCTCAATGACCCAAAAGTTTATTTTAGCACACCGAACCCCTCAAAGCCTATTTCTAAGATATGTAAAGGATATTTATGGTATGTTTAATGTATGTTCATGTTCTGGAATGTCTGTTACAGTTCAAATTGGCATACTTTCGCAGTTTGTCAAATTTAGTCCCTGTAAGCGAATTAACTTGATTTTGCCATACCAAAGTCTTAAAATCTTATTTCTAAGTTATGTAAAGGTTATTTAGGGTATGTTAAGATTATTTCACTATTCCGGAGTGTTTGTTGCATTAAACTGGTTATATTTACGCATTCAGTGCGCGTATAACCTTCCAGAAAGTGATTTAAAGCTTGGAATCGAACAAAAATTGATATGTGCAAATGATACACATATTTGTACAAATCCCAAGTAGGAAATACAATATTTCATTGTTTTGGAATTTGTTTGATGGTCGCAGTGACCCAGGTGTCACAATTAACCAACTCAAAACAAGTTGATTATAGTTTATAAAAACTCATGCCATGAATCTTAACCCAAAACATTTGTTTTAGTAAACCAATTTGTAAATCGTTCTCGTAATAAAACTCGTATGGTTTATATCATTTAGTAAACATCGTTGTGTGTCATCGTTTAAAATCGTTCGTCCAAGTGAACTAAATAACGCCGCAGTATATAATATGATAAAAGCACTTATATATAAGAAGTACCAGTGGTGTATCTACCATGCTTTTATCATATTACACCCGTCCCGTTATCTAATCACAAACCAAAACCAATCGTTCGTTAATTTGTTTAACTTGTTCAATTCGTTCAGTCGTTCAAATCGTTTAATCGTTTCAATCGTTCAATCCTTCAAATCGTTCAATCGTTCAAAATCGAACTCGTTTTAATTGTGAAAACTACTTTTGGTCGTCTCGCTTACAACATACAAACCTTCGTAACTCATCGATCGTTCAACTCGTATTAACAAACCACCAAAGGGTAAGTTAACAATCATCAGGTTCAGTCGTTACCCACATAACCCCCATACATAACCATGGTGGCAGTCCGATAACGGGATTTGTCAGATCCTATGGTACCATAACCTAATACTGGTCGGCTCGGCCAAAGCTAATGAATGTCATTCGTTATGTAAATACGTCCCAACAAGTTCGTTCACATTATTGAAATCGTTATGTTTAATATAAACCATAGTATTCGTTTTTGAAATCATCGTTTGGAAGCATCGAAATCGTTTAACACATATGAATCACCCCAAAACAATTGAAAACAGTAAAATAGGGGAACTATGTACTCACATTGAATTGCAAGTATCCTTGATTAAAATGAACTAACAAAGTTCGGGCAAACCAAGGAAATCAAGTAGCACCTAGTAATCAGATCGCTATGTTAATAAATCGACACCTAAATAAGAAGATCGGATAGAATGAGGTCTCATAAACCAAATGAGTATTAGAACTCATGTGATATGGTTTAACAAAACCTATATTCTAAATCGGAACCTATTCTAAGTGCTTACGACCCGTTACGACTCATTAAGGTAGCTTACGCTACTTTAACGCGCCGTTCGCGCGAATGCGCGTTTGAGACACCTAACTAGTCCTATGAAAAGTATTATATGCCCTAACATGTTCAAATATGTTGCATAATCAGTTTAAGTGACAAAAGTTAGGTTACATATGTTTAAAATCAAATTATGCATGAAAAGGGCATTTTGGTCATTTTCCTAAGGCATATAAACTACATATCATACAGCTAATTAAACTAAGTGACCATAAGGTATAACCTCGAAAGGTTATTCCCTATACAACTATGGTCACAAAATGTGCTTGGTCGGATCTTAACGATCGACCAAACGGGTCGGGTTCGAAAGTCTAAGCGGTCGTTTAGACCGCTTGACTTACGACCCTAAACAAGCACTATACTAAAAGTGACGAGTTACTAAGTTAGAAAACAGGTTTGATATCAAAACAAAGTGTTTTGATACCCGAAAATAGTTTCGTCGCAAAATGCGCATAATCGGCATTTTGACCGAAACTTTGACTCGTCACTTCGACTAATAAACATGGTAATCAGTAGGTATAGTCACAAGGGACTATAACCATCGTGATTACGCTCATGTTGCAAAGTTCAAACGAACTTTGTGTTGACCAAATCGTGGTCAAAGTAGAAAGTCAAACACTGTTTGACTTTCATGCTTGAAAAGCATAAACAAGCATGAAAGAAGCTTACAAAAGGTCTAAGCTAGGAAGAATTGAACTAAAACACTCAAGGAGCAGATTTAGATCAATTTGTGAGGAATGAAGGTTGAACATGGTGGGTATTTATAGGAAGTCTTGAGTTCACAAGATGATTACAAGTGTTTTTGAGAAAATCAAAGCATGATCTCAACCATACACTTGTGGCACATTGTTTCTAATACAATGGGAACACAAAAACAATCAAATGGTATCCCAAAACCATGTTAAAATTAGCTGAAAACAGCTGCTGTGACCAGATTCATTGTTTCTGTCTGCAGGTAGGTCACACCCCACGAAGACCCACACATGGTCTTTCGTGGCCCGCCTAAGAACTATCAGAAGTTGACAGTTTTGGCCCCTGCATGTCCAAAACTTTGATTTTGATGCTTTTAAGACCCGTTAACCCCATTTCAAGGCTCTACAATGAAGTTAAAGCATAGGGAACATGAAATATGCTTGAAAACATCTTGGATGTCGGTTCGTTTGGTCTTACGGTCACGTTATTCGGTTAATTTCGACGAAAACTCGAACGGACGCGAAATCGATCTAAATTACACGACGAATGGTATTTTTGCATTCCAATCACTAAAATATAATATTTTAATGATTACAATTTTTTTGGATATCCGGATATGTTCAGAACGTAAGATATGCGAGTAAATGCAAACTTATGCACTTTTTGACGCTTTTAGTCCCTATTGATCAAATAAGCATATTTTCGCATACCGAACCCCTCAAAGCCTATTTCTAAGCTATGTAAAGGATATTTAAGGTATGTTTAGCTTATGATCAAGTTCCGGAATGTTCGTTGCCATACGAATCGGCATACTTTCGAAGTTTGTTGCAAATAGTCCCTGCGATCGAATAAACTTGTTTTCGACACACCAAACCCTCCAAAACTTATTTCTATGTTATGTAAAGGTTATTTAAGGTATGTTAATCTTATATCACTATTCCGGAGTGTTTGTCATGTTAAACTGATTACGTTTATGCATCAGTTTGCGTATAACCTTCCAGAAAGCGATTTAAAGCTTGAAATCGAACTAGAATCAAATCATAAAATCGTCAAACACAAATACATATATATTGACACCAAAACACATCGTTTCATTAATAATTGATATTGTTTTACATTGTACATCGTTTATAGATCACAAGTGTCACAAGACCAATTGAAGTCAAAATACCCACACTTGTTTCACAACTCCCCTACAACCGATGACACAGCTTGAATTTCGGGACGAAATTATTTTAACGGGGGGAGAATGTGACAACTGGAAATTTTCTGTGTATCCGTACAATGTTAAACAGTAATTTGTATCTTAATGACTGTGCTTGATTTGGATTAATGACATGAATGATTTCTGAATTACTGTCATATACATACAAATGCATTTTATGTTGCAAGAATGTTTACCACTATTACATGCAACACAATGTGGTTCAATTAGTGCACAGAACAAAGTTAGCACAGTTATCAGACAAACTAGAAGTACTGACGGGAGTTCAGTACTCAAACAGACATGATGTTAAGGCACAGAATGAGCCCCGAAACCAAGAGTTACACTAGACTAGTGTATAGGAAAGTAAGGATCATAAACTGCCTTCCGAGTGATAGTTTAAGTGCCGAAAGTGCCTAAAACTCACAAAAACTGCAGAATTCTGCACAATTCAGCAAAAATCAGCATTTTAACAACAAAATATAATGCAGAATTATGGTTTAATGGTCCAGAATACCTTCCTAAATGTCGGCAATCAAAACTGTCATACAAGGGAACATAAAGCACACTAAACTGCGTAATTTAGAACCTTAACGAACCGGTAACCAACCGAACAACCGGACACTACCCGAAACACCAAATTTTCACTAGAAGCACTGTCTTAGTGTTACGAAGCTAGTTATGGTCACCAAACATCATAACACATCCTAAAACACCATAACACATATAACCCTAACTATATCCTTAAAAACTAACCTAAATCCTTAACTTACCATTACTACACAACTAGACCCCCCCCCCCTTCAACTTACGGTCCCAACATGGGGACCCACCCTTTGATTTCTTTCAAATATTTTATAGGATTTGCTAATTAATTTAGAAACATAGAAACCAAGGGTTATTTGTTTGTTGGAAGAACTTGTTTTAAAAACAGCAAGACTTAAGCCATTATCATCTTACCATTTCACAACACATCTCTTCTCTTCATCCGTTGTTGCTCTCGACTCCAACACCCCCACATACCACCTCCATTTTCAAGCCATCTTCATACATTCTAAGGTGATCTAAGAGTTCAAGGAACCTATCTAAGAAGCTTGGAAGCTTTGGAGTTTGAAGGACCATCACCTAGAGCTTTTATCCACCTCCTTCATCATCATCTTCATCTTAGTTTCTTCCCTAGCCATAGAGCTAGTAGTAAGCTCCTCACAACTTGATTTTACTTCTAATTTTAGTGCATAAAAGGTTATGTAATATGTTAATCTTAAGAAACTCAAAGAAACATGAAGATGATCTTTCACATAAAGCTTAATAACATGAAAATTTAAGTTGTTTTAGTGTATGTATGAAACGTGTTTGATGATTTCTTGTGATTATGATGTTGATCATCATAAGAACATTGCTAGATGATGATTAAACACATGATCTAGCAAGTATGAGGATGGATCTTGAGAAAATCATAATGATCATCCTTTATGTTAAACATGAACTTGAATATAAGCTTGTTTTAGTGTAGGATGATTATTGATACATGTTATAAGTCTTGAAAATGAATGATTTCAAAGATAATATTTTCAAGAGAACAAAGTTTATTACAAGATTTACATGATCATGGGTTTTAAAGAAGTTAATCATATTTTAAGTGTTAAATCTAAGTTAGAAAAATGTTGGTAACAAGAAGAATACAAGAAGAATTATTTTTAGAAAATCTTCACACAAGTTGTAAAGAACTAAAATTTACAAGAACGAGATTTATAAACTTATAACCATGTTTTTAGAGGTAACTAAACTTACTAAACAACAAGTTAAGTTACTACAAATTTTTACAAACTTTCAAGTTCATGTCATAGTGTAAATTGAATATTTGAAGCACATGGTAAGTCTTGTTTAAATTGTTGATGATTGGTGATGAATTTTAAAAAGAAAATGATATGCCTTTGTGCATGGAAACCTCCATTTTTAAGGGGAAACTATGGCAAAATTTTTGTAGAAATTAAATACTTAGAAAAATATTTTTTAAACAAGTGTTTACAAGTAAATTTTAATCATGGTTTTCATATAAAAACTTGCCATAATTTTTATTACAAAAATTACAAATATTGGAGGTTGATTTTTGATAAATAAAATGACTAAGTATATATTTAGGAAAATATATATTTAGATGTCAAAAATTGTGTGCTACTTGTATATTATGTGTATTAGTTATATTGTTTTAGGAACTTGGAAATAATATAACAAACCAAAATGCCAAAATGCCAAAATTGTAATATAAAATATTACCAAAAAATTCCAAGAAAACAAATATATAAATTATACCCGAATATTGGACAAACCGGACAAGGAATAAGGACTATAAATATATATATACATTCCGGAAATAAATTCGTAACTCGACAAGTATGAAAAACGGTAATTTGGAAACCAAAGAATTGGAAAATATGATTTTTACAAGTATTACAAAATATATCATATTTTGTCAAATAGAAAAAATATAATTTTTAAGTGGAGAAAAATATATATTTTCTTAAACAATTTGAAGATATATTATTTTGAGTGGAGAAAAAATATATATATTTTCTTAAACAAATTAAAAATATATTATTTTGGGTGAAAAATGGAAATATATATTTTCCAAAGTTAATCTTAAAAAAAATACATATTACTTTTGAGGTTTATATGAAAGTATATCTATTTTTGCCAAGTAAGACTTATAGATATTTTTTTTTATAAAAATTCTCTTAAAATATATATATTTTGAGAATATAAGTTGGTGAATTTTAGTTGATTAAAAATAATATTCCGGAAAATTAAATACAAAATTAAGTATAAAATACTTAATAAATACAAGAGAATTATCCACATACGTATAAAATACACACCGGAATACACCACCAATACTTGGCAAAATACACAAATACACAAGTATGAAAATACACAAATACACAAGTATGAACATAAAGTATAAAAATACACAAATACACAAGTGTAAGTATACCCATACTTGGGAAATATTCATGAAAGAATTACAAAATGAACTAAGTAAAAAATATATTATCTTAACAAATATTTTAAATAATTGATAAATATAATTTGAGTTAAAATATTATTATTTTAACTAATAATTATATACTTTGGAAGTACATAATGTAACCCAAAGAATACGAATTCCAAGATAAGTTATAATACCTAAGACTAAGAGTCGTTACACGACCTAGCCGTCTAATAAAACATAGCACGTGTGTAGGTAGTTGTACGACCAGAGAAAAGAAGCTTGAGTTACTTGACAGAAGAACGCAATTCTGTGAGTTCATGTCCCCCCTTTCTTTTAACTGTTTTCAGTTTTATAACTTCGGGGGTGAAATACATGTTACAAATATTTCAAACGTTTACAAATGGTATGGTTAGCTAAGGAATGAACTGTTAGATCATGTGAATGGGTAGGCACATACTTAAGACCATTAATCCTTGTATAAGGACCGAGGGGCATGAGTGGTAGATCTATCTGGGTGTTGCGAGCCCCACCCATGGGCCGGGAGGGGCCAAATGTAGTGACTATGTCGTTCCAGCCGCTGGACCGGTACAAAATCCGCTAGGTTTGAGCCTTCCTGCACCATTGCACACGTATTAATGACCTTGCAAATCATTAATTGATCTATTCATAGACTCTTTCATACCGGTTTACAAAGACATACTTACAAATGTTTACAAGGTTATTCGTGCACACATACTTAAACACATGAACTCGCTCAACTTTTGTTGATGTTTTCAAACTACATGCATTTCAGGAAACTGATGGATCTGGCGATGTTTGACAAGGTTTCAAGAAGTATTTACAAGAAATGATGCCATCCTTTTTGGAAGGGTTTGAATTGTGTATCTTATCTATTGGGATTGAAGCCTACCAAATGAACAGATAATTAAAGCCAAAACTGGATCAGAGCAGTGGATCCAGAATAAGCAGATGTTATGTTTACATGTCTCTCCCATTGAAAGTGGTTTAAACATCTGCTGACCTCCTATCTACTGATCGTACAAACTGCTGACCTTCAAACTACTGATCATGTAAAAGACTGATAAAAGACTAAAGCTCTGCTACTCAATCTACTACCTTGAGTCAAGCTCTGCTGATCCAGACAAGTACTGCTGGGTTCACATTAGTGGAAGGATGCAGCAGTTGTTTAGATGTCTTTTTGTAATGAAATGTAATAACAGTAGTTAGCATAGCAGAGGTTGTATAGATCAGAGGTTAGAGTTTGTTAGGAGGTTAGATGTCACTTTCATGGTGACGTCATCTTAGATGCTTCAGTGGTTTGCTCGTGCCTATAAATAGAACAGTGCTCTGTACTGTTCTATTAGCTCTTTGCAAAATATTCTTCCTTTACGAACAAACACTGTGAGCTCAGGCTGAGGGGGAGTTTGTATTCAGACATTGCATTGTAATCGTTATTGAAATAAATTCAATCTTTCGGTTCTTTGTGGAAAATGTTTGATTAAAGCAATTCTCTCGTTTGATTGTGTGCAAAGTTTGTTTCCATCTTAATTCCGCTGCACAACTCATCCATCTTCATCTTAATTCAAACGTAAAAACACAATCAAAACCAAACTCAGATCCTAACAATTGGTATCAGAGCTTGGACAGTCAAATTTGATTTAACAATCATTTTGACATAAATAGTTCAGCTCATAATCGTTGATACTGATAGTTTGTTCGTTTGTGTTGAAAAACAGAGCAAGGTTTAATCACCATCAAAGTTGATTGATCAGTGCCTGTAAAACAACCAGGATGACGTCACAATCACAAGATGATAAGAATAACATTGGCTCGCTTTTTAAACCACCCATGCTTAAACGTAATGAATACAACATCTGGGAGAGAAGGATGGGTCCCCATGTTCCTATGGTGCCAAGTGCTGAGGATGCAAAGAAGTTCGTTCCTAAACCAACTGAAAACTATACTGAAACTGATTTTCAAAAGTTCGAACTCGATGCCAAAGCATTTAGCATCATAGCATCTGCATTACCCAATGAGATCTATGCTGGACTGTTACATTGTAACAGTGCCAAAGAACTATGGGATGCACTGAAGGAACAGTTTGGGGGAACTGAAGAAGTCATTGAAAACAATAGGGAAATTCTGAATCAGCAGTATGAAACATTTTGTCACATCAAGGGTGAATCATTGACTCAGCAATTTGAGCGATTCAGTTGTCTCATTAGTGAACTAAGGCTTGTTAAAGTAACATTTCCAAATTCAACTCAAAATAGCAGGTTCCTTAGGTCACTACCAGAAAAATGGGATACCATAGCTTTTGTTACTAGAAACTCTGCTGAGTTCAAGGATCTGACCCTGACCCAACTTCATGGTAGACTCCTGACCTATGAAAGGGAGTTGAACTAGAAAAAGAAGTTGCAAGAGTCTGGCAAAGTTGCTGATGATTACTCATTCGGTAGCACAACTCTTTTTGGTCAGGAAGAATCTGGTAGAAGTGGTAAGGTTCAGGGTTATGATCACTTCATTGATATAACTGCTGGTGGAAAATTTAACAACCCTGGTCCTCACTCTGCAAATTATGCTTTTACTGCAAATTGTGAAAACCAGATGTCAGATAACTTGTGCTTTGAACTCAATGATTTGCAACACTTTGATCCCACTGACTTAGAAGAGATTGACATTTTGCATCAATTGGCTTTGCTTAGTGTAAGAACAAGCAAATTCTACAAAAGAACATGGAGAAAATTCCTAGGGTTACATGGGAATTTAAGGGTGGGGTTGGATAAATCAAAAATTAAGTGCTACAAGTGCAATAGGCTAGGGCACTTTGCTAGGGAATGCAGAAGTCAAAACACTGGTCCAATAATTACTCATCCCAGCTCAAACCCTAGACCACAAAATCAAAGCACTGTGCACTATACCCAATATACCCCTGCAGCCCATGTTAACACTGCTCACTATGCTGCTACCCCTGTGCCTGTGCATTATGTCCAAACCACTGTTCCACAAATTCAGTACATTCAAACCCCTGTCCCTCAGGCACAAGTGCAACCTGTTGCACCTCAAACAGCTGCTCCAGCAGTGGTACAACCAGATCAGCAAAGCTTCTTCACTCAAGGCTTTGTTGACTGGAGTAGCATGCCTGATGAGCTTGGTGATGAAAATTTTGCACTCTATGCTTTTAATGAACCTTCTAATGAAGAATTTTGTTTGATGGAATTAGAGTCAATACCAGAGGGGGTAGAAACTGAAGGTGAAAAACTAAGTGCTGAAACAGTGGATGAGGTGACTGAAGCAGTGGTTACTGCAGTTGCTGGTGAACTGCTGCTGGGAGAAAATTCAGAAACCCTGATTGAACCACTGACAGATCCTTGGTCCAAAGAAGACAAGGAAGAAGAGGAAGAAAAGAGAGCAGGTGAGAAAGAAGTAAGAGCTGATGATGAAGAAAATCATCAATGTGAGTGTGCCATGATGGCTGCTGCCAAGGTATCACCTCAAGTTCTTGAAAAACTGTGTTCAGACAAGTGCATTATTGCATTTGCTAACATCAAAGAGGTAAATGAAAACCTTAGGGATAAAATCTTAACTGATGAAGTCAAATTTGAAAAGTCATTAAAAGAGCTTAGAAACAAATTGGCTGAAAAAGATAAAGAGATCAGCAGTCTCAAAGAAGAGCAAAGCATAACCAAAACTCAACTCCAAACTATGGTAGAAAAATACCAAGTTTGCAAAAAGGATTTAGAGTCCACCCAAATCACATGTGAAAAATGGGTGGAATCCTGCAAAGGATATGAGGTGATGCTTGAAAAACAGATTAAAAGCAATGTGAAATTTGGTGTTGGTTATAGAAAATATGATAATGAAAGCACTGCTTTTGAAAAATCTGTTCAAACCACTGATGTAACCACTGAGTTCAACCCCACAAACAAGAATGTCCAAGAAGTGAAAATCACTGATAAACTTGGTAACAAAATCACACTTGACAGACCAGTGGGATCCTCTACTTTTGAGGAGCTTGAGAAATACCAGTTTAAACCCACATGGTCTTATGAGTGTGACATTCTTGAAAATTTCAAGCCCATGGACTTTACAACCACTGATGGTGTCAAAGCTCCAAAAGCAAAAGTCATTCCTCTTAAGGACATCCCAACAGAGGTTAAAAACTCTATTGCAAAGGAGTCTGAAAAGAGAAAGAAGAGAGAAAAGATCAATAACTTGTTTTGTGAATTTTGTGAAAAGAGAAACCATCTAACAAAAGACTGTTTTCATCTAAAAGCATATGATCTAAACAAAACAAGTGTCATTGTTCTTGCTGAAAGCTGCATCATCTGTGGTAAAACAAACCACAAAACTCAAGCATGTGTGTATCTCAAAAACTTTGATGTGAAAAAGAATGAATACACTGCTAAAACATCCTTGAGTCCATCAACATCATCTGTCAAATTCACCAAGAACCAACCACTGTTTGTGCCAGTTCAAAAAGCTGTCACAAAACAGTTGAACCAAACATCTGTCAAAAGAGATGTTCAGGTTACTGATGCATCCCCTGCCAACCGGTTCAGAAAAGGCAAGGAACAATCATCTTACCAAAGGATTCCACACGTTTATGAGACCTACAAAAGGCCCTCTAAACCCAGAGTGAACAGGCATCCTTTTGGGTACCAACAGGTGATTGGGCTAAACCCACAACAGTGGTTAGAAAGAAACAGTCCTAAAACTATCCAAACCCTTGACCTAACCTCTGTCCATCAATCTGCACTCATCCCAGACACTGTTGAGACCCCATCCAAAGTCTTATTGGCTTTGGAAACCCTAATGAACTAATCCTTTACTTCATATGCATGGAGCTTTTGCATGCTTAGATAGCCTTTGGTATGTAGATAGTGGAGGCTCCAGGCACATGACAGGATGTAAAGCCCTACTCAAAGATTTCAAAATTCATGGAGGGGGTGATATATCCTTTGGGAATAATAGTAAAGGAAAAGTTCTGGGATCTGGTACAGTGCAGTCTGGAAATGTAAAATTTGAAAAGGTCAATCTGATAGACAATCTGAAATTCAAACTCCTGAGTGTTTCACAAATGAGTGATAAGGGGTATGGGTCATTCTTCACAAAGGAGTGTTGTAGGATTGTTGGACCAGAAATGGTCTAAAAGATTGAAGCAATAATAAAAACTGGAAAAAAAAACTTGTTGCTTAAAGAAGTGGCAATGTTTATGTTGTTGATATGTCAAAAGAGTGTCCCAGAGCTGATGCTTGTCTGTTCTCAGTTGCCTCTAACAAAGAGACATAACTTTGGCACAGGAGACTGGGGCACACAAATCTCAAGACAATCACTGAAATTTCAAAAAATGGCCTTGTAAGAGGTTTACCTCAAAAATTGTTTTCATGTCCTGAGCATTGTGTTTCCTGTTTAAAAGGAAAACAACATAAAAGCTCCTTTAAGTCCATTGAAGAGTCCAAAACAACCCAGTGTTTGCAAATGCTGCACATGAATCTGTTTGGCCCAGTTCAAGTCATGAGTCTCAAGAAAAAGAGATATTGTTTGGTTATTATTGATAACTTCTCTAGGTTTACATGGACTTTCTTCTTACACTCAAAAGATGAGACTACAGGCATTTTGCAAGACTTTGTGACACAGGTTGAAAAGCAATTTGACCTTCCAGTAAAAGTCTTCAGGAGTGACAATGGCACAGAATTCAAAAATAAGGAGTTGGATGCCTTCTGTGTGAAGAAATGGATTGTAAGGCAGTACAACATCCCTAGAACACCAGAGCAAAATGGGGTAGTTGAAAGAAAGAACAGAACTTTTATTGAGGCTGCCAGAACCATGCTTGCTAATTCAGGTTTGCCATTAACTTTTTGGGCAGAGGCAGTAAACACTGCTTGCAATGTCCAAAACAGAGTTTTAATAAACCCCAGGCACAAAAAGACTGCCTATGAAATTCTGTATAAAATCAAACCACTGATCTCATACTTCAAGGTATTTGGCTGCCTATGCTTTATTTTGAACTTAAAAGATTCCATCTCAAAATTTGCAGCCAAAGCAGATTGTGGTTATCATCTGGGATACTCAACCATTGCCAAGGCCTACAATGTGTTTAATACACGGACCAAAGCAGTGGAGGAGACCTTAAATGTAAAGTTTAATGAACTTTCATCAATGAAAATCCCAGCAAATCCTGCAGATTTGTTTGATCTTGATAAATTCACTTTTGAAAATACTGCTGTCAAGACTAACAGTGCAGGTCCATCAGAGGATTCATCATCAGACTATAGGTATGAAATCATCATCCCTCAAAAGTCTGCCACAATGGGAAAAGCATCAGTAGTACAAAACAGCTGTCAAAGCTCAACCACTGCTACCTCAACAGTTGTTGACCAAAGTAGCCCATCAACCACTACTTCCATATCATCAAACACTGCTAACAAAAGTCCCCAAACAGTGGATAAAAGTCAGCATGTGTCCCCACCATTACCTCTTATTCCACCACCTTTTGAAGTCACTGCTGGATCATCAAAGTCACCAGCAGTGGTTAGCTCAGATGATACACATTTGCAGCCTTCACCAACAAATGTCATCATACCATACCAAGGAGATTTAATCTTCTTGAGATCTCATCCACCTGATCAAATCATTGGCAACATCAATGAAGGGGTGCTCACAAGAAGCCAAACCCAAAACAATTGTCTTTTTGCTGGTTTTCTATCACTCCATCAGCCAGTCAAGTACCAAGAGGCACTGAAAGACAACAGCTTGGTAGAAGCCATGCAAGAAGAGCTCCAACAGTTTAAAAGACAACAAGTATGGGAGCTTGTACCACTGCCAGAAAATGTAAGTCCCATTGGCACAAAGTGGGTCTTCAAAAACAAAACTGATGAAAGGGGCATTGTTGTTAAGAATAAAGCCAGGCTTGTGGTTCAAGGTTACAGACAGGAAGAGGGGATTGATTATGATGAAACATTCGCCCCTGTATCCAGATTGGAAGCTATAAGACTGTTCCTGGCCTTTGCTGTCAACCACAACATGAAGGTGTTCCAAATGGATATCAAAAGTGCTTTCCTTAATGGTACAATTCAAGAAGAGGTGTATGTCTGTCAACCTCCAGGTTTTGAGGATCCATTTTATCCAGATCATGTCTACAGGCTAAACAAAGCCTTGTATGGCCTTAAACAAGCACCTAGGGCCTGGTATGAAACTCTTTCCACCTTTCTACTCTCAAATGGTTTCAAAAGAGGTACCATTGATAAAACACTGTTTCTAAAATGGAGAGGAAAGGATTTAATGATTGTCCAAATTTATGTGGATGACATTATTTTTGGAAGCACATGTAATAAAATGTGTGAAGAGTTTAGGGAACTCATGACAGCTGAGTTTGAAATGAGTGCAATGGGTGAGCTGCAATGCTTTCTTGGTCTCCAAGTTCAGCAAATGCAAAATGGAACTTTCATTCATCAAAGCAAATATGCTAAAGAACTCTTAAATAAATTTGATATGAATGATTGTAAACCATGCAGCACACCCATGGCAACAAATAAGCTTTTCATGTCTGATGAAAAGGATGAGCTGATTGACCAAACACTTTATAGAAGCATGATTGGGTCTTTACTGTACCTAACTGCATCTAGACCAGACATCATGTTTGCAACATGTGTCTGTGCAAGAAGTCAATCAGCTCCCAGAAAATCAAACCTCATTGCTGTAAAAAGGATCTTCAGATACATAAAAGGTGCTCCCACACTTGGTATCTGGTATCCGGCTAATGGGAATATCAAGCTTTCAGGCTTTTCAGACAGTGACTTTGCTGGATGTAACACCACAAGGAAGTCCACTTCAGGAGGGTGCCAGTTTCTAGGCGATTGCTTGGTCTCTTGGCAAAGCAAAAAGCAAGCAGCTGTTTCAACATCCACTGCTGAAGCTGAATACATTGCTGCTGCAAGCTGTACAGCCCAACTCATGTGGCTTCAAAATCAGTTACTGGATTTTTGTATCACTGCCTTAAAGACACCACTCATGTTGGATAGCCAGGCATCAGAAAATATCATCAAAAATCCAATTTCCCATTCAACCACCAAACACATCGACATCAGACATCACTTTGTGAGGGATTGCTATGACAAGGGTTTGATTTCTCTGCATCATGTTCCAACTAAAGACCAATTGGCAGATGTGCTCACAAAAGCATTAGATACATATACCTTTGAAAGCTTGGTCTCTAGGATTGGCATGCTAAACATGGAATAACAAGCAAAATCTTGTTTTTCTATGAATAAAAGCATTAAAATGTTTTCCGAAAATCAAAAATCCATCCTTAAAAATAGCTAAAAATGAAGTTTTCATTAAAATCCTTAAAAGTCTGTCATAACCACTGATTGTTCAAAAGTCTGCTCTACTTCAAAGTCTGTCCACTACTGAAAGTCAACCTCTGTTCTCTCATTTCTTTGATAAATACTGTTGTTCAAAAGCAGTGTCTTACCCACTGATATGCTATCCACTAATAGTGAAAATCATCCACTGCTTCCATTTGTTACTGTTGTAACCACTGTCTTCATCAGTAACTTTCATAAAAGTATTGTCCTTCATTTCATCAGGGGTTGGCATGTGGGCAGTACATAGTGGTCAGACCTTTTGTAACCGCTATTCACTTTTCCCTATAAAACCCCCATTCAAAACCCAAAACAGGGTTTTACTGTCGAATTGAATTCTTAAAAATTTTCTTCTCAAAGAAGTTTTTCCTCAAATTCCTTCACAACCTTCTTCGATCATCATCTCCAAAATGACAAAATCGAAGTCATCTGCAACACCCACTTCCAAATCATCATCAAAAGGAGCCTCTCAAAAGGCAAAACCCACTGAAATTCCACACAAAACGTCTCACAACCTTCTGGGTCTTCTCACAAAACCCGGCACCACTAATATCTTCGACTCCATCCTTGATATCATGTCTGCATCAAAGTACAAAACTTTGTTAACAGCAGATGCACCAATTTACTTGGCAACCCAAAGAGAGTTTTGGAAGAATGCAACCCTTGAAAAAGGTGAAACTGTAATAGCCATTAACTCTTCTCTAAAGGGTAAAAATGTAAAGATTACACCACAACCCATCTCGGAGGTCTTTCAACTCGACGATCAGAAAGGTATAATTTCTTTCCCTAAAAACGAGTTAAAAATTGACTTCATTGAAAGAGGGTATGCAGATACAATGATGAAGAAGGATAGCTTACAAAAAGGTTTCTTCCCTTATGCAACAAGGTTTTTATTCCATACCCTCCTAATGTGTGTTTCAAACAAAACCACTACTTTTAATGAAATACCATTAAAAATTCAAAACCTGGGATTTGCTATTCTTCAAGGAGAAAATTTCAATTATTCTCGGGAAATTTTTAATGATTTGGTTAAAAATGTTGAAACAAAGGCATTCTTACTGTTTCCAAGATTTCCAAGTTATTATTTTGAAAAGAAACTGGGTAAGAATGATCCTTCTGCAATAAAACAAGGTGAATCTCTTCAAATGCACAGCTTAACTGCTGAAACTTTTACAAGAATGTCAACACCTTGCAAAACACAAGCAGAGGTGCCTGAGCAGAATTTAGCAACTACCACTACTCCTCAGGTATCTGCTGCTGTGCCCACTGCTCAAGGTGATCAAAGTAGCAAAACAACTGCTTTGAAACCCACACCTTTAATCACCAAAAAGCCAAACAAAAAGAAAACTCAAAAACCCCCCAAATCCATCAAAAAGGCAACTCTGGAGGATGAGATACCAGAGCTGATGCCAGTGACAGCACAAAAGTCACAAGAAACCACTGCTGCTACTTCCTCACAGCAGTTGGTACAAATATCTCAATCCATAACCGATACTCCTCCTGCTTCTTCTAAAAAAGAACAGGTTGTACATATTGGGACACCACAATATGATGCTCTGGAATCACTTGTTTCCATCATCCACAGCCCAATGCCCAGGGAAAATTCCCTTCTAACACCAAACCTCACATTCACAATTCCTCCACCAACTAGACTTTTGTTGGAAGCAATTGATTTGAACCAGGCACAAACCAGTCCTTCTCAATCACCTATCAATGAGAACATGCCTCAACAAATGACTGGGTCTGATGTATCAATCTTTGCTATCCCACCAACACAACCTGAGGAGGTTACACCCCTTGAGTTACAAGTAACTCTTGGTGGTAATTCAAGTGAAGCAGCCACTACAAGTGTTGAACCCACTGGTTTACATTTGGACAGTGGTTACATTAATAAGACTTCCTTGGAGGCAATTCCTTCCATAACACCTCTGACATCCACCAGTGGTTTTGTTTTGACCACTTGCAACATCAAAAGGCTGTCAAGTGTTGAAGGAAGAAGACCCCAGTACCAAGAAAAAGGGGCATCAGTGGTAAATGTTTGGAGTACACTCCCTACCTCAACCACTGATAAAACCACTGCTAGTGGGAAATCAGATGATCCCATTAAATTGGGTGATGGTTTAAAATATCTGGAATTGACGGAACGAGTTGACAAACTGGATACAACTGTTGCAGATATCAAAGACATGCTACAACAGTTGTTGAAAGTACAAAAAATGCAATCCACTGTTGTTCCACCTGAAGCACCTGCTCCACCACAAGCACCTGCTGCAAATGAGCTCTGGAATCTATTTCAACCTTTTCTCCAACAACAAAAACAAATGACTGATCAGCAACATGAAATACATGAACAAGAGCTGAGAAACACAATGGAGTCTAGGTTCAAGAACACACAAGCAGACATCAAGGCTCTCAAGGCCCACATATTGAACACCACTGGAACTGCTCCTCCAACTGTTCTCTTCATTGATCAATTACCCCCAGATAATGCCAAAAAGGGGGAGAAAATTAAAGAATGGAAGAAAAAGGGAGTAGATGATGGTCTCTACATAGAACCAGAAATGGAGAATATGACCAAGCAGATACCTTTGTCAGATGGTAGCAAAAAGGTTAATGTTACCCAAAATGCACTTGATGAAGCTATAGCGAGTGTAAAAAGGGACAGAGCGGCAAAGGATATGTCAAGGTGGAATAAGGAGAAAAGAGCTTACATGGAGCTGAATGCGCAGGGTTGTTCTGGGCTAAAGGATGTTCAAACTCCTGAGCTAAAAAGAAATCTCACTAGAAAAGTGAGGAAACCCAAGTCCACACCATCCAGATTCACAAAGCATACTCCAAAACCACCATCCAAAAGCCCCCAACATCAAACCTCCATCCAAACAGCTGTTGTAACTCCTGCTGTATCAACTACTGCTGGTACTTCAGAGGTTTCAACATCTGTTATCACTTCAACACACACCACTTCAACACACACCACAACCATTGTCTTACCACCACCATCATCACCACCAAAAACAACATCACCACCATCACCTCCTGCCAAAAAGCAGAAGACAACAGATGTTACAACATCTGTTGTAATGACAACAGTGGTTGAAACACCAGTTGTTTCAACAGCTGTTAGTCAAACACAAATCACTGCCACTCAAATCACCACCACTGATCCACCCAAAACATCATCTGCCTCTCCTAAAAAAAAAGAAGGAGGATTTTCATACCAGATGATGATTCACCATCACCACCACCAACATCTTCAAAATCTCTATCACCTGTTACAATACCCAAACCTGTCCCTCTCTCATCAGCTCAAATTCAAAAGCCCTTAGCTCCTGCAGGTGTTCAATTCCCTCTTGAACTTATAGCAGTCAGAGAAGAAATCAAATCTTTCTACTATGAGGATGACCCTGCTAAAAGGAAATTGCCATCTGTTGAAGGATATCCCAGGCCTAACAATATTGAAGAATATTTGAAAATCAAGGCTAAGCAAGCAGAGGATATCTCAAAAAGAAATACACATGGGAAATCTGATAGAGAAATTCAACAGAATTATCAATACTTGCTCACACAAGTCAGATCTTTAGAGCAGTTTGCAAAAAATGTTTGTCAATAAATCTCAGAGAGAGCAGATGAAACTCTGAGAAAAGACTACATTGAAAGCATCATGGCAACCAAGAAGTACAAAGGAGAAAAAACACATGTACAAAGAGTGGACCATTCCTGAGCTTGAAAAAGAAGCAGCCAGGATTCAAGATATGATCAAGAATAAGGTCAAACACACTCCTCCAGATTGGGAAAAATTCAAAAAGAATGTACCTGATAAACAGGTAGAGCTGAGAAGAATGAAAGAGGAATTGGTTGTTGCTGATTATGGGTCCAAAAATTAAGTGATGAGATGGAAAGAAGATAAAGTCAGGGCTACTTACAAAAGCTTGGAGAAATTAAGAAAGACAGATCCTACTGCTCCATAAAAGCCTGGCTATCCTGAAGCAGAGGTTTCAAAAAGACCATCAAAGCTGCAAATCAGGAGAGCCACTGCTCCAGCTGGTGTAGCCATCTTTAAAAGAAGGCAACAAAAACAGTTGGGTGCTGAAACCATTCAAGAACTAATAGAAGGAGATGCCCTTGTAAAAGAAGGCATCAAGAAAATGATTATAGAAACTCTTGGATTGGATCAACCTGCAAGTACTGCTCAGACAGTCATCAATAGGCCAGCTTCACCAAACACCTCATCAAAAAAAAAATCTCCCAAGAAACCCACCAGGCTCAAAAGTACAAAAGTGGGAAACTGACAAACAGACCCATGTACTGACTATGATCAGGTCTAGTGGAGAAGTGAAGAAAATATCAAGGGAACAAGCACTTGGCCTAAGTCTTGAAGATATGCAGGATCTCCTTGATCTTCCACATAGTAGGGATGAAGATGACACAGATGCCCTAGACTTTGAGTTACAGCTTAAAGGTCAGATAAGGGAACTATTGATGAGGCAATAAAGTTCGGCAATAATGAAGGGTTTTGGCATTATCTGTTCCAGGGGAGATTGTTGGGATTGAACCCTACCAAAGGAACATATAATTAAAGCCAAAACTGGATCAGAGCAGTGGATCCAGAATAAGCAGATGTTATGTTTACATGTCTATCCCCTTGAAAGTGGTTTCAACATCTGCTGACCTCCTATCTACTGATCGTATAAACTGCTGACCTTCAAACTACTGATCATGTAAAAGACTGATAAAAGACTAAAGCTCTGCTACTCAATCTACTGCCTTGAGTCAAGCTCTGCTGATCCGGACAAGTACTGCTGGGTTCACATTAGTGGAAGGATGCAGCAGTTGTTTAGATGTCTTTTTGTAATGAAATGTAATAACAGTAGTTAGCATAGCAGAGGTTGTATAGATCAGAGGTTAGAGTTTGTTAGGAGGTTAGATGTCACTTTCATGGTGACGTCAGCTTAGATGCTTCAGTGGTTTGCTCGTGCCTATAAATAAAACAGTGCTCTGTACTGTTCTATTAGCTCTTTGCAAAATATTCTTCTTGCACGAACAAACACTGTGAGCTCAGGCTGAGGGGGAGTTTGTATTCAGACATTGCATTGTAATCGTTATTGAAATAAATTCAATCTTTCGGTTCTTTGTGGAAAATGTTTGATTAAAGTAATTCTCTCGTTTTGATTGTGTGCAAAGTTTGTTTCCATCTTAATTCCGCTGCACAACTCATCCATCTTCATCTTAATTCAAACGTAAAAACACAATCAAAACCAAACTCAGATCCTAACATTATCCTTGATAAGATACATGAATCAAAGCCTTGGTTTTAATGTCTTTTGTTTTCAAAATCCTTTATGGAACTTCTTTCATGGTTTGTAAGTTAAACTTGAAGTTGATGGTTGGTACTAAACAATTTGGTTTGTATTATTTTGAAACGCATTAGTGGATGAACATCATGGTTTTAATCATATAGTTGTTTGTTATAATTGAATGCAATCATATTAAGCAAGTCACACATCGTACGCTTCCGCAAAAGTCAGGGTGTGACAAAAACGATAAGATTTTTAGAGGGAAGACTCCTAAAGTTATGGATGTAATCGGGTGTGGTAAATCTTTGTCGTTTTTATGGTTTAAACATAGGTCGAAGTTTAAACACATTAGGTGGAAGGATTGGTGTATTTTTCCGTTATACATATTGTAATAGGTTGTTGTTTTGGCGGTCCTCAGTTTAAGGACTTTCCCGTTTTTTGAATGAAAGTCATTGTTAAAAAAACAAATAAAATATCTAACAATAATTTAAATGTGTAAAAAATAACAAGTCTAGGAGCTTATATTATATGATATTATATTATATATATATTTTAAAATTATATATATATATATATATGTATATTTTAAAATTAAAATTAAAAGCTAATGAATAGTTATTTTTATTTTATAATGATATATAGTTTTTTAATACTATTCATTATATATTTTTATATTTTATATTTTATATTTTAAAATTAGAAGTTAATGAATAGTAATTTTAATTTTATAATAATATATAGTTTTTTAATACTATTCATTAATTTTAATTTTATAATAAAATATATAGTTTTTTTTAATACTTTTATTATTTTAATATTATAATAATAGTTATTTTCTTTACTTTTTAACTTTAAGTATTCCTTTAATATCACGGGTTGGGATAAGCTTGGTGTCAATCGGTATCGAGCCAGTACTAGTATCGAAAATGTCGCTACGGTCCTGTTCGGTATCGGTACATGAAGGTAAAAACCGACACTAGTACAGAAAACACCAAAAGTTGGTGCCGAATTGATATTTGAATTCTTTTGGTTCGGAAAATTTAGTGCTGCTACCCGGTACCATTTGCTAATCCCTGATCACGGGTACCATACGAACAACAACGGTATTGTGAAACTTTTTTTTTGTTGATTTTTTTCAACTTTTAATTTTTTCTTTTTTAAGTTTCAGGGGTAGGGATGAGCTCGGTGCCAACCGATACAGAATCGGTACTGATATAGAAAATACCAGTTACGGTACCGGTATATGAAGGTAAAAATGGTGGTGAACCGGTAACAGGAACGCCAAAAGTCATTACCGAATTGGTACTTAAGATCTTTCGGTTCGGTAATTTTGGTACCGGTACCTAGAACCATTTGCTCATCTCTGACCACGGGTTTCATACGAACAACATCGTTACCATACAACTTTTTTGTTGATTTTCTTTTGCTTATCTTTTAGTGTTTTTTTTCTACACTTTCTTTTTATTCTTGTCAGCAGTTCCGTTCGCAACGCGCTCAATGTGATTTCAAAACACATGTAAAACACATACTAAATGACAAAAGAAATTTGCCGCAACGCGGTTAACTTCTTTAAACCTAGTTTACTAAAAATATAAAGAGCGACTATGGATGAAAATTAACCCATTGGCATGTGCCATCTTGACTGTTTTATGATATTTGATTAACTTGACCAACATAATCCACCCTTCTATAAACCTGGAGGGTATGGGGGCCGGTCCTATGCCGGCAAGCCTCGGCGCCGGACCCCCACACCGCCTCCCTCCGGAGCCTCCCGGCTTCTCCGTCTTCCTAGCGACGATAACGACGGGCCTGCTTTCTCCCTCTCTCTCATCTTTCTCTCTCCTCTCTCTCTCTATCTCTCTCTAAAATCAAATTAATTTATATTTTTCATTGTTTTTATAAATGGTGTGGGGCCCCATCCTCCATCTGTAACACCCGTCTAATTTTACATGGATTTAATATATTTATTCATACCATATTATATGAAAATGTCTAAGTTGTGACATAATATTCCATAAGTAGGGTTCAAAAGTAACAACATTTTGTCGACTAACGACTAAATCAAAACATTCAAAGTTGTTTACAATTCACAAACGTAGTCTATTAAGGATTTAAAACATTGCGGAAGCTTCAAAAGTAGTGTTCGGTTCTTTGTCAGTTGCTTGATCACCATCCGTAAGTTCACCAACATCACCTAATGTCAAAACCACATCAAAGGTTAATTTTGACAATAATGAAACACGTATAATCGAAATCTAGCATCAAAACAATTGAAAACAATTAAAATTCTCGGATCAGGGTCGCTCGCGCCTCGCGAGAACCCCTCGCGTGTCACGGCGTGTTTCATGTACCCTTCCGCGTGGCGCGGGGGGTCATGTTTTCCAGCAGGTTATGTTTATTGAGCTGCATTTTCTGCCAGCTCCGGAAAACTCATATTTTAACTTCAAATGTGCATATCTTTTGACTCGTAAGTCCGTTTTAGGTGATTCTTGTTCCTATGCGTCTGTAAATTCAATACCAACGTAACCACACTACTTTCGATATAAAAAGTTTGATTTCCGGACCGAATAAATAAAAGTCGTTTATGTGCTAATCGACCCATTCTAACTTTACTTACTTAATTACCATTTAACTATCAAGCCTGTGGCGTCTTATGCCCATCATCCGGGGTTTAACATCACTTGCATTACCTTACCCAAATTCCATTGTTTAATGCTTTTGTGATCTACATCGCCAATGCTATTAGTTAAGACACTATCTCTACAATTGACACACTTATTCGACCCGTTGGCTCATCTTGTGGAAAAATCCTCCATTATGATGACTAACAAATGGTTCTCTCTTAAAGCTACTCTATTGATTCCAATAACGATCATGATTACTAAAATCAACATAACTATTAATCAACAACACAACTATGCATAATTTAACAACAATTCATTGATTGTAACGGGTCAAGTTACATACCTTAGCGCACGCCCTTCAACCGCAAATCACCACCGGCTTGTCCACTCGACGTTCCGGTATCCTTTCCTATAGAGTTCAATTTTTATCACATTTAGAACTCTTTTGTAATCACATTTTGCATGTTTATTTATCAAGTCTCTAGCTTATCTCTTAGCCCTAATTTCACATCAATCAACCATTTTACATGATTGTTAGCTTCTAAATTTCTGAAATCACTTCAAAATTGTCAAATTACACTAGAACAACACCCAATATCCTAGTGTTCATCAATTTACACATAACCCATTAATCACCTACAATGGTGTTCATAATTTTCACTAAAATTTCACAAGATTTCAACTTGTATTTTTCTAGGGTTTGTCCCTAGCCATTATATGGTTCCTAATTCATCATATATCAAACATGCAACCATGAATTTCAGATTTTCCCAATTTCATGAGAATTTCAAGTTGAGAGTTTTCATCAAATTTTACATACATTGTAATCCTCTTGTGATGAGGATCAGTAATCTATGTTCGGATTTTGATTTGGGACAGAATTTAACCTTCAATTGATGGATTTTGTGGAGTTAGGGTTTAGTGAGAACTCCTGGTCGCTCCCTTGCGTTTTTTGATCGACCCAGCACACTAATTTGTGTGTTTGGTTTTTATTTAATTTGTTTTAATAAATTCTAGTTTCAAGTTCTACAACTTAGGTCCCTCCACTTTTGTTTATCTAATAACTTTGGTTATTTTAACCCTATTTCAAGTTATTTCTAAACTTGTAGTTAACTAGGTTAAAATTCCTAGTTAGTAAATTCTTGTTTATTTAAACTTTATAATTCAAATATAAAGTTTTACATTTTCGGGGTGTTACAAGTCCACCCCCCTTAAAAAGGGTTTCATCCCCGAAACCGAAGTACGTACCAAATAATGTAGGGTGGAGACGTCGCATCTCCTCTTCGGACTCCCACGTAGTGTCCGAACCTTTCCTATGCTCCCATTTGACCACGACTTGATTAATCACTTTGTTCCTCAAATTCTTCTCTTTACGATCTAAAATCGCAATTGGTTTTACTGCATAGTTGAGGCTGTTATCCACCTCGATATCATCGTAGTGGATACGAGCAGTTTCGTCTGCCAAACATTTTCGGAGATGTGACACGTGAAATGTACTATGAATCCCACTCAACTCCTCGGGTAATTCGAGATGATAAGCTACCTTACCCACCCGTTCGATGATTCTGAATGGCCCAATAAATCTTGGGCTCAACTTTCCTCTTTTTCTGAATCGTATTATTCCCTTCCACGGCGATACTTTCAGCATTACTTTATCACCCACTTGAAATTCAATCGGCCTGTTTCTGTAGGATCGTGATCTGACCCAAACGAGTCATTCCGAGGAGTTTAACTTCGTTTCAGAGGCGGAAACTAAGAAACAAAGATAGAAACAGCTTTATCTTCACCTTAAAACACTGATTGTATTGAATAAATGTTGTGTACAATCAATCTTCACACCGGCAGCACTTCGGTATGGAATACAAGGGACTGATCTATAATTTCGCTCATGGAACACCTATTTATAGTGCTATGATTTCGCTTATGTGTGCATGTACACAAAAGCGAAACCCCTACATGACCAAATGAGCGAAATCACCTTTACATGACCCTATAAGCGAAATCAGCTCCTAAAACACATACAATCTATTTTGTCATCTAGTGAATATTACATTCTATTTCACGTGAGTTGTTGTTGCTGATGTAAGCAATTAGATCACTTGGATGATGTCATCATCAAGAATGATGACATCATTCTTGTTCCGAACCGCAACGAACCCAAGACTCGATGTAAGACGAAGACGACAAATGTGTGCATCAACAGACTCCCCCTCAGATGTTGACGAGTCTCACATGTCGAGTCTTTGCATCTTCAGTCTTGATCAGTCTTTGAGCTTCATTCTTTCTCTCAAAATTAACAGACTCCCCCTTGCAATGTGCTGGCATTCCGTTAGTTCTTCAGCATCATCTGCTTCAGGATCGTAATCTGGCTGACTCTTTCTGAGGTTGTTCCAAGATCATAACCTGGCTCTCATCCAGCTCAGGATCATCAATCCAGCTCATTCTTAAACCTGCATAAACTCACTCTACCTAAAAGTAAATTTCACACATTTAACAATTCAATGTATGCACTAACACTGACTCTCCCTAAAAAATAACTCAATAATCTTGATGAATCATTTTAAAATTTGATCATTTTTCTTTTCAAAACACATTTTCCCAAACCATTTATTCATCATGTCTAGCACTTTGGAATTTTGACAATCAGCTCTCCAACATCAGTTGTCGAAAATCTTTTTGGATTTTTTCAAAAATTTATGCTAAAACACACTAAAAATCTTTTTGGATTTTTTAATGTAAAGAAATGCAGTAAAGAAATATCTACAAACAATATTTTTGTGAGTTCGTGCAAGAGGATCATATCATTTTATGACAAGTCACAAGTACCGTTGAGCTTAGTTACACATTAAGAATTAAACAATTCACTTAGATTGCCAATATACTGATCCACTTAAATTTTCACACAAATTTCAAACTGATTCAGGATATGAGTTAGGTGTTTTAAGAACTTAAACTCATTCATGTGTCCCACCTCTTGAATATACTCCCGTATCCAGATCCCAATATTCAGTCTTACAGGTGAGTATACCACAGATGATATCTGTAAGGGGTTAAATTGCAAGGGCCATGAGAGCTCAGGTCGATCTTTCAATACGCAGAGAGATGACGGCTTCGACTTTTGGTGGGTCCCCTTTAGAGGATCTTTTGTATTACAACAGCAATGACTATCAATTTTATTGTTTCATCAATTTGCTGAGGGCTGCGCTATATTTCAAGCATGCGGAAAGTATTCTCCGGGGACTAGGCCATTGCTTCCGCAAAATCAGAAGTCTCGGGATAATACCCCAGATATCACTGAGCATAAAGACCTAGTATCTCAGAAAGAGGGACCTTTGAAACGAGATTTCAGGGGTTACCTATATATCCAAGTAGTGTTCCCCACGAAACAAGCAAGTTTGAATTTTAGTTTATATCCCGAAAAAGTTTACTAAATGTATGAAAACCTATCGGCATATCATCAGTGAGACTGTTTAACGCTATATAAACAATACATTTCTTTAGCATACTGTGACCGTCTACTGATGTACTATCATTTCCTCTTCTTTGACACAAAAACTCATTTTTGATTTTATCATGTTTTTGTATTTTCAAATTTTCTAATGTTTTTGGATTTTCTGAAAATTTCTACTCCCCTAAAATGCAAACACATTTTAGGAAATTTGAAAACAAACTGTACAATAAACTTGACAACCGATATCGAATCGCTTCAAATCGCCATCCACTAGGCATAAACAATCAGAACTCCCCCTTTCACAAAACTATTTTCTCATAATGATTTCAAAACACTTAAGTTTGTTTTAATCAGAATGATTTTTCCGGAAAATAAGTTTTGTTGGTTTTACCACTTGTAAAGTTAAGGGTTTGGTTCATCATATTGTCCATTCAATCTCTTGCATCAGGATTACATCAAGTTCAAACTAATGACCTTGAGTAATCACTATGTCAGAATCAACCTCTCACCACTTGTAAGAATATCCAAAACATATAACCACATGTAGGAATAAAACATCTACACAAATACATGTTACTAATCAAGATGCCGATTCCTGCTTCACACTTACCAACCTGGAAGCTCCGACAATTCACACTTATCCTGTAAAAATTTAACTTTTATAAGATTCAATCACACAATCAATTATCAAGAAAGATGCCGATTCCTGATCCACGATATAAACTTGGGATCTCCGGCGTAGTCCTAAGACTTCAAGGGAAACAGACTTCCATCCAAGTCTTCTCAGACTTGATGGCTTTCAGTTCTTGTGTAGTAGGGTTGTAAGTTGCCTTTTTAGTTGCATAAAAATATTTAACCCCCTTAGCTTTCCCATTCAACATTTTTCCAAAAATTTTCTTAACACTTCCATTGAATGTTTTCTCGACATCAAACTTAGTATTCTCGTTGTAAAACTGATTTGAGATATCAACCTTACCAACTTTCTGTTTAACTTCTTCAAATTTCAGTGATGGAAACTCATCATCATTCACTGAAATTTTCATCTCAACCTGTGGCTCTTCTGGCTTTGTGGAACCAGATTCATCGCCGACTTTCTCATCAACTTTCTTAACAACCCACACTTGGTTGTCATTCTCTTTCTTTTTATAAAAATTCTTTTTAGAACACTCACCAACCTCATAAGTTGAGTTTTCAAAAATTTTAAATTTTTCGGTTGGTGGTTCAATATCAACAACTTTTCCTTTCAACTTGTTAGAAACTCCCTGTTTTGACTTGGCATTTTTCGGACAGTTCCATGCAATGTGACCAGCTTCATTGCACTTATAACAGGTTCGAGTCTCTCTTTGATAAAACACTTCAGTTCCATTCTTCTTCTTTTCAGCAAGAAATTCTTGATTTGACTCTCTCCAGAATGGTTTCTTCTGTTCCTCTTCTACACTTCCACCTGACACAAATTCTGTTTTTGTTTTAGAATTTTTCAAATTTTTATGATTTTCTGGTGGAATAAATCCAAGACCTTTCTTTTTGTAACTACAATTTTTGTTTGGTTTCTTTTGAAAACCAGAACCAGAATTGTAACCCTTTTTCTTGTTTAGACGTTGTTGAACTCTTGAAGTGTACTTTTAAGGTTTTTCAATAAGATTTAAATCTTTTATTTCAGAAATATTAATTTCTATCATTTTGAAAACCTTTTTGATCATGTCAAAACGAACACTTCTTATTGGAAACTCTTTGTCAGAGTATAATTTGTCCGAATCATTTAAAGTGTATGAAACTTCAAATGCTTCATCATCCAAATTTGCTTTTGATAACAAAAATTCTTTACTATAAGACCGTTTAACCGACGACTTTGGACTGTTGACTGATGAATTTGACCCTCCAGACTCAGACTTTGACTCGGACTCCTCCTCAGTATCCAACACCTGATCGACCAACTTTTTGATTAACTCAGACTCATGATCAGTATCGGACGAGGTAAACGTGACGTCAATGTTATCTGGTAAAACGTCAGTTGTGTTGGTTTTTAGCTTTATATTGACTGCTTTTTCAAGTTGCTCCTCGTTTGGTTTTCTAGGAGAGTACTGATGCGTAGTCGAGTGTTATATATATTAGGTGTATATTTTAAGCCCCTTTAACACTTATTTTAGCCAAGTTTTAAATTTATAAAACACGATATTGTACTAACACTAAACACACATATGGGCAAGTGCACCCATCGTGAGCGTAGTATAGTGTTGGTAAGATACCGAGGTCGTCCAAGGACACAAGAGCTTTTAGTACCGGTTTATCCTCAACGTCTAATCAAAATAAAAAGTTTAGAAAAATGTTTTTAACTAAGAAAAGTAAAAACTAACTAAAATGCTGAAAATAAAATTAAAAATAAAAACAGATAGACAAGATGAATCACTTGGTTCCCACTCGTATCTAGTGTAACCTTTGATTATTTCCGCACTTTTGCACATAATTAAGAGATTATCTAAGTTATTGTAGTAGGCCCCTCTTTTGAAGGTGACGTTACCCTCACCCCAGTAGTTTGAGTCAGCAAGGATACAATCCTAAAAGGGTGGATTATTAGAAGATAATTAATTAAGTTATTAATGCAATATTATGGTAGGCCCCTCTTTTGGAGGTGATGTTACCCTCGACTAAGTAGTCTGAGTCAGCAGGGATACAGTCCTAAATAGCCGGGTTATAGTATTAATAGTAGTTAACTTAAGAGAGGATCAAAGAGTTTGGACCCCCGCCATCCAATACCGTTAAGTATTGAAGGAGGTCCTACTAAATTTGACCCAGGTCCATTGCAAGACCTCTAAACACTGAACAATGGCAAGACCTTTACCAAACCGTTCCCTTAACCCCCGACCAGGTAGCCAACATACCTCCATATAGACCGTGGATATATGAATGGTGAAAATCTTTTATTTTATATAGACAGTAAAATAATGCCAAGACACCACGGACAAACGATAAGGAAAGATCACCTTCAACATAAGCAACTAGTTATTAAAGTCATTAATACAAAACCAAATAAAAAGTGCAAAAGATTAGAAATAAAAAGTATTACACTAGACACTTTGTCTTCACCAAGTGATGTAAGAGACTTAGGCAAACATGGCCTTGATTGTCAAGAACTCTTACGATCAATCTTGGATCCCGAGACGACTCACACACTCTACGATGAACAATGGATGATGGTGGTGGATGATGGTGTTATGGTGGTGGTGGGTGGTGGGTGAAGTGTGAGAGAGGTGGTGTGCCAAGGGATGGTTTGAGCTTGAGCCAAGCACTTCTATTTATAGGCTGAACAGAAGCTCGGGCACGGCCCCGTGTCCAGTGGGCACGGCCCTGTGTCCACATCCTCTCTTTCTTCATTAATTGCAGCTTTGTCTTATTAGTTGACCACGCCCCCGTGTCCGCTTGAGCACGACCCCGTGTGCAGAAGAATCTTTGTACTATGAAGATTTGCCTGGATTGTGCGAATCTTATAGTTGACCACGGCCCCGTGTCCGCTGAGCACGGCCCTGTGGTGGGCAATAGAAGCTTCTACCACTTTGTCTTTTCTGCTGACACTTGGGCACGCCCTCGTGCTGGCTGAGCACGGGGCGTGTTCAGGCCTCTGATATCTTGTTTTGCTTGGGAAGATGCTGTCGTGGGGTCGGGCATGCCACGTCTTGTTCCATTTCTTGTATTTATGTTAGATTTTGATGTCTTTTTGCTTCTTTTGTTAATTTGAGCTCATTTAATCCTGAAAATACAAAAGGAAGACAAAAGCACACTTTTTCCAACATTAGTACTAAAAAAGGGTTAGTTTTATGCCTCGATTGATGAAATTTATATGTTACATTTTGAACACATCAAATACCCCCACACTTGAATCTTTGCTTGTCCTCAAGCAAAACTCTTTAATATGTGGCTATTTACACTCCCAAATGGAATGGGTAGAAAAGAAGGTTTTTTGGGCTTGTCATAGAGTGTCGGAATTTCCAAGATTCTTTATTTAGTTTTATTTTTATTTATTTACAATCCTATTCGTCATGATTTATTTAAAACTTTTCATAAGATAAATTACTTATTAGGGCATAACATGCCTCTTTAAAATTCTATTTATACACAAGTTCACATACCTCACGGGGATCACTCAACACTCGGCCGAAAATGTATTTTTGTGGATCACTCGAGAGCGGCATGGAACTTACTCCTACCATAGGCTTGCCAAGCAATCAATCCTCCTCCTTTTTAACTTATATACCTTTGTAAATATCAAGAGGACTTTGTGGGTTAAGGGTTAGGCTTGGGTTAAAGGTAGGTGGATGGGTTGGTGGTTAGTGGTTAGTAAAAAAAAAAGGCGAAAAGCGTAACAAGTGTCGGTTTTCGTATGACTTTCTATTTCTGTAACTTTTATTCTTGATGAAGCTATTTATTCAAACAAAGTTATTTTTGATGAACTTGTTTGTTTATTTTCTTTTGCTTCATCATCAACACAAATATAGTTTTTTTTTTGAAGTCATACGAAAAATCGAACTCGTTACTAAAACAAAGGGGTAAAAATGAAAAAGGTTTTGGTGGGTAAAAGGGTGTTTGGTTTGGGTTATGAAATGAAAAGGTTTAGGCTCAAAGGGGCTAACTAGGGGGATTTTGGGTAGGTGGTAAAAAAAAAGAAAAATAATGGTGTAGAAATAAAAAGGGGTTAGTCCTAATGCCTCCATCATTTACTTACTCGGGTTTAAGTTGGTAAGGACCGGGACTGTATCGTCATGGCAAGTTCTAGAGTCGTAAGAACCAAGCGGCTATTTACACAAGAAACGAAAAATGAGCAATTAGTTCTAATGATATGTAATTGTATGCTCAATAAAGGCTCAAAACTCACTTTTGTGGGAATGGGTTTTTATGTGATCAAGTATATATAATCAAATTTTAACTAAGCTTGTCATGCCTTTTCATAATTTTCTTATGTTGGTTCTTTTTATCACGACGCTATCGGTTTTAAATTCGTAAAAATATAACCTTTTTAGAACTTGAATTTCCCGAGTTAAACCTAGACAAATAAAAAAAATTAAATTTTTTTTGAAAAAATTTTGGGGTGATTAGCGGTTCCAATAGAGTTTTGTGTAAGGCTTGTATTTAGGACTTGCAAGATTCAAGGTTTTAGCATCCCCCCCACACTTAAATTACACATTGTCCTCAATGTGTCCCAAAAATAAGTTTTTCGGTTGATTGAATGTGTAAAAGGTGTGAAAAAGCAAAAATTTTGTGTTACTGGTTTCCTGGGCACGCCCCGTGTTGAGTTAACACGACCCCGTGCTCAGGTGCCAGTAACGAAGACTTACAGAAGGTGAACACGGGGGCGTGTCGAGTGAACACGACCCCATGTCTATCAAGGTCTGCAGAATGAATACAAACAGCTGGTTCAGGGGTGTGGGCACGAGGGCGTGTCGGATGGACACGACCCCGTGTGGACAGTCTGCAAAGTTGAAAAACAAGTTTCTTTCATCTGTTTTCCTGTCCGGCTTTAGTAGTACTAATGTTTAGCACTCTAAGCCTCGTTTGTACCTGTTTAATCAATGAACACTCCACCAAAACATAGCAAACGTCCTACTTTTACCAAAGTTAACATCCATGTCAAAGTTAAAAGAAAAATAAATGCAGAAAATAAAAGTTAGGGAAAGTAAATTGTTGAACACTTTGGCACGCAGGCCATCAATTGTTCAAGAGTGAAAAAGGGTTAACCTGGGAAGTCATCAACCAACCGCTTCTCCTCCGTTCCTCTCGCCTACTCCATAGCATCGTCATCATCATCATCGTCATCATCCCCTCCATGGCGTGCAATGTGGTCTCTTATGTATCCAACATCGTCTTGGATGTCGGATATGTTTCTTTCGATAGCTCCGACCCGGTGGTAGATGTTGCTCGCCATGTTGTAAGTGTTCCTGGTGCACATAAGGTTTTCCTGCAATAAGTCATGCAAACTCTGAAAGTTAGGAAAACCGCCTCCCGAGGAGGATGATTGGCCAAGATCACCATGGGGTTGGTACTGATGATGTTGCGGAGCTTGGAGGACAAGCGCTTCTTGCGGGTTCCATGCATGACCTTGCATCCTTTGAAAGCTCACCGTCCCATCTTCCGCCTCATAAATCAGGTTCATTGAGCGGCATATGTGTATATCCACCATACCCGACCATGGGCTCCTTTCAAATGCCCTGGGTATATGGGCGAAGTGCCTGAATAGACGGTACACCCATCCTCTAAAGATGATAGGAGTCGGTGCACTAGCAAGGCGGTTGCGATGCATGTTTCGGAGCATGAGGAACGGAACATCGAGCGGCCTGCGGTTGTGGATGCAATGGAGGACAACCAAATCTCTTAACCCAACTACGCCACTACTGTCATGCCTTTGGCTAAGAGAGTAGCCGAGGAGCCTATGGATGTATCTGTAGAGCGGATCCCTCAACTTTGTACTCTTAGTGCTGCTCGGATTGTAGTACCCTTCTCCAATCTGAGCCCAAATGGCTTGGCGTTCGTTCTTACCTATCTCTCTCATTCCTCCAGTATTTTCTTCGTTTCCTGCATCCTCATCCGCATACAACCCTATAATCGATCCAAACTGAGCCATAGAGATCGAATACCTCATTCCGCCACATCGGAATGATACCCCGTCATTGTCGAACGGGTCGCTCCTCGAGTTGAATGTGAAGGTGCTATAGAACTCTAAAGTGCATTCGTGGACGGAACGGAGTCGAGTTGTTAGGGCGACTCTGAGTGGTCCCGTGACAATGTTGTTGAAACGGTCAATTTGATTCACCAAGGTTAGCAAGTCCGTGCATGCTTGCCTCGGGTATCCCTCTGGCCTTGTTTGAAGTATCTCGTATCGAGCTCTAGCATCGAGCTCAGTGGCGTTGAATCTTGTGAACTTCCTAGCCATCTGAAAGAATACACCAAAAGTTAGCACGAAACAGAAATATTTTCGGACAAAACTGCAAACAGTGGGCTGGACACGACCCCGTGTTCAGCGGACACGGCCCCGTGTCCAGGAGTCTGTTACTCAAAAATCCCATTTTGCGATCCGGTTTCGAAAACTTGAAAATTTTTGGTCCAATAGGTGCGGTTTCCCCCGAAAATGAAACCCTAAGTGCCGTTTTTCCCAAAATAACCCGTTTACCCTATCAATTTTATCTTTTTTCGGTTCAAGAACAAGGGTTTGGGGTTTTGTGAGAAATCGGGTGATTCTATGAACAATACAAGTGTATTTACTTCCCATAACACTAATCTAACTAAATGCAAACAGATCTAAACAAAAATTTGAGGTTCGATCCGTATGAACTTCAAGAACCCTAGATTTTCCCCCAAATTTTTGGTGTTTTAACTACATGCAAGTAACTAATCTAACTACTAAAAGTGATAGAATCATACCTTGATGTTGTTAGAGTGATAGGAGACGTTGAATTTCTGCGAAAAGTCGCCTGGAACCAGAGCTTTTTCGGGGAAACGGGGCGTGTGGAATGAAGTAACTGTTTTGAAAAAATGGGATATATCCCGACTGCAGCGCGGACACGGCCCCGTGTCCATCGGACACGGCCTCGTGCCGAGCAAAGTTTTTAAATTTTTTTTTTTGTGCTCGTGTGAGTGCCCTTGTTTCCCATAAGCTTTAGTTAGAAAACTTACCGCTTTGTTTGTTGTCTCAATCGTTCGTAACTTACCAGGCATGATGTTTTATTCTTCCACCGTTTGAAGCGAGATCTCTTCTTCTTCATCCTCAATGAATCCTTGATAGAGTTTCAGCCGTTGGCCATTGACTTTAAATGGAGGCCCATTTCGAGATTTAATTTCTACAGCACCGTGTGGGAAAATATGGGTGATGGAAAAAGGTCCTGACCACCTAGACTTTAATTTACCAGGAAACAATCGAAGTCGTGAATTAAACAAAAGAACTAGATCTCCTACCCGAAATTCATTAGGTTTAATATGTTTATCATGCAAATTTTTCATTCTTTCCTTATAAATTTCGGAGTTTGAGTATGCATAATTCCTAAGTTCGTCTAATTCATTTAATTGACAAAATCGATTTTTACCAGCAAATTCTAAATCTAAGTTTACATTTTTGATTGCCCAATAGGCTTTGTGTGCAATTTCTACTGGCAAGTGACAACTTTTTCCATAGACTAGCTTATATGGGGTTGTGCCTATTGTTGTTTTATAAGCAGTTCGAAAAGCCCATAAAGCATCATCTAATTTATCTGCCCATTCCTTTTTATTTAACCCTACGGTTTTTTCAAGTATTCGTTTTAAACCTCTATTAGTCACTTCGGCTTGTCCGTTTGTTTGAGGGTGATATGCTGTTGAGACCCAGTGATAGACCCCATATCTTGTTAAAAAAATTTCGAGTTGATGGTTGCAAAAATGGGTACCTCTATCACTTATTAAGGCTTTAGGTGTGCCAAAACGAGAGAATAATTTTTTCAAAAATCTTACCACAACTCTTCCATCATTTGTTGGAAGTACCTCGGCTTCGGCCCATTTAGACAAGTAATCTACTGCCACAAGTATATATTTGTTTCCTTTCGATGGTGGGAAAGGTCCCATAAAGTCGAGTCCCCACACATCAAAAATTTCACAAACAAGAATGCTATTTTGTGGCATCTCATTTTTGGAAGAAATATTACCTGTTCTTTGGCAAGCATCACATGTCTTGACAAGACTTTGGGCGTCTTTGTAAATGGTTGGCCAATAAAATCCTGAATCAAATACCTTTCGTGCGGTACTAGCGGCACCATGATGCCCTCCGTATGGACCTTCATGACAATGGCGGAGAATTCTTCGTGCTTCGCTGCCATGTACGCATCGTCGGACGAGTTGGTCGGCACACATTTTGAAAAGATATGGATCTTCCCAAAAATAGTGTTTCACATTGGCAAAGAGTTTTTTTCTTTGATAATGTGACCATCCTTTTGTGACTATACCGCTAGCTAGGTAGTTAGCATAGTCGGCATACCATGGCTCTTCCTTATATTCCACCATCTCCAGAGACTCGGTTGGAAATTTTTCGTTGATTTGCTCGTCCCTGGTTGCCTCCAAAGCTGGGTCTTCTAAGCGCGAAAGATGATCTGCTGCGGTATTTTCTGCTCCTCTTTTGTCTCTGATTTCAATGTCAAATTCTTGGAGGAGTAGGATCCACCGAATCAAACGTGGTTTTGCGTCCTGCTTCTTGAAGAGATATCGAATGGCTGCATGATCTGTATAGACTATAGTTTTAGAAAGAACAAGATAAGAACGGAATTTATCAAAAGCAAATACCACAGCTAGTAATTCTTTTTCAGTTGTTGTGTAATTTTCTTGTGCATCATTAAGTGTTTTACTAGCGTAATAAATTGGGTGGAAATGCTTTTCTTTTCTTTGTCCCAAGACAGCTCCAACTGCAAAGTCACTAGCATCACACATGATTTCGAAAGGAAATTTCCAATCAGGCGCTATCATGATAGGTGCATTGACTAACATCTCTTTTAAGGTTAGAAATGCTTGGTTGCAATCCTTGTCAAAGATGAAAGGGGCATCTTTTTCAAGTAATTTCGTTAGAGGCCTTGAGATTTTTGAAAAGTCTTTGATAAACCGTCTATAAAATCCGGCATGCCCTAGGAAACTTCTGATAGCTCTTACGGAGGATGGAGGTGGTAATCTAGAAATGGTATCTATTTTGGCCTGATCCACCTCCATTCCTTCGCTTGAGATCTTGTGACCGAGCACTATTCCCTCCGTTACCATGAAATGGCATTTTTTCCAATTAAGGGCGAGGTTAGTTTCCTCACATCGGGATAGCATTCGTTCAAGGTTATCGAGGCATTGGTCGTATGAATCCCCAAAGATAGAAAAGTCGTCCATGAAGACTTCCATTGTCTTTTCTATCATGTCATGGACGATAGCTACCATGCAACGTTGGAATGTTGCTGGGGCATTACATAGACCAAACGGCATGCGTCGATAAGCAAAAGTTCCATAGGGACATGTGAAAGTTGTATTTTCTTGGTCTTCAGGTGCTATCGGGATTTGAAAGTAACCTGAAAAACCATCCAAGAAACAATAAAATTTATGACCAGATAATCTTTCTAACATTTGATCAATGAAGGGCAAAGGAAAGTGATCTTTTCTTGTTGCTTCATTTAATCGTCTATAATCTATACATACACTCCATCCTGTGATGGTTCTTGTTGGTATTAATTCATTCTTTTCGTTAGTTATCACCTTCATACCTCCTTTCTTTGGAACTACTTGGACGGGACTCACCCAAGGACTATCGGAGATAGGGTAGATAAGTCCGGCGTCAAGTAGTTTGATGACCTCGTTTTTAACCACTTCTTGAACGTTTGGATTCACTCGACGTTGTGGTTGTATGACTGATTTGTAGTCATCGTTCATCAAAATTTTGTGTGTGCACATAGAAGGACTAATTCCTTTTATGTCTACAAGTTTCCAAGCTATTGCGTTTTTGTGTTTTTTCAAAAGATTAATTAATTTTTCCTTTTCTAAGTTATCTAATTTAGACGAAATAATTACAGGTAAATTACCATCTTTGTCTAGAAAAGCATATTCCAAACCTTTTGGAAGTTCTTTGAGCTCAAGTGGTGGGTCTTTAGGAAAAATGGGTATTTGAAGTGGAGAAAAATCACTAATACTTAATTTTTCGAAAATGTAGTTAGGCATTATGTTAACACAAAGATCTTTATCGATTGTGACGTTACTAATAAATGAATTTTGAAAGAAACATGGAACCGGTGTAATGTTAATTTCAAATGGGTCTTCTTTTATTAGTGACGTTTGATCATTAGTTAACTTAACACTTACCATTTCGTCAATTTTAGTGTTAGTGTTTAACTCTTTTAAAAACTTAGCATGAGTGGGTACTAAACAATGATTTTCAAAAGAACGCGACAAGTGGTTAATTTCTTCAAAATTAGACTCTTCTTGTATTTTAACGTTGTCGGACTCACCTATTTCGTTGTTTAACTCATGTGTCGGTTTTTCACTTATTTGTTCTTCCATTTTTACAATTTCAGTTATCTCTTCATTTTTTAATTTTTCTCTTGCGCGAGACTCCTCTTCCCTTGCGCGAGATTCTCTTATACAGCGATCGATAACTCTTATGTGTTCTAATATCCTATCGGTTACTTCGGTTATAGAAAAAGAATCGGTATTTTCTAAGCTTGAATCCGGTTGTTCGACCCTTTGTTCCTCATAATACCCATATGAAGTAGATGGTTCGCACCATTGTTCTTCATTGTAAGCATATGATGGATAAGGTTCGTAATTTTGTTCTTCATAATACTCATATGAGGTGGGTTGTTCACACCATGGTTCCTCATAATAAGCATATGAAGGTGGTGGCTCATATCTTGGTTCCTCAAAGTATGAGTATGAAGGCTCATACCTTGGTTCATCAAAATATGAGTATGAGGGAGGAGGTTCATACCTTTGGTCTTCATAGGATGTGTATGAAGTTGATGGCTCGTACCTGGGCTCCTCATAGTAGGTGTATGAATTGGATGGTTGATATGAGCGATTATTTTGAACCGATCGTGCGTTACGACAAATAGTGCAATAATTACCCCTATAATCATCCTCCTCATAGGTGTAGTTGTAACCTCCTGAGTATTGATCCATAAGAATCACTCAGCAGACCACAACCAAGTCTCGAGATTAGAAAACAAAAATAAAAACGGAAACAGAGGCTGGACACGGCCCCGTGTTCAGGATCTGTATCTGGGCGTTTTAATTAAATTTACTGGTTTCATTGAGCATGGGGCGTGTTCAGTGAGCACGGCCCGTGTTCAAGCTACTGTTACTGGGTGTTTTTATGAAAATGTGCAGCACGGCCCCGTGTTCAGTGAACACGGCCCCGTGTACAGATTACTGTAAATGCAAATCTAAACTAAAATGCAGAAAAATGTGCGCGCGTTTAAAAAAAGTTTTGAAAAACTGATTAGGCCGTCGATTTTAAACTTTCTTAAAATCCTTGTGTCCCCGGCAACGGCGCCAAAAACTTGACGCGTAGTCGAGTGTTATATATATTAGGTGTATATTTTAAGCCCCTTTAACACTTATTTTTAGCCAAGTTTTAAATTTATAAAACACGATATTGTACTAACACTAAACACACATATGGGCAAGTGCACCCATCGTGAGCGTAGTATAGTGTTGGTAAGATACCGAGGTCGTCCAAGGACACAAGAGCTTTTAGTACCGGTTTATCCTCAACGTCTAATCAAAATAAAAAGTTTAGAAAAATGTTTTTAACTAAGAAAAGTAAAAACTAACTAAAATGCTGAAAATAAAAATAAAAATAAAAACAGATAGACAAGATGAATCACTTGGTTCCGACTCGTATCTAGTGTAAACTTTGATTGTTTATGCACTTTTGCACATAATTAAGAGATTATCTTAGTTATTGTAGTAGGCCCCTCTTTTGAAGGTGACGTTACCCTCACCCCAGTAGTTTGAGTCAGCAAGGATACAATCCTAAAAGGGTGGATTATTAGAAGATAATTAATTAAGTTATTAATGCAATATTATGGTAGGCCCCTCTTTTGGAGGTGACGTTACCCTCGACTAAGTAGTCTGAGTCAGCAGGGATACAGTCCTAAATAGCCGGGTTATAGTATTAATAGTAGTTAACTTATGAGGGGATCAAAGAGTTTAGACCCCCGCCATCCAATACCGTTAAGTATTGAAGGAGGTCCTACTAAATTTGACCCAGGTCCATTGCAGGACCTCTAAACGCTGAACAATGGCAAGACCCTTTACCAAACTGTTCCCTTAACCCCCGACCAGGTAGCCAACATACCTCCATATAGACCGTGGAGATATGAATGGTGAAAATCTTTTATTTTATATAGACAGTAAAATAATGCCAAGACACCACGGACAAACGATAAGGAAAGATCACCTTCAACATAAGCAACTAGTTATTAAAGTCATTAATACAAAACCAAATAAAAAGTGCAAAAGATTAGAAATTAAAAGTATTACACTAGACACTTTGTCTTCACCAAGTGATGTAAGAAACTTAGGCAAACATGGCCTTGATTGTCAAGAACTCTTACGATCAATCTTGGATCCCGAGACGACTCACACACTCTACGATGGACAATGGATGATGGTGGTGGATGATGGTGTTATGGTGGTGGTGGGTGAAGTGTGAGAGAGGTGGTGTGCCAAGGGATGGTTTGAGCTTGAGCCAAGCACTTCTATTTATAGGCTGAACAGAAGCTCGGGCATGGCCCCGTGTCCAGTGGGCACGGCCCCGTGTCCACATCCTCTCTTTCTTCATTAATTGTAGCTTTGTCTTATTAGTTGACCACGCCCCCGTGTCCGCTTGAGCACGACCCCGTGTGCAGAAGAATCTTTGTACTATGAAGATTTGCCTGGATTGTGCGAATCTTATAGTTGACCACGGCCCCGTTTCCGCTGAGCACGGCCCCGTGGTGGGCAATAGAAGCTTCTACCACTTTGTCTTTTCTGCTGACACTTGGGCACGCCCCCGTGCTGGCTGAGCACGGGGCGTGTTCAGGCCTCTGATCTCTTGTTTTGCTTGGGAAGATGTTGTCGTGGGGTCGGGCATGCCACGTCTTGTTCCTTTTCTTGTATTTATGTTAGATTTTGATGTCTTTTTGCTTCTTTTGTTAATTTGAGCTCATTTAATCCTGAAAATACAAAAGGAAGACAAAAGCACACTTTTTCCAACATTAGTACTAAAAAAGGGTTAGTTTTATGCCTCGATTGATGAAATTTATATGTTACATTTTGAACACATCAGTACCCTTCCCAAATTGGAGGCGGACACTTGTTATAGCTAACAGTCAGTTTCTTACCACTATCTTTATTTTTCTTCGGCTTCTCGTCTTGAAAAGCTTCCATACCTGCAACAGTTGGGTAAATACGATCAATGAGATAATCAGAACTAGAATAACTTTGTAATAAACGTCTAATTCTCTCATTCTCGATCTTTTCTGTCTCCAACTCTTGCTTCCATTTAGCACTTTCTTCAATGTAAAAGTTGATGGCTTTCTGCTTTGTCATCATTACAGCATTCATCATCGTTAGTGCTTGTTCTCTTTCTGAATTTGTCTTTTGGAGACCAGCTACTGTTTTGTTCAAGACATCATAAGATTCTTTCACATAGTTGAGGTTGAACAGTAACTGCTCTTTCTTCTTTTCATATTCAGCAATTATTTCGTCTTTTGCTGCACAACCCTTGCATTCTTCCAAACACTTTATGCAAGGCTTTACAACTTCAACAATCTTCTCAATCTCGATTGTCTTTACCACTTCAACCACTTTTTCTTCTTCAATCACTTTCTCTTCTACTTTCACTTGCTCACTCTCAACATTCTTCTCAGCAACACTTTCAACAATCTCATTCTGAACAACATCTTCAGATTTCTTTAGTTGTTGTTCTTTAGCAGCTCGTTTCTCCTTCAGTTTCTCCATGCGATCTACAAAATAGAAATGAAAACTTTCAGGAGAAAGATGAGATTTAGCAACATTTATATGTTTTTCTTCCTCATCATCACTGCTACTATCAACTGGTGACTGATCAAACTTTACAGACTTTTCAGAACTAGTATCTGATAATCCAGAATCAGATGGTATTTGATCAAATACAACTTCCTTTTCTGAAGTAACAACATTTTGTACACTCTCATTTAAACTCTGTGAACTTTCATCAGAACTTTCTGAATTTTCATCAGAAACAACAGACTTTTCATCCATGCTTTTCACTGTTTCACCAATAAACTTCATCCACGTGGCAAACATATCTGGTTCTCTGACAATCTTAGCGATGAAAGCTTTAAAATTCCCATTCTCATCTGCAAACATATTCCAACTGAAGCCTTCAGGTAGTCTCTCATCTTCTTGATCGACTATGCATGCTTTGCTATCAGGAGAGATATAATTGTTCCAGTCAAAATCCACAACACATGCTCTTTTTGGATCCTCGATTCTTCTACCATGAGCCGTCTGCGAATCTTGTGATTGACCAACTTGCTGATAAATGGCTTTCCGGTAGTAATCATCTTTTCCAAATGGATTTTGAGTGCCACTTGCTTCTCTGTTCTTGCACTCCCGCTTGAAATGGCCTTTCTCCCTGCAACGAAAACAAGTAACTTTAGATTTATCAAAACCTAAAGTAGATACATGAGCATCAAGAAAGTCATTTCTCCCAGTAATCGTTTTGAACTTTTCAGCACGTCTAAGAACACTCGCAAGACACCATTTGATATCCATCAGTTCCATCTCTTCTGCGTCTATTTGATCGTAATCCTCTTTGGTGAGCATAGGATTTCCGATCCGACCTGCAACTAGACCTTCATAAGATAACAACACAGAACCAAGTAGAGCCATGTGATCTTTAGCAGTGTCTTCTGAAAAACTTTGACCTTCTGGAAGATTTAGAGCGATGTTGCACTGAATCACATAACCATTTCCTGTCTTTGTGCTTTGAGACTGAAATCTTTCTGATGAACTCTTTGGATTGACACTCGGATATAATGAGAAACCACTGCTGCTTTTGTTTGAACTTTGATCAATCTTTTCTGTAGAATCCCCAGCACTAAACGAAGTCTGAATTTTCGGGCTTCTCTCAGCTTCTGGAACCGGAACACTACCTTTGTAATACATTTTTACATCCTGTTGACCACTTGGACTGTTCATCCTTGCGATCTTCTGTTGTTCCAAATCTTGACCCTCAATCTTTTCGATAAACTGACCAATTGTTAACCCATCATAAACCCCTGTGTTTTTCAGGATCATCAAATAGGTTCCCCACTCTTTTTGCGGTAACGCATCAGCTAATTTGTCTACCCACTCTTCAGGCTCCTTTTTTATACTAAGCATTGACATAGATCGCACCAAGTGGCAATAACGTTCAATCAGCTTCTTCGTATCTTCTCCCGGTAAACTACTGAACAGATCAAACTCTTTCTTGAGCAACGCCTTCTTGCTCTTAATCATTTTCTCACTACCCTCAAACTTAACACGTAAAGCATCCTAGATTGACTTTGAAGTTTTGTGACGCTGAAGCAGTATGAAAATGTCTTCTTTGATTGCTTGCTGAAGTAGACTAATCATCATCTTTTCAGCTCTATACATATCACGTTCTTGATCACTAAATTCATATATTCTTTTGTCAACTTTCAAATCAGTCTGTGGCAAAACATATTTCTTCAAAATACATTCCCATGACCTAAGATGGTTAGCCTGAACCCAGTTCTCGAATCTATCTTTCCACCCGTAGTATTCTTCGATACTCATCAATTTCGGGGGCTTTTGGGTGGTTCCTGTCTCGTTTTCCAAATTCATGTTCTGAGCAATAGTAGCCGGAGAAGTCGGAGTCGCAAAGGCGTTGTAGAAATCGTTATCCATGATTCGGAATCGAAGAATTTCTCAAACAAGCTTTCAAACAAAACTGGTTCTCCTCGTAACACACCTTTATCACCTTAAAAAAAACAAACAAACACTTATCAGTTTAAACACTATTAAACAACTGAAACAAACTGATACTCGGACTGGTGAATATTTTATGCGAACTGAATTTGATGTCAAACCGTGCGAACTGCTATGACCCGGATCAATCTCAACGACCTGACCTTACTCCAAACAATCTAACAAGATTCAAACAAACTTGACCTTTGTATGATCAAACCGTGAGACTTGTACCTTTGACACACCGATTTATTCGAATTTGACACACAAAACAAATCTCTATCACTTGCAAATTGACAAATCTTGATATTAATCTGATTGGGCCGAACTCTTTTTATCAAACAAGCATTAGGCCTCTAACTGTCTTGGGCTAATACATACACACACAATTCAAATTGAATTTCCAAGTCCACTAAACCGACAATCTTTTGTTATATTAAACTATGATTGGGTCGCAAGTTCCTATTATATCACATGCAAATTGTCGTTTTTCAACAACACTTAGCCGACAACATATCTGAACATTGATATCACATGTATACTCAACCCAATTTTCAAAACTCAATGATTGGACCGAGCTATCCACCTAACCAACACACAATTTTAAAAACTGGCAATTTTATCCTTTGCATGCAAACTAGTTCATGATAACATGTGTCGACAACAATCCGAGATATAAAATTTATCAGCAATCACATGCAACCGATTTAAACCACATGATCTCTTATTCTCGATGTACTGACACCTTGTCGTGTTTCAGGTCAACGATGAGTGGAATCAGACTTTGATCACTAAGAATGAAATAGAATGTTGGATGACCTTAAGAGCGAAACCTGATAGACCTTAAAAGCGAAATATGTTGATGTTCAAATGAGCGAAACCTCAGATGTTCAAATGAGCGAAAATACTGATGTAACTTTGAGCGAAACCCCTCAATATGTGACACACGAGCGAAACTAGATGTTCAAATAAGCGAAACTACACTATGTCCGTAAAAGCGAAATCTAGTCCAAAGGTAATTTGGTCCATTTTTAAGTCGATTTAAGCTGTGAAACTTTCGAGGATTTGTTAATGTACAATTTTACACAGTCTGTAAAAATTTGAAACAGTTTTGACCGTTAAATCTCGTTGAACTGATGAAAGAAGGTGTAGAATATAGAAAAAAACAATGAAATTCAGCCGTAATCTGCAGAACTCCTCCTCCTGAGCTCTGATACCACTTGTAGGATCGTGATCTGACCCAAACGAGTCGTTCAGAGGAGTTTAACTTCGTTTCAGAGGTGGAAACTAAGAAACAAAGATAGAAACAGCTTTATCTTCACCTTAAAACACTGATTGTATTGAATAAACGTTGTGTACAATCAATCTTCACACCGGCAGCACTTCGGTATGGAATACAAGGGACTGATCTATAATTTCGCTCATGGAACACCTATTTATAGTGCTATGATTTCGCTTATGTGTGCATGTACACAAAAGCGAAACCCCTACATGACCAAATGAGTGAAATCACCTTTACATGACCCTATAAGCGAAATCAGCTCCTAAAACACATATAATCTATTTTGTCATCTAGTGAATATTACATTCTATTTCACGTGAGTTGTTGTTGCTGATGTAAGCAATTAGATCACTTGGATGATGTCATCATCAAGAATGATGACATCATTCTTGTTCCGAACCGCAACGAACCCAAGACTCGATGTAAGACAAAGACGACAGATGTGTGCATCAACAGTTTCGTTTATCCGCATACGATTTTTGTCGATCCTGAGCCGCTTTTAGGTGAGCTCGGACCATGTCGATTTTCTCATTCGTAGTTCGGATTATATCAGTAGGTGCTAACCCTCGTGGACCCACTTCTCCCCAACATACCGGAGTTCGACATTTTCTGCCATATAACATTTCATACGGGGCCATCTTAATGCTCGCGTGATAGCTATTGTTATATGAAAATTCGACCAAGGATATCGGTACCCCATGCCGTGCTACGATTTCATTGGTGTACACCTCCGACATCTTCTCGGATGTATAAGTCTCACGAATTGGAATGAAGTGAGCGCTTTTCGTCAATCTATCTACAACTACCCATATAGCATCAAACCCGCGATTAGTTTTGGGCAATTTGGTCAACAAATCCATGGTGATTTGTTCCCATTTCCAAACCGTAATTTCCAACGGTTGAAGTTTACCGTATGGTTTTTGGTGCTCCGCCTTGACTTGTAAACATGTCAAGCATTTTTCTACGTACTTCACCACATCTCTTTTCATCCCGGGCCACCAATAGTTTTGCTTTAAATCATTGTACATTTTGGTCGCTCCCGGATGGATGGAATAACGGGACTTATGAGCTTCATCAAGTAGAAGCGTCTTCACCCCACAAGTATTTGGAACCCATATCCTTCCGGATCGAGTCTTCAACCCGTTATCCCCATCTGACAAATCTTTCAACTGACTGATTATTCTTTCTTTCTTCCAATTCTCCTCTTTTACTGCTTCTAATTGTGCCTCTTGAATACATTCAAGTATGCCCGAGGTCACCACGAGCTGCATCGATCTTACACGTATTGGGACATAATCCGCTTTTCTGCTCAGAGCATCCGCCACCACATTTGCCTTTCCGGGGTGATAATGTATTTAACAATCGAAATCTTTCACCGTTTCTAGCCATCGCCTTTGTCGCATATTTAACTCCTTCTGATCGAAGAAGTATTTCAAGCTCTTGTGATCGGTGAATATGGTGCACTTTACCCCATATAGGTAGTGCCTCCATATTTTTAAGGCAAATACCACCGCAGCCAACTCAAGATCATGCGTGGGATATTTCTTCTCGTGTATCTTCAATTGCCTCGAGGCATAAGCTATAACTTTGCCCCGTTGCATCAAAACGCATCCGAGCCCTGATAGTGAAGCATCCGAATAAACCACCATGTCTTCGACTCCGTCCGGCAATGTCAGTACCGGAGCTTGAGTTAACTTTTCTTTTAGCGTTTGAAACGCTTTTTCTTGATCGACGCCCCAAATGAACTTTTCTTTCTTTTGGGTTAGCTTTGTTAGCGGTGACGCAATCTTGGAGAAATCTTGAATGAATCTCCTATAGTATCCCGCAAGCCCCAAAAAGCTTCTAATTTCCGAAGGGTTCTTCGGGGGATTCCATTTTGACACAGCCTCGATCTTTGACGGATCCACCAATACTCCGTCGGCACTTATGACGTGGCCAAGAAATTGTACCTCTCGTAACCAAAAGGCACACTTAGAGAATTTCGCATACAGCTTTTCTCGTCTAAGTGTCTCTAACACTTCTTGTAAGTGGTGTGCGTGTTCAGCTTCACTTTTCGAATACACCAAAATATCATCGATAAATACGATGACCGACTTATCCAACATTGGCTTGCAAACCCGGTTCATGAGGTCTATGAAAGTCGCGGGTGCATTTGTTAGCCCAAATGACATCACGAGGAATTCGTAATGTCTGTATCTCGTGCGGAAAGCCGTCTTCGGCACATCTTCTTCCTTGACCTTTAGTTGGTGATACCCAGATCTAAGGTCAATTTTTGAAAACCAGTTCGCACCTTGTAATTGGTCGAATAAATCATCTATCCTCGGAAGCGGGTATCGGTTTTTTATCGTGAGTTTGTTTAACTCCCGGTAATCGATACACATGCGCATGCTTCCGTCTTTCTTTCTCACGAACAATACCGGTGCGCCCCAAGGAGACACACTCGGCCTTATGAATCCCTTGTCAAGCAGGTCTTGAATTTGGGACATCAACTGTTGTAATTCCGACGGTGCGAGTCGGTACGGAGCTTTTGCTACGGGTTTTGCGCCCGGAATCAATTCGATCCCGAACTCTACTTCCCGTTCAGGCGGTATCCCCGGTAAATCCTCCGGAAACACATCTTCATAGTCTCGTACTACCGGTACATCTCCAATCTTCCGTGATTCTTTCTCAGGCTCATTTGCGTATATCATGAATGCCTTGCATCCTCGCTTCATAAGCTTGTGAGCTTTCAACATAGAGCATACTATAGGGTTGCCTCCTTTTTCGCCATAGATAGTGACGTGTTTCCCGCTCGGAGATGTTAGTTTTATCTCTTTACGAAAACACACGACCTTTGCATGGTGCTGAGATAGCCAATCCATCCAAACGACTACTTGAAATTCCCCCATTGACATCGGGATTAGGTCTATCAAGTATTCCTCATCGTCGATGCTTAATTTGCATCCTCGACAAACATCACAAACTATAAAACTTTTGTTGTCCCCTATTTCAACTTCTAAGGGCACAGATAATTTCGTCAATACAAATGAAGGATGTCGAATAAATCCATGCGAAATTAAGGATTTATTCGCACCCGTATCAAACAATACACGTGTAACAACTCTCATCAAAAAGTACTATTTATTATTTTAATTTGACCAATAGGAAACCCTAATTGAGAAACCCAAGTGATTCTGAACAAACCCTAAAATTTTCAGAATAAGTGGAACTAGAATCAAGGCCCCTAAAACTTAAGGGGGGTAAGCCCTAATTAACGATTATCTCTAAAATGCGTTGTCTAAATTGAAAATTCCTATAACGTCGAATCATCAGAGCTAGATAGGTGACGAAGCAACCCTAGGCTAGGGGGGTGTGCCCCGCGACACGCGACAGGGGAAGGGGATCCCTTCGCGACACGCGGGGGGTGCAAATTGTGGGTATAAATAGAAGGGCCTGGCACTTGCATTCTGTTGTTCGTTCGACGTTAAAACTCGCTTCATACACTGAGTTATCGTAGAATTATTACAAAAACACACACGATTCACGAAGTGCTGCCGCAATTCAGGGTAATAACTCGATCGCTGCTACGATTCAATGTCCGATCGATTAAACTATCCAATGGATGTTTAAGTGCTGCCCACATTAGGGTTTATGCTTTGTCATTCGTCGTTAAATCGATGGATGTTTAAGTATCGCACTTTTTCATTCGTTGTGAAGGTTTTAATCTCGTGAGTTATCGTAAATGCTGTATTAAGTTACTAACCTAGTTTGTGTGCATGATTAATTAAACTAGGTTATCAAGGCTAATCAGTAGGCTAAGCTCTATTCAAATTAAATCTGCAATGTGAGTCATTCTCTTTTTATCAAATTACTTTTGAAATCATGTTTATTTTCAAAGGTTATAATTACAGTGATTAAGTTTATGTAATCACCAAGTTACAGCCGGTATGTGGGGTTTTGTATACATTACTTGTTAATCTTCACCATTGGACAACGAGTTAGCCAAGGGGTGATATGACCATAGTCACAGACACCATTGGACGAATGGGCCAATGGGTCGAGTGACAAATACTGTGGGTAGTTGGTTTGATATCTGAAACATTATAATCTCTCTTAATACTGTAAATTATAACAAACGAGTCATTTTAATAAATAGAATGATTCACTCAGTATTTCCCGCTGACAAAACCTTTTTCAAACATGTTTCAGGTGATCTGTTGTGATCCAGGAAAAGTGTCGTGAAGCACTACAAGCTTAAGGAAGTGGCTCAGTATAAAAAGAAGGAAACATGTTTTATAAAATAAAAGATTTCTTTGTGAAATCTCAAGATTGTAAATTACCGGGTTTTATCCCGAAGTTGTGAATTAAAATAAATCGGGAAATATTAGAGTTTTAAAATGATCCTGAAGAAACTTCCGCTGTTAAATAAATATCACGGGATTTTCTGTCCCGCGGCTCCTGAAACGGGTCAAACCGGGTCGGGGGCCGTGACAGAAAAAGGTGGTATCAGAGCCACTGATTTAAGCCTATTAACTATTTAGAAATACTTAAATTTTTACTAATTGCCAATTATGTGATTATTAACTGATTATTTGTTAATTACAGTATGGGTAAACAAAAGCTGTCAAATATCTATCTTAAACTAGATAGGTCATCCAACGAGAAGGGAAGTTCATCCCAACCCAAATACTCAAATCACTCTGTAATTCCTGAAGAAGGAATATTTGTGAGAAAGGCACATTATGAGAAACCACTTTCTCCTAATAAAAGAAGTTTGATTATTAGGAAAAGTCAGGAGGAAATAAGGAAAAACCGAGAGAAGAAAGTTAAACAGGAAACCCAGGAATTAACCAGTAAAACACCTTGGGATGACAAATTAGATGAAAAATGGGCAGATCTTTATATGCTAGCTACTGTAGCAGTAAATGCAAATCTCTAAATATTTTAAAATCAAGTTTTAGCACCTACAGTCCAGAAATCTTATCCAGTAAATAAATAAATTTACAATAAAACCTCGTGTGTTTTAAATTTTCATTTATTTTGTATTTACCCAGTATGAAATAATAGTTAAAAAGTTTTCCTATGAAAATTTTATTATACATTAGTAATTGTGTGTATTTTGCATATATGCTAAACAGCATGAATGAGATATCTGAAGCTTTAGAAAATCTTAACCTCTATCCCGTTAAGATAGAAGTTTCCAAGGAATTCACTGGTTACTTCGCTGATAAAGAAGAACCCATGGAATTTATATCCAAACCACTGGCAAAACCTAAACCCAATAAAAGAAGCAGATTTGTGGGCTGGAGGCGTGTACGTAGGAAAAAGCCAGCAACAAGAAAGGTTACCAAAACTGAAGAACCAAAAGACAAAGGAAAAGGGGTAGAAATTGAGGAAAATGTTAATCAAGTAGAGATAGAAGCTGAGAAGAGTTTTAAGCAAACAGAAAGAGAAGTTGGAGAAAGTTCTAGACAGAAACAGAAAATGACTCCCTGGGAAGTTTTAGATCATAAACTAGTAATGAGTGACCTCATCGGACCTGCCGATGGAAACCTTGAACCAGCTAATCCAAACCTTATATTTACTGAAGAAGATCTTTTCAACTACCCACTAGAAGCTCCAATTCCAATCAATCTGGAACCTGCTATTCCAGATCCTATTGTCCAACCTCAACCACTACCAGTAGAATTAGATGAATGGTGGACAACTGATTGGCAATACCAAAGTCTTTTAAACAACCCTGATACATTTTTCCCACAAGTTGACCCAGAACCTCCACTATACCCAACTATGAGCCCGGAGAATCTGGCTGAACTTCGTCTCTGGGGCGAAGAGTTAATTAATGCAGGAAATAGGATTAGGGATGTTGGAGAAAGAGTTATTTGGAAGTACGACGAAAGGGAGCGTCGTTTTTAAGAAATTAGCTGACCAGATGATGGGAGTTTGCAGGAATATTTGTTTAATAAATAATCATAAGAACCAGTATGTGTAATAACTTAACAATAAAACGTTGTATGATAATCGTGTGTACGAGGCATAATATAATATATAGAAATGAAACTCGGGAAACCGATAAATTTTGGTTATACATGTTAATGTGATTATGTGCAAACTGTTTTATTATATTTATATCTATACTAATTATTTATATAAAATTAATTACCAGATGGCAAATGTTGGTAATGAACCAGTTAACGAAGTTAATCAATCTGAACAACATCAGGAGGATCGATTTATGACTAGACAAGATATAGAAAATATTGTGGCTCAAGGAATAGCTATTGTTGTTCCAGCAATAGCCGCTGCTGTCCAGAAACCTGTTGAACCTCAACAAATCATACCGAGTAAACGTATTTCTGAAGATAACTTCAGTAATAGTGTAAACAGAGGCAATGATCATGTTAATCATAATGAGGAACCACATCAAGCTCCATTTCCTAAGAAAATGAAAACTGCAACGCCTGGTTGCACTTTCAAAGAATTCCTTGCTTGTAAACCCACTGAATTTGCAGGCAATGAAGGAGCAACGACATCACTGCGTTGGTTAGAGAAAACTGAAGCAGTAATTGCAATAAGTAAATGTGCTCAGGATGATCAGGTTATGTATGCATCAAATCTTTTTAAAGAAGGATCATTGGAATGGTGGAACACGGTGTTACAAGCAAAAGGAAGGATGATGGCGTATGCTATGATTTGGGAAGAATTTAAAAGTCTTGTAGAAAGAAAATTCTGTCCCGAATATGAAAAAGAACAAATGGCAAATAAATTCCTAAACCATCAGATGACGGGTGTAGATTGTCGCGGTTATACTTCGACATTCTTCGAATATGCTAGAGTGGTACCAACGCTGGCTTCGCCAGAACCGGTACTCATTTCTCGTTATATTTGGGGATTGGTTAGTGAAATCCGTAACATCGTTAAAGCTGCGAGACCTCGAACTATTGACGATGCAGTGGAATTAGCTAACACCCTAACTGACGAACTGGTGCGCACGAGAGATGAAGACAGAAAGAAAGAATTGGCTCAGAAAATTACCCAGGGATTTCGTACGGGTAATAATAGCAACTTCAAGAGAAGAGGAACAGGGCAACCCTCAAATCCGCCATTCTGCAGAAATTGCAAAAGGAAACATTTTGGAAGATGTAATATAACTTGCAACTTTTGCAAAATGGTAGGACATCGTGAAGAAAACTGTAGGAAGAAATCCACAATTTGTTACAATTGTGGAGAAACTGGACATTTCAGGCCAGATTGCCCGAAATTGGTTAAACCAGCAGATAATAAAGCTAAGCCAGCTGATGGAGCTACCAAGAAGAATGTTCGAGCCTTTCAGTTAACAACTCAGGAGGCTGAGCTAATCCCAGATGTGATAGCTGGTACGTTCTTAGTTCACAACATTTACGCCAAAGTATTATTTGACTCTGGTACAAACCAAAGTTTTATAAATACTTCATTCTGTCAAGCTCTTAAATTACCTTTAACCCAACTTAGGCAAATTTTTACAGTCGAAACGGCAGACGGAAATTCAGTTAAAATAGATAAAGTTTTGCAGGAAGGAAATATAGAACTTTTAGGACATAAATTCTCTGCAAATTTATTGCCAATGAATTTAGCTGAATTTGATGTTGTATTAGGAATGGATTGGTTAGTAGCCAACCATGCTCGAATCCTTTGTGATCAGAATTCCATAGAAATTCAATCACCCACCAGAGAAGTAATTAGGATTACAGGAGATAAACCACGTAAGCCCATGAAGTTCATATCAGTAATGAAAGTTGCTAATTATGAACGAAAACAAGGAATAGTATATATGATTTCAGTAATCATTAGTACTAAGGGTAAAGAACTTAAGGAAATTCCTGTAGTCTCAGAATATCCAGATGTATTCCCAGAAGAATTACCAGGATTACCCCCAGATAGGGAAGTAGAATTTAGGATTCATCTAATTCCAGGAACTACACCGATAGCCAAGGCACCTTATCGGTTAGCACCCACAGAAATGTTAGAACTGAAAAAGCAATTAGATGAATTACTAAGTAAAGGATTCATACAACCAAGTTCATCCCCGTGGGGAGCACCAGTATTGTTTGTTAAGAAAAAGGATGGTTCAATGAGAATGTGTATCGATTATAGAGAATTGAATAAGGTTACAATTAAGAATCGATACCCATTACCTAGGATTGATGATCTGTTTGATCAACTTCAAGGAGCTAGATATTTTTCTAAGATAGAATTACGCTCCGGATATCATCAATTGAAGGTACAAGAAGAAGACATACCTAAAACTGCTTTCAGAACTAGGTATTGTCATTACGAGTTTACAGTCATGCCCTTTGGGTTAACAAATGCACCTGCTGCATTGATGGACATGATGAATAGGATCTGTAAACCATATTTGGATAAATTTGTAATTGTTTTTATAGACGATATACTTATTTATTCCAAAAGTCAGACAGAGCATTGTGAACACCTTCATGCACTCTTAAGAAAAGAAAAGCTTTATGCCAAATTCTCGAAGTGTGAATTTTGGTTAAAGGAAGTGCAATTCCTAGGACACATGGTGAATCACGAAGGTATTCACGTAGATCCTGCTAAGATAGAGGCAATTACCAATTGGAAGGTTCCACAAACAGCAATGGAAATTAGAAGTTTTATAGGTTTAGCTGGGTACTATAGACGGTTTATTAAGGATTTTTCCAAGATAGTCGTACCATTAACTAAGTTAACCTGTAAAGCCGTTAACTTTGAATGGGGACCTAAACAAGAAGAAGCCTTTAGAATATTAAAGCAGAAATTAACAAATGCACCAATCTTAGCCTTACCAGAAGGAACTGAAGATTTTGAAGTATATTGTGATGCTTCAAAACTAGGATATGGATGTGTGCTTATGCAACGCAAAAAGGTGATTGCATATGCTTCAAGGCAATTGAAAAAGCACGAAGAAAACTATACGACTCATGATTTAGAATTAGGAGCCGTAATTTTTGCCCTTAAGATTTGGAGACATTATATGTATGGAAGTAAATTTACTGTTTATACAGATCATAAAAGTTTAAGATATATATTTGGGCAAAAAGAGTTAAACATGAGGCAAAGGAGATGGATGGAAATCCTAAGTGAATACGACTGTGATATTCAGTATCACGAAGGAAAGGCAAATGTAGTTGCAGATGCCTTAAGTCGTAAGTATTATGAGAAACAACGACGGGTTCGTGCTCTCAGATTAAATCTACAAATAGATTTAATGGAACAATTGAAGAATGTTCAAGCTACAGCAATCAAGGATGATGATGAAGGAATGAAAGGACGAATAAAGGAATTAGAACAAGGAGCAGATGGAATTTGGAGATTCCACAAAAGTAGAATTTGGGTACCTAAGCAGGGAGACTTAAGACCTAAGATTTTAGAAGAAGCCCATAAATCTAGGTATACTATGCACCCAGGAAACAATAAGATGTACCAAGATTTAAGAAAGAACTTCTGGTGGATAGGAATGAAAAAGGATATAGCGCGATATGTTTCTAAATGTCTTACTTGTTCACAAGTTAAGGCAGAACATCAGAAACCTTCAGGTCTACAACAACAATTAGAAATGCCAGTATGGAAATGGGAATTTATAACAATGGATTTTGTTACTAAGTTACCCAAAACCAGAAAAGGTAATGATGCGATTTGGGTAATTGTGGATCGATTAACCAAATCAGCTCACTTTCTACCAATGAAAGAAACCTTTAGTATGGAAAGGTTGGCAAAATTGTATGTAGATAAAGTCGTATCCTTACATGGAGTTCCACTCTCCATTGTTTCGGATAGGGATAGTCGTTTTACTTCTCATTTCTGGAAAAGCTTCCAGCAAGCTATGGGAACTCGATTAAATCTGAGCACTGCATATCATCCACAAACAGATGGACAAAGTGAAAGAACGATCCAAACTCTAGAAGACATGCTCCGAGCATGTGTAATAGATTTTGGTGGAAATTGGGATGATCATTTACCATTAATTGAATTCACCTATAACAATAGCTATCATTCAAGTATTGAAACCGCCCCATTTGAAGCACTATACGGAAGAAAGTGCAGAACTCCAGTTTGTTGGGCAGAAATAGGAGAAAGTCAATTGTCAGGTCCTGAAATAGTGCAAGAGACGACTGATAAGATTACTCAAATCAAGGAAAGACTGAAGATGGCTCGTGATCGTCAGAAGAGTTATGCAGATAATCGGCTCAAGCCACTTGAATTCCAAGTGGGAGACAAAGTATTATTAAAAGTTTCTCCTTGGAAAGGAGTAGTTAGATTCGGAAAGAAAGGAAAGCTAAGTCCAAGGTACGTAGGACCATTTTCAGTGATCCAACGTATAGGACCAGTTGCTTATCGTTTACAACTACCAGAAGAATTAGCTGGAGTACATGATGTATTTCATGTATCCAATCTCAAGAAATGCTTATCAGATGAATCACTGGTAGTACCTCTTCAAGATATAGAGGTAAACGAAAAGCTGAAATTTGTTGAGAAACCTCTTCAAATTGAGGATCGAAAGATCAAGTTTCTCAAACATAAACGACTAGTTTTAGTCAAAGTCAGATGGGATTCAAAGAGAGGAGCTGAATACACTTGGGAGCTGGAATCAGAAATGAAGCGAAAATATCCTCATTTATTCCAGTAAATCTCGAGGACGAGATTTTTATTAAGGTGGGGAGAATGTAACAACTCTCATCAAAAAGTACTATTTATTATTTTAATTTGACCAATAGGAAACCCTAATTGAGAAACCCAAGTGATTCTGAACAAACCCTAAAATTTTCAGAATAAGTGGAATTAGAATCAGGACCCCTAAAACTTAAGGGGGGTAAGCCCTAATTAACGATTATCTCTAAAATGGGTTGTCTAAATTGAAAATTCCTATAACGTCGAATCAACAGAGCTAGATAGGTGACGAAGCAAGCCTAGGCTAGGGGGTGTGCCCCGCGACACGCGACAGGGGAAGGGGATCCCTTCGCGACACGCGGGGGGTGCAAATTGTGGGTATAAATAGAAGGGCCTGGCACTTGCATTCTGTTTTTCGTTCGACGTTAAAACTCGCTTCATACACTGAGTTATCGTAGAATTATTACAAAAACACACACGATTCACGAAGTGCTGCCGCAATTCAGGGTAATAACTCGATCGCTGCTACGATTCAATGTCCGATCGATTAAACTATCCAATGGATGTTTAAGTGCTGCCCACATTAGGGTTTATGCTTTGTCATTCGTCGTTAAATCGATGGATGTTTAAGTATCGCACTTTGTCATTCGTTGTGAAGGTTTTAATCTCGTGAGTTATCGTAAATGCTGTATTAAGTTACTAACCTAGTTTGTGTGCATGATTAATTAAACTAGGTTATCAAGGCTAATCAGTAGGCTAAGCTCTATTCAAATTAAATCTGCAATGTGAGTCATTCTCTTTTTATCAAATTACTTTTGAAATCATGTTTATTTTCAAAGGTTATAATTACAGTGATTAAGTTTATGTAATCACCAAGTTACAGCCGGTATGTGGGGTTTTGTATACATTACTTGATAATCTTCACCATTGGACAACGAGTTAGCCAAGGGGTGATATGACCATAGTCACAGACACCATTGGACGAATGGGCTAATGGGTCGAGTGACAAATATTGTGGGTAGTTGGTTTGATATCTGAAACATTGTAATCTCTCTTAATACTGTAAATTATAACAAACGAGTCGTTTTAATAAATAGAATGATTCACTCAGTATTTCCCGCTGACAAAACCTTTTTCAAACATGTTTCAGGTGATCTGTTGTGATCCAGGAAAAGTGCCGTGAAGCACTACAAGCTTAAGGAAGTGGCTCAGTATAAAAATAAGGAAACATGTTTTATAAAATAAAAGATTTCTTTGTGAAATCTCAAGATTGTAAATTACCGGGTTTTATCCCGAAGTTGTGAATAAAATAAATCGGGAAATATTACAGTTTTAAAATGATCCTGAAGAAACTTCCGCTGTTAAATAAATACCACGGGATTTTCTGTCCCGCGGCTCCTGAAACGGGTCAAACCGGGTCGGGGGCCGTGACAACACGTGCTGGAATTGAGTTAATTATGAATATACCTGAGACCACATCGGGCTCTGTTTTCGCTTCAGCCGCAGTAAGTTGAAAGGACCTAGCCTTCGCTTTAGGAGCTTCTGTTGGAGATTCTTTAACATCTCTCTTTCCAACTAAGTCCGGACATTCAGACTTTTTGTGGCCGGGTTGATAACATTTGTAGCAAACAGAGACTTTTCCCGGGCATAGCGAGGTCGTGTGCCCCGTCTTATTACACATGGAGCATGGCTTGTCTTTGAACCGACATTCCCCCTTGTGTCCCTTCCCGCACACTTTACAACTTGGCGACCCACCTTTAGCATCCACCTTCTTTCCCGATTCTCCAGTTCGGGCTTTCTTTGTAGGGCTTGGATTCACATCATGTGCCCTTCGCTCACCTCTTTCGACTTGTTTATTCAACTCAATTTCCCGTTCCCGAGCAACGTTTATGATTTCGGTAAGGGTCTCGTATTTTGAAGGAGTCATAAACTCCCTATATTCAGCGCTCAACATATTGTAGTAGTAGTATATTTTCTGTTCTTCGTTCATCACCAATTCACTACTAAACTTCATTTTATCCATAAACATCGCCGTGATCTTGTCTATGGTTTCACCCTTATGCCTAAGTTGCATGAACTCTTCCTTGATTTTGTTAATGACCGCTTTGGGACTATGATGTTTAAGAAATGGTGTCTTAAACTCTTCCCATGTCATGGCCCTTGCCGCTTCGGCCCCTATTTCATTCTTTTTATTATCCCACCAATCCTTGGCTTGTCCTCTTAACTGACCCGTTCCGTAGGCAACGAAATCGCTTTCGTCACAATGGGTCCTTTCAAACACCCCTTCAATGTCGCCCAACCATCTTTGGCAAATTATCGGGTCGACTTCCCCGTTATAGATTGGCGGTTTACACGTCATGAATTCCTTATATGAGCACCCTTTACGTTCCCCAGTTTTGTCTTTCATAAGGTTGACACTATCCTCCAACCTTTTAACTCGCTCTTCTACGAGCGACAACACCGTGCTTTGAATCTTGTCTATAAACCCGAATAGACTGCCTTCAATTGCCTTTCCTACTTCCTCGGCAATTATCTCTTTCATTTGTTCGGTGCTTGTCGGCACCGGGTCATTATTGCTCCCTTTCGACATCTTGACACTGAAATGTTTACATCAAACGTTAAACATTTCATTCATGACATTGCTTCGTTTGTTTCGGTTTAGCCAAGTTCCTAACTTGCTTTAACCGTTCACATTTAATGCACTTTCCGGGTTTGAGTGTATTAACACGCTCTTCCCATGCATATCAATTCGTTTCTCATTCCTTACATAAGACATAATTTATTAACATAATAAGTTAATTCTTACCGGACGATCGATCAAGCTTGAACCGAACACTTTGTTGACAACCTTAAGCTCTGATTACCAACTTGTAACACCCGTCTAATTTTACATGGATTTAATATATTTATTTATACCATATTATATGAAAATGTCTAAGTTGTGACATAATATTCCATAAGTAGGGTTCAAAAGTAACAACATTTTGTCGACTAACGACTAAATCAAAACATTCAAAGTTGTTTACAATTCACAAACGTAGTCTATTAAGGATTTAAAACATTGCGGAAGCTTCAAAAGTAGTGTTCGGTTCTTTGTCAGTTGCTTGATCGCCATCCGTAAGTTCACCAACATCACCTAATGTCAAAACCACATCAAAGGTTAATTTTGACAATAATGAAATATGTATAATCGAAATCTAGCATCAAAACAATTGAAAACAATTAAAATTCTCGGATCAGGGTGGCTCGCGCCCCGCGAGAGATGTTACACGGGCCGCGAGAACCCCTCGCGTGTCGCGGCGTGTTTCAGGTACCCTTCCGCGTGGCGCGGGGGGTCATGTTTTCCAGCAGGTTATGTTTATTGAGCTGCATTTTCTGCCAGCTCCGGAAAACTCAGATTTTAACTTCAAATGTGTATATCTTTTGACTCGTAAGTCCGTTTTAGGTGATTCTTGTTCCTATGCGTCTGTAAATTCAATACCAACGTAACTACACTACTTACGACATATAAAGTTTGATTTCCGGACCGAATAAATAAAAGTCGTTTATGTGCTAATCGACCCATTCTAACTTTACTTACTTAATTACCGTTTAACTATCAAGCCTATGGCGTCTTATGCCCATCATCCGGACTTTAACATCACTTGCATTACCTTACCCAAATTCCATGGTTTAATGCTTTTGTGATCTACATCGCCAATGCTATTAGTTAAGACACTATCTCTACAACTGACACACTTATTCGACCCGTTGGCTCATCTTGTGGAAAAATCCTCCACTATGATGACTACCAAATGGTTCTCTCTTAAAGCTACTCTATTGATCATGATTACTAAAATCAACATAACTATTAATCAACAACGCAACTATGCATAATTTAACAACAATTCATTGATTGTAACGGGTCAAGTTACATACCTTAGCGCACGCCCTTCAACCGCAAATCACCACCGGCTTGTCCACTCGACGTTCCGGTATCCTTTCCTATAGAGTTCAATTTTTATCACATTTAGAACTCTTTTGTAATCACATTTTGCATAATAGCCAAAACATCTCAATTAGGTGTTTTAACTACAAAATTCTATTTTCGAACCTTCTTTGAGGCATTTCAACAAACACTTTAAGGGCAGAATTTTACATGTTTATTTATCAAGTCTTTAGCTTATCTCTTAGCCCTAATTTCACATCAATCAACCATTTTTCATGATTGTTAGCTTCTAAATTTCTGAAATCACTTCAAAATTGTCAAATTACACTAGAACAACACCCACTATCCTAGTGTTCATCAATTTACACATAATCCATTAATCACCTACAATGGTGTTCATAATTTTCACTAAAATTTCACAAGATTTCAACTTGTATTTGTCTAGGGTTTGTCCCTAGCCATTATATGGTTCCTAATTCATCATAAATCAAACATGCAACCATGAATTTCAGATTTTCCCAATTTCATGAGAATTTCAAGTTGAGAGTTTTCATCAAATTTTACATACCTTGTAATCCTCTTGTGATGAGGATCAGTAATCTATGTTCGGATTTTGATTTGGGACAGAATTTAACCTTCAATTGATGGATTTTGTGGAGTTAGGGTTTAGTGAGAACTCCTGGTCGCTCCCCTGCGTTTTTTGATCGACTCAGCACACTAATTTGTGTGTTTGGGTTTTATTTAATTTGTTTTAATAAATTCTAGTTTCAAGTTCTACAACTTAGGTCCCTCCACTTTTGTTTATCTAATAACTTTGGTTATTTTAACCCTATTTCAAGTTATTTCTAAACTTGTAGTTAACTAGGTTAAAATTCCTAGTTAGTAAATTCTTGTTTATTTAAACTTTATAATTCAAATATAAAGTTTTACATTTTCGGGGTGTTACACCATCCCCTTGGTCCATCTCCTTTAGACCCATCCTCACTCCCGGTGACGTGGCATCCTACGTGGCGGCCCATCCCCTTGGAGATGACCCTCACCATATCCTTCAGTTAAGTAAATGGGTTGAAATATCACCTTTGACTTGATAATTAGAACTATTTTGAGTAAATGGGGACTGTTTTGTATGAACTATTATAATTAGAAAGGAAAGTGCAGTTTTCATTTGGTTTTAGGATGACTTTTCTATAAAAATAATTGTTTTGTTTTTTTGAACGGCTAATTTCTTTAATCTCCAGTTACCTGTGGTACTTAAACTCAAGACCTTCCCCTTCCCAACCCAGATGTTTTAAAGGCTTTTGCCTTTGCCAATGGACAATTATAATTCAAGTTGTAAACAATATCTGGAGCTTATAATTTGATAGATAGAAATAATAAAGTTATTCAAAAGAATTATAAAACAAAATAATGTTTGAAAAAACATGTCTTTTTAATTTTATTTGATGATATAATTCGATTAATATAAAGTAATTTTTCATGCTCGGTAAGTTCTAGGGTTATAACCTAGTAACTTACAAGTGTGTATGGCGTTTTGAAAATGTCCTGCAGCTTGGAGAATGAGCATCTGAATTAGAGTAGTGAAGATGGTACCTTAGCAATTCATGATTGATGGCATATGGTTGTATCTGGCTTCGCTGATGATCACTTCTGCTGATTCATGTTTGTTGTGCTTTTATGCAGTTGTAAGTAAGATAGACCTTAGTATACTGTACACAAAACATCCTATCACTGTCGCTGCAACGTGCGATGATAAAAATACTATTTATTATAATAGAAACTATTGGTAAATACAAAATGGGTTTTAGATAATATAGATATTTGATTAAACGAAAATAACAAAGAAACAATGATTCGAAAAAAAAAACTAAGTTTAACGACGTGCTATTGAAGAACATAATAATGTACCAAGTGGCGAAGGATAAAATTTCGGGGAAATTACGACAATGGCCAAGACCAAAACCCACTTGCAAAATTGGCCACCTCATGCGTCCTTGGAGAGGCGCATCACGGATTCAAATGCGCGGGATGCGTCTAAAGTCCACGGGATGCGTCTTTGAAAATAGTTCACTGACCAATGCGTCTAAAAGTACACGGGATGCGTCTAAAAGGGCACGGGATGCGTCTTGAAAACTTGAAGCGTCTGAAAGTGCACGGGATGCGTCCTTGGAGCGAGGCATCATGCACGGGATGCGTCAGGCAAGTTTCCGCCATTTTTTCCGGCGATTTGCAGGTTTCCGCCATTTTTTTCCGGCGAGTTGCAGGTTTTCGCCATATATAGAGAGGGGGGGGGGGGGGGGTAAAGTAAGGTAATGATAATGGAGATTTGTAAGGATGGAGAGGAAGGAAAGAAGGCGGCATGTATGAATGGGAATGGATTAAATGTGCTGCTGCTTCTTCTTCTTCTTTGATCATGATGATTATCAGATTTTTGGTTTTCATTGCGTCATGTGAATGATGGGGTCTCGAGTAGGGGTATTTTCGGTATTACCTTAAACACATGATTAATACCATTTTTTCCATATTGAACCTTTGTAATTGCAGGTCTTTTAATGGAGGGTTTGGGAAGTGAAGAAGATAAATGAAGGAATCCTGTGAGAGAGAGAAGAGGAAGACAGCTGTGACTAGTGAGAGAAAGGCAGATCTAGAGTTTTTTTTTTTTAAAGTAAATAACAGGGATTGAAAGAGACAGGACATAGGAGACAAACCTAGAGTGTAGGGGTGTAGGGACACGTGTCCATTTAAGGAAGAATGACGCATAAGAATGCTAATGCCCTGTTCCAATGAGGCATGAGTTGGCCATTTTTGCAAGTGGGTTTTGGTCTTGGCCATTCTCGTAATTTCCCCTAAAATTTCCACCGGGAGGTCGAAAGTCACCGTACCTAAATTCTATATAAGTAATTTTTTTTATAAAATCGGGGGGTCGAAAAATTATATATCTAAAAAATTTTATATGAAACGTACATACATAACACCAGTGGCGGACCTAGGAACTTTTCCATTGGGGTGCAGAACATTTTTAAAAATTTTAGGCCCACAGGTATATAAGTAAAAAAATCGGTTCGTATCAGGTCTGGTCGGTTTATGTAAAACAAACGAACATCAAACCAAATTTATATAATCATCAAAAACATGTCAAACCTTGTTACAAACATAATTAAAACGTCGACGCCCTACGGGTTTTTATTTTTTGAAATCTATCCAATACATCATATAAAGCTAATTTTTAAGCAATTCTTTCTCTATATAACATAAGTTCATCGCTCCATAACATAATGTTTCAATTTTAATTTTCAACTATTCAAGCCCTAGAAATCATAACGTAAGTTGTAATCACCCTAAAAATATATGAACAACATAATCATCCTAAAAATCATCTAAACAACCATAAATAACGTCAAAACATACAAAATTTCAAACCTATTTAACAGCTTTATTACCCTTTTTTCTCCTATAATATCAACCAAAATCATCAAAATAACAAAGAAACTTACCCGTTTTCGGATTCCGGATAGATTTGGTATCGAACGACGGTGGTATGGTGGTTGATTACGGTGGTCGCCGGCTGCTGGACTGTTGTTGTTGGGTGATGTTGTTTGTTGGCAATGCAGGGACGCAAGAGAGAGAGAGAGAGAGAGAGAGAGAGAGAGAGAGGGAGAGAATTTCTAAATGTTTTGGGCTTTAATTATTATTTTATTATAGTTTGAAATATTGTTAGGTTTGGTTAATGGATTAAGACTTAGTGGGCTAGCTAGTTAGGAATTATAAGTGGGTAAAGGTATGGGTATTTGGGTTTAGTTAGTTAGGTATTAAAAGTTATATAATTTAGGTAGTATTTTTTTTTTAAATAAGAGTTTACTAAAAAAATTTAAAATATAAATTGATAACACTTTTTACCTAAAAGGTGCGGACAAAAAATTTCAAGGGGTGTGGACGAAAAATTCCAAGGGGTGCGGACGAGATTTTCGACGGAACTTAGCACAAATTTTTTTTCCCCCGGGGTGCGCCCGCCCACCTTAGGCTGGGCTTGGGTCCGCCCCTGCATAACACTACTGAGTGAAAAGTTCGAGGGTCGGGCGCTCCTTCCGGCCCCTTGCTACGCCCCTGAATTTACCTGATATGGAGAATTATGCTTGTAGTGAACTACTTCAAAAATATGTAAAACAACTACAAATCGGTTGTCGGATTGTTGGTTTGCTGATGTAACAACTTAAAAAAGAAGTTATTGGATCAACCAAGATAAACCAAATCGATAGCAAGAGGTAAATGTTCATTATAAATTGTTAAATAATAGAGGTAGGCTAAATGCACTTCCCCTTTTATTTTTTACATCCTTTTTCTAAAAAAAATAATTTTTAAAGTTGTAAAATTCTATCCGTATAAAAATCCTTATTTTTAACTATTTCTCTCTCTAAAAAAATAATTAGCAACACCTTGAACAGCTCGTGCAACTTTGAGATAGAACCTTTTCAAATTTTTAACATCTCAATTAATAAAAACTAATACTAAGATTCCCTCTGTTGATTTATAGTTTTCCTTCCACCAAATGAAGACTAATGAATTCTAATGGTGATCGTAAAAAGGAAATACCATTTTTACTGAACATTCGCCCAAATGTCTGTGAACTTTTTTAAAAAGAAATTATGACGTTTAACTAAACCAAAATGGTTATTTACATGAAAAAAATCATGTGTAGATTCAGTTGTGATGGATTGATAAATCGAGCCAAGCCATCTACATCATCAAGATTATCATTATTACATGAAAAAACCAGATGAAGTTTAAGTGTTTAACCAAAACAAATTACACTTGAAGTTTAATAAAAAAACAAAACAAACTATCTTAATACGCTTTTTGAATTTTTCAGAGATCAATAATTGATACAAATTCAATCCGTATAAAATATTAGATAAGTTTTGGTTATCTAATTTAATTCTTTTTTTGAAATGCATATATCATATGGATTGAATTCCAAACTTTATTTAACTCACCAACACTAATGGGCTATATTATTAATGTTAATTATTAATAAGGGTAATAACTAAAGAAACTAATAATTACAATTCATTGTTTAGGCGGTATATGTAGATTAATAGATAGATATATTTCTTCGGGTTATTGGATTTTATCACCCTCAACTATCGACCTTTTGCCGTTGTCACCCCCAACTAACATTTTGACACCCGACACCCCTAACTTGACTTTTAGTTTGTGCTGGCACCACTCAGTTAAATCTTTACTAACTGAGTTTTTTTCTTATCCTGCGTGGCACAGACTTGATGAGATGGACATGATTATGTGGCGAATGACGTGTCAAGCACCTTCATCTCATTCCTTTATAACACAAGAGATCATATATCGAACCCTAATTTTCTCATAAGCATCTGGTTTCTCATCGATTCATGGCCAATTGAAGCATATGTTCGAATCGTGAATGTGATAAATACAACCTAAGTTCTAATCGACATGAGTTCCTCTTCCAATTCTTCATGGAATGTGAACCAAACCCCTAATATATTCAAGGTCGATTTGGATGGAAACTTGTATTGTCATCATGAAATTGTTGTTGTTCTTCGCATGGCTGGACCAACAAGTGTCCGACATGGTGATCAATTTTATGGTTACCCTCAATGGTCTGTAAGTTGTTTAATTATCTATTGAACTTAATTTTTTGTTGAAACTGAAGTGGTAATATTGGTTTGTAGTTATCCGATTGCAAGTTCTTTATGTGGAAACAAGATTTCAACAAATTTTTCGAAGCTCATTCAAATTGCAGTTCAAGTCCTGTAAGTTACGAAGAGTTGAAGAATGAGAATTTGTAATTGCAGGAGAAGTTGTTACTAGAAGAGAACAAGATGTTGAAAAGACAAATTCGTGGCAAAAAGTCCATGTGGAAGCAACCATTTGTGTTTACTATGTTTTTTTGTCATTGCCATATGGATGTACATGTTGAAGTAGTCATTTAATTTGGTTGTACGATATTGAACTTATGAATGAAAACCAGAATTCTCTTGTTGCATATGAATTCCACTATTGTGCAAAAGAGTCCACTGCAGTGACCATTGACAGTGTAGATGTAGTTCGTTGTATGTGGTGTGTATTGACCCATATTGTATTGGTGCCAAAGTGTAGTGGTTTGTATTGACCAAAACTAATGTGCATTACAGTGGTTTGTAATGACCAAAGTGCAGTGGTTTGTAATGACCAAAACCAAAGTGGTGTGTATTAACCCAAACCAAAGTGTTTTGTAATGACCAAAACCAAAGTGGTTTGTATTGACCAAATCTAACGTGCATTGCAGTGGTTTGCAATGACCAAAGTGTAGTGGTGTGTATTAACTCAAACCAAAGTGTATAATGACCAAAACTAATGTGCAGCAGTCTCTATCGACCAAACCAAATTGCAGTGCTGTGTATTGACCCAAACCAAAATGTATAATGACCAAAACTAATGTGCAGCAGTCTCTATCGACCAAACCAAATTGCAGTGGTATGTATTGACCCAAACCAATGCTGTATAATGACCAATATGTGACAACTGGCACAAAATCGGTAATTTCCGTACAGTTTAGTTACTATTTAATATCTGCAATTATGTGCTTAAATGTCAGCATTGTCTGATTACACGCTATATATGTGAATTCATGCACGTTTTATACTTCAAACATTACTTTATGCATTACTTTAGCGTTGCGTCAGAAAGACTAGTAAACTCACCGGTAAGACACGCTATGTCAGCAATTCTGCAGAAAGCAGTTAGATAATAGAATTAGGGCCCAGGAGTAGGTCCAACATCTAAAATACATTAAAACCCAAGTGTGGATACAAGGGTTAACATATAAACTTTCCGGAACCTAAACTATGCACTAAAAAGCACCCGAAACTTATCTAAAATGTTGAAATCAGCATAATTTAGCAACAATTCAGCTATAATCAGCTTTTAAACACATTAATATCATGTAGAATTTATGTTTTATTGTCCAAAATAACTTACAAAGTGTCGGGAATTAAAACTGCCACAAAAAAGTGCTTCATACTTAGTGAAACTGCGCAATTCAGTACTTTAATGAACCGTAACGAACCGAGCAACCGGACAATAACCGGGACATCAAAATTTGACTAGAAGTAATGTTTTTATGATATTAAACTAGTATTGATGCTAGAACACCTTAAAAATCATGAAAACACCTAAACACACTTAAACATACTTAAACACCCTCGTTTGCACTTTAAACCTTCAACTTCTCAAAAATTACACTTTACCCCCCCTCTCTCCTTGGACGGTTGGGACAAGGGCCCCACATAAGGATTGTTAGTGAATATGTCTGTTGACTTCGTCTTGTATCGAGTCATGTATCTAGATTGAATAGACTAGAACTCGGTAGACTAGAAAATAGGAATATAGGAAGAATAGACCAAGTCGCACGAACTGGCTGAACCAGTTCGTACGAACTGACCGGGTCGCATGACCTGGATTGTTTTGGTTCGTGCGATGTGGGCTTTCTATAAATAGGAGAGTCCAAGTCTTCATTTGTAACATTCTGATTCCGGAGACAAAGTGCTGCCGAAGTGTCGAACGATTTGTAATCACTTTCAAATCAATCTAAACGACAGTTAAAGTGATTCTTAGTGTTAATCAAGCTGCAATCATGTCCAAATAATCGAATTCCGCCTTTGGTTTGGTCTAGAACTTTTCTGTTCGACTCATTAGGTCGAATCCTTCGATCCTACAAGTGGTATCAGAGCTCAAGAGGAAGAGTTCTTACCATTTCAGCTTGATTTCATCAAAAACAACTGATTTCTTCTCATTTCTACTCATTCTTCTACACTTTTTCGTCAAATTTAAACGAATTTACGGTTAAAATGACCTGATTTTGTGATATAACACGTAAAACATTGTTTTAATCAATCCTTGAACAAATCAGAACCTAATTCAACCTAAAACCTGATAAAATTTGACAAAACGATGAACTTTTGAACCATATCGTTCGAAAAACTGGCAGTTCATTTGAAAAAAATTTCAGGTCGTACGAATTGATCATTCAAGTCGTGCGAAGTGTTCAGTTCATTTGAAATCAGTCAGGTCATTTGAAATTATATCCCTCAGGTCGTACGAGTTGAAAGCACTCAGGTCGTACGAAGTCAACAACTTGTTTCAGGTCGTTTGAGGTTCACCAGTTCGCACGAGGTCGCTTGATTTCTGTTCAAGTCGTTTGAAAACATTCAGTTCGCACGGTGTGATCCAGACCATTTAAACTTCAGCTCGTTTGAACATTGTGCTTTTGCATATCTTTTCACCGAAACATGGAAGACGAGTTTTACAACGCTTTTTCTGCTGCTCCAGTCGCTCCAGTTACAGTTGCCGAAACTGTCGGTATTGAGAATGAAATGGGAACTTTCCAAAAGCCTCCAAAGCTTATGTACATTGAGGACTTTAAAGGGTGGCAAGACCGTTTTGAAAACTGGGTACAAGAGAAGAAGTTTGATGCATGGGTTTCTTTAGAGAAAGATTATACTTTATCGAAAGATGACCTTGGAAATGAAAAACAATTAAGTCAATTTTTACCGGATGAAAAATTAAAATACACAAGTGAAAAAATGATGATTAGCATTCTCCAACAAGCGGTAAAAGAAGATATTTTTTGTTTTGCTTCAACATGAGAGAACTGCTAGATCAATTTGGAAAGCGTTGATTAAAAAGTTTAAGGGTAGTGCTGATATGATCAAAAATAAACGAGCATCACTAAAGAAATCGTTTGATATGTTTACAGCTATGGAAGGTGAAACAACAAGAATGATTATTGAGAGATATTGTCATCTTGTCATGGAAATGAAAAGATTGGACATCAAGAAAGAAGATGATGAATGGGTTGATAAGCTAGATGGTGCGTTACCACAGAATGAATGGGGAACATATCTGTTGATTCTAAAGCATAACCGACAATTCGAAGATATGAATTTGAGTATGTTTATCCAGAAGTTGGAAGAACATGAGCTAGCAATTCGAAAAACTGCTACGATGAGAAGTCCGGGTGCTCAACAAGATGTTAGTCTGTACTATAGAGGAAGCAAAGTTGAGACCACTCCGAGTCCAAATATTCCGATTGCGTTCAGTGTTGATGGTACTTCCGGAACAAATGCAAACAATACAAATCAGAGCAGTGGATATTCTTCGTCTTATTCAAGTTTTGAACCAAATTTCCCAACACCAAGTTCTCAACAACAAAGTTCAACAAACCTTAATGGTCAAGTTTTGCAATGCAATGTTACATTAAATATTCAAAATGGTCAAAATTTCTCTCCAGATATTGCGAAGCAACACATGGCATCACTTGTTACTGTGTTAAAGTCGTATGAAAGCTTGGTTGCTGGACGAATTGGCAATCCGATGCTCACTAAAGAGGATTATGACCAGATTGATTCTGAGGAACTTGAGTTGATGGACATCAAGTGGTGTTTAGCTAGCGTTTTGAGAAGAGCAGAAAAGTTCAAACAGATCACCGGAAGAGATGATCTTCGTGAAGCTGTAACATCTCAGCTAGGTTTTGACAAATCGAAGGTTACTTGTTTTCGTTGCCGAGAAAAAGGACATTTTAAACGAGAGTGTACAAATAGAGAAGCAACTGGAAGACAATATCCTTTCGGAAACAACGACTATCATAGAAAAGCAATTTATCATCAGGTTACTCAACAACCATATCAACAACAATCTTCACACTCACGTACTATTTTGATTAAAGAATCAAAGGGTAAAGCTTGTTATGGTCTGCTAGATCAAGAAGATGAAAGGATTCTAAAAGATTTCAATTGGGATGATTATGATCCTTCTAGACCTTCAGTTTCTAAAGCATTTGTTGCTCGATACTTTGAAGACATTGATGATGAGGAAGAGTATATTAATAAAGCTAGAAAACAATTGGATCCTTATAGTTTTAATTTGTTTTTTGCAGATAAAATCCAGATATTGAAAGAGAAAAAGGATGCTAGACTGAAGAGAGAAATGGAACCAACAAGGATTGCTGAAGAAAAGACTGAAGCTGATAAGGCAAAGGATGAAGAAAAACCGATAGAGAAGGTTGAGGTTGAAGATAATAAAGTGAAGATAGAAGTTGAGAAAGAACCGATTGTGATCGAAAAAGTGGTGGAGAAAATAGTTGAAATATAATTGAAGTTGAAAAAATTGTTGAAGTCGAAAAGATTGTAGAGGTTGTAAAACCTTGTGCTAAGTGTTTAGAATCTTGCAAAGATTGTGCTGAAAAAGATACAAAATATGCTGAATTAGAGAAGCTCAAAGAAAATTTACTGCACAATGTGAGGAGCATAAAGGAATCATATGATCTCCTAAGCAGCAAAGTGAACTTGTACAAAGGAGCTAGTGATGAGGATATTCAGATGAAGAATCTTCTGAAAGCAACAGTTCTTCAAAAGTAAACTGCAATCAACCAATACATTGAGATTATTGTTGGGCTGAAACAAGAATTGGCAGCGATGACGATAGAAACCGAAAGAGTGAATTCTTTACTTCGAAGTTATCAAAGTTCAGATTATGTTATTGATCGCATTTATCCTACCGTGGCAGCTCATAAGTTTGCAGATAATGAAGAAAATTCTGGTAAGAAAACTGGTTTGAATTATAACAGAGTACCAAATCCAATGTGGGATGGCTATACCCCCCGACACTTTGAAAAGGTGGCTGAAGCACTTAATTTGAATCTGAAATCCGAGTCTATCGATGGATTACCAGATGATATTGATGTCACCTTCACAGCGTCTGACACTGATCATGAGTCCGAGTTAATAAAGAAAGTGGTCGATCAGGTGTTGGATAAAGATGAAGAGTCAAAGTCAGAGTCTAAATCTGAAAAGTCAAGTTCGTCAGACAGAAGTTCGAGTTCACCGGTCAAAAGGGTTTACAATAAAGATTTTCTGATGTCACAAAATAATTTGAATGACGAAACATTCAAAGTCGCATATACTTTGAATGATTCCGACAAATTATATTCTGATGAAGAATTTCCAATAAGAGGTGTTAAAACTGAAATGATTAACAAGGTTTTCAAATTAACAGAAATTAATATTTCTGAAATAAAAGATGTAAATCTTACTGAAAAACCTAAAAAATAAACTTCAAGAGTTCAACAAAGATTGAACAAGAAAGAGGGTTACAGTCCTGGTTCAGGTTATCAAAAGAAACCAAACCATAACAGTAATTTCAAAAAGAAAGGTTTAGGTTTTATTCCACTTGAAAATGATAAAAATGAGAAAATTTTTAAACTAAAAACTAAATTTGTTTCAGGAGCAAGTTCTGAAGAGGAGAAGGAGAAACCTTTCTGGAAACAGTCAAACAAGGAGTTTCTCGCCGAAAAGAAAAAGAATATGTTGAAGGAATTTGAATCGAGAGTTGAAAGAAGAACCTGTTTCAAATGTCAAGAGGTTGGACATATTGCTTGGAATTGCCCAAAATCCACCAACACAAAACAGGGAGTTTCTTCTAACTCTAAATTGAAAGAAAAATGTGTTTATAAAAAGGAACAACCAATTGAAAAATTTTAAGAGTTCAAAAATTCGACTTTCGAAGTTGGTGAAAGTTCGAAACATTTTTACAAAAGAAGAGCCGATTTAAACAAACAAAAATGGGTTGTCAAGAACTCAGAGGTTGTTTCTGACAATGAATCTGAGTTGTCAAAGTCAGAGGAGCCATCCGTTGTGCTAAATGATGAGAATTCCGTTCCAACAATGGATGATGAAAATTTTCCACCATTGTCAAATGGAAACTTGAAATCAAAAATTGGTAAGATTGAGATTTCAGATCAATTCTTTTCTGATAAGAAAGAATTTGATGCTGAAAAAGCATTTAATGGTAAAGGGCTACATATTTTTGGTAAGATGGTAGATGGGAAGGTGAAGGGAGTGAAAGAATTTTATGAATCGAAAATTGTTGAACCAAATGATGATGGTTCACCCATGATTGATCAGGCATGGGTGAGATTTTTTAAAAAGTAAAATCCTGACTTGTCGGAGCTCCCAAGTTGGTAATCGTGGAGCATGAATCGGCATCTTTCTTGAAAAATATTTTTTAAAAACCTACAAGTTGTTAAACCCAAGTGATAAATTTTTACAAGTGGATTGAAAGAACAATGTGATGAAATCCCATGATGTGTAAAATCAACAAAACTAATTTTCCGGAAAAACCATTTGATTAAAACAAACTTAAGTGTTTTGAAATCATAATGGGAAAATAGTTTGTTGTCAGGGGGAGTTCTGATTGTTTAAGCCAAGTGGATGGCGAATTGAAGCAATTCACATCAGTTTGTCATTTTATTTGTACAGTTTATTGATTTTACTTTCAAATTTTCCCGGAAAATCAAAAATTGAAACATATTTTTGATTTTAGGGGTAGTAGAAAATTTAGAAAATTTGAAAAAACCAAAAACATCGAAAAATCAAAATGAGTTTTGTTGTGAAAAAGAGAAAATGATAGTACATCAGTAGACAATCACAGTATGCTAAAGAATTGGAAAGTTAATATGTGATAAACGGCTCACTGATGATATGCCAGTAGATTTTTACACGCTTAGTAGATTGTTTTCGAGATATAAACCTAAATATCAAATACTTACTTATTTCGTGGGGAACATCTCTCGGATATATAGGTAACCCCTGAAATCTTGTTTGAAGGGCTTTTTATTTCTGACATACTAGGTCTTTGTGCGTGATGATATCTGAGGTATTATACCTGGACTTCTGATTTTGCGGGAGCAATAGCCTAGTCCTCGTATAATGCTCTGCACTGCTTTAATCATAAAGCCCACCCTCAGCATAAAAAATGATGAAACATTGAAAAACGCTAATCATGTGCTGTTGAAGAAAAGATCCCCAAACGGGACACACCGAAAGACGAGCCATCATCTCTTTCTCTAAACGGAAGTTCTAACCTGAGCTCTCATGGCATCGCATTACCCGTTTACAGATATTATTAGTGTACATTCACCTGTAAGACTGAATATAGGAGTCTGGATACGGGAGTATATTCTGAGGTGGGACACGCGAATAAGTTAAGTCCATTAAAACACTAATCTCGTATCTCGAAACAATTGAACTTTGTGTGAAAATTTAAGTGGATCAGTATACTGACAATCTAACTGAATCATTTAGAACTTAAAGTGTATAAAGCTCAACGGTGCTAGTGATTTGTCATAAACTGATATGATCCTCTTACACAAACTCACAAAAATATTGTCTGTAAATATTTCGTTATTGCATTTTTTACACACTAAAAATCTTAAAAAAAATCCAAAAAGAATGTGTTTTAGCATAAAATTTTGAAAATTCAAAAAGATTTTATTTCATCTTATTTTCGACAACTGATGTTGGAAAGCTGATTTTCAAAATTCCAAGTGCTAAACATGATGAACAACAGTGGGTTGGGAAAATGTGTTTGAAATGAAGTTAGAGTTTGAGAAAATTTGAGAAATGTTATAAGATAATTTTACAAGTGATGATTAGAGGTGTTAGTTAATAAAGGTAATTAATTTGAACTTGATATAACTATTGTTGATGTTTGATTAATATCTACAAGAGGTTTCTAAATCTGTTACATTTTAACAATTGATAAATTTACTTTTGGGTATAGAATTGTGCAGGTTACCAGGTTCTTAATCCTGTTGCTACGGAGAGCCAGGAGACACTCTGAATCTGTGGAAGCTGTAGAGCCAGGTTTCCGATCCAAAGCCTTTAGATAGGGAATTCCAGACTGCGATCCCAGCTTATCAAAAGGGGGAGTCTGAAGACGTAAGAGCCAGATTCTGGAAGAGAAGAGAGAGATTGAGGATGCTTACAGAGAAAGATACTTTGGAAAGAGCGAGAAGACCGATCAAGACTGAAGACTCAATACACTGAAGACTCGTCAACATCCAAGGGGGAGTTTGTTAGTGCATATGTCTGTTGACTTCGTCTTGTATCGAGTCATGTATCTAGATTGAATAGGCTGGAACTCGGTAGACTAGAAAATAGGAATTTAGGAAGAATTGACCAGGTCGCACGAACAGGCTGAACCAGTTCGTACGAACTGACCAGGTCGCACGACCTGGATTGTTCTGGTTCGTGCGATGTGGGCTTCCTATAAATAGGAGAGTCCAAGTCTGCATTTGTAATATTCTGATTCCAGAGACGAAGTGCTGCCGAAGTGTCGAACGATCTGTAATCACTTTCAAATCAATCTAAATGACAGTTAAAGTGATTCTTAGTGTTAATCAAGCTGTAATCATGTCCAAATCATTGAATTCCGCCTTTGGTTTGGTCTAGAACTCTTCTGATCGACTCATTAGGTCGAATCCTTCGATCCTACAAGGATTTTGCTTGATTTCATTTGATTTCTTTTGATCTCATGTTGGAGTATATTCCAACAAATATACCATGAAAAATATTTGGAAGATCTTTATAAATCCTAAACAAATCACACTTCTTCATTCACTCATCTTCTTCCTTGTTCCTTCCTCTTGCTCACGGCTCACTACCTACACACACAACCCACCATTTTCAAGCTCCAACCTAGCAATCCAAGGCCATTAGAAGGTGTAAGAAGCTCATTTAGGAAGGTGTATGGTGCTAAAACTTGAAGGACCACCATGTGGAGCTTTTAACCTCTTGATTTCTTCCTTGTTCATCATCTTCATTTTTGTGCCACTTCCCGAGCCATTAGAGCTAGTAGTAAGCTTGTTGATCACTAAATTAAGTCATGTTTATGTTATGTACAAATTTCACCATCTAAACAACTTAACTTCTAATGTTAAAAATGAGAAGATCTAACATATTCATGAAGAAAATAAGTGATTACATGAATTCTTAGTGTATGTAATGATGTTGTTTATGTTATATCTTGTGTGTATGATTAGATCAAGTATGTTAAAGCTTGGATCTAACAAGTTTAAGCATGGATCTTGAAGGATCCATGGTTAAACTTGAAGATGAACATATAAAGCATTATGTGAACTTGAAATATAAATTTTTATGTATAAACTTGTAATTATGAAGTAATAAAGTGTGTGTAGAACTAATTTTTGAAACTAAACCTCATGGAAAGTTTGTTAAAAAGTTAACATAAGGCTTGTTTATGAAAGATCTAAGGTTATTAAGCATAGATCTTGAAAGATCCATGGTTAAACATGATGTTAAAAATAATGATCTTTCTAATAAAAATAAAAGTGGCCTTAGAACATGATTTACAAAGTTTTGAAACCATAAAACTCATAAATGATTGAGTTAGTGGATTAAAGTTTCATAAAAGTTTGTTTAAAAAACACAAGAACACTTATTTTTTGAAATATCATAATATGTTAAGTGTAGATATAAAAGACTACACATTTTTAACAAGAATCAAGTTCACCATGATGTTTCATATGAAGAAATTTGTATATGTTGTTGGTGATTATTGTTGGAAAATTTTTTTTGGTGTTGAAAAGAAAATAAACACATGTTTTGAAAACATGGGAAACCTCCATTTTTAGGGGAAACTATGTCAAAATTTTTATAATATTTTGACACTTAGAAAAATATAATTTTTGGTGAAACTTATTCCCTGAAAATTCACCTAAAAATATTTACCCAGGGTTTCCCTAATTTTTGTGAGAAATTACAAGTTAAGAAATGATTATTTCTTCAAGGTAAAATTAATATTAAGTATGTACATTTTTAGGGAAAATATATATATTTAGTGATCACCAAATTTTGTGCCAAGTGTATATTATGTGTATTATAAGTAGAAGTGTATTAGGGACTTGAAAATACAATAAATACTCCCAAGGAGTATGAATACAAAATACACATACAAATACATGAGAATACACAAGTATACAAAATTCCTCACAAGGAAATACATGGACAAATACAAGAAAATATATTTATGAAAATATATTTCTTAACATATTAATGAACTTGGACATTTATAGACTTAAATATATATTTTTGGACAAATATCTAACCTATACCAACTGTTGGGATTTATGTAAAAGTCGGGTGAATATCAAGAATAACCATATATATTTTATAATATGACAAAATATATATTTCCTACAAGTCTTAAAAATATATTATTTTTAAGAAATATAATTCCGGAAAGTAATAAAAATCAAAGTATTTACATAAAATACAAAGTATACTTTTCTAAGTATACTTATACAAAAATAACATTGAAAATATTATTCCACAAAATACTTATATTTATTTTTGGGAAAATAATACAAGTAACATACATAGTTAAAAATATTAATTATTTTTAACAACAAAGAAATAAACAAATGATGGTGACTTGTACTTGTGTGATACAAGTCTAGTCACTAACATTAATAGAACACGTATAGGTCACGACGCTACCGGTGAAGTTTACGACGCAGGAAACGCAAAGTTGTGAGTTCATGTCCCAACTTTTAAACTTTTACTTGTTTTCTAAACTTGGGGAAAATACATGTGCTATGGTATGTTGAATACAAAAACTAAGGAATGATACTTTAGATCATGTCACGAATAGGGTGCCATAAGCACCATTAATCAGTTACATACAAAGACCGTGGAACAAAAGGTTAGATCTAATGGGTTTCAGGCGACCACACTCTTGGCCACTCTTTTACCAAGCAGTGATTTTGTGTCTCTAGTCGTGAATCGACAACTAAAAATGCCTATGGTTTGGATGCTTCCTATGTCGTTACATATGTTAGTGGCCTCGCGAACCATTAGCGATCTCGTATTCCTTATATTTACAGAAATACTTATTTCATACAATTACATACCATGTTTTCCCATAACGAATGCTTAAATGTTTTCACAAATCTGCATGAATTCACACCAACTTTATGTTGACAATTTTCCAAAACTCACATGTATTTCAGGTAACTAAAGTGGACGTACGCGCAGTCTCATTCTTGCTCTTGGATGTCGTTTCTGTTTATAGTTACTATGTGTCAAGACTCCCATGCCCATTTTGCGGGATTTGGTTGTTATGTCCCACCTTGTGTGGTGATATAAGGATCAAAACCTTTGTGTTTGTCTTCTAAATAAAGTTGTAATCTTTTCAGACAATGTTTATGCTGTGATGTAAACTCTAGACTTAACTTATGTTTTCGACTATGTAATGTTAATGGCATTTGGAGTTATTTTATGAGCATGTAGTATGTTTACCATTCGTATGCAATGAGAACCTTTCAGGATCACACCTCGTACTTCCGCCTTAGAAAGGGGTGTGACAGATTGGTATCAGAGCTGCGATTGTAGTGAACCAGGATTCTTTCTCGAGTCTAGACTACAATCTTTAGGATCCTCTCACGAAAACAATTTTTCAAAAGTTTTCATTGCATAAAACTTTCCGCGACATCCACTACCTGAAACTGTTTTCATAGAGTCAAGTGAGGACACTACGAGACTTAGGGTGCACTGGAGTAGCACTTGTCTTTGACTGAGAATTACTTGCAACAATGTGTACAATTATTTGTATATTAATTAAGTAATAATTAATATATACATATACTACAAATAAAAAATCACAGGTACACATATCTTCGTCTGAAAGCAGCAGCCTATCCGAAGAACATGACCCGATGATGATTGTCTCTGACTATGAGATTGCTTCAGCACAGGAGGTGTTCACATCTGATTCTGAGAGCAATCCGGAGGTGGCATCTGATGATGATGATCTCGTTGATTTTCAGCCTTTCGCCTCACCAGACTTTGAGGATGATGTCCCTTTCGTTGATGATGTCCTATCCTTACCTCTACCCCTCCATCTCTGACTTCGAGACCGACCCTGAGATGATAACCGACGATGGTGATCCCGACGATGTCTTAGCCTTACCCTTACCTCTTCTTGGCCAGCAGATCGTAGGACATCCAGATGGTGGACATCTCGTTGAACCTATCCCCATCCATGCTGTTCCTTTTGTTGCCATCCCTGTTGAGGACTGGTCTCTCGTTGGTGACCTGGAGTATGGTGTGGCCTCTTCTGTTGTATTCGTTGCCGATGTTCCTTCCGATTCTGACCTTGAGTCTGATGCTGATTCCTTCAATTCAGTGATATCTTCGGCCCTTTTTGCTGCTAGACTGAGAGTTTACCTGACTGATGATGATGATGACACTATGCCTGATGTGCCATCCACTTCTACCCATAATCCTACACCTCCCCACACTCCTGCTAAGATCAACTCTCTCATCCGTCGAATTCACGAGTTTGAAGATGAAGTGACTCATCTTCATAGTTTGATCTTCCCTACACCCCCACCCTTTCCCCCAGCCCATTAGGTTTTCTTTGCAGAAACTTTGATGGAGCAGTGTTTTGGGTACAACTTGAAGACAAGAACCGCCGATGTGAAGAAAGATACTTTGTCCTTTATATATATTAAACTTGTACTATGGGGTGATGTAACCCTTATGCTTTTTGTTTTCTTCGCAAACAATGATGTAACAAGTTGTCCTGATATGTATAAAGACTCGGTGATTATCTTTGTGTTTGTCTTTTAAATAAAGTTGTAAACTTTTCAAACAATGTTTATGTTGTGATGTAAACTCTAGACTTAACTTATGTTTTCGACTATGTAATGTTATTGGCATTTGGAGTTATTTTATGAGCATGTAGTATGTTTACCATTCGTATGCAATGAGAACCTTTCAGGATCACACCTCGTGCTTCCGCCTTAGCAACGCGTGTGACACAATATACCCCTGCAGTAGCCAAAACTTATATATATGACTGTTGTATATATACCACTATTGTATAATAACCAGTATACCCCTACAACAGTCAAAACTTATATATATATATATATATATAACTGTTGTATATATACCATTGTTGTAAAATGACCAATATACCCCAGCAGCAGCCAAAACTTATATATATGATTGCTGTATATATATACCACTTTTGTAAAATGACCAATATACCCCTACAACAGCCAAAACTTATATATATGACTGCTGTATATATACCACTGTTGTAAAATGACCATATACCCCTGTAGGAGCCAAAACTTATATAAACCACCGCTGATTATATACCACTGTTGTAATATGACAATAATACCCATGCAGCAACCAAAACTTATATAAACCACTGATGTGTATATACCAATACTGTATAATGACCAAATTACCCCTGCAACAGCCAAAACTTATATATACCACTGCTGTATATATACCATTGCCGTATAATGACCAAATTACCCCCGCAGCAGACAAAACTTATATAAAGCACTGCTGTATATATACCACTACTATATTTACCAAATTACCCCTGCAGCCGTAACATTAATTTACCAAAACATTAAGTCATTATATATCATAGAGTCACTACATAACATTAAGCCTAAATGATTCTTGTCCAAAACAGGAAATACAAAACATCAAATTGTCCTAATATAAGTCAAACTTTGACCAACTAAGTACAACCTTCTCTGTTGCCTTTCCCTCTTGGTCTTCCTCTTTTAGCTAACTGTTTACTTCCTCTTTGAGTGGTCTGTTGGGTTGACTGTTGAGTTGACTTTTTCTTCTTTAGGTTCCCATTTTGTCTTTTTGATCCAGGTTCAGCTATGACCAATAAAAACACACTAGTTAGCATAATTTGACATATACAACAACCGAAATAAAACACTAAACCTCATAAATATCCACCTGCATTCATGTTTCCATTTACAGTACATTTTCTCTTGTTATGATCTCTTGCTCCACAAATGCCACATGTCATTATAACCCCTGCTTAGTTAGTTTGTCTGGCCTTTTTGGATCCTCATGAGGGTCACTCTTTCTGTTCTTCTTAGGCCTACCAGGTGCAACTTTTATTGGAGGTGGATCCATTGGATAATTAATCTTGGGCCAATACTTTTCACTAGGCAATGGAGGGATTGTGAAGTCATAAATTTTCATGTATGTTTCTTTGTGGTAACACTGGTCCACATAGTCTTCTTCATTCTTATGTAAAAACCCAGCCACAACACACACATGCTTACATGGATATCCCCTAAGTTCTCACTTTCTACATGTGCAGGTTTTATTATTCAAGTCAACAGATACATCATCAATGTCTCTTACTTGGAAAACCTGATAAGATGAGGGGTACACTTCACACCTATAAGTTGCACCTTTTAAAACTCTAGTTTTTCCTGGATATTAGGGCAGATGACAACATCTTTAGCAGCCATTTCTATTTTTTTGTCACTAACCTACTCATGATCTGAATTCTAATATCCTCTAACATGTGTATAGTATGCTTTGACCTTGCATTGATGATGTAACCATTAAATGTTTCTGCCATGTTGTTTACTATTACATCACATTTAGTGTGAGTTTTCAAGTAGCATCTGTTGAAACAATTTTTATCATGTTTCAATAATGCCTCTACTGTCACACCCCGACCGCGTAAAACAAAAAACCGCGGCGCAAATGTCGGAGAATGGAGCGACAAAATTATTGTTTCATAACACATGGAATTTAAAGTTTGGTTTATTTATTATAGTGTTTACATTGTCTTGGAAATTAAGGAAAAACATAACATAAGTTAAACTATTCTTGCTTCTTTTAAGTCACTAAGGCCCGAGTCCGTCTAAGTGTATCCTGATCAACCTCATACAATTGCTCCTGAAACACATGTGAAAATAAATACGTCAGCATAAAAATGCCTGTGAGATACATAGGTTTTGTTGATGAAGGATTCATGACTTGTAGTTAAAAGAAGTGATTAACAAGAATTAGTCATGAATCTTGTGGAATGATTATGAACCATCTACCCCGGTTATGAGCCCCGTAACACACCACTGTATGATGATAATGAACCATCTACCCCGGGCAATCCGTTTCAAATAAAGGAGGTATCACATTAATATTTGTATTAAATAAAAGGTTTTCTTTTATAAAATCACATGAAAATCGATATGAAAGTCAGATGATAATAAAAGAATAATGCATGGTTAATTAAATAACCAAGTAAAAATTAATTTGTATAAAAACATGTTACTTGTAAAACAATGACTTGTCTCGTCTTTGTATAAAATGTTTCATGTCTTTGTCTTTGTCTTTGTCGAAGTGGTTTAGATAAAGCTACGATATGTAATATCATAAAAGCACTTATATATAGGAAGTACCAGCGGCGTATCCACCATGCTTTTATCATATTATACACACCTCGTTATTTAAATCACTTACTAAATAACCACCAAAGTGTCTTTGTTAACCAAATGTCAAAATGTTATATGTTAACAATGTCCAATGTCAAGTGTAAACCATGTCTTGTATAAGCAAATGTCATGTATGGCAAGTAAAAAGGATTTACTTTAACCATATGTATAATTGTTAATGTATAACCAAATGTCATGTACAAAACAATGTCTTTGAATAAACCAAAGTTTAAATCAAAAGTTATGCTTTGCAAAACCAATGTTTTATTGTTATAAACATCTATGTAGTAATGTTTATCGCATACATTCAAGCCTTGAGACTGTCAGATAAACCCTTAACAAGTTAAAGGTTTATCAATTATGTATATCGGATTCTGTCATTACCTACTTCCAAACAAACCTAGGAAGCCGGGAACGGGATTTGTCAAGTCCTATGGTACCACTACATACTACCGAGCAGCGTGATCAATGTTAATAAATGTACTTTTGTCCCGTTAAACATAGCTAATGTCATACCAAATGTAAGCATGTCATGTAAAAACCATGTTCCCATATGCTGAGTAAACATATGCAGCAGAAATGTAATGTATGAAATCAATGTGCTAGCATGCTCAGTCAACATACATAGCAAATGGCAATTGAAATCGTGTACTATATGTGTACTAAATGAACATAGCAAGTATATGTCACGAAAAGCAATGAAAGTATGAAAGTAACAAGTAGGCACATGTGTATCACCCCAAAAAATTTGTAAAAAGTAAAAGAGGGGAACTATGTACTCACTTGAAATTGCTTTATAGTCTTGGAATAAAGATCAAATAACGCTTGAGGAATCACGGAAATCAATCGGCACCTAGTATAGGTAACTATGTTAATAATCGAGGCCTACATCGGGAGATGGGATAGAATGAGGTCTTGTAAACCAAATGAGTATTGGAACTCATATGATATGGTTTAACAAAGCCTATATTCTAAATCGGAACCTATCCTAAGTGCTTATGACCCGTTAAGGTAGTCTACGCTACTTTAACACCTCATTTGCGCTAAAGTGCACTCAGATAGCCTAACTAGTCCTATGACAAGTATTATATGCCCTAACATGTTTAATAATCAGTTTATGTGGCAAAATTTAAGTTACATATGCTTAAATTCAAATTATGCATAAAAAGGGCATTTTGGTCATTTTTCTAAGGCATATAATCTACCTATCATACAACTAATTAAACTAAGTGACCATAAGGTATAACCTCGGAAGGTTATTCCCTATACAACTATGGTCACAAAATATGTTTGGCCGGATCCTAATGATCGACCAAACGGGCCGGGTTCGAAAGTCTAAGCGGTTGTTTAGACCGCTTGATTTACGACCCTAAGTAAGCACTAAACTAAAAGTGACGAGTTAAACAAGTTTAAAACACGTTTAACTAAGTTAGAAAACTGATTTGATATCAAAACAAAGTGTTTTGATACCAGAAAATAGTTTTGTCGCAAAATGCACATAATCGTGCATTTTGACCAAAACTTTGACTCGTCACTTCGACTAATCAACGTGGTAATCAGTAGGTATAGTCCAAGGGACTATAACCATCGTGATTACGCTCACGTTGCAAAGTTCAAACGAACTTTGTCTTGACCAATCACGGTAAAAGATGAAAGGCAAACACTGTTTGACTTTCTTGCTTAAAATAACTAATCAAGCATGAAGAAACACTTGCAATGGTCCAATGCTTTAAGAAAAAGAACTAGAAAACCAGGTTGGAGGCTTTCAACAAGTGTGAGAGCCTCCAATAGAGGAGGTTAGAGAAGAAAATGAAATGAGCAAATTGAAGTTGTGAAATTGGCTTGCTATTTATAGGAAATCAAATTCCCTTGGATCAAAGACATGTGTTTTTGAGTTGTTCCAAGCAAAATCTTAGCCTTACACTTGTTAGAACCTGATTAAAACCAACCCACAAGTTGAAGAAACCAGGGATTAAATCTAGTGCAGCAAGTTGTTTAGAAGAAACTGGTTTCTGTTGATCTGGGACACCTTTACGGACCGTAAGAGGTCCCATACGGTCCGTATGGACCCTTGCTGCTGGCAGGCAACTTTCAGTTATTTACAGTTTAGCCCTTGAACTTTGTTTTGTCGCGTTTTGGCACTTCTAACACCCGTCAAGCACATTTTAAAGCTCCATGTTGAATTTAAAGTATATTTAACTTGAATTATGCTCAAAAATATTACGAATGTTGGTTTGTTTGGCTGTACGGTTATGCTTTTCGGTTAATTACAACGGAAATCGTAACAGACGCGTAAATGATCCAAATTGCGAAACGAATGAAGTTTTTGTATTCCTATCACTAAAATACAATAATTTAAAGGATTAAAAAAAAATTTGGATGTCCGGATATGGTCAGAACGTAAGATATGCACGTTAATGCATACTTTCGCGTTTTTGACGCTTTTAGTCCCTATGATCAAATAAGCGTATTTTCGCATACCGAACCCCTCAAAGCTTATTTCTAAGCTATTTAAAGGATATTTAGGGTATGTTTAGCTTATGATCTTGTTTCGGAGTGTACGTTGCTATAAGAATCGGCAGACTTTTGCAGTTTGACGCAAATAGTCCCTGTGGTCGAATAAACTTGTTTTTGCCATACCAAACCCTTCAAAACTTATTTCTAAGTTATGTAAAGGTTATTTAAGGTATGTTTGGCTTATGTTGCTATTACGGAGTGTATGTCGCGTTAAACTAATTTCGTTTACGCATCAGTTTGCATATAACTCCCCAGAAAGCGATTTAGGGTTTAAAATCGAACAAAATCAAAACGTGCAAGATGTCAAGCATAAATAAACAAATATTGTGGTTAAAATACATTGTTTTATTGATAATTGAACTATTCAAAGTTGTACATTTATTACACAAGCATAGATGTCACATCTACTGCATCGGGGTTAATTGATCTCTTCTCATCAAGGGCTTGAATGTACTCATGTTTACAATAAGCCCTTGCAGCTTTCAAATACAACTCCTTCAACTCCCCATCCTTGAATGTCTTGTGCCAGTTAGCATAGATGTGCCTTGCACAGTTTCTATGCTCTGTTGTTGGCCAAACTAGTGCAACAGCATTCAAGAGACCCTGCATGATCATAACTATTACTACTAAGCAACATGGCAGAATAGAACACAAGTATTTCTAGTAAGCAACAAGACAAAATAGTACCTTTTGATGATCTGATACGAATTCCCATGATTACCCACCATCACTTATTCCCAAACACTTCCTGAGCTCTTCCATGAACCATTCCCAACTATCATTATTTTCCCCTTCAACCACTGCCCATGCCAAGGGATACATCTGATCATTAGTATCCCTTCCAACAGCAGTTAATAACATCCCCCCCCCCGGGAAAGTCATAAGAAAACAACTATCTAAACACAAGACATTCTTGCATCCGGTTAAAAAACCTCTTTTGACACCATCAAAACATACAAATAGTATGAAGAATGCTTCACATGTGGTTGTTGGATCTAGATTGATGAAACCTGGTGGTGCAATTACAAGAACAAATGTTGATGTTGGATTTGTTTTCTTCAAAACATCCATGTATGAACCAATTTTACTCCTTGTAACTTCTTATGAGCACAAGCTTTAGCCTTATAAGCCAACCACTTGGTAATTATGACCTTATACTTCTGTTTTACAGTCAATATGATCTACTTAGCAGACCAGTTGGGCTTGGATCTAAACAATGGTAGGAACTCATTAGCTATAAACCCTCCAGTTAGCTGTCTATTCTTTATCATGTTTCTTTGGCAGGTATGTTTATTATTAACTCTTTTTACCATATAACACTCTTTCCCTTTATGCAGTGAGCACAATATAAAGAAAGGACAACCTTCTACCCACTTGACAGCTATATGGCCACAGTTGGCGGTCTCACTCTTAGCAAGGTACAAATTCCTACAATTAGTCACTGAATACCTTCTCACTGCCTCTTTAAAAGCATCCCTTGATGCAAACCTTGTTCCTACCTTCAAAATAAATTTCTTTCAGTTAGTGTGTTCAATTACAAATGGAGCAGCTTCCTTATACTTCTTACCCCTGATATCATCATCCACACTATCACTAGGTGTGAGAATGTCACCATCAGATTCCTCATAACTACTGTACCCCTCTATGTGTGAACCCACTGCATCATTAGTTTCATACAACTTTCCCTCTGTTTCTTTCTCCTGTAAGTATTCATCAAACAACTTTTTTTGGCTTCACAATCAATTTTACTAGCCTTTCTAACTGCATCTTGTGGCTGTCTCCATTCCAAGTCCTCTCTATCTAACTCTGAACCAATTACCTCCGTGTCACACCCCGATATTTTCATGAATTACCGGTGGGCCCGGTGGGGGTATCGTGACGTAGTTGATATCATCATTGTCAATACACACAATATAATAGCACAGTGAAAGGTTGGTGAATAAATACTATTACAAACCATAGTGTCCGAGTGTCCAATAAAGAATATACAGACTTGGTTGTAATAGAGATCCACAGGCGGATCATAAAATAAAATACAAGAAACTGAAATAACAGACTCCAGGCATCTAGGGATTTGCAAGATCCTCTTATCGACACTTAGTAGCTCCAGCCTATTTACGTGAGGTACCTGTCAATTAGTCTTTGGAAAATACGTCAGTTTACACTGGTAAATACAATTAACCGACTTGTTTTGAAAAGGGTTTATAAAATTGATTTAAGTGCACAAAGCACAAATCATTTATACTTGGGACAATTATTTAAGGTAATCTTGTATGCTGTTTTACATGTTTGTCATACATATGGGGCCGGTTTGGAAGCCGGTCATGATTAACCGACTCACCACTATAGAACCCACAAAGGAGTTATCCCCATCATGTGGGTTATTTAGCATTTGCATCTGTCAGGTGTATGCCTACACCCCATGCATAGGTCGTGGTCATTTACAAATGAAATGAGCCAAGGATATCCAGGACATGGTCATATTAACCCCCAATTGCTTATGTTATCAAACAAAACAGATTAAAACGGGTTATGCAATTTATTAATCACAATCCGATTAAATGGTATCATACCCGACCAAGCGGTATTATTATTATTATACCGTATCCCAAGCCCGTATAGGAAAATAAGTTAAAAGTATTTACCTAAGCTAGATGGAAGAAGTAACTCAGCTGTATATTCCTAAAGCCTTATGAAAGTACCTTCTACCGAAGCTAATCAATCTGTATAGAAGGTTTATTAACCTATTAGGATACAAACGGGTCTTTATTTAAGTCAAAGACTTAGACCGGTTAGCTTGAAAGATACTTAACGGTTCTAAACGCTAGATTAAGCGGAGACCATAATAGAATGTGATTCAGACCTGACAAGTTTGGATACTTGTATAATATGGGCAAACTATACACATTCTGGAATTTTGAAGATTTAATGATAAGGTTAAACCCGTTTCGGCTATTTTATGTAAACTAGTCACATAAACCGATCCGAACGCATAATTGCGTAACGGGTAACCAAATGAATTATATACAGGTCTCAAATGTTATTATGCTTAAAATATGTTAACACATCAGTAGGATGTTAACATATATGCCCAAAAAGTATTTAAAACCAATTTAAGTCCCGTAGGGGCATTTTGGTCATTTTAATGATTATAAAAGAGATTTTATAATAAACTGAGGTTCTGGTCTTTGGTAATAAGTAAAAATATTTATTTTATCACATTACATCAGTAAGATATTATATATATGTGAGGTTTACCATTTATGGCCAAACTATGCCCCGAAAGGGCATTTTGGTCATTTCACATATGCTTTTATGGACATTTTTGGAAGTCCGAGTTCATGACTTGTACTTACTGTAATAATATTAGAATTTACTTAAAATTTCAGTAGGTAATAAGTCTTAGGTGATAAATATGGTTTAAAACCATACCATGCACCTAATTAGCGTAAAAATCGCTAATTGACGATAATTAAAATTGTTTATAGAACTCTGAGATTTTGATCAGTTTTAAATGCTCAAAATATTTTATTTAATGTATGAAATCAGTAGGAAAAGGTTTGGCATTCAAATCATTTGTTAATCTCATTTTATGCATAAAAAGGGTATTATCGTCATTTACCGAATTATACAAGAACTCTATGATATGATCAGATTATAATCTGATCATAAATCCTAAAAATCCTTAAAAATAATATCTTAACAGTAGGTAATGAGGTTGGCATTCAAATCATTTGTTAATCTCATTTTATGCATAAAAAGGGTATTATCGTCATTTACCGAATTATACAAGAACTCTATGATATGATCAGATTATAATCTGATCATAAATCCTAAAAATCCTTAAAAATAATATCTTAACAGTAGGTAATGAGTTTTGGGTCAAAATCCAAGTTTAAACATGCCTTATGCAAGATATCGCAATTTAATTAATAAAAAGCTTCAATTTACGATATCGAGCATAACTTCTGTTTGAGACCAAGAACTGATGTCGAATTTTCGAGACATACATATATATCAGTAACAAAGGTTTTTGCCCACTTACATTTCTAAAAATCTTGTTTATATGACAAAAGGGTAAAAATGGCATTTATAAGCATAATAACGAATATGAGCATATAATTCAAAGTACTAAGGACCAGGTAATATAACTCCATAGGGTTATATGTGACACCTGAGTCACTTCAACCATCAAACAAATGCCAAACCAATGAAATATTGTATTTCATACTTGGGATTTGTAAAATTATGTGTATCTTTTACACATATCAACTCTTGTTTGACTTTAAGCTTTAAATCGCTTTCTGGAGGGTTATACGCGCTCTGATGCGTAAACATAATCAGTTCAATCCAACGAACACTCCGGAATAGTGAAATAGGCTTAACATACCTTAAATAACCTTTACATAACTTAGAAATAAGTTTTGAAGGCTTTGGTATGGCAAAAACAAGTTAATTCGCTTACAGGGACTAAACTTGACAAACTGTGAAAGTATGCCAATTTGAACTGTAACAGACATTCCGGAACATGACCATAAGTTAAACATGCCATAAATATCCTTCAAATAGCTTAGAAATAGGCTTTGAGGGGTTCGGTATGCTAAAATAAACTTTTGGGTCATTCAGGGACTAAAAGTGTCAAAAAGTGCACAAGTTTGCATTTTCGCGCATAACTTACGTTCTGAATACATCCGGACATCCAAAAATTTATGTAAGCATGACTATATTATGCTTTAGTGTTTGGCTTGCCAAAAATCCATTCGTTGCGTCATTTGGATCGTTTTTCGCGCTCATGCGCATTCCGTCGTAATTAAGCGAACATCGCGTTTGTACGACCAAACGAACCAACACCCGGCATATTTTTGAGCATGTTTCATGTCTACAATGTTTAGGCATCATTTTAGGGCCTTAAAGTTGGCTTTACGGACCTTAGAAGTGTCGGAAATGGCCTTAAACACGTGCAGGGACTGAAACTGTCATTTCTGAAACTTTTTCTGATCTGTGCAGGCCAGGCGGCCCGCCTCAGTTTCTGAGAATCCTCACGCGGCCCGCGTACGCCTTCTGGACCAGATTAACTGCATTTAACAGCAGTTTGCAGCTGTTTAATCCTCCACCACACATTCACACATGCTTAGTCAGCTGATAAGGATCAATTTTAGCCACCATAAGGTTCCGACACTTGTACGGATACGATTAAAGCACGGTTTCCATGAAATGATCTTAACGGTTACCCGAAAACTATAAATACCCCACCCCACAACTTCAAAAATCACTAGAATTTTGATCTTAGAAACTCTAAGTTGAAACCATTGTTTCATACCTGAGATTCTCGGATCAAGATTAGCATTCGGGGACCCTTCGTAAGTATTCTTTCGTTCTTTTATTGCTTTTCGAGTCTTTCGAGTCTGAAAGTCAAACTTTGTTTGACTTTCTGCATTGACCAGTTTATGGTCAATGCGAAGTTCGTTTGAACTTCGCAACGTGAGTGTAATCACGTTGGTTATAGTCCTTTGGGACTATGCCTACTGATTACCACGTTGTCTAGGGTCGTAGGGTAAGCGATCTAATAAATCGCTTATACCTCGAACCCGACCCATTTGGTCGATCATTAGGATCCGACCAAACACATTAGGTGACCATAGTAGGTAGGGAATAACCTTCCGAGGTTATACCCTATGGTCACATCGTTTGAGTAGTTGTATGATAGGTAGTTTATATGCCTTAGGTAAATTACCAGAATACCCTTTTCATGTATAATTGGTAATTAAGCATATGTAACCTAAACTTTTGCCACATAACTGATTATGTAACATGTTTAGGCATATAACACTTGTCATAGGACTAGTTAGACGGTCTGAACGCGTTTCACGCGCACGACGCGTTAAAGTAGCATAAGCTACCTTAATGGGTCGCGATGGGTCGAAAGCACTTAGGTTAGGTTTCATTTAGTATGTAGGCTTTGTTAAACCATATGACACGAGTCTCTACACTCGTTTGGTTTACGAACCCTCATTCTATCTAAATCCTCCGATTTAGGTCCGGTTTATTAACATAGCTACCTATATTAGGTGCCGTTTGATATTCGTGATCTCTAGCATTGTTTGGTTGTTACACAAGGACTCCTAAGCACTCTCAATGTGAGTACATAGTTCCCCTATTTTACTGTTTTCCAAACTGTTTTGGGGTGAAGCATGTGTACCTATCTGTTACTTTCATGTTTTCCAAAAGTATAATTGATTATACATGTTATTACTTATCATTTGACAAACTAAATGACTATCTATGGTTTAAACACTGATTTCTCAAGGAACATAAAATAAAATGTTGAATTGTACTTATTTTATGTTCACCAGACCGATTGTTAGTATGATATAGCGCTATAGGATTTGACACCCCATTCCTGTTGTCATGGAATGTCTGAAACCAATTTGTTGCTCCATCCAAATAGGGATTGCCTTTGTGGTATTTCTATAGTCTCAAAGGTGTATTTTGATGCACCAGGTCTGAATGAATTCTCAAATCACACTATTAAAGTATAGTTTGATATACTCTCATGTGTGGTATTGTACAAAACCAACATATATTTTGTTAATCATCCAAAGCATATTTTGATATGTTATTTACAAAACCAAAACATAGTTTAATATGTTACTTACAAATCCAAAGTATATTTTTAATATGCTAATATAAGGTTATTCGTTTAACCTTACACTTATTTATACATATCATTTTGGTTACATATTACATGATTTAAATTGGACACATAAACAGTATTGACATTGGTTATACATTAAATGACTTACATCTTGACATAAACATTTGACACATTATTCAATACGTTTGGCAATTGGTTTAAACATAGACATCTTACATTGTTGGTTTGGTTTGAGTAAGTGATTAAGTAACGAGGCGTGTGTAATATGATACAAGCATGGTGGATACGCCGCTGGTACTTCCTATATATAAGTGTTTGTATGGTATTACATATTGTATCGTTATCTGAATCATTTCAATTTGAGACATATAACATTTTATACAAATAACATACTTTTTACAATACATTGTTTTACAAGCAACTTATCTTATACAAACTCATTTTTACAATGGTTATCCATTTAACCATACATTATTCTCTTATTTATACATATCATCTGATCTTATCGTTTTTCAAATGATTTACAAGACATAGCAAATTACAAGGTTCATGACTAAACATTTTCTCAAACATAAGTCATGAATCCTATTTTCACAAAACCTATGTATCTCACAGGCATTTTTATGCTGACGTACCTATTTTTACACATGTTTCAGGTACTGCTTTGCAATGATTGTTGATACATGCTACATTTAGGATGGACTCGTGCCTTAGCAACTTTAAAACTTGGAAGATCGTAGTTGTATTTATTTGATTGTATTAAAACAATGAGTTCATTTATTCAATAAAACAAAATTTATTTATGCCATGGTTATGAAACAATAATTATGTTACAACACTCCCCGACGTTTCCGCCACGTTTGGTTGTTCCACGTGGTCGGGGTGTGACAGAAAAGTTGGTATCGGAGCCAATGGTTATAGGGAATTAGGTTATTAGTAATACTTTGACCTAGTCTATAACCTTCTTAGGACCCTAACGCAAGTTTACTTGCGTTTAGTCATAAAACAATACCGTCACCTATCCTTAGGTGACGACCACAACAAGAACATAAATTTCAAAACCGCTTTGAAAAACTAATCATCTGTTCTAGGATGATTGATTACTAGGTTTTGAACCCTCTGTTATAAGGTTTTGAACCCCTTTAAGTTTTCAAAATCTCGTCAAGGTTTTGGGTTTTAAATAATGTGAACACGTGCAAACTGGAAGGGTGAATGCCTGTATTCTGGGTTTTCTGTCTAGGCAAGCACTTCGTATATATCTCATCAGACGCGCGACCAGTTGTGCTTACCTGGGAATTCTTGGGATGAGTGTTCACTTATAGGCGAGCATGTCTTCGCGATACATTATTTTTGACCCATTTACTTTGATTAGTCACTGTGTGTAGTTTGTTTGCTTTGTAAAGCGAACAAATGACCACTATCCTTGCCTTCATCAGATTTGTTTCATCTCATTCTTTTCGTCTAATTCTCTCACTCATTTCCTTTCATGTTTCCTCTTTTAGAATGCCTCCTCGACGCGACAATCAGATGGCGAATGCCGAACTGGCGGAAATCATCGCGCAGCAAATGGCTGCTGCCTTCCCAAATCTTTATGCTCAAATGATGCAAGCCATCAACAACAACAATGCTCCGTGCAATTTCAAAAATTTTAACTTGGCTAAACCACTCAAGTTTAGTGGTTCTGAGGGAGCAACTGGGCTTCTTCAATGGTTCGAGAGCATTGAGAATACCTTTCGTCATGTTCAGTGTCCTGAAAATCACAAGGTCGAGTTTTCTTCAAGTGTGTTTCAGAAGAGGGCTCTCACATGGTGGAACGGGGTGATGAGAGACCGCGGTGCTGAGGTTGCATTAGCACAGACTTGGGCTGAGCTTAGGGCTCTTATGATGAAGGAGTTTTGCCCTCGTCATGAACTGCGAGCTTTGGAGAGGGAGTTTGATGATTTGAAGCAAGACAGTGGCGAGCATCGAGCCTATACTGACCTTTTTGAAGAATTGAGCCTGTTATGTCCTGCTATGGTTACTCATGTGGATAAGGCGATCGAGAAATATACTGATGGTCTTCCTGACCTAGTTCAGGATATTGTTACTGGCAGTAACCCTACTACTGTTAGACAAGCCATTGAACTGTCTGCCACCCTAACTGAATCCCACATCAGGAAGCGTAAGCTGTTTCGAAAGGGCGACTCAAGACCAACTGACAAGACTGCTCAAGTTGAACCAAAGGAAGAACATGCTGAGGTATCCAAGAAGAAGAAGTGCAAAGCCTCTCAAAACTACGCTGTAACTGCTCAAGACAAACAGGTTGCAGCAAACCAACCAGCACAATCTCGCAAAAGGCAAAACTATGTTGGTACCGCACCTTTGTGCAACAAGTGCAACCGTCATCATTTGGAGCAAGAGCAGTGTCACAAATGTACCCACTGTGGGCGGTTGGGACATTTGATCAATGTTTGTCGTTATGCAAATCAAGCTGCTGCAAACCCTGCTGCTGTTCGAGCACGGTTCCTTCCGGGGTCATGTTATAACTGCGGTGACCTTACCCAATACAGGAACAATTGCCCAAGGCTTGTTAACATACCTCCAGCGCGTTGACGAGTGTTTAACATCAATGAAGCAAACATGAACAATGATGCAGCAGTGAACAATTAGTGTTTTGTTATTTCCTTGGTTGTTATCTTATGATGTTTAAAGACAAGTCAGTTGTTATATAAATAAAAAATTCGCCGTTTTTATTTCTGCAAAACTGATACGATTGTGTGAACGTTGGATACAATCTTATGATGTCAACCCAAAGACAAACTACTCGTATGGTTCTGTCATTTTATGATCACTTGTGATCTCCCCAAGAATCTTAGACACTCGTTTCTTTTAAGAAACAAAGCCAAACTCTTATTGAAAATCCTTCTATCTTTATAGATGGATCCTTGAAAATACTTAAAGTGCCAAATGAAATCCATGGATTGGATTCCTGATGTTCTTTAATTATCCATGCTCAAAGACAACAAATTAAAGAATCAAGCTAACTAATTATGTGTTTATGTGCTTATATGTTTTCGTGTATGTTTAGTGATCTATCCAAATCCTCATCGAATCTTTCATATCTCATACGAGAGATTCATAATAGGATATCCAAAGTTACTATCTTAAATCCTTAATGGACTTCTACGTTGTAGTCAAGTCCCTTGGATTTTAAAGTACTATTCTATAATTGGACCCCTTGGGTGGTCTAGTTAAACAGATTGATTTTGAAAATCTGATTAAAAAATATCATGTGATGATATAATTAAAAAGATCCCTTAAGTGGTATATTTAAGGAGATCGTACGACGGTCTAGTTAAGAAGATCATGTGTTGTTCTAGTTAAAAAGATCGTTCGTTGATCTAGTTGAAAAGATCCTTTGGTGGTCTAGTCAGGTCGCTTCATGTTTATTCAATTGATTTTTCCTCTACGCATTCTGAAATGAACTGTGCGGACTGTGCAAGGAATTAAGTAATTATGGAGGCCTACATAATTATGGAACTCAGTGCACAGAAACCACAGGGAATTTTGTCATGTGTTAAGACCCATAGTGACAAGAATAATGATACGGGAGAAGTCTTGGACCTTGACCGATGTCATTTTATCTTACACTCCCCATTTCTGATTTCAAGCACACATAAGTTTCCTATGATAAGTCTTCATAAGAAACGTTCTTCTATCCATAGTTCAAAAATTCCATGTTTTACTGCTACAAGGAATTCACTTTGAGGGTTAACAAATTCGCTAGAATCCTAACATGTCCCAGAGTTTTACTTAAGGGTTCAATGGATCTATTAGAAGGCGAAACCGTCACAGCTGTCTTCACAAGTTTCCTCTAAAATTAAATTTCGGGACGAAATTTCCTAAAGTAGGGGAGACTGTGACACCTGAGTCACTTCAACCATCAAACAAATTCCAAACCAATGAAATATTGTATTTCATACTTGGGATTTGTCAAATTATGTGTATCTTTTACACATATCAACTCTTGTTTGATTTTAAGCTTTAAATCGCTTTCTGGAGGGTTATACGCGCTCTGATGCGTAAACATAATCAGTTCAATCCAACGAACACTCCGGAATAGTGAAATAGGCTTAACATACCTTAAATAACCTTTACATAACTTAGAAATAAGTTTTGAAGGCTTTGGTATGGCAAAAACAAGTTAATTCGCTTACAGGGACTAAACTTGACAAACTGCGAAAGTATGCCAATTTGAACTGTAACAGACATTCCGAAACATGACCATAAGTTAAACATGCCATAAATATCCTTCACATAGCTTAGAAATAGGCTTTGAGGGGTTCGGTATGCTAAAATAAACTTTTGGGTCATTCAGGGACTAAAAGTGTCAAAAAGTGCACAAGTTTGCATTTTCGCGCATAACTTACGTTCTGAATATATCCGGACATCCAAAAATTTATGTAAGCATGACTATATTATGCTTTAGTGTTTGGCTTGCCAAAAATCCATTCGTTGCGTCATTTGGATCGTTTTTCGCGCTCATGCGCATTCCGTCGTAATTAAGCGAACATCGCGTTCGTACGACCAAACGAACCAACACCCGGCATATTTTTGAGCATCTTTCATGTCCACAATGTTTAGGCATCATTTTAGGGCCTTAAAGTTGGCTTTACGGGCCTTAGAAGTGTCGGAAATGGCTTTAAACACGTGCAGGGACTGAAACTGTCATTTCTGAAACTTTTTCTGATATGTGCAGGCCAGGCGGCCCGCCTCAGTTTCTGAGAATCCTCACGCGGCCCGCGTACGCCTTCTGGACTAGATTAACTGCATTTAACAGCAGTTTGCAGCTGTTTAATCCTCCACCACACATTCACACATGCTTAGTCAGCTGATAAGGATCAATTTTAGCCACCATAAGGTTCCGACACTTGTACGGATACGACTAAAGCACGGTTTCCATGAAATGATCTTAACGGTTACCCGAAAACTATAAATACCCCACCCCACAACTTCAAAAACCACTAGAATTTTGATCTTAGAAACTCTAAGTTGAAACCATTGTTTCATACCTGAGATTCTCGGATCAAGATTAGCATTCGGGGACCCTTCGTAAGTATTCTTTCGTTCTTTTATTGCTTTTCGAGTCTTTCGAGTCTGAAAGTCAAACTTTGTTTGACTTTCTGCATTGACCAGTTTATGGTCAATGCGAAGTTCGTTTGAACTTCGCAACGTGAGTGTAATCACGTTGGTTATAGTCCTTTGGGACTATGGCTACTGATTACCACGTTGTCTAGGGTCGTAGGGTAAGCGATCTAATAAATCGCTTATACCTCGAACCCGACCCATTTGGTCAATCATTAGGATCCGACCAAACACATTAGGTGACCATAGTAGGTAGGGAATAACCTTCCAAGGTTATACCCTATGGTCACATCGTTTGAGTAGTTGTATGATAGGTAGTTTATATGCCTTAGGTAAAGTACCAGAATACCCTTTTCATGTATAATTGGTAATTAAGCATATGTAACCTAAACTTTTGCCACATAACTGATTATGTAACATGTTTAGGCATATAACACTTGTCATAGGACTAGTTAGACGGTCCGAACGCGTTTCACGCGCACGACGCGTTAAAGTAGCATAAGCTACCTTAATGGGTCGCGATGGGTCGAAAGCACTTAGGTTAGGTTTCATTTAGTATGTAGGCTTTGTTAAACCATATGACACGAGTCTCTATACTCGTTTGGTTTACGAACCCTCATTCTATCTAAATCCTCCGATTTAGGTCCGGTTTATTAACATAGCTACCTATATTAGGTGTCGTTTGATATCCGTGATCTCTAGCATTGTTTGGTTGTTACACAAGGACTCCTAAGCACTCTCAATGTGAGTACATAGTTCCCCTATTTTACTGTTTTCCAAACTGTTTTGGGGTGAAGCATGTGTACCTATCTGTTACTTTCATGTTTTCCAAAAGTATAATTGATTATACATGTTATTACTTATCATTTGACAAACTAAATGACTATCTATGGTTTAAACACTGATTTCTCAAGGAACATAAAATAAAATGTTGAATTGTACTTATTTTATGTTCACCAGACCGATTGTTAGTATGATATAGCGCTATAGGATTTGACACCCCATTCCTGTTGTCATGGAATGTCTGAAACCAATTTGTTGCTCCATCCAAATAGGGATTGCCTTTGTGGTATTTCTATAGTCTCAAAGGTGTATTTTGATGCACCAGGTCTGAATGAATTCTCAAATCACACTATTAAAGTATAGTTTGATATACTCTCATGTGTGGTATTGTACAAAACCAACATATATTTTGTTAATCATCCAAAGCATATTTTGATATGTTATTTACAAAACCAAAACATAGTTTAATATGTTACTTACAAATCCAAAGTATATTTTTAATATGCTAATATAAGGTCGTTGATTTCGGACAGGAAAAGAGGAAATGAAAATAAAAAATGATACAATTTTTTTGTATTTGAATATTCATTTTTTTTATTTTCATTTTATTTTCATTTTATAGGGCTCTAGGGCTATACGGACTCGAACCGTAGACCTTCTCGGTAAAACAGATCAAACTTATTATTATCAAAATGATCTGAACTGTTTCAAAGACCCAACATGCATTTTTTGTGCATTGGGCTCTTTCATTAACTGATAGAAATATCAGTTATTCGCTTAACCTTACACTTATTTATACATATCATTTTGGTTACATATTACATGATTTACATTGGACACAAAAACAGTATTGACATTGGTTATACATTAAATGACTTACATCTTGACATAAACATTTGACACATTATTCAATACGTTTGGCAATTGGTTTAAACATAGATATCTTACATTGTTGGTTTGGTTTGAGTAAGTGATTAAGTAACGAGGCGTGTGTAATATGATACAAGCATGGTGGATACGCCGCTGGTACTTCCTATATATAAGTGTTTGTATGGTATTACATATTGTATCGTTATCTGAATCATTTCAATTTGAGACATATAACATTTTATACAAAAAACATACTTTTTACAATACATTGTTTTACAAGCAACTTATCTTATACAAACTCATTTTTACAATGGTTATCCATTTAACCATACATTATTCTCTTATTTATACATATCATCTGATCTTATCGTTTTTCAAATGATTTACAAGACATAGCAAATTACAAGGTTCATGACTAAACATTTTCTCAAACATAAGTCATGAATCCTATTTTCACAAAACCTATGTATCTCACAGGCATTTTTATGCTGACGTACCTATTTTTACACATGTTTCAGGTACTGCTTTGCAATGATTGTTGATACATGCTACATTTAGGATGGACTCGTGCCTTAGCAACTTTAAAACTTGGAAGATCGTAGTTGTATTTATTTGATTGTATTAAAACAATGAGTTCATTTATTCAATAAAACAGAATTTATTTATGCCATGGTTATGAAACAATAATTCTGTTACAACACTCCCCGACGTTTCCGCCACGTTTGGTTGTTCCACGTGGTCGGGGTGTGACATTATACTACAACATAAAGTGGTCCTAATGGAAGCTTAAAACATGGAAGAATTAAGCTTAATCGGGTCAGAACTGAAAGTCAGAGCAAAAGTCAAGCTTTTGCGACTTTCGGTTGTGAACCGACCCTAAAGAGATAATTGTCGGGTTGAACATGCTTAAAAATGTTCGAATACTAATTACCAAGTTATTAGAATGATAAAATATAATTTATTACCTCTGTATTGTTAGTTATTATTATTTAAAATTCTAGTCAGTTTGACTTTTTGACTTATTAGTTTGACCTGACAATTAACTAGGCAAACGAAATAATTAGGAGGTGCCCTTTTAAGGGTTAATCACCTACCTTATTATGGTAACATAACCACTTTTAATTCGGACAGTGGTTGGACCATTTGAGATTAAACCGAAGGTCAAAGCTAATTTATGATATCTTTGACTTTTCGGTTTTTAAACTAATAAACTGAACTAAGAGAGGGCTAAGACACTTACATAGGGTCCTATCTATCTTTTCTACAAACTTGAGCTCCCTATAAGGCCAGGTATCTCCAGATGAGAGTGTAGGAGTGAATGCAGTTGAAATGAGCAAATAAAATGTTCAACATGAAGGTCTATTTATACTTGAAATCCTTGATTCAAGATCACACCAAGTGTAATAGGAGTGTTTAGGATCACCCCAAGTGTCCTAGTGGTATTCTAAAACCGACAACAAGCCCCAAGTATCGAAATTCAGGCATCTAAGGCGGTCGAACAGGCTGCAACCAGCAGCTGTCATGTTTTTGCAAAACTGGGCATTTGTCACGGGCCGCGTAAGAATCAGAGAGGGTTTATGCCGGCCGCGATAACCTTCTGTTCAGGTGAAAAATGTTTTAACTTTGACAATTTTAGTCCCTGGTCCTTTGTAACTTTGTTTAACTTCATTTTTGGCACTTTTAACCTTTGTAGTTAATTTGTAGAGGTTCATGGGAGTGTAACCAAACTCCGTTAGGTCCGGTGTCGTCAAATGATCACCTAAACACTAGTTTCATCATGTTGACACTTTTCACCCAAAGTCTTGAAAACTCATATAACGATTTCAAACCCATGTGAAACTGATATCACTTATCCTTGGGAGTATATTTGAGTATTACGAAGCCTCGGGTTCGTGAAAAGGTCACTCAGAGGTAAGAATTAACATGTTGACACGTTTAACCCCTGTATCTTGTAAACTTTCGTTTACTTTCACAATCGGCTTCTTATATTCAATTAATTACTCGTTTAAGAATATATTCCTCGTATATGGTCAATCAGAGGCACAAGTTTGGTATGTTGACACATTTAGTCCCTTTTTGATTTCATATTTCATCGTTTGTCAATTTTAGTCCTTCAAACTCAATCTTTCACATGATTAGGGTGTCTTCACATAAATGGACATGTTTTTACGTGGTGTTACATCCCCACCCCCTTAAAAGAAATCTCGACCCCGGGATTTACTAGAATAAGTGAGGGTACTTCTGTCGCATAGTGGACTCAACGTCCCACGTATATTCAGGGCTACGGGCATCCCATTTGACTTTTACTATAGGCACGTGTTTCCTTCGGAGCTTCTTAACCTGTCGATCCTCGATCGATATTGGTCTTTCAACAAACCTCAGGCTTTCATCAATCTGTACGTCCTTATGAGACATTGCTAGTGATTCGTCAGCTAGACATTTCTTTAAATTACAGATGTGGAATACATTGTGAATTCCACTAAGCTCCTCAGGCAAGTTCAGCTTATAAGCTATACTGCCGACACCTTCGATGATCTCGAATGGTCCAATATACCTTGGGCTTAGCTTGCCCTTCTTACCAAAACGCATCACACCTTTCCAGGGTGATACTTTCAATAAGACTTTGTCGCCTACCTCAAACTTTAGAGGTTTTCGCCTCTTATCAGCATAACTTTTCTGCCCATCCCTGGCAGCTTTCAGGCGATCATGAATTTGGACAATCTTGTCCGTTGTTTCAAGGACTATATCAGGTCCTGATAACTGAGATTCTCCTACTACCGCCCAACAAACAGGTGTTCTGCATTTCCTTCCATACAACGCCTCAAAAGGCGCAGCCTGAATGCTAGTATGGTAACTATTATTGTAGGAGAACTCGATTAAAGGTAGGTGGTCATCCCAACTACCACCCAATTCAATAGCACATGCACGAAGCATGTCTTCTAAAGTTTGAATTGTACGTTCGCTCTGTCCATTTGTCTGAGGTTGGTAAGCAGTACTAAAATTCAAACGAGTGCCTAATGATTGTTGGAAGCTTTTCCAAAAGTGAGAGGTATATCTAGTATCTCTATCGGATATAATAGATACTGGCACTCCGTGGAGAGATACAATCTTATCCACGTACAATTGAGCTAGTTTGTCGGAGCTATGAGTCTCTTTGATGGGTAAGAAATGTGCTGACTTAGTCATTCTATCAACTATAACCCATATAGTATCATTTCCATGCCTTGTTTTAGGTAACTTGGTTATGAAATCCATAGTTACCATCTCCCACTTCCATGTGGGAAGTTCTGGCTGTTGTAGCAGACCCGATGGCTTTTGATGTTCAGCTTTAATTTGAGCACAAGTCAGGCACTTAGCTACATGTGTGGCAATAGATTTCTTCAAACCTATCCACCAGTAATTAGCTCTCAAATCTTGATACATTTTGTCACCTCCAGGGTGAACTGAGTATTTGGAATTGTGAGCTTCCTATAGGATTATCTCTCGAAGCCCTCCATGAATAGGAACCCAGATCCTTCCATTTAGTCTGAGGATTCCATCCTTGCCAGGTGCTAACTGTTCAGCAGTTACACCTAACTTTTCATTTGAAAGGTTAGTTTCCAAAACAGCTTCCTTCTGAGCAGCTAACAATCTTTCATTCAAGTTGTTCTTCAGTTCGATGCTTTTAGCATTAATCCTTATAGGTTTGACTCTTTCCTTTCGGCTTTGAGCATCGGCGACTACATTTGCTTTACCAGGATGGTAGCGAATTTCGCAATCGTAGTCATTTAGAGTCTCCATCCAGCGACGCTATCTCATATTGAGCTCTTTTGATTGAATAAATGTTGGAGACTTTTGTGATCCGAATATATCACACATTTAGTTCCATATAAATAATGTCTCCACAATTTTAGTGCAAATACAATGGCACCCAGTTCCAAATCATGGGTGGTGTAATTATTTTCGTGCACTTTTAGTTGTCGTGATGCATAGGCAATCACCTTGCCTCTCTGCATAAGCACACATCCCATACCAGTGTGTGAAGCATCACAATACACGACAAACTCTTCTATTCCTTCGGGTAATGTCAACACCGGAGCATTGCTCAATTTCTGCTTAAGAATCTCAAAGGACACTTGTTGTTTCGGACCCCAATCAAACTTTACATTCTTGCGGGTCAGAGAAGTTAACGGTGCAGCTATCCTCGAGAAATTCTCAATGAATCTTCTATAGTAACCAGCTAAACCCAGAAAGCTGCGAATTTCGGTTGGAGTCTTTGGTGCTTCCCAATTCATTATGGCTTCTATCTTAGCGGGATCTACTTGGATACCTCGCTCACTGATAACATGTCCAAGGAATTGGACTTCACGAAGCCATAATTCACATTTTGAAAACTTAGCATACAGTTTCTCCTTTTGTAACAATCCTAAGATACATCAAAGATGTTTCTCATGATCAACTTGACTACGAGAATAGATAAGTATGTCGTCTATAAAAGCAATGCCAAACTTATCTAAGTATGGCTTGCAGACTCGATTCATGAGGTCCATGAATGCTGCAGGTGCATTAGTGAGCCTAAATGGCATCACTAGGAACTCATAATGGCCATATCTTATTCGAAACGCTGTCTTTGGTACATCTTCTATTCTAACTTTGAGTTGATGATACCCAGATCTCAAATCGATCTTCGAGAAGAAGCTTGCCCCTTGGAGTTGGTCGAACAAGTCATTGATCTTGGGTAAAGGATAATGATTTTTAATCGTTACCTTATTTAATTCACGATAATTTAATGCATTGATCCATCCTTCTTTTTCACAAACAATATTGGAGCTCCCCAAGGCGAAGAGCTGGGTTGTATGAAACCCTTTTTCCAATAAGTCATCTAATTGAGTCCTGAGTTCCTTTATTTCAGTAGGCGCTAGACGGTAAGGAGCTCGTGCAATTGGCGCAGATCCTGGCAGAATGTCTATCCTGAATTCAACTTGCCTCTCAGGAGGTAATCCAGGTAATTCATCAGGAAAGACATCAGGATATTCAGAAATAATTGGAATATCTTCAATCTTGGGTTTCTGGTCATTCATTGTCACTTGTGCCATGTAAATGATGCATCCATTCTTCAGACACTTCAATACCTTGAGAATGGACACATTGTTGGGAAAACCATATTGTGTATCTCCTAGAATAGTGATGGATTCACCAGCAGGGGTTTTGATATTAACTAGCTTTTTATCGCAGGCAATTTAGGCTTGGTTATGCAATAACCAATCCATGCCTAAAACTACATCAAACCCAGCAAATTTCATTGGCAAAAGGGATAGCGGGATATAATGATTCTTAATAGATATAGCGCATCCATCAAGAAGAGTTGAAGCAGTTTCTAAGGTACCATCTGCGAGTTCTACCACATATTTTATGTCTAGAGTTTTAATAGGCAGATTCAGTAACTTACTAAACTTATGGTCTACAAATGACTTATCAGCACCTGAATCAAATAAAACTCTAGAGTAAATATCATTAATGAGGAAGGTACCTGTTATGACGTTGTTGTCGTTTACCGCCTCCCTGGCGTTCATCTGAAAGACCCTTGCATTGGTCTTCTTTGCCTCTTCAGGCTTCTTAGCATTCTTAGGGCATTTAGTCTTAATGTGCCCCTTTTCATTGCAACCATAGCAGGTCGCATCCTTATTGTTTTGGCACTCCACAGTCTTGTGCCCTTTCTTCTTGCAAATCCCACAAGGTTTAGCTTGTGGGTCCTGGTTGCACTTTCCAAAGTGCCTCTTGTTACACGTCTTACATCTGGGCTTTTCATCCGACTGCCCCTTTTTGAAACCAGTGTTTCCTTTCTTCTTCTTGTTTGAGTGCTGGGACTGATCATCCTCACTTTTTATCTTCCCTTCCTCGGTGGTTTTCTTTGCCCTACTCCTTACAACATCGAGAGTAAGGGAAAAAGATAGATCAACAGCAGATCTATAGCTAGCAGGCTTAGAAGCCTTGACGTTTCCTTTAACCTCTGGGGCTAAACCATCGATAAAACGCGCAATGCGTTTGGGTTCAGGGGTGACCAAATACGGTACAAGTCTCGACATGGAGTTGAAACTGGTCACATAAGACCTGTAATCCAAATCCTTCATCACCGGAGTGAGGAAGTCAGTCTCTATCCTTTCCACTTCATGTTGAGGACAGTAAGTGTCCTTCATAAGATCAACAAATTTGTTCCAGGAAAGGTTATACAGAGAAACCTTCCCAGTGGATTGCACCAAGGCTTTCCACCATGTTAGGGCGTCACCTTTGAAGGACTGAGATACAAACTTGACGATGTCCTCCTTTGCATACCTACTGATATCAATCACCGTTTCCATTTCATCTAACCACTTCATACAATCTATTGCTCCTTTTTCTCCCGTGAAGTCTCTTGGCTTACACAAGACGAAATATTTGTAGGTACATCCTTTGTTGTATCTGGGAGTCTGATTCAACACAACCTTCTGAGATTCAGATTTCTAGTTAGTTGAATGCTGAGATTCATCCTTTCTCGATGCGTGCGAATGCGACAAGGATTTTGTATGAGTTTTGGACCGAACATGACTCGGTTCTTTGAATATCTTATCCACAGCTTGAGCATCTGCTGTGCCAATCATTGCTTGTAATTCAGCATTTGTAAGATTTATCCTTGCTTCATTATTGTTCCCTTCTCTCGGATGACTGTTGGCTTCGTCAGAGCCAGCCATGATTTGGGTACTAAAATTTAACAATAATGATTTATTTAGATTATAAGATGAATCATCATATTGATGATTGGATGGCCATGGTATTAATAAACCATATAGACCATTTTGAATAACAAGTCAAGATTTGCCTAGGCTACAATTGAACCATTATAAGCAATCAATAGGATATAATTGTCACACCACCAAAATACCACATGTACAAAAACCATTAGACTTGACTTGCGATTCCAAGTTTCTCGACCCATGACCACTCCAGCATCCCAGACAGCAAGTTCCAAATGATATCAACCTATAGACCTGCAAGCATGCAGACAAGTGTGTCAGATGACGCTGGTGAGTTCAAAGTTTTGTTAACGTGTTTAGATACCAGTTACCAGATTAAAACATTTCACAGATTCGATGTTGTTAATCACACGCTTACCGCAAATGGCTCCAGATGTTTTGCCCTAAACCCCAATGCCTCTATCAAAGTAATGGTCATGATGGGGGTCATTAGTTCATCACCGACCTTCCCGGTGCGGTGTGAGGGTGCCAAACCTAAGTAGCGCTACTAACTAATACCACGTTGCCTCCCTGACAAAAATCGGTAGGAAGGGACTTGAGTGATAGATATTGACGTGTATTAACCAACAACCCAGGTTTAACATTCCAGTCAAACCCAATTACCCAGCATTCCTCCCCAGAACGTTTACCAGATGTCCCTCCCCGGGACGCATGCTTGGAAAAAGAGCAGTGAACTCACCTTTGATTTGCTCGGTTTGTTAAGTTACCCGTCCAAGTTGGTCAACCCAAATCCTAACGTGGTTACCAATCATAGTCAGTACCTTATACACATTACTCACTTATTTTTCATACACATTTCACACAGAGTGTACGAGTAACACACACATCATCAAGCCGGTCGCATACCGGGAATTCACATAGCAAGTAACAGTTTCTCACATAGATAACAGTCATTGTCATCTCATAGCATGTATTCCTAGTTATACTCAAGTTCACAACACCACTCATTTTACACATAGCACATTAACTGTCCATTCGTTCTTCATCAAATGTGTGATTTACACAAGTTATCAGCCCATTTGATTTCCAGGCCCAGCCGCATAAAACCCTTTAGCCGCGTGGCCCAGCACCATCCGAAAGTATGCGGCCCCTAACCAACTGGCCCACTCGCTGGGGTGCGGCCCAGTTGTGTTAACCCAATAAAACCACCCACCAGATTATACTAAGTCCATTTAATAACTTGGGTGTCAACCTATATCATTTATGCATTTGCTAAGCATGTTCCAAATAATATTTTATCATAATAAATTAACATTATCATATAATGGCCATTATGAATGCATATTATGATCTATTCCTATCCCATAACAGCCGACCCAATCATCTCTAATAATCATATTATCATTATTAATATTCCGTAATCCTGAAACAAGCAATTAATGGTCAAACAGTTTCACATGCAAATTATCAAATTAGTGGACTGCGAGTATGAATAATGAACTGACAACTTTTTGAACTTCACAATCACATGCACAAGGAATCAGTGGCCGACAACTATATTCAAACATTATCTTATAAATGCATTCTGATGATTCTTATTGGACCGATTCACTTAGTGGGCTGACAAATTTATTGGGCCGCTAACTATGTGTTGATTAATGAACCTAACTAAGTCACGTGATGGTCTGTCACAACATTAAACTTCATTAACAATACCCCATCATATATATGAATATTAATCATCAGGCTTAACAGCTCGTATTTAAGCATAAGGATCAATTAAATCAGATCAATCATGTTATATTACATAACCATCTGTTACATCAAACATTTATCATCAACATCAGAGATCGAACATTCAAACTCATAAGCCTTAACCTCCTTTCTAATCATTTATATCAAATTCATAACCATTAAACACCACATCAAGTTTTTCACGTTTTATAACACATATGCACCCTATTTTACTAATCAAATTCACACATTACAAGTCCAATTAATTGAGGATTAATACGAATACAAAAATCACTAACCAGTAGTCCGATCAAATAGAATGATGCCTCGACAATGTGAGGTTGCTTCAATGGGGGGGTCGTCTGCCGTCTCAAAACAACTGGGAGGGAGTAGGGTTGTTTACGGTTTTAGGCAAGATATAATACATATTCTATATACATATGCATGCGACAGGGGCTTGGGCCGGTTTGGGTTCAATTTGATGGGAAATGGGCCAAAGATTCTCAAGGCTTTAAGTGAATTAAAGTATGTGTGTGGGCTCAAACAATTGTGGGCTCAAACCACTCGGCCGAACCATGCCTACAAAACTAAAATGTGTGTGAGTGTGTGTGTGGCCCACCACACTCACAGCCCAAGGCACAAACGGTGGCCCAGTATGGTGTGCGGCTCCTAAACGTAAACTCAACACTTAAATGAATCTAATCATGCCCAATTATAATCAACTAAAATTCACATTTGACAAGTTTATCATAGTAAGAAGTTAGATGAAAAGTTTAACCTAACCAGGGCGTGAAAGGAGAGAATTACGAGAAGCTAGAATCACAAGATCAAACGGTACAAACCTTGAAAGTTCGGGTTGTCACAATAATCCTACATATTTATTAGACAGAGGACATAAATCACATCTGTCAATGTCATAGAGACATTTTTCATATAGCACAAGGCTCGTCTCGAAGGACATTTAGATGGCACAAAAGACCTCGCCACAAGGACGATTAAAACATGATCTCTCAGATCGGTGATCTTTAAGGGTCGAACATTTTTTCATTGCCCTTCTGACAAGAAGTTCATGAAATAAACTATCATTATCCTGAATACACCTTCGCCCAAAGGCTTACATCTCAAAAGGATGTTTTGATTTATACATCATATTTGATGTTTAATAGTCATGATTCACATTGATCATATAGACTATGTGTCACACCCCGAAATATCAGAGCATTGGCGTGACTGGACTGGTATCTTCATTGCACAGCGGAAGCAAATAAGCTAAGTCTTTTAGAAAATGAACGCCACTAAGTACTCGACTCTTCATGGTTCTCCTATTCCAACCGTGCCTTGTCTTAGAAATGCAACTTGAGAAAGAAACATGCGAAAAATCAACATAAAGTTGAGCGAGTTCATAGTTTGTTTGTAAAAGATTTGAAATAAATCTTTTGAATAACCGGTTTGTGAGATAATATTGAGAAAACGAATTTAGAAATTATTTTCTTGCCAAGTTATATGGAAACGTTGTATTTGTAACCATGTATTTGTAAAGTCTTGTATTTGCAAAGTCTTGTATTTGTAATGTTCGTATACCCGTCAATGCCCACCCTGACTTTGACTTCATGCCCGCATAATCCTATGCTTTTTGAATTTGTATAAAAACATGACATTTAATTTGTATAAATCAAGGATTTCTGTGAGTATGTATAAACCTTTCATGTATGAATAAAAGTCCCTGGTATGTAGCATTAAGGAAAAAAAAAGAGATCACCAATGGGTTGCAAAGCCACTGGTATGTGTGAAATGATGCAGGAAGACTCAAACCTAGCAAATTTGTCTCCGGTATGAAGACATAGTCACCACTATGGGCCGCCCCGGCCTCATGGGTGTGGGCTCGCTACACCCAAATAGATCTATCACTCATGTCTTGTGGTCCTACAATGAGGATTAATGGCCTTAAGTGTTGTACCCACCACTCACATGATCTAGTCTAGTAGTAAACCCTCCTTAGGCTAACCATACCAAAAAAAAGTCTGTAAATGTCTGTAAATGTCTGTAAATATCTGTAAATGTCTGTAATAATTGTAACATGTATTTTTTACCCCAGCCTCTAAGGCTAACTTCCCCTAGTCATAAAACTCACTCACTTTTCGATAATACGCATTTGCTTTGTAAAAACCGGTACATTTAGTATAAAGTTCATTCGTAAACCATTTGAGTTCCTTGAAATCCGTTCGTAACATGATTTAGAAATGTGAGTTTTCATTCATTCGAAAACTTTGTATGTTCTTGCAAAACGTGCTTTGTCTAAAATATGCAATCTTTGTTTATCGATAACCTTGTATGTTTCTGAAAATCGTGCATGTCTTTCCACCCCGAAAACATTTACAAAATCTAAAACTGTAAAAGGTGGGGTTATGAACTTACCTGAAATGTCTTGTGCAAAGCTAGCTAATTACGACTTCGTGATGTCGTTTCCAAGACTTGACTTGCTAGCGTGCATTCTACAATATTCCTAACATGGAATATCTTATAAGTTTCTAAACAAAAGCGGTAACTAAACTACGTGTCACCGAGCTCTACCGAATTGTTGACCGAACGATTCGACGGTAAGTAGTTAACTTGAAAGAAACGAAGAAGTTATACTTGTTAAGTTTTGTTTATTGTCGATAATAACCAATAAGTCTTGAAAAGACTTGATTCTCGAGATATTTAGAGTATATAAATGTTTATATATATAAAAAAAGTATATATATATAAATATATCGTTATCATCGCGTTAGGTGTCCCGAGGAGTCGTACGTGTAAGTAACGAATGTTTCATGAAAATAATATATAATAAGCTCGTATTATATATCGTAAGCCGTTTAGGCGTTTTGAAATAAATATAAAAAAAAGTTATATTTATTTTACAAAAGGATTCATCGAGTTGTTGAATGTTTGAAATAAATATATACTGTATTCATTTTTATAAAAGCGGATCCGTGTTGTTCGATATCCGAAATAAATATATAAGCTATATTTATTTTTATAAAGCGAATTCGTGTCATTGAATATTTCGAATAAATATATACACTATATTTATTTTAGTAAAAGAATGGTCGTGTCGTTGATTATTGAAATAAATATACACTATATTTATTTTTATGAAAAGGAGTCGTAATATTCGTCATTTGAAACAATATAAATAATTTCATTGATTTTATAAAAGTTTTGTCGAATTTTCAATAAATATAATAACTATATTTATTAGTTGTGAATAACATCGAATCATCGTTTTTAGCGAGTTGTAAAGTATCGTCGATATTTGTATTTTTGTTAAAAGATCACTTGAATTCCGATAGTTCGTTTTATAATAAAACGCGTTTTAGTTTTACGGATTTTCTCGAAAAACGGGCAGAGTTTCCTCTGTCTTTGGACAGCCCCGACAACACCAGTTGTCGTTATTTTTCAAAATTCAACAATATTCAATCATAATATATGTAATTTTGTCAAATATATCGAAACGTAATCCATATTCTAATCGTTTGGTTCGAGCTCGTTTTCACGAAATAAATAGAAACTATATAATAACAATGTAAATATTAATCGCGATGCTAAATGCTTTACCAAATCTTTCACATCGAGGCGTTTGACTGAGTTGACCGGGTCAACTGAGTTGACCAGTTCTGACCGAGTTGACTCGGTTTGACCGAGTCAACCGAACCGAAACAACCCGAAACACTTCGTGACTGAACCATGATTTGAACCAAGCCTACTAAACCGAGAGCCCGAACCGAGACCCCATCTTGAACCGGGCCTGCATTTGAACCAATCTCGAGCCATAAACCATCTTCACTGACCCGAACCCGAACCCAATCGGAGCCCTATACCCAAACCCGAGCCGTGAACAATCACCACCACTACCACCATCGTCCACCGCCGTCACCGGCCAAGCACCGCCATCACCATCGATCACCGGAAACAGAAAACGAAACATCTCGTGTCGTTTAATCACTAGAACCTTGACAGTTTTAAGAAAATGAAAGAAATATGGTGGAGGGGGTTTACCGGAAAGAAAATATGTCGCCGGAAAATAGAATTCCTTAAAACTTTGCAGAAACACTCCTAGTGTCCCGATCTACGCATGCACGGAAGAAAAAGTTGAAAGTGAGTTCGCCGGAAACTTGACCGGAACTTCGCCGGAGTTGATACACAACCCAGACGACCGAGATTCTTCGAAAACGGACACCGCCATCGTGTCCGGAACGTTTGTTATAGTGGGGGTAGGGTATAGGCTCGAAAAGAGGTCGCCGGAAAACCCACCGCCGCCGCCCAATTCCCGCGTTTGAGTGGCCCAAATTCTCTACGAGACCCGTTTTCGCTTCCGTGCGTCGTAAAACGTAGTAATTTGTTATTGTAGGGTCAAAATATGTGAAAATAGTGTCGGTAATCGTTAATAATCGCGTACGTTCGTCGGTTTCGTTAAAATCGCGTAAAGGCCTCGTTTGTCGTTTCTGACCCGTTTTTCGATCCGGTTTTGACTGTAGTCACTCAACTTTTATTATGAAGCTAAATATAGCGTAAAATGTAAGTTCTGAAGGTGACAAGCGCCTCCGTCGCTTCCGTTTCGTTGCCGATGTGTTTCCTGCTATCGCGTTTTTAGTTCACGTTTGCGTTTGTGTCGCACGGAAACCCCATAAATTCATAAAATTAAATTTATAAAATATTCATAGAAAATCCGTATTTGTCGGCGTTGTCAGTATTTTGTACGGCATCAGTTCGTTGTCGCGTAGTATTCAGCAGATTCCCCGTCAATCACCATACGCGCACTGTAAAGTCTGATAAACGTTCCTAAGCATTCCAAAGGCCTAATTAAGTTAATTTGCGCTGCAAACACTATTTATTATCGCGTTAATTATCTGTTAATCACGTAATTAAGAGCCGTAAATCACGGGTTGTCACACTATGAGGGTAGCTTGGAAGAATCCAAGTACTTTTGGAAGCTAGTGTGGTTTCTCAAGTCACATAGCCAAGAATGTTAACATGTTTTTAGATGTTAACAAGGAATCACTTTGTTAAAAAGGTTGTACCATCATAGCCATTAATATTGGCTAGGTTATACCTTTAAGAATTTCTTTTGGCAGATCAATTTAAAAATTGAAATGATATTGACAAAATGATGTAATAAAATACATATAAAAATTTTCCAAAAGAAATTCATTGAAATACTAAGCGATTACAATATATGCCCTAAACGGGTCTTGAAATAACAAACTGTCCACTTAGGGACTAGAGAAAAGAAAATAAGTCCACGTAGGGACCAAGTACAAAAATAAAAATGTCCTCGCAGGGACTTGATTGAAGAGACAATACAAAATGAAATAAATAAACTTCTAATTCTTTTTGCCTTTTATGAGGTTCGCAAGGCCCTTCAGAAATTTGTTATGCTTTTTGTTTGTTTCATCAGCTTGGTGTTCAGCCCGATCCAACCTATGCAGAATTTCTTACGTTTGCATTTGTGAACGTGGGGGTTGTTGCTGGTGAGGGGGGTATTGATACCCATGCACTGGATACCCCGTTGGGTATGATGGAGGAAAGGGTGAAGGGTAAAGTGCATTAAACTGAGCTGCCTCAAGATATGGATCTTGGGCAGGGGCCTAATATCCATAACCCATAGGATTTGGATATTCAAATGGGTTATACCCAGATGAACCTTGGTAAGTCGGTATGGGGTTATCATAACCTACTGGCGGTGGCGGTGGTGCAAGTGTAACTGGCGGGGGATTATTTTTCGGCACCGTATGTGAGGGTCCACCCATTTGTGGATCCTCAGGGATTGGGGGGTATATGCTCGAAGCTTGAGGGGAACTGAACCTAGGTCCCCCTACACGGACATCCGTGCGTTCCTCCTTCGCCTAGGTGGCTCGGGAGGTGGTTGAGGTGGTTCCTCAACGGGTAAAGGCGGTGGAGAAACCGCTTGAAGATAAGGTTCCTCTAATGGAGGTTGTGGAGAGTTATGAAAACACGGGGTGAATTCCCACTCAAACTTGTTCCACCATTCGGCCCATGGGTCGGGGCCTTGGTATGGCGATCCTTGGTAAGGAGAACCGCTAGATGCTGATAGGATGAGTTGGTGTCCCGGTTGGCAGCTCAGGATCGGGATCATCATCCATTTCCATGTCTTGGGAGAAATGGTCCTCGGGTCCTAAAGGATTGTAACCTTGAGGTTCGTTAAGATAATCGTTCGGGTTAAATTGGCCTGGGGAATAAAGATCGTGAGAACTAGAATGGTGAAAGGAATGAGAATGTAAAGAGTGGTGTGAATGATGCGATTGATGGGAATGGTGCGAATGTTGGGGTTCGTCCTAAATAGGTAACCCAAAATATGGAGGATCTGAAGGTGAGGAACCCAGCGAAACGAAGTGTCTTGCCGGTTCAAAAGAATGTCTACAGTGATCCCGAGAATCGGAGCTAGAAAAAGATGCTGACGGAGTGCGCCTATGGGAGGGTCCTGCATTGCTTGATGGTCCTCCCCTCATTGGACCTTTCCCTTTTCCTTTTCCTTCACGTCCTCTAAATCTCGGAGGCATTTTGATAATAACATGTCAAAACAAGTAAGACAAAACATAAACGACAAAAGGAAGATTAAGAATATTCCTAGGTCATTAGCCTAGACTCGGAAGTCTAAGGAATGTGCTTATTGTGTCATTGAGATTAAACACAAAGGGTTAGTGTTTAATTCGCTCAATGTTGGCTCTAATACCAACCTGTCACACCCCGATATTTCCACGAATTACCGGTGGGCCCGGTGGGGAGTATCGTGACGTAGTTGATATCATCATTGTCAATACACACAATATAATAGCACAGCGGAAGGCTTGGTGAATAAATACTATTACAAACCATAGTGTCCGAGTGTCTAATAAAGAATATACAGACTTGGTTGTAATAGAGATCCACAGGCGGATCATAAAATAAAATACAAGAAACTGAAATAACAGACTCCAGGCATCTAGGGATTTGCAAGATCCTCCTATCGACACCTAGTAGCTCCAGCCTGTTTACGTGAGGTACCTGTCAATTAGTCTTTGGAAAATACGTCAATTTACACTGGTAAATACAATTAACCGACTCGTTTTGAAAAGAGTTTATAAAATTGATTTAAGTGCACAAAGCACAAATCATTTATACTTGGGACAATTATTTAAGGTAATCTTGTATGCTGTTTTACATGTTTGTCATACATATGGGGCCGGTTTGGAAGCCGGTCATGATTAACTGACTCACCACTATAGAACCCACAAAGGAGTTATCCCCATCATGTGGGTTATTTAGCATTTGCATCTGTCAGGTGTAAGCCTACACCCCGTGCATAGGTCGTGGTCATTTACAAATGAAATGAGACAAGGATATCCAGGACATTGTCGTATTAACCCCCATTGCTTATGTTATCAAACAAAACAGATTAAAACAGGTTATGCAATTTATTAATAACAATCCGATTAAATGATTTCATACCCGACCAAGCGGTATTATTATTATACAGTATCCCAAGCCCGTATAGGAAAATAAGTTAAAAGTATTTACCTGAGCTAGATGGAAGAAGTAACTCAGCCGTATATTCCTAAAGCCTTATGAAAGTACCTTCTACCGAAGCTACTCAATCTGTATAGAAGGTTTATTAACCTATTATGATACTAACGAGTCTTTATTTAAGTCAAAGACTTAGACCGGTTAGCTTGAAAGATACTTAACGGTTCTAAACGCTAGATTAAGCGGAGACCGGAATAGAATGTGATTCAGACCCGACAAGTTTGGATACTTGTATAATATGTGAAAACTATACACATTCTGGAATTTTGAAGATTTAATGATAAGGTTAAACCCGTTTCGGCTATTTTATGTAAACTAGTCACATAAACCGATCCGAACGCATAATTGCGTAACGGGTAACCAAATGAATTATATACAGGTCTCAAATGTTATTATGCAAAAAATATGTTAACACATCAGTAGGATGTTAACATATATGCACAAAAAGTATTTAAAACCAATTTAAGTCCCGTAGGGGTATTTTGGTCATTTTAATGATTATAAAAGAGATTTTATAATAAACTAAGGTTCTGGTCTTTGGTAATCAGTAATAATATTTATTTTATCACATTACATCAGTAAGATAATATATATATGTGAGGTTTACCATTTATGGCCAAACTATGCCCCGAAAGGGCATTTTGGTCATTTCACATATGCTTTTAAGGACATTTTTGGAAGTCTGAGTTCATGACTTGTACTTACTGTTATAATATTAAAATTTACTTAAAAGTTCAGTAGGTAATAAGTCTTAGGTGTTAAATATGGTTTAAAACCATACGATGCACCTAATTAGCTTAAAAATCGCTAATTGACGATAATTAAAGATGTTTACAGAACTCTGAGATTTTGATCAATTTTAAATGCTCAAAATATTTTATTTAATGTATGGAATCAGTAGGAAAAGGTTTGGCATTCAAATTATTTGTTAATCTCATTTTATGCATAAAAAGGGTATTATCGTCATTTACCGAATTATTCAAGAACTCTATGATATGATCAGATTATAATCTGATCATAAATCCTAAAAATTCTTAAAAATAATATCTTAATAGTAGGTAATGAGTTTTGGGTCAAAATCCAAGTTTAAACATGCCTTATGCAAGATATTGCAATTTAATTAATAAAAAGCTTCAATTTACTATGTCGAGCATAACTTCTGTTTGAGACCAAGAACTGATGTCGGGTCGAACATGCTTAAACATATTCTAATACTAATTACTAAGTTATTAGAATGATAAAATATAATTTATTACCTCTGTATTGTTAGTTATCATTATTATTTAAAATTCTAGTCAGTTTGACTTTTTGACTTATTAGTTTGACCCGACAATTAACTAGGCAAACGAAATAATTAGGAGTTGCCCTTTTAAGGGTTAATCACCTACCTTATTATGGTCACATAACCACTTTTAATTCGGACATTGGTTGGACCATTTGAGATTAAACCGAAGGTCAAAGCTAATTTATGATATCTTTGACTTTCCGGTTTTTAAACTAATAAACTGAACTAAGAGAGGGCTAAGACACTTACATAGGGTCCTAGCTATCTTTTCTACAAACTTGAGCTCCCTTTAAGGCCAGGTATCTCCAGATGAGAGTGTAGGAGTGAATGCAATTGAAATGTGCAAATAAAATGTTCAACATGAAGGCCTATTTATACTTGAAATCCTTGATTCAATATCACACCAGGTGTAATGGGAGTGTTTAGGATCACCCCAAGTGTCCTAGTGGTATTCTAAAACCGACAACAAGCCTCAAGTATCGAAATTCAGGCATTTAAGGCGGTGGAACAGGCTGCAACCAGCAGCTGTCATGTTTTTGCAGAACTAGGCGTCTGTCGCGGGCCGCGTAAGAATCATAGAGGGTTTACGCGGGCCGCGATAACCTTCTGTTCAGGTGAAAAATGTTTTAACTTTGACAATTTTAGTCCCTGGTTCTTTGTAACTTTGTTTAACTTCATTTTTGGCACTTTTAACCTTTGTACTTAATTTGTAGAGGTTCATGGGAGTGTAACAAAACTCCGTTAGGTCCGGTTTCGTCAAATGATCACCGAAACACTAGTTTCATCACGTTGACACTTTTCACCCAAAGTCTTGAAAACTCATATAACGATTTCAAACCCATGTGAAACTGATATCACTTATCCTTGGGAGTATATTTGAGTATTACGAAGCCTCGGGTTCGTTAAAAGGTCACTCAGAGGTAAGAATTAACATGTTGACACGTTTAACCCCTGTATCTTGTAAACTTTCGTTTACTTTCACAATTGGCTTCTTATATTCAATTAATTACTCGTTTAAGAATATATTCCTCGTATATGGTCAATCAGAGGCACAAGTCTGGCATGGTGACACATTTAGTCCCTTTTTGATTTCATATTTCATCATTTGTCAATTTTAGTACTTCAAACTCAATCTTTCACACGATTAGGGTTTAGGACACGTGTCTTCACATAAATGGACACGTTTTTACGTGGTGTTACACTCCGGAACCTCCTCATCATCATCACTGTTTTCAAGTAGGTCATCAATATCATCAGTATACTCAGTTGACTCTCCTGACCCGACTACTTCATTATAGTCACTATCATCACTGTCATCACCATGTTCTATGTCTATATCCACTAAAACCCTATCAGTTGACCTAGCAGACTTTTTGAATTGGGCTTTTTGTTCATTGGGCTAGGCAGCTGGATTAGTAGGCCTGGAACTGAAGTGGGCTTCATCTACCATTATTGGACCTTGTTGGATAAGTACTTCCATTAATGGTTCGGTCCACGTAAAAACCTTAACAGCCAAGTCCAAAACATCTTTATCATTCTCAAAGTGATGAAGTCCCCCATCCTCAACATCCAACCCATACATATACATGTCCCTGAAACTGTAAAAACCTGATTCCATTGCATACTCTACTAGTTCAAAGTATGCAATGTGGTCTACATCTATTCTAACAAGCCTTGATTCACCTCTAATATGCTGTGATTGACCACATCCTACTTCAATGTAACCACCATACTAAATCATAACACCTATTGTTTCCATAATCTCAAAACAATGTCTAATTTCAAAAATTCTGTTAAGTCGTACCTTGAATGCGAGAGATTAGGGCTTCATTCTTGTACCTTCATACTTATGTGTTCATCGGTTAGGTTAAGATCATCCTTATGAGCTATGTAGGGTTTTTATGCTGGGATATAGTGACACGTCATTCGCCACGTAATCCTGTCCATCTCATCAAGTCGGTGCCACATAGGATAAGAAAGAAACTCAGTTAGTAAAGATTTAACTGAGTGGTGCCAGCACAAACAAAAAGTCAAGTTGGAGGTGCCGGGTGTCAAAGTGTTAGTTGGGGGTGTCAACGGCCTAAGGCCGAAAGTTAGGGGGTGATAAAATCCAATAACCCTATTTCAAAAATTCTGGAACTTTTAACAATTATATTGCGTTAAAGTGATATGACTTGGACCGGTTAACTAAAATAGAAAGAAAACGGTACGGTTCGCTAGATTAATCGGTGACCGGATAGAATGTGTTAGTTAAGTTATATCCTAAAGAAAAGAACAAAACTAGAGGGTTAGATTGCTGGAATGCAGTGAATTATATATCCTAACATTTTCAAAGGATATGTACAGTAGCTCTTTTTATTTCGTCTTTTTTTTTGCTTTTAAACCTTTTCTTTTTTTGTCTATGTTTTTTCTTAAAACTTTTACCCCTTTAACTTTCAGTGTTAACAATTTCAACCTCTTAATTTTCTAAAAATTTTGTAATCAAGCTTTACGTATTTATTTTTATGTAAGTGTTTCTATAAATTTAAATTAATTTACGTAACGTAAATTTTTCCCGTTAATAAGTTGAGTCAAATATAATATATTCCTTATTCTTATTATTATGTACATTTTCTGTTGGTCTATGTTTTGATTTAATTTTTTTCTATAAATGAGCCGGATAAAATATAATACGTTTTAATGCTTATTTTTATGTACGTGTTCAAATGGTCTACGTTTTGACGTAAATTTTGTTCGGAAACACGTCGAGTAAAATATAATACATTTTCATTAACGCTATAAATTCGAGTCACTTTACATTTCAACACCGCCACAACACACCGTAACAATTTTTTTTCTTACGTGCTTATTTTTATGCACGAGTCGGTATAAATTTAAGTTGGTATACGATTCGATGTAATTTTTCTTTAGAAATATGTGTCAAATATAATTCGTTTTCATGCTTATTTTTATGTATGTTTTCAGTTGGTCTATGCTTTAACGCAAACTACAATTAGCAAGTTATGTGGATAGTGTTTTTATCTTATTGACTTTTTTGTTTCTTTATTGATTTTTTTCTGCACTTTATTATTTTTATTTTTTAGTTTTCTTTATGTTTAGTGTTTTATTATTGGGAAATTGACCTGTAATAATCACACCTATACCATATTGGCCATTAATAATCCCACCTCAGAATATTCCCCCCACCAATCCCACCTTTCACCTATTTTTCCTACAATGGTCCCCCGTTAAAAACCTTAACGGAGTTAAGCTTTTTTTCCAAATTACAAACATATTTTTTTGGGATTTTGATTAGAACGAAGATACGAGTCCATTGTTGTAAAACTTGCCTCGAAGCAGTGCTCCAAATGATGAAAACGACGCTTTAATTCGGGTGTTTAAATTTCCAATTAACCAAAATCAAGTCACTTGGAGCACCATTTCGAAGTAAGTTTTACATCAATGGACTCGTATCATCGTTCTGATCAAAAGGACTACAAAATCTGTTTGTAATTTGGAAAAAAAGCTTAACTCCGTTAAGTTTTTTTAACGGGGGACCATTGTAGGAAAAATAGGTGAAAGGTGGGACTGGTGGGGGGAATATTCTGAGGTGGGATTATTAATGGCCAATAAGGTCTAGGTGGGATTATTACAGGCCAATTCCACTTTATTATTTTTATTTTTTAGTTTTCTTTATGTTTAATGTTTTAGTTTTAGGTTTCTTTTCATTAAAGCTATACTTAAGATAACATTTACGTTTTCATTTACAATTAATTTAAAATCAATTTGTCCCACTGTCCAGTTTAATTTTTTATGGTTTTCGGTCGATGTAAAACATATGTCGATATTCTTTTGAGCATATTTCTTTGGTTGGTATACTTAACCAAAATAGATACCGACCGAAACCCCGCAGCGTAGCGCGTGTCACACCCCGACCACGTAAAACAACAAAACGTGGCGGAAACGTCGGGGAGTGTTGTAACAGAATCATTGTTTCATAACACGTGGAAATTGAAATATTGTTTTATTGAATAAAAGAGTTACAATGTCTTGACAATCAAAGAAACATAACATAAATAACTAGTCTTGCATCTTTTATTGTCGCTAAGGCCCAAGTCCGCCTAAGTGTATCTTGATAAATCCTAAGCATCATATCCTGAAACACATGTGAAAATAGGTACGTCAGCATAAAAATGCCTGTGAGATACATAGGTTTTGTGAAAATAGAATTCATGACTTATGTTTAAGAAAATGTTTAGTCATGAACCTTGTAATTTGCTTTGTCTTGTAAATCATTTGAAAAGTGATACATAAACCAAAAGATATATATGTATAAAAGAATAATACATGGTTAAGTAAATAACCAAGTAAAATGAGTTTATATCAGATAAGTTGTTTGTAAAACAATGTATTGTGAAAAGTATGTTATTTGTATAAAATGTTATACGACTAAATTGAAATAATTCAAATAACGCTACGATATGTAATACCATACAAGCACTTATATATAGGAAGTACCAGCGGCGTATCCAACATGCTTGTATCATATTACACACGCCTCGTTACTTAAATCACTTACTCAAACCAAACCACCAAAGTAAAATGTTTATGTATAATCAAATGTCAAAATGTTTGTGTGAAAACCATGTCTAATGTCTTTGTCTAATGTAAATCATGAATTGTGTATATCAATGTCAAAATGTTTATGTCTAATGTAAATCATGAATTGTGTATATCAATGTCAAAATGTTTATGTATAATCAAATGTCAAAATGTTTGTGTGAAAACCATGTCTAATGTCTATGTCTAATGTAAATCATGAATTGTGTATATCAATGTCAAAATGTCTATGTCTAATGTAAATCATGAATTGTGTATATCAATGTCAAAATGTCTATGTCTAATGTAAATCATGAATTGTGTATATCAATGTCAAAATGTTTATGTCTAATGTAAATCATGAATTGTGTATATCAATGTCAAAATGTCTATGTCTAATGCAAATCATGTAATGTGTATCCAAAATATCATGTATGGTAAGTGAAATATATCAACTTAACCATATGTAAAATGTACAAAAACAAGGTATTGAAGTAAAACATGGTTTAAATCAAAGTTATGTTTTGTGGAACAAATGCATGCTATACTGATATAAACATCTATGTGGTATTGTAAAAATGCATACATCCAAGCCTTGTGACGGTGGCGATAAACACCTAAACGAATTTAAAGGTCTATCTGTGTTATGTTTATCGAATTCGGTCATTCCTTCCATCCAAACATACCTAGGATGTCAGGAACGGGAGTTGTCAATTCCTATGGTACCACTACCTACTAACGAATGGCGTGATCAATGTTAATGAATGTATATTGTCCCATTTGAACAAACCAAATGTCATACCAAAATGTAAGCATTTGATGAATAACAAATGTACTAAGTATGCACATAATGGACATAAATAGCATAAAATGTATTGTAAAACAATGTACTAAGTATGCACACAATGGACATACATAGCATAAAATGTAATGTAAAATGATGTACTAAGTATGCAACAAAGGACATACATAGCAAAAACACAATGAAATCATGTACTATAAGTGTACTATTGAACATAACAAGCATATGTTATGAAAACATGAAAAGCACGAAAGTAACGAGTAGGCACATGTGTTTCACCCCAAAATGTTTGGAAAACAGTAAAATAGGGGTCTATGTACTCACTTGAGATTGCTCAATAGTCCTAGGATAACCACCAAGCAATGCTAGAAGATCACGGAATCAAGCGGTACCTAATATAGGTAAACTACATTAATAAACCGGACCTAAATCGGAGGATCGGATAGAATGAGGGTTTGTAAACCAAATGAATGTAGGAACTCATGTAATATGGTTTAACAAAACCTACATACTAAAATGAAATCTAACCTAAGTGCTTACGACCCATTACGACCCGTTTAGGTAGCTTATGCTACTTTAACGCGTCGTTTGCGTGAAACGCGTTCGGAACGCCTAACTAGTCCTATGACAAGTAAAATATGCCTTAACATGTCTAATATTGTTGCCAAATAAGTTTAGATATCAAAAGTTATGTTACATATGCTTAAATGAATTTTGGCGTAAAAAGGGCATTTTGGTCATTTACCTAAGGCATATAAACTACCTATCATACAACTATTCAAACGATGTGACCATAAGGTATAACCTCGGAAGGTTATTCCCTATACAACTATGGTCACCTAATGTGTTTGGTCGGATCCTAATGATCGACCAAACGGGTCGGGTTCGAAAGTATAAGCGATTGTTTAGATCGCTTACCTTACGACCATATATAAGCACTAAACTTAAAAGTGACGAGCTAAGCATGTTAAAACATGCTTAACTAAGTTAGAAAACAAGTTTGGTATCAAAACAAACGGTTTTGATACCTATAAGTAGTTTGGTTACAAAATACGCAATAACACGCATTTTGGCCGAAACTACGACTCGTCACTGAGCCTAGATAACGTGGTAATCAGTAGGTATAGCCACTAGGGACTATAATCATCGTGATTACGCTCACGTTATGAAGTTCAAACGAACTTCGCATTGACCATAAACTGGTCAATGTAGAAAGTCAAACAAAGTTTGACTTTAACGCTAAAAGAATAAAAGAACGAAGGAACACTTACAAAGGGTCCCCGAAAGCTTTGATTTCCAAATATTTCTCAGGTATGAAGTGATAAAACACCCCAACTTAGAGAAAAATCAGAATTCAAGTGGGTTTTGAGTTGTGAATCAAAGGGGTATTTATAGGATTTGGACCACCGTTAGGATCGTTCCTCGAATACCGTGCTTTGATCTTGTCCCTACACTTGTTGCAACCCTATGGTGACTCAAATTGGCCCCCCAACATCAGGAAGGGGCAAGTGCAAAAGGGTTAGGGAGTGCTTAACAGCTGTTAACAGTTGTTTTAGAAGTTTCTGATCATCTGGGAGTCCCTTACGGACCGTAAGGTTGAGGGCTTGCGGTCCGTAAGCCATCAAGTTTGCTGAAATGACAGTTTTGGTCCCTGCAGTCCTAAAACTTGGTTTTCGATGCATTTTTGACACGTTTAAGCCCCATTAACCCCATTTCAAAGCTCTAAAATGAAGTTAAAGTATAGGGAACTTAAGATGTGCTCAAAAATATCTCGGATGTCGGTTCGTTTGGTCGTACGGTTGCGTTGTTCGGTTAATTATGATGGAAGTCGTAACGGACGCAAAAACGATCCAAATTGCGCGACGAATGGATTTTTCTTATGCCAAACACTAAAATAAAATATTTTAGTGCTTACAATAATTTTTGGATGTCCGGATGTATCCAGAACGTAAGTTATGCGCGAAAGTGCAAACTTATGCACTTTTTGACGCTTTTAGTCCCTAAATGACCCAAAAGTTTATTTTAGCACACCAAACCCTTCAAAGCCTATTTCTAAACTATGTAAAGGATATTTATGGTATGTTTAACTTATGGTCATGTTCCGGAATGTCTGTTACAGTTCAAATTGGCATACTTTCGCAGTTTGTCAACCTTAGTCCCTGTTAGCGATTTAACTTGATTTTGCCATACCAAAGCCTTCAAAACTTATTTCTAAGTTGTGTAAAGGTTATTTAAGGTATGTTAAGCATATGTTGATGTTCCAGAGTATTTTTTGCATTGAACTGGTTATATTTACGCATCAGTGCGCGTATAACCTTCCAGAAAGCGATTTAAAGCTTGAAATCGAACAAGAATTGATATGTGCAAATGATACACATATTTATACAAGTCCCAAGTATGAAATACAATATTTCATTAGTTTGGTATTTGTTTGACGATTGAAGTGACACAGGTGTCACAGTCTCCCCTACTTTAGGAAATTTCGTCTCGAAATTTTATTTAGATGAAACTTGTGAGAGTTTGAAACATGAAGTTGAAAAGACCAAACAACACTAGTTAGATTTCTTGAACTTCTAGTAACTTTAAATAACATCAAGCTTGCAATGTAGGAGGGACACTTATATATACAAGTCTATTAAGCATTATTGGTGCGTCCACCATACCTCCTGTACATTGTTCACATTTCGTTATTGTTGCCACTATCGGTTCTTACACATAATAAATCTTACTGTGGTTTCCGTGCACTGAACTTCGTAATTATGTATGCATCCATAATTACATAATTCCTTGCATAGTCACGTAGTGCATCTTAAAATGTGTAGGGGAAGAAAACAATGAACGAGCCTGTGATGATTGTGACTAGACCACCATAGGGTCCCTTTTATTAAATCAATAAATGATTTTAATAGATAACCAAGGGGTCTTTTCAGCTTATATCATCACATGTCATTCTTAACCATATTTTTGAATCAATCTTTTTTTATTAGACCACTAAAAGGGTCTCTTATGAATCATGGAATGGTACTATATAATCCAAGGGTCTTAACTATTACATAGAAGCCCATTAAGGATTTAAGGTAGTACCTTTGGATATCCTACTATGAATCCTTCATATGAAGATATGGAAGGTTCTACGAGGATTTGGATAACGAAAATAAAACCACAAAAGGAAAAACATAACACAAAAACACATAACCACAAAATTGTTTATCTTGATCTTTAATTTGTTATCATCTTGTTAATTGTGCACATGCATTTAAAGCATACCAGGTATCCAATCCGTGGATTTTGATTGGCACTTTAAATATTTCCAAGGATCTAACTATAAAGATAGGAAGATCTTAAAAAAATTCGATTTCGATTATAAGGAACCGAAATGTTCGAATTAAGGTACACAAGGAATCCAATTAAGGACTCTGATTTGAATGATAATCATCCACAAGGGTCTAATTGTGAAGATAAAAAGATCCCATATTGATTTTAGAAGTTGAAGATGTTTTGAAACCTTGCACTGGATGTGCTTAAGTCAAAACATGAAGTAAAAATGCTTATGAAGTTGAGATGCTAGATATGTCAAGGCGACATATGAAGCAGAATTTGGAGGTTAAGTCAATGTATGAGAAAAAAATATTTTTGAAAATTATGCATGGAGTTCAAAAAATGTGTTCAATGTTTTTGAAACCTTATATATAATACCTTTGAAATCATAAAGTAGGTGTATTGGGTAGGTATATATTTATAAAAAATATTGTTTTAAAATCATGCGAGATGAATTTTGAAATTATGTATAAGGTTTTTGAAAACATGAATGATGCTTTTCAAAATCATGCACTTGATAAGAAAATGCACTGTGTTAATATTGTTTTCAGACTATATGAAACATTTTGAAATTATGAAGGTTGTTTTTTTTTAAAACATAGCCAATGTTTTTGAAATAACATAGACAATGCATTTGAAAAAATTGTTTTCAAACTATATGAATGTTTTGAGATCATGAAGATTGTTTTTGAAATACTTGTACTGTGTATGTTGAAAAATCAAAACGTCATGGGTATGAGATTTGAAAATACCCTTAGTTATCTAACCAATGATTCAAAGGCACAGATGTGCAGAAGCATGATTACTCATAATGTCACTTTATTTTCTGTACTTCGTATCTTAGAATGAAACGAGTACTTAGAATTTTCTATGGGAATCATGAGTAAACACAAGAATGGGAAATATTCACAAGAGTAGTTTGTAAGGAACATAGTTCCTTAATGTAGGTATTATAGGGAAATGCCATACACACATGTAACTACACTTGTATATCAGAATTTGTGATCAACGATTTATTTATAAACAAAACTGATTGTTTCACATTACAAGAAAAACAAAGAAATAAAAGCATAAGATTTAAAACAGTAACATCTTATACTCAGCCAAATGCTCATCAGTGGGTCAGATTTGCATTGACAATCTTTGTTCACTTGTTCCTGAAATAGCTCGTCTCGCCGTAGTTGTACCAAGTACCAGATGGTAAACGAGCTGGAGCAGGGTTGACTTGGGTTTGGTTTGGACCACCTTGGATTGGGTTGAATTGACAAGCATTTGCCAGGTGATCGAGTCGTCCACATGATGCACACAGACGACACTGCAGGTAAGCTCAGTGAGGTGCATTACACTTGTTGCACATTAGTGCAGTACCGACATAAGGTTTCCTAGCTGGAGGTTGAGCAGCAGCAAGGTTCATAACAGCTTTGTTTTGGATAGCAAAGCGCCATATGTTAACCAAATGTCCCCGCCGTCCACAGTAGGTACATTTGAAGCAGGGTATGAGGTTTGAATGATGACGGTTGCCTCGTTTGCACCATGGGGCAGTTCCAAAGTACGGCTTCCTAGCTGGTGGCGCTGCCATTTGGCTAGGTCCCGCTTGATTAGGTGTAACTGCTGCGGGTTTCTTTGAAGCCTTACACTTCCTTGATTTTGGTGCAGGCTTGACTTCTGCTTCCTTTGGTGACTCTTGAGTGGCTTCATTGTTGAGACGAGACATGGCAATGCCTAAATCCGCCGTCTTCAGAATCACTTTGCCTATTTGCTGAGCAAATCTGGCAGTCTGCTCGGGTATCTGCGCATTGTTGCGATGAAGAGACATTCTTGGAGGAAAAGAAAGATATAGGAGGAAACAAATGAAATGACAACGCATAGAAATTGCGATCATTTGTTTGTTAACTAAGGCAAACAAATGAGACGGTGACTAATCAAAGTAAGCGGGTCATATTAATGTATCGCGAAGACATGCTTTAGTCTATAAGTGGACACTCACCCCAAGAGTTCCCAGGTAAGAGTGACTGGTCCGATTATGTGGATTTGTACGAACACTCTAGCCTTAGACAGAAAACTCAGAGTACATGTATCCACTCTTTTAGATTGCACGTGTTCACACTATAAGACCCAAACTTTGACGAGGTTTTGAAAATTCAAAGGGGTTCAAAACCTTATAACAGAGGGTTCAAAACCTAGTAATCAATCATCCTAGAACAGATGATTAGTTTTCAAAGTGGTTTTGAAATTTATGTTCTTGTTGGGGTTATCACCTAAGAATAGGTGACGATATTGTTTTATGTCTAAACGCAAGTAAACTCGCGTTAGGGTCCTAGGAAGGTTATAGACTAGGTCAAAGCATTACTAATAACCTAATTCCCTATAACCATGGGCTCTGATACCAACTTTTCTGTCACACCCCGACCACGGAAACAACAAAACGTGGCGGAAACGTCAGGGAGTGTTGTAACAGAATCATTGTTTCATAACACATGGAAATTGAAATATTGTTTTATTGAATAAAAGAGTTACAATGTCTTGACAATCAAAGAAACATAACATAAATAACTAGTCTTGCATCTTTTATTGTCGCTAAGGCCCAAGTCCGCCTAAGTGTATCTTGATAAATCCTAAGCATCATATCCTGAAACACATGTGAAAATAGGTACGTCAGCATAAAAATGCCTGTGAGATACATAGGTTTTGTGAAAATAGAATTCATGACTTACATTTAAGAAAATGTTTAGTCATGAACCTTGTAATTTGCTTTGTCTTGTAAATCATTTGAAAAGTGATAAATAAACCAAATGATATATATGTATAAAAGAATAATACATGGTTAAGTAAATAACCAAGTAAAATGAGTTTCTATCAGATAAGTTGTTTGTAAAACAATGTATTGTGAAAAGTATGTTATTTGTATAAATGTTATATGACTAAATTGAAATAATTCAAATAACGCTACGATATGTAATACCATACAAGCACTTATATATAGGAAGTACCAGCGGCGTATCCACCATGCTTGTATCATATTACACACGCCTCGTTACTTAAATCACTTACTCAAACCAAACCACCAAAGTAAAATGTTTATGTATAATCAAATGTCAAAATGTTTGTGTGAAAACCATGTCTAATGTAAATCATGAATTGTGTATATCAATGTCAAAATGTTTATGTCTAATGTAAATCATGAATTTTGTATATCAATGTCAAAATGTTTATGTATAATCAAATGTCAAAATGTTTGTGTGAAAACCATGTCTAATGTCTATGTCTAATGTAAATCATGAATTGTGTATATCAATGTCAAAATGTCTATGTCTAATGTAAATCATGAATTATGTATATCAATGTCAAAATGTTTATGTCTAATGTAAATCATGAATTGTGTATATCAATGTCAAAATGTCTATGTCTAATGCAAATCATGTAATGTGTATCCAAAATATCATGTATGGTAAGTGAAATATATCAACTAAACCATATGTAAAATGCACAAAAACAAGGTATTGAAGTAAAACATGGTTTAAATCAAAGTTATGTTTTTGTGGAACAAATGCATGCTATACTGATATAAACATCTATGTGGTATTGTAAAAATGCATACATCCAAGCCTTGTGACTGTGGCGATAAACCCCTAAACGAATTTAAAGGTCTATCTGTGTTATGTTTATCGAATTCGGTCATTCCTTCCATCCAAACAAACCTAGGATGTCAGGAACGGGAGTTGTTAATTCCTATGGTACCACTACCTACTAACGAATGGCGTGATCAATGTTAATGAATGTATATTGTCCCATTTGAACAAACCAAATGTCATACCAAAATGTAAGCATGTGATGAATAACAAATGTACTAAGTATGCACACAATGGACATACATAGCATAAAATGTAATGTAAAACGATGTACTAAGTATGCAACAAAGGACATACATAGCAAAAACACAATGAAATCATGTACTATAAGTGTACTATTGAACATAACAAGCATATGTTATGAAAACATTAAAAGCACGAAAGTAACGAGTAGGCACATGTGTTTCACCCCAAAATGTTTGGAAAACAGTACAAGAGGGGTCTATGTACTCAGTTGAGATTGCTCAATAGTCCTAGGATAAGCACCAAGCAATGCTAGAAGATCACGGAATCAAACGGTACCTAATATAGGTAACTACATTAATAAACCGGACCTAAATCGGAGGATCGGATAGAATGAGGGTTTGTAAACCAAATGAGTGTAGGAACTCATGTAATATGTTTTAACAAAACCTACATACTAAAATGAAACCTAACCTATGTGCTTACGACCCATTACGACCCGTTTAGGTAGCTTATGCTACTTTAACGCGTCGTTTGCGTGAAACGCGTTCGGAACGCCTAACTAGTCCTATGACAAGTAAAATATGCCTTAACATGTCTAATATTATTGCCAAATAAGTTTAGATATCAAAAGTTATGTTACATATGCTTAAATGAATTTTGGCGTAAAAAGGGCATTTTGGTCATTTACCTAAATCATATAAACTACCTATCATACAACTATTCAAACGATGTGACCATAAGGTATAACCTCGGAAGGTTATTCCCTATACAACTATGGTCACCTAATGTGTTTGGTCGGATCCTAATGATCGACCAAACGGGTCGGGTTCGAAAGTATAAGCGATTGTTTAGATCGCTTACCTTACGACCATATATAAGCACTAAACTTAAAAGTGACGAGCTAAGCATGTTAAAACATGCTTAACTAAGTTAGAAAACAAGTTTGGTATCAAAACAAACGGTTTTGATACCTATAAGTAGTTTGGTTACAAAATACGCAATAACACGCATTTTGGCCGAAACTACGACTCGTCACTGAGCCTAGATAACGTGGTAATCAGTAGGTATAGCCACTAGGGACTATAACCATCGTGATTACGCTCACGTTATGAAGTTCAAACGAACTTCGCATTGACCATAAACTGGTCAATGTAGAAAGTCAAACAAAGTTTGACTTTAACGCTAAAAGAATAAAAGAACGAAGGAACACTTACAAAGGGTCCCCGAAAGCTTTGATTTCCAAATATTTCTCAGGTATGAAGTGATAAAACACCCCAACTTAGAGAAAAATCAGAATTCCAGTGGATTTTGAGTTGTGAATCAAAGGGGTATTTATAGGATTTGGACCACCGTTAGGATCGTTCCTCGAATACCATGCTTTGATCTTGTCCCTACACTTGTTGCAACCCTATGGTAACTTAAATTGGCCCCCCAACATCAGGAAGGGGCAAGTGCAAAAAGGTTAGGGAGTGCTTAACAGCTGTTTTAGAAGTTTCTAATCAGCTGGGAGTCCCTTACGGACCGTAAGGTTGAGGGCTTACGGTCCGTAAGCCATCAAGTTTGCTGAAATGACAGTTTTGGTCCCTGCAGTCCCAAAACTTGGTTTTCGATGCATTTTTGACACGTTTAAGCCCCGTTAACCCCATTTCAAAACTCTAAAATGAAGTTAAAGTATAGGGAACTTAAGATGTGCTCAAAAATATCTCGGATGTCGGTTCGTTTGGTCGTACGGTTGCGTTGTTCGGTTAATTCCGACGGAAGTCGTAACGGACGCAAAAACGATCCAAATTGCGCGACGAATGGATTTTTCTTATGCCAAACACTAAATAAAATATTTTAGTGCTTATAATAATTTTTGGATGTACGGATGTATCCAGAGCGTAAGTTATGCGCGAAAGTGCAAACTTATGCACTTTTTGACGCTTTTAGTCCCTAAATGACCCAAAAGTTTATTTTAGCACACCGAACCCTTCAAATCCTATTTCTAAGCTATGTAAAGGATATTTATGGTATGTTTAACTTATGGTCATGTTCCGGAATGTCTGTTACAGTTCAAATTGGCATACTTTCGCAGTTTGTCAACTTTAGTCCCTGTAAGCGATTTAACTTGATTTTGCCATACCAAAGCCTTCAAAACTTATTTCTAAGTTATGTAAAGGTTATTTAAGGTATGTTAAGAATATGTTGATGTTCCGGAGTATTTGTTGCATTGAACTGGTTATATTTACGTATCAGTGCGCGTATAACCTTCTAGAAAGCGATTTAAAGCTTGAAATCGAACAAGAATTGATATGTGCAAATGATACACATATTTATACAAGTCCCAAGTATGAAATACAATATTTCATTAGTTTGGTATTTGTTTGACGATTGAAGTGACACAGGTGTCACAACGCGGGTATTCCTACTAGTTGTAATATAAATTATACCTAATTTATTTGATTGACAAAGGAATTTGAATCTAACACCCTGGTCTCCACCCCCTGTGGGCCGAGGATGTTCTGAGAGCTGAGGTCGGTTCGGTTCAGCGGTGCGGGTTGGGGAGGTGGGTCTAACTGGCGGTGCAAGTAAGGTCGGTTCCATGGGCTAATTCGGTACAGGCCGGCGATGTGGTCGAGTCAATTCAGCAAGTTGAGGTCGGTTTGGACAGTGTGTTGGGTCAACGGTGCTGGTCGGGTCGCTGAGGTTGGTCCGGGCGGTAATGTGGGTTCGAGACACCAGGTCAGGTCGGCGGTGCTGATCGAGTCGGTTCCTTTGGCTGATGGTGCGGGTCCGTCCGAGACTTCATGGCAGGTCAAGTGACCGCGTATGAGGTGGGTGGTCGGGTCAGGCGTGTCGAAGGTTATTGTGGCAAGGGTATGGGCGAATGTCAGATCGGGTTGGCGTTAAGGGGGCTGGGATGATAGATTTGAATTAATTTGCTAACCAAACACATTAAGAATGAAATTAAAAATTTCAGTTGTTCCAACAAAATCTATTTCTATTAGAACTTTTAAAGTCCAATTCCAATTCCTTCAAATTACATTTCTATGCAAATTCTAATACCAAAACTTCTGCGAACACTAACATACACGTTTGTAAATTAAACATATCGACTCGAACCCATTTAAGATTTTTTTAAAGTTACTATTTAGATTTTATTACGATTATCTAAAATTTCAATTAATTTGCTAACCAAACACATTAAGAATGAAATTAAAAATTTCAGTAGTTCCAACAAAATCTACTTCTATTAGAACGTTTAAAGTCCAATTCCAATTCCTTCAAATTACATTTCTATGCAAATTCTAATACCAAAACTTCCACGGACACTAACATACCCGTTTGTAAATTAAACATATTAACTCGAACCCATTTAAGATTTTTTTAAAGTTACTATTTAGATTTTATTGCGATTATCTAAAAGAACAATAAAATTTGAAGTTTGATGTCACTTAGCTCTTCATTTTGTAACAACTTTATTTATTAAGTTCAACTACCTATTTCTCTAATCTGAAGTTTGATATATAAAACTAAAATTTTTAATTGCGATTGGGAGATAAGAAAGCATAAATGAAAAACATCAATTAAAAAAATGTGTTTTGAGCATGGATTAATTGTTTGTTTTATTTGTTACTCACATGACATAAACGAGTCCACCCGAAACATGGACAGCATAATTTTAAGTGAGGTGGTGATAGAGTGGTAAGGGAGAGACTTGGTGTTTTAAAGGACTCAGGTTCGATTCCTGTTCTCCCATTATTTTCTGCGGCACCCGATAATGATAAGAGACTAGACGAATAGGTAGAGATCGTAGCCCATATAAAGGATTCGTTGGCCATTAAAAAAAATATATATATATATATATAAACCGGGTTTAAAATCATCTATTTAACCTGCCAAGCGAAGACTATTGATACCCATAAAATATTTACTAATTCATAGTAAAATATAGATTTACAAAGAGTGCACCAAAAAGAGGTCTACTTTTTCCAAGAAGAAAGTGTTTTGAGAATGTCTAAATGACGTTAACCCTAAAAGCCTGATTAAAACTGACTGGTTCCCTGTTCCATTTGACCACCTAAAAGTCAATAATCTCATTAACATGAACAAACAGAAATGAAACTAGTGGATTATAAATTAAAATTACCAGTTTATCATGAAAAAAGTAAACATAGTTCAAAATATACACGAGAAGGTGCCGTATCCTTTTAGATAATCCAAATGAAGGATTAACATGAGATGACCACCAAAGATGATAATATTATAAGTGAATGCCATTGGATGAAAGGAGGCAAGTACTATTATAATAAAGTGTCTACAAGACCACCATTCTAAAACTACACTACAAACACATACATGCCTAAATCAAAAACCCTAAAGCTTGAAGAAAGTTACGAGTTTTAACTTAAATTCACTTGATCATAAGGTTTTAGTTTACTCAGAAATCTTCCATAAAAGTATGCAAAGTCAATACCCGAACCCATAACCTTCAACGGATGGTGAAAACTGCTTTCTTGATGTTAAAACCATACGCCAAAGGATTGTTTTAGGTGCGTTCTTGACTTCTTCGATCCATTAGTTTCAAATGATGAGAGTAAACATCGCCTGCTAAATCTATCTCCCCCTTCATCTCACCCCTTGGTTCACACTACAAAACACACAAACTATAGAGCAAAGAGTCAGAAACGAAATCCATCATTGTGATGGAAAACGTGTCACTAAGTAGACAAAGTTGTTGCTAATTCACATTTACAATGATTATGGGTCGCCAAAGTTGTTGAAGAACGTCTAGTTGCTAACATATCACACCTGGTAAAAAGTTATGTCTATTTTTAGTTGAAATTCAAAATTTACTTGTACTATCCCAAAGTTTCAAATGCATAAGTAGTTGAAATTCAAAATTTACGTATAATATCCCAAAAGTTTCAAATGCATAAATTGACAACATATTCATAACTTGTTTAGATATTTATAAATATCCAAACACTTCATAGTTCATATAGTTATAAACTTTTTAAAAGAATTTTATACAAAATGAATACGTAGTTTTGCCATGAGATTTTTTTTACAAAGCAACTGTTTCACCTTTTCGATAAATCTGAAATAGCATATATAAAAGTATATAAGATTCACTTGTTAAACTATTTTAGTTCACATCACCTCATTCGTATCCCATCTTCAACTGTCAGCTAGGGGTCATGTGTTCAACAAATCAAATTTTGAGTTATTGACTTAATTGGGTAACCGATTCAAATTCGAAACTAGAATTTAAATATAGAAATCAACTAAAGAAGTTGATATCATTAACGTTATATGTATATATATTAAAAAAAAACTAATATATAATTCGAATATAAAATTTTAATCGAATTGAAATTCACAAATTCAAATTAGATTTAAAACTCGAAATCTAAATTTAAATCGAATGTTACATTGATTCAAAAATTCAGAAGAGTTGAGTCGAGTTTCAAGTTTTTTGAAACTGGTTCGAATATCCAATGTTACCATCGGCATAAGTTTCTTGAAAATGGACTACAGTGACAAAACAACTTTTAATGATGATAAATTGATCAAGCAATGCTTTTAGCGACCCTGAACATTCTAAAAAAAGAATATTCTTACCATACAAAACAAAGATCAGGCTGGTTATGCATTTTGATCAGGAGCCACTGCAGCTTTTATCCTTTCAACAGTGCACTTAATAAGACTATTAACTGTCGCGACTGAACCAAGCGATAGTTTCGCTGTAGGAACCGAATCAACAAGAATCTGAAACGCAACAGTCAGTAAAGATCCACCATTACCGACCTCTAGAATTGTCCCCCCTTGATGTTTTCCTCCCCCATCTGGAAGTATAGCAAAACCAGATGGTAATAAAGCCACATAATCAGGGTCACCGCCACCTAACACCACATTCATCGCTGCGATATCTACTGGAGCATAGACAACATATGAACCCGTTGAATCATTTGAACTCTCCTGAAGTATAAGCATGTTTCCCTGGCTAGAATTCGCGCTCTAGAACAAGGTTTAAATAAAAATCAACAGTCTAGTATACGACACATATTCAAGAAATTTTTCTGTTTAATGATGCTGAAAGCTTACATTGACGCGTAGAAGCGATACGCAGTTTCCTGGATCACGGCCGTTAGCGATATGCGCCATTTCTTGAACCAGTCCACCGTTTGAGAGAATGTCCCACTGCAGATATATGTATTATAGAATCCATAAATATAGGTCACTAGAAAAAAACTAATTCTGTTGGAAAAAAATGTTATAAGAAACTTTTTCCGACATTAAGCGCCCCCACCAACCAATTCCACGGCCAACATGAGAGAGGCAAATCACTGTGTCCCAGGACAGGTGGGTGGTGCCCAGGTGTGATCGTGAATCCTCCACAACATATTTCAACGTCTTTGCCACTGGGGCACGACATGGGGACGATAATTTTATCGGTGACGTTCAGTAAAGTAAAATGAAAGTAAATTGTATCCAAGTTGTTACCTCGCTCCTTGAGCTTTCATCACGAAGAAAATCAAAAACTTGTTTTGGTGGAACTGGAAGCCAAAACGATGTAGCAGCACTTAGCACAATACCAGGAGGCCTGCCTGGATCATCAACACTCTTTCTAGTCATAACACGGACATCATCTGCGCCACTACCGGATAAAGTTGTCCATGTATGAGTTGTTGAAGCTCCAACACCACTACAAAAACTCAAAACCATTCTCTCGGAAAGTTTCAACATGCTCTTCCGCCCTTCTAGAGTTGTTATAACTGTCAAAATGTTGTTTGTTATGGTCAATCATCGATCAAACATATGTATAGTTCAACCATGTTATTTCATACCATAGGAAATAAGACATAATACTGAAGGTATTAGTTTCGACTGATTTACTTAAAAATAGCCTAAATGGAACATCTGAGGCAAGTTAAAGTAATACCTAGTGCATAAAATCTGTTCATACATTTTAATTTAATGACACAATATAGTTTTTATTAACGTATGACACTAAATATTAGGAAAAAAAATGAACTTTTGCACAACCCATTACTAATAAAGTTGATCGTTGTACTCCTCTAATTAATAAGTTATTTCTTTACCTCCAACGTCGCCTCCAGGAATATTGCTAGCCATCGTGCTTGCAAGCCGTTCACATTGTCTGTCAAGCGTTGCTACCCATCGTCTGGCCCCAAATGCTAAACCAGAATTCACTAGTGGCCGATAGATGTCATGAACAGCTCTATCATCGACTTCAACATGTTCAACCCATGTGACCTGAATGACAAAATCCGAACATGAACCCTCGAATTTAGGTTGTATTAAGACGTTTTTCTTTCATTGTAATTAGTAACATTGGCAAATAAGTTGTAGTTAGCATAGATTATTAGTATTTTTCCCCAAATATATAGTATTACTAGACTACACTCCTACTGGTAGAATAAATCAAAACAATCCAAAAATTGGCCAAGAGTTTCACCTTCGAATATCCATTTGGAAGTTCTTCAATCAAACAACCCGATGGCCTTCTTCTAGATCTTGCGGTTGTGGAAGGGCGCAAGTTGTCCAAAGATACATCAACCACGGCCCATAACCCGTCAGTATGTTGTTTGCAGTACCTAACAAAATAGTATTCTCGGGTTGGAACAAGTGGTGAAGGAACTTGATACTCTGATGTCATCTGAAAAATACATATCAATCGGGTTAACTTCAAATCGACTAAAAAGATGCAAAGAATTGTACAATCGCAGACGTTTTCCTGCTCTTGGACTACTAAACAAATAAGTGAGGTTTGATTCCGTCGATGAAGGACGTTATGACAATATTTTACTTTTTTGTTTTTTTTTTCTTAAATTGATTTATTTTCTAAATTTAAATACACGTGAAAATACTTAAAAAAAGAATCGCATAAAACCTAATTATAATAAAATTAAATTTGTTTAGTAGTGAGTTTGCCTATTCTTTCTATTACTAACTGTGATATCAACTTATTGTTTAATGTTACACATTTCATTTATACATGTGAACTATTGAATTGTTAATAAATGAACCAGTATGTGTCCATACAACTTGTAGAGCTCCATTGTAGTTTCCAGCCACTCCAGTTGAAAGAACTTCTACAGTTATTGCTCTTGAAACAATCCCAGAAAACACATTTGACCACTGATTCTGCAAAATTATTATTAGATTAGTGTTTATAATCTAACTTAAATCAAATCAATCATGATTTTAAGAGAAAAAATTAGTCTTATCGCGTACCACATCCATTAGAATTTCTACAAGATTAATATGATTCATGATGACAACTGCTGATTCCTTTGAAGCTTCGGATTTCAATCCCATCTGTTTCGGTCCAATGCCTCTAGGAAACATTTGCGAGTAATGTTCTTCGTTTAAGGTCTCTGATGAGTTGTCAGAGCTTCGAATCCACAAAGGCTCATCAGACTGAGCCATTCTAACCAGTTCCTCCATGGCAGCAACCGCTAGTTCGATTATAACTGGCTTCTCAGCCTCAGTAGGAGCTGAAACTGACCTGAGAAGGTTGCTGGTTCCAAACATCTCATCTGCTATTGCTGGTTGTGGACTAAAACTACCAATGGGTAGATCAAGAGAGCGTGGTGGTCCATTGTGTGAGAGATTAGGATAAGTTAACAATGGTTTGCCAACATATTTTGCAGCAATTCCAGATATCCTATCAATCTGTTGAACACACAAAATAAAAGAATCTAGCTTTAGAAACAAAGTTGCAATTACAAGCAAAACTGAAAGATGGATGGTCATCACTACTAGAAAAGTAGGCAATTGCGATCAAACTTTGCGACCAACATAAGACGGTCGCAAAAATAGCGACCAGATTGTGACCAAAACCAAAATAGTCGTAAAATTAATGACCAACCTAGATTCGGTCACAAAACGGTTGCAAATCTTGTGACAACATTAATCTAGTTGCAAATATGATAAATAGTGGTTGGAAAATGGTCACAGATACAAGAAAAATAAAAAAGTAAATGTTGCAACCGTCCAAAGCGGTCGCAAATACAAGAAAAATATAAAAAGCAAAAGTTGCGACTGTCTAAAGCGATCGCAAATACGAGAGAAATAAAAAAACAAAAGTTGCGACCGCTTAAAGCGGTCGCAAATACGAAAGATACAAAAAAGTAAATTGTCATTTTAGTCCCTGAGGTTTGTGCTAAATTGTCATTTTGAACATATTGCTTAACTCCAATAAAAAAAAACCATTTAGACTAAAATGACATTGAAACAAACCTTAGGGACTAAAATGACAATTTACACATAAAAAAACTAAACTGCCTCACATTTACATTTACTCTTGCTCACATTTAGGGTTTTTTTCTGCTCACGATTCTGCACGATTCACCGCTCCCTCATGATTCTGCTTAGACGATTTGATTAACAAGGTGCTGATTCTGCTTAAACTTCATTGATCCTGGTTAATCGACGGTACGAATTCTGATTCTGGTTAGGCGATTTTTAATCGTTGATTTGTTGATTCATGATGAACTTAATCGATTTAACCCTAATTCGTTGATTTTGTCTCTCTTGTCGATATAGATTTGTTGATTTTGTCTCTCTGGTTGATACAGATTGGTTCAAAAATCAAGGTATGTATGTTTCAGATCTGTGTATGTACTGAAGGATCTGATTAATCTCTATGAAATTGAAGTATTTATGCGATTAAGCTCTGATTGTTAATAAAAACTCTATGAACATTTGTTGTTTGTGTTATGAGCTGATTAAGGTTGACGTTTGATGATAATTTTTTAGTGTTTTAGGTTTAGAATTGGTTTACAAATTAGTCGAATCATTGCTATTTTGTTCGCTTATTAGAGATAAATTGACGTTTGATGATAATGCTCAACGATTTCAAAATTTGTTGTGATTGAATATTCTGTTTTTTTGATTGATTGAATTGTTAATTTGTCTCGAGTTTTGGTGTGAAAACAGTCATTAGGTCTAATATTGTTGCTGTTTTGTGCAGCTTTGGGGTTTAGATGTTGTTGTTTGGTTTTTGTTGATGCAATGTGTGTGTGTTGTGTTTTTCCGGCGGCCGTTCTTCGCAATCTCGCTGATAGGGTAGCATATGATTCACGGCATCCTCCTTTTCAATATGTTGCAGCAAGTGAGGATTTACAGGTTGATCTGTTTTTACCTAATTTTGGTTCTGTTTAATTAGTTGAAGATAAGTTAAGTTTGTTTGATGATATTTTTTGTTGAATTGTAGGCAGATGATACAGTAGTTTGAGTTCCGATTTCCTTGGTGGTTATGCTTGAGAGAGTTTTGGGGAACGAGACTATCGGTAAGATGCGCTTCGGTTTTTGTTTACTGGTAGATCGAATTGAAGAAAGCTTAAATGATTGGACAGTTTCACGGACTGTTCGCTGAATGTTCGGTTCGTTTGCAGCCCTATAAACAGGCCTTTATTTACTCTCAGTAGCACCCAAGCTTGAGGCTATAAATTAATAGATAAACTCATTAAAAACTTACACAATTCAGCAATGGCAGATTCATTCCAAATGGCTAGCCATCTTTCTTTCTTTGTGTTTGTGCCTACTCGAGTACTCTCACTTCTAGTTTTAGCGAACACTGAAACTTATATAGTTCACATGGACTTAGCCGCCAAGCCCACTGCATTTTCTAGCCATCATAGCTGGTTCTCCTCCACACTTGAATCCATCACCACCACCTCAACCACTATAACACCTTCTTCATCCTCTATACTTGTGTATAGTTACACAAATGCAATCAATGGCTTCACTGCCACTCTATCTCCATCTGAGCTGGAGCTCATTAAAAACACACCAGGTTATCTTTACACTATTAAAGACACCACAGTTCAACTTGACACCACTCACTCCACTCAATTCCTTGGACTGAATTCAAAATCCGGTGCATGGTCGGTTTCAAATTACGGGAAAGATCTTATCATTGGACTCGTGGATAGCGGAATTTGGCTGGAAAGTGAGAGTTTTAACGACCATGGGATGAGTTTAGTTCCATCTAGATGGAAAGGAGAATGTGAAGTTGGATTCCAGTTCAATTCTTCTTTGTGCAACAAAAAACTAATCGGTGCGCGATATTTCAACAAAGGGCTTTTATCAAACCGTCCCAACTTAACTATTTCCATGAACTCCGCTCGTGATACAGATGGACATGGGACCCATACGTCTTCGACGGCTGCTGGGGGTTACGTGAAACGTGCATCGTATTTTGGGTATGGAACAAGGTTTAAAAGAACGGAAACGAGTTTCGAGGCGTTTTCCCTTCGCCTCACGAGGCGTAAGCCTCGAGGCGAAACGAGGCGTAAGGCCGAGGCGGTATTAATAAATAAATATAAAAATTATATATGTTATAAAAATAATAATACTAACTATTTTCATCGTCAGATTCATCAAAATCATCAAAAACACACTTAAAAAGACATGAAATGCTTGAAATTGACACAAAAAGTCAAAAACAGCTATCAAAATCCCATGAGACGCACCTGAGGCGCAACTTTCTTAGCGCCTCAGCCCCTCTGAGGCGCACATACATTAAAAACACCATGAGGCGCGCCTCAGACTCGTTTTTTGCCCGTTTCGCCTCGAGGCGCGCCTTGAGGCGCACGCCTCAAACGTTTTTTAAAACCATGGTATGGAATGGGTACAGCCACCGGTGTGGCACCATATGCTCGTGTAGCTATGTATAAAGCTGTTTGGGATGAAGGTGTATTCGTTTCGGACATTCTTGCTGCCATTGATCAAGCAATCATTGACGGCGTTGATGTGCTATCTTTGTCATTTGGTAAGGGTGGTCTTCCGTTACACCAAGACCCGATTGTTATAGCTGCATTCGCAGCACTCGAAAAGGGTATTTTTGTGTCTACATCCGCTGGAAATGAGGGACCTGCTTTAAGATCTCTCCACAATGGGACACCATGGGTTCTCACAGTCGCAGCAAGTACAATCGATCATGAATTCACTGGAATGTTTACTCTTGGCAATGGAGTTGCGGTTATGGGTTTAGCGCTTTATCCTGGAAAGTCAAGTTTAATCCAAGTCCCAATTGACTACGTTGGGGCTTGCCAGAACGATTTCAATTATACAAATGTTGATTGAAAGATTATGGTGTGTTTCGACAATAACAACACACTTTTGGAACAATTTTGAGCTATTTTCATCACAAATAGCAGTGATGTCGAATTCTTTATGCAAAGCACATATCCGGCCTTGTTTTTGGATCTTGAATCCGGAAAAACTGTCATGAACTATTTGCAAAACCTCAACAATAAGGAAGCGAAAGCGAGTATAAAGTTCCATGGGACACGTCTCGGGACGAAGCCAGCACCAAGCGAGTATATGATATTTGAATTGGTGAATAAGCTGATAGACCTTGATGTAAGTCATTTCTTAAAGCACTGTTCTGATTATTATCATTATTATTATAAATGTGATGTTATGTAATTGATAGATTGATTGAACGTTTTATAGGTGGAGATAGGATGGGATGAAGTTTTGCTGGATGATCCAAATAATAAAGGGATTTTTGTGATGGAGCTAGAAGATTTGGCACCAACTGATGAAACAGAGATGGATATGGATGAGGTAACCTCAATGCTTCATCACTGTTTTTAACTACTAAAATATGTTATTTCATAAATATCTAATTTTTTACGCTCTTGAGTTCAAAATTACTAAAGGGTATATATCACTGTCTTTTATTAGCCTCAAATAGAATACACTGGTCAAAAAGTTCTTTGGGGAAACGTAGTAGCTCAGAAGTTGAAACATCCCAGTTTCGTCCAAAAAACTAACGTTCGTTAAAACCTGCTGTTTAATGAAGGGTAGAAACGTCATTTTCCCTTTTTAACTAACCTTTTAATTTTAGTCATTTGACGACCCGTTAGATATAAAACACTAGTCTACCCATATTGATCTGCTTTTAAGTAAATGGGTATCACTATCTCTAATGTTTACTATTATCGTCCTCTATATAGCTAGCTTCACATCACAAAGTCAAAATACAAAATTTAAACTGTTACGTTTTTCTCTACAGGCGAAAAGGGATCTTAGTGACCCCGAGAATGCTGTGATTGGTGCTTTTACAGGTAATTTTTTATTTTAAACTTTTTGTTTGAAGATTATTATACAAGATAGTTAGTTTTGCATGTAGGGGGAGGTTCAAAAACTGTTGAAACCGACTAAATCGCTCAAACCGAAGCAAATCGGCCGGTTTGGTTGGTTTGAGATGAAACGAATTGGTTCGGTTTTTGCGATTTGGCGGTTGAACGTGATTATCCAAGATATAGTGAAAGAAAAAGAAGAAGATATAGTGATTATCCAAGCTTAAATAATTGAAGAAAGCTTAGATCGAAAGGTTGAACGTGATTATCCAAGATATAGTGAAAGAAAAAGAAAAGTTGAACGAAATTATTGCGGGATTGGTGGTGGAAAAAGAGAAAGATAACGTGGAGAGAGAGGCTATGAATCAAAGAATGGCAAACATTGAAGTGATGCTAAAAGCTAGGTTTCAAAACGTATAATGTAGGTTATAAATAATTTGTTTTAACATGTATTTTGTTATAGTAACTTTGGTATTTGATGTTTTAAGTGGAATGTTTTATATAATTGTGAAAATTTGATGACGTATAAATTTAAAAAACTCCATTATATGCAGGTTAAAAAATGGCTAAAAAGGTAAAAAAAATCATTTTGCGACCGCGAAAGACGGTCACAAATTTTCTTAAGGCAAGCGGTCGGAAAATGATTGCAAATTTTAAAAGGCAAGCAGTCGCAAAACGGTCGCAACAAGACTGTCGCAACCAAAGTCCCACAAAACCAGTAACAGTCGCAAAATTTGCCACCACTTTTATAGTCGCAAAACCCAGGTCGCAAATGATAGCAGCAGTCGCAACTCAGTCGCAATAGAGCAATTGCGACGGGTGTTTTTCCGATCGCTTGGTTGATCGGGAATCGGTCGCAATAGGGCAGTTGCGACTGTTTTGCGACCGGAAATGCGGTTACAAAAACCCAGTTTTCTAGTAGTGCATTTACTAGAATTTTCTAAAAACACAGGAATTTTTTTTTGAGGAAAATGATAATTTTAAATGGTCCATATAAGGGATAAAATATATAATAAACATGTGTAAAGTGCGTAGATAGAATAGAATGAATACAGAATTCAAACTCATCGGTGTATAAAGATAAAATAACAAGTCCATACTCAAAAGCATGAAGAATTTATCTAGTGTGCTAGCTCTATGCTATTAAGTGTAGATCTTGCCAATTCTTCTTTTTATGAGAATTTAACGAAAAAATCGTCACAACATATCTTTTAAACAATATTTCTACACATTTATGTTTTTGAATATGTATGATCAGATGCATTGTAAAGGAACTGATGCTGGAAAAAATTGCCATTTGCATTTTATATTTCAACTCGTTCATTTGTGTTGCCATATTTTAGAGGCAAAAAATCAGTGATTCAAAAGATTGATTACTTGTTTTCATAAAGAATTATTACAAAACAGAAAACGTTATTAATTATGTTCTTAGGGGTTTGATTGATATATTACCTCTTCTCGTAGGCGAGCATTTTCGATTCTGAGATGTTGTTCATCGAATGACATCTCCCCAATGGCTGCAGGGCCACCACAGTTGGGGCAGGTAGCATTGGTGAGGGCTTCTTTGTACCGTATGTTCTCCATTCGTAGCTTTTCATTCTCATTTCTCAGCTGTGAGTTCTCATGGCGTTCGTGTTGAGCCTAAATTAACAAGACAAGATACAACATTAGGAGCTGGATAGGTTTAAAATCTTTCAAGACAAAACACAGCATTAGCAGCCAGATAGGTTTAATATCTTTCCTGACAAAATACAACGTTAGAAGCTAGATATGTTTGATATCTTTGAAGTATAAGAATGCTTCTGATAGTATTTAATTCAACTGATCTTTACTGTGCATCTTAAATTAGTACTCATCACTCGTAAGCTCAAGTCTAATGTAGAAGAAAAGCAGAACGTTTCCAACCCTTTGGTGGATGGTGGAGGTGGCAAAATGTATGGTATGACAAGTTGGGTAACATGTTGAAACAGATAACTTTAGTTTGGTTCTGGTTGGGTAAAGCCATGACAACCTTTAAACACTTTTTTGTCTTTCTTTTTTCATCAGTCTTTAAAATAATTACTGTTTTCAATGGGTAAACATAGAAAAGTTTTGCTACAAAGATGATCTACTTTTTGAAATAAAGAGTTTATGCAGTGTAACTACATTGTGGCTACTAACTTTTTTGGAATAAAAGGTTTGGAAAGGTAACCTTTCTCAAGTAATATACACATCTGATCCCTTAACAAGAAAGTATAAAAATAATATTTTTGAAGTGGAACTATTTATGTTGAGAAAGTATAAAAAATATTTTTAAAGCTTTGAAGTGGAACTATTTATGTTTTGTGTGTAAAATATACCTTCATTTGAGTTCTCTTGTTTTGGAACCAAAACTTGACTTGCAAAGGTTCTAAAGATAGTCTTCTTCCAAGTTCTTTCCTTTGTTTATCATCTGGATGTGGGCATTCTTTGAAAAACCTATTTTCAACAAATATTAATTAAACGTGTATATTAACTAAAAAACCAAAAAAAAAAACCCAATGGGATGAACAGAACTTCCAAAAGAGCATTTAGATCTAATGAACTTACGACTCTAGTTCTTGGATTTGATGTTGAGTGTGACGATGGTAACGTTTCTTCTTGTTGGGACGTTGATTGGGATCTTGATCATCACCAGAGGGAACGTCCATGATATCAGTGCCTGATTTGCTCTCGTAATCCTCATCTCTCAGCATATCAAGCTCATTTTCTTGGGTCTTGTGGCTCATATCAAGAAGATGGTGATGGTGACTTTCAAACATGTTGGGTTGATACATTTTCTGTAATTCAATTCTTCACACTCCTGATCGTAGAGGCTTTACCTGGTATTACTTATTAATATGAATAAAATAATAATACTTTGAATTCCAAAAGTACAATAACGTTGAAGATTGATAAATAATCATAGAAGGTAGTTTGACTTTGAATAAATATCCATAGTCAAAGAGCTTAACAAATTCCGTTAGTCCTAAAAATAGTTAACTATACTAAAATCAATAATCAAATCAAAAGTATCCACACCTGATTAAAGGGGTTATATGTTTCTGGATTTGTAGCGTTCTATGAAAATTAAAATAGATATTAACATGTTTAAAACTTTATAACGAAACATAATAATACATTAAAAGATATAATTCCATGAAACAAAGAAGGCTTAGTGCTAAGAAATTTAGAGGAATGTCTATGTGAATAAATCTAAGCTTGAATTTAATCAACATTAATAGAAGATACAAGTAAACAAGCAACTTAAATGATTAACTTAAAAGAGAAAACGAAATGAATACCAAGTGTTTCTTGTATTAATGATCACATTTGGGCGTAGTTATGATACATTAATATAAAATATATTTATATTATTAGTTAGTGAAAGAAACATAGGAAATGACGCTTGGATTTTCGATATTTACGTAAGACACAACTGAATTTATTGGAGGTCAACAAATCTCCATCTTTTTCGAAAACAGAAGTCAACTTTAAAAACATAAAGATGAAGAAAAATATCGATCTCTTCTTTCTTACTTTTGAAGTTTTGATTTTTTTGTTTTGCTTTATGTTGTGCAAAATTATAGTTAGCGGTTAAAAGAATTGTAAAAATAGTTTGTCCCCCTAAAAACATATAAATAAAGATTAAAAAAAAAATAATTAACATAAACTTATGAATTTACTGAAACCAATATACAACCCATCATATGGGTAGTAAAAAATTACAGCTATTTAGCTGGAATTCAATCTGATCGCGTTCGAAATCTAGTTCTACAGACTGTTATGATCAAACTGAAACTGTAAAAGATTTTACTTCGAAATTCTAGCTAACAAGGATCACGTGTTTCTTTCTTTGTTTTTTTTTTATAAAGAAGATTTGTAAGAAAAAAAGAAGTAAAATAATGATAAATTATATACATACCTGATCACTGAGAGACTTTTTGTTTTTGAATTAAATCAAACATATAAATGTTGTTTTAGATCATTAACAACGTAAGAAACATCATATGATGTATCCAAGAAGATATGCATGTTCCATACACATCCAGAAACCCTAGATACCACTAACCTCTCTCTCTTTCTCTCTCTCTCTAGCTGCCTCTCGCTAGAAAGATATATTTTGTTATTTGCTATTGATTTCTTTTTGGTAAAGAAAACTTATATTTATTGATTAAATACTATATTTGAAAGCTGAAAAACAAACACGAATCTATAAAACTTTCTTTACTTTGCAACAAATAAAGACTTCTTACCCTAATGAAAACAAGATGTTCAAGAAACCATGGAGAGAATGAAAAGGTCAAAACTAACACTTTTTTATGAAAATCCAAACAAAATTGAGAAGGGTGGCATGGAAACTTACTGGTATATATTCAGTCTTGGTTTTGCTGGTTTTTTAGACTATGATCTGCACTCAGGGAAAAAGGGTCAACTGGAAACCACTTTTAAGAGAGTAAAAAAGTGGTTTTCAGGCTGGTTTCCATTGAAGCTATCTGTATTTTTCTTGTGAATAGAATTTAAGAAGAATGAAGAGAGAGAGAGAGAGAGAGAGAGAGAGAGAGTGGAACGGTTGGGAGAATTGAAGAGATGAGATGGGGAGATGGAGAGGAGTTAATGCAGTGTATAGAAGAGGATGCAATTGCATTTATGGAGAGAGAGATAGAGAGAGTTGTTGCAAGCTGGTATTCAAACTTTGCATCTCTCTCACGTACAGTCACCATGTGTATGATATAAGATCAAGTAATGGCATTTTCTTATTGACATGCATATTTTTCTTCTTGATTATGTAATTATTTTTGGAAGAACAATTTTTTACGGCAATGACTTCTAGCTCAAGTGGTAGGAGGGCTTGAGTTCTTTTTTGAAGACTCAAATTCAACTCCCATTTGGTGCAAAAAAAGAAGTGAGGCACTGGTGAGCAGTGATAGGAGACTCAGGGAAACATGGATTCGATTCTTGAGTCAAACTGGTTTTATTGGTAATTTATCGTCGTGCTTACGGACGGGTGGGTTACCGGGTTTTCACCGGAATTGGTGGTGGACCACTCGGGTTACTCTCGGAGTACTCCGTTTGTCCAGTGGGTGCTCCGAGAGTTCTCGGGATTGATTTGTTGGCCGTTCAAAAAAAAACAATTTTTTACATTAATATCATCTAGAATTTCATTTGTAGGGAACTACGACTATGGGGTGCGGCGAAGAGTAGTCCTTAAAGGATGGTGCGCTACGTAGGCGTTCACGTAAGCAGGTGTGGGGATGAGCCTAAAGGAATGGGCCTAGGGGTGTGGATGATGAGCCCCTTTATATACACATATGTATGTATAAGTTGAGTGTGTATGTTGGATAAAGAAGTGGGGGCCGGCTTCAACGTCTAGGGGAAGACGGGGACGACCCGGGGTGGGGGTGTGCAGGTCGTCACTGCTCCTCATGCACCGGGGACGAGCCCCATACCGAGTAGCCTAAAGACTTGTTTTTAACATTTAAAATGTCTGTAGTATGCGGACCACATTTGTAGAAGAAGAGGTGGCTCAAAACTTTGCAGTCTGTAAGAAGAAGGTTGTTTGTTTTTAAACGTATATAAACATTTAAAATAAACGGGTAGTGGTATACATACGGTAGTGGTGTTGGACGGTGGTGGTGGTGGTGGACGAAGGTTGTCTATAGATCTTTAAAAGATCCTAAAAGTGATTGAGCCAAGTCTACACCAAGAAGAGCTCGCGCAGACATTTTTTTTAATGAAACGTATTCGGAAAAGCAAATTGTAACGCCCCAAAATGTGAATACATTATTACTTATTTTGATAATATTTATTACTATAGAACTGAAAACGGTAACTAGCAATTATACCGTAAATTTTAACTAAGTAGATTATTAAAAATCTTAGCTTATAGTATGAAGTGTGATGTTTAAGAATGTTTAACTTAGTTATTTCCTGTGAGTGCATATGTCTATCGTTTCCGTCAATCAAGTATCGTAGCTAATAGATGAGACAAGACTTGGTAGTGAAGTGTAAAACATATTAAGGAACAACGTTGGTCTGCACAGATAGACACACTCAGGTCCACACGAACCAGGTGCGTGGAATTAGGGTTTGAAGTTCAAGTCCATTCGCGCATATGGATTCCATCCGCACTGAAGTTGATCCGCGCACAGTCATGTTCATCCGCACTAGTATGTAGGTTCGCATTTAATGTCCATTCGTGTTTAGATGTTTGGTGCGAACCTAGTTTACTATAAATTGGTGTGTTTCCTGTTCATTCGTAACATATCTTTGACAAGAAAGAGGAAACTCTGTCAAAGTGGTTTCGTGGTTTTGTAATTATCTACAATCAAAAGAAACCTGATTATAATTACTTGTTCTTGTTTGATCCACTTTGGTACTTGGATTCCACACAAGATACGAGATCTACGCAATCAACGGAACATCGAAATCAATCCAAACACGTTCTCACAAGTGGTATCAGAGCTAAAGATTGATTGCAAGGACTGAAGATAGAAGATTCAAGCAAGATTCAAGCAAACCAGAGCTGAATTTCAACATTTTCTACTCATTCTTTTTCAAGTTTAAAACACGAATTCACGTTGAATCCACGGTTAAAATTGGCTGATTTTCTAACATGTTGTGTGAAATCTAGTCTTAAACAATCCTTGAAAGTTTCAAATAAAAATTTGAGCTAAAACATTGAATTTTTTTTTTTGAAAAACCATGAAAAACGAGGCTGGTAGTACGTGTGAGTATAAGCACGGATCAACATAGTTCATTCACACGGATCTAGAAATTAAGTGTTGTGTGGATTTGATACTTGGTTCGCACGAATCAAACACTATCCATCCGCACGAACCAACAACTTCCCATTTGCGCGAATCAACATGTCTAGGGTTTTGTAACACCTCGAAAATTTACGTCCAATAATGTATTGACACGTGTCATAAGCTTTGAATATGTGAAAAAGTACTTTAGAATGACTAAAGTTGACAAACAGTGAAACTATGTGAATATAAGGGTCCAAAGTGTCAACAATGGATAAATAGGCCCTACAATAACCCTACATGGTGTTTATAATCTTAAACGAATAAATCATGGATCATACGAAGCTGAAAATGAAGGAAAGTGAGGAATTACAAACTACAGGGGCTAAATGTGTCAACATGTTGAATGTATACCTCTGAGTGACCTTTTAGCAAACCCGAAGCTTTGTAATGATAAAATATACTCAATAGAATATGTGATAAAAAATTTCATAAGGTTTCGTTATCGTATGAGAAAGTTATGATCAAATTCGTGTACGAAGGGTTAAAAGCGTCAACGTTGAAATTCGTGACTTTTCGGGTAAGCACAAAGTTAACAAAGGACTTAACCAAGTTTGTAAAAGTCCTAAGGTCCTTAAAAATCAGGTTTGAGGGTCAAATGTGCAAGAAAAATAGCCAAAACCACGTTACAAAGGACCAAGGACTAAATTGTAATAAAAGGAAACTTGTTTGGCTGGTTGCGCACTTGTACGCACCCCGCGAGGGGTTCTTGCGCCCCGCGTACAACCTGCCAGCGACAAAGAAATGCGCAGGTGCCAGTTAACAGCCTGAAACCAACTTTAATCAGTTGTTTTCTTATACCAGAGGCTCCCTCCAATGGTTTTTCATGCATAGGGGCACCTGTACACATCTGATAACAATTGTAGACCATTGTGGCATCATCTTGTGAGATTAAATTGGCTATATATGAAGTTCAAGTTGCAACCATTGTTCACATTCACTTGCATTCTCAATTCTGGAGCTCTCTGGTCAGCAACAAGGATTCATTAGGCTCCCTAGTCGTGATTAGGACTCTTGTAAGTATTCTCAACCCTTTCTAATTCGTTTTAGCTTAGTTAATTAGCTAAGAGTCAAACCGTCGTAATTTAAGTTTGACTTCGAGATTAAATGAAATTTACTCAGTCATTTCTCGAATTGAAAGTACCTATAAGTAGGTATTTATGTGGGTAATAAACCCTTAAAAGGGTACTTTCAAATTCCCACTCTAACTATGTTAATTGTCGAGTTAAAGCTTACTTTAAAAAGTCAACAGAATGTTTATTTTCAAATTAAAGCATAATTAGCAATGTAGGATACATGCAACCTGTTTGATCATTAATATAACTTGGTAACTAATGTAAGAACATGTCCCAACATGTTCAACTCGACAATTTTCAGTTTAAACCCGGATCGGAACCGAAAGTCGCATAATTTGACTTTTGCTTTGACTTTCAGTTTTGACCCGTTTATGCATGTTTAAGATCTGCCTTAGAGCTTATTTTGGACCAGGTTTCACATAAGTATAACTCTCTGAGATTATACAACTTGGTTCATTATTTATCCGATTCATATGCATGTTTCCGATTAATGCTTAAATGTTGACTATTATGCCCTTTTGACTATAAAACGAGATTTTTGAAAATGTAAAAGAGTAGAAACCTTAGTTACTGATTTATAAACTTGCACCTAAAATTTGACATCAGTTTGAGGTCTAGATTAAGAGTTATGCTCATTAGCGTAATTTGAAAGCTTTTTGTTACTTAAACGGCGTAATTAGCGTATAACCTATTTAAACCCACTTTTTGATAGCAAACTTTTTACCCACTGATGTAATATAATATTTTGGGATTTTTGAAGATTTTTATTTAATTTTTGGCTGAGCATAACATAGGTCTCTAAGTTTGATTCGGTTAATGCCGGTTTTGCCCTTTTAAGACATAGAATGAGTTTTACAAATCCTTTTGACCCCAAACCTTTTTCTACTGATTTTATTTGATAAAAAAATATTTTGAGCCTTCTGGAATTATAAAAAATATCAGCTTTCCTTTGAAAACCCGGAAATGACTCCAAATCGCCTTTTTAAGCGTTTTTAACGCATAGTATGTATTAAAACTATATTAAACATATAAGGTTGATACCTACTGATATTTTTAGTATATTTTTATATAATAACAGTAAGTAAATTTTTTTAAACTCAGGTTTCCAGTTTTGACCTTTTAGCCTATGTGAAATTACCAAAATACCCCTAAGGTGCATAGTTTTGTTTTAAGTGATAAATTTCACATATTGGTCATACCCTACTGTTATAACTTATTAAATTAAGTGTATTTACTGTATAAATCAGACCTGTAACTCAGATTACTAATTAAACTCTTTTATAATCTTTTAAATGACCAAAATGCCCTTATGAGGCATAAGTTGAATTTAAATTCGTTCGGGGCATAATAGAAGATACCATACTGATATCACAACATGTTTAAGGCATATTAACTCAGGAAACTTGCATATGACTCTTATGGTTACCCGTGACGCCCTTTTCGCGTTCGGTTCGGTTTATGTAACTAGTTTGCATAAATTGACCGAAACGGGTCAAACCTTATCATCCTTGCCTCAAAATCCAGAATGTATTTAGTTTACCCATATTATACAAGTCTTCAAACTTGTCGGGTCTAAATCACATTCCTTTCCGGTCTTCGCTTAATCGTGCGTTTGAACCGTATCTTCCTTAAAAACTAACCGGACTAAGCTTAGGCTTAAATAAAGACCCGTTAGAAATCTAATAGGTTATTATAAACCTTTGTTCCAGAATAGAAGAACCAGTAAAAGCTACCCGCACTCGCTAATTGTGATTTATACTTACAAAGGTAAATACTTTTAACTTATTTTCCCAATATGGGCTTGGGGTACGGTATATAAAATACCGCTTGTTCCGGCATTGAATCTTTAATCGAATAGAGGTTAAATCATTGATATGCTACGTTTTGAAATGTTTTGTTTGCTTAAAGCCTTTGGGGGGTTAATGACCATGTCCCGGATATCCTTGGCATCATCTTACGAGATGGCCACGACCTAAGCACGGGGTGTAGGCGTACACCCGTCAGTGCCTAACCAAGTAATGTGGTGTGTCTATTAATCTTTAACCCGGTCTACGGATTGGGCTACTGAACGCATAAGTAACATGTAATTCACTTACAAGATTATATTCACATAATTATCCCAAGTTATAAAATGTTTTGTGCCACGTGCATTCAAATCAATTTTTAAATCTTTTCAAAATGAGTCAGTTAAATTGTATTTACCAGTGTACACTAACGTATTTTACAAAAGGTTAAGTGCAGGTACTACTCGTACTAGGCTGGCTGTCTTCTAGCGTCCACAATAAGTCTCGCAAGCTTGGATGTCAATAAAACTGTTGAACAATATCTTCTTTTATTTTGATCCGCATGTGGATCCGTTTCAACTATTTCGTGATATTTAATATTACAATTTATTAAAGTTGAAATGAATCTATCTTTGCTTCCGCTGTGCTTTTATATATTGTGTTGTTTGACTTATGATGATATCAACTACGTCACGATACTCCCCACCGGGCCCACCGGTAATACGTGGAAATATCGGGGTGTGACAGGTTGGTATCAGAGCCAACATTGAGTGAATTAAACACTAGCCTTTTGTGTTTAATCTCAGTTACACAATTGCACATTCCTCGATTCTCGAGTCTAGACAAAGAACTTAGGAATTAGCCAAATTTGTTTTATTTCTAACTTTGTCTTATATATTGTTCTTGTTGTATCACTTGTTTGTTTTTGACAGGTTGACAAAATGCCACCAAGGATGAGGGGAAGAGGCAGAGGAAAAGGGGCACTTGTCGCCCCAAATGACCATGAAGCCGGACCTTCGCACCGGCGAACACCATCTGATCCCAACAACCCGGGTCCTCAAGAGCCATGGAGGACCTACATTGAGCCAGTTAGGCGCTCAGTTTCACTGAGTACCTCCCCTTCTATCCCACACTCTTTCGGGCCTCATTCTGAAAATGAGCCCCACAACTCCCACCAGTCCTACATTCCTCTTCAAGGACATAACTCACCTTTCGACCACCTGTCGCCTGTTTTCCAAGGCCAGTTTAACCCTGCCGACTACCTTGGAGCACCAGTGGGTTTTAACCCACTTGGACCCGAAGATCACTTTTCCGGTGGCAACGCGATGGATATAGATGAAGATACCGATCCTGCACCACCACCATCCGGAACTCCTAACCACCCCATCGAAATATCAGATGGGACACCTTTTGTGGGATCACCGTATAATGGTCCCGACAGCTACGAGGAGAGATTCCGGCTGTGTGACTGGGCGTTTACCCCCAGTTACCACAACTCTCCCCTGCACCACCAGCAGCAGCCACAGCAGCAGCCACAACAGCAACAGAATCCTTCCGAGGATTCCCAAATTGTCGCGGTCACTCCACTGCCACCACCACCTCAGCTTCAGCCTCCCTCGCCCCCGAGGCGAAGAAGACCGAACGCACGGATATCCGCGCGAGGGGGAGTGCGCATCAGCACCCTTCCACTTTCAAGTGGCAGCCGATACTCGCCACTTCACGAAGAACCAGAGATGGGAGAATCTTCACACCCCGTCTCAGAAGTAAACTCTGCGCCAGTCGCGCCACCACCACCACTGGGTTTTGGAGACCCAATCCCTGCTTACACTGGCGTGGCGGCATACAATCCCTTCGAGCAGCCAATCCACACAAATTACAACTATGCAGAGGATCCCTACTGGGTAGCTGCGAACTATAACGCTCTCCATCCGGAAGGTCCCTATGGAGGTCCCTGGACTACGGGACACCCGACTTATGGATACCCACCATATGGGTATCAGCAACCACCGCCCCCTCAACCTCCGCATTATCAGCAACCACCGCAGACGCCGGTAATATCACCGCCACAGTTTCAAGAAATCCTTCAAGGGATAAATGAGGTGCGGCAGGAGGTGCGGGAAGATCGTAGGCATAACCAAGGGATGTTCAAGAAGATGGTGAACTTGATCAAGGGAAAAAGCAAGAAGGATTGTTAAATCCTTGTTTGTTTGTTTGTTTATTTTTAGTGTTGTAATCATGTCCCTGCGAGGACATTTATTTCTGTACTCTGCCCCTGCGTGGGCATATTTTTGTGTTCTGCCCCTGCGTGGGCATGTCTCTTTATTTGGCCCCTGCGTGGGCGTGTTATTGTAAAAGTCTCGTTTAGGGCAAACTTGTACTAGTTTAATTTTAATTGGAATGGTTAGTTCAAATTTTTCATTTTTAAATTATGTGCATAAATATAATGTATGAATAAATGAAAAATAACATTTTTCTTGATTTACCATTTTAATAAAATAATAAGAATCTTAAAAGGTAAAACCTAGCTTGTATGTCATCATAAGACCTGGCCAATATGGTAAAACCAGTTTAAAAGATTCAAATCTCTGTTAACATCTGCAAACATGTTAACATTCTTGACTAATGTGATCCGCAAAATCACACATGTCACCCTTTTTATAATTATCCGAAATCCTTTATTATTATTTAAACATCTGATTGTGATGTAATGCCTATGGGCTATAACTAATGTCATATAAGACAAAAGACAGTGGTAGCCTACAAACTCCCTGTCAAGAGAAGGTGATGAACTTTGATTCAAACCTTAATGCCTCGATTCCATAAAATCTAGGCTTATGAAATAAATTTGCCTACGTGACTTGACCTATTGTGTTGTTATTAATATATGATTCTGGATTATGACAAAGATCCTGAATAATTAACAAATTAACTAAAATGGCTATTAAAACCATGGTTAATAAATCGTCAAGAACGATAGTACTGTTTAGGCTTATAAATAAACCTTGTCCTTATTTCTGTATGTAGAAATTAAAACTACATGGCCAAGTCAGAAGAAATAAACAGTCATTCGGCGGAAAATCCTGAAAATGCTAAAATACTGGTAACTAGTGCGGAGCTGCAAGCATTAGTAGAAAATGCTGTTACCAAAGCAATAAATAGGCAGTATAGTGAATCAAGCGGGACCCGAAGTAGGACCCGATTCGCACCACATTCCAAGCCAAAGACACACTCGGAGGCTCATAGCAAACCGCCCTCTAAGAAAGATGAACCCAAGAAAGATGATGATCGATATTCATCTAATCACAACAGTGTTCCCTCAAAAAGGATGGTGTTTGATGCCAAACCACATACCAAGTCCTGTACTTATAAGTACTTTGTTTCTTGCAAACCCCGGGACTTCACCGGGGAGAAAGGAGCAATAGATTGTATGACTTGGTTGGATGAAATGGACACGGTTGTGGACATCAGCGGTTGTGCTGAAAGGGACGTAGTAAAATATGTATCCCAATCGTTTAAGGGAGAGGCACTGGTATGGTGGAAATCTCTCATTCAAGCTGCCGGAAAGATCCCACTTTACAACTTGTCATGGGATCAGTTCGTTACTCTCATTAAGGAGAATTATTTCCCGCAACACGAAGTTGAAAGAATCGAATCAGATTTCTTATCATTGGTGATGAAGAATTTAGATTTTCAGGCTTACCTCACCAGTTTCAATACCCTATCTAGGCTGGTTCCGTACTTGGTAATCCCAGAACCTAAAAGGATTGCTCGCTTCATCGGGGGTTTAGCCCCAGAAATTAAAGCCAGTGTCAAGGCGTCAAGGCCTGCTACCTTCAGATCAGCAGCTGATCTATCTCTATCTCTTACCTTAGACGTAGTCAGGTTGAGATCGATCAGGAATTCAGAAGAAGGTAAGAGGAAGCGTGAGGACGATACCTCACGAAGATCAGATAAAAAGCACCGAGGAAATAATGACCACAAGAAAGGGTCGGGGCCTAAGAAGGATGGACAACAATCTGGGGATAAGCCCAAATGTAAGGTTTGCAAGAAGCACCATTTTGGGAGGTGCCAACTTGAGTCGAAATGCTAGCCTCAGCCGAGGCCCTGTGGGATTTGCAAATCTTCAGAACATAAGACTCTGGAGTGCAAAAAGCTGAAAGATGCAACATGCTACGGTTGCAATGAAAAAGGGCACATTAAGTCCAATTGCCCAAAGATCACCAAGAAAACCGAGGATGGGAAAAATACCAATGCCAGGGTTTTCAAGATGGACGCAAAGGAAGCTGTTCAGGATGACAACGTGATCACAGGTACTTTTCTCATAAATGATGTTTATGCTAGAGTATTGTTTGATTCTGGAGCAGATAAGTCTTTTGTGGATAAGAAGTTTTGTGAGTTGTTGAAATTGCCTGTAAAAGCCTTAAGTGTGAAATATGAGGTGGAATTAGCTGATGGAACCATAGAAACCGCCTCAACTGTGTTAGATGGATGTGTTATATCCATTAGGAATCACTCTTTTCCTTTGTCCTTACTTCCCTTTAAGCTAGCCGGTTTTGATATAGTTATAGGTATGGATTGGTTATCGTGTAACCAAGCCCAGATTGTGTGCAACAGAAAGCAAGTGGTAGTCAAAACTCCGTCTGGTGAGTCACTTACCATTCAGGGGGATACCCAGCATGGATTGCCTGAGCAAGTGTCTATGCTCAAAGCATCCAGATGTCTGAAGAAGGGTTGTGTCATTTATATGGCACAAGTTATTATTGATGAGCCAAAGCCTAAAATTGAAGACATCCCCGTCATTTCAGAATATCCTGAAGTTTTTCCCGAAGAACTACCTGGTTTACCACCAGATAGGCAAGTGGAATTCCGAATTGACATCATCCCAGGTGCAGCACCAGTAGCGAGAGCGCCTTATAGGTTGGCACCAACGGAGATGAAGGAGTTAAGGACACAATTAGATGATCTGCTAGCCAAAGGTTTTATTAGACCTAGTTCGTCTCCTTGGGGAGCGCCGATCTTGTTTGTCAAGAAGAAGGATGGATCGATGCGTCTGTGCATCGATTACCGTGAGCTTAATAAAGTCACTATCAAGAATAGGTATCCTTTGCCCAGGATCGACGATCTGTTCGATCAGTTACAAAGGGCAAGCTACTTTTCTAAGATCGATTTGAGGTCAGGCTATCATCAGTTGAAGGTTAAAGATGAAGATGTGCACAAGACTGCATTTAGGACTCATTATGGTCATTACGAGTTTCTAGTGATGCCGTTTGGGCTCACTAATGCACCAGCCGCATTCATGGATCTCATGAATCGCGTCTGCAAGCCTTACTTAGACAAATTCGTCATCGTCTTTATCGACGACATCCTTATTTACTCGAAGAACCAGGCTGACCATGAGAAACATCTTCGTTGTATTCTTAAACTTCTACATCATGAGAAACTCTACGCCAAATTTTCGAAGTGCGAATTTTGGCTTCAAGAAGTCCAATTTCTTGGACATGTGGTTAGTGAGCGTGGTATCCAAGTAGATCCCGCTAAGGTAGAAGCAGTTATGAATTGGCAAGAACCAAAGACGCCTACTGAGATTCGCAGCTTTCTAGGTTTAGCAGGATACTATAGGCGATTTATCGAAAACCTCTCAAGGATTGTTGCGCCCCTAACTTCGTTGACACGTAAGAAGGTTAAGTTTGATTGGGGCCCTAAGCAGCAGGAATCCTTTGACATTCTTAAGAAAAAGTTGAGCAATGCACCAGTGTTAACATTGCCCGATGGTTTAGAAGAATTCGTGGTGTATTGTGATGCATCACACACTGGTATGGGCTGTGTACTCATGCAGAAATGCAAGGTTATTGCCTACGCTTCACGACAACTAAAGGTGCACGAGAAGAACTACACCACCCATGACTTGGAGCTGGGTGCCATTGTATTTGCATTAAAACTATGGAGGCATTACTTGTATGGAACCAAGTGTGTGATCTATTCAGATCACAAGAGCCTTCAACATTTGTTCAATCAGAAGGACTTGAACATGAGGCAGCGACGCTGGATGGAAACTCTAAATGATTATGATTGTGAGATAAGATACCATCCAGGCAAGGCAAATGTAGTTGCTGACGCCTTAAGCAGGAAGGAAAGAGTGAAGCCAATAAGAATCAATGCCAAGAGCATTGAAATAAAGAATAGTTTGAACGAAAGGTTGTTAGCTGCACAAAAGGAAGCTGTGTTGGAAGCTAACTATCCTGAAGAAAAGCTAGGAGTAACTGAGGAGCAGTTATCCTATGACAAGGAAGGAATGCTGAGATTGAATGGACGAATATGGGTTCCAGTTTATGGAGGACTTCGGGATGTTATCCTCCAGGAAGCCCACAGTTCCAAATATTCTGTTCATCCTGGAGCTGATAAGATGTACCAGGATCTAAAGGCAAACTACTGGTGGATAGGCTTGAAAAAGTCTATAGCTGCCTATGTAGCTAAATGCTTGACGTGTGCATAAGTCAAAGCTGAGCATCAGAAGCCGTCAGGTTTACTTCAACAGCCTGAAATTCCCACATGGAAGTGGGAGATGGTGACAATGGATTTCATCACCAAGTTGCCAAAGACAAGGAAGGGAAACGATACTATATGGGTCATAGTAGATAGGCTGACCAAGTCAGCACATTTTTTTCCCATTAAGGAAACTTACAGCTCCGACATGTTAGCTCAATTGTACGTAGATAAGATTGTAGCTCTGCATGGTGTACCAGTGTCAATTATCTCTGACCGAGATACGAGATACACTTCTCATTTTTGGAAAAGTTTCCAACAGTCTTTGGGCACGAGCTTAAACTTTAGTACGGCTTACCATCCACAGACGGACGGGCAGAGTAAGCGTACCATCCAAACGCTGGAAGACATGCTTCGAGCATGTGTGATTGATTTAGGTGGCAGTTGGGATAACCACCTACCATTGATCGAGTTCTCCTATAACAATAGCTACCATACTAGTATTAAGGTTGCGCCTTTTGAGGCATTATATGGTAGAAAATGCAGAACACCTATCTGTTGGGCAGAAGTAGGAGAAGTTCAATTATCAGGACCTGATCTGGTCTTTGAAACGATGGACAAGATTGTCCAAATTCGCGATCACTTGAAAGCTGCCAGGGATAGGCAAAAGAGCTACGCCGATCCAAAGCGTAAATCTCTAAAGTTTGAGGTTAGTGATAAAGTTTTGCTTAAAGTATCACCCTGGAAAGGGGTGATGCGTTTTGGTAAGAAAGGTAAGTTAAGCCCAAGGTATATAGGACCATTCGAGATTACCGAATGTGTTGGGTCAGTGGCTTATATGTTAAACTTGCCTGAAGAGCTCAGTGCTATCCACAATGTTTTTCACATCTGTAATCTGAAGAAATGCCTAGCTGATGACTCGCTAGTCATACCACATACGGATGTGCATATAGATGAAAGCTTGAAATTTGTGGAAAAACCATTGTCGATTGAGGATCGACAGGTAAAGAAGCTTCGAAGGAAGCATGTGCCTATTGTAAAGGTCAAATGGGATGCCCGTAGAGGTCCCGAATACACATGGGAGGTAGAATCCACGATGAAAGAAAAGTACCCTCATTTGTTTCAGTAAATCTCGAGGTCGAGATTTCTTTTAAGGGGGTGAGGATGTAACACCTCGAAAATTTACGTCCAATAATGTATTGACACGTGTCATAAGCTTTGAATATGTGAAAAAGTACTTTAGAAGGACAAAAGTTGACAAACAGTGAAACTATGTGAATATAAGGGTCCAAAGTGTCAACAATGGATAAATAGGCCCTACAATAACCCTACATGGTGTTTATAATCTTAAACGAATAAATCATGGATCATACGAAGCTGAAAATGAAGGAAAGTGAGGAATTACAAACTACAGGGGCTAAATGTGTCAACATGTTGAATGTATACCTCTGAGTGGCCTTTTAGCAAACCCGAAGCTTTGTAATGATAAAATATACTCACTAGAATATGTGATAAAAAATTTCATAAGGTTTCGTTATCGTATGACAAAGTTATGATCAAATCCGTGTACGAAGGGTTAAAAGCGTCAACGTTGAAATTCGTGACTTTTCAGGTAAGCATAAAGTTAACCAAGGACTTAACCAACTTTGTAAAAGTCCTAAGGTCCTTAAAAATCAGGTTTAAGGGTCAAATGTGCAAGAAAAATAGCCAAAACCACGTTACAAAGGACCAAGGACTAAATTGTAATAAAAGGAAACTTGTTTGGCTGGTTGCGCACTTGTACGCGCCACGCGAGGGGGTTCTCGCGCCCCGCGTACAACCTGCCAGCGACAAAGAAATGCGCAGGTGCCAGTTAACAGCCTGAAACCTACTTTAATCAGTTGTTTTCTTATACCAGAGGCTCCCTCCAATGGTTTTTCATGCATAGGGGCACCTGTACACATCTGATAACAATTGTAGACCATTGTGCATCATCTTGTGAGATTAAATTGGCTATATATGAAGTTCAAGTTGCAACCATTGTTCACATTCACTTGCATTCTCAATTCTGGAGCTCTCTGGTCAGCAACAAGGATTCATTAGGCTCCCTAGTCGTGATTAGGACTCTTGTAAGTATTCTCAACCCTTTCTAATTCGTTTTAGCTTAGTTAATTAGCTAAGAGTCAAACCGTCGTAATTTAAGTTTGACTTCGAGATTAAATGAAATTTACTCAGTCATTTCTCGAATTGAAAGTACATATAAGTAGGTATTTATGTGGGTAATAAACCCTTAAAAGGGTACTTTCAGATTCCCACTCTAACTATGTTAATTGTCGAGTCAAAGCTTACTTTAAAAAGTCAACAGAATGTTTATTTTCAAATTAAAGCATAATTAGCAATCTAGGATACATGCAACCTATTTGATCATTAATATATCTTGGTAACTAATGTAAGAACATGTCCCAACATGTTCAACTCGACAATTTTCAGTTTAAACCCGGATCGGAACCGAAAGTCGCATAATTTGACTTTTGCTTTGACTTTCAGTTTTGACTCATTTATGCATGTTTAAGATCTACCTTAGAGCTTATTTTGGACCAGGTTTCACATAAGTATAACTCTCTGAGATTATACAACTTGGTTCATTATTTATCCGATTCATATGCATTTTTCCGATTAATGCTTAAATGTTGACTATTATGCCCTTTTGACTATAAAACGAGATTTTTGAAAATGTAAAAGAGTAGAAACCTTAGTTACCGATTTATAAACTTGCACCTAAAATTTGACATCAGTTTGAGGTCTAGATTAAGAGTTATGCTCATTAGCGTAATTTGAAAGCTTTATGTTACTTAAACGGCGTAATTAGCGTATAACCTATTTAAACCCACTTTTTGATAGCAAACTTTTTACCCACTGATGTAATATAATATTTTGGGATTTTTGAAGATTTTTATTTAATTTTGGGCTGAGCATAACATAGGTCTCTAAGTTTGATTCGGTTAATGCCGGTTTTGCCCTTTTAAGCCATAAAATGAGTTTTACAAATCCTTTTGACCCCAAACCTTTTTCTACTAATTTCATTTGATAAATAAAATATTTTGAGCCTTCTGGAATTATAAAAAAATATCAGCTTTCCTTTGAAAACCCGGAAATGACTCCAAATCGCCTTTTTAAGCGTTTTTAATGCATAATATGTACTAAAACTATATTAAACATATAAGGTTGATACCTACTGATATTTTTAGTATATTTTTATATAATAACAGTAAGTAAATTTTTTTAAACTCAGGTTTCCAGTTTTGACCTTTTAGCCTATGTGAAATTACCAAAATACCCCTAAGGTGCATAGTTTGGTTTTAAGTGATAAATTTCACATATAGGTCATACCCTACTGTTATAACTTATTAAATTAAGTGTATTTACTGTATAAATCAGACCTGTAACTCAGATTACTAATTAAACTATTTTATAATCTTTTAAATGACCAAAATGCCCTTATGAGGCATAAGTTGAATTTAAATTCATTCGGGGCATAATAGAAGATACCATACTGATATCACAACATGTTTAAGGCATATTAACTCAGGAAACTTGCATATGACTCTTATGGTTACCCGTGACGCCCTTTTCGCGTTTGGTTCGGTTTATGTAACTAGTTTGCATAAATTGACCGAAACGGGTCAAACCTTATCATCCTTGCCTCAAAATCCAGAATGTATTTAGTTTACCCATATTATACAAGTCTTCAAACTTGTCGAGTCTAAATCACATTCCCTTCCGGTCTTCGCTTAATCGTGCGTTTGAACCGTATCTTCCTTAAAAACTAACCGGTCTAAGCTTAGGCTTAAATAAAGACCCGTTAGAAATCTAATAGGTTATTATAAACCTTTGTTCCAGAATAGAAGAACCAGTAAAAGCTACCCGCACTCGCTAATTGTGATTTATACTTACAAAGGTAAATACTTTTAACTTATTTTCCCTATACGGGCTTGGGGTACGGTATATAAAATACCGCTTGGTCCGGCATTAAATCTTTAATCGAATAGAGGTTAAATCATTGATATGCTACGTTTTGAAATGTTTTGTTTGCTTAAAGCCTTTGGGGGGTTAATGACCATGTCCCGGATATCCTTGGCATCATCTTACGAGATGGCCACGACCTAAGCACGGGGTGTAGGCGTACACCCGTCAGTGCCTAACCAAGTAATGTGGTGTGTCTATTAATCTTTAACCCGGTCTACGGATCGGGCTACTGAACGCATAAGTAACATGTAATTCACTTACAAGATTATATTCACATAATTATCCCAAGTTATAAAATGTTTTGTGCCACGTGCATTCAAATCAATTTTTAAACCTTTTCAAAATGAGTCAGTTAAATTGTATTTACCAGTGTAAACTGACGTATTTTCCAAAAGGTTAAGTGCAGGTACTACTCGTTAGGCTGGCTGTCTTCTAGCGTCCACAATAAGTCTCGCAAGCTTGGATGTCAATAAAACTGTTGAACAATATCTTCTTTTATTTTGATCCGCCTGTGGATCCGTTTCAACTATTTCGTGATATTTAATATTACAATTTATTAAAGTTGAAATGAATCTATCTTTGCTTCCGCTGTGCATTTATATATTGTGTTGTTTGACTTATGATGATATCAACTACGTCACGATACTCCCCACCGGGCCCACCGGTAATACGTGGAAATATCGAGGTGTGACAGGTTTGGAAACATACTCTATCGGCACGGATCAACAAAATCCCATTCGCACGGATCAAGGTGTTAGTATATTTTGATTTTCAAAGTTGATTTATGTCACACCCCGATCTCCAGTGGGCCCGGATGGGTACAGTCGTGATGGTTGGATAACAGTAATCACAATATAATAATATGTAATGGAAGTATTGGATTAAAATTATTAAAATAAAGCTTAATGTATAAAAGTATTACAAGCGCTTGATACATGCCCACAGGCAGGATCCAAATAAACAGAGCTTAAAATATCATAGGCCTTAAGCGACAGGAGTGCAAATTCCTTAGCCTTCCTCCTAGCTGACCCGTAATCCCAGCCTATAATAAGGTTCGGTTCCCGTTGTTCAATATTTTGAAAATACGTCAGCCAAAGCTGGTAAATTCATTTAACTGACTCTTTGGAAAAAATAGTTTTTCAAAAAGAGTTTTATACATATAGAAAACCCATAGGTGATCTTTTAAATATTTCTTGAGATTTATTCTTGTTACCAGATTTACATACTTGATTAACCCATTGGGTCGTCTGGACATGGTATCATTAACCCCCAATTATCTCAATTATCAAGTAAACGGATTAAACCGTATTCTTACATTTTTGCGCAATCATAGGCGACTTACTTATGTAATACCCGTTCCAAGAGGCATAATTGTCATCCCAAGTTTACACTAAAATAAGTCAAGAGTATTTACCTTTTTGCTAGCTTCCAATCAATAAGACTATATTTGGCAAAAAACCGCAAGTCTAAGTATTATTGACCTAAGTCCGATTATCTGGGGGATACTATAGTCTGGAATGAACAGATTTATTATCTGTTAGAATGTATCTGGGGGCCAAATGTAGTTCCTTTAGATATGACCCGATACTTAAGAATAGATTCGCTAGATTAAGCGTATACCGAATAGAATATGGTTTAAACCCAACAAGTACTAGGACTTGTATAATATGGGTAAACAAAGTACATTCTGGGTTTTGAGATCAAAACGATAAGGTTAAACCTGTTTCGGTAAACTTATGTAGACTAGTTACGTAAGTCTAACCGTACGCGTATAAGCGATATCGGGTAACTGGACGAGTCATGAATAAGATCCATACGCCAATACACTTTAAACAAGTTATAATGTAAGTAGGATATCAATTTGTATGCCCGTTAAGGTTTTAAAATCAAACTATGCCTCATAAGGGCGTTTTAGTAATTTTACAACTTATAAAAGGAGCTTGCAAGTAAACTGATGTCATGGTCATAAACATTATGTAAAAGTGGTTAGATTATGATATCATATCACTAGGATATCACATATACGTGTGGTTTATGCTTTAAGACCAAACTATGCACCGTAGGGGCATTTTGGTCATTTCACACATAGTTTTGAGAATTTATTTGGGATTCTGAGTTCATGACTTATACCTACTGTAAAAATATTTAAAATGGTTTATAAAATCAGTAGGTAACAAGTCTTGGTTCATTAATATGGTTTAAAACATACTATGCACCTAAACGGCGTTAAAGTCATTAAATGACGATTTATGTGATGGTTTATGAAATTTGATGTTATGACCAGCTTTGAATAGTTAAAATATTTTATTTGTCATAACATATCAGTAAGCAAAAAGGTTTGGTATGAATATTAAGCTTAAAACCCATTTTAATTGCCATAGGGGCATTATCATCATTTACGAGCATTGTACAAGATCTTGAAGTTAAACTCAATATATAATCTGACATAAAATCTCAATAAATCCTAAATATGATATCACATTAGTAGATAATAAGTTTTACCAATAATTTATGTTTAAAACTCATTTTAGATGTAAAAGGGTACTTTATTCCTTTTAAAAGCATAGTTTACAATTATATGCGTAAACTCAGTTTATGACCAGATTATAAACATCAAAATATTCTAAGCATGTTTACATATCAGTACATAACTCATTTGCATGCTCATTTATATTTTAAACCTTATTTTTAAACAAAGGGCATAATAGTCAAAGTACAGCATAATAACGGAACATGCGCAAAAACTCAGTTTACTACTATGATCGTGTAATATAACCTTATAGGGTTATGCTTCATCATATTACGATCATAAAAGAACCTTAAATCAGTAGCATACTAGTTTAATTTGGTTTATAACTGAAAGTTAAAGCAGAAGTCAAACTTCGCGACTTTCGGTTGCGAACCGACCCTAGAACTGGAATTGATGAGTCGAACATGTTTACACATGTTCTAATATTTATTACTAAGTTGTTTAAGTGATAAGGGTCAGGATTTAGAGAAAATGGTGAAAAGTTTGAGAACGGTGAGAACGCTTATGGATCGTCCGATCAAAACAATCCATGGACTAGCTTGCACGGTGGTGTTTTCGTAAATAACATCAATATTATTAGGTGGGACGCGCTTCATTAAGGGTAAAAGGGTCTTTTACCGCTCATATTTAAAACGCCATCATATTATAAAACGCCATACGAAAAATAAAACGCCAATAAAAACAAAACGCCAAAAATTAAAATTAAAACGCGTTGAATATTACAGGAAGATGAAACAACACAAATAACTGAATTTCAGTTAATAACATTTATTAGAAGAAATTCCCTCCTAAATTACACGCCAAAAACATCATTATATAGACAAACGTAAAAACATAGCTTCCATAATCACTTCAATCTATCCATTTTCTGCAATAAAACATCTTTAACCAAAAACGCCAACTTACGCCAAAAATGGCAACAATCGTTTCGTGGAGATACACTCTGGGAATCAGGCGATACGTCCTCCATTTTGACAAAAAAAGGAGGGTGTATGTTAAGACGGTCAAGGAAATTCTAAAAATGGAAGAAGAGATACAGAGGCAAATCTTATCCATTGGCATCGCTCTAGACAACGAATGCCATGAAACGCATATGCTTATGAAAGCATTAAATTTGGAACCAATCAAAGGAAATGTGAAGTCAGACCCTGTCATGACATCATGACGTTTTGATGATGAAACAGACATGGTGACAGTTACATACGACAGAGGAGAGGAGGAAGTCTACTGGCTAGAGAACATCATGACAAAGCAGCGACTGGGTTTCATGGAAGAATTGCATAACGCCACTTGTACCAACACAGAAATAGACTCAAAATTGGAGTTAATGCAAGACATGTTCAGGTGGAGGCTTCAGAATCTTCATGAACAAGAAGCTGATGAAGCTGAAGGTGATGACATGGATGAAGATCAAGAAGAAGACTCCGAGGAGGAAGAAGATGACACAAGTGATGGATACTATTTAGATAAAGTACCTTCTGACGAAGGATTTTAAATTTTTTTCTTCTTTTTTTTTCTTCTATGTAATCTTTTTTTTAAGATAATAATTAAATAATATATTTCTATCTTTATTAGCAAAACGCCAAAATAATACTAAAAATGGTTAACCCTAACAAAATGCCAAAAATAACAAAAAAAAATTCCTGCTTAATATTTTATTTACTCCGTTATTTTATTTTGTCATCTTGGTCTGCATAAGGCCATTTAAAAAAAGCCAAACTTAGAAGATGAGACGTCTATAACCTATAAAACTGATAAAAGCTGATCAACACAGTAAATACAAAAAACAGTAACTGAAAAGACAATTACTTTATTACTATAATTTATTACAATAAAAAGTCCCGCCTAAACTACGCGCCAAAAAACTCCTATAAGAGAAGGGTCTGTACACAATGAAATTAATCACACCCAGAAAAACACAAAAACGCCATATCCTCTAGAAACCACTCCCTTTAAAACGCCACATATGTCAAAGCTTTCACTGAAATGGATCATTTTTCTGAGGGGGTTAACTGAATAATATTTTGCTGAATGAGATGGACAAATATTCAAGAAAAAGAGACTGATGACAGTGATATGCCATCAGGTGAGCTTTGTTCTTGATGATTATTTAAATGAAATAAAGGGATCAACAGAAATGTAAAATGTTATTTTGGACTCCATTATTACAAATAACATCAAGCAAGAGTTGATCTTTAATGACATGTCACCAAACAAGAATATCGCACCAAAAAACAGGTTGCCACTAAGCAGCTTTTTCTAAAAAAAACGGGGTTTATGAAGGAAAGTTGGCATCTAGCTAAAGTATTCAAAAAAGGTTCAAAATGCCAAAAACAAATTCAAGAAGGAAGAGGCTGATGACATTGAAGATTCGGAAGAAAAATTAGATTACCATTTCGTATTATTTTTGTTTTCATTTTATATTATTTTGATATCAAGTTATATGTTGTTTTGTTATCCAATTCTCTATAAATAAAATACATTATTATATAAAACGCCAAAAACTACAAACACCAAAACGCTAGTAGTATGAACACTGGGAGAACAGCTGCTGGCAAAGCACCTTGAAAAAAGGGTATTAAACGCCAACAAATTCACTAAACGCCAAAAAAAATTGGTCTTATTGTAATCTTATGCAAATTTTAATGACTCGTAGTGAATTATTATACAAAACGCCAAAAAATTAACCAGAAAACGCTATAACGCCAAAAAATCATATATGTGACACAAAAACAATTAATTAAACGCCAAAAAGTTTAGTAAATAAAATTAACACCAAAAAAAAACTTAGACGCCATAAAATATTATACCGCGTTGGGAAAATAAAAGAAGAATGAAAAGACAAAAAAGCCCCTCCGCCCTTCTCGATGCCGCGAGACACGTGTTGGGTCAGGATGCGTTCTCACCGTTCTCACACTTTTGAGCATTTTCTCCTGATCCCGAACATATTTTAGAACACTTCTAAACTCATATCGTAATTATTTCAAAAACTAACTCGTTGACTTTTGAAAATATTAATATATTGACTCATCAATTGACCAAGCAAACATGATTCTTAGGAGGTACCCTTTTGAGTGAGTAACACCTTCCTAATTACGATCACGTAGCCATGTTCATTGCGAACAATGGCTTGACCATTTAAGGTCTAACTGAAAGTCAAAGCATTTATCGTAAACGCTTGACTTTTCGGCTTTAAAGCCTAATAAACGAACTAGTCACGAGAGGAACACTTACAAGTGGTCCTAGGGACTGAAGTGAACTCAAAGGATGCTCCCAGTTGCTCAGGAACTTCTAGAATTAAGAGATAGAAAGAAAGAAATGAAATGTGCAAGGTTTATGGGTGGAAGAATGTGACAACTCGTATTTCAGAACATATCTTTGTGCTAAGTGTAGCATGTTTTGAACTTTTGTAACGTATGTGAACATTATGTGACTATGTGAATTTAATGATTTAATGGAATGTTATGTTATTGAATGTTATGTGAATATGTGTTGTGCTTGTATGTATGTACTAGAGTCACACGAAGTAAACCAATCGCACAACATCCAACCGAACGCACAAGCCTTTGGGCTTTGGTCCTTTACAACTCTCGACCCACTCCTCACTTGAACCGATTGAGCAGCCCATAGTGGTGGGTTCGGCCCACCTCTCACACGCATAACCTCATGAGGAGGTCAACACTTCTCATTTGTTGCAAAATCACATAACACACAAAACCCTAGTGCTCTCTTCCTTCTCTCTAGAACTCGACGGCAACAACACCCCTCTCCCTCGAAGCTTGTGATTCGGATTGCCCTCACCCTATCTCTAATCGGTTAGTGCTTCAACTATTGTTTACATGATTGTATGATGTTGTGCTATACATGCTTTACATGATGATGTGGGAATAATATATGATTGATGATGATGTAAACTGTTAATATTGATGTTCTTAAGATCGGCTCACATGTACAATCGATAATGTTCATATTACACGATATAAATCATGAACCGAATGTATAGTTACTCGGCTGTGATGTGTTTACGTTTGGATTGGCTTAGGGTTGAGGATTTAGAACCGAATAAGATGTTAATCGGTTGTTATGTTTCAGCCTTTCAGATGTTTTGTTTGATGATGTTGAAAGCTTTAAATCGGATAGTTTGAATTTTCTAGGAGGTTGTTTATGTTGAATCATGATTAGGGTTCATAGAGATTTGATGCTAAAAACACTTGTTTGATCGATTAATTTTATGAAAGGTAACTGTTGATATTGATTGGTACAAATCAAAGGTGTGACTGTTTGATTGTTGACTAAATCGAATATGGAAACAATATAACTGATTGCTATGATTTCGGATATTAAACAACCAATCGCACAAGTTGTCAGTCGCACAAGATCAAGTCACACAAGACTTGATCTGATCGCACAAGCTCAGTCGCACAAGATGTCCCCAGTCGCACAAGATTTATTGGACCGCACAAGTTGAAATGTTTGCTTAACTGTTGGGCCGTGAATGCATTTTGAGCCGGACTAGTTTCCAATCGTACAAGCCATCCGGATCGCACAAGAGATCCACGTTCATTTATTTTGGGCCGTTTAGTTATTGAACTGTTTATATTATTTGGGCCGGGTTTAAGGTTGATCGCACAACCCATTGTGGATCGCACAAGTTGTGTTGATCGCACAATGGGATGGGCCGCCCGTTATTGGGCTTTATCTTCTGGATTGTACAAGTTGGACATGATGAGTACTTGATTGTTACTGTTAAGGTGTTAACATGTATTATGTGTTTGCCATGATTCAATGTGTGTTCTTAATCAGTTAAACTATGTGAAACGTATGTGCACTACTTGAACCTAGACCTGTATGGTAACCATGTTAGGACGTGGTTGACCTCTAGCACCTCGATTGACCTTTCGTTTATCTGCCGAGCTAACCTAAGGTGAGTTCACACTTTCTACAAAGCATGGGATTCCCAGGGGTTGGGAATGGGTTAAGGAATATGGATTCCTCGTCCTTTCTTGGGTAGGACAGTACTGGTTCAGGAATATAATTCGTCGTCCTCATGGACAGTTAACTTTTACTAGACCAAAACTCTATCACGAAGTCCCTCATTTTTATATCGACTTAATCGCCGGGCCAATGGCGAGCGGGTCATTAGTTAGATAGCGCTATTTAGGTTTGACAAACCTCACACCGTGCCGCAGAGGACGGGCGTGAACTAATGGACTATGGCACGTTGGTGATGATAGACACCGATGCTAAGGGCACATATACATGACTAACGTCAGTAGTCGATATGGTAACGAGTCTAGTAGTATACATGGGGTAGCCCCCACGGCCGAAAAGCCAGATAACTAAACATGGGTAAGCGCCCACGGCTGGATTGCCAGAGTAAATGGGTTAAACAAATCACGTTTTCAACTATGGGGTAACCCCCACGGCAGGATGCCAGCTAAAGGAAACTGTTTTCGAAACAACTTAAAACGAACACCCAACTGTGAACTCGCTCAACATTATTGTTGACTCGTTACTACATGCTTTGCAGGTCAATAGGTTTAGCATGAGCTTGCATGGGGAAGAGTCGTTGTGGGACATGGACGGCTGTGTGCCATGTTAAACTGTGAAACATTCAAACTTATGTTTTGGTTTTAAACATTATGCTTCCGCTTGCAACTTAAACTATGTTTTGTTTGGACACCAATTGTATTGGTTGGACTTTTATATTTACTTCTATGCTTGTTCAATATGATTGGTGGCTGGTTCCTGGTCAATCACGCCTCCAAGCGGTGGTACTCCGCAGGTGGATTTTGTGGGTGTGACAGATTGGTAACAGAGCCATTGGTTATAGAGAACTTGGTTTTAATAAGGGAAAACGTTTTTGTTAAAACCAGACTATAACCTATACAGTTCTCTACGATCCACAACGACGCTTCACTCCACGTGCAAGGCTCGACACTCTAGGTGATATGATTTATGTTTTATTGCCTACTTGCTAGATTACATAGAACTTTGCTCATGATATTCTAAGATGAATGTAGCAATGATAGTTTGAAAACACATGTGTGCTTATTCTCTTCTGTCATCGTACTTTCACGAACCCCTCTCACTCACGCTTTCCTTTGATATGAAGATCATGAGTGGACGCGTTAACATGACTCAAGCCCAGTTGACGGCTCTGATTAACCAACAAGTTGATGCGGCACTTGCAGGAGGTATACCCTGCAGTTTAAACTCATTCTAGGATCTTTAGGTCCTACTCTCGTGAACCAACCTTTGTGTTAAACTTTGTCCTTTCTTATTCTCACGGCAGGTCAACCTGCACAACCTCCTGTGTGCACCTTCAAAACTTTTATGGACTGCCGACCTACTACTTTCAGCGGCACAGAAGGAGCGGTAGGTCTCCTCCACTGGTTTGAAAAGCTCGAATCTGTTTTCGAGATGTTTGAATGCCCTGAGGCTCGCAGGGTGAAGTATGCTACCGGTACTCTCGAGGGTTTAGCGCTCACGTGGTGGAATGCTCAGGTTCAAATGCTAGGGTTGGTTGCTGCTAACGCCACCTCATGGAACAATTTTAAGGAAATGATCAGGGAAGAGTACTGCAATCGTGATGATATTCACAAACTGGAAGTAGAGTTCTTCAACCTCAAGATGACGGGGTCGGAAATTGAAGCGTACACGAAAAGATCGAATGAGCTTGCCATACTGTGTCCTACTATGGTGGACCCTCCAATTAAGCGTATCGAACTATATCTTAAGGGCTTAGTGCCAGAGATTCAAAGTCATGTGACTTCAGCTAACCTCGCCACCATTCAGCAAGTTGTTCAATTGGCTCATCGTTTCACTGATCAGGCGGTGGAGCAGAACAGGTTACCAAAGCACATTAGTGCTACTACTTCTGATACCCCCAACGACAACAATCGTAAGTGGGATGGAGCTTCAAGCAAAGGTTCGACTTCTGTTCAGTCTCAGTCACAACAGAGAAGGATTGATGACTACAATAGCCCTAGTCAGCAACCATCTGGTAGTCAAAGTCATGGTGGGTACAAAGGAAATCACCCCAAATGCAATCGCTGCAACCTACATCACAGCGGGCCATGCACCAGGGGTAACTGTCATCGGTGCAATAAGCCAGGCCACGCAGCAAAGGATTGCAGAAGTTTTACCCCGCAAACCAGAATCGTCAGCAACAACAAGCTCAACAAAATCAACGCCAGCAGCAGCAGCAGCAAGGTAACAACAAAGGGTGCTTTCAGTGTGGAGCTGAAGGCCACTTCAAGAGAGATTGTCCCCAACTGAACAGGAACCAGAACAACAATAACAACAACAACAACAACAACCAGGAGAATGGAAACAACGGGGGTAACAATGGCAATGGTACAAGGGGTCGTGTGTTCGTTATTGGCCAAGGGGAAGCAAGGAACGATCCCAACGTGGTGACGACTAAGTTCCTTCTCGACGACTTTTACGTTACTATATTATTTGATTCGGGTGCCGATACTAGCTACGTGTCTTTAAAAGTTAGCCAAATGCTTAAGCGTACCCCAACACCTTTGAACACCAAAGCACACTGTAGAGTTAGCTAATGGTAAAAGTTTAGAGGTCACCCACATAGTCAAGAGTTGTAATCTTGTTGTTGCTGGTCACACTTTTTCTATCGACCTCCTTCCTATCACTCTGGGTAGTTTCGACGTTGTCATTGGGATGGACTGGTTATCCCAACATCAAGCAGAGATTCTTTGCAACGAAAAGATTGTCCGTATTCCTCGTGCAGGTGATGAACCTCTCATGATTCGTGGTGACAAGAGTGGTGCTGTTGTGAGCATCATCTCTTTCCTTAAGGCCCAGAAGTGTTTGAGAAAGGGCCACACTGCTATTCTGGCTCTCGTTACTGACACCTCGAAGAAAGAGAAGAAGATAGAAGATTTTCCGATTGTACGTGACTTCCCTGAGGTATTTCCTGAGGAACTACCTGGCCTTCCGCCTCATCGTCAGGTCGAGTTTCACATCGAGCTAGCTCCTGGAGCAGCACCTATCGCTCGTGCACCGTATCGCTTAGCTCCATCAGAGTTGGAAGAACTCTCTACGCAACTACAAGAACTCTTGGATAAGGGTTTTATTCGTCCTAGCTCTTCGCCATGGGGAGCTCCAGTGCTATTTGTGAAGAAGAAAGACGGTACCTTCAGAATGTTCATCGACTATCGTGAACTCAACAAGGTGACAGTGAAGAATCGTTATCCTCTTCCAGGCATTGACGACCTATTCGACCAGCTGCAAGGGTCGAGCTTTTACTCGAAGATTGATTTGAGATTAGGATATCACCAGCTGAGAGTCTAAGAAGAGGACGTCTCCAAAACAGCCTTTAGAACTCGTTATGGACACTATGAGTTTTTGGTCATGCCTTTTGGGCTGACAAACGCACCCGCGGTTTTCATGGACTTGATGAATCGAGTGTGCAAGCCTTACCTGGACAAGTTCGTTATTGTTTTCATCGATGACATCCTGATCTATTCTAAGAGTCAGGAGGAACACGAGCAGCATCTACGACTCATTTTGGAACTCCTTCGAGCAGAACAGCTGTACGCCAAGTTTTCAAAATGCGACTTCTGGCTTCGTGAAGTCCATTTCTTAGGCCATGTGGTAAACAAGGATGGGATTCACGTTGATCCATCCAAGGTAGACTCGATTAAGAACTGGCCTGCACCTCGTACACCAACGGAAATTCGCCAATTCTTGGGCTTGGCAGGTTACTACAGAAGATTCATTAAGGATTTTTCCAAGATTGCACAGCCTCTCACCTCACTAACGCAGAAAGGCGTTGTTTATCGATGGGGAAATGCATAGGAATTAGCATTTCAGCACTTAAAGGATAGACTTTGCAGTGCACCTATCCAGAGGGCACAGACGACTTTGTGGTTTACTACGACGCATCAATTCAGGGTCTTGGTTGTGTATTGATGCAATGGGATAAAGTTATAGCCTACGCCTCACGCCAACTCAAAGTTCATGAAAAGAACTACACTACACACGATTTAGAGCTGGGAGCTGTTGTTTTTGCGCTTAAGATATGGAGACATTACCTGTACGGTACCAAGTGCGCCATTTACACCGATCACAGGAGTCTCGAGCATATCTTCAAACAGAAGGAACTGAATATGCGACAACGACGATGGGTCGAGCTACTGAATAACTACGAATGCTCGATCAGGTACCACCCAGGCAAAGCCAATGTTGTGGCTGACGCCCTCAGTCGAAAGGACTCTATGCCTAAGCGCGTACGAGCTTTACAACTCACTATACAGTCTAGTCTTCCTTCCCAGATACGAGAAGCTCAGGTAGAAGCATTGAAACCAGAAAACATCAGGGCTGAAGCCCTACGTGGCTCAAGGCAACGATTAGAACAAAAGGAAGACGGTGCTTACTACGTAACAGGACGCATTTGGGTCCCACTTTATGGCAACCTACGAGAGCTTGTGATGGATGAGGCACACAAGTCTCGCTACTCAGTACATCCTGGTTCGGATAAGATGTACCACGACCTCAGAACTACATACTGGTGGCCTAGTATGAAGGCCCACATAGCAACTTACGTCAGCAAGTGTTTGACTTGTGCGAGAGTCAAAGTTGAATACTAGAAACCTTCAGGCCTACTCCAACAACCTGAGATACCACAATGGAAATGGGAGCAAATTTCCATGGATTTTGTTACTGGCCTGCCTAGATCTCAACGTGGTAACGAAACTATTTGGGTGATCGTGGATCGACTCACAAAGTCTGCACACTTCTTGGCTATCAAGGAAACGGATAAGTTATCCACTTTAGCAGACGTATACCTTAAGGAAGTTGTCTCGAGGCACGGGGTGCCCACCTCTATTATCTCGGATCGTGATGCACGTTTTACTTCTGAACTGTGGCAAGCAATGCACAAATCCTTTGGCTCACGATTAGACATGAGCACAGCGTATCACCCTCAGACGGATGGGCAGTCTGAGCGCACTATTCAAACTTTAGAAGACATGCTTCGAGCTTGTGTAATTGACTTTGGCAACGGCTGGGAAAAGCATCTGCCACTTGTGGAATTTTCGTAAAATAATAGCTACCACACCAGCATTAAAGCTGCTCCGTTTAAGGCATTGTACGGGCGTAAATGCCGGTCACCTCTTTGTTGGGCAGAGGTGGGGGATAGTAAGATCACTGGCCCAGAACTTGTGGTAGACACAACAGAAAGGATCGCTCAGATACGACAACGCATGGCGACAGCTCGTGACCGTCAGAAAAGCTACGCCGATAAGGGCATGAAACCACTCGAGCTCCAGGTTAGGGAGCGAGTGCTACTCAAAGTTTCACCCTGGAAGGGTCTGGTTCGTTTTGGTAAACGAGGCAAACTTAACGTCGGAGCTTTCAAAGTCATAGAGAAAATAGGCAAAGTGGCCTACAAACTGAACTTACCAGCAGAACTCAGTGCAGTTCACAACGTTTTCCACGTGTCGAATCTGAAGAAGTGTCTGTCAGATGAGACCCTCATAGTTCCTTTGAAGGAGCTCACTATCGACGAGCAGTTACAATTCGTCGAGGAACCAGTTGAAATCACGGACCGGGATGTTAAGGTCCTCAAGCGCATTAGAATACCTCTCGTTCGAGTTCGTTGGAACTCACGTCGTGGCCCAGAGTTCACCTGGGAACGCGAGGATCAGATGAAACAAAAGTATCCCCAACTATTCGCAAACAGTACAACCACTACTGAGGCTGAAGCTACGGAATTTCAGGACTAAATTCCAGATCAACGGGGGGAGGATGTGACACCCCAGGAAAACCAGGAAACCATGCAACTTAACTAGCTTCCTCAGTGAGTACGTACCAAATTTCGGGACGAAATTTCTTTCAACTTGGGGATAATGTGACAACTCGTATTTCAGAACATATCTTTGTGCTAAGTGTAGCATGTTTTGAACTTATGTAACGTATGTGAACATTATGTAACTATGTGAATTTCATGATTTAATGGAATGTTATGTTATTGAATGTTATGTGAATATGTGTTGTGCTTGTATGTATGTACTAGAGTCACACGAAGTAAACCAATCGCACAACACCCAACCGAACGCACAAGCCTTTGGGCTTTGGTCCTTTACAACTCTCGGCCCACTCCTCACTTGAACCGATTGAGCAGCCCATAGTGGTGGGTTCGGCCCACCTCTCACACGCATAACCTCATGAGGAGGTCAACACTTCTCATTTGTTGCAAAATCACATAACACACAAAACCCTAGTGCTCTCTTCCTTCTCTCTAGAACTCGACGGCAACAACACCCCTCTCCCTCGAAGCTTGTGATTCGGATTGCCCTCACCCTATCTCTAATCGGTTAGTGCTTCAACTATTGTTTACATGATTGTATGATGTTGTGCTATACATGCTTTACATGATGACGTGGGAATAATATATGATTGATGATGATGTAAACTGTTAATATTGATGTTCTTAAGATCGGCTCACATGTACAATCGATAATGTTCATATTGCATGATATAAATCAAGAACCGAATGTATAGTTACTCGGCTGTGATGTGTTTACGTTTGGATTGGTTTAGGGTTGAGGATTTAGAACCGAATAAGATATTAATCGGTTGTTATGTTTCTGCCTTTCAGATGTTTTGTTTGATGATGTTGAAAGCTTTAAATCGGATAGTTTGAATGTTCTAGGAGGTTGTTTATGTTGAATCATGATTAGGGTTCATAGAGATTTGATGCTAAAAACACTTGTTTGATCGATTAATTTTATGAAAGGTAACTGTTGATATTGATTGGTACAAATCAAAGGTGTAACTGTTTGATTGTTGACTAAATAGAATATGGAAACAATATAACTGATTGCTATGATTTCGGATATTAAACAACCAATCGCACAAGTTGTCAGTCGCACAAGATCAAGTCACACAAGACTTGATCTGATCGCACAAGCTCAGTCGCACAAGATGTCCCCAGTCGCACAAGATTTATTGGACCGCACAAGTTGAAATGTTTGCTTAACTGTTGGGCCGTGAATGCATTTTGGGCCGGGCTAGTTTCCAATCTTACAAGCCATCCAGATCGCACAAGCCATCCAGATCGCACAAGCCATCCGGATCGTACAAGAGATCCACGTTCATTTATTTTGGGCCGTTTAGTTATTGAACTGTTTATATTATTTGGTCCGGGTTTAAGGTTGATCGCACAACCCATTGTGGATCGCACAAGTTGTGCTGATCGCACAATGGGATGGGCCGCCTGTTATTGGGCTTTATCTTCTGGATTGTACAAGTTGGACATGATGAGTACTTGACTGTTACTGTTAAGGTGTTAACATGTATTATGTGTTTGCCATGATTCAGTGCGTGTTCTAAATCAGTTAAACTATGTGAAACGTATGTGCACTACTTGAACCTAGACCTGACTTGTATGGTAACCATGTTAGGACGTGGTTGACCTCTAGCTGCTCGATTGACCTTTCGTTTATCTGCCGAGCTAACCTAAGGTGAGTTCACACTTTCTACAAAGCATGGGATTCCCAGGGGTTGGGAATGGGTTAAGGAATATGGATTCCTCGTCCCTTCTTGGGTAGGAGAGTACTGGTTCAGGAATATAATTCCTCGTCCTCATGGACAGTTAACTTTTACTAGACCAAAACTCTATCACGAAGTCCCTCCTTTTTATATCGGCTTAATCGCCGGGCCAATGGCGAGCGGGTCATTAGTTAGATAGCGCTATTTAGGTTTGACAAACCTCACACTGTGCCGCAGAGGACGGGCGTGAACTAATGGACTATGGCACGTCGGTGATGATAGACACCGATGCTAAGGGCACATAAACATGACTAACGTCAGTAGTCAATATGGTAACGAGTCTAGTAGTATACATGGGGTAGCCCCCACGGCCGAAAAGCCAGATAACTAAACACGGGGTATCCCCCACGGCTGGATTGCCAGAGTAAATGAGTTAAACAAATCACGTTTTAAACTATGGGGTAACCCCCACGGCAGGATGCCAGCTAAAGGAAACTGTTTTCGAAACAACTTAAAACGAACACCCAACTGTGAACTCGCTCAACATTATTGTTGACTCGTTACTACATGGTTGACTCGTTACTACATGCTTTGCAGGTCAATAGGTTTAGCAGGAGCTTGCATGGGGAAGAGTCGTTATGGGACATGGACAGCTGTGTGCCATGTTAAACTGTGAAACATTCAAACTTATGTTTTGGTTTTAAACATTATGCTTCCGCTTGCAACTTAAACTATGTTTTGTTTGGACACCAATTATATTTGTTGGACTTTTATATTTACTTATATGCTTGTTCAATATGATTGGTGGCTGGATCCTGGTCAGTCACGCCTCCAAGCGGTGGTACTCCGCATGTGGATTTTGGGGGTGTGACAAAGAACACCCCTATTCATACTTGAACATGGATTCATTAGATTATGCCAAGTGTTTGAGAGTTTCTAAGATCTTTCCAAGTGTCTAGCCAGGTGTTAAAAACCATTAACAAGCCCATGGGATCAATTAAAATGGTTTTGAAGTTATGAGTGATGAACAAGAAAAGACAAAAACCAAAATAACAAACAAAAAATTAAATCTGCAGCTTTGGCTGCTGGCGGCCCACGAGAGAAGGTGGCCCAGAGGGTCGCGGCCCGCGAGGCTCCTCGGCCCAGCTACACATTTTTGGTGTTTTGGCAGAATTGGTCCCTCACTCACATAAACTTCTAATAACTTTTATTTTTGACATTGTTGGCACAATATTTTCACATCCACTATGTTATGTTAATATAAGGTATGAAAACCTCTAGTGGCCAATCTTAGGCACACCCGGGAGTACGACTGAGCATCACGGAGTTCCCGGTTTGTTTAAAAAGTCACTCAAAGATGTAGATTTACACGTTGATGCTTTTAGTCCTTTTAACGCATAAACTTGTGCGTATTAGCATTTAATGGCATCAAAGCCCTTAACGGCCAATATTAGGCATTCCCGAGAGTACGTGCGAACATCATGATACTCCGGATTCGTTAAAAGGTCACTCAGAGGTAAGAATTAACATGCTGACACTTTAACCCTTCGATGAACAACTTTTGAATTTTATCGCAAACGGTTTCGTTTATCCAACAAGTGGCTCTATAAGAGAATAAGAATACCGTAAAAGGTCATTCAGAGGCTTAGTTTCAGCATGTTGACACTTTTAGTCCCTCCACATTTATAGTTTTCAATTTTGACAAAAATAGTCCCTCTTAGCCAACTTTTGACATAATTAGGATTAGGGACACATGTCAACACATTATTGGACATGATTTTACGAGGTGTTATAGTTTAAGTGTTTGTTAATTCTTGCAGGTGATTCTCAAGCATATCAACATCATGGAAGAGGAGTTTTACAACGACTTTTACGATGCCTTTACATCCATTACAACACCCACATCAAAGAGCTTATGAATGTTAGTTCTTGTTAAAATTCAGATATAATAAACCTAAAGATGATAAACAAGAAGAAGTTCCACTTCAACAACTTGAAGATGACGATAAAAAGGTATTCTTTAATGAACAAAGAATGATTGCATTGATACAATAGTCAGTTAGGGATGATATTCTTTCATTACTCCAACATAATGAAACGTCAAAATCCATTTGGGAGGCACTGAAAGTAAAAGCTGAAGGTGGAAAAGAGATAGTGAAGAACAAAAGATTATTGCTTAAGAAAGAGTACGATCTATTCAACTGTCTAAAGGATGAGAATGTCCGACAGATGATAGAACGTTTCTGTCATCTGAAAATTGAGCTTGAAAGATTCGGTGTCAAAAAGGACAGAGAAGATATCATCGACAAACTCATTGAGGCTTTACCTTGTGTAGATGATTGGCAAACTTTTTTCATGATTCCAAAAAACATTCTTTTCTCCTTTTGAAAACATTCAGCATCTTTTTCAAAACATTTTGCGCAAACATTCTTTTCTTTCAAAGCATTATCTTTTGAACAAGTTCAGCACATTTTTCTTTCAAAGATCATCTTTTGCAGCTAATTTTGCACATTTTTGTTTCAAAATTTTGTCATTTTCAGCAAGCTCTGCTATTTTCAGTTTTAAGACATCTTCTTTGTCAGTACAGGCCTTGCATGTCCTGCACTTAATTTCAATTTTAGACTCAGTTTTCTCAGTTTTAATCACATTGTTTTCTTTACTCTCACTCTCTCATCTCACACTGTTCAACTCAACCTTCTGCTCTGACTCAGCTGACTCAGCTTTGTTAACTACCTCTTTCAGGTCTGCCATCATAACTTGATCGACAATCTCGGCTAAGTAGTCAGCAGTTATTTCCTTGTTTACGTCTATGATCTCCTCAACTTATTTCTTTTCAAGTTCTTCCTCCTCCATTCTGCAATATCTTGCTTGTGTCTGGAAGAAACCTGCAAAAGAACTTATTAGTTCAGGAGGAATAATTGATTTAAAACCATAGAACATATCGTTATCCACAAATTCAAGTTCTTCATAAATGAATGTAATTCTTCATGCATACTTTAGGTCCCCTGGTTCTTCGGATCTTCATAGAATTGTCAATCCAACCTAGAGTGCAGAATCCTCTAGATCAGATTAGCACATAAACGAGTAGAAAACAGAATTCGAATTAAACCGATCTTTATTGATTATTAATCACAAGAATTACAATTAATCTGGATCCCTGATTTCGTCCAAGCCCTAATGCTCTTACGAATTCTCTCCTCAAAAACTGTTTTGCCTGATTAACCTAAACCCTAATGCATAGCCTTGTTTATATAACACAAGATTGGACTTGGGCTAGGTCAAAACCTCATGGGCTGCAAATGGGTCTAAGCCCAATTCGTCCCATACACCCAATATGTGTGGATTTGGTTAGCCCAAACATTATTTTTTGACTAATACAAAGCTAAACCCGCTAACCATTTATCGTCTTACAAATTACTAGATATCCAAAGACCAAATCTAAAAGCTGCTGTCACAAATATGCACCAACAAACTCCCCCTTGACAATAGCTTCATAAAACAACTTTGTCTTCAGCCATTTTGCATTCTTCATGTAAACTTGCATTGTCTTTGGTCTTTGGATAGCTTCAGCTTAAATAGCTTCTGTCAGCAACAGACTCCCCCTAAGCTGATGCATCCAATCACCAAATCTTCAAAAACGTTTGCACTTGAGTAAACTCCAGTTCAGCATTTGCATAGCAATCTTAAAACTCTTCAACTTTGTTAGAAAGGAGGTTCTACCATGCATCCAATCAAACTCTCATCTTCTCAACACAGCAACTTCTCAGCAACATACTGCTTCAATCTGTATACTATAAAACAAACATCTCGAGAAACCATAAGAATTTTTCAACAAAGTTAAATAAATTATTATTATTCAAGAGATAGTTAAACTATATCACAGATTAAGCAATTCCAATTTAGCACCAACACGCAAAAAAATTTTGTCCAACACATAAGACCCTGTGTGATTTAAAATTTTGAACTCACTTTCTAACACCATCTCCCCCTATCGGTAATAATTCCTCCAAGAATAACTGTTTTCCGTACATTAAGAATTTTAACAGAAAAAGACACTATTTTTGGATTTTTATATTTTCTGAAAGCAAGTAAATAATAAAAGCAATAAACACTCTGTTTTTGTGAGAATCACCAGTAAGAAGATCAGATCAGCAAAATCAAACTGTTTTCACACTATTAGATAACTCTTTATATAATTTTTCGTGAAAAGCAGTCCAAGACGATTACCAGTATTGTTTATCAACTTAAACAAAACAAATGAATATTTCAAGTTCCATTACCTTGTGATATGATTAAGGTTATATTATACTGAAGTCCTAGTGTGTCCCACTTCAGGACATACCCCCATGATCAAGGCATGCACAAAGATTCCTCGTAGTAGGTGAGTATACTAAATTCATCCGTTTTGTTTTACAAACGATAGATAATTGGTGATCGGGTCAGTACTTCCGTTCAGCAAAGAGACCAAAATATCTAACGAGGGCTAAGACAAATACCATTTTTGGTACGAATTACGCATTTTGCACATTTGAATGAATCTCTAGGAGAGCTTTTTCATTTATGGGTTTTGGCATTTTAGCTCTTTTAAGATATCCTGGTTATGCCTAGGTCAGCATATATCTGGATGCAGCAGAAGGACAACCCTGATACCCCCAGATGAAATAACAGTATAAAGACCCAAAACCTCGGATTTTGGAAATCTATCAACGCAAGATTTAAGGTCATTAAGCCATACGCCACTGATGTGTTCCCCACTCATACTCAGTTCGTATGTTTATATCACATTGGTAAGTTGATTATTTCATGCTTTTTGCCTACTGGTATATCGTGTGATGAAGCTGCTATCACACTTAAGCATTTTAATTCATTTTCAGTGTGACAGTCTAACTTGCTGATGTACTATCATTTCTTCTTTGTCACACAGTGGTAACCGTTTTTGGTTTTTTATTTTTTATGTTTTTTATTTTTCAATGTTTTTTGATTTTGTGGTTTTCTTGTTTTCTTAAGAAAACAATAAAATATTTACAAAATTCTTATGGAAAACTAGTTATTCAGGATTCCTCATCCCATTGAGTTCAACTAAATGTTCAAAGCGAGCCCTGTCAAAAGCTTTAGTATAAAGATCTGCCAGGTTATCTAGTTTGTCGACTCGATGAAGTTCAATTAGTTTCTTTTCAGCACAATCCCGTATAAAATGATGACGAATGTCAATATGCTTTGTGCGACTGTGTTTCACGGGATTATTTGTTTTAGAAATTGTGGCATTATTGTCTATCATAATAGGAGTACGAGTGAAATCAAAACCGTAATTGCGCATCTGCTGTTGTATCAAGAGAACCTGAGAGCAGCAGCTACCCGCAACAATATATTCAGCTTCACACGTAGAGGTAGACACACAAGATTTCTTCTTGCATTGCCAAGACACAATCTTGCCTCCTAAGAACTGACAACCACCTGTGGTAGACTTTCTGTTAGACTTGCATCCTCCAAAGTCTGAGTCAGTGTAAGCAACAAACTTCAAATCACTATCAACTGGATACCACAACACAAGTTTAGGTTTCCCCTTCAGGTAACGAAGAATACGCTTCAACGCCTTCATGTGTGACTCCTTTGGATTCGCCTGATATCTGGCACACAAACATACGGCAAACATGATGACGGGTCTTAAAGCAGTCACGTACATTAGAGAACCAATCATTGACCTGTATTGAGTTGGATCAACATCTTTAGTACTTTCATGATCTGGGCCAAGATTGTGATTTTCGCAGATGGGTGTGTTGAAACTAGCGCAATCATCCATTTTGAAACGAGACAAAATGTCATACATATACTTTTTCTGATGAATAAACATTCCATCCTTCTTCTTGTCAACTTGTAATCCCAGAAAGTAGGATAGCTCACCTATCGTGCTCATTTCAAACTTGCTCTTCATTACCTTCTCAAACTCTTGACACATGTTTTCATCTGATGACCCAAAGATGATGTCATCCACGTATACCTGTACCAGTAGAAAATCTTCCTTCTTTCTCTTGATAAACAGTGTACTGTCAATCTGACCTCTTACAAAGCCATTCTTTATCAGATGTGTTGACAGTGTCTCATACCATGCCCTGGGTGCTTGATGTAATCCATGCAAAGCCTTATCAAGTTTGTACACACGATCTGGATAGTCTGGATCAACGAACCCATCTGGTTGTGAGACATACACCACTTCTTGGACTTTCCTGTAAATAAATGCACTCTTCACGTCTAGTTGGTAAACTTTGAAGCCCTTGAATGAAGCGAAGGCTAGGAACAAACGGATTGCTTCCAACCTTGCCACTGGTCCAAACACTTCATTGTAATGAATCCCTTCTTGCTGATTGAAACCTTTGACAACCAATCGAGCCTTGTTTCACGTTATTATCCCTCGATCATCTTTCTTGCACTTAAACACCCACTTAGTGCCTATTTCCTTTTCACCTTTAGAAAGGTCAACTAACTCCCAAACCTTCAACTTAGCAAACTAGGCCAATTCCTCTTGCATAACTTCAACCCAAGAATTGTCTTTCAAAGCCATATGAATGTTTTTCGGCTCCTCTTGAGAAATAAAGCAGCTATACAAGTACTCGTTCACAATCCCAGTCTTCTTAATCGTTGCAAACAGACCTGAATTCTCTGCTATGCTTCTTCTCATCTGAACACCAGCAGTAGGATCTCCAAGTATCATGTCAACTGGATGATCTCTATTTGCTCGTGTAGTAGCAATGGTATCGACTTCTAAATTGTCAGATTTGAACACCAGCCAGATTTGATCCAATCTCCCCCTGAATATTCTGATTTGCAAATGAATTAACGAAATCCTCCCCCTGAATAGGTTCAGACTCACTATCGCTTGAATCATAAATAGCAGCACTTGAGGATGTTTCCAGAGTATCTGTCATTGAAACACTCGATCTAGGCATGAACTCGCCTTCATCATCTTCCTTGATCACTGTTTGAATTAGCTGAGAGTCATCTGCATTTGAAAACTTAGGAATATTAAATGATTTAAACACGCTTTCATAATCATATAATATAGCTGGACCACTCGTTGATTGTTGAGGTTTGTATTTAGTAATTTCAACATTAAAAACAACCTCAATTTATCAATTTTTAGATTGAAAACCCTTTTATTCGGTGTGCCAGGTACGTAACCTAGAAAGTAACCTTCGTCAGCTACCTCACCGAATTTTTGTTTATCTTTGTTTCGCACAATTGTGCAGGGTAATCCAAATGGTTCAAAGCCTTTCAAGTTTGGTTTTTCGTTAAACATTAATTCATGACAAGTTTTGTTAAAACGTTTAACGGTTAAAACTTTGTTTAGGACATAACAAGCTGTATTCACAGCTTCTCCTTAGAAAAGAACTGGAAGCTTTGAATCTGAAAGCATAGTCCTAGCGGCTTCAATCAACGTCCTGTTTTTCCTCTCAGCAACTCCATTCTGTTGAGGCGTATAAGGAGCAGAATATTGATGTTCTATTCCCTTGCGAAGATAGTAGAGATCTAGAATCCGATTCTTAAACTCCATGCCATTGTCACTCCTTATCCTCTTGATCCTTGCTTCATGGACGTTTTCAATTTTGTAAAAAGATCTATCATCTTCTCTGTTGTCTCCACTTTTGTACCTAAAAAGAAAACCCATGAATAATGTGAGTAATCATCTATGACAATTAAACTATAGTACTTTCCACCTATGCTCCTCACGTTCACTGGACCGAATAAATCCATGTGAATTAATTCATAAGGGGCATCTATGGAATTTACTATTTTAGACTTATGAGGTTTCTTGTGTTATTTTCCCTTTTGACATGGAAGACATTTATCTTCCACATGAAACCTCTGCATTGGCACCCCTTTCATTAACTCATTTTTGATAATATAGTTCATTTTTCGATAGTGAATATGGGCCATGCGTCTGTGCCACAACATCGACTCAGCCTTATATGCTTTCAGAAATAAACATGCCACCACAGCAGAAGAATCCTTAGCACCCATGTCCATGACATAAGTGTCATTCCTCCTTGGCGCTCGCATCACTATCCAATCATCCGGAATCACCAAACCCGGTTTCAACACTAATGCTTCAGTCTTGGTAAAGTGGGCCGAGTAACCCTTGTCGCAGACTTGTGACACACTCATTAGATTGTGTTTAAGCTGCTCAACATAGTTCACTTTGTCCAGTGTTATCTTTCCATTGGTCACTTTTCCTCGACTAGTAATCCTACCACATTTCACACCAGCAAAATTCACATGTCCACCATCATAATTCTCAAACTCTGTCAACAATCTCGCATCCCCCGTTATGTGCCTAGAGCAGCCACTATCAACATACCATAAGTTGATAATCCTCCTTAGCAGCTCCTGCACACACCAACCAAGAAATTAGTTAGATTGGGGGACCCAAGCCTTAATGGTCTTGGGTCGTCCAAATTCACCAACTACTGGAACATCCATCCAATATCAATTACTCATAACAGTAGTCTTGGATCTCAGACCTGTCGATGGAATTTGATTTTTATTTCCACTAGGTCTATTGTCCTGAGGGTTCCTATTTGTGTTTGGACTATTTGACCTTTGAAAATTTTGATTTTGATATCTTGAGGTTTGATTCCAAGAAGCTTGATTGTTGTAATTTCTAAAGCCATTATTATAAAAAGTTCGACCACCATTATTTTGGTATCGATTTTGATATTGACCTTGACTTCTGAAATTACTTGAATTTCCATTAAAATTGTTCATTCTAGGTGAACTGCTTCTAGGTCTCTCATATCTGCCTGATGTAAATTCAGGCTGAAATCTTTGTTGATTTCTTTGAAAACGAGGAACTTGTGGAGTTCCTTTTTCAGCCTTATCTACACCAACAGCAACACCCTCTTGTTGCTTAGGAGCAGAATTCTTTGGAGAGTTGGACATTTTCTCCACATTATCACCACTCTTCTCTGGTGATTTCTCTCTCTTTTTCTCACTAACTTGTGCTTCAGTCTTTTTGTTAGGACAACAGCTAGCTACATGTCCCTTTGTGTGACACTTGTAGCATGATCTCTTTTTCGAAAACTTCTTAGCTGAAGTCTTTGAACTAGATCCCTCATTAGATGATGATGCCTTGCAAGGATTTTGTCCAGTTTACTTAGATTCAGATTTTTCTATGTTTTTTTTTTCAAACTCTACCTTTGATTCATTTTCAATAACAGTGGTTTCATTTTTCATGTCACTTCCCTGAACAAAATTAACCTTTTTAACAAAAGTTTGATTTTATTCGTAGGAGGAGAATTTTTCCTTTTCAAAACAGGTTCCCTGTTATTTTCCTTCTTAGCATCATCACTTTCAGACTCAACACCTTGACTTGATGTGAAACTACTTGGTGATGTTGACATAAAGTCTGTGAGCTCATCTTCATTAGGCAAGAAGGAATAGTCATGACTAAGAGGAGGTGGGAATTCATTAAAGCCCTTGAAGCCCACACTAGTCTTGTTATTACTTTTCTTTAACCCACCCATCATGTGTTTCATTACAAAAGAAGAATCTCTGAATTGATTCAATTTCTTTTCAAGTTCAACGATTTTTAGTTGTGCATCTGACAACTCTTTGCATTTTTCAGAAATCTCTTTTGTTTTCTCACTCATCGTGTCATGAGCTAAATCTATGATTTGAAGTTTTTCGTTTAATTTGCAGGTTAAAGCTTCAATTTCAGTTTCATATCCTTTTATCTTCTTCAAATATAAAGACTCGTTTCTTTTAACAAAAAAGTTTGATTCTTTTATGTTAGACATCTCATTCACCAGACTTTGGTTTTGTGTTGACAACCTGTCAACCTCACCCTGTAATTCACGGCATCTTAAACAAATAGATTTAGAACTTACCTCTCCAGTTTGTTTATCTAAGTTGGCCATGAGAGCCGCAAGGTCAGCTATATTCTATCTATATGTAGCATCCTTCTCTTCAACATCATGTTCATCATCATACTTTAGCTTTTCTTCTGCAGCTTCAGTAGTCTGATCATCTGTAACCTCTTCAGCTTCAGTCACCTTGTCAACTTCACCATCCATTTTTGCTTCAACATTCTCATCTTTAGCTTCAGCATCATCAACTGGTACAATCTTTGCCATGAATGCCTGGGTGAAATTCTCATCAGCTTCTAGATGAACACTCCAATCATATGACCCCTTTCGTGCAGTAGAGATCAAAGCTTTTGAGCCAGAGTTGTTTGATGCATTTCTGTTATTTGGACTTTGACCCGAAGACTCTGTCTTTGGTCTTTGATATTCTCTAGCGAAGTGTCCATAACTTTGACAGTTGAAACACCGAACCTTGGTCTTGTCAAAACCAACAGTCTTCCCCACGAACTTCCTTCCTGTTCTATTCATAAACCTCTTCACTCCCCTGGAAATCATGGCCATTTGCCACTGTAGATCCATCTCTTCTAAGTCATCAGGGTCAACCTGATCATAATCTTCATCAAAAGTAGCTAAATCAAATATCTTCCCATGAATGTAATTCTCATAAGAGGAAATGAATGAGGCGAGTAAGGCTAGATGTTCTTCAGCAGCCTTCACACTCATAGGCATAGACTTGGTATTGCTGCTCTAATTTGTAGCTGATGTTCTCTTAGCACTGTAGATCCTCCTGAAGCAGCTACGAAACACACATCACCATCTTCATTCACAGTAACCTGTTCATTCTCACATGACAGAAACGCAGTAGCAGAGTCACTAGAAGTGTTGTGAGACGAAGAAGATGGAAGTCCATTGTAAATCCCTAGATCTTGAACCTGATCATAGCCAGTTTTCTTCTTCTTCATGTTGAGCTCGTATGCTCTTAGCTTACCAACAACCTCTTCAAGTTCTTTTGTGTTATAATCAGCTTCTCCTTTGATCATGAGAGTATAAATATCCTACTTTGCAGGTAATGCATCAAGCAGCTTGTCATTGATCTCAATGTCAATATAACTATCTATGTCATAGTTGTCCATTTCTGACATTAGATGGTAGTATCTTGTGATGATATCTTCAAGTGACTCATTTCTCATACACTTGAAGACAACAAATTTCTTCTTTAGTAGATCCACTTTGTTCTTTTTGACATCTTCATTTCCTTGATACCTCTTTTCTAGTGCATCCCACATTTCCTTAGAAGTAGTGTACTTCTTGAAGGTATGTTTGATGCCATCTGGTAAAGACATCTTGATAGTAGCTAAGGCTCTCTTTTCAGCCTCATACATCTTCTTATCAACATCTTGCATGTTCATATAGGCGATGACACGTTGTCTGCCATCAAAATCGTGGGTTAGGTTCGCATAACCATCTTGAATACAGATCCACATCCGTGTGTCATGATATTCAATGAAAGACTAAAACTTGTCTTTCCATGTTAGATAGTTCTCCACCTTCATCATCTTAGGCGGTTTGTTTGTTATACCAACCTCATGCTCCATCCTCAAAAGTTCATTCAAATTTGTCATGTTCGACATTTTAACGTAAAAGACTGGTTAAAATCGTACAAAAACTGTCCGAAAACTGTGATTACCAAATTACACCGTTAGATTCGTCTCAAAATTACGAATCCAATGATATATAATGTCAAACACCAAATTCGGGATTTTCCAGACTTTTTTTTGTCCTAAAAATCCAAGGAATCCAACCGTGCAAACGGTTTGCCAAGATGAGTTTTGATCATTTTTTATTTGCGAAACAGTGATTTTTTATCGACGCTTTCCAAGAAAAATTCCACCCCTTTTAATTTCGCTACCAAATACGCTGATAAACCAAGTCAAAATCGCTGCTCAAATTCGCCGTTCAATTTTGCTGACCACTTATGTTGTTTAATTATGTTGTTTAACCAATTTCGTTTCCTAGACAAGTTCGCTGCTTAACTACGCTCAGATTAATTTCGCCGGTAAACTGTTCGCTAATACGACTACTAGTAAAGTCGCCTATCACCGTTATAATGTCGCTGAGGACAATTACCACAGTTACCAAAGTGGCCTTTGGATTTAAAAATGCCGTCCAGTCAAATATGCCGATGTGTGTAAAATGCAACATATAAATTACATCAAATGAGGCATAAAACTAACCCTTTTTTAGTACTAATGTTGGAAAAAGTGTGCTTTTATCTTCCTTTTGTATTTTCAGGGTTAAATGAGCTTAAATGAACAAAAGAAGCAAAAATGCAGCCAAATCTAACAATAATACAAGAAAAGGAATAAACGTGGCATGCCCGACCCCTCGACAGCATCTTCCCAAGCAAAAAACAAGATATCAGAAGGCTGAACACGCCCCGTGCTCATTGAACACGGGGGCGTGCCCAAGTGTCTGCAGAAAAGACAAAGTTGTAGAAGCTTCTATTTCCCAACACGGGGGCATGCCCAGCGGACACAGGGCCGTGGTCAACCCTAAGATTCGCAGAATCCAGGCAAATCTTGATTGTACAGATACGCTTCTCCACACGGGGCCATGCCCAACGGACACACGGACGTGGTCAACTAATGCAGACAAACTGCATTAAATGAAGAAAGAGAAGATGGGTGGACATGGGGCCGTGCCCAGCGGGCACGGGGCCGTGTCCGGGCTTCTGTGCAGGCTATAAATAGGGGTGCTTGGTTCATTGCAAAGACATCCCTTGACAAACCACCTTTCTCCCACTTCACCCACACTCCACCACCATCACAACACCCACATCCACCACCATCATCCATCATAGAGTGTGTGTAGTAGTCTCGGGATCCAAGATTGATAGTAAGAGTTCTTGACAATCAAAGGCCATGTTTGCCAAAGTCTCTTACATCACTTGGTGAAGACAAGCATTTAGTGTAATACTTTTTTTTTAATCTTTTCGCACTTTTTATTTGTTTTTGTATTAATGACTTTAATAACTAGTTTCTTATGTTGAAGGTGAAACTTCCTTATCATTTGTCCGTGGTGTCTTGGCGTTATTTTACTGTCTATATAAAATAAAAGATTTACACCATTCATATCTCCACGGTCTATATGGAGATATGTTGGCTACCTATTCGGGGGTTAAGGGAATGGTTTGATAAGGTTCTTGACTTGTTCAGTGTATAGATCCTGCAAGGACCTGGGTCAAGTTTAGTATAACCTCCTTCAATACCCACTGGTATTGGATGGCGGGGGTGCGAATAGCTTGATCCCCTCATATGTAAACTACTATTAATACATTAACCCGGCTACTTAGGATTGTATCCCTGCTGACTCAAACCACTTAGCCGAGGGTAACGTCACCCTCAAAAGAGGGGCCTACCACATTACGCATTAATAACTTAATTAATCATCTTCCAATAATCCAACCCTTTAGGATTGTATCCTTGCTGACTCAAACTACTTGGTTGAGGGTAACGTCACCTTCAAAAGAGGTGCCTACTACTATATTGGTGGAATTGTGACCCGTCAGACTCTCAACACCTCCTTTTGTCGAGAGCTGGCTGTAGGAATGATTTCCACCGAGGAGATGGTCCGATTAATGGGTCAAACATGAATTCCGTCAAGAACAACACTCTCGATCGAATGGGCTATGCCCATCCGTCCGAATGGGCCGAGCTTGATGTTTCGTGATTGATTTGGTCCTCTTATCGCATCTGTTAAAACGTTTTAATCCAAACTTTAACGAATTTTGTCGGTTCACAAACAACCACAGCCCATCCGTCCGGATAGACTCGGTTGCCACACCAAATCTTTTCTTTCTACTTTTAAACATCGGGTGCACATCAGATCGTTCCGTTCCAACATAAATAGCCCATCCGTTCGAATGGATAAAGCCCATCCGTCCGAATGGACAAAAGCCCATCCGCCCGGATGGACAAAGCCCATCCGTCCGGATAGACTGTTGGACACCTACCTCGCTTTTACTCCACTCGACACTCTGATTATGACCGTGTCAGCATTTGGAAGACTTACGCTTCTGTTCCCGTACGCAGGCTGATCCGATGCTCCCTTTAATCCAATCAGACCATGTTTAGCTGTTAAACACGCACTGTGAGTATACTCAAACCCATTTTCGTTTAACGCACTTTTGGCTGTTACATACGTTCTCTATCAAAAACACAACACACAACGTAAACACTTTTAACGCTAACTGCTCCCGCATGCTATACATGATTAGTTGAATGCTTGTTACCATGTGATGGGGTATGGTATTAGACCCCCACCCTAGGAGCGGGCGGCCGTGAGGAGAGTATCATTGGTATCGGTGCTTATTAATTTGGCAGCTGATGTGTGTAAAATGCAACCTATAAATTACATCAAATGTGGCATAAAACTAACCCTTTTTTAGTACTAATGTTGGAAAAAGTGTGTTTTGTCTTCCTTTTGTATTTTCAGGGTTAAATGAGCTTAAACGAACAAAAGAAGCAAAAATGCAGCCAAATCTAACAATAATCTAAGAAAAGGAATAAACGTGGCATGCCCGACCCCTCGACAGCATCTCCCCAAGCAAAAACAAGATATCAGAAGGCTGAACACGCCCCGTGCTCAATGAGCACGAGGGCGTGCCCAAGTGTCTGCAAAAAGGACAAAGCTGTAGAAGCTTTTATTTCCCAACACGGGGGCATGCCCAACGGACTCGGGGCCGTGGTCAACGCTAAGATTCGCAGAATCCAGGAAAATCTTGATAGTACAGATACGCTTCTGTACACAGGGCCGTGCCCAGCAGACACGGGGGTGTGGTCAACTAATGCAGATAAACTGCATTTAATGAAGAAAGAGAAGATGGGTGGACACGGGGCCGTGTCCGGGCTTCTGTGCAGGCTATAAATAGGGGTGCTTGGCTCACTTGCAAATCATCCCTTGGCAAACCACCTCTCTCACACTTCACCCACCCACCACCACCATCACTACCCACATCCACCACCATCATCCATCATCATCATAGAGTGTGTGTAGTAGTCTCGGGATCCAAGATTGATCGTAAGAGTTCTTGACAATAAAAGGCCATGTTTGCCTAAGTCTCTTACAACACTTGGTGAAAACAAGCATTTAGTGTAATACTTTTTATTTTTAATCTTTTCGCACTTTTTAATTGGTTTTGTATTAATGAATTTAATAACTAGTTTCTTATGTTGAAGGTGAAACTTCCTTATCATTTGTCCGTGGTGTCTTGGCGTTATTTTACTGTCTGTATTAAATAAAAGATTTACACCATTCATATCTCCACGGTCTATATGGAGATATGTTGGCTACCTGGTCGGGGGTTAAGGGAATGGTTTGGTAAGCTTTTTGCCTTGTTCAATGTATAGATCCTGCAAGGACCTGGGTCAAGCTTAGTAGGACCTCCTTCAATACCCACTGGTATTGGATGGCGGGGGTTCGAATTTCTTGATCCCCTCATATGTAAACTACTAATAAAACATTAACCCGACTACTTAGGATTGTATCCCTGCTGACTCAAACTACTTAGCCGAGGGTAACGTCACCTTCAAAAGAGGGGCCTACCACATTACGCATTAATAACTTAATTAATTATCTTTCAATAATCCAACCCTTTAGGATAGTATCTTTGCAGACTCAAACTACTGGGTTGAGGGTAACGTCACCTTCAAAAGAGGGGCCTACTTAGGCGAGTCGGATCCAAGTGATTCATCTTGTCTATCTGTTTTTATTTTTATTTTTATTTTCAGCATTTTTAGTTTTTTTTTTTATTTTTAAACCTTTTTCTAAATTTTTGATTTGATTAGATGTTGAGGATAAACCGGTACTAAAAGCTCCTGTGTCCTTGGACGACCTCGGTATCTTACCAACGCTATACTATGCTCACGATGGGTGCACTTACCCATATGTGTGTCTAGTGTTAGTAAATTATCGTGTTTTATAAATTTAAAACTTGACCAAAGTGTAAAAAGGGCTAAAAATATACATAAAATTATATAACACCGCATACACATCAAGTTTTTTGGCGCCGTTGCCGGGGACACAAGGATTTTAAGAAAGTTTGGAATCAACGGCCTAATCGTTTTTTCTTATTTTTTTTAGGATTTTTATAAAATTTTCAGCTTCTGCAGAACTCAGAATGGGCCGTTCCTGGTCGGACACGGGGCCGTGCCCAGCGTTGTTACTGGTAGTTTTTATTTTCCGAGTTACAGGGAGTTGAGCACGGGGCCGTGTCGAGCTCCCAAGTAATAGGGATCTAGGAAACAATTACTGTATCTCCGACCACGGGCCGTGTTCATTTGAGCACGGGGCCGTGGTGAAACTTCTGACCAACGTTCTTTTTGTTTTTATTGCAGGACTTGGAACCTAGGCACCACATCTGAACTTTCTATGCAGTGTATGAGCTCCAGTTCTAGTAGACACATAAAAGAACCTCTAAACGAACCCGAACGCTTTATACGAAAAAGACTTAAAGCTAAAAACCAAGAGAAAGTTTCGGGGGAACCACTTCCAATGGCGGATCAACGTACCCTCATGGATTACCTACGACCCACCGTAGGTAATCTCGGCGCCGCTATCAATGCACCGAATTTCAAGGCCAACAACTTCGAACTTCGGCCGCATTTGATACAAATGCTCCAAAACTCTGCAACCTTCCATGGGCTTGCGGACGAAGATCCCCGTTTACATATCACTAACTTCTTGGAAATATGTGATACTTTTCGTATCAATGGAGCATCAAATGACGCCATCCGCCTTCGAATGTTTCCATTTTCGCTAAAAGAACGAGCTAAGGCTTGGCTTAATACCCTCCCAGTTGGCTCGGTAAACACCTGGGATGAACTAGCCCAAAAGTTTTTATATAAGTATTTCCCTCCTGCTAAAACGGCTAAATTAATGACTGAAATTAATACATATTCACAAGAGGAAGAGGAATCCTTATATGAAACTTGGGAAAGGTTCAAGGAGCTACTAAGAAAGTGTCCTCATCATGGTCTTGCGGTATGGCAACAAGTATCCACTTTCTATAATGGGTTGTTGCCACACACAAGACAAACACTTGACTCTAGCTCCGGGGGACTTTTAGGTAACCGTCGCTGAAATGAAATTTATAATCAAATTGAGGAAATTGCTCAAACCAATTTTCAGTGGCACACTCCCCGAGGCACAAAATCTATTGCCCCAGGCGTCTATAAGGTTGATGAAAGCACCTCATTGCAAGCCCAAATCAAGGCCCTTTCTTCAAAAATCAAAAAGTTAGAAATGGCAAAAACGTCCTCGGTTATGGCTTGCGAGGGGTGTGGTGGGCCACATGAAAATTGGAGTTGTATGAAAGAAATGGATAATCAAACAGAATCGGTAAACTACATTGATAATAGACCTAGGCCGTCGGGTCCTCCAACGGGTACCTACAACCAAGGATGGCGTAACCACCCTAACTTTGGTTGGAGAGAACCCGACAATAGTAGTAACCAAGAAAATATAAACCAACGAACAAACTTTCAACAACCAAGAAACGAGTCACAAAATTTCTCTCAACAACAACAACAACAAGGGGGACGAGAGAGGCGTGAAGATACCGTATCTCGCCTCATCTCCGACACTGAAAATAAAAACTCGGATCGATTTCAACAACTGGAATCGAACTTTAGAAACCAACAAGCTAGTATTCAAAACTTTGAAAAACAAATAAATCAACTAGCTCAAAATTTCTCCAAAAGACCACAAGGCGCGTTACCAAGCAATACCGAAACCAAACCAAAGGCACAAGTGCATCTCATCACATTGAGAAACCGTACCATGGGTCCCGAGGAGGCTCCGTTACCTCTAACTGAAAAGAGCCGATCTAGCCAAACCACAACTCCACTGACACCCCAACAAGAGACGGATCCTCCACCAAATCAAGAGCCCACCAAGAATCCTCCGGTACCATACCCTGGTCGGTTAATTCGCCAAAAGACCGATGAGCAATTCTCAAAGTTCGTAAATTTACTAAAACAATTGCATGTTAATATTCCATTTGTTGAAGTCCTAACCCAAATGCCTAAATATTCAAAATTTATGAGGGACTTCCTCACTCACAAATGGAAAATTGAATCATTGCAATTAGTTAATTTAAGCGAAGAATGCTCCGCTTTGCTACTCAACAAATTCCCGTAAAAGAAATGGAAAATTGAATCATTGCAATTAGTTAATTTAAGCGAAGAATGCTCCGCTTTGCTACTCAACAAATTCCCGCAAAAGAAGATCGATCCCGGGAGATTCACCATCCCTTGTTCAATTAGGGAATCACCCATTCGTTACACACTAGCCGACCTCGGGGCTAGTATTAACCTCTTGCCCGCATCAATGTTCGACCGAATCGGCCTAGGGAAAACAAGCCCTACGAAAATGAGCATACAACTCGCCGATAGGTCAGTTAAATACCCGCAAGGTGTCGCTGAAAATCTACTAGATATGGAGGAAGATACCGAAGTACCACTCATCTTAGGGAGGCCATTCCTAGCTATGGCCCACGCAGTGGTGGACATGAATGGCGGGACACTAACATTGAGGGTTGGGGACAAGGAAATGAAGTTCGGAGTTGGTAAGAGAGTAGAAGACGATGACCCTGTCAATTACATGAAAGTCATAGACTCAAGTTTGGATGATGCTCTCCGACGGTGCAACATGGGATGCAAAACATCCCACTTGGGTAACATATGACTGGCTTTGGGTCTAGCCAAGGACCCTTATAAACGTGGCGCACCACGGAGGCATTCCGCAGAACTATCCTTATTTTAGTTTAGATTAATTTTTTTATGCTTTCTAGTTTAGTTTTAATTTTCAGGAATAAAACACACTCGGGATGGTGAAGGATACTGAGGGAAACTTGAACCAACACCCCATGAACAAAAACAGAGCCTCCCGACAATTTTTCTTCATTACAGCAAGTTCGGCACGGGTCGTGCCCAGCCAACACGGCCCCGTGCTGAAAGATCTGCAGAAAAACGCCCAGTTCAGGTAACTGGACACGGGGCGTGTTCGCTGAACACGCCCCTGTGCCCAGGCTTCTGTTACTTTCTGATGATTTTTGTTACTGGAAACCTGAACACGGGGCCATGCCCGGACACCACGGGTCCGTGTCCAGATGCCCAGTAACATAAAATTTTGTTTTTAACACACCTTTTACACATTCAATCAACCTAAAAACTTATTTTTGGGACACATTGAGGACAATGTGTATTTTAAGTGTGCGGGGGGGGGGGGATGCTAAAACCTTGAATTTTGCAAGTCCTAATTATAAGCCTTACACAAAACTCTATTGGAACCGCTAAACACCCCAAATTTCTTCAAAAAATTTTCATTTCTTTTTTTTACTTGTCTTGGTTTAATTTGGGAATTACAAGTTCTAAAAAGGTTATATTTTTATAAATTTACAACCGATAGCGTCGTGATAAAAAGAACCAACATAAGAAAATTATGAAACGGCATGACAAATCTAGTTAAAATTTTATTATATATACTTGATCACATAAAAACCCATTCCCACAAAAAGTGAGTTTTGAGCCTTTATTGAGCATACAAATACACATCTTTAAACTAAATGCTCATTTTTCGTTTCTTGTGCGAATAGCCGCTTGGTTTCTTACGACTCTAGAACTTGCCATGACAATACATTCCCGGTCCTTACCAACTTAAACCCTAATAAATAAATCATAACGAATAGGATTGTAAATAAAATAAAAATAAAACCTAATAAAAATCTTGGATTCCCGACACACTATACAAGCCCAAAACCTTCTCTTCTACCCATTCCATTTGGGTGTGTAAGTCACAAAATAAAGAGTTTTGCTTGAGAACAAGCAAAGATTCAAGTGTGGGGGTATTTGATGTGTGTAAAATGCAACATATAAATTACATCAAATGTGGCATAAAACTAACCCTTTTTTAGTACTAATGTTGGAAAAAGTGTGTTTTTGTCTTCCTTTTGTATTTTCAGGGTTAAATGAGCTTAAATGAACAAAAGAAGCAAAAATGCAGCCAAATCTAACAATAATACCAAAAAAGGAATAAACGTGGCATGCCCGACCCCTCGACAGCATCTCCCCAAGCAAAAACTAGATATCAGAAGGTTGAATACGCCCCGTGCTCAACGAGCACGGGGGCGTGCCCAAGTGTCTGCAGAAAAGACAAAGTTGTAGAAGCTTCTATTTCCCAACACGGGGGCGTGCCCAACGGACACGGGGCCGTGGTCAATGCTAAGATTCGTAGAATCCAGGCAAATCTTGATAGTACAGATACGCTTCTGCACACGGGGCCGTGCCCAGTAGACATGGGGGCGTGGTCAACCAATGCAGACAAACTGCATTTAATGAAGAAAGAGAAGATGGGTGGACACGGGGCCGTGTCCGGGCTTCTGTGCAGGCTATAAATAAGGGGGCTTGGTTCACTTGCAAATCATCCCTTGGGAAACCACCTCTCTCACACTTCACCCACCCACCACCACCATCACTACCCACATCCACCACCATCATCCATTATCCATCATCCATCATCCATCATAGAGTGTGTGTAGTAGTCTCAGTATCCAAGATTGATCGTAAGAGTTCTTGACAATCAAATGCCATATTTGCCTAAGCCTCTTACATCACTTGGTGAAGACAAGTATTTAGTGTAATACTTTTTATTTTTAATCTTTTCGCACTTTTTAATTGGTTTTGTATTAATGACTTTAATAACTAGTTTCTTATGTTGAAGGTGAAACTTCCTTATCATTTGTCTGTGGTGTCTTGGCGTTATTTTACTGTCTATATAAAATAAAAGATTTACACCATTCATATCTTCACGGTCTATATGGAGATATGTTGGCTACCTGGTCGGGGGTTAAGGGAATGGTCTGGTAAGCGTCTTACCTTGTTCAGTGTTTGGATCCTGCAAGCACCTGGGTCAAGCTTAGTAGGACCTCCTTCAATACCCACTAGTATTAGATGGCGGGGGTTCGAATTTCTTGATCCCCTCATATGTAAACTACTATTAAAACATTAACCCGGCTACTTAGGATTGTATCCCTGCTGACTCAAACTACTTAGCCAAGGGTAACGTCACCTTCAAAAGAGGGGCCTACCACATTACGCATTAATAACTTAATTAATTATCTTTCAATATTCCAACCCTTTAGGATTGTATCCTTGCTGACTCAAACTACTGGGAGGATAACGTCACCTTCAAAAGAGGGGCCTACTACTATAACTAAGATAATCTCTTAAAAAGTGCAAAAGTGCGGAAATAATTAAAGGTTACACTAAAGGCTAGTCGGATCCAAGTGATTCATCTTGTCTATCTGTTTTTATTTTTATTTTTATTTTCAGCATTTTTTGTTTTTTTATTTTTAAACCTTTTTCTAAATTTTTGATTTGATTAGACGTTGAGGATAAACCGGTACTAAAAGCTCTTGTGTCCTTGGACGACCTCGGTATCTTACCAACGTTATACTACGCTCACGATGGGTGCACTTGCCCATATGTGTGTCTAGTGTTAGTAAAATATCGTGTTTTATAAATTTAAAACTTGACCAAAGTGTAAAAAGGGCTAAAAATATACATAAAATTATATAACACCGCACACACATCAGCAGCGAAAATTAACGTCAGGACCGTAGTTAGGAAATCGCTATCAGAGTTAAAACACCACCCTTTTATAAATAATAAATACATGGGAAAACCCCAAGTTTCCATTATAATATGTTTGTAGGGATAAACCCTAATTTATTGAAATAAAACTTCTTTCTTGTTTAGGTAACTTTTATAGCCACTTTTCCAAGCCTTCAGTGCTCTTCAGCTGGCTTCTATTTGGCTTTCACATTTTGTTACCTGAAACGCGTTTTAAAAAGTTTTATCAGCAAGAAATGCTGGTGAGTGCATCCCAGTTTAATCAAAATAAGATTTGATATCTTTACAGTATTGAGAGCGAATACAATGTTTTTATCTACCCAATTACCACCCACGGTACTGTCAATGCTGACTTGTGGTTATGCTACTACTCACAGTGTAGTAACAAGTAATGTATACAAAACCCCAACATACTGACAGTAACTGTAGAATACATAGACTCAATCATTGTTAAATATACTTTAAAATAATTGTGGTTTTGTAAAAACAGTTTACAAAAATAATATGTACTCACAAATAGTGAGAAAAGTGAATGTACTCACATTGCTATTTTAGATAATACTATTGCTTTCTGGTGACTTCCTGGTTATAATCTATTAAAATTAAACAATGCACATGTGTTAGTAAGATAACCCAATTTACATTAGCTATACCCCCGAGACAGAACTCCAACAACTGAGTCAGGCAGAGCCTTGACATGCGTTATGGAGCTCTAGATCAATCAGGCAGAGTAACTAATACGTAACCAGGGGTTATAATACTTACAACGAGGCAGAGCTTCGCTTGTTTGGGGTATTATACCCGAGTATTATAGCATTATATGTGTCGAGAGAGAAAAAGAATTGAGCGAATGTGAACTGTGCCGCTCCTACTCTATTTATAGCTGTTTTCGAAGTTCGTCGCGCCCCACGACACCTTTTGTGCTTGTCCTTCGCGGGCTGCGAGGACCCTAGGCTTGGCGACTGATCAGATAGGCTCGACACGGAAGGGGGACACGTGGCGTACTGAGGAGTCTCCTGGTGTCACTCCGTCGCGCCTCGCGACAGACCTAAGCCTCATCTGTCACGGGCCGTGAGGCACTATAATTATTTTTTTTGTTTGTTTTTTATTAATATAAATGTTATTCGAGTTCGTTTACGTGTGTACGGGGTCTAATTAGAGCATTTAGGGTGTTTTAGGAGAGTTGTTATATCCTCCCCACCTTGTTTCAGATCTCGTCCTCGAGGTCTACTGGAACAGGTGTGGATATTTCATTTGCATCTCTGATTCAATCTCCCAAATTTATTCTGGTCCTCTCTTGTAATCCCATTTTACTTTGACTAGAACTAATCTTTTGTGTTTGAGATTCTTGATCTTTCTGTCTTCAATCTGTAGAGGTTTCTCCACAAACTTAAGCGTCTCATTTACCTCTATGTCCTTAAGAGGTACCATTAAGGATTCATCTGCTAAGCACTTCTTAAGATTACATACATGAAATACGTCATGAATTCATGCCATTTCCTCTGGCAGTTGTAGCTGGCAAGCTACTGGTCCTATTCTAATAATCTCTAAAGGTCCAACATACCTGGGGCTTAGCTTTCCCCTTTTTATGAATCTGACCACTCCTTTCCATGGAGAAACTTTTAATAATACTTTATCTCCTACTTGAAATTCCAACGGTTTTCGCCTGTTATCAGTATAACTCTTTTGTCGATCTCGTGCTGCTTTTAGTCTTTCCTTGACTTGAATAATCTTGCCCGTTGTTTCCTGTACTATCTCTGGTCCAGATAGTTGTTTTTCTCCAATTTCTGTCCAACAGACTGGAGTTCGGAACTTTCGTCCATAAAGCGCTTCAAATGGTGCAACATTGATACAGGTATGATAGTTGTTATTGTAGGAAAATTCTATTAATGGTAAATGATCATCCCAATTTCCTCCAAAATCAATTACACAAGCTCTAAGTGTCACACCCCGATATTTCCACATATTACCGGTGTGCCCGGTGGGGAGTATTGTGACGTAGTTGATATCATCATAGACAATTTATCACGGTTTATATACACAGCGGAAGTCGAAAGATAAAATCATTACAACCAAATAAAAGTAATATCATTTATTACAAAACGGTTGTAAAGGATCCACAGGCGGATCAATGTTCAAAGATCATTGTTCAACAGATTTAATAACATCTAAGCTTGCAAGACTCTTTATTGATGCTAAGAGTAGCCAGCCTATTCCGTTTAGTATCTGCACTTAACCTTTTGGGAAAATACGTCAGTTTACACTGGTAAATACAATTAACCGACTCATTTTGAAAATTTTTAAGAAGATTGATTTGAATGCACAAGGCACAAAATAATCTTTTATAACTTGGGATAAATATTTATATATAAACTTGTAAAAGAATTACTTGTTCGTTATACGTTCAGTAGCCCAGGCTGAATACCAGGTTAAAGATTAATAGACACACCACATGATATAGTCCCGCGTCGAGTTATTCTCGAACAAGCGGTTATACCTTTTTATATATATGCACCGTCAGGTGTATGCCTACACCTCGTGCTTCGGTCGTGGCCATTTCAATGAATGATGCCAATGATATCCGGGACATGGTCATTAACCCCCCAAAGGCTTTAAGCAAACATAGCAGTTTAAACGGGTCATCTCAATAAATTAACCTTTATATGATTAAAAATTCAATGCCCGACCAAGCGGTATTTTATATACCGTACCCCAAGCCCATATAAGGGAAAATAAGTTAAAAGTATTTACCTGAGCAAGTATATATCACAATCAGCGAGTGCAAGTATCTTTTACTGGTCTCCTAATCTGGAATGAAGGTTTTAATAACCTTTTCGATTCCTAACAGGTCTTAATTAAGTCTAAACTTAGACCGGTTAGTTTTAAAGGAAGATATACGGTTCAAAACGCACGATTAAGCGAAGACCGGATTAGAGTGTGGTTTAGACCCGACAAGCTTGTATACTTGTATAATATGGGTAAACTAAACACATTCTGGATTTTGAGATAGAAACGATAAGGTTTGACCCGTTTCGGCTAATTTATGCAAACTAGTTACGTAAACGACACCGAACGCGAATAATGCGTAACGGGTAACCAAATGAGTCATGAATTGGTTTCTTGAGTTAATATGCCTTAAATATGTTGTGATATCAGGAAGATACCTTCCATTATGCCCAAAATGGATTTAAACTCAAATTATGCCCCGTAGGGGTATTTTGGTCATTTTAAGGGTTATAAAAGAGATTAAATATTAATCTGAGTTTCAGGTCTGATATAATCAGTAAAAATAATTATTTTTATAAGTCATAACAGTAGGGTATTGCATATGTGTGAAATTTACCTTTTATAACCAAACTATGCATCGTAGGGGCATTTTGGTAATTTCACATAAGCTTTAAAGGTCAAAATTAGAATTCTGAGTTCAAAAATTTTGCTTACTGTTTAATTATAAAAATTTACTTAAAACATCAGTAGGTATTAAGTTTTATATGCCAAAAATAGTTTTAACCCATTCTATGCGCTTAAAACGCGTAAAAGTCGGTTTTAATCGATTTTTGGGTTTAAATAGAAAATCTGAGTTTTTGATCAGTTTATCAAGTTCAAAATATTTTATTTATCATATAAAATCAGTAGCAAAAAGTTTGGTGTCAAAATATTATGTAAAACTCATTTTATTCAAGAAAAGGGTATAACCGACAATTACCGAATTATAGCAAGAACTCTATGTTATGCTCAGCTTAAAAATAAATAAAAATCTTCAAAAATCCCAAAATATTATAAAACATCAGTGGGTAAAAGTTTGGTGTCAAAATTTGGGTTTAGATAGGCTTTATGCTAATTACGCCGTTTAATTAATAAAAAGCTTCTTAATTACGATATTGAGCATAACTCCTAATCTAGACCTCCAACTGATGTCAAATTTTTAGGACAAGTTTATAAATCAGTAATAAAGGTTTTTGTCCTCTAACATTTTCAAAAATATCATTTTAAGGTCAAAAGGGCATTATGGTCAACATTTAGGCATATAACGGAAACATGTACATGAATCGAATAACTAATGAACCAAGTTGTATAACCTCAGAGGGTTACACTAACCTATAACCTGGTCCTAATAGAGCTCTAAGTCATTTCTAAAATATGCTACATTGGGTCAGAACTGAAAGTCATAGCAAAAGTCTACTTTTGCGACTTTCGATTCCGAACCGAGCTTAAACTGAAAATTGTCGGGTTGAACATGTTTAGACATGTTCTTACATTGATTACCAAGTTATATGAGTGTTAAAACAGGTTTCATAGCCTCTACATTGTTAATTATGTGTTTATGCGAAAAATTGCTTTCTGTTGACTTTTTATAATTAACTTTGACCCGACAATTGACCTAGTTAGAGTGGGAATCAGAGGGTGCCCTTTTAAGGGTTTATTACCCATATAATTACCAACGCAAAGCTACGTTTTATTCGAGAATTGACTGGACCATTAATGATTAATCACTAAGTCAAACCTTAATTACGACGAGTTTCACTTTAGGCCATTAAACTAATAAAACTGAATTAAGAAAGGTCAAGGAAGCTTACAAAGGTCCTATGCATGACTAATGACCCTTAGGGAATGCTCTTGAGCTCCAGGAGACTCCAGAAAATAAGTTGGAATGGTTTTTGAAATGAAAGTCCAAGTGTTGCAACTTAGAAGTTCTTATATAGGGGTTTTAATTGATCAAGATCATGACAAACAAGTCTATGCATGATCCCTGATGCATAACAAGTGTCCCTAAGCATGCAAAATTGTTGGCACGCTCCTGGATCCAAAAACCATGCAAATAAGTCGGTTTAATAGGCTGAACTGGCACCTGCCAAGCTTTTTCTGTCACTGTCAGTTTTGGGCGGCCCACGTAAGACCCAGACAAGGTCTACGCGGCCGGTATGGAGGCCAGGATCAGGTCACAAGTTTCCCAGAATTTGATATTTGGTCCCTGGTCCTTTTTATAGTTGTTTTAACTTTATTTATTGCACTTTTAACCCTCCAACTTGACTTTTAAGGACCCCAAGACATAAATAAACTTTGTTAAGTCCTCCGTTAGTTATACAATCCCCGAATAAGTCCTGAATTTCAACGTTGATGCTTTTAACCCCTTACTTACGAATGTTAGTGTATCGTTCTCATACGATATCGAAACCTTGTGAAATTTTTATCACTTATTCTAGTGAGCATAATTAATCGTTACAAAGCTTCGGGTTCGCTAGAAGGTCACTCAGATGTATAAATTAAACATGTTGAGACATTTAATCCTTGCGGTTTGTAAACTCTCGCTTTCTTCCACAAACGGCTTCATATGATCCATAATTCATTTGTTTAAGGGTATAAACATCGTGTAGGATTGTTGAAAGGTATAATTATCCAATGTTGACCTTCCCACTCAGATTCGCGATGCTCAGGTTGAAGCATTGAAAGCAGAGAACATCAGGGCTGAGTCCTTACGAGGATCGAGGCAATGACTAGAACAAAAGGAAGACGGGGCCTACTATGTAACAGGGCGTATTTGGGTTCCACTCTATGGCAACTTACGCGAGCTTGTGATGGATGAAGCACATAAGTCTCGTTATTCAGTACATCCTGGTTCGGATAAGATGTACCACGACTTAAAGACCACATACTGGTGGCCTGGCATGAGAGCCCACATAGCAACCTACATCAGCAAGTGCTTGACTTGTGCGAGAGTCAAGTCTGAATATCAGAAACCATCAGGCCTACTTCAACAACCGGAGATCCCGAAATGGAAATGGGAGCAAATTTCCATGGATTTCGTTACCGGCCTGCCCAGATCTCAACGCGGAAACGATACCATTTGGGTGATCGTAGATCGACTAACCAAGTCTGCACATTTTCTGGCTATCAAAGAAACGGATAAGTTTTCTACTCTTGCAGATATTTACCTAAAGGAAGTGGTATCGAAGCACGGAGTGCCAACCTCTATTATATCTGATCGTGACGCACGTTTTACTTCTGAACTGTGGCAAGCAATGCACAAGTCCTTTGGCTCACGTTTAGATATGAGCACCGCTTATCACCCGCAGATGGATGGGCAATCTGAACGCACCATCCAAACCCTTGAAGACATGCTTAGGGCATGTGTAATCGATTTTGGTAATGGCTGGGAAAGGCACCTCCCGCTAGTGGAGTTTTCGTACAACAACAGCTACCACACCAGCATCCAAGCCGCTCCGTTTAAGGCATTGTACGGACGCAAATGCCGATCACCTCTCTGTTGGGCAGAAGTTGGTGACAGCCAAATCACTGGCCCAGAACTTGTGGTAGATACCACCGAGAAAATTGCTCAGATATGACAGCGAATGGCGGCAGCTCGTGACCGTCAGAAAAGCTATGCTGATAAGGGAAGAAAACCACTCGAGCTCCAGGTTGGGGATCGAGTGCTACTCAAAGTCTCACCTTGGAAAGGTGTAGTCCGCTTTGGCAAACGAGGCAAACTCAATCCGCGTTATGTCGGACCATTCGAAGTCATTGAGAAAATTGGCAAAGTCGCCTACAGGTTGGATCTACCTGAAGAACTCAGCGGAGTTCACAATGTTTTCCATGTGTCGAATCTGAAGAAGTGTCTGTCAGATGAGACCCTCATAGTTCCTCTGAAGGAACTCACTATCGACGAACAGCTGCGATTCGTCGAGGAACCAGTAGAGATTACAGATCAAGATGTTAAGATCCTCAAGCATACCAGGATACCTCTGGTCCGAGTTCGTTGGAATGCTCGTCGTGGCCCAGAGTACACCTGGGAACGAGAAGACCAAATGAAACTCAAGTATCCCCAACTGTTTAAGAAAAACGCAACCACTACTGAGGCTGAAGCTACTGCAGAATTTCGGGACGAAATTCCAAATCAACGGGGGGATGATGTGACACCCCAGGAAAATCAGGAAAACAACGCAACTTAACTAGCTTCCTCAGTAACCACGCGCTAAATTTCGGGACGAAATTCTCTTAACAGGGGGAGAATGTGACAACCCTCAATTTACATGTATTCCGTACAATTTATTTAATAATAATTTAAGTGCTTGGTGACTGTGTTGAAATATTTAACTGCTCTCTGATTACTGAACTATACTTACATGAGCATGTTAACATACTAGTAGTATACAGAAAAGTTACTAAAAAGTCCGGTATGTTTTCCTATGTGTTAGGAATTTATTTCGTTACAAAAATATATAAATAAGACACTTTACGGTACAATTAAACACTTTAACGGAACAGTATCCGACCCAACCACCGGACATTACCCGGGACACCAAATATTTTTCAAACATATTATGTTATTATTCATGGCTTGTCATGGTCCCGTGCACCATAACACCCACTAAATACCTAGTAACTAACTCTAATAAACGTACACTTGGTTCCTAGCTAATAAATAACCATCTAGTTATAACTTTGCAAACAAGACCCCCCCCCCCCCCCATGTATAAAATCGGTCAAGGGACCCACCAAATATCACCCCCATACTCTTGTAGATCATATCTTGGATTTCATTTAATTCTTGCTTGTAATCTTGGACATGATATATGGAAGTAATGTTATAAGCATGGTGCATAGATCACATTGTCACTTCACAATATTCACCCTCATATCACTCATCTCTCTCTCCATTCGGTTTCCCCAAACCGAACCCACCTCTCTCCCTCTTGTCATCTTCATCTTCATCACTTACAAGTTTCATTTAAGCTTTGAATGAACAACCATGGAAGGTGCATCTTGAAGAACCATCATAAGAGCATTGTTCTAGTCCTTCTCACCATCATTTTCTCTTCATTTTCACACAAGATTCTTCCCTAGCTAGAGGCTAGTAGTAAGTTCCTTGCATTTGATCTCATCTTGTTCGAAATTATGGCATAGGGCATGATGTATTGTTGTTTAAATTACTAGATTACAAGAACACTAGAAAAATATGAAAAATGAGTTATGAACATATAAGCTACATAAAAGTTTACTTGTGGCTGAATTTTGAAGCGGAACTTTGTTGGTTCGTGGGTTGGTTAAATCATACTTGATGTTTGATTGTTGGTTTCTTGTTAAATCCATTGTTCGGACACTCGTTGATGCGATTTAGTAATGTTTAAACTTAAAAATAACATGCTGATGCATTTTTACAGCCGCCTTCAACAGGCTGTAAACGGACTATAAAAACTCGAAAAACGGAATTTCAAAAGCCTAAATCGTGTCTTTTCGAAAAACGAAGAAAATGGCGCTGGAATCGTATTTTTCTGAGGTCGGTTACTATTTTAAAAATCTGTTTTCGTGACAGAAGCTAAGGCTGATTTTTACTGCAGAAAATTGGGCTGTGCGTTTTCGATCACAACTTAAAACCTGAACCAAACCAGCCCCTGAAACTTTTATCAAAAATAGTCACTGATGTATTTGTGACCCTCGAACTGGAATTTCGATAAACGGACTTACGAGGAATTTTTGACGAATTATTCCGTAAACTGTGATCAGAATGTAACAAATCTGATCACAGTTCGGTAGACGATTTTCTATAAAATATTGGTAATGAACCGGACCCCGATATTTTTACACAATAAAATATGGAACGTTTAAGACATCCTGTAAAAAATTTGGGTATTTTTGGAATAATTTAACTATTTTATTTAAATGTCCGAAAACAGCCGGTTTCGAATATAAATGCTGAATTGACGTAAGTTGTGACTTGCGTGTCTAATTGTCGAGTATGCTATCGGTGAATGATATAACATGTTATGTGTGTTACGTGCAATATCGTATGTTTGTTTATGAGTGGGGAATGGATGGGAGGTTTATATGGGCATAAATCGTTAAAGTGTGTACCTGTTATGTGGACGAAGTAATGTGCAAATAAACCATACGTAGGATACGTGTTATGCATGAGAAACTGATTGTTATCCGTACCTTATTAGGACGTGATTGACCGACCTTGACTGTTACCTATATTTGAGAACCTAACCGAGCAAACCGAGGTGAGTTCACACTCTTTCTAAGGCATGGGATTCCCAGGGGTTGGGAATGGGATTGAATAACTACTTGTACTATCATTACTATTAAACTACTTTTTACTGTCCTCGGACTGAAGGGCACGTACGTAAAACCTACGTACACTCATACTTACTACTGTCCTCGGATTGAAGGGCACGTACGTAAAACCTATGTACACGATCATAAGACCATCAACTCTATCACTTTAAGTCCCTCAATTATCGACTTAATCGCCGAGGCCTATGGCGAGCGGGTCATTAGTTAATAGCGCTATTAGGTTTAAGAAACCTCACACCGTGCCAGTCGGACGGGCGTGTACTAATGGACTATGGGCAAAGGGTCAATGCTGATAGACATTGACTTAGGGCACCTCTTACATTTTCGTAGCAGTCGATACGCGTGGTCTAGTAACACATGGGAAACCCCCACTAATCTTCGCAAACATGTCAGAAAGACCGCGATGCAAACTTATACGATACATGGTTTACAAAACGAACATATGATTTACGAAACGAATGCTATAACTAAACAACCAAACGTGAACTCACTCAACTTTGTTGTTGACTCGTTGTTACATGCCTTACAGGTCGCTAAACATTTGGAGCTTGCACGAGGAAGGAGTCGTTGTGGTATGCGGACGGTTATGTCCAGTGTTTAATGTTTAAAACATTATGAACTTATTAAACCTATGTGTTGGACTTTAAACTTATGAACTGCGAACTTATGTTTTGAACTTTACGTTTATGCTTCCGCTGTCTAAATTAAAAACTTGGTTAACTAGTTTTTGGTCACCAATCGTATTTTGGTTGTCTTTATTTACTTAAGCACGTTGTTCAGTATGATTGGTGGCTCGATCCTGGTCATGTCACGCCTCCAAGCGGTGATACCCCGCATGGTGGATTTTGGGGGTGTGACAATTAATGGCCTTAAGTGTTATACCCACTGTTCACATGATCTAGCAGTAACCCTCCTTAGCTAATCATACCATGTATAAAACGTTCGTAATAATTGTAACATGTATTTCACCCCCGAAGTATAAAACTGAAAACAGTTAAAAGAAAAGGGGGACATGAACTCACTGTATTGCGTCTTCAGTACTGGTAACTCAAATCTCCTCAGCAAACACGACTACCTACAGTGTACTAACGTCTATTAGACGAACGGGTCGTGCCTTTGCTTAGTATTTACGTTTTTGAGTTACGTTTCTTATGTTCCCAATATTATTCCAAGTTATAATTACTTGTTAAAATAATAATTATTTTAACCTTAAATTATATTTAAGTTTTGGAATAATTGTTTAAGCAATATTTCTGTATTAATACTTCTCAAGTATTTATCTTCGTATTTCCTTCCCAAGGATGGGGTATTTCATACATGTAATTTCGTATTAGTAGCTCCAAAACAATATATTTTCAAGTATTATCTTAGAAAATATATAAAAACTTATTTTGTCCAAAAAAAATAATGTATTTCAAGAAAATATATATTTTTCCCAAAAATCATATATCTTCTAAATATACTAAGAAAATATATTTTAACTTCCCAAAAATAATATTTTCCCTTTTGTCAAAGTATGATATAACTTGTAGTAATAATAAAAATCATACTTTCATTCCTTTTGTATCCAAAATAATATTTACCAAAAATATATTTATAACGGTATTTTCCGGAATATTTTGTAAGTTACGTTCTATCGTTCGGTTCCACAATATTATGTGTGTAACTTATATATTTATTCCTGGTATTCTTGGTATTATTTTGGATTGTAAATTTCATGGTATTTTGTTAAGTTATATTATTTTACCCTAAAATAATATAACTATTTCACCAAGTATACAAATATTCACACAAGTGTCTTTAATGTAAATATATATTCTAAATACATATTTATCCATTTTTATTTATAAAAACCAACCTCCCATATTTGTATTTTTGTTACAAAAATTATGGCAAAGTTTATATTGAAAACTTATAATCAAAATACACTTGTAAATATTTATTAGAAAATATTTTTCTAAGTGTTTATATTTTTAGAAAATTTTGCCATAGTTTCCTCTAAAAATGGAGGTGCCCATGCTATCAAAGCATATCATTTTCTTTTCAAAAATCATCATAAGCATTCAACAATCAATCCCTAAACAATTACACTTACCAAGTGCAAAAACAATGTTATTTGCACTACAACATGAACTTGAACTTTTATTAAAAACTTGTAGGAACTTGGTAGTGTGTTTAGTAGGTTTAGTTACCCCTTAAAGTGTGTTTATTTCTTTAAAAATCTCATTCTTGAAAGATTTGAGTGTTTACAACTTGTTAGATGATTTCTCCAAAAATCATTCTTTTGAATTTTTCTTGTAAACAAAGTGTTCTTATACTTGTTTTATCACCAAAAGTAGTGTATGTTTAAGTAAGAGCCAAGATCTTCTAAAAATCATATTTTGAACTTGGTTCTTTTGGAAAACCATTCATAAATCTTAGATCTATTAGATTATCAACTCACTTTGTTTATTATTTTTCAAGAAATCACTTTATTTTTCAAGTTCATGCTTAACACATGAGGATGATCATCTTGTTTTGTCACATAATCATCCTCTCACTTGCTAGATCATGTGTTTAATCATAATCTAGCAAACTCCTTATGATGATTAACATCATAATCTCAAGTAAATAACAAGCAAGTATCATTCATACACTAAACAACATAGTTTCATCAATATTTCATCATATGTTAAGCTTTATGTTAGAGATTTATGATTATGTCTTTTAGTGTTCATCAAGTTTATCAATGTACATCACCATTTAACCAACAACATATGAAGTAAATTAAGGATCGTGAGAGTCTTACAACTAGCACAAGGCTAGGGAAGAACACAAGATGATGGTGATGACAAAAGTGGAGGATAATAGCAATTGACGGAGGTCCTTCAAGATCCACAAGCACCAAGCTTCCTTAATCATATCCTTACACCTTAGAATGATCTTGGAATGGTTGGATGATGGATGAAAATGGTGGTGGTGCTATGTTTTGGCCGAGAATGGGAGAGGAAGAAGGAGAGAGTTATGGTGTTGGGTGTGTTGTGAGAATGATCCATCATGTTTACTTATAATCTCAATTTTGAGTATTGTCCATTGGGTTTTATGTTCCCTAAGTACTCACACAATCTTCTACTAGATCATTAGAGATCACATAGGATCTTAACAAGATTGTGGGGATCAAGGGTGGGGCCACATGTGACCGTCCACCATGGGGGGGTAATTAATTGGGTTTTGATTTTAAGTTAGATGTCTAGTTAGGATTTAAAGTGCATTAGTTAGTGTTTATGTGTATGGTGCATTATATAGTGTGTTAGGGTGTTGGGGGATCATAACTAGCTCAGAAACATTAAAACAATGCTTCTAGTATAATTTTGGTGTTTCGGGTAATGTCCGGTTGTTCGGTTAGATACCGATTCGTTAAAGTGTCAAGTTATTCCGTTTAGTGATCTTTAAGTACCCTTTTGTGACACTTTTAATTCCCGAAACTTAGGAAAGCATTCATGACCATTTTGCCATATTTTTGCATGTTACTAGCTCATTAAAATGCTGAATTTTGCTTAAATGTGCTAAATTTAGCACTTTGAGTGGGTTTTAGGTACTTTCCGGCTCTTAAACTATCACTTAGTGAAGTAGTTTTATGGTCCTTACTTCCCTACACACCATACTAGTGTGGTACCTTGTCCCTGGCCCATGCGGGGTCTCAAAACACTGTCTGTCTATGTACTGAACATCGTCAGCATTTTTCTGAGTTATCCGCTAACTGTGCTAACTGTGCTTTGTGCATCATGTATGTCAGTAAAGTTTGCATGTTATAATGAGATGACGTTATGTAATTTGTGATGCACATGTAAGTATGTTGCAGTAATCAGAAAGCAGTTTAAGTCATTAATTGTAATTTAGCACAGTCGTTAAGCACTAATCAGTATTAATTAATTTGTACGGATACCTGGATTTTTTACGGTTGTCACAACTTGGTAGACAATTTAAGTACCTAGGGTCATTAACTTGGACCTAGATACTTAAGTGGATTCTTAAAAACTGATGAAATCAATGTCAAAAGGTCAAAAGGTCAAACATATGAAAGTCAAAGAGATGTGAACTTGGCTCGGGCGGCAGCTCGATCGGACAGCACTCCGATTCAAGGTGACACTATAAATAGTTAGTCAATAGTTCAGTCAAACTTTTCACTCGTTCGACCGACCGACCTATTCTCTCAAACACTCTCATTCTTGACTTGATTTCACTCTTTCTCTTTGCACAAATCGTTGGATTGTTGGTTTGCACAACCTTCACAATGGCAAAGGTAAGTATTAAAAGATCTAAATTGTTAAAATTTGATGTTTTGATAACTATTCTTCATGACGTCATCTGTCGGAGCTTTAATCTTAGATCTAGGGAGTTCTAAGATGATTTGGTGAAATCTAAGCACTAGGTTTTGTTCACAATGATTAGATCTATCTGTTTATCGATTCAATTTGTGCTAAAACATGGTAGAATCTAGTAGATCTGAAACTAGAATGAGTCGGCCATCGGTACTGTTTTTGCTAAATTAAACCTAGATTAGGCCAAATTAGAACTTGATGAACATAGGGTTTTGATCGCGTCTGAAAACTCTACGTAGATCTATGTTCAATTTGATGATTAGACTTAGAAAATTTTGATGTTCATAGTTTGTTCAAGTTGTTCACTGTTCATGGAACGAGGTGCAATTCGATCGGGTGGCAGTGTTGTCCGATCGGGTGACCACCTGATTCTTTGTATGATTACTTGATAAATTTTCTAAGTATTAGTGCCTAGGAATATGTGCCTTAACTGTTGTCTTGAAATTTGCGCCTTCATATGTTAAACAGTGTTTTGAAATGATTAGCAACCCGATCGGGTGGCAATCCGATTGGGCGGCAATCCGATTCATGGCACATCATCCTGCTTGCCTAGGTTTCTGTGCTGTCACATTGCCATTTGGAATGTTTGGCAACCCGATCGGGTGGCAACCCGTTCCGTTATGCATTCATTCATTATTCATGGATAGAGTGGCAATCCGATCGGACAGCCACTAAATTCCAAAAGCATTCACTATTCATGGATAGAGTGGCAATCCGATTAGACAGCAATCCGATCGGACAGCCACTAAATGACAAAATCTTTCAACTGTTCCATAATTGCCAAGAGTCGAGTGGCAACCCGATCGGGTGGTCATCCGATTCAAAGCCTTTCACACTCAAAAAGGTTGACTAACTCAAAGTTTCTTCTTGCTTGTCACATGAATCGAGTGACAACTCGATCGGATGGAAATCCGATCGAGTGGGCATCCGATTCAATTGCATGTTGACTTCTTCATTGCACATGATGGCAATCCGATCGGACAGCCATCCGATCCTCAGTACTATCACATAGAGAGTTCCAGAGTTAGAAAATTTTGAAGTTTTCAAAATTTTATCATTCATCTCTATGTCTCGAACTTTGTGCAAATAATTAATAATGAATATTTTTGCAGGGAAAAGGTTCAGACTGGGACAAAGGTCACAACGTATATTGTCTACTAGATGCAGATCATACAGACAAAACTGTGGTTGATAAGATAGCAAAGTTTTTAAGAGAAAGCAAGATTGGTAAAGCTTTAACTGACAAGACCATAGGAATCTCATGTGAGAAGATTTTGGAACTCAGCAAGATACGAAGAAGCAGATAAGATGATATACTCAGCAGTGAGGAAGAAGGATGAGAATGGACTAGAAGTAGACTTGGAAATAAAGTTTGGGGTTGAAAATCATAGACGAGTGTTGGAGCTGGGAGACAGTGATGATGATCCTACCATCATTCATGAACGTCTATGTAAAGGTTTATGGTGCAGAATGGGATTCACTGGTCACATCAATGGAAAAATGATAAAAAAAAAATGTTCAGTCATGCTTACATGTCATGACCCCCGACCCCACCATGGACGGAATCGGGAGCCGCGAACCAGTTCATTGTACCGGTGGTTATTTAGAAAAGTAGTGCAGCGGAAATTTCATCAGAACCGTGAGTTAGGAAAAATATCAGAGTTTAGAAAACACCGGATTTTATTTATTAAATAGATAGGATAAAACCATGTTTTGAAAGGTAGCTTTAATATGGGATAAACCTGAATACATAAAACAACTTTTCTTAATTTAATTTAATTGATAAATTAAGCCACTTCTATAAGCCTTTTGGTGCCGTATCCAACTCTTATTCCGATCTACTGTAATTACCTAAAACGCGTTTTAAAAACATTTGGTCAGCAGGAAATACTGGTGAGTTCATTCAGTTTGTACAAACATGACACAATGTTATAGATTACAGCATAAGAGCGATTACAATGGCTACTATCTTATTGTTATCTGGCGTCGTGTCACACCCTGGTGACGATGGTCATACCACTATTGGGTCCTTTCACCCAAGTAGTGATGATTATCACAGTTAGGTTTGTTTACCTAACCATGAGAAATTAGTAATGTGCACAATACCCCACTTGCCAGTGATTCAAGATAACCAAGACTTAATCCCTATAATATATAACTAGAAAACATTTGGGTATTGTAAAACATTTTTGAGAAAAAGAGAATGACTCACCTTGTTAGCATATAGTCTTGATTAAACAAGCATCTACTTTACAGATCTGAATCTTCTGATGATTAAGCATCTTGTTTGATTGTAAGTGTATAGTTTGGAGTTTTCTGATAGTTAAACATATGGTTTAACAGAGTGGAATACGTTTTAGTGTAAAACCATAACAAACCTAACGATGGTTACGAGATCAAGACCTTAACGAAATTCACAAAGTATAGTCTTTGTATAGACAGTGCTTTGGCATCCGTTTCAGAATCTTAACGAAATTCACAAAGTATAGTCTTTGTTTAGACAGCGCTTTGGCATCCGTTTCAGAATCTTAACGAAATTCACAAAGTATAGTCTTTGGCATTCGTTAGTTGGTTCCCGAATCGATTAGACAGAATATCGCATCGGTGATTATTGGTTAGAACACCAACGCATAGAGAGAGAAGAATAGAAGAAATGAGCAAAGAAAAATGAATCCTAAGCTTCCTATTTATAGGTAGGAAATATGAAATTTCTAGGAAATTTCATATAGCTTTTCTAGGAAGTTACCTATACATTTTCTAGGAAGCTTCCTACCCATATATATCTTCTTATACCTTCCTTGCACCTTCCTTTGATATTATCTATCTCATATATATTTATTTTCATGTATATCTATTTAGGTGTTTAATTTACTTACTTAATTAATCTTAATTAGCTTAATTAATCTCGCTTAGCTTAATTAATCTTGCTTAGCTTAATTAATCTCGCTTAGCTTAATTAATCTCGCTAAGCTTAATTAATCTCGCTTAGCTTAAATAATCTCACTTAGCTTAATTAATCTCGCTTAGCTTAATTAATCTTGCTTAACTGATTAATTAATCATACTTAACTTAATTAATCATACTTAACTGATTAATTAATCTTACTTAGCTGATTAAGTTTAACTTATCTATTAAGGTTTCTTAACCGCTAAGTTATCTTAACTACTAAGTTTACTTAACCACTAAGTTTTCCTTAATTATTAAGTTTACTTAATCGCTAAGTATTCTAGCTTAGTATTTCCCTGGTTACAAGTTCTAATTTCTAGCTACAATGGAACTCGTATTAGTGTATTACTCAATTCAACTTTAACGATAATCACGAGATCAAAACTCACAACGAATGACAAAGTATAGCCGTATACAGGCAGCACTTAAACATCCGTTGGATCAGTTTCAATCAATCGGATATAGTACCATGTCCGTGATTAGAGTTATTACCCTGATAACGAGCAGAGTTTCGGGTTTTAGAGTATAATACCCGAGCTATTACTTTGCTATAATAGAAGCTAAAAGAAGAAAAGAATTGAGCGACTTTCAATGGAACTCGAACTCCTTATTTATAGGGCTGGAAATGGGGCGTGTCGCGGCCCGCATAAACTCGAAGGAACATCTACACGGCCAGCGAGGAAGTCTAGGTCGGCTGAGTCATTAGAGGTTTCGACACGTGTCATGCCACGTGGCCTTGATCATTATCTGGTAGTTTGCATTGCTGTCGCCGCCCGCGTAAGCTTGGCTTAACTCTTACGCGGCCCGCGAGAGAACCAAAAATCTTGTTTTTCTTGATTTCTCCAAGCACGAAGGTATTTCGGGTCCGTTTCTCGCACTCGGGGTGTATTTAGGAGCGTTTAGGGTTACCTTAAGGGTCCTAGGAGAGTCGTTACATCCTCCCCACCTTGTTTTAAATCTCGTCCTCGAGATTTGGGCTACGATATTTCTTTTAGAGTTATGTTACGTCTTAGTCAATAAGAATAGTTTTAAGATGAATACGTGTTTTACAATAAATAGGGTTCAACTGAATTAGTTCAAGAAGTCGATGTCAAATGAATGAGATGAAATGATATAGTTTCCAAGGTGATTAGATTTGAGTCAAAAAGATATATGATCAATAGATGTGAATGTTTACAAGTTGTGAATGATTTTTAGAAACAATAGAATTCACTGTCAACAGAAAACTTACTTTGATTGTCAACTGAGGAAGTCTCAGAATCAACAAGCTCGAATGAAATAGAAGTACGAAAATGATTTGTCAACTATTGAATTATGATATGAGAAAAATCAATGGGTTGACATTTATCGAATTACAAGGATACACCGATATACAATAGTGTTTAGTGTATCATTGTCTTAACACATAGTTGTATTAAGACCACTTTCAAAGATGAGTCAAGCGAAAGGTATATATAGATTAGCTCATGCTACAAGTCTATACCGACGCCACAAGGTGTCGTAGTGACTGAAATAATAATAGCGGTGACTGGACGAGTTCACCGTGTTTTAAATCAAATGAAGTAAGTCCGAATGTTTGTTTCAAACAAATCTAGTAGGATTTTCGATTGAAATTGAAACAATTGAATAATGTTTTTCGATTGAAGATGATAAACCAATAAATATCACGAAAGGCTCGATTGATGCTGCAAGAACCATTAAGAGATACACTGAAATATGACATGAATTTGTATATCATTATCTTAGCACACGATTGTGTTAAGATTGCTTTTATAGGATAAACCAACAAAGCGGATTCAATATAAATAATTAAATTCGTATATGATGTGTGCAAACAAGATTAGCACAAGCTTCAATTTTGTGAAAACGTCACCACAAGGTGATTGTGATCAAAGAAATGATTTAATGAAGTCGAAGACCAAACAAGCCTGTTATGGTTCAAAGTAATTGAAGGGCTTGTTAGGATTAATTCGAATATAATGACCTTAATCTATCATACAGGACCTTGAATTGAATACGTATTGCGAGCAAGTTCAAACAATGGAACTTGGTTTAAACACAACGAGTTCATGTATCAATAAGAAAGTTCTGACATGGTTACAACAAAAACCATGTATACCATTCAAAAGAAAATCGAGTTTTTCAAGAAATTCATCGATTCGATATCAAAGAGTCATCGTTTTGCAAAAAAAACGCGGTTTATAATGCAAAGATCAAGTATAGCGGAACAATATTTGGGTTTTAATAAAACAACAAATTGGAATGAAGCCCTCCCATGGTCTTCATAATTCAAACTAACCACATGCGCAACAAACAATGCATGTGTGGATTTACAAGAAATGAAACAACCAATTAATTCGCGATTATGAAAGAAATCCTCATGATGACCATTAGGAGAGTAGAAATGCAAAAGTCTATTTACTATGTGCAGAGGTCTGAATTTTAACAAAAGGAATTTAAGAATTTTATCTGGAAATTTTGTGTGATAATCGTTGTTAAGTGAGATTACCAGGGAATGTCGAATAAAATGAAATAGGGGGATTGTAAAGGTATGTGACTTCTTTTGCAGTGTCAAGAATTGGATTAGACTATGCACCGATTGTTGTGAAATCTTGTTCTATCGTACCTCAGCAAGATTCATGTTGTTTGTAGGATCACGTGGCCAAGTGCTGCTTTTTTATTAGTAGTTCTTCCACTGACGGGATTCGCATTGGTGTCGTCACGCCCAATTATATTTTCCAAAGGTCTTGCCTTGAAAGTCGTGTGTGATATACTTCGACGTCTGTGGACGTATAATTTAAGTTTCATGTGTTTTCTTGTGCACTAGCACAACTTTACATGCTTCTTACTTGCTTTAATAGTTTATGGTAGCGCATTGGAAATTATTATACTTTTGATGGCATCCCAACTTAAAGGGTTTCCATTGTTTATATTGTCGCACGAGTTACGAGGTAGATGATTAAACGAAATAATGTTTGATATCGGAATTATAGATATATGCAAGAGATTCCTGATAAAGAAATCTAGAATTATTATTGACACTTATGTTCGTGATTTATTTTAAATTATCAACCGTTATGGCTTTTGGAATTCCTTATAGATATACATATCTATATAATCATACATACCATTCATAAGGTCAATGTATTTAACATATTGATTTTTCCAAAAACAAGTCAAACATCAGGTCATGGTACTATTTAGGGAATTTTGTCACTTGTTTGACATATTATACTCCTTCTTACCCGGTTCTAGCCGGAGAGGTAACCTCATCTTGCCCGGTTCTTGCCAGAGAGGTAATTATTATGTTTCCCATAAATAGTATTTTTTCAAGATTTTAAAAGTGCCTCTTTTATTAAGGCTTTCATCCAGAATCAAGGAAATTTGTATTCCCATAACATATCTTATTCTAGACCAAGTAGTATCAATAAACAAGAATTAACAGCAATTAAGTGTTATTGCTTATTTATTGTACTTTGCAATGTTCTAATCATTATTCTTACGGCATACCAATATCTATCACATTATACTTATACAAGTAATTAGCTCATCTTGAAGCTCATATTAAGGCATCTTTCTTAAGTTCAAGTCTAAATACTATCTTGAGTGCTACCAGAAAATATCAAGTTCCTAACTGTTCATTTAAACTTAGGTATTTTATTACAACACCTAATTGCCTAAACAAGTGGCTCTGATACCACTTCTGTAACGACCCCCGACCCCACCCTGGACGGAATCGGGAGTCGCGAACCAGTTCATTGTACCGGTGGTTATTTAGAAAAGTAGTGCAGCGGAAATTTCATCAGGGCCGTGAGTTAGGAAAAATATCAGAGTTTAGAAAACACCGGATTTTATTTATTAAATAGATGGGATAAAACCATGTTTTGAAAGGTAGCTTTAATATGGGATAAACCCGAATACATAAAACAACTTTTCTTAATTTAATTTAATTGATAAATTAAGCCACTTCTGTAAGCCTTTTGGTGCCGTATCCAACTCTTATTCCGATCTACTGTAATTACCTAAAACGCGTTTTAAAAACATTTGGTCAGCAGGAAATACTGGTGAGTTCATTCAGTTTGTACAAACATGACACATTGTTATAGATTACAGCATAAGAGCGATTACAATGGCTACTATCTTATTGTTATCTGGCGCCGTGTCACACCCTGGTGACGATGGTCATACCACTATTGGGTCCTTTCACCCAAGTAGTGATGATTATCACAGCTAGGTTTGTTTACCTAACCGTGAGAAATTACTAATGTGCACAATACCCCACTTGCCAGTGATTTAAGATAACCAAGACTTAATCCCTGTAATATATAACTAGAAAACATTTGGGTATTGTAAAACATTTTTGAGAAAAAGAGAATGACTCACCTTGTTAGCATATAGTCTTGATTAAACAAGCATCTACTTTACAGTTCTGAATCTTCTGATGATTAAGCATCTTGTTTGATTGTAAGTGTATAGTTTGGAGTTTTCTGATAGTTAAACATATGGTTTAACAGAGTGGAATACGTTTTAGTGTAAAACCATATCAAACCTAACAATGGTCACGAGATCAGGACCTTAACGAAATTCACAAAGTATAGTCTTTGTATAGACAGTGCTTTGGCATCCGTTTCAGAATCTTAACGGAATTCACAAAGTATAGTCTTTGTTTAGACAGCGCTTTGGCATCCGTTTCAGAATCTTAACGAAATTCACAAAGTATAGTCTTGGGCATTCGTTAGTTGGTTCCCGAATCGATCGGACAGAATATCGCATCGTTGATTATTGGTTAGAACACCAACGTATAAAGAGAGAAGAATAGAAGAAATGAGCAAAGAAAAATGAATCCTAAGCTTCCTATTTATAGGTAGGAAATATGAAATTTCTAGGAAATTTCATATAGCTTTTCTAGGAAGTTACCTATACATTTTCTAGGAAGCTTCCTACCCATATATATATCTTCTTATACCTTCCTTGCACCTTCCTTTGATATTATCTATCTCATATATATTTATTTTCATGTATATCTATTTAGGTGTTTAATTTACTTACTTAATTAATCTTAATTAGCTTAATTAATCTCGCTTAGCTTAATTAATCTCGCTTAGCTTAATTAATCTCGCTAAGCTTAATTAATCTCGCTTAGTTTAATTAATCACGCTTAACTGATTAACTAATCATACTTAACTTAATTAATCATACTTAACTGATTAATTAATCTTACTTAGCTGATTAAGTTTAACTTATCTATTAAGGTTTCTTAACCGCTAAGTTATCTTAACTACTAAGGGGCTGTTTGGTAGCCTCTGAATGGTCATTAAGAGGTTACCTCTTAATGGAACTATTAAAAATTTTACCAATAAGAAGGTAGAAGAATGTGACATGTGATGATTTACCATTCAGAGGTTACCTCTTAACCATTCAGACTTGAGGTTACCTCTTATTCATTCAGAGGTTTTAAACCATTAAGAGGTAGCATCTGAATGGTCATTAAGAGGCTACCAAACAGCTCCTAAGTTTACTTAACCACTAAGTTTTCCTTAATTATTAAGTTTACTTAATCGCTAAGTATTCTAGCTTAGTCGTTCCCTGGTTACAAGTTCTAATTTCTAGCTACAATGGAACTCGTATTAGTGTATTACGCAATTCAACTTTAACGATAATCACGAGATCAAAACTCACAACGAATGACAAAGTATAGCCGTATACAGGCAGCACTTAAACATCCGTTGGATCAGTTTCAATCAATCGGATATAGTACCGTGTCCGTGATTAGAGTTATTACCCTGATAACGAGCAGAGTTTCGGGTTTTAGAGTATAATACCCGAGCTATTACTTTGCTATAATAGAAGCTAAAAGAAGAAAAGAATTGAGCGACTTTCAACTGAACTCGAAATCCTTATTTATAGGGCTGGAAATGGGGCATGTCGCGGCCCGCGTAAACTCGAAGGAACATCTACGCGGCTCGCGAGGAAGTCTAGGTCGGCTGAGTCATCAAAGGTTTCGACACGTGTCATGCCACGTGGCCTTGATCGTTATCTGGTAGTTTGCATTGCTGTAGTGGCCCGCGTAAGCTTGGCTAAACTATTACGCGGCCCGCGAGCGAATCAAAAATCTTGTTTTTCTTGATTTCTCCAAGCACGAAGGTATTTCGTGTCACACCCCGACCACGTAGAACAACAAAACGTGGCAGAAAACGTCGGGGAGTGTTGTAACATAATCATTGTTTCATAACACAAGGAAATTGAAATATTGTTTTATTGATTAAAATAGTTACAATGTCTTGACAATCAAAGAAACATAACATAAATAACTAGTCTTGCATCTTTTATTATCACTAAGGCCCAAGTCCGCCTAAGTGTATCTTGATAAATCCTATGTATCATATCCTGAAACACATGTGAAAATAGGTACGTCAGCATAAAAATGCCGGTGAGATACATAGGTTTTGTGACAATAGGATTCATGACTTGTAAGTTTAGAAAAAGGTTGTTTAGCAAAAGTCAGTCATGAACCTTGTAAATTGATTTATTTTGTAAATCGTTTGAAAAACAATAAGTTCAGATAATATGTATAAATAAGAGAATAATGTATGGTTAAATGAATAACCAAGTAAAAATGAGTTTGTATAAGATAAGTTGTTTGTAAAACAATGTATTGTGAAAAGTATGTTGTTTATATAAAATGTTATACGTCTAAATTGAAATGATTCAAATAACGCTACGATATATAATACCATACAAGCACTTATATATAGGAAGTACCAGCGGCGTATCCACCATACTTGTATCGTATTACACATGCCTCGTTACTTAAATCACTTACCCAAACCAAACCACCAAAGTAAAATGTTTATGTAAAATCAAATGTCAAAATGTTTATGTGAAAACCATGTCTAATGTCTATGTTTAATGTTTATGTCTAATGCAAGTCATGTAATGTGTATATTAATGTCAAAATGTTTATGTCTAATGTAAATCGCGAATTGCGTATGTAAATGTCAAAATGTTTATGTATGGTAAGTGAAATATATCAACTAAACCATATGTAAAATGCACAAAAACAAGGTATTGAAGTAAAACATGGTTTAAATCAAAGTTATGTTTTGTGTAATAAATGCATGCAATACTGATATAAACATTTATGCGGTATTGTGAAAATTCATACATCCAAGCCTTGCGATAGTCGGATAACCCTTTTAGTAAAGGTTATCATAAAATGTATTCGGATTCGGTCATTCCTTCCATCCAAACAAACCCGAGATTTACAGGAATGGGATTTGTCAAGTCCTATGGTACCACTACCTACTACCGAGCGGCATGATCGGTGTTAATGAATGTACAGTATAGTTTAAACAACCCAAATATCATACCAAAATGTAAGCATAAAATGTAATGTAAAATAATGTACTAAGTACGCACACAATGGGCATACATAGCATAGAATGTAATGTAAAATAATGTACTAAGTACGCACACAATGGGCATACATAGCATAGAATGTAATGTAAAATAATGTACTAAGTACGCACACAATGGGTATACATAGCATAGAATGTAATGTAAAATAATGTACTAAGTACGCACACAATGGGCATACATAGCATAGAATGTAATGTAAAATAATGTACTAAGTACGCACACAATGGGCATACATAGCATAGAATGTAATGTAAAATAATGTACTAAGTACGCACACAAAGGGCATTGATGTGCGATAAAGTGTTATATATATTAGGTGTATATTTTAAGCCCTTTTTAACACTTATTTTTAGCCAAGTTTTAAATTTATAAAACACGATATTTTACTAACACTAAACACACATATGGGCAAGTGCACCCATCGTGAGCGTAGTATAGCGTTGGTAAGATACCGAGGTCGTCCAAGGACACAAGAGCTTTTAGTACCGGTTTATCCTCAACGTCTAATCAAAATAAAAAGGTTAGAAAAATGTTTTAAACTAAGAAAAATAAAAACTAACTAAAATGCTGAAAATAAAAATAAAATAAAAACAGATAGACAAGATGAATCACTTGGTTCCAACTCGTATCTAGTATAACCTTTGATTATTTCCGCACTTTTGCACATAATTAAGAGATTATCTTAGTTATTGTAGTAGGCCCCTCTTTTGAAGGTGACGTTACCCTCACCCCAGTAGTTTGAGTCAGCAAGGATACAATCCTAAAAGGGTGGATTATTGGAAGATAATGAATTAAGTTATTAATGCAGTATTGTGGTAGGCCCCGCTTTTGGCGGTGACGTTACCCTCGGCTAAGTAGTCTGAGTCAGCAGGGATACAGTCCTAAATAGCCGGGTTATAGTATTAATAGTAGTTAACTTATGAGGGGATCAAAGAGTTTGGACCCCCGCCATCCAATACCGTGAAGCATTGAAGGAGGTCCTACTAAATTTGACCCAGGTCCATTGCAGGACCTCTAAACGCTGAACAATGGCAAGACCTTTACCAAACTGTTCCCTTAACCCCCGACCAGGTAGCCAACATATCTCCATACAGACCGTGGAGATATGAATGGTGAAAATCCTTTATTTTATATAGACAGTAAAATAATGCCAAGACACCACGGACAAACGATAAGGAAAGATCACCTTCAACATAAGTAACTAGTTATTAAAGTCATTAATACAAAACCAAATAAAAAGTGCAAAAGATTAGAAATAAAAAGTATTATACTAGACACTTTGTCTTCACCAAGTGATGTAAGAGACTTAGGCAAACATGGCCTTGATTGTCAAGAACTCTTACGATCAATCTTGGATCCCGAGACGACTCACACACTCTATGATGGATAATGGATGATGGTGGTGGATGATGGTGTTGTGATGGTGGTGGGTGGTGGATGAAGTGTGAGAGAGGTGGTGTGCCAAGGGATGAGTTGAAATGAAACCAAGCACTCCTATTTATAGGCTGAACAGAAGGCTGGGCACGCCCCTGTGTCCGCTGGACACGGCCCCGTGCCTGTCTGACACTCTCTCTCTTCATTAATTGTAATTCGCAATTACAATTAATGCACCTGCTGTACTTTCGCCACGCCCCCGTGCTCACTGGGCACGGCCCCGTGGTGGGCAATAGAAACTTCTATAGGTTTGTCTTTTCTGCCGCTTCTTGGGCACGGCCCCGTGCTGGCTGAGCACAGGGCGTGTTCAGACTTCTGCCTTCTCTATTTTGCTTGGGAAGATGCCGTTGAGGGGTCGGGCAGTCCACTTATGTTCCTTTTCTTGTATTTATGTTGGATTTAGCTGTCTTTTTGCTTCTTTTGTGTTTTTGAGCTCATTTAATCCTGAAAATACAAAAGGAAGACAAAAACACTCTTTTTCCAATATTAGTACTTAAAAAGGGTTAGTTTTATGCCTCATTTGATGTAATTTATATGTTGCATTTTACACACATCAAATACCCCCACACTTGAACTTTTGCTTGTCCTCAAGCAAAACTCTTTAATATGTGGCTTACACTCCCAAATGGAATGGGTAGAAGAGAAGGTTTTGACTTGTCGTAGAGTGTTGGGAATCCAAGATCTTTTTGGGTTTTATTTTTATCTATTTACAATCCTATTCGTAATGATTTATTTAGAACGTTTCACAGGAGAAATTACTTATTTGGGCATAACATGCCTTTTTAAAATTCCATTTATATACAAGTTCACATACCTCACGGGAGAAATCACTCACACTCGGCCGAAGGTGTATTTTTAGTGAATCACTCTAGAGCAGCATGGAACTTACTCCTACCATAAGCTTGCCAAGCAATCAATCCTCCTCCTTTTTAACTTTTATACCTTTGTAAATATCAAGAGGACTTTGTGGGTGAAGGGTTAGGCTTGGGTTAAAGGTAGGTGGTTGGGTTAGTGGTTAGTGGTTAGTAGAAAAAAGGGTGAAAAAGCGTAACAAGTGTCGGTTTTCGTATGACTTTCTATTTTTGTAACTTTTTATTTTGATGAAGCTATTATTCAAACAAAGTTATTTTTGATGAACTTGTTTGTTTATTTTCTTTTGCTTCATCATCAACACATTTTTTTTTAACGATCATACGAAAAAAAAAACGAACTTGTTACTAAAACAAAGGGTTAAAAATAAAAAGGTTTTGGTGGGTAAAAAGGGTTTTTGGTTTGGGTGATGAAATGAAAAGGTTTAGGCTCAAAGGGGCTAACTAGGGGGATTTTTGGGTAGGTGGTAAAAGAAAAATAAAAATAATGGTGTAGAAATAAAAAGGGTTAGTCCTAATGCCTCCATCATTTACTTACTCGGGTTTAAGTTGATAAGGACCGGGAATGTATCGTCATGGCAAGTTCTAGAGTCGTAAGAACCAAGCGGCTATTCACACAAGAAACGAAAAATGAGCATTTAGTTTAATAATATGTAATTGTATGCTCAATAAAGGCTCAAAACTCACTTTTGTGGGAATGGGTTTTTATGTGATCAAGTATATATAATCAAATTTTAACTAAGTTTGCCATGCCTTTTCATAATTTTCTTATGTTGGTTCTTTTTATCACTACGCTATCGGTTGTAAATTTGTAAAAATATAACCTTTTTGAGAACTTGAATTTCCCGAGTTAAACCTAGACAAGTAAGAAAAAATGAAATTTTTGAAAAAATTTGGGGTGATTAGCGGTTCCAATAGAGTTTTGTGTAAGGCTTGTATTTAGGACTTGCAAGATTCAAGGTTTTAGTATCCCCCCCACACTTAAATTACACATTGTCCTCAATGTGTCCCAAAAATAAATTTTTAGGTTGATTAGCTGTGTAAAATGGTGTTAAAAGCAAAGATTTATGTTACTGGCAGTCTGGACACGGCCCCGTGTCCACTGGACACGACCCCGTGGCGAACTGCCAGTAACGAAAACTTACAGAAGGTGAACACGGGGGCGTGTTGATTAGGCACGGCCCCATGTCTGACAAAAATCTGCAGGATAGTAACCAAACAACAGGTCTGGGAGGTGAGCACGGGGGCGTGTTGGCTGGATACGTCCCCGTGTGGACAGTCTGTAAGCCTGAAAAACAGGTTTCTTCCCCTGGTTTTTCCATCCTGGCCCTATAAGTGTTGAGGCTTAGCACTCCAAGCCTTGGTTTGTACCTGTTTCATCACTTAATACCACACCAAGCAACACAAACATCCTACATTACCATAGTTAATTGTTCCAAGCATAAAGTAGAAGAAAAATAAAACAGAAAATAAAAGAGGTCAAGGAAAGTAAATTGTTCAACATTTGGAACTCAGGCCACCAATTGTTCAAGATCAAAAAGGGACTTAAACCTATGGGCTCGCCATCAACCTGGTCCTGCTCCTCCAAACTCCCTACTCCATGTCCTCATCGCTATCATCACCTCCATCCCCATGCCCCGCCATATACTCCCGGATGCTTTCGATATCGTCTTGTATATCGTTGATGTTGCGTTCAATAGCTCCGACCCGGTGGTATGTGTTGTTGGCGAGGTTGTAGGCGTTCCTGGTACACATAAGGTTTTCCTGCATAAGATCATGTAAACTTTGAAAGTTAGGAAAACCGCCTCCTTGTGAGGAGGATTGACCCGGATCACCATGAGGTTGATACTGGTAGTGGGGAGGTGGTGCGTGAAGAACTAGGGCCTCCTGCGGGTTCCATGCATAGCCTTGCGTCCTTTGGAAGCTCACCGTTCCGTCTTCCGCCTCATAAAGTAAGTTCATGGCTCGGCAAATGTGGTAGTCAACTCGTCCCGACCATGGGCTTCTTTCAAAGGACCTTGGAATTCGCGTGTAATGCTTGAAGAGACGGTACACCCAACCTCCGAAGAAGATAGGCGTTGGAGCGCGAGCAAGGCGGTTGAGATGCATGTTTCGTAACAGGAGATATGGAACATCGAGGGGCTTCTGGTTGTGGATACAGTGAAGGACAATCAAATCTTTCAACCCTACAATGCCGCTACTGTCGTGACGTTGGTTAAGAGAGTAGGTGAGAATCCAGTGAATGTAGCGATAGAGCGGATCCCTTAGCTTCGTACTCTTGGTGCTACGAGGGTTGTAGATTCCTTCACCGATTTGAGCCCATGCGGCTTGTCGTTCATTTTCATCCAAGTCTCGTAATCCCCCGGTATTTTCTTCGTTTCCCGATTCTTCTTCCTGGTACAGTCCTATTATAGCTCCAAACTGTGCCATAGAGATCGAGTACATTGTCCCACCACACCGAAATGCAACCCCTTCATTGTCGAATGGGTCACACCTTGAAGTGAAGGTAAAGGTACTGTAGAACTCCATGGTGCATTGATGCACCGACCGAAGCCTAGTGTTTAATGCAACAGCTAGCGGTCCTGTAACGATGTTGTTGAATCGGTCCAGCTGGTTTACCAAGGTTAACAGGTCCGTGCAAGCTCTCCTGGGGTACTCCTCGGGTCTTGTTTGAAGTATCTCGTACCTTGCCCTTGCATCGAGCTCACTTGCATTGAACCTTGTGAACTTTTCCATCTGAAAGAATACACCAAAAGTTAGCACGAAACAATGAGATTTTTAAAGAAACTGCAAACAGCGGCTGGACACGGCCCCGTGTTCAGCGGGCACGGCCCCGTGTCCAGACGTCTGTAACCCAAAAACTACATTTTTCGACCCGGTTTCGAAAACTTGAAAATTTTTGGTCCAATAGGTGCGGTTTCCCCCGAAAATGAAACCCTAAGTGCTGTTTTTCCCAAAATATCCCGTTTACCCTATCAATTTTATCTTTTTCGGTTCAAGAACAAGGGTTTGGGGTTTTTGTAAGAAATCGGGTGAATCTATGAACAATACAAGTATATTTACTTCCTTTAACACTATTCTAACTAAATGCAAACAGATCTAAACAAAAATTTGAGGTTTGATCCGGATGAACTTCAAGAACCCTAGATTTTTCCCCAAATTTTTGGTGATTTAACTACATGCAAGTAATTAATCTAACTACTAAGAGTGATAGAATCATACCTTGATGATGTTAGATCGATAGGAGACGTTGAAATTTTGCGAAAAATCGCCTGAAACCAGAGCTTTCGCGGGGAAACGGGGCGTGTGGAATGAAGAAACTGTTTTGAAATAGGGGATTTATCCCGACTGCAGCGCGAACACGGCCCCGTGTCCAGCGGACACGGCCTCGTGCCGAGCAAGCTTTTTTTTTTTTTTTTTTTTAGTGCTCGTGTGAGTGCCCCATTTTTCCCATAAGCTATGGTTAGAAAACTTACCGCTTCATTTTGTTCTCTCAATCGTTCGTAACTTACCAGGCATGATGTTTTTATTCCTCCACCGTTTGAAGCGAGATCTCTTCTTCTTCATCCTCAATGAATCCTTGATAGAGTTTCAACCGTTGGCCATTGACCTTAAATGGTGGTCCATTTCGAGATTTAATTTCTACTGCACCGTGTGGAAAAATATGGGTGATGGAAAAGGGTCCTGACCACCTAGACTTTAATTTACCAGGAAATAATCGAAGTCGTGAATTAAACAAAAGAACTAGATCTCCTACCCGAAATTCATTAGGTTTAATATGTTTGTCATGAAAATTTTTCATTCTTTCCTTATAAATTTCAGAGTTTGAGTATGCATAATTCCTAAGCTCGTCTAATTCATTTAATTGACAAAATCGATTTTTACCAGCAAATTCTAAATCCAAGTTTACATTTTTGATTGCCCAGTAGGCTTTGTGTGCAATTTCTACTGGCAAATGACAACTTTTTCCATAGACTAGCTTATACGGGGTTGTACCTATTGTTGTTTTATAAGCAGTTCGAAAAGCCCATAAAGCATCGTCTAACTTATCAGTCCATTCCTTTTTATTTAACCCTACGGTTTTTTCGAGTATTCGTTTTAAACCTCTATTAGTCACTTCGGCTTGTCCGTTTGTTTGAGGGTGATATGCTGTTGAAACCCGGTGATAGACCCCATATCTTGTTAAAAAAATTTCAAGTTGATGGTTGCAAAAATGGGTACCTCTATCACTTATTAAAGCTTTAGCTGTGCCAAAACGAGAGAATAATTTTTCAGAAATCTTACCACGACTCTTCCATCATTTGTTGGAAGTGCCTCGGCCTCGGCCCATTTAGACAAGTAATCTACTGCCACAAGTATATATTTGTTTCCTTTCGATGGTGGGAAAGGTCCCATAAAGTCGAGTCCCCACACATCAAAAATCTCACAAACAAGAATGCCATTTTGTGGCATTTCGTTTTTGGAAGAAATATTACCTGTTCTTTGGCAAGCATCACATGTTTTTACAAGACTTTGGGCGTCTTTGTAAATGGTTGGCCAATAAAATCCTGAATCGAATACCTTTCGTGCGGTACTAGCAGCACCATGATGTCCTCCGTATGGACCTTCATGACAATGGCGGAGAATTCTTCGTGCTTCACTATCATGTACGCATCGTCGGATGAGTTGGTCGGCACACATTTTGAAAAGATATGGATCTTCCCAAAAGTAGTGTTTCACATTGGCAAAGAACTTTTTTCTTTGATGATGTGGCCATCCTTTTGCGACTATACCGCTAGCTAGGTAGTTAGCATAGTCGGCGTACCATGGTTCTTCCTTGTATTCCACCATCTCCAGGGACTCAGTAGGGAATTTTTCGCTGATTTGCTCGTCCCTGGTTGCCTCTAAAGCTGGGTCTTCTAAGCGTGAAAGATGATCTGCTGCGGTATTTTCTGCTCCTCTTTTGTCCTTGATTTCAATGTCAAATTCTTGGAGGAGTAGAATGTAGGACCGGTTTTGACTCCGAAACGATTGCGAAACGAACGTGAAACGTGCGGAATCCGTACACGAACGCGACCTAAACACACATGACGTAATATAAACGTGATTCTTTGATAAAATCTGATAACGTACAAGAACCGTGAATCACTTGGAGTACTTTCTCTCTCTAGACTCTCTCTCTAGATCTAGAGTTCTCCAAAACACAAATGAGCCAAAAGTCTCTAATCTAAACATAAAGCTCCTATTTATAGGCCTTGGCTTTTAATGAGATTTCTCATAATTACAATATTGCCACCTTGCCTTTTGCCTAGATATTGCATCATAACGACTCGTTTTCTTCTGTTTCTTGCTACTGCTCGGATTGACGAAGGCTATAGACATAAATGCACTAACAGACTCCCCCTTGGATATTGCCGCAGTCAATCTCGATCATTGAGTCAAACTCGTAGCGTTTTCTTTTTCTCTTTTAGTCTTCTTGAACAGAATCCCGGTGGATCTGTCTTCAGCTTCAGCTTCTCCTTTATGTAGACTCTTTTCTTTATCAGGCTCCCCCTTTCGTCAAGCTTCTGTGCTTTAGGGATCGACACCTTGCTTTTCGATTACAAGCTCCCCCTTGCTTTGAGCTCGTCTTCAGACTCCCCCTTAGACTCAGCTTTCGGGATCGTAGTCTGGAATCTCATCTGCAATCACTCAAACATTTATAAGTAACAGCATTTCAAATTTCAACTATTCAGGAATTGTAATCTGGCAATTCAATCTTTCTAAATTTCACTCCCCCTGTCAACAATCTTTACAGATTTGGCAGTATTAAGTATCCAAAATCCCTCACAGTTAATCATCCAAGTCCAAACTAATGACCTTGGAGATATCACAAACTGTTTTTGAAATTTTTGAATTTAATTCAAGTTTCAATTTAATGAACTTGTTTTATTTTCAGAAACATAATCAGCTTACTTAGATTTTGAAACTCAACACTCAGACATCGGTTGTCGAAAATAAAGCAGAATCAAAAATCTTTTTGTATTTTCTGAAAATATAAAGCAATAAAGAAATATGTACAAACATATTTACAGACAATATTTTTGTTTGAGTATGCATTAGAGGATCATATCAGTTTTTGACAAGTCACAAGTACCGTTGAGCTTAGTTACACATTAAGAATTAAACAATTCACTTAGATTGTCGATATACTGATCCTCTTAAATTTTCACACAAAGTTCAACTTAATCAGGATACGAATTAGATGTCTTAAGAACTTAAACTCATTCATGTATCCCACCTCTTGAATATACTCCCGTATCCAGAATCCCAATAATCAGTCTTACAGGTGAGTATACTACAATGATATCTGTATATAAATTAGGTATGCGAGGGCCGAGGGATCTCAGGTCGATACTTCCGTATACGCAGAGAGATATCAGCTTCGACTTTACGGTATGTCCCCTTTAGAGGATCTTTTTGCTTACAACAGCAGCGACTATCAATTTTATTGTTTCATCGGCATGCTGAGGGTTTAATGCTATGTTTCAAGCATTGCAGAAAGTATTATTCAAGGACTAGGTCAGAACTACCGTTCAGCAGAAGTCCCGGAATAATACCCCAGACATCATTGAGTATAAAGACCTAGTATATCAGATTATGAGACCTTTCAAACGAGATTTCAGGGGTTACCTATATATCCAAGTAGTGTTCCCCACGAAATAAGTAAGTTTGAATTTAGGTTTATATCCCGAAAAAGTTTACTAAATGTATAAAAATCTACCGACACATCCACGGTGAGATCGTTTAACACATTTAAACTTACCATTTCTTTAGCGTACTGTAACTGTCTACTGATGTACTATCATTTCCTCTTTTTACGCAAAAACTCAATTTTTGAATTTTATCATGTTTTTGACTTTTTCAAATTTTCAAATGTTTTTGTATTTTCTAACAATATATCTCCCCCTAAAATGCAAAACCATTTAAAGAAAATTTGACAACCAACACTGATAGCTTTGTCTCTCCATCCATTTTCTGCTTCAAGTGCTCTGATTTGCAGAAAATATAACGTACCCCCATGATTTACAACCCATTGATCTTAACAGTTTGAAAACCGTTTTTCAATCTGATGAAAGTAATCATGTTTGTTCAGCCGTGAAGGTTTCGGCGTATTCAATCAACACATATTTTTGTATTTTTCTGTTTTTGACAAGAATTAAAAACAAACATATTTTTGGTTTTTCAAGTTTTTCAATTTTTAGGGTTTTTGAAATATTGTTTATTTATTTACAGAAAACATATAAACTTCCTGTTTCAACCAACACAGGATCCAGCAGCAGCCTCTCCTTGTTGTCCATGTGCCAGGCTGCTCCAATTTCCAATTTTACAATCTTCAGAATTTTTGAGCACCTGCACATTCAACTAACTGAATTACTTGAACAATTTAGCCCAGGTCTGTTGAACCTTAGGCATTTCAACACAATAATTTTCATTCAATGCTGGAAATTCTTTGTCATTTTTCACAAAAACTTTCTCAATTTTAACTTCAACTTTCTCATCTTTTACCAAATCAACATGTTTCTTAACACTCCATGTTTGACCTTTTGGTGTTCCTCGTTTGTAAAAATATGAAACTTTTTGAACATTTTGATTTTGAACAACAACTCTTGGTTTCCAAAACTCTTGAGGTTTTGTCATATCAACAGTTGTTTTCCAACTTTGTGTTGTTCTAAATCTGTGCGTGTGAGAATTCCAGATCTGTCTAGAATCGAACCTATTCGGGTCTGATTTCCAGTTTTGATTCGAAGCAAACTTGTTTGTGTTGTACCTCCAAGTTTGTTTTGAGTCAAATCTGGTTGACCTTTGTCTCACATTCTCATATTTTTGTTTCTCAGCATCAATCTTCTTTTTGTCAACATCCACAGGTTTTAGATTAGGACACTTGCGTGCAAGATGTCCTTTTTGATCACATTTGAAACATGTTCTCATGGACACATCTTTGACCTGTGGTTGTTGCTTTTGCTTTTGAGCAAAGAATTCGTCATTAGACTGTCTCATTTTGAGTTCTTTTTCTTTTTCTAAACTGCCTCCTTGAACAAAAGTCATTTTTGCCTGAAAATTTGGCATTTCATTTTTGTTTCGATTCTGTTTCTTCTTATAACCCAACCCAGCCTTCATGTTCTTCTTTTTGAAACCAGGTTTGTTATACGAACCTTTATGACTCTTACCAACAAACTTTGAAATCTCAGACTTCTCAATCTTAACCATTTTGAAAACTTTGTCAACCTTTTCTGAAATCACATTCTGAATCGGGAATACAACATCTAAGAACAATTTGTCTGATCCAATCATGGTATAAACCAATCCCTTTGAATCATCATTCAAATTTTTCTCGGATTTTGTGTTTTTCAGATATCCATCATGAAGATTTCCTTCATCTTCATCCTGTGATTCAGATTTACCTGTATCAACTGACTCTTCTTTCAACACACTTTCAACGACTTTACCTACCACCTCTGAATCATGAGACTCATCAGATTTGGAATAGGTTATGTCAATATTGTCTGGCAATTGCTCTACCATGTTGAAAGCTTTTTCGACCTTTTCCTCATCATAAAATGCAAATTTTCCCGGTGGTGGAACTTGATGAAACTCTGAACCAATACCTTTCTTGTTCTGCTCAGACTCACCCTCACCCGGTTTTATATTGAAAATTCGTTCAAGCACATATGACGACACGTGATAACTCTTTAATTTGTTGTTATCCTGTTCTAAATCAGCAATCTGTCGCTTTAGCTTAGCAACATCCTCAATATAGGAATTAACAACATCTTGTTTTATAGAATACATTCGTTTAAGCTCTTTGGTTGTTTCAGGCATATAATTCATTCTAGATTGAGCATATTTCATTTCATCTTTTACTTTATCATATGACTCTTTTGTAATGTGATATGATAATTTCATTGAGTCATATTCCTTTTTCATTTCTTGATAAGCAATTTCTTTTTGTTCACATTCATTTTTCATTTTCAAAACATTTTCTTTCAAAATTTCATTTTCCTTTTCTAATTTGTTACATTTTTCTGAAAGTTTCTCATCATTTTCTTTAAAAACTTTTTCTTTTTCTAGCATTTCTTTGCATTTTTCTTTGAAAATCTTTTCAATTTTTGTGAACTCAAGATCTCTTGTTCTAAATTGCTCATCTTTTTCAGTACAAGTTCTGCACGGTTCCATGCATTTCTTGCATTGTTCAACAGTTTTCAAAATTTCAGAGTTAGAATTTACCTCAATGATTGGCACTTCGGTGTTTTCAGCAACCTCTGTCTGCTTATCAACATTCTACTTCTCTTCAACACCGACTTCATCACCAACATTATCAGCTTCCTCATTCTCATTCTTTTCTTCTATCTGCTGTTCTTCAGTAACAACTTTTTCAACCTCTTCAATCACAGCAACTTCTTCACTTTTGATTTCATTCACAGCTTCAACTTCAACAGTTTCTGTTTTAACCTCTTCAGCATCTTTCTTCAGATTTTTCACCATTTCTTCAACATTCTTCTTCATCTTCTCCTCATCCCTTTTTCTCAGACACGATAACATAGCATATCTGATCTCCTTTTCAAATCTCTTAACATATGTGTCATCTTTCATTACATTTCTGTAGTATTCAGCTCTCAACGGGACTTTGAGAAGAACATCATCGAAGATTATGTCTTTCTTGGGAACAACCGGTTCTCCTTCTCTGTTATAATAGCATTCTCTCTTTTTATCCCATCTTTTGCTACCGACAGCCATCTCATACTCCTCTTGCATGTCATCCATTCTGTTGTAGACCACGTTTCTTTCTCGGTAGGTCTTCTCACTCAAGATCTCTTCTCGAGTTTTTTCTTTGATCTCAACTTTTTCTTCATGGACTTCAGTAGTGTCTTTGTCTTTGTTTTCATCTTGAATCTTAGCAACAAAAACAAACTTTCTTTCTTCTGTCATAGCTCTCCCTTGAGCTGTTTTACGAACATTCTCTAACCGATCTTCTTCTGGACAAACTGTACTCCAGTCAAATCCTTCATCAGGATAGATTACTGCATATGCTCTTGATTTTTCTCTCGGCTTATCTTCGATCAACTTTGGTTCTTCTCTGCTTCGATGGTAAATCGCCTTTCGATAATAATCATCGTTGAAAGGACGTTCACTTCCTTCAGCAACTTCAGAGTTTCTGCATTCTCTTTTGAAATGACCCTTTTGCTTGCATTTGAAGCAGGTCACTTTGGATTTGTCGAATCCAAGCTTTGTTGAAGCACCTCCAAGCGATTGTTTCCCGGTAATCTCCATATACCTCTGAGCTCTTCGGATACAACTAGCTAAACACCAACGGATGTCAATGAGCTCCATCTCTTCCGGATCAATCTGGTCATAGTCTTCTTTGGTCAATTCAGAATTTCCTATTTTTCCAGCTACTAGACCTTCATATGACTCCAGAACAGATGCAAGGAAACTCATTTGCTGCTTCGCTGCATTTATGCTCATTGCAGGAGAATTCTTCAATTTAAGAGCAATGTTGCACAAAATTTCTTCAGAATCATCAGAATTTGTCTTTGAAGATGAATGATATCCAGAATGATGACTTGTTGACATTGTTGGTGGTTCTTTCATCTTTTCACCACTAAATGCTGTTTTTGGTGAACCAATGCCTTTATCAGAAAGCACACTGCTTTTGTAGTACAAGCCAACGTTCTGTTGATGTGAAGAATCAGTCATCTTGTTTTGCTTTTGTAGCTCCAGATCATGACTTTCAATCTTTTCAAACAAAGCATCAAGAGTAATTGTATCATACAAAGCATCATTTTTCAAAATAAAAACAAACGTTTGCCACTGATCAGCTCGTGGTAATGCTTCAATCACTTTGTCTATCAATTCCTCTCTTGTTTTATTTATCTCTAATCTCTCCAGCTCAATTTTAAGATGACAGAATCTCTCAATCATTTGCCTCACCGACTCTCCTTTTATGTTATCAAACAGATCAAATTCTTTCTTTAATAAAGCGATTTTGTTCTTTTTAATCTGTTTACCCCCTTCAGCTTTAACACGTAAAGCTTCCCAGACAGACTTAGATGACCCATCATGAGTTAATAAAGCAAAAATATCATTTCTGATTGCCGACTGGATCAATGCTATCATTCTCTGTTCAGCTCCGTATTCAGCTTTATCTTCTCTAGAAAACTTCTTGAACACAAGATCTTCGCCTTTATCGTCTTTTGGTTTTTCATACCCATACTCCAAGCAAAACCAGCTTTCATGAGCATACGCTTTCGCCCAGTTGATGAAACGTTCTTTCCACCAGGTATAATCCTCAATGCTATCAAGAGTTGGTGGCTTTGAGTGAGTTCCATAAAAATTATCATGCTTGATGTTCTCATTTAGCACCTTAGAAATGGTTTTTGGTGTAATATTTGTAGCCTCAGACGATTCGGTTGCGAACGCGTTGTAAAACGTATTGAAAAATTCCTCAGCCATAATGCAAACCTGGACAACACACAAACACAATCAGTTTAAAGGTTTTTTCAATTAACTGAAACAAACTGGTACTCGAACTAATGATTTTTTGTGTGGACTGAACGTTGACCAACTGTACGGACTGATATGACCCGGAATAAATTCAATTGACCTGACCCTTCAAAATCTTTGAACTCCAAACCATATGAACTGGACAATTATCACGCAGCTTGACCACACAAAATGACTTGACCAATCAAACGTATTAATCAAACCGTGCTCCAAACCTTGTGACCTGATTACCGACAAGTGACAACTGACAAACTGATATATCACTACACTATTTCAGCAAACACTTTTGCAAATAACCGACAACAACAATGTATATCTAATTCTGATTGTGATTGGATTTGATAGGGCCGCACCCACTAACCCAACAACATGATTGGGCCGCCAATTTCCACTAAACCAATACTGATTGGACTGATATTTTGGTTGTAAAAATATGATAGGGCCGAAAATACCACTAAAAATGATCACATGTAATATCCACTAAACCAACAATTTCACATGAGCTGATGAAAACTTGTGCCGACAACAATTTTATCAATTTTATCCTTAGTGGGTCGGTGCACAGTATACAAACAGAATCAAACAAGGTATTAAATCGATTTTAATTGGACCTTTTAATCAATTAGTCGGTGACTGTTTAAGCTATGTTTGTCAACCTTATCAAATTCGACAACACCAATTTCAAAACAATCTAATTGGACCTCAAATACAATGGCTGACACTATATCTCGAGAATCGGCAGAAACAATTCACGTGACTGATACACAGCAGGTCACACGCAAACTTGACTCCTTTTAATTTGATTGAATTGAGACACTATATCGACAATTCACATGTACCGACAACTGAACAATCACGAGAACACTTTCAAACTGTAACCACTTCAAACAGACAGGATCCTTCAAACAGTCAGGTGCTTGATTTCAAACTGTCACGTTCTCAAACGGATAACTCTCAAACTGTCATGTCCTCAAACGGACATCAATTTCAAACAGTCACAGGTTCAAACGGTCAGGTCTGTTTCAAACGGTTATATGCTAGTTCAAACGATAGTTCAAACGGGATGTCCTCTTTCAAACGGGATGGACAGTTTCAAACGATAGTTCAAACGGGAGGTTCACTTTCAAACGATAGTTCAAACGGGACGACCTCTTTCAAACGATGTCGGACACAAAAACTCAGATTTCTCCTAAACGGCTAGGAATTAGGATCTGAAACTTGGTAGGATTGTAAATCAAGTGTTTTCGCACAACATATCAAAAAATCAGACGATTTGGACCGTAGAAACCTGTTCAATTTGATGAAAATCAGTGAAAAATATGAAAAAGATGAAGAAGTAGATGAAATCCGGATCTGAAATCGATGAAAACACCAGTAGAATTGTGTGTTGGATCAGTGCAATCGAGCTCCTGCTCTGATACCACTTGTAGGACCGGTTTTGACTCCGAAACGATTGCGAAACGAACGTGAAACGTGCGGAATCCGTACACGAACGCGACCTAAACACACATGACGTAATATAAACGTGATTCTTTGATAAAATCTGATAACGTACAAGAACCGTGAATCACTTGGAGTACTTTCTCTCTCTAGACTCTCTCCCTAGATCTAGAGTTCTCCAAAACACAAATGAGCCAAAAGTCTCTAATCTAAACATAAAGCTCCTATTTATAGGCCTTGGCTTTTAATGAGATTTCTCATAATTACAATATTGCCACCTTGCCTTTTGCCTAGATATTGCATCATAACGACTCGTTTTCTTCTGTTTCTCGCTACTGCTCGGATTGACGAAGGCTATAGACATAAATGCACTAACATAGAATCCACCTAATCAAACGTGGTTTTGCGTCTTGCTTTTTGAAGAGATATCGAATGGCTGCATGGTCTGTATAGACTATAGTTTTAGAAAGAACAAGATAAGAACGAAATTTATCAAAAGCAAATACCACAGCTAGTAATTCTTTTTCAGTTGTTGTGTAATTTTCTTGTGCATCATTAAGTGTTTTACTAGCATAATAGATTGGGTGGAAATGCTTTTCTTTTCTTTGTCCCAAGACAGCTCCAACTGCAAAGTCACTAGCATCACACATGATTTCGAAAGGAAATTTCCAATCAGGCGCTATCATGATAGGTGCATTGACTAACATTTCCTTTAGGGTTAGAAATGCTTGATTGCAATCCTTGTCAAAGATGAATGGAGCATCTTTTTCAAGTAATTTCGTTAGAGGCCTTGAGATTTTTGAAAAGTCTTTGATAAACCGTCTATAAAATCCGGCATGCCCTAGGAAACTTCTGATAGCTCGTACGGAGGATGGAGGTGGTAATCTAGAAATGGTATCTATTTTGGCTAGATCCACCTCCATTCCTTCGCTTGAGATCTTGTGACCGAGTACTATTCCCTCCGTTACCATGAAATGGCATTTTTCCCAATTAAGGGCGAGGTTAGTTTCCTCACATCGGGATAGCATTCGTTCAAGGTTATCGAGGCATTGGTCATATGAATCCCCAAAGATAGAAAAGTCATCCATGAAGACTTCCATTGTCTTTTCTATCATGTCATGGAAAATAGCTACCATGCAACGTTGGAATGTTGCTGGGGCATTACATAGACCAAATGGCATGCGTCGATAAGCAAAAGTTCCATAGGGACATGTGAACGTTGTCTTTTCTTGGTCTTCGGGCGCTATCGGGATTTGAAAGTAACCTGAAAAACCATCCAAGAAACAGTAAAATTTATGACCGGATAATCTTTCTAACATTTGATCAATGAAGGGTAAAGGAAAGTGATCCTTTCTTGTTGCTTCATTTAATCGTCTATAATCTATACATACTCTCCATCCTGTGACGGTTCTTGTTGGTATTAGTTCAATCTTTTCGTTAGTTATTACCGTCATACCTCCTTTCTTTGGAACTACTTGGACGGGACTTACCCAAGGACTATCTGAGATAGGATAGATAAGTCCGGCGTCAAGTAGCTTGATGACTTCGTTTTTAACCACTTCTTGAACATTTGGATTTACTCGACGTTGTGGTTGTATGACCGATTTGTAGTCATCATTCATCAAAATTTTGTGTGTGCACATAGAAGGACTAATTCCTTTTATGTCTACAAGTTTCCAAGCTATTGCGTTTTTGTGTTTTTTCAAAAGATTAATTAATTTTTCTTTTTCTAAGTTATCTAATTTAGACGAAATAATTACAGGTAAATTACCATCTTTGTCTAGAAAAGCATATTCCAAACCTTTTGGAAGTTCTTTGAGCTCAAGTGGTGGGTCTTTAGGAGACTCCTTATTTGTTTGCTCATTTCGATCAAGAACTTTAAAAGTTTGTTCTATGGCGACCTCTTCTTCAATGAAGTGGTCAATCTCTTTACTTGTATCGGGTGGTTCATCTTCATCTTCAATTAGGTGGTCATTATTGCCGAAAGGATATTTCATTGATCGTTCGAGATCGACATTTCTTTTAAATGCCCCTAATTGAAGAGGTAGATTGTTGAACTTCCGGTTTTTCAAAGCTTCGTGAGTTTTTACAAATGGTCGTCCCAACACTAGAGGAGCGTCATCGAGGATGACAAAGTCGGTCGGGATTACCATTTGATTTGTTTGAACCAAGACATCTTCAACTATACCGATTGATTTTATTACTTTCCGATTGGATAGAAAAATGGGTATTTGAAGTGGAGAAAAATCACTAATACTTAATTTTTCAAAAATGTAATTAGGCATGATGTTAACACAAAGATCTTTATCGATTGTGACATTACTAATAAACGAATTCTGAAAGAAACATGGAACCGGTGTTATGTTAATTTCAAACGGGTCTTCTTTTATTAGTGAAGTTTGATCATTAGTTAACTTAACACTTACCGTTTCGTCAATTTTAGTGTTAGTATTTAACTCTTTTAAAAACTTAGCATGAGTGGGTACTAAACAATGATTTTCGAAAGAAGGTGACAAGAGATTAATTTCTTCAAAATTAGACTCTTCTTGAATTTTAACGTTGTCGGACTCACCTTTTTCGTTGTTTAACTCATGTGTCGGTTTTTCACTTATTTGTTCTTCCATTTTTACATTTTCAGTTATCTCTTCTTTTTTTAATTCTTCTCTAGCGCGGGACTCCTTTTCCCTTGCGCGAGCTTCTTTTATACATCGATCGATAACTCTGATGTGTTCTAATATCCTATCGGTTACTTCGGTTATAGAAAAAGAATCCGAATTTTCTAAGCTTGAATCCGGTTGTTCGACCCTTTGTTCCTCATAATACTCATATGAAGTCGATGGTTCGCACCACTGTTCCTCATTGTAAGCATATGATGGATAAGGTTCGTAATTTTGTTCTTCATAATACTCATATGAGGTGGGTTGTTCACGCCAAGGTTCCTCATAGTAAGCATATGAAGGTGGTGGCTCATATCTTGGTTCCTCAAAGTATGAGTATGAGGGCTCATACCTTGGTTCATCAAAATATGAGTATGAGGGAGGAGGTTCATACCTTTGGTCTTCATAGGATGTGTATGAAGTTGATGGTTCGTACCGGGGCTCCTCATAGTAGGTGTATGAATTGGATGGTTGATATGAGTGATTATTTTGAATCGAGCGTGCATTACGACAATTAGTGCAATAATTACCCCTATAATCATCCTCCTCATAGGTGTAGTTGTAACCTCCTGAGTATTGATCCATAAGAATCACTCAGCAGACCACAACCGAGTCTCGAGATCAGAAAACAAAAAGAAAAACGGAAACAGAAGCTGGACACGGCCCCGTGTTCAGTGAGCACGGCCCCGTGTTCAGGATCTGTATCTGGGCTTTTTAATTAAAGTTACTGATTTCGTTGAGCATGGGGCGTGTTCAGTGAGCACGGCCCGTGTTCAAGCTACTGTTACTGGGTGTTTTTATGAAAATGTGCAGCACGGCCCCGTGTTCAGCGAACACGGCCCCGTGTACAGGTTACTGTAAATGCAAAACTAAACTAAAATGCAGAAAAATGTGCGCGCGTTTTGAAAAGGTTTTGAAAAACAGATTAGGCCGTCGATTTTAAGCTTTCTTAAAATCCTTGTGTCCCCGGCAACGGCGCCAAAAACTTGATGTGCGATAAAGTGTCGTATATATTAGGTGTATATTTTAAGCCCTTTTTAACACTTATTTTTAGCCAAGTTTTAAATTTATAAAACACGATATTTTACTAAAACTAAACACACATATGGGCAAGTGCACCCATCGTGAGCGTAGTATAGCGTTGGTAAGACACCGAGGTCGTCCAAGGACACAAGAGCTTTTAGTACCGGTTTATCCTCAACGTCTAATCAAAATAAAAAGGTTAGAAAAATGTTTTAAACTAAGAAAAATAAAAACTAACTAAAATGCTGAAAATAAAAATAAAATAAAAACAGATAGACAAGATGAATCACTTGGTTCCGACTCGTATCTAGTATAACCTTTGATTATTTCCGCACTTTTGCACATAATTAAGAGATTATCTTAGTTATTGTAGTATGCCCCTCTTTTGAAGGTGACGTTACCCTCACCCCAGTAGTTTGAGTCAGCAAGGATACAATCCTAAAAGGGTGGATTATTGGAAGATAATGAATTAAGTTATTAATGCAGTATTGTGGTAGGCCCCGCTTTTGGCGGTGACGTTACCCTTGGCTAAGTAGTCTGAGTCAGCAGGGATACAGTCCTAAATAGCCGGGTTATAGTATTAATAGTAGTTAACTTATGAGGGGATCAAAGAGTTTGGACCCCCGCCATCCAATACCGTGAAGCATTGAAGGAGGTCCTACTAAATTTGACCCAGGTCCATTGCAGGACCTCTAAACGTTGAACAATGGCAAGACCTTTACCAAACCGTTCCCTTAACCCCCGACCAGGTAGCCAACATATCTCCATATAGACCGTGGAGATATGAATGGTGAAAATCCTTTATTTTATATAGACAGTAAAATAATGCCAAGACACCACGGACAAACGATAAGGAAAGATCACCTTCAACATAAGTAACTAGTTATTAAAGTCATTAATACAAAACCAAATAAAAAGTGCAAAAGATTAGAAATAAAAAGTATTATACTAGAAACTTTGTCTTCACCAAGTGATGTAAGAGACTTAGGCAAACATGGCCTTGATTGTCAAGAACTCTTACGATCAATCTTGGATCCCGAGACGACTCACACACTCTATGATGGATAATGGATGATGGTGGTGGATGATGGTGTTGTGATGGTGGTGGGTGGTGGATGAAGTGTGAGAGAGGTGGTGTGCCAAGGGATGAGTTGAAATGAAACCAAGCACTCCTATTTATAGGCTGAACAGAAGGCTGGGCACGCCCCCGTGTCCGCTGGACACGGCCCCGTGCCTGTCTGACTCTCTCTATCTTCATTATTTGTAATTCGCAATTACAATTAATGCGCCTGCTGTACTTTCGCCACGCCCCCGTGCTCACTGGGCACGGCCCCGTGGTGGGCAATAGAAGCTTCTATAGGTTTGTCTTTTCTGCTGCTTCTTGGGCACGGCCCCGTGCTGGCTGAGCACGGGGCGTGTTCAGACTTCTGCCTTCTCTATTTTGCTTGGGAAGATGCCGTTGAGGGGTCGGGCAGTCCACTTATGTTCCTTTTCTTGTATTTATGTTGGATTTAGCTGTCTTTTTGCTTCTTTTGTGTTTTTGAGCTCATTTAATCCTGAAAATACAAAAGGAAGACAAAAACACTCTTTTTCCAATATTAGTACTTAAAAAGGGTTAGTTTTATGCCTCATTTGATGTAATTTATATGTTGCATTTTACACACATCAGGCATACATAGCATAGAATGTAATGTAAAATAATGTACTAAGTACGCACACAATGGGCACACATAGCATGTAACACAATGAAATCATGTACTATAAATGTACAAATGAACATAGCAAGTATATGACGTGAAAACATGAAAGCATGAAAGTAACAAGTAGGCACATGTGTTCCACCCCAAAACAGTTTGAAAACAGTAAAAGAGGGGTCTATGTAATCACCTGAGATTGCTTAGTAGTCCTTGAGTAACAACCAAACAATGCTAGAGATCACGGATATCAAACGGTACCTAATATAGGTAACTACGTTAATAAACCGGACCTAAATCGGAAGATCGGATAGAATGTGATTTAGACCCGACAAGTTTGAAGACTTGTTTAATATGGGTATTTCATACACATTCTGGATTTCGAGATAAAACCGATAAGGTTTGACCCGCTTCGGTTAATTTATGTAAACTAGTTATATAAACTGAACCGAACGCGTAATAAGCGTAACAGGTATCCGTAAGAGCCATATACAGGTTTCCTAAGTTAATATGCTTCAATTATGTTGTGACATCAGTAAGATGTCTTTTATTATGCCCGAAACGTATTTAAACACAAACTAGGTCCCGTAGGGGTAGTTTGGTCATTTAAAAGGTTATAAAAGAGTTTAAGTATTTACCTGAGTTATAGGTCTGATGTAATCAGCCAAAATACTTATTTTACTAAGTTATAACAGTAGAATATTGTATATATGTGAAATTTATCAATTATAACCAAACTATGCACCGTAGGGGCATTTTGGTAATTTCACATAAGTCGTGAAGCTCAAAACTGAAGTCTGAGTTAAACAAATTTTGCTTACTATTAAAACATTATAATTTACCTAAAATATCAGTAGGTATCAACCCTTGTATGTCTAAAATAGTTTTAGTACATATTATGCGTTAGAAACGCTTAGAAAGGCGATTAGGAGCCGTTTCTGGGTTATATACATAAAGCTGATATTTTTATTATTCCAGAAGGCTTAAAATAATTTATTTATCATTTAAGATCAGTAGCAAAAGGTTTGGAGTCGTTTAGATATGTAAAACTCATTTTATAGCCCGTAAGGGCAAAACCGACAATTACCGGATTAAGCCTACGACTATAAGTTATGCTCAGCCTAAAATTAATTAAAAATCTTCAAAAATCCCAAAATAATATATTACATCAGTGGGTAATAAGTTTGATATCAAAAAGTAGGCTTAACTAGGCTATACGCTAATTACGCCATTTAATTAACATAAAGCTTTCATTTTGCGCTAATGAGCATAACTCTCAATCTACACCACCAATTGATCTCAAATTTTGGGTACAAGTTTATATATTAGTAACAAAGGCTTCTACTCTTTTACATTTTCAAAAATCACGTTTTAAAGTGAAAAGGGCATAATGGTCAACATATGAGCAATTAACGGAAACATGCATATTAATTGGATAACTAATGAACCAAGGTGTATAATCACAGAGGGTTATACTAGTATGTAACCTAGTCCAATTAAAGCTCTGAGGCATTTCTAAAACATGCCTAAACGGGTCAGAACTGAAAGTCAAAGCAAAAGTCAAACTATGCGACTTTCGGTTCCGAACTGGGTCTAAACAGGAAATTGTCGGGTTGAACATGTTTGGACATGTTCTTACACTAATTACTAAGTATATTAATGATCAAACAGGTTGTATGTGTTCTACATAGCTAATTATGCATAAATTAGAAATTTAGCATCCTGTTGACTTTTTAATAACAAGTTTGACCCGACTTTTGACCTAGTTAGAGTGGGAATCAGGGGGAACCCTTTTAAGGGTTTATTACCCACATAATTACCAACTTATAACTACTTTTGATTTGACTAATCACTGGACCATTAGTGATTAATCTTAAAGTCAACCGTTAATTACGACGGTTTGACTTTTAAGCTAAAACTAAGCAAAATTAAACTAAGGAAGGATTAGAAAACTTACTGAAGTCCTAAGCTTGATTAGTGATCACTTTGAGAGAAGACTTGAGCTCCATAAGTGCTCCAAAGTGCAGGAATGAGGTGTGAAGAACTTGTTGCAACTTATGGCCTTTTATAGTGTTTAAATCACCACAAAATGTTGACACACAAGTCTACCACTGACCACAAATCACTAACAAGTGTCCCTAGATGTTTAGGGGGTGTTTAGGGGTCAAGAAAGATGAGGGGAATCGAGTTTAAGTCGGTTAGAAGGCTAAACAGGCTGCTGCCAGTTTTTTTTCTGCATCTGGGCGTCTGACGCGGCTCGCCTAAGATCAGGTTAAACTTGACGCGGGCCGCCTCAGCCTTGTTTTCAGGTTAAAAGGTTTCAAGTTGTTGCAACTTGTCTCTTGGCCTTTCGAAAGGGCAACTAATCTTATTTATTGAAAATTTGACCCCTTCTTATTTACCTACAAGGGCTTTAGGACTTGTACCTCATTTTCTAAGTCCTCGGTTAACTTTATTGTTACCCGAAAAGTCCTAAACTTCAACGTTGACGCTTTAACCCCTTGTACACGGATTTGATCATAACTTTCTCGTACGATAACGAAACTGTATGAAATTTATATCGTGCATTCTAGTGAGCATGATTAACCGTTACAAAGCTTCGGGTTTGTCAAGTTTAGTCCCTGTAAGCGAATTAACTTGTTTTTGCCATACCAAAGCCTTCAAAACTTATTTCTAAGTTATGTAAGGGTTATTTAAGGTATGTTAAGTATATGTTGAAGTTCCGGAGTATTTGTCGCATTAAACTGATTACGTTTACGCACCAGTTTGCATATAAATCTCCAGAAAGTGATATAGAGTTTGAAATTGGACAAAAGTCAAAACACGAAAAATGTAAAACACAACCAAACAAACATTGGGATCAAATAACATTGTTTTATTGATAAACGAAATGTTCACAATGATAACAAGCACAGATGTTACAGTCTCCCCTACTTGTGGAAATTTCGTCCCGAAATTTATTTAGAGGAAACTTGTGAGAGTTTAAAACATGGAGTTGAAAAGATCGAACAACATTGGTTAGGGTTCTGAACTTCTAGTAACTTTAATAACATCATGATTGCAATGTAAGAGGGATACTTATATACAAGTATATGAAGCGTCATTGGTGCGTCCACCTGTTGGGATTGAACCCTACCAAAGGAACAGATAATGTAAAGCCAAAACCGGTTCAAACAGTGGATTCACAATAAGCAGACGTTTACACTAAGCTATCCCCTTGACAGTGGTAATCTATCTGCTGATACACTCTAAGTACTGCTCTGAAGAACAACTGATGAACCAAACACTGATGAAACAACTAAAGACTGCTATAGGCAAACACTGAGCTCTATCTACTGCTGTCTCTTAAGTACTGCTGAAGACCCAAGCACTGCTTATTCAAAGACTGATCACCTTTTGAAGAAAGCACTGATGTTCAAGTAATCAGTGTTTAGGCTACAACAGTGGAACGTGAACAGTGTTAGACTTGTTTTGTATTTTATTATCAATCAGTTGTTAGACATCAGTAGTTTTGTATGTACCAGTGTTTATAGGTTGTTAGGCTGTTAGATGTCACTATCATGGTGACGTCAGCTGAGGTACATCAGTGGTTTGGTTTGCCTATAAATATGACAGTACTCTGTACTGTTACATTTGATTATTTTGAGTGAGTTTTTCTCCTCAATCCAATCCTTTCATCTTGTGCAACCAACTCTGAAGTATTAGGCTGAGGGGGAGTTTAGTCTGTAAGCTTGCATTGTAACCTTTTGCTTTTGATGTAATCTTTTGACTCTATGAAAAGCAATTGTTTATTAAACTATATTCTCCTTTGATTGTGTTTACAAAGTTTGTTATTCATTTCCGCTGCACTTAAAACTACTCATATCTATTTGATTTGTTCAAATCTCACAAACAAGCACAATCATGAGAGCCTCAGATCCCAACAATTGGTATCAGAGCCTGGACAGTCAAATTCGATCTAACAATCAATTTGACATAACAGTTCGGCTCAAAATTCATTAATACTAAGGTTGGTTGTATTTTGTTGAAAAACAGAGTATCAAGTAAATCATGTTCAAAATGGTTATTCAAAAACTCTGTAAATCAACCAAGATGTCATATGACACACAAATTTCACACAACAAGTGAATTCATGCACAAGACACTCATGGTTTCTAGATCTGAAAAACTATATTTGTTAAACTATGAGACTAATTTTATTTTCTAAATTGACTTCAATTGTTGATGTGAAATCTGTGATGTTTTCAATTAAATACTAAAGTATGAACCTCAGATTAACAAAACCTGTGTTCATAAAAACATTGTTGTTTTGCTAAAGCACAAGAGGGAAATTAAAACTTTAGTTATTCAGATCTTATGTGTTGAAAACAGGTTGAGTTCTTCAAAAGGACAAAATCAACTATGTTAAAATACATTAAGAAAATTCACAAAAACTCTGAAGTGTGTTTATCTCAAAACTTTTGAATTCAGAAGAAAAGAGTATAAACTTAAAACACTTAAGAGACAAAACTTGGGGTAAAAATGGTCATTAAGCAACTGTTTGTGCTCATTGGTTCAAAAAGATTCAAGTGACATTAGTGTTTCCAGTGATTGAACTTCAAAAAGACTAGACAAATTTTCAAAATCATCACATAGTAACAAGATCTATAACAAAGATCTTCATAACTCATGTGTCCATGTGTCCTCATATTTACAATCAACTGACAATAAAATGGTTCCTAACAGTGGTCAAAGTGTATTCAAAATTTCCTACCACTGACCATTGTTTTATAACCTTGAGAATGATATGACTACGTTATCTTTTGGAAAATATACCAGATCCTTTTTGATACTGTTCTCAGAAAGTCCTTTAACTATTTTTTCTCAAAGGATTTTCTCGAATAACCAGGATATATTGTTCACATTTTTTTGAATAATATATTTGGAACTTTTGCTTGTTTTTGTTTGCAATAGTTTCAGTTTCTGTCAGGATGTAATACCTTATTTTTGTTGGTATTATTGTCCTCATAAATGGGTCAAAAGGAAATGGTACATATGTCAAGATCATGTCATACTCAGGTTGCTCCTAAATTTTCATCAAAGATTGATTGCTAACTATGCTTGAATTGCTAGGGTACTCATGTTTTAATTGAATATTAAACGAAAATGAGTTGCCTTAGCAAAAAGTTCTCATCATCTGGGGCACGAAACCACTGTCCTTCAAAATTGACATGTGGCAAAACCTTGAATGAAAATTCTCAAAACTGTTGCTGGAATACTTGTCCTCCAAATCTGTACCATTTACCCTAACCACTGCCTTGTTCAAAAATCTGTTTCCTAAATACTGTCCACTGCTGAAAGTCAACCACTGATCCTTCCATTCTCTTGACAAGCACTGATGCTCAAAATCAGTGACTTATCCACTGATGTACTATCCACTGTTAGTAAAAATCTCCCATTGTCCACATTATTACCGTTGTAACCTCTGATGTTTGATACGTCAGTGTCCCTTAAAACAACTGTTCTTCACCTTTCATCCATTTCATCAGTGTTTGACACGTGGTCAGTTTTTGGCCTTCAGATCATAATAACCGCTGCCACATCAGCGATCATTTTTTTTCCCTAAATAAAAACCCTGCCCTAAACCCCAAACAGGGTTTTACACTGTCGAATTGAATTCCAAAATTCTCTTCTCAAAGCAGTTTCTAACCTCTCTTCCCAAATCACTCTCCGATCCTTCTTCATCAAAATGACGAAGCCAAAATCAAAATCAAAATCGAAATCAAAACCATCACCTTCTAAAGAGGTCGCTCAAACGGCCGAAGAACCCATCGAAATACCATACAAACAATCTCACAACTATTTGGGTTTACTCACAAAACTCAAAGACAACCACACTTTCGACTCCATCATTGATACAATATCTGCATCAAAGTACAAAACTTTGTTGACAGTAAATGCTCCCATCTATCTGCAAACCCAGAGAGAGTTTTGGAAAAAGGCGACGCTTGAAAAACAAGACGATAAAGTCATAGCCATTAACTCCTCGATACAGGGTAAAGTGATTCAAATCACACCACAATCAATCTCCGAAGTCTTTAAACTCGACGATCAGGAAGGTAAAATCTCTTTTGATAAAGCCGAGATGAAAACTGATTTCGTAAAAAGGGGATATGCAGAACAATCAAAGGTAGATACCTTACAAAAAGGTTATTTCCCTTCTGCACCTAGGTTCTTATTTCACACACTTCTGATGTGTGTTTCAAATAAAACAACATCGTTCAACGAAATACCATTAAAGATTCAATGCCTGGGATATGCTATTTTAAACAACAAAAACTACAACTACTCCCAGGAGATCTTTAATGACTTGATAAAAAATGTTGATAGCAAAGCATTTTTACTTTTTCCAAGATTTTTGAGTTATTATTTTGAACAAAAATTTGAAAAGGAAAATAAAAATAAAAATTTGCTCAAACAAGGTGTTTATTGTCAAATAAAAAGCTTAACAAATGAAACATTCTCAAGAATGATGGCACCTATAAAAACAAAAGCAGAGGTGTCTAAGCATAATTTAGCAGTTACAACTGCTCCTCAGACATCTGCTGCTGAGCCCACTGCTCCAGGTGATCATAGCAGCACAACCACTGCTTTGAAACCCACACCTGACATTACCAAAAAGACCAAAAGAAAATCTTCCAAAAAGCCCACCAAGCCCAAGAAAAAGGCAACTCTGGAAGATGAGATCCCAGAGCAACTGCCTGTGACAACACAAAAGTCACCACAAACCACTGCTGCTACTTCCTCACAGCAGTTGGAAGAAAGATCTCAGCCATTGCCTAAAACTCCTCCTGCATCCTCACAAAAGGATCAGGTTGTAAGCACAGGGACCCCACAATATGAAGCTCTGGATTCAATTGGATCCATCTTCCTCAGTCCTGATCCCAAGGACATGTCTCTTTCAACTCCCATCCCCTCACCAATAATAATGCCACAATCCATGCTACCTTTGTTGCATGCAGCTGCTATAGCTCAGACACAAACCAGTTCCTCTCTATCACCTATCACTGAGAGTATACCCCCACAAGTGACTGGGTCTGATGTTACTACTCCTGCTATCCTAGCAACAATTGAGGAGGTTACACCCCCTGAGTTACAAGTAACTCTTGGTGGTAGTTCAAGTGGAGCAGCAACTACAACTGATGGATCAACAGATCTTCAGTTGGACAGTTGTTTCATTAATAAGACTCCCTTGAAGGCAATTTCTTCCATGGCAACATCGGTAACCACCAGTGAGTTGATTCTAACCACTGGTACCATCAAAGGTTTATCGAGTGCTGAAGAAAGAAGTCCCCAGTACCAAGAACAAGGGGCATCAATGGGTGATTTTTGGGACTCAGTTCCTAAGTCACACATTGATACAACCACTGCTGGTGGGGATTCAGATGATCCCAGTAAAATGGGTGATGATTCAAGATATCAGGAATTGACGGAAAGTGTTGAAAAGCTTGAAGATTCAGTTGCTGAAATTAAAGATATGGTGCAAGAGATTTTAAAAACTCAAAAAGCACAAGCCACTGCTGTTCCACCTCAAGCACCTGCTCCACGACAAGCACTTGCTACAAATGAGCTCTGGAATATCTTTCAGCCTTTATTTGAACACCAAAAACAGATGGCTGATCAGCAGCATGAGATGCATGTGAAAATGCTGACAAACATGGTGGAGTCAAGATTTAAGGATACTCAAGCAGATATCAAGGCTATAAAGGCCAGCATACAAAAGACTGCCCATGGTGAAAAAGTTCCTTCAACCATCCTCTTCATGGATAAACCCCTTGCAGATAATGCCAAAAAGGGGGAGAAAATCAAGTTGAAGAAGAAAGGAATAGAAGATGGGCTGTATATTGAACCAGAACAAGAGAAACAGCCATCCAAACCCTCATCATCCACAAAATCAGCTGATACACCAGTAGTTACAAAAACTGATGTCAGTAGTCAAACAGCTGCCATTTTATCAACACACACACCTTCAACACACACCACTCTGTCACATACCATCACAACCACTATTCCACCACCATCATCATCTACAATCATATCACCACCACTGCCTCCTGCCATAAAGCATAAAACAGCAGATGTTATAACATCTGTTGTAATGACAACAGTGGTTGAAGCACCAGTTGTTTCAACTGCTGTTAGTCAATCACAATCCACTACCACTCACTCTCAAACCACTGATCCACCAATGACATCATCAGCCTCTCCTACAATAAAAAGGAGAAGGATTCTCATATCTGATGATTCACCACCACCATCACCACCATCAAAAATTACCTCACCACTTCCATCCCCTGCTCAAAAGCAGAAGACACCTGCTGACATATCAGCAGTTGTAACGACAACAGATGTTGAGACACCAGTTGTTTCAACAACTGTTGGGGGGGGGGGGGTTATTGCACGGACCTCCCGGCCGCTGGAGTGATCCCACTCCACAAGCTAGCAACGTCCCAATGCTGCCTGGCGGTTAATACCCCATCCCGAGCTGAGTCCGTTTCCCTCTGGGAATAAGGTAGCAGAATACCCCCTGCCTGGACTCGAACCCGGGTCTCTGTGAAGAGTAGAGGTGGGACTGGCCAACTGGGACACCCCAGTTGGTTTGTTTCAACAACTGTTAGTCAATTATCCACCACAGCTCTCACCATTTCTACATCACAACCTCCAAAGCTTCACAAAAGAAAAAGAGAAACAACTCAGGATACTGATGAAAAGTATGATCCTGTTCCTGCTAAACATCCACTGGAATTAGAAGCTATGAAAAATGAGATGAAACAATTTTACACTGAGGATGATCCTTCAAAAAGGAAATTTCCTTCTCTCATAGGCTTCTTAATTCCAGAAGACATGGATGAATATCTCGAAATGAAAGTAAGACAAGCAAGGATAAGAGCCAAAGTTGAATGCAAGAATCAAGGTGATGAAGCTATTTTGGAAAGAAGAGAATTCCTGCTCAACAAAGTTAAGCAAATAAAAGAATATGCAAGTGATCTGAACAAAGAAATATCAAGCCTATCTCCTGAAGCAGATCAACGAAATGAATTGAGAAAAGAATACCTTGCATACATAATGAAAGAAAAGTTCTATCCAGCTGAAGAAACAGAATTCAAAGACTGGCCAATAGTTGCACTAAAGCATGAGGCTAACAGAATTGAAAAGATTAACCTTGATCCACGGAAGAAAAAGACAGCTCCAAATTGGAACAAATACAAGAAATTCATAGCTGATCTTATTTCCGAGCATAAAAGAAAGAAGCAGGAGTTGGTGGATGGAAAAGTGGATACTGTGGATGCCATAGCAAAATGGTCAAAGCAGCAAACTGATGAAGCTTATGAAAGGCTTTAGAAACAGAGGATGAAAGCCTCCGACACTTCTAAAAGGTCTGACTATAAAAAGTTACAGGAGCAAGTTAAGACCTTTGAAACACAAATCAGCACAGCAGAAGCGTTTGTCACAAAGTTAAGAAAAGAAAGGAAGGAAAAGTTGTCTGCTGGAGAAGAAAAGGATAAAGAAGCTGATCAGATTGAAGAAGCTATCAAGAAAATAGCTTCAGATAAAGAAAGATTAGCAAAACTACAAGACCTTGCCAAAAGGGTCAAAGTAGTAAACCAAAAATCATCAGCAGATGTCACAAACAGTGAGCTGATTGACAAAGAAGTTGAAGCAGACATAGCTGCAGCTAATGAGATTATTGAAAAAGCATTCACACGAATTTCTGAAGCTCATGATACTGCTCTACACTTCTTCTCTAGGCCAAACACTTTAAGTTCATCAGTCAATAAACCTCTCCCAAGAAACCCATTTGGTTTAAAAATACTAAAGTGGCTCTCTGATCAAAAGACTCACGTATTGACTCTGATCAGAATCAATGGTGAAGTGAGGCATATATCAAGGAATCAAGCACTAGGCCTGAGTGTTGAAGATCTACAAGATCTCCTTGAGCTTCCACTGTGCAGGGATGAGGCTGATTCAAGTTCCAAGGAGTTTGAGGAAGAATTTAAAAGAAAAGCAAAGGAACTTCTGATGAAGAATAAAAATCCAGAATAATGAAGGGTTTTGGCATTATCTGTTCCAGGGGGAGATTGTTGGGATTGAACCCTACCAAAGGAACAGATAATGTAAAGCCAAAACCGGTTCAAACAGTGGATTCACAATAAGCAGACGTTTACACTAAGCTCTCCCCTTGACAGTGGTAATCTAACTGCTGATACACTCTAAGTACTGCTCTGAAGAACAACTGATGAACCAAACACTGATGAAACAACTAAATACTGCTATAGGCAAACACTGAGCTCTATCTACTGTTGTCTCTTAAGTACTGCTGAAGACCCAAGCACTGCTGATTCAAAGACTGATCACCTTTTGAAGAAAGCACTGATGTTCAAGTAATCAGTGTTTAGGCTACAACAGTGGAACGTGAACAGTGTTAGACTTGTTTTGTATTTTATTATCAATCAGTTGTTAGACATCAGTAGTTTTGTATGTACCAGTGTTTATAGGTTGTTAGGCTGTTAGATGTCACTATCATGGTGACGTCAGCTGAGGTACATCAGTGGTTTGGTTTGGTTTGCCTATAAATATGACAGTACTCTGTACTGTTACATTTGATCGTTTTGAGTGAGTTTTTCTCCTCAATCCAATCCTTTCATCTTGTGCAACCAACTCTGAAGTATTAGGCTGAGGGGGAGTTTAGTCTGTAAGCTTGCATTGTAACCTTTTGCTTTTGATGTAATCTTTCGACTCTATGAAAAGCAATTGTTTATTAAACTATATTCTCCTTTGATTGTGTTTACAAAGTTTGTTATTCATTTCCGCTGCACTTAAAACTACTCATATCTATTTGATTTGTTCAAATCTCACAAACAAGCACAATCATGAGAGCCTCAGATCCCAACACCACCGTACCTCCATTACATCGTTCTCATTTTGTTATTGTTGTCACTATCGGTTCTTACACATAATAAATCTTACTGTGATTACCGTGCACTGAATCTTATAATTATGTACGCGTCCATAATTAGACAATTCCTTGCACAGTTCACACAGTCTATTTTATAATGTGTAGGGGAAAACCAAATGAACAAACCTGTGATGAGTGTGACTAGACCGCCATAGAGTCCTTTTAATTAAATCAATAAATGATCTAAATAGACTTTCAAGGAGTCTATTCAGCTGCATCACTAGATGTCGTTCTTTAACCAAATTGTGAATCAACCTTTTTTACTAGACCACTAAAAGGATCTCTTATGAAACATGGAGTGGTACTATATATTCCAAGGGTCTTAACTATTACATAGAAGCCCATTAAGGATTTAAGGTAGTACCTTTTGACTATCCTGCTACGAATCCCTCATATGGAGATATGAAAGATCCTGCGAGGATTTGGATAACGAATATCCAGAGTATAAAAACACAAAATGCATAAAAGAAAACATAACATGAATAAACACATAGTCACATTACCACAAAATTGTTTAACTAGAAGTTTGTTCTGCTAACAGAGCACATGTATTTAAAGCACACTAGGAATCCATTCCTTGGATTTCATTTGGTACTTTAAACATTATCAAGAATCTAACTATAACGATAGAAAGATTTTTTTTTTTAAAAGAAAAATTCGATTTCGATTATAAGGAACCGAAATGTTCGAATTTAGATACAAAAAGGAATCCTATCAAGGACTCTGATTTGAATAATAATCATCCACAAGGGTCTAAATGTGAAGATAAAAAGATCCCATATGGATTTTAGAAGTTGAAGATGTTTTGAAACCTTGCACTTGATGTGCTTAGGTCAAAACATGAAGTAAAAATACTTATGAAGTTGAGATACTCGATATGCCAAGGCGACGTATGAAGCGAAATTTGAAGGTTAAGTCAATGCGTGAGAAAAATATTTTTGGAATACTATGCATGGTGTTCTAAAAATGTGTTCAATGTTTTTGAAACCTTATATATAATACCTTTGAAATCATAAAGTAGGTGTATTAGGTAGGTATATTCATAAAAATGTTTTAAAATTATGCGAGATGAATTTTAAAATCATGTATAAGGTTTTTGAAAACATGAATGATGCTTTTCGAAATCATGCACTTGATAAGAAAATATATTGTATTAATATTGTTTTCAGACTATATGAAACATTTTGAAATTATGAAGGTTGTTTTTGAAACATAGCCAATGTTTTTGAAATAACATAGACAATGCATTTAAAAAGTTGTTTTCAAACTATATGAAATGTTTTGAGATCATGAAGATTGTTTTTGAAATACTTGTACTGTGTATGTTGAAAATCAAAACGTAATGGGTATGAGATTTGAAAATACCCTTAGTTATCTAACCAAGGATTCAAAGGCACAGATGTGCAGAAGCATGATTACTCATAATGTCACTTTATTTTTTTGTACTTCATTTCTTAGAGTGAAACGAGTACTTAAAATTTTCGAGGGAATCATGAGCGATCATTTGAAAGAGAGAAATCACAAGAGTAGTTTGTAAGGTACATAGTTTCTTGATGTAGGTATCATAGGAAAAGTCATACACACATGTAACTACACTTGTATATCAGAATTGTGAACAATAATTTATTTATAAACAAAACAGATTGTTTCACATTTCAAGAAAATAGAAAAACAAAAGCACAAGACAGCAACATCTTCTAGTCAGCCAACTGCTCATCCGTGGGTGGGATTTGCATTAGCAAGCTTTGGGCAATCCCTTAGGAAATGGCCCATCTCGCCACAGTTGTAGCAAGACCCTGGTGAGAAACGAGTTTGAGCAGAGTCGGCTTGTGGTTGATTTGGACCACTTTGGTTCGGGTTACATCGACAAGCACTTGCCAGGTGACCAACTCGCCCACATGATGCACAGAGACGACACGGTAAGTGAGCTTGGTGATGCCCATTACATTTGTCGCATATTGGTGCCGTTCCCTTGTATTGCTTCTTAGCAGGTAGTGTTGCCACCCGGATGGGTCCTGTTTGATTTGGTACTGCTGTAGTTGGGCAAACCCTTGCCGTATGACCTATAAGTCCACAAATTTGGCATTTGCGGCACTTCACACTAGCCTGATGATGAAGGCTACATTGGTTGCACAAAGGTGCAGTTCCGTTGTATGGCTTCCTAGCAGGGGGTTGAGCTAGTTGGTTGGAGATGGCTTGACCATTGTGAGTGACCACGGCGAAGTTCTGAGAAGCCTTTCGCTTCTTTGACTTCTTAGGGGATCCAGCCTGTTCATCCATGGTCTTTGATTCCTTGATTGGTTTCTTGGCTGGTGGTGCTGTCACTTGGCTAGGTCTTGCCTGTTTTGGTGCCACCACTACGGGTTTCCTTGAAGCCTTACGTTTCTTTGGTTTAGGTGAAGGCTTGGCTTCTGCTTCCTTTGGTGGCTCTTGAGTGGCTTCATTGTTGAGACGAGATATGGCAATTCCCAATTCCATAGTCTTCAGAATCACTTCGCCTATTTGCTGGGCAAATTTGGCTGTTTGCTCGGACATTTGACCGTTGCTGAGAGGAAGAAACATTCTAGAAGAAAATGATAGACATTGGAAGAAACAAGTGAAAGGTTATCAGACAATCAAAACAGGATGGCAATGCATAAAAATTGCGATCATTTGTTTGTTATCTAAGGCAAACAAATGAGACAGTGACAAATCAAAGTAAACGGGTCATATTAATGTATCACTGAAGACATGCTCGCCTATAAGTGAACACTCACCCCAAGAGTTCCCAGGTAAGAGTGAGTGGTCCGATATTGCGGATTTGTACGAACACTCTAGCCTTCTACAGAAAATTCAGGGTACAGGCATTCACTCTTCCAGTTTGCACGTGTTCACATTATACGACCCAAACTTTGACGAGATTTGAAAACTTAGAGGGTTCAAAACCTTATAACAGAGGTTTCAAAACCTTACAATAGAGGGTTCAAAACCTAGTAATCAATCATCCTAGAACAGATGATTAGTTTTCAAAGCGGTTTTGAAATTTATGTTCTTGTTGTGGTTGTCGCCTAAGGATAGGTGACAGTATTGTTTTATGACTAAACGCAAGTAAACTCGCGTTAGGGTCCTAGGAAGGTTATAGACTAGGTCAAAGTATTACTAATAACCTAATTCCCTATAACCATGAGCTCTGATACCAACTTTTCTGTCACACCCCGACCACGTAGAACAACAAAACGTGGCGGAAAACGTCGGGGAGTGTTGTAACAGAATCAATGTTTCATAACACAAGGAAAATGAAATATTGATTAAAATAGTTACAATGTCTTGACAATCAAAGAAACATAACATAAATAACTAGTCTTGCATCTTTTATTGTCACTAAGGCCCAAGTCCGCCTAAGTGTATCTTGATAAATCCTATGCATCATATCCTGAAACACATGTGAAAATAGGTACGTCAGCATAAAAATGCCTGTGAGATACATAGGTTTTGTGACAATAGGATTCATGACTTGTAAGTTTAGAAAAAGGTTGTTTAGCAAAAGTCAGTCATGAACCTTGTAAATTGATTTGTTTTGTAAATTGTTTGAAAAACAATAAGTTCAGATAATATGTATAAATAAGAGAATAATGTATGGTTAAATGAATAACCAAGTAAAAATGAGTTTGTATAAGATAAGTTGTTTGAAAAACAATGTATTGTGAAAAGTATGTTGTTTATATAAAATGTTATACGTCTAAATTGAAATGATTCAAATAACGCTACGATATATAATACCATACAAGCACTTATATATAGGAAGTACCAGCGGCGTATCCACCATACTTGTATCGTATTACACATGCCTCGTTACTTAAATCACTTACCCAAACCAAACCACCAAAGTAAAATGTTTATGTAAAATCAAATGTCAAAATGTTTATGTGAAAACCATGTCTAATGTCTATGTTTAATGTTTATGTCTAATGCAAGTCATGTAATGTGTATATTAATGTCAAAATGTTTATGTCTAATGTAAATCGCGAATTGCGTATGTAAATGTCAAAATGTTTATGTATGGTAAGTGAAATATATCAACTAAACCATATGTAAAATGCACAAAAACAAGGTATTGAAGTAAAACATGGTTTAAATCAAAGTTATGTTTTGTGTAATAAATGCATGCTATACTGATATAAACATTTATGCGGTATTGTGAAAATTCATACATCCAAGCCTTGCGACAGTCGGATAACCCTTTTAGTAAAGGTTATCATAAAATGTATTCGGATTCGGTCATTCCTTCCATCCAAACAAACCCGAGATTTACAGGAATGGGATTTGTCAAGTCCTATGGTACCACTACCTACTACCGAGCGGCATGATCGGTGTTAATGAATGTACAGTATAGTTTAAACAACCCAAATGTCATACCAAAATGTAAGCATAAAATGTAATGTAAAATAATGTACTAAGTACGCACACAATGGGCATACATAGCATAGAATGTAATGTAAAATAATGTACTAAGTACGCACACAATGGGCATACATAGCATAGAATGTAATGTAAAATAATGTACTAAGTACGCACACAATGGGCATACATAGCATAGAATGTAATGTAAAATAATGTACTAAGTACGCACACAATGGGCACACATAGCATGTAACACAATGAAATCATGTACTATAAATGCACTAATAAACATAGCAAGTATATGACGTGAAAACATGAAAGCATGAAAGTAACAAGTAGGCACATGTGTTCCACCCCAAAACAGTTTGAAAACAGTAAAAGAGGGGTCTATGTAATCACCTGAGATTGCTTAGTAGTCCTTGAGTAACAACCAAACAATGCTAGAGATCACGGATATCAAACGGTACCTAATATAGGTAACTACGTTAATAAACCGGACCTAAATCGGAAGATCGGATAGAATGTGATTTACACCCGACAAGTTTGAAGACTTGTTTAATATGGGTATTTCATACACATTCTGGATTTCGAGATAAAACCGATATGGTTTGACCCGCTTCGGTTAATTTATGTAAACTAGTTATATAAACTAAACCGAACGCGTAATAAGCGTAACGGGTATCCGTAAGAGCCATATACAGGTTTCCTAAGTTAATATGCTTCAATTATGTTGTGACATCAGTAAGATGTCTTTTATTATGCCCGAAACGTATTTAAACACAAACTAGGTCCCGTAGGGGTAGTTTGGTCATTTAAAAGGTTATAAAAGAGTTTAAGTATTTACCTGAGTTACAGGTCTGATGTAATCAGCCAAAATACTTATTTTACTAAGTTATGATAGTAGAATATTGTATATATGTGAAATTTATCAATTATAACCAAACAATGCACCATAGGGGCATTTTGGTAATTTCACATAAGTCGTGAAGCTCAAAACTGAAGTCTGAGTTAAACAACTTTTGCTTACTGTTAAAACATTATAATTTACCTAAAATATCAGTAGGTATCAACACTTGTATGTCTAAAATAGTTTTAGTACATACTATGCGTTAGAAACGCTTAGAAAGGCGATTAGGAGCCGTTTCCGGGTTATATACATAAAGCTGATATTTTTATTATTCCAGAAGGCTTAAAATAATTTATTTATCATTTAAGATCAGTAGCTAAAGGTTTGGAGTCGTTTAGATATGTAAAACTCATTTTATAGCCCGTAAGGGCAAAACCGACAATTACCGGATTAAGCCTACGACTATAAGTTATGCTCAGCCTAAAATTAATTAAAAATCTTCAAAAATCCCAAAATAATATATTACATAAGTGGGTAATAAGTTTGATATCAAAAAGTAGGCTTAACTAGGCTATACGCTAATTACGCCATTTAATTAACATAAAGCTTTCATTTTGCGCTAATGAGCATAACTCTCAATCTACACCACCAATTGATCTCAAATTTTGGGTACAAGTTTATATATCAGTAAAAAAGGCTTCTACTCTTTTACATTTTCAAAAATCACGTTTTAAAGTGAAAAGGGCATAATGGTCAACGTATGAGCAATTAACGGAAACATGCATATTAATTGGATAACTAATGAACCAAGGTGTATAATCACAGAGGGTTATACTAGTATGTAACCTAGTCCAATTAAAGCTCTGAGGCATTTCTAAAACATGCCTAAACGGGTCAGAACTGAAAGTCAAAGCAAAAGTCAAACTATGCGACTTTCGGTTCCGAACCGGGTCTAAACAGGAAATTGTCGGGTTGAACATGTTTGGACATGTTCTTACACTAATTACTAAGTTATATTAATGATCAAACAGGTTGTATGTGTTCTACATAGCTAATTATGCATAAATTAGAAATTTAGCATCCTGTTGACTTTTTAATAACAAGTTTGACCCGACTTTTGACCTAGTTAGAGTGGGAATCAGGGGGAACCCTTTTAAGGGTTTATTACCCACATAATTACCAACTTATAACTACTTTTGATTTGACTAATCACTGGACCATTAGTGATTAATCTTAAAGTCAACCGTTAATTACGACGGTTTGACTTTTAAGCTAAAACTAAGCAAAATTAAACTAAGGAAGGATTAGAAAACTTACTGAAGTCCTAAGCTTGATTAGTGATCACTTTGAGAGAAGAATTGAGCTCCAGAAGTGCTCCAAAGTGCAGGAATGAGGTGTGAAGAACTTGTTGCAACTTATGGCCTTTTATAGTGTTTAAATCACCACAAAATGTTGACACACAAGTCTACCACTGACCACAAATCACTAACAAGTATCCCTAGATGTTTAGGGGGTGTTTAGGGGTCAAGAAAGATGAGGAGAATCGAGTTTAAGTCGGTTAGAAGGCTAAACAGGCTGCTGCCAGTTTTTTTTCTGCATCTGGGCGTCTGACGCGGCCCGCCTAAGATCAGGTTAAACTTGACGCGGGCCGCCTCAGCCTTGTTTTCAGGTTAAAAGGTTTCAAGTTGTTGCAACTTGTCTCTTGGCCTTTCGAAAGGGCAACTAAGCTTATTTATTGAAAATTTGACCCCTTCTTATTTACCTACAAGGGCTTTAGGACTTGTACCTCATTTTCTAAGTCCTCGGTTAACTTTATTGTTACCCGAAAAGTCCTAAACTTCAACGTTGACGCTTTAACCCCTTGTACACGGATTTGATCATAACTTTCTCGTACGATAACGAAACTGTATGAAATTTATATCGTGCATTCTAGTGAGCATGATTAACCGTTACAAAGCTTCGGGTTTGTCAAGTTTAGTCCCTGTAAGCGAATTAACTTGTTTTTGCCATACCAAAGCCTTCAAAACTTATTTCTAAGTTATGTAAGGGTTATTTAAGGTATGTTAAGTATATGTTGAAGTTCCGGAGTATTTGTCGCATTAAACTGATTACGTTTACGCACCAGTTTGCGTATAAATCTCCAGAAAGTGATATAGAGTTTGAAATTGGACAAAAGTCAAAACACGAAAAATGTAAAACACAACCAAACAAACATTGGGATCAAATAACATTGTTTTATTGATAAACGAACTGTTCACAATGATAACAAGCACAGATGTTACATTTTGGGTCCGTTTCTCGCACTCGGGGTGTATTTAGGAGCGTTTAGGGTTACCTTAAGGGTCCTAGGAGAGTCGTTACATTACAAGTTCATGGTTCATTGTGTAGTACATTCCTTATCACACAGAAAGGGAGCATATGTTGAAACATCTGACTACATCATGAAGATTATCACATGTTTGGTACTGAATAGGCCATACAATGTTTCACAAGTGATTTTTGAATACTTAAAAGAAAATATCAGGGCTGGAAGTGGAAAGTACATCATGTATCCAAGGTTCATCATGATGATGATTAACGATCAATTCAAAGACATTCCAAAGGATGCTAATGATGTGCTAGGTCTAAGGAATATGATATCTGAAACGATTACCAGATTGACTAAAGGACCTGATACCAATGCTAAGCAAATGATATGTAAAATTAGCAAACCAGCTTATGTAGCTCCAGAAAATGATAAGTGGAGACATGAAAACAGTGATTCTGATAATGAAGATGAGAAGATGAGTCAGATGATGGAGAAGAAAACCAGATGGTGGTTTGTGAGAGATGGAAAGAGGAAAAGAACACCAAAGACGTCCCCTGTAGTTCCTATTCCAAAGGAGCCAATCACGAAGATTGTAGTAAAGGGTATAGTGAAAGGGGGAGTCATAAAAGAAGTTAGAACTTTGAAGTTATTATATGTTTCTAATGAATGTGTCAATACTTGTCTTTGCAAGGCCGTCAAAGGAATCACAACAAAGACTGGTGGACGAGCCAGTGTTAGATCCATCTGAGGTTGTTCAACAAGGAGCTGATCTACTGAAGCATTCTCTTGAAAGCTATCTGAAAAGAAATGAGGAAGTTGCTACTCAGAAGGATCAAGGTTCAAGTGTTCAAGCTGAAGTTGTCAAAGCTACAGAGCCTGAAGGTGTGATTCAAGATGATTCAAGCGAAGATGCTGATGATGAGTTAACTGAAACTGAAACAGAACTGGATCCTTTAACACTTGGTAGAGGTAAAGCTCAGTTGAAGAAAAAGCCAACAAAGAAACAGAAAGCATCTGATGAAGAGGATTCTACCTATGCTCCACCTGAGAAAACAAAGAAGCTAAGAATTAAGCGTAAGGCAGTTCAAGCTGGGGCTCTTCCGAGAAGAGTTCGTGCAAGAAAAGGTGGTGATACACTGCCTAAAGAAAAAGATGGAAAGAAAGAAAAGCATGTTGAAACGTCAAAGGTTACTGAAGTAGAAAAGATTAAGTGTTGAGATTCCGAAGGAACCAGAGGTGCAAAGTGTTGAACTAGCCGAGGTTGAGGTTTAAAAGAAGACAGGTGGTGATGATTATGTTGAAATCACAGGGTTTAAAGCTGCTACACCACCACCACCTCCACCACAAGATCAACCGAATCCAGATATTCCTGAATCATCTCAACAAAAGAATACAGCTTTTGATAATCTGTTTGGAGAGCTTCCTCATGCAACTGGAGTATACAGAGAAGATATTCTAGATGAAGATTATGATATGTTCAACAACGAAGCTGTGAAAGAATTGACGAAGAAAGTTGCTGAACTTGAAAAAGAAAAAAGCTAAAGCTGAAGCTGAGCGTGACGCTTTAAATAAGCAAATTGAGGAGCTGTTGAAGGTAAATGAATAAATTAAGATGGTCATGATATATCAAGATGAAAAATTAAAGAAGATGAAAGATGATGTTGAAGATATCTCAAAGCTCTTTGATATCATGCAAGAAGAAATTTTTGATATGAATAAGAAGCTAGTCAAGATGAAGGATATCAACCAGACATTGAATCAAATGATAAGCGACCTTCATGAAGCTTCAGCAAATGAAATGAAGACGATGAAGTTGGAGATGGAAGCGATGAAGGCAGACAAAGTGATGAAAGATAATCAGCTCAACATGCTATATGCTGATGCGTGTGAAGTGTCGTATAGTTTTTAATGTATATTTTAAGCCTTTTAACACTTTTTAGCCAAGTTTTAAATTTATAAAACACGATATTTACTAACACTAAACACACATATGGGCAAGTGCACCCATCGTGAGCGTAGTATAGTGTTGGTAAGATACCGAGGTCGTCCAAGGACACAAGAGCTTTTAATACCGGTTTATCCTCAACGTCTAATCAAATCAAAAGTTTAGAAAAAGGTTTTTGAACAAGAAAAATAAAACTAACTAAAATGCTGAAAAATAAAATAAAATAAAATAAAAACAGATAGACAAGATGAATCACTTGGATCCGACTCTTGTTTAGTGTAACCTTTGATTATTTCCGCACTTTTGCACTTTTTAAGAGATTATCTTAGTTATTGTAGCAGGCCCCTCTTCTGAAGGTGACGTTACCCTCAACCCAGTAGTTTGAGTCAGCAAGGATACAATCCTAAAGGGTTGGATTATTGAAAGATAATTAATTAAGTTATTAATGCATATTGTGGTTGGCCCCTCTTCTGGAGGTGACGTTACCCTAGGCTAAGTAGTCTGAGTCAGCAGGGATACAGTCCTAAGTAGCCGGGTTAAAGTTTTAATAGTAGTTTACATATAAGGGGGTCAAGGAGTTCGGACCCCCGCCATCCAATACCAGTGGGTATTGAAGGAGGTCCTACGAAAGTTGACCCAGGTCCTTGCAGGATCTATACACTAAACAAGGCAAGACTCTTACAAAACCGTTCCCTTAACCCCCTACCAGGTAGCCAACATACCTCCATATAGACCGTGGAGATATGAATGGTGAAAATCTTTTATTTTATATAGACAGTAAAATAATGCCAAGACACTACGGACAAACGATAAGGAAGACTCACTTTCAACATAAGAAACTAGTTATTAAAGTCATTAATACATAACCAAATAAAAAGTGCGAAAAGATTACAAATAAAAAGTATTACACTAGACACTTGTCTTCACCAAGTGATGTAAGAGACTTAGGCAAACATGGCCTTTGATTGTCAAGAACTCTTACGATCAATCTTGGATCCCGAGACTACTCACACACTCTATGATGGATGATGGATGATGGTGGTGGATGTGGGTTGTGATGGTGGTGGTAGGTGGTAGGTGGGTGAAGTGTGAGAGAGGTAGTTTGCCAAGGGATGGTTTGCAAATGAGCCAAGCGTGGACACGGCCCCATGTCCACCCATCTTCTCTTTCTTCATTAATTGCAGTTTGTCTGCATTAGTTGACCACGCCCCCGTGTCCGCTGGGCACGACCCCCGTGTGCATAAGCATATCTGTACTATCAAGATTTCCCTAGATTCTACGAATCTTAGAGTTGACCACGGCCCCGTGTCCGATGGGCACGCCCCCGTGGTAGGTGATAGAAGCTTCTACAGCTTTGTCTTTTCTGCAGACACTTGGGCACGCCCCCATGCTCATTGAGCACGGGGCGTGTTCAGCCTTCGGTTCTCTTGTTTTGCTTGGGAAGATGCTGTCAGGGGGTCGGGCATGCCACGTTTATTCCTTTTCTTGTATTTATGTTAGATTTAGCTGCCTTTTTGCTTCTTTTGTTCATTTGAGCTCATTTAATCCTGAAAATACAAAAGGATGACAAAAACACACTTTTTCCAACATTAGTACTAAAAAGGGGTTAGTTTTATGTTACATTTGATGTAATTTATATGTTACATTTTGCACACATCAAATACCCCCACACTTGAATCTTTGCTTGTCCTCGAGCAAAACTCTTTATAATGTGGCTTTACACTCCCAAATGGAATGGGTAGAAGAGAAGGTTTTGGGCTTGTCATAGAGTGTCGGTATTTACAAGATTCTTTATTAAGTTTTATTTTTATTTATTTACAATCCTATTCGTCATGATTTATTTAAAACATTACATAAGATAAATTACTTATCAGGGCATAACATGCCTTTTTAAAATTCCATTTATATACAAGTTCACATACCTCACGGGGGATCACTCAACACTCGGCCGAAGGTGTATTTTTGTGAAAACTCTCGAGAGCGGCATGGAACTTACTTCTACCATAAGCTTGCCAAGTAATCAATCCTCCTCCTTTTTAACTATATACCCTTGTAAATATCAAGAGGACTTTTGGGGTGAAGGGTTAGGCTTGGGGTAAAGGTAGGTGGTTGGGTTAGTGGTTAGTAGAAAAAGGCGAAAGGCTTAAAAAGCGTCGGTTTTCGCAAAACATTTTTGTGACTATTTATTCCAATGAAGCATTATTCAAACAAGCCTTCTTTTGATGAGCTTTGTTTGTTTATTGCTAACTTCATTTTTCTTTTCTTCTTTATCAATTTTTTTTATAAGGAAGTCACAAGAAAACCGAGCTTTGTTACTAAAATAAAGGGTTTAAAATGAAAAAGGGTTTTGGTGGGTAAAAGGGTATTTGATTTGGGTTAAGAAATGAAAAGGTTTAGGCTCAAAGGGGTTAACTAGTGGGCTTTTGGGTAGGTGGTAAAAAAAAGAAAAAAATTGTGTTGAAATAAAAAGGGTTAGTCCTAATGCCTCCATCATTTACTTACTCGGTTTAAGTTGGTAAGGACCGGGAATGTATCATCGTGGCAAGTTCTAGAGTTGTAAGAACCAAGCGGCTATTCACACAAGAAACGAAAAATGAGCATTTAGTTTAAAGATGTGTATTTGTATGCTCAATAAAGGCTCAAAACTCACTTTTTGTGGGAATGGGTTTTTTATGTGATCAAGTATATATAATCAAATTTTAACTAGATTTGTCATGCCATTTCATAATTTTCTTATGTTGGTTCTTTTTATCACGACCCTATCGGTTGTAAATTTGTAAAAATATCACCTTTTTAGAATTTGAAATTCCCAAATTAAACCTAGACAAGTAAAAAAATGAAAAATTTTTGAAAAATTTTGGGGTTTTTAGCGGTTCCAATAGAGTTTTGTGTAAGGCTTGTAATTTGTAAAATTCAAGGTTTTAGCATCCCCCCCCCCCCCACACTTAAATTACACAGTGTCCTCAATGTGTCCCAAAAATAAGTTTTTAGGTTGATTGAATGTGTAAAAAGGTGTGAAAAAGCAAAATTTTACGTTACTGTGCGTCTGGACACGGCCCCGTGGTGTCCGGGCACGGCCCCGTGTTCAGATTGCTAGTAACAGAAAAGAAAAGAAAGTAAAGTAACAGAAGGCTGGACACGGGGGCGTGTTCAGTGAGCATGCCCCGTGTCCAGGTACCTGAACTGGGCATTTTTCTGCAGATGGTTGAGCATGGGGCGTGTTGGCTGAGCACGGCCCCGTGCTGAACTTGCTGTAATGAAGAAAAATTGTCGGGTGGCCCTGTTTTTGTGCATGGGGTGCTGGTTCAAGTTTCCCTTGGTATCCTTCACCATCTCGAATGTGTTTTACCCATTACATCATCATCCAAACACCAAATTAATTAAAACCATCATTCATTCAAATACAGAAAGTTACATAATAATCCTAATAAATTAAAATTCTAGATAAATAGGTCAAAAGAAACACAAGAAGTCTAAACCAAGAAGTTCTAGCCTAAAGTTTATCCTATTAGCAAAATTTCCGAAGAGATAATTCTTTCGGTTTGATGTGGCTCGAAGAACTTCTTCCTCCGGATATGGGTTCCTCATACGTTGGCGAGCCATTCCTCTATCTCTCTTGGGAGAAGAAAGGCAGGCTCATTTGCATTAGTTTGAGGGGGTGCAATCTCCAACGGGACTTCTTGCAAATCTTCAAGAGGAGGCTCCACGGGGATGTCATCCCACCTGGTGGGATTATTGACTCCAAGTGCTAGGTTCCAATCCTCTTGAGGGAGGATTGGCTCCATGGGAGGTGTCACAAGAATGTTCAACCTCTGGTACAAGAGGTTGATTTCTTGAAAACTGGTTTCCAACCCCACCATAAGATAATTTATACGGTCTATGAGGACCTCCTCTACCGAGGTCATCTCATCAAGAGCTTCACGTAATGCCATTACGTAGCGTACGAGAGTTGCTTCAATCGAAGACCTCATTTCCCTCCGACTGTTTCTGGAATGTGCAGAAGAAGTTCCACTGTTTCGGCTCGACATTCTACGAAAATAAACTGAAAAAAAGTTCATTTTAATGAAACAGTAGCCTCGGACACGGCCACGTGCTCACTGGGCACGGCCCCGTGTTCACCTTTCTGCAGATTTTTGAAACAAGGAATCTTGGAGTTTTAAATTATTTTTCCAATTTAGGAGGCGTTTTTTGAGCAGAAATAACTTAAAACAATGTTGTAACACTTATTTGTAACAAGATTCCTTGAACAAAAACCTAACAAATATCACAATAAAGCTTGGATTCATGGTGATCTCAAGCTCTAATGGAGGTGTTGAGGTGTGTGACAACTGTGTTCTGTAATCATCGTATAATGTAAAACAATGTTTACTATCAATAAAACAATGTGCTTTGGTGTTATTATATGTGTAATTGTGTTTGATGATTTTACAACTTGATTCGATTCCGATTTCAAGCTTTAAATCGCTTTCTGGAAGGTTATACGCAAACTGGTGCGTAAACGCAATCAGTTTAACGCGACGTACACTCCGGAACTGTGACATAAGCCAAACATACCCTAAATATCTTTTACATAACTTAGAAATAAGTTTCGAAGGATTCGGTATGGCAAAAACATGTTTATTTGAACTAAAGAACTAATTGCGATAAAATTGCGAAACGAACGTTGGTGACCGCCCGGATAATATGTAAATCCTAAAAATATTCGGTTATGATTAAAATTTTATTTTTTTATGTTCGTATTGAAAAATAAATTAAAACGCTTAAAAACATTATTTTTCAAGTTTAAGCGCGTACCACGTGTTACTGCGTAACACAGTGCTTCTACTGCAAAACGCAGACAACACAGCTAGTCTCGGCAACTGAAATTTATTTCAGTAATATTTTGGCGAGTTTATTTTTTATAGAATAATAAAAATAATTTAGAACGCCATAAAACGGGATTTAAACGCTAGATAAAATGCCCGGTATCCAGTTAAATACCTATTTTTATCTAATTTACCAACCAAAATTACACTTAACCCCCCCCCCCCTTCTCAAACTTACGGTCACATGGAGGGTGGCCCCCACCAAATATTTCATAAATCTTGCAAATATCTTATTTGATCTTTGTTGGACAAGTGTAAATGCATGCTACTTCCATATCATTCATATAATTTTTCCATATCCTTCACAAATCACAACAAGATCAAAAGCAATTTTCCTCCTCCTTCTCTCCTCCCCAAAACCATAACCATCACCACCACCTTCTTTCCCAACCCTTCAACCTTGTTCTTGAGAATCCAACCCCATTTCAAGCTAAATTCAAGTTGGTGTGAAGATCCAAAGGTGTTTCCAAGGTGCTTTCAAGTGATTTCAAGCTCCATATCATCAAAATCTCATCTAACAACTTACTTGAATCTTGAAGGTATAAGATTTATGTTTAAATCATACTCTTGATTCTTGGTTGTTCTTGATGATTTGAAGTTTCTCTTGAATCTTGGAATTTTTACAAACTTGAAAACTAAAATGGAATGGGTCTTGATACAAATAAAAATGGTGATGTATATATGTGTATATAACCATACATATATATACGGGTGTATGAATTTTGAAGTTCGATTTCTTGATAAGTACTTGTTCAAGTTGTTGCTTGTTCTTGAATGATAGTTAAAATGCAAGTGTTTAATGATCTATGCATGATATGATAAATGTTCAAATACATCAGCAAATAAACATTAATAAGTTGCATATTGGATGCATTTAGATTAATATAAAATGATGATGCTATGATAGTGTGCTTTAGGCACTTGTACATGAGAATACATGTTGATTTAAAGCTCAAGAAATGGTAAAAATTGATTGTATGACAAAAATGTTTTAGAACAGATTATAAACACTAAAAATAACATTATTTGGTATATTATAATGGCATGAAACTTTGGCATAGGTTTGATAGCCTTGCATGTTGTACATATAGCTTAAAAAGTGGTAAAATATGTGAACTTTGCATGATTTATGTGTTTTATGTGAGACCTGCACTATCATGAGTATAACCACTATTTTATTCAGTAAACAACATGGGTTATGTTAAAATATCAAGTCATTTCGATTTGGGATGGTTAGGGTAACGTTTGATGCAAAACTATGCGGTAAAACGGTTAAAAAATCGGCTTTTCGGGGGATTTTTATAAAACTGTTTTAGATCAGTAACCAAACTGATATTTTTGCTATAAAAATAAGTATTTTAACTTATATTAAGTTTACTTGGTGTTTGGTTAGTCATACGTAACTTCCGACGCCCGAAAATGTTACCGAATCGCTAAAAAAAGTGTTTTTCGACATACACTATGATGGGTTGTTCATGGGTAAATTTTATGTGTTACAATGTGCTATGTGTTTTACAATATGTGTATGATGATGTGTTAGTGTTGACAAGATTATGTGTATTACGATATTTATTTTATGTTACATTCGAGTATATATTACGACGCGCAAATCGTAGATATATTGCTATTAACATGATGAGGGTCACCAATAAAATCGTTCAAGTCGCAAAGTTTTTAAAATATATATATGAGCCCATATATATAAATACACGAAAATAATCAAAAATAATAACTTTTCGAGAAATCTCAAAGTTATGTGAAAATTCTAAGTATCGGAGAAACTTATGTATTTTGTGGGTTTTTTATTATTAAAACATTCTTATTTAATTTAGAGCGAATAAACAATTTGAGGGATTGTGTTAACATATAAAAACGCACCCAAAGGTGAGTACATAGCTCCCCTCTTTTACTGTTTTCGATTGTTTTGGGGTGATTCATATGTATTAAAACGATTTCGATGTTTTAACGATGATTTCAAAAAAGATTAAGATGGTTTATACTAAACTAATAACGATTTCGACAATGTGAACGAACTTGTTGGTTGTAGTTACATAAAGAATGACATTCATTAATTTTGGCCGAACCGACCAGTATTAGGTTATGGTACCATAGGATCCGACAAATCCCGTTATCATACTGGCACCCATGGTTATGTGTGGGTTGTGTGGGTAACGACTGAACCTGATGATTGTTAACTTACCCTTTGGTGGTTTGTTAATACAAGTTGAACGATGGACGAGTTACGAAGGTTTGAATGTTATAAGCGAGACGACCAAAAGTAGTTTTCACAATTAAAACGAGAACGGTTTGAACGAGAACGATATTAAACGATTGAACGATTTTGAACGATTGAATGAGAACGATTTGTAACGATGTCACACAAACGAAGTTTACTAAACGATATAAACCATACGAGTTTTATTACGAGAACGATTTACGATTTGGTTACTTAAACAAATGTTTTGAGTTAAGATTCATGGCATCGAGGTTTTATAAACTATAACCAATCTGTTAGGACTTGGTTATTCATTTTACAATACAAATGGTTTAAAAAAACAAGGTTTTCTAATATCGATTAACAAGGTTGTACGAGTTATTTAAACAAATAAACGAGCCATGAATCTGACACTCACACAAAACCTATGTGCTCGCCAGCATTTCTTTGCTGACTTTGTTTTTACATATGTTTCAGGTGATGTTTGATGTTGATTGCTAGGATGCATGAGTCACATAGGATCTGGACGAGGCCTTAATAACAATGATAGTCGATATATATAACTTGCTTGTTTCATGCTAAAACATGTAAATTACTTAATGAATATATAAAATGAGACTCTTTTGTATCCATGGTTGTGAAACAATAATTCTGTTACAACACTCCCCGACGTCAGCATTTTCTAGTCTCCTGAGTTGCCTATAAATACCCGACCAGGGTATGTCATTGTGAACTTTTAGAACTATAGAAGTCTCTGTCTAGTCTGACTATCTTCTGGCTCTTATGTACTTTCATATTATCTTAATAGAAAGATCAAACGGTGTTAAACGTTGAATACTTTGTCGTACTTCTGTGACTTGATCCAATGGATTCCGCACATTGATCGAGGTCGATTCATCCGTGTTTGTGACAATCAGATCCTGTACAAAAGGACCTAACACATGAAGAAGGATATCGCTCTGTATGTTTCGAAATGCCTAACTTGCTTGAAAGTTAAGGCCGAACATCAACGACCCTCTGGCCTACTCGAACAACCTGAAATCCCGATGTGGAAGTGGGAAAATATCGCTATGGACTTTATTACTAAACTCCCTCATACGGCTTCTGGTCATGATAGCATTTGGGTTATCGTTGATCATCTTACGAAATCCGCTCACTTCATTCCGATACGAGAAAACTTTAAGGTTGAACGATTAGCACGAATCTATACCGACGAGGTCATTTGTTGACACAGGACGCCTCGTGACATCATCTCTGACCGCGATGGTCGTTTTACCTCACGTCTCTGGGAGACTTTTCAGTCCACCGTCGGTACGACCCTTAATCTCAGTACCGCATTCCACCCCCAGACCGACGGTCAGACTGAGCGCACGATCCGCACCTATGAAAACATGCTTCGTTCGTGCATTATAGATTTTGGTGGTAATTGTGATACGCATTTACCTTTAGTAGAATTCTCGTACAATAACAGTTATCACGCCAGTGTTCAAATGGCACCCTTTGAGGCTCTATATGGTAGAAAATGTCGATCGCCTATTGTATGGCACGAGATCGGCGACGCACAAATCACCGGTCCCGAGCCACTACAAGAAATGACAGATAAGATTCTCCAGATATGAGACAATCTCTTGAAAGCTCGGAGTCGTCAAAAGAGCTACGCCGATAAACGCTGCAAGCCCCTTGAGTTCGAAGTTGGTGATCACGTACTCCTAAAGGTCTCACCTTGGAAGGGGGTGATCCGATTCGGCAAGAAAGGGAAACTAGCGCCATGATACGTGGATCCCTTTAAGATTCTGGAAAGAATTGGCAAAGTGGCACACCGACTCGAATTACCAGTTGAACTCAGCAACATACACCCGGCTTTCCATGTATCGAACCTCAAAAAGTGTCTAGCCGAAGAAAATCTTCACATCCCTCTCGAAGATTTGCAAGTAAACGAGACTCTGCATTTTGTGGAAAATCCAGTAGAAATCATGGATCGAGAGACCAAGAAACTTCGACGCTCTCGCATTCCCATAGTGAAGGTTTGCTGGGAAGGCAAACGCGGTGCCGAGTTCACTTGGGAACTCGAAAGTGAGATGAAAGCTAAATATCTGTAACTCTTTGTTACGTCTACTGCTTAATTTCGGGACGAAATTCCCTAAAGTAGGGGAGACTGTAACAACCCGTATTTCGGTTTTTCCTACTTTTGTCGTATTTCTTTCGTAAGCGTTTGTACTCTCGAGATTCAATTAACGCTATGGGTTAAACTATATTTTAAACGCATATTACAACGGTTATTTAATCACAGTTGTCGCATTTAAACGCTTACTACTTAAACACTTATCGCAACGCAAACTTGAAACGCGGATTTATTTATGTGCTTATATTATTTGTGTGATTACTTATTTAATATGATTATATGTGGTTGATAAACGCTCGAACGCAAACTCTCGCAACTCGATAAAACACAACGCAACACTTAACTTCGAATCAAAGTTGGAAAACTAACAAACACGAACTTAGCCGTCAGAATGGGCCAACCGCCCGGATGGAGCCCATCCGTCCGGATGGAGCTCATCTGTCCGGATGGAGCCATCTGGATATACCCCATCCACCCACAATACAAGACCTCGCTGTCACCTATAAATAGAGGCCTTGTGACTTCATTTCAATTCTTCACCTCCACTCATCCGCTCCCAAGATTCCAGCTACGATTCAAGACTTCTTGTAAGTTTTCGCTCCGATTTCGATCTCCATTTCACTCCCACCCCATCTTCTTGATTTATAATCACAAATACACGCATACATCCTTCAAACTTTACTTAAAATCACTGATTTTAAACCTCTCAAAGATGGTTTCCACTCGTTTTGCTTAGGCAAACTGTTGTGGAGCATCATTCAATCGAGATTGGTTCAAGATCTAAAGGATTTTTACAACTAGTTTATGAACTTTCTTTTGGTTTTTACGTAATGTTGGTGGAATCGTGAACCCGTCAGACTCTCAACACCTCCTATTGTCGAGAGCCGGTTGTAGGAATGATTTCCACCGAGGAGATAGTCCGATTAACGGGTCAAACATGAATTCCGTCAAGAACAGCACTCTCGATCGAATGGGCTATGCCCATCCATCTGAATGGGCCAAGCTTGATGTTTCTTGATTGATTTGGTCCTCTTATCGCATTTGTTAAAACGTTTTAATCCAAACTTTAACGAATTTTTTCGGTTCACAAACAACCTCAGCCCATCCGCCCGAATGGACCATGTCCATCCGTCCGGATAGACTCGGTTGCCACACCAAATCTTTTCTTCCTACTTTTCAACATCGGTTGCACATCAGATCATTCCGTTCCAACATAAATAGCCCATCCGTCCGAATGGATAAAGCCCATCCGTCCGAATGGACAAAAACCCACCCGCCCGGATGGACAAAGCCCATCCATCCGGATAGACCATGTCCATCCGTCCGGATAGACTGTTGGACACCTAACTCGTTTTTACTCCACTTGACACTCTGATTTCGACCGTGTCAGCATTTGGAAGACTTACGCTTCTGTTCTCGTACGCAGGCTGATTCGGCGCTCCCTTCAATCCAATCAGACCGTGTTTAGCTGTTAAACACGCACTGTGAGTATACTAGAACCCATTTTCGTTTAACGCACTTTTGGGTGTTACATACGTTCTCTATCAAAAACACAACACACAACGCAAACACTTTTAACGCTAACCACTCCTGCATGCTATACGTGATTAGTTGAATGCTTGTTACCATGCTTATACAGTGATTACTTGCCCGACCGCCTTTAGCAACGATAGTACTATAGTTTGGACTCAACACCTGATTTGTTAGGGGTTGCTAAGGATCACACACTTTATTTCATGTGTTCGCTTCGGTGAACATGTGTCGCGCATACTCTACTCGCAGTCACGTGGTTAGGATGTATCATTGTTGGTAGTTTACATGTATCGCCCGTTACGTGTTACATGTTGGTTATGCGTAAACAATTTTTTTTACTATAGTTATGCAAACTTGTGTACCCACTTTTACTTTATGTATTGACTTTTATTTTAACATATGTGACAGGTTGATGATTATCATGAGCTGCAAATGGATAGGAAGTCTAGAAACTCATCTAATAAACTCTAGGTTGTCGGATTGGAACTTGTTTGAGAGATTTTGATGCCTGTAATGACTTTTGTGGATTATTTTGTTTGATAGTATGGGATATTAAACGTATTAAAAATATTGTCACATAATAGTTGTTATGGATTCTCTTGAACAATCTGATTCGCCTAGTGACGCGCCCCATGATTCCGCCATCGGTTGGGGTGTGACATGAATGTATATCAAACCAATACAAAGATCAATCTCAATCCAGATACGATTTTACTTATGGAAGTTAAAAGTTTCAACATGTTCAAGATGGGTGAGGACTGAAGTCGAACAAAGGAAGCCCAATTGTACTATTTGAAGACAATGTACCCTAAATCCCTAAAAGCCAAGAAGACTATATCAAAGATCAAGACAAGCAGGTGTCACTTGATATTGGTTTTCAGAAACTAAGAGACATATTTAAAACTCGGAGGGAGTAAGATACACACTTTACTCGATGCACACTTTTCCCTTAACTAAATTTTGTCCCACTAGGTTTTTTTAGTAAGATTTTAATGAGGCGACATAACTAATCCTACAATATCAGTTTATCTTCTCGGTCTTGAAATACCTACTTAATATAATTCCAAATATGTTCGAGGGGAGTGTTATAAATAATCATAAGTTACAGACATAATATACCATCATTTCCCTATTTATAATTCGTCAACGATTACAATTAACACATGTATATATGTGTGATATATTATGTATTAGTTTGAATTAATAGAACAAAAGAGCTCCAAACATCACAGTAGGGACCAATCCTAACGAATATAGAACGGATGATGACGGTCTCTGTTGGAAAGTGGAAGGTTTTGGCGAAATTGTTGTGGGTGAGAGGGTTAAAGGAGTGTGGAAAGGTGTTTGTTGGCCGGATTTAGCGGTGTCGGAGATGGATGGTGGAACGGTGGGTTGGTGTGAGGGTTTTGAGAGGAAATTGGGGTGGAAAGAGATGAAGAAGTCATGATCATGTTTGTTGTTTTGGGCGTTATATGCAATGTGTATTATGAAATTACCAAGATACCCTCATACTAGTCATAAGGTTTGCTTATAAATAGATGGTAATGGTAATGGTAATGGTAATGGTAATTACTTTCTACTTTCTCTCTGTTCTCTTTAGAGATGAGCTCGGTATCAACCGACATTGAACTGGTACCGAAAATACCGATAACAAAAATCAAAAAACTGGGTACCGGTATCAAAAATACCTTTTACAGTATGGTTCGATACTAGTTACGGTACGAACCGGTTTTTAAAGATAAATACCGGTACCGAACCAGTGGACCAAAGCGGTACCGAAACACAAATTGTACCGAATTGGTACCAAAAATCAAACCGGTCCAAAAAAAAACTGAATACTAGTTTTAAACCGGTAGCCGGTACTAGTTATTCATTCCTAATTCTCTCTATCTTCATCTCAATAACCTTAAACATTTAAAAAAAAATAGAAATTAGAGAACACTAACACGTGTAAATACCTCCCACGCGTCAACTTGTTGGTCAAACCATAAAACCTCTGCAAAAACCTATTTCCATCTCATCTCTTAAATTGCAATGCGCCACCAATGGCCATCCTAAGATCACTCCGGAAGCTTGCTCGGAAAACCTCCTACACCCGCCCCTTCTTCATCTCCACCCCCAATCCGACGTCGTTGCGAACCCTAAGATCCTCCATCTTCCTCTCTCGCTCTTCAAACCTTCTCTCCCCTTCCATACCTAACTTCCACGGCCCACTCTTCCTCTCTTATCCTCCATGGAAGCTTCTGCAATTGGCTACACCTTTGTACTTCCAATCCGACGTCGTTTCCGTCCCTAAACTACGCCCTCTTGACTTTCTTCCAGAACCCATCAAATTAGCAACCAATTTGGATTATAACAAGGATTCGGAGATAGTTGGAAGCCGTGGTGGTGATGGATTGGTGCGGAGTTTTGTTAATTGGCCTAATTTTATTTCCATGAGTAGATTGGTTTCTGGTCCGGTTCTTGGATGGTATGATTTTCAATTCATTTATTATGTATGTTTATGGAAATGGTGATTGGTTGAAGCAATGTTGTAAGAATCGCTAGGCGCTAGTCGGGCGGTGGGTACCGACTAGCGATTAATCGGGATTAAGCGAAATTAATTGGGTCGAGATTTTTATATGTAACTTTTAGTTATATATACACACACATTTTTATATGTAGTTTTATAAAGTAGACATGTTTTAACCCCTCATTAACCCATTTTTTAAGTAACTGGAATGAATTTATAAGGTTTGGTCGAAATTTGGCCGACGTCTCACATAAATTTGGCCAGAATAGGACCGCCATTGGCCGCCTAACAATTAATCGGTGAACCTCCGATTAGTGATTAATTGGAGACTGGTCAGGATTTTTACAACAATGGGTTGAAGTAGATGTTCCTCCATTCTAATGTGCGGCTCTTATAGGGTTTGTTTCCTGAGGATTCCTTCATTGTAATGTGCCCGAGATAGGCTTTTACGGGTTTCTTTTCTGTGTGTATTGAGGTTTCCTCCATTCACTAGATAGGCTTTTATAGGGTTTATTTTGTGTATTTCCTACGTGGGTCATACTTAAAAATATATATAAACTTGTTGAATGCAGGATGATCATGCAAGATATGTATCTTCCTGCATTTATTGGGCTTGTTGTATCTGGGGCAACAGACTGGGTATGAGATCTTTTCATGTCTTGTAACAAGCACCCCGCACATCCGAATGTTCTGTTTGAGATTCTTGCTTTCTCTTGCAGTTAGATGGATACGTTGCTAGAAAAATGGGAATCAATTCTGTGGTGGGTTCATACCTTGATCCTCTTGCTGACAAAGTAAGTGATCTTGGTTGGTTGTTTCTTTCTTTTGTGGGATGTTAATAAGTAATAGTTGATTGTCGTATGCATGTTTTGGTGGTAAGATCACGCGTAAAAGCTTATGGGAACTTGTTAATACAGGTGCTAATTGGATGTGTTGCCATGGCCATGGTAGGACGGGGTCTTTTGCACTGTAAGTATGATATTATTTCAGCAGCTTTCCCCTTTGTTTCAACTCACCCTAAAATAATACTTGATTTGACTTGTATTTGACCCGATATTTGCAATATAAATGATTATTGGTCTCTGAATCTTTGATTTACTACTTATTATGCAGCAGGACTGGTTGCACTCGTTGTGATCCGAGATCTTGCTCTAGTTGGTGGTGCAGTGTATATAAGAGCTAACCACTTAGGTTCAAAGGTGAACTGTATTCAAGTGAATTTAGCTATTTATGGGTTTGAATCTGTGTATTTATCTGAAATTTTTGTGTGTGTATTTTGCAATAGTCAAGGAGTTGGTCTGAGTTCTTCAACCTTGATGGGGTCCGCCCACAGAAAGTCGAACCTTTAATGATCAGTAAGGTAAACATCATGTTCTACTTGGTGTACCTTTTATTTTAGATATTACTGAAACATTCTATGAGATTTACTAATGGGTACCTTATTATAGGTTAATACGTGCTTCCAGCTAGCCTTGGTTACTGGGGCCCTTCTGCAACCCGAGTTTGGTACTCAGGAAACTGAATCATACATTACATACCTTAGGTACGTCTACTCAACTTCACTTCATTCTGATTTTTATAACTAGAGGTGGTCATTATTGGCGGGTTGGGTCATTTACAGTGTGGGTTGGGTCGGTTTGGGTCAGAATGGGTCATTTCTAAAGCATCAGATTTTGGTTTGACACAGCTGGTTAGTGGCTGCAACAACAGTGGGCTCGACTGCAGCTTACGGTACTCGACATCTGAAGAGCGGATCGATTTTCATTCAAAAGAATTCATAATCTTTGATACTGAAGCAAACAGATGAATTGGTACATAGCAGATGACTTCTTTCACCCACACAGAGCTTGTCAACTACTTTTGGGACTTGTTTAGTAGGAATAAGTGACTTCAATCCTCATAGGGGCATTTCAGTAATTTAAGATCTTTTTGCAGTTGGTTGTTAGTACAAATGATTATACTCCCAAATTTGTTTGGATCATGAGTTTATGATATATGATGAGGCTTTCTGATTGCTGCTGCAAATTAGTGACCCAATAGCATGACAGAAATAATAGTATGGAATTTAGAATAGTATGTTTTCCTGTGATTCCATTCAAAAAATAGAGTTAAATGCCATTTTAGTCCCTGTGGTTTAGGTCATTTTACCAGTTTAGTCCAAAGGTTTTATTTTTCACCTATGGGTCCAAAAAGGTTTCAGCGTTGCCATTTTAGTCTACTGGGTTAACTTCATCCATTTTTTCTGTTGACGAGAAACCTTTTTGAACCCACAGATGAAAAATAAAATCTTTGGACTAAACTGACAAAATGACCTAAACCACAGGGACTAAAATGACATTCAACTCCAAAAAATAAAAATAAAAATTGGAGTGTTCAATTTATTTGATTTTTCAGTTGTTATTGCTTTACAAAAAAGTTAACATGTTGGTAATTAATACTTTATATCTGTAATATGTATAACAACTAGTTGATGCCTCGCCCGCGTTGCAGGGCGATTGCCGAATAATTTTCAATCAATTAAAAAAACACTACTATAATTTTGCTAGGAAAAAACTACAACGATGATAAGACCGTAATTTTCGGCTCAGGGCAAAACTGTAATTTTTCAGGACTAATAAGTGAGTGTTAGGCGGCTCCTTGACACGAAAAAAAAATTAAATGGAGTCAACCAATTAAAACAAAAACTTTTATAGTTTTGCAAAAAAAGGCTAAGACGATGAGAAAAGCGTAATTTTGAACTGAGTGCGAGATCATAATTTTAATTCAGGGATGAATCATAAATTAAAAGGACCAACGGTGGAGTGCCAGACAGTTGCCGGCATGACTACAATTTTACACTGGGGGCAAATTTGTAATTTAACCAGGAAAGCAAACAAAAACGATGGAGAAAATGTAAATTTAAGTTGAGGGGAAAATCGTAAATTGGCTGTGAGGAAAAAAACTAATGACAAAACTGTAAATTTAAACGGGGCAAAATCATAATTTGTAATTGAGGGCAAAATTGAATTTTTTATCTATGAGCAAAAACGTACATTTATTTTTAAGTGAGGGGTAAAAACATAATTTTTAACTGATGGGAAAATCATAATGTTAAGGAAAAAAACCTAATGACAAAAGTGTAAATTTAAACGGAGCAAAATCATAATTTTGAACCGAGGGCAAAATCGAAATTTTAGCTGTGAGCAAAAGCGCAAATTTATTTTTAAGTGGGAGTAAAAACATAATTTTATATTGATGCCAAAATCATAATTTTAAAACGGGATAAAATCATAAATTTATTGGGCAAATAGAAGAGTGTCAGACAGTTGTCTGGCACTATTAAGGCTGCCACCCATTTCAACCAATTCGGGGCATGTACTATTACCCTTCATGGGTTTTGTATGTATTGAATATCATATCATTACTACAAAATATAGGGTTTTAGTGTCATTTTGGTCTGTAGTTTCTCCATGAAACTGGACATTGTGAGTAATCTTTTGAAAACCATGATGTGGGTAAAAAAAAGTTATTAACAAATGGTATCATCGACGGAATTTACTTGCAGTTCATGTGTCAATATCATCCCGAGGGGATTACCAATGTGTCAATATCATCCCGATAGGATTACGGATGCAGTCTTAACTATGGCTATTTTTGTAGATTACTGCTTCTGGAAAGATGATATAGAGGTCAAAATGTAAAATTCATCCACATCTCACTCGCAAAAATGAATATAAACACGTCTATTGACAAAAATGAATTCCCACACGTTTGTAATTCATAAGAATAAGTAAAACGGATAATAGTTTTGAAACACAAAAGTTATTAAATATAGTAGTTATAATTATTTAGCCACTAAACGTTTTAATCTAAACTTAAATTTACTCGACCAGAAATCCGATGTTAATTAAGTATTTTCATAGTGTATATTCAATACTTGGAAGTAAATGTGAGAAGTGATTATGTTATATGAAAGTGTTTGGGGTTGAAATGTAATTGTTAACCAATGGGGATGAAACGGAATTAGACAAAAGTATAGAGGTGTAAAAAAAAAAATTTAAGGGATTAAGGGGATTGAACCCGACGTGAATCGAACACGCAACCTTCTGATCTGGAGCCAGACGCGCTACCATTGCGCCACGGATCCCCGATGTTGTAAAGTTTGAAATATAAATTTATATAGCTAACTTACCTTGCTGACCATTGACTCTAAGTAACCACACTGTAAATTATTTACTATGAATGTATTTTTTTTACCTCTGAAATGATGTGTACCCATGGATTCGTGCTACACGTAAATTTCATAGGCTAGAATTAATCTTTAAGAATGGGTGTAAACGAGCCTAGCTATCAGTAAACTATTCAAGATCGACTTGTTTAAAAAGTTGAATAGAGCCAAATGTAAAAGAGCTTGGGCTTTTATTCAGGCTAATCAATAAATGAGTTTGAGCCTTAGCTTTAGATATTAAGCTTGATCCGGTTCGCGAGCTTATCAATTGGTATAATCTTTATTTAATTATTTAATGTATGAAATATAGACTGATAGAATAATTTATCTTATATACCAAATTATTATAAAAATAATTAAGTAATATATATTATAATATTTTTATATAATAGTTATAGTTATAGTATATATGTAGATAATTATAACAAAAATAGTTCAAAAAACAACAAACAAGCCGAGCCTGATCCTGAAAAACTATTCACAGGCCGAGCTCGAGCTTTAGAAATATAATTGTTAACAAGCCGAGCTTGAGCCTATACGCTCTCGCACTCAGCTCGGCTCGTTTACGCACCTAATCTCTAATGTCATTTATGGGTTGGACTAACGTCTAGACCATCACAACATGTGCATATGAAAAAAATTATCTAAATAACTAGGGGATGGCGGCGCAGTTTGTTGCTCGTCTACCTGTTATCCTTATATAATTTGCCCTGATGATTGGAATGAAACTATATAATTTGATACCGATATTGAGCCGGAGGCCGGAGCCAAACCCAACCGATAGACTCGAAAACACCGACCAGATACTCAAAGTTGACCCAAATGGGGTTATGGATCGTGACACCTGCTAATGGATAAGAATGCATGGGTTACTAAAGAGGATGCTAATGAAATAGAGTTTGAAGGGTCTTCTAGTAGAACTTATGTGGCGTCGGATGGTGGATTGGTTCCTAAGATCAATGATTCTTCCGAAGATGACAAAGAACCGGAAACCGGTGCTTCTGAAAGCTCAACGACTCTATCAACAGGGGGAGACAAAGTAGAATTTAGTGAAGAAAAGAAACAAGAGAACGCCTCATGGTTTAAGCAGTTGTCTGTTCCTCCAATTGTCAAAGCTTTGTATGTAAACAAAGGGGCTTCAAATTCAACTGGTAGAAATTTTTAGTTGGAAGTACGATGAGGTATTCAACCGGTTTGTAATCAAAAGGATTGATGGGTTACAATACGGAAGGTTTGGGTTTAGTTACCTGGTTGTGAATTACATTCTCTGGCCCATTGATGGGGTATGATATTGGACCCAGGGGTGTCAATCGTGTCGGGTTGGCAGGTTGGCGGATTGGTGGGTTACGGGTTGGCAGGTTGAATCCTAGAAACCCGAATCCGACCCGTATTATTATTCGTGTCAGAATTATCAACCCTAACCCAGACACGTATAAAATTGAATAACCCGAACACGACCCGTTTAACCCGTATTTTAAACAGGTCAAATAGGTTAGCAAGTTATGGACGGGTTGACGAGTTAAAAAATAAATAGTTTATAAAATCTACAATATAGCTAAAAAATCAAAAGTCATAACATTCAAAAACTTGAAATGAAATTCAATAACCAAATTCATGTCAATGTTCACAAAAGCATAATAAAAAGTTACAGATTACTAATCAAAAGCGTGAATGCTAAATCAATGAAAAATAAATAAAATCAATGAAAAAGTAAATAAAGTCTTCGTTTCTTCTTTCTTCTCCATGCATTCATTTCTTCCACAAGCTAAAGTTTATTCAATTTGTCATCCCCAATATCATCTTTATCAATGTTCATTGCCATAATGTTTGGAGTTACTTCAGAATCATCATGTGAAGTTGCTACACAGAAAAAAAATGATCAGTATGAACTTAAATCATTATATTAAATCATTATATCAAAGCTATCCATCCCCGTACAACCCAGCAATTGGAAACCGCCAAGCACCTATTACCAACGCACCACCTGCTAAGCGTGCGTATACTGGTGTTCATCCCCTGTGCCCAACTTGCACCTACCATCACCCAGCTGGGGTGAATTGTCGATTATGTGCAAACTGCAACATCTATGGGCACTTTACTGCTCACTGCCGTTCAGGCCCACGTCAGCAAGCCGCTCAAGCTCTTCCAGCTCCGCTCCCCGCTCCCCAGGTCAACCAAGCAGCTCCTGCGTCCGCTGTTCATGCACGAGCTTACTACACTTGTGGTGACCCTAATCATTTTGCTAACGTCTGCCCGCTCCGCGTTGTGAAACAAGAACCGCAGCAACAACCGCCGCAGCAGCAACCACAGCAGCCGCAGCCTCAGCAGTAGCAGCAGCAACCACAACAAGCAGCCCGCGGAAGAACCTTCAACATCAACGTCCGCCAGGCTCAGACTGACAACAATGTTGTCAATGGTACGTTCCTTGTTAATGGTATTTATGCTTCGTGTTTATTTGATACTGGGGCCAATAACTGTTTTGTGTCGTTTGAATTCGAAAAACTCCTAAACCGTAAACGCGCTAACCTCCCAACGACGTTCGACGTAGAAATTTCCACTGGAAGAACTGTCACCATCAGTTCCTTTCTACGTGATTGTACTCTCGAACTCGATAATCACGTTTTCCCGATTGATCTCATTCTGATGCAACTTGGTAGTTTCGATATCATAGTAAGCATGGATTTTCATCATGAAAATCGTGTTGAAGTCGTTTGCTTCGAAAAGATGATCCGTTTCTCTCTCTCTCAAACGGTGATCAACTCTGTGTTTATGGCGAAGTATCCTCGAAAGAACTGAAACTTATGTCGTGCATTCAAGCAAGCAAGTATCTCCGCAAGGAATACTTGGCTTTCTTAGCTCACATCGTAGTAGCGGAGAAGGAAAAGAAGCCGATGGAAAAGGTACTTGTGGTTCGTGATTTTCCTAATGTCTTTCCTAACGATTTACCCGGTCTACCCCTACTCGTGATATCGACTTTCGTATCGACCTCATTCCTGGAGCTAACCTTGTCGCTAAAGCTCCTTATCGCCTCGCACCGTCTGAAATGTGTGAACTTTCTAGTCAACTCCGGGAATTACTTGATAAAGGCTTCATACGTCCTAGCACATCGCCATGGGGCGCACCTGTCCTTTTCGTGAAAAAGAAGGATGGATCGTTCCGAATGTGCATCGATTATAGGGAACTCAACAAGCTTGCTATCAAGAATCGCTAGCCTCTACCTCAAATGGACGATTTATTTGATCAACTGCAAGGCGCTACATGTTTCTCTAAGATCGATCTACGTTCTGGTTGCCATCAACTGCGAATTCAAGAGCAAGACATCCCTAAAACCGCTTTTCATACCCGCTATGGCCATTACGAATTCGTAGTAATGCCTTTTGGTCTTACAAACGCACCCACGGTCTTCATGGATTTGATGAACCGTGTGTGTAAACCCTTTTCTTGATCGCTTCGTTATCGTGTTTATCGATGATATCCTTATCTATTCGAAGTTGAGAGCCGAACACGCGCAACATCTTCGTTTAGTTCTCGAGCTTCTCCAAGGGAATCGCCTCTACGCCAAGTTCTCCAGGTGTGAATTTTGGCTCGAGGAGGTTCAATTCCTTGGTCACATCGTTAACAGTCAAGGTATTCACGTCGATCCCGCGAAGATTGAAGCAGTTAAGAGTTGGATTACACCGAAAACCCCGTCCGAAGTTCGTTCCTTTCTCGGATTGGAGGGTTATTACCGTCGATTTATCAATGATTTCTCTAAAATCGCCGTTCCTCTCACCTCTTTAACGCATAAAGACAAGCCTTTCATTTGGGGAACCGAACAAGAGGATGCCTTTCAAACTCTAAAGCGTATGCTTTGCAACGCTCCCGTACTCGCGCTACCCGATGGAAACGACGACTTTGTTGTTTATTACGATGCCTCTAACCTAGGTCTTGGTTGTGTTCTTATGCAACGAGACAAGGTTATCGCGTACGTGTCTCGACAACTCAAAGTCCATGAGAGGAACTACACAACCCACGATCTCGAACTCGGTGCAGTTGTTTTTGTGCTTAAGATATGGCGACACTACCTGTATGGTACCAAGTGTACGGTCTTCACCGACCATAAGAGCCTACAACACATCTTGAACCAGAAGGAACTAAACATGCGCCAACGCAGATGGGTTGAATTTCTCAACGACTACGACTGTGAGATACGCTACCACCCAGGCAAAGCAAACATCGTTGCCGATGCTCTTAGCCGACGAAGCTATTTAGATAGTGCTCGTAATATTCAAGCCCAACACGACCTCGAAGCCCTCATTCGCGACGCTCAACACGCCTGTTTTCTCGAGAACACCTTGAAGGAAGAAAGAATCATTGGAACCGAAAACCAACTAGTGAATAAACCGAATGGTATTTTTCACTATCTCAACCAAATTTGGATTCCTAGTCGCAATAATCTCCGAGAGATTTTGCTGACCGAAGCCCACAAATCCCGATATTCCATTCATCCAGGTGCCGACAAGATGTACCAGGACCTCCGTGCCAGGTATTGGTGGCCAGGAATGAAGAAGGATATCGCTCTCTACGTTTCGAAGTGCCTAACTTGCTTGAAAGTTAAGGCTGAACACCAACGACCCTCTGGCTTACTCGAACAGCCCGAGATCCCGATGTGGAAATGGGTGAGTATAGCTATGGACTTCATTATGAAACTCCCTCGCACGCCATCAGGTCACGATAGAATTTGGGTTATCGTTGATCGTCTTACAAAATCCGCTCACTTTTTACCGATACGAGAAGACTACAAGGTTGAACGATTAGCACGAATCTATACCGACGAAGTCATTTGTCGACATGGGACACCTAGTGACATCATCTCTGACCGCGATGGTCGCTTTACCTCACGTATCTGGGAGACATTCCAATCCGCTCTAGGTACTACTCTTAACCTCGGTACAGCATTCCATCCCCAGACCGACGGTCAGACTGAGCGCACGATTCGCACCCTTGAAGACATTCTTCGTTCGTGCGTTATAGATTTTGGTGGTACTTGGGATTCGCATTTAGACTTAGAAGAATTCTCGTACAACAACAGTTATCACGCTAGTATTCAAATGGCACCTGATGTGTTCAAAATGTAACATATAAATTTCATCAAATGAGGCATAAAACTAACCCTTTTTTAGTACTAATGTTGGAAAAAGTGTGCTTTTGTCTTCCTTTTGTATTTTCAGGATTAAATGAGCTCAAATTAACAAAAGAAGCAAAAAGACATCAAAATCTAACATAAATACAAGAAAAGGAACAAGACGTGACATGCCCGACCCCACGACAGCATCTTCCCAAGCAAAACAAGAGATCAGAAGCCTGAACACACCCCGTGCTCAGCCAGCACGGGGGCGTGCCCAAGTGTCAGCAGAAAAGGCAAAGTGGTAGAAGCTTCTATTGCACACCACGGGGCCGTGCTCAGCGGACACGGGGCCGTGGTCAACTATAAGATTCGCACAATCCAGCAAATCTGCATAGTACAAAGTTCTTCTGCACCACGGGGTCGTGCTCAGCGGACACGGGGGCGTGGTCAACTAAAAAGACAAAACAGCATTAAATGAAGAAAGAGAAGGATGTGGACACAGGGCCGTGCCCACTGGACACGGGGCCGTGCCCGAGCTTCTGTTCAGCCTATAAATAGAAGTGCTTGGCTCAAGCTCAAACCATCCCTTGGCACACCGCCTCTCTCACACTTCACCCACCACCCACCATCATCCATTGTCCATCGTAGAGTGTGTGAGTCGTCTCGGGATCCAAGATTGATCGTAAGAGTTCTTGACAATCAAGGCCATGTTTGCCTAAGTCTCTTACATCACTTGGTGAAGACAAAGTGTCTAGTGTAATACTTTTTATTTCTAATCTTTTGCACTTTTTACTTGGTTTTGTATTAATGACTTTAATAACTAGTTGCTTATGTTGAAGGTGATCTTTCCTTATCGTTTGTCCGTGGTGTCTTGGCATTATTTTACTGTCTATATAAAATAAAAGATTTTCACCATTCATATATCCACGGTCTATATGGAGGTATGTTGGCTACCTGGTCGGGGGTTAAGGGAACGGTTTGGTAAAGGTCTTGCCATTGTTCAGCATTTAGAGGTCCTGCAATGGACCTGGGTCAAATTTAGTAGGACCTCCTTCAATACTTAACGGTATTGGATGGCGGGGGTCCAAACTCTTTGATCCCCTCATAAGTTAACTACTATTAATACTATAACCCAGCTATTTAGGACTGTATCCCTGCTGACTCAGACTACTTAGTCGAGGGTAACGTCACCTCCAAAAGAGGGTCCTACCATAATATTGCATTAATAACTTAATTAATTATCTTCCAATAATCCACCCTTTTAGGATTGTATCCTTGCTGACTCAAACTACTGGGGTGAGGGTAACGTCACCTTCAAAAGAGGGGCCTACTACAATAACTAAGATAATCTCTTAAAATAGTGCAAAAGTGCGGAAATAATCAAAGGTTACACTAGATACGAGTCGGAACCAAGTGATTCATCTTGTCTATCTGTTTTTTCTTTTTATTTTTATTTTCAGCATTTTTGTTAGCTTTTATTTTTCTTAGTTTAAAACATTTTTTCTAAACTTTTTGATTTGATTAGACGTTGAGGATAAACCGGTACTAAAAGCTCTTGTATCCTTGGACGACCTCGGTATCTTACCAACACTATACTACGCTCACGATGGGTGCACTTGCCCATATGTGTGTTTAGTGTTAGTAAAATATCGTGTTTTATAAATTTAAAACTTGGCTAAAAATAAGTGTTAAAGGGGCTTAAAATATACACCTAATATATATAACACTTCACACGCATCAGCACCCTTTGAGGCATTATATGGTAGAAAATGTTGATCGCCTATTGTATGGCATGAGATCGGAGACGCTCAAATAACCGGTCCTGAGTTATTGCAAGAGATGACTGACAAGATCCTCCAGATACGAGACAATCTCTTAAATGCCCGGAGTCGTCAAAAGAGTTACGCCGATAAACGCCGCAAGCCCTTGAGTTTAAAGTTGGTGATCACGTACTCCTAAAGGTTTCACCTTGGAAGGGGGTGATCCGATTCGGCAAGAAAGGAAAGCTGGCGCCACGATACGTGGGTCCTTTTAAGATCCTGGAAAGAATTGGCAAAGTGGCATACCGACTCGAATTACCGGAGGAACTCAACAACGTACATCCGACTTTCCACGTCTCGAACCTCAAAAAGTGTCTAGCTGAAGAATATCTTCACGTGCCTCTTGAAGATTTGCAAGTTAACGAAACCCTACAATTTATGGAATTCCAGTAGAGATCATGGATCGAGAGACCAAGAAACTTCGATGCTCTCGCATTCCTACAGTGAAGGTTCCATGGGAAGGCAAACGCGGCGCCGAGTTCACTTGGGAACTCGAGAGTGATATGAAAGCTAAATACCCACAACTCTTTGTTACGCCTGCTCCTTAATTTCGAGACGAAATTCCTTAAAGTAGGGGAGGCTGTAATAACCCGACTTTTCGGATCGTTACTATTCGACGTCTTTTCATTCGTAACCGCTTGTACTCCCGAGATTTCGATTTCACAAAAAGGGTTACACTACATTTTAAACTATGTTTTCAACGCATTATAATAGCTTATTATTACAACGCTTATTCAAAACGTAGTTATCGCATTTAAACGCTTACTATTAAATGCATTTTACCGCATATTACATCGCTTGTTTAGACTAAACGCTATCGCAACGCAAACTCAACGTAAGCTCGAAACGCGGATTTACTTTATGCATTTATGTGATGTGTGTGATTACTTGTTTAATGTTATGTGGTTATCTCAACGCAACGCTTATACGCTCAAACGCTTACTCGCAACTCGATTAAACTCAACGCAACGCTTAACAAACGAAACGAATTTGGAAAACTAACTCGTGCACACACAGCCAGTCGAAAGGACACCCGAGCGAATAGGCATCCGACTGGATGACCATCCGCTCGGATGACCATCCGTCCGGATGGCCATCCGACCACATGACCCTCGCGCACCGACTTAACTCTCCACTCTCACTCTATAAATATCGCTGTACCCCTTCCTTTCTCTGATTTGACACTTCCATCCGCTCACACGCACTTGGTCGCTCTCAGACACTCTCAATCATGATTCAAGGCTTTTCGGTAAGCTTTCTCCTCAAATCTTATACAACCTTCATCTCTAATCACTTCTACATCATCTTCTTCATCAAAATCACACACAAACACTAACTTTTTCTCTGAAATCTCTGATTTGGACCACTTGAAGATGGTTTTCCTCTTGGTTTGTTTAGGCAAATTGTTATGGAGCTCCATTCAATCGAGATTGGCCCAGATCTAAAGATTTCCACACATTTTAACTGAATCTCAACAAGATTTCAACACATGTCATCTATTTTCAACTTTTCTTCACTATTCTACTCAAAACTGATGGAATCTGGGCTCATTCAGACTCTCTACTCGTTCCATAGTCGAGAGTCGGCTTGAAAACGGATTTCCACCAGAGAGATGACCGATTAATGGGTTGAACACGGATCTTCATCAAGAGTAAGTTTGACCGAATGGGCTAAGACCATCCAATCAAATGAGTTGGGCTTGGTGTATTCCCGTTGTTTGACACGTCGTCACGCCATCTCCGTTAAACCCCAAATTTTATTGGAGAACTTGCAAAGTTTTCAAATAACAGATCGCCCACTCGAATGGCCATCCGATTGAATGACCATCCGATCGAATGACCATCTGATCGAATTACCATCCGACCAAGTGACCTGCCCCTTTTAATTTCCAATGTTTAAAATGTTTTGATCAAACATCGAACTCTAACAATTTTACAAACAAACACACCTCATTCGAAAGGCCATCTATTCGAATGGTCATCCGCTCGGATGACCATCCATCTGGATGACCATCCGCTCGAATGAAGACCCATCCGTTTGAAGTACCATTCGACACCCTGTTTACGCACTGTGACGCTATTGTTCTATGCTCAGGCTAACCCAAAGCGCTCCCTTCAATCCAATAATGTGTGTGTTTAGCAGCTACGAACTCACTGTGAGTATACTCGAACCCATTTTCGTTTAACGCACTTTGGGGTGTTACATACATTCTATATCAAAACACAACACACAACGTAAACACTTTACAACGCTAACCGCTCCCACAGGCTATACGTGATCTATGAATGCTTGTACTATGATTATACATTGTTACACTATACCGCCTCTAACAACGATAGTACTATAGTTTGGACTCAGCACCTGTCGTGGACAGGTGTTGCTATGGATCACATCACTTTACTTCACGTGTTCGCTGAACATGTGTCGCGCATACTCTACAATGCAGTCTCGTGGTTAAGTTGTAATCATTGTTAGATAGTTACTTGCTTCGCTCTTTACGTGATAAATGCTGGTTATGCGTAAACACTTTCTATACTATATGCTATGCAAACTTGTGTACTCACCTTTACATTTTATGTATTGACTTTATTTTAATGTATGTGACAGGTTGATGTTATGTTATGCTGGAAATCAAGATAGGCAGTCTAGAAACTCCACTAATAGAAATCTAAGTTTTCGGACTTGTTTTGCTTTTGAGAACACGCTGTATGTAATAATTGTTTGTGGAATGTCTGTTGATTGGTATGGGACAATTAACCTTTTAAATATTTCCATATAATAGTTGTTATGGATTCTCTTGAGCAATCTGGTTCGCCTAGTGTCGCGCCTCGATGATTCTGCCACCGGTTGGGGTGTGACAACTCGACCTCTAATTACTAGACTGCCACGACTAATTGTTTTGTTGATTATGGGGTTTTCTAATGAACTACTAAATTAACTAGAACTAACTAGACATGAACTGAGACTGAGATGTGATGTGGTCAAGTGATGAGGAAACACATTGCGTAGGTCTGAATCCAACACTTGAATGAAATGTTCTAACGATTTTGGATTAATTGTGGAAACCAAGATCTTTAGATTTTAACTTTAAAGATAACCGAACAGGACCTTCGACCTTTCTCGAGAAGAAACCTATGGCAATCTATTAAGCCGTAATTCGATCGATTTGTAGGACTCCCTCAAAGGCTATCCTTGTGTACTAATAAAGACCCTTAGACACCCTACCTCACTACACGAAAGTCTAGGGAAACTAAGGTTTATAATCTAACTCAGCTAGCAAACAGAGACCGTGAACTAAGGGATCTCCTCACGAACCTCGAGACTAGCCAACAACCTCTTACCTCATGGTTGTTGAAAATTAGTGGAACACTTAATCCTATTCAAACCCTAATCACAGTTTCTACGGGAAATCGTATACTTTTAACAGTAAACTAGCCTCTAACACACAGTCCATGACCTAACTAGCATTCATACATTGAAGATATCCACAAGAATGCAAGTGAAACATATGATAAAGATTTAAACAAAATCAAGCATGCATATACATTAGAACATTGAAATAAAAGTTAACTACTTTATTATTAAATCCACAATCTACTCCAAAAACCAAAAGAAACATGTGTCAAAGAAGTGAATTCATCATACGACCTAGATAGTGATAAGAAATCTAGCCTAACATAGTCTTAAGAACAAGAACAATGATCAAACTCGATTCACAAAACATGTTATAAGACAACAGGAACAAAAGATGAAAGCACGAGATGGTAAAACCCGAAAGTTCTTCAATCCTACACTTCAAAGTCTTCAACTTTATGATTTCTTGCTCCTAAAATCACCTTCTTGAACCTCCAATTCGTCTAGGACTATGTGTGTTCTGATTTTCAAGGATAAAATTCATATTTATAACAATCCATAGGAAAACCAAACCCTAAAAGCAGATTCGTGACATTTAACCCCGTCGCGTCACGTGACGGGTATTTCTTCCATGCTCGTGAGACGTAAGCAATCGTTTGACCGACATTTGACTTTCAGCTCGTCGCGTAATGCGACGAGTGTTCCTCTCCTTTGGCGCATGATGTGACAAGGCTCTTTTCCTCGTTTCTCGTGCCATTGATCCTCCCGATCACATACGACTCGTCTGAAGGCTCGGTTTCATCTATATTAGCTCATTTTTAGCTTTTTTCTCCTCTAGAACCCTACAAAACACACAAGACTCAATAATATACAAATCCAATGGTAAAACAACACAAAATGGCTCGAAATATAATACAAACTATATATGAAATCAAATGTAATTTAGATTACATCACTTGAATATGTGCCAAATGAATTTCTCAGTTAATTGGAGGATGCAGTTTAAAAAGGTCTTAGGTTCAGCTAAATCTTTGGTTTTGGTCAATGGATCTCCATCGGTCGAGTTTCAATTTCAAAGGGGGGGGGGTAAGGCAAGGTGATCCTCAATCTCCTTTTTATTATTGGAATGGAGGCGTTACTTGTATGATTTCGAAGGCGGTTACTTTGGGCATTTATAATGGTATCCAAATTCTGAATGCCGGTCCTATTGTTTCGCATTCTTGTATGCGGATGATGCATCGTTAATTGGAGAGTGGTCTAGAGAAAATGTGCTCAACAAGGCTAGAATTTTAAGATGTTTCCATTTGGTTTTTCGGTCTTCAAAATAAATTGTGCAAAGTCAAATTTAATCGGAGTGGAATATGAAAAAGTCATTGACTTTGCTAAGCAAATGGGTTATCAAGTGGGATCGGTACCATATCAATACTTGGGTCTTATTATTGGGGTGAATATGAAAAGAATTTCTCATTGGAATTTGATTCCGACACTTTTGATAAGAGAACTTTATGGAAAACTGCAATGTTGTCAACTTGAGGTAGACTAACATTACTAAAATCGGTAATGGAAACAATATTTACTCTCTTTATTTAAAGCTCTTTGTAGAATTCTTGATTAACTTGAAGCAAAGCAGAAGAAGGTTTTTCTAGGGTGGGAATGAAGATAAATAAAAAATTAATTGGGTAAGTTGGGGTACTAAAACATCTCCTGTTAATGCAGGAGGTCTTGGATTAAGTCTCCTTAGAGATGCAACTATCACACTTCTTACAAAGTGGTGGTGGAGGTTTAGAAATGAGCCCAATTCGCTTTGGAGAAAGGTTATTGTAGCATTTCTTTCGTCTGCTCGTTCGTGTTCAACTATTCCATATACTAGAATTCAGGTGGGTATGTAGAATAATATGGTTTGTATTGAATCGGTTCTTGAATAGTCGGGTCTGTTACTCGCTTAGTTGATTAAAGGGGATGTAGGGGGATAAAGTACGTTTTTAAATAGATCCGTGGGTGTCAAATCAGCCTCTTAAGGTATAACAACTCTCCTAAAATACTTAAAACACCCCTATACGTCCTAAAATACACCCCGTATACGAAAAACGACCCAAAATACCTTTAATTTAATAAAAATTAAATAAAAAAAAATCCCTACTCGCTCGCGGGGCGCGACAAAGACAGCAAGAGCTGTCGCGGGCCGCGACCCCTTGGCACCAGGCCGCACCCTAGGCCGCCATGTGTCCCACTCGTGTCGAAGCTACCCCTTGATTCAGCCAAGCTAGGGCCTACCCTAGAGGCTCTGGCGGGGCACGACGGCCCCTCTTGTTTCTGTCGTAGGGCGCGAGAAAACGCCTGAACAGCCCCATAAATAGTGGAGATCGGCTTCAGTCATTCCTCGTTCAAAATTTCGATCTCTCTCTCTCTCAAATTCTGAATATTAAAAGTAATTCCCGGGTATAATACCCACTAAAATAGCGAAGCTCTGCCTCGATGTAAGTATCATAACCCCCGGTTACGTATTAGATACGCTGCCTGATTGGTCTAGTGCTCCGTAACGCATGTCGAGGCTCTGCCTGACTCAGTCGTTGGAGTTCTGTCTCGAGGAGGGTATAGCTAATGTAAAATTGGGTTATTATACTAACGCGTGTGCGTTGTTTAAATTAATACATTATAACCAGGAAATCACAAGGAAATACCTAAATTAGCAATGTGAGTAATCCTTCTTTTTATAAACTGTTTTTACAAAACCTCAAATGTTTAAATTATAATTCACAGTGATTGAGTATTTGTAATTCTACAATTATCTTCGGTATGTCGGGGTTTTGTATACGAAATTTGTTACTACACTGTGAGTAGTAGCATGACCACAAGTCAGGATTGACAGTACTGTGGGTGGTAATTAAAGTAGATGTAAACAAATGTAATTGCGGGATGCCCTCAATGCTGTAAAATGATAAAACTTGTTTTGATTAAACTGGGATTCACACACCAGTATTTTCCACTGACAAAAATGTTTTAAACGCGTTTCAGGTAACAAAATGTGAAAGCCAAATAGAAGCCAGATGGAGAGCACTGAAGGCTTGGAAAAGTGGCTATAAAAGTTACCTAAATAAAGAAGAAGTTTTATTTAAATAAAATAGGATTTATTCCTATAAACTTATTTTGAATGGAAACTTGGGTTTTACCCATGTGTTTGTTATTTATAAATGAGTTGTTTTACTCTGATAAAATATTTTCTAACTATGGTCCTGATGTAAATTCTGCTGCCAAATTAAATAAACACCGATACCACCGAATGTGCGAGCTCGCGGTCGCCCGCCTTCTGGGGCAAGGGGTCGGGGGTTGCGACAGAAAGGTGCTATCAGAGCTACAGCCACTGATTTCAGCCACAGAAGTGTTCTGCTGACATCAAAATTGTCAATTCTATTAGGAAATAATCTATGTGACTATGTGCATACATGTATAGTATTGTTTTGTGTTATTTGACAATCTGTTAGTTTACAGTATGAGTGATCAAGGACCATCTGACGCCTATCGTCACCTCTCTAATTCTCCTAGAGATGAAGGAACTTCCTCCCAGCCTACTCCTTCGGGGTATTCAGCTGACACCGAAGAGGGGATATTCATCTTTAAGGCGCAATCCACAGAACCATTCCCTACGAAAAAGAGAGGATGGTTCAGTCGGGGAGCACATGAGCGTAGGAAACGAATGAGGAAATTACAGCAACAAAGGGCTTTAGCAGCAGCAAATAGGGAGATGAACGCCCAGACCCAAGATATAATCAATAGGCGATTGGCCAACTTTCACAAACTAGCTACCACTGCCGCAGACCCAAACCTAGAACAAATCATTGCACCACAACCACTACCACTATTCCCAACTCAACCTATGGAAATAGAACCCAACCAAGAAGAACCGGTTCCCATACCAGCTTTTAACCGTGATGAAATACCTAGAGTCCCAGCACCCAATCCCTTAGCACATGATCCGTGGAATGAAGACCATAGGGATTATCGAGAACTCTACCCCCAAGAGGAACCCATACCAAACCCTATAGCATCATACCCCAACCTTAACCCGTTAGATCCATATTGGGATGCTGACCAACATGTTCGGGAAATACTAGAAAACCCATACCCATATGGAGACCCTTTACCACAGTACCCTGACCCAGTACCCGCACCACCACCACCACCCATGAGTACCGAAAACGTGCAGGAACTCCACACTTTGGTGAGGAGTTAGTAGATGAAGGAGAGAGAATAAGGCAAATATGGGAAAAGCTTGTTTGGAAGTACGAAGAGCGAAATATGCAGTACTAGATAAACCCCTAGAAATAATATATATATATATATATATATATATATATATATATATATATATAGGGGAAGGATGTATAGGAAACCCACTTTTTTTTTGAAAAAAGTTATACATGTTATATACATGTTTTGAAGGGTTTTGGGCAAAAAAAAAAAATCAAAAAAGCGCCGAGTAGATATTTTAAAAAAAAATAAACAAGTTTTGGTGTAACATATGTTACATTCATCTGACATATTTGTAACATGTGTTACACCAAAACTTGTTTATTTTATTTTTTTAAATATCTATTCTGCGATTTTTTGATTTTTTTTGCCCAAAACCCTTAAAACATGTATATAACATGTGTAAATTTAAAAAAAAAATTCGGGAGGTTAGAGTTTCCCAAGTTTTCTAAATAAAAGTGGGTTTTCTATAGATACTTACATTATATATATATATATATATATATATATATATATATATATATATATATACGAGTAGTTTGAAAAAAATCAACTAAAATAGATAATCTAATACTTACTGATACATAACTAGTAGTATGTTTTAAATTCCAGTCACAGCTTGTAATAGATGCATATATCTATATATATATATATATATATATATATAAAATAGAGTAAATGTCGCAATGCTCGACGGTTTTGACCAATGTGTTTGTTTGTGCAATTGTTGGCATTAAATCTTATTTTGTGATATTAGTACTTGATAATTGTTTGTAAATCCAGATGAACAACGAAGAAAATCAGGAAAACCAGAATAATGATAACCAAATAAATAACAGTGCCATTCAACACATAGTAACCCAAGGAATTAGAGATGCTATGCCATATATTATCCAGACTGTTAAAGAAGCGGAAAATAATAAAAGTAATAGTGGAAGTAAACGACCACCTACTGAACTCAGGCACAGCGTAAACAATGACCGTTACTTCAATTGCCTATTCCAAAAAGAAGAAGAACCATGTCATATGGTTGTTCTTACAAGGAATTCTAGTCTTGCAAACCAACAGAATTCTTTGGCAATGAAGGAGCCATTGCAGCTCTACGCTGGATAGAAAAGACAGAGGCCGTCTTAAAAATAAGCAAGTGCGCAGAGGAAGACAAAATCATGTTTGCTTCCAATCTTTTTAAGAATGCAGCCTTAGAATGGTGGAATACTATTCTCCAGTCTAGGGGAAGTGACAAAGTCTATAATATGGAATGGACTAAGTTTAAGAACATGGTCGGAAGATAATTCTGTCCTCCCAATGAAAAAGAACAAATTGCTAATAAGTTCTTAAACCTTAAAATGACTGGAATTGACTGTAAGGGTTACACTACCGTATTCTTCGAATATGCTAGAATAGTGCCAACCCTAGCCTCACCAGAACCAGTATTAATCTCCCGTTACATCTGGGGATTAATCAGTGAGATTAGACATGTAGTCAAGGCAGCTAGACCACAAACCATAGAAGAAGTTGTAGAACTAGCAAATACCTTGACTGATGAATTGGTACGTACACAAGAAGAAAACCAGAGAAAGAACCTAGTCCAGAAGCGTACCCAGGAATTTCGCTATGTTAATTCCAATCGTGGGAAGAACATAGGTTCTACTTCTGCACCTTACTGCAAGTCTTGCAAGAAGAAGCATTCAGGAAGATGTTCCACATACTGCAACTTCTGCAAAATACCGAGCCACAAGGAAGAAGACTGCAGGAAGAAACCCAGTAATGGAGTATGATGCGTGTGAAGTGTTATATATATTAGGTGTATATTTTAAGCCCCTTTAACACTTATTTTTAGCCAAGTTTTAAATTTATAAAACACGATATTTTACTAACACTAAACACACATATGGGCAAGTGCACCCATCGTGAGCGTAGTATACTGTTGGCAAGATACCGAGGTCGTTCAAGGACACAAGAGCTTTTAGTACCGGTTTATCCTCAACGTCTAATCAAATTAAAAAGTTTAGAAAAATGTTTTAAACTAAGAAAAATAAAAACTAACTAAAATGCTGAAAAAAAAATAAAAAAAACAGATAGACAAGATGAATCACTTGGTTCCGACTCGTATCTAGTGTAACCTTTGATTATTTCCGCATTTTTGCACTATTTTAAGAGATTATCTTAGTTATTGTAGTAGGCCCCTCTTTTGAAGGTGACGTTACCCTCACCCCAGTAGTTTGAGTCAGCAAGGATACAATCCTAAAAGGGTGGATTATTGGAAGATAATTAATTAAGTTATTAATGCAAATTATGGTAGGCCCCTCTTTTGGAGGTGACGTTACCCTCGACTAAGTAGTCAGAGTCAGCAGGGATACAGTCCTAAATAGCCGGGTTATAGTATTAATAGTAGTTAACTTATGAGGGGATCAAAGAGTTTGGACCCCCGCCATCCAATACCGTTAAGCATTGAAGGAGGTCCTACTAAATTTGACCCAGGTCCATTGCAGGACCTCTAAACGCTGAACAATGGCAAGACCTTTACCAAACCGTTCCCTTAACCCCCGACCAGGTAGCCAACATACCTCCATATAGACCGTGGAGATATGAATGGTGAAAATCTTTTATTTTATATAGACAGTAAAATAATGCCAAGACACCACGGACAAACGATAAGGAAAGATCACCTTCAACATAAGCAACTAGTTATTAAAGTCATTAATACGAAACCAAATAAAAAGTGCGAAAAGATTAGAAATAAAAAGTATTACACTAGACACTTAGTCTTCACCAAGTGATGTAAGAGACTTAGGCAAACATGGCCTTGATTGTCAAGAACTCTTACGATCAATCTTGGATCCCGAGACGACTCACACACTCTACGATGGACAATGGATGATGGTGGTGGATGATGGTGTTATGGTGGTGGTGGGTGAAGTGTGAGAGAAGTGGTGTGCCAAGGGATGGTTTGAGCTTTAGCCAAGCACTTCTATTTATAGGCTGAACAGAAGCTCGGGCACGGCCCCGTGTCCAGTGGGCACGGCCCCGTGTCCACATCTTTCTCTTTCTTCATTTAATGCAGTTTTGTCTTTTTAGTTGACCACGCCCCCGTGTCCGCTGAGCACGACCCCGTGGTGCAGAAGAATCTTTGTACTATGCAGATTTGCTGGATTGTGCGAATCTTATAGTTGACCACGGCCCCGTGTCCGCTGAGCACGGCCCCGTGGTGGGCAATAGAAGCTTCTACCACTTTGTCTTTTCTGCTGACACTTGGGCACGCCCCCGTGCTGGCTGAGCACGGGGCGTGTTCAGGCTTCTGATCTCTTGTTTTGCTTGGGAAGATGTTGTCGTGGGGTCGGGCATGTCACGTCTTGTTCCTTTTCTTGTATTTATGTTAGATTTTGATGTCTTTTTGCTTCTTTTGTTAATTTGAGCTCATTTAATCTTGGAAATACAAAAGGAAGAGAAAAGCACACTTTTTCCAATATTAGTACTAAAAAAGGGTTAGTTTTATGACTCATTTGATGAAATTTATATGTTGCATTTTTAACACATCAAATACCCCCACACTTGAATCTTTGCTTGTCCTCAAGCAAAACTCTTTAATATGTGGCTATTACACTCCCAAATGGAATGGGTAGAGAAGAAGGTTTTTGGGCTTGTCGTAGAGTGTCGGGATTTCCAAGATTCTTTATTTAATTTTATTTTTATTTATTTACAATCCTATTCGTCATGATTTATTTAAAACTTTTCATAAGATAAATTACTTATTAGGGCATAACATGCCTCTTTAAAATTCTATTTATATACAAGTTCACATACCTCACGGGGATCACTCAACACTCGGCCGAAAATGTATTTTTGTGGATCACTCGAGAGCGGCATGGAACTTACTCCTACCATAAGCTTGCCAAGCAATCAATCCTCCTCCTTTTTAACTTATATACCTTTGTAAATATCAAGAGGACTTTGTGGGTGAAGGGTTAGGCTTGGGTTAAGGGTAGGTGATTGGGTTGGTGGTTAGTGGTTAGTAGAAAAAGGGCGAAAAGCGTAACAAGTGTCGGCTTTCGTAAAACTTTCTATTTTTGTAACTTTTATTTTGATGAAGCTATTATTCAAACAAAGTTATTTTTGATGAACTTGTTTGTTTATTTTTTTTTTGCTTCATCATCAACAAAAATACATTTTTTTTTTAAAGTCATACGAAAAACTGAACTTGTTACTAAAACAAAGGGTTAAAAATAAAAGGGTTTTGGTAGGTAAAAAGGTAGTTTGGTTTGGGTTATGAAATGAAAAGGTTTAGGCTCAAAGGGGCTAACTAGGGGGATTTTGGGTAGGTGGTAAAAAAAAATAATGGTGTAGAAATAAAAAGGGTTAGTCCTAATGCCTCCATCATTTACTTACTCGGGTTTAAGTTGGTAAGGACCGGGAATGTATCGTCATGGCAAGTTCTAGAGTCGTAAGAACCAAGCGGCTATTCACACAAGAAACGAAAAATGAGCATTTAGTCTAATGATATGTAATTGTATGCTCAATAAAGGCTCAAAACTCACTTTTGTGGGAATGGTTTTTTTATGTGATCAAGTATATATAATCAAATTTTAACTAAGCTTGTCATGCATTTTCATAATTTTCTTATGTTGGTTCTTTTTATCACGACGCTATCAGTTGTAAATTCGTAAAAATATAACCTTTTTAGAACTTGAAATTCTCGAGTTAAACCTAGACAAGAAAAAAAAATGAAAATTTTTGAAAACAATTTGGGGTGATTAGCGATTCCAATAGAGTTTTGTGTAAGGCTTGTATTTAGGACTTGCAAGATTCAAGGTTTTAGCATCCCCCCCCCCACACTTAAATTACACATTGTCCTCAATGTGTCCCAAAAATAAGTTTTTAGGTTGATTGAATGTGTAAAAAGGTGTAAAAAGCAAAAATTTTGTGTTACTGGTTACCTGGGCACGACCCCGTGTTGAGTGGACACGACCCCGTGCTCAGGTGCCAGTAACGAAAACTTACAGAAGGTAAACACGGGGGCGTGTTGGTTGGACACGACCCCATGTCTGTCAAGGTCTGCAGAATTAAAACAATCAGCAGATTCAGGGGAATGGGCACGGGGGCGTGTCGGCTGGACACGACCCCGTGTGGACAGTCTGCAAAGTTGAAAAACAGGGTTTTTTCTTCGTTTTTCCTGTCCCGGCTTTAAGAGTACTAATGCTTAGTACTTTAAGCCTCGTTTGTACCTGTTTAATCAATAAACACTCTACCAAAACATAGCAAACATCCTAGTTTTACCAAAGTTAACATCCATGTCAAAGTTAAAAGAAAAATAAATGCAGAAAATAAAAGAAGTTAGGGAAAGTAAATTGTTCAACACTTAGCACGCAGGCCATCAATTGTTCAAGATTGAAAAAGGATTAACCTGGGAAACCATCAAACAACCTCCTCTTCCTCCGCTCCTCCCGCCTATTCCATGGCATCGTCATCGTCATCATCATCATCATCATCCCCTCCATGGCGTGCAATGTGGTCTCGAATATATCCAATATCATCTTGGATATCGGATATGTTTCTTTCGATAGCTCCGACCCGGTGGTAGGTGTTGCTCGCCATGTTATAGGTGTTCCTGGTGCACATAAGGTTTTCCTGCAACAAATCATGCAAACTTTGAAAGTTAGGAAAACCGCCTCCCGAGGAGGATGATTGGCCCGGATCACCATGGGGTTGGTATTGGTACTGATGATGTTGCGGAGCTTGGAGGACAAGCGCTTCTTGCGGGTTCCATGCATGACCTTGCATCCTTTGAAAGCTTACCGTCCCGTCTTCCGCCTCATAAATCAGGTTCATTGAGCGGCATATGTGTATATCCACCATACCCGACCATTGGCTCCTCTCAAATGACCTAGGTATGTGGGCGAAGTGCTTGAAGAGACGGTACACCCATCCCCCAAAGAAGATAGGAGTCAGTGCACTAGCAAGGCGGTTGTGATGCATGTTTCGGAGCATGAGGAACGGAACATCGAGCGGTCTGCGGTTGTGGATGCAGTGGAGGACAACCAAATCTCTTAACCCAACGACGCCACTACTATCATGCCTTTGGCTAAGAGAATAGCCGAGGAGCCTATGAATGTATCAGTATAGCGGATCCCTCAACTTCGTACTCTTAGTGCTGCTCGGATTGTAGTACCCTTCACCAATCTGAGCCCAAATGGCTTGACGTTCGTTCTCACCTATCTCTCGCATTCCTCCAGTATTTTCCTCGTTTCCCGCATCCTCTTCCGCATACAACCCGACAATCGACCCAAATTGTGCCATAGAGATCGAATACTTTGTTCCGCCACATCGGAATGCCACCCCATCATTGTCGAATGGGTCATACCTTGAGTTGAATGTGAAGGTGCTATAGAATTCCAAAGTACATTCGTGGACGGAACGGAGTCGACTTGTTAGAGCGACTCTGAGTGGTCCCGTGACAATGTTGTTGAAACGGTCGATTTGATTCACCATAGTTAACAATTCCGTGCATGCTTGCCTCGGGTATTCCTCCGGCCTTGTTTGAAGTATCTCGTATCGAGCTCTAGCATCGAGCTCATTGGCGTTAAATCTTGTGAACTTCCTAGCCATCTGAAAGAATACACCAAAAGTTAGCACGAAAAAGAAGTATTTTCGGACAAAACTGCAAACAGTGGGCTGGACACGACCCCGTGTTCAGCGGACACGGCCCCGTGTCCAGTCGTCTGTTACTCAAAAATTTCATTTTTCGACCCGGTTTCGAAAACTTGAAAATTTTTGGTTCAATGGGTTCGGTTTCCCCCGAAAATGAAACCCTAAGTGCTGTTTTTCCCAAAATATCCCGTTTACCCCTTCAATTTTATCTTTTTCGGGTCAAGAACAAGGGTTTGGGGTTTTTGTGCGAAATCGGACGAATCTATGAACAATACAAGTGTATTTACTTCCCATAACACTAATCTAACTAAATGCAAACAGATCTAAACAAAAATTTGAGGTTCGATCCGGATGAACTTCAAGAACCCTAGATTTTTCCCCAAATTTTTGGAGTTTTAACTACATGCAAGTAACTAATCTAACTACTAGAAGTGATAGAATCATACCTTGATGTTGTTAGAGTGATAGGAGACGTCGAAATTTTGCGAAAAATCGCCTGGAACCAGAGCGTTTTCGGGGAAACGGGGCGTGTGGAATGAAGTAACTGTTTTGAAAAAGGGGACTTATCCCGACTGTAGTGCGGACACGGCCACGTGTCCAGCGGACACGGCCTCGTGCCGAGCAAAGTTTTTTTTTTTTTTTTTTTTAATTTTTCAGTGCTCGTGTGAGTGCCCTTGTTTCCCAAAAACTTAGGTTAGAAAACTTACCGCTTAAGATGTCGTCTCAATCGTTCGTAACTTACCAGGTATGATGTTTTATTCTTCCACCGTTTGAAGCGAGATCTCTTCTTCTTCATCCTCAATGAATCCTTGATAGAGTTTCAGCCGTTGGCCATTGACTTTAAATGGAGGCCCCATTTCGAGATTTAATTTCTACTGCACCGTGTGGGAAAATATGGGTGATGGAAAAAGGTCCTGACCACCTAGACTTTAATTTACCAGGAAATAATCGAAGTCGTGAATTAAACAAAAGAACTAGATCTCCTACCCGAAATTCATTAGGTTTAATGTGTTTGTCATGCAAATTTTTCATTCTTTCCTAATAAATTTCAGAGTTTGAGTATGCATAATTCCTAAGCTCGTCTAATTCATTTAATTGACAAAAACGATTTTTACCAGCAAATTCTAAATCTAAGTTTACATTTTTAATTGCCCAGTAGGCTTTGTGTGCAATTTCTACTGGCAAGTGACAACTTTTTCCATAGACTAGCTTATATGGGGTTGTACCTATTGTTGTTTTATAAGCAGTTCGAAAAGCCCATAAAGCATCATCTAATTTATCTGCCCATTCCTTTTTATTTAACCCTACGGTTTTTTCGAGTATTCGTTTTAAGCCTCTATTAGTCACTTCGACTTGTCCGTTTGTTTGAGGGTGATATGCTGTTGAGACCCGGTGATAGACCCCATATCTTGTTAAAAAAAAATCAAGTTGATGGTTGCAAAAATGGGTACCTCTATCACTTATTAAGGCTTTAGGTGTGCCAAAACGAGAGAATAATTTTTTCAGAAATCTTACCACAACTCTTCCATCATTTGTTGGAAGTGCCTCGGCCTCGGCCCATTTAGACAAGTAGTCTACTGCCATAAGTATATATTTGTTTCCTTTCGATGGTGGGAAAGGTCCCATAAAGTCGAGTCCCCATACATCAAAAATTTCACAAACAAGAATGCCATTTTGTGGCATTTCGTTTTTGGAAGAAATATTACATGTTCTTTGGCAAGCATCACATGTCTTGACAAGACTTTGGGCATCTTTGTAAATGGTTGGCCAATAAAATCCTGAATCAAATACCTTTCGTGCGGTACTAGCGGCACCATGATGCCCTCCGTATGGACCTTCATGACAATGGTGGAGAATTCTTCGTGCTTCGTGACCATGTACGCATCGTCGGACGAGTTGGTCGGCACACATTTTGAAAAGATATGGATCTTCCCAAAAATAGTGTTTCACATTGGCAAAGAATTTTTTTCTTTGATGATGTGACCATCCTTTTGTGACTATACCGCTAGCTAGGTAGTTAGCATAGTCGACGTACCATGGTTCTTCCTTGTATTCCACCATTTCCAGGGACTCAGTTGGAAGTTTTTCGTTGATTTGCTCGTCCCTGGTCGCCTCCAAAGCTGGGTCTTCTAAGCGCGAAAGATGATCTACTGCGGTATTTTCTGCTCCTCTTTTGTCTCTGATTTCAATGTCAAATTCTTGGAGGAGTAGAATCCACCGAATCAAACGTGGTTTTGCGTCCTGCTTCTTGAAGAGATATCAAATGGCTGCATGATCTGTATAGACTATAGTTTTAGAAAGAACAAGATAAGAACGAAATTTATCAAAAGCAAATACCACAGCTAGTAATTCTTTTTCAGTTGTTGTGTAATTTTCTTGTGCATCATTAAGTGTTTTACTAGCATAATAAATGCTTTTCTTTTCTTTGTCCCAAGACAGCTCCAACTGCAAAGTCACTAGCATCACACATGATTTCGAAAGGAAATTTCCAATCAGGCGCTATCATGATAGGTGCATTGACTAACATTTCTTTTAAGGTTAGAAATGCTTGATTGCAATCCTAGTCAAAGATGAAAGGGGCATCTTTTTCAAGTAATTTTGTTAGAGGCCTTGAGATTTTTGAAAAGTCTTTGATAAACCGTCTATAAAATCCGTCATGCCCTAGGAAACTTCTGATAGCTCTTACGGAGGATGGAGGTGGTAATCTAGAAATGGTATCTATTTTGGCTCGATCCACCTCCATCCCTTTGCTTGAGATCTTGTGACCGAGTACTATTCCCTCCGTTACCATGAAATGGCATTTTTCCCAATTAAGGGCGAGGTTAGTTTCCTCACATCGGGATAGCATTCGTTCAAGGTTATCGAGGCATTGGTCGTATGAATCCCCAAAGATAGAAAAGTCGTCCATGAAGACTTCCATTGTCTTTTCTATCATGTCATGGAAGATGGCTACCATGCAACGTTGGAATGTTGCGGGGGCATTACATAGACCAAACGGCATGCGTCGATAGGCAAAAGTTCCATAGGGATATGTGAAAGTTGTCTTTTCTTGGTCTTCGGGTGCTATCGGGATTTGAAAGTAACCTGAAAAACCATCCAAGAAACAATAAAATTTATGACCGGATAATCTTTCTAACATTTGATCAATGAAGGGCAAAGGAAAGTGATCTTTTCTTGTTGCTTCATTTAATCGTCTATAATCTATACATACTCTCCATCCTGTGACGGTTCTCGTTGGTATTAATTCATTCTTTTCGTTAGTTATTACCGTCATACCTCCTTTCTTTGGAACTACTTGGACGGGACTTACCCAAGGACTATCGGAGATAGGATAGATAAGTCCGGCGTCAAGTAACTTGATGACCTCGTTTTTAACCACTTCTTGAACATTTGGATTCACTCGACGTTGTGGTTGTATAACCGATTTGTAGTCATCATTCATCAAAATTTTGTGTGTGCACATAGAAGGACTAATTCCTTTTATGTCTACAAGTTTCCAAGCTATTGCATCTTTATATTTTTTTCAAAAGACTAATTAATTTTTCTTTTTCTAAGCTATCTAATTTAGATGAAATAATTATAGGCAAATTACCCTCTTTGTCTAGAAAAGCATATTCCAAACCTTTTGGAAGTTCTTTGAGCTCAAGTGGTGGGTCTTTAGGAGACTCCTTATTTGGTTGCTCATTTCGATCAAGAACTTTAAAAGTTTGTTCTATGGCGACCTCTTCTTCAACAAAGTGGTCAATCTCTTCATTTGTATCGGGTGGTTCATCTTCATCTTCAATTAGGGGGTCATTATTGCCGAATGGATATTTCATTGACCGTTCGAGATTGACACTTCTTTTAAATGCCCCTAATTGAAGAGGTAGATTGTTAAACTTCCGGTTTTTCAAAGCTTCGTGAGTTTTTACAAATGGTCGTCCCAACATTAGAGGAGCGTCATCGAGGATGACAAAGTCGGTCGGGATTACCATTTGATTTGTTTGAACCAATACATCCTCAACTATACCGATTGATTTTATTACTTTCCGATTGGATAGAAAAATGGGTAATTGAAGTGGAGAAAAATCACTAATACTTAATTTTTCGAAAATGTAGTTAGGCATTATGTTAACACAAAGATCTTTATCGATTGTAACATTACTAATAAACGAATTTTGAAAGAAACATGGAACCAGTGTAATGTTAATCTCAAATGGGTCTTCTTTTATTAGCGAAGTTTGATCATTAGTTAACTTAACACTTACCGTTTCGTCAATTTTAGTGTTAGTGTTTAACTCTTTTAAAAACTTAGCATGAGTGGGTACTAAACAATGATTTTCAAAAGAAGGTGACAAGAGATTAATTTCTTCAAAATTAAACTCTTCTTGAATTTTACCTTTGTCGGACTCACCTTTTTCGTTGTTTAACTCATGTGTCGGTTTTTCACTTATTTGTTCTTCCATTTTTACACTTTCAGTTATCTCTTCCTTTTTTAATTCTTCTCTTGCGCGGGACTCCTCTTCCCTTGCGAGAGATTCTCTTATACAGCAATCGATAACTCTTATGTGTTCTAATATCCTATCGGTTACTTCGGTTATAGAAAAAGAATCGGGATTTTCTAAGCTTGAATCCGGTTGTTCGATCCTTTGTTCCTCATAATACCCATATGAAGTAGATGGTTCGCACCATTGTTCTTCATTGTAAGCATATGATGGATAAGGTTCGTAATTTTGTTCTTCATAATACTCATATGAGGTGGGTTGTTCATGCCATGGTTCCTCATAATAAGCATACGAAGGTGGTGGCTCATATCTTGGTTCCTCAAAGTATGAGTAAGAAGGCTCATACCTTGGTTCATCAAAATATGAGTCTGAGGGAGGAGGTTCATACCTTTGGTCTTCATAGGATGTGTATGAAGTTGATGGCTCGTACCTGGGTTCCTCATAGTAGGTGTATGAATTGGATGGTTGATATGAGCGATTATTTTGAACCGAGCGTGAGTTACGACAATTAGTGCAATAATTACCCCTATAATCATCCTCCTCATAGGTGTAGTTGTAACCTTCTGAGTATTGATCCATAAGAATCACTCAGCAGACCACAACCGAGTCTCGAGATCAGAAAACAAAAATAAAAATGGAAACAGAGGATGGACACGGCCCCGTGTTCAGTTGACACGGCCCCGTGTTCAGGATCTGTATCTGGGCGTTTTAATTAAATTTACTGATTTCGTTGAGCACGGGGCGTGTTCAGTGAGCACGGCCCGTGTTCAAGCTACTGTTACTGGGTGTTTTTACGAAAATGTGCAGCACGGCCCCGTGTTCAGCGAGCACGGCCCCGTGTACAGGTTACTGTAAATGCAAATCTAAACTAAAATGCAGAAAAAGTGCGCCCGTTTAAAAAGGTTTTTGAAAAACTGATTAGGCCGTCGATTTTAAGCTTTCTTAAAATCCTTGTGTCCCCGGCAACGGCGCCAAAAACTTGATGCGTGTGAAGTGTTATATATATTAGGTGTATATTTTAAGCCCCTTTAACACTTATTTTTAGCCAAGTTTTAAATTTATAAAACACGATATTTTACTAACACTAAACACACATATGGGCAAGTGCACCCATCGTGAGCGTAGTATAGTGTTGGCAATATACCGAGGTCGTCCAAGGACACAAGAGCTTTTAGTACCGGTTTATCCTCAACGTCTAATCAAATTAAAAAGTTTAGAAAAATGTTTTAAACTAAGAAAAATAAAAACTAACTAAAATGCTGAAAATAAAAATAAAAAAAAAGAAAAACAGATAGACAAGATGAATCACTTGGTTCCGACTCGTATCTAGTGTAACCTTTGATTATTTCCACACTTTTGCACTATTTTAAGATATTGTCTTAGTTATTGTAGTAGGCCCCTCTTTTGAAGGTGACGTTACCCTCACCCCAGTAGTTTGAGTCAGCAAGGATACAATCCTAAAAGGGTGGATTATTGGAAGATAATTAATTAAGTTATTAATGCAAATTATGGTAGGCCCCTCTTTTGGAGGTGACGTTACCCTCGACTAAGTAGTCAGAGTCAGCAGGGATACAGTCCTAAATAGCCGGGTTATAGTATTAATAGTAGTTAACTTATGAGGGGATCAAAGAGTTTGGACCCCCGCCATCCAATACCGTTAAGCATTGAAGGAGGTCCTACTAAATTTGACCCAGGTCCATTGCAGGACCTCTAAACGCTGAACAATGGCAAGACCTTTACCAAACCGTTCCCTTAACCCCCGACCAGGTAGCCAACATACCTCCATATAGACCGTGGAGTTATGAATGGTGAAAATCTTTTATTTTATATAGATAGTAAAATAATGCCAAGACACCACGGACAAACAATAAGGAAAGATCACCTTCAACATAAGCAACTAGTTATTAAAGTCATTAATACGAAACCAAATAAAAAGTGCGAAAAATTAGAAATAAAAAGTATTACACTAGACACTTTATCTTCACCAAGTGATGTAAGAGACTTAGGCAAACATGGCCTTGATTGTCAAGAACTCTTACGATCAATCTTGGATCCCGAGACGACTCACACACTCTACGATGGACAATGGATGATGGTGGTGGATGATGGTGTTATGGTGGTGGTGGGTGAAGTGTGAGAGAGGTGGTGTGCCAAGGGATGGTTTGAGCTTTAGCCAAGCACTTCTATTTATAGGCTGAACAGAAGCTCGGGCATGGCCCCGTGTCCAGTGGGCACGGCCCCGTGTCCACATCCTTCTCTTCTTCATTTAATGCAGTTTTGTCTTTTTAGTTGACCACGCCCTCGTGTCCGCTGAGCACGACCCCGTGGTGCAGAAGAATCTTTGTACTATGCAGATTTGCTGGATTGTGCGAATCTTATAGTTGACCACGGCCCCGTGTCCGCTGAGCACGGCCCCGTGGTGGGCAATAGAAGCTTCTACGACTTTGTGTTTTCTGCTGACACTTGGGCATGCCCCCGTGCTGGCTGAGCACGGGGCGTGTTCAGGCTTCTGATCTCTTGTTTTGCTTGGGAAGATGTTGTCGTGGGGTCGGGCATGTCACGTCTTGTTCCTTTTCTTGTATTTATGTTAGATTTTGATGTCTTTTTGCTTCTTTTGTTAATTTGAGCTCATTTAATCCTGAAAATACAAAAGGAAGACAAAAGCACACTTTTTCCAACATTAGTACTAAAAAGGGGTTAGTTTTATGCCTCATTTGATGAAATTTATATGTTGCATTTATAACACATCAGAGTATGCTTCAATTGTGGAGAAAAGGGACATATTAAACCGAACTGTCTGAAACTAGCTCCAGCCATGAGCAACAAGACTACTAAGAATGCTAGAGCTTTTGTTCTAATTGCAGAAGAAGCCAAGATGATTTCGAATGTGATTGCCGGTACGTTTTAGTTAGTGATGTTCTCGCTAAAGTATTATTTGACTCTGGTGCGAACCAAAGTTTTATTAATACTTCATTTTGCAAAATTCTTAATCAACCATTAACTAAACTTCAACAAGAATATCTAGTAGAAACGGCAAATGGAGAATCCATTAAGATCACTGAAATCTTGCAGGGAGCAAGAATAGAAATTCTAAACCATAATTTTATTGCTAACCTTTACCCAATGAACCTAGCCGGATTTGATGTTGTATTAGGAATGGATTGGTTAGTAACCAATAAAGCCAGTATTTTATGTGATCAAAAGTCAATACAAGTAAATTCACCAAAAGATGAAAAGATCACAATTAAAGGAGATAAGCTAACTAGATCTACAAAATTCATCTATGTGATGAAAATAGCAAGTTATGCAAGAAAAGGATCATTAGTGTATATGATTTCCATAATCATTAACACTAAAGGAAAAGAATTAAAAGATATTCCTGTAGTATCTCAATTCTCAGATGTTTTTCCTGAAGAGCTACCTGGACTACCGCCAGATAGGGAAGTCGAATTCAGAATTCACCTACTACCAGGGACAGCACCGATTGCCAAAGCACCTTACCGTTTGGCACCAACAGAGATGCAAGAATTAAAGAAACAGTTGGATGAACTATTGGAGAAATGTTTCATACAACCAAGTTCATCACCATGGGGAGCACCAATCTTGTTTGTCAAGAAGAAATACGGATCAATGCATATGTGCATTGATTACCAACAATTGAATAAGGTCACAATTAAAAATCGGTACCCACTACCGAGAATCGATGATCTGTTTGATCAACTACAAGGAGTTTGATTCTTTTCTAAGATCGATTTACGCTCAGGATATCATCAACTGAAAGTACAGGAAGAGGACATTCCTAAAACTTCCTTCAAAACAAGGTATGGTCATTATGAATTTACCGTCATGCCATTTGGTTTAACCAATGCCCCAACCGCATTTATGGACATGATGAACAAAATATGTAAACCATATCTGGATAAATTCATAATTGTCTTTATTGATGATATTCTCATTTACTCTAAGAGTAAAGAGGAACATGCAGCGCATCTGCATGCACTTCTTACATTATTGAGAAAGGAAAAGCTTTATGCTAAATTCTCAAAATGTGAATTTTGGTTACAAGAAGTACAATTCCTTGGACATTTAGTTAATCATGAAGGAATTCATGTGGATCCCCCAAAGATCGAGGTGATTACTAAATGGAAAGTCCCTGAATCACCAACGGAGGTGAGAAGTTTTCTTGGTCTGGCAGGTTATTATAGACGGTTTATCCGAGATTTCTCTAGAATAGCCATTCCTTTAACAAAACTGACCTGTAAAGCAATATGTTTGAATGGGGACCAAAACAGGAAGAAGCCTTTAGAATCCTTAAGCAAAGATTAACCAACGCACCCATACTAGCGTTACCAGAAGGAACTGAAGACTTTGTAGTCTATTGTGACGCTTCTAAATTAGGTTATGGATGTGTGTTGATGCAACGTCAAAAGGTTATAGCCTATGCCTCTAGACAACTTAAGAATCATGAAGAAAATTATACAACCCATGATCTAGAGTTAGGAGCCATAATTTTTGCCCTTAAAATTTGGAGACATTACCTTTCCGGTAGTAAGTTTACCATTTTCACCGATCATAAGAGTTTAAGATATGTTTTCGGGCAAAAAAAGTTAAATATGAGACAGAGGCGCTGGATGGAAATCCTTAGTGATTATGACTGTAGTATCCAGTATCATGCAGGAAAAGCTAATGTAGTAGCTGATGCTTTAAGTCTAAAGTATCATGATAAGCCAAGAAAAGTACGTTCTCTCAAATTAAATCTGCAAATAGATTTAAATGAGCAAATTAGAGCAATACAAGAACCTATAATCAAGGACGATACTGAGAAATTAAAAGGAATGATTAAGGAATTAGAACAAGGAACAGATGGAATTTGGAGATTCCATAAGAAAAGAATTTGTATACCTAAACAAGGAAACCTACGCCACCAAAATTTAGAAGAAGCTCATAAGTCTAAGTATACGATACATCCCGGTAGTGATAAAATGTATCAAGACTTAAGAAAGAATTTATGGTGGATAGGAATGAAAAAGGATATAGCAGCTTATGTTGCCAAGTGTTTAACTTGTTCACAAGTTAAAGCTGAACATCAGAAACCCTCAGGTTTATTGTAGCAACTAGAAATACCTGTATGGAAATGGGAATTGAAAACAATGGACTTTGTTACTAAATTACCTAATACAAGAAAAGGTAATGATACAATCTGGGTGATTGTAGACAGATTAACCTAGTCTGCTCATTTCTTACTGAAGAAACACTGGTTAAATGACCGGAATCAGATAATCCAGGGGGTTAGGTTCTGCATAAAAAAGGTTGGTTCTCTCTCGTTCGGTTCAAAGGGGCAGATCTTCTCTTCTTCTCGATAGCTGCAAAACAGACACCGTCTGCCTCGCCACGGGGAGAATGGGGGTTCTCTCCATGACTACCCTCCGGCGTGAGAATAAGTATCGGTATATGAAGAAGAAGAAGAAGTATAAGTGAAGTGAATGTAACTTGGAGATTATACCTGAATTACTCTTCTATTTATAGCCGGGAGTTTGGGCGGGAAAACCTTTTATTGAAATGTTGACGGAAGATGCTAACTCCGTAAGCGGTTATTTTCCTTTCCGTTAATCCTCTCAATCGGATGTGAAAGCACACGGATCACGATCTAGATCAACGGCTAGGGTATTGCCACGTGAAAAGTGGGCAAGTGGAGATTTCTCTCTAATTCCATGCCATCACCATGACTTCAAGAGAGCCTGGGATGATGACACGTGGCCAGACGGTTATAACCGTCTGGTGGTGCACGATTGAGCCTTCTAGAAGATTACTGCCATAATCCAGTGTGACTCCTTATCGTGTGGTATTAACTGACGTAAATAATATCCAAGTCTGGGTATTTTTTAAGCGAGAGTGCTAACTGGGATTTTTATCCCTGATTGTGGAGAAAGGCGCAAGGATTCATTAGTTTCCTTTTGGCGCGCATGTGTTGCTTGTTATTTTTCTTCTGTGCTCTCTTTGTAGGACCGGTGCGAGGCCGCGCAAGGTCTAAAGAGGGTTAGAATATGAGGATGTGGTATGGTCCCAAGTGCTCGAAGTGAGGCTTTTTGGGACCTTACCCCTTCAAGTCCCCCCAGTCTAATGTTGCTCTTATGCAAATAAGTGGAGCACTGGACTATGAGAGAGGTGCTTTTTGTTGTCGCGTTTTTTGGCGCGAAAATAGAGAATCTTTTGAGAGAAGATACTCTTGCTTATTATTTTGATTTTTGAAAATTTTTGACTTTGGGTATGTGATGTGTGTGAAGTGTCTTATAGTTTTTAATGTAGATTTTAAGCCCTTTAACACTTTTTAGCCAAGTTTTAAATTTATAAAACACGATATTTACTAACACTAAACACACATATGGGCAAGTGCACCCATCGTGAGCGTAGTATAGTGTTGGTAAGATACCGAGGTCGTCCAAGGACACAAGAGCTTTTAATACCGGTTTATCCTCAACGTCTAATCAAATCAAAAGTTTAGAAAAATGTTTTAAACTAGAAAAAAAAAATAAAACTAACTAAAATGCTGTAAATAAAATAAAATAAAAACAGATAGACAAGATGAATCACTTGGATCCGACTCGTGTTTAGTGTAACCTTTGATTATTTCCCGCACTTTTACACTTTTTAAGAGATTATCTTAGTTATTGTAGTAGGCCCCTCTTCTGAAGGTGACGTTACCCTCAACCCAGTAGTTTGAGTCAGCAAGGATACAATCCTAAAGGGTTAGATTATTGAAAGATAATTAATTAAGTTATTAATGCATATTGTGGTAGGCCCCTCTTCTGGAGGTGACGTTACCCTCGGCTAAGTAGTCTGAGTCAGCAGGGATACAATCCTAAGTAGCCGGGTTAAAGTTTTAATAGTAGTTTACATTTGAGGGGATCAAGGAGTTCGGACCCCCGCCATCCAATACCAGTGGGTATTGAAGGAGGTCCTACTAAAGTTGACCCTGGTCCTTGCAGGATCTATACACTGAACAAGGCAAGACTCTTACCAAACCATTCCCTTAACCCCTGACCAGGTAGCCAACATACCTCCATATAGACCGTGGAGATATGAATGGTGAAAATCTTTTATTTTACATAGACGGTAAAATAATGCCAAGACACCACGGACAAACGATAAGGAAGACTCACCTTCAACATAAGAAACTAGTTATTAAAGTCATTAATACATGACCAAATAAAAAGTGCGAAAAGATTAAAAATAAAAAGTATTACACTAAACACTTGTCTTCACCAAGTGATGTAAGAGACTTAGGCAAACATGGCCTTTGATTGTCAAGAACTCTTACGATCAATCTTGGATCCCGAGACTACTCACACACTCTATGATGGATGATGGATGATGGTGGTGGATGTGGGTTGTGATGGTGGTGGTGGTGAGTGGGTGAAGTGTGAGAGAGGTGGTTTGCCAAGGGATGGTTTACAAATGAGCCAAGCACCCCTATTTATAGTCTGCACAGAAGCCCGGACATGGCCCCGTGTCCATTGGGCACGGCCCCGTGTCCACCCATCTTCTCTTTCTTCATTAATTGCAGTTTGTCTGCATTAGTTGACAACGCCCCCGTGCCCGCTGGGCACGACCCCGTGTGCAGAAGCGTATCTGTACTATCAAGATTTCCCTAGATTCTGCGAATCTTAGAGTTGACCATGGCCCCTTGTCCACTGGGCACGCCCCCGTGGTGGGTGATAGAAGCTTCTACAACTTTGTATTTTCTGCAGACACTTGGGCACGCCCCCGTGCTCATTGAGCACGGGGCGAGTTCAGCCTTCTATTCTCTTTTTTTGCTTGGGGAGATTCTGTCGAGGGGTCGGGCATGCCACGTTTATTTCTTTTCTTGTATTTATGTTAGATTTAGCTGCCTTTTTGCTTCTTTTGTTCATTTGAGCTCATTTAATCCTGAAAATACAAAAGGAAGACAAAAACACACTTTTTCCAACATTAGTACTCAAAAAGGGTTAGTTTTATGCCACAATTGATGTAATTTATATGTTGCATTTTGCATACATCAAATACCCCCACACTTGAATCTTTGCTTGTCCTCAAGCAAAACTCTTTATAATGTGGCTTACACTCCCAAATGGAATGGGTAGAAGAGAAGTTTTGGGCTTGTCATGAGTGTCGGGAATCCAAGATCTTTATTAGGTTTTATTTTTATGCTATTTACAATCCTATTCGTTGTGATTTATTTTGAACATTTCATAAGAGAAATTACTTATTTGGGCATAACATGCCTCTTTAAAATTCCATTTATATACAAGTTCACATACCTCACGGGAGATCACTCAACACTCGGCCGAAGATGTATTTTTGTGAAACACTCGAGACCGGTATGGAACTTACTTCTACCATATGCTTGCCAAGCAATCAATCTTCCTCCTTTTTAACTATAAATCTTTGTAAATATCAAGAGGACTTTGGGGGAGGGTTAGGCTTGGGTTAAAGGTAGGTGGTTTTGGGTTAGTGGTTAGTAGAAAAGGGCGAAAGGCGTAAAAAGCATCGGTTTTCGTAAGACTTTTGTAACTTTTTATTTTGATGAAGCGATTCTTTAAACAAAGTTCTTTTTTGATAAACTTGTTTGTTTATTTCTTTTGGCTTCATCATCATCAAAATATATATATTTTTTTTCAAGAAGTCATAAGAAAAACCGAGCTTTGTTACTAAAATAAAGGGTTTAAAATGAAAAAGGGTTTTGGTGGGTAAAAGGGTGTTTGTTTTGGGTTAAGAAATGAAAAGGTTTAGGCTCAAAGGGGTTAACTAGGGGGATTTTGGGTAGGTGGTAAAAAAAAAGAAAAATAATGGTGTTGAAATAAAAAGGGTTAGTCCTAATGCCTCCATTATTTACTTACTCGGGTTTAAGTTGGTAAGGACCGGGAATGTATCGTCGTGGAAAGTTCTAGAGTTGTAAGAAACCAAGCGGCTATTCACACAAGAAACGAAAAACGAGCATTTAGTTTAAAGATGTGTATTTGTATGCTCAATAAAGGCTCAAAACTCACTTTTTATGGGAATGGGTTTTTATGTGATCAAGTATATATAATCAAATTTTAACTAGATTTGTCATGCCGTCTCATAATTTTCTTATGTTGGTTCTTTTTATCACGATGCTATCGGTTGTAAATTTGTAAAAATATAACCTTTTTAGAATTTGAAATTCCCAAATTAAACCTAGACAAGTAAAAAAAATGAAATTGGGGTGTTTAGCGGTTCCAATAAAGTTTTGTGTAAGGCTTGTAATTAGGACTTGTAAAACTCAAGGTTTTAGCATCCCCCCCCCCCACACTTAAATTACACATTGTCCTCAATGTGTCCCAAAAATAAGTTTTTTTGGTTGATTAAAATGTGTAAAACTGAGTTAAAAACAAGATTTTATGTTACTGGGTAGCTGAACACGGGGTGTGTTGGGCTGAGCACGGCCCCCGTGGTCAGACTGCCAGTACCAAAAATAAACAGAAGGCTGAGCACGGGGGCGTGTTCAGCGAACACGGCCCCATGTCCAGTTACCTGAACTGGGCGTTTTCTGCAGAACCTCAGGCACGGGGGCGTGTTGGGTTGAGCACGGCCCCGTGCTGAACTTGCTGTAATGAAGAAAAATTGTCGGGAGGCTCTGTTTTTGTGCATGGGGTGTGGGTTCAAGTTTCCCTTAGTAACCTTCACCATTTCGAGTGAGCTTTATTCCTGAAAATTAAAACTAAACTAGAAAACATAAAAGTTAAACTAATCTAAAACTAAGGATAGTTCCGCGGAATGCCTCCGTGGTGCGCCACGTTTATAAGGGTCCTTGGCTAGACCCACCTTATCGGGTGGTTCTGGCTCATCTTCAGTTAAGGGGTCGTTATTGCCGATTGGATATTTCATTGATCGTTTAAGATCGACACATCTTTTGAAGGCCCCTAATTGAATGGGTAAGTTGTTTTTCTTCCGATTAATTAAAGCTTCGTGGGATTTTACAAAAGGTCGTCCCAACACTAGTGGAGCGTCATCAAGGATGACGAAGTCGGTTGGGATTACCATTTGATTTGCTTGGACTAACACATCTTCAACTATCCCCATTGATTTTATTGTTTTCCAATTAGATAGAAAAATGGGTATTTGAAGTGGAGAGAAATCACCAATACTTAATTTTTCAAAAATGTAGTTTGGCATTATATTAACACAAAGATCTTTATCAATTGTGATATTACTAATAAAGGAATTTTGAAAAAAAAACATGGAACCGGTGTAATGTTAATTTCAAATGGGTCTTCTTTTATTAGCGTAGTTAGATCATTTGATAACTTAATGCTTACCGTTTCGTCAATTTTAGTGTTAGTGTTTAACTCTTTTAAAAACTTAGCATGAGTGGGCATTAAACAATGATTTTCGAAAGAAGGTGACAAGAGATTAATTTCTTTAAAATTGGACTCTTCTTGAGTTTTAACGTTGTCAGACTCACCTTTTTCGTTGTCTAACTCATGTGTCGGTTTTTCACTTACTTGTTCTTCCATTTTTACCTCTTCAACTATCTCTCCTTTATTACAAGTTAATTCTTCCCTTGCGCGGGATTCCTCTTCCCTTGCGCGGGCTTCTTTTATATAGCGCTCGATAGTTTTAAGGTGTTCTATTATCTTTTCGGCTACGGGTGAGATAGTTGGTGGTTCGTCAAAGTGAGTTGAATAAGTATCATCAAAGATTGAATTCGGAAGTTCGATCCTTGGTTGCTCATAGTACTCATGTGAGGTAGATGGTTCATACCATTGTTCCTCATTGTAAGTATATGATGGATAAGGATCGTAACTTGGTTCTTCATAATACTCATATGAGGTGGGTTGTTCACGCCATGGTTCCTCATAGTAAGTATATGAAGGTGAAGGCTCATAACTTGGCTCCTCAAAGTATGAGTAAGAAGGCTCATACCTTGGTTCATCAAGATATGAGTATGAGGGAGAAGGTTCATACCTTGGTTCTTCGTAGTACGTATATGAAGGAGAAGGTTCATACCTTGGTTCTTCGTAGTACGTATATGAAGGAGAAGGTTCATACCTTGGCTCTTCATAGTATGTATATGAAGTAGTTGGCTCGTACCTAGGTTCCTCATAGTATGTGTATGAAGGGGAAGGTTCAAAGAGGTCACAATATTGTACCGAATGAGGATTACCACAAATGGTACAATACTCTTCTTTATAATCATCCTCCTCATAGTGGTAGTTGTAATCTCCTGAGTATTGATCCATAAGAATCACTCAACAGACCACAACAGAGTCTTGAGACTAGAAAACAAAAATAAAAACAGAAACAGAAGCTGAGCACGGCCCCGTGTTCAGGTTCTGTATCTGGGAGTTTTAGAAAATGTAACTGGTTTTGTGCAGCACGGGGGCGTGTCCAGCGAGCACGACCCCGTGTTCAGACTCTGTATCTGGGAGTTTGTAAAAAGATATGCAGCACGGCCCCGTGTTCAGTCTACTATAATGCAAAAACTACTAAAAAAATGTAAAAATGCGCGCGATTTTACAAAGGTTTTGAAAAACTGATTAGGCCATCGATTTTAAACTTTCTTAAAATCCTTGTGTCCCCGGAAACGGCGCCAAAAACTCGATGCGTGTGAAGTGCGTATAGTTTTTAATGTGTATTTTAAGCCCTTTAACACTTTTTAGCCAAGTTTTAAATTTATAAAACACGATATTTACTAACACTAAACACACATATGGGCAAGTGCACTCATCGTGAGCGTAGTATAGTGTTGGTAAGACACTGAGGTCGTCCAAGGACACAAGAGCTTTTAATACCGATTTATCCTCAACGTCTAATCAAATCAAAAGTTTAGAAAAAGGTTTTAAACTAGAAAAAAAAAACTAACTAAAATGCTGAAAAATAAAATAAAATAAAAACAGATAGACAAGATGAATTACTTGGATCCTACTCGTGTTTAGTGTAACCTTTGATTATTTCCGCTTTTGCACTTTTTAAGAGATTATCTTAGTTATTGTAGTAGGCCCCTCTTCTGAAGATGACGTTACCCTCAACCCAGTAGTTTGAGTCAACAAGGATACAATCCTAAAGGGTTGGATTATTGAAAGATAATTAATTAAGTTATTAATGCATATTGTGGTAGGCCCCTCTTCTGGAGGTGACGTTGCCCTCGGCTAAGTAGTCTGAGTCAGCAGGGATACAGTCCTAAGTAGCCGGGTTAAAGTTTTAATAGTAGTTTACATATGAGGGGATCAAGGAGTTCGGACCCCCGCCATCCAATACCAGTGGGTATTGAAGGAGGTCCTACTAAAGTTGACCCAGGTCCTTGCAGGATCTATACACTGAACAAGGCAAGACTCTTACCAAACTGTTCCCTTAACCCCCGACCAGGTAGCCAACATACCTCCATATAGACCGTGGAGATAAGAATGGTGAAAATCTTTTATTTTATATAGACAGTAAAATAATGCCAAGACACCACGGACAAACGATAAGGAAGACTCACCTTCAACATAAGAAACTAGTTATTAAAGTCATTAATACATAACCAAATAAAAAGTGCGAAAAGATTAAAAATAAAAAGTATTACACTAAACACTTGTCTTCACCAAATGATGTAAGAGACTTAGGCAAACATGGCCTTTGATTGTCAAGAACTCTTACGATCAATCTCGGATCCCGAGACTACTCACACACTCTATGATGGATGATGGTGGTGGATGTGGGTTGTGATGGTGGTGGTGAGTGGGTGAATTGTGAGAGAAGTGGTTTCCCAAGGGATGGTTTGCAAATGAGCCAAGCACCCCTATTTATAGTCTGCACAGAAGCCCGGACACGGCCCCGTGTCCACCCATCTTCTCTTTCTTCATTAATTGCAGTTTGTCTGCATTAGTTGACCACGCCCCTGTGTCCGTTGGGCATGACCCCGTGTGCAGAAGCGTATCTGTACTATCAAGATTTCCCTAGATTCTGCGAATCTTAGAGTTGACTACGGCCCCGTGTCCGCTAGGCACGCCCCCGTGGTGGGTGATAGAAGCTTCTACAGCTTTGTCTTTTCTGCAGACACTTGGGCACGCCCCCGTGCTCATTGAGCACGGGGCGTGTTCCGCCTTCTGTTCTCTTGTTTTTGCTTGGAGAGATGCTGTCGAGGGGTCGGGCATGCCACGTTTATTCCTTTTCTTGTATTTACGTTAGATTTAGCTGCCTTTTTGCTTCTTTTGTTCATTTGAGCTCATTTAATCCTGAAAATACAAAACGAAGACAAAAACACACTTTTTCCAACATTAGTACTAAAAAAGGGTTAGTTTTATGCCACATTTGATGTAATTTATATGTTGCATTTTGTATACATCAGTATGTGGAAAGGTACGGTAATGACTGTTGACGTGTGACATGCTGTCATTGTCAGCTTGTACGTTACTGGCCGTGTTTCCCACGCGCGCGTGAACTCGCGTTTGTGCTATTCCCCATTCGCCTCTGACACTTGGATAACTGTGCCATCCCGAAAAAGGTGTTATTGCAGTTACCTAGGCTATTTATGGCGGTGGGTATATAAGTGTTTTGAGTTTCCTATTTCCAGTAATCATTACTTTGTTGAAAACCCCTTTTCGCTTTGTCTTCTTTACCCATTATTTGGAAAGAATTTGCAATTTCTTTCTCTTATATCAACCCGAGATCACCACGAAGATTCTACTGAAGAGATGGCTGGCGAACTTCCACCGTTGAAGTGGTCTATGGCAACTTTTGAGGGTTTAATTCAGAATCTCAGGTTTCCGGATAACTGGGGTGCCCGATACCCTGACGAGGGTCAGACGTCGGCGGATGCTCCGGCCGGGGATATGACTCTATTTTGGGATTTCTTCTCTGCAGGCAACTTCCGTCGGCCAGCAACGAAATTTTTCCTTGAAATCTTTGAGTATTACAAGTTCCATATCTCCCAGATGCACCCTATTGGTATGGTTAGGGTTCGTCATTTTGAATTTGTGTACCGGACGATGCATATCGAACCAACGGTTCCTCGATTCCGTGTTTTCCACCAAATGCATTGTTCTCGGGGTTTTTATTCTTTTGTGCAGAGAGCGTCTACAAAGAAGATCTTGTTGCAACCCCCGAAATCCTTCCATGATTGGAAACAGAAATTCTTTTTTATCAAGGCAGGAGTTATCCCGATGAGGATGATTTTTAGGGGAAAGGAGGATGTCCTTATTGAGACCATTCAAACCCCTGTTGACGAAAATTGGTACCAAGACCTGAAAGATGTTCCGTCTATTGCTTTGCCAGAGAAAGCCCTTGTTGGTACCGGTATGAGTCTGAACTGGAAGATGAATCGAGAAGAGAAGCCGGTGTACATGGAAGATGGCAAAAGTAAGTTTTTTGCCCTGTTTCTTTACTTCTTTCTCTTCTTTTTTTTTTTTTTTTAATTTGCCTTCATTTTTCCTTTGCGCAGTTGTTTCTCTGTATGTTGTTGCTTTTGAGAGGGAAGGTGGGAAAATGGCTACTGATGTGTTAAAAATGCAACATATAAATTTCATCAAATGAGGCATAAAACTAACCATTTTTTAGTACTAATGTTGGAAAAAGTCTGCTTTTGTCTTCCTTTTGTATTTTCAGGATTAAATGAGCTCAAATTAACAAAAGAAGCAAAAAGACATCAAAATCTAACATAAATACAAGAAAAGGAACAAGACGTGACATGCCCGACCCCACGACAGCATCTTCCCAAGCAAAACAAGAGATCAGAAGCCTGAACACGCCCCGTGCTCAGCCAGCACGGGGGCGTGCCCAAGTGTCAGCAGAAAAGACAAAGTGGTAGAAGCTTCTATTGCCCACCACGGGGGCGTGCTCAGCGGACACGGGGCCGTGGTCAACTATAAGATTCGCACAATCCAACAAATCTGCATAGTACAAAGATTCTTCTACACCACGGGGTCGTGCTCAGCGGACACGGGGGCGTGGTCAACTAAAAAGACAAAACTGCATTAAATGAAGAAAGAGAAGGATGTGGACACGGGGCCGTGCCCACTGGACACGGGGCCGTGCCCGAGCTTCTGTTCAGCCTATAAATAGAAGTGCTTGGCTAAAGCTCAAACCATCCCTTGGCACACCACCTCTCTCACACTTCACCCACCACCACCATAACACCATCATCCACCACCATCATCCATTGTCCATCGTAGAGTGTGTGAGTCATCTCGGGATCCAAGATTGATCGTAAGAGTTCTTGACAATCAAGGCCATGTTTGCCTAAGTCTCTTACATCACTTGGTGAAGACAAAGTGTCTAGTGTAATACTTTTTATTTCTAATCTTTTCGCACTTTTTATTTTGTTTCGTATTAATGACTTTAATAACTAGTTGATTATGTTGAAGGTGATCTTTCCTTATCGTTTGTCCGTGGTGTCTTGGCATTATTTTACTGTCTATATAAAATAAAAGATTTTCACCATTCATATCTCCACGGTCTATATGGAGGTATGTTGGCTACCTGGTCAGGGGTTAAGGGAACGGTTTGGTAAAGGTCTTGCCATTGTTCAACGTTTAGAGGTCCTGCAATGGACCTGGGTCAAATTTAGTAGGACCTCCTTCAATACTTAACGGTATTGGATGGCGGGGGTCCAAACTCTTTGACCCCCTCATAAGTTAACTACTATTAATACTATAACCCGGCTATTTAGGACTGTATCCCTGGTGACTCAGACTACTTAGTCGAGGGTAACGTCACCTCCAAAAGAGGGGCCTACCATAATTTGCATTAATAACTTAATTAATTATCTTTGAATAATCCACCCTTTTAGGATTGTATCCTTGCTGACTCAAACTACTGGGGTGAGGGTAACGTCACCTTCAAAAGAGGGGCCTACTACAATAACTAAGATAATCTCTTAAAATAGTGCAAAAGTGCGGAAATAATCAAAGGTTACACTAGATACGAGTCGGAACCAAGTGATTCATCTTGTCTATCTGTTTTCTTTTTATTTTTATTTTCAGCATTTTAGTTAGTTTTTATTTTTCTTAGTTTAAAACCTTTTTCTAAACTTTTTGATTTGATTAGACGTTGAGGATAAACCGGTACTAAAAGCTCTTGTGTCCTTGGACGACCTCGGTATCTTACCAACACTATACTACGCTCACGATGGGTGCACTTGCCCATATGTGTGTCTAGTGTTAGTAAATATCGTGTTTTATAAATTTAAAACTTGGCTAAAAATAAGTGTTAAAGGGGCTTAAAATATACACCTAATATATATAACACTTCACACGCATCAAGTTTTTGGCGCCGTTGCCGGGGACACAAGGATTTTAAGAAAGTTAGGAATCAACGGCCTAATCGTTTTTCTTGTTTTTCATTTTTTTAGGATTTTTTTTAGTTTTTCAGCTTCTGCAGAACTCAGCACGGGCCGTGCCCGCTGAACACGCCCCGTGCCCAATCATTGGAACTGGCAATCTTGTTTTAAGTCAGACAGTAAGCTGAACATAGGGCCGTGCCCACTCACCATGCCCCCGTGCCCAAGTTTCAGTTACTGAAAACAGAACCGTAAGATCCCGACGGTTGGTAATTTCTGACACAAACATGAGTGATACTAATACTTTTTACTTTCGGCACTCTTATGGTACTATGTGGTGTCAATTATGTGGTGGTAACCATAAAGAATTAGAATGCTTTTTTCTAAATTATAAACCCCACTATATAGACTTATCATTTCCTAGTATCCGTAAGAGGGGTGAAAGTAAAAATAATCCCTATCTCTCCCTCGAATGCGCCCAACCGGATATTCTAGGAGAAATACTTCTCGATGAATTATTTCAATTAGAATATCTAATTATTAATTGGTTAAAAGAACTTAGGGAAGATTTCAATAATCTTTTCCAAGACGATAACCAAGAAGAGAGGTTGGAAACGCATTCAAACAACTTCATTGTTTCTAATGATACTTCTAACTCTAGTGAGGACTTGAGCGATAGTCATCCCTGTGTTGATTGTGCCGTGAAGGACTCCCCATCGACTTCGTTCGATGCATACATAGACCTGAGCGATTCGACATACACCTTCTTTAACGAGAGCCCGGGAAAGGGTTGGACTTTTCCACCTACATATAGCATAGGAATCACCCTCACCGACAACCTCTTGTGTTCTCGCCTCAATCTAGAACAATTAAGGTATCTTAGGCACTTTGGGGTTGTTCCATCCAGTAAGGAACCGCCCGATCCGGAAGAGTTCCTTAAAAATAGACGCACTTCATAAAACAGCCTTCCGACACGGGGCCGTGCCCAGGTCAACACGTCCCCGTGTCCACCAAAAGATTCCCTTCTGACTTTTGTCAGAATACGGACAAAACGTGTCAGGATCTTGCCTGCACACGGGGCCGTGTCCAGCACGCTGTCGTTTTCTATAAATGCAACCAAGAACCCTGCACATTTGGACCATCCAGGGACAGAGATTTGAAAGGATTTTCTGACTTACCATCCTAGGTATGTTCTAAAAGAAGGTTCTTACAAGCATCTTGTCCTTTCCTCTTTTATCTATTGCCTTCTTCTTCATCTTTCTTGCACCAACAACTCCATTAAAGCTTGATGTCAAGCTTTGTTGTGATTTTTGTTCAAGGAATCTTGCTAAAAATAAGTTACACAACATTGTTTTAAGTTATTTCTGCTCAAAAAGCTTCATAAGTTAAGAAAATAATTTGAAACCCCAAGATTCCTTGTTCTAAAAATCTGCAGAAAGTTGAACACGGGGTCGTGCTCATTAAGCACGGGGCCGTGCCCGTAGTACTGTTTCATTAAAACGAACTGTTTTTGGTTTGTTTTCGTAGAATGTCTAGCAAAAACAGCGGAACCTCTTCTGCACACTCAAGGAACAGTCGACGGGAAAGGAGGCCATCAATTGAAGCAACTCTCGTAAGATACGTAATAGCGCTACGTGAAGCACTTGACGAGATGACTTCAGTGGAGGAGGTCCTCATTGACCGTATAAACTATCTCTCGGTGGGGTTGGAAAACAGTTTCCAGGAAATAAACCTCTTGCACCAGAGGTTAAACATTCTGGTAACACCTCCTGTGGAACCAATCCTCCCTCAAGAGGATTGGAACCTCGCACTTGGAATCCAAAATCCTACCGGTTGGGACGACATTCCGGCGAAGCCTCCTCTTGAAGAACTCCAAGAAATTCCGGTGGAAGTTGCACCTCCTAAACCCAATGCTCATGAGCCCGCTTTTCTTCTCCCTAGGTAGATCGAAGAGTGGCTCGCCGATGTATGAGGAGCCCATACCCGGAGGAAGAAGTTGTCAAGCCACTTTTAACCGAGACATCTATCTTTTCGGAAATTTAGCTAGTAGAATAAATAGTAGGCTAGAAACTTCTTGGGTTGGATTTCTTGTGTTTCTTTAACCTAACTATCTAATATTTTAATTTTTAGGACTATTATGTAATTCTCTCTATGATTAATGAATGATGGTTTTAGTTAATTTGGTGTTTTGGATGGTGTTGAAATGAATAAAACACACTTAAGATGGCAAAGGATGCAAGGGAAACTTGAACCAGCACTCCATGCAGGAAAAACAGAACTGTCCGACAAATTTCTTCGTTTACAGTAAGTTCGGCACGGGCCGTGTCCGCCCAACACGGCCCCGTGCTGCATAGTCTGCAGAAAAAGACCCAGTTCAGGTAACTAGACACGGGCCGTGTTCACCCAACACGCCCCCGTGTCCAGGCTTCTGTTTCTCCTGTTTTAATTTTGTTACTGGCACTTGAACACGGGGCCGTGCCCGGATAACACGGGGCCGTGTTCAGCGCCCAGTAACACAAAATTTTTTGTTTTTTCACACCTTTTACACATTCAATCAACCTAAAAACTTATTTTTGGGACACATTGAGGACAATGTGTAATTTAAGTGTGGGGGGGATGCTAAAACCTTGAATCTTGCAAGTCCTAAATACAAGCCTTACACAAAACTCTATTGGAATCGCTAATCACCCCAAAAAAATTTTCAAAAATTTTCATTTTTTTTCTTGTCTAGGTTTAACTCGGGAATTTCAAGTTCTAAAAAGGTTATATTTTTACGAATTTACAACCGATAGCGTCGTGATAAAAAGAACCAACATAAGAAAATTATGAAAAGGCATGACAAGCTTAGTTAAAATTTGATTATATATACTTGATCACATAAAAACCCATTCCCATAAAAGTGAGTTTTGAGCCTTTATTGAGCATACAATTACATATCATTAGACTAAATGCTCATTTTTCGTTTCTTGTGTGAATAGCCGCTTGGTTCTTACGACTCTAGAACTTGCCATGACGATACATTCCCGGTCCTTACCAACTTAAACCCGAGTAAGTAAATGATGGAGGCATTAGGACTAACCCTTTTTATTTCTACACCATTATTTTTCTTTTTCTTTTTACCACCTACCCAAAATCCCCCTAGTTAGCCCCTTTGAGCCTAAACCTTTTCATTTCATAACCCAAACCAAACACCCTTTTACTCACCAAACCTTTTTATTTTTAACCATTTGTTTTAGTAACAAGTTCAGTTTTTCGTATGACTTTCAAAAAAAAATGTATTTTTGTTGATAATGAAGCAAAAGAAAATAAACAAACAAGTTCATCAAAAATAACTATGTTTGAATAATAGCTTCATCAAAAAAAATAAAAGTTACAAAAATAGAAAGTCTTACGAAAACCGACACTTGTTACGCTTTTCGCCCTTTTTCTACTAACCACTAACCACCAACCCAACCACCTACCTTTAACCCAAGCCTAACCCTTCACCCACAAAGTCCTCTTGATATTTACAAAGGTATACAAGTTAAAAAGGAGGAGGATTGATTGCTTGGCAAGCTTATGGTAGGAGTAAGTTCCATGCCGCTCTCGAGTGATCCACAAAAATACATTTTTGGCCGAGTGTTGAGTGATCCCCGTGAGGTATGTGAACTTGTATATAAATAGAATTTTAAAGAGGCATGTTATGCCCTAATAAGTAATTTATCTTAGGAAAAGTTTTAAATAAATCATGACTAATAGGATTGTAAATAAATAAAAATTAAATTAAATAAAGAATCTTGGAAATCCCGACACTCTACGACAAGCCCAAAAACCTAAGTTAATTCTTGGTTGTCTTTGCGCGCTTGGATAAGTTAATTCTTTGTTTTGTAGTAGGTGAACTATCTAATTTGGGCGTAGGCCCTGAGAAGAAAAAGCGTGCGCCATCAACTACTGCCGTGTCAAAGAAGAGTGATGCTGAGAAAGCTCAACCTTCTAAGGCCAAAAATGTTGGGGGAGAGAAGAAAGGTATGCGCCGTTCCTCTGACTCCTGGTGTGATTATGTAGTGGTATCTGATTCATTGGAGGGTCTTGCACCTGTAGTTATAAGAAGACCGAAACCGGAACCAAAAGATACTGATGATATCCCTCCATCGAATCCTGATGAGCCTATTGATTTGGAATCAACTCCTGAGCACTTAGTGAGGAAGAAAGCAGGAAAGAGAAAACACACTGATGCTGAAGCTGAAGGTCAGCCTGTGAAGCAGATTCAGAGGAATAAGATTACTAGGAGGGGCAACCTGGATGCCTTTATTTCAGAATCTATTCCTGGTACGTTTTATTTTTTGCTCTCTTCCTTTTACTTGAATAAGTGTGATTTATATGTTTGTTTTTACAGAAAAACCAAACTTTCTTGTTCCCACAGAACCGTCATCTGTGGTTAATGAAGAACTTCCACCCTCTCCCCCGCGCGCCTCTGCTGCTGACCAGTTAAAGAATACTGAGGTTCCTGAGCGTGAGGCGGGGAAGACTGCTGGGGCTGAGGATCTTGAGGCTGATAAGCCTGCTGATAATGCTGTAGATGCGGAAAAAGTTACTAAGCGAGAGATTGTGGATGATGCTGGTAACCCGCAAACTCCTGAAGTTGCTGCTCATGATTTAGAAAAGGGGAAGACTGCTGAAGATATCCCTGTTACAACTTTTCCTTTCAAAGCTTCTGGTTCTATGCCTGAGAACATTGAGAAGGTCACTGTTGAAGACCAAGGCTCATTCTCTGACGCTGGCAAGAATTCTCCAATCCGCCCAGATGAAACTCTGGGGGATTATAATTATTATTATTATTATTATTATTATTATTATTATTATTATTATTATTATTATTATTATTATTATAGAACTTATTCGGAAAAGAATGCTTTCGAAATTCACGTCCCTGTTTGGAATCTGAAGAAAGGCGACACTTTTTCAGATTGGCGCATATGCCGAGACTGGTTACAGGGGATCTTTCCGCCTGGAGAAATTAAGTTTCAAGAGGGACGCCTTCACGATCAAACTTACCATGCCTACCTTGAGGAGGTTGCTTCTTATACATCCACTACGCACCGCATAGTGCGTGAATGGCACTGTATGCATAAGGAGTGGGATGCCTTCAAGGTATCCAAGAATAAAGTTGCTGATGATGAGAGTCGTGTTGCCCAGTTGCGGGCTAAACTGGAAGCTGATCATGCCAAGTTTGAGACCGATCGGAAAACTGAAAAATGGTCCGTTACGGGCTGGAAAAGAAAATCCGAAGCCGAAGTTGCCCTTCTTTCCGAGGAGCGCAAGAACTGGAAAAAAGATCTGTGAGAAAGATAAGGTCTCCGCAATGTTATCAATAATCTCAAGGCTGAGATTTAGAATTTGAAGAAACAAGATGCGGAGATCGAAAGGTTGAAGAAGGAAAAAGCTGACGCTGAAGCTGCGTGAGATGAAGCGCGTTCCCACAGGGAACGAAGTGAACAACGAGAGGTACATACCTGCGCTACTCTTGCTCTTAGAGATAAAGAGATAGAAGAACTTACTGCTTTGCTGTCTGATCAGGAACAACTCAAGAAAGATTTGGAACTTGCGCGTTCTGAGAAGGCCGAAACTTCCCGCTGTTTAGCTGAAACTGAAGAAAAGCTAGAAAATTCTGAAACGGCATGGGCGACAGCGGAGAGTGAACTTGAGCCTTTGAAAAGTGACATGTTGTGGTTGAAAGAACGCGGGATTGCCAGTGTAAGTTTCTTACTGCTTGTAATTCTTGTGGAAAATCTTTGCGCTTTTTCCTTACTTGCCTTGTTTGTATAAGTTGCTGAATCAGTGTTGAATTCTGAAGAACTAGATAAAACGGTTGCGCAGTTGGTGGTTGTTGCGCGAAATAACGGATATGCTCAAGGGTATGCAGAATGCTCGCACCATGTCTTTAATGCTTTGAAAGTTGATTGGGATACTAGCAGATCCGCTACTTATGGTGTTAGTACTGGCGTTGCCCTTGTAGCTATGAAAACAGAATTCAACAACTTATAGCTTCCTGTCATGGATCTTATAAACGTTGCTTTGCAGTCCGAAGATCACGTAGCGCAACTGAAGGAAATCTTCCCGGATGGAGATGAAGATGAAGATTTAGCGTAGGTTTCCTCTTGTGATTGTATGAACAATTATTTTGTAGCTTTTTTGGGATGTGTATCCATTTTTTGTTAATGCGTTGCCGCGCAAGTAACCGTAAACAATACACTGCCGTGTAATTTGATAATTTTGAAGGCTTGTTGGTGCGCCAAGAATAGTATGATATATGTTTTGATCTACAATATTTTGCATGTGTACAATTGCTTTGGTTAGGTAAGGCAAATAAATGTGGTATAGAGCTCATGTGTGAACGTAAGGTCTTGTGCGATGTATGTAATCGCTGACCGCTCATGAGACTTGTATTATATTCACCATAATGTTTTTGCGCTTACCAAAAGGAATTGCATGCACTTTGTAAGAAAAACGCAAGAATAATAGAAACTTTGTTGTTTATTCATGGATAAGGCGCAGAGGCCGTACAAAGTCTATTAAAATAATTACATGGGACTTAACTTACTATAGTCCTTGCTGAGAATTGATAAACTTTAGAGCTTGTTTAATCTGCAAGGAGACTATAGAACTGCTACTCAATTCTTCGCTTTTTTACTCGGGGCCTTCGTCGCCACGAGTGATTTATTTGATCTCTTTGCGTACATTTTGTAAGAGGTGAGTGAGCTCACCGCTCTTAAGCGCTTTCTCGATTTCCGTGCGCAAAGAGATACCGTTATTAGTGGTATGCCCGTTGTCTTTATGATAATCACAATATTGACTTGGGTCTTGGCCGCGCTTGTTCTTCATAGGCGGAGGTGCTTTAAACTGGTAGTCCTCTGTACTCAACACCTCCGCTGGAGTTTTGGTTAAAGGAGTCCATTGTCTCTCCCTGTTCTCTTGTTTAGCTTCCTTTTGTGCAGCGAGCTTGCTGATTGTAGCTCTGGCATCCTCAGATGAATAATTTCCTGAACTTGAATCGCGCCAATTTTTCTTAAACTTTTTACCGCTGCTCGGGCCTAAGTCCGCTGGGCGACTGTGTGGTGGTGGCGGCCTATTGGTGCTGAGATTCTTCTCCATCTGGGCATAGACCTTAGCCGCTGCCATTAATTTTTCTCAGCTTTTTGGGAGTCCCTCCGTTCCGGACAGGACTTTTATCATATCGTCACATCTGACGGCATATTTAAATTGGGCTCGGATCAGGTGCTCGTGTACGTCTCCAATCTCGAGTACTTCTTTGTTATAACGAGTAATGAAGTCTTCTAAACTTTCATCATCGCGGCGCCAGATATTCATTACGTCCGTCGTATCACGGATGGATCACCTCTGCTAGCTGAAGTGTACCAAGAACTTCTCCCGCAAGTCTACCCATGACGTGATTTTCCCCACAGGCAGGTTGTCGAACCAAAGCCTTGCGGCGCCTGTGAGGGTTTGAATAAAAAGGTGACACCACATCGGTAGAGTCCAGCCTCCTACCAGTCCTGCGCTTGTGAAGACCCGAAGATGGTCATCCGGGTCCATCATGCTGTTAAACTTGCCTACGTTGGACGGGAGCTTCGCCTTTTCTAATGGAGCTAGAGCAATTTCGCTGATGAATTTTGAATTTTCCGCGGCTTCTACTGGGCGATATATCATATTATAATCGTGCTCAGCCTCCCGGTTGTAAATCGCGTGGGGTTTACATTTGTTGTAATTTGGTTGTAGCCGACTAAACACACTTGCACTTTCGCCTTCACGGTACGTTCTATAATACTCCCTGGTGTGGGTGTCCCGAGACGGGCCCAACCTGGTATGAACTAACTGACGGCGATGAGAATGAGACTCATCCCGATATTCTCTTCGACGATTTTCTGATTGAGTATACTCGTATCTCGATGGAGATCTAGAGTAAACCTCGGTGTCTTCGATCTGGACCCGGGATGGCCCATCATGCTGAGAAACATGAGGTACCGATGGTGCCCTAGCACGGGATACAGGCCTTCATGATTGGGTTTGGGGAATAGTTTGTGCACAAATTTGTGCATACACAACATTCAATGCCCCCTGAGATCTGGCGTACCAGGAGATTGGGGTCTCTCCTGGGGGTAGAATTGAGCTTACAGGGATTTCAGGTTGTACCCATGGGGTGACAGGTTTGTTTGGATGATTATTAATGAACAGCACTTCATTGTCATCCGAAGCTTCTTCGACAATACCCTCAACCTGGGTATTATTAATGAAATTTGGCCGAGGGCCGTTGTGACGATGAGTTGAAGTTTCTTCCATGTTGAAAATGGAAACAACAAGGTGAATAGAAACGAGAAAGAAAAAAAGGGTGAAACAGAGAAATCGATGGGCGCCAATGAAGAAACACTGGTTAAATGACCGGAATCAGATAATCCAGGGGGTTAGGTTCTGCATAAAAAGGGTTGGTTCTTTCTCGTTCGGTTCAAAGGGGCAGATCTTCTCTTCTTCTCGATAGCTGCAAAACAGACACCGTCAGCCTCACCACGGGGAGAATGGGGGTTCTCTCCGTGACCACCCTCCAGCGTGAGAATAAGTATCGGTATATGAAGAAGAAGAAGAAGAAGAAGGATAAGTGAAGTGAATGTAACTTGGAGATTATACCTGAATTACTCTTCTATTTATAGCCAGGAGTTTGGGCGGGAAAACCTGTTATTGAAATGTTGACGGAAGATGCTAACTCCGTAAGCGGTTATTTTCCTTTCCGTTAATCCTCTCAATCGGACGTGAAAGCACATGGATCGCGATCTAGATCAACGGCTAGGGTAATGCCACGTGGAAAGTGGGCAAGTGGAGAAAGGCGCAAGGATTCATTAGTTTCCTTTTGGCACACTTGTGTTCAAGAGAGCCTGGGATGATGACACGTGGCCAAACGGTTATAACCGTCTGGTGGTGCACGATTGAGCCTTCTAGAAGATTACTGCCATAATCCAGTGTGACTCATTATCGTGTGGTATTAACTGACGTAAATAATATCCAAGTCTGGGTATTTTTTAAGCAAGAGTGCTAACTGGGATTTTTATCCCTGATTGTGGAGAAAGGCGCAAGGATTCATTAGTTTCCTTTTGGCACGCATGTGTTGCTTGTTATTTTTCTTCTGTGCTCTCTTTGTAGGACCAGTGCACGGCTGCGCAAGGTCTAAAGAGGGTTAGAATATGAGGATGTGGTATGGTCCCAAGTGCTCGAAGTGAGGCTTTTTGGGACCTTACCCCTTCACTTACCGATGAAGGAAACTTTCAGCATGGAACAATTAGCCAAGTTATATGTAAATAAAATAGTTTCATTACATGGAATTCCTTTATCTATTGTTTCTGATAGAGATAGCCGTTTTACTTCTCATTTTTGGACTAGTTTCCAAAAAGCAATGGGAACCAAGTTAAATCTAAGCACAGCTTATCATCCTCAATGGATGGACAAAGTGAAAGAACTATTCAGACAATAGAAGATATGCTTAGAGCTTGTGTAATTGATTTCGGAGAAAATTGGGACGATCATTTACCATTAATAGAATTTTCCTACAATAACAGCTATCATACCAGTATTGATGCTGCACCATTTGAAGCACTTTATGGACGAAAATGCCGAACTCCAGTCTGTTGGGCAGAAATTGGAGAAAAGCAACTATCTGGACCAGAAATAGTGCAAGAAACAATAGACAAGGTTATTCAAGTCAAGGAAAGACTAAAAGCAGCACGCGATCGCCAAAAGAGTTATGCTGATAACACGCGAAAACCAAAGGAATTTCAAGTAGGAGATAAGGTATTATTAAAAGTTTCTTCATGGAAAGGGATAGTTAGATTCATCAAAAGGGGAAAGCTAAGCCCCAGGTATGTTGGACCTTTTGAGATTATTAAAAGAATAGGACCAGTAGCTTATCAGCTACAACTGCCAGAAGAAATGGCAGGAATACATGATGTATTCCATGAATACATGATGTATTCCATGTGTGTAATCTCAAGAAATGCTTAGCAGATGAATCATTAGTAGTACCTCTTAAAGATATCTATGAGAAGCTTAAGTTTGTAGAGAAACCACTACAAATTGAAGACAGAAAGATCAAGAATCTCAAACACAAGAGATTAGTTCTAGTCAAAGTGAAATGGGATTCCAAGAGGACCAGAATACACTTGGGAACTTGAATCCGAGATGCTGAGGAAATATCCACACCTGTTCAAGTAGACCTCGAGGACGAGTTTTAAACAAGGTGGGGAGGATATAACAACTCTCCTAAAATACTTAAAACACCCCTATACGTCCTAAAATACACCCGTATACGAAAAAACGGCCCGAAATACCTTTAATTTTATAAAAAATAAATAAAAACAAAATTCCCTACTCGCTCGCGGGGCGTGACAAAGACAGCAAGAGCTGTCGCGGGCGACGACCCCATTGGCACCAGGCCGCACCCTAGGCCGCCACGTGTCCCACTCGTGTCGAAACTACCCCTTGATTCAGCCAAGCTAGGGCCTACCCTAGAGGCTCTGGCGGGGTGCGACGGCCCCTCTTGTTTCTGTCGCGGTGCGCGAGAAAACGCCTGAACAGCCCTATAAATAGAGGAGATCGGCTTCAGTCATTCCTCGTTCAAAATTTCGATCTATCTCTCTCAAATTCTGAATATTAAAAGTAATTCTCTGGTATAATACCCACTAAAATAGCGAAGCTCTGCCTTAATGTATGTCACACCCCGACCGCGTAAAACAACAAACCGCGGCGGAAACGTCGGGGAGTCGTGTGGCAGAATTATTGTTTCAAAACACATGATAATTAAAGTTAAGTTTTACAAGCTTAAATTATTACATTGTCTTAGATCAAACAAAACACATAACATAAAAGATGGTAACTTTCTTGATTTTAGATTGCTAAGGCCCAAGTCGCCCTAAGTGAAGCTCGCTCACATCAAACATTCGCTCCTGAAACATGTGTGAAAATAAATACGTCAGCATAAAAATGCCTGTGAGTAACATAGGTTTAGTGTTGAAGATTCATGACTTTGAATGTTAAAAGAAATGTTTAACGAAAAGTAGTCATGAACCTTATAAAATATTTTCTTTTTATAAAATCATATGAAAATCAAATGATATAAAAGAATGATGTATGGTTAAGTAAATAACCAAATGAAAATAATATGTATAAAATATGTCATGTCTTGTCTTTGTTGAAGTAGTTTAGATAACGTCACGATATGCAATATAATAAAAGCACTTATATATAGGAAGTACCAGCGGCGTATCCACCATGTTTTTAACATATTACACACGTCTCGTTATTTAAATCACTTATAAATAACCATAAAATTTTGTCTTGTTTAAATGTCAATGTCATGTGTAACCAATGTCCAATGTCAAATGTCCAGTGTAAACCATGTCTTGTATGGCGAATAAATAGTATTTACTCAAGCCAAATGCATAATGTCATGTATAAACAAATGTTTTATGTAATTAAATGTTATGTACAAAACAGAGTTTTTGAATAAACAAAAGTTTAAATCAAAAGTTATGTTTTGAAAACCATTGCTTTTATCGATATGAACATTTATACGGTTTGTCTACGCATACACTCAACCCTTGAGACTGTCAGATAAACCCTTATCAGGATCAAGGTTTATCAAAAATGTATTCAGAATCTGTCATTCCCCTTCCGAAATTCCTAGAAAGCGGGAACGGGATTTGTCAAGTCCTATAGCGCTATTACATACTACCGAGCGGCGTGATCAATGTTAATGAATTTACTACTCCGTTAAACATACCAAATGTCCTTTTCAATGTAAGCATGTCATGAAAATGTCTTTGTAAAACCATGTAATAGGCATACTAAGTCAATATGCCAAATAAAATATCTTTGAAACCAAATGTTAGGTATACTAAGTCAATATACCATAAAAATGTCTTGAAATAATGTATTATATGTAATATGTAACAAAATGTGTATAATGTCATGAAAACGAAAAGTAGAGTTATGAACATTTGCTTCACCCCAAAACATTTGAAAAATGTAAAATAAGGAAACTATGTACTCACCTTTGGGTGAATTTTTATGTGTTAACACAACCTCTCAAATTGTTTATTCGTCCTAAATTAAGTAAGAACGATTTAATAATAAAAAAACTCACAAAATACCTAAGTTTCTCCGATACTTAGACTTTTCACATAACTTTGAGATTTTCTCGAAAAGTTATTATTTTTTATTATATTGGTGTATTTATATATATATATATATATAAAGAACTTTGCAACTTGAATGATTTTATTGGTGACCCTCATCATGTTATAAGCAATATATCTACCATTTGCGCGTCGTAATATATATACTCATACGTGACATATAGTAAATATCGTAATACACATAATCATGTCAAGTATTAACATGTCATCATACACATATTATAAAACACATAACACTTTGTAACACGTAAAGTTTTCCCATGTACAACCCATTCTAGTGTATATTGAACAACAAGTATTTTAGCGATTCGGTAACGTTTTTGGGCGTCGGAGGTCACATATGACTAACCAAACACTAAGTAAACTTAATATAAGTTAAAATACTTATTTTTATAGCAAAAATATCAGTTTGGTTACTGATCTAAAACAGTTTTATAAGAATCCTCTGAAAAGCCGAGTTTTAACCGTTTTACTGCATAATTTTGCATCAAACGTTACCATAACCATCCCAAATCGTAACGACTTGATATTTTAACATAACCCATGTTATTTACTGAATAAAATAGTGGTTATACTCATGATAGTGCAGGTCTCACATAAACCACATTATTAATGCATATTTCACATATTTTACCACTTTCTAAGCTACATATACAACATGCAAAGCTACCAAGTTATGTCATAATTTTTGTAACTTCAAAACATATCATATAACTTTATTTTACATGTTTACTTACTGATTTGAATGAACATTCATCATATCATGCACAAATCATCAAACACTTGCATTTTAACTATCATTCAAGAACATGCAACAAAAAATTTTCAAACATGTCTAATAAATTTTCGGCCATTTACATGTCAAAATACTAACATTATTTCAAATTATAACTCATGATTCAATCATTCATTTATATCTCTAACATATTGGCACATAATCTTGTTCATGCAAGCAAACATCCTAAACAAGTATTTATCAAAAATCAAACTAAATCTCAAATACATACACATATATATACATACAGTTATATATACACACACATATACTTCCATATTTTTTTTGTGTAAAAACTCATTTCCTTTTAGTTTCAAGTTTGTGAATAAATCTAAGAACCTTGAGAAACTTCTATCATCATCAATATCACCAAAAATCAAGAACAAGGATTTCAAAAATAAATTTTATACCTTCAAGATTTTGGTGGATTTTTTACAAAGTGTGATGATATGGAGCTTGGTTCTTGCTTGAAACACATTCAAATCACCTTTGGATCTTCAAAAGTGCTTGAAATCAACTTGGAAAGGGCTTGGTTCTTGAAGAAATGATGAAATTTTCGAAAATGGAAGAGGGGAAAGGGGGTTTCGGCCGAGATTCAAGAGAGAGAGAGAGGTGAAAATTTTGTGTCTTGGTTTGAGAAAGAATATGTTGGAGGTTGCAAGTTATGGAAGTTTCAATGCTTTGCATGTGTAACACTTGTCAAAGGAAGGAAAAAGGTGGCACCTCTCCCTCATGTATACACGACAACACACACATTACATGCATACCATACATATATATATATATAGTGTATTATTGATAAAAATGGGCATTTAACTGGATACCGGGTATTTTATCTAGCGTTTTAATCCCGGTTTATGGCGTTTTAAATTATTTTTATTATTCTATAAAAATAAACTTGCCAAAATATTACTGAAATAAATATCAGTTGCCGTGACTGACTGCATTGTCTGCGTTTCGCAGTATATGAATTGTGTTACGCTGTAACACGCGGTACGCGCTTAAACTTGAAAAATAACGTTTTTAAACGTTTTAATTTATTTTTCAACATGAACATGATTAAAAATAAAATTTTAATCATAACAGTATATTTTTAGGATTTAAATATTATTCGGGCGGTCGCCAACGTTCGTTTCGCAGTTTTGTCGCAAATAGTTCTAAAATTCGAATAAACATGTTTTTGCCATACCGAATCCTTCGAAACTTATTTCTAAGTTATGTAAAGGGTATTTAAGGTATGTTTGGCTTATGTCATTGTTCCAGAGTGTATGTCGCGTGAAACTGATTACGTTTACGTAATGGTCTACGATTTCACTTCTAGAACAGGTTTGAGAGTTTGGAAATGAACAATGATTGAAAACATGTAAAAGTCACAAAAAATTAACAACTATTGGAATTAAAACACCAAATTATATTAAATACAGAATTGTTCGGAACAGTACAAGGATTAAAATACACAGATGTCACAATCTCCCCTACTTTAGGAAATTTCGTCCCGAAATTTAACGAAATTTATTTAGAGGAAACTTGTGGGAATAGGTGTGGATATTTCGCCTTCATTTGATCCTCTCGTTCCCAAGTAAACTCTGGGCCATGTTTGAATTTCCAGCGAACTTTGACTATCGGTATGCGCTTGCGCTTGAGTTTCTTGACTTCACGGTCCAAAATTTCCACGGGTTTCTCGACGAAGTGCATCGTGTTGTCGACACGAATTTCATCAAGGGGGATGTGAAGGTTTTCATCAGCCAAAAACTTTTTAAGATTGGACACGTGGAAAGTTGGATGAACATTTCCAAGTTCAGGAGGCAGCTCAAGTCTGTAGGCTACTTTTCCGATTCTTTCAACGATCTTGAATGGTCCAACATAACGTGGTGCAAGTTTTCCTTTCTTTCCAAATCTGATTACACCTTTCCAAGGAGATACCTTGAGTAGGACGAGATCACCGACTTGGAATTCCAAAGGCTTGCATCGTCTATCCGCGTAACTCTTTTGACGGCTTCTAACTGTTAAGAGGTTGTCGCGAATTTTCTTGACTTTGTCTGTAGTTTCGAGAATGAGTTCAGGTCCAGTGAGCTGAGCTTCACCAATCTCATTCTAGCAGACCGGCGAACAACATTTTCGACCATATAAAGCTTCGAAGGGAGCCATGTTGATGCTGGAGTGATAACTATTATTGTAGGAGAATTCGATCAACGGAAGATGTGAATCCCAACTACCACCAAAATCGATCACACAAGCTCTAAGCATATCCTCCAATGTCTGGATTGTTCTTTCGGATTGTCCATCCGTTTGAGGATGATAAGCCATGCTCAAATTGAGTTGGGTTCCCATAGCAGATTGCATGGTTCTCCAAAAGTGAGATGAGAATCGAGCATCTCGGTCAGATATGATATTCAAAGGAGCACCATTTCGGGATACAATCTCATCTACATAGATCTTGGCAAGCTTGTCAGCAGATAGATCCTCACGGATTGGCAAGAAATGCGCTAATTTTGTTAGACGATCAACGACTACCCAAATGGCATCATGACCTCTACTAGTGCGTGGTAGTTTGGTAATGAGATCCATGGAAATGTTTTCCCACTTCCAAACCGGTATCTCTGGTTGTTCCGAAAATCCAGAGGGATGTTGATGTTCTGCCTTAACCTTCAGACAAGTAAGGCATTTGGATACGTATAAGGCGATGTCTTTCTTTATTCCCGGCCACCAATACAGGGTTCGAAGATCCTTATACATTTTGTCTGCACCAGGATGAATTGAATAACGAGACCTATGAGCTTCGTCCATCAACAAGGTGCGGAGATTGTCTTGAATTGGAACCCACAAACGGTCCATGAAATAATATAACCCATCGTTCTTCAGTTCAAGATGAGGTGTAAGATGATATGGTAATTCCTTACCCATCAAGTTCTGTAAAACACAAGTACGTTGAGCTTGAAAGATGCGGGTTTGAATATCAGATCGAACTTGAACACAATGAAGCTTGACTCGTTTTTTATGACTTAGCGCATCGGCTACGACATTCGCCTTCCCAGGATGGTAGCGAATCTCGTTGTCGTAGTCGTTTAGAAGTTCTACCCAACGCCGTTGCCTCATGTTTAGTTCTTTCTGATCGAAGATGTGTTGGAGACTTTTGTGGTCAGTGAAAACCACACATTTAGTTCCGTAAAGGAAGTGTCTCCAAATCTTGAGAGCAAAAACCACAGCGCCTAACTCAAGATCATGCGTTGTGTAGTTCTTCTCGTGGGTCTTCAATTGTCTTGACGCGTAGGCTATGACTTTGTTCCTTTGCATGAGAACATAGCCAAGGCCTAAGTTTGATGCGTCACAATATACGACAAAGTCGTCGTTTCCCTCAGGTAAAGATAACACAGGAGCATCGTAGAGTTTTTGTTTCAAGGTATGAAAAGCTTCTTCTTGTTTGGGTCCCCACTCAAAAGGTTTATTCTTTTGAGTTAAGGCTGTGAGAGGAACCGCAATCTTGGAGAAGTTTGCAATAAAGCGGCGGTAATAACCCGCGAGACCCAGAAATGAACGAACCTTGGTAGGAGTAGTTGGTGTATCCCAATCCTTAATCGCACTGATTTTGGCGGGATCTACATGTATACCTTGTTCGTTGACAATGTGTCCTAAAAATTGAACTTCCTTAAGCCAAAATTCACACTTGGAGAATTTAGCGAAAAGTTGTTCCTTCTTTAGGAGCTCCATTGTTAGACGGAGATGTTGTTCATGGTCAGCTTGTGTCTTGGAATAGATCAAGATGTCATCAATGAAGACGATGATGAACTTATCTAAATAAGGCTTACAAACCCTATTCATTAAGTCCATGAAGACGGCAGGAGCATTCGTTAAACCGAAAGGCATAACAGTAAACTCATAGTGGCCATACGTGTGCGGAAAGCAGTCTTGGGAATATCTTCTTCGGATACGCGAAGCTGATGATACCCAGAACGTAGATCAATCTTAGAAAAGCAGGTAGCACCCTGAAGCTGATCAAAGAGATCATCAATACGAGGTAGGAGATATCGATTTTTGATAGTGAGTTTGTTAAGCTCACGATAATCGATACACATTCGGAGAGATCCATCCTTCTTCTTTACAAATAGGACAGGCGCCCCAAGGGGAAAAGCTCGGACGAATAAATCCTTTGTCTGATAACTCCTGCATCTGCTTCGAAAACTCTTGCATCTCAGACGGTGCAAGACGGTATGGAGATTTAGCAATCGGGTTAGCACCAGGTACAAGGTCAATACGGAACTCGATTTGACGCGCTGGGGGTAAACCAAGTAAGTCTTCGGGAAAAACCTCAGGATAATCCCGAACGATAGGGATGTCTTGAACAGTTTTACCCTTGTCTTTCTCTTCTACGACACGTGCCAAGAAAGCCACATAATTCTTTCGTAAATACCTTTTGGCTTGGGTGCTTGTCATCAATTTAAGGCTACTAGCGGGTTTCTCTCCACGAACCTCTAAGACTTCACCAGACGAAAGAGGCACACGAACAATCTTGTCAAAACAAACCACCTCTGCACGGTATTTGGTCAACCAATCCATCCCTACTATAACGTCGAAACTTCCAAGTTGCATTGGCGTGAGGTCAATGGGAAAAAGATGATTGTTGAGGTTCAACTGGCAATTTCAAATGACGGAATCGAGTACAAGGGATTCACCACTAGCTAACTCTAATGTCAAGGGTTTTCCTAGTTTTGTTCTAGGCTTTGCAAGCAAAGGTTGAAAAGCTAGGGATACAAAACTCTTGTCGGCACCCGAATCAAAAAGAATAGAAGCAAGTTGGTTGTTAACATAGAACGTACCATTCACCACCTCGTTGTCAGCACGCGCTTCATTGGCATTGATATTGAATGCTCGTCCACGAGCTGGGTACACATTAGCCAACTTCGGGAACTTGTTCCTGTAGTGAGTCAGATCTCCACAATTGTAGCAAGACCCAGGCGGAAAAGGAGGTCGTGCAGGATTTGCTGGCTGCTAGGCAGGGTTTTGTGCCACTTAATTCGGAGTAGTATGAGAGTGACATATGTTAGCCAAATGGCCATATCTTCCACAGTTGTTGCAAAGACGACACTGAAGATGTCGTTGATGATGACAGTTGCACTTGTTGCATAGAGGTGCAGTACCAACATACTGTTTCTTGGCGGGAGGCTGAGCTGGCTGGGTAGGAGCAACTTGATTGGTCTGTGCAACAACAACAAAGTTCTTGGAAGCCTTACGCTTCCTAGACTTCTTTGATGTATCAGCCTTCTTTCCCTTCTTCTTCTTTGTCTTATCAGATGGTTTCTTGTCACCCTCGCGGTGGAGTTTACCCTTCTTGACTTGAGACTCAGTCAAGGTCGCAGCTAGCTCAATGGCTTGTCTAACCGTGGTAGGGTTGCTGCAGGCGACAATATCCTGAACAGGATCAGGAAGACCATCTATGTACTTCTCAATCGCCTTGTCCAAAGGCGTGACCATGTTGGGACATAGCAGGCTCAATTCTTCGTATTGGTCCGTGTAGGCACGGTGCTCTCCACTATCTTGCTTGAGATCGTGGAATTCGTCTTCCAGTGCCCGTAGTTCATGACGAGGACAGAACTCCTTCATCATAAGAGCGCGAAGCTCTTCCCATGTTTTAGCCATTGCCACGTCGGCACCTCTGTCCCTCATCACACCATTCCACCAAGTAAGCGCCCTTTTCTGAAACACACTTGAGGCGATTTCGCTCATTCAGGCATTGAACGTGACGAAACATACTCTCGAGACTCTCGAACCACTGTAGGAGCCCAGTTGCTCCTTCTGACCCAGAAAACTGAAGCGGTTTAGCCGAATTGAAAGTCTTAAAGTTGCACGGAACAGGTGCGTTGTTATTGTTGTTGTTTGCTTGGTTTAATTGGGTAACTAGGTTCGGGAGTACAGCAGCGATTTGCTGAGTGATCAAGGCTGCCATTGCGGCGTCTTGAGTTTGATCACGTCGAGGAGGCATCTAAAAGAAAAGGAACACAAGGAAATGTGTGAGATTGACATAGGACAATCAAAAGGAGTATTGAAAACATCTACAACACAAAGGAAGGTGGTTATTTGTCCATTACTTAAAACAAACAAACAACACATAGTGACTAATCAAAGTAAATGAGTCTATATAATGCATAATGAAGACATGCTTTAGCCTATAAGTGGACACTCACCCCAAGAGTTCCCAGGTAAGAGTGACTGGTTCGATTATGTGGATTTGTACGAACACTCTAGCCTTAGACAGAAAACTCAGGGTACAGGCACCCACCCTTCAGATTGCACGTGTTCACATTATTAAGACCCAAACTTTGACGAGATTTGAAAACTTTAAAGGCATAAAGCCTAAAAACAAATCATCTAATGATAGATGATTGATTTTCAAATGGAATTGAAATTTGTGTACTTGTTTTGGTATTCACCTAAGGGTAGGTGATGGTATTATTTTAAGATCTAAACACAAGGTAACTTGTGTTAGGGTCCTAGAAAGGTTATAGTCTAGGTACCAACTCTTCTGTCACACCCCGACCGCGTAAAACAACAAACCGCAGCGGAAACGTCGGGGAGTCGTTTGGCAGAATTATTGTTTCAAAACACATGATAATTAAAGTTAAGTTTTACAAGCTTAAATTATTACATTGTCTTAGGTCAAACAAAACACATAACATAAAAGATGATAACTTTCTTGATTTTAGATTGCTAAGGCCCAAGTCGCCCTAAGTGAAGCTCGCTCACATCAAACATTCGCTCCTGAAACATGTGTGAAAGTAAATACGTCAGCATAAAAATGCCTGTGAGTAACATAGGTTTAGTGTTGAAGATTCATGACTTTGAATGTTAAAAGAAATGTTTAACGAAAAGTAGTCATGAACCTTATAAAATATTTTCTTTTATAAAATCATATGAAAATCAAATGATATAAAAGAATGATGTATGGTTAAGTAAATAACCAAATGAAAATAATATGTATAAAATATGTCATGTCTTGTCTTTGTTGAAGTAGTTTAGATAACGCCACGATATGCAATATAATAAAAGCACTTATATATAGGAAGTATCAGCGGCGTATCCACCATGTTTTTAACATATTACACACGTCTCGTTATTTAAATCACTTATTAATAACCATAAAATTTTGTCTTGTTTAAATGTCAATGTCATGTGTAACGAATGTCCAATGTCCAATGTCAAATGTCCAGTGTAAACCATCTCTTGTATGGCGAATAAATAGTATTTACTCAAGACAAATGCATAATGTCATGTATAAACAAATGTTTTATGTAATTAAATTTTATGTACAAAACAAAGTTTTTGAATAAACAAAAGTTTAAATCAAAAGTTATGTTTTGAAAACCATTGCTTTTATCGATATGAACATTTATACGGTTTGTCTATCGCATACATGTAGTTTGAAAAATCAACATAAAGTTGAGCGAGTTCATGTGTTCGTTTGTGTGTATGTATAAACCTTTGAAAATGTTGTAAGTATGTATGTAAGTCCCTGGTATGTAGCAATAAGGAAAAAGAGATCACCACTGGGTTGCAAAGCCAATGGTATGTGTGAAGTGACGCAGGAAGACTCAAACCTAGCAGATTTTGGCGTCGGGCACATAGTCACCTCATGGTCCACTCAGCGGACTCAGGAGTGGGGCTCGCTACACCCGAATAGATCTATCACTCATGTCCCTCGGTCCTACAACGAGGATTAATGGCCTTAAGTTCCACCTACCCACTCACATGATCTAAGTAGTATACCCTCCTTAAGCTAACCATACCATGTATGAAAGTGTCTGTAATTATTGTAACATGTATTTCACCCCCGAAGTATAAAACTGAAAACAGTTAAGAGAAAAGGGGGGACATGAACTCACAGTATTGCGTCTCCGTACTTGTAACCCAAATCTCTGCGGCAAACACGACTACCTACAATGGTCTAACGTCTATTAGACGAACGGGTCGTGCCTTGTCTTAGTATTTATGTTTTTGAGTTACGATTTCTTGACATTATTCCAAGTTATAATCACTAGTTAATGTTTGGATTAATTGCTAAACAATATTTCATATTCCTACTTCTCAAGTATTTTAACTTCGTATTTTCCTTCCCAAGGATGGGGGTATCTCATACATGTATTTTCGTATTTGTATTTGTATATCTTGCCAAGTAATGGCGTCGTATTTCGGTGTATTGTTCCAAATAAAAATATGTTAATATATTCCCAATATATATTTCCAAAACCATATATTTCAAGTCTCACTTAAACATATATAAACTCATTTTGTTCAATCATGAATTGTCCCAGAACATATATATTTTTCTCAAAAATTATATATCTTCTTAAATGTACTAGGAAAATATATTTTTATCTCCCAAAAATAATATATTTTCTCGTTGTCAAAAATATGGTATACTTGGTAATATTTACGAAATCATATTTTCACGTCTTTCATTCCCAAAATAATATTTACCAAAAATATAGTGTAATGGTATATCCCGGAATATTTTCATAAGTTACGTTTTCTTGTTCAGTTTCATAATATTACGTGTGTAACTTAAATATTTTATTCCTTGCAATTTTTGGTATTATTTTGGAGTTGTAATTTCCATGGTATATAATAGTTATATTATTTTGTCCTAAAAATAATATACCTAGTGCACAGAATAAACACACAATCACACAAACGTTATAGTATAAAATATATATTCTAAATATATATTTATCGACTTTTATTTACGAAAATCAACCTCCGGCACTTAGTGTTTTTGTAATAAAAATCATGGCGAAGTTTATTCTGAAAACAGGGTTAAAATATAATTGTAAACACTTACTAGAAAAATATTTTCTAAGTGTTGGATTTTTAGGAAAATTTCGCCAGAGTTTCCTTTGTAAATGGAGGTGTCCATGCTTACTAGCATATCATTTTCTTTTGTGAAATCATTCAATTAATTCTCAATCATCAACATACAACCTCTATTTACCGAACTTGACAAAAATAAGCATAAACCATAAACTTGTGAACTTGAAAGTTTATAAAAGTATGTAGTAACTTACTAGCATACTTTGTAAGTCTTGTTTCCTTTAAAAATGTGATTAGTTCCTTAAAGACTTCATTTTTAACGAGTTTGAATATTCACAACTTCTAGTCATAATTTCTAAAAATATTTCTTTGTGAAATTTTCTTGCTACACAAGTACTCCTACACTTGTTTATCCACTAAAAATGTGTTAAGTTTATGTAAGATCCAAATCTTGACAAAACTCATACTTTTCACTTGGTTCTTTCGAAAAACCAGTTATGGATCTTTAGATCTATAAGATTATGACTTACTTAAATCTTTATTTTTCAAGAAATCACCCATTTATTCAAGTTCATAGTTTATGTGTGGATGATTCCATCATCCTACACATTTCTAACTTTCACATCTTGCTAGTTCATATTTTTAAACATGATCTAGCAAGTCCATATGATGAACCATATCATTTTTACTAGCAAATAACATTCAACAAACATAACAACACATGAATAATATGATTTCTTCATCATTTTAACCATTCTTCATCACTTTGTTAGTTTATGTTTCAAGACTTTGTTTATGTGCTTAGTGTTTCTTAAGATTTCACCATTCTTTTAACTAATAACCATCAACAACATGAAGAGGATGAAGATCTAAGACACTTACCACTAGCACAAGGCTAGGGGAGTTCTAGTGAAGAAAAGTGGTGGTTAAAAGAAAACAAGAGAGGTCCTTGAGCTTCCGAACACACCAAGTTTGCTTGTATGGTCCCTTGCACCTTTGGATGTCCTTAGATTGTATGAATGAAGCTTGATGATGGTGGTGGTGGTGTGCTTTGTTCTCGGCCGAACAAGGGAAGAAGGAGAGAAAGTTGAGTGGGTTTGATGATTGTGAATGAATGAGAATGATGGACTAGTGTGTATATATAAGTGAGTTCCAACATTCTTTTAACCATGGGTTAATGAGCTTCTTAATCCACTAACAAGATCATATAAAATAATGGAAGAAATCCATGGGTGGGTCACCCATGGTGACCGTCCCAAGGGGGGGGGGGTATGGGGTTGGGTTTCAATGGATGGTTACTAATTCTAGTTAGAATTTAAATGCTAAGTTAGTGTGTTATGGTGTGTAATTAATTATATAGTGTGTTAGGGTGTTCGGGGACCCTAACTAGCTTAGAAAAATAAAAACAATGTGTTTGACAATATTTTTGTGTCCCGGGTAAAGTCCGGTTGTTCGGTTGGGTGTTGTTCCGTTAAAGTGCTTAATTAATCTGTAATGTGTCTTTTATAATACTTTTTGTGACACAATTAATTCCCGACACTTTGGAAAGTATCTAGGACCATTTTGTCAAGTTTTTGCACTTTACTAGCATAATTAAATGCTGAATTTTGTTATTTAGTGCAGAATTATGCATTTAAAGTGTGTTTTAGGCACTTCCCGGCACTATAACTATCACCTGGTGACGCAGTTTTATGGTCCTCACATCCCTACACTCCCTACTAGTGTAGAATTCTATCTCTGGCTCATACTGGCCTCAAAACATTGTCTGTCTAGGTGCTGGTATTGTCAGCATTTTTCTGGGTTATCCGTTTAGTGTGCTAACTGTGCTTTGTGCATCAAGTTTGTCACTAATGTTTGTATGAAATAAATGAAGTGACAGTATGAAATGTGATGCGTATGTATGTGTGTAACAGAAATCAGAAAGCAGTTTAATCACAGTTTTAATCAAGCACAGTCATTAAGCACAAATTAAATATTAATTAAACGTACGGATGCATGTAAATTTGACAGTTGTCACAAAACGGACTTGATTTTTCTTTACCCTTCGCCATTTGAGAGAGAATATCAGATTGTTTCCTTGCAGATTCCTGCTCTGAATTAGCAGTTGGGTCTAGACTTTCATCATAGAGAGCTATTTGATCTTGAATAGCTTTTAATTCTACCAAAATAATTTTTTCTTTCACGCGTAAAGCCTTTAAATTCTCCATATCGTTTTTAAGGATCAACCTTACTTTTGTGAAAGTGATAGGTCATGCCTTTGTTTGAAGGATTTGTGCTCCTTAAATAGGCATGAAAAGCAATTTGAAGTACGTATTTGTTTACGTATTTTGAAAATCTCGTGTCAAGCAATCAGCTAGCACGTTTTTGGCCCCCTCAAGATGCTCAATGTTGAAAGAATATCTTGAAAACCACATCTGCCATCTGACAAGACGGCCTTGTTTGTTATCTCCAGATTTTTTTTTTCAGAAAATAAGTAAAATTTTTATTATCTGTCCTGACTAGAAATTTTATAGGAGTAAGATAAATAGAAAATTTAGAAATAGTGTTTTTTTACCGCAAGTACTTCTTTTTCATCACTGTGGTAATTTCTTTCGGCTTGTTTAAAGCTTCCAGAAGTATACTTATATATTTCTTCTTTTTCGATTGTTCTGGCCTTCAAAACTCCTCCCCAATAATCATGAGAAGCGTCTGTTTCTATGATTAAAAATTCATTTTCTTTTGGAAGATAAAGTTTTGGAAATCTGGTTGAGTTTTTCTTTTTTATATAGTCTGTATCGGATTGTTTCCATTCCCATATATAATCCTTTTTTAATTTTACCTGTAAATGTTTCCTAAGTTCTGCGAGTTTAGGAATATAACTTTCAACATAGGTTAAAATACCTAAAAATCTTTGAAGATGTTTTTTATCTTCTAAAGTATCTAGGAATTTGTGTAAATTTTCCAAGATATGTTTTCGTGGACAATGAGTCCCTTGATCTATTTCAAAGCCCAAAAAGTTTATCTTTGTTTTAAAAAGATTAGCTTTCTTTTTTGATAAAATAATTCCATATTTTTCAATTGTTTTTAAAACTGATAAAACATGAAAATAGTGTTTATCTTCAGAGTTTGAGAAAACTATAATATCGTCAACATAAACGGTACAGTAATTTTCTAAACCTCTTAAAGCATTTTGCATATGTCTTTGAAATATGCTCGGTGCTTGTTTTAATCCAAAAGGAACTACATTCCATTGATAATGACCATCTGGACATGTGAATGCGGTTAATAACTGAGATTCTTCATCTAACAGTACCTGCTAGAAACCATTTTTGCAGTCGAAACTAGAAAAATAGGTTTTTCCTCTTAAGAGAGTTAATAATTCCTGCATACAATGAAGATTATGGATGTCGCCTTTAGTAGCTGCATTAATTGCTTTGTAATTTACAACCATGCGCTTTTTTCCTCTTCTTTTTTCAACTTAATTTTCAACTAAGAATGCTGGAGACATGTGAGGTGATTTAATTAGAATAATTAATTTTAAATCAAGTAATTCCTTAATCTGTTTACTAAATTCTTCTCTGTCCTGTGGACTGTATTTCATAGGTTTTACCCTGATAACAGTTTTAGGATCTATAAGTTATAGTGATGCTTTCATCCATTTTTTGGACTTTTCAGGATCAATAGGATTTTCTGAACAAACCTTTTCAAGTAGTTCTTCAATTTTTTGAAACTTTTGTATTTCAAGTAAAAATATTCTTTCCGGTTTTATAACCTCTTGGACTATATTAGTTCTCGGAATTCGTTTTATCATTGAATCTCTTTTCATGGATTCAAGAAAATTTGGTTTTCCGATTTGAAAAGCTTTTGTAACTTTTTTAATCAAAATTATTTCTTGATTAAGATGAAAAGATACTATGTCTAACCATTGAGTGAAAGGTCCATAAAGTTGTCAGAAATTATTTCCAAGAAGTAAATTCATACCTGAGTCTTGTTGATAGATAGTAGGAATGGTAAATGGTTCTCCAGAAAAATAGATTATAAGATTTCTACAAACCTTATCTAATTTAATGACTTCTTTGTTAGCAATAATTGCCTTAATATCTTTGGGAGTGTTTTCCCATAGATCATCAGGAATTACATCTTTGCTTGCTAAACAAAGACTTGCCCATGTATCTACATAACAATGTAGAGCAATTGTTTTATATCCTTTGAAAAAGATTTTTCCTTTATTATAAATTGAATTTGGATTAGTTATATTTGAATAGGCTAATTCAAAACAATGAGTTTGTTTATGACTCTCATCCCCCTAACTAAAAGAGTGGTTAGAATTCATTCTGAGTCTTCTGTTGAAGAATCTAAGGATGACAAGTTATCTAGTATTTCTAATGTATATACTTGCGTATAGCCATCAAAAATATTTTCAGAAGGAAAATATCCTTCAATTTCAGCTTCCGAGATAAATTTTATTTTTTTCGGAAATTTTTGTCTGTTGGGACATTCGTTGGCATAATGTCCTTCTTCAGAACATATCCAGCAACGACATTTTTTCTTCCCTTGAGGACAGACCTTAGGTTTTTCTTTAGAAAAATATTTTCCCGGTGAAAATTTTCTTTTTTTGGTTTTCCAAAAACGTTTTTTAGTTTTTGTTTTATATTTATTTTTATATTTCTTTTTGAAATAATCTTTATCTTTTGTTGATTCACAGCCAAAAGATAATTATGGTAACTTAGTGAGTTTTTTACAACAGTTTTTGTTAATACGTTTTAATTGTTTTTGTTTATTAGAAAAATCACAATAGGCTGCAATTCCTCTTTAACAATTCTTGTAGCAAACCCAAGAGAGTGCATTGTAAACAGATTTTTTTCTTTATTCCATCGTTCTTTTGCCTTTTCTCCGACGATGGGAATCTTCATTAAGTAGGCATCAATCCAATAATGGAATTCACCTGTGCCTAATTTATATAAATTTGTTTCATAATGACAAGTGAAGTTGTCTAAAAGACATATATCACAAAGTTGTGCTTTAGCAGGATTTTGTCTTGATTTTTCTAGCAACTTTTGATTTTCTCGGTCTTTATATGTCATGAAGTCAAGACCTAAAAACATCATGTTATTGCATTTATTATTTGATCAAAATGATCCTCACCATGCAAATCTTTATTCCAAGTTGTTCCTTTGATGAAGTTTTGGACAATTCCTGCAGACTTATGTTCAACCAATAATACCAAAGCCTTAGCATGAGAGAACTCTTCTGGATTACTCTGAATGATTAGACTGATCTCAGTGTTCCATTTATCAATTACCTCTTTTCTTTTGTCGTGGTTGAAGATACAATCAATTTTAATAGTATTAATAGTAGTTGAACTACCATTATTATTACTACTAGAATCAGGTATACCTTTATGATATGACATGGAAAATTCCGTATTCTTTTTTCTATTAGAACGTCTGTTACTTCTGCTAGTAGAGGCATTATTTACTCTATGTTTTGAAGACATTTTAGTATCTGAAGAACTTTCTTCAGTTTCGGGTTCTTCTTCCTTTAAAGCAAAGATCATTGGTTCTTCATTCTTTAAAGCAAAGATCCGTTCTTTATTTTCAGAAAAAATATCTTTCATTTAAGATTTTATTTTCAGAAAACTTTTGTTCACATTCTTTGTCATCTAATGAGATGAGGTGAACAAGTTCATTTATCTGTTCAACTGGAAGGGTATCCAATTGTTCATCTAAAATTTGCTCCAATCTTTGAGTGATAGAGCTCATTTTACCCGCAAGATAAAATAATATTTTTATCTTTAAGATTTTTAATCCTTTGTTCAAGTCTTTTTATTTGATCTTTATGAAAAAAAAATATATTGTTCGTTTTGTCTTTTGGATGCATGTTCCAATTGTAGTTTTCAAAAAGCAAATTGATGGCATTTTGACGAAGTAAATGGCATCTTGAGATTTCCATATCTAGTTTTTGAAAAGAGAGTTTTAAATATTCAAAACTAGTCATGTGGGTGGTATAGGTGGTCCGAAAGGCCATGTTAACGCATTTGGCCTTTTAGAGCTTCCTAATGATGGATTTCCAACGTTGAAATTTGGAAATGAATATTTTTGAAAACTTTTTTCATTGACCATTTTTTATTTTTATTTTTCGGGCAAAAGAGTTTCTGAATTCATTTTTTCATCAACTTTGTCTGAAATATCCTTGATGATTTTTGCAGCAATTGCCTCAAGATTTTCGTTGCTAGACAAACTTTTCACCTTCTTAATTAAATCTCTAAGCAGTTCTTCTATTTTACCAAGAGAACTCATGCTATAGATATTGTTATTTTTTTAGCTTTAAGCTCAATAATTTTTTTGTTTAGAGACAACAATGTTTCTTTTAATAATTCCTATGTTGAGAGATTTTATTTTATGACTCATCATAAAACTTTCTTTTAATTGTTGTATCCGAATTAAAGAAGTATGTATGTCTCCTTCTTCATAAGCTATTTACTCATTAAGAATATGTAAATAATTTAAAATAGGTTTTAAAGACATTATGTCCCAATAACCTCTTTTAAAATTTCTCCATACTTGTCTATTCTTTCCGACATAGATCGTATTAATTGTTCAGTGTTACTTGATTCTCTTATTTGTAAAGAGGTTTCAGCAAAAGCAAAACTGTGTCTAGGTTTTGTTCCTAGAGTTTGTTTATTTCGTGCAATATCAATTACCCAATTTTCTTTTAGTTGTGAAGGTTCAGAGAATTTACTACCTTCATCAACTCCAATATCTTATAAAATATCTTCAATTGTTATATTTTCTTTTTCCTTATACTCAATTGAATGAGCACTATCAGTTAAAGCATACGAAATTAAATAATTAATCGTAAAAACTTTATTTCCTGGTTCCATAAGATCAGTTCTTTCACACTGATGTATAAAACTTAGAGTTTTATCAAAACCTTTTTGAATCTCGATGTAAAGCAAATATAGGATAGATAGTAAACATAAATTTACCATAAGTTAAATTTCCTTGAATTGCTCCTAGAAGAGCGGCTTGACTATTGATAATTCTATTATCAACAATTGCCATTTGTATAGGAAAATTAATTCCATCTCTAAACTGTGCTTTTAGGAGAATTCTGACTGCTCCTATATGTACCATATTGAGAGATTTTCTTAATTATGGTTTAATATGTAAAAGATTTTTGCTATTTCTCCCTTTGTTAGGAGTGACAAATAAACTTCTCCAGATGTATTTTTTATGTCAACTGAAAGTTCTTCATTGTTAAAACAATAAATTTATTTTTTCTAGAAAAAGCTCTAGAAACTAAACTTTGTAAAGTTTTTGGTTGATTAAAAACTTGTTTTGTGTCAAGCTTGAATTTAATCTTGCTAATTTTTGTTAGTTGATCAGAGTTAATCATATAATTTGATACAAAACCCTTTTCGTTTTCACTAAAGTTTATTACTTCAGTTGTTTGTTCCGACTCTTCTGAATCATTTTTAAATAGATCTTTATTTTCCATTTAAAATTTAAAAAATATCTTATTTTAAAAAAAAAGAGCAACAAGGCTCCCATACCAAATGCGGAATGGTTGTAGTAAATTAAATGACAAAGATGAAATGTCAAATGGTTCTAGTAAATTAAATGACAAAGATGTCATTTAAAATGTGCAGATGACTTTTGTGTAGTAAATTGATCGACAAATAAAGTTGTCATTTGTTGACTAACAATGTCATCATTTTTTGACTTTTGTTGTAGTAGATTGAACAAAAGAATGTCGTTCTTTATAAAAATCTTTGTTGGAAAGATTGGAATGTTCTTGCTAGCTCTTTTATTGAAATTCACTTGTCCAAAAAGCGTATTTAGATCAAGTTATTACATTATTATTGCAATATAAAGTTACAAACATACACCAAAGTACCTAAACATGCACTTGAACAAAACGAAGGGCCCAAACAGAATTACCCTAAACTCAAAGGTCCAATATTCAAAACCTCCAAAATCGGTTCTCTGCACCTTACTTAGAGCATTCACATCCAATCCATCAAATTATACATACATTCCACTAAAAAACAACTCCTATATCAATATATTTCCACTAAAAACAAATATTTTTTCTCTCTCCTTTCAATTAAATAATATTATCATTATATTTTTCTCTCACTTCCACTCACAACCACTTTCAAAATATATTAAAAAATTATAACGGGTGAACAGTGTCCCCCCAAATATACAGATGAACAGTAACATTTTCTCTCTCCTCTACTCACAACCACTTTTTATACCCTTTATAATATAAAAACCCCTCCTCACATAATTTGATGGTTAGGATGTGAATGCTCTTACATTACGTCCTCATATTCCGATCCATCTCTCTCTCTCCCCCTCTCCCTTCTCTCTCTAGGGTTTCGTTATGCAACCAGCAACACCGGCGGTTATGGATCCACGGTACCAGCAACAATGGATGATGATGAATCAACAGCAACAGCCGCCACCACAGCAGCAGTTCCACCAACAACCGCCTCAACAAATGTACACCTACAACCAGCAACCGCCACCGGCTGCCGCTGTTGTGCCGCAGTACGCCGTTGCACCACCGGCCGCCGGTGTCGGTGCGCCTCATCAACCGGCTAGCGCTGATGAGATCCGTACGCTGTGGATCGGCGATTTGCAGTATTGGATGGATGAACAATATCTCGTTAGCTGTTTTGCACAATCTGGAGAGGTATATATGATTTGTTGTTGGTTAGGTTTTCAGTTTTTGATTTTGTATTGTATTGTATGTGAACGTGTTTGTGCCTTTGATGAATTAATAAAAGCCTATTTGTTTAGAAGATCATGTACACTACAATGTAATGATAAATTTGGATTTATGATGGTGGAGTAATTGTGATATATTGAGAACATTACTTCTTTTGATTAATTCAAGTCACAGATGCATCTTCCTTAAGCAATATGTATTTAGTCCTTGGGCTTGGGTGTTCAATATTTCATTACTTCATTGTTACAGAAAACACTTTGCTCATTGGTTTGTTTTCGACGAGCTTGTTACTTTTTAAAATACATAGTTAGTGAGGATTTTGTGACAATATCTATTTTGGTTGATCAATACTCAAGGATTTTGCAGAAGTTTCAGAATGTTGTTTTAAAATTGCAAAGTATTAACTCAACTCCTTGTTATGTGATTGGCCCGTAATTTGACATTAGAAGGGCAAGTTTGCTTCTTTCTTGCCAAAATGAGTAATTTGTAGTTTTTTCCCTATCTGTTTTTGCCGAAACTGATCCATGTATGCAAGATGGTAGTTTATTTTTTCTGTAGTTAACTAACATGCAGTGCATGTTTTCGTGTGTTTGTTATTACTGAAATTTATATAATTCTCTCTTTCATGAATGATTTAAAAGTCATGTTCCTGCTTGCAGGTGATTTCTGCAAAAGTTATTCGTAACAAGCAAACTGGACAATCAGAAAGTTATGGTTTCATTGAGTTTGTTAGTCGTGCTGCTGCAGAAAGGCATTTACAGACATATAATGGTACTCTTATGCCCAATGTTGAGCAAAACTTCAGGCTGAACTGGGCTTCATTTGGCGTTGGTGAAAAACGTGGAGATGGTTCTCCTGATTATACCATATTTGTTGGGGATTTGGCAGCAGATGTTACGGATTATACATTACAGGAGACATTTAGAGCTCATTATCCGTCTGTAAAGAGTGCAAAAGTTGTAACTGATCGGATGACGGGACGCACAAAAGGTTATGGATTCGTCAAGTTTGGTGATGAAACTGAACAACTACGTGCTATGACTGAGATGAATGGAAGATTATGTTCAACCAGACCAATGCGCATTGGGCCCGCTGCTAACAAAACTACTGTTAGTCCACAACAATATCCAAAAGGTACATGTTTTAACTGTGATTTTGGATACAAATTCATGTTCGTGTTTACTTTTTACAGCTTTGTGATCTGTTTTTTATTTTTATTTTTTATGTCTTAGTTTTTTTTTCACGGTCAGTTGTTAGAAGTGTGTTATTCTTAAAATCTTAAGTTCATTTCATTAGTATTGCATTTAAATTCGGAAGATATTCTCGAGCTTGCAGTCATTTCATTCCCGTGCTTTGAGCAATTTTGGGCATTAAATACTGGTGATGTATTAAACATGCAAAAGCTTATAAGAACTGTTGTCTCAAAGCAGGGTATCAAGAGGCTCTATCATGTAAGGGCCTGGCACTGATTTCAGCAGAAATTGTTACCCCTATAGTGGGTGGCCTTGCTTAGGTCAGTTTTACATTTTAAGCCGTTAAAATTGCGCTTTCCTTTTTTATTTCAGTTCCTCAAGGCAACGTTATTTCAGTTTTACATTTAAGTCTATTGATATTGGTCTTTCCTTTCAAGTCAATTTACAGTTTCCTGCCATTCAATTGCTCTTTTGTCAGTTTTTTTCTTTTACTTTTTTTACTTGGATCTGTTTCCTTTTCGTAAAATTTTATGTTCATTACCCTTGTGTCTCTACCTAAAGTTTACTTTATATGTCTTTAATCCCCTTTGAAGGCCACTTGCTTAACTCAAGCTGCGATTTACCTTATCTCATTGGTTAGCAGGGTATTGGTGGGGTTATGTGATTTCAACAGTAATGGGATATCACGGTTACCAAAAATAAGTTTACTATTTCTATGATGATGTCTCTTCTCTAATATAGTTATATTACAACCATTCCATTATCCTGAACTTGTTATTTTCGCCAACATTTATTCGTAAATCTAAAGTGCACATGTATATGTTTTTCTTGTTCATGAGGACTGAGTTGAAGAAAGTTGTGTTTAGTTGTTAAGAGACATGAGTCAGAATTGACTCTTCTCAGTTGGCTTTTTGGGAATCCATGCTTAAATTCAGTAAATTGTTTCGTCATTTTGCATTCATATAGGATTATGTTTATATATCACAGTTTAGACTCTGTTATGTGACTTTGAAGTAAAAAAAGCAAGGAGAGCATATCATTATTTATTTATTGTTTGAGTTGACTGTATCGAAACATGAATTGTATAAATAAAACAAGATCACGGATGACAACATTATCTGTTTGGTTCTTCAGCTCATGCAACCTTTTAATCTTCTTTTATCTGTGGTACTGTGCTCTGATTTCAGGACACACGTTTCTTAAATTTTGTTGTTTTTTATGGATAATGATTATTGTTGTCTGATTCTACTTTGTCATCAACGCGTGTGGCTAAACATTTGGAATGTCCCTTCTATATTACAGTTTATTTGTTGGATCTGAATCCAATGCCGGATTCGGGGTTATCTACATTCTTTTAACTTTATATGAGGTTACTTTACTTGCAGCTTCATACCAGAATACACAGGGAACACAGAATGAGGAAGATCCAAATAATACAACTGTCAGTAATTTGTTTCATTACGAGATCTCGTATTCCTTAAAGAACATAAAATCTCACAAATTTGTGAATTTTAATTGCAGATATTCGTGGGTGGTTTGGATCCTAACGTCACAGACGACCTACTTAAGCAAGTGTTTAGCCAATATGGACAGTTAGTTCATGTGAAGATCCCTATGGGTAAGCGGTGCGGGTTTGTTCAATTTGCTGACAGGTATGTGTTTTTTCAAATTTTGTAATGGATTAAGAATACTTAAAAGATAACTAAACATGGTTTGTTGCATGATTATTATCATGCACGTGCAGAAGCTGTGCTGAAGAAGCCCTGAGAATGTTGCAAGGAACTCAGTTGGGTGGACAAACTGTACGACTTTCATGGGGTCGTAGCCCTGCAAGTAAACAGGTTTGTTCAAGAATTTTTAATAGGGCTTGCTAAACGAGCCGTGTTTGCGGGTTGACTGGTCGAATCCAATTCGGCATTACATATTAATACTTTAAAAGGTTTTTTTATAAGTAGCTATGTTCAAGCTATGCCAATCTGTGTAAACTTTTTAAGTTTTGTCATAAAAAATACTTAAATGTTTATGTTATTACTTAAAACACATTAATTTAATTTTTAAAAAGAAATAGGTTAAACGGGTCGATTAGCGAACCCGCCGTGTTAACACGAACACAACCCATTCAGCTAAATCTGTTCATGGGTTCAACATGAAATTGACCCGAACTCGTTTAGACTACCATAGTTATTGAAAGACCTTGCTTCATGTGCCTAGGTGCATTTTCCAGGCAAGGCCCATTAGTTGCGCTTCTAGTTCTTAGGTGCTCGCTTCAGCTCTCTAAGTGCACTAAATACCGATTTTTTTATTATTTAATGCAAAATAGTTGATCCTCACAATATAAGCTTCCACAATCCACAATACCGATTGAAGAAACTTTCATTAAGATTTCTGATCCAGTTTAGAACTTTAGAACTTCCAAGTTTTGAAATTACATTTTGATTTTCACTATTTGGAACTTTTGGTACTAATTAGATGATAGATGATATTAAATGTTACATAATAGCTTTTGTTTATTTTATTTGAAGAATGGTATTGGTCTGATACATAATATATTTTCTATTTTTTTCATTGAAGTGTGTTTTTTCCTTGCTTTTTATGCGCCTTGCACCTTGGTCTCTCGTGAGGCCTATGCGCCTCGTGCCTTTGATAACTATGGACTAAACCTAAACCCACAAATTTCATGTTAGGTTCTTCTCGTGCGGAAATTCACACCCTTAATTCTCGATGGACATTAATTATTTAGTTAATTTTATAAAAAGTGAATATGTTAATTAATATTGGGGTAAATTACACTTTTCGTCTTTTATGTTTGTATTAGATTGCAATGGATGATCTTTAACTTAAATAATTACAGTCACAGTCTTTCTTTCTTTTTTTGTTAAAAGCATTACACTCTAAGTCCTTTTGCACTAACTTTGTTAAAATTTTCAATTAAGTCTGATCAATTAAGGGTAGTTTAGTCATTTTACTAGCTTAATTAAAAATAGTTTAAATAAACAAGTCAACAAAAAATATCCCCTCTCTCAAGTCAACACCCTCCTTCTCCCTAACCTTGTAACCTCTGTGCTTCACCACTGCCACTCCAGCCACCATCCAGCCACCACCACAACGACCACCTAATCGCCTCACTACCGACCTCCACCTAAACGCCTCACCACCCATCTCTCTTCCTCCCAAAGACCACCACCCATCACCATTAACAACCGCCGACAAGCAACTGCAACAATTGATTCGAGTCATACGATTCTGCAGCATACGATTAACAACCATAACCATCGGCAAGATTCTGCAACATAATCTTCTAACTAATCTTCCTATACTAATAAACAACAATCTTTTTGTACACGTGTCACCCTCTGGTGCCTCCTCCCTTTTAATAATAGTATTACATATTAATTTTTATACACAAAATATAATATAATATTAATTAATATAGTTAGAGATAAACGTATAAATTCAAACTTAATTAATAATTATCTATAACAAATATAAATGTATCAAATAATATAATAAGTATTATATTATTTAATATATTTAGAGATCAAACGTATAATTTCAAATTTAATTAATAGTAAATTACTTTTTAAGTCCCTATGTTTTAGTGGTATTAGCCATTTGAATCCAAAATCAAAAAGTTTAACGTCCTGAGTCTCTAACCGCTCATTCACACCCCCTGTAAAAAAATTCAAAAAACCTTTTGTAAGGCCGAGTTCTCTAAGTTCTCACAACTTGTCGAAATTTTCATTTTACCCTAACCATATATATTTGTTAAGATAAAATATATTATTTGGATATAAACAATAATTATTAATAAAGTATCCCTATACTAATAAACAAAAATCTTTTTGTACACGTGTCACCCTCTGGTGCCTCCTCCCTTTTAATAATAGTATTACATATTAATTTTTATACACAAAATATAATATAATATTACTTAATATAGTTAGAGATAAACGTATAAATTCAAATTTAATTAATAATTATCTATAACAAATATAAATGTATCAAATAATATAATAAGTATTATATTATTTAATATATTTAGAGATCAAACGTATAATTTCAAATTTAATTAATAGTAAATTACTTTTTAAGTCCCTATGTTTTAGTGGTATTAGCCATTTGAATCCAAAATCAAAAAGTTTAACGTCCTGAGTCTCTAACCGCTCATTCACACCACCTGTAAAAAAATTCAAAAAACCTTTTGTAAGGCCGAGTTCTCTAAGTTCTCACAACTTGTCGAAATTTTCATTTTACCCTAACCATATATATTTGTTAAGATAAAATATATTATTTGGATATAAACAATAATTATTAATAAAGTATCAAATCACATGTACAAGTACTTATAGTATATAACTTAGAAGACTAAAATTACAAGCGGATTATCTAAATAAAGTTCCAAATTATCTTTAAAGCGAACACTAAATGGTTTTTAAAAGACATTTTTTTTGCTATTAAGTATATAACATTATATTTACTTAAGCCGTGCAATACACGTCTTCAATATTTTCTTCCAATTTTAAATTTATGTTACTATCAATATGTTTTCATCTTAAAAAATGGTCCAACTTCCTAATAACATTGAGTTTTAAATATTAAACTTAATTTCAATCATATTACGCAACTAAAGACATTATCATCATGCTAAATAAACACATTATATAATATTATAAAAATTTTAATTTGAATATTTAAATGTCAACTACTAATTAAAAAAGTTGTTGTAGACGCTCAAATTTATAGTTTAAAAAACTTTAGTCCTACTTTTTTAAACTTATACTTTATTTTTAGTATGATTTTTTAGATATGTAATATTTTCTATATAATGATGATATTCGTATCTTGTCTCATGATCCATATATCTAAAAGTAGTATTTATATCAAAGTATTTATTATATCATTAATATACATAGTAGAATTTAATTACAATTCATTTATCATAACCTCATAACTTATAATTATTTTTAAAAATACTTGCAATTTTATGATCATTATTTTTTTATTTTTTAGTGTTACTTCTTTTGAAGACATAATAAAATGGATTGTACTATCTCAAAAGAGAAGTGAAAACTTAGAAAATTATTTTGAATAGCAAAAATATAATTGTTCTTTTGTTTTACTATTTTATCTAAATAAGTCATTTCATTAATAAGGATTATATACAAGTTTATAATTTACATTTTTTTGTCATTTAACCCGTGTAATACACGGGGTTGTAAGCTAGTACTTTATATAGTAATATTTCAGATCTGAAGAAAAAAATAAGGAAAGAAAAGCTTTACTTGCTGGATATCCATGTAACTCATCAAATCACCCACCAAGTTTAGATCTTTTCACAGTCAAACCAGACCCCACTTGCTCAAACTGAACCACAAGCCCACATAATGAACCAAACAAGAAACCCCAAATCTCCCTAGTCAATAATAAAGTCAACAAACATAAATAGATATACGTATGTCTGAATCTATACACATCAGACCTGAATATATGCAAATAACCCTAATCTTTAAAGTAATGAAAGTGAACTAAAAGGCAGACTTTTGCCATTTTGGATAAAGATTTGGAAATTGACAGAAACCCTTATTTTATGGAGGAAAAAGGGAAAGATTTAAACCCTTGTTTGTTACGGCGTGTGGATCCAACAAGAAGACGGATTTAAACCGGCGTCGGATTTAGTTTGAAGATGGGGGCAGTGGGTGTGGGTGGTTGAGGTGGGTGTTAGAGAGAGAGAGAGAGAGGTGAAAGAGAGAACTGAAGAGGGGATTTTATATGTTTTAAAAAAATATAATATGTTTATGTTTTATTGTATGATAATGGGAAAGGACAATATTACCCTCATGTGCAAGGCACATGCCATATTTAAATGAAAATTTTAACTTAGTGCTAAAGGACCCAGGGTGTAATGCTTTTAACAAAAAAAGGACTGCGACTGTAATTATGGAAGTTAAAGGTCATTCATTGCAATCCAATACAAACATAAAGGACAAAAAATAATTTACCCTTAATATTGCTTAAAAATAGTTACTGAAATAAACTAAGAAGCAACAAAGGATTGATATATTGCATTTGTTCAGCCTCAGGTGGAGCAAAGCCAATACAATGGCGGCGGATACTATGGTTATGGACAAGGATATGAGACTTACGGGTATGCTCCGGTTGCACAAGATCCTACCACAATGTACTATGGAGGCTATCCTGGATATGGTGGGTATCCCCAAGTCCAACAGCCTCCACAGACACAGCAACAACCTCAGCAGCATCAGGTATTATCAGTTAACAATTATTTGTTGAAATATATCGTCAAAATATGTAACTATTATGATGGGCTGATGGTGCAGTGATATGCATGCGCGTGTTGAACTCGGAGGCGCGGATTGTTCTAGTCAATGAACAAGGGTCGAGTACCTGACCGGAAAGCAAATCTGTTTCTTCTGAATTTGCTTTGAGATGCTTGTGACGTTTTCTTCTTGAACAATTGTTTTGTCAGTGACTGGTTTTGTTTTTAAGTTTATTTGTTTTTCAAACTCTAGTTTTCAAGTAACAAAGCATGCGGGCCGTGCTTTCCTGCACTTGTTTTCGTTCCGGGTATAACTAGGAGAATAAATTAAATTCAGGAAATATTTCACAAAATGGTTACCAAGTTTTAAGAGTATTCCAATCAGGTCAATCATAAAAGTTTTTTGTTATTATTAAGTCATTGAAGTTTTAACTGATAAACAATCCCATGTTTATTTTTTTTCTCCTTTTTCTTCAGTTTCAGATCTCCTTTATCTTCCGCTATGCCTCTCGTTTGTTTTATCAACTGTATTCTTCTTCAAGTTCTATGAAGGTTAATTACAAATAATGTGAAAACTAAAAGCAAATTGATGTGAACAAATAGTAACATTATAGATATAGAAAGCCACCGAATAACAACAGAAGTAAAAGAGTAACCTAGTAAGATAGATACAGAAATAACCATAATATCATAAAACAACATATATATAAATATAAGAGTAACTGTCATTTTGGTCTTTGAGGTTTGGGCAGTTTTGCTACTTTAGTCTAAATCTCAAACCTTTTGCATCTGGGTTCCTGTGGTTTCAGTTTTGTTGCCATTTTGGTCTAAAAGTGAAATTAGCTCAAATTCCTCAAATTAAATTCTGATTTTTGTCATTTTCCTCAAGGGTAATTTGGTCATTACAAGTATTATTTTAACAAATTATTAATTAAAATAATTAAATTAATTAATCCTTTTAAGAAGCACAGACCCAACATCTTCTCCAAATCCGATTCTATTTTCATCTCCATTTCAAAGAATCAATCAAAGAATTAATGGCGAATCAAATAAAGAATCACACGAAACCCACATCAAATTTCACCTTCAATCTTGACCCACAATCGATTAACAGCGGCATATGAGTAGAATGTGCAGTGGATCAACGACGACAACCATGGCGAAAACCGCCGATAACGGTTGTTCTGTTACAGAGAGGGGTGGGATTAAAGATTGTGAAATGAAACGAAAAAAAGTGGGGCGGTTATGGGTTTCAAGCTTGATTTTAGGTTATGGTTGTTGATTTTGGGTTGTCGTTGATTACGGGTTTGGTTGTTATTTTTATGGTTGCCAGTGAGTTTTGTGTTTCGATTTATGGTGGCGGAGGTGATGGTGGTGGGACGAGGTTGTGGTGGTGGCGACAGGAGGTTGTGGTGGTGGCAGCAGGAGGTTGTGGTGGTAGAAGGCAGGAAGTCGTGGTGGTAGGAGGTAGTGATGGTGGTGGTAGGGCTAATCAATCAAAGAATCACACGAAACCCACATATTTGTCACCATCTTAAACAAAATCTCATAAAGACACAAACTTTATGCTTCAACAGCAAAAAAGAAAGATACCCAGGTGAAGAAAACATGTAATCCAGTTAATATATAGAAGAAAACTGTATTGTCGTGTGGTGATTATGAGTGTAGACAAAATACTGAAACGTTAGAGAGAAGCAAGAACAAATGGAGATGAAAATAGAATTGGAGTTTGGAAGAGGAAAGTTGAAATGGAGATGAAAATATAATTGGGTTTGGAGAAGATGATGGTTTCTTTTAATGGGATTAATTAATTTAATTATTTTAATTAATAATTTGTTAAAATAATACTTGTAATGACCAAATTATCCCTGAGGAAAAGGACAAAAATCAGAATTTAATTTGAGGAATTTGAAATTTCACTTTTAGACCAAAATGGCAACAAAACTGAAACCACAGGGACCCAGATGCAAAATGTTTGAGATTTAGACTAAAGTGACAAAACTGTCCAAACCTTAGGGACCAAAATGACAGTTTACTCTAAATCTTCTATATATAATAAATAAAACTTATTGTGGGACAGGTGTCAAGTTTTTAGGCCATTGTTTTGGTGGGTTTCCCGCTCAATTGATTGGATATTTTTGCTTGGACCCGACCCATATCACAAAACATGCTTTTATTTTCGCTATTTTCTCTCTTTTTCTGTTTCCTCAAAAAACCCTAAACACAATCTTCATGTAGACGTCACAATATTGAAGATGCCATAAGATTAAATTGAAGACACCCTAATATTGAAGATGCCACAATCCTTTTACGCTAATTTCTCTCTTTATTCATGTGAACCCTAATGGCGACACACATCCAAATCTCATCCAGTCCCTCCATCTTCTTTTAGTTTGATCGGCTATCAAATGTGAGTTCGTATGTCGTTATCCATTATGTTTCTTCAGATCGGAGTTTTTAAATTTGTCCAGTCTTTTTTTTTTTTTTAGGGTTTGAATTTTTAAGATACCAATGGAAGTGAGGATGAAGAAGTGGATGCCATGGCTAACTTTCCGGTGCTGTAACTGATTTGGTGGGGCTTGGGATGGGACGATGGGTGTTTTCATAGTTAGGAAGTTGCACTCAAGGTGTTCGATGTAAGTCCGGAACTTTCCGTTTTTTTTTGGTTGATTAATGGTTAGAAAATCATTAAACTAAAAACCAAATCAAATTTGGTTATTTGGTTCTGTTATGTACTTTATGGTGTTCGGTTTGGTTTTCGGTTAGGGCTGGGTAAAATTCAATTATTTTTTGCTTTTCAATCTCTTCATTTTGTTTCTTTTTTTATGTATATGTGAGATTTTCATTCTAAGGAGAAGATTTGTAAACTTCAATCTAATTGGTGATGATCACATATTGGTTAGCTAAATATAAACTTATAATTGCCTAGAGAGACTTGCTTGCAACTTATCTACGTTTGTCAGTTCTATAAGTTTATGACTCTTATTTTTGTAAATTAACTGTAGTTTTAATTTATGTTGATTCCATCATCTTTGTTTCTCCAATGGATGTAAAGAGATTTATAGTTCGTTGTGCTATACAACTAAAGATAGTTCTGCTTCCTAATTATGTTGAGACTTTTGAGACACATCATGCTTTAATGTATAGAATCTGGTTACTCTCTAATTTCACATGTACAAAAAAGTCGAAATATTTGCAATACGAATATCATTTTTATCAAATTTTATGTGATAATTTATTATTGCTGATCAAAATTGAATTTCTCAACCCGTGTATCACACGGGTAGCTAACCTAGTATAAATATAAATATAACTACATAAATACATGCAAACAATTACATATGCACAATCCACTTTTAAGTGTCGCAAAATCTAAGCCTAAAACAATGCTAAAATAGAAATGTGTTATTCCCACGAGTCATTAACCTTATCCTACGTTTGCTCAAATTAGGGATGGCAATGGGACGGGTATGGGGCGGGTATAGCTAATCCCAACTCCATACCCGGTTACAAAAATTGGTCCCGTACCCGGCCCAAAACCCATCGGGTATGGGACGGGTAATTACCCATCGGGTGTCGGGCATACCCACGGGTTTCGGGTATGCTTGCGGGTTTCGGGTATCGGGCATAACCATCGGATATCAACGAGTAAAAATCAATGTATGCTAAGTTTGAAACCAATACAAAAGTCTGGAACGTGATAAAAATCATAGGCTAGTAGGCTACTACCATCAATTAGAGTTCATTTTTAAACCAATACATATTCAAAAGAAGCTACGGTAATACTTTAACCAATACACATTCAAAAGAACAAAAACATTTATGTAATTCTGATATAAAAGCCTAATATATATTCAAGTCAAATAGGTGCATCCTTGATCATCCATTTCAGTTTCAGTAGTTTGTTTTCACCAAAAAAGACCACATCCAGCCAAAAACTTTGTCCACCTGATTCTCTTTTGGGATTTGGGGGTAACTATTAACTAAGGTAAGTAAATATATATCTATAATTTGGCGGGAATTACTTTTTTAGGATTTGTGACTAAATACATAATACATTATAACTTATAAAAAAACTTACATATTTATATGGAGTATGTTAACGGGTTAACAAGTATATAGAATCGGGTAAACGGGTATATATAATCGGGTAATCGGGTCGGGTAAACGGGTATAACACCAAATCCCATACCCGTCCCAAATTTTTAAAACAAATCCCATACCCGGTCCCATACCCGATTACCCGACCCCATACCCGTCCCGTATGTTTCGGGTATCGGGTTTTCCCATCGGGTTCGGGTTTTGTTGCCATCCCTAGCTCAAATCCTTATCCTTGACTATAGAGTCTGTCTTGTACACAATGACAAGTGTAACCTCAATCCTATAATTTTTTTGCTTTAATTTAGTTTGAAACCTCCTGTCTTGACCGATCCGACCCATTAACGACCTGAAACATCTCAAACTGATCAAGCCCGTTAACGACCTAAAACGTCTCGACCCAAACCACCCTGTTAACGACTCGAAACGTCTTGACCCGTCCCGGCCCGTTATCGATCCGAAAAGTCTCGGCATGACCTAGCCAGTTAACAACCCGAAACGTCTAGACCCGATCGGGCCCATTAACACCCCTAAACTTGTCGAACTGACCTAGCCTGTTACCGACTCGAAACGAGTCGACCAAACCCGGCCTGAAAAGTCTCGACTCGACCTGTTAATGACCTGAAACGTTTCGACCCGGCCTGTTATGGACTCATAATGTTTTGAACTGACCCAACCCGTTAGTGACCCAAAACCTCTCAACCCAAAACGTCTTGACTCAACCCCGCCCTTTACCAACCCGAAACGTTATGACCTGACCCGTACCAATGCCTACCAGAAAGGAATTGAGATTCCAATTGCTAATGGAATGTTTAAATTCCAAATCCAATACCTTCAAATTCAAATTCCTATGCAAATTTCAATTCCAATTCCATCATATATCATGAAATGAAACGAACACTACCTAAGAGTTACATATAGATACTACTAGTTGACGTAATCCACCGATCAAGTTGATCTCTTAAGCAATGATTTAGCCACTTGTGAGAGTGTTTGGTCCCATTATCTACTTCTAACATTATATAATGTATAAATGTAACGAGTTCTCAAACAACGAAAACTAAAAACAAGTGCATACGAAGAATTTGTTTTTTTAAAGAGATCAAATTAGGCGTACGTGTTTGGATACCCATCGATGAAGGAGTTTACAATTCAAAGTTCTTATTAACTAAAGAAGACAAATTTCCAAAAAAAAAAACCCTACAAATAAATGAGGGAACAGTCGAACACCCTCCAATTTACAATATCCATTTTTTTTTCTAACAATCGTATGATGGTCTCATTTCCAGTCTCTCTAACTCACAATTGGTTCACCAATGTTGGCATTCGCCTTCCCATGCATGTCTATGTATCCTGTGAAAAACGACGAGTGTATGGCCAAAACAATAAAGCAGGAGCCATGAATGCACTAGCCACTAGTTGTTCAATCCTCTACAATTATGTCAAACGGGTGTTGAACGGTTCTGTTTAGACGTAAGGGGAAAACATGAAAACATACATGTCACCGCAGACAGTGCAGTAGAGAATCCAGTGATGGAAGAAGCCATGGAGCTCGACATCTTTGTCTGTCTGATCTGGTTCCTCCTTAGAGTGCTGACTGATGATGGTGACTATGAAAACCGACAAGGGAATCGGCTATAGGAGAGGAGGTCGATGATGATGATGATGTTATGATTAGGTTATCTGATTAAGCGTGTAACCTTTTAACCTCTACATAATTCTCCTTATATAAGCACCCAGGAGGAAACCTAATTAGTTAATAAGGGTAATATGGTCCATCAACAATTACCAAATAATTATTTAATAGGTTATTATATATTTTGATCTATATTATGTAAATGATTATAATGGCTACTAGATTAAATATTAAACATAATATATTTAATCTTACAACGGGCATTCATCCTCAATCTTGTGTCACACCCCGACTTTCCACGTGTCACCGGTGGGCCCGGTAGGGGAGTATCGTGACGTGGTTGGCAACATAATAGTCAAACAACACAATATTTAATTATGCACAGCGGAAGCAATTTAAAAGATATAATATAACCGAATTTAATATTGTAATATCAAATGTCACAATATTCGGAAGTTCATCCACAGACGGATCAAAAATAAAATAGAGACAATAGTTCAACAGACTTTTAGGCATCTTAAGCTTGCGAGACTTTTATTGATACTAAGGAGAAATATCCAGCCAATTTCGTATAGTACCTGCATTTAGACTTTTTGGAAAATACGTCAGTTTACACTGGTAAATACAAGTAACTGACTCATTTTGAAAATGGTTTAAGAAAATTGATTTGGATGCACGTGGCACAAAATATCTTTTATAATTTGATTAAAATGCACAGAGGCAAAATTAACCTTTTATAACTTGGGAGAATTATTTAAATATATAATCTTGTGAACGAATTACATGTTCCTTGTGCGTTCAGTAGCCCGGATCTTGTCCGGGTTAAAGATCAATAGACACACCACAATATTCTTTTGTGCACTGACGGGTGTACGCCTACACCCCGCGCTTAAGTCGTGGCCATTTCGTAAAATGATGCCAAGGATATCCGGGACATGGTCATTAACCCCCCAAAGGCTTTAAGTAACAAGACTGTTTAAACGAGCCGATCAAATTTATTCAATTACCCACTCAACGGTGGAGGATTTGATGCCCGATCAAGCGGTATTCTATATACCGTAACCCAAGCCCGTATAGGGAAAATAAGTTAAAAGTATTTACCTGAGCAAAGTATAATTCACAATTAGCAAAATGCACGTAGCTTTTACTGGTCCTCCTAATCTGGAACGAAGGTTTTGTAATAACCTATTAGAATCCTAACGGGTCTTTAATTAAGCTTAAGCTTAGACCGGCTAGTTTCAAAGATACGGTTCGTACGCACGATTAAGCGAAGACTGGATAGAATGTGATTTAGACCCGACAAGTTCAGAGACTTGTTTAATATGGGTTTATTATTCACATTCAGGATTTTGAGATAAAACCGTTAAGGTTTGACCCGTTTCGGCTAATTTATGTAAACTTGTTACATAAACCGAACCGTACGCGTAATAAGCGTGACGGGTATTCATGAGAGCTATAGACAGGTTTCCTAAGTTAATATGCTTCATATATGTTGTGACATCAGTAAGATGTCTTTTATTATGCCCGAAATGAATTTAAACACAAACTAGGCCCCGTATGGGTAGTTTGGTCATTTAAAGGGTTATAAAAGAGTTTAAGTGTCAACCTGAGTTACAGGCCTGATGTAATCAGAAAATATACTCAATTTGCTAAGTTATATCAGTAGGTTAAAGTATATAAGTGAAATTTATCAATTATAACCAAACTATGCCCCGTAGGGGTATTTTGGTAATTTCACTTAAGCCGAAAAGCTCAAAACTGAAGTCTGAGTTTATCAACCTTTGCTTACTGTTAAAATATTATAATTTTCCTGAAATATCAGTAGGTATCAACCCGGGTATGTTCAATATAGTTTTAATACATACTATGCGTTAAAAACGCTTAAAAAGGCGACTAAAGGCCATTTCCGGGTTCGATACTTAAATCTGATATTTTTATATTTCCAGAAGGCTTAAAATAATTTCTTTATCATATGTGATCAGTAGCAAAAGGTTTGGAGTCATTTAGATATGTAAAACTCATTTTATGGCCCGTAAGGGCAAAACCGACAATTACCGGATTAGCCTACGACTATTAGTTATGCTCAGTCTAAAATTAATTAAAAATCTTTAAAAATCCCAAAATAATATATTACATCATTGGATAAAAGATTTGGTATCAAAAAGTAGGCTTAACTAGGCTATACGCTAATTACGCCATTTAATTAACATAAAGCTTTCATTTTACGCTAACGAGCATAACTCTTAATCTATATCTCAAACTGATGTCAAACTTTGCATACAAGTTTATATATCAGTAATTAAAGTTTCTACTCTTTTACATTTCCAAAAATCATGTTTTATGGTAATAAGGGCATAATGGTCAACATATGAACAATTAACGGAATCATGCGTGTTAATCGGTTAACTAATGAACCATGGTGTATAATCACAGAGGGTTATACTAGTATGTAACCTGGTCCAAATGGAGCTCTTAGGTATTTCTAAAACATACCATAACGGGTCAGAACTGAAAGTCAAAGTATAAGTCAAACTATGCGACTTTCGGTTCCGAACCGGGTCTAAACAGGAAATTGTCGGGTTGAACATGTTTAGACATGTCCTTACTCTAATTACTAAGTTATATTAATGATCAAACAGGTTGTATGTGTTCTACATTGCTAATTATGCATAAATTGTAATTTACACATTCTGTTGACTTTTTTAATTACAAGTTTGACCCGACATTTGACCTAGTTAGAGTGGGAATCAGGGGGAACCCTTTTGAGGTTTTATTACCCACATAATTACCAACTTATAACTATTTTTTATTCGACTAATCACTGGACCATTAGTGATTAATCTTAAAGTCAACCGTTAATTACGACGGTTTGACTTTTAAGCTAAAACTAGGCTAAAACTTAATTAAGAAAGGTTAAGCCAACTTACAAAGGTCCTAAGCTTGATTAGTGATCACTTGAGAGTGTCTTGGAGCTCCAGAAATGATCAGATTGCAAGAGGAAGGTGTGAAGAACAATGGTGCATACCATGGCCTTTATATAGTGTTTAATCCACCACAAATCTTTGACACATGAGTCTACCACCCACCACAACTGATCAACACATGTTCCTAGTGCTTAGGGGGTGTCTAGGGGTCGCCCTTTATGAGGAAAATTGGATAAAATCGATCAGATTGCACTTCAGCAGGCAAAAACCCAAAGAAGTCGTAGCTGGGCACCCCTCGCGTGACGCTAAGCCCCCCTCGCGTCGCGCTAGGCCTCATCTGACCAAATCTGATTTTTAGATCTTTTGCTATTTAATCCTTGGCTCTTCAAAATTCGATTAGGCACTTGTTTCTTGCATTATAAACCCTCATAATTGACCTATAAGGGCTTTAAAACATATACCCACTTTGTTAAGTCCCTGGTTAACTTTATTGTTACCTGAAAAGTCCTAACTTTCAACGTTTACGCTTTAACCCTTCGCACACGAATTTGATCATAACTTTCTCATACGATAACGAAACTTTATGAAATTTAAATCGTGCATTCTAGTGAGCATAATTAACCGTTACAAATCTTCGGGTTTGTCAAAAGGTCACTCAGAGGTATAACTTAAACATGTTGACACATTTAGCCCCTGTAGTTTGTAATTCCTCACTTTTAGCTTCGCATGATCCATGATTTATTCGTTTGAAGGTATGAGCATCTTGTAGGGTTAATATACAATATATTTATTCACTGTTGACATTTAGAATACGTATATTCACATACTTTCCATGATTGTCAACTTTAGTCCTTCTATAATATTCTTTCACACGTTTAAACATTTGACACGTGTCTACACATTATAGGACGTGAATTTTCGAGGTGTTACATGTTGACTGTGATCACTACGTTTACAACTCACAAGCCATGAAGAAGGCAAGTGTTTCATTATGGATAGAGGTCGCGACCAATTTTGTTATGTCCAATTTCCAGAGATTCGAAGGTATTGACCGTCTGTCTGTTAGGCCAGCCATAACACTACTTTCTTTGAGGAAAACATGCGGGCCCTTGACAGGCATGGACCACTGGAGGGTTTGGTTCGTATGTCATCGACACCATTGAATGAATAGTCTCAAATGGCACCTATTGAATGATTTTGAACCGAAGTTTGAAAAGGGGAGCGGAGGGCAGTTTCAATGTGTGGTCGGAGGTTGTGGTTTTTTTAGAAGGTGCGGGTGGTTTATAGGTTGAAGATGAGAGAGAGAGTGGGTGGTAATTTGTAGTTTATTTTAAAGTGAATTTCAAGGATTGTCCTTTATCTTTATACCAATTTTCAGGCGCTGTCCTTTATGTTTAAAATTGACGAGTTTTGTACTTTATGTTTTCAAATCATACACGTTTTGTCCTTTAAGCCAAACTCAGTTATTTTTTTCTGTTAAATCTTATTACTCAAGGGCAATTTGGTCTTTTTACCAATTACTTCAAAAATAAGTTAATAATTAAAACAAATTTAAAAAATAATATAATATATAATATAATATGTGTGTATATATAATTATATATAAAGAAACAACCCCATTCTCTCCAGCTCTCTCTCTCTCCCTCTCCTCAGCCACCACCATCAACCACCTCCCACCATCACTACACCGTTGTGAAAACCCACTACACATCCAACAACCACCTCCAGCCACCACCCTCAAACACCATCAAATAATAAATGTATTAATCATAATGATTTAGATTAAATAATGATTTAGTGAAGTAAAAACATTTATGCATCTGTAAGTGATTTAAAATTAAACAATGATACTTGATTATTATAGTCAAAACTCACTTTAATTGGCCTACTGGTAACTAACAAAAACAAAAGTGTCCCCAAAACCTGAGCTTTCGATAACCATCATCAACTGAAACCTACAGTTTTTGACATTAAATTGGTAAAGCTTCTCCATTTCATTTGTAACCGGCCGTAGGAGAATCAAACGATTTCGTTTCAATTAGATCAGATATGAATCCATTGAAACCTAAAGTATCGCTACATACATCTTTCTCTCCGGAGTCGGAAACACCCGCCGCTGCTGCCATTGCTTGAACCGACTTCACAATAGCGTCGTACGTCATGGTTTTCTATTCGATTTCTATCATCGCACAACTACCGCCGATAATCTTCTCACCTTCTTTTTTGTTTGTCAAATCTTTCTTTGGTCTGAAAACCCCCAATCGCCGGTAATCATCTCACCTTGTTTGAACGATTCACCCTCATTACTTGTAGCTGCGGTGATGATTTGGTCTGAAAACCCCCAATCGTCGTCTCACCACCATCGACTAGGTGGTGGTTGGAGTGTTGCGGTGGGTGGGGTGGGGGGGTTGTTTGGCAGGTGGAGAGCAGTCGGTGGTGGTTATACTGGAGATGGTGGTGGTGTAGGGTGGGTGGTGATGGTGTTGGTGTGGGGTGGATAATGGTGGTGGTGTGGGAGAATGAGAAAGAGATGTGAGAAATTAGAAAGACGGAGAGAGAGTGAAATGAGAGAGATAGTTTTATTTACTGAAATCTTTTTTCAAGTATTTTTTTATTTTTTTTAAAGGTTGGTTATTTATATTATTTACACAAATAGTCCCTGTAAAAATGAATTGACAAAAATACTAAATTTAACTGAAAAACTAACTGGGTTAGGCCTAAAGGACAAAACGTGTATGATTTGAAAACATAAAGTACAAAACGAGTCAATTTTAAACATAAAGGACAGCGCCTGAAAATTGTTATAAAGATAAAGGACAATCTTTGAAATTCACTCTTTTTAAATATAATAAACGGATGCATATACTAAATATATAGTTTAATATATATATATATATATATAGTGTGAGTTTCATTGGAGAACACTAAAAAAGTGGGGAACAGTGGGGAACCGACTCAAACGAACTCCGATTGGACTCATTCCAGCGGCGTTGGAACCGTCTAGTCGAACCCTAACTAGGATCTCTTAACCCTAAACCCTAAATCATAACCCCTAAACCCTAAATATATTAGGGTTTGACTTTTAGGGTTTAGCTTTAGGTTTAGCCTTTAGGGTTTAGCTTTTAGGGTTTATAGTTTCGATTTTACGGTTTAGCTTAGGTTTTAGCCTTATTTTTTAGCTTTAGGGTTTAGAGTTTAGGATTTAGGGTTTTGGGTTAAGAGATCTTAGTTAAGGTTCGACGAGCCGGTTCCAACGCCACTGGAATCAGTCCAATCGGAGTTCGTTTGAGCCGGTTCCCCGTTGTTCCCCACTTTTTTAGTGTTCCCCAATGAACCTTCCCCTATGTATATGTATATATATATATATATATATATATATAGGGTTCATGTGAGAACCACCTTTATCGCGAAAAGCACGAGAACCAATGTGAACACAACCAAAATAAACCTACCATACTCACCACCCAAAAACCTAAACAACCCCCCCCCCCCCAAAAAAAAATCGAGCGTTTTTAAGCTTTTTTGAGTAATTTTGGTTGTGTTCACATTGGTTTTCATGGTTCTCGCAATAAAGGTTGGTTCCTAACAGATCCTTACCCTATATATATATATAAGAGGGTTATCTTGAAAACGCTAAATATTACGAGAACCGTGTAACCGAATGAGAAAAGTAATCAAAATCAATTTTTTTAATACAAATCTCATTATGATTAAAATACAACATCAAATAATTCATCTCTCTTTTCAAAATCACTCTTAATAAGTTTTTTACACATGTATAAATTCAACAAAATTTACACATGTGTAAATAACAAACTTACACATGTGTAAGTTTTCTTTATTTATGAATACATGTAAATTTAATTTCTAATATTGTTTTCGAATAATAATGATAAGTGTAAAAAGAAACTTGAATTTGAATTTTTTTTTTATCAAGTTCTTATGGTTTTTCATTCATCCTCACGGTTCTCGCAAGATTTAGCAAGATTATTTAAATTCTCCCCTATGTATATATAACTTATAAAAATCTTTGGGGCCCTTTAAAAATTTGGGCCTCGAATAACAGCACGGGTTAGCCGACCCAATAGCCCCAGCTTCCAATAAATCTATAAAAAAAACTCATCTTCTACAATGATATTGCACGACTTCACTCCACTAAATGATACTATTTTGACTGCCGTTTAAAAAAGTTTATAACGGGTAAATTTAGACAACTTAATATCTCATACAAACCTTATTTAATCGAAAAACAATGAGAAAATATCTTGAAAGTTGATTAATTGAGTTACGGGCTGAGATCAATTACAAATTATTATAAATAATAATTAAATTATTTAATGAGATTCAACGGTGTTTTAGTCATTTTCTCATTTTCTATTATCTACTTACATGATTTTAGGAATTTTTCCACCCCATTTTTAAACTAAAATAACTTTTATATACTTTGTCATTTTATTAAAAAGATTATACTATAAAATTAAGAATTTTATCTTTAAAATGAGTATAATATTGTTATATATATATACTAGGTTAGGACCCCGTGTATTACACGGGTTGAATAAATATAATTTTATATATACTAAGTAATAAAATAGTGACATCTTTTAAAAACTCGTGTACTGCACGATTTGAATAAACACATGTGTTACACGAATAATGTAACTCGTTAACACATTTAGTTATCAAGATGTGTTTTCTAACAAAATGAACTTTGAGGTACTATTTACTTATTGTAACATCTCACTTTATTTTTCATTAGGTAAGAGAGTTGTGTATTACATGATTTATAACATTTTACTTTTTTTTATTTATTATTAGGTTAGAAACTTACGTATTACATGATGTTGAATAATCAGCAAAAAAAATAGGATACTTAAACGTGGCCACATATTCTACCTTGGTTTAGTTAGGTTCGGTTTAATTTTTGGTTCCATTTTAATATATGGGCCAAGAAAGAGTTACACCAATTAATGTGGGATACTTAATGGAGGTTTAGAAATAAAGTGTGTATTCAAGTTTTTACATTGAATTTCAATAAAAAAACAATAACAAAACAGTTGATTAAAATAAATATTTTTATTTTAATATGTGATTATCAGTTATACTTCTCCATATCATCAAAATGTAAAAACAATTAAAACTACCAATTAAATAACATATTTATCTTTATAAATATTTAAAACGCTAATATATTTTTCTATATTTTAATAATTAATATATGATTATAATAATTAATATATTATTATCAGTTATCTTTATCATTAAAATCTCTTCTACAAATTTCAAATTTTAAATTTAATATTATCAATAACTGATTTTCCATAATAAATATTTAGAAAATAAATTAAGATTGCCTCATAGAGCGTCATGTGTCCCTTACATGGTTTCTTTTATTATATAGTATAGATAGGAGAATGATCCGTTAGGAACCACATTTTATTGCGAGAACTAATGTGAACACAACCAAAAATACCTAAAAATAGCTAAAAAAACAAACAATTTTTTTTAATATTTTTATAAAAAAATCGCTAGATTTCGTTAGCAAAAACAAAAAATTAATTTTTTTTGTATACTTAAAGTAGTGATTTTAATGTAAAAAATATTAAATAAAAAAATTGTATGTTTTTTTTATTTTTTATTTTTTATTTTTAGGTTTTTTTTGAGGGTTTAGTTTTAGCATTTTAGCTTGGGTGTGTGTGTGTGGGGGGGGGGGGGTTAGGTTTTTTTTTGGGGGGGGGGGGGGTTAGGTTTTTTGGGGGGTGGGGGAGGGGGGTTTAGATTTTTGGGGGTGGGGGGTTCGGTTTTTTGCGGGGTTTAGTTTTTAGCATTTAGCTTGGGGAGGGGGGGGGGTAGGTTTTTTTTTTTTAGGGGGGGGGGGGGTTAGGTTTTATTAAGGTATTTTTGGTTGTGTTCACATTGGTTCTCACGGTTCTCGCAATAAAGGTGGTTCTCGCATGAACCTTACCCTATATATATATATAGGGAGAAGATCATGCGAGAACCACCTCTTATTGCGAGAACCGCGAGAACCAATGTGAACACAACCAAAAATGCCTAAAAATAGCTAAAAATCACACAGAATTTTTTTTTTAATATTTTTTATAAAAAAAATCGCTACTTTTCGAAGCAAAAAAAAAATTTTAAATTTTTTTTGGCTTCTAAAAGTAGCGATTTTAACATAAAAAATATTAAAAAAAATTTAGATTTTTTTTTAGATTTTTTTAGGTTTTTTAGGGGTTTAGTTTTTAGCATTTTAGCTTGGGTGGGGGAGGGGAGTTTAGGTTTTTTTTTTTTTTGGGGGGGGGGGGGGGGGGGTGGGTGGGGGGTTAGGTTTTTTGGGGGTTTTAGTTTTTAGCATTTAGCTTGGGGGGGGGGTTAGGTTTTTTTTAACTATTTTAGGTTGTGTTCACATTGGTTCTCGCGGTTCTCACAATAATGGTGGTTCTCGCATGAGCTCCTCCCTATATATATTAATGACATTAATTTTAAAAAGTTATAAAATAGTGTTTTATAAATGTGCAAATAGTTATAATTATAACCAGCACATATACAAGCAACACATGAATTTATATAATTAGCACATACATATATAATTATAATCAATACATACGTACACAATTATAACTAACATATAATTTATATAAGCAACACATGAGTTAGTATAACCAGCATGTACGTGTATAATTATAACCAACACATATACGAGCATCACATGAATTCGTATAATCAGCACATGAATTTAAAACTATTTCAATAATTTTAGGAATTCTTAGAAACCAACTCTAAGCTAAAATACAAAAATATCCTTAATACATAAATTAGATGAATGACATTTGACAAATTGTGAATGGTTTCTATTGTTTTTATATAAAACAGAGTTTATATATTATATATGACACTACTACTATAGTATACTACTTCAAGTAGTAAATTAAAGGGGTTTTTCTTAGTAACTAGGATCTCTGCTTATGTATCTCATCTTCTATAGAGATATTGCAAAACTTCACTCTCATACATATAATACTCGTTTTAATGAATCATAGCAATACCCTATGTTATAGACATGTGTATTACATAAAGTTTGATATTAAAAATGATGCATTAAAAACTTACATTAGCTATTTTAAAAAGACAAAAGTGCACAAAACAACTTTTATATTTCATCTAAATTGCAGACCATACCTTTCACTTTAAAATTCGCAAAAAAACAACATTTATATTTATGTTTAGATACAAGTATGGGTGGCAAAATAGTTGGGTTGGGTAAGTTTGGGTAATAGGTTAGAATGTGTTTGGGTTAAAATGAGTTTGGGTTAGAATAAGTTTATTAAAAAAATGTCAAGATAGGTTTGGGTTAAAATAGTTTGGGTCCAGATGGCTTTGGGTCAAAATAGGTTTTAGTCATGATAGGCTAAAACTCAAAGAAAACAATTTCTTTTTAAATAAAGAAAATTATTCAAAAAATTTCTAAAAAATTTAAAAAAAACCTAAAAAATTATTAAAAAAATTCAAAAAATCTAAAAAAATCAAAACCAAATTCTAAAAAATTAACAAAATCTCTATAAAATTTTAAAAATAAAAAAAATCAAAAAATTCTAAAAAATTTAAAAAAACTAAAAAATTCAAAAAAAATTCTAACAAATAAAAAAATTCAAAAAAAAAATCTAAAAAATCCAAAAAATCTCAAAATAAATCTGAAAAATAAAAAATTTTAAAAAAATTTAAAAAATAAAAAAAATCTAAAAATACTCAAAAATTAAAAAAAATTAAAAATTATAAAAGTATTCTAAAAATCAAAAAATTCAAAAAAATTCTTAAAAATTATAAAAATCAAAAAAATCTAAAAAAAACAAAAATTCTAAAAGAATTATAAAAATAAAAAAAATCAAAAAACTCTACAAAATTCCTAAAAAATTATAAAAATCTAAAAAATCAAAACATTCATGAGATTAAAAAAATTCGAAACTCAAAAAGAATTCTAAAGATTAAAAAAATCAAAAAATTCTAAATATTAAAAAAAATCAGAAAAATTGCCAAAATCGTCCTTGAAGTTTGGGCATGTTTGCCATTTGCAACCAAAACAACTTTTTTGTACCATATATTCACTTTTGGGATTTTTTACTATTTTCATACAAACGTCTGACTTTTTTGCTAAAATCGTCACTGAGATTTGGGATTTTTTGCCATTTTCATCTAAATGTTTGATAAAAAAATAAAATAAATTAGACGTTTGGATGAAAATGGCAAAAAATCCCAAAAGTGAAGGACTATATGGTACAAAAAAGTTGTTTTGAATGAAAATGGTAAACATGCTCAAATCTCAGGGACGATTTTGGCAATATAATCAAAAAAAATTTTGATTTTTTTTATTTTTAAGATTTTTTTTTATTTTTAGAATTCTTTTACAATTTTTTATTTTTTATTTTTAATTTTTGTGTTTTTTTTTATTTTTTAGAAAATTTTGTAATTGTTTTGATTTTTTTTAGAAATTTTTTATTTTTTAGATTTTTTTTGGAATTTTTTCTTTTTAAGAATTTTTTAATTTTTTTATTTGTTGATTTTTTATATTTTTTTAGTATTTTTTTTAGTTTTTGTGATTTTTTTATTATATTTTTTTAATATGGATCGATTCGGATGGTGATCCATTTAGTTAAAATTATTTGATTTTTTTTTACTTTATTAAGTGATCTTTATCTATTCTGGCCCACTTAGGTTTTATTATATACCCGTACTGACCTATTCACTTTTTTAACGGAGCACTTCACAATCTATTTTGACTAGTTTTGTTTGAATCATCTTAATTCATCTTAAAATTTAAAATACATTTATCAAACTAAAATAAAATGAATGGGCTTCTTTTTTCAGGTCTGATCAACCCTTTCCCATTATCGTTTTCTTTTAGAATTGGTTTTCTCTTAAAATAAAGAGTGAATTTCAAAGATTGTCCTTTATCTTTATAACAATTTTCAGGCGATGTCCTTTATGTTTAAAATTGACGAGTTTTGTACTTTATGTTTTCAAATCATACACGTTTTGTCCTTTAGGCCTAACCCAGTTAGTTTTTTCAGTTAAATTTAGTATTATTGTCAATTCATTTTTACAGGGACTATTGTGTAAATAATATAAATAACCAACCTTTAAAAAAAATAAAAAAATACTTGAAAAAAGATTTCAGTAAATAAAACTATCTCTCTCATTTCACTCTCTCTCCATCTTTCTAATTTCTCACATCTCTTTCTCATTCTCCCACACCACCACCATTTTTGTCAAAAGTTGGAGGACGAATTTTGGCATCTGAAGCAGAAGGATGGTGACAACGCTACTTTAACTGCTCGCTTCAAGCAGCTCAGTATTATCTGTCCTGACCAAGTGAAGACTACTGACATGACAATCAAGAAGTACATCCGCGCTCTGCCGGATTGTGTTGTAGATTTTGTGCATGCTTCAAAGCCAACAACAATCGAAGAGACCTACCTGCTTGCCGCTGAGATCAACGACAAGCGAGTCAAAGCTGGATTTTGGGATAAAGCCACCAAGAACCTGCACCAAGCTACCGCCGCACCAACCGCTGAAATCGCCGCCGCTTCTCAATCATCAAAGTCCTCTCGTCGCAAGAGGAAGAGCAACAACAACTCCAGCAACAAGAACTGTGATGTCACTACAACTGTTGCCCCGCTCCAAGATGTACCAGCTCAACAGCAAGCTCAACACCACCAGGTTGCGGCACCAGTAACTCAAGCACCACCTGCAAAGCGTGCTTACACTGGTCCCCACCCTGCTTGCCCGACATGTACTTATCATCATCCGATGGGTATTGCCTGCAGATTTTGTGTGCACTGCAACATGTACGGCCACTTCACCGCCAACTGTCGTACTGGTCCCCGACAAGCACCAGCCCAAGCTACTGCTCATCAAGCTCTACTTCCAGCTCCTCAAGGCCAACAAGCGGCTCAGGCACCCGCGATCAACGCCAAAGTCTGCTTCGCGTGTGGTGATCCCAACCACCTCGCGAACATGTGCCCGAACAGGGTTGCGAAACAAGAGCCCCAGCAGCAACAGCCTCAGCAACAGCAGCAGCAACAACCTCAGCAGCAACAGCAACAAACCGCCCGCGCCAGAACTTTCAACATCAATGCGCGCCAAGCCTAGGCTGAAAACAATGTGGTTAATGGTACATTTCTCGTGAATGGTATTTATGCTTCGTGTTTGTTTGATACTGGAACCGATAACTGTTTTGTGTCGTTTGAATTCGAGAAGCTCCTTAATCGTAAGCGCTCCCATCTCCCCTCGACGTGTCGAAGTTTACACCAGAAGAACCGTCGCCGTCAATTCTGTTATTCGTGATTGTACTCTTGAACTCAACAATCACATCTTTCCGATCGATCTTATTCCGATGCAACTCGGAAGTTTTGACATCATAGTCGGCATGGACTTTCTTCGTGAAAACCATGCTGAAGTTGTGTGCTTCGATAAGATGATTCGATTCTCGCTCGCGAATGGTGATGAATTATGTGTTTATGGTGAAACTCCCTCGAAAGGTCTTAAGCTCATGCCATGTGTCCAAGCTAGCAAGTATCTCCGCAAGGAATACAGAGCTTTCTTGGCTAATATTGTAGTAGCGGAGAAGGAAAAGAAAGGAAAGACAGGAGTGAAAGACGTTCATGTGGTTCGTGAATTTCCTAATGTGTTTCCTGATGATCTTCCCGGTCTACCGCCAATTCGTGATATCGACTTTCGTATCGACCTCATTCCTGGAGCAAACCCTATTGCTAGAGCTCCTTATCGACTCGCTCCATCCGAAATGCGTGAACTCTCGAGTCAGCTCCAGGAATTGCTTGATAAAGGCTTCATTTGCCTGAGCACCTCTCCATGGGGCGCACCAGTCCTTTTCGTCAAAAAGAAGGATGGGTCGTTCAGGATGTGCATCGACTATCGGGGATTGAATAAGTTGATGATCAAGAATCGCTATCCCCTACCCCGCATCGATGATTTGTTTGACCAGCTACAAGGTGCTACGTGTTTCTCGAAGACCGATCTACACTCAGGCTTTCACCAACTACGCATTCAAGAAGAGGATATTCCCAAAACCGTTTTCCGAACGCGATACGGCTATTATGAATTTGATGTTATGCCTTTTGGTTTAACTAACGCACCCGCGGTTATTATGGATCTGATGAATCGCGTGTGTAAACCCTATCTCGACCGCTTCGTCATCGTGTTCATCGATGATGTCCTGATCTATTCCAAGTCGAAAACCGAACACGCGCAACATCTACGTTTAGTTCTCGAGCTACTCCAAGGGAATCGACTCTATGCCAAGTTCTCCAAGTGCGAATTTTGGCTGGAGGAGGTTCAATTCCTCGGCCACATTGTCAATAGTCAAGGTATTCACGTTGATTCCACGAAGATTGAAGCAGTTAAAGGTTGGGTTACGCCGAAGAACCCGTCTGAAGTCCGTTCTTTTCTCGGACTAGCGGGCTATTTTCGTCGATTTATCGAAGGGTTCTCTAAAATCGTTGTGCTGCTTACCTCTCTCACGCACAAAGACAAGCCTTTTGTTTGGGGAACTGAACAAGAGTCTGCTTTCCAAACTCTCAAGCATATGCTTTGCAATGATCCCGTCCTCACTTTACCCGACGGAAACGACGACTTCATTGTCTATTGTGATGCCTCAAACCTTGGTCTTGGTTGTGTTCTCATGCAACGAGACAAGGTTATCGCTTACGCATCTCGTCAGCTCAAGATCCACGAGAAGAACTGTACAACCCATGACCTCAAACTAGCGCAGTTGTTTTTGCGTTAAAGATTTGGCGACACTACCTTTACGGTACTAAGTGTACGATCTTCACCGATCATAGGAGCCTACAACATATCTTCGACCAGAAAGAACTTAATATGCGTCAACGCCGATAGGTAGAACTTCTCAACGATTATGACTGTGAGATTCGTTATCACCCTGGAAAAGCAAATGTCGTTGCCGACGCTCTAAGCCGACGAAGCTATTTGCATAGCGCTCGTAACATTCCAGCGCAGCATCATCTCGAAATCCTCATCCGCGAATCCCAGCATGCATGTTTTACCGAACGCACTTTGAAGAAGGAAATGATCTATCACGATGGAGCCCATCTTGTGAATAAGTCGAATGGGATATTTCATTATCTGGACCGAATTTGGATCCCTAGGCGGACCGATTTACAACAGATTTTGATGGACGAAGCCCACAAATCTCGGTATTCCATTCATCCCGATGCCGATAAAATGTACCAGGACCTTCGCTACAAGTACTGGTGGTCGGGCATGAAGAGAGATATCGCCCTCTATGTTGGGAAGTGCCTGACTTACTCGAAAGTCAAGGCCGAGCACCATAGACCCTCTGGCTTACTTAAACAACCCCCGATCCCTATGTGGAAGTGGGAAAGTATAGCTATGGACTTTATAACGAAACTTCCACGTACGCCATCAAGTCACGACAGTATCTGGGTTGTCGTTGACCATTTGACCAAATCTGCTCATTTTCTGCCAATACGAGAAGACTACAAGATAGAAAGATTAGCCCGAATCTACACCGACGAGATCACTTGTCGACACGGGACGCCTCGCGACCCTCTGGCTTACTTAAACAACCCCCGATCCCTATGTGGAAGTGGGAAAGTATAGCTATGGACTTTATAACGAAACTTCCACGTACGCCATCAAGTCACGACAGTATCTGGGTTGTCGTTGACCATTTGACCAAATCTGCTCATTTTCTGCCAATACGAGAAGACTACAAGATAGAAAGATTAGCCCGAATCTACACCGACGAGATCACTTGTCGACACGGGACGCCTCGCGACATCTTCTCTGACCGTGATGCTCGGTTTACCTCGCGTCTATGGGAAACGTTTCAAATGGCTCTCGGTACTACGCTTAATCTAAGTATCGCTTTTCATCCCCAAACCGACGATCAGACTGAGAGAACGATTCATACCCTTGAAGACATGCTCCGTTCGTGTGTCATAGATTTCGGTGGTAATTGGGACACATATTTTCTCGTATAATAACAGTTATCATTCTGGCATTGAAATGGCACCATTTGAGGCTTTATACGGAAGAAAATATCGCTCGCCATTTGTATGGCACGAGATCGGGAACTCGCAATTAACCTGTCCTGAGCTATTACAAGAAACGACTGACAAAGTCCTCCAAATTCAGGACAATCTGCTGAAAGCTCGGAGTCGTCAGAAAAGTTACACCGATAGACGACGCAAGCCCCTGGAATTTGACGTTGGTGACTACGTACTCCTAAAGGTATCACCTTGGAAGGGTGTGGTCAGATTCAGCAAGAAAGGGAAACTAGGGCATCGATATGTTGGACCTTTTAAGATTCTGGAAAGGATCGGAAAAGTCGCCTACATACTCGAACTACCGGAGGAACTTAGCAACATCCACCCGACTTTCCATGTCTCGAACCTCAGAAAGTGCCTGGCTGAGCATGATTTGATTGTACCTCTAGAAGATCTTCAAGTAAACGAAACACTACACTTTATGGAGAAGCCTGTCGAGATCATGGATCGCCAAACCAAGCAGCTTAGACACTCGCGCATTCCCATTGTGAAGGTTCGATGGGAAGGCAAACGAGGCGCAGAGTTCACCTGGGAACTCGAACGTGACATGAAGGCGAAGTACCCGCAGTTGTTTGTTACGGCTTCAGCCTAATTTTGGGACGAAATTCCCTCAACTAGGGGAGGCTGTAACACCCCGTGTTTCGAAAGTCAAAGTCAAGATTGAAGTCAAAGGGAGACAAAATTGCTAATTGCGATCTGTCGCTCCTTGCTCAATTCCTGTTTTGACTTCTTTGACTTGTAGATAGTTTTTTTATGCTTTTACGTTAGTTGTATTATGTGAAGTATTTGTTAATTGCCGAGGTTTAATCGCTATTTATCGATGTTTATCGCATGTTTTATCGCTTTATCTCTTATCGCAATCGCACTTGCAACTTGAATTACGCGTCTGGTTATGATTCTTATGTGTGTGTGCCCTTTATGTGTTACTTGTGCGTGTTATTTTTGTTTTATGATGTGGTGATTAATCGAAACGCAATCACAACTCAATCGCAATCGAATCGCAAACGCTAAACGCAAGTTAAATAGGATGATTGTATGTTGATATAGTAGTTGGAATTAAAATTAATTTGAATAAGGAACTCTATCGCATCGCAACGCCCAACACTCGAATCGAAACTACAAAACTCGTCGCGCGAATCACTCCAATCGAGTGGTCAACCGATCAAGCTGCCACCCGATCTAAGTGCCACTCGATCGAGCTGCCACCCAATCGAGGTGCCGCTCGATCGAGCTGCCACCTGAACTGGTTGCCACTCGATCGACCAGCCACCTTTCCCCCTTTCCAATTATGGAAACCCTATAAATACCCTCATATGTCAACATCTCTTGATGTTGACAACTCTCTCCCTCTCCACTCACTCCAGCTGCTATTTCTTCAGATTTCTCGCGATTCTTGTAAGTTTTCCACCTAAACCTTGTACTTTCTTAATCTACACGCACTTCTACACCTTTCTATATTTTGAATCTTAACTTTTAACCATGAAATCACTAGATTTGAGGTGTTCTAGGATGATGTCATCATGGTGTTCTTATGAACTTCGTGTTTTGGCTTCAATCCACCAAGAACAACTTAGATCTGAATGATTTCCACACAAATAAGCAAAGATCTTTCATAGATCTGAACATATTCATGATGAAAAGCATTGAAAGGTGGTTTTCCAACCTTCTTTCAACTCTTTTACACTCAATGCACTCAAAACCAATGGAATCGGAGCTTGTTCTAATCTTCTACTCTTTCTTGTGGATGTGTTGGTTCAAGATCAGGATTCTATCCACGAGGTTACTGATTTCAGGTTAAACATGAAACACCGTCTCGAACAGTTAACTGGTCGGACTAGGGTGGTTCCTGCCCGATCGGGTCACTAAGTCTTGACAAGGTTTCTTTTGTTTAGCACGTTATCAAACAGTCTCGAGAAAACTTCAAACTGTCAGAACAACCAAGGAAGAATATGATCAGGTCAACTGGGAGGGATTGCCGTCCGATCAGATTGCCACCCGACCAGACTGCCACCCGATCGGATTGCACCTTGGGTCCCACACTTAACTTTTACTTCAACATTTGAGGTTTTGAACATTGAACGGATTGCCGTCCGATCGGATTGCCACCCGATCGGATTACCACCCAACCATGTGATGTTTGACTTCAAACACTTAAACAATTTTCAACATGTTCAGTACGTACGGATTGCCACCCGATCAGATAGCCATCCGATCGAGTGACCGCCCTGCTGTGAACTTATTCTCAATCTGAGAAGTCTCGCCAATCGGATTGCTACCCAATCGAACGGCCATTCGATCGACCGACCTGAAAGGTAGAGATACTTCTCTATTTTCAAAATGCTACAATGAAAACTTCAAAAGACAAGCCATCATACGCAAACACATACATCCCAAACGAGATGACAATCCAATCGAGTGGCCACCCGATCGGGCGACCACCCGAACGGATTGTCATCCGATCGACCGGTCACCCGATCGGATCGCCACCCGATCAGATTTCCGTCCGATCCACTGAGACTTTGCTTCGTTTTATGCGCCGCTTATCGTTTATGCTATCGTTCTGATCAGGCTAATCTTGCTCTCTAGTGCTCCATTCAATCCATTATCGCTGTGAGTATACTCGAACCCTTTTTGCTTTACGCACTTTTAGGTGTTACATACGTTACTTATACTAAATCACCTCGAACACACTACGTAATACTTTAACGCTAACCGTTACTGCATGTTATACGTGACTTAATGAATGCTTGTTTGTTATGTTTACACATGGAATGTTGTCTACCTGCCTTAGCAACGATAGTACTATAGTTTGGACTCAACACCTGTTCACTCAGGGGTTGTTAAGGACTATTAATTACATGGCTCACAGTGATGAGTGTGTATTACGAACTGCCTTGGGCAGTCAACCCACAGTCATTGGTATCGATAGGTTCATGTCGATAACTTACGTGCTTCATTTCACACGGTGTACGTGCTAGTTATGCGTAAACGACTTCGAGCTCTAATTATATCTATTAAACTTGTATGCTCACCTTTACACTATGTGTATTGACTTTTACTTTAACGTATGTGGCAGGTGCTTAAGATGTTTAGATGCTTGGCTTGCTGTGAAATCGAGGCTAGGAAAGGTCTAGAAACAAATAAACGAATTGTCTGTATTTGAAATCTGATTTGTCGGAACAGAACAATTTGACTAGATTTTGTCTGTAATAATTATGTTACTTTCTATGTCATGATATGGGACGTGATGGTTAAATAATTGGTAATTATAGTTGTTATGGAAACTTCTGGACAATCTGTTTCGCTCAGTGCCACGCCCCGATGTTTCCACCATCGGTTGGGGTGTGACACCAACCCTCTGAGCTTCACCCCAAGACCAAAAACAACAAATCAGAAGACACGCACGGGGTCATGCCACCACCAAGGCATGGGGTCGTGCCCCACTCAAGATTTCAGAAATAAGAAGACAAACAGATCAGACAAGAAACACGGGACCGTGTCACATGGACACGGGCCGTGGTCAACTTCCAGATATGCAAATCTTGGATAATATAGCAGGTACAATGGCCACGGGGCCGTGCAAGCATCCAGAATGACAAGCTCATTAAATGAAAACAAAGAAGAAGGAAGGAACGGGGCCGTGCCCACCGGGCACGAGGCCGTGTAAAGCTTCTGTTTCCAGCTATAAATAGGGGTACTTGGTTTAATTGCAATCCATCCCTTGGCAAACCACTTCTCTCACACCTGCCACCACTCCACCACCACAATACCACAATCATCCACTGATATTCGCTAATTTAGACATATTTTATTCCCCCGTTTTACCCCTATTTTATGCGTTTTTGGCCGTAAAACCGTCATTCGGATACTTATTTATCTACACTTTTGTTTACAGGTCTAAAACAGCATACCAGACAAGATGATAGCGAAAACGAGGACTTTCCGGACAAAACGACGAAGCTGCGGACATTCTGTTAAGGAAACTGACCAGGGCCTGTGGAACGGTCGTGTGACCTGATGCACGACCGTGCATCTCCGACAGTTGTTGATTAACCCGGCAATGAACGAGGGTGCGACTAGGAGTGCAAGGCATACATGGTCATCCCGGGGAAGAACGGACGTGTTATACGAAGAACGACCGTGCGGCTCCGAACATCAGCAAAAACCTCGGAATTGCACCAACAGTGCAACAGCTCGTGCAACAGAGTCCCGGTGATGAACGATCGTTCCATATGAAGAACGGTCGTGCGATATCGAATCTGGTCAAAGATCTGATGACGTATGTAGCATGGTGACCCATACCCAATAATGGCTTAAAGTGCATGGTCGTTCCATATGAAGAACGATCGTGCCACAGCGGAAAAATATAAAAACAGAACAGAAACATTCTGTTCGACATTCTGGAATTTTGGGAGCTTCACTGGCGATTTTACAGGCTCCGGAGGCTATGCTTTTGACCCGGATTCAAGCCACATCGTGCCGTTTAGCTCCATTACTATCCGGATTCTTAGTCTAGTGCTTGTTTATGGTTTGGTTTTCTAATCTTTCCATGATTTTGTTAATCTTTCAAATACTTAGATTAATGTTTATGTATGATTGTAGCCTTTGGGCAAAAACACAACAATCCCTTGCTTGATTATAGCCATTAGTATGTTAATCTTTGTTTGTAATGACACTTTGAAGTATTTTATATGATTATCTTTGATGATTAGTTTGCAACCTTGTTATTGATATTGATTTCTTGATTATAAGTAATTATGTTGGATGATTGATGCTTGGTTAGTTAAGATAGTTGAAAAATGAAGCTTAATTAATCTTGTATTTGTAAACTTTGAACTTGGTTAATTAGTTTAGCTTGGTTTAAATGTATGCATCATGATACTAGAAATGGTTAGTGATTTAATAAAATGTAATTATTGTTAATCAAGAGAGCTTGCCGTCACGTAAGGACCTTAACGGGTTAGATGGTGTCGTTATAAATTCTTGCCATGATTTGTTAGCTTAGTTAGTAGTTTAGGCCAAAATTGCTATCTTGGTGAATTATTGTGCAAGATTTGTAAAATGAACTCGGTTGTGATTTAATCTAGTTTATGCTTGTCTCGGTGGTTGCATTGTGTGTATCGGAGTCTCTTTCCTTGATTAAGTGCGGTTAGAAAACTCCTAACGGATGACTAACTTATTTTTAAGAGATTTTCATAGACATTTATCAATTGCACGTTAAAGAACAATTTTAGGTGGTTAAAGTGTATTTATTGTTTTAACTTTCCGAATGATTGTCATGTTAGGATTCCCGAAAGGGATACTAATTGTCTTAAATTGGAATATTGACCGAATGCTTCTAGTGCCAAAACCGACTTAGTTGACATGCTGTGGTTGAGTATTAAGCAAGGCTTTTTATCTATTATCTACTACGTTTTTATTATGTATTTGTTTACGCTTACTTTAGTCTAATTAAAATCAAACAAAACTTATGTTTTTACCGGTAGTTTAGTGACATAGGTCTAGTATTATTTCTCCGCCCATTTCCTTGGATCGATACTTGGTTCTTACCGATACTTTATTACATATGTGACAGGGTACACTTGCCTCTTTCGTGTGTGTTTTGATGTAAAAGTAATAATCACTTTTATAAATTTAAAACCAAATCGTGTGTAAATTCATTGCAAAATTATGTATATATACGCACACGCCAAGTTTTTGGCGCTGTTGCCGGGGAAATGGCGAGTTTTAGGAATGACCCGAGTCGTTGTGTTATCGGCGTATATTCTTGTTAATATTTGTGTATACTTTATTGATTATTGATTTGTTTATTTATTTGTTAGTATTTTTTGTTTTTAATTCGATTTATTCGTTTTCGTGATTCTTTTGTACACTTGTAAATTTTTGTTCCATTTATTTATTTAATCCGGATTTATTATTTATTTATTCTTTGATTTTTCGGCTTCGGGAAACCATTTTTGTATTAGCCGATTCGATTATTTTTATTGTGTTGATTTTTATAAAATTTCGGGCCCATTTTCGAATTTTTATAAAATTTTCAGCCCATTTTTAATAATATTCTGCTTCTATTCAGCTGAAAAAAAAAATTAATTAATAATATTATTATTTTATTAATAAAATATTCACTTTGTCAAATTTTCGTTTGCAGGTTAATGTTCTAGACCCCCGCTCCAGAAGTTGTTGAACCGTCATACGAGCCCGAACGTGATCTTAGGAGACGTCTACGCGCGAAAGGTCGGGCGGTTGGGCTACTGCTCGCCAGTGGTGGGCCGGAGCCGGTGGTACCTGCTAAAGCCGAGGGCTCAGGAGGAGACATAATCATGGCAGACGATGAGCGACCGTTGAATGAGACAAATCAGCCTGGAAGGGCAGGCCTGGAGCCGAGTATCCTTCAACCTACTATTGATGTACCTACTTTTGAAATTAGATCTAGTATTATTAATATGGTACAAAATTCAGTACAGTTTGACGGACGTGAGCACGAGGATCCCGGGAGGCATATTGCTGCTTTTCTCCATGTTTGTTCTACGTTTAAGATTACAGGTGTTTCGGAGGATGCAATTCGGTTGAGGTTGTTTCCGTTTTCGTTACATGACAAAGCTAGAGCTTGGCTTATGTCACTTCCAGCCGGGTCCATCAGGACCTGGAATCAGTTGGCAGAGCAGTTTATGCAGAAATATTTCCCACCTGAGAAAACGAACAAGCTACGGAACCGAATTGTATCTTTTCACCAGGACGAGGGTGAGTCGTTGCATGCGGCGTGGGAGAGATTCAAGGATTTGTTGATTGATGTGCCACATCATGGCTACTCCAAGAGACAGCTGGTTTTGACGTTCTATCAGGGGCTCAGTTACAACACACATGAGCGATTAGACGTGAACGCGGGAGGCGATCTAGGAACTAAGACGCCGAATGAAGCGTATGATATTATTGAGAAAGCCGCGTTGAAATCCAGCTCGCGTCGGGAAGGAGACAGAGGCCGGCCATCATCATCATCATCTCGCGCAGGAGTCCATGCTGTAGACGACTATACGGCCATTACTGCACAAATCTCGGCTCTCGCATCGAGATTCGACAGGTCCCAGATGATTGCGCATGCGGGCTCGGGTTGTGACCAGTGTGGAATGTCACACGAGCCTGGGGCATGTTTTTAGGGAGTCGTATACGAGGGCCACGAAGAAGTAGATTTCATGAGTAATCAAGTGAGGCCGCAGAACAACCCTTACAGTAACACCTATAATCCCGGTTGGAGAAATCACCCAAATTTTGGGTGGCGTGCGAATACAGGCAATCAAAATCCTTTAGGGTTCACTCCGCGCGCTCCAGCGCAACAGGGTCAGGGTCAGCAGTTCCAGCAATATAACCAATCGTACCAGCAGCGTCCATATTCATATCAAAATCAGGGCTCTGGGAGTAGTTCCCAGCAGCAGGCCCCTCAGTCTAGTTCTAAGCTGGAGGATATGATGGCCCAACTTCTTACTAGCTCCTCGAGCGCGAATCAGTTAGCTGAAAAACGCTACTAGCAAAGCGAGGATCGTTTTCTCTCTCATGAGGGAGAAATGAGGAGTCACAAGGCCTCGATTCAGAATATAGAGAATCAGGTTGGTCAGCTGGCACAGATGATGTCTAAAAGACCGCAGGGTGTTCTTCCGGGCAATACCGAACCAAACCCGGGCGGACACAGGGATGTGAATGCTATGATGACCAGGAGTGGAAAACCTACCGGACCCGTCATATCGGACTCACCACCGATCACTGAAGCGGTCCCGACTGACACACCGGACGAGGTGCATGCCAGGCTACGCCCAGCAAGTACAGCACAAGTCCAGGAGCCGGTCAAGGGTTACACGCCTCCAGTGCCTTATCCAGGAAGGCTAAAGAAGCAGAAGAATGATGAACAATACGGTAAATTTCTCGAAATGTTTAAGCAATTGCATATAAACATACCGTTTGTTGAAGCTTTGGCCCAGATGCCAAAGTATGCAAAGTTTCTGAAAGACATCCTCTCAAATAAACAAAAGCTCGAGGAGATGTCTTGCGTGGTTATGAATGAAAGCTGCTCTGCTATTCTCCAGAATCGCCTGCCTACAAAAATGGGAGATCCAGGCAGTTTCACGCTTCCTTGCCTCATTGGCAATATGTCTGTCAGTCATGCGTTAGCAGATCTAGGAGCGAGTATAAACCTTATGCCCTATAAGGTTTTTACAAAGTTGGATCTAGGTGAGCCGTCACCTATGAGGATGAGTATTCGACTTGCGGATCGTTCTGTCAAGTATCCACGCGGGTTTGTAGAGAATATGCTTGTTAAGATTGACAAGTTTGTATTTCCCGTGGATTTTGTTATCCTGGACATGGATGAGGACTCGAGAGTGCCTCTGATACTTGGACGCCCGTTTCTGAATACCGCCCGGACGATTGTGGACGTGGCGGCGGGCCAAATCACACTCCGAGTAAATGATGAGCATGTGACGTTTGACATTAAACGTTCTATGCAGCATCCTCAGAGTCAAGACGATGCGCTCTATTATGTCGACATCGTCGACACTTATGTGAGCACGCATTTCTAGGGTACGATCGAGGAGATAGATTCGGACACACATCTGTTGTGTGGGGACCTAGATGGCATTACGCAGGAGGGCCACGATTTAGAGGAGCCAGTCTATCAGATTGGTGACGATGGTCCCCAGAGTCCGGATCGATTCACAGAAATTGATCGCGAAAGTGAAGCGAAGTCGAAGCCTTCAGTGGAAGATCCTCCTACCTTGGAGCTTAAAGAGCTCCCACCGCACCTGGAGTACGCATTTCTAGATGAGGAGCGTCATTTGCCTGTCATTATTTCATCTGGATTGGCGGAAGAAGAGAAGAGCAGACTGCTTAATATGTTGAAACTTCATAAGAAAGCAATCGCCTGGAAAATCATGGACATAAAAGGAATAAATCCCTCCTTCTGTACACATAAAATTCTAATGGAGGATCAGTTCAAGCCGTGTGCGCAGCACCAGAGGCGGCTGAACCCAAACATGCAAGAGGTCGTTAAAAAGGAAGTGATTAAGTTGTTAGATGCTGGTATGATCTATCCCATTTCCGACTCTGTTTGGGTCAGTCCTGTGCAGGTAGTGCCCAAAAAGGGGGGCATGACTGTGGTCACGAATGATAGGAATGAGCTCATTCCAACCAGGACGGTCACTGGATGGCGGGTTTGCATTGATTATCGCAAACTCAACGACGCCACTCGCAAGGGCCACTTCCCGCTTCCATTCATTGATCAAATGTTGGAGCGTCTGTCAGGGAAGTCATATTATTGTTTTCTGGATGGGTTCTCTGGTTACTTTCAAATTCCTATCGCTCCTGAGGACCAGGAGAAGACCACATTTACCTGTCCCTTCGGTACATTCGCCTACCGGCGTATGCCCTTTGGGCTGTGTAATGCACCGGCCACTTTCCAGCGATGTATGGTCGCCATTTTCCACGACATGATTGAGGATTCCATGGAGGTGTTCATGGACGACTTTTCGGTATTTTGGGATTCCTTTGATCAATGTCTGGAAAATTTAAAAAGAATGTTGAAGAGGTGTGAGGAGACTAATCTGGTCCTGAACTGGGAGAAATGCCACTTCATGGTGAAGGAGGGCATAGTTTTGGGACACAAAATTTCTCACGCGGGCATGGAAGTCAATCCAGCTAAAGTCGACGTTATTTCACGACTTCCGCCCCCCACCTCTGTTAGAGCTATACGGAGCTTTCTCAGTCATGCCGGGTTCTATCGGCGATTCATCAAAGATTTTTCAAAAATCGCCAGACCCATGACCCGTTTGTTGGAGAAAGATGCTCCGTTCGTGTTTGGAGATGATTGCTTGAGGGTTTTTGACCTTCTCAAGCAAAAGTTGATTGAGGCCCCTATTTTAGTCGCACCGGACTGGAGTCTGCCATTTGAAATCATGTGCGACGCGAGTGATTACGCTATAAGGGCCGTTCTGGGTCAAAAGAAGGAAAAGCACTTCCATCCGATCTATTATGCGAGCAAAACTCTTCACGACGCTCAAGAGCATTACACCACGACAGAAAAAGAGCTCTTGGCGGTCGTTTTCGCATTTGATAAATTTAGATCGTATTTAGTGCTTTCGAAAACCGTTGTATACACTGATCACGCAGCCATTAGATACCTCTTCAGCAAACAGGACGCTAAACCGTGTCTAATCAGATGGATCTTGTTGCTGCAGGAGTTTGATATTGAGATACAAGATAAAAAGGGTGCTTTGAATGTAGCGGCTGACCATCTATCTCGGTTAGAGCATGGAGACGTCGAGGATTCGCGTTGGGATTCAATCAATGACAAGTTCCCACACGAATCTTTGATGGGTGTTGAGATATGCGATGAGTCGCCATGGTTCACCGACTTTGCGAACTATCTTGCTTGTAGAATTCTGATAAAAAGGGTTGACTCACCAGCAAAAGAGGAAATTCTTTTCAGATCTAAAGCACTACATATGGGACGACCCTTTCTTGTTCAAGGTGGGTGCTGATCAGAAGATGTGTATCAGGGACTGAGGCGACCGATATTCTGCGCCAGTGTCATGAGGGACCTACCGGAGGCCACCACGGAGCCAACTTCACCGCGAAGAAGGTGTTGGATTCCGGGTTTTACTGGCCGACCCTTTTTCGTGACGCGCAGAGTTGGGTGAAAGCGTGCGATGCTTGTCAGAGGGCGACGAACATATCGGCACGCGACGAAATGCCCCAGAACTGGATACAAGTTTGTGAAGTCTTTGATGTTTGGGGGGTAGACTTCATGGGACCATTCCCCCCCCCCCCTCACGTGGAAACAAGTACATACTCGTGGCTGTTGACTATGTATCAAAGTGGGCGGAGGCGCAAGCCTTACCCACTAACGACGCCAGAGTAGTTGTGAGGTTTCTTAGGAGTTTGTTCGCCCGATTTGGCGCTCCGAAAGCGCTCATTAGTGACCGAGGGACTCATTTTTGTAATACACAGCTTGAAAAGGCTTTGTCCCGATACGGTGTGCATCACCGTTTGTCCACGCCCTATCATCCGCAGACAAGCGGGCAGGTGGAGGTCACGAACCATGGGCTTAAGCGCATCCTTGAGCGGTCTGTTGGAGCGAACCGCAAGGAGTGGTCGGACAAACTTGAGGATGCATTGTGGGCATTCCGTACAGCTTATAAGACCCCTATAGGGACCACCCCCTTTAGGTTGCTATACGGAAAGGCATGCCATTTACCGGTGGAGTTGGAGCACAAGGCTATGTGGGCTTTGAAAACCGTGAATTTGGACCTAAAAACCGGAGGTGAAGCCCGGTTTCTCCAAATTCATGAATTGGAAGAATTGCGACAACAAGCCTACGAAAGCTCCGTACTCTACAAAGAGCGCACAAAGAAACTTCACGACAAACGCTTGAAGGACCATAAAGAATTCCAAGCGGGTGATCTTGTTCTTCTGTACAATTCAAGGCTGCGCTTATTTCCTGGGAAGCTTCATTCACGCTGGACAGGACCATACACGGTTAAGGAAGTATTTCCGTATGGTACTGTTGCAGTAGAGAACGCGGATGGCGTTACATTCAAGGTAAATGGTCACCGGTTGAAGTTGTACGTTGCCGGGCCGATAGATTCGGCGGTGGAGGTGATTGAACTCCAAACCCCGCACACTTCATAAGTGTGGGGAGGAGAGAGTCTACGCTACTGACTCGCGGATCAAAAATGTAGCAAGAGCGTATTTTACGCTTTAGGGGTAGTTTCGTCTTTTTAGTAGTTTTCTAGTTTTAGCTTTGAGTCTTGCTATCGACTCGTCGACAAAAATTTAGCATGAGTCTACGCTACTGACTCGCCGACAAAAATGTAGCAGGAGCGTCTTTGGCGCTATAAGGGTAAAATAGTCCACTTTTATGTTTTTGTAGTTTTAGCGTAATTTAAGTTAGTTAGGTAGTTTACATTAGTTTGTTTAGTTTTTGTACGTGCCGAGCGAAGGTTCTGTATTGCAATATTGTTAGAACAGTTGGCGTGTTGAAAAAACGGCGAAAAACGGCCGAAACAGTTGCTGGAAATAGCTTCTGCAGAAATTTCTGATCTGCACCTGATGCACGACCGTTCCTCGGGTCGCACGACCGTGCGTCTTCGAGGGCCGGCACGGTGGATTGCACCCCCGGTGCATTTCCGAGAACAGTTGCTAGGGTTTGGGAGATGTCGGCGATGCACGACCGTGCCACACGGAGAACGACCGTGCGTCAGGCTGAGGGCAGTTTTGTCATTTGGCACTATAAATACCCTCATCTGCAGCCCCCATTCATAACTCGCGAAACCCTACCAGCACCAGGCCGTTCCAGAGCGATACTTCATCAAATCGCACGGTTTTTCGCACGATCTCACACCCTTCTTTGCACGGTACGTTCCTAGTTGTAGATTTCTTGTTTCCTTGCTTTCTAGGTTAGATTTCTTCTGATTCTTCAAGGAAATTTTTAGGGTTCTCTTCATAAACAAATCGAAACCCTAACCCTTGTTGAATCATTGTATCGTGAACTTCTGGTGCATTTTCTGACCCCTGTTTGTGTAATAACTTGTTGATTTGTGAAAAATCGGGCTAACTTAGAGCCTGGGTCAGAATCTGCAGAAAATAATGTCGCACGGACGTTCCTCGTATGGAACGGTCGTGCCTCGCCGTTGTTTCATGATATTTGCTTGTTGGTCGGTGTTGCACGGTGGTGCCGTTTGTCGCACGCCGTGCAGTTCCGACGGATTTGGGCATTTGCTGTTTGTTGTCGATGAAGCACGACCGTGCATCTGGTCGCACGACCGTGCCATATGCCCAGATCAGTTTGACAGTTTATTCATAATTTGCTGCTCGCCTGTTTGTGATTCAAATTTCTCCTGTTTCCATCTTTCTAATGTTTTTCCTCATACAGATGGATCACCCTTTCCTTCAGTTTGACCCCGACATTGAGAAAGAGGCTCTTTGCATTCCGAAGCGCAACGCCTTGTGGGAAAGGCGGGGACAGTTCGGAGTCCCCCGATGGTTGGATTGGGAAGTCATGCGTGAACTCAATCAGTATGACAGACTAGACGATATGATGAGTCGCCCGCTTGCAAATCTGGTCGGTTGCAACCGACCCGTTTACCGGGAGCTGACTATAGAGTTCTTTGCATCTTATGCCTATGAAAAGCCGACTGCTAATAGACGACCCAAATTTCGCTACAAGAATCGTGTAACTTTCAGGTTATGTGGGCGATGGCATACGTGGTCGGTTGGTCATTTGGGAAGGAGGCTCGGGATCTATACAAGGGATGAAATGGATGATCCCGATGTCTTCACTAATCAGTTCACCTTCTCTTCTGATGCAGCACGGGATGCATTCTGGGCTGAAAATGCCGTTGGGGACCCCTACAACCCGAGGATGTCGAAGGCCTCGCGACTCAGAGACCCTTTGGTGCGAGTGATGCACCATGTATTTAGCCATAGGATATGCGGTCGCATGGACAGTCTCGGTAACTGTCCAACATCTGATTTGATCTTTTTATATGCGTTGGTTGACAAAGCACCAATCAACCTAGCCGCTCGAATGGCTGAATACTTCGTCAAGAGCTCGGGGCGGACTCCGAACAGTGAGATACATGGCGGTCAGTACGTGACCGAAATAGCCTACAACGAAGGCTATATGACTGAGGAGGTTCTTCAGGGTCTCACTTTGATTACTGAGGGGGTTCATGTCGATATCAGGTCGCTGAAGGCCATGGGGGTGATTGTTGAGCTTGATAGGGGGGATAGGTTGAGAGGGTTGAATAACGAGGTCTGGGACCCGTTGCCTACAGCTGAGGAGGAAGATGAGGATGTTGAGATGGGAGAGCATATTCCGGAGCAGCAGCACCAGCCACCGACACCACCACACTCGCCGCAGCACCATGCATTCCATCAGGACTGGCCCGAGTTCTACCAGCAGTTTCAGGATATGCGAGTGACTCAGGAGCAGCATGGTACCTACATCGACCAGATTAGATCGAGCCAGGACGAGTTTCGAGCTAGTCAGGATACTTTATACCAGGGGGTGAGTGCGGGATTCTCATATCTTTTCGGGGAGATGCATCACGCATACCCCGACTACTTTCAGCACCCTCCGCAGTTCCCACCGTGGAACCCCCCTGGTCATGGCGATGCCGGCCCGTCCTATACGAGAGAAGATGATGATGGAGATGAGTAGTTGGCGGTGGTGATAGCAGTTGGTGGTGTTTTCTATTTCAGTACTTTATTTATTATTGGGTGTTTATTTTGACTGTTATTTCAAACACCCCGGTTATGTATTTCAGACAATTTACTTTGTGTTTTGTTTGGATTGTAGTATTTATATTTATGTATATTATGGTTGATTTGTGATTTTTCTGTTTCTGTTATGTTTTGGGTGCACATGTGACATACTAGCAGGTTTTAGCTATCGGATCTTGGACCGGAGCACGTACCAGATACAGCTTCGGAAGTCTCGTGGCATCAACATCATCTTGAGGGGAGTATTTTTATCCCTTTCTCTATATTTCGGGTCTCGCATTGGGGATAATGCGAAGTTCAAGTGTGGGGAGGGGGTTAACTTTGTTAACTTTGTTTGTCCTCCTATATAAAAAAAAATCAGAAAATCAGAAAAATCATTCAAAAACACTTGTATTTTGTATATATTTTAGCAAATAAACCGGTTGGTTGTGTTTTAGAAAGCTTCGGACTTGATAAAAACTCGACAAGCAAAATATTTTTGAAAAAGGAAACCGGAAAGCGTGACAAACAAAGAAAGACTTACATGATAGTTTTCACACTTTTACCCATTCCTTCCGTTACGTGAGCATATTTGAGCCTTGATTGTTATATATTTGTTCATTTCTGATATAGGAGTGAGCCGGATGTTATGTGTAATTTAGAACTTGTCACTAGTATGCTTGTTAAGACCATGAACGTGCGGATTTGTGTAAAAGTGATAGAGGCACTTAGATTACCCCTTTGTTGTGTACTTGTTCTTTGTGTTGTGCTTCCCGTTCACCTTATATTACCCTTTAGGATTAACCATGTCGAGCCTTCCCGTTTACCTTTGTTTACCCACATTATCGCCCACTTAGCAAAATTTAGCCTTTTTATGTTTTTAAACCCTTTTAGTGTTGAAATTCGGTCAAAAATAATCGTTTAACTAGCACTTGTTATTGTTTATGTTTCATTGTATAAATTAGTATGCCTATGTAAAAAAAAAAAAAAAAAAAAAAAAAAAAAAAAAAAAAAAAAACACCCTAAAATAGGGTGAAGTTGATAGAAATCGAGCAATTTTGAATGCTTAAATGTTAAAATTTCGTTGATAAGCTCGATTGCGCTTTAGTCGCCTTTTTAAGGCGTTTGTATGTATAGTTGTATATTTTGTTGCTAGTTAAACACTACTACCGAGTTTTAACCGTTTTCGCCACTTTATATGTCCACTTCCATACCCTTCACCCAAGCCTAACGTTACAACCCGTAAAGACCTCTTGATTTACACTTGTTCGCATGTTAGTTGGTGGAGACGAGATCTTATGACAAGCTTATGATATTGCACATTTCATTGACTAGGCATTGAGTGTTTGCACATACACATTTTATGTATGTTTCATAAATAAAACCGAGTGTGTGTGAACATTGTGAGTCGTGTAAAGATTAACATGTGAGTCAATTAAATGTGAAGTCACGGCTTTTTGGTTGTCGCTTTATAATTGCATATGCTTGTTGGGTTTGAGTCTTTTGATGTTGTCTTTCAACAAACCGGCTAACCGTTTATAGTAGTTTTCAATAAAATAGTGTGTAAATTATCGTTATTGTCCGTTTCTGTCTTTAATTGCTTTTTAGTTTAGCTTGCTTGAGGACAAGCAAGGTTCAAGTGTGGGGAGATTTGATATTCGCTAATTTACACATATTTTATTCCCCCGTTTTACCCCTATTTTATGCGTTTTTGGCCGTAAAACCGTCATTCGGATACTTAATTATATACACTTTTGTTTACAGGCCTAAAACAGCATACCAGACAAGATGATAGCAAAAACGAGGACTTTCCGGACAAAACGACGAAGCTGCGGACATTCTGTTAAGGAAACTGACCTGGGCATGTGGAACGGTCGTGCGACCAGATGCACGACCGTGCATCTCCGAAGTTGTTGATTAACCCGGCAATGAACGAGGGTGCGACTAGGAGTGCAAGGCATACAAGGTCATCCCGGGGAAGAACGGACGTGCTATACGAAGAACGACCGTGCGGCTCCGAACATCAGCAAAAACCTCAGAATTGCACCACCAGTGCAACAGCTCGTGCAACAGAGTCCCGGTGATGAACGACCGTTCCATACGAAGAACGGGCATGCGATATCGAATCTGGTCAAAGATCTGATGACGTATGCAGCATGGTGACCCATACCCAATAATTGCTTAAAGTGCACGTCGTTCCATATGAAGAACGACCGTGCCACAGCGGAAAAATATAAAAACAGAACAGAAACATTCTGTTCGACATTCTGGAATTTTGGGAGCTTCACTGGCGATTTTACAGGCTCCGGAGGCTATGCTTTTGACCCGGATTCAAGCCACATCGTGCCGTTTAGCTCCATTACTATCCAGATTCTTAGTCTAGTGCTTGTTTATGGTTTGGTTTTCTAATCTTTCCATGATTTTGTTAATCTTTCAAGTACTTAGATTAATGTTTATGTATTATTGTAGCCTTTGGGCAAAAACACAACAATCCCTTGCTTGATTATAGCCATTAGTATGTTAATCTTTGTTTGTAATGACACTTTGAAGTATTTTCTATGATTATCTTTGATGATTAGTTTGCAACCTTGTTATTGATATTGATTTCTTGATTATAAGTAATTATGTTGGATGATTGATGCTTGGTTAGTTAAGATAGTTGAAAAATGAAGCTTAATTAATCTTGTATTAGTAAACTTTGAACTTGGTTAATTAGTTTAGCTTGGTTTAAATGTATGCATCATGATACTAGAAATGGTTAGTGATTTAATAAAATGTAATTATTGTTAATCAAGAGAGCTTGCCGTCACGTAAGGACCTTAATGGGTTAGATGGTGTCGTTATAAATTCTTGCCATGATTTGTTAGCTTAGTTAGTAGTTTAGGCCAAAAATGCTATCCTGGTGAATTATTATGCAAGATTTGTAAAATGAACTCGGTTGTGATTTAATCTAGTTTATGCTTGTCTCGGTGGTTGCATTGTGTGTATCGGTGTCTCTTTCCTTGATTAAGTGCGGTTAGAAAACTCCTAACGGATGACTAACTTATTTTTAAGAGATTTTCATAGACATTTATCAATTGCACGTTAAAGAACAATTTTAGGTGGTTAAAGTGTGTTTATCGTTTTAACTTTCCGAATGATTGTCATGTTAGGATTCCCGAAAAGGATACTAATTGTGTTAAATTGGAATATTGACCGAATGCTTCTAGTGCCAAAACCGACTTAGTTGACATGCTGTGGTTGAGTATTAAGCAAGGCTTTTTATCTATTATCTACTACGTTTTTATTATGTATTTGTTTACGCTTACTTTAGCCTAATTAAAATCAAACAAAACTTATGTTTTTACCGGTAGTTTAGTGACAAAGGTCTAGTATTATTTCTCCGCCCATTTCCTTAGATCGATACTTGGTTCTTACCGATACTTTATTACATATGTGACGGGGTACACTTGCCTCTTTCGTGTGTGTTTTGATGTAAAAGTAATAATCACTTTTATAAATTTAAAACCAAATCGTGTGTAAATTCATTGCAAAATTATGTATATATACGCACACGCCATCCACCACATCCATTCATCACCCATCTTTAGAATGTGTGTAGTAGTCTCGAGATCCAAGATTGATTGTAAGAGTTTTTGTCAAACAAAGGCTATGCTTGGCTAATCTCTTACATCACTTGGTGAAGACAAGTCATTTATGTATTACTTTTGATTTCCAAGCTTTGGTTAACTTTTTAATTGGGTTTTTATTAATGACTTTGATATCTAGTTTTTTATATTAAAAGTGAACTTTATTCTATCATCTATTCATGTTTTGTTGATTCACTCATTCGTGTCTTTACGGTCTATATAAAGTGCGTTAACTACCTGGAAAGGGGGTTAGAAGGATGGTTTGGGTAAAGTTCTTTCCTCGTTCAGTGTATAGATTCTACGAAAACTTGATTCAAGCTTATTACGACTTATTTTGAGGCAGATAGCATCAAATCGGAGGAAGTAAGAACGGCTTGAATCACATATAAATAAACTACTTTTGAAACCTTAAACCGGCCATGCAGGAGTGTATCTCTGCTGACACAGACCAATACGGCTGATGGTAGCGTTGCCTCTAAAAGAGGGCCATGCCACATTTTGCATTAATAACTTACTTAATTATCTTACAATATTCTGGTCTTGCGGGACTGTATCCCTGCTGACTCAGAGCATTATGGCAGAGGGTAGCGTTACCTCCAAAAGAGGGACATGCCTCTTTAACTAAGATAATCAATCTTTTAAAAACCCAAAGTGCGGAAATCATCAAAGGATATATAAATGACGAGTCAGAATCAAGTTATTCTATCTTGTCTATTTGTTTCTTTTATTCCTTTCTTTTATTTCTTTATTTTACTTATTAAAATGTTTTCTCAAAATTTTGATTAGATTAGCCTTCGACGATATTCGGTATTAAAAGCTTTTGTGTCCTTGGACGAACTCGGTATCTTACCATCATTATACTACTCCAACGATGAGTGCACTTGGCCTCTCATGTTATAGAGAGTGATAGTGTCATATCGTGTTTTATAAATATAAAGCTTGAATAATGAGTGAAAAGTACTAAAAAATATAATAAAGATATACACACCTTCGCTCCCATCAAGTTTTTGGCACCGTTGCCGGGGACACAAGGATTTTAAGAAATTTTAAAATTGACGGACTAATCATTTTTATGCTTTTCTAATATTTCTTTTTAGGTTTTTCTTCTTTTCTTCAATTTTTCTACTTTCTACAGGAATAACACAAGTCCGCATTTGATCAACATAGGGCCGTGTCAGACCTACAGTACAGAAAAGAATATGTTTTCTGGTAACTGGAACTAAAAAACACGGGGCCGTATTAAAGGAGCACGGGGTCGTGCCAACCCTCCAGTATCTAGGAACCTGAAAACAGAAACTTTTTCTAGACAGCACAGGGTCGTGCCTACATAGACACGGGGCCGTGCTACTCTTCTGATCCACATTTTTTTATGTTTTGTTCGCAGAAAGTCACGCCACTCCGCAAAATTCACAGAAAGTACGACCTGTTGCATGACCTCCACCTCCGACATAGACATAAAAGTGCTACTAGAAGAACCCGATTGCTTTTTAAAGAAAAGACTAAAGCTAAAAACCGACAAAAAGCCCCATGGCGGATCAACGTACTCTCATGGATTACCTACGGCATACGGTCGGTAATCTTGGAGCCGCTATTAACCCTCCTATTGTCAATGCCAACAACTTTGAGCTTCGACCACACCTAATCCAAATGCTCTAAAATTCTGCCACATTTCACGGCCTACCCGATGAAGATCCCCATTTACATATTACCAACTTTTTGGAAATATGTGACACATGTCGGATGAACGGAGCCTCCAACGATGCTATCCGGCTCCGTATGTTCCCCCTTTCCATCAAAGACCGAGCAAAAGCTTGGCTAAACACCCTCCCAAGTGGGTCTGTGCATACTTGGGATGAACTTGCCCAAAAATTTCTCTACAAATATTTCCATCCTGCTAAAACCGCCAAACTCATGACCGAAATTAATTCATACTCTCAAGACGACAGGGAATCTTTGTACGAGACATGGGAAAAGTTCAATGAGTTATGAAGGAAATGCCCGCATTATGGTCTTGAACGTTGGCAACAAGTGTCCATTTTCTACAATGGACTCTTACCACACACAAGACAAATTCTTAATTCTAACTCTGGGGGATTCCTTGGAAATCGGCGACCCAACGAAATTTATAACTAAATTGAGGAAATTGCTCAAAATAGTTTTCAATGGCGCACTGTCACACCCCGACCGCGTAAAACAACGAAACCACGGTGGAAATGTCGGGGAGTGGAGCGACATAATTATTGTTTCACAACCATGGATTTAAAAAGTTTCGTTTTATTTAGATATTAACTGATTACATTGTCTTGAAATTAAAGTTAAAATACAACCACATTGTCTATCATTTGTTATTTAGTCACTAAGGCCTTGGCCAATCCTAAGTGAGCATGCATCCTAGTAGCAATCAACATCATTCAACACCACCTGAAACATATGTAAAAATAAAGTCAGCAAAGAAATGTCGGCGAGCACATAGGTTTTGTGAGAGTATTGGATTCATGGCTCGTTTACATTTTGCAATACCTCGTTTGACTACAAGAGTCGTTAATTGAAAACCTTGTTTTGAAAAGAGTTTGGTATTGCAATATGATTAACCAACTCAAAATAAGTTGGTTATAGTTTATAAAATCTCATTTCCATGAATCTTAACCCAAAACATTTGTTTAAGTCAACCAAATTATGAATCGTTCTCGTAATAAAACTCGTATGGTTTATATCGTCTAGTAAACATCGTTGTGTGATATTGTTTAAAATCGTTCGTCTAAGTGAACTAAATAACGCCACGGAATGTAATATGATAAAAGCACTTATATATAAGAAGGACCAGCGGCGTATCTACCATGCTTTTATCACATTACCCCCGTCCCGTTACCTAATCACTTACCAAAAACCCATCGTTTAAATCGTTTATCTCGTTAATGTAATAAACCATCGTTCATTTGTTTAAATCATTCAAATCATTCCAAATCGTTCAAATTGTTCATAATCGTTCAATCGTTCAAAATAGTTCAATTGTTCAAATCGTTCTCGTTTTAATTGTGAAAACTAACTTTTGGTTTTCTCGTTTATAACGTTCAAACCTTCGTAACTCGTCCATCGTTCAACTTGTATTAACAAACCACCAAAGGGTAAGTTAACAATTAACAGGTTCAGGCGTTACCCACATAACCATGGGTGCAGTCCGATAACGGGATTTGTCAGATCCTATGGTACCATAACCTAATACTGGTCGGCTTGGCCAAAGCTAATGAATGTCATTCATTAAGTAAATACGTCCAACAAGTTCGTTCACATTTATCGAAATCATTATTGTTTAATATAAACCATAGTATTCGTTTTTGAAATCATCGTTGAAATCATCGAAATCGTTTCACACATACGAATCACCCCAAAACAATTGAAAACAGTAAAATAGGGGAACTATGTACTCACATCGAAGTGCAAAGTATCCTCGATCTAATGAACTTAACGAAGCTCAGGCAAACCAAGGAATTCAAGTAGCACCTAGTAATCGAATCGCTAAGTTAATAAATCGACATCTAAATCAGAAGATCGGGTAAAATGAGGTCTCGTAAACCAAATGAGTGTTGGAACTCATGTGATATGGTTTAACAAAGCCTACATTCTAAATCGGAACCTATCCTAAGTGCTTTATGACCCGTTACGATCCATTAAGGTAGCTTACGCTACTTTAACGCGTCGTTCGCGTAAATGCGCGTTCGAGACGCCTAACTAGTCCTATGACAAGTATTATATGCCCTAACATGTTTAAATATGTTGCATAATCAGTTTAAGTGACAAAAATTAAGTTACATATGCTTAATATCCAATTATGCATGAAAAGGGCATTTTGGTCATTTTCCTAAGGCATATAAACTACCTATCATACAACTAATTAAACTAAGTGACCATAAGGTATAACCTCGGAAGGTTATTCCCTATACAACTATGGTCACAAAACATGCTTGATCGGATCCTAACGATCGACCAAACGGGTCGGGTTCGAAAGTCTAAGCGGTTGTCAAGACCGCTTGACTTACGACCCTAAACAAGCACTAGACTAAAAGTGACGAGTTAAACATGTTAAAACATGTTTAACTAAGTTAGAAAACAAGTTTGCTATCAAAACAAAGTGTTTTGATACCCGAAAATAGCTTCGTCGCAAAATACGCATAAACACGTATTTTGACCAAAACTTTGACTCTTCACTTCAACTAATCAACGTGGTAATCAGTAGGTATAGTCACAAAGGACTATAACCATCGTGATTACGCTCACGTTGCAAAGTTCAAACGAACTTTGTGTTGACAAAATCGTGGTCAAAGCAGAAAGTCAAACACTGTTTGACTTTCATGCTTGAAATACATAAAAAGCATGAAAAAAGCTTACAAAAGGTCCAAGCAAGGAAGGATTTGATTCAAATTGCTCAGGTATGAAGTATAGAACTCCAACTTAGAGCAGGTTTTTGAATCAAGTGTGAAGAAATGAAGTGAAGAACCCACTTCTATTTCTTGTAAGCTTGGATTAACAAGATCATGACAAATGTTTTTGCAAGAATCAAAGCTCAATCCTAACCATACACTTGTGGAACATGGTTTAGTATACAATGGGAGCTTCAAAACATGGTCATAGTATTGAGAAAGTTGCATAAAAGACCCTCAAATTCAAGCTGGTTGCTGAAAATAGGATTTTTGTCAACATGGACCCATCGCGTGCCACCACGGCAAAGGGGGTTCCCCATCGCGTGACGCCACCACTGCCCAGGTCCATTAAGTTTTGAAAAATGGCAGAAATGGTCCCTGCAACTCGTTTAAGCCATTTCTGACGTGTTTAAGCCCCGTTAACCCATTTTCAAGGCTCAACAATAAAGTTAAAGTATAGGGGACTTTAAACATGCTTGAAAACATCTCGGATGTCGGTTCGTTTGGTCGTACGGTCACGTTATTCGGTTAATTACGACGAAAACTCGAACAGACGCGAAAACGATCCAAATTGCATGACGAGTGGTATTTTTGCATTCCAATCACTAAAATAAAATATTTTAATGATTACAAAAATTTTTGGATGTCTAGATACGTTCAGAACGTAAGATATGCGCGTAAATGCAAACTTATGCACTTTTTGACGCTTTTAGTCCCTATTGATCAAATAAGCATATTTTCGCATAACAAACCCCTTAAAGCCTATTTCTAAGCTATGTAAAGGACATTTAGGGTTTGTTTAGCTTATGATCAAGTTCCACAATGTTCGTTACCATACGAATCGACATACTTTCGCAGTTTGACACAAATAGTCCCTGCGATCGAATAAACTTGTTTTCGACACACCAAACCATCCAAAACTTATTTCTAAGTTATGTACCGGTTATTTAAGGTATGTTAAGCCCATTTCACTATTCCAGAGTGTTTGTCGCGTTAGACTGACTACGTTTACACATCAGTTTGCGTATAACTTTCCAGAAAACGATTTAAAGCTTGAAATTGAACTCAAATCAAATTGTAAAATTGTCAAATACAAATACACAAATATTAACACCAAAACACATCGTTTTATTGATAATTAATATTGTTTTACATCGTACATTGTTTACAGAGCACAGTTGTTACACGCACTCCTAAGGGTTCAAAATCAATAGCCCCGGGTGCCCATAAAGTTCACAAAGCCACCTCTTTGCAAGCCCAAATCGAAGCTTTAACCACAAAAATAAAGAAACCTGAGTTAAATAAAACAATTTCGGTTATGGCTTGTGAAGGGTGTGGTGAACCACACAAAAACTGGAGTTGTATGAAAGATATGGAAAACCAAATGGAAGTAGTAAACTACCTCAATAACCACCCACGACCACCGGGAGCCCCAAGTAACACCTTTACCCCTGAGTGGAGGAATCATCCCAACTTTGGTTGGAGAGAGTCGCGGGGTAGCAACAAACAAAATCAAAATTAACGATCTAACTTTCAACAACAACATCGAAATGAGCAACAAGGCTTCCAACCACAACAACGAGGAAGAGAAAGACTTGAGGATCTCATCACTCGTCTTTTCTCCGAGTCCGACAAGCGGTTTTCGGAGAGGTTCCTACAAACCGAAGTCAAAATTAGAAACCAACGGGCCAATATGCAAAACATTGAAAAACAAGTAAGCCAACTTGCCCAAAATTTATCCGAAAGACCACAAGGAGCCTTGCCTAGTAACACTGAACAAAACCTAAAAGCCCAAGTAAACGTCTTCAATTTGAGAAACCAGAAGGTAGGAACCGATAATGAACCAACATCACCCTAAATCACTACACAGCCCATAGACACACTCATAACCAACGACCAAGAAAACACTTAACCCCAAAACATAGAAATAACCAAACCACCACCGGTCCCCTACCCTGGTCGTTTATTTAGCCAAAAGACTGACGAGCAATTCACCAAGTTTGTAAACTTACTTAAACAACTTCACATCAACCTTCCTTTCATTGAAGTCATCACACAAATGCCAAAATACTCCAAATTCATGAGAGACTTCCTCACTCACAAAAGGAAGATCGAGTCAATTCAACAAGTCAACTTAAGTGAAGAATGCTCGGCGACACTACTCAACAAACTCCCCCAAAAGAAGATTGATCCCAGAAGCTTCACCAGTCCTTGCTCTATTGGAAGATCACCAATAAGCAATGCACTTGCCGACCTAGGGGCTAGCATCAACCTAATGCCTGCCTCCATGTTCAACCGACTCGGACTAGGGAAACCACATCCTACAAGGAGATGGTGTGGGTTTAAGCACTGGCTAGTGGTACAGGTGTGGGGTTGTGGGCTGGGTTTTGAATGGTTGTAGAAGACGTAGGGGTGGTTTTGACGGCAAATGGTTATGTCACACCCCGACCACGTATAACATACAAAACGTGGCGGAAAACGTCGGGGAGTGTTGTAACAGAATTAATTGTTTCATAACCATGGCATACAAAGTTGTATTTTATTTATCAACATAAGAGTTACATTGTCTTAAACAGGAAATAAAGAGTTTATAACATAATTAAACTAAGTCTATCTTCATTTTAAGTCTCTAAGGCACAGGTCCGCCCTAGTGTCACGATCATCATCCTATGGAAAAGCTCCTGAAAACACATCTGAAAATAGGTACGTCAGCATAAAAATGCCTGTGAGATACATAGGTTTGTGAAAATAGGATTCATGACTTAAGTTTAAGAAAAAATTGTTTAGTAAAAGTCAGTCATGAACCTTGTAAATTGTTTTGTTTAGTAAGTTATTTAAAAAGCGATAAGATCAAATGATATATATATAAGTAAAAGAATAATGTATGGTTAAATGTATAACCAAGTAAAATGAGTTGTATAAAGTAAATTGTTTGTAAACCAAAGTCTTGTGAAAATCGTGTTACTTGTGTAAAATGTATAAGTCCAAATTGAATGATTTAAATAACGCTATAATATGTAATATAATACAAACACTTATATATAGGAAGTACTAGCTTCGTATCCACCATGCTTGTATCATATTACTCACATCTCTTTACTTAAGTCACTTAAACAAACCACCAATGTAATAAGTCTATGTTTAAACCAATTGTCAAAAGTCCTTGTATAAACCATGTCAAATGTTAAGAAGTCCAAAAGTAGTCAAGTAATGTGTAACAAATGTTATGTATTGTAAGTAAAGTATTGTCACATAAACCAAATGTAGAAATGTACAAAACAAAGTATTTTGAATATATCAAAAAGTTATGTTTTGCAAAGTAATGCATGTTACATTGATACAAACATTTATGTGGTAAGTTAACGCATACATTCAAGCCTTGAGACAGTCGGATAACCCTTTCAGTCAAGGTTATCAAAAGAAATGTTTTCGGATTCAGTCATTCCTTACATCCAAACAAACCCGGGATGTCAGGAATGGGATTTGTCAAGTCCTATGGTACCAGTACTTACTACCGAGCGGCGTAGCTAATGTTAATGAACGTATAATAGTCTCGTTTGTGCAAACCAAATGTCATAGCAAAAGTGAACATGTTATATGAAAACAATGTACTAAGTATGCTAAGTTAACATACAAAGCAGAAAGTCATGTAAATCAATGTGCTAGCATGCTATCAGTCAACATACATAGCAGAAATGTAAAGTAAAACAATGTACTAAGTATGCACACAATGGACATACATAGCATGAAATGTAATGTAAAACGATGTACTAAATACGCACACAATGGGCATAAATAGCATGAAATGTAATGAAATCATGTACTATAATGTACTAACAAACATAGCAGGTATATGATGTGAAAACAGGCAAGCACGAAAGTAACAAGTAGGCACATGTGTTCCACCCCAAAAAAGTTTGAAAACAGTAAAAGAGGGGTTCTATGTACTCACTTGAGATTGCTCAGAAGTCCTAAGATAACCACCAAGCAATGCTAGAGATCACGGAATCAAACGGCACCTAGTATAGGTAACTATGTTAATAAACCGGACCTAAATCGGAATATTTAGATAGAATGAGGGTTCGTAAACCAAACGAGTATGGAGACTCGTGTCATATGGTTTAACAAAGCCTACATACCAAATGAAACCTAACCTAAGTGTTTACGACCCATTACGACCCGTTTAGGTAGCTTATGCTACTTTAACGCGTCGTTCGCGTGAAACGCGTTCGGACCGCCTAACTAGTCCTATGACAAGTAACATATGCCTTAACATGTCTAATATTGTTGTCAAATCAGTTTAGATGTCAAAAGTTATGTTACATATGCTTAAAATGAATTTTGGCATCAAAAGGGTATTTTGGTAATTTACCTAAGGCATATAAACTACCTATCATACAACTACTTAAATGAAGCGACCATAAGGTATAACCTCGGAAGGTTATTCCCTATATACTATGGCCACCTAATGTGTTTGGTCGGATCCTAATGATCGACCAAATGGGTCGGGTTCGAAGGTATAAGCGATTTATTAGATCGCTTACCCTTACGACCCTAGACAACGTGGTAATCAGTAGGCATAGTCACAAGGGACTATAACCATCGTGATTACAATCACGTTGCGAAGTTCAAACGAACTTCGCATTGACCATAAACTGGTCAATGCAGAAAGTCAAACAAAGTTTGACTTTCGGACTCGAAAAGCAATAAAAGAACGAAGGAACACTTACAAAGGGTCCCCGGATGCTAATCTAGATCAAAATAGCTCAGGTATGAAACAAAGGTTTCAACTTAGAGCACATTAGATCAGATTCTTGTGAGGAAAAGTGAAGGGTGGAGGTGGGTATTTATAGTTTTCGGTCCACCGTTAGGATCATTTCTTGGAGAAGAGGGAATGATCACATCCCTACACTTGTTGGAAAGTTATGGTAGCTGATTTTGGCCACCATAAGAGATTAACATGTGGCACTTGACCTTTGGAGAGTGTTAGGGGCTGTTAACATGTGTTTAAAATGGCCTTTGCTGATCAGAAGAGGCCTAGCGTGATGCCAAGGGGGCTAGGTGTCACGCTAGGGTCCCCCTGATCAGCAAACACTTTCTAATGTTCACCTTTCAGTCCCCGTTGCGTATTAAGGCCATTTCCTACATGTTTAAGGCTCGTTAAATCATTTTCAAGGCTCCACAAGGATGCCTAAACATTGTGGGCATGAAACATGCTCAAAAATATACCGGATGTCAGTTCGTTTGGTCGTACGATCGCGATGTTCGCTTAATTACGACGGAATGCGCATAAGCGCGAAAAATGATCCAAATTGCGCGACGAATGGATTTTTCTTATGCCAAACACTAAAATAAAATATTTTAGTGCTTACATAAATTTTTGGATGTCCGGATGTATTCAGAACGTAAGTTATGCGCGAAAATGCAAACTTGTGCACTTTTTGACGCTTTTAGTCCCTGAATGTCCCAAAAGTTTATTTTAGCACACCGAACACCTCAAAGCCTATTTCTAAGCTATGTAAAGGATATTTAAGGTTTGTTTAACTTATGGTCATGTTCCGGAATGTTCGTTACAGTTCAAATTGGCATACTTTCGCAGTTTGTCAAGTTTAGTCCCTGTAAGCGAATTTACTTGTTTTTGCCATACCAAAGCCTTCAAAACTTATTTCTAAGTTATGTAAAGGTTATTTAAGGTATGTTAAGTATATGTTGATGTTCCGGAGTATTTTTCGCATTAAACTGATTACGTTTATGCACCAGTTTGCGTATAACTCTCCAGAAAGCGATGTAGAGTTTGAAATTGAATAAAAGTCAAAACATGAAAAATGTAAAACACAACCAAACAAACATTGGGATCAAATAACATTGTTTTATTGATAATTGAACTGTTCATAATGATTACAAGCACAGATGTTACAGTCTCCCCTACTTGTGGAAATTTCGTCACGAAATTTATTTAAAGGTAACTCGTGGAAAAAGATGCGGATACTTCGCCTTCATTTGATCTTCGCATTCCCAAGTAAACTCGGGTCCACGTTTAGCTTCCCAGCGAACTTTGACCAAAGGAATGCGCTTGCGTTTAAGCAACTTAACTTCACGTTCCATGATTTCCACAGGTTTCTCAACAAATTTCAGTGTTTTATCAACACGAATTTCGTCAAGTGGTATGTGGAGGTTCTCATCAGCTAAACACCTCTTGAGATTGGACACGTGAAAAGTTGGATGAACATTTCCAAGTTCAGGAGGTAACTCAAGTCTGTAGGCTACCTTTCCGATTCTTTCGACGATCTTGAATGGTCCAACGTATATAGGTGCAAGTTTTCCTTTCTTTCCAAATCTGATCACACCTTTCCAAGGTGAGACCTTAAGTAATACTCGATCACCGACTTGAAATTCCAAGAGCTTACGTTTTGGGTCCGCGTAACTCTTTTGACGGCTTCTAGCTGTCTGAAGGTTATCACGAACTTTCTTTATCTTGTCAGTTGTCTCTAAAATGAGGGCAGGTCCAGTAAGTTGAGCCTCGCCGATCTTATTCCAGCAGACTGGTGAACGACATTTTCGACCATAGAGAGCCTCGAAAGGAGCCATTTGGTTGCTGGTGTGATAACTGTTGTTGTAGGAGAATTCAATTAACGGAAGATGTGAATCCCAACTACCACCAAAATCGATCACACAAGCTCTAAGCATATCCTCCAGAGTCTGGATTGTTCTTTTAGATTGACCATCCGTTTGCGGATGATAAGTTGTGCTCATATTAAGTTGGGTCCCCATAGCAGATTGCATGGTTCTCCAAAAATGAGAAGTGAAACGAGCATCTCTGTCAGAAATGATGTTCAAAGGAACACCATGCCGAGCTACAATTTCATCCACATAGATTTTAGCAAGTTTGTCAGCAGGAAAATCCTCACGGATTGGCAAGAAATGCGCTGACTTAGTAAGACGATCAACAACTACCCAGATGGCATCATGACCTTTCTTTGTGCGTGGAAGTTTAGTAATGAGATCCATAGTAATGTTTTCCCATTTCCAAACTGGGATCTCTTGTTGCACCAATAAACCAGAAGGACGCTGATGTTCAGCCTTAACCTTAAGACAAGTAAGGCATTTCGATACGTATAAGGCAATGTCTTTCTTCATACTAGGCCACCAATACTGAATACGAAGATCCTTATACATCTTATCTGAGCTAGGATGAACAGAATAACGAGACTTATGTGCTTCATCCATAAGCAAGGTGCGAAGGTTATCTTGGCTTGGGACCCACAAATGGTCCATGAAGTAATACGATCGTCCTTTAGTTCCAGATCAGGTGTTATGTGATAGGGAAATTCCTTATCCATTAAACCTTGTGAAACAAAAGATTGTTGAGCCTGAGAAATGCGTGCTTGGATATCGAATCGAGCTTGAATAACAGATTGGACACGTACACAATGAAGCTTAGTACGTTCCTTACGACTCAATGCATCAGCTACGACATTCGCCTTACCCGGATGGTAGCGAATTTCGCAGTCATAGTCGTTTAAAAGCTCAACCCAACGTCGTTGCCTCATGTTGAGTTCTTTCTGATTGAAGATATGCTGAAGACTTTTGTGGTCCGTGAAAACCACACATTTTGTACCGTACAAATAGTGTCTCCAGATCTTCAGAGCGAAAACAACTGCACCCAACTCAAGATCATGAGTGGTGTAGTTCTTCTCATGTATCTTCAACTGCCTCGATGCATATGCTATGACTTTGTTCCTTTGCATCAGGACGCAGCCAAGACCCAATTTAGATGCATCACAATAAACGGCGAAATCATCATTGCCCTTAGGCAAAGTCAGAACAAGCGCGTCGCAAAGCTTCTGCTTCAAGTTTTGAAAAGCTTCCTCTTGTTTGAATCCCCACTCAAAGGGCTTGTTCTTCTGAGTTAGAGCAGTTAGAGGAACTGCAATCTTTGAGAAGTTTTCTATGAAGCGGCGGTAATAACCCGCCAGACCAAGAAAAGAACGAACTTCAGTAGGAGTAGTAGGCGTATCCCAATCCTTAATCGCACTGATCTTGGAGGGATCTACATGAATACCTTGTTTGTTGATGATATGTCCTAAGAATTGAACTTCTTTAAGCCAGAATTCGCACTTGGAGAATTTGGTAAAAAGTTGCTCTTTCTTTAGGAGTTCCAAAGTAAGACGAAGATGTTGCTCGTGATCAGCTTGCGTCTTAGAGTAAATCAAGATGTCGTCAATAAAAACAATGACGAACTGATCCAAATAAGGCTTGCAGACCCTATTCATCAAGTCCATGAAAACAGCAGGAGCATTAGTCAAACCGAATGGCATGACTGTGAACTCATAGTGCCCATACCGAGTGCGGAACGCTGTCTTGGGAATATCTTCTTCATGCACACGAAGTTGATGATATCCGGAACGCAGATCAATCTTCGAAAAATAAGAAGCACCTTGTAACTGATCAAAGAGATCATCGATGCGCGGTAGGGGATATCGATTCTTGATGGTAAGCTTGTTAAGCTCACGATAATCGATACACATCCTAAAAGATCCATCCTTCTTCTTAACAAAAAGAACGGGAGCACCCCAAGGTGAAAAGCTAGGATGGATAAAACCTTTGTCAGAGAGCTCCTGAAGCTGCTTAGACAACTCTTGCATCTCAGACGGTGCAAGACGATATGGAGCTCTAGCAATGGGATTTGCACCAGGTACGAGATCAATGCGGAACTCGACTTGGCGTGCTGGAGGTAGACCAGGTAACTCTTCAGGGAAAACTTCAGAATAATCCCGAACGACAGGAATATCTGAAATAGACTTACCCTTGCCTTTATCTTCTGTAACATGTGCTAAGAAAGCCACATAGTTCTTCCGCAGATATTTCCGAGCTTTAAAACCACCAGACGGTTTCTCACCTTGAACCTGTAGGATCTTGCCTGTCGAAAGCGGCACACGAACGATCTTCTCGAAATAAACTACCTCTGCGTGATGCTTGGATAACCAATCCATACCCACAATGACGTCGAAGCTTCCAAGTTGCATTGGCGTGAGGTCAATAGGAAAAATATGGTCGTTAAGGTTTAACTGGCAGTTGTGTAGAACAGAATCAAGAACAATGGGTTTACCACTAGCAACTTCTACTGTCAAAGGTTTTCCTAGTTTCGTTCTAGACACGCGAAGCATTGGCTCAAAAGACAATGACACAAAACTCTTATCGGCACCCGAATCAAAGAGAACAGATGCAGGCTGATTATTAATAAAGAACGTACCGTTCACCACTTCATTGTCTGCTTGTGCCTCTTGAGCGTTCATGTTGAAGACTCGACCTCGAGCCGGAGCCTGATTTTGATTCTGATTCTGATTTTGGTTGGCTAGCCTTGGGCACCGGTTCCTGTAGTGGGTCAGATCCCTACAATTGTAGCACGAACCAGGAGGAAAATGAGGTCGTGCAGCTTGACCTTGTTGCTGAGCAAGAGGCTGAGCAACTTGTTGGGCTTGGTTCTGAACTGCCTGGTTCTGGTTAACAGGAATGCGACAAGTAGCGGCAAGATGACAATATCTTCCGCAGTTGGTGCACTGACGACACTGGAGGTGTGGTGGATGATGGCCGTTACACCTGTTGCACAAAGGTGCATTGCCAAGATAAGGCTTCTTGGCTAGTGGCTGCGCAGGCTGATTTGGTGCAGCTTGGGCCTGTGCAGTAACGGCATAGTTTTGGGAAGCCTTCCGCTTCCTAGACCCTCCAGAATTATTTCCCTTCTTGTTTTGACCTTTCTTGCTATCTCCCTTGTCAGATGCCTGCTTCTTACCCTTGTCACCCTTTTTAAGCAGCTTTCCCTTTCGAACCTGCGACTCAGTCAATGTCGCTGCTAACTCGATCGCCTGACGGAGTGTGGCAGGGTTACTACCAGTAATGATGTCTTGTACTGAGTCAGGTAGGCCGTCGATGTACCTTTCGATAGCCTTGTCGAGTGGGGTAACCATAGTCGGGCAAAGCAGACTCAACTCCTCAAATCTATCAGTATATGCACTGTGCTCGCCACTGTCTTGTTTCAAGTCCTCAAACTCTTTCTCCAACGCTCGCTGTTCATGACGAGGACAGAACTCCCTCATCATAAGGGCCCTAAGTTCAGCCCAAGTTTGTGCTAGAGCAACTTCTACACCACGGTCTCTCATAACCCCATTCCACCATGTGAGAGCCCTCTTCTGAAACACACTCGAAGAAAACTCGACCTTGCGATTGTCAGGACACTGCACGTGGTGAAAAGTATTCTCAATGCTCTCGAACCATTGAAGAAGCCCAGTCGCTCCTTCAGAACCACTAAACTTGAGTGGTTTAGCCGAGTTAAAATCCTTGTATTTGCATGGAGCGTTGTTGTTGTTGTTGGCTTGGAGCCATTGAGCAAAGAGATTTGGGAATTGAGCAGCCATCTGTTGCGCAATGATTTCTGCCAGTTCGGCAGTCGCTATCTGGTTTTCGCGTCGAGGAGGCATTCTAAAAGAGGAAAACATGAAAGGAAACGAGTGAGATGATTGGATGAAGAGAATGAGATGAAACAAAATCAACAGAAGCAAAGATGGTGGTCATTCGTCCGCATTACCAAGCAAACAAACGACTCACAATGACTAATCAAAGTAAATGGGTGAAAAATAATGTATCGCGAAGACATGCTCGCCTATAAGTGAACACTCATCCCAAGAATTCCCAGGTAAGCACAACTGGTCTCGCGTCTGATGAGATATATACGAAGTGCTTGCCTAGACAGAAAACCCAGAATACAGGCATTCACCCTTCCAGTTTGCACGTGTTCACACTATTTAGAACCCAAAACTTTGACGAGATTTTGAAATTTTGAAAGGCACAAGGCCAAAAATCAAACTGGAAGGGTTCAAAACCTTACAACAGAGGGTTCAAAACCTAGTAATCAATCATCCAAAAACAGATGATTGTTTTTCAAAAATCATTTCGGAAAAAATTGGTTTTTGTTTTGATAATCACCTAAGGATAGGTGATGTGCATGTTTTAAGATCTAAACACAAGATAACTTGTGTTAGGGTCCTAGAAAGGTTATAGTCTAGGTCAAAGAATTACTAATAACCTAATTCCCTATAACCATTGGCTCTGATACCAACTCTTCTGTCACACCCCGACCACGTATAACATACAAAACGTGGCGGAAAACGTCGGGGAGTGTTGTAACAGAATTAATTGTTTTATAACCATGGCATACAAAGTTGTATTTTATTTATCAACATAAGAGTTACATTGTCTTAAACAGGAAATAAAGAGTTTATAACATAATTAAACTAAGTCTATCTTCATTTTAAGTCTCTAAGGCACAGGTCCGCCCTAGTGTCACGATCATCATCCTATGGAAAAGCCCCTGAAAACACATGTGAAAATAGGTACGTCAACATAAAAATGCCTGTGAGATACATAGGTTTGTGAAAATAGGATTCATGACTTAAGTTTAAGAAAAAGTTGTTTAGTAAAAGTCAGTCATGAACCTTGTAAATTGTTTTGTTTAGTAAGTTATTTAAAAAGCGATAAGATCAAATGATATATATATAAGTAAAAGAATAATGTATGGTTAAATGTATAACCAAGTAAAATGAGTTGTATAAAGTAAATTGTTTGTAAACCAAAGTCTTGTGAAAATCGTGTTACTTGTGTAAAATGTATAAGTCTAAATTGAATTATTTAAATAACGCTATGATATGTATTATAATACAAACACTTATATATAGGAAGTACTAGCGGCGTATCCACCATGCTTGTATCATATTACTCACATCTCTTTACTTAAGTCACTTAAACAAACCACCAATGTAATAAGTCTATGTTTAAACCAATTGTCAAAAAGTCCTTGTATAAACCATGTCAAATGTTAAGAAGTCCAAAAGTAGTCAAGTAATGTGTAACAAATGTTATGTATTGTAAGTAAAGTATTGTCACATAAACCAAATGTAGAAATGTACAAAACAAAGTATTTTGAATATATCAAAAAGTTATGTTTTGCAAAGTAATGCATGTTACATTGATACAAACATTTATGTGGTAAGTTAACGCATACATTCAAGCCTTGAGACAGTCGGATAACCCTTTCAGTCAAGGTTATCAAAAGAAATGTTTTCGGATTCAGTCATTCCTTACATCCAAACAAACCCGGGATGTCAGGAATGGGATTTGTCAAGTCCTATGGTACCAGTACTTACTACCGAGCGGCGTAGCTAATGTTAATGAACGTATAATAGTCTCGTTTGTGCAAACCAAATGTCATAGCAAAAGTGAACATGTTATATGAAAACAATGTACTAAGTATGCTAAGTTAACATACAAAGCAGAAAGTCATGTAAATCAATGTGCTAGCATGCTATCAGTCAACATACATAGCAGAAATGTAAAGTAAAACAATGTACTAAGTATGCACACAATGGACATACATAGCATGAAATGTAATGTAAAACGATGTACTAAATACGCACACAATGGGCATACATAGCATGAAATGTAATGAAATCATGTACTATAATGTACTAACAAACATAGCAGGTATATGATGTGAAAACAGGAAAGCACGAAAGTAACAAGTAGGCACATGTGTTCCACCCCAAAACAGTTTGAAAACAGTAAAAGAGGGGTTCTATGTACTCACTTGAGATTGCTCAGAAGTCCTAAGATAACCACCAAGCAATGCTAGAGATCACGGAATCAAACGACACCTAGTATAGGTAACTATGTTAATAAACCGGACCTAAATCGGAAGATTTAGATAGAATGAGGGTTCGTAAACCAAACGAGTATGGAGACTCGTGTCATATGGTTTAACAAAGCCTACATACCAAATGAAACCTAACCTAAGTGTTTACGACCCATTACGACCCGTTTAGGTAGCTTATGCTACTTTAACGCGTCGTTCGCGTGAAACGCGTTCGGACCGCCTAACTAGTCCTATGACAAGTAACATATGCCTTAACATGTCTAATATTGTTTTCAAATCAGTTTAGATGTCAAAAGTTATATTACATATGCTTAAAATGAATTTTGGCATCAAAGGGGTATTTTGGTAATTTACCTAAAGCATATAAACTACCTATCATACAACTACTTAAATGAAGCGACCATAAGGTATAACCTCGGAAGGTTATTCCCTATATACTATGGTCACCTAATGTGTTTGGTAGGATCCTAATGATCGACCAAATGGGTCGGGTTCGAAGGTATAAGCGATTTATTAAATCGCTTACCCTTACGACCCTAGACAACGTGGTAATCTGTAGGCATAGTCACAAGGGACTATAACCATCGTGATTACAATCACGTTGCGAAGTTCAAACGAACTTCGCATTGACCATAAACTGGTCAATGCAGAAAGTCAAACAAAGTTTTCAACTTAGAGCACATTAGATCAGATTCTTGTGAGGAAAAATGAAGGGTGGAGGTGGGTATTTATAGTTTTCGGTCCACCGTTAGGATCATTTCTTGGAGAAGAGGGAATGATCACATCCCTACACTTGTTGGAAAGTTATGGTAGCTGATTTTGGCCACCATAAGAGATTAACATGTGGCACTTGACCTTTGGAGAGTGTTAGGGGCTGTTAACATGTGTTTAAAATGGCCTTTGCTGATCAGAAAAGGCCTAGCGTGACGCCAAGGGGGCTAGGTGTCACGCTAGGGTCCCCCTGATCAGCAAACACTTTCTAATGTTCACCTTTCAGTCCCCGTTGCGTATTAAGGCCATTTCCGACATGTTTAAGGCTCGTTAAATCATTTTCAAGGCTCCACAAGGATGCCTAAACATTGTGGGCATGAAACATGCTCAAAAATATGCCGGATGTCAGTTCGTTTGGTCGTACGATCGCGATGTTCGCTTAATTACGACGGAATGCGCATAAGCGCGAAAAATGATCCAAATTGCGCGACGAATGGATTTTTCTGATGCCAAACACTAAAATAAAATATTTTAGTGCTTACGTAAATTTTTGGATGTCCGGAGGTATTCAGAACGTAAGTTATGCGCGAAAATGCAAACTTGTGCACTTTTTGACGCTTTTAGTCCCCGAATGTCCCAAAAGTTTATTTTAGCACACCGAACACCTCAAAGCCTATTTCTAAGCTATGTAAAGGATATTTAAGGTGTGTTTAACTTATGGTCATGTTCCGGAATGTTCGTTACAGTTCAAATTGGCATACTTTCGCAGTTTGTCAAGTTTAGTCCCTGTAAGCGAATTTACTTGTTTTTGCCATACCAAAGCCTTCAAAACTTATTTCTAAGTTATGTAAAGGTTATTTAAGGTATGTAAAGTATATGTTGATGTTCCGGAGTATTTGTCGCATTAAACTGATTACGTTTACGCACCAGTTTGCGTATAACTCTCCAGAAAGCGATGTAGAGTTTGAAATTGAATAAAAGTCAAAACATGAAAAATGTAAAACACAACCAAACAAACATTGGGATCAAATAATATTGTTTTATTGATAATTGAACTGTTCATAATGATTACAAACACAGATGTTACAGGTTATGTGGGTTTTGAGGGTGTTGAGGGTTTCAGATTTGGTGGAAATGGTAGTGTGAATGCAGCGGTTGGTGGTGGTGGTTTGATGGCAATTGTTGGTATTGGTGAGGCAGCAACGGGTGACGGGGCGATCGGTGGCAATCGAGTTTGATTCTTGAGGAAGTTAATCATCTCTACAATCATTGACACGATTCGATCTAATGACACGTTCAAATCTTGAGCGTCCATAAGAGTCAATTAAAACCACTCTAATACCAAATGTTATGTACCCCAAGGTCCCACGATGGTTGCACCGGGTGTGTACGATTATCCTATGGAAGCCCAAAATGCTTTTGACCCGTTTGCTTATCGGAGTCCACCGACTAGGTTTGATAAGGATCTCGAGACGTCTGAATATGCCACACGATAATATTCCATCGGAGATGTTGGAAATCACACTAGCACGAAAACGGGAGATCGCCAAAAAATATAAATGGCCATGTAGTTTCTAGATATTTTATTTTTTATTTGTTTAGTAGGTTTAATTTTATGTAATGTTTTTTTTTAAATTTTTTTGGTTAATGTAATTTTAGTTAGTTTTATTTAATGTAATGTTTTTTAAGTAATTTTAGTTAGTTTTTTTTAATTTAATGTACTTTTATTTTGTTAAAAATATGTTTTATTTATTATTTAATTAAAAGTTTATAAAAAGGGGGAAAAATAGTTTTCCCCCACCTCAAGAGGGGTGCACCCCTTATGTTTTTGGGCAAGACGAGAGTTAGAGAGGGAAAATGACATAGCAATTTATGATTGGGTTAAAGAAAATTCCTCCCCACCTCATGAAGGGTGCACCCCTTTTATGTTTAATTTATTATTTAATTAGTTTATAAAAAAAGGGAAAAAAATAGTCTTCCCCCACCTTATGAGGGGTGCACCCCTTATGTTTTTTGGGCAAGGGGAGAGTTAGAGAGGGGAAATGACATAGCAATATATGATTGGGTTAAAGAAAATTCCTCCCCACCTTATGAAGGGTGTACCCCTTTCACCCTTACTCTTAGGCTGGAGGGTGTGGGAGGGGCTTTATCAACGCCACGTCACATAGGGGCTTTAAGGCCTCTCCCCTTAACTTTAAGGGTGTGGGATAAAGCCCCCTCAAGCTATAGCGCCCTCCATTTAACCAATCCTTCATCGATAAATCCCTTCAGTCTTCGTTACCATCTTGGCGAAACCACCATGGTGCCCCCTCCTTGAAGGCGGCAGTGTGGGTGGTGGAGCCCTCCAGGCGCTATGGGAGGTGTGGTGGCCACGGTGACGCCCCCACACCCTACGGCCTTAGTAATTAAGCTGACAAAGTCAACGGAGTGCATGGCTTCACTTGAGGGTTGTACTCTCTAAAGGGAAAGTGGTATCCCACCAAACTCTAATAACTTTCTAAACTAGATACACAATATTCACAAGTTAAGGGGGGATTTATGTATCAACAACACAACATCAAGGACTTCCAACTCAATCAAGAATTCAAGGCGCATCCCAATTTGGAAACTACTTCAGGCTCGTGGTTAACATACGAATGAATACCAAATTCCATCCACACACCACATAACAACACATATCATCGTCTCTCTCAACTTCTTCTCTTTTCTTGAAACTTCTACCACATCCATGGCTTCTCTCGTTACAAACGGAGTTCTTCCGAGCTTTTCTTCACAACCCATTTCAGAAAACCCCAAAATCTCAAAAGGGTCACCTTCAAGTTTCGATTTTTCATACAAATCTGTTCAATCGAAGCCCCGAAGCTCCAGGTTCTTGAAGCTCAGAGCAGAGGCAAAAACCGTTCAATCGGACACAATCACTGAAGGTAATTCATCCTCATCTTCAAACGATGATGACCCACTTCAGAAATTTCTTAAAAGAGATTACAAATGGGGGTTTAATCAAGAAATTGATTCGTTTACGATCCCCAAAGGGCTTTCGGAAGAAACAATTAGGTTAATTTCTTCAAGGAAAAATGAACCTGATTGGATGCTTGAGTTTAGGTTAAATTCTTATCATAAGTTTTGTCAGATGACTGAGCCCAAATGGTCTGATAACGATTACCCTAAAATTAATTTTCAAGATATTTGTTATTATTCTGAACCTAAAAAGAAACCAACTTTGAATAGTCTTGATGAAGCTGATCCTGAACTCATTAAGTATTTTGATAAGTTGGGGATTCCTTTGAATGAAAAGAAAAGGTTGGCTAATGTTGCTGTAGATGCTGTTCTTGATAGTGTTTCTATTGCCACTACTCATAGGAAGACTTTAGAGAAATCGGGTGTGATTTTTTGTTCGATTTCGGAGGCGATTAAGGAGTATCCGGATTTGGTTAGGAAGTATTTGGGGAAAGTTGTTTCGACTGATGATAACTACTATGCTGCTTTGAATTCGGCTGTGTTTAGTGATGGGTCTTTTGTGTATATACCAAAAGACACAAAGTGCCCGATGCAGATTTCGACTTATTTTAGGATTAACGCGATGGAAACGGGCCAGTTCGAGAGGACTCTTATAGTGGCTGATGATAGAAGCTTTGTTGAGTATTTAGAGGGGTGTACGGCCCCGTCTTATGACACGAATCAGCTTCATGCTGCTGTGGTGGAACTTCATTGTAACGAGGGGGCTGAGATCAAGTACTCGACGGTGCAGAACTGGTATGCTGGGGATGAAAATGGACGAGGTGGGATTTATAATTTTGTGACGAAGCGGGGTCTCTGTGCGGGTCGAAAATCCAAGATTTCTTGGACCCAAGTGGAAACGGGGTCTGCGATTACTTGGAAGTACCCGAGTGTTGTGTTGGAGGGTGATGATTCGGTTGGTGAGTTTTATTCGGTTGCGTTGACTAATAACTATCAGCAAGCGGATACGGGTACAAAGATGATTCATAAGGGGAAGAATACAAAAAGTAGGATTATTTCAAAGGGAATTTCGGCTGGAAATTCGAGAAATTGTTATAGGGGTCTTGTTCAGGTTCAATCCCGAGCGGAGAATGCTAGAAACTCATCTCAATGTGATTCGATGCTTATTGGTGACAAGGCGGCTGCTAATACCTACCCTTATATTCAGGTATTTAACTTAAATTTTATGCTCTAGCATGTTTCTTGATTTTATGATATTAAGAGTTAGTCTGTGTTTTGGCCCCGCTTGCGGTCTGCTCATATAATGTAATATATGTGTGGGCGCTCGGGGGGGCAAAAGCAAAAGTGCACTAATTTTTAACGTTATTTTACTAATTTCGTGAAAATAACGTTAAAAAGAGGGGATCGTTAATCAGGCATCATGTGGTGGCGTTGATAGCCGAAAGACAAGGGGGTACATGCACCAATTGGCGTTTGTCTCAATTGCTGAGTGTTATGTGCCTTATGTCCAAGGCTTGATGCAAAACCACAATCGAGCCGGGGGTCTCATTGGAAGCAGCCTCTCTATTCCTACGGGGTAGAGGTAAGGCTGTCTACATCCCACCCTCCTCAGACCCTACCTTAGCTTTGCTATAGGTGGGATATACTGAGTACGATGATGATGATGATGATGAAGAGTTAGTCTGTGTTTGAGTAACCTGCTTCTGCTGTATGCTCGTTTAGTGGTCAAATATATACTTTTTGAATAATGAGTAATTAGTTTCATACTAGCTGCAACAAAACTAATAATTAAAGGGTATAATACCAGAAGAAAACTATATTTAATTTAAGTTATTATATCAAGCACTCCAAAGCTCCTGCTGCAAACCATATTCATTATTTTCAGTCATCAGATCACAATTGTGTGGCTGTAACAAAACTTTTGGGGTGGCAGTTTTTACTTTTGACCCAGTTACTTTTAAATGGGTTGATTATGACTGTGTTTTATGATTATCTCAAACGGGTGTTGTGGAAACACGTCTAAGAACTTGAATATTGCCCGCAGTACATTTTTGGGCATACAACCTCCAAATTTGTTTTGTACAAAGAAGAAAAAATACATGTAATAATAATGCTTTTGTAATCATAACCAGCATGTTAATTATGTATAAAAAGGTTTTTAAGAAAATGGAACAAAAATTGTTTACGTATCAACCCAATCTGACCCGTACTAAAAAAATGACCTCTTTCAACTTGACCATCTTGCCACCTCTTCACAAAAAGCTCATGCTTACATGAATGTGTTTTTTTTATTTTCAATAATATATAAACATGACCTATAAAGTGCATATGTTATATTAGTGCCTAACATTTTTGACATTTGAGAGTTACTTTAAATAAGTTACCATCCAAACTAGCAATTTTTATACAAAATCATACAGCTCCCCATAAAACCAAGCGTATTAATTCTAGTCACATCAAGCTATTACCTCACAGCAGCTGTAACAATATACCATTTCGATTAATTTCCATCAAGCAATAGCCTACCCCCCCCCCCCCCCCCCCCCCACACACACACACACATATATATCTGTGTGACAAAACAGGTAGGTTAGACAGGTTGCGTAACTGGTCTAAACAGGGTACGTTTTTAGTTGGGGCTGGGTTGGGTTAACCCGCTAGCACTACTCTGTTCTTTTGTTAAAATTTATTAACTGCTTTATTAAATGCTCTCTTCATTCCAAAGTTATTGTCCTCCTTGACCTTACTATTGTAATCTGTCCTGAATTAATTGTCCACCTTTACAAAAGACTAGGTATAATTGATTAAGGTTCCCATATTACCCCTAATTACAATTACTATCACAAAGCTCAAAGAAGGCATTTCATAATTGGTCAAAGGGTAAAACTGTCATTTTGCCAAGTAAAAGTCGTAATAATTATGCATTTACGCATTTCTTAAACTTTTTGTTTTTGTCTGATGGACAATTTATCTTGCGCTTTATGCATGTTCATTAGTACCTTGGATCACAAAAGATCACGAGCATAATTGTAATTAGCCTTTCAAATCGGACCCCATATTTAACTTTATAAATATATTATACATCTGAGATAATGATCATTGTTTACCATTTTTTCTGTAAAAACAGGCCAAGAACCCGTCTGCTCGTATAGAACACGAAGCAAGCACTTCCAAAATCGGGGAAGACCAACTGTTTTACTTTCAACAAAGAGGGATCGATTATGAGAGAGCCATGGCTGCCATGATTTCCGGGTTTTGCAGGGACGTGTTTAACGAGCTTCCTGATGAATTTGGTGCTGAAGTTAACCAATTAATGAGCTTGAAGCTTGAAAACTCGGTTGGTTAAGAATTGAATCATGCAAAAGTGTCCATCTTTGATCTGCTTTTAGCTTCTTGTGTGTGTATAAATGAATCAGGTCAAATACATATATAAACATATATGTAAACCTTATAAGGACACTGCAGACTGTTTTCATATATTGTAGTGGTAGTCACTGTAAGCTTGTTTTTATGACTACTGTAATAAGATCTGTTAAATCTTTTACATTTACATTTTACATCCGTATTTACTTTCGGGTCGGGTCACATAAATAATGATAATTGGTCGTTGCATTTGATAAAACTACGAGATACATTGAGGTCTTTGAGGTAAACATGACCACGAGGTAAAACAGAATATGAACACTAAAATAATGTTATATGATGTGTTATGATAATATAAAATTGTCATAAGTTTGGGAGCTTTGCATGTTGTACATGAAGCTTGAAAAGTAGTAAAATGGGTGAAATTGCATGATTTATGTGACTTACATGAAATCTGCACTAACATGGATATAAGTACCATTTTATTCAGTAAATAAAATGTATTATGTTAAAATATCAAGTCGTGACGATTTGGGATGATTATGGTAGAGTTCGGTACAAGACTATGCGTTTAAAACGGTAAAAATCGGCTTTTAAAGTGATTTTAGCAAAACTATTTTAGATCAGGCCGTAAACCGATATTTTTATGATAAATACAAGTATTTTAACTTATATTAAGTACCCTTGGTGTTTGGCTAGTCATACGTGACTTCCGACGCCCGAAAACGTTACCGAAATGTTAAAATACGCATATTTCAACGTACGTGAAAACGGGTTGTTCAAGGATGAACATTGGTGTTATAATATGATATGTGGATATGAGTATGTGTAATATGATATGCTAAGTGTTGACATGATAATTGAAGTTAAGACCATACATGTACACACTTGTACGATTAAAACGGTAATTTCGTTAAATGTCACGTTAAGTATATATCTTATTTGTCGAGCATGAAAATAATACATAGGTTAACTTGATGAGTTATTTTGTGTATAAATGCTTTAAAAATGATAAATATGTAAGTTGATGAGATATGTGAATTACGAAATTCGATGAAGATGTTCATGTTTATGTAAATATATTACGAAGCGTAAATCGTAGATATATTGTACGTAAACGGACGTGATAACGGATATAACATAATGAGGGTCACCAATAAAATCGTTCAAGTCGTGGATATCTTAAAACATATATATATGAACACATATATAAATACGCCAACATAATAAAAAATAAAGACTTTTCGAAAAAAATCTCAAAGTTGTGTGAAAATTCTAAGTATTCGAGAAACTTAGTTATTTGTAGAATAATTGGCTATTAAATCATTCCTACTTAAATTAGGACGTGTAGACCAATTTGAGGGACTGCGCTAATATAAAAACGCACCCAAAGGTGAGTGTCACTAACCGCTCTTTTTAACGTTTTGGGGGAAGAACACACCTTAAAAGAATAATTATAAGTTTTTGTATAAAATATGCCTTTGAATAAATTATAAATATATTTTCGTGAAAAATATGATTTGGAAATGATATATTATGTTTTTGAGGAAAAAACATGTTTTGGAGGTTTAAATGAATATATAATTGTTTCGTGAAGAAATGGGGAGGATGATGGTGTTTGAATAACACCAAATATTAAATTTATCATTTTAGTAGATTATATATATATATATATATATATATTGTTCATGAGGCTGGCACATTGAGTGACCCATTATGTGGCACTTGGCGCAAACTCGGCCGTTTTAATCATTAATATTGCATGCGTGGAATTGTTGATAGATCTATCGGGTTGATCACCCCGTCGTGACCGGTAGCCCCGTGTCAAGTCAAGCGACGAATTTATATTCTGATCAGTGTCTAGCTTGGTTATATCCTCACTGTTGATATATAGTTAGTAATGTCTTGCAAACTTACGAATCTGAACATTTGGTGCTAGCAATTTAATATATAAACCTTGGGAAGATGATCTGTATCGGAGGTTTTCAGAAAATGCTCACAATAGCTGACCCTCGGATTTTGATGAAGGAAATAAAATTTACTTTCTTAATTATATATGAATGTTTTGTTATAAAAGTTCATAGTAAGAAAGTTTTCCTTAAACAATTTGTTACAAATTTGAATATGTAAACTCATATTTCTTTGTGTTGACACTTGATTTTCACGTATTCTTCATGTACTTGAGTTCGGCTTCGGGATTTTGGCATATCTTTGTAGGAATTAGGTTCACCATTTATAAAATATAATTACAAAATATATAATAACGAGACTCTCGTTATTCGTAGGAAATATTATAGTACAATACCGGTTGCAATAACTAAATAAAAAGAATATAAAAATATAATTATATATACCAATCTTGATTCAAGCCGCATCTCTGGTGGGTCCTTCACGCGCACTTGATAGCATCCTAGACTCGAGTATTCATCATCTTGAGTCTTGAAAAATACTCCTTGACTACAACATAGAGCACACTAAAACGTTGACGATTTTGGTTGAGGCACGTGTTCAACACGCTTCCCTTAAAACAGATTTCGCGCCTCTACTAAAGACGACGTGTCTGTCTCCCAGGGTACAACAGCCGAAGCAGTCTGTACTGTCGGAAATGGCCACGCGCCCGAGGTTACACCGAATAGAATTATAGTGTTTGAACTTGTGGAAAAATAATGATACGAAGGTGATGTAATCGAGTAGAGAAAATTCATCTCTCTATAATTCCCAACATATGGATGTTCAAGTCTTCACCACTTCTCCAAGAATTCTTCATACATATTATTTTTCTCTTGTAGTTTTCTCATCATTTCAATGAGTCACATAGCTTACCATTTTTTTTACAAGAGTTGTTTGTAGTGAAGAGTTTCTTGGTGATTTTATTAGAGACATAAAACTCTCATAAAAGTTTCACTTAATTAGTGATTTAATTAGAGACATAAACTCTAATAAAAGCTAATCAAGTGACATAAAACTCTACTCAAGAGTTTCACATATGGAGTTTAATTAGTAATTATAATTTCATTCAATTAAAATTAACTAAATATCCATTCACTAATTTTCCCAACAATCCACCACATGAATGGAGATCGTTCAAAACACTTAAAATTTCCAATGTAACCTCGACAGTTGAGTTTTGCATACGATAGGCAGGTGTTACCCTTTGAACCTTCGCTCATGAAATGCACTTAGCCCACTAGCTCTGAGTAGATCTCGATGTCTTTGAACTCGTCTGCCGTTTGTGTAGACGACAATACACTTCACACAAGACTCTCCCTAGCCGGGTCATCTCCTCATAGTCGTGTCCAATAATGGTCGTGGAACACTTTCCTGGTTCTGCGAGAGCTCTAGGAATTGTGCCCCCAATTCCATTCGAAGCGACCCCACTTCTCTCTAACATAGGTGATTCTCCTTAGATCATTAAAAGCATTGTGGTTATCGTGATTTATCCAAATCATTTACCACATATTATGCTTAGCCTCACTCCTTATCACTGAATATCATAGGAATACACTAAGACGTATTTAAACACCCTTTTATACTTTGGGGGTATGTATAACCATATATACTAGCTTATGCATATCATTTATGCCCCCACAGTGACCACCTTTAGGCATATGAGTTAGTTGTCCTATTGAACTTAGATCTTGGGATCTCCAGTCAACTAAGTTAGGTGTCCTTCACATACCCTTTTTCCATGGGCTTCAGTCTCATTCCACAACATGATCTCTAATAAACCCTCAGGTTGTTGGATCCATAACATTAACAAATAACTTTGCGTATTTGAGATCAGTTGTCATGATGTGTTCTTAACTCGTAAGTTAATTTTGCCTATTGTCAACTTCTAAGACTATAACCTCAGTGGTCATCGGAATCTGGTTATAATATATGTCTTTGTAAGATACGCTTATCATTTAAGGCAAACACATCTCCATTATGTACTGCGACCTTTGTGTCCTCCACATAGTCGTTTGTTTGCAATGTTAGATTGGATTACAAAATCCTTATTGCCAAACTTTTATGATACAAATACAAGACAACCCCACATTTAAGTGTTATAGGATATCATCAAGATGGGGTAATGAAAACCATTTCTACATACCCTTATAGGGTTGTTTCTAAATGGATCCTCCCCCCACATTTCTTGCCATTTGATCAACATTTCTGTAACTTCAATTATGATGACATTTATACACATATGATTGAACAAGATCAACCTCATTGTGTGAATTCAACTCATATTGCATTCCGAGTTGACCAAAGCAACACATGCCATTGTCATAAGTTTGTCACCAACTTAAAATAATTCTAATTTAACATCTAGAATAAGCTTAGACAATGAGTTCTCCTCATTAGCTTTTCGAACAAACTCTTAAAAAGTTACATGTCTTTTCCTTATAATGAATGAAAATTTTCCCTCAACTTTGTCTATACACAAATTCTTTTTGTGTTCATACACCTTTGAATGTTTAGAGTTAATTAGTCTCCATCAAGACCCATAATTAACCAAGTACTAGTCTAGGATGCTTTAGACTACAATACTTTAGCATGTGAACAGAAGATGCATCATTCTGATTCTTCACAGTGTGACACCTGTGTCACTTCAACCATCATACAAATACCGAACCAATGAAATATTGTGTTTCATACTTGTGATTTGTATAAATATGTGCATCGTTTGCACATATCAATTCTTGATCGATTTCGAGCTTTAAATTGCTTTCGGGGAAGTTATACGCGAACTGGTGCGTAAACGTTATCAGTTTAACGCGACAAACACTCTGGGACAGCAATATAAGCTTAACATACCTTAAATAACCTTTACATAACTTAGAAATAAGTTTTGGAAGGTTCGGTATGCTGAAATCAAGTTTAATCACTCATAGGGACTATTTGCGTCAAACTGCAAAAGTCTGCCGTTTCGTAAGGCAACGTACAGTCCGGAATATGATCATAATCTAAACATACCATATGTAACCTAAACATAGCTTAGAAATAAGCTTTGATAGGTTCGGTGTGCGAAAACATGCTTATTTGATCTTACAGGGACTAAAAGTGTCAAAAACGGCGTAAGTTTGCATTTTCGCGCATATCTTACGTTCTGACCACATTTGGACATCCAAAATTTTTGTACACACTAAAATATTTTTATTTTAGTGATCGGAATGCAAAAATATCATTCATCGCTTATTTGGTTCGTTTTCGCGTCCGTTTGAGCAAACTGTTGCAACTTCAGGGACTTTTCTTGCAATTTTCTTGTGTGGAGGCCAAGTCTAAGTGTTCTCCAAGTTCACAAATCAATTCCTAACACATGTATGGCTGAGATCTTTGCGTTTTGCCCACACAAACAAGTGTCATGATCTTGTGATTTCATGGCAACTATAAATAGCTTGGTCCATCAACTCAATTCCTTGCTCATTCTTCTCATTCTCCTTTCTCATCTGCTTTGGAGAGCTTCCTAATCTGATTGGAGGTTTATCCTTAGTAGAAAAGATAGCAAGGACCCTTAGTGAGCATTCTTTCATTCTTTTATTACTTACTAGTTTAAAAAGTCAAACAGTGTTTGACTTTCAGTTTGACCAGTCAATGGTCAACGCAAAAGTTCGGTTGAACTTTGTAACGTGATTGTAATCACGATGGTTATAATCCTTAGCGATTATACCCACTGATTTCCACGTTAACAAGGTGTAGTGACGAGTCAAGTTTCGGTAAAAATGCGTTTTAGCACGCATTTTGCAACGGAACTATTTTCGAGTATCAAAACCCATTGTTTTGATACTAAATCAGTTTTCTAAGTAGGTTAAACATGTTTTGACATGTTTAACTCGTCACTATTAGTTTAGTGCTTGTTTAGGGTCGTAAGTTAAGCGGTCTAAACAACCGCTTAGACTTTCGAACCCGACCCGTTTGGTCGATCATTAGGATCTGACCAAGCTTGCTTAGTGATCATAGTTGCATAGGGAATAACCCCTGAGGTTATACCTTATGATCACATAGGATTTGTTAGCTATTCGTTAATTGGTTTACATGCCCATAGGAAATGACCAAAATGCCCTTTTGAAGCATAAATCCATAATGTGTATATGTGAACATATTTTTGACATTTAATCTGATTTAGTAACATGTTTAGGTATAATTGGGCATGTAAGACTTAACATAGCACATAGTTAACCATCCGAACATAGATTTGCGCAACCGACGCGTTATAGTAGCTTATGCTACCATAATGGGTCGAAACGGGTCAAGAGCACTTAGGTAGACTTCCAAATCAGAATGTTAGCTCTATTAAATCATACCATATGAGTTCAATTACTCATTTGATTTATAGAACATCATTCTATCCTATCTCCCGATTTAGGATCCGATTATTAACATAGTTACCTACATTAGGTGCCGGTTGATTTCGTACTCCCTCTAGCTTTGCTTGGTTGTTGTTCAAGACTTCTAAGCACCCTCAAGTGAGTACATAGTCCCCTCTTTTACTGTTTTCAATGTTTTGGGGTGAAGCATGTGTACCTATTTGTTATGTTCACGATTTCAAAGTATAATTCATTATACATATTAGTACTTATCTTTTGACAAACCGACTGATTATTTATGGTTTAAACTCTAATTTTTCCAAAGAGTATAAAATTAATTGTTGGATAGTACTTATTTTGTTCACCAGGCCGATTGGTAGTATGATATAGCGCTATAGGATTTGACACCCCATTCCTGTTGTCATGGAATGTCTGAAACCAATTTGTTTCTCCATCCAAATAGGGATGACCTTTGTGGTATCCCTATAGTCTCAAAGGTGTATTTTGATGCACTAGGTCTGATTGAATTCTTAAATCACATTTTATTGTATATTTTATTATACTCCCAAAAGTATAGTTTGATATACTCTCATGTGTGATATTGTACAAAACAACATATATTTTGTTAACTACCAAAACATATTTTAAATATGTTATTTATTCAACCAAAACATAGTTTAATATGTTATTCATAAATCCAAAGTATACTTTTGATATACTATCAAAAACGATTATTTTGACAACCAAAGTATATTTAATATACTATCTGTTTAACGATTTTGGAACCGAAATATATTTTTATATATTGCCTAATCGACTTTCTTAAAAAAACCAAAGTAAATTTTTATATATACTACAAACCTTTTTTATCAAAACATTATTTTACAAACTTATTTTACTTAAGTATTTATTTATACATCTTTCTTTTATAATCTAATTTCTTATCACTTGTTTATAAAAGAAAACATTTATTAAGGATTCATGACCATTTTGTTAAAACATTCTTTTAAACTAATAAGTCATGAATCCTGCATAAACAAAACCTATGTATCTCACAGGCATTTTTATGCTGACGTACCTATTTTTACACATGTTTCAGGTACTGCTTTGTGATGATTGTTGATACATGCTATACATAGGATGGACTCGTGCCTTAGCGACTTTAAAACTTGAAAGATAATAATTGTATTTATTTGATTTGTAATAAACAATGAGTTCAATAGTTTAATAAAACGAAATTATTTAATCCATGGTTGTTAAACAATGATTCTGTTACAACACTCCCCGACGTTTCCGCCACGTTTTGTTGTTTTACGTGGTCGGGGTGTGACAGAAAAGTTGGTATCAGAGCCAATGGTTATAGGGAATTAGGTTATTAGTAATGCTTTGACCTAGACTATAACCTTCCCAGGACCATAACACAAGTTATCTTGTGTTTAGTTTTAAAAACAATACTGTCACTTATCCTTAGGTGACGACCACAATAAGAACACAAAATCCGAATTCGCTTTGAAAATCAATCATCTGTTCTAGGATGATTTATTGTAAGGTTTTGAACCTTCAAAATTTTCAAATCTCGTCAAAGTTTGGGTCTAAATAATGTGAACACGTGCAAACTGGAAGAGTGAATGCCTGTACCCTGAGTTTTCTGTCTAAGGCTAGAGTGTTCGTACAAATCCGCAGTATCGGACCAGTCACTCTTACCTGGGAACTCTTGGGGTGAGTGTTCACTTATAGGCGAGCATGTCTTCGGCGATACATTATGTTGATCCATTTACTTTGATTAGTCACTGCGTGTCGTTTGTTTGTTCGAGGTAACGAACAAATGAGCGCCTTCCTTATGTTTTGTCGATGTTTTCAATACCTCTTTTGTTTTCAATCATCGACCTCACTCGTTTCCCATGTTCCCTTTAGTCAATGCCTCCTCGACGTGATGCTCAAACTTTTACTGCTGAGGAAGTCGCAGCCCTTGTTGCTCAACAAATGGCTGCAGTGCTTCCAGGCGTAGTAACTCAGATTCATGAGTTATATAATAACAACACCCAGTGTAATTTCAAGACCTTCAACTCTGCCAAACCTTCGAAGTTTTCTGGATCTCAAGGAGCAACCGCGCTCCTGCAATGGTTCGAAACTTTGGAGAGCACATTCAGGCACGTGCAATGCCCGAATGAGCGTAAGGTTGAGTTTGCATCCAGTGCGTTCGAGAAGCGTGCTCTTACATGGTGGAACGGTGTGATGCGTGATAGAGGTGCCGATGTGGCAATGGCACAAACCTGGGAAGAGCTTCGGGCTCTAATGATGAAGGAATTCTGTCGTCGTCATGAGCTCAGGGCTTTGGAACGGGAGTTTGACGATCTTAAACAAGACAGCGGTGAACATCGAGCCTATACTGACCGTTATGAGGAATTGAGCCTGTTATGTCCTGCCATGATCACGCCTGTGGAAAAGGAGATTGAAAAGTACATTGATGGTCTTCCTGATTTTGTTCAGGATATCGTTACTTGCAGCCACCCTACTACTGTCAGACAGTCCATTGAATTGTCTGCCACCTTGACTGAATCCCATATCAGGAAAGGTAAGCTTTTTTCAAAAGGGCGACCCAAGACCATCTAACAAGGCTGCTCAAGTTGAACCAAAGGAAAAACAGGTCGAGGTATCCAAGAAGAAGAAGCGTAAGGCTTCTCAAAACTGCGCCATAACTGCTCAGAATGATCAGGTTGCACCAAACCAACCAGCACAACCTCGTAAGAGGAAAAATTATGTTGGTACAGCACCTTTGTGCAACAAATGCAACCGTCATCATCTGGAGCAGGAGCAGTGTCACAAATGTACCCACTGTGGAAGATTGGGACATTTGGTCGATACTTGTCGTTATGCAAATCCTGCTGCTGTTCAAGCACGGTTCCCACCTGGGTCGTGTTATAACTGTGGTGACCTTACTCACTACAGAAACAATTGCCCAAGACTTGTTAACGCAAATCCAGCGCGTGGACGAGTGTTTAACATAAATGAGGCGAACGTGGACAACAATGCAGCAGTGAACAATTAGTCTTTTGTATTTCTTTGTCTGTTATCTTTTGACGTTGGAATAATTCAGTTGTTATATAAATAAAATTTGATGTTTCAATTTTATTTTACAAAACTGATATGATTGTGTGAATGTTTGATCCAACCCTTCGATGCCGACACAAAGACAAACTACTCGTGTGGTTCTGTCATTTTATGATCACTTGTGATCTCCCCGAAAATCTTAAATACACGTTTCTTTTTAAGAAACAAAGACAAATCTCTATTAAGGTCTTCCTATCTTCATAGTCAGGTTCTTGAAAATATTTAAAGTGCCAAACGAAATTCATGGATTGAATTCCTAGTGTGCTTTGAATACTCGTGTGCTCAATTAACAAGAAAATTAACAAAATGAAGATCAAGATAAACAATTATGTGCTTTCTTATATATTCCATAATTTTATGTGATTTATCCAAATCCTTATAGAATCTTCCATATTTCAATATGAGAGATTCATAGTAGGATATCAAAAGGTACTATCTTAAATCCTTAATGGACTTCTACGTCATAGTTAAGTCCCTTGGATTATAAAGTACTATTATATAATTGGACCCCTTGAGTGGTCTGGTCAAACAGGTTGATTTGAAAATCTGGTTAGAAATATCATGTGATGATATAATTGAAAAGATCCCTTAAGTGATCAATTTAAAGAGATCGTACGACGATCTAGTTAAGAAGATCATGTGTTGATCTAATTAAAAAGATTGTTCGTTGATCTACTTAAAAAGATCCTTTGGTGGCCTAGTCAAACCGCTTCATGTTTATTCGATTGATTTTTCCCCTACACATTATGAAATGAACTGTGCGGACTGTGCAAGGAATTACGTAATTATGAATGCATACATAATTATGGGATTCAGTGCACAGAAACCACAGCAAGTTTTGTCATGTGTTAAGACCTATAGTGATGAGAATAACGAAACGAGAACAATGTAGAAAGGAGCATGGTGGATATGCCGCTGGTACTTCCTATATATAAGTGTTCCTTATTACATTGCGAATGTAGCGTTATTTAAGTTACTAGAAGTCCTGGACCTTGACCAATGTTGTGTTATCTTACACACTCCGACACTGATTTCAAGCACACACAAGTTTCCTATGATAGTCTTCATATGAAACGTTCTTCTGTCCCTAGTTCGAAACTCCATGTTTTGTTACTACAAGAACTTCACGTTGATAGTTGACAATTTCGCTAAGGATCCAAACATGACCTAGAGTTTTACTTAGGGTTCGAGGGATTCATTCGAAAGTGGAACAATCACGGTTGTCTTCACAAGTTTTCTCTAAAATTAAATTTCGGGATGAAATTTCCTAAAGTAGGGGAGACTGTGACACCTGTGTCACTTCAACCATCATACAAATACCAAACCAATGAAATATTGTGTTTCATACTTGGGATTTGTATAAATATGTGCATCGTTTGCACATATCAATTCTTGATCGATTTCGAGCTTTAAATTGCTTTTTGGGAAGTTATACGCGTACTGGTGCGTAAACGTTATCAGTTTAATGCAACAAACACTCCGGGACAGCAATATAATCTTAACATACCTTAAATAACCTTTACATAACTTAGAAATAAGTTTTGGAAGGTTCGGTATGCCGAAATCAAGTTTAATCACTCAAAGGGACTATTTGCGTCAAACTGCAAAAGTCTGCCATTTCGTAAGGCAACGTACAGTCCGGAATATGATCATAAGCTAAACATACCATATATAACCTAAACATAGCTTAGAACTAAGCTTTGATAGGTTCGGTGTGCGAAAACATGCTTATTTGATCTTACAGGGACTAAAAGTGTCAAAAAACGGCGTAAGTTTGCATTTTCGCGCATATCTTACGTTCTGACCACATCTGGACATCCAAAATTTTTTTACACACTAAAATATATTTATTTTAGTGATCGGAATGCAAAAATATCATTCATCGCTTAATTTGGTTCGTTTTCGCGTCTGTTTGAGTTTCGTCGTAATTTAACGAACAACTCGACCGTACGACCAAACAAGCCGACATCCGAGAGTTTTCCAAGCACATTTTGAGTCCTCTAAACTTTATTGACCTTGTAGAGCCTTGAAAATGGCTTAACGGGGGTCAAAAGGGGTTGAAATGGGCTTAAAACAAGTGTAGGGACCTGAACTGCAAACATTCAAACTTTTGCTGATCTGTGAGGGCCAGGCGGGCCGCGTAAGGTATCCTCCTACCTTTACGCGGGCCGTGTGAACATGCCCAGGGACAGAAACTCAGTTTTAGCAAACTGTTGCAACTTCAGGGACTTTTCTTGCAATTTTCTTTTGTGGAGGCCAAGTTTAAGTGTTCTCCAAGTTCACAAATCAATTCCTAACACATGTATGGCTGAGATCTTTGCTTGTTGCCCACACAAACAAGTGTCATGATCTTGTGATTTCATGGCAACTATAAATAGCTTGGTCCATCAACTCAATTCCTTGCTCATTCTTCTCATTCTCCTTTCTCATCTGCTTTGGAGAGCTTCCTAATCTGATTGGAGGTTTATTCTTAGTAGAAAAGATAGCAAGGACCCTTAGTGAGCATTCTTTCATTCTTTTATTACTTACTAGTTTAAAAAGTCAAACAGTGTTTGACTTTCAGTTTGACCAGTCAATGGTCAACGCAAAAGTTCGGTTGAACTTTGTAACGTGATTGTAATCACGATGGTTATAATCCTTAGCGATTATACCCACTGATTTCCACGTTAACAAGGTGTAGTGACGAGTCAAGTTTCGGTCAAAATGCGTTTTAGCACGCATTTTGCAACGGAACTATTTTCGAGTATCAAAACCCATTGTTTTGATACCAAATCAGTTTTCTAAGTAGGTTAAACATGTTTTGACATGTTTAACTCGTCACTATTAGTTTAGTGCTTGTTTAGGGTCGTAAGTTAAGCGGTCTAAACAACCGCTTAGACTTTCGAACCCGACCCGTTTGGTCGATCATTAGGATCCGACCATGCTTGCTTAGTGATCATAGTTGCATAGGGAATAACCCCTGAGGTTATACCTTATGATCTCATAGGATTGGTTAGATATTCGTTAATTGGTTTACATGCCCATAGGAAATGACCAAAATGCCCTTTTGAAGCATAAATCCATAATGTGTATATGTGAACATATTTTTGACATTTAATCTGATTTAGTAACACGTTTAGGTATAATTGGGCATGTAAGACTTAACATAGCACATAGTTAACCGTCCGAACATAGATTTGCGCAACCGACGCGTTATAGTAGCTTATGCTACCATAATGGGTCGAAACGGGTCAAGAGCACTTAGGTAGACTTCCAAATCAGAATGTTAGCTCTATTAAATCATATCATATGAGTTCAATTACTCATTTGATTTATAGAACATCATTCTATCATATCTCCCGATTTAGGATCCGATTATTAACATAGTTACCTACATTAGGTGCCGGTTGATTCCGTACTCCCTCTAGCTTTGCTTGGTTGTTGTTCAAGACTTCTAAGCACCCTCAAGTGAGTACATAGTCCCCTCTTTTACTGTTTTCAATGTTTTGGGGTGAAGCATGTGTACCTATTTGTTATGTTCACGATTTCAAAGTATAATTGATTATACATATTAGTACTTATCTTTTGACAAACCGACTGATTATTTATGGTTTAAACTCTAATTTTTCCAAAGAGTATAAAATTAATTGTAGGATAGTACTTATTTTGTTCACCAGACCGATTGGTAGTATGATATAGCGCTATAGGATTTGACACCCCATTCCTGTTATCATGGAATGTCTGAAACCAATTTGTTTCTCCGTCCAAATAGGGATTGCCTTTGTGGTATCCCTATAGTCTCAAAGGTGTATTTTGATGCACTAGGTCTGATTGAATTCTTAAATCACATTTTTATAGTATATTTTATTATACTCCCAAAATTATAGTTTGATAAACTCTATAGTTTGATAAACTCTCATGTGTGATATTGTACAAAACAACATATATTTTGTTAACTACCAAAACATATTTTAAATATGTTATTTATTCAACCAAAACATAGTTTAATATGTTATTCATAAATCCAAAGTATACTTTTGATATACTATCAAAAACGATTATTTTGACAACCAAAGTATATTTAATATACTATCTGTTTAACGATTTTGGAACCGAAATATATTTTGATATATTGCCTAATCGACTTTCTTAAAAAAACCAAAGTAAATTTTTATATATACTACAAACCTTTTTATCAAAACATTATTTTACAAACTTATTTTACTTAAGTATTTATTTATACATCTTTCTTTTATAATCTGATTTCTTATCACTTGTTTATAAAAGAAAACATTTATTAAGGATTCATGACCATTTTGTTAAAACATTCTTTTAAACTAACAAGTCATGAATCCTGCATAAACAAAACCTATGTATCTCACATGCATTTTTATGCTGACGTACCTATTTTTACACATGTTTCAGGTATTGCTTTGTGATGATTGTTGATACATGCTATACATAGGATGGACTCGTGCCTTAGCGACTTTAAAACTTGAAAGATAATAATTGTATTTATTTGATTTGTAATAAACGATGAGTTCAATAGTTTAATAAAACGAAATTATTTAATCCATGGTTGTGAAACAATGATTCTGTTACAACACTCCCCGATGTTTCCGCCACGTTTTGTTGTTTTACGTGGCCGGGGTGTGACACACAGCCCTAAGGATATCTTAATATCACTTTGCAACATTCATCCCTTGTTAAGACAAAATAATGAGACTTGTTCATAATCCTAAAACATCAATATTTACGAAGGTCTCACAAATTACTGTATATAGCACATAGCTAAATTTCATCATTCATTTAAGGAACATAACTTGTTTACCTTTGATCTCCAACAATCTACCATTGATTCATAAGTACTTAAACATAAGTCTTAATCCAAGTCACTTGGTGAACACATTCATCACCAACAAGATGAATGTTTCTCGTCTACAATCACTATTATGTGTGAGATAGAGTCAACTAGATCGACACTCAACAACATGACATTCATAATTTTGCCATAAGTGATTTGCACACATCTATTGTTATTCATTAGGAGATATGTATATTTAGGATGCTCTCCCAAATGAAGGTAAAATCTCCATATAGATCTAACAATAATCAAGTGGTAGACGCATCTACTTATAAATCTCGCAAGATTTATTAAAGGTGTACAATAACATATAGTACTTTTACTTTCATATGTTAGAATTCACACTTGTGAATTTTTCAATGACTTCTAATGAAGTATGCGACATGAATGTCGTTAGTGTATTTCATCTCAATACACTCACTACGTTCTTTCATTACTCATTCATGATGTGGTTATACATTTGATGTTTCGTCTTTGACTTTTAGTCAATGTAACAACTCTCAAGTTGTTTATATCCAAGTATTTTCATGTACTATCCGTTTAAAACCATATTCTTTTAAACAATGTATAACCGACATTATAATTATTTTCCACAAAAATAATTTATACGTCACAACCATTAGGGATTTATTTCTTTGTAAAAAATTGCATGTGTTATCCGAAGATATTGAACACAAAATAATAAAATACATTGGAAACTAAATCATAAGTGCCAATCACTTTTGAAATTTAAGCGGAAGCATAGACAATATGTAGACATCAAATTGCAAAGTGCTTTTATCTTCAACACTTTATAATCTGACCGAAATCTTCTCAACAATATCGTCTCATGGCATGTCTTGAGGTACTCCTTCAATAAGACTCCATGCACTTGTAAGTACAAGTTCCCCATTTCATCTTGAAACTTTAAACTTGGACAATTGTGCTCAAAACAACACCAAGTTGTTACAAATACTACATTTAAGTAGTAAACTTGAACAATTAAATTTGTTCACAACAACACCAAGTTGTTTTTCACCAAATAACATCCACAAGACTGTTACTTTGTTCACCATATGCCACTTTTAGTAAGAGTAGCGAACCATTTGAATTATAAATTTTATGCAAAACTTTGTTTTAAAAATAATTCAAAACAGTTTCTTAGTTTTGCAATATACAATATTAATAATATCAATTAGGGTCACGAAAATATAGATCAAACCCAAAATATCAAATGGTTTTATATTGTTTAGTCTTACTACACATGTACTAAACATTTTCTAACACGCATGTTAGAAAAAAAAATGTTATAACAAGCACATTATAGAATCGAACGTTTACATAAAACGTTTTCCAAAGATATAGTTTATAAAATAAACCATTTCTCATCATTTTTAATGCACTTATAGGCAATTAAATGTTTACATAAAACATTTATGTTTATTATGAACAATCTCTAACCTCGTATTCGTGATACACATTTTCTCACACACGTCTCAGAAAATTTAAGTCATTTTATATAAAACATGACAAATCACAAATTAAAGTTGGTGATAAAATCAAACACAACTACACCATCACTTTATGGTGATTTAATTCTTGTATTCTTACTCTTGTATTTTTTTTTTTAATCTCATCATGTTAGGCACATAGCCTACTTTTTATACAAGAGACATGGGGTGGAGATAAGTCTCACTTAATTAAAGATTTTATTAGAGACATTAACTCTAATAAAAACTAATAAATTGACATGAAACTCTCCTTAAGAGCTTATCTTCCATATGAAGAGTCTAGTAAATGATTTTAATTTCATTAAATTCATATAAATACCACACCATCACTTTATGGTGATTTAATTCCTTGAAGCCAATCAAACATCAACTTCAATGTATGACATTTTATTTCTAAATCATACAAAGCATTAAAAACAATGCTACAACAAATTGCTTATATAAAATGTCTACATAAAACATTTCAAAGAATTTGTATTTTAACCATATTTAACAATCATGTTAAAATGAAAGAAATTCTAACGCGTACGTTAGAAATATTAACATTTCCACAAAATGTTAATTCGACTTGCTAAAAACACATATATGGTTCAAATAAATAAGTCATTTCTAATACACACGTTAGAAACTAAACAATTAAAAATTTGCTTCCAAACTAACGCTTTTCATGAACGTTTCTAACACACCTATTAGAAGACAAATGATTACAAAAATCATTATAAGACTTATTTGTTCATATCAATCCATGGGTGGATGAAGAGTCTACTTTAAATAGAGACTTAATTAGAGACATAAAACTCTAATCAAGTAACATAAAACTCTTATTTAAAGACATAAAAAACTCTACTTAAGAGAATTTAACGTTTACAAAAAACGTATGGTTTACACCAATAATTCCGGTCTAACACAAATTTTAGAGAATTTAACGTTTACAAAAAAACGTATGGTTTACACTAATAAACCCGATCTAACACAAAAGTTAGAAAAATTAACGATCCCCAAAATTGTTTCAAAACCAAACGTTGGAACCAAAACTATTCGTTTTGTACCATGGTATATGATTTAAGATTGTATCTCAATCTCAAAAAAAATCCAAACACAACAAGTTGTACTACATACATATTTCCCAAAAAAAAAATTATAAGATCATAACCTCTAAAAATATTTTTTTATTCTATTATAAATCCTTTCGTAAACCCAAAATACTTATAAATAAGGTTTTTAAGATTGTACCAACAATCTCATGAATTCTGTTTTAAGTTTGTAGGAATTAGGTTCACCATTTATAAAATATAATTACAAAATATATAATAACGAGACTCTCGTTATTCGTAGGAAATATTATAGTACAATACCGGTTGTAATAACTAAATAAAAAGAATATAAAAATATAATTATATATACCAATCTTGATTCAAGCCGCATCTCTGGTGGGTCCTTCACGCGCACTTGATAGCATCCTAGACTCGAGTATTCATCATCTTGAGTCTTAAAAATACTCCTTGACTGCAACATAGAGCACACTAAAACGTTGACGATTTTGGTTGAGGCACGTGTTCAACACGCTTCCCATAAAACAGATTTCGCGCCTCTACTAAAGACGACGCGTCTGTCTCCCAGGGTACAACAGCCGAAGCAGTCTGTACTGCCGGAAATGGCCACGCGTGTCACACCCCGACCGCGTTAAAACAACGAAACTGCGGCGGAAATGTCGGGGAGTGTTGCAACAGAATTATTGTTTCACAACCATGGATACAAAAGTTTCGTTTTATTGATAAGATTAAACATTAACATTGTCTTAACGTTAAACAAACAAGTTAGACATCATCTATCATTGTTATTATGTCACTAAGGCCTTGTTCAGATCCTACGTGAACATGCATCCTAGCAATCAACATCATGCAACAACACCTGAAACATATGTAAAAACAAAGTCAGCAAAGAAATGCTGGCGAGCACATAGGTTTTATGAGAGTATCGGATTCATGGCTCGTTTACATGTTGCAATACCTTATTAAAAACCTTGTTTTGAGAAGTGTATAGTATTGCAACATAATTAACCAACTCAAATCAAGTGGGTTATAGTTTATAAAATCTCGTAGCCATGATTCTTAACCCCAAAACATTCGTTTTAGTAAACCAAATTGTAAAACATCTCGTAAAAACTCGTTAATAAAACTCGTATGGTTTATATCATTTAGAAAACATTGTTATGTGACATCGTTTCAAAATCGTTGCCCAAGTGAACTAAATAACGGCACGATATGTAATATGATGAAAACACTTATATATAAGAAGTACCAGCGGCGTATCTACCATGTTTTCATCACATTACACCCGTCCCGTTATCTAAACACTAACCAAAAACCAATCGTTTGTTCAATTCGTTTAACTCGTTTTAAGTCGTTCCAAAATCGTTTAACTCGTTTAAGTCATCCCAAAATCGTTTAACTCGTTTTAATTGTGAAAACTACTTTTGGTCGTTTCGCTAATAACATCCAAACCTTCGTGACTCGACTATCTCGCTTCTCGCATTAACAAACCACCAAAGGGTAAGTTAACTATCATAGATTCAGTCGTTACTGATGTATGTAAAATGCAACATATAAATTACATCAAATGAGGCATAAAACTAACCCTTTTTAAGTACTAATATTGGAAAAAGAGTGTTTTTGTCTTCCTTTTGTATTTTCAGGATTAAATGAGCTCAAAAACGCAAAAGAAGCAAAAAGACAGCTAAATCCAACATAAATACAAGAAAAGGAATATTAGTGGACTGCCCGACCCCTCAACGGCACCTTCCAAAGCAAAGTAGAGAAATCAGAAGACTGAACACGCCCCGTGCTCAGCCAGCACGGGGCCGTGCCCAAGAAGCAGCAGAAAAGACAAACTTATAGAAGCTTCTATTGCCCACCACGGGCCGTGCTCAGCGGACACGGGGGCGTGTCGAAAGTACAGCAGGCGCATTTATTGTAATTGCGAATTACAATTAATGAGGAGAGAGATTGTCAGACGGACACGGGGCCGTGCCCAGCGGACACGGGGCCGTGCCCAGCTCTCTGTTCAGCCTATAAATAGGAGTGCTTGGATTCATTTCATCTCATCCCTTGGCACACCACCTCTCTCACACTTCATCCACCACCCACCACCATCACAACACCATCATCCACCACCATCATCCATTGTCCATCGTAGAGTGTGTGAGTCGTCTCGGGATCCAAGATTGATCGTAAGAGTTCTTGACAATCAAGGCCATGTTTGCCTAAGTCTCTTACATCACTTGGTGAAGACAAAGTGTCTAGTATAATACTTTTTATTTCTAATCTTTTGCACTTTTTATTTGGTTTTGTATTAATGACTTTAATAACTAGTTACTTATGTTGAAGGTGATCTTTCCTTATCGTTTGTCCGTGGTGTCTTGGCATTATTTTACTGTCTATATAAAATAAAGGATTTTCACCATTCATATCTCCACGGTCTATATGGAGATATGTTGGCTACCTGGTCGGGGGTTAAGGGAACGGTTTGGTAAAGGTCTTGCCATTGTTCAGCGTTTAGAGGTCCTGCAATGGACCTGGGTCAAATTTAGTAGGACCTCCTTCAATACTTCACGGTATTGGATGGCGGGGGTCCAAACTCTTTGATCCCCTCATAAGTTGACTACTATTAATACTATAACCCGGCTATTTAGGACTGTATCCCTGCTGACTCAGACTACTTAGCCGAGGGTAACGTCACCGCCAAAAGCGGGGCCTACCACAATACTGCATTAATAACTTAATTCATTATCTTCCAATAATCCACCCTTTTAGGATTGTATCCCTGCTGAATCAAACTACTGGGGTGAGGGTAACGTCACCTTCAAAAGAGGGGCCTACTACAATAACTAAGATAATCTCTTAATTATGTGCAAAAGTGCGGAAATAATCAAAGGTTATACTAGATACGAGTCGGAACCAAGTGATTCATCTTGTCTATCTGTTTTTCTTTTATTTTTATTTTCAGCATTTTAGTTAGTTTTTAATTTTCTTAGTTTAAAACATTTTTCTAAACTTTTATTTTGGTTAGACGTTGAGGATAAACCGGTACTAAAAGCTCTTGTGTCCTTGGACGACCTCGGTATCTTACCAACGCTATACTACACTCAACGATGGGTGCACTTGCCCATATGTGTGTTTAGTGTTAGTGAAATATCGTGTTTTATAAATTTAAAACTTGGCTAAAATAAGTGTTAAAAAGGGCTTAAAATATACACCTAAAATAAGTAACACTTCACACGCATCAGTTACCCACATAACCCCCACATATAACCATGGGTGCAGTCTGATAACGGGATTTGTCAGATCCTATGGTACCATAACCTAATACTGGTCGGCTTGATCAATGTTAATGAATGTCATTTGTTATGTAATTACAACCATCAAGTTTGTTCACCTTATCGAAATCGTTATTAGTTTAATATAAACCATGTTAATCGTTTTTGAAACCATCGTTTAAACCTCGAAATCATTTAACACATATGAATCACCCCAAAACAATTGAAAACAGTAAAATAGGGGAACTATGTACTCACTTGAAGTGTAAAGTTTCCTCAATCAAAAGAACTCAACAAAGCTCAAACAAGGAAATCAAGCAGTACCTAAAAATCGGATCACTAGATAAATAATCGACACCTAAATCGAAAGATCAGATAGAATGAAGTCTTGTAAACCAAACGAGTATTGGGACTCATGTGATATGGTTTAACAAAGCCTATATCCTAAATCGAAACCTAACCTAAGTGCTTTCGACCCGTTACAACCCATTAAGGTAGCTTATGCTACTTTAACGTATCGTTCGCGCAAAGCGCGTTTGAGACGCCTAACTAGTCCTATGACAAGTATTATATGCCTAAATATGTTACATAATTAGTTTAAGTGACAAAAGTTAAGTTACATATGCTTAATTTCCAATTATGCATAAAAAGGGCATTTTGGTCATTTACCTAAGGCATATAAACTACCTATCATACAACTAATTAAACCTAAGTGACCATAAGGTATAACCTCGGAAGGTTATTCCCTATGCAACTATGGTCACTAAACATGCTTGGTCGGATCCTAATGATCGACCAAACGGGTCGAGTTCGAAAGTCTAAGCGGTTGTTTAGACCGCTTGACTTACGACTCTATACAAGCACTAAACTAAAAGTGACGAGCTAAACATGTTGAAACATGTTTAACTAAGTTAGAAAAGAGGTTTGATATCAAAACAAACGGTTTTGATACCCAAGAATAGTTTGGTTGCAAAATACGCATGAACACGCATTTTGACCGAAACTATGACTCGTCACTACGCCTAATCAACGTGGTAATCAGTAGGTATAGTCACACGAGACTATAACCATCGTGATTACGCTCACGTAGCAAAGTTCAAACGAACTTTGTGTTGACCAACTCGTGGTCAAAGAAGAAAGTCAAACACTGTTTGACTTTCATGCTTGAAATACAAGAACAAGCATGAAGGAAACTTACAAAGGGTCCAAGCTATGAAGATTTGAACTCAAAAATTCTCAGGTATGAAGCTTCACAAGGAGAGCTTCAACTTAGAGAATGAATTTGAGATCAATGTGAGGAAGAAGAATGAATTCAAGTGGGTTTATATAGAGTTTGAAGAACCGTTAGGATCGTTCCTCGATAATTGAGCTTCGATCTGGACCGTCCATGTGTGGCACATTGTTTTGGAATACTAGGGGTGCCCCGAAACCATCAAACGGTATTGAAAAAGTTACACCTAGGCCCCTGAAATTCAATTCGGTTGCTGAAAATGGACCTGCCATTGCTGAAACTTGAGTTTCTGCCCAGATAGGGTGGTGGCGTGCCGCCACAGCAAGCCCAGATAGTGGTGGCGTGACGCCACCACATGCCCAGTTACAGAAAGTTTTGAATATTGACAGTTTTGGTCCCTACAACAATATTAAGCCATTTTTTACGCGTTTAAGCCCCGTTAACCTCATTTCAAGGCTCTAAAATGAAGTTAAAGTATAGGGAACTTAAAATATGCTCAAAAACATCTCGGATGTCGGTTCGTTTGTGTTGGTGCATATGTCTGTCGACTTCGTCTTGTATCGAGTCTTGTAATAGGTTAGAAAGATCAGGGAACGAAAAACGAGAAAGTATAGTGTGAAGTGATTTCGCACGAAATAGCAAGTAGCTATTTCGTATGAAATAAGCCTAGCTATTTCGCACGAAATAGCATTTTCTTATTCCGTGCGAAATACCCTCACCTATAAATACCTGATGTGCTAGTTCATTTGTAACGTTCATGATTCCGGTACCAAAGTGCTGCCGACGTGTCGTTTGATCTGTAATCGTGTCAAATCAATAAAACAAGACAATTAAGTGTGAATCAAGCTGTTACAAAGTCTAATCAATGAATTCCGCCTCTGATTAGACCGAGAACTTTTCTGATAGACTCGTTTCGATCGTCTCACGATCCTACAAGTGGTATCAGAGCTCAGGAGGATGAGTTCTTACAGATTCAGCTCAAAATTCTGATTTCTACACCTTCTTTTCAAAGATAAACAAATTTTAACGGTTAAAATGGATTGAATTTCACACATTATATGCGAAACAGTGTTTTAACAAAGCCTTGAAAGTTTCAGACCTAAAATTGGACTTAAACCTGGTTAATTGGACAAAAATCTGATCGACATGATGACGTCAGAAATATTTTGCATGGAATAGATCATTCATTTCACACGAAATCAGTATATCGTGTGAGCTATTTCGTACGAAATCACTATTTCGTACCAAAGTGTCCTCATTTCGTGTGAAAGTCTGTTATTTCGCACCAAATCAGTTGTATTTTGGTTCATTTCGCACGAAATACCTTATTTCGTGTGAAACTATTTCATTTTGTACGAAATCAACATCTATTTCATACCAGAGGGCTATTTCGTTTGAAATATGTATTTCGTGTGAACCATTTCGTTTGAAAAGGATATTTCACACCAAATTGTTTCGTTTGAATTCTCATTTCGTATGAAATTTCATTGTTGTTTGAACTTTGTGAATTTGTGAAACAGGTTTTCGAAACATGGAAGAGGAGTTTTACAATGCGTTTGCTACACCAGTTGCTACTGTTACAGCTGCTGAAACTGTTTACAGTGAGAATGAGACGGGAACGTATCAAAAACCGCCGAAGCTTCTGTACATTGAAGACTGTATAGGATGGAAAAATCGGTTTGAAAATTGGGTGCAAGCTTATAAGTTTGATGCATGGTGTTCGTTAGAGGTAGATTACGTTAAACCGAAAAATGAACGTGGGCTTGAAAAAGCGTTTAGTGACTATTCAGATGGTGAAAAATTGAAATACACAAGTGAAAAGATGATGATTAGCATTCTTCAACAAGCGGTAAAAGAAGACATCTTTGTTTTACTTCAAGATGAAGACACTGCTAGATCAATTTGGCTGGCGTTAATTCAAAAGTTTAAAGGAAGTGCAAATATGATCAAGAACAAAAAAGCTTTACTAAAGAAATCATTTGATATGTTTGTAGCTTTTGAAGGTGAAACAAAAAAAATGACCATTGATAGATATTGTCATCTGGTTTTGGAAATGGGAAGATTGGACATAAAGAAAGACGACGATGAATGGGTTGATAAGCTAGCTGATGCATTACCTCAGAACAAATGGGGAACATGTTTGTTGATCTTAAAACACATGAGAAAATTTGAAGGTATGAATTTGGCAAAGTTCATTCAGAAAATTGAAGAACATGAATTGGATATTCAGAAAACGGCTATCATGAATAATCCAAATGCTCAACAAGATGTCAGTTTATACTACAGAGGAAACAAATTTGAGACTACTTCGAGTCCAAAGATTAAGACTGCTTTCAGTGCTGATAGTTCTTCTGAAACAATGGGTAGTACTGTAACTCAGAGTGGTGGACATTCCTCTTCTTATTCAAGCTTTGATCCAAATTATATAACACCAAGTCCTCAACGACAGAATTCAACTAATCTGCAATGCAATGTTACATTGAACATTCAAAATGGTTAAAATCTTTCTCCGGAAATAGCTAAACAACACATGGCATCACTTGTTGCTATGTTAGAGTCATATGAAAGTTTAGTTGCTGGACGAATTGGAAATCCAATGCTTACCAAAGAAGATTATGACCAGATTGATGCTGTAGAACTTGAGTTGATGGATATCAAATGGTGTTTGGCTAGTGCTGTTAGAAGAGCAGAAAAATTCCAACAAATCACCGGTAGAGATGATTTTCGTGAAATGAGTGCATCTCCGATAGGGTTTGATGAATCAAAGGTCACTTGTTTTCGTTGCAAAGAAAGGGGACATTTTAAACGAGAATGCAAAAATAAAGAAGCAACCGGAAGACAAGAAAAGAATGATTATTATCAAAAATCAAATTTTCATCAAATTGATCAACAAGCATCATCATCCCGTGTCATTGATGTTGAAAAGAAAAAAAGCTTATCTTGTTAATCAAGATGATGAAAAGGTTGCAGAGGGTTTTAGCTGGGATAAATACATTCCACCCAGTTCAGGTCTTGTTGCTAGAATTCTGGAAGAAGAAGAAGTCAAATCTAGTTCGAAAAGAATACCGATTTTTCCAAATTTAGGAAGTGATGCAGATACCGATGATGAAGAAGAATATATTAATAAAGCTAGAAAAGGTCTGGATCCTGATAGTTTTAATTTGTTCTTTGCAGATAAGGTTGAGATGCTGAATGAGAAGAAGGCTGCCAGATTGAAGAGAGAGTTAGAAGCAAAAAGGATTGCTGAAGAAAAGAAAAAACTGGAAGCTGAGAAAGTAGTAGTTGAAGAAAGTTCAACAGAGAAGGTTGAAGATAAAGCATGTGAAATAAAAGTAGAATTTGATGAAGAACCAATGATTGAGAAAGTGGTAGAAAAAATCGTCGAAGTTGAGAAAATAGTCGAAGTTGAGAAAATTGTTGAAGTTAAAAAATTCGTCGAAGTTGAGAAAGTTGTCGAGGTAGAAAAGATTGTTGAGATCACTAAACCTTGTCTGAAATGTTTGGAATCTTGTAAGGATTGTGATGAGAAAGACAAGAAGATTCTTGAACTTGAAGAGCTAAAAGAAAAATTGTTGTCTGATGTGAAGTATGTGAAAGAGTCGTATGATGTGTTAAACAAAACAGTTGATAGTCTAAACAAGACAAATCTAGAAATGGGAGCTGCTCAGACAATGATGAGTTCAACATTAATTACTAAGCAGAAGGTCATTAATGAGTATATTGAAGATTGTGCAAAACTGAAGCAGGATTTGGAACTCGAAAAGATTGAAAGTGAAAGAATCAAAAGATTACTATTGAGTTATACAACTTGTGATTATTTGATTGATCGAGTTTATCCTACTGTTTTAGGTCTTGAAGCATTTCAAGATAAAGAAAAGGAAGAGGATACTGGTAAGAAACAGAGTGTCAAGTATAACAAGTGTCCACCCCCGATTTATGAAAGTTATCCTCCTAGAAAGCCAAATGAGGAATGATTAAATAGGGCACTCAACATAAAGTTAATGTCTGAAACCATTGATGAGTTACCAGACAACATTGATGTCACATTCACAGTGTCTGACACTGATCATGAGTCTGAATTGTTAAAGAAGGTGGTCGATCAGGTGTTGGATATGGATGAAGAGTCAAAATCGGAGTCTAAATCAGAAAAGAGTCTGAGTTCACCGGTTAAACGGGTTTACAATAAAGAATTCATGTTATCAAAATCTAATTTGAATGACGGACCAATCAAAGTGACATATACTTTGAATGATTCAGACAAATTATATTCTGATGAGAAATTTCCAATAAGAAGTGTCAAAACTGAAATGATCAAAAAGGTTTTCAAATTAACGAAAATTAATATTTCTGAAATAAAAGATATAAATTTTACTAAAAAACCTAAAAAGTACACTTCAAGAGTTCAACAAAGATTGAACAAGAAAAAAGGTTACAGTTCTGGTTATGGTTTTCAAAAGAAACCAAATCATAATAGTAATTTCAAAAAGAAAGGTTTGGGTTTTATTCCACAAGAAAATTATAAAAATGAGAAAACTTATAAACCACACACAAAATTTGTTACAGGAGGAAGTGCTGAAGAGGAACAGAAGAAACCATTCTGGAGACAATCAAATCAAGAGTTTCTTGCTGAAAGAAAGAAGAATTTGAACAAATATGCACCAAGAGCCGACAGAAGAAAATGTTTCAAATGTCACAAGATTGGACATATTGCTTGGAACTGTCAACAATACAACAACACACAACAGGGAGTTTCTTTTAACCCAAAAGTAAAAGAAAAACATATTGATGAAAAGCAGTAACTAACTGAGAAATCTAATGAATTTGAAAATTCGACTTTTGAAACTGGTAATGTTTCAATACGTTTTTACAAAAGAAAAGTTGGTTTGAACAAACAAAGATGGGTTGTTAAATCAGAAAGTAGTTCTGACAATGAATCTGATTCCATAAAATCAGAGGAGTCATTTGTTGAGAAAAGTGAGAAGAATTCCGTTCCAGAGATGAATGATGAAAATTTTCCGCCATTGTTAAAAGAAATTTTGAAGTTGAAAGTTGGTAAAGTTGAGATTTCAGAGCAATTCTTTGCTGGTAAGAAAGAATTTGATGCTGAAAAAGTGTTTAATGAAAAAGTTAAACATATTTTCGGAAAGATGGTTGACGGAAAAGTGAATGGCGCAAAAGAATTTTACAAATCAAAAAGATGGTGGGATAGATGTGAGTCAAAATCACCCAAGGCTGGTCAGGCTTGGGTGACAGGATTTTCAAACTAAAATTCCGACTTGCCGGAGCTCCCAGGTTGGTAATTGTGGAGCAGGAATCGGCATCTTTCTACAAGTGATATTTTGAATTTACAAGTGGTTTTGGTTATTCCTACAAGTGATTCATCAAGGTCATTAAGTTGAACTTGATGTAATTTTCTTACTAGTGGTATTTTTGAAAAACAAAGTGATGATAACCCCGATCTTACAAGTGGTAAAATCAACAAAACTTATTTTCCGGAAAAACCATTTTTGATTAAAAAAAACTTAATTGTTTTGAAATCATAATGGGAAAATAGTTTGTTGAAAGGAGGAGTTCTGATTGTTTATGCCAAGTGGATGGCGAATTGAAGCATTTCAAATCAGTTGTCACCTTATTTGTATAGTTTGTTTTCAAAATTTCCTTTAAATGATTTTGAATTTTAGGGGGAGTAAGAAATTTCAGAAAATCCAAAAACATTAGAAAATTTGAAAAAGTCAAAAACATGATAAAATCAAAAATGAGTTTTGTTGTGAAAAAGAGGAAATGATAGTATATCAGTGGACTTTCACAGCATGCTAAAGAATTGGAAAGTCAAAAAGTGATAAACGGTCTCACTGATGATGTGCCAGTAGGTTTTTACACATTTAGTAGATTGTGTCGAGATATAAACCTAAATTTCAAACTTACTTATCTCGTGGGGAACATCTCTCGGATATATGGGTAACCCCCGAAATCTTGTTTGAAAGATCCCTCTTTCTGAGATACTAGGTCTTTATGCTTAGTGATATCTGGGGTATTATCCCGGGACTTCTGATTTTGCGGAAGCAATGGCCTAGTCCCCGTATAATACTTTTCGCTTGCTTGAAATATAGCACCACCCTCACCATAAAAATGATGAAACATTGCAAAATGCTAATCATGTGCTGTTGAAGAAAAGATTCTCTAAAGGGAACACACCTAAAGTCGAAGCCATCATCTCTCTGATTTTGCGGAAGCAATAGCCTGAGCTCTCATGGCCCTCGCATTTAACCCTTTACAGATATCATCTAGGTATACTCACCTGTAAGACTGAATATTGGGATCTGGATACAGGAGTATATTCTGATGTGGGACACGCGAATAAGTTTAAGTCTCTAAAACATTAATCTCGTATCTCGAAACAGTTGAACTTTGTGTGAAAATTTAAGTGGAACAGTATACTGACAATCTAAGTGAATCGTTTAGAACTTAAAATGTTTAAAGCTTAACGGTGTTGGTGATATGTCTCAAAAACTGATATGATCCTCTTACACAAACTCACAAAAATATTGTTTGTAAAAATTTCTTTACTGCATTTTAAAAAAAAAAATCCAAAAAGCTTTTCGTTGTGTTTTAGCTTAAATTTTGAAAAATTAAAAAAAGATTTTCGACAACTGATGTTGGAGAGATGATTTTCAAAATTCCAAAGTGCTGAGCATGATGAACAAGTGGTTTAGGAGAAATTGTTTAAGAAAAATTGATATACTTACAAGTGGTCATCAGAGATTAAAAATTGTTAAATCATTTTTGATGTGTTTTCTATCTTGTGATGATTTCTAAAATTGTTAAAGTTTAAATTTTATGAAGTTTATGTTTTGGGCAGAGAATGTGCAGGTTAGTCAGGTTTCGAATTCTGAGTAGAAGTTGAGCCAAGTTTCGATCCTGAACCTGTGATCATGTGAAAGCAAGAATATGATCCTAGCACAACTCAAGGGGGAGTATGTTAGTAAAGAGGAATTTGAAGATGCAAAAGTCATATTGGATTCCAGAGGTTCACATCAATTGCTGATGCTGATGAACTTAAGGAATCAAAAGATCTGATCAAGAAAAGATAGAGTCAGTTTGAAATTCTGGGCAAGAGAAAGAAGATTATGGATGCTTACACTGTTAGATACGTTGGAAGATTACAAAGATAGATAAAGACTGAAGACTGTGAAGACTCGACACCGAAGACTTCGTCAACATCCAAGGGGGAGTCTGTTGGTGCATATGTCTGTTGACTTCGTCTTGTATCGAGTCTTGTAATAGGTTAGAAAGACCAGGGAACGAAAAACGAGAAAGTATAGTGTGAAGTGATTTCGCACGAAATAGCAAGTAGCTATTTCGTACAAAATAAGCCTAGCTATTTCGCACGAAATAGCATTTGCTTATTCTGTGCGAAATACCCTCACCTATAAATACCTGATGTGCTAGTTCATTTGTAACGTTCATGATTCCGGTACCGAAGTGCTGCCGACGTGTCGTTTGATCTGTAATCGTGTCAAATCAATAAAACAAGACAATTAAGTGTGAATCAAGCTGTTACAAAGTCTAATCAATGAATTCCGCCTTTGATTAGACCGAGAACTCTTCTGATAGACTCGTTTCGATCGTCTCACGATCCTACAGTTTGGTCGTACGGTTGCGTTATTCGGTTAATTACGACGAAACTCGAACGGACGCGAAAGACGATCCAAATTGCGTGACGAATGGAATTTTATCATGCCAATCACTAAAATAAAATATTTTAATGATTACATAAATTTTTGGATGTCCGGATGTATTCAGAACGTAAGATATGCGTGAAAATGCAAACTTATGCACTTTTTGACGCTTTTAGTCCCTATTGATCAAATAAGTTTATTTTTGCGCACCAAACACCTCAAAGGCTATTTCTAAGCTATGTAAAGGATTTTTAGGGCATGTTTAACTTATGATCATGTTCTGGAATGTTCGTTTCAGAACGAATCAGCATACTTTCACAGTTTGACGCAAATAATCCCTGCGATCGAATAGACTTGTTTTCAACACACCAAACCATCCAAAACTTATTTCTAAGTTATGTAAAGGTTATTTAGGTATGTTAAGCCTATGTCACTATTCCGGAGTGTTTTTCGCGTTAAACTGACTGCATTTACGCACCAGTTTGTGTATAACCTTCCAGAAAGCGATTTAAAGCTTGAAATCAAACTCGAATCAAAACGTAAAATCACCAAACATAAACACACATAATAACACGAAAACACATTGTTTTATTAATAATTGGTATTTTTTTACATTAGACATCGATTACAGAACACAGTTGTCACAACGCGCTCGAGGTTACACCGAATAGAATTATAGTGTTTGAACTTGTGGAAAAATAATGATACGAAGGTGATGGAATCGAGTAGAGAAAATTCATCTCTCTATAATTCCCAACATATGGATGTTCAAGTCTTCACCACTTCTCCTAGAATTCTTCATACATATTATTTTTTTCTTGTAGTTTTCTCATCATTTCAATGAGTCACGTAGCTTACCATTTTTTTTTACAAGAGTTGTTTGTAGTGAAGAGTTTCTTGGTGATTTTATTAGAGACATAAAACTCTAATAAAAGTTTCACTTAATTAGTTATTTAATAGAGACATAAACTCTAATAAAAGCTAATCAAGTGACATAAAACTCTACTCAAGAGTTTCACATATGGGGTTTAATTAGTAATTATAATTTCATTCAATTAAAATTAACTAAATATCCATTCACTAATTTTCCCAACAATCTTGTGGTAGTTGATGCATGTCGTGTTAAATAATGTTTTGGACAACTTTTATAACTAATTTGGGACCAGATGGGCTTCGGGATTTTGGCATATCTTGTGGTAGTTGATGCATGTCGTGTTAAATAATGTTTTGGACAACTTTTATAACTAATTTGGGACCAGGTGTACTAAGATCCATAAGGATCAAACAACTATGTCATGGTTGTGGTTTATGTTTAAACTTTATGTTTTAATTAAGTTGTATGTCCAAAACTAATAATGTATTGTCCACTAAGATACTTATGGGTACCAACCTCCGTCACCGCCACGTTTGTATTTCCGCTACGATGTTTTTGGGGTGTGATACCCAATAAATATGGGAAAACCCAATTGTGAGAATCGAACTCAAGACCTATTAGTCTCAAAGCCTTATCCCACACTTAAGATGCCACTAGGCTATAAAGTCATGGGCCATTATTACATGTTAATAAAGCACTAAAAGGAAACCCGCGCGATGTTGCGGGCGTCGACAAATTGTAACGAATACTCGTTTTCTGCTAGTTTATAAGTCCTCTCGTGATATACTTAATAGTACTTCTGTTAGTTTTTGTTATTCGCATAATATATTACAAAATTTTGTTATGGTTGTTGTTTTACTTTTCTTAAAATTTTCAAGTTAATAGTATGGGTGTGGTCTATTTATGTCATAACCTTTACATATCTAATTAATTAGTAATTTAGCATTAAAAATTATCAACTACGTACATAAACCATTGGTGCAGAAAAGTCAAGGTTTGGCTAAAATAATCTATCTTCATTTTCTAATTCTTCAACTTTTTGTATAATTTTGTTGTTTTCAATGCTTGCTAGACCTTAATCTCATCATGTTTTAATGTAACACAAATATATATTCATTTTGGTGGTGGACAATGGACATGGCCCCTAACTTGGACGTGGATCCTTTTACAACATTTGAAGACAATGTAACTGATGACCAATCAACAGCAACCGTATGCATTCTGGTGATTTGAGTTTTGAGAGATTTAAATATGAGCATGAAGTATTTTTAACTTACATTTGTCTATATATTAGTCACCAACATGAAGTTCAGATTTGACCGTTTGACATATAGTGTTGAGCATAATTTTCAGAAAACTAAGATATATAATATTGCTCATTCATGATGTTAATGATTCTTGACTCCTTAAAAGCATTCTTGACTCCTTAAGAGGATTCCCAAAGGGCATAAACATGTCTAAAATTGTTTAAACCTTTGTGGCAGCCTTAAAGAACAAGAGTATAGACACCATAACTTAATATGCACATTGGTATAAAATGAATACAAAGAAACGGGTTCGGGAGAAAACGCTTAAAAGTGTGAGAACGGTGAGAACGCATCCTGGCCCAACACGTGTCCCGCGCCATAGAGAAGGGCGGAGGGGCTTTTTTGTCTTTTCATTCTCCTTTTATTTTCACAACGCGGTATAATATTTTCTGGCGTCTTTGTTTTCTCTTGGCGTTAATTGTATTTTATTAAACTTTTTGGCGTTGATTTAATTATTTTTGTGTAACATATATAATTTTTTGGTGTTATAGCGTTTTCAGGTTAATTTTTTTTGGCTTTTTGGGCATTTTTTATAATAATTCACTAGGAGTCATTAAAATTTGCATAAGATTACAATAAGACCAATTTTTTTGGCTTTTATTGAATATTTTGGCGTTTAATACCCTTTTTACAAGGTGCTTTGCCAGCAACTGTTCTCCCAGTTTTCATACTACTAGCGTTTTGGTGTTTGTAGTTTTTGGGGTTTTATATAATAATCCATTTTATTTATAGAGAATTAGATAACAAAACATCATATAACTTGATATCAAAACAATATAAAATGAAAACAAAAATAATACAAAATGGTAATATAATTTTTCTTCCGAATCTTCAATGTCATCAGCCTCTTCCTTCTTGAATTTGTTTTTGGCGTTTTGAACCTTTTTTGAATACTTTAGCTGGATGCCAACTTTCCTACATAAATCCCGTCTTTTTCAGACGAATCTACTTAGTGACATTCTGTTTTTTGGTGTGATATTCTTGTTTGGTGGCGTGTCATTGAAGATCAACTCTTGCGTGATGCTATTTGTAATAATGGAGTCCAAAATAGCATTTTACACTTGTGTTGATCCCTTTATTCCATCCATATAATCATCAAGAACAAAGCTCACATGATGGCATATCACTGTCACCAGTCTCTTTTTCTTGATTATTTGTCCATCTCATTCAGCAAAATATTGTTGAGTTAACCCCCTCAGAAAAAGGATCAATTTCAGTGAAAGCTTTGCCATCTGTGACGTTTTAAAGGGAGGGGTTTCTAGAGGATATGGCGTTTTTTTTTTGTTTTTCTACGTGTGATTAATTTCATTGTGTATAGACGCCCCTCTTATAGGAGTTTTTTGGCGCGTAGTTTAGGCGGGACTTTTTATTGTAATAAATGATAGTAATAAAGTAACTGTCTTTTCAGTTACTGTTTTTGTTTTTACTGTGTTGATCAGCTTTTATCAATTTTATAGGTTATAGACGTCCCATCTTCTAAGTTTGGCATTTTTTTAAATGGCCTTATGTAGACCAACATGACAAAATACAATAACGGAGTAAATAAAATATTAAGCAGGAAAAATATTTTTTGTTATTTTTGACGTTTTGTTAGGGTTAACCATTTTTAATATTATTTTGGCGTTTTGCTAATAAAGATAGAAATATATCATTTAATTATCTTAAAAAAAGGAAGATTACATAGAAGAAAAAAAAGAGGAAAAAAATTTAAAATCCTTCGTCAGAAGGTTCTTTATCTTAATAGTATCCATCACTTGTGTCATCTTCTTCTTCCTCGGAGTCTTCATCTTGATCTTCATCCATGTCATCACATTCACCTTCATCAGCTTCTTGTCCTGAAGATTCTGAAGCCTCCACCTGAACATGTCTTGCATTAACTCCAATTTTGAGTCTATTTCGGTGTTGGTACAAGTGGCGTTATGCAATTCTTCCATGAAACCCAGTCGCTGCTTTGTCATGATGTTCTCTAGCCAGTAGACTTCCTGCTCTCCGCTGTCGTATGTAACCGTCACCATGTCTGTTTCATCATCAAAACGCCATGATGTCATGACAGGGTCTGGCTTCACATCTCCTTTGATTGGTCTAAATTTGTTGGTTAATGCTTTCATAAGCATATGTGTTTCATGGCATTCGTTGTCTAGAGCGATGCCAATGGATAAGATTTGCCTATGTGTCTCTTCTTCCATTTTCAGAATTCCCTGACCGTCTTAACATACACCCTCATTCTGTTGTCAAAATGGTGGATGTATCGCCTGATTCCCAGAGTGTATCTCCACGAAATGATTGTTGCCATTTTTGGCGTTTTGTTTAAGTTGGCGTTTTTGGTTAACGATTTTTTTTTTTTTTGCAGAAAATGGGTAGATTGAAGTGATTATGGAAGCTATGTTTTACGTGTGTTTATATAATGATGTTTTTGGCACGTAATTTAGGAGAGAATTTCTTCTAATAAATGTTAATAATTGAAATTCAATTATTTTGTGTTGTTTCATCTTCCTGTAATATTCAACGCGTTTTATTTTTAATTTTTGGTGTTTTGTTTTTAATGGCGTTTTATTTTTTTGTATGACGTTTTATCATTTGATGGCGTTTTGAATATGAGCGGTAAAAGACCTTTTTACCCATAATGAAGCGTGTCCCACATAATAATATTGATGTTATTTACGAAAACGCCAGCGCGCAATCTAGTCCATGGATTGTTTTGATCGGACGATCCATAAGCGTTCTCACCGTTCTCACACTTTTCACCGCTTTCTCTAAATCCCAACCCTGAATACAAAATATCAAATGTTAGATAGTATTAGGTGTAAACTGTGATTACAACAAGATGTTGCTGTTGATTCAACTTTGATTTCAGTTGCGCAACCATTTCTTTAATATGCTTTCCCGACATTGTCTCGTGTTCAAGCAATGCATATGCAAGTGTGTGGTGCTCGTTGATATGAGTAGTTAAAATATTATTGGCGTTACTAAAAAGGAATTCCAATAACTCGCGAACCTCTTTTTTGATTAAGAGTGTGGTTTTGTACTTATGTTCTTTCTGTATTTTGTATCCATCACGCGTGCAAGATGAGTAGCTTATTCAAGATCGGAAGTGGCAGCTGAAGTAACTGCATCTTCACCAAAAATCAACTCGTGTGTAACTCTAGCACCCATACATATGTTGAGCCGAGCAAGCATTTCTTTTCGGGATACACTTGTTTCATCTTTTTCAGAAACTAAACCACGATGCCGAGAGCCATCCCACGTGGCACAATTGTTTCTTTATGTATAAGGTGTGCCATATCAGTACAAATAGCCAAAAGGGCGTGCGTGACCTTCACAGTATGTCATTATGTGCATTGCAGCCTTGAAGACGACCATTGCACCCAGTCATCTAATATAACCGTTGATATGCTTCACCTTCTTGAATTATGTGCATTGCAGCCTTGAGGGCAGCAACATTAACCAAGTTTTCTTGGTCAGCACTTGAGAGCCCATGTGTTCTTCGAGCGACCAGAGACAAATCCACATCATCTGCCTTTAAGATCTATTGGGACATAATTCAAGAACATTATTAATAGAAGTAAATGGTCATTTTACCACCATAATAAAGGGTTAACACCAGAAGTAGGTCAGCCATGAGGTATAATTTAGCTAGTTTTGTACCCGTCCAAGTATGAATTTTCCAAATTAATAAATTAGAACTTAACCAAAATGTTGGAAAGAAGTTGCTAACTGTCTGCATATATTGCAAAGCAATTAAAGTTTTTGTTTATCGTGACGTAAGAAAGTGATGGCCTTAGCCGACTGCTTTGACTTAGGAATGGGCATTTGGTACCATGTACCGGTACTGTATCGTACCGAATATGCCGGTACCAAATAGTATGATATATCGGGATTGGTACCAGTATTTTTGGTACTACCAAATTAGTACCGGTTATATTTACATTCATTTAGTGTCGTATATGTTTACTAACCAATACCCATTACCAAATAAAGGAGGTTTGATCTTTTAGGATTCAAAAGGTTCATGGTACCTAGAGATGAGCATATGGTACCGGGTAACGGTTCAGAACCGTACCAGTACCAAATTTCCCAACCCAACTCGATTTTCGGTACCGATTCGGTATCTAGTTTTTACCTTCATATACCGGTGTCGTACCGAACCATATCGTACCGGGTATTTTCGGTATCGGTACCTATTTTTTACGATTTTCGGTACCGGTACCCATTTTTTAGGAGTTTTGGTACCAGTTGGTGACAATTATGCCTTTACAATCATTTTACAATCCAGAACAATTTCGAGTCCAATGAAATCTTGAATTTCATTCCTGAAATTTGTATAATTACATATGACAATTACCCATTTCAATCCTTGTACGTTTTCGAACTCTCTTGAGCTTTTCTGAAAGTTATACGTAAACTGTTACGTAAAGGTAGACGGTTTAACGCGAAGTACACTCCGGAACAATGACATGAGCCAAACATACCCTAAATACCCTTTACATAACTTAGAAATAAGTTTTGAAGGATTCGGTATGGTAAAAACATGTTTGTTTGAACTTAAGAACTATTCGCGACAAAACTGCGAAACGAACGTTGGTGACCGCCCGGATAATATTTAAATCCTAAAAATATTATGTTATGATTAAAATTTTAGTTTAATCAGTTTCGTATTGAAAAATAAATCAAAAAGATTAAAAACGTTATTTTTCAAGTTTAAGTGCGTACAGCGTGTTACTGCGCAACACAGTGCTTACACTGCGAAACGCGGACAACACAGCCAGTCTCGGCAACTGATATTTATTTCAGTATTAATTTGGTGAGATTATTTTTATATAATAATACAAATAATTTAAAACGCCATAAACCAGGATTAAAACGCTAGATAAAATACCCGGTATTAAGTTAAATACCTGTTTTTACCCATTTATATACTATATTTATGTATGTTTGCATATATATACATGTGTAATCGTGTGTATATATGAGAGAATATGACACCTCTCACACCCACTTGCCACCTTTTTCTTACACTTTGCCAACTGTTGTCCATGCATGATGCATGCAACCTTGGAAACCCACCTTGTCCCCCCCCCCCCCCCATATCTTACATAATCTTCCATGAACCAAGACAAATTGTCACTCTTCCCCTCTCTCTCTCCTAAACCGTAAACACACACACACCCACACATTTTTGAATTTTAATCCTCTTCTTCAAGATCCAAGCTCATTCCAAGTTAGTTTCAAGCACTTTTGAAGATCCAAAGGGGTTTTAAGGGTGTTTCAAACAAGAACCAAGCTCCATATCATCATACTTTGTCAAAAACCCATAAAAAATCTTGAGAGTATAAGATTTATTTTTAAAATCCTTGTTCTTGATTTTTAGTGGTATTGATGATGATAGAAGTTTCTTAAGGTTCTTAGATTTATTCACAAACTTGAAACTAAAAGGAAATGAGTTTTTACACAAAATAAAAAGGGAAGTATGTATGTGTGTATATATAATCGTATATATGTATGTGTATGTATTTGAGTTTGATTTTTGATGGATACTTGTTTGATTTATTCTTGAAAAGTGAATGCATGTTTAATCAAATGAATGTTATGTAAAAGTTCTTGTGATTTGTATTGATTATGTGACAAAGGAAATTTTTGAAAACATATATATGTATGCATGTGTCGTATATGTATATGTATGTACATGCACATGTGAATTTTTGTTAGTTAGTATAAATTAATGAAAGAATGTTTCATGCAATGATGTTTAAATGATTAAATGATGATTTGGTGAACATGTCTTGGATTTGTATGAATTAATATCATGTTTGATGCATTTAAGTTCATATGAAATGATGATGATGATATGATAAGTGTGCTTTAGATACTTGTACATAAGCATGCATATTGATTAAATGAGCAAGAAATGATGAAAAATGATTGTATGACAAAAATGTTTTAAAACAGATTATAAACATTAAAAATAACATTATTTGGTATATTATAATGGCATGAAACTTTGTCATAGGTTTGGTAGCTTTGCATGTTGTACATATAGCTTAGAAAGTAGTAAAATATGTGAAATTTGCATGATTTATGTGGGTTATGCGAGACCTGCACTATCATGAGTATAACCACTATTTTATTCAGTAAATAACATGGGTTGTACATGGTAAACTTTATGTGTTACAATGTGTTAAGTGTTTTATAATATGTGTATGATGACATGTTAATACTTGACAAGATTATGTGTATTACGTTATTATTTGTATGTCACGTTTGAGTAGATGTGGCAAAATGGATGGGTTGGATTGGATTGGTTGTTGGGTCAGGATGGGTTTGGGTTAGAATGAGTTTGGGTTAAGATGGGTAAAAGAAAGAAGAAGGTCAGGATGGGTTTGGGTCAGGATGAGTTCGGGTCAGGATGGGTTTGGGTCAGGATGGGTTGAGAATAAATTAATAATAATAAAAACTGAAAAAATTATAAAAAAATTAAAAAAACGAAAAAAATTAAAAAAAAAACGAAAAAATTAAAAAAATTAAAAAAATTAAAAAAAATTAAAAAAAAATTAAAAAATTTAAAAAAAAATTAAAAAAACGAAAAAAATTTAAAAAAATTATAAACGTGCAGAACAGGTTGTCTTTTACGAAGCTGAACAGAAATCGTTTTTGGTACGATCCCACGTGTTTACGAAGCCACCGCTTCGTACGAACTCAGAACAGTCGACTTAATCTGTTTTACAGATCTGTTTTTAAAAAAATTAAACAAACATGCAGAACAGGTCCGTGCACTGCAGAATCAGATCTGTTTTAGCCGATATAATCTGTTTTACGGATCTGCAAATCAGTCGACTTAATCAGTTTTACAGATCTGTTTTAAAAAAAATTAAACAAACGTGCAGAACAGGTCCGTGCACTGCAGAATCGGATCTGTTTTAGCCGATATAATTTGTTTTACGGATCTGCAAATCAGTCGACTTAATCTGTTTTACAGATCTGTTTTAAAAAAAATTAAACAAATGTGCAGAACAGGTCCGATTATTATACAGCCATGAACAAGTTTAGACAAATAGTTAACAATAATGTTAAAACCATAAATGTGTACCTGCAAACAGTATATACATAGAACAAGTTTATATTGTGTACCTGCAAACAGTAAATGTGGAATAGCTAGATTCTGATCTTAATAGTTTAGCCAGCATTCACTTCTTTGAAGACAAAACAAAACAAATTTATATTTCCAAAGGCATTTCAATAAAATATTAGTTAATCACGTACTCTGCTAAAATTTTACCACTATGCGGAGGTGGTATAACTTTAAAGTTCAAGACCTTTTTTCTTAGAACCCAATTCTCATCAATGTAGTGAGCCGTTAGAGCCATATACCCATCTGTCATGATAGAACTCCATAAATCAGTAGTCAAACATACTCTACCATTTACTTTTTGTAATTTTTCTTTAAGAACTGTCTTCTCTCTATCATATATTTTTAGGACATCCGCCTTCGCAGTGTTTCTTGTTATGGGCTTCACATCGCGGTGTAAAAACTTGTGCAAATCTCTTGTTCCCTCATGTTCAACATAGCTGAAAGGGTAGTTGTGCTTGATGATAGAGTATGCTAATTTCTCCCTATACATTGCTTGATCTAATGGGGCAAGCTTTTTTGGTGGACCGGGTTCATTAAGATCAAAACACTTGGGAAGATGTCGTTTCATATTAGATGTTCCCGAATTGGCACTAAACACTTTTCCACAACCCGTACAACTGGTCTTCTGAATTCCCCCGGGTCCAACTGGTAATTTATCAAAATAGCTCCAAACCACGGAAGAATGTTTGCCCGAACTAAATGAACTAACTTCATCTTCGTGATCATCGTTACCCGACATATTTAATCTACAATAAAATGAGAAAACATAAATTAATAGTAACCAAAACGAATCCAAAAAATATTGTAACTAACAAAATGGGCCACCAAATAATTATAAAAGCAACTGAACTGAACCATGAAAAAAGTATCAAATACATTTCAAATACAAATCTCAATTCTAATCGCAAACCGAACAAATTTAGACTTAAATTAAACCAAGCACCTACACAGACAAATATACAATCTAACAACGTCAAGAACAAAATATGCTGAATCTGAGTTAACTATGCTGAATCTGAGTTAACAAAAATTAACTATGCTGAATCTGAGTTAACAAAAATTAACTACATATATACAAATAATTATCTAATCGAAAAGAACAAAAATTAACTATGCTGAATCTGAGTTAACTATGCTGAATCTCAGTTAACAAAAATTAACTATGTTGAATCTGAGTGAACAAAAATTAACTACATATATACAAATAATTACCTAATCGACAAGAACAAAAATAACTATGCTGAATCTGAGTTAACTCACTGTGTGATGAATGGATTGATACTGAATCGACGAAGATGAATTGTAGCAGGAAGATCAGTGCGTCACTGCGTGAATTGCAAAGAAGAATCGACCAAGAATCAGTGCGTCGCTGCGTGAATTGCAAAGACCTATGGAGAATCGACCAAGAATCAGTGCGTTACTGCGTGAATTGCAAAGACCTATGGAGAAGAAGATAACCCATCATGACCCGTTCCTCTTTTTTGTTAAACCCAGTTTGACCTACTAGGTTTTTTTATTTAGTTTAGAAGGGCCCATCCTGACCCATTGGAAAAAACCATTAAACCCAAAATAACCCATTGTGTTTAAATAATAGCCCAAATGAACCCATAATCAGCTCCTTGGGTTAAAATTGCCGGGCCTACGTTTGAGTATATATATTACGACACACAAATCGTAGATTATTGCTTATAACATGATGAGGGTCACCAATAAAATCGTTCAAGTCGCAAAGTTCTTAAAATATATATATGAACGCATATATATATATATATATATATATATATATATAAATACACCAACATAGTAAAAAATAATAACTTTTCGAGAAAATATCAAAGTTATGTGAAAATTCTAAGTATCGGAGAAACTTAGGTATTTTGTGAGTTTTTGATTATTAAATTGTTCTTACTTAATTTAGGACGACTAAACAACTTGAGGGATTGTGTTAACACACAAAAACGCACCCAATGGTGAGTAAATAGTTCCCCTATTTTACGTTTTTTTTCAAATGTTTTGGGGTGAAGCATATGTGCATAACTTTACTTTCCATTTTCATGACATTATACATGTTTTGCTACATAGTACATATAATACATTCTTTCAAAGACATTTTTATGGTATATTGACTTAGTATACCTAACACTTGGTTTCAAAGACATTTTTACTTGGCATATTGACTTAGTATGCCTATTGCATGGTTTTACAAAGACATTTTACATGACATGCTTACATTGAAAAGAACATTTGGTATGTTTAACGGGACAGTAGTACATTCATTAACATTGATCACGCCGCTCGGTAGTATGTAATAGCGCTATAGGACTTGACAAATCTCGTTCCCGCTTCCTAGTGTTGGTTTGGAAGTGTTAGGGAATGACAGAATCCGAATACATTTTTTATAAACCTTGATCCTGATAAGAGTTTATCCGACAGTCTCAAGGCTTGAGTGTACGCGATAGACAAACCGTATAAATGTTGTATCAATAAAAGCAATGGTTTTCAAAAGATAACTTTTGATTTAAACTTTTGGTTATTTAAAGACCTTGTTTTGTACATGACATTGGGTTTCATAAGACATTTGTTTATACTTGACATTAGACATTGTTTACACATGACATTTGACATTCAAACAAGACATTATTTGATGGTTATTGATAAGTGCTTTTATTATGTTACATATCATAGCATTTTCTAAACCATTTCAACAAGGACAAGACATGACATATTTTGTACATATTATTTTCATTTGGCTATTTATTTAACCGTACACTATTCTTTTACATCATCTGATTTTCGTATTGACTTTCTTATGATTTTATAAAAGAAAACATATTATTATTATCAAAGGTTCATGACTACTTTACATTAAACCTTTCTCTAAACATTCAAAGTCATGAATCTTCAACACAAAATCCTATGTTACTCACAGGCATGTTTGTGCTGACGAATTTACTTTCATATATGTTTCAGGCTCTATTACGCGACGACTGTTGATTGCTTCACATAGGATGGACATGGGCCTTAGTAATTATAAAACATGAACGACAATTGTACTGTTTGTTAATCTGATTCCAAGACAATGTAACTTATTATGTAATAAAACAATATTTTAAATTCCATGTGTTGTGAAACAATGATTCTGTGACACGACTCCCCGACGTTTCCGCCGCGGTTTGTTGTATTACGCAGTCGGGGTGTTACAGTTGGTACCAAGCTCATCCCTACACATACACCCATCCTCACCATCTCATTCCCCCTTAGGTCTAAAAGAACTCATTTGCCTACTCACCGTCGCTGTACCGTCGGCCTCCTTTTATGTTTTTGAAGTTTCGTACCGCCGGCCTCTTCTTGTGTCTTTAAATTTTCATACCGACAACTTCCTCCTCACAGTTGCATGCTTGCATCCCTGCCTAACTGTTACTCAATAAGTTCCAGTGAGACAAACTATTTTCTCAACAGTTTGGTGATCTGATGTAAATTAATCAGTGTTTATATTATTATACGTTTATTGATGGTTAGTTCACATCACAAATTATTAGTTTACATCATTAATTGTTGGTTTTCGCACTTGCTTTCGAGGTCTGTTGTTTCTTTTTTTTCAAAGAATGAGGCCCACTATTCAGATCTGGCTGTGACAAATTTGGTACCAAATGGATACCATACCGAAAAACTGGTATCGAAACCGGTATTATCGGTACCGTATTCAGTACCAGGTTTTTATGAAAATTGGTACGGGTATTTTCGGTACGCTATGGTACCGAGATCATCCCTACTTTGACTCGTATTCAAGAAAGTTACTCGTATTCAAATGGCAAATCAAGTAGCTGATTAACTCATAGGATAACATGTGGCTTAAGCATCTCTATTATTAATGGGTGGTTCGACAAGAAACATGTCATATACTGACAGACTTGCTTGATGTGAATGCAAATTTGTGTTAAATTCTCCTTATGGTGAATAACGTTTCTATAAGGTGATGTTACCTACAAAATAAGCAAAAACGATAATTAGAGTTCACTTGTTTTCAAACACATGCAAAAATTATGTACTCTATACAGTTCATCTTTAATTACATGTAGAAAAAGTGGTAAACACTAAAATGAACCGTGATCAAGTTTAGACCTTGGACCTTTAGAGGCCATTCTTTCCTCAAAATTCAAGACCTTACTTCAACAATTCTGCATAAACAACAATTAACAAATTAGCATACCCTTAAACTGAACCGACAAACACCATTTATATCATTTCCAAACACACAAGAATAACATGTAGAAGCTTTACCGGTTCATATTAGCTCGTTGTCATCCAAATGTTAAGGCGATTAGGTAGATCAGAAATCAATGTCATAATCAAACCCCACCCATTTAAACCACCCATAACAGCCCCTCTCACACACACCATCCAATACTGCCAGACAATAAAATCTACAAGGACGACACCCACCCTAGAAACGCAAGACACACACACACCCCTAGAAACTGCACATCACTAATATAGTAATATCACCTTAATTCTTGGTAAAAAAAAACTCATGATTTTGTGATTAAAAGTCCTATTTGCTAAAAGGATAAAAAGAAAAAAAAAAGTTTATGCATCCTGTTAACAAGTAAGTACCTAAATTTTTTACTGAATTCCCTTTTTGTTCTTATGAGCTTTTGACAGACCTGTAAAATTACCACAAAAAAATATCTTCCAAGCACTTTAAACTCTTATAGTAATCAGAAATATAATGAACTTAAATATTAAACCTCACCTTAACAATTGGTTCTTAAATCAACCCCAAACAATATTTTTAGTCTTAAAATCACAATAAACTCCATATCAAACCCTAAACAACAATTATAGCCTTGAATCTGCAATGGATTATTGATTGCAATAAGCCCCAGATCCTAAAAATCAACAAACGACAGATTATAACAACTTCCTGCACTGAACTTTCTAGTAATCAGTGACGTAACACCAATAAATTGGATTCAGAGACGTACATTGATGTTACACACCAAAATCAATCCTTAATTTGATATTATAGCCTTTAACTCGCAAGTCGCAAGAACAATTCTGGCTTCTGGGTTTGTTAGCTCTTGTTTCATGTAAAGAACTCCATATAATTAAATGTTAAAACAAATCAGAAATAACAAAAACAACATAATAACATGAAACAACACCTACCAAACAAAATAGTATCAACGGTTATGATGACGACCTTCAATTTTCCTTGTAGTATTCAGTTGAGAACGAATCTGAAGTGGGTGAAAGCAAAATTGAAGATGATGTAGGGTTTTGTAAGAGTGGAAGGTGTGTATATAGATGCAAAGAACATATTACAGGAAGAATCCTGAAAGCAAAATTCTATAAAATTAGGGGAGAGAAGGTGTAACGACTCACACAAAAACGTCCTAAAAACGTTCCGTAAATATAAACCCGGATCCCTAATATAACAACTCTCATTAAAAACACTATTTCTTATTTTAATTTAACCAAGAGGAAACTTTAATTGAGACACCCAAGTAATTCTGCATAAACCCTAAAAATATCAGAACAATCAGAATCAGGATCAGGGCCCCTAAAACTCAGGGGGGGGGGCATTCCCTACTCGATGATTATCCTTATAACTTATTATAAAAATCGAATTTAAGCGAATCGTCGACTCACCTGCACTCCAAACACACGCGGCAATCAAATAGACATTTTGGGACCCATACGATGCGCAGGGGTTTTAGGCCTACGATGCGCAGGGCTGACCAAAATTCAGCTATAAATAGAGGACATTGGCACTTGATTTCTGGACATTCAATGTCGAAAGAATTCGAAATATACACTGAGATAACTTCTGTATACTCCAATTAACACACACAGGCACTAAATCGACGCCGCAATCAGGGTATTAGCACAATCGCTATTACGATTCATTGTCCGATCGATCAATATATCCAATGGATGTTTAAGTGCTGCCCACATTAGGGCTATACTTTGTCGTTCGTCGTTAAATCGATGGACGTTTAAGTATCGTACTTTGTCGTTCGTCGTTAATTCGATGGATGAAGTATCGCACTTTGTCGTTCGTTGTGAGAATTTGATCTCGTCAGTTATCGTAAATGCTGGATTGATTACTAACCCAGAATTGTGTGCCTATTATTAGATTTAGGTTAAAAAGACTAATCAGTAGGCTAGACTCTGCTCAGATTAAATCTGCAATCCATCAAGGCTTATCTGTAGACTTTGGTTGTATAAATCTGCATGATTATAAAGTGAGTCATTCTCTTTTTATCAAATTACTTTCCAAATCATGTTTATTTTCAAATTTATAATTACGGGGATTAAGTCTTTGTAATCACCAAGTTACAGCCGGTATGTGGGGTTTTGTATACATTACTTGATAATCGTCACCATTGGGGCAGCCAATTGGGGGATATGACCATAGTCACAGATTCGGTCGAGTGACAAATACCGTGGGTAGTTGGTTTGATATCAGAAACATTGTAATCGCTCTTAATACTGTAAATTATAACAAATGTGTCATTTTAGTAAATAGAATGATTCACTCAGTATTTCCCGCTGACCAAACCTTTTTAAAATACTTTTCAGGTAATTACAGTAGATTGGAGTAATAGATGGATACGGCACTGAAAGGCATCAAGAAGTGGCTTATTTTATTAATTAAATTAAAACTAAGAAATATTGTTTTATGTAATTATCTTTATTAAAGCTACCTTTGTAAAACATGGATTTATTCCATCTATTTAATAAATAAAAAATCCGGTGTTTCTAAACTCTGATATTTTTCCTAACTCACGGTCCTGATAAAATTTCCGCTGCAACGTTCTCAAAATAATCACCGGTACCACTGGGCTGTTCGCGACTCCCGATTCCGTCCAGGGTGGGTCGGGGGCCGTGACAGAAGGTGGTATCAGAGCCAACTCAAAGAGCCACTGCTTTAAGCCTTTAGGTGTTGTGATAATAATACCTAAATTTATATAAAAGAGTTAGGAGATTGCTATTAACTGGTAGCACACATGATAGTATTTAGACTTGAACTTAAGAAAAGATGCCTTAGTATTAGCTTCACGATAAGCTAAGTACTTGTGTAAATAAATATGATGGATTTTGGTGAGTTCATTTCTCTTTTCTCACAGTTTGTGAGTCCACTCTATTTTCTCACAGTTTTATCACCTTTTTGTGATACAATTATATTTACAAAGGCTTTTCAAAATCCTAAAATATTTATCAGTTATGCTTACAGTGATTAAGTTTTTATATTCTACAATAACTGCCAGTATGAAAGGTTTTATACATTATTTGATTCTCGTTATTATTTGCCAGAAAGTTAGTCAATATTAGCATGACCACAATCACAGTGGGAATTATGCCCAGTAACTATAATCAATAACTAATATCATTTTAACATTAAATTATTAGTTAATTTAATGTATGTTTGAGATAAATCTAAATAGTGTATATCATAATAAAATAGTCAAATATAATATATTCTACTATACGAAGATTATATTTTAGTCACTTTAAATAATGATCTTACAATTATTTAATTAACATATTATATTTGATAAATTATAGTAGTTTGACATCAAATGATATATGTTATAGTCTGAGTTAAAATGGTTTTGTGCCACAAGTAATATATTTAATAAAGTAAATGTCACAGGACAACTAAGTCCAAAGTCACTAGTTGAGAGAATGATCAACAGTGACATGACCAAAAGCACTAGTTGAGAGAATAATCAACAGTGTTATGATTAGAATCACTAGTTGAAAGAATGATCAACAGTGATATAATCACAATTACTAGTTGAAAGAATGATCAACAGTAATATGACCTGAGTCACTAGTTAAAAGATTGACACTATCACAAGAATCGTCTAGTGATCAATATAATAATAAGATATGTTATGGAAATACAAATTTCCTTAAAATCTGAATAAAAGCCCTAATAAGATAGGCACTTTTTGAAAAGATACTATTTATGGGAAATAGAAAATTTTCTCCGGCAAGACTGGGTATGGTGTAACAGACTCTCCAGTTTGTTCGGATATACTAAGGTTACCGCTCCGGCGTGAATCGGATAAGACGGGGTATATAATATGTCAAACGAGTGACAAGATTTCCCTAAATAGTATTATGACCAGATATCTGACTAGTTTTTGAAAATATAATTCTGTTAAATACATTGACCTGATAGATGATATGTTTATTTCAGCATGTGAAATATATGATTATATAGATATATATATCTATAAGGAATTCCAAAAGCCAAATAGGAATAAAGCACAAACATCTGTGTCTAGATTTCTTTATCAGAAATTTCTTTTCCGATATCAAACATTATTTCATTTGAATATCTGCCTAGTAACTCGAGCGACAATAATAAAAGAAACCCATTAAGTTGGGATACTATCGAAAGTGTAAAGAATTTCTAACACATTACCATAAACTATTAACGCAAGTAAAAAGCATGTAAAATTGTGATAAGGTACAAGAAAACACATAAAAATTTGATTATAAATCCACAGAAGTTGAAGTATATTCCACATAACTTCCGAGGCAAGACCTTTTGAAAATATAATTGGGCACGATAACACCAATGTTAAAATTCCGTCAGTAAGAAGAACTGCTAATCAAAAAGAGGCATTTTATCCTACAAAATGAATATCTCTAAAGTACGCTAGAACAGGATTTCATAAACATCCGTGCACAGTCTAATCAGAGTCATACTTATTATCACTGCAAAATGAGGAACATACTTTTGCAAATTCCTTATTTCATTTTTCGACATTCCCTGATAATGTCATTTAACAACAGTTATCACACAAAATTCCGGATAGAAGTTCCTATATTTCTTTCGTTGAAATTTTGATTTTTGCATATAAATTAACTTTCGTGTTTCTACTTCCCTTAATGATCATCATACCAGGAGGATTTATTTCATATTAGCGAATATTGATTCATTTCATTTCTTGATAAATCCACACGTTACACATGCACCGAATTGTTGTGCATGTGGTTCGTTTAATTTCTGAATTCCACTGGAGGGCTTCATTCTAATTTGTCGTTTTATCCAAACTCAAATATCCTTTAGTTAGAATTGATTTTGGCATAATGAACCACATTATTGCTAAACAATGACTCTTAATATCGAATCAATAAATTTTTGAAAAACTCAATTTTCTTTGGCATCCATGGTTTCTGTTATGACCATGTCTGAATTTTCTTATTTAAACTCGTTTTGTTTAAACCGAGTTCAATTGTTTGAACTTGCTCGCATTACTTGTTCAATTCAAGGTTCCATATGATGAATAAAACCATCATATTCAGAATAATCCTAACAAGCATTTCAATTCTCTTGAATTATAACATGCTTGTGTGATCCTCGACTTCACTAAATCATTTCTTTGATCACAATCACTTTGTGGTGACATTTTCACAAAATCTGAAGATTGCGCTAATCTCGGATTTAATTATTTATATTAAATCCACTTTGTTGATTTATTCTATAGAATCTTAAAATAATCACATGCTCAGATAATGATACCCAAATTCATATTTCGATATATCTCTTAATAATTATTACAATAGCAATTGAGCTTTTCGTAAAATTTATTGTTATATCCTCGTTGATCGAAAAACATTATATAAATTTAATTGATTATATATGAAAATTTCCTAAATTTACAAATATAGTATTACTATATTTTAAACCATTACGGTAAAGAAATTATATTTAAGGAATATTTTTTTAAAGTTATTGTTTAGTTATTTATTTATAAAAAGTAGTAGTGTTAAGATTATTTCAATACTACAGTTATTATCAAGGGCAGGTATTGGATAGCCTAGCCTTAGTTAGGCATGGATTGGCCACCTATGCTTAAACAAGGCAGCACTAATCAATATCCACCATGATAATGACTAGTTAATATAAATAAAGTCATCATACTTATTTAGTAAATTTTAATTATATATGAAAATATATATACTTTGGAGAAGACATATTTTCATATAATATAAGGGACAAATAAAACATTATAAATAATAGTGATCTCTTTTAAAAAAAATATTTTGTAAATAACTTCATTACAGTGTTTTGTAATATATGATCCCTAAAAAGTGTATTATTACAAATAAAATAACTTGGAACTCTAAACAATGATACACTAATTTTATTTTCTTTTGGTATATCTTTGCAATTCACTTATCTCAACACTTTGATTTTCTCATATTATAAATTAATATTTGACAAATCATTTTTCATATTTTTATTTCATTTGAAATCTGTCAAATTCTAAGTCTTCCTCGGTTACCAATCCAAATAAGCTTTCTTTTGACAAAGAATTTTTATTGATTCTAAAAAAATTCTTCATATTCATTTTAAATATCTATTAATCATATATCTTTCGGTATAAACCTAGTCACCTTGGAAATTATATCATTTCATCTCATTCATTTTCGATTTTTCGAACTAATTCCGTTGACTCATTGAATCCTACTTATGATACAACTCGTATTCACAAAATTCGATATTTTAAATTCTGTGTCATATACCCTAATATTATTGTTATTAACTAAAAGATTACATAAGTCTAAAAGAAATATCATAACCCAAATACACTTGGAAGCTGGAATCTGAGATGAAGAAAAAGTATTCCTACTTATTCCAGTAAATCTCGAGGACGAGATTTTTATTAAGGAGGGGAGAATGTAACGACTCACACAAAAACGTCCTAAAAACGTTCCGTAAATATAAACCCGGATCCCTAATATAACAACTCTCATTAAAAACACTATTTCTTATTTTAATTTAACCAAGAGGAAACTTTAATTGAGACACCCAAGTAATTCTGCATAAACCCTAAAAATATCAGAACAATCAGAATCAGGATCAGGGCCCCTAAAACTCAGGGGGGGGGGGGGGTATTCCCTACTCGATGATTATCCTTATAACTTATTATAAAAATCGAATTTAAGCGAATCGTCGACTCACCTGCACTCCAAACACACGCGGCAATCAAATAGACATTTTGGGACCCATACGATGCGCAGGGGTTTTAGGCCTACGATGCGCAGGGCTGACCAAAATTCAGCTATAAATAGAGGACATTGGCACTTGATTTCTGGACATTCAACGTCGAAAGAATTCGAAATATACACTGAGATAACTTCTGTATACTCCAATTAACACACACAGGCACTAAATCGACGCCGCAATCAGGGTATTAGCACAATCGCTATTACGATTCATTGTCCGATCGATCAATATATCCAATGGATGTTTAAGTGCCGCCCACATTAGGGCTATACTTTATCGTTCGTCGTTAAATCGATGGATGTTTAAGTATCGTACTTTGTCGTTCGTCGTTAATTCGATGGATGAAGTATCGCACTTTGTCGTTCGTTGTGAGAATTTGATCTCGTGAGTTATCGTAAATGCTGGATTGATTACTAACCCAGAATTGTGTGCCTATTATTAGATTTAGGTTAAAAAGACTAATCAGTAGGCTAGACTCTGCTCAGATTAAATCTGCAATCCATCAAGGCTTATCTGTAGACTTTGGTTGTATAAATCTGCATGATTATAAAGTGAGTCATTCTCTTTTTATCAAATTACTTTCCAAATCATGTTTATTTTCAAAGTTATAATTACGGGGATTAAGTCTTTGTAATATCCAAGTTACAGCCGGTATGTGGGGTTTTGTATACATTACTTGATAATCGTCACCATTGGGGCAGCCAATTGGGGGATATGACCATAGTCACAGATTCGGTCGAGTGACAAATACCGTGGGTAGTTGGTTTGATATCAGAAACATTGTAATCGCTCTTAATACTGTAAATTATAACAAATGTGTCATTTTAGTAAATAGAATGATTCACTCAGTATTTCCCGCTGACCAAACCTTTTTAAAATACTTTTCAGGTAATTACAGTAGATTGGAGTAATAGATGGATACGGCACTGAAAGGCATCAAGAAGTGGCTTATTTTATTAATTAAATTAAAACTAAGAAATATTGTTTTATGTAATTATCTTTATTAAAGCTACCTTTGTAAAACATGGATTTATTCCATCTATTTAATAAATAAAAAATCCGGTGTTTCTAAACTCTGATATTTTTCCTAACTCACGGTACTGATAAAATTTCCGCTGCAACGTTCTCAAAATAATCACCGGTACCACTGGGCTGTTCGCGACTCCCGATTCCGTCCAGGGTGGGTCGGGGGCCGTAAGAGAAGGGGATTGGTTTCGTGGGAGAGAATGGGGGATTGTTTGGTGGATAAAGAGTTAGAATGTCCAGATCTGAAAATAAAGGGTGTTTTGAAATTTGAAATCCCGCTTAAAGGAACCCCGCTCAATATTTGCAGGAATGTTTTGATTTAAATACACTTTCAAGATCTTAGGCTTCAAATGCTTGTACCATGTGCTTTCAAGACTTGTACATGTTGAAAAAATGGCAAATGACCATTTCTATCATTCGAAGATGCATTATATATATATAGTATAGATAAGAGGTTGAATGATAGGTGTCGAGCCCTCGTGTAACTGATGACGGTCAAAGAGTCTCGTTGATGTTGTAAGAGCCTTGTCCTTTTGTCCTACAAGAAAGAAAACCGTTAGCCTCGTCACAGAGAACCCCGGGGGGGATCCGTGACCAAGCTTCGGCGTGAGAGTAAGTAAGCTTGCCGGATATAATGAGAAGCCTATTCCGACGAGTATCATTGTCAGAATGTCTTCCTTGGTGTGAATTATAGGGTGTGTAAGTAAATATAAGTGAGTAAATGTTATCCGAGGTTGTTGGAATAAATGAGGCCACAGTGCATTTAGTGAGAAAGGATTTTCTGTGTTTCCCCTCGTAGGGTTTACCTTCCTTATATAAAGGGAGTGACTTATCACTCTTGGAAATCATAACTGGACCATCTAATGGCTTCCTGGTATCTTTTGGGAACTCAGACACGTGTCTGAGTCCCAACGGCAGGATCAGAAGCTTCATTAAATGTGGCCAGCTTGATGTACTTCCTTTTCCGACGACTTTCTCTTCTCCATCAGTCATACATTTATTATGCTCTGTATTTCCTTGGATCATCTTCAATTTCCCGCTCATTTTATGTCACTATGGCCCTTTGAGAGTAAATATGAGGATTGGGCTCATTAACGGGCCCAAACGACAGAAGCCCAAGACGGGTTATGTTGGGCTACCAACGATGCCCGTCGTCAAGTCATCTCTAGTCCCTGGTTCTGAGACCCGAGTCTCATGATCCGGGGCTGAGTCACAATGATCCTATCTTCGTGACGTTGTCCAATTGGGCTGTAGGAGTGGGCCCCTTTTTTCTAATGATGACGCGCCTCCAACGGTTCTCGAGGATCTTCAAACATTAATGATCAACGGTCAGGGATGGCTCTCAGGTTGCACGTGTCCCAAATCGGTTTTCAATTTTGAATAGGTTGATTTGATGATTACCGCTTCTTGTCAGTTGCCTCCATTACCCCTTCATTATTCCTTAACTTCCTTTATACTTCTCCAAAATTCTCCGATCATCTTTTCAAACAAATGAGTCGTACCGGCCGTTCTTCAACACGCTCAGTATTGATAGCGAAAGATCTTGAGATCTTCGTAGACACCTATTGTATTCTGGAATGTTTTTCTCCGACCCTCCCTGGACCGGACGATCTGACAGAATGTTCCCCGGAGAGGATCGTCATCTACACTCTGTCGTTTTCCTCTTACGGTGTCCGTTACCCTTTGTCGGCTTTTAAGGTGGATCTTTTAAAACACTTCGGCATTCACTTTTCTCAAATGCATCCTTTGGCGTTCATGAGGGTTGTGCACTTTGAGTTATCGTGTGTGGCAGTCGCCGGTAAACCGTCAGTGCCTCTCTTTTGCATGTTTTACAAGTTAGTGTCCGACGGTGACTGGTTTACCTTTACCAAGAAAAAAGATAGTGTCTCTCTTCCTTGCTACTCTTTTATGCCTACATCTACTTATCTGAAGGAATGAAAGAATAGATTTATCTTTGCTTCAGCCGCGATGATGCCAGAGCCACCTCCTTTGAGGGATCCCAAGGCGCTTATTGAAGACAGCGTTCCGGTCTTGTTTGCAGACGAGATCGTCTAGTGGAAGAGGATGTATGAGAACCCAACCAGGGCCTTTATGTTTCCTGAGGGAGTCTTGGCTATGTGGGGTCTAAGCCCTCTCTATTCGGTCCGGCCAAAAGCCTTCTTTGGGAAGAAAGGTATTTCTACCCCTAGCCTTTATGCTTGTTTTCTTGTTTTTGTTTTGTTGGTTTAAACAGTCATCTCTGGTGTTGGTCTTATGCAGAGATGAGCTTATGGGGTATAATTCAAGGAGACTATAGGGACATTAAGTTTATGGTGGGTGACAAGGTTGATCCGGATATGAGCCGTGCTTTGGAGAAGAAGGCCCCTGGGACGGGGAGTTCTGTTCATCTCAAAGACTCTGTTGCTGCAGAGAGGGATGAGAAAGCTTCTTCCGAGGAAGCAGGGGATTCCCGGGGTTCCCTCCGGGTGAAGAGTTCAAGTGATGATGAAGACGATGAGGATTGGGAGAGTCGCTTGTTACGTAAGCAGAAGATAGCCCAGACCAGCAGTCCTAAGGTGGCCTCTGCCCCTCGAAATATCCGGTTGAGGCTCCGGAGTGCCCGTGGTCAGAAACCCTTTCCTGCCACCAAAGTTGCCTCCAAAATTCTCCCTGTTGGGACCAAGGGCTCCCTGTCTAAGCACTTGAGGTCTTCCAGCCTCGTTAGTGAACCTCTGCTGGTGAGCCTCTCTTTCTTACTTTGTCCGGCTTCTTTGGCATAGATGTTTTGATCCTTGCTTGCTTCGCTTTTTTTTTTTTTGAAACAGGGGAGCTCCAAGGCTCCGATTGTGATTCCTCCAATTCCTTCCTCCTCTCGGGTCAAGGATAAGACTCCTGAAGTTAGTGTTGCCCGTGTCAACCCTACTTTTGACATCTCTCCTCTTCAGGTTACTGGTACTAGCAACCCTCTCATCTAGAGGGCCTTCCTTCTCAGTCTCCTTTAGCTCCTTTGTTTGCCGAGGGTCTCCCGGTTCCGTATGTTCCTAAATGGAAGATAACCACATCCACTGTTGTGGGGACCCCTGAGACTGCTCAAGACTTCTTAGATCATGTTGTTCCTCCACCTCACAAATTTATGAATTTCGCTTGGAACCCTGATCTCTTTGATGATCAGTACAACATGTCCTTTGTGAGGGGTTTTTAGGGGGTTGGTATGTTGCATCGGGTGGATGAGTTGAGGAAGGCGAATAAGGAGTTGATGACTGAGTTAAGGACCTCTCAGACCGTCGCTACTGAGCTTCGGTGCCGGGTAGCAAATGTCGAGAGGAAACTGCTGGAGGAGAAGTACCACGTCCTTCTCCCCCCTCCTTCTTTTTTTTGTTTGACTCTTTTCTCTAGACTGTCTTTTTTTTTTCTTTTAGAATGCTGGAGCAGCAGGAGCGAGCCTGGGAGAGGGAGATGGTAGCTTGGGCTAAGGAGAAAGAGGAGCTTGTTGCAGAATTGAAACATCAGAAGGAGTTTGACTCTGTGTCCCAAGGAGACTTGAATACCATGTATACCGAATGGGGAATTGCTATGGATGATAACCAAAAGCTGGCTCATGAGCGCTACTGTCTTATCACTCAGGGATTTGGGTCCTTCCTTGCTGCTGTCTCTCAGTCCGAAGAGTTCAAGGGTATCCTCGAGAGGATTTACAGGGCTTATAGGGACGTGGGGTATCAGGCAGGTCTGAAGGATGGGTATGCTTACTCTGCTCAAGGGCTGGGGAGGAAGGAGACTCCTCTTTATAATTCGAAGGCCAAGAAATAGTTGTCCAAGCTGGACAAGGAGTTTGGCGAGAAGACCCCTGCCCTGCTTGAGAAGATTCTTGAAAGGCCCCTGATGTCTATTGATGAGATCAAGGCTTTGCTTACCCCTGCCGGACCTTCTTTGCCCAAGTCTCTGTCCGGGGATGCCTCTCCGTAACTATCTTTTCTCTTAAAATAATGGTTGTTCGATATGGTTGTAACTTGATACTTATCGCTATGCACCTTAGACACTACTGTTTTTTGCTATTAGGAAGGCTTTTGTGTTGGGGCCTTCCCAGTATCTAACTGTGCCATGCTTTTACACTCATCTTATGACCTTATGATCCTTGGTGTATCTTTGCTTGTTAGTCTTGTTGCCTTGTTGTTTGTAGGTGTTGTGATCTGTTGTTGGTAGCTCAGGAGCTGCTCGTCTTCATACCTTTACCTTGGATAGTTTCTTTTCTTTTGTGACCTATAAGAGCATAGAAGTTGGTTTGGAGTTTGTCCACACGTTCCTGTGTGTGTCTCCGTGCACCTGGGTTGCAGCTTATTTGCAAATGTTCTTATATGCGTTCTAGTATGTCTTTGTCCGCTTGATTTGTAGTTTTACAAATGTTTTAGCGTGTCTTTGTACACTTGTTTTTGTTTATAAGTGTTTTAGTGTGTCTTTGTACACTTGTTTTGTAGTTTGTTTACAAATTAGGATCGATTGTGAGGGAGTGATCCTTGGACAAGTTTTTAATCAGTGAATATGTCTTCTAACTGTTTGTCTGTTTTCCCTGGGCCGGATCGGCCACATTTCGCCCCACAGCCGGGCATTTAGTATGTTCAGTATACTAATTTACACTTGTGTATGTTATTAGTGGGTTTGCAATTTTTTAAGACACGTCTGCCTTAGTGCATTACCCGCAATCGTCAAAAGAAACAAGAAGATTGTTCATTGTCATATGTGTTGAGGGGCCTCCAGTACATGATTCTGCAAAAGGTGTTTTTAGGGACAAATATTAACCAAAAGTTGGTTTTACAAAAGTGGCTTCTGAGCCGTTTTTACTAGTCCCTTCCCGGGAAATAAGTTTGCGTTTCACATATAGTATTTCCGGAGCTGCGTGAGGTTCCAAGTCCTTGGAATCTCCTTCCCCTGGAGTGTCTCTAGTTTGAAAGCCCATTTGCCATTAGCCCAAACGACTCTGTAGGGCCCCTCCCATTTGGGTCCCATTTTTCCTTTGCTCTCTTGTAGGCTGGCTTCATTGGCCCCTAGGACCAGGTCTCCGGGTACCAGGTTGAGTTTATTCATCCTGGAGTTGTAGTAGCTTTCCAACTGTTTCTTGTATTTGGTTTCTCTCACCGCTACTATCTCCCTTCTTTCCTTCAGGAGGTTGAGGTTCACCCGGAGATCTTGCTCATTCTCAACTTCCCGCAACTTCATCCTTGCTGTGGGTGATCCGATTTCGGCGGGGATGACGGCTTCGGTCCCATAGGTTAGCCTGAAGGGGGTTTCCCCGTTACAGACCTTGGGGGTGGTCTTGTAAGCCCATAGGACGAAGGGCAGCTCTTCCAACCATCCCTTCTGTTTTCAGCCCAGCCTTCCCTTCATTCCTCTGATTACACTTTGATTTGCCCTTTCCACCAAACCATTACTCTGGGCATGGGTGACTGAGGTAAAAACTTGGCGAATGTGCATCTGCTCACACCATGGTTTGAAGGGTTTCCCCGTGAATTGCACCCCGTGGTCACTTACTAATTCCATCGGTATCCCAAATCTGCATACGATATTGTCCAGGACAAACTGCTTCATCTGTTCCCCCATGATCTTCTCCAGAGGCCTTGCTTCAATCCATATGGTGAAGTAATCAATGACAACCACGACGAACTTGACCCCTCCTAGAACCTCTGGGAATGGAGCAATGATGTCTATGGCCCCTTTCTAGAATGGCCAGGATGTTGAAACTGGTATCATGGGGTGTTTTCGGGCAGCACTTAAACATCCATCGGATCGGTTTCAATCGATCGAACATTGTATCGTAGCAGTGATCGAGTTATTACCCTTTATCGTAGTAGCGTCTTGACACCTTACTACTCGTTTTTAGGCAGAAAATGGACGTTTTGAACTAAAATTTCGAACACAGAAGCAATGTCCCATGCACAGGCAATTTATAGCAGATTTTTAGGTTTTACGCGGCCCGCGTAAACCTTAAAAACAATCTTACGCGGCCCGCGAGGGCCCCCTAGTCTACGGTTAGGGCTAGCGTGTCACGTATAGGTTCGCCACGTGGCTGACACGTGGCCTGAAGCGTGTCCCGGTCATTTGCTGCTATGTCACGGCCCGTGTAGGCTTAGCCGTATGGCTTACGCGGCCCGCCAGAAATTCAAAATCCTTGATTTCTTGGTTTTTCATGAGCACTAGGGTTTCAGGGTTCCGGGTTTTCACTTACGGGACATTTTTGGACATTTTTGCAAGTCCTTACATCCTCCCCACCTTATTTATAATCTCGTCCTCGAGATTTACTGAAATAAGTGAGGATACTTTCGCTTCATTTCAGATTCCAGCTCCCAGGTGTACTCAGGTCCTCTTTTTGAATCCCACTTGACTTTGACCAGTACTAGTCTTTTGTGTTTGAGAAACTTGACCTTTCTGTCTTCTATTTGGAGTGGTTTCTCAACAAATTTTAGCTTTTCATTTAAATTAATATCTTGAAGAGGTACTACCAGTGATTCGTCAGATAAACATTTCTTGAGGTTGGATACATGAAATACGTCGTGTACTCCACTTAGTTCTTCTGGTAGTTGTAGGCGATAGGCGACTGGTCCTATGCGTTGGATTACTGGGAATGGTCCTATGTACCTTGGACTTAGCTTTCCTTTCTTGCCAAATCGGACTACTCCTTTCCAAGGAGAAACTTTTAAAAGTACCTTGTCTCTGACTTGAAATTCTAACGGCTTGCGTCGATTGTCGGCATAACTCTTCTGGCGATCTCGAGCCGTTTTTAGTCTTTCCTTGATTTGAGTGATCTTGTCGATGGTTTCTTGTACGATCTCGGGACCTGATAATTGACTTTCTCCTATTTATGCCCAACAAACTGGAGTTCTACATTTTCGTCCATACAGTGCTTCGAACGGGGCAGCTTCGATACTTGCATGATAACTATTGTTATAGGAGAATTCAATTAAGGGTAGGTGGTTATCCCAGTTTCCACCAAAATCTATTACACATGCTCTGAGCATGTCTTCCAGGTTTTGGATCGTCCTTTCACTTTGTCCATCTGTTTGGGGATGGTATGCAGTACTCAAGTTTAATCGGGTCCCCATTGCTTTTTGGAAACTTGTCCAAAAATGTGAAGTGAAACGACTATCCCTGTCTGATACAATGGAGAGTGGGACTCCATGTAAGGATACTACCTCGTCTACATACAATTTTGCTAATCTTTCCATGCTAAAGGTTTCCTTCATGGGTAGAAAATGAGCTGATTTGGTTAATCGATCCACAATTACCCAAATCGCATTGTTACCTTTCCTAGTTTTAGGCAACATAGTATAGTTCCCATTTCCAAACAGGCATTTCTAATTGTTGAAGTAAACCTGAAGGTTTCTGGTGTTCTGCCTTAACTTTTGAACAAGTTAGGAACTTAGAAACATATCTAACTATATCTTTTTTCATTCCTATCCACCAGAAGTTATTCCTTAAATCTTGGTACATCTTATTATTACCAGGATGCATGGTATACCTAGATTTATGGGCCTCCTCTAAAATTTTATTTCTTAAATCTCCTTGCTTTGGTACCAAAATCATTTTCTTGTGGAATCTCCAAATTCCATCAATCCATTGTTCTAATTCTTTTATTCTTCCTTTCATTCCTTCAGCATCATCTTGGATTGCTGTTTCTTGAACGTTCTTCAGTTGTTCCATTAAATCTACTTGAAGATTTAATCTAAGAGCACGAATTCGTCTTTGTTTTTCATGATACTTACGACTTAGGGCATCTGCTACTACATTTGCTTTTCCTTCGTGATATTGAATATCACAGTCGTAATCACTTAGAATCTCCATCCATCTTCTTTGCCTCATGTTTAATTCTTTTTGCCCAAATATGTATCTTAAACTCTTATGATCTGTATAGACTATAAACTTACTTCCATACAGGTAGTGTCTCCAAATCTTAAGGGCAAAAATTATTGCTCCTAATTCTAAGTCATGAGTCGTATAATTTTCTTCGTGCTTCTTCAATTGTCTTGATACATATGCAATTACCTTTTTGCGTTGCATTAACACACATCCTAATCCTAGCTTAGAAGCATCACAATAAACTTCAAAATCCTGTTCCTTCTGGTAAGGCTAGAATTGGAGCGTGTGTTAACCTTTGTTTTAAAATCTTAAAAGCCTCTTCTTGCCTAGCTCCCCATTCAAACTTAACTGTTTTACAGGTTAGCTTAGTTAAGGGGACATCTATCTTAGAGAAATCCTTAATGAAGCGCCTATAGTACCCAACTAATCCTAGAAAACTTCTAACTTCCGTAGCTGATTGCGGGACCTTCCATTTGGTGATCGCTTCTATCTTGGAGGGATCTACGTGAATACCTTCTTGATTCATCATGTGTCCTAAAAATTGCACCTCCTGTAGCCAAAATTCACATTTCGAGAATTTGGCATAAAGCTTTTCCTTTCTTAACAAAGTTAAGAGTGTATGCAGGTGCTCACAATGCTCTTCCTGGCTTTTGGAATAAATAAGTATATCATCAATGAAGACAATTACAAATTTATCCAAATACGGTTTACAGATTATATTCATCATGTCCATGAATGCTGCAGGAGCATTTGTTAGTCCAAAGGGCATGACTGTAAACTCATAGTGACCATACCTAGTTCTGAAAGCGGTTTAGGTATGTCTTCTTCTTGTACCTTCAACTGGTGGTATCCGGAGCGCAAGTCTATCTTAGAAAAGTATCTAGCTCCTTGCAATTGATCAAAAAGATCATCAATCATAGGTAATGGGTATCGATTCTTAATTGTAACCTTATTCAATTCCCTGTAATCGATACACATTCGCATCGAACCATCTTTCTTTTTTCACAAACAACACTGGTGCTCCCCACGGGGATGAACTAGGTTGTATGAATCCTTTGCTTAATAATTCATCTAACTGCTTCTTCAATTCTAGCATTTCGGTGGGTGCTAAGCGATAAGGTGCCTTGGCTATTGGTGTAGTTCCAGGAATTAGATGAATTCTAAATTCTACTTCCCTATCGGGTGGTAATCCCGGTAGTTCTTCTGGGAATATATCAGGGTATTCTGATACTACTGGGATTTCCTTGAGTTTCTTATTTTTGGTATTAGTAACTACCAAAACCATATATACTATTCCTTGTTTTCTTGAATAACTGGCCATTTTCATTACTGAAATAAATTTAATTGGCTTCCAGGGCTTATCTCCTGTAACCACAACTACTTCTCCTGTGGATGTATGAATTTCTATGGAATTATTGTCACAGAGGATTCGAGCATGGTTGGCTACTAACCAATCCATTCCTAACACAACATCGAATCCAGCTAAATTCATAGGTAACGGGTTTGCAGAAAATTTTTGGCCTAAGAGTTCTATCTTTCCTTCTTGCAAAATCTTATCTATATTAACAGAACTCCCATCTGTCGTTTCTACCGTAAAAACTTGTCTAAGTTTAGTTAAGGGTTGCTTAAGAGCTTGGCAGAATGAAGTATTTATGAAACTTTGGTTTGCACCATAGTCAAATAATACTTTTGCGTAAACATCATGAACTAGGAACGTACCCGCTATTACATCCGGAATCAGATCTGCCTCTTGGGTTGTTAGCTGAAAGGCTCTTGCTTTCTTCTTACAAGTTCCTTCAGCAGGTTTAGTCTTGTTATCAGCTGGCTTGACCAGTTTAGGGCAGTCTGGTCTAAAATGTCCAGCTTCTCCACAATTGAAGCAAATTGTTGATTTCTTTCTTCTGCAATCTTCTCCTTGGTGCCCCAGGATTTTGCAGAAGTTACAGTACCCCTTACATTTTCCAAAGTGCTTTCTTTTACAGCTACTACAAAACGGCGGGGTGGACGATTGTCCAATCCCTTTTTTTCTTGAAGTTACTACTCGTATTATCCCCTCGAAATCCTTGGGTAATCTTTTGAGCCAATTCCTTCTTTCTGTTTTCTTCTCGCGTACGCACCAGTCCGTCAGTCAAGGTGTTGGCTAATTCCACCGCATCGTCGATTGTGCGGGGTCTTGCAGCTTTGACGATGTCACGAATCTCGCTAATCAAACCCCAGATATAGTGAGAAATAAGTATCGGTTCTGGCGAAGCCAGAGTTGGTACAATTCGAGCATACTCGAAGAACTTCGAAGTATACCCTCGACAGTCAACATCCACCATTCGGTGGCTAAGGAACTTATTGGCCATTTGTTCTTTTTCATATTCGGGGCAGAATTTCCTTTCCACCAATTGCCTAAATTCTTCCCAATTCATAGCGTAAGCCATGTCACTTCCTTTGGCCTGTAATACCGTATTCCACCACTCTAATGCCTCTTCTTTGAAAAGGTGAGAAGCATACGTGACCTTATCCTCCTCGGTACATTTACTTATTTTAATTACTGCCTCGGTCTTTTCCAACCAACGCAGTGCAGCAGTTGCCCCTTCATTGCCTGCAAATTCGACAGGTTTACAGGAAAGAAATTCTTTATAGGTGCAACCAGGTGCAGCAACTTTCATTTTCTTAAGTATTGGGGCTTGGATCACGTTGTCATTATTGCCGCCTCCGTTAACACTATTACTGAAATTATCGTCGCGCGTGCGTTTACTAGGGTTGGCTTGTGAAGGCTCAACAGGACTTTTAACAGCAGCGACAATTGCTGGGATAACATTTGCTATTCCCTGGGCAACGATGTTTTCTATATCTTGCCTATTAAGAAAGTGATCTTCATTGTTTTGCTCGGATTGGTTAACTTCGTTAACTGGTTCATTAACAGTGTGTTCCATCTGATAATTAACAATATATAAGTTATTGGGACAAAATAAATAATAACCAAACGCAATAAAGCAATCACACATAATCATGTCAACACGTATAGCCAAAATTGTCGACTTTGCGACATTCATATTATATATATATATATATATATATATATATATATATTAGTATGCATCCATACACACCAAATATTTTACAAAAGTTTTATTTTAAGTTATTTTACATGATTATATTTTTATTATTATTTTATTATTATTAAACACATAACCACACAACCACACACTCCCACAGTCAGCTGGCTTTTTAGAAACGACGTTCCCTCTCGTCGTATTTCCAGGAGATCTGTTCTCTCACTTCCCGGATTCGATTCCCTGCGTCCACCAGTTCCTCGTCGTAGTGACGGAGCTCAGCCAAGTTTTCTGTACTCATAGGTGGGTTTGGTGCAGGCTCGGGGTCAAACTGGGGGAAATAGGTGTTAGGGTTATTTAAGAGATTCTGAAATTGCCAATCGTTTGTCCACCATTCTTCCAGCTCTCCTTGTAGAGGTCGGGGGTTGACAATAGGATCTGGGATAGCCGGTTCCAAGTTAACTGGGAGTTGGGATTCAACAGGGTAATTAAAGAGGTTTCATCGGCAGGTCCGATGAGGTCACAATTCACCAGTTTACGATCCAGCTCCTCCCATGGTGGCATTTCCTGGACTTGCCCGAAACTTTCCCCGATCTCTTTTCCTTTCCCTTTATCCTTCGGATCCTCAGTCTTTTTAACTTTCTGTGCCGCTGGTTTCTTCCTACTCCCACGTTTCCAATCCAATATTCTCCTTCTCTTTTTCGACTTTGGTTTCTCCTGAGCTTGGGCCTGGAAAGTTAGTGGCTCCTCAGTATCCGCCTGGTAACCAGATGAATTTCCTGTGGTATCCATATCGGTGCTATGGATAGTAAAGTTTCGGAGTGCCTTCGACAGTTCATTCATGCTGATAACACACATGAAGAAACACACACAAATTTAAGTTAAAATTTTGTTTATTGTAAATTAAATTTTCACAGAATCACATAATGGCAATCAGAAAAATTAAGTATTTCTAAATACTTAATTGGCTTAAATCAGTGGCTCTGATACCACCTTTTTCTGTCACGGCCCCCGGCCCGGTGTTACCCGGTCTAGAAGTCGCGGAACAGAAACCCGTGGTATTTATTATTTAATTTGGCAGCAGAAATTTTGACAGGATCTTTTAAACTTGAAAATGCCCAATTATTTTATTTCACATTTTGGGGATAACATCCATATTTTACAATAAAGGTGATTTCACTGGGAAATCCCTGTTTTACAAAAACATGTTTATTTATTTTATTTACTGAGCCACATTCTTCAAGCTGGTGTGCTATGCGACACCTTCCCTGGTTCACAGTAAATCACCTGAAACATGTTTTAAAAAGGTTTTATCAGCGGGGAAATACTGGCGAGTCACTCAAGTTATAAAATGACACGTTAGTTATATATTACAGCATAAGAGCGATTACAATGGCTACTATCTTATTTTTTATCGGGCGCCGTGTCACACCCTGGTGACGATGGTCATACCACTATTGGGTCCTTTCACCCAAGTAGTGATGATTATCACTGTTAGGTTGGTGAGCCTAACCGTGAGAAATTAGTAATGTGCACAATACCCCACTTGCCAGTGATTTAAGATAACCAAGACTTAATCCATGTAATTATAACTTTGAAAATAATTTGAGGTTTAGTAAAACAATTGATAAAAAGAGAATGACTCACATTGCAAATTTAGACGGGCAGAGTTTTGCCTACTGATTTTAGCCTGATAACCTAGTTAAATAACAATGCACACGAAATTAGGTCAGTAACTTAATACAATATTTAAGATAAATTCACGAAATCAAAACCCTCACGACGAATGACAAAGTATAGCCCGGATTCGGGCAACACTTAAACATCCGTCACATCGGTTTCAATCGATCGGACATTGTATCGTAGCAGTGATCGAGTTATTACCCTTTATCGTAGCAGCGTCTTGACACCTTAATACTCGTTTTTAGGCAGAAAATGGACGTTTTGAACTAAAATTTCGAACACAGAAGCAATGTCCCATGCACAGGCAATTTATAGCAGATTTTTAGGTTTTACGCGGCCCGCGTAAACCTTAACAACAATCTTACGCGGCCCGCGAGGGCCCTCTAGTCTACGGTTAGGGCAAGCGTGTCACGTATAGGTTCGCCACGTGGCTGACACGTGGCCTGAAGCGTGTCCCGGTCATTTGCTGCTATGTCGCGGCCCGCGTAGGCTTAGCCGTATGGCTTACGCGGCCCGCCAGAAATTCAAAATCCTTGATTTCTTGGTTTTTCATGAGCACTAGGGTTTCAGGGGTCCGGGTTTTAACTTACGGGACATTTTTGGACATTTTTGCAGGTCCTTACAGCCACGGAGGCTAGTTTGCTTAGGGCGTCAGATTTTCTATTCTTCCCTCGGGGAATGTTCTTGAGTTTGAAGGTGTTGAAGCTGTTGGCCAACCTTTTTACTCTGTCTACATACTGAACCATGGAGCTGTCCTTCGTTTCGTATTCCCTGTGATACTGTTTGACCACTAACTGGGAGTCGGTGTTGGCCTCGACATGACTCGCCTTCATCTTTTTTGCTTGCCTCAGGCCTGCCAGAAGTGCCTCATATTCTGCTGTGTTGTTGGTGTTTTCAAAGTCCAGTCTGATGGCGTATGTTAGTTCGACTCCCTCAGGGATCCCCGCCCCGTTTCCTTCCTCACTTGAAGCCCCGTCTGTGAACAGCTTCCATATCGCTTCGTCCTCTTTCTTTTTCTCCTCCTCCTCCTCCTCCTCCTCCTCTAAGCTCTTCCATTTGAGGAGTTCCCTTTCTTCTTCCTCAGGGAATTCTGCCAAGAAATCCGCCAGTACCTGTCCTTTTGTTGCAGTTTTTGCCTTGTACTCTAGGGCATGTTCCCTGAGCTCGACGGGTTATGTTAGGCTACCAAGGAGGCCCGTCGTCAATAGGTAAAGAATCCAAGCCCATACACCCGACACGTTTCCTCCAACCCGTTAATGAAGCATAAGAGGTTAAATTATACGTAAAGAATCCAAGCCTATACACCCGACTCGTTTCCTCCAACCCGTTAATAAAGCATAAGAGGTTGAATTATAGGTAAAGAATCCAAGCCGATACACTCTACTCGTTTCCTCCAACCCGTTGACAGAACATAAGAGGTTGAATTAAGAAAAGAATCAAGCCCATACACCCGACCCGTTTCCTCCAACCCGAAACAGAAACCAAACCCCTTGATTCTTCCTATTTCTTCTTGCCCAAATCTTTTGCATTGCACGGCAACCCTCTCTCTATCTCCTTCACGTCATCGGAGACGGTTCAGGATCTAGGGTTCCACCACCTTCTGACGTCGTACAATCGGTACACCTCCTCTCCCGTTTCATCCATTATACTTTACACTTAACAAAATTAAACTCCGAACAACGAACTAATCATGAATTAACAACCTTTTATATAATATCTTAGCTAGGGTTTTAATTTCCAACTGTTTGAATGCTTTAAACGTTCTCGTTAGTTGTGGTTTTGAGTTTCAAGAATCTAGAAATATAATGGTTTTTTAGGTTTAATTTGAATTAAATCATTAATGCGATAATAACCTGACCAAATTGTGATTATTGTGAGTTTGACTGATTATTGAACTTTGTGTTTGTGGTGTTTCAATGCTTTTGGATTAGGAATGTTCTTTTTTAGGTTTTGAATTTGTAATTGAAATGATACAAACAAATGAGTGTTAGAGCTTTGCACTGTAGTCGATTTCGTGACCTGGAAACCCTAGCTTGTGACCGGCGTCTCACAATGTAGGTGATAGGTATTGGATTTGTTAAGGTGTTTTGTATTTTTTAGGTATTATATTATTTCTAGTTACAATATAGGTTATGTATATCTTGGTTTTAAAAGAAGTGTCTAGGCGCACAACGAGGCGCAAATCTGTGCTTTCGGTGGCGTAAGGCACAAGTCATATGTGAGGCGCAGCTGAGGCGAGCTTTTGTGGGATTAAAACACAGCTGAGGTATGCGCCTTCTGTATGGGGCAACGTTTTGTGCTTTAAAATGTTATCGCTAAAAGTTTGTAACTTAGGAAATTTATATATTAAAAATATATAAAGCTAATTCGTGTCTAAATATTGGCTAAGTGAAGACCTTAACGCTTTTTAAAAATATATAAAAAACTGCTATAACTAGATGCGCCTTGGTTTTAGACCCTAACGCTTTTGTGCGCCTCACACTTTTTAAAACCAAGATATATACTATATGCACAAACTCTCTTTAGAACATTATAGTTTAGGTATACCTTTTTGGGTGAGACAGTATTTGACATATATTGGATTTATATAAATTTCCAAACCTTGTCTGTGCTTTGTGCATGATTTCTTAAAAAGTAACAATAAGATTAGTCATATAGAACATGAATTGTATCAAAATTTTAATTCTGATATGTTTACATTATCTGAAGATGTATGATTTTTGCTCCCTCACTTCCAAGTATTGTAATGCTTGGCTTTACATGTAGTTACATACTTGGTTTTAAAAAGCGCGCCTGAGGCGCGTTTAAGCGCGAGGCGCATACTCTGGGGCCTTTTAGCTCAGCGTCTAGAGTAATTACAAGAAGCGCCAAAAAGTGCGCTTTTTGGGAGTTTTCTGGGCTATCTTGGCCTGAGGCGCACGCCTCTCGTACCCAAGGCGTTTTTATGCATCTAACTGTTGTACCTTGGGTTTTTTTGGCTTGTACATGCAGCTAAAATCATACAAAAACCTTACGTATAGCTATATTTTGGGTAGGGAAAGCTAAAAACCTTACAAAAACCTCGGTTTTAGACCTCGTCGCTTTTGTGCGCCTCTCCTCGCTTTTTAAAACCAAGGTTACATAAAAGCATTTTACTAGTTTTCAAATACCGAAAGTACCTCTTAATAAGATCAAACAAGGAAAACTTGTGAACCACGGTCAATCTCACTAATACTTGTGTTGGTCTTTTCTTTCAACGTACGATTATATAATTTTATATTTTACGCAGGTTGGTCAAGCGCAGCTTAAAGCATTAAGGGCAGTATTGTAGGGATTGAAGTGCTATATGACAGCAAACTGACCGAAAAATGAGTTATTCGTCTGATGATGAGAAACCCTTGATTTTTAGAAGGAATGTAAAACCTGATAAAGCAAAGGGTTCTTCCCAGCCTCCTAAACCGTCTCCTAAACCAAGCAATGATTCAGATTCTGAAGATGATAAACCATTAAGTTCAAAAATTTCAACTGTATCTAAGGGAAACACTAACGCTAATCATGCCAAAAATGGGTCCCACAAGAGTGTATCTGCAGCTCCTAAACCACAAATAAAAGACGAAGACTCTGATGATGAAAAACCATTATCTTCAAAATTTATATCTAAACCAAATGTGGGATCAGCAAACAAAGTTCATCAAAATGGTTCTGCATCAAGAGATAATCAATCGAAGAATATCAGCGTGAATAAGCGACCATTAGGTGAAGAAAAATCTTTAGGTCAATCATCCGTCAAAAAGCCAAAGCTTTCGGATTCTTCAACACCTGTCAACCGCAAACCGGTGAATTTGAAAGCAGAAACCAAGTCAGACGATGATGATGATCTACCCATAGCACAAAGAATAAAGAATCAAGCTTCATCAAGTAGTAAACCATCATCTTCAAAACAAAAAGTGATAAAAAAGAACTCATCTTTAAACCAAACCAACAAGAAGTCAAAGAAGGTGGTCAAAGAGTCAAAGTATTCAAAGCCATCAAAAGTCCCACCTGGCTCTGGTGAAGGGCAGAAATGGACTAGTTTGGTTCATAATGGTGTAATATTCCCACCTGCATACAAGCCTCATGGTGTTAAGATGCTTTACAAAGGGAAGCCTGTTGATTTGACTCCTGAACAAGAGGAGGTGAACTCTATACACACACGTACATACATACATGTATACATGTATGCATGTATATATAATGTTGATTGCATTTTCTTATGTTTGTTGATTGTACATGTTGCAGGTTGCAACGATGTTTGCGGTTATGTTAGATACAGATTATATGACTAAACCTAAGTTTAAAGAGAATTTCTGGGAGGATTGGCGAAAGATTCTGGGGAAAAAACACGTGATCCAGAATTTGGATGACTGTGATTTTAAACCAATTTATGAGTGGCATCAGAGCGAAAAAGAGAAGAAGAAGCAAATGAGTACAGACGTAAGGAGCTTAGAAATTTAACTGATCTTTAAGCGAATAATAGTATCACATTACCTACCACCTTTATGCTTGTTAGTAACTATGATAATATTGATGCTGGTTTTGGTTTGATTGTCAAGATTAAACCTATTTGGCCATCATAAATGAATAGTTTGGACATAAACTTGTAGATACTTCATCTAATGTAATAGATTATGAATGCAAGAGTTGTTTTGTGTAGGAGAAGAAGGCATTGAAAGAGGAGAAGATGAAGCTAGAGGAGAAGTATATGTGGGCAGTTGTTGATGGTGTCAAAGAAAAGGTAAGATATCTAGAATTTTGTTTGGTTTTAATATGCTGAAACTGTGTCATCATGCCTTGTGTAAAGAATGATAAGAATTGTTATAAATGAAGCTATCACATGTTCACCATTCTTTTTCTTTATATTGGGTTATTAAAGTTTTCTTTAATTCATGATGCAGGTTGGAAATTTCCGAGTTGAACCACCTGGGCTATTTCGAGGCCGTGGTGAACATCCAAAGGTTTGAATGACATTTTTGACCTATTAATGATAGATTTCAGTTTAGCTCACAGCTTGCTTTTAATAAGCGCGCGGTGATCTGATGTGTTTTAATTCAGAAAGCCGATGCGTGATGCGTAAAACGTACACATCATGTATGATAGGAGTTCGTTATTTAAAAATAGTAAAAAGAAACATAAATAAACTTACCAATCGATGTAGAGTTTTCTGGCCAACAGTTTATTAAACCCAAGAGATGATTTTTCCCCCAAGATGTGGTCCATGATTATTTTTTCTTTAGTAACAAACTAACAATTGGCGTTTTCTGCATAAATATTCTATATCATATCTGATATTTAGAAATATAAAAAAGGGAAGTTACTTCATATTATGTTCGGTTATAGTGGGTGGGTTTTTACATATAACCGGAATTGAACCGTTGGACTGTGTTAATCAAATTTTGAAGACTGAACAATGGTTTAGTTATTGTTTGGTTTCGGTTTTTTCTGTGCACCCCTAGGTTTACTTATTCGACAAATAGTCAAACATTGTTAAAAGGTGCAAATTTTATCTGTAAAATGACAGTTGCTATTGTTTTGTAGATGGGAAAGCTGAAAAAACGTATCTTTCCAAGCGATATTACCATAAACATTGGAAAGGATGCTCCAATCCCAGAATGTCCAATTCCTGGTGACAGGTTTGTCTTAATTTTATTTTATGTTTGTTGTTTATCATCAAATACATTTTTTCTTCTTCTACCTTGTATCTACTTTTGAGATTAATCCAATATGTTGCAGCTGGAAAGAAATCCGGCATGATAATACCGTTACATGGTTAGCTTATTGGTTAGATCCTATCAATAACAAGGAGTTCAAATATGTGTTTCTAGCTGCTAGCAGTTCCTTAAAGGGTCAAAGTGACAAGGAAAAATATGAAAAAGCCAGGTTGTTAAAGGTAGGCCACTTAAATTTTACTAGTCATAGGTAAAGACGCCAAAATGGGCGAATCGGGCCAGCTGGGTAACTGGTCAAAAAATGGGTTGATTCGAAACAATGTTTGTCTAAACTTTATATATGTGTGTGCGCGAGGCCGAGTATATAATATTGTGTCAAATAAGATTACAAAAAGTTATATTATTTCAGTCGTAATCTAATTTCTATTAAGATGATTCAGGAAATTATATACATTAAAAGTACATTTCGGGAAATTTTGACCCATTTGATTAGTTTCTATTTCAGCTAGTTTTACCTGTTTGATTTGTTGATAAATTATAATCTGAATTGAGTCATGCATAATTCAATGGTTTGGAATCGCCACCTCTTTCATTTCTGGCAATTGCTATTGTAGTGGCTTCTCATAATTTACTTGTTTATTTTAATTATTTTGGTTATAGGGCTACATACAAGGCATTAGAAATGCTTACACTAAAGATTTTGGAAATAAGGATGTGACAAAGAGACAAGTAGCTGTTGCTACGTATCTCATTGATAAACTAGCACTCAGGGCAGGAAATGAGAAGGTACCATTTTTATCCCCCTTTTCTCTATTTACTTTTTTGTGTATATTTCAGTAGACAAGCTTTAAAATCTTATAGCCGATATACGTGTATGCTTATTATTACAAGAGTCTACTATATAATAACCATTTTGCCAATAATGGATGTAAACACTTGCAAAATTTGAATATAGTTTAGGTGATTTGTGACACTTTTGACCAATTTTAGTTTTAATGAAGTTTATACATTGGACCCGTTAGATATATTCATATATCTAGAATAGAACCCAAGTTGGCCCATTGTAGGTTAGATATTTCAAAACTTGAGATCTCTACATATTGGATTGTTGAAGGTATGGGTAAATAATAATCGTTAAACAGTCTGGTAGTTATATTTTATAACCTTTTGTGGTTGTAGGATGATGATGAAGCCGATACAGTTGGTTGCTGTACTTTGAAGGTGGAAAATGTCGAGCCAAGTCCTCCAAATATCTTAAAGGTTTGTAATTTGTTATATATATCCATATTTCTTAGAATTTTGCTGCAAGTTATAACAAGAAAACATGATAAAATGGATATTTTTGATGTTCATTTGCACAAATTACCTACATTCTTTATTCATCAATTGTGGGCTCTACCTCATTGCAATCACATTTTCATTTCTAGTTGTGCATCATACTAGAAATTGAAGATTTTGAATGTTACATTAACGAATTCTTTTGGTAGAACAATTTCTGATAACATACAAGTTTTATCTAAGGATTTTCAAGTAGTGTTTGAACCTTTATGTTTCTACAGTTTGACTTTCTTGGTAAAGATTCTATAAGATACCAAAACGAGGTTGAAGTAGAGCTTCCCGTCTTCAAAGCCATTCAACAGTTCCGAACAGGTCAGTTGACACACGCTAGATGTTTATATATTTTTGTACATATATAATAATAGTAATCTGAAATTTAAATAAAGCAACTTAGAAGGTTGTGTGCAAAAAAAGAAGCTACGCCATAGGTGACTTTTTATGTGATTTGTTTTTGATAATATTAGCCCAAAATAAGTCACATTTACAGGTTCTCTTTAGTTTTATCAAATTTTTATGCCTTTTGTACCGTACGTTCGACTTTTTTGTACGTAACTCAGGGAAAGCGGGGGGTGATGATCTTTTTGATAAGCTGGATACAAGTAAATTGAATGCTCATCTAAAGGAACTTATGCCTGGCCTTACAGCAAAAGTTTTCCGTACATATAATGCATCCATCACATTAGATGATATGGTAACATTTTCTTTTTAATATTTAACGGTGACAATGAGCAAATAAGTAAAATTCTGACCTTTTATCCATGTACTTTTTTTGCAGCTAAGTAGGGAAACAAAGGGTAGAGAAGTTGCTGAAAATTTAGTCGTTTACCAACATGCAAACAAGGAGGTTCTGTTCTAACCTTTACTTTTCTTTCTTGAATTAGCAGCTATAATTTGACATTCGTTGCACATTATCTTTGGTAGGTCGCTATCATATGTAACCATCAACGTACTGTTTCAAAGTCTCATAGTGCACAAATGACAAGATTGAATGACAAGATAGATGAGTTAAAGGTATCATTTTGTTTGTGTCATCATGTTCTATGATTTTCTCTAATCTTTGGAAAATTTTATTCTGTCTTATAGGATGTTATAAAAGAACTGGAAACTGATTTGGCTCGCTCAAAGAAAGGGAAGCCGCCGTTGAAAACCTCCGATGGAAAAACAAAGAGAAACTTGAACCCCGAAGCGTAATTTCACTAATATTATGTCATTTTTATTAGGGAACCATAAATATAATTCATCATTTAAAAATATTACATTTTATGTTAGAACTTAAACTGATTGGGTATTCTATGCAATTTAGAAAAATAAAGGACAAATTAGATTTCTGTTGGGGTTGACCCGCAAACACGACCCATTGAGTTGTGGGTAAAATATATTCTTACTTTATCTTAGCTATTGATAAAATATGCAGGCTAGAGAAAAAAATAGTTCAGACTAAAGCAAAAATTGAGAAAATGGAACGAGATAAAGAGACCAAGGAAGATTTAAAAACGGTAGCATTGGGCACTTCGAGAATCAACTACCTCGATCCTAGGATAACCGTTGCGTGGTGCAAGAGACATGAAGTTCCCATTGAGAAGGTAAGAAATCAGTTTTTTTCTTCTTTCTTTTTTAGGATTTAAACTTTTTATGTTCATTATATAATACTTTTTACCTGAATCTGATGCAGATTTTTAACAAGTCGCTATTGGCAAAGTTTGCTTGGTCAATGGATGTGGATCCTAGTTTCAGATTCTGATTTTGATGGTTGTTGAAGTGGGGCCTGCAACTTATAAACTGACAAAGAGGCCGGGGAAAAGGATATCCGACCTTTCTTACATCTTTTTCGTTTCTAATTTAGCGACTGTCAGATGATATATGCTGTTGTATGAAGCTTGTTAAGTGAACTGGTGATGAGTTATGATGAGCTGCTTTATTTAGTGACTGTTTTCTGGTTGCCACAAAAACTAACCGGGACAACTTTCTTTAACCAGAGTTTCTGATTACTACATACTGTTGATGCTGGACGTGTTTTGATGTTAACAAGTATGCTATGTAGGCCTGTAAACTTCTAAACGAACCGAACGAACACGAACACAGGCATGTTCGTGTTCGTTCATTTAACTATAACCGAACATGAACACGAACACGAACATATAATCGAACACATTTTTTTGTTCGTGTTCGTTCATTAAGAAATCGAGCATGTTCATTCGTTTAAAGCCTAAACGAACATTTCACGAATATTAACGAACACAAACGTACATAAACAAAAAAAATTTAAGTGAATGTATTTGAATAAACAGAAACAAACATAAATTAGCATGATTGAACAATAAGTCTAACATATTACAGTTCATCTGAAAACACATCTAAATTAGGGTTCATAGATATACTAATGAGTTTAATACTTTGAATTGGGATAGATGGTGTGATTTTAATATTCGAGATGTAATTATGTAACTTTTGTGGTTGTTTTGACGGGTTTTTAGCTTCTTGCTAGCCCGGGTTCTATATGATATATAGAAGTTTTGACCGTTCAAAAAAAAGATATACCAATGAGTTATATTTATATAAGTAGTTAGAAAACCTAATATTTATATAAATATAAATATTTATGTATTTACTAAAAATTAAACGAACATAAATAAGCGAACGTTCACGAACATAAATGAACGAACACAAGGTGTGTTCATGTTCGTTCATTTATTAAATAAACGAACTTCCCGCCGAACAAGTTCATGAACGTTTGGTTCGTTTACAGGCCTAATGCTATGCATTTTACAAATAAAGAGATGTATGGGTCACTATGCACCTTACGGATCGATTAACTTAAAGTCATGCCCTCGTGCAACATGCGGAATCCGTTACGCATGTGTTTAGACGAGGTAGATTAGCCACAAAACACGTAAATAATCTTGAAATTTATTAATCACAATGTAACACACTTTACAATCAGACCTGAAATCTCTCCAAAAAGTTAAACATTATGAGGCTTGTAAACCTATTTATAAGCTCTAAGTGTGCCAATCTGGATAACCACGCCAACAACTTGGTGTGGTTAACCAGGCAACTATGCCACTTGGGTTATCTGTGCCAAAGCTGTAAGCCCACCTACGGAACTCGAACACCCGTACAGGATCACAAACTCAAACAACTGACTCACGCGGTGTGCAGAATTCACCACGCGATGCGTACCGCTGCGAAGGTCACGAGACAGAAGGTGCAGAAGAACATAGATGAGTGTCAATATGTGAATCCACAAAGTATTCACAGATTATCAATACACAAAGAACACACAGTAGCAAGGGTTGAGAAAAGTCCTTCACAAAGAACTTCACGAAATTATCCTCTCTTTCTTCCCAACTTCCAATACCACAGTTGTGAATAGCTGTTTGTATTTTAAGTTAGACATCAAAAAAAATTGTTCATGTGTATATGTTTGCCGCCTGTTCTTCTAAAACAAATTCTCTTGCCCAATTGTCGCGGTTCGTGTGCCTTGTATCATGGTCGTTCTTTCTATGCTCATGTCTTTGAGCTTCGATTACAGAGTCAAAATGCCCCATGAATTCCACAAGTGTACAGTCCGGGTTGCAAAACTGCCCAAAAAAATGGTTCTCAGTCTCCGAATGTGAGGAAGGCGCATTAGCCCAGACATGTGCTCGTCACGATAGTATGCGAGTATCCATGAAGCCCTAATCTGATAAATTGACTCTAACCACTCATGATTTGACAAATCGAAGTCAGTCAATATAACACCCCATTCGGTTTCAAACTGGTCTGGGAGTAATTCATCAGTCCAAACAATAGTACACAACCTCTTCTTAAAATTGGTGCTATTAAATAGGGTGGCGTGAACCTAAGAAACATGTAAGAACATTAACAAAATTAAATATTAAACCAACAGGATAAAACTTTATATAAAACTCAAACCACAACGCTAAACGATATTTTCTATTTTCTCCATATAAAACTACAATCGAAAATTAATAAAAAAAACCTTGGTAGTAAGCTTATCCATTATATGCCACATGCACAGCTTGTGCCTACTTTTAGGCCAAGTGTCTTCAATCGCCTTCCTTATAGTTGGGTCTTGATCTGTTACAATCATTCTTGGTGCATGACCAAATGCCTACCGAAACACGTTAAGCAACCACCTGTAGGTTTCGGCCGTTTCATTGCCTATTATAGCAGCACCCAGAGTAACATTACAATAGTGATTGTCAACGCCGGTGAACGGTACAAACATCATCTTGTACCTTAAAAAAAATAATACTCAAAACATAAGACATCCTACATCTGATAAACACAAAATTATGAATAAAACCGATTTAAAACTATAAGTAAGAAACGAACTTGTTGCAACGATAAGTTGCATCAAAAGACACAACGTCCCTAAACAGATTAAAATTCTTCTTCGCATCTCCGTCAGCCCAGAACGAAGCCCGTAAAACACTCCATAGAAAAATTAGGCATGAATTCTTTCTTCCTTTTTAGCCTTTTAATCACCATATCAGCGTCAGATTCAACTATGTACCTATTTAGGTCTCTTTTGAAATTTTTAAAATCAACTTTTGCGGCCCATACATTGTTAAAAATCCATAAAGTCTCCTCATAATATTAAATGCTCTGACAGGACCAACGTTTATGGCACTCAAAGCATTTATGGCTTCTTCTTGCACATAATTCATTCCTTTGTTGCAAGGAAGTAGGCGTCTGTCATCTTCGGCAACAAAAGAGTGATTGTGAGACTCCTCGAAGTAATAAACCTCATAAAGTTTATCGTCGTTTAACTTTACCCGAATTTGGGCTTTACAGCCAGTCCTTATAGAAGGAACCCTGCGCGTAACCTTGCTCCTCGACTTATTATTTGAACTATCAGCTTCCTTAGTTGAGTCAAACGCCTTAAAGGGTTTGGTACCCTCCTTTGAGAAAATGAAATATTTATTTAAGATGACATCATGAGGCTGGTATTGAGTACCTTTCCTTGCTGTAAAGCCTCTGGCCATTACATATCTTTGGTAAAAAAGAAAGGCATTATTCAGCGAATCAAACATCATGTACATCTTTGGTTTAAGCGAATCATCAACATCTGGTATAAAGGTCATCCTTCCAAAAATTGGAAACACTTGAAGATCACCGACCGGCTGGTATGTAGGAATATCTACAATAAAAAAGGAAAAAAAACTTTTTAAGAACACAATTGTGTTACCATTAACACTGTTATATAACACTATCAAACATTAATAAAACACTATCACGCAAGTTAACAATATCAATTCAGTGTATAACACTATTGACCGGTTATATGACACTATACCGCCAGTTAACACTTTCTATTCAGAATAGAACACTATTAATCAATCTAACAATAACTATTTAGTGTATAACACTATTGACCCGACATATTACACTGTAACTCTAGTTAACACTATCTATCAATTTAACAATATCTATTCAATGCATAATACTATTGTCCATGTATATGACAATATACCGCCATTTACCACTATCTATTGATAATATAACACTATCACGCAAATTAACAATATCTATTCAGAATAAAACACTATCATTCAAGTTAACCAAATCTATTCACTGTAAACTGTAGAGTAAGACACCACAAATTATTCAGCTGTCCATTTTATGTTGTGGTACATAGAACACCCAACTCCTATTAACCCTGACATGATCATTCTTAAAAGAACAATTCCTATAACAAATAACGAATATAAAAAAACATTGATACGTATCAGGAAATTAGTTAAATGTCTTGTTAGTTAAAACACCACAAAGGTACGTGCATCACTGGATTCCACTGAATAGATATACGCTAAGAACAGAAAAGAAAGCGTTTTAGAATGATAACTTCTTGCGATCTTGAAGATATATACGAGATGACAAATAAATCACAGATTCTTAATGGATCTTTAAAAAAACACAAATCGGAATCCTAAAATAACTCCCAGGTGGTTATGAGAATATTTATCATTTAATTGAATTATTGAGTAAATTATTTGTTTATCCTTTTGAATTAATATAACTCAAGGACACATGTCAGCCCTACAATATTTCTCACACTTCTCACACTCAAACCCCTTTCTATAGGATCCTCAATCTATATGCATATAGTGTATAGACCATATTTTTTAAAAATAAATTATAAATATATAAAAATTTAATTACTTTAATCAATTATTATCTATATTAATTTGAAGTTGTATCTATATTAATTTGAAGTTGTCATGAACAGTAACGTTTTAGTTTATTTTATTATTTAACATTAGTTTTTTTATTATATTTAGTATTAGTATATTGTTATAACTAATTATTATAATAATTAATTAATTTTATCCCTTAATATATATATATTATATCCTTCTAACCGGTTTAACTTTTTAATAATTTGATTTTTCTTTGATTACTTGCATTCTTTTGCTTAAGAAAAACTAAATACGAAGTTGTGTTTGATTTTTTTTCTCGACGTTTCTCTATAAATTTTATTAAAAGCGCGGTTGTGTTTGAAATATAGGTTTTTTTTTTGTATCATGTGCTATACCAAGTGTCCGTTTCACAACGGTTCCATGATGAACGGAACCAACACCGACTAAACCACGTCGATACCAGTATTAGTATTATCGGTATATACTTACAAAAATATACGTTTTTAGCCCATCTGTTTTTATTTAGTTGATTTCCATCCGATATCTCGCGTCCAATATCTTTTTTATAAAGTAGAATACATTACTGTGCATAAAAAAATCTCGCCACCAAAACCGACAATGATATCCTATATTCGTTTTTTATGATTTTCAATGTAAAACACATTATTTTGAACATATCGTGGCTTTAAACAGAGAATTGAACAAAAGTGACGGAATTCCCGCGCGCATCGCGCGGGCAAATCCACCTAGTTTATAAAATAAATAGTAAATGGTTATAGCTGGTTTAACAATTTTCAACATATTAATTAGGGTGGCTGCATGTAAAGGGAGGCAATTTGGTACATTGATATTGTTCACACAAAATAATCACATGTTATATAACTTTCGTGTACTGTATAGAATATTCCAAGCAAGTCATAGGAAACAATATTTCGTGAAGATAAAATGGAAAAATCAAGTGTATTTCCACCGCCCAAAATAATAATGTGAATTACAAAAATATATCCCCCAACTATCAACTACTATGTAGATATTGCTAAATAGTTATTTTTCTCACACTTTTAACAAAGTTTACAAAGTATCACCAAATATGTCTTGTTTAAAGCATTGAATTTTCACTTACGTGTCATTATTATCATTTCACACTTTCAGTTTTAACTTTCCTACCATACTTGTATTTATATTTTACACATAAGATAAAATATGAATATATCTATTTAAGGGAAAATAAATGTCGCAAGGGACATGACGTAGTGTAAGGTGAGTTCAAATCCTGCATGTATTAGAGTATTTAGAAGTAGATTAGTTTATCGGTTATAAAAAAAAAAGAAAATACTTTTTAATGATGTTTTGTATCTGCAAATATCTTAAAAATGTCGAACGATATTTTTAAATAATTTATAATTAACATATCAAGATTATGAAATAACTTGAAAGTTGTTGTGTAATATAGGAAAGCCATTTGAGTTTTTCTTTTGTTTATAATGCTAAAGGGTGTGGGAGTTATGGTTGAGACGTCATTCGTCATGTAGGAACATAAATAGAAGGTTACACCACCCCCTTACATGATCCATCATGGTTTGCATGGATTAAACCATGGCAACCATGGTCTTTTTTTTTTTTTTTTTTCCAATTTTCAAGAAATCATTTCCTTTTTCTTTAGATAAAGATAAAGATAAATTAAAATAAATAAGAGGATAGTGGTTTTGGTCATGACCACAATCTTAGACTGGAAGGTATGGTGTGGGGAGGATGAGCCGCCACGTCATCGAAAGTGAGGATGGGCCTAAAGGGGATGGACCAAGGGGGTGGAGGATGAGGCTAAATATATATATATATATATATATATAAAGGTAAAGAGTACGGTACAAATCTCCTTATCGTACATTACGTACGCTACAATCTCAGCCGCCCGATCATCTTCCCACATTGAATTCGCATGTTGTTTTTTGTACCACATGCGAAATTGTTAAAAAAAACATGCTATTTCATCAAAATTAACACATGCGAAATTGGTACAAAAAACATGCGAATTCATCAAAAATTATCACATGCGAAATTGTTATAAAAAAAAAACAACATGCTATTTCATCAAAATTATCACATGCGAAATTGGTACAAAAAAACATGCGAATTCATAAAAAAATATCACATGCGAAATTGTTATAAAAAAACAGCATGCGATTTTAAAATGCGGAAGATGATCTGACGGCTGAGATTGTAGCGTACGTAATGTACGATAAGGGCATTTGTATGATAACCGGCCTCTATATATATATATATATATATATAGGGAGCCGCTAGAATGAGAACCACCCCGAGTTATGAGAACCGCGAGAACCACACCCCACGGGGGGGTGTTGACCACGATTTTTTTTACAACTAGATGCGTATATTTTAAAAACATTCGTAAAAAAAAAATTTTAAACGGCGCGGCCGAGGGGGTAGTTTTTTACACCCAAAGTTTGGTGTTTTTATTTTTTTTTGTTTTTTTATTTTTTTACACCAAACTTTGGGTGTAAAAAACTACCCCCTCGGCCGCGCCGTTTAACTTTTTTTTTTTTACGAATGTTTTTAAAATATACGCATCTAGTTGTAAAAAAAAAATCGTGGTCAACGCCCCCCCCCCCCCGTGGGGTGTGGTTCTCGCGGTTCTCATAACTCGGGGTGGTTCTCATTCTAGCGGTCCCCTATATATATATATATATATATAGGGTGGAGTTCGGCAACAAAGTGCATTTTTCCTACAAAGTGTACAAAGTCATAAAACACCACAATTTTAGCCATAAAACACACTCAAAACCCACAAATAACATAGTGAATATCACTAAAACACAATATCCAAACCCTAACAGTCCTTAAAAACTTCAAACACATCATTGTACATAAAACACAACATGATAATCAACATAAAACATACTAATGTTAGTCATTCGATAATCAAAGCCTTATCATCCAAAACACAACACAAAACCCACAAATATGGTGTTTTAGTAATCTTCACTATGTTATTTGTGGGTTTTGAGTGTGTTTTATGACTTTTTACACTTTGTAGGAAAATTGGACTTTGTAGCCAACTCCCACCCTATATATATATATATATATATATATATATATATATGTATGTATATATATATGTATGTATCTATGTATGTATGTATGTATGTATGTATAGGTATGTGTGTGAAGGAGAGGGCCGGCGAGATCGTCTTGTGGGCGACGGAGAGGACGGGACGGAGAGGAGGGGGGCGATTTGGGGGTGCGGCGCCGGGGCTCGCCGGGGCAGGGCCAGCTCCCATACCTTCCAGTCTTAGATTATTGGTTTTGGATGATAGATTAGAGGTCGGTGACATGACACTGACTTGAAATGTCATGATGATTATAAGGGTCATAACCACACCCTATAGCCTAAAAGAACGCGGAACACCAACTTTGTTTTTAGTTGATGGAGAACACTATAAATTAAACCTTAAACAAGTACACATTTTTTCTACAAGAACTATTCTTAAGCTTTTCCTCATTCGTCATGATGATACCCAACATCATATTAACATTACATAATAACCCTATCTTTACTATGCTATCAAAGTTTGTTAAATTCTTGGAGCTACAAAATGAATTGACTTCAACACGTGGTACAAAAATGCTGACTATCCCCAAGACCATAGATAACAACTGATTTTGTAAGAAAAATTTTGATTTATATTGGGTGAAAGGGGTGCACCCTTTATGAGATGGGGAAAAATTTTGAATCACCCAATCATGAGGTGTCATGTTAATTCCTCTCTCTTACAACCACTCTTGCCAAAAAAAAAAAAAACATAAGGGTGGTTTCACCCAAACTATTAAAAAAAGGAAAATGTATGATTGGTTAAAAAGAGTAGGCCTTACCATTATTAATCTATCTCTCTCCTTCCCCTCATGTGGTGACTGGTGACTCCTCCCCGCTTTTTCATGTCACCGCACGGTGTCAGGGAACGGCGGTGGTGTTCCCCGTGCGGGGTGAACCCCGGGGAAGGGGTTCACCGCCCTTCACCCCGCACCGCCCCGTTAACCCTTATAAAACATTGTTTTTTTTACTGTGACATGATGGAGTATTTCGGAAGATGAATAAGGGGACAAGCTCCAAAAATGACTTAGAAAGTTGGTTATTGTGTTGATGGTGATGGACTCAAGGTTGTGTTAGGGGTGTTTGAGATCCAAACCGTAGTACCGATCATACCATCCAAAGCAAAACAAAATCGACTATTTGATGGACTCAAGGTTGTGTTAGGGGTGTTTGAGATCTAAACATTTTTATCAGTGAGGCCCGGTTCTACACTTGAAACCAATCATATAAATCAAAATCGACTATTTGAAACTTTTTAAATATATATTTTTCATTTTTGAAATACGTGGCTATGTCGTGTATCATATGAACCATCTCTATTATTTTAAAATATTTAATACAAGTTAATGATACTAGAAAAAAAGGTTCAAATCGTTAAATTGGTAAAACTGGCTGATCTGACCGACTAACATAACCCAACCCGATCTGTTTGGATTTTCTTTCACGAAACCAAAGTAGCCAAATATTTTTGTCAAAACCGACCGAACTGCTCGTATACACACCCTACAGTGTTTTCGAAATTAGAATTGCAAGCGCAAAACAAAACAACAGTTGGACTAAAACTGTTAGTTAGCAAATACTACAAGTATAACAGTGTAATTTACACTAAAATAAAGGAAGAAACTTTCAAAATCACATGCATTTGCAGCAGCACCCTTGAGTTGAGGCCCAGATTTTGCTGCTATCACACAGGAACCAAAACATAATCTTGTAGTTAGTCTCACTAGACCACTTCTTTCTCCTTCAGTTTCTCCAATAACCCCATCAATCCCAATTATCAAACATTCATGCCCTAAAACTGACCCACATCAAAAGCTGTAATCTTGAGGTGAAATAGTGATCAAGATTCAACAACAGTGAAGGTGGCCAGCCCAGCCATGGAAGCATCATCTTTACAGGTTATTTCACCTGTGTGTTGTGGAAGAATTGCTTTAAGAGACAAAACCCTTGTAAAGATTAAACCTTTTATTGGGTCTCACCCTTCAAGAAGAACTAATTTGTGTTCTAAGGTAATCTTTGATTGATTTCTTTAATGGGTTTTGATGATTTGTTGGTGGGTTTAGTTGTATGTGCTGTAATCATGTAATGTTGCTTTGTGGGTTTGGTTTTTGTGATGAAATGTTTGTGAATTGTATATGTTTGGAGCGAATTTGGGTGGGTTGATGGCTGATGTGTTTTAGGGTTTTGTGCTTTGTGATTGGTTGTAGTTTACGCAATCGTGTTCGTGGTACAAATATTCGGTGATTGCTGGGTTTTCGAGGCAGATCATTGCAAGTTCAGGTTAGTCGTCGAGCTTCGATTATTTATTGAGGTTTTAGTGGTGAATTTGTTGAGAATGGTGGGTGTTTGGATGTGCATTTTGAGGGTTGTTATGTGATCATGAATAATCAGTGATAAATGTGGTGTGAGAGACAGTGTTTGGATGGTGTTGAGTATTTGAAAAATTGTTGATTATGTGGAAAAAATCAACTAAATATAACTTTCGGACCGCACATCCAAACACCCCCTAATTTATTTTAAATGATTTGTTAACTGTGCATTTTATAGATTTCTCAAGAAGAAGGCGATATAAAGTGTCAACACCAAGGGCAAACGACTCTGCACCAAAAGGATTTAAGCCTAAACTGAACAGCCCAAGAAAAGATCAGAAACCAATTGAAGGGAAAGAAGGTCCGAATCCTTCTATCTCTACTGAGGTTGTGAATCCCACCATAAAAGAAAGTAAAACCGAAGTCAAAGTTGAGAAAGTTCCTGAGTTCAGTCAACGGGCAGAAAATGTAAATATTGATGTTTTGGATGCAATTAGTGTATCGGGATCACAAAAATCGAAACTAGAGGCGATCACTAATGGTGATAATCAGATTGAAACATTAAGCAGCGGAAATGATGATGACAGTAAATACGATGATCATGATAATGATGATGATGATGATGAGGAAGCTTCTAGAATGTTGAAGCTAGAAATGGAAGCAAAACTACTAAAACAGAAAGTGGAAGAACAAGAAAGAATAATTAAACAGAAAATGGAAGACGAAGAAAAGTTACGTAAGCAGAAAATGGAAGAAGAATTGCGAAAGAAAGAGATGGAAGCAAAATTAAGAATTCAAGAACTCAAATCTATCGCTACCGAGACGCTTGTTAAAGGTGAAAAAATATTTTATTATCCGAAGATTGTGACTCCTGATCAAGATATAGAAATCTTTCTAAACAGAACTGTTTCGAGTTTATACGAAGCATCTGAAATCTTGATAATGGGAGCGTTTAACGACTGGCGGTACAAATCTTTCACTATCAAATTGGAAAAAACAAATTTTGGCATGGATTGGTGGTCTTGTCGAATTCATGTTCCAGAAGAAGCGTATAAGATAAACTTCGTGTTTTTTAACGGGAAAGATGTCTACGAAAACAATGAAATGAAAGATTTTTGTATTGACGTGGAGGGCGGAATGGATGTTTATGAATTTGAAGAACTTATGCTAGAGGAAAAACGAAGAGAACTTGAAAGACTTGCGAAAGAAGAATACGAGAGAGAGAAACAAGCGGAAGAACAAAGACGGATCGAGGAAGAAAAGGCGGCTAGTGAAGCGGATAGATTGCAAGCGAAAAATGAAGCGGAAAGAAGAAGGGGGATACTTGAAGAACAATTACAAAAGGCGGTGAAGTTTGATGGTAATGTATGGTATATAGAACCTAGTGAGTTTAAAGGGGAAGATATGGTTAGATTATATTATAATAAGGGTGTGGGCCCGCTTGCAAATGCTAAAGATGTGTGGATTCATGGAGGGTATAATAATTGGAAAGATGGATTATCGATTGTTGAGAAGCTTGAGAAACTTGAGGAAAAAGTTGGCGATTGGTGGTATGCTAACGGTATGCAATGATATCTATTATCCTATTCTTGTTATAATTAGTATGCATGTTTTGTGTTTTTATTATAGGAGCCCATTTTAATTCATTTACCTATAACATGTCAAACGGGTAAAAGTAAAGCTTGAAGGGAAACGGGTCGAAAGTCGCCAAAGTGTATTTTTACTTCTTAAAACCTCTTTGATCATTTTATTAAAAAACAAATTAGATTATTGTTGTATTAATATATTTTTTGTAAATACTGACAGTTGTTGTCCCCAACCGCTCACTTGTCTTGGATTGGGTTTTCGCTGATGGTCCACCTCAGCATGCCACCATGTACGATAATAATAACCGCAAAGATTTCCATGCAATTGTCCCCATATCCATTCCACAAGATCTCTTTTGGGCCAAGGAAGAACACGAGATTTACAAGAAACTTCAAACCGAGAGACGGATAAGAGAAGAAGAAATCCGTGCTAAGGTTATTAAATTATATAAAATATAAAATATCCGTATTTTCATATAGTTATTTTATTATTTATTAATTATGTATATTTTTGTGTCTTCTCATTTATAGGCCGAAAAAACGGCACGCATGAAAGCAGAAACAAAAGAAAGAACGATGAAAACATTTTTGTTGTCGCAAAAGAACATAGTCTACACGGACCCGCTTGAGGTCCAAGCTGGCGGCCATGTGACAGTTCTATACAATCCCACAAATACGGTTTTAAATGGGAAGCCTGAAGTATGGTTTAGATGTTCTTTTAACCGTTGGACACATCGCATGGGTCTATTGCCGCCTCAGAAAATGTTGTCTGCAGATAACGGGACGCATGTCAAAACCTCGGGTAAAAACAGATAATTGATCAATATGTATCACTTTGTGTAAAACATGATGTTTTTTCTATATATTGTGATGCAGTTAAGGTGCCACTAGATGCATATGTGATGGATTTTGTATTCTCTGAGAAGGAAACCGATGATGGCGTTTTCGATAATAAAAATGGTATGGATTACCATTTACCTGTGTCTGGTGGAATTGCAAAAGAACCCCCTATGCATATTGTGCATATTTCTGTTGAAATGGCTCCCATTGCAAAGGTAATATCTTGAAGTGTATTTTCGTAATTAAACGTGTGCACACCACTCATCGTGGGTTTGTGTTTTGCAGGTGGGAGGCCTTGGTGATGTGGTCACCAGTCTTTCTCGTGCTGTTCAGGATTTAAACCACAATGTCGATATTATTCTTCCAAAGTATGATTGCTTGAATCTTAGCAATGTAAGCTCCTTGGCTGTTTGCTTGGTTCTTTTAAGTTTTCATCACAATTATGATTCTTAAAAACATATATTATTGGGTCGAGTTGGGTTGGCCCACCAACATTTTTTTGTTAATTTCTTCAAAATTTAGGAATAATCAATATATGGAATACGATTACAAAAACTATACTTGTTTTTCTTACTACTTTTCCTGTGTAGGTTAAGGACTTAGGTTTCCATAAGAGCTACTCATGGGGTGGGACCGAAATAAAAGTTTGGTTTGGGAAAGTCGAAGGACTTTCAGTCTACTTTTTGGAGCCCCAAAACGGGTAAAATATTATTTTGTCTAATTTTTCTGACGGGAAATATAAAACCCGATGTATATAAATTTTTATTTGCATGTAACAGACTGTTCTGGAAAGGATGCATTTATGGTTGCAATAATGACGGGGAAAGATTCGGGTTTTTCTGTCATGCTGCTCTTGAATTCCTTCTTCAAAGTGGTTTTCATCCTGTAAGCTTTAGGTGTAAATGATATGGAATGATTTTATTCACACATGACATACAAACTTATCAATTTGGATAACTTTATAAATAGAAGAGTTAAATGCCCGGATAGTCCCTGTGGTTTGCCCTTTTTTCACCTTTTGTCCCTAATTTTCTAAAATTACAGCTATAGTCCCCAACTTTTCAATTTTCGTTCCCGGATAGTCCTTGGGCCTAACATTATTTAGTTTTCTCAGTTAAGAGGGTGTGAAATGACCTAAATACCCTTTCCTTAAAATATATAAAACATTAATAATTAACAAATCATTTATAAACAGAAATGGGGCCTACCACTATTATTTAAATATAAACAAATGGGACCCACCTTCCCCTCCTACTTCATCTCCTCAACCCCAAGCATCACCGTCCACCACCACCTCTACAACCAGGAAACCTTCTCTCGACCACCACATCTGACCACCATTCACCACCGCATCATCACTCTATCCAGCACCGTCACACCACACCAAAACCACCACTCGAGCCACCCACGTCTGAACCCCCATCTTCGAACCACCATCACCACATATCTGAAATCGCGTTCAGATCTGCAATCGCCTACCTCCACCCCTCAACCACCGCCTCCACTGCCCTCCAACAACCGCCTCCACTGCCTCCAACCACCGCCTTCACCGACTCCAATCATAGCGCCCTCCACACATCAGGCCCGGGGCCCATCGCCTAAACCCATCACAGATTGACCGGAAAGGGCTGCCTGCAGTTGTGGTAGTGGTGGTTGGTTATAGAAGATGGTGGTGAGTTAAAGAAAGAGGGATCAACAATTATTTTAGGGTCTGTTAAACAATTTTTGCCTACCTCCATGTCTGCAGCCCAACACCACCATATGTCACCACTTGCAACAACACTAAATCATACCTAGATATCTAAAATTAAAGAATAAACAGATTTGTAGAAGTTATAGACAGAGAATTTATAGTGGTGGGTGTAACAGAACTGTTCGCCGGAGGTTGTGGGTTTAGCTGAACTGTTCGCCGAAGGTTGTGGGTGTAGCAACTTGCCGGAGTTTCTTTGATCCACCCATCAATAATAATAATAATAATAATAAGTTTACCAAATGAATTGGAATTAAAAATGAACTAGAATTGACAGACTCATTGTCGTGTTTCACCTTCCATTTCTCGTATTTATATAGAAAAGACCAAAGATACAGAGTGTGTGTAAGTGTGTTCTTGTGGAGAAGATGGGATGATGGAGTTGCAGGGTGAAGAGAGAAGAAAGAGAGAGGAAGGTGGTGGGGGTGGGGTTGTTATTTTGTTTTTACAAATGAGTGGGTCCTACAAATAAATTAATCTATTAAGTTATTTTGTTTTATAGTAAGGGTATTTTTGTCATTTCACACCCTCTTAACTGAGAAAACTAACTGATGTTAGGCAGGGACTATCCGGGAACGAAAATTGAAAAGTTGGAGACTATAGCTATAATTTTAGAAAGTTAGGGACTAAAGGTGAAAAAAGGGCAAACCACAAGGACAATCTGGGCATTTAACTCTAAATAAAAATAAAAGATAATCTTAGTTTTTTAGCAATTTTGTCCAGATCTCGATTTTAATTAACACACTAATTAAGATTTGGACTAAAGTTTTTACCCAATTCGTCTATCTTGCCAACTCTATTTAAAACCATCTACTGTTTTGCAGGATGTGATTCATTGTCATGACTGGTCTAGTGCACCCGTTGCATGGTTATTCAAAGAGAATTATACACATTATGGTTTGAGTAAAGCACGAATTGTCTTCACAATTCATAATCTTGAATTTGGGGCCCCACTAATTGGGAAAGCCATGCAGTATGCTGACAAGGCTACTACGGTAAATCTTCATAAGTTTTTCTCGTTAATTTTTCATTCGTTGTTTAAGAACTATATTTATGTCAACAAAGATATATGGGTCGTTTTCGGGTTCGATGATTCTACCCGCCGACCCAAAACCTATGTCAACCCGACATGATCGACACCCCTAGTTTTAATTAGTAAACTATAATTTCATGGGATACTTTGTGCAGGTATCTCCAACTTATTCACGGGAGGTTTCTGGAAATCCCGTGATTGCCCCTCATTTGTACAAGTTTCATGGGATACTTAACGGCATTGACCCGGATATTTGGGACCCATTTAACGACAAGTTCCTTCCTGTGAGTAGCTTACAATCGTAGTCTTATATTTTTTGTTATTATGTTGTTTAATATCTAGAGACGTTATAAAATTTGTTAGGTATCTTACACTTCGGAAAACGTGGTGGAAGGCAAAAAAGCAGCCAAGGAAGCCTTGCAACAACGAGTGGGTCTAAAAAGGGCTGATCTACCATTAATCGGAATCATCACCCGTTTGACCCATCAAAAGGGAATCCACCTAATCAAGCACGCCATCTGGCGGGCCCTAGACCGTGGCGGTCAAGTTGTGTTGCTGGGCTCGGCTCCCGATCCTCGCATCCAAAATGACTTTGTTAATTTAGCAAGCCAACTACATTCTACGCATCATGACCGGGCCCGCCTATGTTTGACCTATGATGAACCTCTATCCCACTTGGTATATGCTATAGCTTTTGACGTTTTCAGCTTCTATCTAATTGCTGTTTTGTTTATATATGTTGACTTTTGACTGGTTGTTTTATTTCGTTGTAGATATATGGTGGTGCTGATTTCATTTTAGTCCCTTCAATATTCGAGCCTTGTGGGCTAACGCAACTCACGGCTATGAGATATGGATCAATACCTATTGTGCGCAAAACCGGAGGTTTCATACGATCATTGTTGGTTGTATATTCACAGTTTGACTTATTGAGTCAAATATTAACTAGTTGTTGTTTGCAGGACTTTATGATACTGTATTTGATGTGGAAAATGATAAAGAGAGAGCACAATCACAAGGGCTTGTACCAAACGGATTTAATTTTGAAGGAGCCGATGCTGCTGGTGTCGATTATGCAGTCAACAGGTAAATGATACAATTCTATTAAACTGTTTTATGAAACTGGGCGGGTCAGTTACGTATCAAAACGGGACGAGCTGGTCCAAAATACTCGTTGTCCAAAGTTCTTAGGTTTTTAGTTTCTTTTTATTATTACATACATGATTTTTATGTCTAATCGTGTATTTGTTTTTTCTGCACAGAGCAATTTCGGCATGGTATGAAAGTCGGGATTGGTTCAATACATTATGCAAAGTGGTGATGGAGCAAGATTGGTCATGGAACCGACCGGCTCTTGATTATCTGGAGCTCTATCATGCAGCTCGAAAGTGAAGAAAACTGCGGTTGACTAGATTAAATAAGTAACAGACAGCCAGCTGTGGAAGAATTTGTACAGGTCTTTTTCTTCTACAGTTATGATCCTCAAGATTATAGGGTTGTGTTTGTTGGTGAGTTTTAGAATGGTATGTGACATTGATAGTGTTTTTTAGAAGCCTCTCTATTTTATTTTTAAATAATAGTTCAAATTATAATCTATAAAACATTGATATCGCATAGTTGTGTCGTCAAGCAACTTCACACATGGCTATGCCCTTTGCACCTTCATATTCTTCCACACGGACTCTCATTGGATCCACGTAGGTGGTGATCATGTAAAAAGTGCCACAATTTTATGCCTTTTATTAAATTAGTTAATTTCTCTGCGTGTTGGAGCGGCGTCGAAACGTAAAGTAACTCGAATTTATACCGTATAATGAAAACATACTATATTTGACCCGACTCGTTTTCGAACAAAATTTACATCAAAACATAGACCAACTGAAAACTTACTTAAATATAAGCACGGAAACGTATTATATTTGACTTGACTTATTTGCAAAAGGAATTTATGTCAAAGCGTAAACTAACATGAATTTATACCGACACGTACATAAAAAATAAGTACGTAAGAAAATAATATTGTTTAAGTTAATGATGGTAGGGGCTTTATGGTGGCGTCAAAACGTAAAGTAAATCGAATTATACTGTATAATAAAAATGTATTATAGTTTACCCGACTCGTTTTCGAACAAAATCTATGTCAAAACCTAGACCAACTGAAAATGTACATAAAAATAAGCAACGAAAACGTATCATATTTGACCCAACTCATTTAAAAAAGAAAAGAATTACGTCGAAACATAAATCAACTTGAATTTATACCGCCACACAAATAAAAATAAACACGTAAAACTCGATTATTGAGTTTTTAAAAACATAAAAAATAAAAAGGTACATTATGTCTAACAGAAGTTAGTAAATTTATATTAAGAAGATATGGATAGATATGGTTGTCGATGAATTTGCATATATTATTAAATATTAAAAAAGTGATGGGGACATCATAGTAAATTTAGGGGAATTGGCACACCAGTCAATTTATTCGCATATTTTGCTTTTCCAATACGGGTCTTATAGACATACAAGGGTCGTATAGGTTCAAAAGTCAAAAGTCAAATCTGCATGTGTAAGTTCTTGTCTGGCGGTTGGTTGGACCTATACGGGTTTGGTTTTTTTTTTAAAATTTTTGTATACATTTAATCATAGTTTTAACAAAGTTTAATAAAATAATTCTTTTATTTTTTAAACAAAAAACATTTTTCAAACTTTATCATGTAGACCCTTTGAATTCTAAAAAAAACAAGGGGTTAAGTGATAAATTAGAGGGTCTATATGACTCGTATTGCTTTGGGTTTTTTTTTTACAAATTTTTGTATACATTTAATCATAGTTTTAACAAAGTTTAATAAAAGAATTCTTTTATTTTTTTAAACAAAAATATTTTTAAAACTTTATCATGTAGACCCCCTAAATTCTAAAAAAAAGGGATTAATTGATAAATCAGGGGGTCTATACGGTCGTATAGACCCCCTGATTTATCAATTAATCCCTTTTTTTTAGAATTTAGGGGGTCTATACGGATCGTATAGGTCTATACGATTCGTATTAGCCTACCATACGACCCAGTTTTGACTTATACGATGCGTATAGGAGTAAAATCAAAATTTCATAATTTTAGGTTTTGCCTATTCGGTGCGTATACGGGCCATATTTTGTCATTACGTGTCGTTTTATGAAGTATATGCTCTATATGTGTCGTATCGGTGACGTTCGGTTCCGTGTGGTATCGTATTCTATGATTGCATGTAATTTTGTTTAGAATCCACTTGTACTCTAATGTGTCATGTTGTATGTATATACGTCGTACGGTATCATTACTTGACGTATTTTGTCGTTAAATGTCATATTATGACGTATATTGTCAATGTTCGATATTATCGCATATATTGTCCGTACGGGTCGTGCCGGTGACGCTCGGTATTGTCACGTTTATTGTTTGTAAGTGTCGTATTAGGGTGTAGATTGATATACGTGTCGTGTTATCACGTATTATGGCGTAGTATGTCTCTACTTGTCGTATTGTTCCATATTATGGCGTATGATGTCTATACGGTGTCGTATTTGGCGTATATTGCCGGTTACTTTACGCGTTGTATCCATTAAACGAACAAAAACACTTTAAATACATTATACAAACAAAATACCTTTAAAATTACAAATTAACCTATACGATACATATACGGGACCTCTACTACATCTATATATACTCATACGGGACCTATACCTCACCTATACTATACTACATTGTACATGGTATTTTAAAAAAAAAATAAGGATGTTTTTATTTTTAAAAAATAAATATTTTTTTACAAAACTTTGTTTAAACCATAAACAAATGTGTAAAAGAATTTGTAAAAAAAAACACCCTCAACTAATACGACCCGTATAGACCTATACGACCTGTATAGGTCCAGTCAAATAGACAAAATCTGACACATCGGTCTTAATATGTGGCTGTATATGTATACTATGTGACTTTACGTGTTATGTGACCTGCATGTTCGTTTTGTGAACTTTCGTGAAACTATACGTAACTACGAATCCATTAATAGAGCGTAGCATAAGTATTAGCTTAAATTTCGAGGACGAAATTCCTGTAACATGGGAAGAATGTGACAACCCGTACTCTCGACCCCAATTGTCGAGGGAAGGGTGTTTTATAATTATTCCTATTTATTATTATTATTATTATTATTATTATTATTATTATTATTATTAATAACACACGACGAGAACAGTGCATTCGTTTGTGTGATTTAAATGAAACGGCTAATGCACATAGGCCAAGCCCAACCCAACTCACCTAAACATCCTAAACCCTAGCCTATATATATAACAACTCTCCCAGAACCCTTAAGCATGTCCTATACGTCCTAAAATACACCCCGTATACGAAAAACAGACCAAAAATACCTTTATATTTACAAAAAATCAAATAAAACAAAGTCAGGGAGCCACTCGCGGGGTGCGACCCCCTTGGCTACATTTTTCGCGGGTCGTGACCAGGTGCCACTAGGCGGCACACTAGCCTGCCACGTGTCTTAACGCGTGTGAAGGCTATGGTTTGAATCGACAAGCCTAGGGCCTACCCTAGTGGCCTCGTGGGCCGCGAAGTGAGACCCTTATTTGGCCGCGAGGCGCGAGGAAGCCCCTGATCAGCCTATAAATTGAGGCCATCGTCCTCAGTTGTCCCTCGTTCAAAATCTCTTTCTCTCTCAAATATAATAGCAATAATTCTCGGGAATAATACCCCCTAAAAAGTGAAGCTCTGTCTCGTTGTAAGTATTATAACCCCCAGTTACGTATTAGTTACGCTGCCCGATTGATCTAGAACTCCGTAACGCATGTCAAGGCTCGGCCTGACTCAGTCATTGGAGTTCTGTCTCGGGGATATAACTAATGTAAATTGGGTTATCTTACTAACACACGTGCATTGTTTAATTTAATAGATTATAACCAGGAAGTCACCATAAAGCTGTATTATCTAAAATAGCAAAGTGAGTAATTCCCTTTTTTGTAAACCGTTTTTACAAAACCTCAATTATTTTAAATTATATTTAACAGTGATTGAGTATTTGTGATTCTACAAATTACTGTCGGTATGTTGGGGTTTTGTATACATTACTTGTTACTACACTGTGAGTAATAGCATGACCACAAGTCAGGATTGACAGTACCGTGGGTGGTAATTAAGTAGATGTAAACAAATGTAATTGCGGATGCCCTCAATACTGTAAAATGATAAAAGCTTGTTTTGATTAAACTGGGATTCAATCGCCAGTATTTCTTGCTGATAAAACTTTTTAAAACGCGTTTCAGGTAACAAAATGTGAAAGCCAAATAGAAGCCAGCTGTAGAGCACTGAAGGCTTGGAAAAGTGGCTATAAAAGTTACCTAAACAAGAAAGAAGTTTTATTTCAATAAATTAGGGTCTCTCCCTATAAACATGTTATAATGGAAACTTGGGTTTTTTCCATGTATTTATTATTTATAAAAAGTGTGGTTTTTTACTCTAATAAACTATTTTCTAACTACGGTCCTGATGAAATTTCCGCTGCCAAATTAATAAACACCGATACCACCAGCTCTGAGTATCTCGCGGCCGTCCGCCTCCCGGGGCAGGGGTCGGGGGTTGCGATAGGAGATGGTATCAGAGCTACAGCCACAGGTTTAAGCCACAGAATTGTTCTACTGACACCAAAATTTTATCAATTATGTTAGGAAATAATTTATGTGATTACATGTATATCTGTATATCATTGTTTTGTGTTATTTGACAATCTGTTAGTTTACAATATGAGTGAGCAAGGTACGTCTGACGCCTATCGTCACCTAGCTAGTTCTCCCAAAATTGAAGGAACTTCCTCACAACCTATTCCTTTGGGGTATTCTGCTGACACTAAAGAGGGAATCTTCATATTTAAGGCGCAATCCGAGGAATCATTCCCTCCGAAAAAGAGAGGATGGTTCAGTCGGGGATCACATGAGAGAAGGAAGCGAATGAGAAAATTGCAACAACAAAGAGCGTTAGCAGCAGCCAATAGGAAGATGAACGCCCAGACACAAGACATAGTTAATAGACGGCTGGCAAACTTCCATATACTAGCCACCACTACAGCAAATCCAAACTTAGACAAAATAATTTCACCACAACCATTGCCACTGTTCCCAACCCAACCAATGGAAATATAACTTAACCAAGAAAATCAAATTCCCATACTAGCATTTGACCCAAATGAGATACCTAGAATCCCAGCACCTAATCCTCTAATGTATGATCCATGGGAGGATGACCATAGGGATTACCAGGAACTCTATCCACAGGGAAACCCGATACCAAACCCCATAGCCCAGTATACCAACCTTAATCCATTAGACTCGTACTGGAATGCCGATCAATATGTCCAGGAAATCTTAAACAACCCGTTACCTCAGTACCCTGACCCAGTTCCAGCCCCACTGCCGTCCATGAGTGAGGAGAATGTGCAGGAACTCCGCACCTTTGGTGAGGAGTTAGTTAAGGAAGGAGAGAAGATAAAACAAATAGGGGAAAAACTCGTGTGGAAATACGACGAGCGTGAAATGCAATTCTGGAACAACCCCTAGTAATAATATATATATATATATATATATATATATATATAAGTAGTTTGAAGAAAGAAATCAATCAAATCAACTAAAATAGATAATCTCATACCTATTGATGCATAACTAGTAGTGTGTTTCAATTCCAGTTGTAGATTGTAATAGACATATATATATATATATATATATATATATATATATATATATGAAAAAGAGTAAATGTCGCAATGCTCGACGATTTTGATCAATTTGTTTGTCTGATTATTTACATTAAATCTTATTTTGTGATATTAATACCTGATAAATGTTTGTAAATCCAGATGGACAACAAAGTAAATCAGGAAAATTAGAAAAATGAGAATAATGAAAACCAAATAGATAACAGTGCTATCCAACACATAGTAGCACAAGGAATCATAGATGCTATGCCATATATTATCAAGACTGTTAAGGAAGCTGAAAATAATAAAACTAATAGTGGAAGTAAACGACCACCTACTGAACCTAGTCACAGCGTGAATAATGGATCATTACTCCAATTACCTATTCCAAGAAGAAGAAGAACCATGTCTTATGGTTGTTCTTACAAAGAATTCTGGTCTTGCAAACCAATAGAATTCTCTGGCAAAGAAGGAGCCATTGCAGCCTTACGTTGGATAGAAAATACAGAGGCAGTCTTAAAAATAAGCAAGTGTGCAGAAGAATATAAGATTATGTTTGCTTCTAATCTTTTTAAGAATGCAACGTTGTTCTGATTCTGGTTCAGCTGTGGACAGTTCCTTTTGAAGTGGCCTTCAGCACCACACTGAAAGCACCCTTTATAATACTATTCTCCAGTCTAAGGGAAGTGATAGAGTTTATAATATGGAATGGACTGATTTTAAGAATCTAGTTGAAAGAAAATTCTGTCCTCCTCATGAAAAAAAAAACAAAATGCTAATAAGTTATTAAACCTTAGAATGACTGGAATAGACTGCAATGGTTACACTACTATATTCTTTGAATATGCTAGAATAGTGGCAACCCTAGCCTCACCAGAACCAGTATTAATCTCCCGTTACATCTGGCGATTAATTAGTGAAATAAGACATGTAGTCAAGGCAGCTAGACCACAAACCATAGAAGAAGCTATAGAACTAGCCAACACCTTGACTGATGAGTTAGTACGTACACAAGAAGAAAATCAGAGGAAGAACCTAGCTCAAAAACTTACCCAAGAATTTTTCTACGGTAATACCAACCGTGGGAAATGTACAGGTTCTACCTCTGCACCTTACTGTAAGTAGTGCAAGAAGAAGCAATCAGGAAGATGTTCCATCTCCTGCGACTTCTGCAACAGATCTGGACACAAGGAAGAAGATTGTAGGAAGAAACCCAGTAATGGGATATGCTGCAATTGTGGAGAAAAGGGGCATATCAAACCGAACTGCCCGAAACTAGCCCAGCCATGAACAGCAAAACTACCAAGAACTCCAGAGCATTTGTTCTAACTGCTGAAGAAGCCAAGATGATTCTGGACGTGATTGCCGGTACATTCTTAGTTAATGATATTTTTGCTAAAGTATTATTCGACTCTGGTGCGAACCAAAGTTTTATTAATACTTTATTCTGCAAATTTCTCAATCAACCGTTAACTAAACTTCCACAAGAATACCTGGTAGAAACAGCAAATTGAGAATCCATTAAGATCAATGAACTCTTGCAGGGAGCACGAATAGAAATATTAAACCATAATTTTACTGCTAACCTTTACCCAATGAATCTGGCTGGATTTGTGATGTGCTAAAAGTGGTTTAACAAAAACAACTAAAATTAACCCTAATTTAGACACTCTAAGCTTTAAATTTATAAACTAAGACTCGATCTAAACCCTAAACCACACAACCGGCAAGTGTACCGATCAATGTAGTAAAGCTAAAGCAAGTCCGAGTATCGAACCCACGAGACTCTAAGGATTACGCTAAGACTCTATAAAGACTAAAACTGACACGACTCAAACTATTTGTTTATTGATTGGGGGGGGGGGGGGTTTCTAAAAATCCTAATAATGCAAATAATGAATACTAGATTAGCTAAATAACTAACACGAACTCGAACGAAGACTTTGACCATAGATGATGAAGACTACCTAAGCTAGACGCAAGCTAAACTCAGAATGGATTTCTATTCGATGATTTTGTGGTGTGGAACCGTGATCTTTAGATACTAAACCTATTAAGACACCACTAAGCCCCTCAAACACTCTCAAGGCGATTCTTGTGGCACTACCTAGGCTGTTACGCTCACCGGTTTTCTAGATTTCCTCACAGTCATCTAGTTTCTTGAAAGTGCCTATATAAGACGTTCTACCTCACAGCGCGAACGTCTAAAGCAACTACGGGTTTTAATCTTGGTTTAATAGACAATGGAATGTTAAGGACTTATAACCAAACCGAGACCTATTAATAACCTCGAGCCTCACAGCGACAAGTTTAGCAGAACATTTGATTTTATTAAATTACCGAATATTACTTCTAAGGTTACTTACTCGATTTTCACCCTAAAGAGTTAAAGATTTATTATGTGATATAGACACTCACCTAAATCAAGAACCCTAGCACAACCCTATTATGAGATATAGACCGTCACCAAGGATTATACGAAGCAATAAACAGCAGTAAAACAAATATCAAACATGCATATACACCAAGTTAAAATTCCATAGCTTTTACAATACAAGAAAATCCATAAACCACGCCAAAAACCGAATAAAAATCCAAACTTTATTTAAACTATTGTCATGAATTCAATAAACAAAAAGTATATCGAACCAATAGATTAAATATTTGCAAACCCGTAATCGAATCTTGAATCGTGGTCTTGAAACTTGAACCGTATGAACCTCCAAATCGTTCCTTCTGTTCTTCGTTCACGTCTGATCGCCTGATGTTCCCTCTTGATAATAATTCGTCCTCCCCCACCTATGCGGCTCTCTCTTTTTATATTTTAGTGCACCGCCTTCTTTCATTCCTGATTATCTCTATTTCGTGTGTCATGTATCTTGGGCTTGGCCCATTCCAGAACTAAATAGCCGCCCAAGAAAATCAATGGCTCCTTCCCCACTAATTCGTAATAGCCTCAAAATTATATCTGCCTCCAATTGTCTGATGTGTTTCTTATATGCGAATGGATAATTCTTTTCTTTCTATTAGGGTATTAATATGATCATTTAAATATGTCAACAAGGCCCAAAAGGTCTACCCATTCACGTTTGCTGGATTGAATGTGTATGGTGGCCCAATGATTTCTTGCAAATCATCCTCTCAAATTCACGAATCTATTGCCAACATGAGACCTTTTTATCTTTTTTTTTTTCTATTATATAATGATAATATAGCACTCTCTTGTGTGTATTAGCAGCCCAAACTTTTAACTCGATCCAATTATATAATTATTTTGGCAGCCCTATAACTTATAAAAGTGGCATCGGCCAACTCACAGAAAATAGTGGCAATTTTACTTCGGTCACTGGCATCTCACTCTGATCAACGGGCTGGTTATTTCTTTTTTACTAGTTTTCACTCCATTTGCACCAGGACCTAGCCAAACACAAACAATATAATACTAAATAAAAACAAATAAAAACTATACAAAAATTAGACAATTTACACGGGACAAATAAGTATATTTTACCACTTATCAATTTGATATCGTATTAGGAATGGATTGGTTAATAGCCAACCATACCAGTATTCTATGTGATCAAAAGTTAATACAATTAAGTTCACCAAAGGGTGAAAAGATCACAATTAAAGGAGATAAGCCGACTAAATCCACGAAATTCATCTCTGTGATGAAAACGGCCAAATATGCAAGGAAAGGATCCCTAGTGTATATGATTTCTATAATCATTAACACTAAAGGAAGAGAATTGAAAGATATTCCCGTAGTATCACAATTCTCCGATGTTTTCCCAAAAGAGTTGAATTCAGAATCCACCTACTGCCAGGAACAGCACCGATTGCCAAGGCACCTTACCGTTTAGCACCAGCGGAGATGTAGGAACTGAAGAAACAATTAGACAAACTTCTAGAGAAAGGTTTTATACAGCCTAGTTCATCACCATGGGAGCACCAATCTTGTTTGCCAAGAAAAAGGACGGGTCAATGCGTATGTGCATTGATTACCGAGAATTGAACAAGGTCACGATTAAAAATCGGTACCCACTACCGAGAATCGATGATCTGTTTGATCAACTGCAAGGAGCTCGATTCTTTTCTAAGATCGATTTACGCTCAGGATATCATCAACTGAAAGTACAGGAAGAGGACATTCCTAAAACTACTTTCAGAACAAGGTATGGTCATTATGAATTTACTGTAATGCCATTTGTTTTAACCAATACCCCAACCGCATTTATGGACATGATGAACAGAATATGTAAACTATCACACCCTGACTTTTGCGGAAGCGTGTTATGTGTGACTTGCTTAATATCATTGCATTCAATTATACCAAACAACTATATGCTAGAAATCATGATGTTCATCCATTACTGAGTTTCAAAATAATACAACCATATTGTTTAACATCAACCAAGACTTCGAGTTTAAAACACAAACCATCCAAATGTTTAAAGTTCCATAAAGGACTTGACAAATACATTGATAAAACAAGGCTTTGAAGTGTATGTCTTATCTAGGATAAGATGTCACACCCCCAAAATCCACAAGCGGTGTATCACCGCAGGAGGCATGACATGACCAGGATCAAGCCACCAATCATATTGAACAACGTATTAAAGTAAATATAAAATCAACCACAATATAATTGGTGTCTAAAACAAATTAACTAAGTTCAAGTTATCAGCGGAAGCATAAAGTGTAAAACGAAAACATAAGTTTAAAAGTTCAAATGTTTAACATGGAACTCAACAGCCCATGTCCCACAACGACCTCTCCTTCTCGTGCAAGCTCCATCTAAGCACCTAACGACCTGCAAGGCATGTAGCAACGAATCAACAACAAAGTTGAGGGAGTTCACAGTTGGTTGTCCATTTTAAAGTTATTCCAAAAACCATAAGTTCTTTCGAAAACCATGAGTTAACCAGTTCCTTGTTTCCCAAACCATAACCAGTGGGGGCTACCCCGTGTTAACCACTAGACCCGTTACCATATCGACTACTGACTGAAGACATGTTTATGTGCCCCGCGTCAATGTCTATCATCATTGATTAAGTGCCCAGATCCATTAGTCCACTCCCGTCCTCTACGGCACGGTGTTAGGCTTGTCAAACCTAATAGCGCTATTTAACTAATGACCCGTTCGCCATTGGCCCGACGATTAAGTTGATATAAAAATGAGGGACTTCATGATAGAGTTTTGTCTAGTAAGTTATATGTTGTCATCCTTCCTATGGAGGATGGAGGTACGTAATCTACCCAAGGAGAATACGCAGGCTAAATGTTGTCATCCTTCCCATGAAGGATGGAGGTACATATTCTACCTAAGGAGAATATGCAGGTTCCGTTTTAGTTTCTTAACCCATTCCCAACCACCGGGAATCCCATGCCTTGTAGAAAGTGTGAACTCACCTTAGGTTAGCTCGGCAGATACACGAAAAGGTCACTTGAGCTATATGTGGTCAACCACGTCCTAACATGGTTACCATACAAGTCAGGTCTAGGTTCAAGTAGTGCACATAGGTTTACACATAAACTAACAGGTTACGAACACGTAATGATCATGGCAAACACATTCAACACGTTAACAGTCAAGTACACATCATATCCAAACTTGTGCGACTCAGATGATTGGGCTCGTACAAGTTCAACGGCCCAATCATCTTATGCGATTCGATAATTGAAGCCCAATAATATTCGGCCCAACCTGTTGTGCATCCAGCACAACTTGTGCGACTCACAACGGGTTGTGCGACTGAAACGAGCCCGACCCAAAAATAAATGCAATCCATACCCCATACGGCCCAACATATAAACAGTTAATCAACTTGTGCGGTCCATTTAACCTTGTGCGACCCGAACTAACTTGTACGAATACAAATGGCTTGAGTGACTGAGTTTTGGGCTTTAAGGCCCAACCACATAATAAGGTTCAAACAGTTGTGTGTGGCCCAAGACTTGTGCGATCGGCACTGCCTTGTGCGATCCACATGTCTTGTGCGATCATGCAATTTTCTAAGTTGTACACTGTGCTTAAACAATTGTACCCTAACACATCTTGTGCGACCAGCCTTGTGCGACTGGCTTGTGCGATCGGTTTTAACATTCCTTAATTCTTGAAATTTAGTTACAATCATTCAAACAGTTTCCAATTTTCATTCGATCAATCAATGCTAACAGTTCCCATCTATACAATATTCGATCAAACCAACAGATTTACCAATTTATTTGTATGAACCTTAATTAATCATATAACAACTCATCATCATAACATCAAATCAAATAGCATAATTAACATCATGATCCTTAATTCATCATCCAATAACTCAAACCAAATCTTATATTCCATCCGACTCCAAACACATATGGCCGATTACATTCATTCGGTTCTAGATCATTATTATCATCACATGATTATCAAACCCTATATTGAACGAACATATTACACATGTGAGCCGATTTACATGAACAAAAAGCCTCAACAATTTATATTATGATCAATCATATATCATTCTTAAATCATTATGTGGACACATATAAATCACAACATCATCTAACAAAACAATAACCATGAAACACTAACCGGTTAGAAGGTAGAACAAGGATGATCCGAATCAAGAAAGCTTCGAGAAGGGGAATTGTGGCCCTCGGCTTCGAGAGAGAGGGAACGAGATTTAGGGTTTGCTAAACTTTGTGTGTTTTGAAAAAGTGTAGGATTTATACTAACACCTTAGGTGTTATACGAGCTAAGAGAGTGGGCCGAACCCTTCATGGGCTGCCCTTGGGTTTCGAGTACAAAGAGTGTGGCCCGAATGAGCTTGTACGATTGGGCTAGTGTTGTGTGACTACATTATATACATACATTACACACATTCACATAACATATAACATTTATTCATTAAAACCAACATATCAATTAGTCACATAGAGTTTATACACGTCACATTAAACACAAAGATAGGTTCTAAAATACAAATTATCACATCATCCCCAAGTTGAAAGAAATTTCGTCCCGAAATTTATCACGTAGTTATTGAGGAAGCTAGTTAGGTTGCATGGTTTTCCTGGGGTGTCACATCCTTCTCCCGTTGGTTTGGAATTTCGTCCCGAAATTCCGCAGTAGCTTCAGCCTCAGTAGTGGTTTTGCTTTTCTCGAACAACTGGGGATACTTGTCTTTCATTTGGTCTTCTCGTTCCCAGGTAAACTCTGGGCCACGACGGGAGTTCCAACGAACTCGAATGATGGGTATTCTGGTACGCTTGATAACCTTAACGTCTCGGTCAGTAATCTCTACTGGTTCCTCGACGAATCGCAACTGATCGTCGATAGTGAGTTCATTGAGAGGAACTATGAGGGTCTCATCTGACAGACACTTCTTCAGATTGGACCCATGGAATACGTTATGAAGTCCACTGAGTTCTTCAGGTAGATTCAGTCGATAGGCCACCTTGCCAATTTTCTCAGTGATTTCGAAAGGTCCAACATAACGTGGATTTAAATTGCCTCGTTTACCAAAACGAACCACACCTTTCCAAGGTGAAACTTTTAGTAGCACTCGATCCCCAACCTGGAACTTGAGTGGTTTCCTGCGCTTATCAGCATAGCTTTTCTAACGGTCACGAGCCGCCACCATTCGTTGTCGTATTTGGGCAATCTTTTCTGTCATGACGACGACGAGTTCTGGGCTAGTGATTTGGCTGTCACCAACTTCTGCCAAGCATTAGGGTAATCGGCATTTTCGTCCATGCAACGCCTCGAACGGAGCGGCCTGGATGCTGGTGTGGTAACTGTTGTTATACGAAAACTCTATCAAAGGTAGGTGTCTTTCCCAGCCGTTCCCAAAGTCGATTACACATGCTTGAAGCATGTCTTCAAGAGTTTGGATGGTGCGCTCAGGCTGCCCATCCGTCTGAGGATGATATGCCGTGCTCATGTCTAGACGTGAGCCAAAGGATTTGTGCATCGCTTGCCACAAATCAGAGGTAAAACGTGGATCACGATCCGAAATGATGGAAGTTGGCACCCCGTGCCTCGAGACTACTTCTTTCAGGTAGACGTCTGCTAGCGTAGAGAACTTATCTGTTTCTTTGATAGCCAGGAAGTGTGCAGACTTGGTTAGTCGATCCACTATCACCCAGATGGTATCGTTTCCTTGTTGAGATCTAGGTAAGCCAGTAACGAAGTCCATGGAAATTTGCTCCCATTTCCATGTGGGAATCTCCGGTTGCTGAAGTAGGCCTGATGGCTTCTGGTATTCGACCTTGACCCTCGCACAGGTCAAACATTTACTAACATAGGTCGCTATGTTAGCTTTCATGTGGGGCCACCAGTACGTAGTCTTGAGATTGTGGTATATCTTATCTGAGCCAGGATGTACTGAGTAACGAGACTTGTGAGCTTCATCCATCACAAGCTCACGTAGATTACCATAAAATGGAACCCAAATGCGCTCTGCCAAGTAGTAAGCACCGTCTTCCCTTAGTTCTAACCGTTTCTCCAATCCTCGCAGGGACTCAGCCCTGAAGTTCTCTTCTTTCAATGCTTCGACCTAAGCATCACGAATTTGGGCATGAAGACTAGAGTGAATGGTAAGCTGTAACGCACGTATACGCTTAGGTTTAGTTTCCTTTCGACTGAGGGCGTCAGCCACAACATTGGCTTTGCCTGGATGGTATCTGATTGCGCATTCGTAGTCGTTGAGGAGTTCGACCCACCGACGCTGTCGCATGTTCAACTCCTTCTGATCGAAGATATGCTAGAGACTATTGTGATCGGTGTAAATGATGCACTTGGTACCGTACAAATAATGTCTCCATATCTTAAGAGCAAACACCACTGCTCCCAACTCCAAGTCATGAGTAGTGTAGTTCTTTTCATGAACCTTTAGTTGGCATGATGCGTAACAAATGACTTTCTCACGTTGCATCAACACACAACCAAGTCCTTGGATTGACGCGTCACAATAAACCACAAAATCGTATGTGCCTTCAGGTAGCGAGAGAATAGGAGCGCTACAAAGCTTCTACTTCAGCTGCTGAAATGCGGATTCCTGAGCATCACCCCAACGGTAGGTGACACCCTTCTGAGTAAGAACGGTAAGAGGCTACGCAATCTTAGAGAAATCCTTGATGAACCTTCTGTAGTAACCTACCAAACCCAAGAATTGACGGATTTCAGTTGGAGTTCGAGGTGCTGGCCAATTCCTGATTGAGTCAACCTTGGATGGATCAACGTGAATCCCATCCTTATTAACCACGTGGCCTAGAAAATGGACTTCACGAAGCCAGAAGTCGCATTTTGAAAACTTAGCATAAAGCTGTTCTGTGCGAAGAAGTTCCAAAATGAGTCGCAGATGACGCTCGTGTTCCTCCTGACTCTTGGAATAAATCAGGATGTCGTCGATGAACACAATAACGAACTTATCCGAGTAGGGTTTGCACACTTGGTTCATAAGATCCATGAAGACCGCAGGTGCGTTTGTTAGCCCAAATGGCATGACCAGAAACTCGTAGTGTCCATAATGAGTCCTGAAGGCTGTTTTGGAGATGTCCTCGTCTTGGACTCTCAGCTGATGATAGCCCGATCTCAGATCAATCTTTGAGTAAAAGCTCGACCCTTGCAACTGGTCGAACAAGTCATCGATACGCGGGAGAGGATATCAATTCTTCACGGTCATTTTATTGAGTTCACAATAGTTAATGCACATTCGAAAGGTACCGTCTTTCTTCTTCACAAACAGAACTGGTGCTCCCCAGGGCGAAGAGCTAGGACGAATGAAACCCTTGTCCAAAAGCTCTTGTAGTTGCGTAGACAGTTCTTCTAGTTCTGATGGAGCTAGACGATATGGTGCACGAGCTATAGGCGCTGCTCCAGGAGCTAGCTCGATTTGAAACTCGACCTGACGATGAGGTGGAAGACCAGGTAATTCCTCAGGGAATACCTCAGGAAAGTCGCGTATAATCGGGATATCTTCTATCTTCTTCTCTTTCGTTGAGGTGTCAGTAACGAGAGCTAGAATAGCAGTGTGGTCCTTTCACAAACACTTCTGGGCCTTAAGGAAGGAGATGATGCTTACAACAACACCACTCTTGTCACCACGAATAATAAGAGGTTCTTCATCAGAACGAGGAATGCGGACGATTTTCTCCTTGCAAAGAATCTCTGCTCGATGTTGGGATAACCAATCAATCCCAATGACGATGTTGAAGCTACCAAGAACGATGGGAATAAGGTCGATAGAGAAGGTCTGACCAGCTAGAACAAGATTACAACCCTTTACTACATGTGTTTCTTCAAGACTTTTATCGTTCGCTAGTTCTACAACATGCTTGGTGTTTAAGGGAATTGGGGCACGCTTAAGCATCTGACTAACTTTTAAGGACACATAACTAGTATCAGCACCCGAATCGAATAAAACAGAAACAAAGAAGTCATCCAGTAGGAACTTACCCGTCACAACGTTGGGATCGTTCCTAGCATCCCCCTGACCAATCACAAAAGCACGTCCCCTGGCACCATTGCCATCATTGTTACCCCCATTGTTGTTTCCATTTCCTTGGTTATTGTTGTTGTTCTGATTCTGGTTCAGCTGTGGACAGTTCCTTTTGAAGTGGCCTTCAGCACCACACTGAAAGCACCCTTTATTAGTACCCTGTTGCTGCTGCTGGTTCTGTGGAACTTGTTGCTGTTGTTGACGATTCTGATTCGCAGTATATGGGCTCCTGCAATCCTTCGCTGCGTGACCAGGCTTGTTGCATCTATGACAGCGACCCTTGCTACACGGCCCGCTGTGGTGCAAATTACAACGATTGCACTTAGGTTGATTTCCCCTGTACCCTCCTTGTTGACCAGGGCTCTTGTAGTCGTCAGTCTTTCGCTGCTGAGACTGGGACTGAACAGAAGCTGAACCCTTGCTTGAATTTCCATCCCATTTGCACTTGTTGTCGCTAGGAGCATCAGATGTAGTGGTAGCACCAATACGCTTTGGTAGCCTGTTCTGCTCAACTGCCTGATCAGTGAGACGGTGGGATAGTTTAATGACCTGCTGAATCGTGAGGAGGTTAGCCGAAGTCACCATACTCTGAATCTCTGGCACTAAGCCCTTGATATAAAGCTCGATACATTTGTAGGGAGGGTCCACCATAGTAGGACACAAAGCAGCTAGTTCGTTAGACCTTTTCGTATACGCCTCAATCTCAGACCCCGTCATCTTCAAATTGTAGAACTCCACTTCTAGCTTATGAATGTCATCACGATGACAATACTCCTCCTTGATCAGATCCTTAAAGTCATTCCATGGGGTGGCATTAGCAGCTGCCAACCCTAGCATTTGAACCTGAGCGTTCCACCAAGTGAGCGCATCACCTTCAAGAGTTCCCGTAGCAAACTTCACCCTACTAGCTACAGGGCATTCACACATCTCGAAAACAGATTCGAGCTTCTTGAACCAGTGGAGAAGACCTATGGCTCCTTCTGTACCACTGAAGGTACTAGGTCGACAGTCCATATAGGTCTTGAACGTACACACAGGAGGCTGAGCATGTTGGCCTGTCACGCGAGAAAGAAAAGACAAGGTTAAGCACGAGAGTTGGTTCGCGAGAGTAGGATCTAAACATCCTAGGATAGGTCAAAATGGCAGGTTATACCTCCTGAAGGGGCTGCTGCGAGTGCCTCAGCAACTCGTTCGTTGATTAGAGCCGCCAGCTGCGCTTGAGTCAAGTTCAGGCGTCCACTCATGATCTTCACATCGAAGGAAACACAAGTGAGAATGGTGTCGCGAAAGTGTGAAAGTATGGGATGACAGAAGAGAGTAAGCACACAGGGTTTTCAATTAACAGTTGTTACACTAACTAAGCATACCATGATCAATGCACTACTTAAACTAACAGGCAGGCAATACAAAAATTAATCATATCACCTATAGTGTTGAGTCTTGCATGTGGATCGAAGTGTCGTTATGGATCGTTGAGCACTGTACAGGTTATAGTCTGGTTTTGTCAAAAAGCTTTTCCCTTTTAAAACCAAGTTCACTATAACCAATGGCTCTGATACCAATCTGTCACACCCCCAAAATCCACAAGCGGTGTATCACCGCAGGAGGCGTGACATGAACAGGATCAAGCCACCAATCATATTGAACAACGTATTAAAGTAAATATAAAATCAACCACAATATAATTGGTGTCTAAAACAAATTAACTAAGTTCGTTCAAGTTATCAGCGGAAGCATAAAGTGTAAAACCAAAACATAAGTTTAAAAGTTCAAATGTTTAACATGGAACTCAATAGTCCATGTCCCACAACGACCTCTCCTTCTCGTGCAAGCTCCATCTAAGCACCTAACGACCTGCAAGGCATGTAGCAACGAATCAACAACAAAGTTGAGGGAGTTCACAGTTGGTTGTCCATTTTAAAGTTATTCCAAAAACCATAAGTTCTTTCGAAAACCATGAGTTAACCAGTTCCTTGTTTCCCAAACCATAACCAGTGGGGGCTACCCCGTGTTAACCACTAGACCCGTTACCATATCGACTACTGAATGAAGACATGTTTATGTGCCCTGCGTCAAGTCTATCATTATTGACTAAGTGCCCAGATCCATTAGTCCACTCCCGTCCTCTGCGGCACGGTGTGAGGCTTGTCAAACCTAATAGCACTATTTAACTAATGACCCGTTCGCCATTGGCCCGATGATTAAGTCGATACAAAAATGAGGGACTTCATGATAGAGTTTTGTCTAGCAAGTTATATGTTGTCATCCTTCCTATGGAGGATGGAGGTACGTAATCTTCCCAAGGAGAATACGCAGGCTAAATGTTGTCATCCTTCCCATGGAGGATGGAGGTACGTATTCTACCCAAGGAGAATATGCAGGTTCCGTTTTAGTTTCTTAACCCATTCCCAACCACCGGGAATCCCAAGCCTTGTAGAAAATGTGAACTCACCTTAGGTTAGCTCGGCAGATACACGTAAAGGTCACTTGAGCTATATGTGGTCAACCACGTCCTAACATGGTTACCATACAAGTCAGGTCTAGGTTCAAGTAGTGCACATAGGTTTACACATAAACTAACAGGTTACGAACACGTAATGATCATGGCAAACACATTCAACACGTTAACAGTCAAGTACACATCATATCCAAACTTGTGCGACTCAGATGATTGGGCTCACACAAGTTCAACGGCCCAATCATCTTATGCGATTCGATAATTGAAGCCCAATAATATTCGGCCCAACCTGTTGTGCGTCCAACACAACTTTTGCGACTCACAACGGGTTGTGCGACTGAAACGAGCCTGACCCAAGAATAAATGCAATCCATACCCCATATGGCCCAACATATAAATAGTTAATCAACTTGTGCGATCCATTTAACCTTGTGCGACCCGAACTAACTTCTAAGATTACAAATGGCTTGTGCGACTGGAATTTACTTGTGCGACTGAGTTTTGGGCTTTAAGGCCCAACCACACAATAAGGTTCAAACAGTTGTGTGTGGCCCAAGACTTGTGCGACCGGCACTGCCTTGTGCGATTCACATGTCTTGTGCGATCATGCAATTTTCTAAGTTGTACAATGTGCTTAAACAATTGTACCCTAACACATCTTGTGCGACCAGCCTTGTGTGATTGGCTTGTATGATCGGTTTTAACATTCCTTAATTCTTGCAATTTAGTTACAATCATTCAAGCAGTTTCCAATTTCCATTCGATCAATCAATGCTAGCAGTTCCCATCTATATAATATTCGATCAAACCAACAGATTTACCAATTTATTTGTATGAACCCTAATTAATCATATAACAACTCATCATCATCACATCGAATCAAATAGCATAATTAACATCATGATCCTTAATTCATCATCCAATAACTCAAACCAAATCTTATATTCCATCCGACTCCAAACACATATGGCCGATTACATTCATTCAGTTCTGGATCATTATTATCATCACATGATTATCAAACCCTATATTGAACTAACATATTACACATGTGAGCCGATTTACATGAACACAAAGCCTTAACAGTTTATATCATGATCAATCATATATCATTCTTAAATCATTATGTGGACACATATAAATCACAACATCATCTAACAAAACAATAACCATGAAACACTAACCGGTTAGAAGGTAGAACAAGGATGATCCAAATCATGAAAGCTTCGAGAAAGGGGAATTGTGGCCGTTGGCTTCGAAAGAGAGGGAGAGAGATTTAGGGTTTGCTAAACTTTGTGTGTTGTGATAAAGTGTAGGATTTATACTAACACCCTAGGTGTTATACGAGCTAAGAGAGTGGGCCGAACCCTTCATGGGCTGCCCTTGGGTTTCGAGTACAAAGAGTGTGGCCCGAATGAGCTTGTACGATTAGGCTAGTGTTGTGCGACTACATTATATACATACATTACACACATTCACATAACATGTAACATTTATTCATTAAAACCAACATATCAATTTGTCACATAGAGTTTATACACGTCACATTAAACACAAAGATAGGTTCTGAAATACGAATTGTCACATCATCCCCAAGTTGAAAGAAATTTTGTCCCGAAATTTAGCACGTAGTTACTGAGGAAGCTAGTTAGGTTGCATGGTTTTCCTGGGGTGTCACATAAGACATCCATTTCAAACCCTACAAAAGTGCGGATGACATCATTTATTGTAGACACGACTTGAAAACCTTCAACGCCCACCAGATCCATTCTCAATTTCCTGAAATACATGTAGTTTGAAAACATCAACAAAAGTTAAGCGAGTTCATGTGTTTTGTATGTGAGCTCGTAATAAACTTGTAATCACTGTAAGTATGTATTTGTAAACCCCAGTATGAAAGCATCCATGAACAGATCAATTAATGATTTGCAAGGTCATTAATATGTGTGCAATGGTGCAGGAAGGCTCAAACCTAGCGGATTTTGTACCGGGCTTCCGGCTGGAAGACATAGTCACCACCTTCGGCCACATCCGGCCCAGGGGTGGGGCTCGCAACACCCAAATAGATCTATCACTCATGTCCCTCGGTCCTTATACGAGGATTAATGGTCTTAAGCGTTGTACCCACCACTCACATGATCTAACAGTTCATTCCTTAGCTAAACATACCATATGTAATTGTTGTAACATTTGTAACATGTATTTCACCCCCGAAGTTATAAAACTGAAAACAGTTAAAAAAAAGGGGGACATGAACTCACAATCTTGCGTCTTGTAAACTGGTATAACTCAAAGCTTTTCCTCGGTCGCACGACTACCTACACACGTGCTATGGTTTATTAGACGGATGGGTCGTGCCACGGCTTTTAGTCTTAATTTTTATGAGTTAGTATCTTTGAGTTACATTTTGATGTAATAAGTATTATTCCAAAGTATATAATTATTTGTTAAAATAATAATATTTTAACTTAAATTATATTTAGTATTTATTGGAATATTTGTTAAAATAATATATTTTAACTTATTTGTTTTGTAAACCTTCTATGAATATTTTCCCCAAGGATGGGTATACTTATACATGTATTCTTAGACTTGTGTATTTTTGTCAAGTATTGGTGGCGTATTCCGGTGTGTATTTGTACGTACGAGAATACACATTTTTGTTGTATTTATTGAGTATTCTTATACTTAATTTTTGTATTCAAATTTTCCGGAATATTATTTTTAAATAAAAATCACCAATATATATTCTTAAAATGTATATATATTTTAAGAAATCTTTTTGTAGAAAATTATCTATAATTTCTCCTTGGCAAAAATAATTATATTTCCATATAAACCTCAAAAATATTATATTCTCAAGATTAACTTAGAAAATATTTATAGGTCCATTTTTCACCCGAAAAATAATATATTCTAAATTTGTTTAAGAAAATATATATTTTCTTCAAAATAATATATTTTCTAATAATTCAAGAAAATATATATATATCCTTTCTTTATTCAAAAATAATGTATTTTCTACTTGACAAAAATATGATATATTTTTGTAACATTTGTAAAAATTATAATTTCCGTTTCTTGGGTTTCCAAAATACCGTTTAACTTATTTGTCAAAATATATATGAACTTAATTCCGGAATATATATATGTAATCCATATTCCTTGTCGGCTTGTCCAATTTTTGGGTGTAAAGTATATATTTGTTTTCTTGGAATTTTGGTAATATTTTGTATTATAATTCTTGGTATTTTGGTAAGTTATATTATTTCAAGTCCTAAAATAATATAACTAATACACATAATATACAAGTAATCACACAAATTGTGACATTTAATTATATATTTTCCTAAATACATATTTAGTCACTTTGAAAGCATGGAAACCTCGATTTTGTAAAAATTTGTAGTAACTTAGTATGTTGTAAAAATTTGTAGTAACTTACCATGAGCCAAAATCTTACAATTTACACTACATCATGAACTTGAAATTTTGTAAAAATTTGTAGTAACTTAGTATGTTGTTAAGTAAGCTCAGTTACCCTTAAAAGTGTGGTCATTTGGTTATAAATATTATTCTTGAAAATTTTAGACTTTCACAACTTGTAAAATAATTTTTCTAAAAATCATTCTTTTGAATTTTTCTTGTTAACAACATATTTCTACACTTGATTTAACACTAAAACATGGTTAGTTTCTTTAAAAATCATGGTTATGTAAATCTTGCAAATAAACTTGGTTTCTTGAGAAAACTATCTTTGAAATCATTCTTCTACAAGACTTATAACATGTTTCAAGCATCATCATTCATAAAAACAACTTCATCTTTCAAGTTCATGTTTACATAAAGGATGATCATCTTGGTTTTTCACAAGATCATCCTCTCACTTGCTTGATCATGTGTTTAATCACAATCTAGCAAGTTTCATATGATGTTTAACATCATAAACACAAGTAATCTACAATCAAGATACACACATACACTTAAACAACATAGATTCTTATGTTTTTGACCTTTATGTGAAGAGTTATGTTCTTATTCTTTCATGATCTTCATGTTTAATCTTTTACATGTTATTTTAACCATCATTATAAGAAGTAAAATGGAGTTATGAGAGCCTTACTACTAGCACAAGGCTAGGGATGAGATCAAAGTTGAAGAAGATGATGAACTTGGTGGTTAATAGCTCTTGAGAAAGGTCCTTCCACTTCTAATGGCTCCAAGCTCCTTAGTTAACCTCCTAGCACCTTTGTAACACTTGAGATTGGATGATGGAAGCTTGAAAGTGATGGTGGTGGTGTGTGTCACACCCCTTTCTTAGGCGGAAGCACGAGGTGTGATCATGAAAGGTTTTCATTGCATACGATTGGTAAACATACTACATGCTCAAAAATAACTTCAAACACCAATTCCATTACATAACGGAAAACATAGTTTTAAGTGTTTACATCACGAAACAACATATTGTCTGAAAGTTTACAACTTATTTAAGACAAACATAAACGACATCCACGAGCATGAGTAAGACCGCGCGCACATCCATCCTAGTTACCTGAAATACATGTGAGTTTTTGGAAAAAACGTCAATATAATGTTGGTGTGAATTCATGCAGTTCTTGTATTGAACGTTTGTATACTTGTATGAAAAATATGGTATGTATCTTATGTAAATCAAGTATTCATGTATAAATCGAGTATTCATGTACAATTCAAGTATTCATGTATGTATCAAGTTGTTAATGGGTTGCAAGACCATTAACATGTGACACGACATAGGAAGCAACCAAACCATAGGCACTTTTCTAGTTGTCGATTCACGACGGAGACACAAAAACACTACTCGGTACTAGTTATCACCAAGAGTGGGGCTGCCCTTGTACCCATTAGATCTAACCTTTTGTTCTGCGGTCTAAGTATGTACACGATTAATGGTGCTTATGGTATCCTATTCGTGACACGATTTTTCGTATCATTTCTCATTTCTCAAAACGCATCATACTTGGTACTAGTTATCTCCAAGAGTGCTTCTTGTTTTTGTATCATACCATTTATAAACATTGTAATATTTGTAACATGTATTTCACCCCCGAAGTTATAAAACTGAAAACAGTTGAGAGAAAAGGGGGAGCATGAACTCACAACTTTGCGTTCCTGCGTCGTATGTGACAACCCGCACTAAACCAGGTATCCGTACGACTTAATTAATGATTAATTACTGCTAAATTACTGTGCTTAACTGAAATTTGCTGATAAACTGCTACCTGCATACTGATACATGCACTTACTTGCATCATACTTTAATTGCTGTCACTACATTATTTACATGCTGAACCCTAGTGGCAAACTTGATGCACAAAAAGCACAGTAGCACTAAACGGATACACATTGAACATGCTGATATAACCAGCATCAGGCAAACACTGCCTCTAAGGCCTGTTAAGAGCCTCAAATATTTGGCTACACTGGTAGTGAGTGTAGGGTTATAAGGGTTGTGGAACTGCGTCTCTAGGAATAAGATACACTGATTGGATGTGCCAAAAACGTACTTTAAATACAAAATTCTGCGCTTTATTATAGAACTCAGCATTTTAAATTGCTAATACAGTGCAAAAACACTTCAGAACGGTCCCGTATATTTTCCTAAGTACCGGGAATAATTTATGTCACAAAAATATACATAAAGGACCTTTGTCGACATAATTAAACATTTTAACGGAACGGTATTTAATCGTATAACCGGACATTACCCGGGACACTAAATTTTTGGCAGACACTTTGTTTTACTATTTATGGCTACTAATGATCCCCGTATGCCATAACACCCGCTAAAAATAAAACCTACTAACTTACCATCCCACACTTGAGTTATAACTTATGGTTAGACTTTAGTTGAAAATTTTCAACTATACCCCCCCCCCCCCCCCCCAATGACATTAGTTCCCAAGTGGGACCCCACATATCATCTTACCATACCTTGTGGATTTGTTGATTAAAATATGAGATATGTTGCTTGTCAATCTAACCAAGATAAGTGATATGATTATAAGTAGCATGGTTCCATAAGATATTCATCATTTCCACCAAGATTACACATTTCACTTCATCTCTCTCTCTCTATTCGGTTCTACCACAACCGAATCCACCACCACACTCCAACATTCATCATCTTCTTCATTTACACATACCATTCAAGCCTTGAAGATCAACCATGGAAGGTGCAACTTGAGGGCATTGCAAGGGAGCATTGTTCTTGCTTGATTCTACATCTTTTCTCATCATTTTGACACAAGATTCTTCCCTAGCTAGAGGCTAGTAGTAAGTTTCTTCATGCTTGATCTCATCTTGTTCGAAATTTATGGCATTTAACATGTAGTGTTGTTGTTTAAATCACTAAATCACAAGAATATAAGAAAAATGTGAAAACATAAGTTATGAACATTAAATCTACATAAAAGTTTACTTGTGTATGATTTATGAAATGGAATCTTGTCGGTTTAAGGGTTGGTTAACACATACTTGATATTTAAAAGTCGTTTTCTTGTTTAACCCGCTAATCGGACACTTACGACGCGATTTAATAACATCGAAATCACAAAACAGCATGCTGAGTCACTGTTTCAGCCGCCTTTAACAGGCTGTAAACATGCCTTAAAAACTCGAAAAACAGAATTTCAAAAGCCTAAATCGTGTCATTTCGAAAAACGAAGAAAATGGCGCTGGAATCATATTTTTCTGATGTCGGTTACTATTTTAAAAATCTGTTTCTGTGACAGCAGCTAGGGCTGCTTGTTACTGCAGAAAATTGGGCTGTGTATTTTCAATCACAACCTAAAACCTGAACCGAACCAGCCCCTGAAACTTTTATCAAAGATGAACACAGATGTATTTGTGACCCTCAAACTGGATTTTCGATAAACGGACTTACGGGGAATTTTCGGCGAATTTTTCCGTAAACTGTGATCAGAATGTGACAAATCTGACCACAGTTCGGTAAACGATTTTCTGTAAATTTTTGGTAATGAACTGGACCCCGAAATTTTTACACAATAATTTGTGGGTCGTTTATGACGTTCCACAAAAATCTGGGAATTTTTGGAAAGGGTTAAGTATTTTATTTAATCGCCCGAAAACGGTCTAGTTTTCACATATTTAAACTGAAAATAACAATGGTAGTATTTTGCGTGTTAAAACGTAAAGGTTGATTGATGATGATCATGAGTTGATTTCAAAAAGAAAATGATACGCTTGAAAGCGTGGCCACCTCCAGTTACAGAGGAAACTCTGGCGAAATTTTCTAAAAACCTAACACTTAGAATTATTTACACAACAAGTGTTAGAACTATTTTCGACATATTTTCGAAACATAAATTTCGCCATGACATTATTTACTAAATATTCGGAGGTGGGGTTTTCACAAAGATTAACGTGATAAATATATTTGTCACAGCACTGTTTATGATTATTTTGTGAAATACATAAATATTATTTTAGAGTGGAAATAATATTTACAAGCGTTAATGATTCCAAAACTTTACGAACGCTTCCATAACTATATAAGTTACACTGGTAATTACATTACCACACGATTGATAAAACGTAACTTACGCACAAGTGTTGTATCCCCCATCCTTGGGAAGGAGTTTAACTACCAAGTATATACAAAAAGTAAACACGAAATAGTTGTCTAACTATTTCCCAAAAACATAAACTATAAAGCTAAGGCACGGCCGTCCGTCTAATAGAATTAGCACTTGTAGGTCGTCGCGCAGCTTTCTGATTCAGGGATACTTGGTAGAGACGCCTCACTGTGAGTTCATGTCCCCCTTTTCTCTAACTGTTTTCAGTTTACTTAACTGCGGGGGTGAAATACATGTTACTATGATTTACGAGTACTTTACAACGGTATGTTTAACGTAAGGAGGTGTTATACGATCATGTGAGTGGATAGGAACAACATGGGGCCATTAGTCCTCATGGAGGGACCGAGGGACAGGAGCGGTAGATCTATCTGGGTGTAGCGAGCCCAGCCCCCGGCCAAACTAGAAACGGACCGTGGGGTGACTTTGTCCACATACTTTGCCGTGGCGAAATCTGCTAGGTTTGAGTCTCCCTATTTGCACTTCACATATGTCAGTGGCCTTGCAAACCATTGGTGATCACAAGTCCTCTTACACTGCTACATACCACAACTATTTTTATACTCACAAGTGTTTTACATACTCACTTACACATGAACTCGCTCAACATTATTGTTGATTTTTCAACTCACATGTATTTCAGGAAATTAAAACGGATTTGGCACGGTATGGAACGTTTTCCGCTGCACTTGTCATGGAGTCATCAGGGTTTAGGGGATGTGTCTCTTCCCTGGACAAGACACAGTCCTTAAAACACGTTTATGTTATGTTATAAGTTATAATGTCTACTGAACAAGGTTATGGTTGTATGTTAAAACAATGGTATTGTATGTTGTTTTCAAAACTTAATGGATGACTTGCATGGTTTTTATTTCATATAGCTTTGTTATGATTAAGCTATGGTATTAAGAAGTCACACCAAAAGTTAACCACGCTTCCGCAAAGCCAGGGTGTGACAGCTTGGTATCAGAGCTCTGATCATAGCGAACTAGGATTCTCTCTCGAGTCTAGACTATGATCACTAGGGCTCTCACGAAAACATTTTACTGCATACCACTTAAGTCCAGATCCACAACTTTTTACAAACAAATGTTGAGCACATTTTATCCATTATTCTAGGCTCAGTCTGGGAGGCTGAGGTTCGGGCTAGTGGGACTAGGAGTGTTGGCTAGTGGGACTAGGAGTGTTGGCTAGTGGGACTAGGAGTGTTGGCTAGTGGGACTAGGAGTGTTGGCTAGTGGGACTAGGAAGTGTTGGTTTGAATGCTTGCTTGATGACTTATGTGACTATTTGATTATATGATTGACAATTTGTACATGTTTGTGTATATGTTACAGACACATGGATTCTACAGGCACTGGTGGTTCAGGCACCACAGGCCCTAGGCCTATCGTTTCAGACGACATTGAGTCATCGGAGCACGAGGTTTATACGTCAGACTTCACCAGCACGGATGATGATGACTTTCAGCCATTCGCCTTACCCGACGGCGTTGATGAGCTCCCAGTTGATCTTCCAGCCGGGGATCTACCACTCGTTGTGATCCCTGCTCCAGTACCCCTTGCATCATACCCTGTTTTACCCATCGACGACGAGGAGGGCGACGTCGATATGTTTGAGGAGGAGCCTTTGGAGGATGCTCAGGGCGAGGCCCTACCTGCTGTTGCTCCCTTACTGATCGCAGATGCTCCGGCTGCGGAGTCACCTGCTCATTCCCCAGTCGCGGACTCCTTTGAGTCTGTGGCTTCTGTACCCACACATGCTCATAGTGCGCAGCACTTCTCCCATGGGTCCGATTCTGACCAGGCTTTTTCTGTTGCTCCCATACCTGGACTTGTTTTTGACCATGACGACGAGGGGGATTCAGATCCTGTGTTTCCCCCGGGATTTGATCCTGACCGTGATTTAGAGTTTGTCCCGATGGACGAGTTGATGGAGGATCCAGCAGATCCTATTGACCCTTTTGATCCGATTGATCCCGATTTTGATTTTGACATGGCGTTTGATGACTTGGAGCCTGCCATTGCACCTGAGCAGGCAGCTGCCCTTGACCCTTTACCAGAGCATGACCCTGTGCATGCTGATGTACCTTTTGAGCCCATTGCTGATGATCACCACATAGATGTTCCTGTTGATCCCATTGGTCCTTTACCCATTGTTGCTGTACCAGTTGACCCCCCTTTCGAGCACTTGGCACCCGTTCACCCTGTTGTTGCTCCCTTATTTGATCCCGTTCCCCTAGAGCCCGGACATGCACTGTTCGCGGCACATATGGATCCACCGGACGAGCCTGCACAGCACGGGTGGATACCGGCTGATGAGGACGTTCCACCGTTACCCCCACAGATCCCAGACACTCGACACGTTGACTTTTCGTCTCAGGTTCCCATGTATATACCTCCAGCGGGGCCTGGAGAGGGCTCTTCAGCCCACCCATCAGGGCATGTACCGATGCCCATGCCTTTCATGCCTCAGATGCCGTTTGTTCCACCTACTACAGCTCCTTTTGGTGTGGCACCCTTTGACCCCACTAGCGAGCCATTTCTTTGGGCACCTGGCTCTGGTATGCCACCCACTGACCCCTATCATGCTTTTCACAGGGGATACACTATCGAGGACGTCTTGATGTCCTTTGTCGCACAGCATGAGTCCCACGCACAGCGTATACAGGAGCTCGAGAGAGCTCGGTTGACACCTTGTCAGTGCCATGGACAGGCACCCTCTCCGTTACAGCCGTTTCGACCTTTACCCCCTGACTATGCTGCTCGTCTCACTACTTTAGAGCAGCAGATTGCTTCCATTATTCGCACACAGCAGGCGATGGAGGCAGACTGGTTACAGTTGCGCCGTTTGTTTTATACCCGTTTTCCTCCTCCACCACCATCTGCTTAGAGCTCATCGGTGCCACTTGGGTAGGCGAGGTGAGAAGGCGGCGATTGCTTTTTGACTGCACAACATTTTGGGGAGACTACGTTATGATTTGACTTTTGTTATGTACTTGATGTTGTATTGATACTGGTGTAGCTTTTGACAGGGGTGATGTAGCCCCTAGTGATTGATGATTGTATGTATACACTTACGATGTGGTCTCATTTATATGGCAATCGCAGTTTTCTCACCATATTTGGATTCGCTTGATTACTTGTTTATATTTTAAGACATGGGATGTTGTGTGATTGATATTTGTGATGTGTGATAACATGAGATGTTATGTGATTATACTATTACTACCGTTATATACGTACACTATATTACGAACTGATTTACGTATTATAACAACGGAGCCTTACTATGGCCTAACCAACTTAAACCATCTTTTAGAAGATGCCGCCCAGACGCGAGACGCGCATGCCCACTAACGAGGCAGAACTGCAACAAATCATTGCCGCTGCCATAGCACAGTATGCAGCATCTCAGCCCGGAACGAGCGGAAGTATTAACCAGGGCAACAATAATCCACCACACGGTAATATTTAAGTCATCAAGACATACCATGACCTAAACGGATTTCCTTAGCAAGAAAGCTAATATCTACCACATGTTGCAATGAATGTGCAGGGTGCACATACAAGCAGTTCTTAGACTGCAAGCCCACCAACTTCGATGGCACCGGAGGCGCTATCGCTTTTACTCGTTGGGCCGAGAAGACTGATTCCACCATCCGCATGAGCAAATGTGCGCTCGACCAGCAGGTCACTTACATCTCAGGGCTGTTTCTAGACGGAGCCCTATCTTGGTGGAACTTACAAGTCCAGACGCTAGGCGAAGCTGCCGCCTACGCACTGACCTGGGCAGAGCTGAAAGAGCTTATGCGCAAGAAGTACTGTTCCCGCGCAGAAATTCAAAGGTTGGAGACTGAATTTTGGCACCTAAAGATGGATGGACCAAAGGTTGCAGAATACGTCCAGAGGTTTCACGACTTATCTCAAGTGGTTCCTTACATGGTTACGCCAGAATACAAGCGAATCGAGCGCTTCATTTGGGGTTTGGCTCCCCAAATAATAAGCATGGTAACCTCCTCCAAACCAGCAACTATCACGGAAGCCATTGATTTGAGCGTGGCTCTCACCGAGGAGGCAATTCGTTTAAACAAGTTTGATGAAGTCAAGGCGAAGAAGACAGAGACTCACGTTGAGTCCTCAGGAGATAACAAAAGGAAGTTTTCAAACTTCAAACAAGGCGTCAGTATGGCAGTAAAGAAAGGAAAATCAGCTGGCAGTACCAAGAAAGGAAAAGGGTACCAGGGCACCCAGCCCAAATGCAACAACTGCCAACGCCACCATACTGGCCATTGTAACGTGAGAGTTTGTGAATCTTGTGGAAAACCGGGCCACTCAAAGGAATCGTGCTGGGCTAGTGCGGGCCGGGGAAGCCAGGAAGGATATATGAATAGAAACGACAATCGTGGTGGTTTGAGAAATCGCCCACAAGGGAATAATCGAGGCTACAATGCGAATCAAGCCGGAACTGCCAATCAAAACAACCCGCCAGTTGGGGATGGTGCGGGAAGTGGAAAAAGATTAGGATGTTTTCATTGCGGTGACGTTGGGCACTTCAAGAAGGATTGCCCAGAATTGAACCAAGCCCGTGGAAGGGTGTTCCAGATCGGTGCACGGGAAGCACGCCAGGATCCCAACGTTGTCACTGATACGTTCCCTGTAAATCAACGCTATGCATCTGTCCTGTTTGATACTGGTGCCGACTATAGCTTTGTATCACTAGAATTTAAGAATATACTTGGGCTAGCCGCTAATAAGTTAGACATTCCCTACGCAATCGAATTGGCTAATGGAAAGTTGGTAGAAGCCAATGATGTTATCAGAGGCTGTGTGATTGAATTAGGAGAACGTGAGTTTGCTTTGGATCTACTACCAGTCCAATTGGGAAGTTTCGACGTGGTAGTAGGAATGGATTGGTTATCGGGCAATAAAGCTGAGATAGTTTGTCACGAAAAGGTTGTTCGTATTCCAACCGAGGATGGTGAGACCATTGTTGTTCATGGAGAGAAGCGTGAGACGCCGTTGCGGATTATCAGCTGTTTGAAAGCAAGGAAGTGTTTGCAGAAGGGATGTGTTGCTTTTCTGGCGCACATCGTGGACAAGAAGGCTGCCGAGCCAAGGATCGAAGACATCCCTGTCGTAAGGGAGTATCCCGAAGTCTTCCCAGAAGACTTACCTGGACTGCCACCTCAAAGGCAAGTGGAGTTTCACATTGACTTAGTTCCAGGCGCCGCGCCTGTGGCTAAGGCACCGTACAGACTTGCTCCGTCTGAAATGCAGGAATTGGCGACGCAACTTCAAGAGTTGTTAGACAAGGGTTTTATCCGACCAAGCTTCTCGCCCTGGGGAGCTCCGGTCTTGTTCGTCAAGAAAAAGGACGGGAGTTTCCGCATGTGTATTGACTACAGAGAATTGAACAAGCTGACGATCAAGAACAGGTATCCTCTGCCAAGAATTGATGATCTGTTCGACCAACTTCAAGGTTCAAGCCGTTACTCTAAGATCGATCTTCGATCTGGATACCATCAATTAAGGATACAGGAGGAAAGTATCCCGAAAACAGCCTTCCGAACTCGCTATGGACACTACGAGTTCCTCGTTATGCCATTTGGTTTGACGAACGCGCCTGCGGTATTCATGGATCTAATGAATAGGGTTTGCAAGCCATACCTGGACAAGTTCGTGATTGTATTCATCGACGACATCCTGATTTACTCAAAGAGGAAGGCTGAACACGAACAACATCTTAGCACCATACTGGAGCTGCTAAAGAAGGAACAGCTGTACGCCAAATTCTCCAAGTGCGAGTTTTGGCTACGCGAAGTCCAGTTTCTCGGACATGTGGTTAATGGGGATGGAATTCATGTTGATCCCACAAAGATCGAGGCAATCAAGAATTGGGAAACGCCTACAACGCCAACCGAGATTCGACAATTCTTGGGTTTGGCTGGCTACTATCGAAGGTTCATCGAGGATTTCTCGAAAATCGCTCAACCTTTGACGCTCCTCACGCAGAAGGACAAGATGTTTGATTGGGGAATCAAACAGGATGAAGCGTTTCAGATATTAAAGGGTAAGCTTTGTAACGCGCCAATCCTAGCTCTACCAGAAGGTACCGACGATTTTGTGGTATACTGCGACGCATCGCGTCAAGGATTGGGTTGTGTGTTGATGCAACGCCAAAAGGTCATTGCTTACGCATCACGCCAACTGAAAGTGCACGAAAAGAATTATACCACACATGATTTAGAGCTTGGCGCAGTGGTTTTTGCTTTAAAGATCTGGAGACACTACCTGTATGGTACGTAGTGCACAATCTTCACGGATCACAAAAGCCTACAGCACATATTCAACCAGAAGGAGTTGAATATGAGGCAAAGACGATGGGTTGAATTATTGAACGATTACGACTGCGAGATAAAGTATCACCCAGGGAAGGCGAATGTAGTCGCCGATGCCCTAAGTCGTAAAGAAAGAATCAAGCCTATAAGGGTTAGAGCTTTGGAAATGATTATACGAACCGACCTTTCCTTGCGCATTCGTGCTGCACAAAAGGAAGCTCTCAAGGAGGGAAACCTTGAGGAAGAATATCTCCGTGGAATGGAGAAGCTTTTGGTACCAAACGAGGAAGGAACGTTATGTTTTGAGAAAAGGATTTGGGTTCCTCTGTTTGGTGGATTAAGGGAAGTTATTTTCGACGAAGCGCACAAGTCACGGTACTCTATCCACCCTGGATCGGATAAGATGTATCAAGATCTCAAGGATTACTATTGGTGGCCTAGGATGAAAGGCGACGTTGCTGTCTACGTGAGCAAATGTTTAACTTGCGCGAAGGTTAAGGCGGAATACCAGAAGCCCTCGGGGCTGCTGCAACAACCTGAGATTCCCAAGTGGAAATGGGAACAAATCTCAATGGATTTTGTTACGAAATTGCCAAGAACGCCAAGAGGCCATGATATGATTTGGGTGATAGTTGACCACCTAACAAAATCCGCACACTTTCTGCCAATCAAAGAGAAAGATAGCACGAGCAAACTTGCGGAAATTTACATGAGAGAGATCGTCGCACGTCACGGAGTGCCTCTCTCGATCATCTCTGATAGAGACGGAAGGTTTGTGTCAAGGATATGGCAATCCTTCCAAGAAGCCTTTGGCTCACAGTTGAATCTGAGCACTGCGTTTCATCCGCAAACTGACGGCCAGAGCGAGCGAACGATACAGACTTTGGAAGACATGCTGAGAGCATGTGCTATGGATTTGGGCGGTAGCTGGGATAAACATTTACCTATGGTCGAATTTTCATACAACAACAGCTACCACACCAGTATGGGTGTCGCGCCATTCGAAGCCCTTTACGGACGCAAGTGCCGATCACCCTTATGTTGGGCTGACGCAGGTGATAGGCAGCTTGCTGGTCCCGAAATCGTCCAAGAGACGACAGACAAGATCGCGCAAATTCTTAAACGCATCGAAGCAGCTCGCCACAGACAAAAGGCCTATGCGGATCCAAACCGAAAACATGTGGATTTTCAAGTTGGAGAAATGGTTTTACTGAAGGTATCACCCTGGAAAGGGGTGGCACGCTTTGGAAAGCGTGGGAAGTTAAATCCACGCTACATTGGTCCCTTTAGAATTCTAGAAAGAATTGGGACGGTAGCATACAAGTTGGACTTACCTGCTGAACTAAATGGCGTTCACGATACATTCCATGTATCCAATCTAAAGAAAAGTCCAACTCAAATTGACGTTGCCATTCCCATCGACGAGATTCATATTGACGACACGCTCCACTTCGTTGAAGAACCTGTTGAGGTCACGGATTGGAAAGTTAACAAGACCCGCCGGAGCAGTGTCAAACTCGTCAAAGTCCGTTGGAATGCCAGACATGGTCCTGAATTCACCTGGGAACGTGAGGACCGGATGAAAGAGAAATACCCCCACTTATTTCCTAAGAATTCTGCATCTACAAGCAGAACTTAAATTTCGGGACGAAATTTATTTAACGGGGGGAGAATGTGACAACCCGCACTAAACCAGGTATCCGTACGACTTAATTAATGATTAATTACTGCTAAATTACTGTGCTTAACTGAAATTTGCTGATAAACTGCTACCTGCATACTGATACATGCACTTACTTGCATCATACTTTAATTGCTGTCACTACATTATTTACATGCTGAACCCTAGTGGCAAACTTGATGCACAAAAAGCACAGTAGCACTAAACGGATACACATTGAACATGCTGATATAACCAGCATCAGGCAAACACTGCCTCTAAGGCCTGTTAAGAGCCTCAAATATTTGGCTACACTGGTAGTGAGTGTAGGGTTATAAGGGTTGTGGAACTGCGTCTCTAGGAATAAGATACACTGATTGGATGTGCCAAAAACGTACTTTAAATACAAAATTCTGCGCTTTATTATAGAACTCAGCATTTTAAATTGCTAATACAGTGCAAAAACACTTCAGAACGGTCCCGTATATTTTCCTAAGTACCGGGAATAATTTATGTCACAAAAATATACATAAAGGACCTTTGTCGACATAATTAAACATTTTAACGGAACGGTATTTAATCGTATAACCGGACATTACCCGGGACACTAAATTTTTGGCAGACACTTTGTTTTACTATTTATGGCTACTAATGATCCCCGTATGCCATAACACCCGCTAAAAATAAAACCTACTAACTTACCATCCCACACTTGAGTTATAACTTATGGTTAGACTTTAGTTGAAAATTTTCAACTATACCCCCCCCCCCCCCCCCAACGACATTAGTTCCCAAGTGGGACCCCACATATCATCTTACCATACCTTGTGGATTTGTTGATTAAAATATGAGATATGTTGCTTGTCAATCTAACCAAGATAAGTGATATGATTATAAGTAGCATGGTTCCATAAGATATTCATCATTTCCACCAAGATTACACATTTCACTTCATCTCTCTCTCTCTATTCGGTTCTACCACAACCGAATCCACCACCACACTCCAACATTCATCATCTTCTTCATTTACACATACCATTCAAGCCTTGAAGATCAACCATGGAAGGTGCAACTTGAGGGCATTGCAAGGGAGCATTGTTCTTGCTTGATTCTACATCTTTTCTCATCATTTTGACACAAGATTCTTCCCTAGCTAGAGGCTAGTAGTAAGTTTCTTCATGCTTGATCTCATCTTGTTCGAAATTTATGGCATTTAACATGTAGTGTTGTTGTTTAAATCACTAAATCACAAGAATATAAGAAAAATGTGAAAACATAAGTTATGAACATTAAATCTACATAAAAGTTTACTTGTGTATGATTTATGAAATGGAATCTTGTCGGTTTAAGGGTTGGTTAACACATACTTGATATTTAAAAGTCGTTTTCTTGTTTAACCCGCTAATCGGACACTTACGACGCGATTTAATAACATCGAAATCACAAAACAGCATGCTGAGTCACTGTTTCAGCCGCCTTTAACAGGCTGTAAACATGCCTTAAAAACTCGAAAAACAGAATTTCAAAAGCCTAAATCGTGTCATTTCGAAAAACGAAGAAAATGGCGCTGGAATCATATTTTTCTGATGTCGGTTACTATTTTAAAAATCTGTTTCCGTGACAGCAGCTAGGGCTGTTTGTTACTGCAGAAAATTGGGCTGTGTATTTTCAATCACAACCTAAAACCTGAACCGAACCAGCCCCTGAAACTTTTATCAAAGATGAACACAGATGTATTTGTGACCCTCAAACTGGATTTTCGATAAACGGACTTACGGGGAATTTTCGGCGAATTTTTCCGTAAACTGTGATCAGAATGTGACAAATCTGACCACAGTGCGGTAAACGATTTTCTGTAAATTTTTGGTAATGAACTGGACCCCGAAATTTTTACACAATAATTTGTGGGTCGTTTATGACGTTCCACAAAAATCTGGGAATTTTTGGAAAGGGTTAAGTATTTTATTTAATCGCCCGAAAACGGTCTAGTTTTCACATATTTAAACTGAAAATAACAATGGTAGTATTTTGCGTGTTAAAACGTAAAGGTTGATTGATGATGATCATGAGTTGATTTCAAAAAGAAAATGATACGCTTGAAAGCGTGGCCACCTCCAGTTACAGAGGAAACTCTGGCGAAATTTTCTAAAAACCTAACACTTAGAATTATTTACACAACAAGTGTTAGAACTATTTTCGACATATTTTCGAAACATAAATTTCGCCATGACATTATTTACTAAATATTCGGAGGTGGGGTTTTCACAAAGATTAACGTGATAAATATATTTGTCACAGCACTGTTTATGATTATTTTGTGAAATACACAAATATTATTTTAGAGTGGAAATAATATTTACAAGCGTTAATGATTCCAAAACTTTACGAACGCTTCCATAACTATATAAGTTACACTGGTAATTACATTACCACACGATTGATAAAACGTAACTTACGCACAAGTGTTGTATCCCCCATCCTTGGGAAGGAGTTTAACTACCAAGTATATACAAAAAGTAAACACGAAATAGTTGTCTAACTATTTCCCCAAAACATAAACTATAAAGCTAAGGCACGGCCGTCCGTCTAATAGAATTAGCACTTGTAGGTCGTCGCGCAGCTTTCTGATTCAGGGATACTTGGTAGAGACGCCTCACTGTGAGTTCATGTCCCCCTTTTCTCTAACTGTTTTCAGTTTACTTAACTGCGGGGGTGAAATACATGTTACTATGATTTACGAGTACTTTACAACGGTATGTTTAACGTAAGGAGGTGTTATACGATCATGTGAGTGGATAGGAACAACATGGGGCCATTAGTCCTCATGGAGGGACCGAGGGACAGGAGCGGTAGATCTATCTGGGTGTAGCGAGCCCAGCCCCCGGCCAAACTAGAAACGGACCGTGGGGTGACTTTGTCCACATACTTTGCCGTGGCGAAATCTGCTAGGTTTGAGTCTCCCTATTTGCACTTCACATATGTCAGTGGCCTTGCAAACCATTGGTGATCACAAGTCCTCTTACACTGCTACATACCACAACTATTTTTATACTCACAAGTGTTTTACATACTCACTTACACATGAACTCGCTCAACATTATTGTTGATTTTTCAACTCACATGTATTTCAGGAAATTAAAACGGATTTGGCACGGTATGGAACGTTTTCCGCTGCACTTGTCATGGAGTCATCAGGGTTTAGGGGATGTGTCTCTTCCCTGGACAAGACACAGTCCTTAAAACACGTTTATGTTATGTTATAAGTTATAATGTCTACTGAACAAGGTTATGGTTGTATGTTAAAACAATGGTATTGTATGTTGTTTTCAAAACTTAATGGATGACTTGCATGGTTTTTATTTCATATAGCTTTGTTATGATTAAGCTATGGTATTAAGAAGTCACACCAAAAGTTAACCACGCTTCCGCAAAGCCAGGGTGTGACAGCTTGGTATCAGAGCTCTGATCATAGCGAACTAGGATTCTCTCTCGAGTCTAGACTATGATCACTAGGGCTCTCACGAAAACATTTTACTGCATACCACTTAAGTCCAGATCCACAACTTTTTACAAACAAATGTTGAGCACATTTTATCCATTATTCTAGGCTCAGTCTGGGAGGCTGAGGTTCGGGCTAGTGGGACTAGGAGTGTTGGCTAGTGGGACTAGGAGTGTTGGCTAGTGGGACTAGGAGTGTTGGCTAGTGGGACTAGGAGTGTTGGCTAGTGGGACTAGGAGTGTTGGCTAGTGGGACTAGGAAGTGTTGGTTTGAATGCTTGCTTGATGACTTATGTGACTATTTGATTATATGATTGACAATTTGTACATGTTTGTGTATATGTTACAGACACATGGATTCTACAGGCACTGGTGGTTCAGGCACCACAGGCCCTAGGCCTATCGTTTCAGACGACATTGAGTCATCGGAGCACGAGGTTTATACGTCAGACTTCACCAGCACGGATGATGATGACTTTCAGCCATTCGCCTTACCCGACGGCGTTGATGAGCTCCCAGTTGATCTTCCAGCCGGGGATCTACCACTCGTTGTGATCCCTGCTCCAGTACCCCTTGCATCATACCCTGTTTTACCCATCGACGACGAGGAGGGCGACGTCGATATGTTTGAGGAGGAGCCTTTGGAGGATGCTCAGGGCGAGGCCCTACCTGCTGTTGCTCCCTTACTGATCGCAGATGCTCCGGCTGCGGAGTCACCTGCTCATTCCCCAGTCGCGGACTCCTTTGAGTCTGTGGCTTCTGTACCCACACATGCTCATAGTGCGCAGCACTTCTCCCATGGGTCCGATTCTGACCAGGCTTTTTCTGTTGCTCCCATACCTGGACTTGTTTTTGACCATGACGACGAGGGGGATTCAGATCCTGTGTTTCCCCCGGGATTTGATCCTGACCGTGATTTAGAGTTTGTCCCGATGGACGAGTTGATGGAGGATCCAGCAGATCCTATTGACCCTTTTGATCCGATTGATCCCGATTTTGATTTTGACATGGCGTTTGATGACTTGGAGCCTGCCATTGCACCTGAGCAGGCAGCTGCCCTTGACCCTTTACCAGAGCATGACCCTGTGCATGCTGATGTACCTTTTGAGCCCATTGCTGATGATCACCACATAGATGTTCCTGTTGATCCCATTGGTCCTTTACCCATTGTTGCTGTACCAGTTGACCCCCCTTTCGAGCACTTGGCACCCGTTCACCCTGTTGTTGCTCCCTTATTTGATCCCGTTCCCCTAGAGCCCGGACATGCACTGTTCGCGGCACATATGGATCCACCGGACGAGCCTGCACAGCACGGGTGGATACCGGCTGATGAGGACGTTCCACCGTTACCCCCACAGATCCCAGACACTCGACACGTTGACTTTTCGTCTCAGGTTCCCATGTATATACCTCCAGCGGGGCCTGGAGAGGGCTCTTCAGCCCACCCATCAGGGCATGTACCGATGCCCATGCCTTTCATGCCTCAGATGCCGTTTGTTCCACCTACTACAGCTCCTTTTGGTGTGGCACCCTTTGACCCCACTAGCGAGCCATTTCTTTGGGCACCTGGCTCTGGTATGCCACCCACTGACCCCTATCATGCTTTTCACAGGGGATACACTATCGAGGACGTCTTGATGTCCTTTGTCGCACAGCATGAGTCCCACGCACAGCGTATACAGGAGCTCGAGAGAGCTCGGTTGACACCTTGTCAGTGCCATGGACAGGCACCCTCTCCGTTACAGCCGTTTCGACCTTTACCCCCTGACTATGCTGCTCGTCTCACTACTTTAGAGCAGCAGATTGCTTCCATTATTCGCACACAGCAGGCGATGGAGGCAGACTGGTTACAGTTGCGCCGTTTGTTTTATACCCGTTTTCCTCCTCCACCACCATCTGCTTAGAGCTCATCGGTGCCACTTGGGTAGGCGAGGTGAGAAGGCGGCGATTGCTTTTTGACTGCACAACATTTTGGGGAGACTACGTTATGATTTGACTTTTGTTATGTACTTGATGTTGTATTGATACTGGTGTAGCTTTTGACAGGGGTGATGTAGCCCCTAGTGATTGATGATTGTATGTATACACTTACGATGTGGTCTCATTTATATGGCAATCGCAGTTTTCTCACCATATTTGGATTCGCTTGATTACTTGTTTATATTTTAAGACATGGGATGTTGTGTGATTGATATTTGTGATGTGTGATAACATGAGATGTTATGTGATTATACTATTACTACCGTTATATACGTACACTATATTACGAACTGATTTACGTATTATAACAACGGAGCCTTACTATGGCCTAACCAACTTAAACCATCTTTTAGAAGATGCCGCCCAGACGCGAGACGCGCATGCCCACTAACGAGGCAGAACTGCAACAAATCATTGCCGCTGCCATAGCACAGTATGCAGCATCTCAGCCCGGAACGAGCGGAAGTATTAACCAGGGCAACAATAATCCACCACACGGTAATATTTAAGTCATCAAGACATACCATGACCTAAACGGATTTCCTTAGCAAGAAAGCTAATATCTACCACATGTTGCAATGAATGTGCAGGGTGCACATACAAGCAGTTCTTAGACTGCAAGCCCACCAACTTCGATGGCACCGGAGGCGCTATCGCTTTTACTCGTTGGGCCGAGAAGACTGATTCCACCATCCGCATGAGCAAATGTGCGCTCGACCAGCAGGTCACTTACATCTCAGGGCTGTTTCTAGACGGAGCCCTATCTTGGTGGAACTTACAAGTCCAGACGCTAGGCGAAGCTGCCGCCTACGCACTGACCTGGGCAGAGCTGAAAGAGCTTATGCGCAAGAAGTACTGTTCCCGCGCAGAAATTCAAAGGTTGGAGACTGAATTTTGGCACCTAAAGATGGATGGACCAAAGGTTGCAGAATACGTCCAGAGGTTTCACGACTTATCTCAAGTGGTTCCTTACATGGTTACGCCAGAATACAAGCGAATCGAGCGCTTCATTTGGGGTTTGGCTCCCCAAATAATAAGCATGGTAACCTCCTCCAAACCAGCAACTATCACGGAAGCCATTGATTTGAGCGTGGCTCTCACCGAGGAGGCAATTCGTTTAAACAAGTTTGATGAAGTCAAGGCGAAGAAGACAGAGACTCACGTTGAGTCCTCAGGAGATAACAAAAGGAAGTTTTCAAACTTCAAACAAGGCGTCAGTATGGCAGTAAAGAAAGGAAAATCAGCTGGCAGTACCAAGAAAGGAAAAGGGTACCAGGGCACCCAGCCCAAATGCAACAACTGCCAACGCCACCATACTGGCCATTGTAACGTGAGAGTTTGTGAATCTTGTGGAAAACCGGGCCACTCAAAGGAATCGTGCTGGGCTAGTGCGGGCCGGGGAAGCCAGGAAGGATATATGAATAGAAACGACAATCGTGGTGGTTTGAGAAATCGCCCACAAGGGAATAATCGAGGCTACAATGCGAATCAAGCCGGAACTGCCAATCAAAACAACCCGCCAGTTGGGGATGGTGCGGGAAGTGGAAAAAGATTAGGATGTTTTCATTGCGGTGACGTTGGGCACTTCAAGAAGGATTGCCCAGAATTGAACCAAGCCCGTGGAAGGGTGTTCCAGATCGGTGCACGGGAAGCACGCCAGGATCCCAACGTTGTCACTGATACGTTCCCTGTAAATCAACGCTATGCATCTGTCCTGTTTGATACTGGTGCCGACTATAGCTTTGTATCACTAGAATTTAAGAATATACTTGGGCTAGCCGCTAATAAGTTAGACATTCCCTACGCAATCGAATTGGCTAATGGAAAGTTGGTAGAAGCCAATGATGTTATCAGAGGCTGTGTGATTGAATTAGGAGAACGTGAGTTTGCTTTGGATCTACTACCAGTCCAATTGGGAAGTTTCGACGTGGTAGTAGGAATGGATTGGTTATCGGGCAATAAAGCTGAGATAGTTTGTCACGAAAAGGTTGTTCGTATTCCAACCGAGGATGGTGAGACCATTGTTGTTCATGGAGAGAAGCGTGAGACGCCGTTGCGGATTATCAGCTGTTTGAAAGCAAGGAAGTGTTTGCAGAAGGGATGTGTTGCTTTTCTGGCGCACATCGTGGACAAGAAGGCTGCCGAGCCAAGGATCGAAGACATCCCTGTCGTAAGGGAGTATCCCGAAGTCTTCCCAGAAGACTTACCTGGACTGCCACCTCAAAGGCAAGTGGAGTTTCACATTGACTTAGTTCCAGGCGCCGCGCCTGTGGCTAAGGCACCGTACAGACTTGCTCCGTCTGAAATGCAGGAATTGGCGACGCAACTTCAAGAGTTGTTAGACAAGGGTTTTATCCGACCAAGCTTCTCGCCCTGGGGAGCTCCGGTCTTGTTCGTCAAGAAAAAGGACGGGAGTTTCCGCATGTGTATTGACTACAGAGAATTGAACAAGCTGACGATCAAGAACAGGTATCCTCTGCCAAGAATTGATGATCTGTTCGACCAACTTCAAGGTTCAAGCCGTTACTCTAAGATCGATCTTCGATCTGGATACCATCAATTAAGGATACAGGAGGAAAGTATCCCGAAAACAGCCTTCCGAACTCGCTATGGACACTACGAGTTCCTCGTTATGCCATTTGGTTTGACGAACGCGCCTGCGGTATTCATGGATCTAATGAATAGGGTTTGCAAGCCATACCTGGACAAGTTCGTGATTGTATTCATCGACGACATCCTGATTTACTCAAAGAGGAAGGCTGAACACGAACAACATCTTAGCACCATACTGGAGCTGCTAAAGAAGGAACAGCTGTACGCCAAATTCTCCAAGTGCGAGTTTTGGCTACGCGAAGTCCAGTTTCTCGGACATGTGGTTAATGGGGATGGAATTCATGTTGATCCCACAAAGATCGAGGCAATCAAGAATTGGGAAACGCCTACAACGCCAACCGAGATTCGACAATTCTTGGGTTTGGCTGGCTACTATCGAAGGTTCATCGAGGATTTCTCGAAAATCGCTCAACCTTTGACGCTCCTCACGCAGAAGGACAAGATGTTTGATTGGGGAATCAAACAGGATGAAGCGTTTCAGATATTAAAGGGTAAGCTTTGTAACGCGCCAATCCTAGCTCTACCAGAAGGTACCGACGATTTTGTGGTATACTGCGACGCATCGCGTCAAGGATTGGGTTGTGTGTTGATGCAACGCCAAAAGGTCATTGCTTACGCATCACGCCAACTGAAAGTGCACGAAAAGAATTATACCACACATGATTTAGAGCTTGGCGCAGTGGTTTTTGCTTTAAAGATCTGGAGACACTACCTGTATGGTACGTAGTGCACAATCTTCACGGATCACAAAAGCCTACAGCACATATTCAACCAGAAGGAGTTGAATATGAGGCAAAGACGATGGGTTGAATTATTGAACGATTACGACTGCGAGATAAAGTATCACCCAGGGAAGGCGAATGTAGTCGCCGATGCCCTAAGTCGTAAAGAAAGAATCAAGCCTATAAGGGTTAGAGCTTTGGAAATGATTATACGAACCGACCTTTCCTTGCGCATTCGTGCTGCACAAAAGGAAGCTCTCAAGGAGGGAAACCTTGAGGAAGAATATCTCCGTGGAATGGAGAAGCTTTTGGTACCAAACGAGGAAGGAACGTTATGTTTTGAGAAAAGGATTTGGGTTCCTCTGTTTGGTGGATTAAGGGAAGTTATTTTCGACGAAGCGCACAAGTCACGGTACTCTATCCACCCTGGATCGGATAAGATGTATCAAGATCTCAAGGATTACTATTGGTGGCCTAGGATGAAAGGCGACGTTGCTGTCTACGTGAGCAAATGTTTAACTTGCGCGAAGGTTAAGGCGGAATACCAGAAGCCCTCGGGGCTGCTGCAACAACCTGAGATTCCCAAGTGGAAATGGGAACAAATCTCAATGGATTTTGTTACGAAATTGCCAAGAACGCCAAGAGGCCATGATATGATTTGGGTGATAGTTGACCACCTAACAAAATCCGCACACTTTCTGCCAATCAAAGAGAAAGATAGCACGAGCAAACTTGCGGAAATTTACATGAGAGAGATCGTCGCACGTCACGGAGTGCCTCTCTCGATCATCTCTGATAGAGACGGAAGGTTTGTGTCAAGGATATGGCAATCCTTCCAAGAAGCCTTTGGCTCACAGTTGAATCTGAGCACTGCGTTTCATCCGCAAACTGACGGCCAGAGCGAGCGAACGATACAGACTTTGGAAGACATGCTGAGAGCATGTGCTATGGATTTGGGCGGTAGCTGGGATAAACATTTACCTATGGTCGAATTTTCATACAACAACAGCTACCACACCAGTATGGGTGTCGCGCCATTCGAAGCCCTTTACGGACGCAAGTGCCGATCACCCTTATGTTGGGCTGACGCAGGTGATAGGCAGCTTGCTGGTCCCGAAATCGTCCAAGAGACGACAGACAAGATCGCGCAAATTCTTAAACGCATCGAAGCAGCTCGCCACAGACAAAAGGCCTATGCGGATCCAAACCGAAAACATGTGGATTTTCAAGTTGGAGAAATGGTTTTACTGAAGGTATCACCCTGGAAAGGGGTGGCACGCTTTGGAAAGCGTGGGAAGTTAAATCCACGCTACATTGGTCCCTTTAGAATTCTAGAAAGAATTGGGACGGTAGCATACAAGTTGGACTTACCTGCTGAACTAAATGGCGTTCACGATACATTCCATGTATCCAATCTAAAGAAAAGTCCAACTCAAATTGACGTTGCCATTCCCATCGACGAGATTCATATTGACGACACGCTCCACTTCGTTGAAGAACCTGTTGAGGTCACGGATTGGAAAGTTAACAAGACCCGCCGGAGCAGTGTCAAACTCGTCAAAGTCCGTTGGAATGCCAGACATGGTCCTGAATTCACCTGGGAACGTGAGGACCGGATGAAAGAGAAATACCCCCACTTATTTCCTAAGAATTCTGCATCTACAAGCAGAACTTAAATTTCGGGACGAAATTTATTTAACGGGGGGAGAATGTGACAACCCGCACTAAACCAGGTATCCGTACGACTTAATTAATGATTAATTACTGCTAAATTACTGTGCTTAACTGAAATTTGCTGATAAACTGCTACCTGCATACTGATACATGCACTTACTTGCATCATACTTTAATTGCTGTCACTACATTATTTACATGCTGAACCCTAGTGGCAAACTTGATGCACAAAAAGCACAGTAGCACTAAACGGATACACATTGAACATGCTGATATAACCAGCATCAGGCAAACACTGCCTCTAAGGCCTGTTAAGAGCCTCAAATATTTGGCTACACTGGTAGTGAGTGTAGGGTTATAAGGGTTGTGGAACTGCGTCTCTAGGAATAAGATACACTGATTGGATGTGCCAAAAACGTACTTTAAATACAAAATTCTGCGCTTTATTATAGAACTCAGCATTTTAAATTGCTAATACAGTGCAAAAACACTTCAGAACGGTCCCGTATATTTTCCTAAGTACCGGGAATAATTTATGTCACAAAAATATACATAAAGGACCTTTGTCGACATAATTAAACATTTTAACGGAACGGTATTTAATCGTATAACCGGACATTACCCGGGACACTAAATTTTTGGCAGACACTTTGTTTTACTATTTATGGCTACTAATGATCCCCGTATGCCATAACACCCGCTAAAAATAAAACCTACTAACTTACCATCCCACACTTGAGTTATAACTTATGGTTAGACTTTAGTTGAAAATTTTCAACTATACCCCCCCCCCCCCCCAACGACATTAGTTCCCAAGTGGGACCCCACATATCATCTTACCATACCTTGTGGATTTGTTGATTAAAATATGAGATATGTTGCTTGTCAATCTAACCAAGATAAGTGATATGATTATAAGTAGCATGGTTCCATAAGATATTCATCATTTCCACCAAGATTACACATTTCACTTCATCTCTCTCTCTCTATTCGGTTCTACCACAACCGAATCCACCACCACACTCCAACATTCATCATCTTCTTCATTTACACATACCATTCAAGCCTTGAAGATCAACCATGGAAGGTGCAACTTGAGGGCATTGCAAGGGAGCATTGTTCTTGCTTGATTCTACATCTTTTCTCATCATTTTGACACAAGATTCTTCCCTAGCTAGAGGCTAGTAGTAAGTTTCTTCATGCTTGATCTCATCTTGTTCGAAATTTATGGCATTTAACATGTAGTGTTGTTGTTTAAATCACTAAATCACAAGAATATAAGAAAAATGTGAAAACATAAGTTATGAACATTAAATCTACATAAAAGTTTACTTGTGTATGATTTATGAAATGGAATCTTGTCGGTTTAAGGGTTGGTTAACACATACTTGATATTTAAAAGTCGTTTTCTTGTTTAACCCGCTAATCGGACACTTACGACGCGATTTAATAACATCGAAATCACAAAACAGCATGCTGAGTCACTGTTTCAGCCGCCTTTAACAGGCTGTAAACATGCCTTAAAAACTCGAAAAACAGAATTTCAAAAGCCTAAATCGTGTCATTTCGAAAAACGAAGAAAATGGCGCTGGAATCATATTTTTCTGATGTCGGTTACTATTTTAAAAATCTGTTTCCGTGACAGCAGCTAGGGCTGTTTGTTACTGCAGAAAATTGGGCTGTGTATTTTCAATCACAACCTAAAACCTGAACCGAACCAGCCCCTGAAACTTTTATCAAAGATGAACACAGATGTATTTGTGACCCTCAAACTGGATTTTCGATAAACGGACTTACGGGGAATTTTCGGCGAATTTTTCCGTAAACTGTGATCAGAATGTGACAAATCTGACCACAGTGCGGTAAACGATTTTCTGTAAATTTTTGGTAATGAACTGGACCCCGAAATTTTTACACAATAATTTGTGGGTCGTTTATGACGTTCCACAAAAATCTGGGAATTTTTGGAAAGGGTTAAGTATTTTATTTAATCGCCCGAAAACGGTCTAGTTTTCACATATTTAAACTGAAAATAACAATGGTAGTATTTTGCGTGTTAAAACGTAAAGGTTGATTGATGATGATCATGAGTTGATTTCAAAAAGAAAATGATACGCTTGAAAGCGTGGCCACCTCCAGTTACAGAGGAAACTCTGGCGAAATTTTCTAAAAACCTAACACTTAGAATTATTTACACAACAAGTGTTAGAACTATTTTCGACATATTTTCGAAACATAAATTTCGCCATGACATTATTTACTAAATATTCGGAGGTGGGGTTTTCACAAAGATTAACGTGATAAATATATTTGTCACAGCACTGTTTATGATTATTTTGTGAAATACACAAATATTATTTTAGAGTGGAAATAATATTTACAAGCGTTAATGATTCCAAAACTTTACGAACGCTTCCATAACTATATAAGTTACACTGGTAATTACATTACCACACGATTGATAAAACGTAACTTACGCACAAGTGTTGTATCCCCCATCCTTGGGAAGGAGTTTAACTACCAAGTATATACAAAAAGTAAACACGAAATAGTTGTCTAACTATTTCCCCAAAACATAAACTATAAAGCTAAGGCACGGCCGTCCGTCTAATAGAATTAGCACTTGTAGGTCGTCGCGCAGCTTTCTGATTCAGGGATACTTGGTAGAGACGCCTCACTGTGAGTTCATGTCCCCCTTTTCTCTAACTGTTTTCAGTTTACTTAACTGCGGGGGTGAAATACATGTTACTATGATTTACGAGTACTTTACAACGGTATGTTTAACGTAAGGAGGTGTTATACGATCATGTGAGTGGATAGGAACAACATGGGGCCATTAGTCCTCATGGAGGGACCGAGGGACAGGAGCGGTAGATCTATCTGGGTGTAGCGAGCCCAGCCCCCGGCCAAACTAGAAACGGACCGTGGGGTGACTTTGTCCACATACTTTGCCGTGGCGAAATCTGCTAGGTTTGAGTCTCCCTATTTGCACTTCACATATGTCAGTGGCCTTGCAAACCATTGGTGATCACAAGTCCTCTTACACTGCTACATACCACAACTATTTTTATACTCACAAGTGTTTTACATACTCACTTACACATGAACTCGCTCAACATTATTGTTGATTTTTCAACTCACATGTATTTCAGGAAATTAAAACGGATTTGGCACGGTATGGAACGTTTTCCGCTGCACTTGTCATGGAGTCATCAGGGTTTAGGGGATGTGTCTCTTCCCTGGACAAGACACAGTCCTTAAAACACGTTTATGTTATGTTATAAGTTATAATGTCTACTGAACAAGGTTATGGTTGTATGTTAAAACAATGGTATTGTATGTTGTTTTCAAAACTTAATGGATGACTTGCATGGTTTTTATTTCATATAGCTTTGTTATGATTAAGCTATGGTATTAAGAAGTCACACCAAAAGTTAACCACGCTTCCGCAAAGCCAGGGTGTGACATCGTAAACTTCACCGGATTTGCTTATCTAGCTTCGTGACCTAAACATGTTTTATTAACGTTAGTCACTAGACTTGTATCACACAAGTACAAGTCACTATCTTTTATGTTTTTGTTCTTGTGTTAAAAATAATTTATATTTTTAACTATGTCTCTTACTTATATTATTTTCTCAAAAATAAATATAAGTTTCTTGTATTTTGCACCCGAATTATGTATCTTGTATGTCGTATGTGTATTTTTGTGTTTTCACTCTTCAAGAGTATTTAGTGTATTTTCAAGTCCTAATACACTATCACGTATAATACATACTACGTACACTTAGCACATAGTTTGGTGACCAATAAGTACATATATTTTTCCTCAAAACTATACATACTTAATATCAATTTTATTCTTGAAGAAATCATCATTTCTTAACACAAAAATTAGGAAAAACCTTGGTAAGTGCTTTTTGGTACATTTTTAGGGAATAAGTTTCTCAAAACTTATATTTTTCTAAGTGTCAAAATTTAAAGAAATTTTGACAGAGTTTCCCCTAAAAATGGAGGTTTCCCATGTTTTCAAAACATGTGTTTATTTTCTTTTAAATCATCATCAAGCATCAACAACTCATTCAAGTCTTACTATAAGCCAAAATCATGTAAATCACGCTATATCATGAACTTGTTATCTCCCGAAAATGCATAGTAACTTGGTAAAGCTTTTAGTGGACTTAGTTACCTTCCAAAGTATAATTATCTCTTTAGAAATCACCTTCTTGCAAAAGTTTAGTGTTTACAACTTGTAAACAATTTTTACAGAATTTAACCACTTTGGACTCTTCTTGTAAATAAAATATTCTCATACTTGTCTTATTTCTAAAAATAGTGTAAGTGTTTGTAATATTCATGATTTTCCAAGAACTGCTTCTCTAACTTGGCTTCTTCACAAAAAACTTTTGTGACTCTTGGATTTACAAAATCATCAACTCGCTAGTTTAGTTATATTTCATGGAAAAATCATTTTTATCAAGTTCATCTTTAACTAGAAGGTGGTTATTTTATGTAACACATAACCACTTTCTAATCTTGTTAAATCATGGTTCTAAATATTATTTAACAAGATTGTCATGGTGATTAACATCATACAACCAAAATCATCACAAAATTAACAACATGTTTACTACAACATCATACTTCAACATTCCATCTTCAAGTAACCTTTTATATTTAAAGCTTCATGTTCATTATTCTTGTTCTTGTTTCTTTAGTGTTTTGAACCTACTTATCATACTACATCTTTTGATCATAAAAACAAGATGAAACAAGGTGTAGCAAGGACTTACTACTAGCACAAGGCTAGGGATGCTTCTAGTGAAGAAGATGATGAAGAATGTTGGTGAAAAAGCAAGAAACAAGGTCCTTTGAAGCTCCACAAGTTGCAACCTCCTTGAATCACCTTACAAGCTTGAATGGAACTTGAAAAATGGAAGAAGATGGTGGTTTAGTGGTGGTGATGGTGGTGGTTGAGGGAAGCCGAGAGGGAGGGGGGTGTGGAGTGAAAGTGTGGGTGTGAATTATGAGGGGTATGGTTGTGATCTTGGCCATGCTTAAATAGATACTTTCATATATTTTAGTAACTCCAACAAGCAACCAATCCAATAAAAAAATTGAATATAATCTTGAACAATATATGAGAGTATGGTGGGGATGGTCCTTGTGACCGAATCGGTTAGGGGGGGGGGGGTTGGTTGCTAGTTTTTCCAACTAGATGGTAAAGACTAGTCAGATTTCAAGCATGCACTTTACATATGATATTTATTTGATATATAGTGGGTGTTAGTGTGTTCGGGGATCACGACTAGCCAAGAAATAAATAAACAGTGTGTTTGGCAAAAATTTGGTATCCCGGGTATTGTCCGGTTGTTCGGTTAGATACCGTTCCGTTAAAGTGCTAAATTGCACCGTTTAGTGTCCTTTATGTTTCCTTTTGTAACCCTTTCAATTCCCAACACTTGGGGAAGTATTCTGGGTAACAAAACATAAATTCTGCATGATATGTATAGGTTTAAAAGCTTGTTATAGCTGAATTAAATAAAATTCTGCACTTAAAGTGCGTTTCGGGTGCTTTTTAGTGCGTATTTTAGTCTCTGGAAAGTCTATATGTTAACCCTTGTATGTACTCTTGGGTTTTAATGTATTCTTGTCATTGGACCTACACCTAGGCTCCAATTTTATTGTCTGACTGCTTTCTGCAGAGTTGTTGGCATATTGTGTCTTACCGGTGAGTTTACTAGTATTTCTGACGCAACGCTCTCGTTAATGCACAAAGCAATATTTTGTAGTATAAAACGTGCATGAATTCATTTGTATAGTATGTAATCAGACCATGTTGACATTTAAGCACATAATTGCAGTCATTAAATAATGATTAAAGTGTACGGAAATTACCGGTTTCGTGCCAGTTGTCATAGTGTGGTGGCTCACGGCCGTAACAAGGGAGGAGAGGGAGAGAGATGAAAGTGTTGGTGTGATGAAAATGAGAAGTTATGTTAGTCTTGGGGTTAATATAAACTTGTCTTCCAACATTCACTAATCCAGTGTGTAATATGTTTCTAGGACCAACAACAAAATCAAATAAACAAATGAAGAAAATCCATGGGTAGGCCACCCATGGTGACCGTCGCCAAGGGTGGGGGGTGGGGGGTGTATAGGGTTAGGTTTCAATTGTCTAGTTAGTTCATTTAGTTGGAATCTAAGTATAAAGGTTAGTGTTTTAGATGTTATACGTTTATAGGATGTGTTATGATGTTCGGTGATCTTAACTAGCTCGAAAATGATAAAACAATGCTTCTAGTGAAAATCTGGTGTTTCGGGTAGTGTTCGGTTGGTTACTGGTTTGTTAAGGTGCAAAACTACGTAGTTTAGTGTGCTTTATGTTCCCTTTCGTGACAGTTTTGATTCCTGACACCTAGGAAGGTATTCTGGACAATTAAACCATAATTCTGCATAATATTATGTTGTTGAAATGCTGTTTTTTGCTGAAAATTGCAGAATTCTGCAGTTTGGGTGAGTTTTAGGCACTTTCCGGCACTTAAACTGTCACTAGGAAGACAGTTTTATGATCCTTACTTTCCTACACACTATACTAGTGTAACTCTTGGTTTCTGGCTCATTCTGTGTCTAAACATCATGTCTGTCTGAGTACTGAACTCCCGTCAGTACTTCTTGTTTGTCTGATAACTGTGCTAACTTTGTTTCGTGCATCATGTGAATCATAAAGTGTAGCATGCAATAATGATATAACATCATGCAATATGTGATGCACTTGTATGTATATGACAATAATCAGAAAGCAGTCATGTCATTAATTTAAACCAGCACAGTCATTAAGCCACAAATTACTGTTTAATTATTGTACGGATACACGAAAATTTGACAGTTGTTACATAAACCATATCTGGATAAATTCATAATTGTCTTTATAGATGATATTCTCATTTACTCTGAGAGTAAAGAGGATCATGTAGCGCATCTGCATATACTTTTAAATTTACTGAGAAAAGAAAAGCTTTATACTAAATTTTCAAAATGTGAATTTTGGTTACAAGAAGTGCAATTCCTTGGACACCTGGTTAATCATGAAGGAATTCATGTGGATCCCACAAAAATTGAGGCGATTACTAAGTGGAAAGTCCCTGAATCACCAACGGAGGTGAGAAGTTTTCTTGGATTAGCAGGTTATTATAGACGGTTTATTCAAGATTTCTCTAGAATAGCCATTTCTTTAACAAAAACTGACCTGCAAATCAGTTAAGTTTGAATGGGGACCAAAACAGGAAGAAGCTTTTAGAATTCTGAAGCATAAGTTAACCAACGCACCCATACTCGTGTTACCAGAAGGAACTGAACACTTGATAGTTTATTGTGACGCTTCTAAGTTAGGGTACGGATGTGTGCTGATGCAACGTCAAAAGGTTGTAGCCTATGCCTCTAGACAACTTAAGAATCATGAAGAGAATTATACAACCTATGTCCTAGAATTAGGAGCCATAATTTTTGCCCTTAAGATTTGGAGACACAATTTATATGGAAATAAATTTGTTGTCTTCACCGATCATAAAAGTTTAAGGTACATTTTTGGGCAAAAAGAATTAAATATGAGGCAGAGACGCTGGATGGAAATTCTTAGTGATTATGACTGTAATATCCAGTATCATGCAGGAAAGACTAATGTCGTAGCTGATTCTTTAAGTCGAAAGTATCACGAAAAGTCAAGAAGAGTACGTTCTCTTAAGCTAAATCTGCAGATAGATTTAAAAGAGAAAATTAGAAAAATACAAGAATCAGTAATCAAGGACGATACTGAAAATTAAAAGGAATGATTAAGGAATTAGAACAAGTACCAGATGGAATTTGGAGATTCCATAAGAAAAGAATCTAGATACCCAAACAAGGAAACCTACGCCACCAATTTTTAGAAGAAGCCCATAAGTCTAAGTATACGATACATCTCGGAAGTGACAAGATGTATCAAGACTTAAGAAAGAATTTCTGGTGGATAGGAATGAAAAAGGATATAGCAACCTATGTTGCTAAGTGTCTAACATGTTCACAGGTTAAAGCTGAACATCAGAAACCCTCAGGTTTGTTGCAGCAACTAGAAATGCCAATATAGAAATAGGAATTGATAACAATGGATTTTGTTACCAAATTACCCAAAACACGAAAAGGTAATGATCCAATCTGGGTGATTGTAGACAGATTAACCAAGTCTGCTCATTTCTTACTGATGAAGGAAACTTTCAGTATGGAACAATTAGCCAAGTTATATGTAAATGAAATAGTTTCATTACATGGAATTCCTTTATCTATTGTTTCTGATAGAGATAGCCGTTTTACTGCTCATTTTTGGACTAGTTTCCAAAAAACAATGGGAACCAAGTTAAATCTAAGCACTGCTTATCATCCTCAAACGGACGGACAAAGCGAAAGGACAATTCAGACAATGGAAGATATGCTTAGAGCTTGTGTAATTGATTTCGGAGGAAATTGGGATGATCATTTACCATTAATAGAATTTTCCTACAATAACAACTATCATACCAGTATCAATGCTGCACCATTTAAAGCACTTTATGGACGAAAGTGCCGAACTCCAGTCTGTTAGGGAGAAATTGGAGAAAAACAACTGTCTGGACCAGTGATAGTACAAGAAACAACGGACAAGATTATTCAAGTCAAGGAAAGACTGAAAGCAGCACACGATCGTCAAAAGAGTTATGCTGATAACAGGCGAAAACCGTTGGAATTTCAAGTAGGAGATAAAGTATTATTAAAGGTTTCTCCATGGAAAGAAGTAGTAAGATTCGTTAAGAGGGGAAAGCTAAGCGCCAAGTATGTTGGGCCTTTTGAGATTATTAAAAGAATAGGACCAGTATCTTACCAGCTAAAACTGCCAGAGGAAATGGCAGGAATACATGATGTATTTCATGTATGTCATCTCAAGAAATGCTTAGCAGATGAATCGTTAGTGGTACCTCTTAAGGATATAGAGGTAAATGAGAAACTTAAGTTTGTAGAGAAACCCCTGCAGATTGAAGATAGAAAGATCAAGAATCTCAAACACAAAAGATTACTTCTGGTCAAAGTAAAATGGGATTCCAAGAGAGGACCCGAATACACTTGGGAGCTCGAGTCAGAAATGCAAAGGAAATATCCACACCTGTTCTAGTAGACCTCGAGGACAAGATCTAAAACAAGGTGGGGAGGATATAACAACTCTCCCAGAACCCTTAAGCATATCCTATACGTCCTAAAATATACCCCGTATACGAAAAAGGGACCTAAAATACCATTACATTTACAAAAAAATCAAATAAAACAAATTCAGGGAGCCACTCGCGGGGCACGACCCCCTTGGCTACATTTATCGCGGGCCGTGACCAGGTGCCACCAGGCGGCACACTAGCCTGTCACGTGTCGTAACGCGTATGAAGGCTATGGTTTGAATCGACAAGGCTAGGGCCTACCCTAGTGGCCTCGCGAGCCGCGAAGGGAGACCCTTAGTTGGTCGCGGGGCGCGAGGTCCTCACTTATCCCTCGTTCAAAATCTCTTTCTTTCTCAAATATAATAGTAATAATTCTCGGGAATAATACCCCCTTAAAAGCAAAGCTCTGCCTCGTTGTAAGTATTATAACCCCCGGTTACGTATTAGTTACGCTGCCCGATTGATCTAGAACTCCGTAATGCATGTCAAGGCTCTGCCTAACTCAGTTGTTGGAGTTCTGTCTCGGGATATAACTAATGTAAATTGGGTTATCTTACTAACACGCGTGCATTGTTTAATTTAATAGATTATAACCAGGAAGTCACCAGAAAGCTGTATTATCTAAAATAGCAAAGTGAGTAATTCCCCTTTTTTAAACTGTTTTTACAAAACCTCAATTATTTTAAATTACATTTAACAGTGATTGAGTATTTGTGATTCTACAAATTACTATCGGTATGTTGGGGTTTTGTATACATTACTTGTTACTATACTGTGAGTAGTAGCATGACCACAAGTCAGGATTGACAGTACCGTGGGTGGTAATTAAGTAGATGTAAACAAATGTAATTGCGGATGCCCTCAATACTGTAAAATGATAAAAGCTGGTTTTGATTAAACTGGGATTCACTCGCCAGTATTTCTTGCTGATAAAACTTTTTAAAACGCATTTCAGTTAACAAAATGTGAAAGCCAAATAGAAGCCATCTGGAGAGCACTGAAGGCTTGGAAAAGTGGCTATAAAAGTTACCTAAACAAGAAAGAAGTTTTATTTCAATAAATTAGGTTTTATCCCTATCAACATGTTATAATGGAAACTTGGGTTTTTTCTCATGTATTTATTATTTATAAAAAGTGTGGTGTTTTACTCTGATAAACTATTTTCTAACTACGGTCCTGATGAAATTTCCGCTACCAAATTAATAAAAACCGACACCACCAGCTCTGAGTATCTCGCGGCCGCCCGCCTCCCGGGGCAGGGGTCGGGGGTTGCGACAATATAAACCTATCATTCTATTCCATCCTCATTTTGGAACTTAAACCCTAAATATGAGAATACAGCCGCACACCCCTGTGTTAAGTCAAACGACGAATTAATATTCTGTTTATTGTCTAGCTTTGATTATCCCTACATGGTTAATATATAGTTCGTATCGTCTAGCTAACATACGTGTCTGAAAGTTGACGCAACAATTTAATATACAAAACCTGCGCAACATATATATTACAGTTGTCGGATTGATGAACCGACGGAAGGCCCATGGATTTTATTACGGAAGTAAAATGGACTTTCTAAAACTATATGGATGTTCTCAAATAAACACCTAAACAGAAAGTTTTCCTTGGAATAAAATTGTTTGTAAGCGAATATGTGAACTCACCTTCCTTTGTGTTGACACTTGATTTTTAACGTGTTCTACAGGTATTTGAGTTCGGCTTCAGGAATTATGGCGTATCTTGTGGTTGTTGATGCATGTTTTGTCGCTTAAATATGTTGGACTAATTTTTAAACTTTCTGGGACAAATGTAATAAGATCCATAAGGATCAAGGACAATTTAATTATGTCGTGGTTGTGTCACGTTATGGGACGTCATGCTTAAAAAAAAACTTATGTTTTAATTAAGTTAATATGTCCAACACTATAATGCATCAAACATCAAGATAGAAATGGGCACCAGCTTCCGTCACCATTACATTTTATATTCCGCTGTGACGTTTTTGGGGTGTGACAGAAGTTGGTATTAGAGCCATAGGTTGTTAGCGAACTAGATGTTTTCGGAGGAAAACACTAGACTTCAACCGGAGAATTTTGAAATATAAAATCCAAAATTCTTGAAGCCAAGATTTTTAAATAAACATGGAAAATTTTATCATGTATGAAAACCCTTATGTGTTTATGTGCATATGTAACACCCTAAATTTATTAAACTATATATGTTGTTATACATGTATAAGTTAAAATAATAATCATAAAATAATGAGAACCGAAACTAGGAATAATAAACCTAGTTACAATACTAATAGAAAAGATGGGGAAATTAAAGTGTTTTAACTCTTTTTATAAAATTTGGAAAAATTGAGGGGCCAAAGATGTAAATTCTGAAACTAAATTGCTAGAAAACCTGGATAAACATCAGGATATGTTCGATCAAGAACCCCAGGAGCGACCCCCAAGTCCTTTCTAAAACCCTAGCTCTACAATTTCACTTAAAATCAAGGAATCAAAACTGAATTCAAGGTGATTCAAGGCTATATAAGTGATCTCCATCTTTAGTATATTCAAAGGTATGCTTAATTCTTGATAAGTGAAGATGTTGTGATGATTTTGAATTCTCATAACAGAAATTAGTGTTAAATTAATGGATGTTATGGGTAAATTATGATGAATACAAGTCTAGGAATGAGTAATTGACTATAAATTCATTCATTCATGTTATAATTCATGAGTTTCATTACTTGTTATATAAGGGTATATGGGTTTATGAAGAATTCATGTAGTCTTGAGATATTGGGTGTTGATTGATGATTATGATGCAATTCGTAGTGTGATTATAGTACTCTTGATGTATAAATTGAATAACTAGGCTTAAACATGGTTAAAGGTATTAATCATGAACATGGCAATGTTAGAATGCTAAGTATGCACACTAGATGTTTGATAAAATGCTTGAATGAAATGAAATACTCAAAAAGTATGAATTAATCACTTAATTAACTAAACAAGAGTATGAACTATGGAATATTGAACCATGAGTTCTAAACAATATACTCGAATCAAATTGTATAGGTGATTTGGGCGGATCATCGAGTGGACAAGGCGGATCGGATAACCGTTTAAAAGGAAAGCTCTAAAAGGTACGTGGCTATTCGCTTCGTAATATCTTGCTTAGTATTTGATGTTGAGTATTTTAAAGATAATTGCTTTGTTGTAATGTTGGATAATACTAAAATGATGGATTTCGTTTGTAGTATTCAACACGAATAAGTAGAAGAAAATTCGATACTATGAAACTAATGTAAGTGGTGGATTCCACTTGAAAGTTTAACGGGTCAAATGAACCCGAATGCTACATGTTTGATTCAGCAATGGCAATGGATTTCGCCAATAAAATCAAACGGGTCAAAACCACCAAAGTATTGAGACTTTGGTGAATTAAAGTGATAAATGTCATTAAACAGTTTAATATAGATAATTAAGACATATATGCTTTGCTATCAATACTGGAGTTATGGTAAAAACAAGTCGTAACATGGAAGAATGTCAAAACATAGCTTTGGTAAGAGTTTTGAGCTTGAAATCTCATGTTATGCCTCTTTAGTGCAAACGGGTCAAATAATTCTGTAAGATTTTCTAATCTGAAGGTTTAAATAAAATAAATTGATTCAGGTAACAGTAGGATTTTTATTCTATATTGTAGAGTATTGAATTACGGTCACGTAGGAAGAAACGGGACCTAATTCGGATCAATATCGGACAAGTTATGTCCATTTTCGTAAAGAAGGTACTTGCTGGGAAAATGCAGAGCTGAAACCAAAGTTTCTGCCAAAATGTGATGCTTGAGTCGCGCGACGCTAACCAGCCCTCACCGTCGCGTAGCGCGATGGTCTTCGCGGCACGGGTAGAATAAGGGAAGCTCCGTCGCGTAGCGCGACGGCTCCCCAGACGCAGAAAAACGTTATTTTGCTTGTTTTGGCCATTGTAAAACCATCTTATAGCTTATCTAATTGATGTTTTGGATGGTTGTGGTCATAGGTACATATAGGAACTTGCGGATGAAGATCAAGCTAAGTTATGGAACCTAACGCGCGCATAAAGAAGCTTCGGCGAATCAAACTAGATCTTTTGTTACAAACCGTTTTAAATGTTTTGTTTCCATACTTTAGTACTTAAGCTTGTGAGTTAAGAAAGGCTAAGGCAGTAAAATTTGGAAATCATGTTTTGTTAACGTTTGTAAACGTTTTGTATGGTTTTCAAACTTATCTAAATATTGTTAATTCAAGGTTACTATAAAAGTGTGTAGTAAAGAATAAAATAAGCGTGAAGGGTCTTACAAGTTGGTATCAGAGCCTCGTTAAGACAAAGTGTGTTCGGTTCAAAGCTTGATCAAGACATCCGGTAAGAGTTACTTATAAATGAGTTCAAATGTATACATTTAGAAGATGTAAAGTATACTAAAGTGTATGGGAGGAGTGTATTATTATACTCGAACCCGGGAAATACACTAAGTAAGAAAGGTAAGGCAAGATATGTACTTGACCAAACCTAAAAAGAGATACACATTACTTGTGATTAAGTATGTGTAATATAAATTTCCATGTAATAGGGTGGAAATAAATTAAATAGTTATTGATTAACTATTGTGAATATTTCAGTCAAAGAAATGGCCGGTGAAACCGGAAAGGAATCAACATCTCATGTAACTGAAGAGATGAAAGCTACTATTTCCAAGGAAGTCGGAAAATCTTTAGAAGCTAGTCTACCGCAGTTCATCGATAGACTACAAACAACGCTTTTAGCGGTAATAGACGATAAGATGAATGAAAAGAAAGATGTGGGTAAATCAAAAGCATGTCCATATAATAAATTTATGGCATGCAAACCCCCGTTTTATCATGGTGAAGTTGATCCGATCGTTTGTCAATGATGGATTAGCGACATCGAAGGGGTATTCGAAAGGACCCATTGTGATGAGACTGATTTCGTGGCATACGGAACCGGTCAGTTGAGGGGCCAAGCTAAGGATTGGTGGGATAATCTGAAGAAGGAACAGGGAATTGAGGCCACGAGAGCTATGACGTGGGAGGAATTCAAAACTCGGTTCCTTAGACATCATAGTCCGAAAGCTGTAATCAATAGGATTAAAGAAGAATTTATTCAGCTAAGGCATAGTGGTGAGTCGATAGAGAAAATTACGGGAATCTTCCTAGATAGGCTCAGGTTTTGTGATGAGGTGGTTCAGACTAAAGAACAGAAAATATATTATTATTATTATTATTATAATATGCTGAGCGCAGAGTATCGGGAGTTTATGACTCCTTCAAAATACGAGCATCTTACGGAGATAGTAAATGCCGCGCGTGAAAGGGAAATTGAGCTGAAAAAGCAGATTGAAAGGGGTGAGCAAAGGGTGTTTGATAAAAACCCAACTCCTGCAAAGAAACAAAAGCTGAATGAAGCTCCGAAGAAAGGAGTTGAAAAAGGGGGAATAGCTCCATGCAAAATTTGTGGAAAGAAACACAAGGGTGAATGTTATTTTAAGAACAAACCATGCCCTACTTGCGGTAAAGTGGGACATGTGGTTTCGAATTGCCCAGGAAAGGTGTCGGTATGCTATAAATGTTATAAACCGGGACACAAAAAGTCTGAGTGCCCGGAGTTAGTTGGAACCAAAGACACCACTGATGTAAAGCCTGATGCCCAGAAAGCAAAGGCTAGATCTTTCCACATGACGGCTGCTGAGGCTAAAACCGAACCTGATGTTGTTTCAGGTATATTTCTTATAAATTCAATTCCAGCATGAATTCTATTTGATACGGGTGCAAATAAATCTTTTATATCACATCGATTTATTCAACACCCTACATTCACGTTAACAAAATTACATGTACCATTAGAAGTAGAAATAGGCGATAATAAAAGTTTTATTGTTTGTGATATGTGTTGGAATTGCAAATTGAGCATCGATGATGAAGAATATTTCGTTGATTTAATTCCCATGTCAATGGGAGAATTTCAAGTGGTAATCGGGATGGATTGGCTAGCTCGATATCACGCGAAAGTAATATGCAACCGTAAAGAGATACAACTAATGTCTCCAAGCGGAAAACATGTTACTATTTATGGGGAGAAAAGCTGTAGCCCCATAATCTGTTCTTTTATCAAATCTTGTAAGCTGGTTCGACATGGATGTAAGGCATATATGGCTTACATACATGATTCGAATAAAGAGGCTCCAGAAATCAAAGATGTACCAGTGGTACGAGAATTCGAAGATGTTTTTCTGGAAGATCTACCGGGGTTACCACCAGAGCGTGAGGTGGAGTTTGGAATCGAATTAGTCCCGGGCGCGAAACCCGTGGCCAAGGCTCCATATAGATTAGCACCGTCAGAACTACAAGAACTGCTGTCGCAATTGCAAGACCTTTTAGATAAAGGATTTATTCGACCGAGTGTTTCTCCATGGGGAGCGCTAGTATTATTTGTAAAGAAGAAAGACGGAAGTATGAGGATGTGTATTGATTACCGAGAGTTGAATAAACTCACGATAAAGAATCGATATCCGCTTCCTAGGATTGATGACTTGTTCGATCAGTTACAAGACGCGAGTTGGTTTTCAAAGATCGACTTAAGATCGGGGTATCATCAGTTAAAAGTAAAAGACGAAGATATACCCAAAACAACATTCCGAACGCGTTATGGACATTATGAGTTTTTAGTGATGTCTTTCGGATTGACTAATGCACTGGCGGCTTTCATGGATCTTATGAACCGCGTCTGCAAGCCAATGCTAGATAATTCAGTGATTGTTTTCATCGATGACATCCTAGTATATTCAAAAAGCAAAGTGGACCATGAATGTCATTTGCGTGAAGTACTTGAAACACTTAGGCGTGAAAGACTTTATGCAAAGTTTTCAAAATGTGCCTTTTGGCTACGTGAAGTGCAGTTTCTAGGGCATGTTATTAGTGCCGAGGGAGTTTCGGTAGATCCGTCAAAAATAGAAGCTGTGTCAAAATGGAAACCTCCAAAGAATCCATCAGAGATTTGGAGTTTTCTAGGTCTTGCGGGCTATTATCGGAGATTTATACAAGATTTCTCCAAGATCGCAACTCCATTAACAAAATTAACCCGTAAAGAGGAGAAGTTTGATTGGGGAAGTGCACAAGAAGATGCCTTCCGTATCCTTAAAGAAAGATTGACCAGTGCCCCGGTACTAACATTACCGGATGGGACTGAAGACATGGTTATTTATTCAGACGCGTCTCAGCTTGGTCTTGGATGTGTACTTATGCAGCGAGGAAAGGTGATCACGTATGCTTCCAGACAATTAAAGACTCAGGAAAAGAAATATCCGACACATGATTTGGAATTAGCGGGAGTTGTTTTTGCCTTAAAAATATGGAGGCATTATTTATATGGTGTGAAATGCACTATTTTCACTGACCATAAAAGTCTCAAGTACTTCTTTGATCAAAAAGAGTTAAATATGAGACAATGACGTTGGTTAGAGACGGTGAAGGATTATGCATGTGAAATTCATTATCATCCCGGAAAAGCCAACATAGTTGCAGTTGCACTGAGTAGGAAAGAAGAATATTCACCTATTCGGGTGCAGTCGATGCAGTTAGTAGTGACCTCAGGGTTACTTGAACGAATCAAGGAGGCGCAAACCTAAGCGGTAAAAGAAGAAAATGTGAAGAAAGAAAGAATAGTGGGTCAACTCCAGTATTTGCAAGATAATAGTAATGGATTAAAAACCCGTTTCGATCGAATCTGGGTTCCAAACACTTGCAATGTTAAAACTCTTCTTGTTGACGAAGCCCATAAGTCCCGCTGTTCTATTCATCCGGGAGCTACCAAGATGTATAAAGATTTGAAACAACATTATTGGTGGCCTGGAATGAAGCGAGACATCGTGAAGTATGTGGAAAGATGCTTAACTTGTTTACAAGTAAAAGCAGAACACCAGAAGCCTTACGGTAAACTTCAGCCGTTAGATATTCCGGTGTGGAAATGGGAACACATTACTATGGATCTGTTAACTAAACTACCAAGAACATCACGTGGATTCGATGCAATATGGGTAGTAGTTGATAGATTGACCAAGAGTACTCATTTTATTCCAATTAGGGAAACCTACACTTCTGAGAAAATGTCGGAAGTATACACAAATGAAATTATATCTCGTCATGGGGTACCAGTGTCTATCGTATCGGATAGAGATACACGCTTTACTTCCAGCTTTTGGCGCGATTTTCAAGAAAAGATGGGTACTAAGTTATTTATTAGTACCGCATATCATCCGCAGACCGATGAGCAGAGTGAAAGAACTATTCAAACACTCGAAGACATGTTACGAGCATGCATTATTGATTTTGGCGGTAGCTGGGATATCTACCTTCCACTAGCTGAATTTTCATATAATAACAGCTACTATTCCAGTATTGGAATGGCCCCATATGAAATGCTTTATGGCAGAAAGTGTCGAACCCCGGTATGTTGGGGCGAAGTAGGTCCGCGAGAATTAGCTTTCAAAGATGTAGTCAGGATCACTAATGAAAATATTGAAGTGATCCGGACTCATTTAAAAGCGGCTCAAAATCGGCAAAAGTCCTACGCGGATAAAAGACGAAGACCGATTGAATTTAAGGTGGGTGATAGGGTTATGCTTAAAGTATCTCCGTGGAAAGGGGTTATTCGATTTCGAAAACGGGGAAAACTGAGTCCAAGATTTATTGGGCCATTCAAAATCACGGAGCGTGTCGGTATGGTAGCATACCGACTAGAATTGCCTGAAGAATTGAGCAGTATTCATAGCACTTTCCATGTTTCACACTTACGGAAGTGCTTAGCTGATGAAATAGATTATGTAAGCTATGACGACATCGAAATTGATGATAGATTGAATTATGTCGTCAAGCCCATCAAAATTATTGATCGCAAGGTCAAAAGTTTAAGACATAAAGAGATTAAGCAAGTTAAAGTCAAATGGGAACACCAGAAGGGATCAGACACCACTTGGGAGTCCGAAGAAGAAATGAGACGCCTATACCCTTCCTTATTCGGTACGTATTCCGATTTCGATGACGAAATCCTTTTAAGGGAGGTAGACTTGTAACACCCTAAATTTGTTAAACTATATATGTTGTTATACATGTATAAGTTAAAATAATAATCATAAAATAATGAGAACCGAAACTAGGAATAATAAACCTAGTTACAATACTAATAGAAAAGATGGGGAAATTAAAGTGTTTTAACTCTTTTTATAAAATTTGGAAAAATTAAGGGGCCAAAGATGTAAATTCTGAAACTCAATTGCTAGAAAACCTGGATAAACATCAGGATATACACTTTGTGTATATCCTGTTCGATCAAGAACCCCAGGAGCGACCCCCAAGTCCTTTCCAAAACCCTAGCTCTACAATTTCACTTAAAATCAAGGAATCAAAACTGAATTCAAGGTGATTCAAGGCTATATAAGTGATCTCCATCTTTAGTATATTCAAAGGTATGCTTAATTCTTGATAAGTGAAGATGTTGTGATGATTTTGAATTCTCATAACAGAAAGTAGTGTTAAATTAATGGATGTTATGGGTAAATTATGATGAATACAAGTCTAGGAATGAGTAATTGATTATAAATTCATTCATTCATGTTATAATTCATGAGTTTCATTACTTGTTATATAAGGGTATATGGGTTTATGAAGAATTCATGTAGTCTTGAGATATTGGGTGTTGATTGATGATTATGATGCAATTCGTAGTGTGATTATAGTACTCTTGATGTATAAATTGAATAACTAGGCTTAAACATGGTTAAAGGTATTAATCATGAACATGGCAATGTTAGAATGCTAAGTATGCACACTAGATGTTTGATAAAATGCTTGAATGAAATGAAATACTCGAAAAGTATGAATTAATCACTTAATTAACTAAACAAGAGTATGAACTATGGAATATTGAACCATGAGTTCTAAACAATATACTCGAATCAAATTGTATAGGTGATTTGGGTGGATCATTGAGTGGACAAGGCGGATCGGATAACAGTTTAAAAGGAAAGCTCTAAAAGGTACGTGGCTATTCGCTTCGTAATATCTTGCTTAGTATTTGATGTTGAGTATTTGAAAGATAATTGCTTTGTTGTAATGTTGGATAATACTAAAACGATGGATTTCGTTTGTAGTATTCAACACGAATAAGTAGAAGAAAATTCAATACTATGAAAATAATGTAAGTGGTGGATTCCACTTGAAAGTTTAACGGGTCAAATGAACCCGAATGCTACATGTTTAATTCAGCAATGGCAATGGATTTCGCCAATAAAATCAAACGGGTCAAAACCACCAAAGTATTGAGACTTTGGTGAATTTAAGTGATAAATGTCGTTAAACAGTTTAATTTAGATAATTAAGACATATATGCTTTGCTATCAATACTGGAGTTATGGTAAAAACAAGTCGTAACATGGAAGAATGTCAAAACATAGCTTTGGTAAGAGTTTTGAGCTTGAAATCTCATGTTATGCATCTTTAGTGCAAACGGGTCAAATAATTCTGTAAGATTTTCTAATCCAAAGGTTTAAATAAAATAAATTGATTCAGGTAACGGTAGGATTTTTATTCTATATTGTAGAGTATTGAATTACGGTCACGTAGGAAGAAACGGGACCTAATTCGGATCAATATCGGACAAGTTATGTTCATTTTCGTAAAGAAGGTACTTGCTGGGAAAATGCAGAGCTGAAACCAAAGTCTCTGCCAAAATGTGATGCTCGCGTCGCGCGACACTAACCAGCCCTCACCGTCGCGTAGCGCGACGGTCTTCGCGGCACGCGTAGAATAAGGGAAGTTCCGTCGCGTAGCGCGACGGCTCCCCAGACGCAGAAAAAACATTATTTTGCTTGTTTTGGCCATTGTAATTTGTATAAACCATCTTATAGCTTATCTAATTGATGTTTTGGATGGTTGTGGTCATAGGTACATATAGGAACTTGCAGATGAAGATCAAGCTAAGTTATGGAACCGAACGTGCGCATAAAGAAGCTTCCACAAATCAAACTAGATTTTTTGTTACAAACCGTTTTAAATGTTTTGTTTCCATACTTTAGTACTTAAGCTTGTGAGTTAAGAAAGGCTAAGGTAGTAAAATTTGGAAATCATGTTTTGTTAACGTTTGTAAACGTTTTGTATGGTTTTCAAACTTATCTAAGTATTGTTAATTCAAGGTTACTATAAAAGCGTGTAGTAAAGAATAAAATAAGCGTGAAGGGTCTTACAGCATACGTAATTTTCTGTTTATTTGGGCCTTATATGTTACTATTCATATTGATCACACACTTACTTATTACGGTTACGATATGTCACGACTCGATCTATAGAGCCATTAGTAGTCTTGCTCACTAATATTGTCAAGCCTACACTTGAGATTCTTTCACCCGTTGTTATAGAATCGTTTATTCTGCTACTCGAGTCACGTGTTTTGCTACACCTCTTTTAAGTCTACACTCGCCGTAGGAAGAGGACTTGACCCGTTAGCGAAATCGCATTGACTTCGAGAGTTGATATAGCGTCCACTATGAAGAGGCAGAAAAGGGGTTTGGGTCAATTGCACTCACTGCGATCGTCAGTTCGCCACGTTGCGCGGATGCATGGAGACGATGAAGGACTTAGAGGGACAGATGGACTGTGATGTTGAGCTAGAAGAGCTTGTTAGGAAGATGTTGGACTTCCAGGGAATTGAAGCGTTAGTTGTTGGTTGTTTCTGTTGTTTGTTATGTATGTCTCATTTGATGAACCCTATTTATGGCTTGCATGCCAATTTTTCCGATATTTAGGGGGAAATTTTATATAGACTTGTAACGGGTGTTGATGTAGACACGCCAAATTTTGATTAGTCTTAGTACTAAAAACAAGCTTTGTAAAATTTCAGGTATAAATATCAAATGGGTTTCTTTTGGTTTAAGAATTGTTCTCATTAATATGTGGATATTATACATGCGCAATGTTTGGTCCACTACCATTTAGTGATTGAATTATTCTTGGTTATCGTCTTATGTGATTATTATTGTTGTAAATAATAGAAACGACGAAATGCCGCCAAAAGTGAGACAGGGTTCTGGACTATCTATTACCCCGAATGAGTTGGCATAACTCATATCCCAACACGTTAATACCACCATGGAACAGCGCGATGCTAACCAGAATAATGGCCAGGAACGTGGACGTGATGCTCATGGGCATGGTTTTGGTGGGACACAAATCGGAAACCATTCAGGTGATATAATGATCGGAAAGTTTTAGTAGTTCCTGTGTTATAATATAATCGGAGCGTAATTCTGATTTTTCATTAACTTTAGGAACAGTACATAGATGTACACATAAAACAATCCAGGGCTGTAACCCAAGATCATTTTCTGATACCCTATGCAATGACATGGCAACGGTATGCGTGAGGTCGGACCGTCGCAGCGGATCGACCATTCAAATAATTCCGCATTCCGAGCCTAGATCTGGGGATTCGTGAAAGTGAAAGTTTGAGAGTTCGAGGAAAGATATCGATGAGAAGTGTGACGAGAAACGCAGTTCGGGGAAAGCGTATGTGGTTAACTTTTGTGGTTTGGGAAAGGATAATGCAAGGGATGGCAGGAGTAGTTTTGAGAAGAAGACTCACAAGGATGAGCGGAGAAAGTGCGCCATATTTGGTCGGACTAGACATATGACTCGCGAATGCTATGCTAAGAATACATCGGAGGGAGGTACACTCGGGGGATGCTACGAGTGTGGTGAGCAAGGACATTTCGAGAGAGATTGTCTGAAAATGAAGGGTCAGGATGCCAGGGGTAGAGCGTTCGAGCTAAACGCTGGGAAGGCACGAGACGATCTTGTTGTTGTTACCGGTATGTTTCAAATCAAAAACCAATCTATATTCATACTTATAATACCAAAGCTGACTTGAGTTTTGTTCGAGAAACTTTGAACCATTTTTGTGTTCACCTACAAGTAAGCTGAGTATAAAGTGCCCGATCGAACTCGCAATTGGTAAGTTCATGGAAACTAGTGAGGTCGCTTACGGTTGTAGTATTTAGTTAGGTAATCGTAGTTCTAGTGTTGGTTTATTTCCAGTGGAGCTGGGGAGCTTTGACAAAGATGCGAGAGTGGATTGATTATCTGAGAACGAAGTGGGGACTATCGCTTGAAGAAGCTAGATAGGATATCTCGCCCTGATGACGGTAGAAAAGTGATAATTGTTCACGGAGACCGACCGAGTCGAGTGTCGAGTTTTGAGTGTCGAGTATTGATAGTTGAGAGTCGTTAGTATTGTGAGGATGCCCAATTTGTTGCGAAAAGGCTATCCTGCGTTCTTAGTTAACGTGGTGGATACGAAAGCCGAATGTAGGAATACCAGAGAGATTCCTATTGTTCGCAATTATCCAATAGTTTTCCTAAAAAGACTTACCTGGATTTCCCCCTGCGAGACAGATCAAATTTCGGATCGATCTAGCGTCCGGTGCTGCACCCAATTGCATAATCTCCTTATAGATTAAGCACCGTCTGAGATAATAGAAATGTCAAATCAGCTTCAAGAGCTATTGGACAAGGGTTTTTATTTGATCAAGTTTTTCGTTTGAGGTGCAACTGTTTGTTTGAAGAGGAAGAAGGATGGATCCTTCAGAATGTGAGAGGATTTCAGAGAGTTGAACAAGTTGACTACCAAGAATCAGTACCCTTTCATCGAGGATTGACGATTTGTTCGATCAAGCTACCAGGATCCAGCTGTTACACGAAGATCAATCTACGATTGGGATATTATCAGTTGAAGGTTGCTGACAAAGATATGCTGAGGACTGCTTTTCAAACGTGATATGGCCATTACGAGTTATTAGTCATGCCTTTTTTACTAAATTAATGCGCCATTTATAATCATGAATCTCATGAACAGGGTATGGGAACCCTAATCGGATAAATTCGTGATAATAATCATTGAGGACGTACTTGCCTATGTGCGAACCGAGGAGAATCATGAGTAACGTTTGAAGTTAACTATGGAATTGGTGAATGATGAGGAGCGCCAAAGACCCCGTCGGAAGTACGACGACAATTCATAGGACTCGCCGGATGCTACCGGAGATTTATTAAGAATTTCTCTAAATTAGTGCAGCCTTCGACACTAATAACCCCGAAAGGAAAGGGGAATTGATTAGACAGAAGAGAAAGCTTTTCAAAACATTGGAGGGAAATATTGAAAGCGTGTACGATGGATTTTGAAGAAAGTTAGGATACTCACATGCCCTTGGCAGAGTTATCCTACAATAATAGTTAACACGCTAGTATTTAGGTTGCTCAATTTGAAGCTCTGCATGGATGGAAGCGTTGATCATCACTTCGTGGAGCTAACGTGACAAAGGATAATTAACCAAGACCTTAGTTTATCTAGGAAACCAGCGACAGGATTTTCCTAGATCGGGGGAAGGTTAAAGGTCGCCAATTGATCAACAGAAGAATTACATGGACAATTGAAGGAACTATTGCGATTCCAGATTGAAGATTTAGTTCTGTTAAGGGAGTTATCTTGTAGAAATGTTATTAGGTTTAGCAGAGGAAAGAAAAGCTGAGCCACATTGACTTGGTTCTTTCAAGAGCCCATCTTGAGTTGGATCAGTCGCTTATAGGCTCAAGCTACCATAAGGATGGAGTAGTGTACATTATGTATTGTTTGGGTTCAGTTGAGAAAGTGTATAATGGATAATACATTGATTTTGTTCTTTATAGAGATTTGTTTGGAAGATAAACGGAAGTTTATCGAAGCACCGTAGAAGCAGTACGTATAGCTAGAAGAGTTATGCTAATAACCGGACAGGCGATTACAGCATTCTAGTCGTGTATGTGATATATTGATTTGGCGATTTGGCGATATCTGAAATGAATGCAAGAAGGAAGGAAGACGATTTTATGAGATTTGATTCTTTCGGGAGCTCATCTCGAGTTGGATCAATTGGGTATACACTCAGACTATCTTAGATACGGGGTAATGTGTATGTAAATATACGTATGTAGAACCCGAATTGGTGGAATTTTGACTTAATCTTCTTGATTAAGTGCTTGTAAATGTTGAACATTGGAAAGGGTGGAGAGCGTTGAGATGTGAGATTAGGAATTGAGAGTGTATGTAATATAGGTCTACAAAGATTCTTTGTAAGAATCAAAGTTTCTCGCAGAAACTATAAGACTATATTCATAAAACCTGTTTTTACTGTTTCCACCTGGTGTGAAAACAAAACCTATAGAGTAAAAATTTCGGGGACGAAATTTCCTAAACAGGGGGAGACTGTGACACCCGGCTTTTCAGGCCGTACCGTACAATTGTAACACGTGTTGTGAATAGATAAAAGGCCATATTTGACTGATTATGATGTTTATATGTGAAATTTAATGAGTTGGTAAAATTAAACTTTGATAAAAATTATGTTGGCAACGGTAAGATAAACGCTTATCGCGTCACGGTTAAATGCGAAACGAATGTCGGTGACCACCCGATCAGTGTTAAAATCCTAAAAATAGTCTGTTATGATTTGAATAATAATTTTAATTCTATTCTTGAGGAAAAAAGAATTAAAACACTAAGAAACTCTATTTTTCGAGTTTGAGCGCGTACCGCGCGATGCAGCGCGTATACCGACAAAATACTGTCAACACAGCCTGTCAAGGCAACTGATAATCATTTTAGTAATAATTTTATGAGTATATTACTTTAGAATGATAAAAATAAATAAAAACGCATAAATCCCTATTTTTGCGATTTTAAGCGCGTACCGCGCAGCACAGCGCGCATACTGCCAAATACCGACAACGTAGCCAGTCCAGGCAAACAAAAATATTGTTCAATAATATTTTGGTGAGATTATTTTTATAGAGTGATAAAAATAATTTAAAACGCACTAAAACGGGATTAAAACGCTAGATAAAATACCCGGTATCTAGTAAAATACATGTTTTTAACTATATATATACATTATATATATGTATGTATGCATGTAGTGTGTGTGTGTGGGTGTAGATGGCGGCATATATTCCCACCACATTTGCATCTTTTCTTGTGTCATGCCAATTTTTGTGAATGCAATCTTTGAAAAACCTCCATACCTTCTTATTCCAACAACAAAATCTTTCACAAACCAAGAAAGCAAGTCCCTCCTCTCTCTCTAAACCGTAACACACACACACACCCACTCATTTTCGTTTTTCATCATCTTCATCAAGATCCAAGTCTCTTCTAAGGTGTTTCCTTGCACTTTTGAAGATCCTAAGGTGTTTTCAAGTGATTCCAAGCAAGAACCAAGCTCCATATCATCACACCTTGTCAAAAAGCTATCAAAATCTTGAAGGTATAAACTTTATGTTTAAATCCTTGTTCTTGATATTTGGTGTTATTGATGATGATAGAAGTTTCTCAAGGTTCTTGAATTTAATCACAAACTTGAAATCTAAAACAAATGGGTTTTGGATAAATAAAAATGGATGAATATGTATATGTGTGTAGACGTAGGTTTATGTGTGTATGTATATGATTGTGTTTTGATTTTTGATTGAGTGATTCATGAATAATATGATTCTTGAATGAGAATGGGTGATAATGGGTGATATAGGTTATGATTTGTAAGAACATGGGTTTAATATGTTCTTGAGTGTGATTAGATCGTAAGTGATGATAATGATGTTGTATGAGTGCATTAGATGCATCTACTTGAACATGCATGATGATGTGTGATCTTAAAAAGGTTATTTGAGTATGATTTAGTGAAAATCAGTTTTAATCAGATTATAAACACTAAAATAAAGTTATTTTAAAGTGTTTAGTGACATATAACTTTGTCATAATGTTTGCTAGCTTTGCATGTTGTACTTGGTGCATTAAAGGTTGTAAAATATGTGAAATCGCATGATTTATGTGACTTATATAAAAACTGAACTAATCTGATTATAACCATTATTTTAATCAGTAAATAACATGTATTGTGTTAAAATATCAATTCGTTTCGAGTTGGGATGATTATAGTAACGTTTAACGCAAAACTATGCGTTAAAACGGTCAAAATCGGCTTTTCGAGTGATTTTTATAAAACTGATTTAGATCAGTAAGTAAACTGATATTATTTAGTTTAAAAATGAGTATTTTAACTTATTTTAAGTTTACTTGGTGTTTGGTTGGTCATACATGACTTCCGACGCCCGAAAACGTTACCGAATCGCTAAAATACACATTTTTCTAAGTGCATTAGTATGGGTAAAATTTTGGGTAAACCTTATGTGTTAAAATGTGTTATGTGATTTAGACATGAGAATGTGAAAATATGTTAAGTTTCAACATGATTTTAAATATTGGATTATGCATGTATATATTTGTACATTTTGTGCGGTAGAAACGGTAAAATTGCGTTAAATGTGTAACTTGTTTGTCGAGCATGAAATTTGGTACATATGAGATGTTTTATGTATATTTTCTTTAAAAATGACAAAATAGATAAGTTAACAAGATTTTTCACATGTTTCGGTGCTAAATTATGTGAACGTTTATGTATATATATTACGAGGCGCAAATCGTAGATATATTGCGTATAAACGGGAGTGTTAACGGATTTACACAATATTGGTCACCAATAAAATCGTTCAAGTCGCAAAATCATAAAAATATATATATATATATGGTCTCATATATATATTAACGTGTCAACATAATAAAAAATGATAACTTTTCGAGAAAATCTCAAAGTGATGTGATAATTCTAAGAAACAGAGAAACTTAGGATTTTTGTGTTATGTATATTGATTTAAAATCGTTCCTATATATATATATATATATGTTAGGACGTCCAGCTTGGACTGTCGTTGACCACCTTGACTCGCTGTTTGCCAGTTGAGCGAGACCCGACAGTTGACCGAACAACCCCATATCACCACCTTTGATCTCCGACATCCCGAGCATTTACTGTTGAGCAGAAACCACTACCTTAGCACCCAAAACCTACCAAGACACTATCAACACCAAAAAGATCACTCATTGTGTCAGATCTAAACAAGATACACCCATACAAATTGGAATCAACTAACCGGAGTTCTCGCTGGAAAGACGGGATCTGAGGAATCCATGTTAGAAACCCGATCCTAACCTCCCTCGTCGATAGTGCTGGTCGGAGATTATGTGCACAACCACCTAACACCAGACTTTGCCGCCGCCACCAGACGGTTTACCACCATCCTGTTGTCATCGGACGACCGAGCCACCACAGCCATGAGAAACCGATCTAATAGAATCTGAGTCTTAACCAGCTGATTTACCCTCCTCCCATGAGGCTGCCGCCGTCATCGTCGGACACTACTGCCTCCGTTGTCCTGCGGTCGCCGCCGCTAATCTCGGCCTTGTGTCGTCGTGGTCCTACCCCCAGGGTGGTGGCTGGCAGGCGGGTTTCCCTCCCCTGCCCTCTCAGCTCTCTCTTGATCTCTCTGTAGTACACACATATGCGTGCGTTTTGAAAGATAAGAAATGAGGGCTAGGGTTTGGAATGTGTGGAAGATAATAGGGAGAAAGTGATAAGGATGGTTATATAGATAGGGTTTGAGTGGGTGGGTTAGGTGGGTTGACTAGTGGGTGCACACCGCGTGTGAGAACCCGCTTCATGTCTCATGTTTCGTTCATAATTCCTTGTACAAAAATAAATACAATGTTTAGATTATATTTACTAATTTAAATTAAAACAAATATATATAACATATATATATATATATATATATACGTATAACAAAATATGCGTAAAGAATTTATAGTACAACGTCATCGTGATTGTCAATTAAATAATGTGTTCGCTCTTTACAAGTTATTATTATTTACTAAATAGTAATTCGTAATATATATATATATATATATATATAGATAAGTTTCTATAGTTACCCAGGGTCGGAAATATGGGTTGTCACATTCTACCCATGTTACAGAAATTTCGTCCTCGAAATTTAGGCTAAGGTATGCTCTATACTCTAGTTATGGGTTTGTCAATAACGCGTTGTTATGCGTAAATATACGCGGTTTCACATAAGTTTACAAAATAAACATGTAACTCACATAACATATAAAATCACATAGCATATAAATTCACCAAATTTATATTTATTTAATTGTTCAGGAATATGTTCTGATTATTTATCGACGTTCATGTATAAACCCATGTGTGATTCCGTAATTTCCCGAATTACCATTACGTGAGTTTTTTGAAATAACTGACACATTTAATTTACCCTAATCAAGTGTAATGCATGAATGAGTGTTTGAGATAACGGAGTTTGTATTAATGGTGTTAACTTGAAAATGTCATTATTACACAAAAATTCCATAGCATATAAAAAATTTCTAAACGTGCATCCCTTTGTAATACAGAAAAACTAAAACTTTGATGGTGAAAAAAAAGAAAAAAAAGCAAGGAAAGGAGACGAAATACACCCGCTATGACCGATCACCATCGTCAATAACTGCCGGACAGACGAATAAGCCACTGACAAAGGTTGATTTTTGCCTTGTCCATCTCATCTCATGTCCACCTGACACGGTTCAAAGAACCACTTTTGAGGAAGGAGAATAAGGTGGGAGAATGGAACGATTCAAGTTAGCTTAAGCTGACAACATTGTGTTCGGACCATTCCCCAATAAACAACACGTTATCTGCATAGCAAAGGTCGGATATGCACGATCCATTATGGCTATGGATAAGAGATTAATAGGTATTTTTTAGATGGAATATACAAAGTAGAAAATTTTCGTTGTATAGCCATGTTAACTCAACTAGTTTAATATATTAATTAAAGATCATACCTATAATGGGCTTGTTTAAGCTGGCGAGCTAGTTTGAGCTCGATAAGTAAAGCTTGGGCTCGGGCTCATTTACTAAACATGTTTATTTTTAGACTTGAACTGAAACTCGAGCTTGTTTAATGTAGGCTCGTTTCGAGCTGTTCTTCCAAGTCGATCTTGACTTCTCTTTACACTTTTATTGTTATGTGTTCCCGAGTTTAATAAACAAAAGAAAAGAAAATGAATTAAGGAAAGAAAAGAAAAGGAGTAGAAAGGAAAATTTTAATTAGCTAACGTGTTTCCGAGTTCGAAGGAAATGAAAAGAAATGTAAGGATTTTATGTGTATCGAAGGAAATGAAAAGAAATGTAAGGATTTTAGAGTTTTTTTTTTCCAAATTAATGTTGGTGGAAAAAATATTTACCAAAATAATGTTCTTTCAAAAGTATTTACTAAAATAGTGTTTTATCCCTCTTTGCTAGTTCCTCACTCCTAATTTCATTGGTTAGCTTCACTTTATTAATGAAAATATTAACTTAATTTTTTTTATTACAAAAATATATTAATAACCTTAAATACCTTCCGAATTTTGTGACCTCACATTTGAAAAATAATTTGAAGATTTATTTTTTTCTCAACCAGACAAAGTTTAATTTGTTTTTTATCTATGTTATATTAAAACTATATGCATATAAAGAAAATAATTAGCAATAATGAATCAATAAGTATATGTATATAGTTGTATACACTAAATAACTATATACATGTATTTTAAATAGTGACGTGTGCAAAATGTAACATATAAATTACATCAAATGAGGCATAAAACTAATCTTTTTTAAGGTGTAATGTTGGAAAAAAGTGTGTTTTTGTCTTCCTTTTGAATTTACAGGACCGAATGAGCTTAAACGAGCAAAAGGAACAAATATATAGCCAAAACCAACATAAATAAAAAGAAGATGAATAAACGTGACATGCCCGACCCCTCGGCAGCATCGCCAAAGCAAAAACAAATAAACAGAAGACTGACCACGGGGCCGTGCCCACTAGACACGAGGGCGTGGTCAGGTGCTTGCAGAAAAGACAAACCTATAGAAGCTTCTACGCCCACCACAGGGGTGTGCCCAGCTCAACACGGGGCGTGGTCAACGCTAAGATACGTAGAATCTTGCAAAATCTTGATAGTGCAGATACGCTTCTGCCCACGGGGTCGTGTCCGCTGAACATGTGGCCGTGTGGGACCCTCTGCTGACACTTGCATTTAATGAAGGAAGAGAAAACGCTGGCCACGGGGGCGTGCCCCTTGGACACGGGGTCGTGGCCAGAGCTCTGTGCAGGCTATAAATAGGGGTGCTTGTTTCACTTCAAAGGCATCCCTTGGCAAACCACTTGTCACACCCCCAAAATCCACCATGCGGGGTATCACCGCTTGGAGGCGTGACATGACCAGGATCGAGCCACCAATCATATTGAACAACGAAATTAAGTAAAACCAACCACAATACAATTGGTGACCATAAGACAGTAACCAGTTTTAAGTTAACAGCGGAAGCATAAAACGTAAGTTCAAAACATAAGTTCATAGTTCATAAGTTTTATGACCCAAAACATAAGTTCCATAAGTTTAATTAATAAGCATGGGACATAACAGTCCGCATCCCACAACAACCTCCTCCTCGTGCAAGCTCCATAAGAATCTAGCGACCTGTAAGGCATGTAACAACGAGTCAACAACAAAGTTGAGTGAGTTCACGTTTGGTTGTTTAGTTTTAAGTTGTTTCTGAAAAACGTGGTTTGACTTTCGTTGGCTTATTTGCCATGGGGGTTACCCCATAGTTGAAAGTATGTTTAACCGGTTCCTTTTATTACCCAAACCATATCCATAATCAGTGGGGGCTTCCCCATGTGAACTACTAGACCGTTAAGATATCGACAACTGACGAACAATAGTTGTGCCCTACATCAGTGTCTATCATCACTGACAGTTTGCCATAGTCCATTAGAACACGCCCGTCCGAACGGCACGGTGTGAGGTTTGTTAAACCTAATAGCGCTATTAACTAATGACCCGCTCGCCATTGGCCTCGGCGATTAAGTCGATATAAATTGAGGGACTTCATGATAGAGTTTTGTCTAGTAAGTTTTAGGGTTGTTGTCCTACCCAAGGAGGACGAACGTACGTATTCTCCCCAAAGAGATTACGCAGGATTAATATTGGCATCCTACCCAAGGAGGATGGTCGTACATATCCTACCTAAGTAGGATATGTAGATTCCGTTTTAATTCTTTAACCCATTCCCAAACCACCGGGAATCCCATGCCTTAGAAAGTGTGTGAACTCACCTTTGGTTGCTCGGTTCGACTCTCAAATATAGCTAACAGTCAAGGTCGGTCAACCACGTCCTAATATGATTACCAGTTAGTCATTTAGTGGTTTCAAATAGAGCACAAAGTTCCTACACGTATCTACTACATAACATGCATTCACTTCAATAGTTCACGCTCATATAAACATTACACCTATAGCTACTCAAGAACAAGCATACGATATTGCACATAGCACTTTGATTGAAATATAACATGTTAGATCATTCTCAGATAACCTACCCGACATTTAGACACGCAAATTACTACTTATGTCGTTTCAGCTTTTACATTCAAAACTGGGCTGTTTTCGGGGATTTTAATAAAATAGTTAACTTCTTCCAAAAAATTTCAACTTTTTACAGGAGGTCTTATACGATCCAAATATTATTTTGTAAAAATCTCGGGATCCGATTCATCACCAATATTTTATAAAAAATCATTTTCCGGACTGCAATCAGATTCATCTTTTTCTGATTGCAGTCCACGGAATAATTTATTTAAAATTCATCGTAACTCCGATTTACAAATTTCCAGTGGGAGGATTACAAATACATCAGTGGTCATTTACAGTACAAATTTCATGACCTATTTCTACTCAGGTTTCAAGTTATGATGAAGAATATATCACATATTTTTAGCAGCAAAAATGCAGCTTCTGCTGCTGTTACAAAACGACCCTTTAAAAATAGTAAACGAAGTCCAAAAATTATGATTCCAGTGCCATTAGAATCGAATTTCATAATAAATAAATCTAGAGTTCAGAAAATACATTTTTCCTTTTATTAAGGTCTTGTTACAGCCAACTGAAGTTGGCTGTAATCACCAAACAGCCTCCTGTTTTCAGTTTTTAACATTCTAAAGCGTGCTCGATTGATTCCGTTAACATGTTTAGCGATAAACAAAGATACTTACAGCAGATTATAAGTCCTTCATATCAGCACATAATCATCATATACCAAACAACATCATTCTAACATCATTTCTTCAGGTATCATCTTGTTTAAGCTTATGTTCAAGTTTTGAGTGTAAGATCTTATGGTGTTCATATGTTTTCTTCATAATACATCTATTAACCACTTAAAAAATATGAAAAATAAAAGGATATAAGTTCTTACCACTAGCTCAAGGCTAGGGAAGTTCAAGTGAAGAAATGTGGTGGATAAAAGAAGATGAGAGTGGTCCTTCAACTTCCGAACACGCCGAGCTTCGTTGTATGCCTTCTAACACCTATGTATGCTTTTAGAATGCTTGAAAGTGATCAAGTGATGGTGGTGGTGGTGCTCTTGGGGTCGGCTGAGATCAAGAAGAGAGGGAGAGAGTTTGAAGTGTTGGTGGGTTTGTGAATGAGAGATGATGGTGGACTAGTGGACTAAATAAGCAATTCTCCAACACTTGTTTACACAATGGTTAAAATGTTTCCCAAGTACCTAGCATATATAATAAACAAATAAAAGAAATCAAAGTGGGGATCCCACTTTCTAGAACCGGTTGGGGGGGGGGGGTGTGCTTGGTTGGGTTTTAAATGTTTAGTTACTAATCTAGTTAGAAGATTAAGTATCTAGTTTGTGGTTCATGTGCATTAAGTAATATATAGTGTGTTAGGGTGTTCGGGGACCCTAACTAGCTTAGAAAAAATAAAAACAATGCTTCTAGCATTATTTTAGTGTTCCGGGTAATGTCCGGTTGTTTGGTTTGATACTGTTCCGTTAAAGTGCTTAATTAATCCGTAAAATGTCCTATGTATATATTTTTGTAACATTTTTTATTTTCAACACTCAGGAAAGCATACCGGACTATTTAGTAACTTTCTGTACACTACTAGTATGTTAACAAGCACATGTAAGTGTGACACAGAAATCAGAAAACAGTTAAGTGATTCAGCACAGTCGTCAAGCACTTTAATTATCATTAATAAATCGTACAGATACAAGGAATTTATGAGGGTTGTCACATTCTCCCCCTGTTAAGAGAATTTTGTCCCGAAATTTAGCACGTGGTTACTGAGGAAGCTAGTTAAGTTGCGTTGGTTTCCTGGTTTTCCTGGGGTGTCACATCATCCCCCCGTTGATTTGGAATTTCGTCCCGAAATTCTGCAGTAGCTTCAGCCTCAGTAGTGGTTGCACTTTTCTTAAACAGCTGGGGGTACTTGAGTTTCATTTGGTCTTCTCGTTCCCAGGTATACTCTGGGCCACGACGGGAATTCCAACGGACCCGGACAAGAGGTATTCTTGTATGCTTGAGAATCTTAACATCTCGATCAGTAATCTCTACTGGTTCCTCGACGAATCGCAGCTGGTCGTCGATAGTGAGTTCCTTGAGGGGAACTATGAGGGTCTCATCTGACAGACACTTCTTCAGATTCGACACATGGAAAACATTGTGAACCCCGCTGAGTTCTACCAGTAGATTCAGCTTGTATACCACCTTGCCAATTTTCTCAATGATTTCGAAGGGTCCAACATATCGCGGATTACGTTTGCCTCGTTTGCCAAAATAGACTACACCTTTCCAAGGTGAGACTTTGAGTAGCACTTGATCCCCAACCAGGAATTAGAGTGGTTTCCTTCGCTTATCCGCATAGCTTTTCTGACGGTCACGAGCTGCCGCCATTCGCTGTCGTATCTGAGTAATCCTTTCGTTTGTATCTACTACGAGTTCTGGGCCAGTGATTTGGCTGTCACCAACTTCTGCCCAACAGAGAGGTGATCGACACTTCCGTCCGTATAATGCCTCGAACGGAGCGGCCTGGATGCTGGTGTGGTAACTGTTGTTATACGAAAACTCCACTAACGGGAGGTGTTTTTCCCAGCCATTACCAAAGTCAATCACACATGCCCTAAGCATGTCTTCAAAGGTTTGGATGGTGCGTTTAGATTGCCCATCCGTCTGTGGATGATATGTTGTGCTCATGTCTAATCGAGAACCAAAGGACTTGTGCACAGCTTGCCACAATTCAGATGTAAAACGTGAGTCTAGATCAGAGATGATGGAGGTTGGCACTCCGTGCCTTGATACTACTTCCTTTAGGTAGATGTCTGCTAGAGTAGAAAACTTATCCGTTTCCTTGATAGCTAGAAAATGTGCAGACTTGGTCAGTCGATCCATGATCACCCAAATGGTATCATTTCCGCGTTGAGATCTAGGCAGGCCAGTGATGAAATCCATGTAAATTTGCTCCCATTTCCATTTAGGTATCTCTGGTTGTTGATGTAGGCCTGATGGTTTCTGATATTCAGTCTTGACTCTCGCACAAGTCAAACATTTGCTAACGTAGGTGGCTATGTGAGCTTTCATGCCAGGCCACCAATACGTAGTCTTGAGGTTGTGGTACATTTTATCCGAACCAGGATGTTTCCATAAAGTGGAACCCAGATGCGCCCGTTAATGTAGTAGGCGCCGTTTTCCTTTTGTTCTAGCCGTTGCCTCGACCCTCGTAGGGACTCAGCCCTGATGTTTTCTGCTTTCAATGCTTCAACCTAAGCATCTCGTATCTGGGCGGGAAGGCTAGAGTGAATGGTAAGCTGTAACGCACGTACACGCTTAGATATAGTATCCTTTCGACTGAGGGCGTCAGCCACAACATTGGCCTTGCCCGGATGGTATTTGATCGCGCATTCGTAATCATTCAAGAGCTCGACCCATCGGCGTTGTCGCATGTTTAACTCCTTTTGCTTAAAGATATGCTCGAGACTCCTGTGATCGGTGTAAATGGTGCACTTGGTACCGTACAGGTAATGTCTCCATATCTTAAGTGCGAAAATATCTGCTCCCAATTCCAAGTCGTGCGTAGTGTAGTTCCTTTCGTGAACTTTAAGTTGGCGCGATACGTAGGCAATGACCTTGTCACGTTGCATCAACACGCAACCAAGTCCTTGGATGGAAGCGTCGCAGTAAACCACAAAATCATCTGTGCCTTCAGGCAATGAGAGGATGGGCGCGCTACAAAGTCTATCTTTTAGGTGCTGAAATGTAGATTCTTGCGCATCACCCCAACAATAGGCGACACCCTTCTGAGTCAGTGAAGTGAGAGGTTGCGCAATCTTAGAGAAATCCTTGATAAACCTTCTGTAATATCCTGCCAAACCCAAGAATTGGCGGATTTCTGTTGGTGTACGGGGTGCAGGCCAGTTCTTGATCAAGTCAACCTTGGATGGATCAACATGAATCCCATCCTTATTTACCACATGGCCTAGAAAGTGGACTTCGCGAAGCCAGAAGTCACATTTCGAAAACTTGGCATACAACTGCTCTTTTCGAAGAAGTTCCAGAATAAGCCTCAGATGTTGCTCGTGTTCCTCCTGACTCTTAGAATAGATCAGGATATCGTCGATGAACACTATGACAAACTTATCCAGGTAAGGCTTGCACACTCGGTTCATGAGATCCATGAAGACCGCAGGTGCATTCGTTAATCCGAAAGGCATAACCAGAAACTCGTAATGGCCGTAACGAGTTCTGAATGCTGTTTTTGAGACGTCCTCCTCTTGGACTCTCAGCTGATGATAGCCTGACCTTAGGTCAATCTTGGAATAGAAACTCGACCCTTGCAACTGGTCGAACAAGTCGTCAATACGTGGGAGAGGATAACGATTCTTCACGGTCACCTTGTTGAGTTCGCGGTAGTCAATACACATTCTGAAGGTACCGTCTTTCTTTTTCACGAATAACACTGGAGCTCCCTAGGGCGAAGAGCTAGGACGTATGAAACCCTTTTCCAAGAGTTCTTGTAATTGCGTGGACAGTTCTTCAAGTTCTGACGGAGCTAGTCGATAAGGTGCACGAGCCATTGGTGCTGCTCCAGGAGCTAGCTCGATTTGAAACTTGACTTGTCGATGAGGCGGGAGACCGGGTAATTCCTCAGGAAATACCTCAGGAAAATCGCGTACAACAGGAATGTCTTCAATTCTCTCCTCTTCCATTGATGTGTCAGTAACGAGTGCTAGAACGGCAGTGTGGCCCTTTCGCAAACACTTCTGGGCCTTAAGGAAAGAGATAATGCCTACGACAGCACCACTCTTGTCGCCATGAATCACGAGGGGTTCTTTACCAGAACGAGGAATGCGGACGATTTTCTCCTTGCAAACAATCTCCGCTTGATGATGAGCTAGCTAATCCATCCCAATAACGACGTCGAAACTACCAAGTGTGATAGGAATAAGATCGAAAGAGAAAGTATGTCCAGCTAAGACGAGGTTACAACCTTTAACTACGTGTGTGGCTTCAAGACTTTTACCGTTTGCTAGTTCTACCATGTCTTTGGTGTTCAAAAGTGCTGGAGTGCGCTTAAGCATTTGACTAACTTTTAAGGACACATAACTAGTATCGGCACCCGAATCAAATAAAACAGTAACAAAGAAGTCGTCCAGAAGAAACTTACCCATCACAACGTTGGGATCGTTCCTTGCATCACCCTGACCCAGCACGAAGACACGTCCCCTAGCACCATTGCCGTTATTGTTACCCCCGTTGTTGTCTCCATTGTTGCCTCCATTGTTGTTCCCGTTTCCTTGGTTGTTGTTGTTCTGGTTCTGGTTCAGCTGAGGACAGTTCCTCTTAAAGTGTCCTTCAGCGCCACACTAAAAGTATCCTTTATTGCCCTGCTGTTGCTGCTGCTAGTGGTTCTGTGGAGCTTGTTGTTGTTGTTGGCGATTCTGATTTGCTGGCCGTGCGCTCCTACAATCCTTTGCTTCATGACCAAACTTGTTACACCTCAGACAACGACCCTTGTTGCACTGCCCGCTGTGATGCTTGTTGCACCGGTTGCACTTGGGGTGGTTCCCTCGGTATCCACCCTGTCCTTGACTACCGGAAGATTGCTGACCAGGACTCTGGTAATCATCAGTCTTTCGCTGCTGAGACTGGACTGAAGCAGAACCCTTACTGGAATTCCTATCCCATTTTCGCTTGTTATCATTGGGAGCGTCAGTAGTAGTAGCACTAATACGCTTGGGCAGTTTGTTTTGTTTAACTGCTTGATCGGTGAGACGATGGGCCAACTTAATGATTTGCTGAATGGTACCCAGGTTAGCTGAAGTCACGTGACTCTGAATCTCGGGTACAAGACCCTTGAGGTACAACTCAATACGTTTGATGGGAGGGTCCACCATAGTGGGACACAAGATGGCCAGTTCGTTTGACCTCTTCGTATACACCTCAATCTCAGACCCCGTCATCTTCAGATTGAAAAATTCCACCTCTAGCTTATGGATGTCGTCACGACTACAGTACTCTTCTTTGATCAGTTCTTTGAAACCGTTCCATGGGGTGGCATTAGCAACCACCAGCCCTAGCAGTTGAACCTGTGCTTTCCACCAGGTTAGCGCGGCACCTTCGAGGGTTCCAGTAGCATATTTCACCCTACGATCTTCAGGGCATTCACACATTTTGAAGACAGATTCGAGCTTCTCGAACCAGTGAAGGAGACCTACAACTCCTTCTGTGCCGCTGAAGGTACTGGGTCGGCAATCCATGAAGGTTTTGAACGTGCACACATGAGGCTGAGCATGTTGACCTCCTGCAGGGATAGCTGCGAGTGCCTCAGCAACTCGTTCGTTGATCAAAGCCGTCAATTGGGCTTGAGTTAGGTTGACACGTCCTCCGCGTCCGTTCATGATCTTCATAACGAAGCAACGTAAGTGAGAAAAAGTGTCGCGAAAGTGCGTAAGTGTGGGACGATAGTAGAGAGTAAGCACACAAGGTTCAAATCACGTTAATTAATGCACAGTGTGAACTATCTAACCGATAATACAACATAAATCATACCACCTATTGTGTCGAGTCTTGCACGTGGAGCGAAGCGTCGTTGTGGATCGTTGAGCACTGTACAGGTTATAGTCTGGTTTTATCAAAAAGCTTTTCCCCTTTTTAAAACCAAGTTCACTATAACCAATGACTCTGATACCAATCTGTCACACCCCCAAAATCCACCATGCGGGGTATCACCGCTTGGAGGCGTGACATGACCAGGATCGAGCCACCAATCATATTGAACAACGAAATTAAGTAAGTAAAACCAACCACAATACAATTGGTGACCATAAGACAGTAACCAGTTTTAAGTTAACAGCGGAACTGATGTGCGTTAAGGTGTCGTATTATTAGGTGTATATTTTAAGCCCTTTTTAACACTTATTTTAGTCAAGTTTTAAATTTATAAAACACGATATTTCACTAACACTAAACACACATATGGGCAAGTGCACCCATCGTTGAGTGTAGTATAGCGTTGGTAAGATACCGAGGTCGTCCAAGGACACAAGAGCTTTTAGTACCGGTTTATCCTCAACGTCTAATCAAAACAAAAGTTTAGAAAAATGTTTTAAGCTAAGAAAAATAAAAACTAACTAAAATGCTGAAAATAAAAATAAAATAAAAACAGATAGACAAGATGAATCACTTGGTTCCGACTCGTATCTAGTATAACCTTTGATTATTTCCGCACTTTTGCACATAATTAAGAGATTATCTTAGTTATTGTAGTAGGCCCCTCTTTTGAAGGTGACGTTACCCTCACCCCAGTAGTTTGAGTCAGCAAGGATACAATCCTAAAGGGGTGGATTATTGGAAAATAATGAATTAAGTTATTAATGCAGTATTGTGGTAGGCCCTGCTTTTGGCGGCGACGTTACCCTCGGCTAAGTAGTCTGAGTCAGCAGGGATACAGTCCTAAATAGCCGGGTTATAGTATTAATAGTAGTTAACTTATGAGGGGATCAAAGAGTTTGGACCCCCGCCATCCAATACCGTGAAGTATTGAAGGAGGTCCTACTAAATTTGACCCAGGTCCATTGAAGGACCTCTAAACGCTGAACAATGGCAAGACCTTTACCAAACCGTTCCCTTAACCCCCGACCAGGTAGCCAACATACCTCCATATAGACCGTGGAGATATGAATGGTGAAAATCCTTTGTTTTATATAGACAGTAAAATAATGCCAAGACACCACGGACAAACGATAAGGAAAGATCACCTTCAACATAAGTAACTAGTTATTAAAGTCATTAATACAAAACCAAATAAAAAGTGCAAAAGATTAGAAATAAAAAGTATTATACTAGACACTTTGTCTTCACCAAGTGATGTAAGAGACTTAGGCAAACATGGCCTTGATTGTCAAGAACTCTTACGATCAATCTTGGATCCCGAGACGACTCACACACTCTACGATGGACAATGGATGATGGTGGTGGATGATGGTGTTGTGATGGTGGTGGGTGGTGGATGAAGTGTGAGAGAGGTGGTGTGCCAAGGGATGAGTTGAAATGAATCCAAGCACTCCTATTTATAGGCTGAACAGAGAGCTGGGCACGGCCCCGTGTCCGCTGGGCACGGCCCCGTGCCTGTCTGACACTCTCTCTCCTCATTAATTGTAATTCGCAATTACAATTAATGCGCCTGCTGTACTTTCGACACGCCCCCGTGTCCGCTGGGCACGGCCCGTGGTGGGCAATAGAAGCTTCTATAGGTTTGTCTTTTCTGCTGCTTCTTGGGCACGGCCCCGTGCTGGCTGAGCACGGGGCGTGTTCAGCCTTCTGTCTTCTCTATTTTGCTTGGGAAGATGCCGTTGAGGGGTCGGGCAGTCCACTAGTGTTCCTTTCTTTGTATTTATGTTGGAATTAGCTGTCTTTTTGCTTCTTTTGTGTTCTTGAGCTCATTTAATCCTGAAAATACAAAAGGAAGACAAAAACACTCTTTTTCCAATATTAGTACTTAAAAAGGGTTAGTTTTATGCCTTACTAGATGTAATTTATATGTTGCATTTTACACACATCAAATACCCCCACACTTGAACTTTTGCTTGTCCTCAAGCAAAACTCTTTAATATGTGGCTTACACTCCCAAATGGAATAGGTAGAAGAGAAGGTTTTGGGCTTGTCGTAGAGTGTCGGGATATCCAAGATCTTTTTGGGTTTTATTTTTATTTATTTACACTCCTATTCGCAATGATTTATTTTGAACTTTTCATTGGAGAAATTACTTATTTGGGCATAACATGCCTTTTTTTAAAATTCCATTTATATACAAGTTCACATACCTCACGGGAGAAATCACTCACACTCGGCCGAAGGTGTATTTTTTAGTGAATCACTCGAGAGCGGCATGAAACTTATTCCTACCATAAGCTTGCCAAGCAATCAATCCTCCTCCTTTTTAACCTTTATACCTTTGTAAATATCAAGAGGACTTTGTGGGTTAAGGGTTAGGCTTGGGTTAAAGGTAGGTGGTTGGGATAGTGGTTAGTGGTTAGTAGAAAAAGGGCGAAAAACGTAACAAGTGTCGGTTTTCGTAGGACTTTCTATTTTTTTTTTCAACTTTTTATTTTGATGAAGCTTTTATTCAAACAAAGTTATTTTTTTTTGATGAACTTGTTTGTTTATTTGCTTCATCATCAACACATTTTTTTTTTTTTTTTTTACGAAAAACCGAACTTGTTACTAAAACAAGGGGTTAAAAATGAAAAAAGGTTTTGGTGGGTAAAAGGGTTTTTGGTTTGGGTGATGAAATGAAAAGGTTTAGGCTCAAAGGGGCTAACTAGGGGGATTTTTGGGTATGTGGTAAAAGAAAAAGAAAAATAATGGTGTAGAAATAAAAAGGGGTAGTCCTAATGCCTCCATCACTTACTTGGGTTTAAGTTGATAAGGACCGGGAATGTATCATCATGGCAAGTTCTAGAGTTGTAAGAACCAAGCGGCTATTCACACAAGAAACGAAAAATGAGCATTTAGTCTAATGATATGTAATTGTATGCTCAATAAAGGCTCAAAACTCACTTTTGTGGGAATGGGTTTTTATGTGATAAAGTATATATAATCAAATTTTAACTAAGTTTGTCATGCCTTTTCATAATTTTCTTATGTTGGTTCTTTTTATCACTACACTATCGGTTGTAAATTTGTAAAAATATAACCTTTTTGAGAACTTGAATTTCCCGAATTAAACCTAGACAAGTAAGAAAAAATGAAATTTTTGAAAAAAATTGGGGTGATTAGCGGTTCCAATAGAGTTTTGTGTAAGGCTTGTGTTTAGGACTTGCAAAAAATTCAAGGTTTTAGCATCCCCCCCACACTTAAATTACACATTGTCCTCAATGTGTCCCAAAAATAAATTTTTAGGTTGATTAGATGTGTAAAATAGTGTAAAGAGCAAAAATTTTGTGTTACTGGCAGCCTGGACACGACCCCGTGTTCAGGTGCCAGTAATGAGAACTTACAGAAGGTGGACACGGGGGCGTGTTGGATGGGCACGGCCCCGTGTCTGACAAAAATCTGCAGGACAGTAACCAAACAGCAGGTCTGGGAGGTGAGCACGGGGGCGTGTTGGCTGGACACGTCCCCGTGTGGACAGTCTGAAAGCCAAAAAAACAGGTTTCTTCCCCCGGTTTTTTCCATCCTAGTCCTATAAGTGCTGAGGCTTAGCATTCCAAGCCTCGGTTTGTACCTGTTTCATCACTTAATACCACACCAAGCAATACAAACATCCTAAATTACCATAGTTAATTGTTCCAAACATAAAGTAAAAGAAAAAGAAAAATAAAATGCAGGAAATAGTTAGGAAAAGTAAATTGTCTAACACTTGGCAGGCAGGCCATCAATTGTTCAAGATTTGCAAAGGGTTAACCTGGGGAGTCATCAATCAACCGCTTCCTCCTATGCTCCTCCCGCCTACTCCATAGCATCATCATCATCGTCATCATCCCCTCCATGGCGTGCAATGTGGTCTCGTATGTATCCGACATCGTCTTGTATCTCTGATAGGTTTCTCTCAATAGCTCCGACCCGGTGGTAGGTGTTGCTCGCCATGTTATAGGTGTTCCGAGTACACATGAGGTTTTCCTGCAACAAATCATGCAACATTTGAAAATTAGGAAAACCGCCTCCCGAAGAGGATGATTGGCCCGGATCACCGTGGGGTTGGTACTGGTACTGATGATGTTGCGGAGCTGGGAGGACAAGCGCTTCCTGCGGGTTCCATGCATGACCTTGCATCCTTTGAAAGGTTACCGTCCCATCTTCTGCCTCATAAATTAGGTTCATTGAGCGGCATATGTGAATATCCACCGTTCCCGACCATGGGCTCCTCTCAAATGACCTCGGAATGTGGGCGAAGTGCTTGAAGAGACAGTACACCCATCCCCCAAAGAAAATAGGAGTTGGTGCACTAGCAAGGCGGTTGTGATGCATATATTTCGGAGCATGAGGAACGGAACATCGAGCGGCCTGCGGTTGTGAATGCAATGGAGGACAAGCAAATCTCTTAACCCAACGACGCCACCACTGTCATGTCTTTGGCTAAGAGAGTAGCCGAGGAGCCTATGAATGTAACTGTATAGCGGATCCCTCAGCTTGGTACTCTTAGTGCTGCTCGGATTGTAGAACCCCTCCCCAATCTGAGCCCACATGGCTTGGCGCTCGTTGTCTTCAATCTCTCTCAACCCCCCTGTATTTTCTTCGTTTCCCGCATCCTCTTCCGCATACAACCCGATAATCGACCCGAATTGTGCCATGGAGATCGAATACCTCATCCCGCCACACCGGAATGACACCCCGTCATTATCGAACGGGTCGCACCTTGAAGTGAATGCAAAGGTGCTGTAGAATTCCAAGGTGCATTCATGGACGGAACAGAGTCGGGTTGTTAGTGCGACTCTGAGTGGTCCCGTGACAATGTTGTTGAAACGGTCAATTTGATTTACCATGGTTAGCAGTTCTGTGCACGCCTGCCTTGGGTGTTCCTCCGGCCTTGTTTGAAGAAGCTCGTATCGAGCTCTTGCATCTAACTCATTGGCGTTGAATCTTGTAAACTTCCTGGCCATCTGCAAGCATACACCAAAAGTTAGCACGAAACAGAAATGTTTTCGGACAAAACTGCAAACAGCGGGCTGGACACGACCCCGTGTCCAGCGAACACGGCCCCGTGTCCAGAGGTCTGTTACTCAAAAACTTCATTTTTCGACCCGGTTTCGAAAACTTGAAATTTTTTGGTCCAATAGGTGCGGTTTCCCCCTAAAATGAAACCCTAAGTGCCGTTTTTCCCAAAATATCCCGTTTACCCTATCAATTTTATCTTTTTCGGTTCAAGAACAAGGGTTTGGGGTTTTTGCGAGAAATCGGTTGAATCTATGAACAATACAAGTGTATTTACTTTCCTTAACACTAATCTAACTAAATGCAAACAGATTTAGGCAAAAATTTGAGGTTCGATCCGGATGAACTTCAAGAACCCTAGATTTTCCCCCAAATTTATGGTGTTTTAACTACATGCAAGAAACTAATCTAACTACTAAGAGTGATAGAATCATACCTTGACGTTGTTAGATCGATAGGAGACGTCGAAATTTAGCGAAAAATCGCCTGGAACCAGAGCTTTTGTGGGGAAACGGGGGCGTGTGGAATGAAGAAACTGTTTTGAAAAAGGGGTTTTATCCCGTCTGCAGCGCGAACACGGCCCCGTGTCCAGCAGACACGGCCTCGTGCCGAGCAGTTTTTTTTTTTTAGTGCGTGTGTGCCCCTTTTTCCCATAAGCTATGGTTAGAAAACTTACCGCTTTATTTTGTCGTCTCAATCGTTCGTAACTTACCAGGCATGATGTTTTTTATTCTTCCACTGGTTGAAGCGAGATTTCTTCCTCCTCATCCTCAATGAATCCTTGATAGAGTTTCAGCCGTTGGCCATTGACTTTAAATGGTGGCCCATTCCGAGATTTAATTTCTACTGCACCGTGTGGAAAAATATGGGTGATGGAAAAAGGTCCTGACCACCTAGACTTTAATTTACCAGGAAACAATCGAAGTCGTGAATTAAACAAAAGAACTAAATCTCCTACCCGAAATTCATTAGGTTTAATATGTTTGTCATGCAAATTTTTCATTCTTTCCGTATAAATCTCGGAGTTTGAGTATGCATAATTCCTAAGCTCGTCTAATTTATTTACTTGACAAAATCGATTTTTACCAGCAAATTCTAAATCTAAGTTTACATTTTTGATTGCCCAGTAGGCTTTGTGTGCAATTTCTACTAGCAAATGACAACTTTTACCATAAACTAGCTTATATGGGGTTGTACCTATTGTTGTTTTATAAGCAGTTCGAAAAGCCCATAAAGCATCGTCTAATTTATCAGCCCATTCCTTTTTATTTAACCCTACGGTTTTTTCGAGTATTCGTTTTAAACCTCTATTAGTCACTTCGGCTTGCCCGTTTGTTTGAGGATGATACGCTGTTGAAACCCGGTGATAGACCCCATATCTTGTTAAAAAATTTTCAAGTTGATGGTTGCAAAAATGGGTACCTCTATCACTTATTAAAGCTTTAGGCGTGCCAAAACGAGAGAATAATTTTTTTAGAAATTTTACCACGACTCTTCCATCATTTGTTGGAAGTGCCTCGGCCTCGGCCCATTTAGACAAGTAATCTACTGCCACAAGTATATATTTGTTTCCTTTCGATGGTGGGAAAGGTCCCATAAAGTCGAGTCCCTACACATAAAAAATTTCACAAACAAGAATGCCATTTTGTGGCATTTCGTTTTTGGAAGAAATATTACCTGTTCTTTGGCAAGCATCACATGTTTTTACAAGACTTTGGGCGTCTTTGTAAATGGTTGGCCAATAAAATCCTGAATCAAATACCTTTCGTGCGGTACTAGCAGCACCATGATGTCCTCCGTATGGACCTTCATGACAATGGCGGAGAATTCTTCGTGCTTCACTACCATGTACGCATCGTCTGACGAGTTGATCGGCACACATTTTGAAAAGATATGGATCTTCCCAAAAGTAGTGTTTCACATTGGCAAAGAATTTTTTTCTTTGATGATGTGGCCATCCTTTTGCGACTATACCGCTAGCTAGGTAGTTAGCATAGTCGGCGTACCATGGTTCTTCCTTGTATTCCACCATTTCCAGGGACTCAGTTGGAAATTTTTCGTTGATTTGCTCGTCCCTGGTTGCCTCCAAAGCAGGGTCTTCTAAGCGCGAAAGATGATCTGCAGCGGTATTTTCTGCTCCCCTTTTGTCCTTGATTTCAATGTCAAATTCTTGGAGGAGTAGAATCCACCTAATCAAACGTGGCTTTGCGTCTTGCTTCTTGAAGATATATCGAATGGCTGCATGGTCTGTATAGACTATAGTTTTAGAAAGAACAAGATAAGAACGAAATTTATCAAAGGCAAATACCACAGCTAGTAATTCTTTTTCAGTTGTTGTGTAATTTTCTTGTGCATCATTAAGTGTTTTACTAGCATAATATATTGGGTGGAAATGCTTTTCTTTTCTTTGTCCCAAGACAGCTCCAACTGCAAAGTCACTAGCATCACACATGATTTCGAAAGGAAATTTCCAATCAGGCGCTATCATGATAGGTGCATTGACTAGCATTTCCTTTAGGGTTAGAAATGCTTTATTGCAATCCTTGTCAAAGATGAAAGGAGCATCTTTTTCAAGTAGTTTCGTTAGAGGCCTTGAGATTTTTGAAAAGTCCTTGATAAACCGCCTATAAAATCCGGCATGCCCTAAGAAACTTCTGATAGCCCGTACGGAGGATGGAGGTGGTAATCTAGAAATGGTATCTATTTTGGCTCGATCCACCTCCATTCCTTCGCTTGAGATTTTGTGACCGAGTACTATTCCCTCCGTTACCATGAAATGGCATTTTTCCCAATTAAGGGCGAGGTTAGTTTCCTCACATCGGGATAGCATTCGTTCAAGGTTATCGAGGCATTGGTCATATGAATCCCCAAAGATAGAAAAGTCGTCCATAAAGACTTCCATTGTCTTTTCTATCATGTCATGGAAAATGGCTACCATGCAACGTTGGAATGTTGCTGGGGCATTGCATAGACCAAACGACATGCGTCGATAAGCAAAAGTTCCATAGGGACATGTGAAAGTTGTCTTTTCTTGGTCTTCGGGTGCTATCGGGATTTGAAAGTAACCTGAAAAACCATCCAAGAAACAGTAAAATTTATGAGCGGATAATCTTTCTAACATTTGATCAACGACGGGTAAAGGAAAGTGATCCTTTCTTGTTGCTTCATTTAATCGTCTATAATCTATACATACCCTCCATCCTGTGACGGTTCTCGTTGGTATTAGTTCATTCTTTTCATTAGTTATTACCGTCATACCTCCTTTCTTTGGAACTACTTGGACGGGACTTACCCAAGGACTATCTGAGATAGGATAGATAAGTCCGGCGTCAAGTAGCTTGATGACTTCGTTTTTAACCACTTCTTGAACATTTGGATTTACTCAACGTTGTGGTTGTATGACCGATCTGTAGTCATCATTCATCAAAATTTTGTGTGTGCACATAGAAGGACTAATTCCTTTTATGTCTACAAGTTTCCAAGCTATTGCATTTTTGTGTTTTTTCAAAAGATTAATTAATTTTTCTTTTTCTAAGTTACCTAATTTAGACGAAATAATTACAGGTAACTTCCCATCTTTGTCTAGAAAAGCATATTCCAAACCTTTTGGAAGTTCTTTGAGCTCAAGTGGTGGGTCTTTAGGAGACTCCTTATTTGGTTGCTCATTTCGATCAAGAACCTTAAAAGTTTGTTCTATGGCGACCTCTTCTTCAACAAAGTGGTCAATCTCTTCACTTGTATCGGGTGGTTCATCTTCATCTTCAATTAGGGGGTCATTATTGCCGAATGGATATTTCATTGATCGTTCGAGATCGACACTTCTTTTAAATGCCCCTAATTGAAGAGGTAGATTATTGAACTTCCGGTTTTTCAAAGCTTCGTGAGTTTTTACAAATGGTCGTCCCAACACTAGAGGGGCGTCATCGAGGATGACGAAGTCGGTTGGGATTACCATTTGATTTGTTTGAACCAAGACATCTTCAACTATACCGATTGATTTTATTACTTTCCGATTGGATAGAAAAATGGGTATTTGAAGTGGAGAAAAATCACTAATACTTAATTTTTCGAAAATGTAGTTAGGCATTATGTTAACACAAAGATCTTTATCGATTGTGACATTACTAATAAACGAATTTTGAAAGAAACATGGAACAGGTGTAATGTTAATTTCAAATGGGTCTTCTTTTATTAGTGAGGTTTGATCATTAGTTAACTTAACACTTACCGTTTCGTCAATTTTAGTGTTAGTGTTTAACTCTTTTAAAAACTTAGCATGAGTGGGTACTAAACAATGATTTTCGAAAGAAGGTGTCAAGAGATTAATTTGTTCAAAATTATACTCTTCTTGGATTTTAACGTTGTCGGACTCACCTTTTTCGTTGTTTAACTCATGTGTCGGTTTTTCACTTATTTGTTCTTCCATTTTTACATTTTCAGTTATCTCTTCTTTTTTTAATTCTTCTCTTGCGCGAGACTCCTCTTCCCTTGCGTGAGCTTCTTTTATACATCGATCGATAACTCTAATGTGTTCTAATATCCTATCGGTCACTTCGGTTATAGAAAAAGAATCATTATTTTCTAAGCTTGAATCCGGTTGTTCGACCATTTGTTCCTCATAATACCCATATGAAGTTGATGGTTCACACCATTGTCCTTCATTGTAAGCATATGATGGATAAGGTTCATAATTTTGTTCTTCATAATACTCATATGAGGTGGGTCGTTCACGCCATGGTTCCTCATAGTAAGCATACGAAGATGGTGGCTCATATCTTGGTTCCTTAAAGTATGAGTAAGAAGGCTCATACCTTGGTTCATCAAAATATGAGTATGAGGGAGGAGGTTCATACCTTTGGTCTTCATAGGATGTGTATGAAGTTGACGGCTCGTACCTGGGCTCCTCATAGTAGGTGTATGAATTGGATGGTTGATATGAGTGGTTATTTTGAATCGAACGTGCATTACGACAATTAGTGCAATAATTACCCCTATAATCATCCTCCTCATAGGTGTAGTTGTAACCTCCTGAGTATTGATCCATAAGAATCACTCAGCAGACCACAACTAAGTCTCGAGATCAGAAAACAAAAATAAAAACGGAAACAGAAGCTGGACACGGCCCCGTGGTCAATGAGCACGGCCCCGTGTTCAGAATCTGTATCTGGGCGTTTTAATTAAATTTACTGATTTCGTTGAGCACGGGGCGTGTTCAGTGAGCACGGCCCGTGTTCAAGTTACTGTTACTAGGTGTTTTTATGAAGATGTGCAGCACGACCCCGTGTTCAGTGAACACGACCCCGTGTACAGGCTACTGTAAATGCAAATCTAAACTAAAATGCAGAAAAATGTGCGCGCTTTTAAAAAGGTTTTGAAAAACTGATTAGGCCCTCGATTTTAAGCTTTCTTAAAATCCTTGTGTCCCCGGCAGCGGCGCCAAAAACTTGATGTGCGTTAAGGTGTCGTATTATTAGGTGTATATTTTAAGCCCTATTTAACACTTATTTTAGTCAAGTTTTAAATTTATAAAACACGATATTTCACTAACACTAAACACACATATGGGCAAGTGCACCCATCGTTGAGTGTAGTATAGCGTTGGTAAGATACCGAGGTCATCCAAGGACACAAGAGCTTTTAGTACCGGTTTATCCTCAACGTCTAATCAAAACAAAAGTTTAGAAAAATGTTTTAAGCTAAGAAAAATAAAAACTAACTAAAATGCTGAAAATAAAAATAAAATAAAAACAGATAGACAAGATGAATCACTTGGTTCCGACTCGTATCTAGTATAACCTTTGATTATTTCCGCACTTTTGCACATAATTAAGAGATTATCTTAGTTATTGTAGTAGGCCCCTCTTTTGAAGGTGACGTTACCCTCACCCCAGTAGTTTGAGTCAGCAAGGATACAATCCTAAAGGGGCGGATTATTGGAAGATAATGAATTAAGTTATTAATGCAGTATTGTGGTAGGCCCTGCTTTTGGCGGCGACGTTACCCTCGGCTAAGTAGTCTGAGTCAGCAGGGATACAGTCCTAAATAGCCGGGTTATAGTATTAATAGTAGTTAACTTATGAGGGGATCAAAGAGTTTGGACCCCCGCCATCCAATACCGTGAAGTATTGAAGGAGGTCCTACTAAATTTGACCCTGGTCCATTGCAGGACCTCTAAACGCTGAACAATGGCAAGACCTTTACCAAACCGTTCCCTTAACCCCCGACCAGGTAGCCAACATACCTCCATATAGACCGTGGAGATATGAATGGTGAAAATCCTTTATTTTATATAGACAGTAAAATAATGCCAAGACACCACGGACAAACGATAAGGAAAGATCACCTTCAACATAAGTAACTAGTTATTAAAGTCATTAATACAAAACCAAATAAAAAGTGCAAAAGATTAGAAATAAAAAGTATTATACTAGACACTTTGTCTTCACCAAGTGAGGTAAGAGACTTAGGCAAACATGGCCTTGATTGTCAAGAACTCTTACGATCAATCTTGGATCCCGAGACGACTCACACACTCTACGATGGACAATGGATGATGGTGGTGGATGATGGTGTTGTGATGGTGGTGGGTGGTGGATGAAGTGTGAGAGAGGTGGTGTGCCAAGGGATGAGTTGAAATGAATCCAAGCACTCCTATTTATAGGCTGAACAGAGAGCTGGGCACGGCCCCGTGTCCGCTGGGCACGGCCCCGTGCCTGTCTGACACTCTCTCTCCTCATTAATTGTAATTCGCAATTACAATTAATGCGCCTGCTGTACTTTCGACACGCCCCCGTGTCCGCTGGGCACGGCCCGTGGTGGGCAATAGAAGCTTCTATAGGTTTGTCTTTTCTGCTGCTTCTTGGGCACGGCCCCGTGCTGGCTGAGCACGGGGCGTGTTCAGCCTTCTGTCTTCTCTATTTTGCTTGGGAAGATGCCGTTGAGGGGTCGGGCAGTCCACTAGTGTTCCTTTCTTTGTATTTATGTTGGAATTAGCTGCCTTTTTGCTTCTTTTGTGTTCTTGAGCTCATTTAATCCTGAAAATACAAAAGGAAGACAAAAACACTCTTTTTCCAATATTAGTACTTAAAAAGGGTTAGTTTTATGCCTTATTTGATGTAATTTATATGTTGCATTTTACACACATCAAATACCCCCACACTTGAACTTTTGCTTGTCCTCAAGCAAAACTCTTTAATATGTGGCTTACACTCCCAAATGGAATAGGTAGAAGAGAAGGTTTTGGGCTTGTCGTAGAGTGTCGGGATATCCAAGATCTTTTTGGGTTTTATTTTTATTTATTTACACTCCTATTCGCAATGATTTATTTAGAACTTTTCATAGGAGAAATTACTTATTTGGGCATAACATGCCTTTTTTTAAAATTCCATTTATATACAAGTTCACATACCTCACGGGAGAAATCACTCACACTCGGCCGAAGGTGTATTTTTTAGTGAATCACTCGAGAGCGGCATGGAACTTATTCCTACCATAAGCTTGCCAAGCAATCAATCCTCCTCCTTTTTAACTTTTATACCTTTGTAAATATCAAGAGGACTTTGTGGGTTAAGGGTTAGGCTTGGGTTAAAGGTAGGTGGTTTTGATAGTGGTTAGTAGAAAAAGGACGAAAAACGTAACAAGTGCCATTAGAACCATATTTCATAATACATAAATCTAGACTTCAGAAAATACATTTTTCGTTTTATTAAGGTCCTATTACAGCCAACTGAAGTTGGCTGTAATCACCAAACAGCCTCCTGTTTTCAGTTTTTAACATTCTAAAGCGTGCTCGATTGATTCCGTTAACAAGTTTAGCGATAAACAACGATACTTACAGCAGATTATAAGTCCTTCATATCAGTACATAATCATCATATACCAAACAACATCATTCTAACATCATTTCTTCATGTATCATCTTGTTTAAGCTTATGTTCAAGTTTTGAGTGTAAGATCTTATGGTGTTCATATGTTTTCTTCATAATACATCTATTAACCACTTAAACAATATGAAAAATGAAAGGATCTAAGTTTTTACCACTAGCTCAAGGCTAGGGAAGTTCAAGTGAAGAAATGTGGTGGATAAAAGAAGATGAGAGTGGTCCTTCAACTTCCGAACACGCCGAGCTTCGTTGTATGCCTTCTAACACCTATGTATGCTTTTAGAATGCTTGAAAGTGGTCAAGTGATGGTGGTGGTGGTGCTCTTGGGGTCGGCCGAGATCAAGAAGAGAGGGAGAGAGTTTGAAGTGTTGGTGGGTTTGTGAATGAGAGATGATGGTGGACTAGTGGACTAAATAAGCAATTCTCCAACACTTGTTTACACAATGGTTAAAATGTTTCCCAAGTACCTAGCATATATAATAAACAAATAAAAGAAATCAAAGTGGGGATCCCACTTTCTAGAACCAGTTGGGGGGGGGGGGGTGTGCTTGGTTGGGTTTTAAATGTTTAGTTACTAATCTAGTTAGAAGATTAAGTATCTAGTTTGTGGTTCATGTGCATTAAGTAATATATAGTGTGTTAGGGTGTTCGGGGACCCTTACTAGGTTAGAAAAAATAAAAACAATGCTTCTAGCATTATTTTAGTGTTCCGGGTAATGTCCGGTTGTTTGGTTTGATACTGTTCCGTTAAAGTGCTTAATTAATCCGTAAAGTGTCCTATGTATATATTTTTGTAACATTTTTAATTTTCAACACTCAGGAAAGCATACCGGACTATTTAGTAACTTTCTGTACACTACTAGTATGTTAACAAGCACATGTAAGTGTGACACAGAAATCAGAAAGCAGTTAAGTGATTCAGCACAGTCGTCAAGCACTTTAATTATCATTAATAAATCGTACGGATACAAGGAATTTATGAGGGTTGTCACACCACTACTCTCCCACTTTGCCACCACTCCACCACCACTACAACACCAACACCCTCCACCATCATCCATCATCCATCTTTAGAGTGTGTAGTAGTCTCGGGATCCAAGATTGATAGTAACAGTTCTTGCCAATCAAAGGCCATGTTTGGTTAAGCCTCTTACATCACTTGGTGAAGACAAGTCTTTTATGTATTACTTTTGATTTTTAATCTTTCGGCACTTTTTATTCGGTTTTGTATTAATGACTTTAATACCTAGTTTCTTATGTTGAAGGTGAATTTTCTTTATCATTTGTCTGTGGTGTCTTGGCGTTACTTTACTGTCTATATAAAGTGAAAGATTTATACCATTCATGTCTCTACGGTCTATATAGAGGCATGTTGGCTACCTGGTCGGGGGTTAAGGGAATGGTTTAGTAAGGTTCTTGCCTTGTTCAGTGTATAGATCCTGCAAGGACCTGGTTCAAGCTTACTAGGACCTCCTTCAATACCCACTGGTATTGGATGGTGAGGGTGCGAATGGCTTTAACCCCTCATATGTAAACTACTATTAATATATTAAACCGGCTACTTGGGATTGTATCCCTGCTGACTCAAACCACTTAGCCGAGGGTAACGTCATCTTCAAAACAGGGGCCTACCATTTTTCGCATTAATAACTTAATTAATTATCTTTCAATATTCTGACCCTTTGAAATTGTATCCTTGTTGACCCGAACCACTGAGTTGAGGGTAACGTCACATTCAAAAGAGGGGCCTACTACTATAACTAAGATAATATCTTAAAAAGTCCGAAAGTGCAAAAATCATCAAAGGATACATTAAATGCGAGTCGGATCCAAGTGATTCATCTTGTCTATCTATTTTTATTTTATTTTTATTTCTGCATTTTTAGTTTTTATTTTCATGTTTAAAACATTTTCTCAAAAAAAAATTAGATTGATTAGACGTTGAGGATAAACTGGTACTAAAAGCTCTTGTGTTCTTGAACGACCTCGATATCTTACCAACGCTATACTACACTCACGATGGGTGCACTTGCCCAAGTGTGTGTTTAGTGTTAGTAGAATATCCTGTTTTATAAATTTAAAACTTGACTAATGCGAAAAATGGGCTTAAAATATCAATAAAATCATATCACGCTTCGCACACACCAAATAGGAAAAGAGAGAAATTATTTTATTCTATTTCGAATAATGGGTCGGTTCAAAACTCATAGGTCAAATGTGATTCAAATCCGAATTCAGAATTTGGTTCTGGTTTCAAACAATCAAGTAAAATATAAACTGAATTAAATTCGAATAACAGATTTGAATTCAGGTTTCAATCAATCAAGTAAAATATAAACTAAATAAATTTACAACATGAAATAAGATAAGATTGTAACAAGTTGATTGAGAAAAAAAAAAGTTATAATAAGTTGCTTAACAAAAAAACCACTATAATGGATGATGATCTATATACCGAAATCTGAATTTGGCTTTGAGTTGAATTCAAACTATGAATTTTGAACCGACCTCATTATTCAAAATCACGTTATATAATTTTTGTTTTTATCGTTATTGAAATAGTCAAAACTATATAACTTTGTTTTTATTGTTATTAAAAAGACACAATACATACACATATAATTAACTTTTTTTACGGTTGTCGAGTGTTGTTATATCTGAAAGATATAACATAGATGATAAGATATTAATCTCTTTGCTATATCCTACCATAGTCACGCCTTTAGATAAGGCAATTCTTTTAATTAGAAAACAACCAAATCATTGATTGTCTTATGAAATGAAGTTATCCAGTGAGAAATTAATAAAATAAGGAGTTAATAGCAGTTTTGATTCATGTGATTTATAGCCAAATGCAATATTTTACAAAATTCAAATGTCTTGCAATTTACATACCTATGTTTCTATTTTATAGCAATTTCATTCCACCAGATTAACTCCATCCATCTTCTAGTTAAATCCTAGTCACATAAGATCATGTAATGAGCAAATACGTAATTAACCATCAAAATTGAAATAAACCTTTTATTTTACTAATTTACTTTTGCATCTGCTACAAATTTTTAACCAATTCAAAAACAAATATTAAATTATATAACAATTTACTAATTTACATTTGCATCTGCTACAAATTTTTAACCAATTCAAAAACAAATATTAAATTATATAACAAAACTTATCCAAAATAGTGTATGAACTGAATTTATATTAATTTTTATGTATACAATTATTTTTTAAAATTTGAATTCAAACATCAAAAGTGTGTACCCATTTAAATTCTATTAAATATTGATGTATATGATTCGTTTTCTTTTTAATTTAAATTTTCCCCCAATTGCATCAACAAGGCGTTCATGGAGTGAACGCCGTTCATGGAGTGAACGTCTGTTAAGTTTTTCCTTAAAAAATCTTGAGAACACATACCTTTTTTTACCGTGAACGCCGTTCATGGAGTGAACGTCTGTTAAGTTTTTCCTTAAAAAATCTTGAGAACACATACCTTTTTTTACGTCATTCCTAATCCTTACTTTTGTTTAGTTAAATGAAACTCTGCCTTACCAATAGGATAGTAGTACATTGGTAAAAACAAAGTATTTAAAACACATAGGTTGGGTTTAAGTCATTGAAAAAAAACAAAGTATTTAAAACACATAGATTGGGTTCAAGTCCCACAAACGAAAGAGAATTAAAAAAATTAGCTGTTTAAAAAAAATGAAACTCTGCACCCGCCCGTAGGCATGACAGCAAATTACCAGTAAACCTGGGTCTTCTATTACTGCTCACCAGTGCCTCACTCACTTTTTACAATAAATGAGAATTGAACTTGAGTCTTCAAACAATAACCCAAATCCTTCTACCACTTGAGCTAAAGGTCCTTGGAAAATGAAACTTTGCCTTGAACTTTTTAAAACAAAGCAAGCCTCCCTCCAAGTCACCTTGATTCAACCAAATTCTCTCCCTCTCGGTGTCGATGTGTGACATCTGTGCTTGTGTAATCATTGTATAACTCCGAACAATTCAATTATCAATAAAACAATGTGTTTTGATCCCAATATTTGTTTATTTATGTATGACATTTTTCACGTTATGATTTTTGTTCGATTTCAAACTCTTAAACGTTTTCTAGAAAGTTATACGCAAACTGATGCGTAAACATAATCAGTTTAACGCAACAAACACTCCATAATAGTGAAATAAGCTTAACATACCTTAAATAACCTTTACATAACTTAGAAATAAGTTTTGAAGGGTTTGGTATGGCAAAAACAAGTTTATTCAATCACAGAGACTATTTGCGACAAACTGCAAAAGTCTGCCAATTCATATAGCAACATACACTCCGGAACAAGATCATAAGCTAAACATACCTAAAATACCCTTAACATAACTTAGAAATAAGTTTTGAGGGGTTCGGTGTGTGAAAATACGCTTATTTGATCATAGGGACTAAAAGCGTCAAAACTACGAAAGTATGCAAATTCGTGCATAATCTACGTTCTGACCATATCTGCACACTCAAAAAAAAAATTAATCATTAAAATATTGTATTTTAGTGGTAGGAATGCAAAAAATACCTTTCCTTTCGCAATTGGGGTCGTTTTCGCGTTCGTTACGATTCCGTCGTAATTAACCGAAAACGCAACCGTACAGCCAAACGAACCGACATCCATGACATTTTTTAGCATAAATCAAGTTAAATATACTTTAACTTCATCGTGGATCTTGAAAATGGGCTTAACGGGTGTTGGATGTGCCAAAACGCGACAAAACAAGCTCAGGGACTAAAACTGTCATTTTTCAAAACTGCTGCCCTGCAGGTCCCATACGGACCGTATACATAGACCCCATACGGTCCGTAATCTTAGTCCAACACATCAGAATCCAGGATCTTCAAATCAGCTTGCTGCACTTGATTTTAATCTTGGTTTTTGAATCTTGTGGGCTGGTTTATGTGTTCTCCAAGTCCCCAAATCAGAGCCTAACATGTGTCAGGTGATGATCATGCTTGGAACAACTCAAAAACACTTGGCATTGATCCAACGGTGCTTGATTTCCTATATAAACCCATGAAGTTCAACACTTCAACTTTCTCATTTGCTTTCTTCTTCATCTCTGCTCTATTGAGACTACGACACTTGGTTGGAGGCTTCAAATCTGAGTTTTCTTAGTCTTCTTTCCAAGCTTAGGAGAGTTGTAAGTGTCCTTTCATGTCGTGTTATTTATTTCAAGCAAGAAATTCAAATAGTGTTTGACTTTCAGCTTTGAGCATAATTTGGTCAAGACAAAGTTCGTTTGAACTTTGCAACGTGAGCGTAATCAAGATGATTATAGTCCATTGCGACTATACCTACTGATTACCACATTGACTAGTCGAAGTGACGAGTCAAAGTTTTGGTTAAAATGCACGATTATGTGCATTTTGCGACGAAACTACTTTCGGGTATCAAAACACTTTGTTTTGATATCAAAACAGTTTTCTAACTTAGTTAAACATGTTTTAACATGTTTAACTTGTCACTTTTAGTTTAGTGCTTATTTAGGGTCGTAAATCAAGTTGTCTAAACAACCGCTTAGACTTTCGAACCCGACCCATTTGGTCGATCATTAGGATCCGACCAAACATATTTTGTGACCATAGTTGTATAGGGAATAACCTTCCGAGATTATACCTTATGGTCACTTCGTTTAGTTAGTTGTATGATAGGTAGTTTATATGCCTTGGGAAAATGACCAAAATGCCATTTTTGTGCATAATTTGAAGTTAAGCATATGTTATCAAGTTTTTGACACTTAAACTGATTGTGCGACATTATTAAACATGTTAGGGCATATAATACTTATCATAGGACTAGCTAGGCCATCCGAACGTGCTTTTGCGCAAATGGCGCGTTAAAGTAGCGTAAACTACCTTAACGGGTCATAAGCACTTAGGATAGGTTCCAATTTAGAATGTAGGCTTTGTTAAACCATATCATATGAGTTTCAATACTCATTTGGTTTACAAGACCTCATTCTACCCTATCTCCCGATTTAGGCCTTGATTATTAACATAGTGATTCCGATACTAGGTGCCACTTGATTCCTTGACTTCCCGAGCTTTGATAGTTCACTAGATCAAGGATACCTTGCAATCTCAAGTGAGTACATAGTCCCCTCTTTTACTTTTTGCAAATACTTTGGGGTGATACACATGTGCCTACTTGTTACTTTCATGCTTTCATTGCTTTTCATGACATATACATGCTATGTTCACCAAGTACACATATGGTACATGATTTCAATTATGTTTTGCTATGTATGTTGACTGAGCATGCTAGCACATTGATTTCAAAGATACTTTTACGGCATATGTTTACTCAACATATGAGCACATTGATTTACATTTCGTATGTTTACTTAGCATACTTAGTACATGGTTTTCACATGACATGCTTACATTGGTTATGACATTTGGTATGTTTAATGGAACAAAAATACATTCATTAACATTGATCACGCCGCTCGGTAGTATGTAGTGGTACCATAGGACTTGACAAATCTCGTTCCCGGCTTCCTGGGTTTGTTTGGTAGTAGGGAATGACGGAATCCAAAAACATTTTTGATGAATCTTTAACTTGTTAAGGGTTTATCCGACAGTCTCAAGGCTTGAATGTATGCGATAAACATTACTACATAAATGTTTGTATCCATAAAGCATTGATTTTGCAAAACATAACTTTTGATTTAAACTATGGTTTATTCAAAAACATTGTTTTGTACATGACATTCGGTTTCACATGACATTTGATTATACATGACATTATACCTATGGTTTGAGTTAATACTTTTTATTCACCATACATGACATTTGGTTATACATTGACATTATACATATGGTTTGAGTAAATACTTTTTACTTGCCATACAAGACAATTGATTATACAAGACATGGTTTACACTTGACATTGGACATTGTTTACTTATAACATTTTGACATTTGGTTAACAAGACATTTTGATGGTTTAACGAGTCGTGTGTAATATGATAAAAGCATGGTGGATACGCCGCTGGTACTTCCTATATATAAGGGGAGTGGGGGTGGTATCACTTGCAAAAATTACATCACTCACAAACATCTAATCAAGTTCCGTCATATCATCAACCACTATTCTATCACTCACAAGCTTTTTTTAGTGGCGGTGGTCATCACTAGTGATGGAATTCCATCACTCACAACTTTTTTTAAATTAAAAATCTAACTTATAATAAAAGACTCCAATTAATACCACGTGGCAATCTCTCCTTTAATTTATTACTGATGATGATGATGATGATGATGATGATAATAATAATAATAATAATAATAATAATAATAATCTATACATATAATAAAAAAACCATTGGTGGACACATGTCATTCATTCAAGGCATTTATGTTTTGTTTCCCGCATTTTTCTACTACTTAATTAATTATGTATAGTTATCATTTTAACTAAAGATAGCTATTATATAGGACATTTATTTATATTTGAATTTATTTGTTTATTAATAACATAATAATAAATCAGCATTTAAAATATTTTGTTAAAAGTAAATTTTACTTTATTCATAACTATCTATTGTTTATTATCTCAATCATTAATTGATGTTACAAATTATATATTTTAATTTAGAAAATGAAACCAATTCAAAGTTGACGAACAATGCCTAATATCTTACCCAAACAAATAAAATAAATAAATAATACAATATTTAAATTAATGTCGCTATAAATCAGTATTTCAATAACGAAAAGTATTTAATCCAATACGAGTAATCGCCATCGAACGTCTTAAATTAATTCGCAACAATCTTTGAAGTTTAAGTTTGAAACAAATTGGGTTCAGTTAGTTAGGGAGTGTTATCGGCCAACAAGTTGAAAATTGGGAGTGCTGGTGCACAAATCGAAAGTTGAGAATGTTATCGTCCAATTGGTGAAAGTTGAGGTTATTTAAATCAAATATCCCTAAAAAACACAAATTGACCATATTCATTATTACTAAGGGTGTTCACAACTTGATTTAAAACCGTGAATCCGATGGTCATTAGTTTGATTTCATGGTCGGGTTTATTATTACCCTTCGGTTTATGTATTAAGTTTATTAATATTTTATTTTATATAAATTTATTTAACACGTACAATACACGGGGTTCTTAAAAATATAATTTTTATTAATATGTAAAATTACATTTATTCAACCCGTGTAATAAACAATATTTTTTAAAGATATATTGTTTTATTATTTAGTATATAAAAGTTTTATTATATAGTATACAAAATTACATTTATTCAACCCGTGTATCACACGGGGTTCTAACCTAGTAATAATAATAATACCTAATCGAATATTATCAAAAGAAACTAAAAGCAATTAAATATCCTAATTTCCATATTTTATTTTTATCTCCGATATTCAATTCTACATCAATTCTTTTATTATTAATAATAATTATATTATTAATATCATGTATTATCAAAACAAACTAAAACCAATTAAATCTCTTATTCTCCATATTTAATCAGTTCTCCATCAATAATAAATATCTAGGGAAAAGATCAAATAGGAAGATTAATTTCGCTAGAAAGGATAGGAAGCAATAAGAGGATGACATGTGGCAAAGATGAAAAACATAAGGAGGGGCATTTTGGTCAAAACTCACCATCTTAAAAAAAAACCAGCATCTGCAATTCATTTCTCTTACCCGTATACTCAAATCTAGGGATGAGCATGTCGGTATTCCGTCCCGTACCGATACCGATACCGACTAATACCGATACCGATTTTCACCCAAACTAGGTACCGATACCGATACCGAAACATGTCGGTTAGGTATCGGTACGGTACGGTATCGGTATTATACCGTATTTTGAGGGTCGGTATCGGTATAATACCGATACCGTACCGTACCGATACCGAAATCGCCAAAATGTGGATACCGATCGGGATACCGATACCGATACCGATCGGTACGGGATCGGTATGGGATCGGTATTGGTATTCATATGCTCATCCCTACTCAAATCCACCATTTTCAAAACTATAAACTACCACATCACAACCACCACCACCTCCACCACTACCACCACCACCACCACCACCACCACCACTACGACCTACGATCGCCACCATCTTGCCGGAAACTAGATCTGAAACCACCACCTTCAACCACCTGTTGGGTTTTTCAGATCTGACACCATCATTCCACCATCCACCGCCACCGCTTCACCGCCACCAGTTTCCCCACGGTGTATCAGAGTTCTTTTTCCGTCCACCGTCGTTAATCAGAGTTCTTTTGTAAGTTATGTTATATTTTATTATCATTGCGTTTTAGTTATCAAACCTCAATTGTGTTTTTCACATCATTATGTTTTAGTTAGAGTTCTTTTCATTTTGTTCTTCTGGATGTTAAAATAGAGACATGACCATGCTAAAATAGAAGCATGATCATGTTGGAACAAAGGTATGACCACGTTAAAGCTCATTGCGTTTTACAACCTGCAGTGCAAAGAACATGATGATGCTTGGACAGAGGCATGATCATGTTGGAACTAAGGCATACCCATGTTAAAACTACATTGCTTTTTAGAACCTATGTTAAAACTCCGTTGCTTTTTAGAACCTGTAGTACAAAATATTAATTTTGGTTTCATTGCGTCTTACAACTTGGAGTGTAAAGAACATGTAGAAACATGGTCATGTTGGAACAAAAGCATGGCCATGTTAAAACATAAACATGGCCATGTTAAAACTTCATTGATATTGATTTTTAGTTTTATTGCGTTTTACAAGCAAATAACATGATCATGCTAAAATAGAAGCATGGTCATGTTGGAACAAAAGTATAGCCATGTTAAAGCATAAACATGGCCATGTTAAAACTCCATTGCTTTTTAGAACCTACAGTGCAAAATATTGATTTTTGTTTTCATTGCGTTTTACAACCTGAGGTGCAAAGAACATGATCATGCCAAAACAGAAGCATGGTCATGTTGGAACAAAAGCATGACCATGTTAAAACATAAACATGGCCATGTTAAAACTCCATTGCTTTTTAGAACTACAGTGCAAAATATTGATTTTTGGTTTCATTGCGTTTTACAAGCAAAGAACATGATCATGCTAAAATAGAAGCATGGTCATGTTGGAACAAAAGCATGACCATGTTAAAACTTAAACATGGTCATGTTAAAAGTTCATTGTGCAAAATATTGATTTTTGGTTTCATTGCGTTTTACAATCTGGGGTGCAAAGAACATGATCATGCCAAAATAAAAGCATAGTCATGTTGGAACAAAAAAGCATGACCATGTTAAAACATGAACATGACCATGTTAAAACTTCATTGCTTTTTAGAATATGTAGTGCAAAATATTGATTTTGGGTTTCATTACGTTTTAGAACTGGAGTGTAAAATAACATCAAAGAACATGATCATGTTAAAAGGGAAGCATGATCATGTTGGAACAAAGACATGACCATGTTAAAACATAAACATGACCATGTTAAAACCTATTGCGTTTTAGAACCTGGGTTATAGTGTGTTGTTCTATCCATTGCGTTTTACGCATCTGGGTTTTCAAAATTTTTTTTCAAAAGTATAGCAATAGTGTGCTCGTTTTAAAGATAAAAAAACGCTCGTTTTTATGGTGTAATTTTTATAAAAAAATATTGTCGTATGAAAAAGTTATTAACGATTTAAAAACGATCGGGAATTGGAGGAGAGAGAAACTATTGACTTGAATGTACTAGAATACCCTCAAACTAACTCACGCGCCTCTTTTTTCTTGTTCAATTTCACCCATTTAATCTCAGCCTTTGATTGTGACACCTGTGTCACTTCAACCATCAAACATATGCCAAGCCAATGAAATATTGTATTTCATACTTGGGATCTGTATAAATATGTGTATCATTTGCACATATCAATTCTTGTTCGATTTTAAGCTCTAAATCGCTTTCTGGAAGGTTATACGCGCACTGATGCGTAAATATAACCAATTTAATGCAACGAACACTCCGGAATAGTGAAATAGGCTTAACATACCTTAAGTAACCTTTACATAACTTAGAAATAAGTTTTGAAGGCTTTGGTATGGCAAAATCTAGTTTATTCGCTTACAGGGACTAAATTTGACAAACTGCGAAAGTATGCCAATTTGAACTGTAACAGACATTCCGGAACATGACCATAAGTTAAACATACCATAAATATCCTTTACATAGCTTATAAATAGGCTTTGAGGGGTTCGGTATGCTAAAATAAACTTTTGGGTCATTCAGGGACTAAAAGTGTCAAAAAGTGCACAAGTTTGCACTTTTGCGCATAACTCACGTTCTGAATACATCCGGACATCCAAAAATTTATGTAAGCATGACTATATTATGCTTTAGTGTTTGGCTTGCCAAAAATCCATTCGTCGCGTCATTTGGATCGTTTTTCGCGCTTATGCGCATTCCGTCGTAATTAAGCGAACATCGCATTCGTACGGCCAAACGAACCAATGTCCGGCATATTTTTGAGCATGTTTCATGTCCACAATGTTTAGGCATCATTTTAGGGCCTTAAAGTTGGCTTTACGGGCCTTAGAAGTGCTGGAAATGGGCTTAAACACGTGCAGGGACCAAAACTGTAGATTCTGAAACTTGTTTTCTGATCTGAAGAGCTAGGCGGCCCGCGTGAGCCCAAGCTTAAATCTTAGGCGGCCCGCGTCAGCCTCTCTGATCAGATAATATCGAACAGTCAGCAGATTCTAGCTGTTTTATTCACATCCACACATTCTCAACTGCACATTCAGCTCATTTAGACCCATTTTTAGCCACCACAACTTTCCGACACTTGTACGGATACGATTAAGGCACGATATTCGACAAACGATCTTAACGGTTCGGGTATTCCTATAAATACCCAACCCACACAACTTCAAAACCCACTAGAATTCTGATCCTAGAAGCTCTAAGTTGAAACCATTGTTTCATACCTGAGTTACTTGGATCGGGATTAGCATTCGGGGACCCTTCGTAAGTATTCTTTCGTTCTTTTATTGCTTTTCGAGTCTGAAAGTCAAACTTTGTTTGACTTTCTGCATTGACCAGTTTATGGTCAATGCGAAGTTCGTTTGAACTTCGAAACGTGAGTGTAATCACGTTGGTTATAGTCCCTTGGGACTATGCCTACTGATTACCACGTTGTCTAGGGTCGTAGGGTAAGCGATCTGATAAATCGCTTATACCTTCGAACCCGACCCATTTGGTCGATCATTAGGATCCGACCAAATACATTAGGTGACCATAGTAGGTAGGGAATAACCTTCCGAGGTTATACCCTATGGTCACATCGTTTGAGTAGTTGTATGATAGGTAGTTTATATGCCTTAGGTAAATTACCAGAATACCCTTTTCATGTATAATTGGTAATTAAGCATATGTAACCTAATCTTTTGTCACATAACTGATTATATAACATGTTTAGGCATATAACACTTGTCATAAGACTAGTTAGACGGTCCAAACGCGTTTCACGCGAACGACGCGTTAAAGTAGCATAAGCTACCTAAACGGGTCGTAATGGGTCGTAAGCACTTAGATTAAGGTTTCATTTAGTATGTAGGCTTTGTTAAACCATATGACACGAGTCTCTATACTCGTTTGGTTTACGAACCCTCATTCTATCAGATCTTCCGATTTAGGTCCGGTTTATTAACATAGTTACCTATATTAGGTGCCGTTTGATATCCGTGATCTCTAGCATTGTTTGGTTGTTACTCAAGGACTACTAAGCAATCTCAAGTGAGTACATAGACCCCTCTTTTACTGTTTTCCAAACTGTTTTGGGGTGAAACACATGTGCCTACTTGTTACTTTCATGCTTTCCTGTTTTCACATCATATACCTGCTTTGTTCGTTAGTACATTATAGTACATGATTTCATTGTGTTCATGCTATGTATGCCCATTGTGTGCGTACTTAGTACATCATTTTACATTACATTTTATGCTATGTACGTCCATTTAGTTCATACTTAGTACATTGTTTTACATTACACTTATGCTATGTATGTCCATTGTGTGCATGCTTAGTACATTGTTTTACATTACATTTCTGTTGCATATGCTCTTTTCAGCATGTGAACACATTATACTGCATTTTGAACCGTTGTAATCATTTGACTATGTGAACCGTTTGTATCTGTGAACCGTTTGTATCTATGAACCGTTTGTATCTGTGAACCGTTTGTATCTGTGAACCGTTTGTATCTATGAACCGTTTGTATCTGTGAACCGTGTGAACCGTATTTGACCATACATAAACATTTCTACAATTGTTAAACATTACTTTGGTGGTTTGGTTTGATTAAGTGATTAAGTAACGATGTGTGTGTAATATGATACAAGTATGGTGGATACGCCGCTGGTACTTCCTATATATAAGTGTTTGTATGGTATTACATATCGTAGCGTTATTTGAATCATTTCAGTTTGAGACATATAACATTTTATACAAATAACATACTTTTCAGAAGACATTGATTTACAAACAACTTATCTTATACAAACTCATTTTACAATGGTTATTCATTTAACCATACATTATTCTCTTATTTATACATATCATCTGATCTTATCGTTTTTCAAATGATTTACAAAACAAAGCAAATTACAAGGTTCATGACTAAACATTTTCTCAAACATAAGTCATGAAACCTATTTTCACAAAACCTATGTATCTCACAGGCATTTTTATGCTGACGTACCTATTTTCACATGTGTTTTTCAGGAGCTGTTGCATAAGATGATCAAGATACACATAGGCAGACTTGGGCTTTAGTGATAACAAAAGATGCAAGACTAGTTAATTATGTTGTATTTCCTTGTTTGTTAAGACATTGTAACACTTTTAATCAATAAAACGAAACTTCAATTGCCATGGATTTGAAACAATTAATTCTGTTACAACACTCCCCGATGTTTCCGCCACGTTTTGTATGTTCTACGTGGTCGGGGTGTGACAGAAAAGATGGTATCAGAGCCAATGGTTATAGGGAATTAGGTTATTAGTAATGCTTTGACCTATTCTATAATCTTCTTAGGACCCTAACGCGAGTTTACTTGCGTTTAGTCATAAAACAATACCGTCACCTATCCTTAGGCGACTACCACAACAAGAACATAAAATTCAAAACCGCTTTGAAAACTAATCATCTGTTCTAGGATGATTGATTACAAGGTTTTGAACCCTCTATTGTAAGGTTTTGAACCCTCTGTTATATGGTTTTGAACCCCTTTGAGTTTTCAAAATCTCGTCAGGGTTTTGGGTTTTAAATAATGTGAACACGTGCAAACTGGAAGGGTGAATGCCTGTATCCTGGGTTTTCTGTCTAGGCAAGCACTTCGTATACATCTCATCAGACGCGAGACCAGTTGTGCTTACCTGGGAATTCTTGGGATGAGTGTTCACTTATAGGCGAGCATGTCTTCGCGATACATTATTTTTGACCTATTTACTTTGATTAATCACCGAGGTCGTTTGTTGCTTTGTAGTAACAAACAAATGACCACTATCCTTGCTTTCATCAGATTTGTTTCATCTCATTCTTTTCGTCTAATTCTCTCACTCGTTTCTTTTCGTCTAATTCTCTCACTCGTTTCTTTTCATGTTTCCTCTTTTAGAATGCCTCCTCGACGCGAAAACCAGATAGCGACTGCCGAACTGGCAGAAATCATTGCGCAGCAAATGGCTGCTCAATGGAATCAAGCCAACAACAACAACAATGGTCCATGCAATTTCAAGAGTTTTAACTCGGCGAAACCACTCAAGTTTAGTGGTTCTGAGGGAGCGACTGGGCTTCTTCAATGGTTCGAGAGCATTGAGAATACTTTCCGCCATGTGCAGTGTCCTGACAATCGCAAGGTCGAGTTTGCTTCGAGTGTGTTCCAGAAGAGAGCCCTTACGTGGTGGAACGGGGTTATGAGAGATCGTGGTGCAGAAGTTGCTCTAGCATAGACATGGGCTGAACTTAGGGCCCTTATGATGAAGGAATTCTGTCCTCGTCACGAGATCAGGGCTTTGGAAAGGGAATTCGACAATCTTGAGCAAGACAGCGGTGAGCATCGAGCCTACACGGACCGTTATGAGGAGTTGAGTCTGTTATGCCCAAACATGGTCACGCCTTTGGATAAGGCAATAGAAAAGTACATTGATGGCCTCCCTGACTCAATACAAGACATTGTGACTGGCAGCAACCCTACTACAGTTAGACAGGCCATTGAGCTATCTGCAACCTTGACTGAATCAAAGATCAGGAAAGGTAAGCTTTTCCGAAAAGGTGACAAGAAACCGGTCGAAGAATCGAACCCAATCGAGGAATCAAAGACCATGGATGAACAGATTGGATCCCCTAAAAAGTCAAAGAAGCGAAAGGCTTCTCAGAACTTCGCCATGGTTACTCACAATGATCAAGCCGTCCCCAACCAACCAGCGCAACCCCCTGCTAGGAAGCCATACAATGGAACTGCACCCTTGTGCAACCAATGTAGCCTCCATCATCATGCCAATGTAAAGTGCCGCAAATGCCAAACTTGTGGACTTATAGGCCATACAGCAAGAGTTTGCCCAGCTACAGCTGCACCAAACCAAGCTGGCAACAATACCGCTTAAGGTCGTTTTCTACCAGGTTCTTGCTTCAACTGTGGCGAGATGGGTCATTTCCGAAGAAATTGTCCAAAACTTGCTAATGCAAATCCAGCACAGGGATGAACATCTGATCGAATGGAAGACAACGCTGTTTAGAAATAATCAATCCTTATGTATTATTTTCTTTAGTTGTCAAGGTCCAAGAAACAGTTGTTATCGTTGTTTATAAATAAATCTTTTATATACATTGCAATGTATTTATGTGGTTGCATGTATAAACAACATATCTCTTACAATACCGACAATCAAGGAACCGTATTCCTTGAAGAACAGACTACCCCCAAACTTTCTTCCACTTTATGATCTCTTGTATTTTCCACGAAATTCCTAAGTACCTGTTTATTCTAAGAAAACGAAGTACAAAGCTCAAGTTACAACACTGGACGAATACCCAAAGTACCACTATAAATCCTTAATAGGGTACCTAAGGATATTTCCGTCAATCCTAAAATTGTTGTGTTCCTTAAATTCGACTATTACGTTTCTCTGAAAACAAAATCGAATTTTTGGGAGATCTTCCTATCTTTTCAGATAGATCCCAGAGGACAATGTAGTCCATCGACTGGTTTCCATATCCGTTCTCAATCGATAACAAATTAATAACCAAGTTAAACAACTATGTGATTATGTGCTTATGAACATTACAAGACAAACTGTGCGGACTGTGCAAGGAATTACGTAATTATGGAATTTAGTGCACAGAAACCACAGCGAGCTTTGTTATGTGCCTAGAAGTTAACTCTATTCATTTCCATTTCTGAGGAAGCACCCGTTGAAAATGACTCCGTTTGTTCATTTTCGTTTCTAAAGATTTATCCGTTGAGGAAATGAATATCCGTTTGTCTATCATTTTCATTTCCATTTCCGAGGAAGCACCCGTTGAAAATGACTCCGTTTGTTCATTTTCGTTTCTGAAGATTTGTCCGTTGAGGAAATGAATATCCCTTTGTCTATCATTTTCATTTCCATTTCTGAGGAAGCACCCGTTGAAAATGACTCCGTTTGTTCATTTTCGTTTCTAAAGATTTGTCCGTTGAGGAAATGAATATCCGTTTGTCTATCATTTTCATTTCCATTTCCGAGGAAGCACCCGTTGAAAATGACTCCGTTTGTTCATTTTCGTTTCTGAAGATTTGTCCGTTGAGGAAATGAATATCCGTTTGTCTATCATTTTCATTTCCATTTCTGAGGAAGCACCCGTTGAAAATGACTCTGTTTGTTCATTTTCGTTTCTGAAGATTGTCCGTTGAGGAAATGAATATCCGTTTGTCTATCATTTTCATTTCCATTTCTGAGGAAGCACCCGTTGAAAATGACTCCGTTTGTTCATTTTCGTTTCTGAAGATTTGTCCGTTGAGGAAATGAATATCCGTTTGTTTCTCCTTTTCATTTCCATTTCTGATGAAGCAACCGTTGAAAATGACTCCGTAAGTTCATTTTACGTTTCTGAAGATTGCCCGTTGAGGAAATGAATCCCCGTTTGTTTATTCCTTCATTTCCGCTTCTGAAGAATACTCGTTGAGGAAAATGACTCCGCCTGTTCATTTTCATTCTGAAGAATGTCCGTTAAGGAAATGACAGGATTATGCCTTACATATCTCTGGTGGTTATTTGACACAAAGTCACAAATAGACTCCTACGAATAAATTTCGGGACGAAATTTTCTAAAGTAGGGGAGACTGTGACACCTGTGTCACTTCAACCATCAAACATCTGCCAAGCCAATGAAATATTGTATTTCATACTTGGGATCTGTATAAATATGTGTATCATTTGCACATATCAATTCTTGTTCAATTTCAAGCTCTAAATCGCTTTCTGGAAGGTTATACGCGCACTGATGCGTAAATATAACCAGTTTAATGCAACGAACACTCCGGAATAGTGAAATAGGCTTAACATACCTTAAGTAACCTTTACATAACTTAGAAATAAGTTTTGAAGGCTTTGGTATGGCAAAATCTAGTTTATTCGCTTACAGGGACTAAATTTGACAAACTGCGAAAGTATGCCAATTTGAACTGTAAAAGACATTCCGGAACATGACCATAAGTTAAACATACCATAAATATCCTTTACATAGCTTATAAATAGGCTTTGAGGGGTTCGGTATGCTAAAATAAACTTTTGGGTCATTCAGGGACTAAAAGTGTCAAAAAGTGCACAAGTTTGCACTTTTGCGCATAACTCACGTTCTGAATACATCCGGACATCCAAAAATTTATGTAAGCATGACTATATTATGCTTTAGTGTTTGGCTTGCCAAAAATCCATTCGTCGCGTCATTTGGATCGTTTTTCGCGCTTATGCGCATTCCGTCGTAATTAAGCGAACATCGTGTTCGTACGGCCAAACGAACCAATGTCCGGCATATTTTTGAGCATGTTTCATGTCCACAATGTTTAGGCATCATTTTAGGGCCTTAAAGTTGGCTTTACGGGCCTTAGAAGTGCCGGAAATGGGCTTAAACACGTGCAGGGACCAAAACTGTAGATTCTGAAACTTGTTTTCTGATCTGAAGAGCTAGGCGGCCCGCGTGAGCCCAAGCTTAAATCTTAGGCGGCCCGCGTCAGCCTCTCTGATCAGATAATATCGAACAGTCAGCAGATTCTAGCTGTTTTATTCACATCCACACATTCTCAACTGCACATTCAGCTCATTTAGACCCATTTTTAGCCACCACAACTTTCCGACACTTGTACGGATACGATTAAGGCACGATATTCGACAAACGATCTTAACGGTTCGGGTATTCCTATAAATACCCAACCCACACAACTTCAAAACCCACTAGAATTCTGATCCTAGAAGCTCTAAGTTGAAACCATTATTTCATACCTGAGTTACTTGGATCAGGATTAGCATTCGGGGACCCTTCGTAAGTATTCTTTCGTTCTTTTATTGCTTTTCGAGTCTTTTCGAGTCTGAAAGTCAAACTTTGTTTGACTTTCTGCATTGACCAGTTTATGTTCAATGCGAAGTTCGTTTGAACTTCGCAACGTGAGTGTAATCACGTTGGTTATAGTCCCTTGGGACTATGCCTACTGATTACCACGTTGTCTAGGGTCGTAGGGTAAGCGATCTGATAAATCGCTTATACCTTCGAACCCGACCCATTTGGTCGATCATTAGGATCCGACCAAATACATTAGGTGACCATAGTAGGTAGGGAATAACCTTCCGAGGTTATACCCTATGGTCACATCGTTTGAGTAGTTGTATGATAGGTAGTTTATATGCCTTAGGTAAATTACCAGAATACCCTTTTCATGTATAATTGGTAATTAAGCATATGTAACCTAATCTTTTGTCACATAACTGATTATATAACATGTTTAGGCATATAACACTTGTCATAGGACTAGTTAGACGGTCCGAACGCGTTTCACGCGAACGACGCGTTAAAGTAGCATAAGCTACCTAAACGGGTCGTAATGGGTCGTAAGCACTTAGATTAAGGTTTCATTTAGTATGTAGGCTTTGTTAAACCATATGACACGAGTCTCTATACTCGTTTGGTTTACGAACCCTCATTCTATCAGATCTTCCGATTTAGGTCCGGTTTATTAACATAGTTACCTATATTAGGTGCCGTTTGATATCCGTGATCTCTAGCATTGTTTGGTTGTTACTCAAGGACTACTAAGCAATCTCAAGTGAGTACATAGACCCCTCTTTTACTGTTTTCCAAACTGTTTTGGGGTGAAACACATGTGCCTACTTGTTACTTTCATGCTTTCCTGTTTTCACATCATATACCTGCTATGTTCGTTAGTACATTATAGTACATGATTTCATTGTGTTCATGCTATGTATGCCCATTGTGTGCGTACTTAGTACATCGTTTTACATTACATTTTATGCTATGTACGTCCATTTAGTTCATACTTAGTACATTGTTTTACATTACACTTATGCTATGTATGTCCATTGTGTGCATGCTTAGTACATTGTTTTACATTACATTTCTGTTGCATATGCTCTTTTCAGCATGTGAACACATTATACTGCATTTTGAACCGTTGTAATCATTTGACTATGTGAACCGTTTGTATCTGTGAACCGTTTGTATCTATGAACCGTTTGTATCTGTGAACCGTTTGTATCTATGAACCGTTTGTATCTGTGAACCGTGTGAACCGTATTTGACCATACATAAACATTTCTACAATTGTTAAACATTACTTTGGTGGTTTGGTTTGATTAAGTGATTAAGTAACGATGCGTGTGTAATATGATACAAGCAACGCTCGAAAACGGAGAAGTTCCCCGTGCCGGAGTGGCCATCCGAACGGATGGGCCATCCGACCCAGTACCCTCCAGCTTCTCTGTTGCCTATAAATAGCATGTCACATCACTTGAACAGTGATGTGCCAGCTCTCACTCGACCAGCACGTAGACCCTTTTCCTCTCGATTCCTCGCGATTTCGGTAAGATCTCGAACTAAAATTTGTACTTCTACGATCTACACCCAATTCTACATCATTCTGTCTTTTAAAACTCAAATTTTAACCGTGAAATCTACTGAATTGAGGTGTTTAAAGATGATGTCACCAAGAGTTCATATGAACTTCAAAGTGTGACCTCATCCCACCATAAACGACTCAGATCTGGGTGATTTCCACATGTTTTTATAACAAATCTCACCTAAAGGTACTGTGTGATTTCGAGTTAAACAGGAGAAACCGTCAAGGACGGCCAGATCTGATGGAACGGGGTGATTCCCGGCCGATTAGAACGGGTCAGAACTGATGAACCTCCATTTGTTAATACGAAATCACACAGTCCCAGTAAAACCACATGTTTTCCTTCCAAAAACACTCAAAAACAGTTGGTCAGAACGTTGGAACGGACGGTGGTCAACCAACCGGACAGGTCATCCGATCGGAAAACATGCCATCCGATCGGATAACATGCCATCCGATCGGATAATATGTCATCCGATCCGAGCACAGGTCAGAGCACATGTCATCCGATCCGAGCACATGTCATCCGATCCGAACCTATGTCATCCGATCCGAACACATGTCATCCGATCCGAACATATGTCATCCGATCAAAACCCTTGTCATCCGACCGAATGAGCCCATCCGATCGGATGAGCACCATCCGACGGGACATCAGTCTTTACGATACTATCCCCGTTAGACGTGCACCGCTTACTATACCATTCAATGTTTAACGCAGACGAACTCGTAACCGATCCAAGCAATTGTGCCCTCGCTAAATACGCACTGTGAGTATACTTGACCCCCTTTTAATCGCATTTTGGGTGTAACATACGTTCCTAACAAATCAAACTTATCAAACGAATTATTAAATCAACCGAATTATCACTTACGAATAACTGTTATGCATAGATATACGTGATGCTAGTTGCATATGTGCTAGGGCTTATACTCACGACGTCCCACCACAACTAGTATAGTACTATTGCGCCCGACGGGGTCTAGTTTGCCATCGCGTATTCGAGCATCGAGGACTTAGTTGGTAGTATCAGCTTTGTGAGTATATATATCGTGTGTTACGTTTATGCATGTGGAAATTCGCAATACTATTTAATCTATTACACTACACATATCAAACCTGTATACTCGCCAATACGTTTCGTATTGACATTATTTTAACGTATGTTGCAGGTTAGATCGCAGGCTATTTCAAATCAAGCTAGAAGTCTAGAAACACAACTAAAATCTAGGTTGTCGGATTTGTATTGTTCGAGAGGACAAGGAATCTGTGATAACTTATGTGATTGTATTATTTGTTAGCATGGGATAACGAATGTATTAAATATTATCGCAATATAGTTGTTATGGATTCTCTTGAGCAATTTGATTGGCCTAGTGCCGCGCCCCGATGATTCCGCCATCGGTTGGGGTGTGACAGATTGGTATCAGAGCCATAACTATAGGGAATTAGGCCAGACTCGACCTAGTCCGGGTCGACGTCTTAGAAATTAACCTAGTCTATTGTCTAAGTACCCACAGGCCGACTCATACGGGCCAGTAAGGTTTGTATCGGGCCTACTTGATACTCTCGATCGAAATTGCTAAAAGCTACAACTTTGTGTGAACACCGCGTACTACAGCTTCACACGAAGAAGCCTTTCCTAAGGCTGGAATACTACTTAGCTTTCCCTAAGGCTGACACAATACACATGTTTTGAAAATACTCGCATATCACAGCCGAGTGATCCAGTCGAGACCAGGTGTGAAAACCAAGAACTCTCGATAGGGTTGCTCACTCAGCGCATTTCTCTAGCACGAGAACCCTACGTCGAGTTAGGAGTGACATCCATATCTCGACGAAGGTCTCCATTTCGAACTCTAGTGGAACTCACGAATTTATTCGAAGAGCATAACCACAATTAGGAACGAAGTTGTTAAGACATGGGTGAAACTCGTACCTTAACGAACCGTTCCACTCTTTAAAATGGTTTCCAAAAGAACTCTCACCAAGGACTCGACCATAACAATGACTCGAGCCACGCGATGAATAGGAAGACGAATGCCATGAGCTGCATCCTAGTGGAAGCATGAAGTCTTCTAGGTCATTGCGCGTGCACGAACTTGTTGAATATAGTTGGGTTACCTTGGGTAGTCGACGCCTAAACACCCAAGGCACTCTATCATACGACCCGCCGATTTTACAACTGGTTGGAACTTATTTACGTTTGTGTGTTTTGAAACTTTACGCTTTATCAATTTCTCGATTTAACGATTTTCACTCCCTGCTTTATAAACGCACAATTCGCACAGCCATCGCAATCTAAAACGAAACCCGAATGTTCACAACAAAAACTAACACGTAATCTATCGCCTTCGCTCTCGCTTTCTCACCTCAACGTGTCCTCGCATATTCTAAATCGACCTGTATGTGTATGATTGCAAACTACATTTATATAAATATATATATATATACGTATAAACAAACAAGTCATTGTGTGAGAACTTAGGAATTTCGTGTCTCCTATGTGGCTCCTATGTGATTTCGCATTACCATTATATTATCGCATCAAGTTTTGAACGCACTCAATCGCATCGCAAAACTCAAAAATCATTATGATCGAATCTCACTCCAAGTCTCTTCCTGTCTAGATGCCTTCCAACAACTCTACTTCGAGGATGTCAGCAAGGAGACGAGCCAAGCGAAGGGACGAAAAGAGGATCGCCTCCCTTGTGGTCAAGGGAGTGGCCAAAATGATTCCCAGATCGTCGCTTAAGTGCACTCTCTTAGCAACCCTCGAGCTTCGGAGGACGTCAAGACAAAAGAGCCGCAATCTACTTTTCTTTACAAACATTTCAAAGCCTGTGATCCGATGGAGTTCACGGGTGAAGGAGGTGTATCTCAACTACTCCAGTGGTTCGACTCTATCGAAGTTACCCTTCTTCAAAGTGGGTGTCCCGATAGTTTCCGTACCACTTGCGCTACTGGAGTATTTCAGTCGCGAGCACTCGACTGGTGGACCGCCGAACGAAACAAACGAGGGCCCTCTGCAGCATATGCTCTCTCTTGGGATGAGCTTAAAGAGCTCATGAAGAAAGAGTACTGTCCTCCTCATGAAATTCAGAAGCTAGAAGACGAATTCTGGAAAATCAAGCAAGTCGGAGGTGACAACGCTGGCTACACCGCAAGGTTCAAACAGCTTAGCGTGATCTGCCCAAGTCAAGTCAACACTTCAGAAAAAGCCATTCTAAAGTACATTCCCAGCTTGCCTGAGTGTGTGGGTGATTTCGTCGAAGCTGCAAGACCTGCTACCATCGAAGAAACCTACCGCTTAGCCGCAGAAATCAACAACAAACGACTCATGGAAGGGTTCTTCTCCAAGAACCCCCGTCAAGCAAACTTATCAAGCCATCGTCATTAATTCTCCAGACGATCCTATCAACGATTCTTCTGATGAGTCTGTCAACGATTCTTCTGACGAGTCTGTCAATGAATCTGCTGATGAATCTGCCGATGATTCTTCTGACGAAGCTGCTGACGGATCTTCTGACGACTCGACCAAAGATACTGCAAGCGAGTCCTCCGACGAATCATCCAATAACGACACCACTTCGCAAGACACCGACAAACCCAGCCGCAAACGAAAGATTTCAAGTCCGAACTCATCGACAACCGAACTGCTGCAACCGAAGCCTCTTCAAGCAGTTCCGGTGATTCCAAAACGAGCTTACACTGGAGCTCATCCCCAGTGTTACTAATGTACCTACCATCACCAGGTCGGAGCTGACTGTCGCTATTGCAGTAACTGCAACCGTTACGGTCACTTCACCCGCAACTGCCGCATCGAACCACGAACCTAAGTACAACAACAACATATCCAGCAAAAGTCTTCAACACCAAACATCTAGCAAGCGTAGGATAATGTTGTAATGATACAATTTTCGACGTTTATTTCTAAGTGTTGAACCTACTCTATTACTCATTGTTGCCACTGTGTGTAACGTTAACTCTCGCTTTCGTTTCCTCTTTCACTCCTTAGTCGTCGCACTTAGACTAGATTCACACACATACTATATACTATATCACGAAATAATGCGTTTTACCCTCACTACACTCTTGGAAAGAGGTACGATAAACGTGCAAGGAACGATTAATCACGGGTGCACACGGGATTATTTGGGTCAGTGCACAGAGATCGTAGTAAATTCTAAGGTGCAATAAGCGTTTCGACGAAGTATGACACCAAAGCACGGGATTTAAGTAGTAGGGGTCAAGCAAGGTGTGCTTTCTCAAACTACCGAAGTTCCGTGAAGAAAGTGCCACGTGGAGTTGAACGTTATTTAGACCTATTATACTATTGTGATTATTTTCAACACACTACACTCAATCGCCAGGCGTAACAACCAAACCGCATTATCACGAGACTTGTCGTAAGTCTGCAAACGCAGTGCAATTGCCTCATCGATGGACTCTGGAGAGTCTACCCCCGCAGGGCAATTGCATCGACACAAGACTGGTCGTAAGTCTGTCTCAACCACTCTCATCAAGTACATTAACGCTCGCGACGTTGTTTGAGTGAGGACCTATTCTACCCTCCCCGATAACCGTGATGCGTCGCAACGTAACGTTAAGCTTATTCGAAACAAAGCTCGGCTAATCACAATCGCTTATCATGTGTATCTCGCAATCTCTATCGATTATTACGAGGATCACTACCGCTTATTATGAGAATCGCTATATCGCTTGCTGTGTGACACTCCATCGCTATTGCCATCAACTACCGCTATCTGTGAAATTGGTGTTAAGTTAGCACACATGACCTCGCTTCACGAAATGAAGCTCATATGGTTAAAGCAGGGCGTTTTAGTCATATCAGCAGGCTTTCGTGGAAAAAGGCCATGTGGGGTCTGATGTTAGTTAAAATCTGTGGTGTTAATCAATCAAATCGAACCGCATAAGTCGCGCATACCTCCATCGCTTGCAACGCAACAACTGCCGCTTATCGTAATTCGTATATCACCACCGTCATTGCTGGTGTTGTGTTATTCGCTTAATCACCTAATCGCTTATCGCTTATCGTGCATAGTCTACCGCTTATTCGCGTATCGCGTACCGCTTATCGCTAGATTGGTGTTCATTGCAGTCTGTGTGGTATTAGTACGCATGACATCGCTTCACGAGGCAAAAACTAACCTGGTTAAACGTGGTGTTTCGCCTTGTTAGCAAACTCTCGTGGAAACATGCCATGTGGGTTCAAAGTGGAATCTAATCGAAAACGCGCTATTCGCTTATAGCTTATCGCTCGACGCCTACCCAGACACGACACATAAATGTTTTGTGTCATCAGGCTACTCGCGCACGCTGTTGTAGCTACGTTCGCAATTCGACTCGCCGGTTTAACCTATTTGATTCTATCTTATACTCGGTCTGACTTCTATCGAATGGACTGAGTGAGCACAATTCTATCCGTGTCGTATCGGCGCACATGACACCGCCTCACGAAACGGAAGTAATATGGGAGAAACATGGTGGATACGCCGCTGGTACTTCCTATATATAAATGTTTTAATCATATTAACGAACTTCCGTGGGAAGGTGCCAAGTGGGGCTCGATGCTAAATTGTATTTTTCAAACGGTTAAAACTACTTTTTTTTATATAAAACTTTTATTAAAACCATGGGACAAGTGAAATTTCTCACAATGTGGAGGTAACATCGAATCAGCTTAACTCCATGCCCAGGGGAAGTCTCATAAGTCCAGTTTTCCTTAAAAAAAACTTTTGCAACAACCAAACGAAATCCTTCTTAAGACATTGGTTCGACATCGAGTTCAGCTCGAACCCAGGTCATAGAAGAGTTTCCGTAACCCCAGTTTTCATTTCAAATTCTTTAAAATGTTTAAAACCTAAACTTTCTTGCAGCGATGGTTAACATCAACTCAGTTGACCTTACGTTATAAGAAAAATTTTCAAGATTGCCTTTCAAATTTGTTTAAAAAAAAAATCTAAAAACGAATGTAACACCTCGAAAATTCGTGTTAAATAAAATAACGACACGTGTCGTGTAAGACAAAAAGCGTTATAAACTCGGATTTATTAAAAAAAATGTTTGACAGGATTTAAAAGTGTCGTTATGTTAACTTTTGCACCTCTGAACGACCTCGTTATAAATCCCAAGACTCAAAACATATTAAAAACATGTAGTATATGTTCAAGTTCAGTGAATTATAGCAATGAATGATTCATAATTTAATTGGTGGACTCCTACGAAGAAATTTGCACGGTAAACCTTATTGTTTGGCACTTTCTAAAAGACTCCAGGACTTTCACACAACATAACATGGTGGTGCATACTATACATGACCCAAATTTGAGGCCCCATATTGATAAAAAACGGCCAAGAATCGTTTATACTCAGTTTCCCCTTCAAATCATTGAAAAGCCAACATTTTGGTCCCTGATGAATTGTTGCGCACCGCAACAAATATTTGTTACGGTGCGCAAGCAACTGCCCAGCAACAGAAAACCGGCTGTTGCCAGTTTAAACGCGATTCTGACCTCTTAAACGAGTTTCGTCTTACCGATTGGCCATTAAACACTCCCTAAACATGTAGGACACATGTAGGAATGTTGTGGGCAGTAGTAGACCGTGTTGTCAATGCATTGTGGTGAGTAAATCCACTATATAAGGGCCTTTAGTTGCAAACAATTCATCACATCTTCATCTGCATTCTTGGATCACTTCTGGAACTCAAAACCTTCTCTCAAGTGTTCCCTAATCAAGCTTAGGACCTTTGTAAGTTGCCTAACCTTCTTTAATTAACTTTAGCTTAGTTATTTAGCTAAAAGTCAAACCGACGTAATTACGGTTTGACTTCGAGATTAAGTATTAATGGCTCAGTCATATCTCGAATCAAAAGTAGTTATAAGTTGGTATTTATGTGGGTAATAAAACCTCAAAAGGGTTTCCCCTGATCATCACTCTAACCAGGTCAAAAGTCGGGTCAAACTTATATTTAAAAAGTCAACAGGAAGCTTAAAATGCTATTTATGCATAATTAACATTGTAGATCATATGCAACCTGTTGGATCATTGTTATAACTTGGTAATAAGTGTAAGAACATGTCTAAACATGTTCAACCCGACAATTTCCTGTTTAGACCCGGTTCGGAGCCGAAAGTCGCATAGTTTGACTTTCACTTTGACTTTCAGTTCTGACCCGTTTAGGCATGTTTTAGAAATGCCTCAGAGCTTTAATTGGATTAGGTTACTTGTTAGTACAACCCTCTGTGATTATACACCTTGGTTCATTAGTTATCCAATTAATATGCATGTTTCCGTTAATTGCTCATATGTTGACCATTATGCCCTTATTACCTTAAAACGTGATTTATGAAAATGTAAAAGTGTAGAAACCTTAGTTACTGATATATAAACTTGTATGCAAAGTTTGACATCAGTTTGACTTGTAGATTAAGAGTTATGCTCATATCCGCAAATTTAAAGCTTTATGTTAATAAAATGGCGTAATTAGCGTATAGCCTAGTTAAGCCTACTTTTTGGTACCAAACTTAATACCCACTGATGTAATATATTATTTTGGGATTTTTAAAGATTTTTAATTAATTTTAGGTTGAGCATAACTAGTAGTCGTAGGCTTAATCCGGTAATTGTCGATTTTGCCCTTACGGGCCATAAAATGAGTTTTACCGATCTAAACGACTCCAAAACTTTTGCTACTGATCACATATGTTAAATAAGTTATTTTAAGCCTACTGGAAATATAAAAATATCAAATTTAAGTATCAAACCCGGAAATGGCCTTTAATCGCCTTATTTAGCGTTTTTAACGCATAGTATGTATTAAAATCATATTGAACATACCCGGGTTGATACCTACTGATATATGAGGCAAATTATAATATTTTAACAGTAAGCAAAGGTTGTTAAACTCAGACTTCAGTTTTGAGCTTTTCGGCTTATGTGAAATTACCAAAATACCCCTGCGGGGCATAGTTTGGTTATAATTGATAAATTTCACATATATACTTTATCCTACTGTTATAACTCATAAATTTGAGTATGTTTACTGATTACATCAGACCTGTAACTCAGTTAAACACTTAAACCCTTTTACAACCTTTAAAATGACCAAACTACCCCTACGGGGCCTAGTTTGTGTTTAAACACGTTTCGGGCATAATGAAAGACATCTTACTGATGTCACAACATATTTGAGGCATAATTAACTTAGGAAACCTGTATATAGCTCTCAAGAATACCCGTCACGCTTATTACGCGTACGGTTCGGTTTATGTAACAAGTTTACATAAATTAGCCGAAACGGGTCAAACCTTAACGGTTTTATCTCAAAATCCAGAATGTGAATAATATAACCATATTAAGCAAGTCTCTAAACTTGTAGGGTCTAAATCACATTCTATTCGGTCTTCGCTTAATCGTGCGTACGAACCGTATCTTTGAAACTAGCCGGTCTAAGCTTAAGCTTAATTAAAGACCCGTTAGGATTCTAATAGGTTATTATTAAACCTTCGTTCCAGATTAGGAGAACCAGTAAAAGCTACTTGCAAATTTGCTTATTGTGATTAATACTTGCTCAGGTAAATACTTTTAACTTATTTTCCCTATACGGGCTTGGGTTACGGTATATAGCATACCGCTTGATCGAGCATCAAATCTCCATAGTTGAGTGGGTAGTTGACTAATTTGATCTGCTCATTTAAACAGTCTTGTTCACTTAAAGCCTTTGGGGGGTTAATGACCATGTCCCGGATATCCTTGGCATCATCTTACGAGATGGCCACGACCTGAGCACGGGGTGTAGGCGTACACCTGTCAGTGTATAACTCTATGATGTGGTGTGTCAATTGATCTTTAACCCGGACAAGATCCGGGCGACTGAACGCACAAGGAACATGTAATTCGTTCACAAGATTATAATATTAAAATAATTCTCCCAAGTTAAAAAGATTAATCTTGCCTCTGTGTATTTTAATCAAATTATAAAACATTTATGCCATGTGCATCCAAACCAATTTTAAATCATTTTCCAAAATGAGTCAGTTGATTGTATTTACCAGTGTAAACTGACGTATTTTCCAAAAAGGCTAAATGCAGGTACTATACGAAATTGGCTGGATATTTCTCCTTAGCATCAATAGAAGTCTCGCAAGCTTAAGATGTCTAAAAGTCTGTTGAACTATTGTTTCCATTTTATGTTCGATCCGTCTGTGGATAAACTTCCGAATATTGTGACATTTGATATTACAATAATAAATTCGGTTGTATTATAATTTCAATTGCTTCCGCTGTGCATATTAATATTGTGTTGTTTGACTATTATGTTGCCAACCATGACGTCACGATACTCCCCACCGGGCCCACCGGTGACACGTGGAAATCGGGGTGTGACAGGTTGGTATCAGAGCCAACATTGAGTGAATTGACACTAGCCCTTAGTGTTTAATCTCAATGACACAGTAGCACATTCTTTGACCTTCTGAGTCTAGACTTAACTTAGGAATATCCTCAATCCTAATCTAGAAATTTTTACTTCCAAATTTTTATTGGATACGTCGCCAAGCGAAGAAGCCGTAATAGGAGTTCTCCACACCCGGAGCCCTGAGATGCTGAACTTCGTACCGCGGCTAGAATGAAACGAGCATCCAAGGAGAAAGCATTCATAAATAAAATGAAGAAGAAACTCCTTTTACTGAAGATCGTTTCCTTATTAGTCATTATAAGGACACAATTATTTTTCAGTCCTTACGAGGACAACATTTTTCCTTTCAAGTCCCGCATAGGGCAACTTTATACTTTTATTTTTATACACTGGAATGATTAAGTTTAAACTTTCATTCTAGACAAGAATATTAAATAAATGGAAAATAACATTTCCTTTTTGCAAGATCTACCATTATAATAAAATGGCAAAATCTAAAAAGGACAAGACCTAGCTTCGGGTCATAATAAGACCGGCCAAGATGGTAGTTCCATAATTAGATTCAGATCCATATTAACACCTCAATTTAAAAATTGTTCTGCGTTAATTAAATTAAGAATCTTAAGTGTGAAACCTAGCCTTCGGGTCAATTATAAGACCGGGCCAAGATGGTAAGACCTGTTAAAAAGATTCAAACCATTAACTAAGAATCTTAAGAGTGAAACCTAGCCTTCGGGTCAATTATAAGACCGGGCCAAGATGGTAAGACCTGTTTAAAAGATTCAAATCCATGTTAACATCTTAAAACATGTTAACACTCCTGGCAGATGTGATTCATTCAAAATCACACACGTTATTATTATATAAGGATCTTTCTAAAGATTCCTAACCCAGTTTAATGATCTCTGAATCCTGGGTTTACATCATTAATTAAGATGATTATATTTTAACCATACGTGGTAACATAATGCCTACGGGCCCTGCTCATTTCCATATGAGCCAAAAGACAGTGGTAGCGATGACTAGGGATGAGCAAAATGGACCCGGTACCGGTACCGAACCGGTACCGGTACCGAATTTACCGAACCGGGTACCTTTTCGGTACCCACTTTTGACATTTTCGGTACCGGTTCGGTACCGGTCCGGTACGGTACCGGTACGGTACCGGTCCGGTACCGGTCCGGTACCGGTCCGGTACCGGTATTTTGCTCGTTTTTACCCTCAAATACCGGTACCGAACCGTACCGAACCGTACCGAACCGGGTATATTCGGTACCGGTTCTTTCGGTACCGGTACCGGTTCGGTACCGAACCGGACCGAGCTCATCCCTAGCGATGACTCCCTGTCAGATAAAGGTAATGAACTAGGTTCAAACCTCAAATGCTTTGATTCTCTGAAATCCTAGCATATAAATTATAATTGTCCTTGTGACTAGGCCTATTGTGCCAATATACTTTCATGCTTTGATTCTCTGAAATCATAAGCTTATAATTTATAAATGTCCATGTGACCAGGCCATTGGGTGCCACTAATAAAACTGCTAATGTTTTATAATTATGATAAAATATAATAGAAATCCTAAACCTATATGATTAATAAATTAACCAAATATGGTCTCTGTTTACCATGGTTAGTGAATTTCCCTAAAGGGCAATTCCATAATAAACATCCCTTAGAAGGGAAGTGCCTACGGGCTATAGTTAATGTCCTCTGAGACTAAAGACAGTGGCAGCCTACAACTCCCTGTCAAGAAAAGGTAATGAACTTTGATTCAAACCTTAATGCCTCGATTCTCTGAAATCATGGCTTATAAATTAAACTTGTCTACGTGACTAGGCCATTCGTGCTATTATTAACTTATGAATTAGGATTTATGATAAAAATCCTGAATAAAATAAATATCCTTCCTTCCCTGTCAGTATGCATTTTAAAGGGAATCTTAAAGGTGAAACCTAGCCCACGCGGCCAAGATGGTGAAACCAACTCAAGGGATTCAGATCCTTGTTAACACCTAAGAACGTGTTAGCACTCTTGACAAATGTGATTCGAGAAAATCACAACAGTCATACTTATATTGGATTCTTCCAATTCCCTTATCTAGCCTAGTGATTTAGAAATCATGGCTTATATCATCCCATAAAATGATCATATTATAAACATCCGTTAGTGATGAAGTGCCTACGGGCTAAACTTGTCCGATAAGACAACGATAGTGATGGTCTTTGACCTTCTGTCTAAAATATTGGACTATGTCCAAACATAATAGTCTATATGATCAATGCGATCATGACTAATATCATCTAATACGATGATAATATTATTTAACATCCTTTAGTGATGTTTTGCCTACGAGCTATAATATATTGTCCATTTGAGACATTGACATTGTTATCTTTATGATTCCTTGTCTGAGGTAGTGAGCTATGCTCAAGCCAAAATAGTCAATATGATTAATGCAATCATGACTTATATCCTCTAATAGGATGAACCTATTATAAACATCCATTTGTGATGTTTCGCCTATGGGCCATATTATATCGTCCATGTGTGACAAAAACATTGTGATCTTTACGATTCCCTGTCCAAGGTAGTGAGCTATGCTCAAGCCTAATAGTCTATATGATCAATACCATCATGACAAAAATCATCAATACGATGATTAAAAATTTTAACATCCTTAATGATGTTTGGCCTGAGGGCTATATTATATTATCCAATTGAGACAAGGCAATTGTAATCTTTTGTAATTCTTTGCCCAAGGGGGTGAGCTATACTCAAATCCCATAGTCTATACTATCATTGCGATCCTGACTAGTATCATCGGTATGATGATCATAATATTAACATCCCTCGTGATGAAATGCCTACGGGCTATACTTTATTCTAGTGTCGGTAAGACAAAGATAGTAGTGATCTTTATGATCCCCTGTTCAAAATGGTGTGATTATACCCAAACCTAATAGTCAATATGATCGATGTGATCATGACTAATATCATTAGATACGATGGTTATATATAAACATCCATTAGTGATGTTGATTGGCTTATTTTTCTGCCAAATGAGTCGTCTTTCAAGACGATGACAGTTGTAGTCTATGACTCCCTGTCCAAAGGTGAAGAACCACGTTCAAACCTTGAAGCCCTAATATAATAAGATTGCGGCTAATAAATTAAGGACCTTGGTGGTAGACCATCGAGTTATGTTTTAAAGTCATTCATGACAAGCCTATGTGCCATGATTTGTCATTCGTGACAAGCTAACATATTAAATGTTAACATTCCTGGTGACATGCCTTGTGCCAGATTTGATAAATTTCCTTATGACAAGGCCGTTTGTGCCATATCTAAACGACCTTTACGACGAGGCCTTCGTGCCGTATAATCATTTATGTCCTTCATGACTGGGCTTTATGCCATATCTTTCTACGTCCATCGAGAGAGGCTTCTATGCCAAATATGTATATATATAATAAAAGTCTTGTAAGGCAAGCCTTTGAGCTATTTATAATCGTCCTTGTGACAAAGACAGTTGTGACATTATGGTCCCTTGTCAAGCAGGCATTGGACTAGCTCCAAACCTTAAATGCCATTGATAGTCCTTTTGTGACCTAAGCTAAATGTAATAGATATACATTCAAATAGCATTCATTAAGAATGTTCAGAACAGAATAGCCCATACGGTTTATTAATGCCATGGCTAATCTAAGGCAGGTCATCAGAATGATGACTAATAATTGTTAAACCTTGGTGATTGGTACCAAGTTTCGAGTATGGAAAACTCGAATGAGGTAGACGACAGTCGCAATACTATTAATGCGGCGAAAGTTAATAAAACTACAAACGTAAACCTCAATATTAATGGAGTTAATCTCCAGGCTGTGGTTAACGCAACAGTTGGAGAGGTCATGGGAAAAGGTCATGAGACAATCCAAAGAGCCGAATGCTTCTCGCTCTAAATCTCATTCAAAACCATGTTTAATTGCTCATGAGGAGAGCTATGTTCACACTTCAAATATGAAGGATGAACCAAAGAAAGAGGATAACTCCCAGAAATCTGAGAAAGAGAGCAAGTACAGGCTTAATAAAAAGCAATGAAAGTTCAGTAAGGAGCCTGTATACCTCAGAGACTGCTTCAGCATTATTAGATGGATATTTTATATCCATTAGGAATCATTTTTCCAATGTCCTAGTTCCGTTAAATATAAGGACTCAATATAGTGATAAAAATCGATTGGTTGCCTTAAAAATCAAGCCCATATTGTGGGTGATAAGAAGCAATTAATTATCAAGACTCCTTATGAGACGACCCTTATAATTACATGTATCCGTACGATTAATTAATATAAAAAAATGGTGGAATTGACCGTCCCCGGAATCGAACCTGGGTCTAGGCCGCACCCTTTCGCGCGCCTAGCCAACCGAGCTAGGTGCCTAGTTTGTGAAATTTCCATTTTGATTAAATATAAGCACATGTACAATAACTTCCTTATTTCTTCTATAAGTCACCCACTTATCCTCATTATGGTGACTAAGTATTAGAATCCAAGATTTTACCTCTATGTTTTAGTTACTCTTGGCTTACTTGTTGACTAAACACTAGAAAGGACCTTATTAGAAAAACCTAGTATCCGTTTCGCGAAAAGGGAAAAGACGGAATAAGAATTTTCTGACTCTCGCCATAAAAGTTCTAGACAGTCGACAGTATGTCGCAAATTTTAATTCATTGGCTGAGATAGTACCCTATTCAGTATACCAAAAAATCTAAGCTTAAAGCACATAATTATTAGTGGTTGACTGCTAAGAGATACGTTTGGGTTCGGATGCTAATAAGTCTCACATAAGATCTCAAGCTTAGCAAAATTTTAGAAATTTTTCCCATAAAAACCCCAGATATTAAGTGTAAGGGAAAAAGTTACAGACGAAATCGAAAGAATCATTTCTTTTGTTCCTATCAGAAACCTTCAGTCGTATGTTTTCGAAATGTCCTCTTTCTAAGAGGAAGTGCGTCAGCATATATAGTTGATATCTATTTAATCTCTATCAATTCTGAATCCCAGATGATATGATGAAAGCGCCATATGAGGATTGGTGTATCTTAATAAGTTCCATAGATTGCTTCCATGCCTGATCAATATGGAGGTTTAATGCATGGGACCACAAAGATATTCCGAGAGGTCATATGGTACTAAAGTCAACTAATGGTATTCAAAAGAGATATCCAGAATGGAATTGTCCAAGTAAATGTTCCATATTAAGGAATTCGTGGACTAGTAACATAAAAGTGTCACTTATTTGACACAAGCAATGACGGGTGAATTGGAGTCTGAGATATGGAAATCTCTGTAACCTCCTTGTGTCTTAACTATCTTCTCCTAAGATTACCCTGTTTACCCCTGAGGGGCAGGTAGGATTAACATTTATATCTCATTTAAGGCTGTATTATTATGAAATCTCCAAGACAACTAGTACCGTCATTGGGAGAATCGAAACCCTGATAACTAAGTTTTAAAATAGAGGGTTCGCATAGCCTAGCTCGATACTTCGATAGTTTAATATTGTTAAATAAGAAAGACGGTTCATTTTGCTGATGCATTATTTACCGCAACCCTAATTAGGCAATGATTAAGAATTGCCAACAGCTGCCCTGAATCGTCGACTTGTTCAACTAACTACAAGGATCGGCTAACCATTAAAAATTTGTTGAGTAGTGGTTGGAATAACCATCTCACCTTAAGATAAGATTTTCTATAATAGTTGATATGCAAGCATCAAGGCTGCTCCCTTGGAGACCTTGTAAAGACAAAATGATAAACATCTATTGTAGGGGCAATAGATTGGTAAGTTCAATTACCAGGATCTGAGGGCAAATTATTGGTGGATAGGCTTGAAAAAGTCTGTAGCCACCTATGTAGCTAAATGCTTGACATGTGTGCAAGTCAAAGCCGAGCATCAGAAACCGTTAGGCTTGCTGCAGCAGCCTGAACATCCTACGTGGAAGTGGGAAATGGTAACTATGGATTTATCACCAAGTTACCTAAGACAAGGAAAGGAAATGATACAATATGGGTTATAGTTGATAGACTGACTAAGTCAGCACATTTCTTACCCATCAAGGAGACTTATAGCTCTGATATGTTAGCCCAGTTATACGTGGATAAGATTGTAGCTTTGCATGGCATACCTGGGTCTAGTATCTCTGACAGAGATAATAGACACACGTCCCATTTTTGGAAAAGCTTCAAACAATCTTTGGGCACGCGTTTGAACTTAAGCACGGCTTACCATCCTCAGACAGACAGTCAGAGGGAGCGTACTATTCAAACGATGGAAGACATACTACGTGCATGTGCGATTGACTTGGGTGGTAGTTGGGATAAGCACCTACCATTAGTCGAATTCTCCTACAACAATAGCTACCACACCAGCATTAAAGCTGCGCCTTTTGAGGCATTATATGGTAGAAAGTGTAGATCGCCCATTTGTTGGGCAGAAGTTGGAGATGTCCAATTATCAGGACCAGAGATAGGGTTCGAAACGACGGACAAGGTTGTCCAGATTCGTGACCGTCTCAAGGCTGCCCGTTGTAGGCAGAAGAGTTACGCAGATCCAAAGCGTAAAGCTTTTCACTTCGAAGTAGGTAACAAAGTGTTACTTAAAGTATCGCCCTGGAAGGGGGTGATGCGTTTTGGTAAGAAAGGCAAGCTAAGGCCGGGATACATAGGACCTTTCGAGGTTATCGAACGTGTCGGGTCAGTTGCCTATAAGCTAAACTTACCTGAAGAGCTCAGTGGAATTCACAATGTGTTCCACATCTGCAATCTGAAGAAGTGCTTCGCTGATGAATCACTGGTTATACCACATACAGATGTGCATATAGACGAGAGCTTAAAATTTGTGGAAAAACCTTTGTCGATTGAAGATCGACAGGTAAAGAAGCTTCGAAGGAAGCATGTACCTATTATAAAGGTCAAATAGTATGCCCGTAGAGGTCCCGAATTCACGTGGGAGGTTGAATCCACCATGAAAGAAAAGTACCCTCATTTGTTTCAGTAAATCTCGGGTCGAGATTTATTTTAAGGGGGTGAGGATGTAACACCTCGAAAATTCGTGTTAAATAAAATAACAACACGTGTCGTGTAAGACAAAAAGCGTTATAAACTCGGATTTATTAAAAAAATGTTTGACAGGATTTAAAAGTGTCGTTATGTTAACTTTTGCACCTCTGAACGACCTCGTTATTAATCCCAAGACTCAAAACATATTAAAAACATGTAGTATATGTTCAAGTTCAGTGAATTATAGCAATGAATGATTCATAATTTAATTGGTGGACTCCTACGAAGAAATTTGCACGGTAAACCTTATTGTTTGGCACTTTCTAAAAGACTCCAGGACTTTCACACAACATAACATGGTGGTGCATACTATACATGACCCAAATTTGAGGCCCCATATTGATAAAAAACGGCCAAGAATCGTTTATACTCAGTTGCCCCTTCAAATCATTGAAAAGCCAACATTTTGGTCCCTGATGAATTGTTGCGCACCGCAACAAATATTTGTTACGGTGCGCAAGCAACTGCCCAGCAATAGAAAACCGGCTGTTGCCAGTTTAAACGCGATTATGACCTCTTAAACGAGTTTCGTCTTACCGCTTGGCCATTAAACACTCCCTAAACATGTAGGACACATGTAGGAATGTTGTGGGCAGTAGTAGACCGTGTTGTCAATGCATTGTGGTGAGTAAATCCACTATATAAGGGCCTTTAGTTGCAAACAATTCATCACATCTTCATCTGCATTCTTGGATCACTTCTGGAACTCAAAACCTTCTCTCAAGTGTTCCCTAATCAAGCTTAGGACCTTTGTAAGTTGCCTAACCTTCTTTAATTAACTTTAGCTTAGTTATTTAGCTAAAAGTCAAACCGACGTAATTACGGTTTGACTTCGAGATTAAGTATTAATGGCTCAGTCATATCTCGAATCAAAAGTAGTTATAAGTTGGTATTTATGTGGGTAATAAAACCTCAAAAGGGTTTCCCCTGATCATCACTCTAACCAGGTCAAAAGTCGGGTCAAACTTATATTTAAAAAGTCAACAGGAAGCTTAAAATGCTATTTATGCATAATTAACATTGTAGATCATATGCAACCTGTTGGATCATTGTTATAACTTGGTAATAAGTGTAAGAACATGTCTAAACATGTTCAACCCGACAATTTCCTGTTTAGACCCGGTTCGGAGCCGAAAGTCGCATAGTTTGACTTTCACTTTGACTTTCAGTTCTGACCCGTTTAGGCATGTTTTAGAAATGCCTCAGAGCTTTAATTGGATTAGGTTACTTGTTAGTACAACCCTCTGTGATTATACACCTTGGTTCATTAGTTATCCAATTAATATGCATGTTTCCGTTAATTGCTCATATGTTGACCATTATGCCCTTATTACCTTAAAACGTGATTTATGAAAATGTAAAAGTGTAGAAACCTTAGTTACTGATATATAAACTTGTATGCAAAGTTTGACATCAGTTTGACTTGTAGATTAAGAGTTATGCTCATATCCGCAAATTTAAAGCTTTATGTTAATAAAATGGCGTAATTAGCGTATAGCCTAGTTAAGCCTACTTTTTGGTACCAAACTTAATACCCACTGATGTAATATATTATTTTGGGATTTTTAAAGATTTTTAATTAATTTTAGGTTGAGCATAACTAGTAGTCGTAGGCTTAATCCGGTAATTGTCGATTTTGCCCTTACGGGCCATAAAATGAGTTTTACCGATCTAAACGACTCCAAAACTTTTGCTACTGATCACATATGTTAAATAAGTTATTTTAAGCCTACTGGAAATATAAAAATATCAAATTTAAGTATCAAACCCGGAAATGGCCTTTAATCGCCTTATTTAGCGTTTTTAACGCATAGTATGTATTAAAATCATATTGAACATACCCGGGTTGATACCTACTGATATATGAGGCAAATTATAATATTTTAACAGTAAGCAAAGGTTGTTAAACTCAGACTTCAGTTTTGAGCTTTTCGGCTTATGTGAAATTACCAAAATACCCCTGCGGGGCATAGTTTGGTTATAATTGATAAATTTCACATATATACTTTATCCTACTGTTATAACTCATAAATTTGAGTATGTTTACTGATTACATCAGACCTGTAACTCAGTTAAACACTTAAACCCTTTTACAACCTTTAAAATGACCAAACTACCCCTACGGGGCCTAGTTTGTGTTTAAACACGTTTCGGGCATAATGAAAGACATCTTACTGATGTCACAACATATTTGAGGCATAATTAACTTAGGAAACCTGTATATAGCTCTCAAGAATACCCGTCACGCTTATTACGCGTACGGTTCGGTTTATGTAACAAGTTTACATAAATTAGCCGAAACGGGTCAAACCTTAACGGTTTTATCTCAAAATCCAGAATGTGAATAATATAACCATATTAAGCAAGTCTCTAAACTTGTAGGGTCTAAATCACATTCTATCTGGTCTTCGCTTAATCGTGCGTACGAACCGTATCTTTGAAACTAGCCGGTCTAAGCTTAAGCTTAATTAAAGACCCGTTAGGATTCTAATAGGTTATTATTAAACCTTCGTTCCAGATTAGGAGAACCAGTAAAAGCTACTTGCAAATTTGCTTATTGTGATTAATACTTGCTCAGGTAAATACTTTTAACTTATTTTCCTTATACGGGCTTGGGTTACGGTATATAGCATACCGTTTGATCGAGCATCAAATCTCCACAGTTGAGTGGGTAGTTGACTAATTTGATCGGCTCGTTTAAACAGTCTTGTTCACTTAAATCCTTTGGGGGGTTAATGACCATGTCCCGGATATCCTTGGCATCATCTTACGAGATGGCCACGACCTGAGCACGGGGTGTAGGCGTACACCTGTCAGTGTATAACTCTATGATGTGGTGTGTCAATTGATCTTTAACCCGGACAAGATCCGGGCGACTGAACGCACAAGGAACATGTAATTCGTTCACAAGATTATAATATTAAAATAATTCTCCCAAGTTAAAAAGATTAATCTTGCCTCTGTGTATTTTAATCAAATTATAAAACATTTATGCCATGTGCATCTAAACCAATTTTAAATCATTTTCTAAAATGAGTCAGTTGATTGTATTTACCAGTGTAAACTGACGTATTTTCCAAAAAGGCTAAATGCAGGTACTATACGAAATTGGCTGGATATTTCTCCTTAGCATCAATAGAAGTCTCGCAAGCTTAAGATGTCTAAAAGTCTGTTGAACTATTGTTTCCATTTTATGTTCGATCCGTCTGTGGATAAACTTACGAATATTGTGACATTTGATATTACAATAATAAATTCGGTTGTATTATAATTTCAATTGCTTCCGTTGTGCATATTAATATTGTGTTGTTTGACTATTATGTTGCCAACCATGACGTCACGATACTCCCCACCGGGCCCACCGGTGACACGTGGAAATCGGGGTGTGACAGGTTGGTATCAGAGCCAACATTGAGTGAATTGACACTAGCCCTTAGTGTTTAATCTCAATGACACAGTAGCACATTCTTTGACCTTCTGAGTCTAGACTTAACTTAGGAATATCCTCAATCCTAATCTAGAAATTTTTACTTCCAAATTTTTATTGGATACGTCGCCAAGCGAAGAAGCCGTAATAGGAGTTCTCCACACCCGGAGCCCTGAGATGCTGAACTTCGTACCGCGGCTAGAATGAAACGAGCATCCAAGGAGAAAGCATTCAAAAATAAAATGAAGAAGAAACTCCTTTTACTGAAGATCGTTTCCTTATTAGTCCTTATAAGGACACAATTATTTTTCAGTCCCTACGAGGACAACATTTTTCCTTTCAAGTCCCGCTTAGGGCAACTTTATACTTTTATTTTTATACACTGGAATGATTAAGTTTAAACTTTCATTCTAGACAAGAATATTAAATAAATGGAAAATAACATTTCCTTTTTGCAAGATCTGCCATTATAATAAAATGGCAAAATCTAAAAAAGATAAGACCTAGCTTCGGGTCATAATAAGACCGGCCAAGATGGTAGTTCCATAATTAGATTCAGATCCATATTAACACCTCAATTTAAAAATTGTTCTGCGTTAATTAAATTAAGAATCTTAAGTGTGAAACCTAGCCTTCGGGTCAATTATAAGACCGGGCCAAGATGGTAAGACCTGTTAAAAAGATTCAAACCATTAACTAAGAATCTTAAGAGTGAAACCTAGCCTTCGGGTCAATTATAAGACCGGGCCAAGATGGTAAGACCTGTTTAAAAGATTCAAATCCCTGTTGACATCTTAAAACATGTTAACACTCCTGGCAGATGTGATTCATTCAAAATCACACACGTTATTATTATATAAGGATCTTTCTAAAGATTCCTAACCCAGTTTAATGATCTCTGAATCCTGGGTTTACATCATTAATTAAGATGATCATATTTTAACCATACGTGGTAACATAATGCCTACGGGCCCTGCTCATTTCCATATGAGCCAAAAGACAGTGGTAGCGATGACTAGGGATGAGCAAAATGGACCCGGTACCGGTACCGAACCGGTACCGGTATCGAATTTACCGAACCGGGTACCTTTTCGGTACCGATTCGGTACCCACTTTTGACATTTTTGGTACCGGTTCGGTACCGGTATTTTGCTCGTTTTTACCCTCAAATACCGGTACCGAACCGGTACCGGTACCGAACCGTACCGAACCGGGTATATTTGGTTCCGGTACCAACTTTTGAGGATTTTCGGTACCGGTTCTTTCGGTACCGGTGCCGGTTCGGTACCGAACCGGACCGAGCTCATCCCTAGCGATGACTCCCTGTCAGATAAAGGTAATGAACTAGGTTCAAACCTCAAATGCTTTGATTCTCTGAAATCCTAGCATATAAATTATAATTGTCCTTGTGACTAGGCCTATTGTGCCAATATACTTTCATGCTTTGATTCTCTGAAATCATAAGCTTATAATTTATAAATGTCCATGTGACCAGGCCATTGGGTGCCACTAATAAAACTGCTAATGTTTTATAATTATGATAAATTATAATAGAAATCCTAAACCTATATGATTAATAAATTAACCAAATAAGGTCTCTGTTTACCATGGTTAGTGAATTTCCCTAAAGGGCAATTCCATAATAAACATCCCTTAGAAGGGAAGTGCCTACGGGCTATAGTTAATGTCCTCTGAGACTAAAGACAGTGGCAGCCTACAACTCCCTCTCAAGAAAAGGTAATGAAATTTGATTCAAACCTTAATGCCTCGATTCTCTGAAATCATGGCTTATAAATTAAACTTGTCTATGTGACTAGGCCATTTGTGCTATTATTAACTTATGAATTAGGATTTATGATAAAAATCCTGAATAAAATAAATATCCTTCCTTCCCTGTCAGTATGCATTTTAAAGGGAATCTTAAAGGTGAAACCTAGCCCACGCGGCCAAGATGGTGAAACCTACTCAAGGGATTCAGATCCTTGTTAACACCTAAGAACGTGTTAGCACTCTTGACAAATGTGATTCGAGAAAATCACAACAGTCATACTTATATTGGATTCTTCCAATTCCCTTATCTAGCCTAGTGATTTAGAAATCATGGCTTATATCATCCCACAAAATGATCATATTATAAACATCCGTTAGTGATGAAGTGTCTACGGGCTAAACTTGTTGTCCGATAAGACAACGATAGTGATGGTCTTTGACCTTCTGTCTAAAATATTGGACTATGTCCAAACATAATAGTCTATATGATCAATGCGATCATGACTAATATCATCTAATACGATGATAATATTATTTAACATCCTTTAGTGATGTTTTGCCTACGGGCTATAATATATTGTCCATTTGAGACATTGACATTGTTATCTTTATGATTCCTTGTCTGAGGTAGTGAGCTATGCTCAAGCCAAAATAGTCAATATGATTAATGCAATCATGACTTATATCCTCTAATAGCATGAACCTATTATAAACATCCATTTGTGATGTTTCGCCTATGGGCCATATTATATCGTCCATGTGTGACAAAAACATTGTGATCTTTACGATTCCCTGTCCAAGGTAGTGAGCTATGCTCAAGCCTAATAGTCTATATGATCAATGCCATCATGACAAAAATCATCAATACGATGATTAAAAATTTTAACATCCTTAATGATGTTTGGCCTGAGGGCTATATTATATTATCCAATTGAGACAAGGCAATTGTAATCTTTTGTAATTCTTTGCCCAATGGGGTGAGCTATACTCAAATCCCATAGTCTATACTATCATTGCGATCCTGACTAGTATCATCGGTATGATGATCATAATATTAACATCCCTCGTGATGAAATGCCTACGGGCTATACTTTATTCTAGTGTCGGTAAGACAAAGATAGTAGTGATCTTTATGATCCCCTGTTCAAAATGGTGTGATTATACCCAAACCTAATAGTCAATATGATCGATGTGATCATGACTAATATCATTAGATACGATGGTTATATATAAACATCCATTAGTGATGTTGATTGGCTTATTTTTCTGCCAAATGAGTCGTCTTTCAAGACGATGACAGTTGTAGTCTATGACTCCCTGTCCAAAGGTGAAGAACCACGTTCAAACCTTGAAGCCCTAATATAATAAGATTGCGGCTAATAAATTAAGGACCTTGGTGGTAGACCATCGAGTTATGTTTTAAAGTCATTCATGACAAGCCTATGTGCCATAATTTGTCATTCGTGACAAGCTAACATATTAAATGTTAACATTCCTGGTGACATGCCTTGTGCCAGATTTGATAAATTTCCTTATGACAAGGTCGTTTGTGCCATATCTAAACGACCTTTACGACGAGGCCTTCGTGCCGTATAATCATTTATGTCCTTCATGACTGGGCTTTATGCCATATCTTTCTACGTCCATCGAGACAGGCTTCTATGCCATATATGTATATATATAATAAAAGTCTTGTAAGGCAAGCCTTTGAGCTATTTATAATCGTCCTTGTGACAAAGATAGTTGTGACATTATGGTCCCCTGTCAAGCAGGCATTGGACTAGCTCCAAACCTTAAATGCCATTGATAGTCCTTTTGTGACCTAAGCTAAATGTAATAGATATACATTCAAATAGCATTCATTAAGAATGTTCAGAACAGAATAGCCCATACGGTTTATTAATGCCATGGCTAATCTAAGGCAGGTCATCAGAATGATGACTAATAATTGTTAAACCTTAGTGATTGGTACCAAGTTTCGAGTATGGAAAACTCGAATGAGGTAGACGACAGTCGCAATACTATTAATGCGGCAAAAGTTAATAAAACTACAAACGTAAACCTCAATATTAATGGAGTTAATCCCCAGGCTGTGGTTAACGCAACAGTTGGAGAGGTCATGGGAAAAGGTCATGAGATAATCCAAAGAGCCGAATGCCTCTCGCTCTAAATCTCATTCAAAACCATGTTTAATTGCTCATGAGGAGAGCTATGTTCACACTTCAAATATGAAGGATGAACCAAAGAAGGACGATAACTCCCAGAAATCTGAGAAAGAGAGCAAGTACAGGCTTAATAAAAAGCAATGAAAGTTCAGTAAGGAGCCGTGTTATCCGGGCACGGCCCCGTGTTCAAGTGCCAGTAACAAAATTAAAATAAGAGAAACAGAAGTCTGGACACGGGGGCGTGCCGGGTGAACACGGCCCGTGTCCAGTTACCTGAACTGGGCGTTTTTCTGCAGGTGGTTCAGCACGGGGCCGTGTTGGTTGGGCACGGCCCATGTTGAACCTTCTGAATTGGAGAGAATTGTCGGGTTGCCTTGTTCTTGTGCATGAAGTCATTTTTCTCGTTCCCCTTTTCATCCCTTACCACCATGAGTGTGTTTTATTCATTTAAAACCATCCAAACTTTAAAAACCACATTTCATCATAGAGAGAACTTACATAGTCCTAATATTAAACTAGATAAAACAAAGAAATAATAAACCATGGAGTCCTAGCCTTTACTTTATTTTAATTAGCAAAATTTCCAAGAGACTATTAATCTTGGTTAGACAAGGCCTTTTAGAACTCCTTCTTCCGGGTGCGGTTCTCCTCACATGTCTGCGAGCTATTCCTCCACCTCCCTTGGAAGGAGAAAATAAGGAGTCTCGATTTCCACCGGGATCTCTTGTTGGTGTTCTATGGGAGGTTCCGCTGGCAAATCTTCCCACCCAGTAGGGTTGTTAATTCCGAGTGCCAGGTTCCAATCCTGTTGAGGGAGGACTGGTTCCATTGGGGGTGCTACAAGAATATTCAACCTTTGGTGCAAGAGGTTAATTTCTTGGAAGCTGCTTTCGAGTCCCATCGTAAGATCGTTAATACGGTCGATCAGGACCTCCTCTACTGATGTCATTTCGTCGAGAGCCTCCCTTAATGCTACCACATAGTGCACAAGTGTAGCTTCAATGGAGGGTCTCCTTCCTCTTCGGCTGTTTGACGAATGCACAGAAGATGTTTCGCTGTTTTCACTCGACATCCTACGAAAAATAAACTGAAAATAGTTTATTTTAATGAAACAGTGACCGGGCACGGCCCCGTGCTCACTGAGCACGGCCCCGTGTTCATCTTTCTGCAGAATTTTGGAGCAAGGAAACTTGGATTTTTAAGTTATTTTCTGAACTTGTGGGGTCTTTGTAGTCGCTAATAACTTAAAACAATGTTACATAACATGTTTTTACCAAGATTCCTTGAACAAAACTCATTAATCCTTACCACAAAGTTGGAAGAATTCAAACTTTTAATGGTAGCTCTTAGAGAAAGATGGAGAAGAAGGAAATGACTAAAAGAGGAAAGGACAAGATGGGTTGTTGGAACCTTCTTTTAGACTTACCTAGGATAGTTTGAGAGAAGATTCCTGCAAATCTCTGTCCCAAGTTGGTCCAAATGTGCAGAATTCTTGGCTGCATTTATAAAAAATGACAGCATCCTGGACACGGCCCCGTGTCCAGTGGACACGGCCCCGTGTGCAGGTGGAGTTCTGACACAGTTTGTCCGTATTCTGACGTACTGATCAGAATGGAATCTTTTGATGGACACGGGGGCGTGTTGGCTGGACACGGCCCCGTGTCGAGGGACTGTTTTATGAAGTTGTCTAGTTTTTAAGGAACTTGTTAGCATCGGGTGGCTCCTGATTGGTTGGAACAACCCCAAAGTGCCTAAGATACCTTAATTGTCCTAGACTAAGGCGAGAACGCAAGAGGTTGTCGGTGAGGGTAATTCCTATTTTCATTCTAGGTGGACAAGTCCAACCCTTTTCCGGGCTCTCGTTAAAGAAGGTGTATGCCGAATCGCTCAGGTCTATGTATGCACCGAACGAAGTCGATGGGGAGTCCTTCACGGCACAATCGACACAGGGACGACTATCGTCCAAGTCTTTGCTAGGTACGAAGGTATTTTCGGGAGCAACGAGGTTGTCGGAATGCGGTTCCAATATTTCTTCATGGTTATTGTCTTGGGGTGGATCAATAAAATCCTTCCTAAGCTCTTTTAACCAATTCAGAATTAGCTTTTCTAGTTGAAATAACTCATCAAGGAGCATTTCCCCTAGAATATCTGGCTGGGCGCATTCGAGGGAGAAATAGTGCTTATTTTTACTTTTGCCCCTCTTAAGGTTGTAAGAAGTCGGTGGGTCCATGTAGTGGGGCCTATAATTTAGAAAGTAGCATTTTACTTCTTCATGTTTGCCACCACATAATTGACACCACGTACCATAAGAGTGCCGAAAGTAAAAACAATTACTATCACTCATGTTTATGTCAGAAATTACCAACCGTCGGGATCTAACGGTTCTGTTTTCAGTAAGTGAATCTTGGGCACGGGGGCGTGTTGGGTGAGCACGGCCCCGTGTTCAGCTTACTGTCTGATGTAAAACAAGATTGCCAGTTCCAATGATTTAGCACGGGGGCGTGTTCAGCGGGCACGGCCAGTGCTGAGCTCTGCAGAAGCTAAAAAACTAAGAAAAATCCTAAAAAATTAAAAAGAAAAAGGAAAAATGATTAGGTCGTTGATTCCTAACTTTCTTAAAATCCTTGTGTCCCCGGCAACGGTGCCAAAAACTTGATGCGTGTGAAGTGTCGTATATATTAGGTGTATATTTTAAGCCCTTTTAACACTTATTTTAGCCAAGTTTTAAATTTATAAAACACGATATTTTACTAACACTAAACACACATATGGGCAAGTGCACCCATCGTGAGCGTAGTATAGCGTTGGTAAGATACCGAGGTCGTCCAAGGACACAAGAGCTTTTAGTACCGGTTTATCCTCAACGTCTAATCAAAATAAAAAGTTTTAGAAAAATGTTTTAAACTAAGAAAAGTAAAAACTAACTAAAATGCTGAAAATAAAAATAAAATAAAAACAGATAGACAAGATGAATCACTTGGTTCCGACTCGTATCTAGTATAACCTTTGATTATTTCCGCACTTTTGCACATAATTAAGAGATTATCTTAGTTATTGTAGTAGGCCCCTCTTTTGAAGGTGACGTTACCCTCACCCCAGTAGTTTGAGTCAGCAAGGATACAATCCTAAAAGGGTGGATTATTGGAAGATAATGAATAAAGTTATTAATGCAGTATTGTGGTAGGCCCCGCTTTTGGCGGTGACGTTACCCTCGGCTAAGTAGTCTGAGTCAGCAGGGATACAGTCCTAAATAGCCGGGTTATAGTATTAATAGTAGTTAACTTATGAGGGGGTCAAAGAGTTTGGACCCCCGCCATCCAATACCGTGAAGCATTGAAGGAGGTCCTACTAAATTTGACCCAGGTCCATTGCAGGACCTCTAAACGCTGAACAATGGCAAGACCTTTACCAAACCGTTCCCTTAACCCCCGACCAGGTAGCCAACATACCTCCATATAGACCGTGGAGATATGAATGGTGAAAATCCTTTATTTTATATAGACAGTAAAATAATGCCAAGACACCACGGACAAACGATAAGGAAAGATCACCTTCAACATAAGTAACTAGTTATTAAAGTCATTAATACAAAACCAAATAAAAAGTGCAAAAAATTAGAAATAAAAAGTATTATACTAGACACTTTGTCTTCACCAAGTGATGTAAGAGACTTAGGCAAACATGGCCTTGATTGTCAAAAGCTCTTACGATCAATCTTGGATCCCGAGACGACTCACACACTCTACGATGGACAATGGATGATGGTGGTGGATGATGGTGTTATGGTGGTGGTGGGTGGTGGATGAAGTGTGAGAGAGGTGGTGTGCCAAGGGATGAGTTGAAATGAATCCAAGCACTCCTATTTATAGGCTGAACAGAGAGCTGGGCACGGCCCCGTGTCCGCTGGGCACGGCCCCGTGCCTGTCTGACACTCTCTCTCCTCATTAATTGTAATTCGCAATTACAATTAATGCGCCTGCTGTACTTTCGACACGCCCCCGTGTCCGCTGGACACGGCCCGTGGTGGGCAATAGAAGCTTCTATAGGTTTGTCTTTTCTGCTGCTTCTTGGGCACGGCCCCGTGCTGGCTGAGCACGGGGCGTGTTCAGCCTTCTGTCTTCTCTATTTTGCTTGGGAAGATGCCGTTGAGGGGTCGGGCAGTCCACTAGTGTTCCTTTCCTTGTATTTATGTTGGAATTAGCTGTCGTTTTGCTTCTTTTGTGTTTTTGAGCTCATTTAATCCTGAAAATACAAAAGGAAGACAAAAACACTCTTTTTCCAATATTAGTACTTAAAAAGGGTTAGTTTTATGCCTTAATTGATGTAATTTATATGTTGCATTTTACACACATCAGAACCCTTGTCATCCGATCGGATGAGCACCATCCGACGAGACATCAGTCTTTACGATACTATCCCCGTTAGACGTGCACCGCTTACTATACCATTCAATGGTTAACACAGACGAACTCGTAACCGATCCAAGCAATTGTGCCCTCGCTAAATACGCACTGTGAGTATACTTGACCCCCTTTTAATCGCATTTTAGGTGTAACATACGTTCCTAACAAATCGAACTTATCAAACGAATTATTAAATCAACCGAATTATCACTTGCAAATAACTGTTATGCATAGATATACGTGATGCTAGTTGCATATGTGCTAGGGCTTATACTCGCGACGTCCCACCACGACTAGTATAGTACTATTGTGCCCGACGGGGTCTAGTTTGCCATCGCGTATTCGAGCATCGAGGACTTAGTTGGTAGTATCAGCTTTGTGAGTATATATGTCGTGTGTTACGTTTATGCATGTAGAAATTCGCAATACTATTTAATCTATTACACTACACATATCAAACCTGTATACTCGCCAATACGTTTCGTATTGATATTATTTTAACGTATGTTGCAGGTTAGATCGCAGGCTATTTCAAATCAAGCTAGGAAGTCTAGAAACACAACTAAAATCTAGGTTGTCGGATTTGTATTGTTCGAGAGGACAATGAATTTGTGATAACTTATGTGATTGTATTATTTGTTAGCATGGGATAACGAATGTATTAAATATTATCGCAATATAGTTGTTATGGATTCTCTTGAGCAATCTGATTCGCCTAGTGCCGCGCCCCGATGATTCCGCCATCGGTTGGGGTGTGACACTTATTTCTCATGAACCTATTAAATTCATTGTTGTCTAACATATTAGGTTCCAATCAAGGGTTTATATCCCTTCTTAAACCCATTTTCGCTCATATGCTTATTTTGACCCGTTAAGGGTAATTAAGCATATTTTAAGCACGAATTGCTTTCATTCGTTTCTAGATTCATATTTCCACATTTATTATCAAATGATCTTCCACCACAACTATATTTGTGGTGGATTTAATGTGGTGATCTATATAATCCGAGTCTTACTCCTCGGATTGTTATTTTACGGCAAAGGCTCATATAGAGTCATTTGACCAAAGATTTACATCTTTCGCTTCTTATACTTATCCTAAGTATTCATTTTATCATAAAACTCGTTTCCAAACAACCTTTGGAGGTCGTTAGCTCAATTTAGCTTGTAAGGGCGTTTTGGTCCCTTTTAGCCTTTCATTTACGATGAAGTCTTTTGAAAGCATGTTTGACCCATAATCCTTCGTTCTAGTTATAATCTTGTTTGAAAAGTCATTGTGCTTCCCAAAACACGACGACCATCATTTAAAACATTCGGTTTACTCATTACAGTAACCCATTGTCTATCTTAGACTTCGTTTAACACCCATTGAACCATACGTTCTAATTGAGTGTTTATTCTATTACACATACCTGGCTCGGATCAATATATTGACCCGTTTAATATCTTGCTTTAATTTCCGCTAAGTCATGGCGATGCTAATACCCATTCGATATTTACTCCTGAAATCGTATAACTCGACGGTAGTCATTAGTCGATATTGTCAAAAGGTGATATCTTGACCTTTTGACCCGTTTGGTCTAGGTGACCGATTGTATTGGTAAGATGACATTTATTACCATCTCGTCTATATGACTCGCTACGGTTTACACCCTGCGGTCATTTTACTTATAATTCATTTCTTAACACTTTTGGCCTATTATGGCTTACATCATAAGTGTCTTTCAAAAACTAACGGTTACGGTCAACGTATGACCAAAATTACCGTTTTACCCTTATCGTTTGTTTTGGTTTACCATATAAGGTATCCATCAAGAATTCTATATTTATTAGTCATTGCTCGACTAAGTAACCATATTAGTCCTTTTTAACCATTAAACATGGTTTATTATCATCTTCGATTATCTTGTTCCGTACGACTACACGTCGGAACATTATATCACGATTGTTAACTTATCTTATTCTTAGTTAATACGATGAGAGAATATGCTATAATTCAAGAGTAGTGTAAGATATACTTACCTTGCACCCGGATCATGCTTTTTCTTCATTCTTGATTCGTTTGTCCCGTTTTCTTCCCAAGCTTTCACCTAGCTCGTCAAGCGTCAAACTATCATCATAATTCGCGAGATGGTTAGATTAGTCATAATCATTTACGACTATTCCATCCTATGGGTTTTATGTCGAATTTATCATTTGATCATATCTTTGGTCATTTTGACTTTTTAAAAGTCAAAGTGCCTATTGACGAAAGTAGGTACACAATGTAATTCAACTACTCGTTTTATTACTTGGTCAATTACCCGGTAGCATCATTCTTAGGCTACCGTTTATCCGCTTTATTAACCAAGTTTTTATAACCATGATCCATCGAATTAACACAACATTAATCTTCCAAAACACATGATGATATCAAACATCATTTTTAACATGAATTTATCATCATTTCCATCCTTTTTATACTAAACCCAATTCGTGGTAATTATGATTCACGTACTCAAACACCTAATTTGTTCAAGTACCTTGTCTTTACTAACTAACATGATGATTCTAATGGCAAGTTTAACACTAACATCATCATATCATAAAAACCCATTTCAATCATGTATGAACAAATACCTAATCATGTAATTTGTTCAAGTACCTTATTTCTACTATCAACTATGATGATTTTAAACACAAACTTATCATCATCTTCACTACATAATCAATACCCACTTGTCTAAGTGTGGTAAATCCTCAAATTATTCAAATCATATCAATTTTACTTCAAATTTATACTTAGGGTTTGTTCCTAAGCAATCACACTTCATTAATTCGGCCATAGCCTCTATGATTCATGTATAGATCGCATCATGCAAAGTTAACTAATTTTTACAACTTCATGAATGTTAGAAATTCGACATATCTTACGATCCCCTTGACTTGGTGATCGTTTCTATGTATTCAATTCCGAATTTGGCCTTCGATTGATCTTCCAATTTGAAGGTTTTGTTGAGTTTATGGTTAGCTCCCATGGAGCTTATCTTCTGGTCGTTCTTACGCACACACACATGTGTGTGTGTGTTTTATTTTTTTATTTTTATTTATTAATAAGCTTTTTCCCAAATATCTAACTTGGTCCCTCATGTTTGGTTAATTATTAAGTAGGTTACAACCTACTTATCTTAAACCCATATTTCCTCTTATTAACTAGGTTAAACATTCCTAGTTAACTTAGTGGGTTTGGGGAAGTTTATAACTAGGTTTATTTTAAGTCTCGTTAACTCAGGCCCTTTTATCCACTTTAATTTCCTCAAAAGGATTTGTTCACTTTTTTTTTTATCTAATATTAGGTTTATTTATTTAAATCCTAATATTTACCGGGTAAATTTTACCGCTAACGGTACTTTACCCGTCTTTTATTGTTAACGTGGTTTGATTGCCAAACCCATTTTCGGGGTGTTACAAGTCTATCCCCCTTAAAGAGGTTTCGTCCCCGAAACCTTTCTCACATACTTTATTAGTTTAAATCATCCGAACCTTAGTTTCGGTGATCACTTGAGCATTGCTCGCACATAATACTCTTACCAGGGAAGTATGGTAATGTGCTTTCGGTTTCAAAGCGTATACGCCTTTTATGTGTATGGCCTCGTAGGCCGATACTTTCATTTTGTATTTCTTATTCTGGTCATTTATTTGACCGAGCTGTCATCTGATCACTTGGTTATATTTATTTCCAACATGCTTACTTCAAGCTAATCTTATATCGACAAGTGCTTTGTATAAGTCGTAACACTAATCTGACTTTGAAAGGTTTTACCGGCTAGACTGATTAGTCGCCGTCACTTTATGCCCCGTCATGCGGGTATATCTTATTGCGAAGCCGGCCTTTTGCATGTTTTTCTGATTTCATATCTCATAACTCACGTTACGACGTGAGTATATTCTATATCACTTTTTGTGACCGTGATTTCATCACGTCTTGTTTAAGTTTACGTCGACTTTTCATCGTTGAAAATCCTTCTTTCAAACGTATCGTTTTACACCTATCGATGTTAAAACCTATATCCTTTAATATTAACCATTTCCGGTTTCGTCTCATAATATTCATATTTGTTAAAACGTTATATCTCACTAAAACTGTATTTTAGTTTCACGTTTTCTTTTTAACTCATGTCAATTCCAAGGAATTTACGTCCAAGGATTTATCCCCTTCCGTTGTCATTTCAGACAAATTTTCCGACTTTATGACTTCTCACGTCATTCATGCATCGGTTCATCTTATGCTCACCGTTATCCAGTTTACATATATTCGTATTTGATCATGTCCCATTACCGGGCTCATTATTCTTTTGCATTTAACGCTACAGTTATCCAGCTTGCGCTTACTCATGCCATCCGGCATTATATTATATTCAACCCGTTTGACTTATTCATGTGAAATTTTATCATTTATGGATGTCAAACTTCATTCTTTGTTCGACCCGTTCAACTTTAAAATAGTTGAACATAATTTATCAAAATTTCTATTTACGTCATCTTGTCGTCTTTTAGTCATGACTCAAAACCCAAGTCTTTTGACTTTCCATCCGAGTTCCCGTTTCTCGGTCTACGCATGTGTTTAACTCCTTACTCATCAACCGGGTGTTTTACTGAAGTCATTCTTATTGCAACCCTTCCGGTATTCATTAAGACTTCGTTTTACTTTTATATTCCAACTTTGTCCTCAAGTTTGACGTTTTACAAAAATGACCCGTTAAGAGACATATTTGCATTCTCCGGGTTCGAGTGTAAGTACACCCCCTCCCAATGCATATCTTAATCATTTTACATGTGTGCATTCTCCGGGTTTGAGTGTAAGTACACTCCCTCCCAATGCATATCTTAATCATTTTACATGTTTGCATTCTCCGGGTTCGAGTGTAAGTACACCCCCTCCCAATGCATATCTAAATCATTTTACATGTTTGCATTCACCGGGTTCGAGTGTAAGTACAATCCCTCCCAATGCATATCTTAATCATTTTACATTAATCTTTGTCCCTTCACTCGGGCTCATTATCCTAATGTAATACGCTTCCGTCACCCGGCTGCGCGTTTACATTATTATCCAATATTTTGCTCATTGATTCATTTGGGTACTTTTAATTTGTCCCATTTACCCTGTCCTTACTACTTCGGATGTAAGTATGTCCATCATAAAAAGTTCATGTACCACATGCTCACCACTTACTTGGCTAGAGTAAGCAATCAACGCCTGGTATACATGACCTTTTTATAATTTCCACATTAAACCCCATGTAAGTAATGCCTCTATTTGTTTCTCTTGGAAACAATATCCCGGATAGGTTTTCTATTCGGGGTTTTCCAAGTTTTCAACCTACATATGCAACTTTCAATCTATACGTATTTGTTGCATATTACTATCTGTGCAATTAAATTTAAAATGTGCACCTGGTAATGCTTGCCCTAATGGACTTCTCTTGCCATTAGCCTTGTTCGCGATCGCCACGCGACTTAGGTCCTTGGTGAGCATGTTCTACTTGTCGTACTTTGGACCGTTCCTCCGTCAAATCCGCAATTTGTTAAACTCCCGCTATCTTTAGATGCGAGTGTCCTTCAACTAAAACATTTACAAGAGTTAATAATATCAACTTCAATAATTGCCCGTATTATAATACAAGGCTTTTTCTACTATACGCGTCAACGCGCGTAATTTCGTCAACTATATCAATCATTTTAATTGGGGTAACATGTATTACACGATAACCCTATGTGTTGTTTACAACACTTTAGCATGCTAAATCATTAACATACATGTACTTACCGGATTTGCGATCAAGCCTCGAATCGAACACTTTATTCTTTTAACCTTGGGCTCTGATTACCAACTTGTAACGCCCGTCTTATAAATCAAGATTTTAATAATAAAACACACATTCTAATGCTATAATGTGACTTTACAAAAGCTTGTTATACCAACATTCCCAAATGTTTACAACATTTCAAAAACAAATTTATAAGTGTTTACATAATTCACTTATAACAACACAAATCAAGATTTGACGCAGAAGCTTCATTTAACGTGTGTTCGGTTCTTGCTCGTCGCTTGATCTTCATCCGGGACACTCGACGTTCACCTATGATCAAAACCAACTTAGAAGTCAGTTTTGATAGTTAAATAACAAGTACAACAAGGTAATTGGGTCAAATAATCGAAATAAACAAAAAATCAAAATTTTCAACATTGTAGGCCGTCGCCGCGCGCGACGGCCAAGGGCTTTGGCCGTGGCGTGACGCCACGGTCCTATTTTGACAGAATGTGTGATGCTGGTGCTGCATATTCCCAGCCAAGCTTGATTTTACGAAAACGAGCATAACTCTTTCGTTATTGATCCGATTTACACGATTCTTTTTCCTACGTGATCGTAATTTAATTCTCCATCACACGGAGTTAAAATCCGACATCCGGATTAACAAAATTTTAGACTTTTAAGCTTTCGGCTTAAAATAAAATCACTAAATTTTTGACCCGTTCATGTATTTATTAAACAAACCAGTTTGTTTGACCCCTATTTCTCATGAACCTATTAAATTCATTATTGTCAAACATATTAGGTTCCAATCAAGGGTTTATATCCCTTCTTAAACCCATTTTCGCTCATATGCTTATTTGGACCCGTTAAGGGTAATTAAGCATATTTTAAGCACGAATTGCTTTCATTCGTTTCTAGATTCATATTTCCACATTTCTTATCAAATGATCTTCCACCACAACTATATTTGTGGTGGATTTAATGTGGTGATCTATATAATACGAGTCTTACTCCTCGGATTGTTATTTTACGGCAAAGGCTCATATAGAGTCATTTGACCAAAGATTTACATCTTTCGCTTCTTATACTTATCCTAAGTATTCATTTTATCATAAAACTCGTTTCCAAACAACCTTTGGAGGTCGTTAGCTCAATTTAGCTTGCAAGGGCGTTTTGGTCCCTTTTAGCCTTTCATTTACGATGAAGTCTTTTGAAAGCATGTTTGACCCATAATCCTTCGTTCTAGTTATAATCTTGTTTGAAAAGTCATTGTGCTTCCCAAAACACGACGACCATCATTTAAAACATTCGGTTTACTCATTAAAGTAACCCATTGTCTATCTTAGACTTCGTTTAACACCCATTGAACCATACGTGTCACACCCTGGCTTTTGCAGAAGCGTGGGTTTATTTGGTGTGACCTCTTAATACCATAGCAACAATCATAACAATGTTATATGATAAAAATACGAGATATTCATCCATTAATATAGTTTAGAAATTACCATAACATGCTTGTCTTGAAACATCAACCCAAAATAAGTTAGAACCCATAACTGGTTTAAAACTTGTTCAAAAGACTTAACAAAAGACTTTAAATAAAACGAGGTTTAGAGACATGTAACCCGTCCAGGAAGAGGTTACACCTCCCAAACCCTAAAACCCTGGATGACATCTTTATTCAAACGCAGCTAGACACTTGCATACCCCGCCAGATCCGCTAGTTCCCTGAAATACATGTAGTTTGAAAAATCAACAAAAAGTTGAGCGAGTTCATGTGTATGTGAGTATGTATAAACCTTTGTAAACATTGTATATATGTATGTCCCGGTATGATTGCAAACAAGGAAAAAATCACCAATGGTTTGCAAGGTCACTGATATGTGTGACGGTGTAGGAAGACTCAAACCTAGCAAAGTTGTACCGGGCTCCCCGCTGGAAGACATAGTCACCACTATGGGCCGCCCTGACCTCATGGGTGTGGGCTCGCTACACCCAAATAGATCTATCACTCATGCCCCTCGGTCCTGATACGAGGATTAATGGTCCCAAGTATCTGCCTACCCTATCACATGATCTATGGTTCTTTCCTAGGCTAATCATACCAATAGTATTGTAAGTATCCCTTTGTAACATGTATTTCACCCCCGAAGTAAGTAAACAAAACAGTTTATGAAAAGGGGGACATGAACTCACTGTAGTGCGTCTCGTACCGGCAACTAAAGCTCTGTCAGCTACACGACAACCTACAACGTACTAATGTCTATTAGACGAACGGGCCGTGCCTTGGCTTAGAGTTTAATGTTTTTGAGTTGCGTTTCTTATGTCTCCGAATATTATTCCAAGTTATAATTATTAGTTAAGATAATTATTTTAACTTTAAATTATAGTTAATGTTTGGAATAATTGTTAAACAATATTTCGTATTCCTACTTCTCAAGTATTTTAACTTTATATTTCCTTCCCAAGGATGAGGGTATTTATACATGTATATTGTAGCTCCGAAATATTATATTCTTAAGTCTCACTAAAAATATATGTAACTTATTTGTCCAAAAATAACGTATTCCAAAATATATATATTTTCCCCAAAAATAATATATTTTCACTTCTTTAGTTTCCAAAATAATATTTACCAAAAATGTATGTGTAAGAGTATTTTTCTGGAATATTTTATAAGTTACGTTTTTGCGTTCGGTTTCACAATATCAAGCGTGTAACTTAAATATTTATTCCGTAAGATTTCTGGTATTATTTTGGAGTTGTAAACGTCATGGTATTTTGTTAGGTTATATTATTTTACCCTAAAATAATATAACTATCTCACAAAATAAACAAATATCCACACAAGTGTTTTAGTATAAAATATATATTCTAAATATATATTTATCCATTTCACTTAAAAAAAATCAACCTCCGATACTTTGTATTTTTGTAACAAAACTTATGGCAAAGTTTATTTTGAAAAAACAAAGTTAAAACATATTTGCAAACACTTGTTAGAAAATAATTTCTAAGTGTTGAAATTTTTAGAAAGTTTCGCCATAGTCTCCTTTGTAAATGGAGGTGCCCATGCTAATACGCATATCATTTTCTTTTCGAAAAATCATTCAAATCAATCAACAACCATACTCTAAACCATATTACACTTACCACGTGTAAAACTATTCTATTTATAACACAACATGAACTTGATGTTTTGTAAAAACGCGTAGTAACTTAGTGTGGTGTTTAGTGGGTTTAGTTACTCTCCAAAGTGTGTTTACTTTTGTTAAAATCTCATTCTCGGGATTTTTAGATGTTCACAACTTGTGAACATATTTTACAAAAATATTTATTTACCACATTTTATGTGTCACTAGCATCCATATACTTATTTCTTTCCAAACATAGTGTAAGAATCATGATCTTTCAAAAAAAAAAAAAACCCGTCTTTTAAACTTGGTTTATTTAGGAAAACCCATTTGTAAACCTCGGATCCATACGATCGTCAACTCACTTTGTTTACTTATTTTTCAAGAATCATCTTGTTACCAAGTTCATGTCTACATATGGAGGTGATCTTTTTATGTAACCCCTAATCACCTCCTAACTTGTTAACTCATGTTTTCAATCATAACTTAACAAGTTTCATATGATGACTATCATCATACTACCAAGAAATCACCAATCAATCATCAACATAACCAAGACAATATCATTCTAGTAATATTTCATTATGTTTCATTCATTTTTCATATCATGTAAAGCTTTATGTTCAAGACTTATGTTCATGTTCTTTTAGTGTTCACATGTTTTCATCATAATATAATCTTTTAACCACCATAAATGTGAAGTAAATAAGGATCAAAGGAGCTTACAACTAGCTTAAAGCTAGGGAAGATCACAAGTGAAAATGTAGAGGATAATAGCAAACGAAAGTGGTCCTTCAAGTTCCGAGTGCTCCATACCTTCTAAATCACCTTGTTTCACCTCAAGACAAGCTTGGATTGTATGAATTAAAATTGAAAATGGTTGGTGGGTGTGCTTGGTGTTCGGCCGTAGCTTTTTTTTATGGGGGAAAAGAGAGTTGTAGTGGTGAGATGATGAGGATAATGAGTACACTTATAACCCACTAACTCTCTTTTAACCAATGGTCTTCATGTTTCATAAGTACATGACACACCTAATCAAGATCTTGCATATCCCAATAGTAGATTGCATGGGGAAATAGGAAAGATTGGAAGAAATCTTTGGGGTGGGCCACATGGTGAGCCGTAAGTTTGAGGGGGGGGGGGGGTTAAATGAAAATTTGTTGGTAAAAGGTAATTAGTGAAAGGGTGTTAAGTGTAAGTGTCTTGCATTTATGTGTAACATGCTTTATGTAATATGTTAGGGTGCTCCGGAACCATAACTAGCTCAGAAAAATAAAAACAATGTTTTTAACAATATTTTAGTGTTCCGGGTAATGTCCGGTTGTCCGGTTAGATACCGTTCCGTTAAAGTGCTAAGTTATACCGTTTAGTGTCTTTTATGTAACCTTTTGTGACACTTTTAATTCTCGACACTTAGGAAAGCATACAGGACCATTTTGCCATATTTTTGCACCTTACTAGCATGTAAAAATGCTGAATTTTGTTAATAAATGCAGAATTCTGCACTTTGAGTGAGTTTTAGGCACTTTCCGGCACTTAAACTATCACCTAGTGACGCAGTTTTATGGTCCTTACTTCCCTACATTCCCTACTAGTGTAGTACCTTGTCTCTGGCTCATACTGGGCCATAAAACATTGTCTGTCTATGTACTGGCACTGTCAATACATTTCTGAATTATCCGCTCACTGTGCTAACTGTGCTTTGTGCATCGAGTTTGTCACTAAAGTTTGTATGTAATAAATGGAGTGACAGTATGAAATGTGATGCATATGTATGTATGTAACAGAAGTCAGAAAGCAGTTTAATCATCAGTTGAAATCAAGCACAGTCATTATGCACAAATTTAATATTAATTAATTGTACGGATACCTGTAATTATGAGGGTTGTCACAATACGTTCTAATTGAGTGTTTATTCTATTACACATACCTGGCTCGGATCAATATATTGACCCGTTTAATATCTTGCTTTAATTTCCGCTAAGTCATGGCGATGCTAATATCCATTCGATATTTACTCCTGAAATCGTATAACTCGACGGTAGTCATTAGTCGACATTGTCAAAAGGTGGTATCTTGACCTTTTGACCCGTTTGGTCTAGGTGACCGATTGTATTGGTGAGATGACATTTATTACCATCTCGTCTATATGACTCGCTCCGGTTTACACCGTGCGATCATTTTACTTATAATTCATTTCTTAACACTTTTGGCCTATTATGGCTTACATCATAAGTGTCTTTCAAAAACTAACGGTTACGGTCAATGTATGACCAAAATTACCGTTTTACCCTTATCGTTTGTTTTGGTTTACCATATAAGGTATCCATCAAGAATTCTATATTTACTAGTCATTGCTTGACTAAGTAACCATATTAGTCCTTTTTAACCATTAAACATGGTTTATTATCATCTTCGGTTATCTTGTTCCGCACGACTACACGTCGGAACATTATATCACCATTGTTAACTTATCTTATTCGTAGTTAATACAATGAGAGAATATTCTATAATTCAAGAGTAGTGTAAGATATACTTACCTTGCACCCGGATCATGCTTTTTCTTCATTCTTGATTCGTTTGACCCGTTTTCTTCCCAAGCTTTCACCTAGCTCGTCAAGCGTCAAACTATCATCATAATTTGCGAGATGGTTAGATTAGTCATAATCATTTACGACTATTCCATCCTACGGGTTTTATGTCGAATTTATCATTTGATCATATCTTTGGTCATTTTGACTTTTTAAAAGTCAAAGTGCCTATTGACGAAAGTAGGTACACAATGTAATTCAACTACTCGTTTTATTACTTGGTCAATTACCCGGTAGCATCATTCTTAGGCTACCGTTTATCCGCTTTATTAACCAAGTTTTTATAACCATGATCCATCGAATTAACACAACATTAATCTTCCTTTACACATGATGATATCAAACATCATTTTTAACATGAATTTATCATCATTTCCATCTTTTTTATACTAAACCCAATTCATGGTAATTATGATTCACGTACTCAAACACCTAATTTGTTCAAGTACCTTGTCTTTACTAACTAACATGATGATTCTAATCGCAAGTTTAACACTAACATCATCATATCATAAAAACCCATTTCAATCATGTATGAACAAATACCTAATCATGTAATTTGTTCAAGTACATTGTTTCTACTATCAACTATGATGATTTTAAACACAAACTTATCATCATCTTCACTACATAATCAATACCCACTTGTCTAAGTGTCGTAAATCCTCAAATTATTCAAATCATAGCAATTTTACTTCAAATTTATATATACTTAGGGTTTGTTCCTAAGCAATCACACTTCATTAATTCGGCCATAGCCTCTACGATTCATGTATAGATCGCATCATGCAAAGTTAACTAATTTTTACAACTTCATGAATGTTAGAAATTCGACATACCTTACGATCCCCTTGACTTGGTGATCGTTTCTATGTATTCAATTCCGAATTTGGCCTTCGATTGGTCTTCCAATTTGAAGGCTTTGTTGAGTTTAGGGTTAGCTCCCATGGAGCTTGTCTCCTGGTCGTTCATACGCACACACATGTGTGTGCGTGTTTTATTATTATTTTTATTTATTAATAAGCTTTTTCCCAAATATCTAACTTGGTCCCTCATGTTGGCTTAATTATTAAGTAGGTAACAACCTACTTATCTTAAACCCATATTTCCTCTTATTAACTAGGTTAAACATTCCTAGTTAACTTAGTGGGTTTGGGGAAGTTTACAACTAGGTTTATTTTAAGTCTCGTTAACTCGGGCCTTTTTATCCACTTTAATTTCCTCAAAAGGATTTGTTCACTTTTTATCTAATATTAGGTTTATTTATTTAAATCCTAATATTTACCGGGTAAATTTTACCGCTAACGGTACTTTACCCGTCTTTTATTGTTAACGTTGTTTGATTGCCAAACCCATTTTCGGGGTGTTACACCAACGTTCAAATTTGTCAATTGTTCAACGCGTGATATGTTCCACGCGTTTAAAATTCCACGCGTGGTGGATGTTGGTGGCGGCGGTGTGCAAGTCTTGACCTTGCGTGATGGATGCTCCATCACAGACCACCCCCAGTCCCCTAAGTGCTTTTATGATATTACATATCGTAGAGGTATTTAAATCACTTCAACAAAGATAAAGACATGACACATTTCATATAAATGACATTTTTCACAGGAAATTGCTTTACAAATGACATATTTTGTACAAATTCATTTTTACTTGGTTATTTATTTAACCATGCATTATACTTTTATTATCATTTGATTTTTCATATCGATTTTCATATGGTTTTATAAAAGAAAACACTTTTTAAAGGTTCATGACTACTTTTTGTTAAAACACTTATTTTAACTACAAGTCATGAATCCTTTATCAACAAAACCTATGTATCCCATAGGCATTTTTATGCTGACGTACCTATTTTCACATGTGTTTCAGGAGCTAACGTTTGATGACGATCGTGACACATTAGGCGGACTTGGGCCTTAGGCTAGAGGGTATGGTGCCTGATGACGGGGGTAGCTCAAGACTAAATAAAATGATTAAATTTGTAAGCGCTCAAAAGGTTAAACGGTTCAACGGTTGAAAAGCTGTGAGTTGGGAAAAGCAATGCAGAAACAGTAGCCGATCACATCTGAAGATCGCTTCACCAACCCACAGCCGCAAAAGCAAAGCAGGTCTGCCAATGCACACTATTATCCGGGGGTCAAAAGCCTTCAACCCCCGAAAGGGGAAACCCACCACTGCAAGCGAGGTTACTAGTCTAATCCATTCCACTTCGGGAGATGCCTTCTCTTATAAAATGACACTTCATTCACTTCAGAGAGGACATCCGGACCAGCTCTGATTCTCCAATCTCTGGTCATTCACATCGAATGCTTGTCTCGCACAAGTCATTCCCTTTCACATCCAACACACACATTCCCTTTGCTACAACTTCCAAATCTGGGTACGATTCAGAGGAGGATCCATAGCAAAGAACAACAATAAACTAGCAAACCTCCTTCCATGTCTCGCAAACGTGGGGGGACCCCACGACCTGCGTTAGGCAAGGTTGAACCCTTCAACCATTCTGCCTAGCCAGTCCAGCTACCACCGTTGTTCTTGTATTTGTTGCATCAACAAGTTGGCGCCCACCGTGGGGCTACGCCGCTATTTCTTCTCAAAAAGACCTAGTAGTGTAGCTCTATTCACTTAAAATCACCATGTCTGAAAGAGGATCCCCGGAAGAAGTAAATCAGATCCCAAACGCTTCTACTCCGGGTAGTAGCCAAGCTCACGTGGCTATACCAACTTCTTTCTCGACTCCGGGGAGCACACCCGAGTTCATCAACTTCAACACACCAACTCCGTCTAGATCCGGAGTTCCATCTCCCAATATCGGTGTCTCTGATGCCCCATCATGTGTTGAACTCACCCCTGAAGGGGTTGCTAACAATTTCCTTGTGCTAAGGACTCTTCTCAACCAGCATGTGAGTAAAGAAAGAGAAAAGGGAGTGAGGATTCGTTTAGACTATGACGAACCTGAGCCAACATTGTCTCCTGGACCACCTCCTCCTCTTTTTGCAACAAGAAGTGAGGCTGGTCCCAGTAACCTTTCAAACCCTCACCCTTATCTGTCCACTATGACAAATCCTACGGTGCATCCTATCTTCTTTTCCCAACCAATTACTAGTGGTGTTCCTCTGGGACATGAGCTAACTCTTGACCAGCTCCTACAATCCCCGGTGACAAGCTATCCAGCATCTACCACAACTACATGGGAGCAAGCCCTGTCCGTGCTCCCCTTAGCACGTAGTGCTGTTATGAGTGCTCCCCTCAGGATAAACTGCTCCGCTGGCCCAGGAAGCTTTCAAGGCTTCAACCCTATGCCCAACATGATGACCCAGATGATGGCCAACTTCCCATGGCAACACTTCATCAATCAAGTGCTTGCCACTCAGGGAAACAACGGCAATAGCAGTAGTGTGGATGCAAGGACTGAAGAAGACTTGGCCAAACCATACAAGCCAAGTAACCTTTCATGCTTTTCAAGGCAGATAGCCGATTATGATTTCCAGTCAAAGATCAAAATGCCAGCCCACATCAGAACGTATGACGGGACTGAAGATCCTGAGGACCACCTTCAGATCTTCACCGGTGCAGCTCGGATAGAGAAATGGTCAAACGCTGAGTGTTGCCTAATGTTCATGCAAACTCTTGTTGGATCCGCCAGGATCTGGTTCAACGATTTGCCTGCTCAAAGTGTTCGAAGCTTTGATGATCTCAGCGAAGGTTTCCTGGCCAATTTCTCCCAACAAAGACGATATGTCAAAGATGCAACAGTGATCTTTCAGATAAAACAACGTGATGATGAAAGTCTCCGTGCTTTCATTGAACGATACAAAAAGGAAGGTCTGACTTATGTAGGGGCCGATGAGAAAATGAGAGTGGCTGGCTTCATGAATGCCATCACCTCTAAGTACCTTACAAGGGATTTCAACAAATCTCTACCCAAGACCTTAGAAGAAGCTCTTGAAAGGGCTGAAGCCCACATCCGGGGAGAGGAGGCAGTAGACATTAAGGAACAAAGAAAAAGAGGGTCCGGCTGGAGAAGCAACAGTCCGGCCAGAAAAAAAGGGAACTTCAACTCCTATGACAGACGGTCAAAGGGTTCAGAACATCGAAGGTCTGAAGGTCGGAACCTTTCAAGCAGGGAAAAAGGCATAAGTTTCACACCCCTCACAAAGACCCCTCAAGAAATCCTTGCAACAGAAGAAGTTAAACAAAACTTTCGACCTCCTAGACCTCTCCCCAAAAGCAGGAAAAACGAGAACTCCACCCAATACTGCGAGTTTCATGAAGAAAAAGGTCACCACACCAATGATTGCTTCCAACTCAAGAAAAGAATAGAAGAAGCTGTTAAGTCCGGAGAACTCGCTCATTTGGTAAAGGGAGTCCGGGACAAAATGGCTGAAGGAAAGGGTAAGGAAGTCAATATGGTAGATTTCGATGGAAAGGTCCCTCACAAGAGGCAGAGGTTGGAAGCTTGGGAGCTTCAGTGTGTCTGTTTCCCCCCTACGGAGAATGACCCTCTCCCCAGCCCTCTCGTGGTAGAAGCTACCGTGGGAACGTTGCAAACATGCAAGGCATACATAGACACGGGGGCAGCCACTGAAATCATGTTCGAAAAATTCTTCAACCAATTGAGCAATGAAGAACGTTCAAGGCTTCAACCCTCTGGGACCTCCATAAAAGGTATCGCTGACATACCCCTCAAGCCTTTAGGGCAACTGACACTTAATGTTCGTATCAGTGAAGGTTTAAAAGAAAGAACCCAACCACTCTCCTTTGTGGTTATCAACATCCCCTCAAGCTATGATGTGATCATCGGAAGACCAGGACAGTGTGCATTTTACATGGCGGTGTCTGTTGGCCATGGCACAGTCAAATTTCCCACCGAAAGGGGCATAGCAACCCTTCAACCCTCTCAGGAAGCCTACATGGTTGAAGGTGAGAGATCAAACAATGAAGAAGACATGCAAAGGCTGGTCATAAACCCCAAATACCCTGAACAAAGGATAAGGGTCAACCCTGACCTTTCTCAAGAGACCCTTTCATACCTTGAAAAATTGCTAACACACTACAGCGATGTATTCGCTTGGTGTCCTGAAGATATGACCGGGATCCCCCGGGAAATTGCCGAGCATGAGTTGAGAATACCACCAGAGGTCAAGCCTGTGGTCCAGAAAAAAAGAAGCCTGGCCCCAGAGAGAAGTCTGACAGCCTGCCAAGAGGTCGAAAAGCTTGTGTCAGCCGGTATTCTCCGAGAAGTCAAATACCAGTCATGGGTTGCAAACCCGGTCATGGTCAAGAAATCAGACAACTCTTGGAGGATGTGCATAGACTTTAAGGATCTTAACAAAGCTTGTCCTAAGGATTGCTATCCACTACCAGAAATCGATCTCAAAGTTGACTCCCTCACAGGCTACTCGTTCAAATGCTTTCTGGGTGCATACAAAGGCTATCACCAAATCCTCATGAAAAAAGAGGATGAGGAAAAGACAGCCTTTCACACGGACAAAGGAATCTTTTGCTATCAAAAGATGCCTTTCGGTCTCAAAAATGCAGGAGCAACCTATCAACGGCTCGTTGACAAAGCATTCGAAAGCCAAATCGGCAAGAACATGGAGGCATATGTCGATGACTTGGTTATTAAAAGCAAGACGGAATACCAAATGCTCGATGATATTCAAGAAACTTTCAAGAACCTCAGAAAGGTTAACATGAAGCTTAATCCGGAAAAGTGTTCATTTGGATTTGAAGAAGGAAAATTCTTGGGCCACATTGTTGGAAAACAAAGCATCAAAGCCAACCCTAACAAAGTAAAAGCCGTCCTTGAAACCAAGCCACCAAAGACCAAGAAGGAAGTTGAAAGCTTGAACGGGAAGCTTGCAGCCTTGAAGCGTTTTACCTCAAAGTTAGCCGAAAGATCTCTGCCCTTCTACAAAACGCTCAAGAACTGCTCAGATAAAAAGGATTTCAAATGGACTGAAGAAGCTTTCAACCAGATGAAGCAACATCTAGCTTCCCTACCAGACATTGCGGCACCAAAAACCGGGGAGTTAATATCGGTGTACCTCTCCATCACGGACGAGGCCATCAGTGCAGTCCTCACCATTGAGCGAGACAAGGCCCAGGTACCCGTTTATTTTTTCAGCAAAACCTTAAAATTAGCTGAAACAAAATACCCTCCCCTTGAAAAACTTGCCTTAGCCTTAGTTCAAACAGCTAGAAGGCTTCGAAGGTATTTCCAAGCACACCCCATACAAGTGGTCACCGACCAACCTATTAAGAGTGTGCTTGAAAAACCCGAAAACTCGGGGCGATTGGCCAAATGGGCCATAGAACTAGGTGAACACAACATCACCTATGTCCCAAGGAAAGCTATCAAGGCTCAAGTCTTGGCCGATTTCATTGTGGAAGTCCCAAACCAAACAGTCACTGAAGTAAACACTGCCACCACTGAACCTCCCAACCCTGAAGCCTGGAAGCTTTTTACCGACGGGGCTTCAAGCGTTGAAGGGTCAGGGGCTGGATTAATTTTGATCAACCCAAAAGGTTTGGAATTCACATATGCTCTTCGTTTTGATTTTCAGACCACCAATAACGAGGCTGAATACGAAGCACTAATAGCTGGCTTAAGGCTGGCCAAAGAAATGAAGGTTGAAAAGCTTGAAGTGTTCACGGATTCGTTGTTGGTCTCAAGCCAAGTGAATGACAGCTACATAGCTAAAGAGCCCAACATGAAAAAATACAGAGAAAAATCCAAGGAACTGATGAGTACCTTCCAAGCATGCAACATCAAACAGATCCCCAGATCTCAAAACAAAAAGGCCGATGCCCTAAGTAAGCTTGCATCTCTCACCTTTGCCCACCTCACCAAGAAGGTACTGGTGGAAGTGTTGAAGGCCCCATCCATTAATGAATTGGAGGTTCAAGATGTGGTTACCGAAGAAGAACCAAACTGGATGACTCCCATAAGAAAGTTCCTCAAAAATGGTGAATTACCCAATGATCAAGTGGAAGCTAAAAGGGTTGAAATCAAGGCAAAGCAATACATACTGCAAGGAGAAACCCTTTACAAAAAGGGTTACATTGCTCCCTTGCTAAGATGTGTCGGTCCCGAGCAAAGTAAGTATTTGATCAAGGAAATTCATGAAGGAGTGTGCGGAGCTCACTTTGGAGCTAGGTCGGTAGTTGCAAAGCTCATGAACCTCGGATATTTCTGGCCTTCAATGCATCGCGACACAGCTGAAGAATTGAAGAAATGTGATGCCTGCCAGATCCATGCACCAATCCCAAAAAGTCCCAAGCATGATTTAGTCCCAATAACCTCCGCTTGGCCATTCCATAAGTGGGGAATGGACATTGTTGGTCCATTTCCCCCAAGCAAAGGGGGAGTGAAATTCCTATTGGTGGCGGTAGACTATTTCACCAAGTGGCCCGAGGTCAAGCCACTTGCCAAGATCACAGGAAAGCAAGTCATTGACTTTGTCTGGGAAAACATCATTTGCCGTTATGGATTGCCAGGAGTACTTGTCACTGATAACGGAAGGCAATTTGCTGAGAAGCCTTTCAGCGTATGGTGCAAAGAATACAAAATCGATCAGGTTTTCAGCTCAGTGGCTTATCCGCAATCAAACGGGCAGGTTGAGAGAACAAATAGAAGCATAGTGGAAGGCATAAAGACAAGATTGGGAAGGTACGAAAGCAACTGGCTTGAAGAATTGCCTAGTGTCCTATGGGCAATTAGAACAACAGAAAAAACAAGCCATAAGAAAACACCTTACAGCTTGGTATTTGGATCTGAAGCTGTGATCCCTGCCGAAATAGGAGTTGTAACCCAAAGAATTGTCAACATGGATCCCGTAACAAACCAAAAAGAGACCATGTTGAATTTACAACTCCTAGAGAAAGCAAGAGATCAAGCCGCAATTCAAGAAGCCAAATACAAGCAACAGATGGAAGCTTACTACAACAAAAAAGTCAAAAACGAACGTTTCAAGCCAGGGGATCTGGTCCTCAGAAACAACGAAGCCAGCAAGAAAGAAAATCAAGGAAAGCTCGGCCCAAAATGGGAGGGCCCATACACCATCCTTGAAGCACACAAAGGTGGATCCTACAAGCTGGCTGATTCAGAAGGCAAAAGGCTTCCAAGGCATTGGAACGGCAAAACACTGAAAAGGTTCCATGTTTAAACGGAAAGTTTGGTTTGTATCAAAATGTATTTCAAGCAGGATTATGAATACCTTTTGTAAAAAGCAAGTATTGCTTTAATGAATGAAGTTGTTTTTATCAAACTTGTCTTTCTATCCCAAAATCAGGTTGAGAACCTAGCAAAAAAACTCCATGGCAAGGGCCATGTAAGGGGATGAGCTCCCAGGCCACATCGCTCAATAGGTTCAAGGGTTGAATGAGCCTATATAAGGGGTGAGTTCCTAAATCAATACAACTCCATGAGACTTGTTAAGAAAAAATAAAATTGTCTCATAGACGGGTATAAGCAGCCTACACCAAATGTTCCCTAAGTCTTAGAAATATAGTCAACAAAAAGGCTAAAAAACCAAAAGAAATGATTAAAAGGATAGGTGCCATCTCTTCTCGTTAAAAATGCCAAGGCTAAGTGTCTGCAGCACTGAACCTTTTTAGGTATAAAAAACATAAGGGCAGCACAAACCCGACAAAGACAAAGTTACAAAAAGAACAAAGCAAATCCAAAAAGAACAAAGTCAATTGGACAAAATCACAAAGGTACAAACCAAGCCAGGACGCAAAACCAAAAAGCCTTCAAGGCTTCAAGCCACCCGGGCAATACCCCGAAACCTTAAAGGCTTCAATCTATTGACAGACAGCCAAAAGGACTGCCTTGACCAAAGAGGCACAAGCATAAAACCATAATAAAAGAAAAATAGTTAAAACATAACATCATATAAAAGAAAGCCCAAAAGACTTTCAAAAATAAGTTAGAAGCAAGTCCCAGTAACTTGCAAGCTTAAACTACTGTTCCAGCGGCCACAAAGGCCTTAAAACACAACCAACAGGAACCTTAAGGGTTCCTACTAAACCTAATATTGTTCAAGTTAACATTACAAAACATAAATTGTTTGCTAAGAAAGCTACGAATCAAGCATCAACAGATTTGGAAACTCCAGAACCTTCGCCCTTGGCCTTCTTTGTTTTCTTCAACTTTTTAGTCTTCACACCTCCATCACCACCAACCGCTGAAGCCTCCAAGCTTGCATCCTTAGGAACATCCGGTTGACCTGAAAGGGTATCGTCACTATCACCTGAATAAGACCTCTTCCTTGAAAAAGATCCCAGGATTTCAGCACAGACCTTCTCATTTAAGCCCTCTGGCTTCAAACCCTGCAACACAACAAGAGGCTTACCAAAGCAACCAGAAACTTGATGGATGTAAGGATAAGTCAGCTTCTCCATTTGTTCAACGGAGCCTTTAAAAACATCAGACGCCTCGGGCCGACAGAGGTAACTTCTCCAAAGGATGACCGGACTCATGAAGCTTATAACCTGCAATAAGACCTTGGTGTTTTCCTAAATTGAGCAGCTTAGTATAAACATCGCCGAGGGCAGAATTAAACTCTTTGGAGTGCAGCAGATAGGTAACCACTTGATAGAAACCCTGCTCAATGAGCCATTGGTTATCCCCAGTAGCCTGAGCAACTGAAGCCTTCAACCCTTCTTTCTCCTTACCAAAAGCCTGTTGCTGAACAAACAAAGCTTCCCGGTCAGCCCTAAGTTTCAACCTATCAGCCTCGAAGCTCTTTTTCAAATCACCCATCTCAATCTCATGCGTCTTTTTCAGATCACTAACCTTCCTCTCCCACGCTGCTTCCTTCTCGGCAAAACCAGCTATCTCCTTTTTCATCCCAGCCATGGTGGATTTCATTTTATCCTTCTTCTTGGAGAATTCTTCATATTCCCGCATTCTCTGACGAAAACGGGCAATGCCTTGAGGAAGCATGGCAGCAAGGTTGCAAGTACTCAAAATCATACGGGACAGCATCAGGTCATCATCCATCCCAGCAATAGTCTCGTGCACTGAGGGATGAGCAATGTGACTCAGAGCATCCTCACAAACAGCAGCATCTTTGAAACTGTCATAATTCTTCACCGACCAAGTAGGCACATAAATCCCTTCTGGGTCCAACCCTTCAACGTCCCTGCTCGAAGACTCCTGAACAGGAGTGGCAACAACCTTCTTGCTTGAAACCTTTTTGCCATGAACAACCAATTCCTTAGCCTTCTCAGCACCTGCTTCAACATCTTGATCTTCCGAAACTTCAATATCGTCACTCAAGTCCACTGGTTCAGTAGAAGTGGATTGAGGACCAGCTTTCAACAACCGACGAGAAGATCGACGGGTTGAAGATTTAGGAGCATTAGACTTAGAAAAACCCTTGGCAGTAGCAGCACTAACATAGCCTGAGCCCTCAAACCTTTGATCAGCAGTCCTAACCACAACATTCTCACCAGGAACAGACGGAGCATCCTCAAAAACAACATCAGAAGTATCGTCGCTCTTAATAAAATCCAAAGCAGACATGACTGCAAAAAACAACAACACATAAGTCATAGATTAAGAAAAACATAAAAAGGACAAAAAAGGAAAATGCATACCCATGCCACTCCTCATAAGAACCGGATCCCGATCAACATTCCCCCAAATTTTACTAACCCCTAATAGAACAAGTAAGTGTTCAGGAAAGGGACGAACCCTCGAAGGGCACCCCCGGATGGCATTGAGAAAAACAGCATTCAATTCAGACTCGGAAGGTTCCGGATCATTGAGAACAGCATCCGGATTCCTCCACACCATTTTAAATGGGAGAATAGTATCGGAAACCCAGAAAAAACGGTCTTTCCAAGCCCCAAGCGTAGTAACCATCGACGAAATAAGGCAGGTATCAACTTTGGTTGTTTCAAAAGTAAACCAATCGCCATTCTTAGCCAAACAAAAAAACCGGCGAAAGAGTAAAAGGGAAGGATCATACCCAAGAGCACGACATAAAACCTCAAAATGCAAAACCCTAGCCATCCCCTTTGGATGAACTTGCCCAAAAGAAACCCGATAATACTCCAACAAGTTCAAAACAAAAAACGAAAAGGGATATCGAAGGTTTGAGAACTCAAAATGACTACAATAAAGGGCAATCGAACCAGAAGGTGGTTTATCAACGGGAACATCACAAGCAGGGGCAGTGGGGTCAAACTTCCTATCAATACCATATTCCATACAAAATAAATCTACCTCCTCTTGTGTTAACCGGGAAAAAGATTTTGCTAAGTCCTTACGAGCACCCATTTTTTGAAAACGGAAAATGCAGAATGCAAGATGAAAAGGAAACCGGAACTAACCTTAGAGAAGGAGAGAAAATGGCAGGAACTTGGAATAAATTATGAAACAAATGGATAAGTTTGGAAATATAAAATAAATATAAGTCTACAATAGGGGTAATAATGGCAAAACAGTAACTCCTGCGAAAACCGCCACCCTATCAACTGCCATACATCAATCAAATCAATTGTCAGTTATTTGAAATTCAAATTCAAAACATTAACTGCCTTCAACCTTTCAAGCCTTCAAGCAACGAACCCTCGAAACCTTCAAGCAATAAAATACGTACATAAAAGTCAGAAGTCTTTAAGCTTATCACCCAAAAGCCTCTGACTTGGGGGGCTGATGACGGGGGTAGCTCAAGACTAAATAAAATGATTAAATATGTAAGCGCTCAAAAGGTTAAACGGTTCAACGGTTGAAAAGCTGTGAGTTGGGAAAAGCAATGCAGAAACAGTAGCCGGTCACATCTGAAGATCGCTTCACCAACCCACAGCCGCAAAAGCAAAGCAGGTCTGCCAATGCACACTATTATCCGGGGGTCAAAAGCCTTCAACCCCCGAAAGGGGAAACCCTCCACTGCAAGCGAGGTTACTAGTCTAATCCATTCCACTTCGGGAGATGCCTTCTCTTATAAAATGACACTTCATTCACTTCAGAGAGGACATCCGGACCAGCTCTGATTCTCCAATCTCTGGTCATTCACATCGAATGCTTGTCTCGCACAAGTCATTCCCTTTCACATCCAACACACACATTCCCTTTGCTACAACTTCCAAATCTGGGTACGATTCAGAGGAGGATCCATAGCAAAGAACAACAATAAACTAGCAAACCTCCTTCCACGTCTCGCAAACGTGGGGGGACCCCACGACCTGCGTTAGGCAAGGTTGAACCCTTCAACCATTCTGCCTAGCCAGTCCAGCTACCACCGTTGGTCTTGTATTTGTTGCATCAACAGTGCCCATCCTCCCTTGGAGGACGATCCGCCACGTAGGCGCCACATCATAGTTCTCCCAAGGATGGTCTATCCCACAAAACTAGTGGGTATGGGAGGATTGTCCTAGATGATTCTACCCCACCACTTTTATGTTTTTTATTTTTTTAATCTTCTACTTTTTTTTAACATTTAACAAATAAATTAACAAAATATTTTCATTAATATTAAAAAACATTACATAAACTTAAAAAAAAAACATAAACTTAAAAAAAACATAGACTAAAAAAACATAAACTTAAAAAAAAACATAAACTTAAAAAAAACATAAACTTAAAAAATCATAATATATTAAAAAAAAAGCTACTAGTCTTCGTCCTCCATGTGGTCGTCTGGTTCGTTTTGAGCGTTGTTCCAAATGTACTCCACCAAGTCCGTTTGTAGGTTATGATGTGTGTACTCGTTACGTAGAGCGAACATGTTCAAATCTTGTTGTTCCCCACTAACTGGAACAGAATTTCCGGTAGACGCGTTTTCGTCGTACTCGCATATCGCTCTACCTTCGTCTTCAATGATCATGTTATGAAGGATGATACAGGCGTACATAATGTGTCGTAACCTCTTTGGTGTAGCCGAATGTGCTGGATGTTCAATGATTTGCTATTTTTTTTGTAGAACACCAAAAGCCCGTTCAATATCTTTTCTCGCACCCTCTTGATACTTCGCAAATCTTATTCTTTTTTTGTCTGTCGGGTGCAGAATATTTTTAACGATTGTCGAGTACGTTGGGTATATTCCATCGGCTAGGTAGTAACCTCGCCTGTATTCCACCCCCGAAACCGTAAAACTTGTGTCTGGACCTGTTCTCGCCACTACATCGTCAAATATCTGTAACTGGTATATGATGTTAAGGTCATTGAGCGAACCAGATAGACCAAAAAAAGCATGCCAGATCTAGAGATCCTGTGACGCAACAGCCTCTAGAATAATAGTCGGATGTCCATGATCTCCCCTAGTATACTGACCTTGCCAGGCAACTGGGCAGTTCTGCCACGGCCAGTGCATGCAATCAATGCTCCCGAGCATTCCTGGGAAACCATGTCTCTATTCGTGTGCTTGATATAATTTTTCGTTTGCGTTCGGTCTCCGCAGGTATCTCTTGCTATATAATTTGACAACCCATTCGCAAAACTTGTGCAGACATAGACGTGCGGTTCTTTCAGACATCCTTATATACTCGTCTAATGCATCAGGTGTGTAACCGTATGCCAGTTGGCGAATGGCCGACGTACATTTTTGTAAATTACTGAAACCCCTTTGCCCCCTAGCGTCGTTTCGCAGTGTAAAAAACGGATCAGACTGGACCATGTCGCCTGCGATACGTAAAAAAAGTGGACGACTCATACGGAACCGACGTCGAAACATCTCGTCTGTGTACACGGGTTCGTCGGCAAAATAATCGGCTACTAGTTTATCGTGGGCGGCTATATATTTAAAACGAAACATAAATGAAATTAATTATAAAATACATTTTCAAATCTATATAAAACATAAGGAAAAAATAGTAAAGTACCTTCTTGGTTTCAGTTTAATTTTGCTCGTCTAGTTAGCCGTTGGGACGACCCTTCATCACCCGTCATGAAGGCCTGAGCCGCGTTCATAATCATGTTTTGCATAAATGCATTCTCTTCCGAAGATGATGAATACCACGTAGACGGAAAAGATGAAGAAATGGAAGAAATGGAAGAAGGTGAAGCCATGGTAATTTTTGAGAGAGAGATGGGGTGGTAGTGGGTAAAAATTCGTATAAAAATTGATGAGTTTTTATAAAAAGGGGAGAGGGTTTATAAAATATGAGAGAGATATGAGATTGTAGTGGGTGAAAAGTTGTAAAAAATGGTGTAAAAGAGGTGAGTATTTATAAAAGTGGGAGTGAAATTGGTATTTAATTGAAATAGATCCGTTAGTTTTTAAATTAAAAGTTAGAATTTAATTTTTCTTAACGGTCATAAATCAATAGGGGCCCACCAAATTTGGACCGTCTCCAACGTCAATACCCCGACGGAGAGGACGAGGACGCGGGGGGGGGGGGGGGGGGGAATGGTGTTTCGGCGTCGCCGGTCCTTGACGGGGATGTGGACGGACCCCATACCCACCAGCTTTAGTGACTTAAAATGAAGCAAGAACAGTTTAATTTACGTTATGTTTTTGTTATTTCCAAGACAATTTAATAATTAAAAAACCAAACTTTAAATATCATGTGTAAACAATAATTCTGTTACGACACTTTCCGACGTTTTCGCCGCGGTTTGTTGTTTTACGCGGTCGTGGTGTGACACGATGTGGGTAAGCCATTAACGCGTTTAACTGATCTAACAGCGCAAACTCAAATCCTAACAATTTGATCGAATAATATGTTTTGTGATTACAGATTTTCGAGTACAATGGAAGCGTCCTAGTGGGTAAGAATTGCTTCGCTATCGCTAGCGATCGGCGTCTTGGTGTTCAACTTCTGACTATAGCCACTGATTTTCAAGATTCATGATAAGCTCTTTCTGGGTCTCTCTGGTCTCGGTTCTGAACTGTAAGTGTTGATCATTTAATCTCTCACATATTCAGGATTTTATGATGAATCTAAGGTTATGGGGGCTTTTGGATGTTTGAAAAGATGTGAATTAATTATAATGATAGACATCATCCAAACACAAAAAAATTTATTATAGTAATGCCATCTTTGCATATACCCTAACCTTCAAGGTGGGTGCCACACGAACCTTGTTTTTTTTTTGAACAAATTTTTTTTTACACCAAAATTCGTAAAGGCACAGCATAGGATGAGGCTTGAGCTTAGGCACAAGGCGCTTAAAAAGTGAGGCCTTTCTAAAGCAAGACACATAGTATAGACCTATGTAGCACGGGAACAGGTACGGGACTAGGGTACGGGGACGATACGGGTACGGGGAACGGCAAAATTCAAAAATCCAAGATACGGGTACGGCAAAGGTACTGCAAAAAAATTATAAAAAAATAGCCATTTATAATATATACACATATAATGTTAGTTTTATACTTTTCATGTAATAATTTATAAACTTTTCATGTAATAATTTATAAATTTAACGACTAAATGTAAACTAGTAAAAAAAAAGAGGGTTAAATGTTAAAATGTACAAACTAATTTTATCCCTTTATATAAATTTTTACAAGTTTTAGAGAATAAATAGAAAATATTGAAAGATGGAGGGACTAAATGTTAAAATATATAAAGTATAACCCAAAACCTAAAAAGCAACCTTTCCTAGTTTCAAAACTATGCAGCCGCCACCTCTTTCTCTACCCTGTCTTTCAAGTCTCTCTCTCTACGATGAACTCTCTCTCTCTACGATGAACAGCAGCAACCACAGCAAAACACAAAATCTTCAATCTATTCTTCTTCTCTTACTGTCTAATCCTAATTCCCAATCTTCATTTCTGCTTCAAAACATTTGTAACCCTTAATCATGATGAATCGCAAGAAGTTCAAGAACAAGCAAACACAAAACGGCCACAAAAGTAAACGGTTGAAATCCAAAATTCCAGATCCGTTCTTCACCGGCGATTCAAGGACGATTCAGGGCCGGCCATGAAGGAAACGTTCCCGAAACGTCGAATTGCCGTCCCCAATTTCCCGGAAGCGTTTCGATGCTGTCCCCATATTTCCGGAAACGTCTGGGGGACGTCCCCAGGGCGTTTCCGGCGCGTTTCCGTTCCCACGCCGTCCCCGGGACGGGTACTCATGGCTCCAAGCCGTCCCCGTGCTTCATAGGTATAGACAGACCATTTTTAGGCTGGTTCAGCACATGGTTTTAAAAAACGGTAGAGGCGTGCGCCTCGAGGTGAAACACCCATAAAACGATTCTGAAGCGCGCCTCAGGGGGTTTCTGTTGTACGTGCGCCTCAGAGGGGGCTGAGGCGCTAAAAAGGCTGCGCCTCAGGGGTTTCTGATATTTGTTTTTGATGTTTTTGACTTTTTGTGTTTTTTGCAGTTTATGTTTTTTTTATGTGTGTTTTGATGATTTTGATGAATTTGATGATAAATTTAGGTAGTACTATTATTTTATTAAGATATATAATTTTTATATTTATTTTTTAATCCCGCCCATAGTTATCAATAGCGAGCGTAGCGATTGCTATAGCGCGCTACGTAGCGTATAGGTCTAGGCTCGCTATTAGGGTTGTAGCGATAGATAGCGATAGTTTATTTATTTTTGTTGTTTTTTTAAAATAAATAGCAATAACCCCTAAAGATATGAAATGACAATACTACCCTCATGTGCCTTGCACATGCCTTCATTTAACCAAAAAATCTAACTGGGTTTGGCCTAAAGAACATAACGTGCAAGATTTGCAAACATTAAGGACAAAACCCATCAATTTTAAACACAAAGGACAGCGCCTGCAATTTGGGACATACATAAAGGACAAAACTTGTAATTTACTCTATAGAAAAATTGCTGGATTTTAGGTTTTTGTTAAATATACATGTAAAATAGCATATGTACCAGGGTATTTTTATATAATATACATATAATTTTTTTTTAAATTTCTTTTCTAGTGTATCCCTATTTATAAAATAGCCACCCGGTATTTACCGTTATTCGCTATGTAGCAAATAGGTACCTTATCACTATTTGTCGCTGTTCGCCATTAACAACCATGATCCCGCCTCGTGAGGCGAAGGGAAAACGCCTCGAAACTCGTTTCCGTTTTTTTTTAAACCTTGGTTCAGGGCTACTTTAGGCTGGTTCCCAGTCATTTTTCGATGTTTCAGACCGGTTTTAGCTGTTCTGACTGGAATTTGGCCGGAATCTCTTTGGAAGTTGGCCGAAGTTCTCGTTGGAGCGCCTTTAACTGCGCTGGGCTAGGTGTGTGCAAGTGGCGCTTTTGACTACCATGGCGAACTAGTAAGCGCTTGATTCTCTGTAGTAGAGGTCTCATATTCGAAAGGCCACCTGCCCAGCACAAGCTGCGCATAGCTGGTCCCTTGGTTAGTAGGGTCATGCGAGTATTTGGGTGATGGGTTCTCCGTGTAACAAAAAAACGATAAGAAAAAAGAAAAAGAAAAACTACCCATTTCGATTATGCAATTGCAACATAGTTGAACATATTGCATGGGAAACTTATTAGCAAAAGTCAATTGCTCAGTTTGACTTTGTTGCAAGTTTTTGCTTAGCTACATCATTCTTTACAATAATGCAACAATCATTTTGCTTTGTATTGCAGTTATCAGCGGCTTGTGTTTCGCCATAAACTGTATCATTTACGCGAAGAAAGAGATATGAAGCCTGAAACTTTTGCTAGTCTTGTTTCTGCTATTTTGTATGAGAAAAGGTTACAGATCATCTTACTACCATTTGGTTTCTAAAGTTTTCCATTATTCAGTTTCAAAAACTTATATACATGTTGTATTTGATAGATCTTACCAATATGCTGTAGGTTTGGTCCCTATTTCTGCCAACCTGTGATTGCTGGCTTGGGAGATGATGACAAGCCGTTTATATGCACAATGGACTCGATTGGAGCAAAGTAGGTCCACTTTTTATGCTTTTGTTGTTGGTCATACTTTCAAAACGACTCTTCAACTTAAGAACTCGCAAACTGGAGATTCTGTAGATCGAGGTGCAAAATGGGTGGGTTGGGTAACATGTCAAAATGGGTATGGGTCAAAACAGTCAAGGTTTAAAACAGGTCATTAGTTCATTACTGGTCGAGTTGGTTTGCCTCACAACACTTGTCTAACATTTTTAATTTTATTTAATGAATAAAGTAGTAAGTCAATTTTTTATTATATTAATCATGCAATAATTTGTTATCTTTGCTTTTTTAAATGAATCATAGAGAGCTTGCAAAAGATTTTGTGGTGGCGGGTACTGCTTCCGAGTCTCATTAATTTCAAGCCTGACATGGTACTTCAAAACAAAATTATATAAAAAAAAAATGTTTATAAAAATATACTTACCGTATGCAGGAAGCTGAGGAACTTTTCGAGACAATCTCTCAAGCTCTCTTATCATCAGTAGATCGCGATTGTTTGAGTGGTTGGGGAGGACATGTTTACATTGTGTAAGTTTGTTGCTACCTATTATTCTAACTTTTTTTTTTCTATTTGTGTCATTTTGTAGTTTATACATAATTAAAGAGGTAAATCTACTTGGTTAATCTTTACACACACACACATTATATTTTCAATACATAACTAATTTCAAGTAGAGAACTATGTGAACCCCTCAACCGCATAAATACTTGTTCGTAGTGCTGATATAGCGGGGTAGACAGAAAGAGATGTTATGTGGTTACATACGCCTTTTGTATCATAGTTAAATCAATAGGTATACATGTTTATGCGGTTTTTGTAGTTCTCTAATTAAAGTTGATTATGTATTGGACGACTCTCTTTCTCTATATGTATAATTTAAGACAAAATTGTATGGCTTTTTTGCAGCACGCCAACTGAAGTGACTGAAAGAATCTTGAAAGGAAGAATGGATTAACCATAAACTTTAGTCAACAGTTGATAGTAGTGAAACATTCGACTTTCGGATTGTCATAAGATGATTTCTTGATACACATTAGAGGCAATATATATTCTGATATATAATGCCTACTAGTTCTCATATTCTTTAGACTTGTTCCTGTTCTTGTTCTGGCAGATGTTCTTGATCCACTTGATCAGTTTCTTGGCTCTTTCTTTTGCTACTCGACTAAATACTATTTTATTTTCATCATTCGCTTTGATCGATTCCTTTTGATACTCTCCGATTGCACCGATCCCTCCTGCACCCCATTGATCTGCCCACGTTGGTGCCTCATTAATAGTCATGCTCTATAGCTCTTCAATACATGCACAAAAATAAAAAAAAATAAAAAAAAACATCATGATATGCATGGCATATATAGTAGAAGGTGTGCTGCTCTATGTTTACATATACATATACATATACTGTGTGTGTGTGTGTGTGTGAGTGAGTGAGGGAGGGAGGGATAGTTGGGATATACCAGCTGATACAATACAATCCCCAACACTCTTGAACAACTTACTTGAGGATATATACATGCAGATGTATGTACAGGATGGTATATATGTATATGAGAGAGAGCCTTGAGATGATATGTTTGGAAGAAACTTAAGGTGCAAGTAAAAGGGAAAAAGAGGCTTTTGAAAAGGAAAAACCATTTTACACCTTTAGTGCATAATAATGTTGTAGAATCAATATTAAAAAGAAAACTAGATGAAATTTTGTACACTTGCTTTTTCGTAAACCAAGCTATTATATACAAAAATAATTGCTGTTTATCAAGTTGAGTTGACATGTTTAACTCGTTTAGTTAAATAGTCGTATTCGGGCGAACTTATTTCATTCGTTTGATTACTCGTCATGTTAACCTTCTTACAACTTGATTACAAAAAGTCAATCTATTTACAACTTATTATCGAGCCGGGGGTCTCATTAGAAGCAGCATCTCTATTCCTACGGGGTAAAGGTAAGACTGTCTACATCTTACACTCCTCAGACCTTACCTTAGCTTTGCTATTGGTGAGATTTACTGAGTGTGATGATGATGATGATGATATCCGCTTGACTCGTTTAGATATACAAGCAGCACACTTGTGTTTGAGTTAAAAATTAAATGCCTGTTGCATGCTAGTAATTTTGTGGTGTAGTTTTAATTATCAAAATCTGAACTTTCTTTATAAAAATGAAGGAGAATGTCAGATTGTGTGGTATTCAACGCCTACTGATATAACCCGGTTCATAGTGTATTCAAGAAATTCAACAACTTTATATCCTATTAGAATTGTCTCAGTCTTGCGTGTGGTGGATGCGATAAAGGAAGACACATTTATATGCCTTAAGAACAGATCGGCTATAGTAGCTTACAGTGGAAAAATGGTGAACTTTAATATTCAAGATGCTATTATGTAATGTTGTTTTGATTGATGTTTTTGGTACTTCCAACTTTTTACTAGTCCATATACTCTATTTTATGATCTAATAAAATAGACGTTACAAAAAAAAAAAAAAAAAAAAAAAAACCATAACCCAATTTAAAAATTCAGTCTAGTCTCCGATTGTCCTTCTAAATTTTTTAACTCCGTAACTAAAGATATATGTAACTGAAAAAAGGGCTTACAAGACAACTTTTGAAACCACAAAACTTAATTATTGAGTGGGACTTAGCAAGTGCCCTATGTTCTATTTTATATTATAATCTAATAAAATAAAATAGTGATTAAAAAAACATAAGCCATTTTAAAATTTAGTCAAGTCCCCGATTCTCCTTCTAAAAAATTCTAGCTCCATCACTAAAGTGTATGTAACTAAAAAACGGGCTTATCAAGAAGTGAAAGACAACTTTTAAACCCACCAAACTTAATCATTGTGTGGACTTAGTAAGTGCCCTATATTCTATTTTATAATCTAATAAAATAATCACTATTAAAAAAACATAAGCATATTTAAAAATTTAGTTAATTCCTCGATTGTTCTAAAAAAATCCTAGCTCCGTCACTAAAGATATACGTAACTGAAAAAGGAGCTTATCAAGAAGTGTGAGACAACTTTTGAACCACCAAACTTAATCATTGTGTGGGATTTAGGAAGTGCTCTATGTAGGGTTGTAAACGAACCGAACGTTCAGCGAACATCTCATGAACTGTTTGGGAGAAAGTTCGTTTATGTTCGTTCGATTAGCTTAAGGAACGAACACAAACAAAAAAAATTCGGTTGGTTAGCATAGCGAACGAAAACGAACAAAGGTCTCGTTCGTTCGACTGTGTTTGTGAACATTCGGTAATTTGTTCGATTACTTCGTTCATGTTCGTTTCTTTAGGTCCGTTCGTGTTCGTTTGATTATGTTAAAAATAATAATATTAAGCTAAATTTTGGACATTCAAGACATTTTTTTGGGGATAATCGTGCTAGGTTAATTAAACTTTGAATAATTATGTCTAAGTTAGAAAAACCTGATTCATCGTTTGGTAGTTGTAGTAGACTTCTTGTGTTTTGATTTATCATCTGATGGTTGTATTTAACTACTTATGTCCAATATATAAGGTTAACAAGGTTTTTAATTTTTATTTTCAAGTTAAATGTTCTATAGCATTAGCGTCTGTCAGATGTATGCTTACACCCCACACTTAGGTCGTGGCCATTTACAATTAAATGAGTCGGGATATCCAGGACACGGTCGTATTAACCCGTAGTGTTTAAGTTATCAAGCAAAACGGAATAAAACGAGTTATTTGAATTTCTTTGACATCATTCGCCCTTTATTCAATACCCGATCAAGTGGCTAGTGCCATATCTCAAACTTTTATAAAAGAAAGAGTTAAATGCCATTTTAGTCCCTGTGGTTTGGGTCATTTTGTCAGTTTAGTCCAAAGGTTTCATTTTTCGCATGTGGGTCCAAAAAGGTTTCACAGCTGCCATTTTAGTCCACTGGGTTAACTTAATCCATTTTTCTGTTAACGAGAAAGGAAATTCAGTCAATTTATATGGCCGAATTGCCCTTCTAATTAACAAAATTACATATAAAATGACCGAATTACCCTTCTCGTTAATAGAAAAAAGGATGAAGTTAACCCAATGTACTAAAATGGTAATAGTGTAACCTTTTTGAATCCACATGCAAAAAATGAAACCTTTGGACTAAACTAGCAAAATGGCCCACACCACAGGGACTAAAATGACATTTAACTCTAAAAGAAAATAAGCTAAAAGTAGTTACTTGTGCTAGTCTTTACAAATCAAATATGTTAGCAAAACCGTTATTCAAAACAACCTAAACTTAGGCGCAATTTACTAGAGGCTTCTAGTCTAGAATGAACGGAAACATGATCCGTTAGAATGTTAACGGGTCATTTATAAGTCATTGACTTTGACCGGTTAACTTAATAGATATGTTCGGTTCGCTAGATTAAGCGTTGACCAGATAGAATGTGTTTTATACACTTTCGAGTGCAAGGACTCGTGTAATATGGGTTTAACAACCAAACATTCTGATTAGAACTGAATTTGAAAGGTTTTGACCCGATTCGACTAGTTTATATATATATATTTTTAAACTAGTCGTACGCGTATATGCGGTATCGGGTGGTTGAATAGGTTCATAACAAGTCCATTATGCCAACATATATTTCATATTGTTGTAATATCAATTTCAAAGTCATATTACATGTTTATTTGGTTTAAAAACCATTTTTGTGCCATAAGGGCATTTTTGGTATTACTGAAAGACATATTATGTGGACTTATCAAATAATCTGACAAATGATATGATCAGAAGGTATAACCTTAGAGGGTTATTCCCTACAATAATATGATCACATAACAACCCTTAATCATGCTCTAAACTTGACCAAACGGGTCAGAATCGAAAGTAAAAGCAGAAGTCAAACTGTTTGACTTTCGGTTACGAAATGAGCTATAATAAGGAAATGACGAGTTGGACATGATTTAACATGTCGTAATATGTTATATAAACTGCTATGATGACAAAAATTAAGGTTTTGATACTTAGAAACTCATTTAGCGTAATTTGCAAAATTTATGTTTTTTTAACTTTTATTTTATATAAATTTGACTCGTAATTTTGCCTACTTATCGTGATCTTCAGAGGGTGCAATCATAAGGGACTAGCACCTTCATTATTATGATCACGTTGCAAAGTTCATTTCGAACTTTGACTTAACCAAAATGGTCAAAACCGAAAGTCAAAGCAAAAGTCAATTTTCTTGACTTCCAGCTAATAAATAACCTAGGAATAGAAATAGACTGAAGTGGAACACTTACTTGTGTTCAAGATGAAGATTAGACTTCAGGTAGGAGGCCTCTATGAAGAGAAGCAACTCCAAAGATGAGAGAAAGAAAGAATGAAAGGTGCAAGTTGGAATGGTGCTTGAACACCTCTATTTATACTACAATTCAAGCCCCCAAATCAAGACAAGTGACCTCTGAGGTGTTAAATAGGTTATTAGTGGCACCCCGGGTGTCTTAAGGAGGAGAAAATGTGGCACATTCGCGAGTATGGTGGCAGGAGAGCAGGTTGCAGCTGCCAACTCATTTTTACTGCCAGGGACACCCTTACGATCACCCTTACGGATCGTGAGGGTGATGGCTTACAGTCCGTAAAGACCTTTAGCGCCCACAGAGTTTTTAAACACCTTACGGAACGTAAGGCATATACCTTGCGGTCCGTAAGGGACCTTCAGAAGCCAAATTTTTCGTATTTTTCTCACATTTAATCCCTCAACTTTTATATCTTCCAGTTTCAATAAAGCTTGTCTCTCTCGTCCAACAAATCTGGAATATTTGAGAGTTGTCAGACACGTGCCGCTATATTATTCGATAAAATTTCCGAGGTGTTACAAAACCTAATTAATGCATTAGAGCAAGGTGTAAATGAAAATTAAAGTAGGGTGTATTTAGAATAAATAAGGGGTAAAAAGTCATTTATCATTATTATCCACAACATTTGGTAAGAATAAAATAGGAAGTATGGTTTGGATAGAAAAGGTATGAAATAATAATAGGACAACATGTGGCCCATATAAAAAATCACAAGGGTATTCCAGTCCCAAAAAATCTCAAATACAACCAGATCTAAAAAAAACCATTCCCTTACTCTTCAACTCAATGCTACACTACCACCACTCCACCACACTATCACCCACCACTGCCACCACCACCAACACTACCATAACCACCATGGTAATTGTCACCATCTTAACTATCACAACTACTACAACCATCACCACATCTCCGCAACTGTTATATTCCTTATTAATAGCGGTGCTTGTTGTGAGTTCAGGTATAAAGGTGTCACGACCACCGACCCTATTCCTGGTTTGAGCGTCGTGAGATAGAAAACCGTGGTACTGGTGTTTATTAATTAGCAACAGAATTTACATCAGGACTTGGTGTTAGGAAAATAATATCAGAGCTTTTTTTAAACACTGCATTATTTTATTTATAACTGTGGGGTAAACCCCGTATTTACAGGAAAGGAATTTCACTGGGGAAATCCTTTAAATTACAGAAAACATGTTTATTTCTAATTTACTGAGCCACTTTATTTAAGCTGAAGTGATTCACGGCACTTTTCCTTTCTTCACAGTAAATTACCTGAAACATGTTTTAAAAGATTTGATCAGCGAAAAATACTAGCGAGTGCATTCAATTTATACAAAAGACACATTGTTATAATGTACAGTATTAAGAGTTTTCACATTTGTTTATATCTTATAGTTGTCTGACCAACTTGTCACTCGGCAAGACCTGTGACTGTGGTCATATCACTATTTAGGTCCGTTCACCTAAAAGTGACGCTTATCAAGAATTGTATACAAAACCCTACGTACTGGCAGTAAATTAAAAATACAAAGACTTAATCACTGTAAGTATAACTAGAAAAGCATTTAGGGTTTTGCAAAGTAATTTGATAAAAATAGAATGACTCACATTGCAGATTTAAACTGTCAGAACTTGCCTACTGGTTAAGCTGATAAACGTAATTAAATACACAATGCAAACGAAATTAGGTTAGTAACTTAATACAACATTTACGATAATCACGAGATCGAAACTCGCACGACGAATGACAAAGTATAGCCGAATTATGGCAACACTTAAACATCCATCGGATCAGTTTAATCGATCGGATACAGTACCGTAGCAGTGATCGAGTTATTACCCTGATATCGCTACAGAATTTAGAGGTTTTGATTGTATATTGAAAGAAATAGACAATTGATCAGTGACACGAACGTGATTTTTCGTCGAAGTATGCAAACTGTTCAAGTGCCAACCCCTGGAATTTATAGCCAAATTTGGATGCTCCCGCGTGTCGCGACAACTTCCCGGGTTTCTTCCGCGTATCGCCGGAGATGACCACCTACCCTAGGGTAGCCTTGTGTCGAGTATAGCCTGGAAATGTGTCAAGTTCGATGGATACGTGTCTAGATCTTCTGTCGCGAGTCGCGGAACAATTATGGGAACACCCCCCTCCCCCCTTGAGTTTTAGGGGACCCTATTACTAGTTTCGTCCCTTTCTCCATTTCGGGTCGCACCGTATTACTTGGGGTTGCCAATTAGGATTCCTCAGTGTGCCTTTTAAGAATAGGTAACGGAAAATTTGTGAGGTTGTTACATCTTCCCCTCCTTGTTTGAAATCTCGTCCTCGAGATTTACTGGAACAAGTAAGGATACTTTCGTTTCATTTCTGATTCTAGCTCCCATGTATATTCAGGTCCCCTCATTGAGTCCCATTTTACTTTGACCAGGATTAATCTCTTCTGTTTGAGATTCTTGATCTTTTTGTCTTCTATTTGCAGAGGTTTTTCAACAAACTTTAACTTTTCATTTACCTCTATGTCCTGAAGAAGTACTACCAGTGATTCATCAGATAAGCATTTCTTGAGATTACATACATGAAATACATCATGTACAACGGCTAGTTCTTCAGGTAGTTGTAACTGATAAGCAACTGGTCCTATTCGTTGGACAACTTTAAAAGGTCTGACATACCTTGGACTTAACTTTCCTTTCTTACCAAATCTGAACTACTCCTTTCCAAGGAGAAACTTTTAATAGTACTTTGTCTCCAACTTGAAATTTTAACGGCTTTCGTCGATGGTCAGCATAACTCTTTTGGCGATCTCGAGCGTTTTCAATCTTTCCTTAATTTGAGTTATCTTGTCGGTGGTTTCCTGCACAATCTCGAGACCTGATAACTGACTTTATCCTATTTCTGCCCAACATACTAGAGTTCGGCACTTTCGTCCATAAAGTGCTTCGAATGGAGCAGCATTAATGCTTGTATGATAACTGTTGTTATAGGAGAATTCTATCAGTGGTAGATGGTCGTCCCAATTTCCACCGAAATCTATAACACATGCTCTCAGCATGTCTTCTAAAGTTTGGATCGTCCTTTCACTTTGTCCATCTGTTTGGGGGTGGTATGTTGTGCTTAAGTTTAATCGTGTCCCCATTGCTTGTTGGAAACCTTTCCAAAAATGTGAAGTGAAATGACTATCTCTATCAGACACAATGGAGAGTGGAACTCCATGTAATGTTACTATCTCATCCACATATAGCTTAGCTAGTTTTTCCATGCTAAAGATTTCCTTCATTGGTAGGAAATGAGTTGATTTGGTTAATCGGTCCACAATCATCCAGATTGGATCGTTACCTTTTCTAGTTTTGGGTAACTTAGTAACAAAATCCATTGTTATTAATTCCCATTTCCATACAAGAATTTCTAATTGTTGAAGTAACCCTAAAGGTTTCTGGTGTTCTGCTTTAACTTGTGAACAAGTTAAACACTTAGAAACGTAACAAGCTATGTCGCTTTTCATTCCTATCCACCAAAAATTATTCCTCAAGTCTTGATACATCTTGTTGCTACCAAGATGCATTGTATACCTAGATTTATGGGCTTCCTCTAATATTTTATTTCTTAGATTTCCTTGTCTAGGTACCCAAATTCTTTTCTTATGGAATCTCCAAATTATATCAGTTCCTTGTTCTAATTCCTTTAACCTCCCTTTTGTTCCTTCAGCATTATCTTCGATTGTTGTTTCTTGTATCTTTCAGTTGTTCCATTAAATCTATTTGCAGATTTAACCTAAGAGCATGTACTCGTCTTTGCTTCTCATGGTACTTACGACTTAAAGCGTCTGCTACTACATTTGCTTTTTCCTCGTGATATTGAATATCACAGTCGTAATCACTTAAGATTTCCATCCACCTTCTTTGCCTCATGTTCAATTCTTTTTGCCCAAAAATATATCTTAAACTCTTATGATCTGTAAAAATAGTAAACTTACTACCATACAGATAATGTCTCCAAATCTTAAGGGCAAAAATTATTGCTCCTAATTCTAAGTCATGAGTCGTGTAATTTTCCTCATGCTTCTTTAATTGTCGTGATGCATAAGCAATCACTTTCTAACGTTGCATCAATACGCATCCTAATCCTAATTTAGAAGCATCACAGTAAACTACATAATCTTCTGTTCTTTCTGGTAATGCAAGAATTGGTGCGTTTGTTAATCTTTGCTTCAAGATGCTGAAGGCTTCTTCCTGCTTAGCTCCCCACTCAAACTTAACTGCATTACAGGTTAACTAAGTTAATGGGACAGCTATCTTAGAGAATTCTTGGATAAAACGTCTATAGTATCCAGCTAATCCTAGAAAACTTCGGACTTCTGTAGCTGATTGTGGGACTTTCCAGTTTGTGATAGCTTCTATCTTTGAAGGATCTACATGAATTCCTTCATGATTGACCATATGTCCTAGAAATTGCACTTCTTGTAACCAAAATTCACACTTAGAAAATTTAGCATAAAGCTTTTCTTTCCTTAACAGGGTTAAGAGTGCATGCATGTGCTTACAGTGCTCCTCATTGCTTTTAGAATAAATGAGTATATCATCAATAAAGACAATTACAAATTTATCCAAATACGGTCTACAGATCCTATTCATCATATCCATAAATGCTGCAGGAGCATTTGTTAATCCAAATGGCATGACTGTAAACTCGTAGTGACCATACCTAGTCCTGAAAGCAGTCTTAGGAATGTCCTCTTCCTGTACTTTCAATTGATGGTATTTGGAGCGTAAATCAATCTTAGAAAAATATCTAGCTCCTTGAAGTTGATCAAAAAGATCATCAATCCTAGGTAATGAGTATCGATTCTTAATAGTAACCTTATTTAATTCTCTATAATCGATACACATTCGCATTGATCCATCTTTCTTATCACAAACAACACAGGTGCACCCCAAGGGGATGAACTTGGTTGTATAAATCCTTTTTCTAGCAATTCATCTAACTGCGTTTTCAGTTCTAACATCTCTGTTGGTGCTAAACGGTAAGGTGCCTTAGCAATTGGAGCAGTTCCAGATACTAGATGAATTCTAAATTCTACTACCCTATATGGTGGTAATCCAGGTAGATCTTCTGGAAATACATCGGGGTATTATGACACTACCGGAATTTCATTAAGTTCCTTGCTCTTAGTGTTAATGATCATTGAAATCATATACACTATGCCTTGTTTCCGTACGTAACTAGCAGCTTTCATCATTGAGATGAACTTCATTGGCTTACTCCTCTTATATCCTTTAATTAGGATCATTTCTCCTGTTGGTGTACGAATTTCAACAGAATTCTAGTCGCATAGGATTCGAGCATGGTTGGCTATTAACCAATCCATTCCTAATACGACATCGAATCCTGCTAAATTCATAGGTAGAAGGTTTGCAGAGAACTTATGTCCTACTACTTCTACTTTTCCTTCTTGAAGTACTTCACTTATGTTGATAGGGTTCCCTTCGGCTGTTTCTACCGTACAAGCTTGACTTAACTTAGTTAATGGTTACTTAAGAGCTTGACAAAATGCAGTATTTATAAAACTTTGGTTTGCACCAGAGTCAAATAATACTTTTGCATAGACGTCATGGATAAGGATCATACTGGCTATCACGTCGGGAATCATGGCTGCCTCTTGCGTTGTCAGCTGAAAAGCTCTCGCGTTCTTTTTGTTAGCTCTGTCTGCCGCTTTAGCTTTGTTATCCGGTGTCTTGGCTAATTTAGGGCAATTTGGCTTGAAATGCCCCGCTTCCCCGCAGTTGAAGCAGATAGTAGATTTCTTTCTACACTCTTCTTCTTTGTTCCCAGGTATCTTACAGAAGTTGCAGTACTTATTACATTTTCCTGGGTGTCTTCTTTTGCATAATTTGCAAATAGGTGGTGCAGAAGACTGCCCGACTCCTTTCTTGAAGTTATTACCCGAGCAAAAACCTTGGGTAATCTTTTGAGCTAATTCCTTCTTCTTATTCTCCTCCCTCGTACGAACTAATCCGTCAGTTAAGGTATTGGCTAATTCGACGGCATCGTCGATAGTCCGAGGTCTAGCATCCTTGACTATATCGCGGATTTCACTAATAAATCCCCAAATATAGCGAGAAATAAGTACAGGTTCTAGTGAAGCCAGAGTCGGTACGATTCTTGCATACTCGAAGAATTTTGACGTATACTCCCAGCACTTAACATCCACCATTCTGTGGTTCAGGAACTGATTTGCCATTTGTTCCTTTTCATAAGGAGGACATAATTTTCTTTCTGTCAATTTCTTAAACTCTTCCTAACTCATGGCATAAGCCATGTCACTACCTTTAGCTTGTAGAACAGTATTCCACCATTCTAATGCTTCTTCTTTGAAAAGATTGGAAGCATACATTACCGTGGCTTCTTCTTCGCACTTACTTATTTTGATAACAACTTCTATCTTTTCCAGCCATCGTAGTGCAGCAGTTGCTCCTTCACTGCCTACGAATTCAGTTGGTTTACAGGCTAGGAACTCTTTATAAGTACAACCAGTTGTCACCACTTTCATCTTTTTAGGTAATGAGGCTTGGATTATATTATCATTGCCTCCATTCAGGCTATGACTGAAATTATCATCGTGGGTGTGTTTGCTATTATTTGCTTTGGAAGGTTCAACTGGGTTTTTAACAGCTGCTACGATTGCTGGGATAGCATTATTGGCTATGCCCTGAGCAACTATGTTTTCTATGTCTTCTCTATTTAGAAAATTTTCCTGGTTATTTGGTTCCGATTGATTAACTTCATTTGCCGATTGATTAACTGCGTTTGCCATCTGAATTATAGACATAATACTTTGATTAATATCACAAAACAGACAGCAAATAAATAAAGCATTATAATCACAACACAACTGAGTCAGCACGTATAGCCAAAATTGTCAATCATTGCGACGTTTAGATTTTTATATATATTATGCATCCGTACACAACCACGTATTTACAGATATTTTACTTATTATTAGGTGATATTATATATTATATATTATATTATTTTATATATATATTTTCACGACATATTACTATTACACAAACACCTATACTATTGTTAGCCCGCCTCAAAAGTTGAACTCTCTCTCATCGTATTGTTCGGATTCTGTTTCCTTCCTCCACCAACCCTTCGCCGTACTAGCGCAGCTCAGCAACATTTTCTAGGGTCATGGGTGGAAAGGTCGCAGGAGCAGGTTCAAATTGTGGGTAGTATGGGTTGGGATTGTTCATTATATTTTGGAAGTGCCAATTATTCGTCCACCATTCCTCGATTTGGTCAGGAAGTGGCTGTGGGTTAACAACAGGAGCAGGAATGGCAGGTTCCAAGTTTATTGGTAGTTCAGCTTGGATAAGAGCATTACCGAGGTTTTCATCAACTAGGCCAAATAGATCAAAGTTGGCTAACTTTCTGTCTAATTCTTCCCAGGGTGGAAATTCTGGAGCTTGACTGGAACTTTCTCCTAACATCTCTTTTCCTTTAGGCTCGATTGTTTTCTTATCCTTTTGGGTTCTGGGTTTCTTCTTTCTTCCCCTTTTCCAGTCCAGAATTCTACTTTTCTTCGGTTTTTGTTTCTCATGTGCTTGGAAAACTATTGGTTCATCCGGCTCAGCTTGATACCCGGACTGGTTTTCAGTGGTTTCCATCTCCGTAGGAATTATTGAAAAGTTCCGGAGAGCCTCCGATAATTCATTCATACTGTTAGTCATAAATAATGAAAACACAAAATTCCAAAATTAAATATTATTACACATAATTTCACAGAAACATCAAATCCCTGACTATTTATTTTAAGTATTTTCAAAATACTTAATTAACTTAAACCAGTGGCTCTGATACCACCTTTTCTGTCACGACCCCCGACCCTATTCCTGGTTTGAGCGTCGTGAGACAGAAAACCGTGGTACCGGTGTTTATTAATTAGCAGCGGAATTTACATCAGGACCGGGTGTCAGGAAAATAATATCAGAGTTTTTTTTAAAAACACCGCATTATTTTATTTATAACTGTGGGGTAAACCCCGTATTTACAGAAAATGAATTTCACTGGGGAAATCCTTTAAATTACAGAAAACATGTTTATTTCTAATTTACTGAGCCACTTTATTTAAGCTGAAGTGCTTCACGGCACTTTTCCTTTCTTCATAGTAAACTGAAACATGTTTTAAAAGATTTGATTAGCGAAAAATACTGGCGAGTGCATTCAGTTTATACAAAAGACACATTGTTATAATGTACAGTATTAAGAGTTTTCACATTTGTTTATATCTTATAATTGTCTAACCAAGTTGTCACTCGACAAGACCTGTGACTGTGGTAATATCACTATTTAGGTTCGTTCACCTAAAAGTGACGCTTGTCAAGAATTGTATACAAAACCCCACGTACTGGCAGTAATTTAAGAATACAAACACTTAATCACTGTAAGTATAACTAGAAAAGCATTTAGGGTTTTGCAAAGTAATTTGATAAAAATAGAACGACTCACATTACATATTTAAACTGTCAAAGCTTGCCTACTGGTTAAGCTGATAAACCTAATTAAATATACAATGCAAAGGAAATTAGGTTAGTAATTTAATACAACATTTATGATAATTGCGAGATCGAAACTCTCACGACTAATAATAAAGTATAGCCAAAATATGGCAGCACTTAAACATCCATCAGATCAGTTTTAATCGATCGGATACAGTACCGTAGCAGTGATCAAGTTATTACCCTGATATTGCTGTAGAATTTTGAGGTTTTGATTGTATGTTGAAAGAAACAGATAATTGATCAGTGAAACGAACATGATTTTTCGTCGAAGTATGTAAACTGTTCAAGTGCCAACCCCTAGAATTTATAGTAAAATTTGGACGCTCCCGCGTGTCGCGACAACTTCACGGGTTTCTTTCGCGTATCGGCGGAGACGACCACCTAACCTAGGGTAGCCTTGTGTCGATTATAGCCAAGAAATGTGTCAAGTTCTACGGATACGTGTCTAGATCTTCTGTCGTGAGTCGCGGAACAATTAGGGGAACCACACCCCCTTTTCGGGTCGCACTGTATTACTTGGGGTTGCTAATTAGGATTCCTTATTGTGCCTTTTAAGAATAGATAACGGAAAATTTGTGAGGTTGTTACAAAAGGGGTTGAAGAATATTCAAGGAGGAGACTGAATCGAAAAATTTGACTTCTCTGAACATGGCTACTGTAGCTTCATTTTTGTGGGTAATATTTCCCTATTAAATGTCAAATTGTCATAAATTATGTAACACCCAAAAAAATTCAACATTCGGTTTTATAATAAACAACATAAGTATAGTAACTAGGACTAATAAATCTAGTTAAAAATATGTTGTTCTATTAGTAATATGGGTAATTAATGTCTTATAAATAATAAAACCAAAGTATAGGAACTAAAATGGGTTACTAGAAAAGGATGGAAATATATAGGGGCTGAAAATAAAACACACCCACATATATGTGTGTGTCGACTTTTAGCGAGAGAAAAGGAGGTGAAACCCTCAAAATCTCAAGAACACAATAAGCCAAAGTCAAGTGTGAAATAAAAGGGTTTGTTGCTTATTGAAAGATTTGAGCACATAACACCCCCTAGAAACATAAGATAAGTTACAATTTCATCATTGGTGGAATTCTCTAGTTAGGAGAAATTTATAAAAGAGATGGTCTAGTAATCTAATCATGATAATTATGTGTTTTGATGATCGTCTAAGTGTGCTTGGTTAGCATAATTGTTGATGTTGGTGATGTATTTGATATATGACATTCATAGATGTTTGTTCAAGTACTTAATGAAATGTTTGACCATAGAATATAAAACCCCAAATTCATATGAAATAGCTACAAGTGATAGCTTTGATAGATTAAAGTTTGCATGATTAATCGATTGTTACTGAAAGTATAATCATAACGAATTGAATCAGGGTGATAGAAAGTGGACAAATTGAAGTAAATGGAAAGCTTAAAAATAACGCCCATAATGTGACAACTCGCACGTTCCACCTCGTATTGTTTCTTTTTACGATATAATTGTGTTAATTTATAAGAGTGATATTAATATAAGTGCTTGAGTATTTGGGACTGCATTTAAATGTATAAGTGTGTATAATGTGTAGAGTTAGTATCATTAATAATAAACCCAACTGCATAATCATTCTAGCCGCACACCCTAACCAGGTCGCACACCCTTCTGTGTGGGCCTCGTATCTGCTGAGCCCATATTACAACCGGGCCGCACACTTGCCCCAAATGTGAAATGCAGTCACGTCGCACACCCCCTGAGTATTTGGGACCACACACACATATGATACATATGTGTGCGACCTGAAATGACAGCTGGATCCCATTACAAGGGTGTGCGGCATCTTGTGTAGGTTATAAATACATACATCAGCCAAAACCCTACACCCTTTCCCAAACATTCTTTGACGACTGCTTATACATCCCCTCTCTTTCCCCATTTTAGAAACCATTCCTAAAACAGAAAACATCCTTCTTCTCTCAGCAACATTCCTTTTTCCTCCAATCCTTTTGAAGATTCAAGCATCACCAAAGCTTCATCCGTTTCTTGAAGACCTCCTTATTCTTCTCGCACACTCTTTCTCTTTGATTATTCCTACATCTTGGTTAGTAATAATCAAGTTTCCTTCTTGTGTCTTTCATTAAATGATGGTATGTATGAGGTGTTCTTGGTTCGAATGTGGTGTACGAATGATGTCCTTAAGATCTATAAACGTTAAGATTGTTTTCGATAAGATTTGTGTTTTGATGGTGTCCTTGTAATGTCATGCTATAGAAACATGTATGAATAATGTTAAAAAGATTTGAGTATTTGTGTGATTCTCAAGGTGTCAAAGATCTTGTAAAAGAAACCATGTTTAGATAATGAGTAGAATAATTTTTTGATATTCACTGTTGGATTCATGCCTTATTTTAGGATGTATGTTGTGATAATAAATGATTTTGGTTAATTGATGTTAGGGTCGATTTGATTCACTAATTTAATAAGATGTTTTGTTGATTCATGAGCATTATCAAAAGAGATTAGGGTTTTAGATATACTTTCAAAATGGAACCATATGATGAAAATGATGATTTAGGTACATAGATTCATGTTAGTGAATGTTTGAATGAAGTGATTAAAAGATGACTACATGAATATGTTTGCGGTTGATAATAAGAATGTTAGATCTTTGATGAATGCTATCAAAATTGTAAGCTTGGATTAATTGTTTGATTTTGAAACACCTAAATGATGCAACTATTTGTTTGATCTTGTCGTTCACTACCCTATCACACACCCGAAATGTACAACATGGGATGCATAAGGAACCACCGCCAGATGCGCACCGCACACTTCAGGATCACACACTTCTGAAGGTACACTTATTTGTGCACAATGTACAAGGGATCCAAGCAGGGCCGCACACTCAGAAGGGTCGCACATCCCACACGTACAAGTCATAATGCACCGTGTGCAACTCTTCTTAGCATGACCGCACACTTGTCGGCAGGCCGCTCACTCCTGTGTGGGCCGTACACTGACAAGTTGAGCCGCATACCGTTATGTTGGGGCCATGTCTTAGTGGGCCGCACACTCACAGTGGGCCGCACACTAATAAAGGCCCAAATCCTTAATTAAACCGCGCACACACACCTACGGTTCACTTTAACTTGTGTGTAACTGTTACTGTTAGGATAACTTGATGATTGTGTATACATACATGCTTAGTATAAATAACTATTGCTTGTACACTACTTGATTGAATACGTGTATAATTTACGTGACATAATTGTATACAGTCCTAATATTGGTAACCATAATAGGATGTGGTTGACCAAACTTAGGATAAATACTCTATCTATCGAGCAATCAAATGTGAGTTCACACTAACACTTAAAGCATGTATTCCTGGTGGATTGGGAACCTAATATTCCGAGGGAACGGAATAGTGATTAAACAATTTCTATAATTCATGTTTCTAGTGTACTAAACAAAACTCTATTATGAAGTCCCTAACACTTATACCGATTAGTCACCGGAAATGGCGAACGGGATATTAGTTGATAGCGCTATTAGGTTGGACAAACCTCACAACGGGCCTTGGAGGACGGAAGTGAACTAGTATGGCCTTAAAACCAATTGATGATGATAGACATTGATCAAGGTCAACTGCACTATAGTCTCAGTTTCGGTACCACACAGTTTTGTAGCTTACATGGGGTAGCTCCCCGTGGCATGTTTTATAACCGGTAACTTAAATAATTAATGTTTTTAGGATAAAACAAGAAAACCCTTTTTAAACCGTGAACTCGCCAACTTTATGTTGACATACTACTGCATACTTGCAGGTCCTTAGGTGCTGCGCTGGAGTCTGCTTGTATGAGTGTAGCGTAATCTAGAATCCGCTGTTGGATTCCTAATTTGAAAACTTATGTTTTAAACTGTTAATGGATTTTTGTACTTAATGCTTGCGCAAAATACTTAAACTTTATTTTAGACTTTAAATGGTATGTCACTAATCGTATTAGTAATGTTGGTTTACTTTGTTTACTTTAATTGTTCAATATGATTGGTGGCATGATTCGGCCAGTCGCACGCCTCGCGGTGATATTCCGCAAAATGGGAAAATGAGGGTGTGACAGATTGGTATCAGAGCCATTGGTTATAGTGAACTAGGTTTTAAAAAGAAAAGTATTTTTGAGAAAAACCAGACTATAACTTGTTTTATATTGAACGATCCGCAACAACACTGCACTCCAAGAGCAAGATTCAGCGCCCTAGACTACCAAGCATAAGTATATGCTTACTTATTATTTACTTAGTGTATTACGTGGTATTATACTTAGTAATGAATTATATTATGTTACTTATTCATCTCTCTTCTAAGCGTTTGCTTGGAAACCTACGTACTTTAGTTGTATTTCTTTCTATCTCTTCCTCTCAATCTTTCCGACGTCGTTCTCATTATGTGTTTCTGTGGATGTGAAGAAAATAGCGGACGTTGCAGAGGTAACGTGAACATGACTCAGGACCAGCTGACGGCCCTAATCAACGCTCGGGTGGCTGAAGCTTTCGCAACTCACCCAGGAGGTACAACTACCAATCCAAACCATTCTGGGATGTCTACATCATATTCTTGTGTCACCCTACATATCTTAAACTTATTCGTTTCTCCCTACGCGACAGGTCAACCTGCACCCACTCAGCCTCGAGTATGCACTTTCAAAGCTTCCATGGAGTGCAAGCCTCATCCTTTCAATGGTACCGAGGGAGTTGTATGCCTTCTGCATTGTTCGAGATTTGTGATTGTCCTGCTAACTGTCGAGTGAAGTTTTCCACTGCTACTCTCGAAGGAAATGCGCTTTCATGGTGGAACGCGCAAATTCAGATGCTCAGATTGGCGGATGCCAATGCTACTTCTTGGAATGACTTCAAAGATCTGATCAAAGAGAAGTACTGTCACAGGGATGACATCCAGAAGCTTGAAGTGGAGTACTACGGACTAAAGATGGTTGGGTCTGAAATAGATGTGACAACCGGTAATTTACGCCATTTTAATTACGCGATTAACAAACGTTTAGGCGATAATAAACAGTGTTTAAGACACGAATTAACTTAACTAGGCTTTTGGAATGCCTAGGAACGCCTATTCGACTTTATAGTACGCGAATAATGATATGCGGAAAAACTGCTTAACGATAAACGGAAACGAATGTTGGTGATTATACGAAACAAAAAATTAGGAAAGTTTGAATATTTTATTTGGTTTATTTATACAACTATATTGGTAGATCTTAAATGTTTAAAGATCGATCCCAATATATATATTCATCTACGAATGTGGCGTCGCATTTAAAGATTTAAGATGTCTAACTAGTGGACTTATATATATATATATATATATATATATATATAGGGTAGGGTTCTAGAGTGAACAAGGAGTAACTTGTGAACATAGTGAACAGATCCTGACCATTCATTTGTTAGATGATGAGATTTAATTTAGTAATTATTTGATTAAAATATAATGAAGAGAAATAATCAATAGGGGTAATAATGTCATAATACACCAGTTTAATTTTGGCATATTGGTAATGTAATTGTAATTGTCTCTTTTTCTTTCATAATAATTACTCTTGTTGATTTGGTATCAAAATATCACTGGTAATAAGAACATCTTCCATATCGCTTACCTTCACACGCCGGCGATACGAAGTAGGACAATCGGAGTGGCATTCCACGAGGGAAATCAACGGAAGTTTACAAAACGGTAAGTTTATACTCAGTACATAGATTCCGGTTGTCTATTATCATTAATCCTTCTAATTTACTGAAATAGAAAAGTTAGGGTTTAGTCCAATCGGTGTGTATGAGATCGTTTTGAAGTTTTAGTAGTTGTTTAATCAAAAGTTTATGGTAAGAGTTTTTGTTTTGATTGGTATGAATTCGAGTACATGAGTAGTTGGTTTGTCGGTTTGGGGTTTGTGATTCAGAGGTTTGCCGGTGCTCTGTTTTTTTTCCGGCAGTGTAATCGGAACGATGGGTTGTAGACCCTTGTGTCTTGGATAGTTGGTGTAATGCTATTGTTGTACACTTGTGTATTTTTTTGTATGTATATGATTTTTTTGCAAAACGTATAAAGATATCTATGGGGTGTACAACAGTTGTAAACTGTGATGTGAAATATGTGCCGTTAATACACATATGTATATGTGCTGTAAATGTGTATCCGTATATTATGTGGGTACAATAGTTATAATCTTGATGATGTACACTGTTTATACACATGTGTATATCTTTGTTGTAAAATTATTCACATATGTACATTAGTGTTGTATATGGATACATTAGTGAATAAATTTAGGATACACAGTAGTTAAATGAAGCCTGTTTTGACAGCAAATTGGACGTGTTATTTGCGAGGTTTGAATATCTATTCCATGTGTAAATTGTTTTGTAATGGCAATGATAAACTGGTGTACATTTTGGTTTATAGCGGATATACGTTGTTTGATCATCTAAGTGTACGGGTAAATGTGCAGGGAAATGGTGTTTATAACAGAGTCCGGTATTTGGCTAATGTACTTTCAACTGAAAGATTCCGAGCCTAGTGTACGGGTAAAAAAGGCGAGTTTGACGAGGTTAATGAAAAAGTATGCTGTCAAGATTGTTTGTTCCCATGCTAACAAACATCGCGCTAAAGTAATGGGTGAAGCGGTTGCATCAATGTAAACAATAGGCTTCATGGTTAAAATATTGATTGCAGACAATAGTTGTAATGGTTGGGTTATTTATTGTTCTTCGATGGAAATTAGATGTTAAACTGTTTTGTTTTATTGTTATTTTGAATTTTGGATTTGTTATTTGGGACATAAGTTACAACGTTTAGTTTGTGGACATGATATGGTTATGTTTTTATCCCATTTTAACGAGATAGTCAACATAGATTTAGTTCATAAAGGATAATGTATGAATATACACAAATGTACAAGCGTAAAGTGCACAGATGTAATATGTATAAAATACACTAGTGTATATTTATGGATACGTCAAATGATATGAAGAAATCAAACAGATGTTTTATACTTGAAAAATACAAGTGTATATTTGTGTAATTACATAAAAGAGTTAATGTATGTACAAGATGTAATGATGTAGTATCAAAATCGTTTTTATTACTTAACCAGAGGTCTAAACAGTTGTAACCAACGTAAATAGAAAAGCATTAAGTAAAAAATAATATATTATAAAGAAAAATGTAATCATACAAAGTAGTAAACCATTTAAAACAATCACGGTAAGTTACAAAAAAATAAGATGATAACTATGAATTTTGAAAATAATGGTTAAAGATATGATCGAATCTTTGAAAAAAATCATATGAATTAGTTAGGTTTCCAAAATTATAAGATTGTAACTGCTATATCATTATAGAAAATGGAATTTACAAAAATAAATAAAGGTAAAATTACAATCATAACCTTTACATCAACTAATTAAATGGATGGTTGAGATGAGTTCACACGGTTCACAAACAAGGATGTTGTTCACTCATGATCCTCATCCTATATATATATATATATATATATAGGAGAAGGATCCGTTAGGAACCACCCTTTATTGTGAGATCCGCGAGAACCAATGTGAACACAACCAATAATACCTAAAAAACACACAAATTTTTTTTTTAACATTTTTTGTAAAAAAATAACTACTTTTAGTAGCCAAAAAATTTTTTTTGGCTACTAAAAGTAGCGATTTTAATGTAAAAAAAAAAACCAAAAAAAATTTGTGTGTTTTTTTTTGTTATTTTTAGGTTTTTTGGGGGTTTAGTTTTTAGCATTTTAGCTTAGGGGGTGGGGGGTTTAGGTTTTTGGGGGGTGGGGGAGGGGGGTTTAGTTTTTTTTTAGGGGGGGGGGGGTAGGTTTTTTTGGGGGGTTTAGTTTTTAGCATTTAGCTTGGGGGGGGGGGGGGTTAGGTTTTTTTTTTTTTGGGGGGGGGGGGTGGGGTTTAGGTTTTTAGGGTTTTTTTAGCTATTTTAGGTTGTGTTCACATTGGTTCTCGCGGTTCTCGCAATAAAGGTGGTTCTCTTATAAACCTTACCATATATATATATATATATATATATATAGGTACGGGATCAGGAGAAAATGCCCTAAAGTGTAAGAACGGATCCTGGCCTAACACGTGGCACGCGACATAGTGAAGGGCGGAGGGGCTTTTTTTGTCCTTTCATATTCTTTTTTTTAAACGCATCTCACAACATCTCTCCATTTTTTGGCGTTTAACAAATACATGGCGTTTTTATTGTTTTTAGATCAGGTGCATAGTAAATATTTTGGCGTTTAACTAAGTATGGCTATGATTGTTTTGACTTTCACCCTTCTCCTGTAAGAGAACTTAATGACGAAACGTCCTCTGACCTCTCAAAACTCCATGCAATAACATGTATCATTTTTTTTTAAATTATATGGTATGTTAGACAAGATGTGGCGTTTTTAGTGAATGTGTGGAGTGTGAAGCTTTTATTTAGTTGTTGTACTTATATTATGAGCTTTTTTTTCCGGCCAGGTAGATATTTGTTTTTGGCGTTAAAAAATATCAGTGATTTTCTTGATGTGTATTTTTTTTATCAATTGTTGTGGCATGTACGATACAGGCCTATAATTGGACAACCAATTTTGGCGTTTTGAAAAGATAAATAAATTCAATTTCCCGTCTCTTCATTTTTACTGTTTGCAGTTACTGTTTTGTTCAGTTTCATCTGTCAATTAGTGTTGTTTTCTAATAATACATTGTTTTGCATTTTTTGGCGTTTTATATAGCAACAACGTGCTTTGCTAGCATCCGTTCTCACAGTTTTGATACTATCAGGCGTTTTGGTGTTTGTAGTTTTTGGCGTTTTATACTCAATTTTTTTTATTAGTAGAGAACTAGATAATAAACAACAGAGAATTAGATAACAAACAATAGAAAATGAAAAACAATTAAAAATTCTAATCTAATTTCTCATCCAAATCTTCACTGTCATCAGCCTCTTCTTCTTGAACCTTTTTGGCGTTTTCAACCTTTTTTAATACCTTACCTAAATGCTAATTTTCCTACATAATGCCCGTCTTTAGAAGAAGATTATTTTTACTGGCATCCTGTATTTTGGTTTGATATATTCTTGTTTGATGACATGTTGAAGATCAACACCTGCTCGAATGCTATTATAACAATGGAGTCCAAAATAGCATTTTTTTACACTGGTATTGATCCTTTCATACCATCAATATATCCATCAAGAACAAAGTGACATGATGACATATCAGTGTCATCAGTCTCTTTTTCTTGAATATTTGTCCATCTCATTCAGCAAAAGCTTATAGAGACACCCACCTCAGAGAATAATCCATTCAGTGAAACTTCATTCAGAACAATATTCAATATAGAAGAAACGAGGTGTCCCATCTGTGGTTTTTTAACTATTTTCTTGGCGTTTTTAAAGAGAGTGGTTTTTAAGAAACATGGCGTTGTTTTTGGGTGTGATCAATTGATTGTGCATAGACGTCTCTCTTATAGGATGTTTTTGGCACGTAGTTTAGGCGGGATTTTATTATAATAAATGATATTAATAAAGTAACCGTCATTTCAGTTACTGTGTGTATTTTTACTGTTTTTGTTCAGGGTTTTATGAGTTTAGGGTGATAGACGTCCCATCTTCCAAATTTGGCATTTTTTTAATGGCATTACGTAGTTTTTGGTGTTTTTTTTTTGAGTTTTTAATAATACTTGTCCAAAGTAATTTTATTATAGTTTGTGAGTTTTTGGCGTTTTATGGCATGATGGCGTTTCACAAGCATTTTGTCTGTGTGCCGTTTTTGTTAAAATAATGTATTTTGTTCTTAGCTGAAAAATACATAACAAACAACTGAAAAAGAAAATTTAAAAAAAATAGAAACAATTGATCTTCCAAATCTTCACTGTCAGCAGTCTCTTTCTTCTTTGAAACATGTTCATTGGCGGTTTGACTTTGGTATGCTTCATATTGTTTTTTTGTTGTTGAAGTAGCTTTTTTTGTGGCCGTTTGGAATGACAAAATGACGTGAGTTTTTTGTTTGAAGTTCATCTTTATCTTCAAACCACTCATCAGTGTCATCCGTCTCTTCATGCCATTCAAAAATTCATCAACAACAAAGCACAAAAAATGACATAAGTCTGACACCAACATCTTTTTCTTGAAGATTTATCCATCTCATGCAGCAAAATGTTATTGAGTTACACCCCTCAACTAAGAATGCATTCTGCGAAACTTCGCATAGAACAATATTGAATATACAAGAAACGATGTTTGCCATTTTTGGCGTTTTACTGAGAAAATAGTGTATCTAAAAGAAACGTCGATTGGAATCTTTGATGTTTGAGTTTTTTGGCATTTTCTAAGATGATTGGTATATAATAAAATATGGCGTTTTTGAGTTTGGTGTGTTCGATGTTTTGGGTTTTTTGGCATTTCTAAGATGAATGGTATATAGTTGTAAATATGGCGTTTGTAGTTCGGGGTGTGTTTAATGAATGTCTTAGATGTTTTGTTTATATAGGATGTGTTTTGGCCTGTAATGGCGTTTTATTCATGAGTTTGGCGTTTTTGGTAGAGAAGTCTAAAGACCCTTTTACCCTTAATGAAGCGCGTACACTTAATAGAATTGGTGTTATTTACGAAAATGCCACCGCGCCAATCTAGTCCATAGATTGTTTTGATCGGACGATCCATAACCGTTCTCACTATTCCCACACTTTTCACCGTTTTCTCTAAATCCTGACCCTATATATATATATATATATTTCAAGACATTTCAAGACATGTAGAACAGATATATACATATATATTTTACTAAAAATTAAGTTTAGTAAAATTAGAGGTTTAAACTCAAGAGAATCACTATATGAATTTATATATATTTATTTTAAATATATATGGTTTACGTGGTATTTATAAAGATTGAAAACCTTGACGTATTGTCGTAGTCTCACGCAAATTTAATCCAATTACAACTAATTAGCTAACGGTAAGTGGGTATCGAACACATGGAGTTTGTGGAATATGTGTTATCTAAATGTATGTTTAAATTGACTAGATTAAACTAAATTGCAAGAAATGTAAATTTCAATGTTTGGGTTGATTGGTTTTAATTATCTAAATTGAACTAAGATTTCAAATCAAAGTTAAGTTTTGTAACAGGATAAGAAGGTAGTGATCATTCTGAGTTTCAGGTTTTAAGTGACAACTAACGTTCATGTTCAATTGGAAAGAACCACATTGACATGGCTCATGTAAGATCAATTATTTGTGATGAACGGGAACTAAGTACTCGGATTCCTAGAATGCGAGGTTGTTACCCGATGATCAATCAACATATATCCAACCCTAATCCCTCCCATGATATCTCGATTGCCAATGGCACCAAGAACGTATGGTTTAGAACTATGATCAAACACACATCAACAATTTACAAATAATCATTCATACACCGTAATCAACTAAACAACACATGCAAAGTTTATTACTCCAGAAATTAAAGATCAAAACATAATTGTCACAAGTAAAACCTTACAATCGAGGATGATCACCAACGAAATTGGCCTTCCATAGTTCGGTGCATCATCATAACACAAAGTTTAATGTTCATACGAATCAAAACACAAACTGAATGTTTAGAATCTTCAAGAACACAAGGAAAACAGCCAAAATCGCCCCTATCATGCTCCCAAAACCGAAGACAATGATTCGATAATCAAAAGTCTCATCAAATGGTCATTAAAAGTGAGGAGTTACACTTTTCCGCTGAGCCTACCGTAAGCTACGGTGGCTACCGTAGCTTACGGTAGCTTTCAAGTGGCTACAGTGGGTCTCTACTGCCTTACGGTGGAAGAAAAATGTTGGGGGCTACCGTAATTTATGGTAGCTACCGTAAGCAACGGTAGCCTTCAGCATACAATTTTGTTTTCTTCATAACTTTTTCGTTTCAACTCCGTTTTCTTCACCGTTTTCGCCTATGTTCTCGTAATTTCGTCCTCTATCATGCTACCTTCTTAATTATTCAATTCCAATAAATTGTTTTCTTCATTTATGCTCCATCTTTCAATCTCCAATCCAGTCGCGCCTATTCAAAGCTTCATTTCCACACTTTTAATCTCCAAATGTACCTGAAACACAAGCAAACGTAGTCATCTAACTCTAGACAATTACTCGATTAAATGTAGGATTAAAATACCATTTATAGCACTTATGGGTCGTCCAACGGACTACCCGTCACATCCCCACACTTAACTGTTGCTTGCCCCCAAGCAACTCGCCCAAAAAAAAACACAATTTATTCAAGCAATCAAGTACAAACCAAGCAACAATTGTCCTCATTTACTAACTTTTTCTTAAACCTGCACATAACACACCCCTCACAATAACTCTCTTCTCGGTGGCAAGTAATAACTAGCAAAGATACGCTAGATCACACTCAAGGGAAACAGGTAGTTGACAATAATATGCTTGTACTCAAATCGGTCCTTCGCCTAAATAATTTGCTAAACATGCACGTGAATCAAAGGGACTTAGAGGTTGTAACGTGGCTAGGAAAATGGGTAGGAAATGGATATATATATATATATATATATATATGCAAAGTAGCTAACAATTCAACCCGGTCTTTTATTTCTAACTAAGCAAAACATAAACAACTATGTACAACATATCTCATTCATTTTTTTTTTCATTTTTCACTGCTTTTTCTCTTTTTTCCTTTCATATCTCTTTTTTTCTATTTTCTTTTCTTTTCAAACATAACAAGATAAACAGACTAATACGAGATGCAACACTAATAGACCGGGTCAAATACAGGTTAAATTTAGAGGAACTAGGAACGGGTTACAAACGACCGGCTTCAAGCTCAAATGGGCTACTAAAGTCCAAACCCCCGCCCATCTCGCTACCATGCTCATATATATAATTTATGAGGTCCAACCCCCGAATCCCACACTCGCATTCACCAAGACGAAGCTACCTAGTTACCCTAATCCTTTTCACATGCATATCAAGCTAAGGCCTCAAACCGCATTCAAGCACAAGCTCTAATGCACCACCACCCATTGCCACTCTCATCAAGAAAAAGTGTATTCTAATAAATTCAAGTAGTGGCTCAATTCTCACCAAGAAAGAACAAGGGGATATGGGTTGCCGATGTGTCATCAATTTAATACTCAACTGTTCAATTTGGACCATTTTTCGCTTGATTTTTAAAAGATTCACAATTTTTTTTAAATTTCCCCTCATCCCCACAGTTGGGATACATTGTCCCCAATGTTTGGTTTTTGAAGGGAGGATCGCTTAAACCACTACAACATCAATTGAAGCTTTTCCACTCAAACCCAAATTTATTTTTGTTTTTTATTTTTTATATTCTTATTACTAAAAACACCACCAACTTTCACAACCCATCACTAAACATATCAAAAACCACCCATCTGCCCAACCATAAACCTAAAAATGAATATAAATACACATGTACAAAATGAGAACAAAACACGACCTGATTAGTAAATTAGCAGTGTTGGTAGTGATGCAGCCACGGTGATCAGACAGGAACATAAGTGTCTCTTGGATTCTCTGATATCTCAGCGGGGATGTTGCCAAACATCCCCACACTTGAATCATTGAATCCGCGAGGATTGAAACGTAGTAACCTACCAAAACACAAACACAACACCAAAACAAAACCAAATAAACACAAATACAATACTCTACATCTTCAGGTTGCCTCCCGAGAGTGCTAAGTTTAAAGGTCTTCAGCCAGACCATACCTGATATGCGTTACCGTGGTCTCAATGCACACTTACCCAAAACATTTCCAACGAATGCTCGGAAATTTACATGCCATCTCCATAAGTTTGTCAGTATAATTGGCATGTTCAGACTGCGCCTGCAGGTTTTGCTAATCCACTTCATGCAATATACCCTGATGTCTTGTATTTTCACCCTTCTCATCTTCTTCCTCGAACCCTCATCCCCACACTTGTTAATTTGAATGATTAATATGGGATGAGGTTCGGTACACATATTCATCTCATCAGACTGTTCTGCCTCATCATCTGAACACACCATCTGATCCACTAATGACTCTTCATCAGATAAAGGACTCATTGGTGGGGTATTATTCTCCACATCCTCCTCCTTCATGTGAGAATAATCTCTAATATCATCGGGTAATGGTGAGAGGCGTTGTTCTATCTCTATCTTCATTTTTAAATTCTGACACTTAGAAACTAAACAGCTGATTCGATCTTCATCAGAAAGGTTGGGTGCTGATAAATACTGCTCTAGTTTGGACAAAGTTACTTCCAATATAGCAAGCTCTTTCTCCTCCTCGGTCTGATAAGTATAAACACCCTCAGGCTTAGAATATTCTCCGGGATGATATTGTCGATATCCCTGATACGGTCTCAAGATGTGCGCATCCATCATTTTTTTATTCCAATACTTTTGGTTTTCTGAATACACCGTGCACACATCATAATCATAAGTGTTTTGGTCAAAAATTACCGAAGCAATTAAGTGATCAAATTAGTTAAGTGAGGTAGTGTGCTAGAAATGTGTGTTGAAAATATGCTAGTTAAGTTATTTGCAAAAACAGTTTCAGGACACGGCTCAGGATATAGAGCTGTATCTATGATCAAACAATGAGCGAAAATGTAAAAGATGACACAGGATATACGAGGAAAGCCCTTGATCAATCTAGATCGCCGGCACAAAACCTCGGGAGCTGACAATCACAGCTGCCTTATTCTTCTATTGCTTCAAATGTCAGGATACAGTGCAGGATATGATGCGAATTAACTAGGTGTTACAATGTAATTCGAGTACAAGTGTTTGTGTGTAGTGATTGTTTACAACAGGAGAGTAAAAGTGTGCATAAGAATGTGTGCCTTAACCTGATCCAATCAATCTATTTATAGTAAAACGAAAATAACAAACTATCCTATTAAACCGGGATGCTTCGAATATTCCTCAAGTAAACGATGTAGTCCACATCTTCCGGGTTCAACGTCTATAACCCAACCGACTTGCCCGAGTCTTGAGGGGAAGAAGTCCTCCTGACCGTTAGAGGCTTGTTACAATAATTTGCACGTGAGCTAATTGGTTAGTACCAGGATATCGTATCAGGAGGTTACCAATATCCTGATCCGGTATCCTCATCACAAATAAACAACCAAAGCCAGAATATTAGTCAGGATATATAAGCAGAAAATGACCCATAACAATTGTCCCCAAATATATCTGTTGGTATACCAATCCAACGGATATATTTTAGAACTTTATCACGTAAACTGAGGCAATTAAAACGAAATGACGATTGAGATGACATTGTACAACTTCCAATGCAACATTTACTCTTTACCCCCTATACTCAGTCTTTATTTAACCGACTTATCCTGCATCATTATCACCATATTCCAAGCGATTTCTCAGGTACTTTTCTTCTCTCTCCTTTTTCTTTGTCTTCCTTCATCAAAATTTTTCATGGCTAGCAGAACGAGATCACATACAGGCGACTCGACTCCATCCTTCGAAGCCCAAAACCTTCTTAAAAAACCCGAAAAAGAAATCTGCTCGTTTGACAATGCTGACATCGCCTCCCTGCAAGCTTCCGGTGCCTTCCCCGTTGGCACAATCATTCGTCCTTTCGTTAGGGAAGTCCGATCGGATTTCTCTTCCACTGAATGGGTCTGCTTCCTGGCTTACCCTTTTTCTATTGGACTCCGATATCCGTTTCCGGCCTTTATATCCCGCTTCTTTGAGATTACCGGTCTCAGCTATGCCTAAACCATGCCTATGGTTTGGTGGGTGCTGGTGACCTTGGACCGAATCATATCCCGTTTTACCCCTGATCTTTGTATCGAAGATCTCTCGATGGCCTATCGCCTTCGCTCTCATGGCAACAGTCGTTTTCTCCTTTTCTCTACCACCAAAAATCCTCTTATTCTTAGAGCCACGAAAAATGAGGAGAAATGGAAACGAAGGTTCTTTTTTGTAAAAAGGGATTCTATTACTGGAGGTTTTGACCTTCCAGTGAAGTGGTTGACTTCTGGTAGGATTTAGGGTTTTAGGAATATCCCCAATCGTATCCTGAACTTGTATCTTGAATTGACATCTTTATCTTTTGTGCAACAAATCTCAAAGAACTAGCCCCTCCAAGCGCCGAGTCTGAACAGAGGATTAAAAGCATTTACCAACTTCCAAAGAGTGAGAGAACTTTTTCCTTATCATCTGCAAGCTTAAGCCAGAGATCCAGCTCCGAGATGTCTGGTAAGTATATTAGTACAAAATGTATGTATTAGTTTAAAAATACTCAAGGGTTAAATATTTCTTCCCTTTATACAGCACCAGTTAGAGCTCTAGAGATCTTTGATCTCGACGAATTGGATAGCTATCCCGCTCCCATTTCGGTGAACAAGGAACCAAGCCCCAAGGCCATGACGTCTTCCAAATCTAGTGGTTCAAAGGCTATTGTTACTCCCAAGCTTCCTCCAGCCACTAGGAATCGTGCTGCCAGTGCCCGGAAGAGAAAGGAAACGGATTCCCTAGCTACCTCCGAGACTTTTCCTTTCGAGAACCATGGATTTAATGAAGCTAGTGGGTTCATGACTTCATTCCTCAATCAGGGAAAAACCTCTATCCGATATCCTGAACATATATGTTAACCATTATCCTGCACATCCTATATATGTTGATACCTGTATTTTTTACTGCAGGGCCTGGAACGCCTCATGCACTTGTACGAAGATGCCTGCGGGCTTAACAAGATGCTGGAGGTCAAGCTCAAGAATGCTGAAGTCACCATTTCCGACCAAGGGATGATCGCCGCTGCCAAGTCTCAGCATTATGAAGATAAATTCAAGGCGATGACCCAAGAACACCAAGCTGCCCTTCACAAAGCCAATGAGGATGCTCAAGCCAAGCTGGATGCTGCTCATCTTCAATACCAACAGGATATGAGTTCCTATCGGGATGGCCTCAAAGGATCCATTATTATTTCCCTTCTCCATGCCAGGTTAAGGATGGCCTATGAGGCCAAAGCCTTGGGCTTCGAATGCCCCTTCTGGAATGTCAAGGCTTGGGAAGCGAAATTACAGGATCTCGGAGGCAATCATGTGGAACATCCTGCAAAGCATGCTGGTGAGGAGCCCTCTAAGGCGGCAGAGGATGTGGCCAATGCTGGTGGTGATGCTGAGAAGAATCCCGAAGGCGATGCTGGTGCAGGTGCTGGGGAAGGTGTTGCTGGTCAAGAAGGTGCTGCTCCTTAAGCAGCGAAGTGGGCGATGATGGATATAGGTGCCAAGGCCGGAGCCCATTTTTTTAGATTTGATCGCCGTAGCTTGTTGAACAGTTTACTTTTCATATCTTTGAACAATTTACATTTCCTACACTTAGAACAATATGATGACCAAAGGTGGATGGGTACTGGGTTTCAGGACGAAGCCCTTGGTCGTCAATTAGCATAATCTGTTTTGGATGATGCAACGGTTGGAGGCGGATGGGTCACGTTTTGAGATGAAACCTTCAACCGTTGCGTAATTATGGTAAAAACTAACCGTGCTTTTGGCGGATAGGCCTCGGTTTGAGGTGAAACCAAAAGCACCACTTTTGACATGTTAATAATATAACCACCTTTTGACTTATTCGTTGTTTCTCTTTTTAATTTTTTGTCATGCATTATTTAGCTCAAATTCCAGCTTTTCAAAATTAGTGTAATCCTTAAAACAATACACATAAAGTATTAAAAGGAAAAAAGGTAGTTTACTTAAAATTTATAAACCTTGTTTTGATAATAGATGTTTGTCATGAACTCAACTTTGATTTTAAATTCAGGTATTATATCCCAAATATCCTGAAACATATCCCGAAAACAGATTTTGAGAATATATCCTAAGAATATATCCTAGTCAGGATATTTAAGCCTTTAACACAGTTTCAAAAGTTCAAACAACTTATGTTGAGTTCATAAAGGAAAGATCATACCAGGAAAAGAGTATAATCCTAGTATCGAACTTCGCTCCTTTTGCAACTTCTTCCACTAAGATGTCCCCAGTCTGAGATACTTAGTACACTAGGTCCAAATTTGATCTTTCGAGCTTCACACAATCGCCTTAGGAGGAATGTCCCCTGCTGTTGGTGCATCTAGTGTCTGTTAACTTCGTCTTAATCGAGTCTTATGTCTAGATAGGATGAACGAGCACACAACAGGGTTGAATTTAGGGTTTGTTTACTTGTTTATGTGTTATTTCGCTTGAAATGACATGTGCCAGTTCAAGCGAAATCAACATATGTTATTTCGCTTGAAATGACATGTGTCATGTTCAAGCGAAATCAGATTAGTATATATATGTGTGTGCTAGTTTCATTTAGAGGGGAATCTGGTCATTGTCTCTGAGCCGAGGTGCTGTCCGTTTGTCATTTGAACGTGTAAAAAGCTTAGGATTGATCAATAAAAGGATAATTAGAAAGGAACAAGCTATGTTGACATCTTTTACATTGATTCCGCCTTTGTACTTGATGATGAACTACTCATACTGACTGTTTAGGGTCACCGATCGATCCAACAAGTGGTACCTGAAATGAGAAAGCTTCGAGTGCGAAAAAGACTATTTCAGATACATTAAGTGTTGAAAGTGCCTATGGAACATACAACAAACCTCCAAAACTGTTGGCAATTGAAGATTATAATAGGTGGGCTACAAGATTTGACGAGTGGCTTCAACCTTTGCATATCCAAGCTGGAAAAGTTTAAAGATTGGGTACATTAGAGGAAGGTTTGGTGAAAGTTTGACAGATACTGATGAGATTGAAAGATATGTTTCTGAACAAAAGTGCATCGCGTATATTCATCAGTCTGTGAGAGATGATATAATTTCATTGATTGAATATGAAAATTCAAAATATCTTTAGGAGAAACTGAGGGTAAAATGTGTAGGTAGTGATGAGATAGTCAAAAATAAAAAGAAACTTTTAAGAAAAGAGTTTGATTTATTTGGTTGTTTAAAGAACGAGTCTGTTTCCAAGATGATTGAGAGATTCGGGCATCTGAAATTGGAGCTGGCAAGATACAAAATTGTATATACTCAAGAAGAGTTGGTTGACAAATTATTCGACTCGCTACCGAATGAACAAGATTGGCAGTACTTTGCATTAATGCTGAAGAATACAATCAAGTCTGAAGAGTTGACAGTGGATCGGATTATCGAAAGACTGGAGAGTCACGAGTTGGAGATTAAGAAATCTAGCAAAGTCAACAATACATCTTATCAGCAGAATGTGGAGCTGTACTACAGAGGAAATCTACCAAAGACTGGTTCTCCAAGAACAGCATTTTCTGCAGAGAGTTCACATTAACATTCAGTATTAAGAAAATACCGAATGTTAATGTGAACAAATTGAAAAATGTTTTCAAACTGGTTGAAATTGATCTGTCTGAAGTAGAAGGTTTGAATCAGACAAAGAGGCAAATGAATTTTGAAAAAGATAAAGCTTACTACAAGAAACATGCTGTTCCACCACGTTTTTATAACAACAATCGAAACAAATGGTCGGGTGGTTATCAGGGTGGTAAGAATTATCAAAGAAGAGATGTTCAAAACAAAAGGTTTGTTGAGAAGAAAGTGTTTGTGTCAAGTTCGAGTTCACTTTCTGATGAAGAATCTAAGATTTTTTCAAAAACAAATGAAGAATTTTTTGAGAAGAAGGCTACACAACATCAGTCTGAACGCCCAAGTCGGGTAGTTGACACTCGAATATGCTTCAAATGCAATCAAGTTGGACATATCGCACGAAAGTGTACCAACTTGAAGCCTAAGACTGAAGTTGTGACAAATTCAAGAAAGAAAGATGATGTGAAGGGAAAAGCTCCATTGGTTGTTGAGAATTTTTTTTGAAAAATGATAACACCAAGATCAAAACTGAACCTGTTAAAAATGTGGTAACTAAAAATGACAAGTTTTACAAACGGGTTGCATCATCTCAATAAACATGGAAGCCAAAAGTGGTTGGAAAGAAATCAAGTGTTCCAAAACCAAAGGTTTCAGAGTCAAAAAAAAAAACAATCGTCTTCTACCATTCTGGTAAAGATGGATGTTCCTTTGGATTATTATGAACAATTGGAGAAACAATCTTCTACTGCACCAGAGAAGAAGAATGTTCAAAAGAAAGATCAACCAACCGGCCAACCTAAGTAAGATGAGTTTTTCTTATACAAAAAGGTTGAGGTTGGACCTGTGGAAAGTTTGAAGATGAATGACAAGAATTTTCCACCACTTTACATTGCTAAAAGTCACCTTAATGACAAGTTACCCGAGTCAAAAGAGGTTGGGGTAGCATCAAAATATCACTAAATGTTTCTGATATGTGCAGGAGCTTCCAAGATCTGTTTCGCGTTGGATTATGGATAGTGGAGCTTCTTGGCACATGACGGGGAAAACAACCCTGTTGTACGATGTTAGAAATTTCAATGGAGGTTACGTGGGATTCGCTGGAAATCAAGGTGGTAGAATAATTGGAGAAGGAACGTTATCCAATGGGATTGTTACGTTTGAAAGAGTTAACTACATCGCCGAGCTTGAAAACAATCTTCTGAGCATATCTCAGATCTGTGATCGTATGTATACAACGCACTTTACAGACAAAGAAGGTTTGATATTGAAACCAGGATTTGTTATCCCTGAAGAATGGATTATCATGAGGGCACCTAGAGTGAATGATTTGTATGTATTGGACATGAGTGTAGCAACTACAACAACGGGTCAGGCTCATTGTTTTGTGTCAAAAGCAACTGAGAAGGAATCGCAATTGTGGCACCGGAAGATGGGTTATATACATCTTAGAAAAATGAATCACTTGGTGCACAATGACTTGGTTCTGGGTGTTCACGTCAAAGGTTTTCATCTTGAGGGGGAGTGCATTAGCTGCATCAAAGGAAAGCAGAAGAAGAAATCACATCCTTAAAAGAAAGTCAACTCAGTATCAAGACCTTTAGAGAGACTTCATATGGATCTTTTTGGTCCAGTGAACGTCAAAAGCATCACTGGTGATTACTATTGTTTGGTTGTCACGGATGATTTTTCAAGGTTTTCATGGGTTTCATTTATGAAGACGAAGGATGAGACGTTTGAAAGTTTGATGGCGTTGTTCAGGAAAATTGAAAACTTGTACCAAAGGCGTATCAAAAGAATCAGAAGTGATAATGGTACTGAGTTCAAGAACAACAAGATGGAAGAGTATTGTGATGAAAGAGGTATATTGCATGAATTTAGCACGCTTTACACTCCGCAGCAAAATGGAGTAGCTGAAAGAAAGAACAAGACGCTAATTGAAACGACTAGGACGATGCTTGCTGATTCAAAGCTACCAGTAAATTTTTGGGCAGAAGCAGTATCCGCCGCATGCTATACACTCAATCGGGTTCTCACTGTCAAGAAATTCAATAAGATGTGTTTCGAGCTGATCAATAACCGCAAGCCGAACCTGAAGTATTTAGAACCGTTTGGGTCTCCCTGCACAGTTCTAGAGCCTTTTGGTAAATTTGGTCCAAAGAGCATTGAAGGAATTTTCGTGGGTTATCAAAGTCCATTGAAACGAGTCTTTGTTCCAAGCTTGAAGCGGATTATTGAAGCACACAATGTTGAGTGTCAAGGTTACACAATGCCACCGCAGAATCCTGGAGATTCATGGCGTTTTCATTATGACACTTTATGGGATTCGATTGACATAGAAGAAGAAAAGGAAGAAGAAGATTTCTTTGACGAGTTGGATATTCTGAGAGAGTATGAAGAATCGCAGGAAAGGTTCCCAGCTGAGTATTCAAGACGACCACGACAAACTTCAAATGATGATGAAGCAGGTCCAAGTAATGCTGGAGAACATGATGATATTCAACAAAATGAAGTTGCTCATGATAATCAGTCGGCACAGAATGATAATCAAGAATCTGAGAACAGTCCAGTATTTGATCGTGGTGATTCAGATTCTGAGGGGGAGCAAATTCAGATTTCAGGTCAAACAAACCCAGTCAGTGAACAAGGTGCAAATCAGAATGTTACTAATCTGGAAGGCGAGGTAGATGTTTCAGGCGAGGTGATGCCGAGAACTCTTTCATACGATCCAGAGGAGTTGATCATTGGAGAATTACAATCAGGCGTTCGCACTAGACGTCAAATTGACCAAGGACTTACTTGTTTTTATTCTACAGTAGCTCCTTTACAAACTGAGTTTTCACTTAGTTGTTTTATTTTGCAGATCGAACCGCGTACATATAAAGAGGCGCTAACTGAAGATTCTTGGGTTAATGCTATGCAAGAAGAGTTGAGTCAGTTTGAGAAGTTAGGAGTGTGGAAGTTAGTAGACTTTCCTGATGGTCAGAGGAAGATAAACACCAAGTGGGTGTTCAAATGCAAGAGAGATGATCGAGGAGTTATTATCCGTAACAAAGCTCGACTCGTAGTCCAGGGTTTTAGTCAGCAAGAGGGGATAGATTTCACTGAAGAATATGCTCCGGTTGCTTGACTTGAAGTGATCAGAATCTTCCTGGCATTTGCATCTTGGAAAAATTTCAAAGTTTATCAGTTAGATGTTAAATCTGTGTTTCTCTATGGGAAGGTAAAAGAGGAGGTATATGTCGGACAGCCATCGGGCTTCACCGATCCAATCCACAAAGACAAGGTCTACTTGCTAGACAAAGCGCTGTATGGTTTACACCAGGCCCCGAGAGCTTGGTACGAGACATTGTCTCAACACCTACTAGCCAACAACTTCATCCGTGGAAAAGTGGATGCCACTCTCTTCACCAAAGAGGTCGACGGACATCTTCTGATAGTTCAGATATATGTGGACGACATCATATTTGGGTCTACAAATGAAAATCTGTGTAAATATTTTGAACAAGTTATGAAGCAAAAATTTGAAATGTCATCGATGGGTGAGATGAAATTCTTCTTGGGACTTCAGGTTGATCAACTGCCTAAGGGAATTTTCATACATCAAACGAAGTACGTTCATGATATCTTAGAGAAATTTGGGATGTCAGGTTCTACTCCAGCTTCCACCCCATTAGCAACGAACCATGGGATAAACCCTGATCTCACCGGAGAGAAGGTAGATGAAACGTTATATCGTTCCATGATCGGATCGCTGATGTACTTGACTGCTTCAAGACCCGATATTATGTATCCAACCTGCCTCGCATCAAGATTTCAATCTAACCCGAGAGCTTCGCACATGGTGATTGTTAAAAGGATATTACGCTACCTTAAAGGAACTCGATCGTTGGGGTTGTGGTATCCAAAAGATGGTGAATTCATGCTCGAAGGGTATTCCGATTCAGATTTCGGATGCTGCAAAGTTAACGCTAAATCAACAACAGCGGGGTGCCAGTTCTTTGGATCAAGATTGGTCACCTGGCAATGCAAAAAGCAGACCTCTGTGGCTTTATCCACATGTGAAGCGGAGTATGTATCTGCTAGCAGCTGCTGCTCACAGATTTTGTGGATCCAGCAACAGATGCGCGACTACGGTTTGCAATTTCTAAACACCCCTATCTTTGTTGATAATGAGGCAGCGATTAACATTACTAAAAATCCTGTTCATCACGCTAAAACCAAACACATTGAAATTCGTCATCACTTCATTCGAGATTGTTTCGAGAAGAAGTTGATACGAATTGAGAAAATCCACACTGACGAGCAAAAAGCTGATTTACATACCAAAGCATTTGATAAAACTCGTTTTCAATATTTGCTAAAATTGAATGGTATGAAGCTTTTATCGGTGTTGGAAGAGATTCTTGGCGTTGATGAAGGTACCACTGTAGATGATGATGTTGAGAAGCAATCTGCAATGGTTTGTCGATTTTTTACTTGTTTTGGTATTTAGGGGGAGAGTATAGGGTAATATTTTTAGAAAATACAAAAACAGTAAAAATTTCAAAAATCCAAAAACATGAGATATTTTCAAAATCCAAAAACAATAGAAAACTGAAAAAGAGTTTGTGTAAAAAGGGAAAATGATAGTACATTGGCTTGACAGTTACGGTATGCTAAAGATATGGAAAGTTTAAATGCCTTAAATAGTCTCGCTGATGATATACCGATAGGTTTTTACACATTTAGTAGGTTTGTTCGGGATATAAACCTAAATCCTTACTTGCTTATTTCGTGGGGAACACTACTTGGATATATAGGTAACCCCTGAAATCTTATTTGAAGGATCCCTCTTTCTGAGATACTAGGTCTTTATACTCAGTGATATCTGGGGTATTATTCCGGGACTTCTGATAATGCGAAAGCAATGGCCTAGTCCCCGAATAATACTTTCTGCATTGCTTGAAAAATAGCACCGCCCTTAGTTAAAAAATGATAAAACATTGAAAAATGCTAGTCATGGCTGTTGTAAAAAAGATCCTCTAAAGGGGACACACCAAAGACGAAGCCGTCATCTCTCTGCTGAACGGAAGTTCTGACCTGAGCTCTCATGGTTCTTCGCAATTTAACCCCTTACAGATATGATCTGTGGTATACTCACCTGTAAGACTGAATATTGGGATTTGGATATGGGAGTATATTCAAGAGGTGGGACACACGTATGAGTTTAAGTCTCTAAAACATCTAATTTCGTATCCTGGACAGATTGAAATTTGTGTGAAAATTTAAGTGGATCAGTATATCGACAATCTAAGTGAATTGTTTAATTCTGAGTATGTAATTGAAGCTTAACGGTACTTGTGACTTGTCGACTAGCTGATATGATTCCCTAACACGCTCAACAAAAATATGTTTGTAAATAGTTTACATTTACTGCATTTTATTTCTGTATTTCATTTCTAGTTTAGAAACTTTGTTAAAAATCCAAAAAGATTTTACACTTCTGCTTTATTTTCCGACAAACCAAAGTGGAAAGTTGATCTTCAGTTTCGAATTGAAGCAGATGCAGGAAGTTTTCTGAACTTGAGGATGAGGAGAGCTTATCATGATAAAATTTGATTGATGAAAAGTCAAAAGCAAGTTCATTTGTGAATTTCGGAAAAATTATTTGAAAAGTTTGTTTTAAAATGTCAGTGTGAATTGTCTCAAATCAACCAAGGTCATTAAGTTGGACTTGGTAGACTAATTGAGTAATCAGGGTCATTAAGTTGGACCTGAATACTTAAGTGGATTTCTAATTCTGACAAAACCATCAAATGAAGGTGAATGGTAAGTTTGTATTGAAACTATTATTGTCATATATCTTATATTAAGGTAGAGATTGTGCAGGAAACAAAAGTTCCCCATGGCATCAAAATGTCAAAGTTTGAACCAGAATTCGAGCCTCAGCATATCGAGAGGGGGAGTTTGCGAAAGGGGGAGTCAGAATTCTGGATCAACATTCAAAGGGGAGATTGAAGATTAAAGTTTGTAGATAAAGATTGAAGGGAGCTTTACAATGTCAAGATAATTTGGATAGAGAGACAAAGACTAAAGACTCGATGCCAAAGACTTCGTCAACATCCAAGGGGGAGTCTGTTCGTGCATCTAGTGTCTGTTAACTTCGTCTTAATTGAGTCTTATGTCTAGATAGGATGAACGAGCACACAACAGGGTTGAATTTAGGGTTTGTTTACTTGTTTATGTGTTATTTCGCTTGAAATGACATGTATCAGTTCAAGCAAAATCAACATATGTTATTTCGCTTGAAATGACATGTGTCATGTTCAAGCGAAATCAGATTAGTATATATATGTGTGTGCTAGTTTCATTTGGAGGGGAATCTGGTCATTGTCGTTGAGCTGAGGTGCTGTCCGTTTGTCATTTGAACGTGTAAAAAGCTTAGGATTGATCAATAAAAGGATAATTAGAAAGGAACAAGCTGTGTTGACATCTTTTACATTGATTCCGCCTTTGTACTTGATGATGAACTACTTATACTGACAGTTTAGGGTCACCGATTGATCCAACACCTGCGCATGAAGTCTTCGAACACTTAGAAAATTTTTGAATTCAAGTTCTAACTGTTTGGACGGTTCTTGTGTTACTGGGGTAAAACCCAAAAACATACTGGAGATAAATCCTTAGTATCCTGGGGATAAACCCATAGGTATCTTGGGGAAAATCCCAAATTTTCATGCGCTACAGGCGGGAGTGTATAAACTCTAAGACTTAGAAAGGTGATAACCTTTAAAGCTTAGAGAGTATGAAAATACCCTTTCGTGAGAGAGGGTGATCAATCCTCATATACCTTTAGGATCCAGGATATAGCCAATAGTGACGAAATTGTCAGCCACTTTTACATGAACTGGTCCCGCCACCTTGAACTACCCCTGGATAACTTGCGCTCCAGGTGGGGTGTTTAAACCCAATTCGAGAGAAAGGTGAATACCTTTAAACCTGTGAAGGGATCAGGATCCCTTAAACGTGAGAGAGGGGGCAATCCTCTAGTCTTTCGAAATATCCTGAGTGTGTATCCTAGAGCTATATCCCGAAGCATATACTGCCAAACAACTGTAAGCTAAGGTGGGTGTTAGCCTGGCTCACACCCCTCCGATGCTTAAGTCAGTAATGGGTTTAAAACAATAAATAATATCAAAACATATTAAAAGAGATAGAATCCATTCCATACTGAGTTAGAATTTAAATTCCAAACTCACTTGAAATAGAGCTTTAGATGTATAGCATTCCAGGATCTTGGTAGCATATCCCCCTCCATATTCTTGAGTCGGTATGCTCCTTTTCCTGATTCTGATTCAATCTCATAGGGTCCTTCCCATTTCGGAGCCAACTTTCCATCGACAGGATTAGTAGTATTCCGAAAAGCCTTTCTCAATACCCAATCTCTAACCTGGAACCTTCTAGTCCTTATATTCTTGTTATATGCTTTAGATATCCTCTGTTGATATGCTGCCATCCTTAGCCTTGCTGCGTCTCTTATCTCATCAATAGTATCCAATTCCTGGCAAAGGACTTCAGGATTCTGCTTAGGATCCCGGAGGTTGGATCTTGCTGTTGGTATTACCATTTCTGTCGGGATCATCGCTTCTGCTCCAAATACCAAGGAAAATGGGGTTTGGCCAGTTGCATTTTTCACCGTCGTCCTATCAGCCCATAAAACAAAGGGTAATTCTTATGCCCATCTTCCCTTCTTAGCTCCAAGCCGTTTCTTCAAATTGTTGACAATTATCTTGTTTGAGGATTCTGCTTGTCCATTTGCTTGAGGATGTACTGGGGTGGATGTGATCATTTTGATTCCCAACTCTTGCAAAAGTCAGTAGTCCTCTTACTTATAAATTGAGATCCATTGTCACAAATTATTTCAGCTGGTACTCCAAACCTAGTCAGGGTATTCCTTTTTATGAAGGATACCACTTCTTGATCTCTAACTTGAACAAATGCTTCAGCTTCGACCCACTTAGAGAAATAATCGGTCATTGCCAGCATGAAGACCTTTCCTCCTGGAGCCTTTGGCAATTTTCCTACTATATCCATTCCCCACTTCATGAATGGCCAAGGTGAAGCTATAGGGTAAAGTGGCTCAGCCGGCCGATGTAATATATTACTATGTCTTTGACAAGCATCACATCTTCGAGCATATTCTGCAACATCTTTTCTCATCGTCGGCCAATAATATCCTGTTCTTAATACCTTTGAGAATAACGACCTGCCCCCAATATGGTTACCACAATCCCCTACGTGTATATCTTGAAGCACTTCTTTGGTTTCGGGATCCTCCAAGCACCTCAGATATGGTCCTGCAAGAGATTTCTTATTCCAGAGATTATTTATAATAGTGAATCGTGATACCTTCATTCTAAAGGCCTTAGGATTCTCATCCTTTGGGATGTGTCCTTTGAGACATCTCATGATTGGAGCCATCCAAGACTTAGGATCCTCCTCAGGATATTCTTCATCAGGATCCTGAACACTTACTACTTCCTTACCCTGAGGATTCGTCGCAGGATATAGGATATGTAATATCGGTATTTGGGTTCCTTCTGGTATCCTGACTGATGATCCTAGGTTTGCCAAGGCATCAGCTTCAGCATTATCCTCTCTTGGTACCTGTTCAAGTGTGAAAATATCGAAATATCCTGTTAATTTTTTGAGAATTTCGAGATACTCGATTAACTTCTCACCTTTAACTGCATAGGTTCCATTAAAATGATTAGTAATTAACAAAGAATCAACATATACTTGCAAACTCTTGATATTCATACTTTTAGCCAATTCTAATCCTGCAATTAAAGCTTCATATTCTGCTTCATTATTAGTGGCAGGAAACTCACATCTAATAGCCTGGGGTAATATGTCCCCCTGTGGCAATTTTAGTAGTATACCCAAGCCTACACCTCTTACGTTAGATGCACCATCAGTATATAACGTCCAGGATTCTAAGTTTTCTCCTAGCTGTTGTACTTCTAGGTCTACTTCACTTTGAATATCGCTACTGAAATCAGCCACAAAGTCAGCTAAAGCATGAGACTTTATATCATTTCTAGGCTCATATACTAGATCAAAGGTACTTAATTTCACCGACCATTTAGCCATCCTACCTGACATCTCTGGTTTCCTAAGCACGTTTTTTACAGGATAGTTGGTTTTAACGTGAATCCAATGTTTTTCAAAATAATGTCTAAGTTTTGTTGACGCCATAACTAGGGCTAATATTAATTTTTCTAAGTGAGAATACTGAAACGCTAATATTAATTTTTCTAAGTGAGAATACCTAGTTTCAGCATCTAATAAACTTTTACTAACATAATAAACAGGATACTGCTGACCTTCATGATCCTTTACTAGGACAGCACCTACTGCGTTCCCTGATACAACAAGATACAGGGATAATGGTTCACCATCCTCAGGTTTCATCAATAGGGGTGCCGTTGAAAGATACAGCTTCAAATCCTGCAAGGCTGCTTCATGCTTTTCTCCCCATTCAAACTTCTTATTCTTCTTCAGGATATCATAAAATTCCTTGCATTTTTATGAGGATCTTGAAATAAATCTATTCAATGCTGCTACTCGCCCTGTTAACCGTTGAACATCCTTCATATTTGAAGGTGATTTAATATCCAGGATAGCTTTAATCTGCTCTGGGCTCGCTTCTATCCCTCTTTTAGTCACCATATATCTGATGTGTTCAAATGTAACATATAAATTTCATCAAATGAGGCATAAAACTAACCCTTTTTTAGTACTAATGTTGGAAAAAGTGTGCTTTTGTCTTCCTTTTGTATTTTCAGGATTAAATGAGCTCAAATTAACTAAAGAAGCAAAAAGACATCAAAATCTAACATAAATACAAGAAAAGGGACAAGACATGACATGCCCGACCCCACGACAACATCTTCCCAAGCAAAACAAGAGATCAGAAGCCTGAACACGCCCTGTGCTCAGCCAGCACGGGGGCGTGCCCAAGTGACAGCAGAAAAGACAAAGTGGTAGAAGCTTCTATTGCCCACCATGGGGCCGTGCTCAGCGGACACGGGGCCGTGGTCAACTATAAGATTCGCACAATCCAGGCAAATCTTCATAGTACAAAGATTCTTCTGCACACGGGGTCGTGCTCAGCGGACACGGGGGCGTGGTCAACTAATAAGACAAAGCTGCATTAAATGAAGAAAGAGAAGATGTGGACACGGGGCCGTGCCCACTGGACACGGGGCCGTGCCCGAGCTTCTGTTTAGCCTATAAATAGAAGTGCTTGGCTCAAGCTCAAACCATCCCTTGGCACACCACCTCTCTCACACTTCACCCACCACCCACCACCCACCACCACCATAACACCATCATCCACCACCATCATCCATTGTTCATCGTAGAGTGTGTGAGTCATCTCGGGATCCAAGATTGATCGTAAGAGTTCTTGACAATCAAGGCCATGTTTGCCTAAGTCTCTTACATCACTTGGTGAAGACAAAGTGTCTAGTGTAATACTTTTTATTTCTAATCTTTTTGCACTTTTTATTTGGTTTCGTATTAATGACTTTAATAACTAGTTGCTTATGTTGAAGGTGATCTTTCTTTATCGTTTGTCCGTGGTGTCTTGAAATTATTTTACTGTCTATATAAAATAAAAGATTTTCACCATTCATATCTCCATGGTCTATATGGAGGTATGTTGGCTACCTGGTTTAAGGGAACGGTTTGGTAAAGGTCTTGCCATTGTTCAGCGTTTAGAGGTCCTGCAATGGACCTGGGTCAAATTTAGTAGGACCTCCTTCAATACTTAACAGTATTGGATGGCGGGGGTCCAAACTCTTTGATCCCCTCATAAGTTAACTACTATTAATACTATAACCCGGCTATTTAGGACTGTATCCCTGCTGACTCAGACTACTTAGTCGAGGGTAACGTCACCTCCAAAAGAGGGGCCTACCATAATATTGCATTAATAACTTAATTAATTATCTTCCAATAATCCACCCTTTTAGGATTGTATCCTTGCTGACTCAAACTACTGGGGTGAGGGTAACGTCACCTTCAAAAGAGGGGCCTACTACAATAACTAAGATAATCTCTTAAATATGGGCAAAAGTGCGGAAATAATCAAAGGTTATACTAGATACGAGTCGGAACCAAGTGATTCATCTTGTCTATCTGTTTTTATTTTTATTTTTATTTTCAGCATTTTAGTTAGTTTTTACTTTTCTTAGTTTAAAACATTTTTTCTAAACTTTTTATTTTGATTAGACGTTGAGGATAAACCGGTACTAAAAGCTCTTGTATCCTTGGACGACCTCAGTATCTTACCAACACTATACTACGCTCACGATGGGTGCACTTGCCCATATGTGTGTTTAGTGTTAGTGAAATATCGTGTTTTATAAATTTAAAACTTGGCTAAAAATAAGTGTTAAAGGGGCTTAAAATATACACCTAATATATATAACACTTCACACGCATCAAGTTTTTGGCGCCGTTGCCGGGGACACAAGGATTTTAAGAAAGTTAGGAATCAACGGCCTAATCGTTTTTCTTATTTTTCATATTTTTTAGGATTTTTTTTTAGTTTTTCAGCTTCTGCAGAACTCAGCACGGGCCGTGCCTGCTGAACACGCCCCGTGCCCAATCATTGGAACTGGCAATCCTGTTTTAAGTCAGACAGTAGGCTGAACACGGGGCCGTGCCCACTCAACACGCCCCCGTGCCCAAGTTTTAGTTACTGAAAACAGAACCGTAAGATCCCGACGGTTGGTAATTTCTGACACAAACATGAGTGATACTGATACTTTTTACTTTCGGCACTCTTATGGTACTATGTGGTGTCAATTATGTGGTGGTAATCATAAAGAATTAGAATGCTTTTTTCTAAATTATAAACCCCACTATATAGACCCATCTTTTCCTAGTATCCTTAAGAGGGGCGAAAGTAAAAATAATCCCTATCGCTCCCTCGAATGCGCCCAACCGGATATTCTAGGGGAAATGCTTCTCGATGAATTATTTCAACTAGAAGATCTAATTTTTAATTGGTTAAAAGAACTTAGGGAAGATTTCAATAATCTTTTCCAAGACAACAACCAAGAAGGGAGGTTGGAAACGCGTTCAAACAACTTCATTGTTTCCAATGATACTTCTAACTCTAGTGAGGACTTGAGCGATAGTCGTCCCTGTGTCGATTGTGCCGTGAAGGACTCCCCATCGACTTCGTTCGATGCATACATAGACCTGAGCGATTCGACATACATCTTCTTTAACGAGAGCCCGGGAAAGGGTTGGACTTGTCCACCTACATATAGCATAGGAATCACCCTCACCGACAACCTCTTGCGTTCTCGTCTCAATCTAGAACAATTAAGATATCTTAGGCACTTTGGGGTTGTTCCATCCAGTAAGGAACCACCCGATTCGGGAAAATTCCTTGAAATTTGAAGAAATCCTTAAGACAGCTTCTAGACACGGGGCCGTGTCCAGGTCAGCACGCCCCCGTGTCCACCCAAAAGATTCCCTTCTGATTTTGTCAGAATGCGGACAAAAATGTGTCAGGATTCCATCTGCACACGGGGCCGTGTCCAGCCGACACGGGGCCGTGCGCAACGTACTGTCGTTTTCTAAAAATGCCGCCAAGAATCCTGCACATTTGAACCATTCCAGGGACAGAGATTTGAGGAATATTCTCACATACCATCCTAGGTATTTTCTAAAAGAAGTTTCTCAACTATCTTCTTGTCCTTTCCTCTTTTATCCACTTTCATCTTCTTTAATTTTCTTCATACTTCCATTAAAGCTTGAACCTTCTATAGTTTCAAGCCTTATTGAGATGTTTGTTAGATTTGTGTTCATGGAATCTTGATAAAAATAAGTTCTATAACAATGTTTTAAGTTATTTAAGTTCAAAAATGCTTCAAAAATCATAAAAACAATTTGAAACCCCAAGATTCCTTGTCCATAAATCCTGCAGATATCTGAACACGGGGCCGTGTTCACTGAACACGGGGCCGTGTCCGAAGTACTGGACCCATAAAATTGAACTCTTTTCGGCATGTTTTCTCAGAATGGCAAGCAGAACAAGCGGAAACTCTTCGTCGCATGCCAGGAACAACCGGCAAGGGAGAAGATCATCTACGGTTGAGGATTCTCTTGTAAACTATGTTTACGCCTTAAGAGAAGCTCTTGACGAAGTAACAAGTGTGAAAGAGGCATTGGTAGACCGCATTAACCATTTGACGGTGGGACTAGAAGGATGTCTCCAGGAGGTCAGCCTTTTGCACCAAAGGTTGAACATTCTCGCCTCTCCTCCTTTGGTACCGATTATCACCCAAAGGGCATGGAATGTGGTGCCGGAAGTCGTCATTCCGGCCGAATGGTACGCCTACATCCGGAACCTACTCAAGGCATACTCCAAGGGGTTCCGGTTGGTGTCGCTCCTCCTCCACCAGATGTCGAGGAACATGAGGCCGCCTCCCTTCTCCCGAAAGAGATCGAAGAATGGCTCTAGCAACATCTAAGGAACACCATTCAGCTTGGAGTTATACAAGACTTTTAAACCAGAAATCTATTCCCGGAATTTTGGTTCTTATTGTAGAAGTAGAACTCCTTAGGAAGATTTTACGGATCACTTGACCTATTAGGACTTTTAACTTTTATTTTCTGCTTTATTTTTCATTTTTAGGACTATTATGTAATTCTCTCTATGATTAATGAATGATGGTTTTAGTTAATTTGGTGTTTGGAATGGTGTTGAATGGAATAAAACACACTTGAGATGGCAAAGGATACAAGGGAAACTTGAACCAGCACTCCATACAGGAAAACAGAACCGTCCGACAAAATTCTTCATTTACAGTAAGCTCGGCACGGGCCGTGTCCACCCAACACGGCCCCGTGCTGCACTGTCTGCAGAACAAGACCCAGTTCAGGTAACTGGACACGGGCCGTGTTCACCCAACACGCCCCCGTGTCCAGACTTCTGTTTCTCTTGTTTTAAATTTGTTACTGGCACTTGAACACGGGGCCGTGCCCGGATAACATGGGGCCGTGTTCAGCGCCCAGTAACACAACATTTTTGCTTTTTCACACCTTTTACACATTCAATCAACCGAAAAACTTATTTTTGGGACACATTGAGGACAATGTGTAATTTAAGTGGGGGGGGGGGATGCTAAAACCTTGAATCTTGCAAGTCCTAAATACAAGCCTTACACAAAACTCTATTGGAATCGCTAATCACCCCAAATTTTTTCAAAATTTTTTTTTTCATTTTTTTCTTGTCTAGGTTTAACTCGGGAAATTCAAGTTCTCAAAAAGGTTATATTTTTACAAATTTACAACCGATAGCGTCGTGATAAAAAGAACCAACATAAGAAAATTATGAAAAGGCATGACAAGCTTAGTTAAAATTTGATTATATATACTTGATCACATAAAAACCCATTCCCACAAAAGTGAGTTTTGAGCCTTTATTGAGCATACAATTACATATCATTAGAACTAATTGCTCATTTTTCGTTTCTTGTGTGAATAGCCGCTTGGTTCTTACGACTCTAGAACTTGCCATGACGATACATTCCCGGTCCTTACCAACTTTAACCCGAGTAAGTAAATGATGGAGGCATTAGGACTAACCCTTTTTATTTTCTACACCATTATTTTTCTTTTTTTTTTACCACCTACCCAAAAATCCCCCTAGTTAGCCCCTTTGAGCCTATACCTTTTCATTTCATAAGCCAAACCAAACACCCTTTTACCCACCAAAACCTTTTTCATTTTTACCCCTTTGTTTTAGTAACGAGTTCGATTTTTTAGTATGACTTCAAAAAAAAATAAAAATAAAGAATATTTGTGTTGATGATAAAGCAAAAGAAAATAAACAAATAAGTTCATCAAAATAACTTTGTTTGAATAAATAGCTTCATCAAAATAAAGTTACGAAAAATAGAAAGTCTTACGAAAACCGACACTTGTTACGCTTTTCGCCCTTTTTTTTTACTAACCACCAACCCAACCACCTACCTTTAACCCAAGCCTAACCCTTTACCCACAAAGTCCTCTTGATATTCACAAAGGTATATAAGTTAAAAAGGAGGATGATTGATTGCTTGGCAAGCCTATGGTAGGAGTAAGTTCCATGCCGCTCTTGAGTGATCCACAAAAATACATTTTCGGCCGAGTGTTGAGTGATCCCCGTGAGGTATGTGAACTTGTATATAAATAGAATTTTACAAAGGCATGTTATGCCCTAATAAGTAATTTCTCTTATGAAAAGTTTTAAATAAATCATGACGAATAGGATTGTAAATAAATAAAAATTAAATTAAATAAATAATCTTGGAAATCCCGACACTCTACGACAAGCCCAAAAACCTTCTTCTCTACCCATTCCATTTGGGAGTGTAATAGCCACATATTAAAGAGTTTTGCTTGAGGACAAGCAAAGATTCAAGTGTGGGGGTATTTGATGTGTTCAAAATGTAACATATAAATTTCATCAAATGAGGCATAAAACTAACCCCTTTTTAGTACTAATGTTGGAAAAAGTGTGCTTTTGTCTTCCTTTTGTATTTTCAGGATTAAATGAGCTCAAATTAACAAAAGAAGCAAAAAGACATCAAAATCTAACATAAATACAAGAAAAGGGACAAGACATGACATGCCCGACCCCACGACAGCATCTTCCCAAGCAAAACAAGAGATCAGAAGCCTGAACACGCCCCGTGCTCAGCCAGCACGGGGGCGTGCCCAAGTGACAGCAGAAAAGACAAAGTGGTAGAAGCTTCTATTGCCCACCACGGGGCCGTGCTCAGCGGACACGGGGCCATGGTCAACTATAAGATTCGCACAATCCAGGCAAATCTTCATAGTACAAAGATTCTTCTGCACACGGGGTCGTGCTCAGCGGACACGGGGGCGTGGTCAACTAATAAGACAAAGCTGCATTAAATGAAGAAAGAGAAGATGTGGACACGGGGCCGTGCCCACTGGACACGGGGCCGTGCCCACTGGACACGGGGCCGTGCCCGAGCTTCTGTTCAGCCTATAAATAGAAGTGCTTGGCTCAAGCTTAAACCATCCCTTGGCACACCACCTCTCTCACACTTCACCCACCACCCACCACCACAACACCATCATCCACCACCATCATCCATTGTCCATCGTAGAGTGTGTGAGTCGTCTCGGGATCCAAGATTGATTGTAAGAGTTCTTGACAATCAAGGCCATGTTTGCCTAAGTCTCTTACATCACTTGGTGAAGACAAAGTGTCTAGTGTAATACTTTTTATTTCTAATATTTTCGCACTTTTTATTTGGTTTCGTATTAATGACTTTAATAACTAGTTGCTTATGTTGAAGGTGATATTTCTTTATCGTTTGTCTGTGGTGTCTTGAAATTATTTTACTGTCTATATAAAATAAAAGATTTTCACCATTCATATCTCCACGGTCTATATGGAGGTATGTTGGCTACCTGGTCGGGGGTTAAGGGAACGGTTTGGTAAAGGTCTTGCCATTGTTCAGCGTTTAGAGGTCCTGCAATGGACCTGGGTCAAATTTAGTAGGACCTCCTTCAATACTTAACAGTATTGGATGGCGGGGGTCCAAACTCTTTGATCCCCTCATAAGTTAACTACTATTAATACTATAACCCGGCTATTTAGGACTGTATCCCTGCTGACTCAGACTACTTAGTCGAGGGTAACGTCACCTCCAAAAGAGGGGCCTACCATAATATTGCATTAATAACTTAATTAATTATCTTACAATAATCCACCCTTTTAGGATTGTATCCTTGCTGACTCAAACTACTGGGGTGAGGGTAACGTCACCTTCAAAAGAGGGGCCTACTACAATAACTAAGATAATCTCTTAAATATGTGCAAAAGTGCGGAAATAATCAAAGGTTATACTAGATACGAGTCGGAACCAAGTGATTCATCTTGTCTATCTGTTTTTATTTTTATTTTTATTTTCAGCATTTTAGTTAGTTTTTACTTTTCTTAGTTTAAAACATTTTTTCTAAACTTTTTATTTTGATTAGACGTTGAGGATAAACCGGTACTAAAAGCTCTTGTGTCCTACCTCGGTATCTTACCAACACTATACTACGCTCACGATGGGTGCACTTGCCCATATGTGTGTGTAGTGTTAGTGAAATATCGTGTTTTATAAATTTAAAACTTGGCTAAAAATAAGTGTTAAAGGGGCTTAAAATATACACCTAATATATATAACACTTCACACGCATCAATATCCTAGAAACTTTCCTGCCCCCACTCCAAAATGTCACTTAGCAGGATTTAGCTTCATATTATGTTGGTCCAGGATATCAAATGCTCCCTTAATATCCTGGAGGTGATCCTCAGCCTTCTTAGATTTTACTACCATATCATCGATGTACACCTCCATGGTGTCCCCCAGCTTCTCTTTGAACATCATGTTTACCAATCTTTGACATGTTGCACCTGCATTTTTCAAACCAAAGGGCATAGCAGTGTAACAATATATACCTGTTGGTGTCATGAAGGCAGTATCCTCTTGGTCTGAAGGTTCCATTTGGATCTGCTGGAATCCTGAAGATGCATCCATGAAGGTTAACATCTCATGGCCGGCAGTAGCATCCACCATTGAGTCAATATGAGGAAGAGGAAATGGGTCTTTGGGACAAGCTTTGTTTAAGTCTGTGTAATCTACACAAACTCTCCATTTCCCATTCTTCTTCTGTACCACCACTACGTTTGCTAGCCATCTTGGAAACTTGACTTCTCTGATCATTTTGGACTTCAATAACCTTTCTACTTCTTCCTGAATAATCACATTTCGCTCCGGAGCAAACTTCCTTCTCTTTTGTTGGACAGGCTTGAATGACCTGTCAATACCGAGCTTATGTGTTATAATATCCTTTGAAATACCTGTCATATCCTCGTGCTTCCATGCGAATGTTGACATCCTTCATTTCAAAAAATTAGTCAATCGATCTTCAATATCCTGAGGGATATTGGTTCCCACGAGCACCGAGATATCCGGATTATTCTGATCCTGGATAACTTTCTTTACATCCCGCTCTGAAGCCTCCATGATATCCTGGCCTCGAATCTTTAATTGCTATGTTGCACTAGGCTTTGTTGAGGATTTCATCGAAGAAGAATAACACTCCTTTGCTTCCTGTTGATCACTTTCCACCTTGACCACTCCCCAAGGAGTAGGGATCTTAATGCATTGATGGTAGGTTTACGGAACAACTTTCATATCATGGATCCATGGCCTACCTAATATAATATTATAGTAGGATAGAGAGTCCATGACACAAAAGCGCTGCATTGAGTTGACCCCTTGAATATACACGGGCAACTTTATCTCTCCTACGGTATTCCTAGCTTCTCCGCTGAAACCAACAAGCACAGTGGACTTCGAAGTAATATCCATTGGGGATACATTCATCCACTTCAACGTTTCCAGCTGGATTATGTTGACTGAGCTGCCATTATCCACTAATATCCTGCGCACAAAATGGTTAGCAACATATAATGTTATTACCAAAGCATCAAGATGAGGATCCTGAACAGTATCCCTGTCATCATTATTGAATGTGATCACTTTGTCAGTCGTGAGGGTTGACATCCTTGTCGGCTTATCTCCCCTCTCTGCTTTGGCTTCCTTCGCGTGTCTTTTTGCCGCAGAATATGATGTGCCGCAGATGTCGGATCCTCCCGAAATAAAGTTAATTATTTTTGCATCCGCAGGAGGTGATGCTGCAGATATCCCTTACTCAAGAGATAGCTTATTTCCTTTCTCAAAGCGATGCAATCCTCAGTAACATGTCCGAAATCCTCATGGAAAGCACACCATTTGGACTTGTCCTTCCAATCAGCCTTCTGTAGATTCTTTCGGGGCCACCTTGCTTTGTCTCCTAAACCCTGCATAGCATACATCAGTTTAGGTATGTTAACAGAAAAACAATATTCAGACAACTCAGGATACTCCTCAGGATCCTCGTCTTCAACAGCATTCACTTTTTTGCCATCATTTCTGCCATACGGTTTAGAGCGGTATGGTTTATACGAGGATTCTGATTTCCTGTTGGTTGACTCATAGGTTGTGGACGAATTCATCCTCTCTTGCATCTTTTTATTATCCTCCAGGCAAATGTATCTCAAAGCCCTGTTACAAGCTTCGTCCCGATTCCTGCAAGGATTCATTACAAGATCCTGGTAAAACTGAGAATCTTTTTGTAATCCCATCTTAAAAGCCTGCACAGCTGTTGTGTAACACCCCGTATTTTCGAAAGTCAAAGTCACTGTCAAAGTCAACGACCGATTGTATGAATTTGACTTATAGTAATTTCCTTAATTTAATTGTATTATGTGGAGTAAGTGTTGTTAATTGCTAAAATCGATGTGTGTTAACCGCTATCTAATCAACTCACGACTGTGAATTATAGGAAGTAACAATGCGATAAAGTTAACTAATCGATAATCAAGTTATGTTACTCGACGTCGAATCCCGTAACTCGACTTAATCTGGTTATTATACGTGTGTGTGTGCCTTATGTGTTACTTGTGCGTGTTATATATATATATATATATATATATATGTTGTGGAAATCAATCGAACTCAATCGAAAGTCGAAACGCAATCGAACTCGAACACGAATCGAAAATCGATTTATGATAATTAGTAGTTGGGACTAAAAGTAATTTGACTAGGAAACCCTATCGTGATGAGCCGCGCGGAATCGAAATCAAAACATCAAAAATCGCCGCGTCAAACAAACAAACCAAGTGCCATCCGGCCGGATAGCCATCCGACCGGATAGCCATCCGACCGGATAGCCACTGCGCTACAAAACAGACGCCATCCGACCAGGATGTCATCCGACCGGATAAGCCATCCGAGCGGTGTGTCATCCGATCGGATAACCCTTTCCTCTTTTGGAATCCTATAAATACCCCTGTCATTGTCATTCTTTCCATTTCTGGAAACACTCTGTCTGAACCATTCGTGCTCCTCACCTTTTCTTCGATTTCTCTCAATCCAGGTAAGATCTCGCCCTAAATCTTGTACTTTCTTGATCTACACGCAGTCCTACACCTTTCTATCTTTTAAATCTTAACTTTTAACCGTGAAATCACTAGATTTCGGGTGTTCTAAGGTGATGTCATCATGTGTTCTTCAAGAACTTCATGTTTTGACCTCAATCCGCCAAGAACAACCGAGATCTAACTAATTTCCCGCAAACATACAAAGATCTTGTAAAGATCTCGACACAAGAATGATGAAAAAGGATTGAAAGATGGTCTCTAACTTTCTTTCAACTCTTTTACACTCATTACACTCAAAACTGTTAGAATCGGACCCGGTTCTAGTCTTCTACTCTATCTTAGTGTCGTACTAGCTCAAGATCCGGATTCTACTCACGAGACTACCGATTTCGGGTTAGTCAAGAACAACCGTCTCATGCCGGTAACCGGCCAGACTAGGGTGATTCCTGGTCAAGTTGGTCACTTGGGTCAAAACGGAGTCTTATTGGTTAACACGTTGTCAAAGTATCTCGACATAATGACAAACCATCAAAACGATCAAGTGTAGGACGAACGGAACAATCGGAACGGATTGCTGTCCGATCGGATTACAATCCGATCGGATAGGTCATCGAAACGGATTACCATCCGAACGGATCACAGTTGGGTCCCACCTTCAAAACAATTTTAACTAGAGTTTGAGTATCGAACGAATTGCAATCCGGTCGGACGACCATCTGACTGGATTACTCTTCGGATCATGAGATACTAAGACTTTAAAGACTTAAATGATTTTCAACATGTTCAATGACAAAGTTGCCATCCGATCGGATTGCCATCCGATCGAATGACACTTCTGTCATGAACTTGCTTTCAGTAAGTAACCTCATCACTAAGTCGTCGTCCGACCGGACCACTGTCCAACCGGATGACCATCCGAACGGATTGTCATCCGCACGACCAGTCATCTGATCGACCGACTTAAAGGATAGAGATACTTCCGTGTTTTCAAAATACTACAATGAAAACTTCAAAAGTCAAGCCATCATACACAAACACATTCTCCTCATAGGAAGAAACAATCCACTCGAATCGTCATCCGACCGGACAAGCTGTCCGACCGGATGACCACCCGAACGGATTATTATCCGCACGGATTGCTGTCCGATCGGATTACCATCTGATCGAACCGCTATCCGACCCTTTCACACTTTGTGACGTTTTACGCATCACTTATCGTTATGCTATCAAATCTATTCAGGCTAACCTTACTCGCTAAGCGCTCCCTTCAATCCATTAACCACTGTGAGTATACTCGATCCCTTTTTTCTTTAAGCACTTTTGGGTGTTACATACGTTACAACTATTCAAATCACATCAATCACACTACTCAGTACTATTGGAACGCTAACCGTTAATGCATGTTATACGTGGCTTATGAATGCTTGTTTGTTATGTTTACACATGGAATGCTGTCTACCTGCCTTAGCAACGATAGTACTATAGTTTGGACTCAGCACCCGATCACACAGGGGTTGTTAAGGATCTTTACTTGCATGGATTACGGTGGTAATCATGTATTGCGAACTGCCTCGGGCAGTCAACCCGTGGTCATTGGTATCGATGGATCTATGTCGATAACTAACGTGCTTTATTTCACTACGTACACGTGCTGGTTATGCGTAAACGAATTCGAACTCTATATGCTACTATTAAACTTGTATACTCACCTTTACATTATATGTATTGACTTTATTTTTAACGTATGTGACAGGTGCTTAGGACGCACAGTTGGTAGGAATTTGAAGCTAGAATAAAGCTTTAGAGCCCAACAAATAGTTGTCTGTAGTGGTCAAACTAAGGGTCTCTAGAACAGATAAACAATTGCTGTCTATTTAAATCTGAGTTGTCGGAACATAATTTAATTGCCTAGATTTTTTCTGTAATAATTGTTTGACTGTTTGAGATACGGTATGGGACGTATTATTTAACTTGAATAGTATTGATAGTTGTTATGGAAACTTCTGGACAATCTGTTTCGCTCAGTGCCATGCCCCGATGATTCCGCCATCGGTTGGGGTGTGACAAATTGGTATCAGAGCCATAACTATAGGGAATTAGGCAAGACTCGACCTAGTCCGGGTCGGTGTCTTAGAAACCTAGTCTATAGTTAAGAACCAACAGACCGATTTGTGCATATCCAGTAGGGATCATGTACTAGCTTATTTCCTCGCTATTCTTGCTTATGCTACACTATCACTACACTCGTATTTACAGCTATAACTAGGCGATAAAGTCGAGATTAAGTGTGAAAACCGCAAACTCTTGACTGAATTGCTTGAATTATCAATGATTTCTTCTTTTTCAATAACGAACGCTTGTTCGACGGGGAAATTATACCAAATCAGGAGTGAAATCCATATTTTGATGAATAATCTCGTCTATTTTATCAAAAACAGGGACGCAGTTGTTGAGCCAGGGGTGAAACCCTAACCTTGACGACTTGTTCCGCACGTTTTACAAAACTCTCACCAAAGTCTCGACGGACTCCAACGACTTGAAGTCACGACACGACTAACGGGAGATGTGCCAAACGCCCAAGAATCGAGGCAAGGACACAGTCCTGAAAGTCGAGCGTAGACGACAAGTCCTTGCGAATAGTTGAATTGCTTTGGTTAGTCGAAGTCTACTAGCCGCAGACAGTCTATCTCTCGATTTTTACATGTTTCAAACTCTGAGCCCGCAACTGCTGACTCTGATAATTCGTCGATTTTATAAGTTTATATGTGTGTTTACCTGTTTATGTGTTTAAATTTTTGGAATTTACTCGATTTCGCTTTCACTTCGATCGACACGTACGACTCACACTGCATTTCTACCTCAAATCGCTAACAAATCGTTGAATTGTGGACAACCTTATGCTACGGTGGACGCTTATACTACGCTATTCGATATACTAAAACGCGATCGCCATATTCGAACACTCGCGAACTTTGAATAATAGGTTTCTGTTTTCTAACCGCCTCTAGTAATTAATTGCGTATGTGCTCCCTTGCTTCTGTGCGTTACATGCTTAGGTGTTATGTGATTATGTGCTCTACGTGGTTATGTGTTTATGTGATTTTGTGTTCTTTGTGGTTATGTATCTATGTGTTATGATAATATGCGTGTTCCTGAGCTTTAGTAGTAGTAGACGTGTGAGGTGAGATTCGAATATTTTGTGTTGAGTCCTGTGACGATGTCTGTTGCAGACAATGTCGTCTGGATCCCGTCATCCCTTACTTTCTCAGCAAGAAAAGAGAGACAAACGTCTTGCTGCCATCATCGCTAAAAGTGTGGCAAAGGCCGTGAGTAATGTTTATGAGAATGCCAGCAAATCGTCTGAGGAATCGAGAACCGAAGCTCCTAAAGCTACCGCGAAGACCTTCAGTTTCAAGCAATTCAAGTCGTGTGGGCCAAAATAATTCACTGGCGAGGGAGGTCCCACTGCATTATTTCACTGGTTTGATTCCATTGAGGTTACTCTGCGACAGAGTGGTTGCCCTGATGACCTCCGTATTCTGAATGCTACCGGCGTTTTCTAGTCCCGTGCACTAGACTGGTGGACGGCCGAGAGGAACAAGCGAGGGAATGATGCAGCCTATGGTCTGTCGTGGGACGAGCTCAAGGAAGTTATGCTAGAGGAATTATGCCCCCCTCACGAACGTCAAAAGCTAGAAGATGAATTTTGGCACATACAGCAAAAGGATGGTGACAATGCTGGTCTCACTGCTCGTTTCAAACAGCTCAGCATTATCTGTCCCGACCAAGTCAAGATTCCAGACATGGCAATCAAGAAGTACATCCGGGCCCTGCCCGACTGCGTTGCTGATTTCGTACAAGCGGCTAAGAATACGACGATCGAGGAAACTTATCTACTGGCCGCTGAAATCAACGACAAGCGGGTTAAGGCTGGTGTCTGGGATAAGACTTCGAAGCATCTGCATCAAGCTACCGCCACCGCACCAACTGCTGAACCCACCTCATCGAGCAACAAGAGGAAGAACAAGAGAAAGAACAGCTCCAGCAACAAGAACTGTGCGATCACTGCTGCACCAGTTCAATCCGTACCAGCTCAACAGCGCCAAGTGGCAGCGCCTGTGACCAATGCACCGCTTGCTAAGCGTGCATACACTGGGCCACATCTGCTATACCCTACTTATACTTACCATCACCCTACTGCCATTGCTTGCCGTTTTTGTGCTCATTGCAATGTATACGGCCACTTTACTGCCAACTGCCGTATTCGACAAGCTCCCGCTCATCAAGCTCTACTCACCGCCCCACAGGGTCAAAAAGCTCCTCCGGCACCCGCGGTCAAAGCCAGAGCCTGCTTCGCATGTGGCGATCTAAACCACTTCGCCAACATGTGCCCAAACAGGGTTGTGAAACAAGAGCCCCAGCAACAACAGCCTCAGCAGCAGCAACAACACCAACAACAATAGCAGCAACAGTAACAACAGGCCGCACGTGCCAAAACTTTCAACATCAACGTGCGCCAAGCCTAAGCCGAAAACAACGTGGTTAATGGTATGTTCCTTGTGAATGGTATTTATGCATCATGTTTGTTTGATACTGGAGCCGATAATTGCTTTGTGTCGTTCGAATTCGAGAAGCTCATTAATCATAAACGCTCCAAACCCTCCTCGACATTCGACGTTGAAGTCGCCACTGGAAGAACTGTCGCCGTCAATTCCGTTATCCGTGATTGTACTCTTGAGCTCAACAATCACATCTTCCCAATCGACCTCATCCCGATGCAACTCGGAAGTTTCGACGTCATAGTAGGCATGGACTTTCTACGCGAAAACCAAGGTGAAGTTGTGTGTTACGATAAGATGATTCGATTTTCGCTCACGAATGGTGATTTATTGTGTGTATACGGTGAAACTGCCTCGAAAGGGCTCAAGCTCATGTCATGTGTGCAAGCTAGCAAGTATCTCCGCAAGGAATACATGGCTTTCTTGGCTAACATTGTAGTAGCAGAGAAGGAAAAGAAAGAGAAGAAGGAAGTGAAAGACGTTTCTGTGTTCGTGAATTTCCTCATGTGTTTCCTGATGATCTTCCAGGCTTGCCACCTAGTCGTGATATCGACTTTCGTATCGACCTCATTCCTGGAGCCAATCCTGTTGCCAAAGCCCCTTATCGACTAGCGCCATCCGAAATGCGTGAACTCTCAAACCAACTCCAGGAATTACTTGAGAAAGGCTTCATTCGCCAGAGCACCTCTCCATGGGGCGCTCCAGTCCTTTTCGTCAAAAAGAAGGATGGGTCGTTCCGGATGTGCATCGACTATCGGGAATTGAATAAGCTAACTATCAAGAACCGCTATCCCTTACCTCGCATCGATGATTTGTTTGATCAGCTACAAGGCGCTACGTGCTTCTCAAAGATCGACCTACGTTCAGGATATCATCAACTACGCATACAAGAGGACGATATACCCAAGACCGCGTTTCGCACCCGATACGGCCACTACGAATTCGTTGTTATGCCTTTTGGCTTAACCAACGCACCAGCGGTTTTCATGGATCTGATGAATCGCGTGTGTAAACCATATCTCGATCGTTTCGTCATCGTATTCATCGACGACGTCTTGATCTATTCCAAATTGAAAGCCGAACACGCGCAACATCTATGTTTGGTTCTCGAGTTACTCCAAGGGAACCAACTCTATGCCAAGTTCTCCAAGTGCGAATTCTGGTTGGAGGAAGTTCAGTTTTTGGGTCACATTGTTAATAGTCAATGCATTCATGTCGATCTTGCGAAGATTGAAGCTGTCAAGAGCTGGGTTACGCCTAAGAACCCGTCTGAAGTCCGTTCTTTCCTCGGACTAGCGGGCTATTATAGATGATTTATCAAAGGATTCTCGAAGATTGTTGTGCCGCTTACCTCTCTCACGCATAAAGATCAGCCTTTTGTCTGGGGAACCAAACAAGAGACTGCCTTTCAGACCCTCAAGTATAAGCTTTGCAATGCTCCTGTTCTCACATTGCCTGACGGAAACGATGATTTCATTGTCTACTGTGATGCTTCCAACCTTGGCCTCGGTTGTGTCCTCATGCAACGGAACAAGGTTATAGCCTACGCGACTCGTCAGCTCAAAATCCACGAGAAGAACTATACAACCCCTGATCTCGAGCTAGGCGCGGTTGTTTTTGCATTTAAGATTTGGCGACACTACTTGTATGGTACCAAGTGTACGATCTTCACCGATCATAGGAGCTTACAACATATCTTTAATCAGAAGGAACTTAACATGCTTCAACGCCGATGGGTAGAACTTCTCAGCGATTATGACTGTGAGATCCGTTATCACCGGGGCAAAGCGAATGTTGTTGCCGACGCACTCAGCAGAAGGAGTTATCTGCTTAGCACTCGTAATGTTCAAGCCCAACACGATCTCGAAACCCTTATCCGTGAAGCCCAGCATGCGTGTTTTAACGAACGCACATTGAAGATGGAACGAATCTATCATGATGGAGCCCAACTTGTGAGCAAATCCAATGGGATATTCCACTTTCTGGACCGAATCTGGATCCCTAAGCGGACCAATTTGCGACAGATCCTGATGGACGAAGCCCACAAATCCCACTATTCTATTCACCCCGGTGCTGACAAAATGTACCAGGATCTTCGCTACAGGTACTGGTGGCCTGGCATGAAAAGGGATATTGCCCTCTATGTTGGAAAATGCCTAACTTGTGCAAGAGTCAAGGCTGAACACCAAAGACCCTCTGGCTTACTCGAACAACCACCAATTCCTATGTGGAAGTGGGAAAGTATAGCTATGGATTTCGTAACAAAGCTTCCGCACACGTCATCAGGTCACGACAGCATATGGGTTGTTGTTGACCGTTTGACTAAATCAGCTCACTTTCTGCCGATACGAGAAGACTACAAGGTAGAACGATTAGCCCAAATCTACACCGACGAGATCATTTGTAATCATGGGACGCCTCGTGACATCATCTCTGATCATGATGCTCGGTTTACTTCGCGACTGTGGGAAACGTTCCAAACAGCACTCGGTACATTGCTTAATCTAAGTACCGCTTTCCACCCTCAAACTGACAGTCAGACTGAAAGAAAGATTCGTACTCTTGAAGACATGCTCCGTTCGTGTGTCTTAGACTTCGGTGGTAATTGGGATAAATACCTGCCGTTAGTCGAATTCTTGTATAACAACAACTATCATTCTAGCATCCAAATGGCACCATTCGAGGCATTATACGGAAGAAGATGTCGATCGCCTATTGTGTGGCACGAGATTGGTCACTCGCAACTAACCGGTCCTGAGCTACTGCAAGAAACGACAGACAAAATTTTCCAAATTCGAGACAACCTAGTGAAAGCTCGGGATCGACAGAAAAGTTACACCGATAAGAAACGCAAGCCCTGTGAATTTGACGTTGGTGACTACGTACTCCTAAAGGTATCACCTTGGAAGGGTGTAGTCCGATTCGGCAAGAAAGGGAAACTCGCGCCTCGATATGTTGGACCTTTTAAGATTCTGGAAAGGATTGGAAAAGTCGCCTACAGACTCAAACTACCGGAGGAACTTAGTAACGTCCATCCGACTTTCCATGTGTCAAACCTCCGAAAGTGCCTAGCCGACCATGACTTACATGTCTCTCTTGATGACCTGCAAGTAAACGAAACATTACACTTCGTGGAGAAGCCTGTCGAAATCATGGATCGCCAAACCAAGCAGCTCAGACGCTCTCGCATTCCTATTGTGAAGGTCCGATGGGAAGGCAAACGAGGCACAGAGTTCACTTGGAAACTCAAAAGCGACATGAAGGCGAAGTACCCGCAGTTGTTTAAAGAGAGAAGCTAGAAAAAGAAAGTGACATTGTGATTCAGGTGTTTGTTCGATTTCATATCAATCAATAGAATCACCGATTATATTACGTTCTTGTGTATTTGGTCACGTTCGTGTACGGATTCCGCACGTCACACGTTCGGTTCACAATCGTTTCGGAGTCAAAACCGATCCGAACCAAAAATTCTCAAACGTAATTCACGGAGTTGTACAGCTTCCAGCTTAATTTCGGGACGAAATTTCCTAAGCAAGGGGAGGCTGTAACACCCCGTATTTTCGGAAGTCAAAGTCACGGTCAAAGTCAACGACCGATTGTACGAATTTGACTTATAGTAATTTCCTTAATTTAATTGTATTATGTGGAGTAAGTGTTGTTAATTGCTAAAATCGATGTGTGTTAACCGCTATCTAATCGACTCGCGACTGTGAATTATAGGAAGTAACAATGCGATAAAGTTAACTAATCAATAATCAAGCTATGTTACTCGACGTCGAATCGTGATACAAACCGCAACTCGACTTAATCTGGTTATTATACGTGTGTGTGTGCCTTATGTGTTACTTGTGCGTGTTATATATATATATATATATATATATATATATATATGTTGTGGAAATCAATCGAAACTCGAAACGCAATCGAACTCGAACCCGAATCGAAAATCGAATTATGATAACTAGTAGTTGGGACTAAAAGTAATTTGACTAGGAAACCCTATCATGACGAGCCACGCGCAATCAAAATCGAAACATCAAAAATCATCGCGTCAAACAAACAAACCAAGTGCCATCCGGCCGGATAGCCATCCGACCGGATAGCCACTGTGCTACAAAACAGACGCCATCCGACCAGGATATCATCCGACCGGATAAGCCATCCGAGCGGTGTGTCATCCGATCGGATAACCCTTTTGTAAGTCCCGTAAACCGGATCTTTCAATGATATCAAACAACCCAATTGATTGTGCGGAATCGAATCAATGGGTGATTCAAGAAATCAAAACGAAAGGAACAAGAACACCGAAATAACCTTTAAACTTGCACACGATTCTATTACTATGAATTAGCAAAATCGTCTAGTACAAGCTCACAACTAATCGCCTCTCTCTCTAACTCTAGAGGAATTTTGTAACTATGAAGTTCAAACCTAAAAACAAGTTAGAAACTTGTTTTTATACTTACTCAAGCCCAATTCCCTACATGGGCTCCCCTTGGGCCTGCTTGGCCCACATGGCCTATAGCTTGACCCAAGTGACCTATAAAGGTCCACAACCTAATATAAACTAACCCGGTATGGCCCAGCTCGTAACCATAACCCGTTGTGTTAATTTGATGCGTCAGTCTCACACTTTAGGACCTAACAATCTCCCCCTAGACTGATGCCATCAAATTGTCTTCATAACATGAATTCAGCAACGTCTTCAATGAAGTCTATGGTTGTCACAATGCTGCAGATGTTGTGGAAGTTCTTGACTTCTGAACTCTCAGCACTGGGTCTCTTTCTTTAAGCTCTTGTGGTTAGCTTCATATCAGGATCTTGATCAGCTTTGCTTGAAATATCTTTGTAAAAAAAATGTGAGAGGAGGATTCTCAGCAGCTCTTTTCTTCTTCAATCTTTGTCTTTCAAGCAGGTTCACTGTACTTCTTCAAATGTACTTTCACTGTCAGACGACGTTTCGTATCCGGTTCTTCTGACTCAGGTACATCTTGTTGTTGTGCTGCTTCAGGCTTCTTCAGCAACTAACAGCATCTCAGTCTTCATCAATCCCTGTTCTTGATTGAAATCAAGTTCTGCACATGCTCACAAACTCATAAGCAAACATTTCTTATGCAACAGGGAGAGTACCATATGAACACTAGGTACATGAAATTTCACAATTTAAATTCTTTTAACTTTTGATGATCAGTCAAATCTTCAAGAACGGTTAGATTTTTAATTTTAAGAAAAACAAATAAACACACTATTTTTGTATTTTTGATTTTTTTTATGATTTTTTTAAAGAACTAAAAACAAATAAAAACTCAAAATATAAACAACTACCATAAAATACAATTACAATTGCAATGGGATCAAAATTCATTCTCAAGCAGACTAAGGAACACTTTTCAGTACGAGCCTAATCAAACTGGTCTATGCGATTGCCAATATGTTTGTCCACTTAAACTTTAACGCTCAACTTTCAATTTTTCAACTTCGTGATATGCTTTAGGTAATATTATACTATTATACCCGTGTGTCCCATTCCAAGGCATACCCCCGCGATCAAGGTAAGCACAACGATTCATCGTAGCAGGTGAATATACTGATGTCATCCTTTAAGATATCCTGACTGTGTCTAGATCTGCATATAATCTGTTTTATCATGTTTTGATTTTTTAACAATGAACACCCAAATAAATACTAATCAAATCCTGGAAATATAAACAGCACACTCTATCATGCAAGTATCTTCCCTACCACATATTTCACAAGTCCAATCCAGATTTCTGAAATCTTAACTGCGAATAGGTTGAGAAGAGAACAGAATAGATCTTTTGCAGAGATGGTATAATATACAGATCAAATGAGTTTTTCTCAGTTTGATATAGGTTTCTTGGGGTTTCTTTTGGGCACTAGAGGGCCTCTTTCGGGTGTATTAGATCTATAGCGCGACAACGTACAACTAGGTCAGCATGTATCTGGATGCAGCAGAAGCTGTCGTTGCCTAGCACCTCCAGGTCAGCATATATCTGGATGCAGCAGAGGAGGTACACGACTTTTTCAGAGAAGATTTCAGAATCATATCAAAATTGTGTGTATCGGAACAACATACAGACATTCAAATAGAAATGAGCTAATTCCAAGTGACTTTCTTTCCTGGGTTCATGTATAATTTTAGTTCTGAACAGAAGAACAGCCAAGATATCCCCGGATGATTCAACAATATAAAGACCCAAAACCTCAGATGTTGGCTATCTATCAACGCAAGATTTAAGACCATAAAATCATATGCCATTGGTATGTTACCCACATGGTACATAGTTCGTTATGTTTATATCACTTAGTATCTTTTATCATGTTGAGCGTCAAGCCTATCGACATATCGCAGTAGATCCTAGTCTTTTCAGCTATGGCACCTTACATGTGTTAGTCAAACCCTTTAACACGAACATTTATTTCACTTCCCATATCATGCAATCTTTCTTTTTGGCTTTTTCATTTTTCTAATGTTTTTGTATTTTTCTCATTTTCTCCCCCTAAAACAATACATATTTACAGCAAACTCTTTTTGTATTTTCTGAGTTTTCTCCTTCTAAACTCTATATCTATCTATATGTCCCCCCCCTAAATTTGTGCATAAATCTTGTATTTTTGCGCAAATTTACCATTTACTAGAGAAAGGACAATTTATATACAAAGTATAAACTAAGAAAAAGAGAGAAATTTTTTTTTCTTAACCGTTCTGTCATCAGATTGAAGACTAATCAAAATTCAAATCAAAGTACTGAATTTAAACGGTACCTTTGGCTGATCATTGCTTACTTCTTTTATCTCCTCCAAAGGAAACATATCATCTGTAAAAAAAATTGAACTTTTTGCAACAGTGAAATGTTACCCGTTTTTATCTCTGGAACAACCGCTATCAACATTCCAGAGATTGTCAACAGCTCCTCCTTGGTTGTTCCTGAAAGGTAAGAAGATTAGTAAGACATGGGTACCCAGGCCATCATGGTCCTGGGTTTACCTGAAGCATCAAAATAAGACACTTCCTTTAGACACAAGTCCCCTTTCGTTTCAAGAATTGGAGATGTAGCTGCTTTTTGTTTTGCTCTCCAAATTTGTTTAGGCTTTTCTAGTTTCTTAGATGCCTTTGGCAAAACAGTTGGCTTATCAACCTTGTTATTTTTCGAAATTTGTGTAGGTTTCAAAGCTTGTTTTCTTTTTGCTTTAGCAGCATTCCAATCCCCATCAGAAGGTTTAACCTTGGGATTCACATTCTTCATTGCCTTAGGTGAAGATACCTTCATTGGCTTAGAATGGTAATTGTCCTTTGGTGTAACCCTCTGTTTTTGCATATAGTATGGTACATAGGGACGGTTTGTGCAGTTCCGAGCAATGTGACCAGCAATGCCGCAATTGAAGCATGTTTGTCTCTTCACGTAGAAAGCATTCTGATCAGTTGGATTTGCTCTTGTAGGCCCCGAAGGATGAACTGGTCCTTTCTGTGTTTGTTTTCCTTGCACATTTCTTGCAAACGAGGATGAATTTGGATGTTTGTACTTGTCGTTTGCTGGGGCCTTCTGTGGTGGAGATTTCTTTTGATTCTTCTTGATTTGTTTAGACTGCAAGTCTTGTTCTGAAATCTCACCAGTCTTTTCGAAAGCTTTGTTAGCACAGTCAAATGCATATTTCTCACATTTGCCATTACTGACTGGCTTAACAAAAGCATTTTTCACGTCACGGGTCTTTTGAGGACTATTCCTACCCGTTGAGGACTGTGGAGAGCCTGCTTGTCTTTGATGTTTAGGCTTCTTCTTTTCGCGTCCTTTACCTGCTCGCTTTGGCTCTTGTTGCTTTATCTGAACCTTTTCATTACTAACAGAAGGTTCAGATTGTTCAGCTTGCGCACTTTGAGCCTTGTTCACGTCAATCTTCACTTCTTCCTTCATGTCTTCAGCTTTGACAGAATCGGAGAATTCTGGTTTACCAGATGAAACACCAGAAACTTCAGTAGAAACCTCAGCTGAAACATTGGACGAATTATCAGCACAAGATGGTTCTGCACTTGACACCCTTGAGATGAATTCACTAGAATCAACTGATTCCAATTTCTCAGAATTAGCTGCTTCAGATGATTCACATTTGGAATCAGATGGTTCAGCTGACTCATTCGTTTCATTTGCCGATTCAGTCTCTGTTACACAAGCATCAACGTTTTCGCCCAAATCATCAGGCCTGAAATTAATCACAGAGCGAAAAACTGACTTAAAAATATCAAACGTTGCAATAGAGTCTGAATTAAGTTTATTTATTAAATTTTCAGAAGAATGAGACTCTGATGCTTGTTCATCCCCAACCACTTTTTCAACCATTACTTCAACTACTTCATCTGCACATGTAGACGAAGCATTAAGATCAATTGAACCCTTAGCAACAAAATTTATTGGAGGAGTCGCTCGTTTATCAACAGGTCTGCTATTGATTGATGACTTACCAGTTTTAGGACCATAAGTCATTTTACTTTCATTCATCAGCTCCTCCTCAGTCATAGGTAAATATGTATAATTGTCATTATAAGGAGGAGGAGCCTGATTAAAACCCAAACCACGCCCTTTATTTTCCTTGTATGCGAGCTGTTGATCACACAAGTTTTTGACTAATTTGCTGGAAGAATCAAATTTCTTAATATTGAGTTCATTTATTTGATATCTATCTCTGATAACTTCCAGTTCTTTAGTCAAAATACATACTTTCTCCTGAGCTTCTAAGAAATGGGCTGTTTTTACACTTACATCATCTTTGAGTTTGATGATGTCTTTTCGCTGAGCTTCAATTTTATCTTTAAAAAGCTTTTCATTCTTTGATAAAGTAAAATTTTTATTTTTTATGTCTTGATAATCTTGTATTAGCTCAGCGTTGTGTATTCTATAAGCTTCAACCCTTTCTCTACACTCAGGAGTGCAGAAAACAGAAAGTACATCTTCAACAGTCATTTCTTGAACCACGGGTTTGTGAAATATGAATGACATAATTTCAGTGGGTGGTTGATACTTTTGTTCTTCTCCTCAAAACACAAACCAAATAAGAACCCGTGTACTCGCTAACTCAAACCCTTGTAGGCGAATGAACCCACTTTCTGAACCGCACCTCAAAACCTTTCAAAACCGTTATCACAAACAAACTCCTTTATTTTATTTTATTTTATTTTTTTAATTAGAATGTAATTTTATTTTTATTATAAAAGAATACTTACTATTATTATTATTAAAAAAAACAAATCAATCGTACACCCCTGTCTTCTTCCTCGTAAATCAGAACAGAAACCCTAATATTCAAAAGTTTAGCCGCCAAACTTTCTTTTCTCTATTTCAATATGTGCTGCAAGTTTAAAACGGACAACTAATGAATGATGGTGATTATGGTGAAACCGGAGATGGTAACCGGAGGTCGTCGGGAGTTAAACGGAGGTGATGGAAGTGAAACCGGAGAAGATGATGAGAGGACGTCGGGAGTTAAATGGAGGTGGTAACCGGAGGTCGTCGGGAGTTAAACGGAGGTGATGGAAGTGAAACCGGAGAAGATGATGAGAGGACGGCGGTCGGTGACGGAAGTGGTGGTCAGAGGTGGTGGCCGCTGGTTGTTGCAGGAAACGTCGACTGAGATGACAGTTGATGACGTTGAAGAAGACGTCTGGTAGCGAGTATGACGATAAAGATCAGTGATGGTGGTTCAGTGTTTATCAATGATGAACGAAGATGATGAAGACGAAGGTCGGTAACTGAAGAAGAGGTGGTGGTTTGGAGATTACGACTCGAGACAATGGATGTTGATAGCTCGAGATCTCGGTTGCGACTCGGAACCGTGGTTGTGACTCGAGACTGTGAAAGTTGATGAGTCGAGACTAGCTGATAACTGTGAGTCGAGACCAGGGTGAGATGAGTCGAGACCTTGAGATGATGGACTCAAAACCAGGAAAGAGAAGATGTCGGACTCGAGACCGTGAAACTGTTGAAGTTGTTTATGGGGACCCGAAACCGTTGGACTCGAGACCACAGAAACACAGTTTGGTAGATGGGAGTCGGGACCACAAACCGCTGTTTCCTAAAAATTGGGAAGATGGGAGTCAAAACCAAATGCACTGTGATGTTGATAACTGATTTTTTAAGAAACTTTTAAAAGTCAAACAAAGAGTTCGAAATTTGAGGGATTCGTATAACTTTTGAAAGATTAGTGAGTCCTTAAAAAATGTATATTTGACCCCCCCCCTTTTTTTTAATAAGGAAACAAATAATTTTCAAAACAAATAATCACCAGATTTTTCGAAATTGTTGGAAATTTTTTTCAATCTTTTCAAACTTAGCAAAAATTTTGAAAATTTTAAATCTTAACAACTTTCAAAAATCAAACACCACCAAAATACACCAATTTTTTAAGAAACTCGATGAATACGATGAAGAACGCGAAGGACACTGAACCAAAAATAATGAAAATCTTGAATCTTTGATATCAAACCGAGCCTAGAACAGGTTCTAAAGGCTCTGATACCACTTGTAAGTCCCGTAAACCGGATCTTTCAATGATATCAAACAACCCAATTGATTGTGCGGAATCCAATCAATGGGTGATTCAAGAAATCAAAACGAAAGGAACAAGAACACCGAAATAACCTTTAAACTTGCACACGATTCTATTACTATGAATTAGCAAAATCGTCTGGTACAAGCTCACAACCAATCGCCTCTCTCTCTAACTCTAGAGGAATTTTGTAACTATGAAGTTCAAACCTAAAAACAAGTTAGAAACTTGTTTTTATACTTACTCAAGCCCAATTCCCTACATGGGCTCCCCTTGGGCCTGCTTGGCCCACATGGCCTATAGCTTGACCCAAGTGACCTATAAAGGTCCACAACCTAATATAAACTAACCCGGTATGGCCCAGCTCGTAACCATAACCCGTTGTGTTAATTTGATGCGTCAGTCTCACACTTTAGGACCTAACACCTTTCCTCTTTTGGAATCCTATAAATACCCCTGTCATTATCATTCTTTCCATTTCTGGAAACACTCTGTCCGAGCCATTCGTGCTCCTTACCTTTTCTTCGATTTCTCTCAATCCAGGTAAGATCTCGCCCTAAATCTTGTACTTTCTTGATCTACACGCACTCCTACACCTTTCAATCTTTTAAATCTTAACTTTTAACCGTGAAATCACTAGATTTCGGGTGTTCTAAGGTGACGTCATCATGTGTTCTTCAATAACTTCATGTTTTGACCTCAATCCGCCAAGAACAACCGAGATCTAACCGATTTCCCGCAAACATACAAAGATCTTGTAAAGATCTCAACACAAGAATGATGAAAAAGGATTGAAAGATGGTCTCTAACTTTCTTTCAACTCTTTTACACTCATTACACTCAAAACCGATAGAATCGGACCCGGTTCTAGTCATCTACTCTATCTTAGTGTCGTACTAGCTCAAGATCCGGATTCTACTCACGAGACTACCAATTTCGGGTTAGTCAAGAACAACCGTCTCAAGCCGGTAACCGGCCGGACTAGGGTGATTCCTGGTCAAGTTGGTCACTTGGGTCAAAACGGAGTCTTATTGGTTAACACGTTGTCAAAGTGTCTCGACATAATGACAAACCATCAAAACGATCAAGTGTAGGACGAACGGAACAATCGGAACGGATTGCTGTCCGACCAGATTACAATCCGATCGGATAGGTCATCCAAACGGATTGCCATCCGAACGGATCACACTTGGATCCCACCTTCAAAACAATTTTAACTGGAGTTTGAGTATCGAATGAATTGCAATCCGATCGGACGACCATCTGACTAGATTACTCTTCGGATCATGAGATACTAAGACTTTAAAGACTTAAACGATTTTCAACATGTTCAATGACAAAGTTGCCATCAGATCGGATTGCCATCCGATCGAATGACACTTCTGTCATGAACTTGCTTTCAGTAAGTAACCTCATCACTAAGTCGCCGTCCGACCGGATGACCATCCGAACGGATTGTCATCCGCACAACCAGTCATCCGATCGACCGAATTGAAGGATAGAGATACTTCCGTGTTTTCAAAATACTACAACCAAAACTTAAAAAGTCAAGACATCATACACAAACACATTCTCCTCATAGGAAGAAACAATCCACTCGAATCGTCATCCGACCGGACAAGCTGTCCGACCGGATGGCCACCCGAACGAATTGTTATCCGCACGGATTGCTGTCCGATCAGATTACCATCCGATCGAACCGCTATCCGACCCTTTCACACTTTGTGACGTTTTACGCATCACTTATCGTTATGCTATCAAATCTATTCAGGCTAACCTTACGCGCTAAGCGCTCCCTTTAATCCATTAACAGCTGTGAGTATACTCGATCCCTTTTTGCTTTAAGCACTTTTGGGTGTTACATACGTTACAACTATTCAAATCACATCAATCACACTACTCAATACTATTGGAACGCTAACCGTTAATGCATGTTATACGTGGCTTATGAATGCTTGTTTGTTATGTTTACACATGGAATGCTGTCTACCTGCCTTAACAACGATAGTACTATAGTTTGGACTCAGCACCCGATCACACAGGGGTTGTTAAGGATCTTTACTTGCATGGATTACAGTGGTAATCATGTATTGCGAACTGCCTCGGGCAGTCAACCCGCAGTCATTGGTATCGATGGATCTATGTCGATAACTAACGTGCTTCATTTCACTACGTACACGTGCTGGTTATGCGTAAACGAATTCGAACTCTATATGCTACTATTAAACTTGTATGCTCACCTTTACATTATATGTATTGACTTTATTTTTAACGTATGTGACAGGTGCTTAGGACGCACACTTGGTAGGAATTTGAAGCTAGAATAAAGCTTTAGAGCCCAACAAATAGTTGTCTGTAGTGGTCAAACTAAGGGTCTCTAGAAGCAGATAAACAATTACTGTCTATTTAAATCTGAGTTGTCGGAACAGAATTTAATTGCCTAGATTTTGTTTGTAATAATTGTTTGACTGTTTGAGATACGATATGGGACGTATTATTTAACTTGAATAGTATTGATAATTGTTATGGAAACTTCTGGACAATCTGTTTCGCTCAGTGCCATTCCCCGATGAATCTGCTATCGGTTGGGGTGTGACATGTTGCAACATCAAGATGTGGGATATCTAAAGATTCCCGACTAAACTTGTTCACATACTCCCTCAAGGATTCCTGAGGTCCTTGAGTTATCCTGTAAAGATCGCTGGTTAGTTTCTCAAAGCTCCGGCTGCAAGAAAATTGACTATTAAATAAATTAACTAAATGGGCAAATGAAGTAATTGAGTGAGGAGGAACGTTTAAGAGCCATTTCAAGGCTGATCCTGTTAAGGTAGAACCAAAACCCTTGCATAAGCATGCTTCTTTGAGATCTGGAGGGATAGGGTTGATTTCCATCCTTTCCCTATACTGGGCAATATGCTCCTCAGGATCCGTAGTTCCGTCATAGAGTTTCATGTTGGGGGTTTGAAATCTCTTTGGGATTTCAGCATCACAAATGGGATACGCAAACCGGGATATCCTGTGGCTATCCTGGGACACTTCAGGAATTGGCTGAACCACCCCAGGTACACTGGATATCATATCCTTCAGTTTTTGAAGCTCCCTGGAAAATGCTGATGTCATACCTGCATCCTGCAAAGATCCAACACCGTTAGTAGCAAGAGTATTATTATTATTAGATACATTACCAGCTTGGGGATTCTGGCCATATCCTGAAGTATATCCTGAGCTTCTCACAGTTGATACTCTTACTGAAGAAGGTCTCTCAGGAGTATGATTCTGGGAATGGCTAGGCACAATATTCCCCCGGTTATCCTCAGTATAAACTGCAGAACTGAAGTTCAAAGCCCTGGGTTGCAAGGGAGTGACAATATCTTCAGCAGGCCTACTCAAGCCGGATTTCAATAGTTGTATTTCTCTCATCAGCATCTGATTAGTTTCCTACTGCTGCCTCATCTGTTCCTGTACACTACCAAACAAACTTAGAATTTCTTCGTTAGAAGCCAAAACAGGACCAGATCCCTGGATATTGCGAGCGGGGATAACATCCCGAGCCACATAACTTTCAGTTCCCTGTGAAGAGGCTTGCATTCTAGAAGGAGGTGGTGGAAGCACCGAACCAATTGTTGCAGAGGTTGTAGCAGACACGGTGGAAGAGCTCATGTTTGATCTCGAGGCCATTGAAAATAGTATAGCAAAAAGTTTTGAAAATAGAAAACCAAGTAATGATTTTGCAAAAGCTTTTAGTAGAAATAGCACCACTTGCCCCACGGTGGGCGCCAAATTGTTTTGCTCAAAAATTACCGAAGCAATTAAGTGATCAAATTAGTTAAGTGAGGTAGTGTGCTAGAAATGTGTGTTGAAAATATGCTAGTTAAGTTATTTGCAAAAACAGTTTCAGGATACGGCTCAGGATATAGAGTTGTATCTATGATCAAACAATGAGCGAAAATGTAAAAGATGACACAGGATGTACGAGGAAAGCCCTTGATCAATCTAGATCGCTGGCATAAAACCTCGGGAGCTGACAATCGCAGCTGCCTTGTTCTTCTATTGCTTTAAATGGCAGGATACAGTGCAGGATATGATGCGGATTAACTAGGTGTTACAATGTAATTCGAGTACAAGTGTTTGTGTGTAGTGATTGTTTGCAACAGGAGAGTAAAAGTGTGCGTAAGAATGTGTGCCTTAACCTGATCCGATCAATCTATTTATAGTAAAACGAAAATAACAAACTATCCTATTAAACCGGGATGCTTCGAATATTCCTCAAGTAAACGATGTAGTCCACTCCTTCTGGGTTCAACGTCTATAACCCAACCGACTTGCCCGAGTCTTGAGGGGAAGAAGTCCTCCTGACCGTTAGAGGCTTGTTACAATAATCTGCACGTGAGCTAATTGGTTAGTACCAGGATATCGTATCAGGAGGTTACCAATATCCTGATCCGGTATCCTGATCACAAATAAACAACCAAAGCCAGAATACTAGTCAGGATATATAAGCAGAAAATGACCCATAACAATAAGTATGATCACGACCACAACAGAAACATAGACCATCCGTCCTTGTCTCATAATAAACATCCTCGTCCCGATAATATCCATCCGAATAATAATCATCCTCCATCTCTAAGTCATAATCATCAGCGTATGATGGAGGTGGAAGCTGTGAAACATAAGACACCGGTTTTCCATGTGCCCTCCTGTAGTGGGCCTTGTGGCAATCGATACACGGATGACGTGGACCCCCCGCACAATATACATGTAGAAAAGCTGAAATCTGTGTAATGCTCTGTCATCCTGCACAACACAACTCAACTATCAAGTGTAAATCATGAACATCAAAGAAAATCTTTTTGGGATTTTTTATTTTTTTAACTAATACACAAGATAACACACGTTGCGCACTACTCCCCGGCAATGTCGCCAAAATTTGACGTGTTGTCGTAGTCTCACGCAAATTAATCCAATTACAACTAATTAGCTAGCGGTAAGTGGGTATCGAACACAGGGAGTTTGTGGAATATGTGTTATCTAAATGTATGTCTAAATTGACTAGATTAAACTAAATTGCAAGAAATGTAAATTTCAATGTTTGGGTTGATTAGTTTTAATTATCTAAATTGAACTAAATTAGATTTCAAATCAAAGTTAAGTTTTGTAACAGGATTAGAAGGTAGTGATAATCTCTAGTTTCAGGTTTTAAGTGACAACTAACGTTCATGTTCAACTGGAAAGAACCACATAGACATGGCTCATGTAAGATCAATTATTTGTGATGAAAGGGAACTAAGTACTCGGATTCCTAGAACGAGAGGTTGTTACCCGATGATCAATCAACATATATCCAACCCTAATCCCTCCCATGATATCTCGATTGCCAACGACACCAAGAACGTATGGTTTAGAACTATGATCAAACACACATCAATAATTTACAAATAATCATTCATACACCGTAATCAACTAAACAACACATGCAAAGTTTATTACTCCAGAAATTAAAGATCAAAACATAATTGTCACAAGTAAAACCTTACATTCGAGGATGATCACCAACGGAATTAGCCTTCCATAGTTCGGTGCATCATCATAACACAAAGTTTAATGTTTATACGAATAAAAAACACAAACCGAATGTTTAGAATCTTCAAGAACAAAAGGAAAACAGCCAAAATCTCCCCTATCATGCTCCCAAAACCGAAAACAATTATTGGATAATCAAAAGTCTCATCAAATGGTCATTATTGGAAAACAGCCAAAATCTCCCTTATCAAATGAGCCTACCGTAAGCTACGGTGGCTACTGTAGCTTACGGTAGCTTTCAAGTGGCTATGGTGGGTCTCTACTGCCTTACGGTGGAAGAAAAATGCAGGGGGTTACCATAATTTATGGTAGCTACCGTAAGCTACGGTAGCCTTCAGTATGCAATTTTGTTTTCTTCATAACTTTTTCGTTTCAACTCCGTTTTCTTCACCGTTTTCGCCTACGTTCTCGTAATTTCGTCCTCTATCATGCTACCTTCTTAATTATTAAATTCCAATAAATTATTTTCTTCATTTATGCTCCATCTTTCAATCTCCAATCCAGTCGCGCCTATTCAAAGCTTTATTTCCACACTTTTAAGCTCCGAATGTACCTGAAACACAAGCAAACGTAGTCATCTGACTCTAGGATTAAAATACCATTTATAGCACTTAAGGGTCATCCTACGGACTACCCGTCAAACCTAGGTTATATTCAAATAGTTTTTTTTGGCATTTATATTACATATATTGAACATATAGACCGAGAGTATGTATATTGAATATACATATATAAATTTGGAGAGGCATAGCACTAGGTTCAGAGAAGAGTGCTTTTTTTATTATATAAAATTATAGTGCTTTTTGGAAATATGTATGTAGAAACATTTTATACATTATTTTTTTTTTAAAATACGAGATGTATTTCAAGGTACCCTCTCTAAAATAATATATACAAATATATAGAGTACATATATATATATATATATATATATATATATATTCGTGAAATCCAAAGATATATCCCCAACGAGACATCAAGTTTAAAACATTCGAAACACAACAAGTATGTCCATCGAGTCTAGCTAATTGGGTGAATATTATACATGACCAACTTGTATGTTAGGGTATTTCCATTAGACTTTAAGGTGGTCTTTACTTGTAGTAGGTCACGACAAGGTTATTTCAAGCTTTGAGATTTGTTTCTCATTGTTTGATATATTGAGTATTATGCTTTGCCGATCAGGCGAGTTCATAACCCCCACTCTTTACCATTTTACATTTTTATAAATGTTTTCGGGGGTGGAAAGACATGCAAGTTTTGCAAAAGTAAATGATATTTCGATGAACGAAATCACATACTTCTAAACCATGACATAGACAGATTTCAACAAACTCAAATGGTTTATGAATGGTTTCTGCTATACATACCGGTTTTACAAAACATTCGTGTATTTTCAAAATGTGCATGAGTTTCACGACTAGTGACGGGAAGGTCCTAGTTACAACGGGATGGGGTAGTCCTACATATGAATAAGGGGACTTGTTGGTCCTGCTTACAGAGACAAACGGGCTAGGCCAATAACACGAATGTCATCGGCTAGGCCCAAGGACATGGGCAAGGCCCAAAGACATGGGCTAGGCCCAATCTTGTGCGTGGCATGAAAACTCAAGGACTGGATTGTCCACTACTCAACCAAGGGCCATAGGGTCGCTTAAAACTGTATAGTGAAGTCCTGCTACTCATTGGAACTATAACCGCCTGCTAGCCTACCGCCTTGAGTAAGCGGTTTGGCGAGGCACTTGCTAGCACGGGGTGGATTATAGGCTCATGCTTGCATTTTGTCTTTGTCGTACACGAACATTGACTGTTATACAACTTTTACAAACACAAGGTTTTCAAATGACATGCCAAAGAAAAATGGTTTTATTACATTCACTCAACATTACTAAATTGGTTAACAAAAAGATTGTTTTAAATCTTTTCAAAACAAACTATGAACTCGCTCAACTTTATGTTGATTTTTCGCATGTTCTTTCTCAGGTTGCATTTTTCGAAACTATGGAACGGTTGGAATAGGAGAACCCATGGGAATTCGAGTACTTAGCGGGCATTCCTTTCTAGAAGTCTTAGCAAACAAATACTTCCGCTGTGCAATGAAGATACCATTCGGATCACACCCGGCTCTAATGTAATCGATTTATCGGGGTGTGACACTAGAGGCATACACTAAAAGATCTAACGACTTAGCTGCTCTCTGTCCAAACCTGTCTCAGCCTGCCTACAAGCGAATTGAGCTCTATCTCAGAGGTTTAGTCTCAGAAATCTAGAGCTTGGTGACTTCAGCAAATATCCTCACCATCCAGTAGAATATCCGCTTGGCACACCGTCTCACCAACCAAGCAGTCGAACCGGGCAAACCGCCCCAGAGGATCAGTGCTACTACCGATGCTACTGGATATAACAAGCGCAAGTGGGATAACAAGGGTTCCAACTCTTCACAGCCTCAGTCTCAGCAAAGGAAGGTCAAGGGAAACAAGGGTCCTAATCATCAAACCGGAGGCTATCTAGGAAATCGGCCCAGATGCAATAAGTGCAATCGACACCACTATGGGCAGTGTGAAAAGGGCATTTGTCAGCGATGCAACAAGCTTGGGCATGAAGCAAAGGATTGTAGGAGCCCACACCCAGCGAAGCAGAACCAGCCACAACAGCAACAACAGCAACAACACCAAGGGAACAACAGGGGATACTTTTAGTGCGGGGCAGTTGGGTACATGAAGAAGAATTTCCCACAGCTGAATCAGAATCGTAATAACAAACTAGGAGTTGGGAACAACAACAACGGAAACAATGGAGACAACGGTGCAAGAGAACGTGTGTTCGAGATTGGCACAGGAGAGGCAAGGAATGACCCCAACGTTGTGGCGGGTAAGTTCCTACTCGATGATCGTTTTGTTTCTGTACTGTTTGATTATGGAGCCGACGCTAGTTACGTATCATTAAGTGTTAGTAAGATGCTTAAGTCTCCATCAACCCCTTTGAATGCTAAGCACGTCATCAAGTTGGCCAATGGTAGAAATATTGAGGCTACTCACATCATCAGTGATTGTAAACTTGTGTTGTCCGGTCAGACTTTTTCTATCAATCTCTTTCCTATCCTTCTTGGAAGCTTCGACGTTGTTATTGGAATGGACTGGTTATCCCAACATCGAGCGGAAATACTCTATCAAGAGAAAGCTGTTTGTATTCCTCGTTCGGACGGCGAACCTCTTGTTATTCAAGGCGAAAAGCGTGGTGCTGTTGCAGGCATCATCTCATTCTTAAAAGCCCAAAAGTGCTTACGAAAAGGGTATACTAATATTCTTGCTCTTGTTACCGATACCCTGACGAAGGAAAAGAAGATCGAAGATATTCATATCGTTCGCGACTATCCCGAGGTATTCCCTGAAGAATTACCTGGCCTCCCACCTCACCGTTAAGTTGAATTTCAAATCGAGCTGACCCCAAGAGTGGCACCAATAGCTCATGCACCTTACCGTTTAGCCCCAACCGAATTGGAAGAACTATCGACGCTACTACAGGAGCTACTAGATAAGGGTTTCATTCGTCCTAGCTCTTCACCCTGCGAGCCCTAGTACTCTTTGTCAAGAAGAAAAATGGCACTTTCCGTATGTGTATCGACTACTGCAAATTGAACAAGGTGACTGTCAAGAATCATTACCCACTTCCACGCATCGACGACCTATTCGACCAGTTGCAAGGGTCGAGTTTCTATTCTAAGATCGGCCTGAGATCAGGCTATCATCAGTTGGGAGTCCGAGATGAAGATATCTCTAAAACGACATTTAGAACTCATTACGACGGTTATGCCATTTGGGCTAACCAATGCACCTGCGGTTTTCATGGATCTCGTGAACCGAGTGTGTAAACCTTACCTTGATAAGTTCGTTATCATTTTCATCGACGACATCTTGATTTACTCAAAGAGCCAAGAGGAACACGAGCAACACCTACGTCTTATTCTTGAACTCTTACAAAACGAACAACTCTATGCCAAGTTCTCGAAATGAGACTTTTGGCTTCATGAAGTCCATTTACTCGGGTATGTGGTCAATAAAGCAGGGATTCATGTTGATCCAGCTAAGATTGACTCTATTAAGAACTGGCCTATACCTAAAACTCCAATCGAAATCCGTCAATTCTTGGGTCTGGCAGGTTACTATTGAAGATTTATCGAAGGTTTCTCAAAGATCGCTCAACCCCTTACAACTCTAACTCAAAAGGGTATCACCTACAAGTGGGGTGATGCTTAGGAGTCCGCATTTCAGCAGCTGAAGGAAAAGCTGTGTAGTGCACCTATTCTTTCGTTACCAGAAGGTACTGATGATTTCATAGTCTACTACAATGCATCCATTCAAGGACTTGGTTGTGTGTTGATGCAGCGCGAGAAAGTCATTGCCTACGTATTACGCCAACTCAAGGTTCACGAAAAGAACAACACTACCCATGACTTAGAATTGAGAGCGTAATTTTCACACTCAAGATATGGAGACATTACTTGTACGGTACCAAATGCACGATATACGCCATTCACAAGAGTCTCCAGCATAATCTGGATCAAAAGGAGTTAAATATGGGACATCACCGATGGGTCGAACTCCTAAACGATTATGAGTGCGCGATCAAGTATCATCCAGGCAAGGAAAACATTGTAGCCGGTGCCCTTAGCCGCAAGGACACCAAACCTAAGCGTGTTCATGCGCTTCAACTCACCATTCATTCAAACCTTCCAGAACAGATTCGTAATGCTTAGGTCGAAGCCCTGAAAGAAGAAAACCTGCTAGTAGAGTCCCTTCGTGGCATGGAGAAGCAACGTGAACTCAGGGACGATGGCATTCATTACTTTATGGAGCGTATATGGGTTCCATTCTATGGAAATCTCTGAGAGCTTGTAATGGATGAACCTCATAAGTCTCGCTACTCGATACATCCTGGTTTCGACAAAATGTATCATGACCTTAAGACCCTCTACTAGTGGCTGAACATGAAAGCAATCATCGCGAAGTATGTCAGTAAGTGCTTGACCTGCGCTAGAGTCAAGATCGAAGACCAGAAGTCGTCTAGATTATTGCAACAGCCAGAATTGTCGAAGTGGAAATGGGAGCAGATCTCTATGGATTTTGTTACCGGCTTACCTAGATCACAGAGCGGGAACGACACCATCTGGTTGATCGTAGATCGCTTAACTAAATCCGCGCACTTCCTAGCAATCAAGGAAACCGACAAGTTCTCAAAACTTGCAAGCATTTACCTGAAGGAAGTAGTTTCTAAACACGGAGTGCCAATATCCATTATCTCCGATTGTGATCCTCGTTTCGCATCCGATTTGTGGCAAGCTCTTCACAAATATTTCGGCTCACGTTTAGACATTTACCGCTTATCATCCGCAGACAGATGGTCAAACCGAACGTACCCTTCAAACCCTTGAAGACATGCTGCGAGCGTGTGTTATTGATTTTGGCAACGGTTGGGAAAGACACCTACCTTTGGTGGAATTATCTTACAACAACAGCTACCACACTAGTATTTAGGCTGCTTCGTTCGAGGCGCTGTATGGACAGAAATGCCGATCACCTTTGTGTTGGGCTGAAGTTGGCGACAGCAAAATCACTGGCCCTGAACTCGTACTCGACACGACAGAAAAGATTTCCCTAATCAGACAACGTATGGCGATAGTGCGTGACCGTCAGAAAAGCTACGCCAATAAGCGTAGAAAGCCGTTGGAATTCCAAGTTGGGGATCGGGTCTTACTGAAAGTCTCACCTTGGAAAGGTGTGATCCGTTTTGGTTAACGTGGCAAGCTAAATCCGCGTTATGTCGGACCTTTTGAAATCGTCGAGCTAATCAGCACTGTGGCATACCAACTGAACTTACGTGAAGAAGTCAGTGGCATGCACAACGTGTTCCATGTGTCAAATCTGAAGAAGTGTTTATCTTACGAAACCCTCATCGTTCCTTTCAAGGAACTCACCATCGACGATCAACTTCATTTCGTGGAGGAAGCAATTGAGATTAAGGATCGAGAGATCAAAACTCTCAAGCGTAGTAAGATACCCATCGTTCGAGTACGCTGGATCTCACGACGAGGTCCAGAATTCACTTGGGAAAGAGAAGACCATATTTTGCGCAAATATCCTTAGTTGTTCAAGGACAAGACGTCCAGTAATGAAGCTACTACTGAATTTCGGGAAGAAATTCCCAATCAAGTTGGGGATGATGTGACAACTCGCACGTTCCATCTCGTATTGTTTCTTTTTACGATGTAATCGTGTTAATTTATAAGAGTGATATTAATATAAGTGCTTGAATATTTGGACTGCATTTAAATGTATAAGTGTGTATAATGTGTAGAGTTAATATCGTTAATAATAAACCTAACCTCATAATCGTTCTAGCCGCACACCCCTAACCAGGTCGCACACCTTTCGGTGTGGGCCTCGTATCTGCTGAGCCCATATTACAACTGGGCCACACACCTGCCCCAAATGTGAAACACAGTCACATCGCACACCCCTGAGTATTTGGGACCACACACACATATGATATGTGTGAGGCCTGAAATGATAGTTGGATCCCATTACAAGGGTGTGCGGCATCTTGTGTAGGTTATAAATACATACATCAGCCAAAACCCTACACCCTTTCCCAAACATTCTTTGATGACTGCTTATACATTCCCTCTCTCTCTCTCCCTATTTTAGAGACCTTTCCCAAAACAACAAATATCCTTCTTCTCTCAGCAACATTCCTTTTTCCTCTAATCCTTTTGAGGATTCAAGCATCACCAAAGCTTCATCCTTTTCTTGAAGACCTTCTTATTCTTCTTGCATACTCTTCCTCTTTGATTATTCATTCATCTCGGGTTAGTAATAATCAAGTTTCCTTCTTGTGTCTTTCAGTAATTGATGGTATGTACGAGGTGTTCTGGTTCGAATGTGTTGTACGAATGATGTGCTTAAGATCTATAAACGTTAAGATTGTTGTCGATAAGATTTGTGTTTTGGTGGTGTTCTTGTAATGGCATGTTATAGAAACATGTATGAACAATGTTAAAAAGACTGGAGTATTTGTGTGATTCTCAAGGTGTCAAAGATCTTGTAAAAGAAACCATGTTTAGATAATGAGTATAATGATTTTTTGATATTCACTGTTGGATTCATGCTTTATTTTAGGATGTATGTTGTGATAATAAATTATTTTGGTTAATTAATGTTAGGGTCGATTTGATTCACTAATTTAATAAGATGTTGTGTTGATTTATTGTAACACCTCGTAATTTCATGTCCAATATAATATCGACACGTGTCATGAGCTTAAAACGTGTAAAAGATTACTTATGAGGGACTAAAGTTGATAAACGAAGAATTTACATGTGTAAAAGGATTCAAAGTGTCAACAATGGATAAATATACCTTTCAATAACCCTACACGATGTTTATACCCTTAAACGAATGAATTATGGATCATACGAAGCCAATTATGAAAGAAAGTGAGAGATTACAAACTACAGGGGTTAAATGTGTCAACATGTTTAATTTATACCTCTGAGTGACCTTTTAGCAAACCCGAAGCTTTGTAACGATTAATTATGCTCACTAGAATAAGTGATAAAAATTTCACAAGGTTTTGATAAAGTATGAGAAAGTTATGATAACATTCGTATATGAGGGGTTAAAAGCGTCAACGTTGAAATTTATGACTTTTCGGGTGATCATAAAGTTAACCAAGGACTTAACAAAGTTTGGTTATGTCTTGGAGCCCTTAAAAGTCAATTTGGAGGGTCAAAAGTGCAATAAACGAAGTTAAAACCACTTTAAAAAGGACCAGGGACCTAAAGTGCAATTTCTGAAACATTTTTAACCTGTAGCCGGGAACCATACCGGCCGCGTAAGTCCCTATGGACTCTTGGGCGGCCCGCCTAAAACCGCCAGCGACAGAATTTGTTTGGCCGCTGCCAGTTCAGCCTGTTAACCGACTTATGAAGCTTGTTTTACATACAAGGGGCTGCACCAACAAGTTTTCATGCATAGGGGCACCTGTAAGCATCATATAACACCTGTAGACTTGCTTGGCATCATCCTATGAGATTAAATTCACTATATAAGCACCCTCTTTGTTGCAACATTTCACACGCTCACTTCAAAACTTTCATAACTTCATCTCTGGAGATTCCTGAAGCTCAAGGCCACTTTCTAGAAGTCATTAGTTGTGCCTAAGGCTATTGTAAGCTTCCTTAACCTTCCTTAATTCAGTTTTACTTAGTTTTTAGCCTAAAGTCAAACCGTCATAATTAAAGTTTGACTTCGTGATTAATCACAAATTGTCCAGTCAAATCTCAAATTGAAAGTACCTATGAGTTGGTAATTATGTGGGCAATAAACCCTTAAAAGGGCACCCTCTGATTCCCACGCTAACTAAGCCAATTGTCGGGTCAAACTTGATTAGAAAAAAGTCAACATAAAGCAATTTTTCAAATAAATGCATAATTAACAATGTAGAAGCCATGCAACATGTTTTATCATTCTTATAACTTGGTAATTAATGTAACAACATGTCTAAACATGTTCAACCCGACAATTTTCAGTTTAGGCTCGGTTCGGAACTGAAAGTCGCATAATTAGACTTTTGCTTTGACTTTCAGTTCTGACCCAATGTAGCATGTTTTAGAAATGCCTTAGAGCTTTATTAGGACCGGGTTACATGTTAGTATAACCCTCTGTGATTATACAACTTGGTTCATTAGTTATCCGATTCATATGCATGTTTCCGTTATATGCCTAAATGTTGACTAATATGCCCTTTTGACTTTAAAACAAGAATTTTGAAAATGGGAGAGGACAATAATCTTTATTACTGATTTATAAACATGTCCCTAAATTTTCACATCAGTTTGAGGTCTAGATTAAGAGTTATGCTCAATAGCGTAATTAGAAAGCTTTTTATTAATTAAACGGCGTAATTAGCATAAAGCTTATCTAAACCCAAGTTTTGATACCAAACTTTTTACCTACTGATGTAAAATAATATTTTAGGATTTTTGAAGATTTTTATTTATTTTTAGGCTGAGCATAACATAGAGTTATACCTTTGATTAGGTAATTGTCAGTTTTGCCCTTTAGGCCTATAAAATGAGTTTTACAAATCATTTTGATACCAAACCTTTTTTCTACAGATCTTATATGATAAATAGAATATTTTAAGCCTTCTAGAATAATAAAATATCAGCTTTCATTATAAAACCCGAAAATCGCTTAAAACCGCCTTTTTACGCGTTTTAAACGCATAGTATGTATTAAAACTATTTTAAATATATAGGACTTGATACCTACTGATATTTTTAGTAAATTTTTATATTTTAACAGAAAGCTAAAGTTTTAAACTCAGGTTTCCAGATTTGACCTTTTAAGCTTATATGAAATTACCAAAATGCCCCTACGGTGCATAGTTTAGTTATAAAAGGTAAATTTCACCTATATTCCATACCCTACTGTTATGACTTATAAAAATAAGTATTTTTACTGAACATATCAGACCTGAAACTCAGGATTTTATTTAAACTCTTTATAAGCTTTAAAATGACCAAAATGCCCCTACGAGGCATAGTTTGAGTTTAAATTCATTTTGGGCATAATGGAAGGTATCCTACTGATATCACAACATATTTAAGGCATATTAACTTAGAAAACCTGTTCATGAATCATTTGGTGACCCGTAACGCATTATTCGCGTTCGGTGGGGTTTATGTAACTAGTTTGCATAAATTAGCCGAAACGGGTCAAACCTTATCATTATTGTCTCAAAATCTAGAATGTGTTTAGTCTACCCATATTGTACAAGTCTTTAAACTTGTCGGGTCTAAAACACATTCTAATCCGGTCATCGCTTAATCGTGCGTTTTGAACCGTATATCTTCCTTTAAAACTAACCGGTCTAAGTTTAGGCTTAATTAAGACCCGTTAGGAATTTAATAGATTATTAAAACCTTCGTTCCAGATTAGGAGTCCAGTAAAAGCTACTTGCACTCGCTGTTTGTGAATTATACATGCTCAGGTAAATACTCTTAACTTATTTTCCCTATATGGGCTTGGGATACGGTATTATAATAATACCGCTTGGTCAGGTGTGTAGTCATTTAAATCGGATTGTGATTAATGTATTTACATAACTCGTTTTAATCTGTATTATTTGGTGTATCGCCTTTGGGGGTTAAATGACCATGTCTCGGATATCCTTGGCATCATTCAAAGAAATGGCCACGACCTAAGCACGGGGTGTAGGCATACACCTGACAGTTGCATTATGTAAAAACTGGTAATCCACTTAAAGGAATCAACCTTGTGGGCATTATACATGTGGCGTGTCAGTTAATCTTGTCCGGCTCTTCTAACCGGCCCTGACGGACGACAAATAAGTAAAACTGTATACAAGATTATTTTTAAATAATTGCCCCAAGTTATAAAAGATATTTTGTGCCGTGTGCATTCAAACTAATTTTCTTAAACTCTTTTCAAAATGAGTCAGTTAATCGTATTTACCAGTGTAAACTGACGTATTTTCCAAAAAGGCTAAGTGCAGGTACTAGACGAAATAGGCTGGCTACTCCTGGCATAATTAATCAAGTCTTGCAAGCTCTAGATGTTAAAGTATGTTGAACAATGATCTTTTATCTTTTGATCCACCTGTGGATCCTTTACAGTCCGTTTGTAATACTTTGATATTACTATTTATTCGGTTTGTAATGTGATTCACCTTTTTGCTTCCGCTGTGCATTTAAATTGTGTTGTTTGACTATGATGATATCAACTACGTCACGATACTCCCCACCGGGCCCACCGGTAATACGTGGAAATATCGGGGTGTGACAGGTTGGTATCAGAGCCAACATTGAGTGAATTATACAATAGCCTTTTGTGTTTAATCTCAATGACACAGTTTGCACATTCATCGACTTCCGAGTCTAGACAAAGAACTTAGGACTAATCCAAATTTGTTTTATTTTAATTTTGTCCTTTAAATTTCTTTGTTGTTCTTTTATTTGTTTTGACAGGTTCAACAAGATCCCACCTAGATTTCGTGGAAGAGGTAGAGGCAAGGGGCCACTCATCGCCCCAAACGATCATGAGGTCGGGCCCTCACACCGGCAAACACCGTCAGATTCCCTAATTAGAAGCCTCAAGAAAACTTGAAGACCCATATAGAACCCGCAAGGCGCTCAGTCTCGCTGAGCTCCTCACCTTCTTACCTAAACTCCTTCGGGCCTCAGTCTGAGAACGAGCCCCATAACTCACACCATTCTTTTATACCCCTCCAAGGCCACAACTCACCCTTCAACGACCCAACACCCTATTTTTAGAGCCGGTTCAACCCGGCAAACCTGATTGAAGAGCCAATGGGTTATAACCCGTTGGGACCGGAGGACCATTTCTCCATGGATATGGACGAAGATCCGGAACCTGCCCAACCGCCAACCGGAACACCTACTCACCCCATCGAGATTTCGGATGGGTCACCCTTTCTTGGATCACCTTATAATGGTCCCGACAGCTATGAGGCGAGGTTTAACCAGATCGACTGGGTGTTTACTCCCAGTTACCACAACTCACCGCAGCAGCAGCAGCAGTAGGATCCCTCGGAGCATTTGCACTTTGTAGCGGTGACTCCGCCACCACCACCAGTGCAACAACAGCCTCCGGAGCCACCGAGGCGTAGGAGATCAACCGCAAGGATGTCCGTGCGAGGGGGAGTCCGAATCAGCACTCCTCAACCATCTAGTGGCAGTCATTATCCACTACTATACGAAGACCCACAGATGGGTGGGCCTTCGAACCCTGTTTCTGAGGTGCAGTCTGCTCCGGTCGCACCGCCACCAGTGGGTTATAACAACCCAATTCCTACATACGCTGGTTCAGCGGCGTACAACCCATTTGAGCAGCCGGCCCACACCAACTACAACTACGCCGAGGCTGACCCATACCTGGTAGCGGCAAACTACAATGCCCTTCATCCGGAAGGACCCTTTGGAGTCCCATATCAAGCTGGATATCCACACTATGGGTACCCACCCTATGGGTATCAACAACCGCCACCTCCTCAACCTTCGCTGTATCGGCAGCCGCCAGTGATATCGCCACCGCAGCAACAGGATATTCTTCAAAGGTTGAGTCAGGTGGAGCAAGAGGTTCAGGAAGAGCGTAGGCAAAACCGAGGAATTTTCAAGGGTCTGGCGAGCTTAATCAAGGGGAAGACCAAAAAGGTTCATTAAATCCTTTATTTGTTTATTTGTATTTCTTTAATGTTTAATCGAGTCCCTGCGTGGACATCTGTTTCTGTAATTAGTCCCTGCGAGGACTTGTATTTCTGTTAGCCCCTGCGTGGGCATGTCTTTTCTGTTTAGCCCCTGCATGGGCAAGTTATTTCAGTTAAAGTCCCGTTTAGGGCAAAATGTACTCCTTTTAAATTTAATGGCATGTTATAATTTAAATTTCATTTTTATCATTATATGCATAAATGTAAAATGTATGAAATAAATAAATAAATCCAAAATATGTCATTCCATTTACAAGATCTGCCTTTAATGTTAAATAAGAATCTTAAAGGGTATAACCTAGCCTGCATGTCATTATAAGACCAGGCCATGATGGTAAAACCTGTTTAAAAAGAGATTCAAATCCTTGTTAACATCTAAAAACATGTTAACATTCCTGGCTAATGTGATTCGTAAAATCACACGTGTCATCCTTACTGTTAGTGCATTTATGTCTATCGCCTTCGTCAATCCGAGCCGTAGCGAGAAACAGAAGAAAACGAGTCGTTATGATGTAATATCTAGACAAAAGGCAAGGTGGCAATATTGTAATTAATGAGAAATCTCATTAAAAGCCAAGGCCTATAAATAGGAGCTTTATGTTTAGATTAGAGAATTTTGGCTCATTTGTGTTTAGGAGAACTCTAGATCTAGAAAGAGAATCTAGAGAAAGAAAGTGATTCAAGGTGCTTGTTCTTGTTAGATTTCTAATAGAATCACGTTTATATTACATCGTGTGTGTTAGGTCGCGTTCGTGTACGGATTCCGCACGTCATACGTTCGTTTCGCAATCGTTTCGGAGTCAAAACCGGTCCTACAAGTGGTATCAGAGCAGGAACTCGATTGCACTGATCTATCACACATTTCCGCGCAGAAAATCATCAGATTCAGATCTGAATTTCATATATTTCTTCATCTTTTTCATTTTTATCACGTTTTTCACTGAAAATCATCAAATTGAACGGGTTTTTACGGTCCAAATCAGCTGATTTTTAAATATGTTGTGCGAAAACACTTGATCTACAACCCTACCAAGTTTCAGATCCTAATTCATAGCCGTTTAGGAGAAATCTGAGTTTTTTGGTGCGATTTCGTGATTAACAGCCTTTGTCCGCTTGAAAGTGTATGTGTTAGTTCGCTTGAAAATGTCTTAGTTCGCTTGAAATTGTCACCTAGTCCGCTTGTAACTGGCTTCTCGCTTGAAAATACATGTTGTGTTCGCTTGAAAAAGACTGTCCGCTTGAAAACATCTGACCGCTTGAAATTACATCGCTTGAAAACTGCTGTCCGCTTGAATACATTGTTTGAACCGCTTGAAAATTACATTGTGAAATGTAAAAGTTGTCAGTCACTTTAAATTTGGAAGGCCACTTTAATATAAAGGTCGAATTAGAATCAAAGCTGCATGTGAATTTGTGTGGTTCTATAAAAAGATGTCGGACATTATAAACAATTGCATGTGATCTAATAATTAGACTTCATTGAAAATTGGATAAGTGCATGTGATAATCATCGGCATTTGAATGAGTTAGCGTGGACAACAGTTTCGACCCATGTGATTCAAATTTAGAGGCCCAATAGATTCTTAATATCAATTGGTGTTTGTTGGCGTGCTAGTATTGTTGTCAGATCCATACCATCGGCCCAATCAGTAGATATTGTCTGCACAATTATTTGAATTGATAAAACATATTAATCGGTCCAATCAGTTGAGCTAAAGTGTTAAGGCCCATGTGATTTCAGTTTTCGGCCCAATCACTGATTTTGAGTGTTATTAGTTGCTGGTCACTTAATACGTGTGTTGTTATCAAGAATTGCATGTGCAACAATTAAAGGAACCGACCATATTAATTAAGAATATCAAAAGTTCACAACAGGTTGTTTGTTATCGAGATTGCATGCATTTAAAACAAGTAAAGTTGTCAGTCCACCTTATAAAATCGGCCCAATCAAAATATTAGAAACATATTCACGAGAATATATGGCAAGACCGTGTGTTTCATTATATTAAAATCATAGACTTACGGTCCAATGAAATTGAGGTTTGATTCAGAGATTTGTCAGCCATTTATTATTACACGTGATCATTAAGTGTGAATTAGATTTGTGAACATTGATTGTTGTGTGTGTCGACTAAGTGGAATAATTGGTCCAATGATAATCAGTTACATTTAATGTAAAGTGTTGCGGCCCAATTACATTTCATGCTCAATTAAATTTGTCGGCTAGTGGGTGGTGTCAAATTGTTGGACATTTAGCATTTAAATAATGTCAGTTGTTGATTGAAGGTGATCAAGAATTTTGTCGTATTGTGTCATCAATCAAGTGGTGGGTTGATTGGATTACCACCTTGTTCAAAAGTCATCACAATCCGATTAAAGGCATTTTGTTTATTCAAGTTTGAAGTGCAACAAATCGAGTGGCAATCCGAACGGATTACCACCCGACCCTAATCATTTCATTTGTTGTTGTGATTCAGGTCATAGCATCGGATACCCGCCCGAGCGGATTCCCACCCGATCCAAGACACATTGTCGCTCGAACGGATCCCCACCCAATCCATTTTCACAAATTCATTTTGTTGACTTTTGTTGACTTACTCGATCGGATACCCATCCTATTCAGCAATTTGATAATTTTTAAATCTAATCACTGTTTGTTTGTTCATTTCAGGTGATTCAAGAAGATAGTATCATGGCTGAAATCAAAGAGAAAACCAGAGAAGAGATTTTGAAAGAGAAGACTGAAAGAGAAAGATTTATTGTGGGGTGCAGAATGGAGAAAATGCAAGAAGAATATGAGAATGCTGTTGCGAACAAAAGATGGGATAAAAAACAAGAATGTTATGTCAACAAACAAGGTGAACCGGTTGTTCCAAGAAGAGACATAGTTCATGATGATGTTCTTCTTGTAATTCCTCGATCCGGCGAATATTATTCCAATGTTGCAAAAGACAAGACATATGTGAAAAGGCTGGATAAAATCATCAGGGATGCTATGACAACAAAACTGAGGAAGAGGAATGAAGAAAGAATGAAGAAGAACATTGAGAATTTAGTTGATGATTTGAAGAAGGTTGCTGAGGAGGTCAACGTTGAAGAAAAAATGAAAGATGGAGTTGAGAAATCGTCTGAAGAACAGAAGGTAGTTGAGAAAGAGAAGGTTTGTTATTGAAGAACAGCAAGTTGAAATAGTCAAGAATGAGAATTTGGAAGTTGGTGATGCTGGTGATGAAGTTAGTGTTGAAGAAAAGTAGAATGATGCTGATCAGAAGCAGACAGAGACTGTAACAAACACCGAAGTGCCAATCACTGAGGTAAATTCTGATTCTAACATCTTGACTGAAATTGTTGAACAGTGCAAGAAATGCATGGAAACGTGCAATGCTTGTACTGAAAAAGATGAAAAGATCAGAACAAGAGATCTTGATTTCACAAAACTTGAAGAAGTTTTCAAGAACAAGTGCAAAGAAATGTTTGAAAATGAAAAAGTTTTAAAAGAAAATAATGAAACACTTTCAGAAAAATGTAAAAAATTAGAAAAAGAGAATGAAATTTTAAAAGAAGATGTTTCTAAAATGACAGAAGAATGTTCTCAAAAAGAAAATATTTGCCAAGAAATGAAAAAGGAATATGATTCAATAAAATTGGCTTATCACATTACAAACGAATCATATGAAAAAGTAAAAAATGAAATGAAACTTGCTCAATCAAGATTAAAATACTGTTCTGAAACATCAAAGGAACTAAAACGAATGTATGAAATAAAACAACAAGTTGTGAATTCTTATATTGAAGATGTTGCTAAACTTAAGCGTAAGATTGCTGATTTAGAACAGGATAATAACAAACTAAAAAGTTATCACGCGTCGTCATATGTGCTTGAACGAATTTTCAATATAAAACCGGGAGATGGTGAGTCTGAGCAAAACAAGAAAGGCATTGGCTCAGAGTTTCATCAAGTTCCACCACCGGAAAAATTTGCATTTTATGATGAGGAAAAGGTCGAAAAAGCTTTCAACATGGTAGACCAATTGCCAGACAACATTGACATAACTTATTCCAAATCTGATGATTCTCATGATTCAGAGGTGGTAGGTAAAGTTGTTGAAAGTGTGTTGAAAGAAGAGTCGGTTGATACAGGTAAATCTGAATCACAGGATGAAAATGAAGGTAATTTTCATGATGAATATCTGAAAAACTCAAAATCCGAGAAAAATTTGAATGATGATTCAAAAGGATTGGTTTATACCATGATTGGATCAGACAAATTGTTCTTAGATGTTGTATTCTCGATTCATAATGTGATTTCAGAAAAGGTTGATAAAGTTTTCAAAATGGTTGAGATTGAGAAGTCTGAGATTTCAAAGTTTGCTGGTAAGAGTTATAGAGGTTCGTATAACAAACCTAGTTTCAAGAAGAAAAACATGAAGCTGGGTTGGATTATAAGAAGAAACAAAGTTGGAAAAGAAATGAAACTCCGAATTTTCAGACAAAAATGAGTTTTGTTCAAGGAAAGAGTTTAGCTGAAGAAAAAGAACTTAAAATTGGACAACAGTCTATTGAAGAGTTCTTAGCTCAAAAGAAAAAGCAACAACCACAGGTCAAAGATGTTTCCATGAGAACATGTTTTAAATGTGATCAAAAAGGACATCTTGCTCGCAAGTGTCCAAATCTGAAACCTGTGGATGTTGACATAAAGAAGATTGATGCTGAGAAACAAAAATCTGAGAATGTGAGACAAAGGTCAACCAGATTTGATTCAAAACAAACTTGGAGGTATAACACAAACAAGTTTGCTTTGAATCAAACTTGGAAATCAGATCAAACTTGGAAATCAAACCCGAATAGGTTTGAGACTAGAAAGACCTGGAATTCTCACACACCCAGAGTTAGAACAACACAAAGTTGGAGAACAAATGTTGATATGACAAAACCACAAGAGTTTTGGAAACCAAAAGTTGTTCAAAAACAGAATGTTCAAAAAGAGTCTCATTTTTACAAAAGAGGTACTCCGAAAGGTCAAACTTGGAGTGTTAAGAAACAAGTGATTTAAGTAAAAGATGAGAAAGTTGAAGTCAAAGTTGAAAAGATTTTTGTGAAAGATGACAAAGATTTTCCGAAATTGAATGAAAATTATTGTGTTGAAATGCCTAAGGTCCAACAGACCTGGGCTAAATTGTTCAAGTAATCAAGTAGTCTAAATGTGCAGGTGCTCAACAAAATCAAAGATTGTGAGAATGGAGGTTGGAGCAGCCTGGCACAACGAGGAGAGGAGGCTGCTGAATCCTGTGTTGGTTGAAACAGGAAGTTTATTTTCATTATGTACATAAATAAACAATATTTTCAAAACCCTAAAAATTGAAAAATTAAAAACCAAAAAAATGTTTTAGTTTGTTAAAAACTTGAAAAACCAAAAATATGTTTGTTTTTAATTTTTGTCAAAAATAGAAAATTACAAAAATATGTGTTGATTGAATACGCCGAAACCCTCACGGCTGAACAAACATGATTAATTTCACAAGATTGAAAAACGGTTTTCAAACTGTAAATATCAGTGTGTTGTAAATCATGGGGGTATATTATTTTTCTGCAAATCAGTGCATGAGAAGCAGAAAATGGATGGCGAGAGAAAGCTATCAGTATTGGTTGTCAAATTTTCTTTAAATGGTTTTGCATTTTAGGGGGAGAAATATTGCCAGAAAATACAAAAACATTTGAAAATTTTGAAAAAGTAAAAAACATGATAAAATTCCAAAATTGAGTTTTTGCGTAAAAAGAGGAGATGATAGTACATCAGTAGACAGTTACAGTATGCTAAAGAAATGTAATGATTAAATAGCGTTAAACAGTCTCACTGATGATATGCCGATAGGTTTTTATACATTTAGTAAACTTTTTCGGGATATAAACCTAAATTCAAACTTACTTATTTCGTGGGGAACACTACTTGGATATATAGGTAACCCCTGAAATCTCGTTTGAAAGGTCCTCTTTCTGAGATACTAGGTCTTTATGCTTAGTGATATCTGGGGTATTATCCCGGGACTTCTGATTTTGTGGAAGCAATGGCCTAGTCCCCAGAGAATACTTTCCGCATTGCTTGAAACATAGCATAGCCCTCAGCTAATTGATGAAACAATAAAATTGATAGTCATTGCTGTTGTATCAAAAGATCCTCTAAAGGGGACACACCAAAAGTCGAGCCGTCATCTCTCTGCTGAACGGAAGTTCTGACCTGAGCTTTCACGGTTTCGTACTATAATTTATTCCCCTTACAGATATCATCTAGGTATACTCACCTGTAAGACTGAATATTGGGATCTGGATACGGGAGTATATTCAAGAGGTGGGACACATGAATGAGTTTAAGTTCTTAAAACACCTAATTCATATCCTGAATCAGTTGAAGTTTGTGTGAAAATTTAAGTGGATCAGTATATCGACAATCTAAGTGAATTGTTTAATTCTTAATGTGTAACTAAGCTCAACGGTACTTGTGACTTGTCAGAAACTGATATGATCCTCTAACGCATACTCAAACAAAAATATTGTCTGTAAATATGTTTGTACATATTTCTTTACTGCTTTATATTTTCAGAAAAATACAAAAAGATTTTTGATTCTGCTTTATTTTCGACAACCGATGTCTGAGATGCTAAGTGTCAAAATCTAAGTAAGCTGATTGTGTTTCTGAAAATAAAACAAGTTCATTAATTTGAAACTTGAATTAAAAATCAAAAATCAAAAACAGTTTGTGATATCTCCAAGGTCATTAGTTTGGACTTGGATGATTAACTGTGAGGGATTTTGGATACTTAACACTGCCAAATCTGTAAAGATTGTTGATAGGGGGAGTGTTTTAGAAGATTGAATTGCCAGATTACGATTTCTGGAAAATTGAATATTCAAAACATTGTTACTTATAAATGTTTGAGTGATTACAGATGTAATACCAGACTACGATCCCGAAAGCCGAGTCTAAGGGGGAGTTTGAAGACGAGCTCAACGCAAAAGGAAGCGTGGATTCAAGGAGCCATGTAACTATCCTAAAGGAGCTTGTATACGGAAAGCAAGGTGTCGATCCTAAATGCACGGAAGCTTGACGAAAGGGGGAGCCTGATGAAGAAAAGAGTCTACCGAAAGGACAAGTAGCAGAAGCTGAAGACAGATCCATCGGGATTCTGTTCAAGAAGACTAAAAGAAAAAGAAGACGCTACGAGTTTGACTCAATGATTGAGATTGACTGCGGCAATATCCAAGGGGGAGTCTGTTAGTGCATTTATGTCTATCGCCTTCGTCAATCCGAGCCGTAGCGAGAAACAGAAGAAAACGAGTCGTTATGATGTAATATCTAGACAAAAGGCAAGGTGGCAATATTGTAATTAATGAGAAATCTCATTAAAAGCCAAGGCCTATAAATAGGAGCTTTATGTTTAGATTAGAGACTTTTGGCTCATTTGTGTTTAGGAGAACTCTAGATCTAGAGAGAGAATCTAGAGAGAGAAAGTGATTCAATGTGCTTGTTCTTGTTAGATTTCTAATAGAATCACGTTTATATTACATCGTGTGTGTTAGGTCGCATTCGTGTACGGATTCCGCATGTCATACGTTCGTTTCGCAATCGTTTCGGAGTCAAAACCGGTCCTACACTTACTTTGGATTATTCGAATCCTTCTTTATTATTTAATCATCCATTTGTGATGTAGGGCCTACGGGTCATAATTATTGTCATATAAGACAAAAGACAGTCGTAGCCTACAACTCCCTGTCAAGAAAGGTAATGAACTATGATTCAAACCTTAGTACCTCGATCATATAAGATCTTGACTTATAATTTAAAAGTGTCCATGTGACTTGGCCTTTTGTGCCATTATTATTATATTTAATTATAACTACGGATTATTAATGAAAAATCCTGAATGAAATACTTAATAAATTAGCTAATATGGTTCTTTAATACCATGGTTAATAAATTAATAAGATGACAAATCTATTATAAACTTCTAAGAAGTCATTGTCATCATTTTATGTAGCAAGCAAGCTACATGGCTGAGTCTGAAGAAGTCAACAGTCATCCAAGGGAAAATCATGATACCACCAGGATCAACGTAACTGGTGCGGAACTTCAAGCACTGATTGATAATGCTGTTACCAAGGCCATAGATAGGCAGTTTAATGAGTTAAGCGGTACTCGAAGTAAGACCTTATCAGTACCCCATTCTAAACCTAAGACTCACTCTGAGGCTCATAGTAAGCCACCCTCTAAACATAATGGATCAAGGAGGGATGACGATCATCACTCCTCAAATCAGCATAGTGTTCCGTCGAAGAAGATTGAGCTCAAACGAGAACCACGTGGTAAGTCCTGTACTTACAAATATTTCATCTCCTGCAAGCCCAGGGATTTTACTGGGGAAAAAAGAGCTGTTGACTGCATGACATGGTTGGATGAAATGGATACCGTGGTTGACATCCATGGTTGCGCTAATAAAGATGTTGTGAAGTATGTATCTCAGTCGTTTAAAGGAGAAGCACTAGCCTGGTGTAGGTCTCTAATCCAGGCTACTGGGAAGATTCCATTGTACAATTTGTCTTGGGATCAGTTTGTTGCACTCATCAAAGAGAATTACTGCCCTCAGCATGAGGTTGAAAATATTTAGTCCGACTTCTTATCTCTGGTGATGAAAAACCTAGACTGTCAGACTTACCTTACTAGCTTTAATACCTTGTCTCGACTGGTTCCGTATCTGGTAACACCGGAACCCAAGCGAATAGCTCGATTCATTGGGGGTTTAGCCCCAGAGATCAAGGCCAGTGTCAAGGCATCACGACCTGCTACTTTTAGGTCGGCAGCTGATCTATCTTTATCCCTTACTTTGGATGCAGTCAGGCTGAGATCGCTTAAGAACTCGGATGAAAGCAAGAGAAACGTGAGGATGATAACTCACGACGGTCTGAGAAGAAGCATAAGGGAAACACAGACTACAAGAAGAAGTTTGGGTCTGGCAAGGGTAGTCAGCAAACAGATGAGAAGCCAAAGTGCAAAACCTGCCAGAAACGTCACTTTGGAAAATGCAGGTTCGAATCCAAATCTCAGTCAAAACCATTTGCATGTGGGTTATGCAAATCCAAAGAGCACAAGACGATAGAGTGCAAGAAGATAAAGGATGCAACGTGCTATAACTGCAACGAGAAGGGGCACATCAAGTCCAACTGCCCTAAGTATGCCAAAAAGCCTGAAGAAGTCAAAAAGACCAATGCAAGGGTCTTTCGAATGGATGCACGAGAAGCCGTTCAGGATGATAATGTCATAATAGGTACCTTCCTTATAAATGACGTTTATGCAAGGGTATTATTTGATTCGGGTGCGGATAAGTCATTTGTAGATGATAAGTTTTGTAAGTTGTTGAATTTACCTGTTAAAACCCTAAGCGTGAAATATGAGGTAGAATTGGCTGATGGTACCTTAGAAACAGCCTCAATTGTGTTAGATGGATGTTTTATATCCATTAGGAACCACTCCTTTCCATTATCCTTGCTTCCTTTGAAATTAGCTGGTTTCGACATAGTAATAGGCATGGATTGGTTATCGCATAACCAAGCCCAGATTGTTTGTGAAAAGAAACAAGTGGTGATCAAGACTCCGTATGGTGAGCCACTCACCATACAAGGAGATACTCAGTATGGGTTGCCTAAGCAAGTGTTTGTGCTTAAGGCGTCCAGGTGTATGAAGAAGGGTTGTGTCATCTATATGGCACAGGTGACTATTGATGAACCAAAACCAAAGGTTGAAGACATCCTTGTCATTTTTTAATATCCCAAAGTATTCCCCAAAGAACTACCTGGTCTGCCACCAGATAGACAAGTAGAGTTCAGAATTGACATCATTCCTGGAGCAGCACCTGTCGCTAGAGCGCCTTACAGGTTAGCACCAACAAAAATGAAGGAGTTAAGGACTCAACTGGATGATTTGTTAGCTAAAGTTTTTATTAGACCTAGCTCATCCCCCTGGGGAGCACCAATCCTGTTTGTAAAGAAGAAGGATGGATCGATGCGTCTATGCATCGATTATCGCGATCTTAACAAAGTCACTATCAAGAATAGATATCCATTGCCCAGGATCGACGATCTGTTCGATCAATTACAAGGGGCAAGTTACTTCTCCAAGATCGACTTGAGGTCAGGCTATCATCAACTAAAGGTTAAAGATGAAGATGTACACAAGACTGCATTTAGGACTCGTTATGGTCATTACGAGTTCTTAGTGATGCCTTTTGGGCTCACTAATGCAACAGCAGCGTTCATGGATCTCATGAATCGCATTTGCAAACCCTACTTGGACAAGTTTGTCATTGTCTTCATTGATGACATTCTTATTTATTCAAAGAATCAGGCTGACCATGAGAAGCACCTTCGGTGTATTCTTTCACTGCTTCAACAAGAGAAACTTTATGCCAAGTTTTCGAAATGTGAATTTTGGCTTCGTGAAGTCCAGTTCCTTGGACATGTGGTTAGTGAGCATGGTATCCATGTGGATCCCACTAAGGTTGAAGCTGTCATGAATTGGCAAGAGCCGAAGACGCCCACAGAGATTCGTAGCTTTTTGGGACTGGTAGGATATTACAGACGTTTTATTGAGAATTTCTCAAGGATTGCAGCACCCCTAACTTCGTTAACTAGAAAGAATATTAAGTTTGATTGGGGTCCTAAGCAACAAGAATCGTTTGATATACTTAAGCAGAAACTAAGCAATGCTCCCGTGTTGATATTGCCTGATGGAATAGAAGAATTTGTAGTATACTGCGACGCATCACACACTGGTATGGGGTGTGTGCTCATGCAGAAAGGCAAGGTTATTGCCTATGCTTCCCGACAACTAAAAGTGCACGAGAAGAATTACACCACCCATGACTTGGAGCTGGGTGCCGTAGTATTTGCACTAAAGCTATGGAGGCATTATTTGTATGGTACCAAGTGTGTGATCTATTCTGATCACAAGAGCCTTCAACATTTGTTTAATCAGAAGGACCTAAACATGAGACAACGTCGATGGATGGAGATTTTAAACGACTATGATTGTGAAATCAGATACCATCCAGGCAAGGCAAATGTGGTTGTCGATGCCTTAAGTAGGAAGGAAAGGGTTAAGCCCATAAGAATCAATGCCAAGAGCATTGAATTAAAGAACAGTTTAAATGAAAGATTGTTAGCCGCGCAAAAGGAAGCTGTATTAGAAGCTAACTATCCTGATGAAAAGTTAGGAGTAACTGCTGAGCAGTTATCCTATGGCAAGGACGGAATTCTGAGATTAAATGGACGGATATGGGTTCCAGTCTATGGAGGGCTTAGGGAAGTAATCCTTCAGGAAGCCCATAATTCTAAGTATTATGTTCATCCTGTAAGTGATAAGATGTACCAGGATTTGAAGGCTAATTACTGGTGGATAGGCTTGAAGAAGTCTATAGCCACTTATGTGGCCAAATGTCTGACGTGTGCTCAAGTTAAGGCAGAACATCAGAAGCCATCAGGTTTGCTACAACAACCTGAACTTCCCACCTGGAAATAGGAAATGGTGACTATGGATTTTATCACCAAGTTACCAAAGACTAAACGAGGGAATGATACTATTTGGGTGATAGTGGATAGACTGACTAAGTCAGCCCACTTCCTGCCTATTAAGGAAACACACAGCTCAGATAAGTTAGCTCAGTTGTACGTAGACGAGATTGTATCTCTCCACGGAGTGCCGGTGTCTATCATCTCTGATAGGGATACAAGGTATACATCTCATTTCTGGAAAAGTTTTCAACAATCCCTAGGTACTCAATTAAATTTCAGCGCAGCATATCATCCTCAAACGGATGGTCAAAGTGAACGTACTATACAGACACTCGAGGATATGCTACGAGCTTGTGTTATTGATTTAGGTGGAAGTTGGGATGATCATCTTCCATTGATCAAATTTTCATATAATAATAGCTATCATTCAAGTATTCAAGCTGCACCATTTGAAGCTTTATATGGAAGAAAGTGCAGAACGCCCGTTTGTTGGGCAGAAGTTGGAGATGTCCAACTAACAGGACCTGATATAGTCCTGGAGACGACAGATAAGATTGTACAGATACGAGATCGTCTCAAAGCTACCAGGGATAGGCAGAAAAGTTACGCAGATTTAAGGCGTAAACCTCTAAAGTTCAAGGTAGGTGACAAGGTTCTACTTAAAGTATCACCCTGGAAGGGAGTGATGCGATTTGGTAAGAAAGGTAAGTTTAGCCCAAGGTATATAGGACCATTCGAGATCATCGAATGTGTCAGAACAGTGGCTTATAAGTTAAACTTGCCTGAAGAGCTCAATGGTATTCATAATGTATTCCACATCTGCAATCTGAAGAAATATCTAGCCGATGAATCGCTAGTCATACCACATACGGATGTGCACATAGATGAGAGCTTGAAATTTGTGGAAAAACCTTTGTCGATCGAGGATCGACAGGTTAAGAAGCTTCGAAGGAAGCATGTGCCAATTGTAAAGGTTAAATGGGATGCCCGTAGAGGTCCCAGAGAACACATGGGAGGTAGAATCCACAATGAAAGAAAAGTACCCTCATTTATTTCAGTAAATCTCGAGGTCGAGATTTCTTTTAAGGGGGTGAGGATGTAACACCTCGTAATTTCATGTCCAATATAATATCGACACGTGTCATGAGCTTAAAACGTGTAAAAGATTACTTATGAGGGACTAAAGTTGACAAACGAAGAATTTACGTGTGTAAAAGGATTCAAAGTGTCAAAAATGGATAAATATACCTTTCAATAACCCTAACGGTGTTTATACCCTTAAACGAATGAATTATGGATCATACGAAGCCAATTATGAAAGAAAGTGAGAGATTACAAACTATAGGGGTTAAGTGTGTCAACATGTTTAATTTATACCTCTGAGTGACCTTTTAACAAACCCGAAGCTTTGTAACGATTAATTATGCTCACTAGAATAAGTGATAAAAATTTCACAAGGTTTCGATAAAGTATGAGAAAGTTATGATAACATTCGTATATGAGGGGTTAAAAGCGTCAACGTGGAAATTTATGACTTTCGGGTGATCATAAAGTTAACCAAGGACTTAACAAAGTTTGGTTATGTCTTGGAGCCTTTAAAAGTCAATTTAGAGGGTCAAAAGTGCAATAAACGAAGTTAAAACCACTTTAAAAAGGACCAGGGACCTAAAGTGCAATTTCTAAAACATTTTTAACCTATAGCCGGGAGCCATACCGGCCGCGTAAGTCCCTATGGACTCTTACGCGGCCCGCCTAAAACCGCCAGCAATAGAATTTGTTTAGCAGCTACCAGTTCAGCTTGTTAACCGACTTATGAAGCTTGTTTACATACCAGGGGCTGCACCAACAAGTTTTCATGCATAGGGGGCACCTGTAAGCATCATATAACACATGTAGACTTGCTTGGCATCATCCTATGAGATTAAATTCACTATATAAGCACCCTCTTTGTTGCAACATTTCACACACTCACTTCAAAACTTTCATAACTTCATCTCTGGAGATTTCTGAAACTCAAGGCCACTTTCTAGAAGTCATTAGTTGTGCCTAAGACTATTGTAAGCTTCCTTAACCTTCCTTAATTCAGTTTTACTTAGTTTTTAGCCTAAAGTCAAACCGTCGTAATTAAAGTTTGACTTCGTGATTAATCACAAATTGTCCAGTCAAATCTCAAATTGAAAGTACCTATGAGTTGGTAATTATGTGGGAAATAAACCCTTAAAAGGGCACCCTCTGATTCCCACTCTAACTAGGCCAATTGTCGGGTCAAACTTGATTAGAAAAAAAGTCAACATAAAGCAATTTTTCAAATAAATGCATAATTAACAATGTAGAAGCCATGCAACCTGTTTTATCATTCATATAACTTGGTAATTAATGTAAGAACATGTCTAAACATGTTCAACCTGACAATTTTCAGTTTAGGCTCGGTTCGGAACCGAAAGTCGCATAATTAGACTTTTGCTTTGACTTTCAGTTCTGACCCAATGTAGCATGTTTTAGAAATGCCTTAGAGCTTTATTAGGACCAGGTTACCTGTTAGTATAACCCTCTGTGATTATACAACTTGGTTCATTAGTTATCCGATTCATATGCATGTTTCCGTTATATGCCTAAATGTTGACCAATATGCCCTTTTGACTTTAAAACAAGAATTTTGAAAATGTGAGAGGACAATAATCTTTATTACTGATTTATAAACATGTCCCTAAATTTTCACATCAGTTTGAGGTCTGGATTAAGAGTTATGCTCAATAGCGAAATTAGAAAGTTTTTTATTAATTAAACGGCGTAATTAGCATAAAGCCTATCTAAACCAAATTTTTGATACCAAACTTTTTACCTACTGATGTAAAATAATATTTTGGGATTTTTGAAGATTTTTATTTATTTTTAGGCTGAGCATAACATAGAGTTATACCTTTGATTCGGTAATTGTCGGTTTTGCCCTTTAGGCTTATAAAATGAGTTTTACAAATCATTTTGATACCAAACCTTTTTTCTACGGATCTTATATGATAAATAGAATATTTTAATCCTTCTGGAATAATAAAATATCAGCTTTCATTATAAAACCCGGAAATCGCTTAAAACCGTCTTTTTACGCGTTTTAAACGCATAGTATGTATTAAAACTATTTTAAATATATAGGACTTGATACCTACTGATATTTTTAGTAAATTTTTATATTTTAATAGTAAGCAAAAGTTTTAAACTCAGATTTCCAGATTTGACCTTTTAAGCTTATATGAAATTACCAAAATGCCCCTACGGTGCATAGTTTAGCTATAAAAGGTAAATTTCACCTATATGCCATACCCTACTGTTATGAATTATAAAAATAAGTATTTTTACTGAATATATCAGACCTAAAACTCAGGATTTTATTTAAACTCTTTATAAGCTTTAAAATGACTAAAATGCCCCTACGAGGCATAGTTTGAGTTTAAATTCATTTTGGGCATAATGGAAGGTATCCTACTGATATCACAACATATTTAAGGCATATTAACTTAGGAATCCTGTTCATGAATCATTTAGTTACTCGTAACGCATTATTCGCGTTCGGTGCGGTTTATGTAACTAGTTTGCATAAATTAGCCGAAACGGGTCAAACCTTATCATTATTGTCTCAAAATCAGAATGTGTTTAGTCTACCCATATTATACAAGTCTTTAAACTTGTCGGGTCTAAAACACATTCTAATCCGGTCATCGCTTAATCGTGCGTTTTGAACCGTATATCTTCCTTTAAAACTAACCGGTCTAAGTTTAGGCTTAATTAAGACCCTTTAGGAATCTAATAGGTTATTAAAACCTTCGTTCCAGATTAGGAGCCCAGTAAAAGCTACTTGCACTCGCTGTTTGTGAATTATACTTGCTCAGATAAATACTCTTAACTTATTTTCCATATACGGGCTTGGGATACGGTATTATAATAATACTGCTTGGTCGGGTGTGTAGTCATTTAAATTGGATTGTGATTAATGTATTTACATAACTCGTTTTAATCTGTATTATTTGGTGTATGGACTTTGGGGGTTAAATGACCATGTCCCGGGTATCCTTGGCATCATTCAAAGAAATGGCCACGACCTAAGCACGGGGTGTAGGCATACACCTGACAGTTGCATTATGTAAAAACTGGTAATCCACTTAAAGGAATAAACCTTTTGGGCATTATACCTGTGGCGTGTCAGTTAATCTTGTCTGGCTCTTCTAACCGGCCCTGACGGACGACAAATAAGTAAAACTGTATACAAGATTATTTTTAAATAATTGTCCCAAGTTATAAAAGATATTTTGTACCGTGTGCATTCAAACTAATTTTCTTAAACTCTTTTCAAAATGAGTCAGTTAATCGTATTTACCAGTGTAAACTGACGTATTTTCCAAAAAGGCTAAGTGTAGGTACGAGACAAAATAGGCTGGCTACTCCTGGCATCATTAATCAAGTCTTGCAAGCTCTAGATGTTAAAGTCTGTTGAACAATGATCTTTTATCTTTTGATCCACCTGTGGATCCTTTACAGTCCGTTGGTAATACTTTGATATTACTATTTATTCGGTTTGTAATGTGATTCACCTTTTTGCTTCCGCTGTGCATTTAAATTGTGTTGTTTGACTATGAAGATATCAATTACATCAAGATACTCCCCACCGGGCCCACCGGTAATACGTGGAAATATCGGGGTGTGACATTTATGAGCATTGTCAAAAGAGATTAGGGTAATAGATATACTTTCAAAATGGAACCGTATGACGAAAGTGATGATTTATGTATATAGATTCATGTTAGTGAATGTTTGAATGAAGTGATCAACAGATGATTACATGAATATGTTTGCGGTTGATAATAAGAATGTTAGATCTATGATGAATGCTATCAAAATTGTAAGCTTGGATTAATTGTTTGATTTTGAAACACCTGAATGATGCAACTATTTTTTTTGTTCTTGTCGTACACTACCCTATCACACACCTTAAATGTACAACATGGGATGCATAAGGTACCACTGCCAGATGCGCACCGCACACGTCAGGATCGAACACTTCTGAAGGTATACTTATTTATGCACAATGTACAAGGGATCCAAGCAGGGTCGTACACTCAGAAGGGACGCACATCCCACACGTACAAGTCACAATGCATTGTGTGCAACTTTTCTTAGCATGACCGCACACTTGTCGGCAGGCCGCACAATCCTGTGTGGGCCGTATACTGACAAGTTGGGCCGCCCACCGTTATGTTGGGGCCATGTCTTGGTGGGCCACACACTCGCAGTGGGTCACACACTAATAAAGGCCCAAATACTTAATTAAATTGCACACACACACCTACGGTTCACTTTAACTTGTGTGAGACTGTTACTGTTAGGATAACTTGTTGATTGTGTATACATACATGCTTAGTATAAATAACTGTTGCTTGTACACTACTTGATTGAATATGTGTATAATTTACGTGACATAATTGTATACGGTCCTAATATTGGTAACCATAATAGGACGTGGTTGACCAAACTTAGGATAAATACTCTATCTACCGAGCAATCAAAGGTGAGTTCACACTAACACTTAAAGCATGTATTCCCGGTGGATTGGGAACCTAATATCCTGGGGGAACGGAATAGTGATTAAACAATATCTATAATTCATGTTTCTAGTGTACTAAACGAAACTCTATCATGAAGTCCCTAACACTTATACCGATTAGTTGTCGGATATGGCGAACAAGATATTAGTTGATAGCGCTATTAGGTTTGACAAACCTCACACCGGGGCCTTCAAGGATGGGAGTGAACTAGTATGGCCTTAAAACCGATCGATGATGATAGACATTGATCAAGGCAATTGCACTATAGTCTCAATTTCGGTACCACACAGTTTAGTAGCTTACATGGGGTAGCTCCCTGTGGCATGTTTTATAACCGGTAACTTAAATAATTAATGTTTTTAGGATAAAACGAGAAAACCCTTTTTAAACCGTGAACTCACCAACTTTATGTTGACATACTACTGCATGCTTGCAGGTCCTTAGGTGCTGCGCTGGATTCTGCTTGGAGGAGTGTAGCGTCATCTAGAATCCGATGTTGGATTCCTAATTTGAAAACTTATGTTTTAAACTATTAATGGATTTTTGTACTTAATGCTTCCACAAAATATAAAGTTATTTTAGACTTTAAATGGTATGTCGCTAATCGTATTAGTAATGTTGGTTTACTCTGTTAACTTTAATTGCTCAATATGATTGGTGGCATGATTCGGTCAGTCGCACGCCTCTCGGTGATATTTCGCAAAGTGGGAAAATGATGGTGTGACACATAAGGTGTTTGATAAAACGCCCAAATGAAAAATAATTGCTAATATGTCATAAAAGGCTTATTGAAAACTCCTTGAATGATTTTTAGCAAGTGCTAATAAAAACGGCTATAAATAATGGAGTTCTAATGATTAGTCGGGTTGTAAACTATAGGCAACTCGAGTGGAAATCCGGGAGACCAAGCCAGAGGGGACGCGTGACTCAAAGAAAAGCTTTAAGGTACGTAGCAAGATGTTACGTTATTTATTTTAATTAGTTGATAGCGTTGAAAAATAATTGTTAAATGAATGGAATGAAGTGTATAGTTTATACAAATGGAAAATGGAAAGAAAACAAGTTCTTAAAACAAGTTACGTCAAGGGCAAGTAAAACTAACACATAAATGACCATAGGAGTTATTGTAAGTGCAGCTCTTGTTGGGTAACTGTGCTTTATCAGTTCTGGTCAACAAAGTCAAAGGCCCAAGTAAAAGATATTTGAAGCAAGTCCGAATTTGGTGAATGTGTTTCTGTCCAAATTTGTTTATGCTTGTATAGCAAATTCAGATGGCTTTATGTTATGATTGTAATATGGTGTGTCCGAATTTACTAGTAAATTGAGAAGGCTTATTGTGTTTAGACTAGTCTGAATTTGTTTGTGTATTATGTAAGTGTTCGAATTTGTTTAGTTAACAAATTCGGACTAGGTGTTTGTCAGGACTTAGTGTCCGAGTTTGTTGCCCTAGCCTATATATATATGGTGTATAGGTTAGATTAGGGCAAGCTTTGTGCAACTCTCACAAACTCCTGCAATCCTTCAATAGTGTGTGCACATTCTAGAGAGGGAGACTATGTGTTAGTGAGAGAAAGCTAGGTTTAGATCTTAGTGATCTAAACCAGCTTGTAGATGATGTATATTCTTTCGGTTTATGTAATCTGTGATGAATGATTCAATAATAAACGGTTTCATCTTCTACATCTCTCTATCTTTTATGTTTTTGATGTTTCACGTCGTGAATTGAGGGTAGTGGATGTTGTTCCTCATCGATCCAGGGGGTCCTGGGGACTTTTAGGTGGTATCAGAGCATGGTTACTGATTCGGAATGGTCTAACCGCCTTTTGAATCACCATTGCTCTTCATTTGATATTTCTTTCCGCCAAACATCATGAAGACGCGAAGATTCAGCAGAAAACTTGAAGATATTGAAGTTGTTCGTCGACTGAGATGGTTTTCTTGTTTTCCAAGTTGCTGCAGATCTGAGGTTTGATCTGAAATTACCTTGTCTGAGTTTATGAAAGTTGTTAAAGAGTCCGAGTTTGTTTATTCCGTTCGAGTTTGTTTATGACCTTGTGTGAAGTCACGCATGAGAAACAAATTTGGAAGAAGGTTACTGGGTTTTTTTATCCGAATTTGGACTTTTGATCTTGTCTGAATTTGGGGCTTTGTGTTGTCCGAATTTACAAGGAAATTTGTCCTTATCCTAATTTGCTCAAGGTTCCTGTCTGAATTTTTTCAAATCATCCAAGTCCGAATTTGCTTGACCTGTCTGAATTTGTTCACTATACTTTGTTGTTCGAATTTAAGGTCTTGTTAGGCTTTGTGAGTTTCCTTTGAAGTCCGAATTGTTGATCTCCTTCCTTGTCCGAATTTAAGCCTTGTCAGGATATGTTGGTTTTATTTGTGATCCGAATTAGTGTGTCCATCTCTGTCAGAGTTTGTAAGCTTCTTCATGTCAGAGTTTGTGAAAATCACTGTGTCGGAGTTTGAGAAAATCACTCAATCAGAGTTTGTGGAAATCACCCTGTCAGAATTTGTAAAAATCATTATGTCAGAGTTTGTGGAATTCACTTTGTCAGAGTTCCTGAAAATCACTCTATCAGAGTTTGTGGAATTCACTCTGTCAGAGTTTGTGATTCCTTTTGTCAAAGTTTATTCTATCAGAGTTTAATTTGTTAGAGTTTAATATTCAGGTCCGAATTTATGAATTATATTCCGAAATTTTTGAGTTACATTCGGTTACTAGTTTCTCAGTGTTCGGATTTGGTCTGTACTAGAGTTTTTGGACAATTTGGGACTTCTATCGGGCATTCAAAGAGATACGAAGGTGAAGTGACTTGGACTTTGACAGTTTACAAAGAAAAAGGGGGAGTAAAAATTTCTTATTTTCTTCTTAAATCTAAAGCTTGTGCGTGAGAAGCTCGTGTGAGATGGAGTTTTGTCATGTGTGTTCGTGTTTTTAATCAAGTAATGATGTGATGAAGTTGATTTCTTGGTTGATAACTAGTTAAAGATTGAACCTTGGTAGTTGTTGTTTAGAGTAGAGAAGATTAGTTTCTTGGTCCCTCTTCCAAGATGGTTGCTAGTCTGTTCTCAAAATAATGTGGTGCTTCTTGATGAGGGGAAGATCGGATATGAAAGTCATCGGGGATTTAGTGGATTCGTGAGTACAGGGACTAAATGCGTCAAAACTGCAAAAGTATGCAAATTCGCGTACATTCTGCGTTCTGACCATATCCAGACATCCAAAATTTTTTGTAATTATTAAAATATTATATTTTAGTGATGGGAATGCAAAAATACCATTCGTTGCGTAATTTGGATCGTTTTCGCGTCCGTTCGAACTTTCGTCGTAATTAAGCGCAAAACGCGATCGTACGACCGAACGGCACCCATGATATTTCCAAACATATTTCAACTCCCCTATGCTTTAACATCCTTGTAAAGCCTTAAAATTGGGTTAACGAGGGTTAAACGCGACAAAAAAAAGTTTGGACGATGCAGGGACTGATTCTGCCAAAAACCAAAACTGAGCTGCAAAGGGCTCACGGGGCGCGACACCCTGAGGGTGTTTTGGTCGCGGGGCGCGACAACATGATCTGGGCAGAACCTCCTTGTTAGCTTCCAGCTCATTGCAACTTGTTTTCCTTTGGTTGTTTTAAGATCTTGTGGGTATTTTAAGTGTCCCCCAAGTCTTCATACCTGGTCCAAACACTTGTAGGGCTAGGATCCTTCCTTGGAGGCCACACAAAACACTTGTCAAGATCTTGTAAATCCTTTAACACTATAAATACCCATCCATTTTTATTCTTCCAACTTGCTCAATTCTTTTCTTTCTCATCATACACTCTAAGAGGAGTTGCTACCACTTGTTGGAGGTCTCCCACCTGAGTTGATCTTCTTCCTAGAACACTTGTAAGTGTTCTTCCTAGTCTTGTTTAGTTATTTTTAGCTATTTCAAGCTAAAAGTCAAACAATGTTTGACTTTCATCATTGACCATGAATTGGTCAAGACAAAGTTCGATTGAACTTTGTAACGTGATCGTAATCACGATGGTTATAATCCCTAGCGATTGTACCTGCTGATTACCACGTTTACTAGTCGTAGTGACAAGTCAAAGTTTCGGCCAAAATGCACATTTATGTACATTTTACGATGGAACTATTTTTTGGTATCAAAACACTTTGTTTTGATACCAAATCAGTTTTCTAACTTAGTTAAAAATGTTTTAACATGTTTAACTCGTCACTACTAGTTTAGTGCTTATTTAGGGTCGTAAGTCAAGCAGTCTTGACAACCGCTTAGACTTTCAAACCCGACCCGTTTGGTTGATCATTAGGATCCGAACAAACATATTTTGTGACCATAGTTGTGTAGGGAATAACCTCCAGAGGTTATACCTTATGGTCAATTTGTTTGGTTAGTTATTTGTTAAGTCATTTATATGCCCATTAAAAATGACCAAAATGGCCTTTTTGCGCATAACTTCATTTTAAGCATATGTAATCAAATTTTTCACATCTAAACTGATATAATAACATTTTTAAACATATTTGGCCATATAGGCCTTATCATATGACATATATAACCATCCGACCTTATATTTACGCAAACGATACGTTAAAGTAGCGTAAACTACCTTAACGAGTCGTAACGGGTCACAAGCACTTAGGATTTCATTCTAATCAGAATGCTAAGTCTATTAAATCATGCCATATGAGTTCCGATACTCATTTGATTTATAGAACTTCATTCTATCCGATCCACCGGTTTAGGACTCGATTATTAACATAGTTATCGATACCAGGTGCTGTCACACCCCAAAAACGTCGCAGCGGAATATAAAACGTAATGGTGACGGAAGTTGGTGCCCATTAATATCTTGCTGAACGATGCATCATAATGTTGGACAATCAACTTAATTAAAACATAGTTTTTAAACATAAAGTTTCAAAACACGACACAACCACAACATAGTTTAGTAGTCTTGATCCTTATGGACCTTATTACATTGCTACAAATTGTTTTAAAAGTTTGTCCAACACATTATCAAACCAAACATGCATCAACAACCACAAGATACGCCATAATTCCCGAAGCTGAACTCAAGTACGTGAAGAACACGTTAAAATCAAGTGTCAACACAAAGGAGGGTGAGTTCACATACTCAAATTTAAGTAATTTAATCCAAGGAAAAACTTTCTAATTATGTGTTTATTATTAAAACATCCATATAATTTTTAAGAAAGTTATTTCATTTCCTTATAAAAAATCAAGGGTCAGCCGTCGCAAGCATTTCCGTATAACCTTCCGACCATAGACATCTTCCCGAATTTACATATTAAATTTATAGAATCAAATGTTCGGACTCGTAAGTTAGCAAGACATTACGAACTATATATTAACAATGAAGGTATAATCAATGCTAGACTATAAACAGAATATCAATTCGTCGTTTGACTTGACACGGGGCGACCGGTCACGACGGGGTTGTCAACCGATAGATCTACCAACAATTCCTCGCGTGCAATACTTAAATGATTAAACGACATTACTTGCGAATGGCCCATATCGAAGCAATCTATAATGCCTGCCTCATGAACAATATATATATATATCCTACTAATAATGATAAATTTAATATATGATGTTGTACGAATTCCCCGAAGTCCCCACCGAAATGTAAGCCTATGCCGATACTTACTCTCTTGAGATCAAGCAAATTCGTCCAAACTATAGATTTAAGAAATTTTAAATCTACATGGTCGTTTTCTCTGAAACACCGTACAAATCCCCATTTCTCCCCGAAACATATTTATTCACAAAAACTGTTTCTCCCTGAAACATATATATTTAACAAATCCATATATTTTCAATGAAAATATAAATTTTATATATCAAAAGGTATGTTTTATTAAAAAACATTATTAAACCATTTTTAAGGCGTGTTCTTCCCCCAAAACATATACAAAACAGTAAAAAGAGGGGGTTTAGTGACACACACCTTTGAGTGCGTATTATAAATAACGCAATCCCACAAATTGATTTCTACACGTCCTAATATACGTAGGAACGATTTATCAATCAATATATATCACAAAATTCCTAAGTTTCTCCATATCTTAGAATTTTTACATAACTTTGAGATTTTCTCAAAAAGTCATTATTTTTTATTATGTTGGCACGTGAATATATATATATATATATATATGAGTTTATATATATATATATATAGGGGACCGCTAAAATGAAAACCACCTCTAGTTGTAAGAACCATGAGAACTACACCGTACGGGGCGAGTTGGACCAAAAAAAATTTTCATACACGTAGATGCGTGTATTATAAACACATTTGTAAAAAAATTAAAAAAAATGTCGTGTGTGTAGTTTTGAGCACCACAAGTTTGTGTTTACAGGTACCGTAAATTTTGCGGTACCCGTAAACACAAACTTGTGGTGCTCAAAACTACACACACGACTTTTTTTTTTTTGAATTTTTTTTTACAAATGTGTTTATAATACAAGCTTCTACGTTTATGAAAAAAAATTTGGTCCAACTTGCCCCGGATCAAAAAGTTCTCATGGTTCTTACAACTGGAGGTGGTTTTCATTTTAGCGGACCCCTATATATATATATATATTTAAGACTTTGCGACATGAACGATTTTATTGGTGACCATTATCATGTAAATCTATTAACACTACCGTTTAAACGTAATATATCTACGATTTGTTCGTCGTAATATATATACATAAACGTACACATAAACTTAATATCATAACACACGAAATCTTGTTAACTTATTTATTTTATCATTTTTAAAGCACGTATACATGAAATAACTTATCAAGTTAACATATGTATCAATTTTCATGCTCAACAAACAAGTTATACATTTAACGTGATTTTTACCGATTCAACCGCTTTAAGCGCACAAGTGTACATGCATAGTCTAAATTTCCGCTATCATGTCAACACTTAACATATTATCATATACACATATCTAAATCACATAACACATTTTTAACACATAAGGTTCACTCATAAATAACCCATGTTAGTGCACATTGTAAAATGTGTATTTTAGTGATTCGGTAACGTTTTCGGGCGTCGAAAGTCACGTATGACTAACCAAACACCAAGTAAAATTAATATAAGTTAAAATACCTATATTTAAACTAAAAATATTAGTTTACTTACTGATCTAAAACAGTTTTATAAAAATCCATCGAAAAGCCGATTTTTAACCGTTTTACCGCATAGTTTTGCGTTAAACGTTACCATAACCATCCCAACTTGTAACAACTTGATATTTTAACATAATACATGTTATTTACTGATTAAAATGATGGTTACAATCAGATTAGTGCAGTTTTCATGTAAGTCACATAAATCATGCGATTTCACATATTTTACAACACTTTAAGCACTAAGTACAATATGCAAAGTTAGTAAACTTTATGACAAGGTTTTATACTATTTTAACACTTCAAATATTAGTATTTTTAGTGTTTAGAATCTGATTAAAATTTATTTTTATCAAATCATATCTAAATCATCATTTCATGACCACCAATCATCATGCATGTTCAAATAAATGCATCTAATGCATCCATATAGCATCATCATCATTTTATATGAACTAAAATATACATATCCAACATATACTTAAATCATGTTCAAGTATTCAAGAACATCGTAATCTACATATGATTATTTCTCATCATTTATCATAAATACAAGAATCACGTTCTTACATATTTATGAACTAATAACAAAATTTCAATTGCACGCATACATATACGGCCATACATATGTATGTATATAATTCCAAAAATTCACTTTTCACCTAAACTCATTACAAATAAAAAAGCTTTCATATGACACCTTTTTAAACATGCATGCATTCACCTTTTTGATTCTTATCAATCAAGAACATTCTACAAGTCAGAACTCAAACTCCATACATATTTATACATACATACGACCACACGTATACATACAAGTTCGTCCATTTTATTTTTCTTTAAAAACCCATTTGTTTTAGTTTTTGAGTTTATGTTTAAATCCAAGAACAAGAGAAACTTTTCACTATCATCTTCATCACTAAGAATCATGAATATTTCTAAAAAGAATAGTTTATACCTTCAAGATTCAAGTGGGTTTTTGAATAAAAAGATGATATGATGCTTGGTTCTTGCTTGAAACTCCTCGGAATCTCCTTTAAACCTTCAAATGGACTTGAAAACACCTTGGAATGAGCTTGAATATCCAAGAACAAAGATGGAAATTTGAAAATGGATGAAGTATACGGGTGTTTCGGTCGAGTATGTTAGAGAGAGAATGAGAAAGATTTGTTTGAGATTATGTTTCTTGGACATTGAAAGATATTAGAAGATTCTTGCATGCATAATCATCACCCACCTCTTCCATGACCAATAAGTGTATGAAAGAGGAGAGAGAAAGAATTCTCTAGCCAACACCTGTCCCAACCCTCACACCATACATGCATTCTTACATATATTATATGTATATATATATGTATATATATCAAAAAATGGTATTTTACTGGATACCAGGTATTTTATCTAGCGTTTTAATCCCGTTTTATGACGTTTTAAAATATTTTTAACACTCTATAAAAATAAACTCGCCAAAATATTACTAAAATAATTATCAGTTGCCTCGACTGACTGCGTTGACAGTATTTTGTCAGATACGCGCAGTATCGCGAGGTACGCGCTTAAACTCGAAAAATAGAGTTTCTTAGCGTTTTAATTTATTTTTCCTTCTGAACATGATTAAAATTACCATTCTAATCATAACATAATATTTTTAGGATTTTAACATTGATCGGGCGGTCACCGATGTTCATTTCGCATTATGTTCGTTACGCGATAAGCGTTTATCTTATTGTTGCAACATAATATTTATCAAAGTTTGGATTTACCAACACATCAAATATCACTCATAAACATTAATATCAGTCAAATACATCCTTTTATTCATTCACGATACGTGTTACATTTGTACAGTACAGCCTAAATAGTTGGGTGTCACAGGTGCCACTTAATTCCTTGATTCCCCGAGCTTGTTAGTTCACTTGATTCAAGGATACTTGCAATCTCAAGTGAGCACGTAGTCCCCTCTTTTACTTTTTGTAAATATTTTGGGGTGAAACACGTGTTCCTATATGTTACTTTCATGCTTTCATGACATATACATGCTATGTTCATCTAGTACACATATAGTACATGATTTCAATTATGTTTTGCTATGTATGTTGGCTTAGCATGCTAGCACATTGATTTCAAGGATACTTTTGTGGCATATGTTGACTTAGCATATGAGCACATTGATTTACATCACATTTTGCGGCATATGTTGACTTAGCATATGAGCACATTGATCTACATTGCATTTTGCTTCGTATGTTGACTTAGCATGCCTAGCACATAGATTTCTAGGATCCATTTTGCTTCATATGTTGACTTAGCATATCTAGCACCTTGATTTCATGAACACTCTAGCTAGTATGTTGACTTAGCATACTTAGTACATGGTTTACAAAGACATTTTACATGACATGCTTACATTGATTATGACATTTTGGTATGTTAAACGAGATAAGATACATTCATTAACACTATCCCGCCGACCGGTAGTATGTATGGTTTACCATAGGTTTGATAACCTCATTCCCGCTTCCTAGTTTATTTGGAAGTATCCATCTGGGAATGACAGAACCCGATGAACATTGATAAACCTTTGTCTTTATAAGGGTTTATCCGGAAGACGACAAGGCTTAAATGTATTCGCTAACAAACCTGATAAATGTTCATAACAATAGAAGCAATGGTTTTCAAAACATAACTTTTGATTTAAACTTTTGTTTGTTCAAAGACATTGTTTTGTACATGACATTTGGTTACCCAAAGACATTGGTTATACATGACATTATTACATGTGGTTTGAGTGAATACTTTTTACTTGCCATACAAGACATTGGTTGTTACCTGACATTTGTTATACTAGACATGGTTTATACTTGACATTAGACATGGTTTATACATGACATTTGACATTGGTTTAAACAAGACATTATTTGGTGGTTATTGGTAAGTGATTTAAATAACGAGACGTGTGTAATGTGATAAAAGCATGGTGGATGCGCCGCTGGTACTTCCTATATATAAGTGCTTTTATTACATTACATATCGTGGCGTTATCTAAACCACTTCGACAAAGACAGGACATGACAAATTTTAGACAAGACATGACATTTTTATACAAGACATGACATCTTTTACACAAGACATGACATTTTATTTCAAGACATGACATATTTTACACAATTTATTATTATTATTTCATTATTTATTTAATCATGCATTATTTCTTTTAAATAATTTGATTTTCACATTGATTTTCATATGATTTTACAAAAGAAAACAATTTTTACAAAGGTTCATGGCTACTTTTTAGTTAAACAATTTTTTTAACAAAATCAAAGCCATGAATCCTCAATCACAAAACCTATGTTACTCACGGGCATTTTTATGCTGACATACCTATTTTCACATGTGTTTCAAGTTCTTATGTTTGACTTTGAGCTTGCTTCACATAGGGCGGACTTAGGCCTTAGTGACTTTAAAACCTACAACACAATTGTTGTGTATTAATTGTATTCTCCAAAACAATGAAAACTATTAACTCAATAAAACAAAACTTTTTGAGCCATGTGTTATGAAACAATCTGTAACCTGACTCCCCAATGTTTTTCGTCGCGTGTTGTTGCATTACGCAATTGGGGTGTTACAGAATCAGTAGCTAAAGTTGCTAAATCGGGTTAGAATCAAAAGTCAAAGTAGAAGTCAAACTTCTTGACTTTCGGTTGTAAACTGGAAATGACAGGCTGGACATGTTTAGACATGTTCTAATATTAGTTACCAACTGATTTAATGTCAAAAAGATGTGTTAATACGTTTACAAGTTCATTATATAAGTTTTCCAAAAATCTGCCTTTTGACTTTTTATTGAACATAATTTTGACCCGTCATTTGACCTACTTGGCGTGATTTCCAGGAGGTGCCCTTTTGAGGGATTAACACCTACCTTATTATGATCACGTAGCCATGTTCAATTCGAACAATGGCTGGACCATAATGGTCTAAACCAAAGTCAAAGCAAAAGTCATTTTTCTTGACTTTCGGCTAAATAATAGCCTATAAAACGAAATGAGCAGAGTAGGAACACTTACTTGTGATCCTAGAGAATGTTAGAGCTCAGGGGAGGCCTCTTGGAAGAGGTAAACTCCAAAGTAGAGTGATAAAGTAAATACTGAAGAAATGAACAAGTTGCTCATGAACACAAGGGCTTTATTTATACCTGGAATGGATTACAAGTTTGAGCATCGTGTTTAGAACTGATCTAGGATCATTCTAGGTGCCCCTTGAAGTGTTATGAACTGAGGATGGATGGCAATTTGCGTGAAAGGTGGCAAGAGGGCATAATACTTGGGTAGCAAACAAAAATCTGCCCAGATACGCACCTTACGGACCGTATGAGCTTCTGGCTTACGGTTCGTAAGCTAATTAGGCGCTCCTGGTTTTTGAACTTCATACGGACCGTAAGCTATAAAGCCTTGCGGTCCGTAACCAAGTGCCAGCGATAATAAAATTCCCTGCTTACGGTCTGTAAGCTCATAAGGCATACGGTCCGTAAGCTCATAAGGCTTACGGTCCGTAAGCATCACTTAGAGGCCATAAAAATGGCATGTTGACACATATGACCCTTCCACAACATTCTTCCATTATCTTGCACAAAATAGTCCCTTTCGCCAAACAAATGGCATAAAATGAGAGTTTAGTAGACACGTGTCATCAAATAATTCGACACAAATTTAAGAGGTGTTATAGGTGACCCGTTTAATGAGTACACAATGAAGCTTGTTACACGATTGATATGGTTACAATTGGTGAAAGCTAATATATGTTGAGAACATGTCATATATGCAAATGTCTAGTATTTAAAAGGTTAGACCGGTTACGCAAGAGTTGAATCATCCAAGAAAAATGGATGATACTTAACTAAAACATAATAAGAGAATTCTCACCAATAACGAGGTACATGGTTCATCAGTTAAACAGTTGATGCTAATGTTAACAAGTATTATAGAGGAATTGATTAAAAAAATCATTAAAGGCTTTGTGATCTATAAATTAATGATTGTACATGAAAGTTTTGGCAAGCCGGGGGTGTCATTGGAAGCAGTCTCTCTATTCCTACGGAGTAGAGGTAAGACTGTCTACATATTACCCTCCTCAGACCCTACATTAGCTTTGCTATTGGTGGGATATACTGAGTATGATGATGATTGTTAGGATCTGAGTTTCTTTGATTGTGTTGTTTAATAAGAAATGGAAAGATGAAACATATATTGTGCAGCGGAATATGAAAATAAACTTTAATCACACAATCAATGGAAGAAAAGTTTAAGCAGGCACGATTTCATTAATCGAATAATTGTATTTGTTACAAGACTTAATTATGCATGCATGCACTCAACTCCCCCTCAGCCTGAGCTCAGTGATTTGTTCGTACAGAATGACTTGTGGTGAAAGAGCTAATGGAACAGTACAGAGTGTTGTTCTATTTATAGTACAGCCCAAACCACTGAGCATCTTTGCTGACGTCACCATGAAAGTGACGTCTAACAACCTAACAACCTCTAACCACTGATATACAAAACACTGATACAATGAATAACTGATTACATAAACACTGATTATATAAACACTGATTGCAGCTTCCCACTGTTGTTGCCTAAGCACTGATGTTGTGAATCAGTCCTTTCTTCATAGGTTGATCAGGCCTTGAGTCAGCAGTGCTTGAGTAGCAGCAGTAGTTAGGGCTTCAGTCTTTATATCAACAGCAGTTCTTTGACACAATAGTTGTTAGGTAGATCAGAGAATGATCAGCTGTTAGATAACCACTGTCTTTGGAGGAAGTAGAATGCAAGCACTGTTTTGATGATCAACTGTTCTAAACCAGTTTTGGCTTTTCATATCATCTGTTCCTTTGTAGGGTTCAATCCCAACAATCTCCCCCTGGAACAGATGATGCCAAAACACTTCATTATTCAAGATCTTTATTCTCTCATCAACATTTCGCTAACTTACCCCTTGAATTGTAATTCAAAGTTCAAGGAATCTTCATCATCCTCATCCCTGCAAAGTTGAAGCTCTAAAAGATCTTGGAGGTCAGCACTCAGGCCTAGTGCATCCTCCCTAGATATGTGTTTAACTTCTCCACTGGACTTGAGCAAGGTCAATACGTGGGTCTTTTGATCAGACTTCCACTTTAGTATTTTTGAGTTCAGTGGGTTTCTTGGGAGAGTTTTTATTGTTGATGAGTTTGGAGATGAAGGCCTGCTCATGAATCTTTTAGCAATTTCCTGTAACTTTGCTGAGTCAGGATCCTCTTCAATCATTCTTTTGATGGCCTCTTTCATATATACAACTTCACTTTCTGCATCTTCTGCATCAGTCTGTTTTTTGCTTCTTCCTTTGATTCAAAGCAATGATGGAAGTGTCAGATGATGTGAACAATGTTTTTAAAGAGAGGGCCTGCTGAGACTCATAAGTTTTCTTAGTTCTGTATGCTGGTTTCTTTGGAAGTTTAGGATCTGTTTCTCTTTGTCTTTCCAGCTTCTCATACACCATGTCAGTGTATTGCCTTGACCATTTTGCTATGGCTTTTGCTGTACCAAATTTGGTTGTAACCAACTCTTGCTTCTTTCTTTTGTACTCCAAGGTAAGATCTACAATTTTCTTTTTGAACTTACTCCAATCTGGTGCAGATCTTTTCATACCTGGATCATTTCTAACCCTTTCAATTCTGCTTGCTTCAACTTTAAGTGCAATGAGTGGCCAGTCTTTAAATTGTTCAACCTTAGCAGGATAGAACTTGTCTCTCATGATCAGGTCTAAGAGATCTTTTCTCATCTCTTTTTGTAGGTCAGTATTTGGTGGTAAGTTGGACATCTCTTTGCTTAAGTCTCTTGCATAATCTTCTAGTTTCTTGACTTGGCTAAGCAGATGCTGCATTCGACTTGAGATGCCACTATCATTCTCTCCCTGACCTTCATACTTGGCTTGTATTTCAGCTTGCTTTGCTTTGAGTTTTAAATACTCATCTAAGTTCTTTGGTGGTCGGAAACCACAGAGAGAAGGGAATTTTCTTTTTTCAGGATCATCCACTGTGTAGAATTGCCTCATTTCATTTTTAACTGCATGCAATTCCAGTGGGTAGTTTACTGCTAATGGAACAACCCTTGCAGGATCATGTCCTTCAAGTGTTTTTGGGTCAGTAATTGGGTTTGCTAATTTTGGAGGAATGAATGGTTGTGGTTTGATTTGATTGAATGGTGCAGATGAAATAGGAATAGGTGCTGGCATGTCATTATCATGCACCTGAAATTTTATTTTTCTGGTATAAACCTTTTTGGGTGAAGGAATTTTTTGTTGGGATTTTGGAATAGAAATGATTAAGGCTTGGGAAGGAGTATTGGAAGTAGTGGGTGGCTGACTAACAGTTGTTGAAACAACTGGTGTTTCAACCACTGTTGTCATTACAACTGTTGAAGTGTCAATTGTTGTCTTCTGCTTTTTGGCAGGAGGTTTTTGTGATGGGGGTGTTGACTTGGGTTTAGTGGTGGTTGGGAAAGTGGGGGGAGCAGTGGTTGTGGTAACATCTATTGAAATCACTGATGTATTAACAACTGTTGATATAACAGGTGTCTCAACATCTGTTGGCTTAGAGGTTTATGATGAGGAACTTTTGGGGATTTCAGAGGTATGTTTAGTGGTTTTGGAAGGTGTGGTTTTGGGTTGGCTGACCTTTCTGGTAGTTCTTCTTCTATTTGAAGTACCCTGCTCTTCCTCTGCCATCAGAACTTTCTTTTCCTCTTTAAATCTTTTAGAACCCTTTTGTTCCATTCTCTCTTTTCTATTTGCTTTTTGTTCAGCAAATAGGTTGGGAGTCACATCAACCTTCTTTGTACCATCTGGCCTAGGAATCTCTACTACAGATTTAGCTTTTGGATCAGGCTCTAGGTGTAAACCTTCCTTTCCTTTCTCCCCCTTTTTGGCATCATCAGTGTTTACATAGATAATTATAGGAGGAGAAGTACCAGTGGTTTAGAGTAAATGAGCTTTTATTGCTTTAATGTCAGTTTGAGTATCCTTATACCTTGCATCCATCACATTTCTGAACATTTGTAGCTGAATTTCATGCTGGGAATCAGCATATTGTCTTTGTTGATGAAGCAAAGGTTGTAGGAGTTGCCATATCTCACTTGTTGTGGTAGCAGATGATGAAGCAGTGGATTGAGACTTTGATGATTGTAACAACTGTTGCAGCATATTTTTTATATCTGTCACAGATGTTTCAAGATTGGTAACTCTCTCCGTCAATTCCTGTTGGACCGTGTGTGTGACCCTAAACAGTCAGTTAAGGCAGTTCATCATCGTTTACAGAGGCGGATTCAAAGTAAACAACGTCAAAACAACTCGGATCCTTTTAACTTCTTTCTATTACTGATTGCAAGTCTTTACAATGAATTCTGACTAACTTTTGATAGCACCTCGACTCTTACACAATGACTAGATTCCGCTCCACTCGTTACAAATGACAACATCACACACCTATTTATAGGCGGTCTGATTCCGCTCCAAATGGTTCAAGCAGAACCCTTATGATGTCTGTTCGAGCGGAATCACCAAGATACATCATGAGCCAAATCACATACTAACCTGATTTCGCTTCAAATGACAATTACAACATTAAGTACACTTTTCATGTTTTCCAACTCTAAACACCTATCTAGACCTAAGACTCAATAAAGACGTAGTCATCAGACATTCAGTGCACCAACAGACTCCCCCTTGGATGTTGACGAAGTCTTCAGCATCAAGTCTTTAGTCTTTGTCTTTCTCCAAATTAATTTATCATTGTAAAAGCTCTCTTCAATCTTTATTCTTCAAACTCTAATCTTCAATCTCCCCTTTGACTGTTGATCCAGAATCTGACTCCCCCTCTCGATAAGCTAGGGTTCAAATTCTGGTTCAAACTTTGACATTTTGTTGCCATGGGGATTCCTGCATATACTCTACCCAAATATAAGATATATGACAATAACATTTTCAATCCATACTTACCATTCAACCACAATTGATAGTCTAACCAGTGTTTAAAAATCCACTCAAGTATTCTGGTCCAAGTTAATGACCCTGATTACTCAATTTATCTACCAAGTCAAACTTAATGACCTTGGATGATCAGAGATAAATCACACTGACATTCAGTTCAATTTGATTTTCTGAAAATTTACAAGTTTCAAATTAATGAACTTGCTTTAATATTTCAACTTCTCAAACTTATCATGTTTAGCTCACGACTAATCATCTAGTCTAGAAACTTCCTGCATTTGCTTCAAATTGTGAATCTGAAGATCAACTTTCCACTTTGGTTTGTCGGAAAATAAAGCTAAAATGACAAATCTTTTTGGATTTTAAATAAATTTCTAAACTAGAAATGAAATACAGAACTAAAATGCAATGAAAGTAAACTATTTACAAACATATTTTTGATTAAGCGTGTTAGGGAATCATATCAGCTATTCGACAAGTCACAAGTACCGTTAAGCTTCAATTACATACTCAGAATTAAACAATTCGCTTAGATTGTCGATATACTGATCCACTTTAAATTTTCACACAAATTTCAATCTATCCAGGATACGGATTTAGTGTTTTGGAGACTTAAACTTATACGTGTGTCCCACCTCTTGAATATACTCACATATCCAGATCCCAATATTCAGTCTTACAGGTGAGAATACCACATATGATATCTGTAAGGGAAATAATTTATAATCGAAACCGTGAGAGCTCAGGTCAGAACTACCGTTCAGCAGAGAGATCACGAATCAACTTGGGTGTGTCCCCTTTAGAGGATCTTTTATTACAACAGCATTACTAAGCAATTTTATTATCTTATCATATATGCTGAGGGTGATGCTATGTTTCAAGCATTGCGGAAAGTATTATTCGGGGACTAGGTCAGAACTTCCATTCAGCAGAAGTCCCGGAATAATACCCCAGATATCACTGAGTATAAAGACCTAGTATATCAGAAAAAGGAATCTTTCAAACAAGATTTCAGGGGTTACCTATATATCCAAGTAGTGTTCCCCACGAAATAAGTAAGTAAGATTTAGGTTTATATCCCGAACAAACCTACTAAATGTGTAAAAACCTATCGGCATATCATCAGCGAGACTGTTTAACGCATTTAAACATTACATTTCTTTAGCATACTGTAACTGTCAAGCCGATGTACTATCATTTTCCCTTTTTACACAAGCTCTTTTTTGGTTTTCTATTGTTTTTGGATTTTGAAAATCTCTCATATTTTTGTATTTTTGTCATTTTTTAATGTTTTTGTATTTTCTGAAATATTACCCTATACCTCCCCCTAAATACCAAATCAGGTAAAAAATCGACAAACCATTGCAGATTGCTTCTCAACATCATCTACAATGTCTCCTTCATCAACGCCAAGAATCTCCTCCAACACCGATAAAAGCTTCATACCTTTCAGTTTTAGCAAATAATGAAAACGTGTTTTATCAAATGCTTTGGTATGTAAATCAACTTTTTGTTCGTCAGTGTGGATTTTCTCAGTACGTATCAACTTCTTCTCGAAACAATCGCGAATGAAGTGATGACGAATTTCAATGTGTTTCATTTTAGCGTGATGTACTGGATTTTTAGTAATGTTAATCGCTGCCTCATTATCAACAAAGATCGGGGTGTTTAGAAATTGCAAACCGTAGCCGTGCATCTGTTGCTGGATCCACAAGATCTGAGAGCAGCAACTGCTAGCAGATACATACTCCGCTTCACATGTGGATAAAGCCACAGAGGTTTTCTTTTTGCATTGCCAGGTAACCAATCGTGATCCGAAAAACTGGCACCCTGCTGTTGTTGATTTAGCATTAATTTTGCAGCATCCGAAATCGGAATCGGAATACCCTTCGAGCGTAAAATCGCCTTCTCTTGGATACCACAACCCCAATGATGGAGTTCCTTTCAGGTAGCGTAATATCCTTTTCACAATCACCATGTGCGAAGCTCTCGGGTTAGATTGAAATCTTGTTGCGAGGCAGGTTGGGTACATGATATCGGGTCTTGAAGCTGTCAAATACATCAGCGATCCGATCATGGAACGATACATCGTTTCATCTACCTTTTCTCCAGTGAGATCAGGGTTTATCCAATGATTCGTTGCTAATGGGGTGGAAGCCGGAGTAGAACCTGACATCCCGAATTTCTCCAAGATATCATGAACGTACTTCATTTGATGTATGAAAATTACTTTGGGTAGTTGATCAACCTGCAGACCCAAAAAGAATTTCATCTCACCCATTGATGACATTTCGAATTTCTGCTTCATAACTCTTTCGAAATCTTTGCACAAATTTTCATTCGTTGACCCAAATATGATGTCGTCCACGTAAATTTGAATTATCAGAAGATGTCCGTCAACCTCTTTGGTGAAGAGAGTGGCATCCACTTTTCCTTGAACAAAGCTGTTGGCTAGTAGGTGTTGAGACAATGTCTCGTACCAAGCTCTCGGGGCCTGGTGTAAACCATACAGCGCTTTGGCCAGCAAATAAACCTTGTCTTTGTGGATTGGATCGGTGAATCCCAGTGGTTGTCCGACATATACCTCCTCTTTTACCTTCCCATAGAGAAACGCCAATTTCACATCTAGCTGATAAACTTTGAAGTTTTTCCATGATGAAAATGCTAGGAAGATTCTGATAGCTTCTAGTCTAGCAACTGGAGCATACACTTCAGTGAAATCTATCCCCTCCTGCTGACTGAAACCCTGAACTACGAGTCGAGCTTTGTTGCGAACCACAACTCCTCTATCGTCTCTCTTGCACTTGAACACCGACTTGGTGTTTATCTTCCTTTGACCATCAGGAAAATCCACTAACTTCCACACACCTAACTTCTCGAATTGGCTCAGTTCCTCCTGCATCGCATTGACCCAAGAATCTTCAGTAAGCGCCTCTTTATAAGTCATTGGTTCAACCTCCGAGATAAAACAACTCAATGAGAATTCAGTTTGCAAAGGAGCAACTTTTGTATAAAAACATGTAAGCCCTTTATCAAGCTGTCTTCTAGTGCGGACGCCTGTTTGCAATTCTCCAATGATCAATTCCTCTGGTTGATATGAAAGAGTCCGTGGCATCACTTCGCCTGGAAATCTACATCGCCTTCCAGATTAGTAACATTCTGATTTGCATCTTGTTCACTGACTGGGTTTGTTTGACTTGAAATCTGAATTTGCTCCCCCTCAGAATCTGAATCACCACGATCAAATACTGGCATGTTCTCAGATTCTTGATTATCATTCTGTGACGTCTGATTATCTTGAGCAACTTCATTTTATTGGACATCATCATGTTCACCAGCATTACTTGGACCTGCTTCATCGTCATTTGATGCTCGTTGTGGTCTTCTTGAATACTCAGCTGGGAACCTTTCCTGCGATTCTTCATACTCTCTTAGAATATCCAACTCGTCAAAGAAATCTTCTTCTTCATCCTTTTCTTCTTCCATGTCAAACGAATCCCACAATTTATCATAATTAAAATGCCATGAGTCACCGGGATTCTGAGGCGGCATAGTATACCCCTGACACTCAACATGTTGTGCTTGAGTAACCCACAAATATTCCTTCGATACTCTTTGTGCCAAACTTACCAAAAAGCTCTAGAACTGTACAAGGAGACCCAAACGGTTCTAAAAACTTCAGGTTCGGTTTGCGGTTATTGATCAACTCAAAACATGTCTTGTTGAATTTCTTAACAGTGAGAACCCGGTTAAGCGTATAGCATGCGGCGGAAACTGCTTCTGCCCAAAAATTTATCGGTAACTTTGAATCAGCAAGCATTATTCTGGCCGTTTCAATTAGCGTCCTGTTCTTTCTTTCAGCTACTCCATTCTGCTGCGGAGTATAAGGCGCGCTAAATTCATGCAATATACCTCTTTCATCACAATATTCTTCCATCTTGTTATTTTTGAACTCAGTACCATTATCACTTCTGATTCTTTTGATACGCCTTTGGTACAAATTTTCAATCTTTCTGAACAACGCCATCAAACTATCAAACGTTTCATCTTTCGACTTCAAGAATGACACCCACGAAAATATGGAAAAATCATCAGTAACCACATGACAGTAGAGATCCCCTGTAATACTTTTGACGTTTACTGGACTAAACAGATCCATATGTAGTCTCTCTAACGGTCTGGAAACTGAATTGACTTGCTTTTTAGGGTGTGACTTTTTCTTCTGCTTGCCTTTGAAGCAACTAATGCACTCCCCTTCCAGATGAAAACCTTTAATATTAACACCCAGAACTAAATCATTATGCACCAAGTGATTCATTTTTCTCAGGTGTATATGCCCCATCTTCCGGTGCCACAACTTCGATTCTTTCTCTGTTGCTCTAGACACAAAACAATGAGCCTGACCCGTGGTTGTAGTAGCTACGCTCATGTCCAACAAGTACAGATCATTCACTCTAGGTGCCCTCATGATAATCCATTCTTCAGGGATAACAAATCCTGGTTTCAAGATCAAACATTCTTTGTTTGTGAAGTGAGTGGTATACTTCCTGTCACAAATCTACGAGATACTCAGCAGATTATTCTCCAGCTCAGCAATGTAGTTAACTCTTTCAAACGTAACAATCCCATTGGATAACGTTCCTTCACCAACAATTCTACCACCTTGGTTTCCTGCAAATCCCACATAACCACCATTGAAATTTCTAACATCATACAACAATGCAGTCTTCCCTGTCATATGTCGAGACGCTCCACTATCCATAATCCATCGGGAAATAGTTCTTGGAAGTTCCTGCATCAATCACAAAATGATTTAAAAACACATTTCAATAAAGATGCTGATTCATGCTTCACAATTACCAACTAGGAAGCTCCGGCAAGTCCAAAACTTTTTAGTGAGATTTGGATGCCACCCCAGCCTCTTTTGACTCGGGTAACTTTACTTTAATGTGAGTTTTAGCAGTGTAAAGTGGCGGAAAATTTTTATCATTCATTTTTAGGCTTGCCTCAGATCCAACCTCAACCTTTTTATATAAGAAAAACTCATCTATCTTAAGTTGACCGGTTGGTTGCTTTTTCTTTTGAACATTCTTTTTCTCTGTTGGAGTAGAAGATTGTTTCTCCAATTGTTCATAATAATCCAAAGGAACATCCATCTTTACCGGAGTGGTAGAAGACGATTGTTTTTCTTTCTCTGAAACCTTTGGTTTAGAAGAACCTTCTTTCTTGTCAACCACTTTTGGCTTCCATGTTTGTTGAGATGATGCAACCCGTTTATAAAATTTGTCATTTTTAGTTACCACATTCTTAACAGGTTCAATTTTGACTTTTGTTTTCTCATTTTTCAAAATTTTCTCAACAACCATTGTGTAGGATCGTTTTGTGACCCAAACGAGTCGTTCAGAAGAGATTTTATCAGTTTCAGATGCGGAAAATAAGAAACCGAATTCAAAACAACTTGATTATCACTTTAAACACTGATTATATTGATAATATAGCATTTACAATCAGTCTTCACACCGGCAGCACCTCGGTATGGAATTCACTCTCTGGTCTGGTCCTTCCAAATGACAACATGACATGCCTATTTATACTAAATGCTTGTTAGCTTGAAATGACACACACATGTTCAAGCTACCAGACACGTTCAAGCTATCAGACACGTTCAAGCTACCAAACACGTTCAAGCTACCAGACATGTTCAAGCTACCAGACATGTTCAAGCTATCAGACATCTCAAGCTACCAGACATCTCAAGCTATCAGACATTGCAACCCAGACTCGATATAAGACGAAGATGACAGATGTATGCACCAACAGACTCCCCCTCAGATGTTGACGAGTCTTAAATGTCAAGTCTTTTCAATCTTCGGTCTTTATTAGTCTGAACGCTCTCTGAAATATCTCACAGTGTAAGCATCCTCAAACTTTATCTCCTTTTCCTCTTCAGCATCAACAGACTCTTCACGAACAATCTCTAAATGGATGTCTTCAGACTCCCCCTTTCGATATGCTGGGATCGCAGTCTGGCATGTTGAAATCACAAAGACCTCAGGTATCAGAACCTGTCTCTCTATTATCAGATTCAAGATCGAAACCTGGCTACACCTGCACATTCTCTACCAAAAAATAAATTTTCTGATGACCACTTGTAGAGCATATTTTAAAATGATTCAACATTTATAGTCTCTGATGAACCACTTGCAGAAATATCATTTTCATTTCAAAGAACTTCAAACAAATACTTTCCCAAACCTGTTCGTCATGTCTAGCACTCGGAATTTTGAAAATTAGCTCTTCAACACCAGTTGTCGAAAATCTTTTTGAATTTTTCAAAATTTAAGCTAAAACACACTAAAATCTTTTTGGATTTTGGAACGTAATGAAATGCAGTAAAGAAATATTTACATACAATATTTTTGTGAGTTCGTGTAAGAGGATCATATCAGTTTTTGAGACAAGTCACCAACACCGTTAAGCTTCATTTCATTTTAAGTTCTAAACAATTCACTTAGATTGTCAGTATACTGATCCACTTAAATTTTCACACAAAGTTCAACTGCTTCGAGATACGAGTTTAATGTCTTAGATACTTAAACTTAATCGCGTGTCCCACCTCAGAATATACTCCCGTATCCAGATCCCAATATTCAGTCTTACAGGTAATTATAACACCAATGATATCTGTAAGGGGTTAATAATTTATGAAGAATCATGAGAGCTCAGGTCAGAACTACCGTTCAGCAGAGAGATCATGACTCAACTTTTGGGTGTGTCCCCTTTAGAGGATCTTTTTTACAACAGCATTGCTAAGCAATTTTATTGTCTTATGATATATGCTGAGGGTGATGCTATGTTTCAAGCATTTGCGGAAAGTATTATTCGAGGACTAGGTCAGAACTTCCATTCAGCAGAAGTCCCTGAATAATACCCCAGATATCACTGAGTATAAAGACCTAGTATATCAGAAAATGGAATCTTTCAAACAAGATTTCGGGGGTTACCCATATATCCGAGAGATGTTACCCACGATATAAGCAAGTTTGAATTTAGATTTATATCTCGTCACAATTTACTAAAAGTGCAAAAACCTACTGGCATATCATCAGTGAGACCGTTTATCACATTTTTACTTTCCATTTCTTTAGCATGTTGTGATAATCCACTGATGTACTATCATTTCCTCTTCTTTGACACAAAAACTCATTTTTCATTTTATCATGTTTTTTACTTTTTCAAATTTTCAAATGTTTTTGGATTTTCTGAAATTTTTACTCCCCCTAAAATGCAAACACATTTTAGGAAATTTGAAATCAAACTATACAATCAAATTAACAACCGATATCGAATTGCTTCAATTCGCCATCCACTTGGCATAAACAATCAAAACTCCCCCTCACAACAAACTATTTTCTCATTATGATTTCAAAACACTTAAGTTTGTTTTAACCAAAATGATTTGTCCGGAAAATAAGTTTTGTTAATTTTACCACTTGTAGATTAGGGGTTTGGTTCATCATATTGTCAATTCAATCACTTGTATGTAGATTACATCAAGTTCAAACTAATGACCTTGAGTAATCACTTTGTCAGAATCAACCTCTTACCAGTTGTAAGTATATCCAAAACATATAACCACATGTAGGAATAAAACATCTACACAAACCATTTTACCAATCAAGATGCCGATTCTTGCTTCTCACTTACCAACCTGGAAGCTCCGGCAATTCACAATCTGTAAAATTTAAAAAACTTTAAGATTCATTTACACAATCAATTTTTTAAGAAAGATGCCGATTCCTGATCCACGATTACAAACTTGGGATCTCCGGCATGTCAGGTTTTTTTCATTTGAAAAGATTTACCCAAGCCTGACGGTCCTTGGGTGATTTTGAATTCTTGTTCAACAATGGTGGAAAATTTGCATCATCCATTGTTAGACCAGAATTCTCAATTTTTATCTCAACAACTGGCTCCTCTGGCTTTGTCGAACCAGAATCATTGCCTGAATGTGGCTTGTCTGACTTTGATGAGCCAGATTCATCGCCGACATGTGGCTCCTTTGTTTCCGAAGAAACAGATTCATTGCCAACAATTTTCTTCTTTTTCTTTCCCTCTTTCATCCTCAGATTTGTATCTGATGAATTCGTTTTGCTTGATTTGTCATTCTTTGGCGAGCAAGACGATTTATCAGAACTTTTATCTGTTTTACCAGTTGTATCCGAGGACAAAATCCTTTCGAGATACTCTCTCGCCTTCTTTCTCTTCTTCCTCAGTCTGTCTTTTTGCCCCTGAGAAAGCTTTACTTTCTTTTCTTGAACTTTAGGTTCTTGAACCTTCTGTTCTTTGGGCTTGACATTGACTGGTTTCTTCACCTGTTTCTGAGATTCAGCCCTCAATCTTCTCATTGATCTCATTGAGCAATCTCTAGCAATATGGCCAATCATGTTGCAATTAAAACATCTCCTCGCCTCAAACTTCCAACTCTGGCAGTTAACAGCAATGTGTCCTTGATAGCCGCATCTGTAACACACTCTGTTATCGTACCAATCACCATTTTTAGTCCAAACATTCAGATCAAAGCACTGTTTGGCTTGGTGATAATCCATTTTTCTGTTGTTTGCTGGATTTGGCTTTTGAGCTCTGTGGTCCAACCTGCACCACTCATTACCAACAATTTTTGAATTTTCATTTTTTACTTTTTGTAATTTTTTATTGCGATTGGATGATTGATCTGATGAACTTTTATTTTCTTTTTGAACATTTTTCAAAATTTTCTCTTTTTGTTTTTGTTTCACTTTCTTCTTCAAAGGTTTTTGCTTAGAGCATTCTCCCTTTTCAGTTGATTGTGGAACAGTTTCTTGAAACTTTTCTTTTAATTTCGAAAATAAATTCTTTTTCTTCAATTTTTCATTTTCATCATCAGATTTCCCATCACAATCTTCAACTTTGACTTTGTCAAAGTTTGTGACATTGTCACTTATTGGAACAGAATTGATCGGTTTTGGACAGGGGAACTCAGATGAAGTCACAAAACCTTTCAATTTCTTTTCAAGCTCATCAATTTTGTTCCTTGAATTCTCAGCTTCGTTTTCAAGCTGAGATACTCGTTCAAGATGAGACTTGATTGTTTTTTCGTTTTCAATTTTAATGTTTTCAAGAACAGATTTTTCATTTTCCAAAACTTTTAACTGTTCTTGAAATTTTGTTTCATTTGCTTTCAGATTTTTGTTTTCCAATTTTATCCAAAAATCTTCATCTTCTGAAAATTTCTTTTTGCTTTCAAAATCTTGTTCTTTCTCTTTCAAAACCTTGTTTTCTAATGTCAAACTTTTCAAATCATTTAACAGTTTGTCATTTTCAGACTTCAACTTCTCACAATTTTCCTGCAAAACAAGAATCTGTTTATCAGCAAATTTCTTTTCATCCTTCATAACTGAAATATCTTCAGTCTGTTCCTCTCCCGCTTGAACACCTTTACTCTTGCTCTTCTTTAATATTGATTTTCCACTTTGATTTTTCTTCTTCTCAGCATTTCTCTCCATCTGTTCTTCAAGTTTCTTAATGAATTGACCAATTGTCAATTCAGAGTATTCTCCAGTTCTTTTTAAATCCAAAAGATATGTACCCCACTCTTGTTGAGGTATGGCATTGGCCAATTTTTCAACCCATTCATTTGGACTTTTCTTAATACCCTTCTCAGACATTGAGCGAACAAGATGGCTATACCTCTCAATGATGCTCTTTGTACTTTCTCCTGGACAACCTGAAAATGAATCAAATTCTTTCTTTAATACATTTATTCTATCAAATGTTTCACTTGTCATATTAAAGACATTTATATCCATGATTCTATCTCCTTGAATCACCAATTTCAAACTTTTAGACACTATCAAACAAAAACCAGTTTCAAGCGGTCAGACAATTTCAAGCGATCAGACTGTTTCAAGCTGTCAGACGGTTTCAAGCTGTCAGACGGTTTCAAGCTACCAGGCTGTTTGAAGCTGTCAGACGATTTCAAACTACCAGGCTGTTTGAAGCTGTCAGACAATTTCAAGCTACCAGGCCGTTTGAAGCTGTCAGACGATTTCAAGCTACCAAGCAAGTTTTTGTCATTTTTAGTCCGAATTTGACCATAAAACTTTCAAGGGTTTGTCTATGTCCAATTCCGAGTGCACTGTGAAAATTTGAACCAATTCGGACCGTGAAATCTCGTTCAATTGAAGAAAGAAGGTGTAGAAGTCAGAAAAAGCGATGAAAACAAGCTGTTTTGGCAAGATCTCTTCCTCCTGAGCTCTGATACCACTTGTAGGATCGTTTTGTGACCCAAACGAGTCGTTCAGAAGAGATTTTATCAGTTTTAGATGCGGAAAATATGAAACCGAATTCAAAACAACTTGATTATCACTTTAAACACTGATTATATTGATTTAACACTGATTACATGCAGAAAATATACCGGCAGCACTTCGGTATCGATTACAAGGCTCTGGTCTGGTACCTTCAAATGACAACATGACATACCTATTTATACTAAATGCTTGTTAGCTTGAAATGACACACACATGTTCAAGCTACCAGACATGTTCAAGCTATCAGACACGTTCAAGCTACCAGACACGTTCAAGCTACCAGACATGTTCATGCTATCAGACATGTTCAAACTACCAGACATGTTCAAGCTATTAGACATCTTAAGCTACCAGACATCTCAAGCTATCAGACATTGCAACCCAGACTCAATATAAGACGAAGACGACAGATGTATGCACCAACACATTGGAGCTTTGCCTTTTGCATCAACCTTCTTCTTTCGATTTTCAACAACTTCAGTCTTAGGCTTAAAGTTGGTGCAATTTCTTGCAATGTGACCAACTTTGTTGCATCTAAAACATGTACGAGTATCAACTACCCGACTTGTGTCTTCAGACTGAGGTTGTGAGGCCCTCTTCTCAAAGAACTCTTCATTTGATTTCGAAAATATTTCATTTTCTTCATCAGAAAGTGAACTTGAACCGTTCACAAACACCTTCTTTTCAGCAAACCTTTTGTTTTGAACATTCTTTTTCTGATAATTCTTACCACCCTGATAACCACCCGACCAATTGTTTCGATTGTTGTTATAAAAACGTGGTGGAACTACAAGTTTCTTGTAGTAAGCTTTATCTTTCTCAAAATTCATTTGCCTTTTTGTTTGTTTTAAACTTTTTAATTCAGACAAATCGATTTCAACCATTTTGAACACATTTGTCAGTTTTGAAACATTTACATTTTCCAGAGGAAACTCAGAATCCGAATACAACTTATCAGATCCCGACATCTTGTACATGACAAGAGTAGGTTCATCATTTAAGTTGTTTTTGGACTTTTGTTTCGGAATGTATTTGTCCAATAAATACTCTTCATCCTCAGCTGAATCACTATTCAAAACACTTTCAGCCATGCCTTTAACAATCTCAGTTTGAACACTATCATCAGATGATGATGAAGAAAATGTCACATCAATTGAATCAGGAAGTTTCACTTCATTTTCATCTTCAAGATTAACTAACCCAGATTGCTTTTTCGAATAATTGTCTAGAACTGGTGGTGGAACTTGATGAAAACCCACCCCAGTTCCATCACAGTATACATCTTCGCCTGCTTTGTTTTTCCCGATGGGTTTGGGAACAATGTGTTGCAAAACAAAGCTTGCAGAGCTGTAACTGTTCAATTTCAAATTGATACGCTCATTCTCAATCTTAGCTTCTTCAAACTTAAGCTTCAATTTAGCAATCTCATCCAATTGTTGATTGATTAATTCTTCTTTGATCCTCAAAACACTTTGCAAGTGACAATTTTCTTTATATGTTTTACCGTTTCTATCATCATTATCTTTAACCGTGCTTTTAAGCTTCTCAAATTTTTCAGTAATCTGACGATTTTCAAGAACTAACCTCTCATTTTCTTTCCTAACCTTTTCTTGATCAATTTTATCATTTTCAATTTTGTTAGTTAATTCTTTTAATCGTTCAGTTGAAGCTTTCACCATTTTATAACGATCAAGGATTTGATCCTCAACACTTCTGACTCTAGCAGTCAGATCTTCAACCTTCTTACCATTGAGATAAGTGACTGTGCTACAAACTTTTCATTCCTTGATGCAATTTTTGCAGTCAACATCACCATTGACTTTCTTACCTGACTCAGTCGTTGACGCATTTGAACTGACCTGGCTTTTAGACTCAGAAATGGATTTAGAATCTACCTCAAGTGCCTTAGCAGCCAACACCTTGTCAGCCATCTTTCCCATGTTTTCAGCATTCAACTCCTGTGTCGTGTCAATGATTCCATTGTCAATCTTCTTTGTTTTCTCTTTCTCTTCTTTTTCTTTCTCTTCTTTCTCTTTCTCTTCTCCGCTTCCCCACCATTTCCTTTGCCAATAATCATCTTCTTCTTTAAACTCTTTGATTATGGTTTCCAAATCAAGAGTGTTATGATCAATAGTAATGTTTCCCTGGGGGTCAAGATAACATTCCCTGTCTGGATCCCATCTATTTGCTCTTTTTGCCTCAGAAAAGATACCAGCTATTCTGATCAATCTGTTCGTGGCCAACAGCTTTCTGTGACCATACTTCTGTTCTTCAGTTCTGTTGTCTTTCCAAGGAACAGGTTCAGATTTTGCCATGAATGCATATCCAACCGCATCCTCCTCAGGTAACAACTCACTCCAGTCGTAACCTTCATCGTCGTGAATTACAGCAAGAGCTCTTGACTTCTCTTTGTTCTCTTCAAGCTGCTTCAATCTTGGCGGCTCTGATTTATTCTGATGAAAAATCGCTTTCTTGTAGTAATCTTCTCTGAACGGGTTCTCAGATTCATCAGCATATGCATTTCGGCATTCACGCTTAAAGTGACCTTTCTGTTTGCACTTAAAGCACGTCACTTTAGACTTGTCAAAGCCTAACTTGGTAGAAGGTCCACCAATAGACTTCCTACCTGTGATCTCCATAAAACGCTGTGCTCGACGAACTGCACTGGCCATACACCACCTTATGTCGATCAGTTCCATCTCCTCAGGATCAATCTGATCATAATCTTCCTTCGTCACGTTGGTGTTGCCTATCTTCCCTGCTACAAGACTTTCATAAGATTCTAGCACAGATGCTAAGAAAACCATCTGTTGCTTTGCTGACTCCTCGCTGAAGTTTTGAACGTTCTTTAAGTCTACAGCGTGTTGGACTCTGTATGCCCAAGACACATATTAAATTGATGTGGCTAGTACGTTATGATCCAAGTCGAGTCATACCCAATAACAAGCTAGACAAACACTTATATTATTTATTTATGATATGATCAAACAAATAAATATTAACACTTAGAGTATTTAGAAATTGGTTTTCTAAATAATTGCACTTGACAAACCAATAAATTATATGGATAATTTATTCTGAGAGAGTACTTTATTTTGTTATTTAATGGGTTAAATAACTTAATAAAAGTTTCATAAAGTCTTGTGAACATATGATGTTATATTTTATAAAAGTTATAAAATAGAAGACTTATATTATTTAAAAGAAAAATTGATTTATTTTTTTTAAATAAAAAGACTAGGCCGCCACCCCCCCATGGGGTCTTCCCAAAAGATTCTTGTCCAATGAGGTTCCATGCATGTTGTCATATTTGCATGAAGCTTGAATGGATGAAAATGTGGTCCAATGCATGTACATGCAAATGCATGTTTTTTGATTGGGACTTGATTATGGCTTTTCTCTCACATGATTTAAATATTTGTATGACAAATAAAAATGCAAGGGAACTTAAAAAAACTCCTTCATAATTTTCGGCCAAGAAAGTGCATTTTAGTAGATAATTTTCAAGTGTAAAACTTGTTAAAACTCTCTCTCAAATTTCGGTTATGGAAGGGTTCCATGAGGGAAATTTCAAGATCAATTTCAAGTGCAAGGACTCTAGCAAGTACTCTTAAAATTTCGGCCATGAGATGGTTGTCAAGAGGGTTTTTCTAGTGAGTTCATAAGTGTAGAAATCCTAGCTAAAACTAAGGTGTTTGTTGGAAGGCTTGGGGTATACAAGCTTGAGGTCTTCTACACTTGAAGGCAACCGTTCAAGAAGCATCATCTTCTTCATATCCTCTACTCCTTGGAAGGTAGTATTCTAAACACTCTATGGTTTTGTTTTATTTTGATAGCATGCATGTTCGTATATGGATCCGGGTTTGGGTTTTACATACAAAATAGGTTTTATATCTTGAAAGTAAACATGTTTTAAATAATAAATTTCCTCTGCGTTTTTATTTCATAAGGATGAAATTACTTTGATAAACATGTCAAAAACCCAACAGTGGTATCAGAGCCGCTTATATGAATGCATGCTTCATAGGATATGAAATTTTCGGGTTTCGGGTTTGGGTAAAACCCTATGGCCAAAATTTTCACCATGGTTATCCCTTTTGTTTTTCAAGATTATATTCTTACATGCATAAATGAATCTTGAAAAAATTATTTCATTTGGATGATTATTTAGTTTGGACAAAAAAACCCACATTTTTCGGTTTTTCATTCTTGACCGAAAAAATTGTAGGTTGTAAAAGGGAACCATTTTGCTTCTTGAATTTTATATATATGTGGATATATATATTTTGGTGTTCATAACCTAGCCATGACCTTGTGTGAATATGTTGAATGATTGTGCTTGTGATTTGTATTTAATTATTTCAAAGGGTTGTAATAATAATTATTTTTGTTCTTCCATGTGTAAAAATATGTAATTTATTTATTTTCATTTGGTATGTAAAATAAATAGATTAGGTGCATTTTATTTTTACTAGAAAAAATGTATTAGGATATTTTTTTGTAAAAGAAGATGCACATAAAAATGCGGTTTTGGTTTTGGCCAATTTCGGGCCTAAAGGACTTCATAGTTCTTAACGGGATTTTAGCCCAAAAACCAAAACACATTTTCGGAGCCCAAAGAGTTTGGAGCTGAATTAAAGTACATTTTGGAAGCTCAAAGAAAGTGGAGAAATCACAACACAAAAGGGAGACTTTAAGCATTTGGATGCGGGATCAAGTGGGAGTTCATCGACACATTACTTGTGTCATTTTTCACCCTTTAGGAAGGACCTTTTGGCACACTTGTTTCGGCTAACAAGTGTTGTCAAAATAGTTGGCTATGGTTATGCACCTATTGATATATGTGTTATGCTTGTGTGGTTGCTTATTTTAGTGTTTGAATGATATTTGGATATGCATGCTTAACAAACTAATAATCAACAACAAGCTTAAAAATGGTTCATTGAAAAATCATTAAAATTGGTTAATAAAAGGTTATTAAAAATTAATGATTTTATAATAAAATGGGTTTTATCAAAAAGAACCTTGAAAATTGACTTTCACTAAAGTACCAAGGATTTGAATGCATGCAAATATATGGTACATAAAGTTTTCTAAACTAGAATTTTGAAAACTCAAAATCCCTTTTATAAAACAAGTCAAACACCATCCTTTTATACAACACTCGAATCACTTGGGAACTCTTTTGTGGGATAAAGGTCACCTAACCACATTTGAGGAACTTGTATGTTCGAGGTGGGTTTACCATGTTTGTGGGATAAAGGTCACCTAACCACTTATGTGAATAAACTCACACGTGTGTGTAAGTTGGACGACTTGATTTGGAAACCATGAACTTAGGGTCACCGAAGCATGGGGAACAAAAGGTGTTGATGGGATTGAACATGCCAACTAAACATAAAGATGTTTAACCGATCCCATATGGCTAGAAGTTGCAAAGGGTTGCAATTGTCAAACGTTGACTACCTTGTTAATTTAAATAATGGGATAAAGGTCACCTAACCAATATTTAAATGTAACATTGGATTCTAGATTTTAATTATTAATTGTCTATAAGACACAAAAGGGTATTAATGATTAAAATATAATAATATCGAAAATACTAAAATTGAACGTTGTAAAATTTTGTAGATGGCCGCTAACAATATTACCCAAACCGTCCGTAAGCTATCACTAAAAACAATCCTTGACATGGATCGTCTCAATCATAACACTTAATGGATTAATATCGAAACTTAAGAATCGTTCTCAAGTAAAAGATATCCTATGTGTTGAACGATCCTAATCCCGATGAACATCTTATGGAAGATAAGGATGCCTATAACGATTGACCAAGTATATCGAGGATACTATGCAAGCCTCTTGCCTCATGTTAGGAATTATCATTTCCGAGATTCAAAAGGATTTTGAAAATCATGAGCATACGACATGATTACCTCTTTGTAGGAAATGTTCCTAAGGGTAGTATGCTTCGAAACAGTTCGAGCACTTCATGCATGTCGAATGGAGGAAACCCAATCGGACTCATCTTATGTCTTTAAGATGAAAAGCCACATTGATCACCTCCTAAGGGTAGTATGCTTTGATAAACATGTCAAAAACCCAACACAGCGATGTTGCATTTAAATAGATTCTTTGCATCAGAATGATTTGCAGATGACGAAGATCCACTGTGAAATCCACTGCTTTGACTTTCTTTGTTTGATGTGTTAACATTTTTGGCAGAAAAAGCTGTCTTGGGAGATCTACTCTTTGGCATCATGCTCTTTGGATAATACAAATCTAAGTTCTGCTGATAAGACGAATGATTGACTTTGTGTGTCTTCTTTAATTCCAACTCGTGACTCTCTAGTCTCTCAATCAGCAAGTCTATTGTCAACACTTCTGGCGGCTTGATAGTAGTCTTTAGCATCAACGCATAATATTGCCAATCCATCTCATCTGGTAACGAATCAAACAATTTGTCAACTAGCTCATCTTGAGTATAGGAAATTCCATGTCTCGCCAGTTCTAGCTTCAGTTGCCCAAACCTCTCAATCATTTTACAAACTGATTCATTCTTTAAACACCCAAACAAATCAAACTCTTTTCTAAGTAGTTTCTTTTTGTTCTTCACTATTTCTGTACTTCCTAAACATTTGGTTTCTAACTTTTTCCAGAGAACTTTAGAACTGCTGTACTCGATCAAAGATATTATATCTTCTCGAACAGACTGAAATAGCAGTGCAACGCATTTTTGCTCAGCGACAAATGCCTCTATTTCTTCAGGTGATGTTAAGCTTTCGCCACTTTTGCCTCCATCATTGTAACCATTTTTTAGACTCTTCCAGCTGGGAAAAGCAAAGGCTCTCAACCAATCTTCAAACTTCTTGGCCCACCGACTGTATTCTTCGATAGCCATCAACTTCGAGGGTTTTGTTATAGGTTCCAAAAGCACTTTCAACCTCCAATGTATCCGATAACTTTTTCTTTGTGTTTGGCGTGTTCTCATTGGTATTGCTAGAAGAAGTATCATCTCCAGAATTTCCAGCAAACACATACATATCGCTAAACGGGTTCATGAATAGATCATCCATCTTGCACGTACCTGAAAAAATCAGCAAAACACTTAGAAAATTTTCGAAATTTTGAAAAACAGCAAATTACGAGCGAAATCAGCTTTCGAGCGAAATCAACAGAAGATGTTCAAGCGAAATCAGATATAGTCTGATTTCAAGCAGAATCAGACTTATCTTTCATGCGGAATAAGAACTGATCTTGATTTCGAGCGGAATCAAAAGATATATTTCAAGCGAAATAAGAATTTGTCTTAGTTCGAGCGAAATCAGAAGATAACGTTCAAGCGGAATCTGAATTGACCTGATTTCGAGCGAAATCACAAGTAAAAACTCAAGCGGAATCTAATTTTTGTGTTATTACAAGCGAAATCACCGAAGTACTTTTCTAGCGGAATCAAGTTTTTAGGTCATTTTTACCAGTTTTACCTCGAATTTTAACCTGATTCTTTCTAGGGTTTGGTAATACTATGTTTTACACAATATATTCAAAATTCAGGCCATTTCAACCGTTAGAACTAGTTCAAATCAGAAAAGTATGAGAAGAAGTGAGTAGAAATGAGAAAATCCGGTAGAATCAAGCTGCTATGGTATGAACTCCTCGTCCTGAGCTCTGATACCACTTGTTGGTCCGTGTGCGTGACCCTAAACAGTCAGTTAAGGCAGTTCATCATCGTTTACAGAGGCGGAATCAAAGTAAACAACGTCAAAATAGCTCGGATCCTTTTAACTTCTTTCTATTACTGATTGCGAGTCTTTACAATGAATTCTGACTAACTTTTGACAGCACCTCGACTCTTACACAATGACTAGATTCCGCTCCACTCGTTACAAATGACAACATCACACACCTATTTATAGGCGGTCTGATTCCGCTCCAAATGGCTCAAGCGGAACCCCTATGATGTCTGTTCGAGCGGAATCACCAAGATACATCAAGAGCGAAATCACATACTAACCTGATTTCGCTTCAAATGACATAAGCGGAATTACAACATTAAGTACACTTTTCATGTTTTCCAACTCTAAACACCTATCTAGACCTAAGACTCAATAAAGACGTAGTCATCAGACATTCAGTGCACCAACAATTCCTGATATCTTAAACCATCACCCAAGTTAATGGGATCATCTGATTTTCCACCAGCAGTGGTTGTATCATTAGTTGGACCAGGAGAATGCTCCAATGGTTCATCCACTAATGCCCCTTTGTCTTGGTACTAGGGACTTCCCTCTGCAGTAGATACCTTAGTAAGCACACCAGTGGTTAGTTTAAACACACAAGTGGATACCTTGATAGCATCAGCAGTGGTTGCCTTCAAGGAAGTCTTATTGATGTTACTATTGTCCATGTGTAAATCAGTGGATTCAACACCTGTAGTAGCTGCTCCACTTGAACTACCACCAAGAGTTACATGTAACTCTAGGGGTGTAAACTCCTCAAGTGTTGATGGGTTAGCAATGGTAGAGGCATCAGACTCAGTCACTTGTTGGAGTATATTCTCAGTAATGGGTGGTTGAGAAGAACTGATTAGTGTCTGATCCATATCCAATGCTTTCAATAGAGGTAAAATGGATGGTGGCAATGTGATTGTAGGGATAGGAGTGGAAAGAGAATTTGCCCCAGGAGCAGGGCTATTGAACATATTCTTAAGTGAGGGTAATGTATCATAGAGTGGTGTCCCTGTGTTTACAACCTGTTCCTTTTGTGAGGAAGCAGGAGGAGTTGAGGCTTGGGTGGAGATCTTTCCAACTGTTATGAGGAAGTAGCAACAGTGGTTGTTTGTGACATTTGTGTTGTCACTGGATTAACTTCTGGGTCTCATCTTCCAGAAGGTCCTTTTTAGAAGTTTTGGAGGGCTTTTTGGAGATTTTCTTTTTGGTCTTTTTGGGAGTTTTTTATGGGGGTTGCACAGCAGTGGTTGTGCTGTTGTGGTCACCAAGAGCAGTGGGCTCAACAGCAGAAACCTGAGGAGGAGATGTGGACTCATCCAAAGTTTGCTCAGGTTCCTCTGTTTGTGTTACAGAAGTTTTTGACTCTCACAGCCTTGTAAAAGTTTCAGAAGAAAAGTTTTTTATTTGACAAGAAGCACCTTGGATTAGCACTTGTGCACTATCCTTTGGGATTTTTTGTTGTAAGTAATAGCTCAAAACTATTGGAAACAGCAAAAATGGTTTCTTCTTTTCTTTTATATTATTAACATTTTTAACCATATCATTGAAAATCTCTTGGAAGTAATTAAAATCAGTTTCTGCCATTATAGCATAACCCAAGTACTGAATTTTCAATAGAATTTCATTGAAAGCAGTTGTTTTCTTTGAAACACACATGAGCAGGGTATGAAATAAACATTTCATGGGAGGTGGGAAATTTCCCTTTTGCAGAGTAGCATTTTTCATTTGTCCAGCATACCCTCTTTCGATCAGATCTGTCTGATACTCATCTTTGGGAAAAGAATTTTTACCTTTATAATCGTTCATCTTAAAACCCTCAGAGATGGTTTGTGGTGTAATAGCAACCTGAATTCCTCCTACTTTCGATGTAATAGCCCAAGGCTTGTTGTCTTGAACTTCTAATTTTGCATTTGTCCAAAAATCTCGTAGGGTTTCTTGGTAAATAGGTGCATTATAGGTCAACAAAGTTTTGTACTTTGAGGAAGAAATGACATCAATGATTGAGTGGAAATCTGTGTTTTTACTTGTTTTCTCAAGGGTACACAGATAATTATGAGGGTTTTTTTTGAGAGAAAGTGCCATGGTGATTTGAGGAAAGTTGTGAATTGGAGAAGATGAATGGAGGATGGAAACCGTTTTTGAAGGGATTTTGAATTCGATACGGTAGTGTAACCTCTGATTGGGGTTTTAGTCAGGGTTTTATAAAGGGAAAAGTGAATGCTGACGTGGTAGCGGTTACAAAGATCGGACGGCTAAGATCTGTCCACGTGACAACCTCTGATGGAAATGGATAATAGTTGTTTAGGAAACCACTGATGGACAATATCAGTGGATGTCAACATTAAAATGTGAGCAATGGTTGGTTTTCACTATCAGTGGATAGCCAACAGTGATTGAAACACTGATGTGTGGTCAATCAGTGGTCAACATGAAGATGAAGGAACAGAGGTTGTCTTTCAGCAGTGGATAACTTTTACCAATCAGATCTTTGAACCAAAACAGTGGTTTCAATAGACTTTTAAGGATTAATGAAAACTTTCATTTTTAACTATTTTTAAGGATGGATTTTTGATTTTCTGAAAACATTTTAATGCTTTATTCATAGAAAAACAGGATTTTGCCTATTATTCCGTGTTCAGCATGCCAATTCTAGAGATCAAGCTTTCAAATGTGGATGTGTCTAATGCTTTTGTTAGCATATGTGCCAGCTGATCCTTAGTTGGAACATGATGCAGAGAAATCAAACCTTTTTCATAGCAATCCCTCACAAAGTGATGTCTGATATCAATGTGTTTTGTGGTTGAATGTGAAACTGGATTTTTGATGATATTTTCACCGGCTTAACTATCCAACATGATAGGTGTCTTTAAAGAAGCTATACCAAAATCCAACATTTGATTTTGAAGCCATAATAGTTGGGCTGTGCAGCTTGCAGCAGCGATATACTCTGCCTCAGCAGTGGATGTTGAAACATATGCTTGCTTTTTGCTTTGCCAAGACACCAAGCAATTGCCTAGGAATTGACACCCTCCTGAGGTGGACTTCCTTGTTGTGTTACATCCAATAAAGTCACTATCTGAGAAACCTGAAAGCTTAATATTTCCATCAGCTGGATACCAGATACCAAGTGTGGAAGCACCTTTTATGTATTTGAATGTCCTTTTTACAGCAATAAGGTTTGACTTTCTGGGGGCTGATTGGGATCTTGCACATACACATGTTGCAAACATGATGTCTGACCTAGATGCAGTTAGGTACAATAAAGACCCAATCATGCTTCTATAAAGAGTTTGATCAACCAAATCATCATTTTCATCAAACATGACTATCTTTGTGGTTGCCATGGGTGTACTACATGGTTTGCAATCATTCATCTCAAATTTGTTTAAAAGTTCTTTGGCATATTTGCCTTGATGAATGAAAGTACCATTTTGCAGTTGCTTTACTTGGAGACCAAGAAAGCACTGTAGTTCACCCATTGCACTCATCTCAAACTCAGCTATCACGAGTCTCCTAAACTCTTCACACATTTTAGTACATGTGCTTCTAAAAATGATTTCATCCGCATAAATCTGGACAATCATCAAATCTTTTCCTCTCCATTTTAAAAACAGTGTTTTGTCAATTTTTGCCTATTGTGAAACCAAAAGAGATTAGAAAAGTGGATAGAGTTTCACACCAGCCTCTAGGTGCTTGTTTCAGGCCATACAAGGCTTTATTTAGCTTGTAGACATGATTTAGATAAAATAGATCCTCAAAACCAGGAGGTTGACAAACATATACCTCTTCTTGAATCTTACCATAGAGGAATGCACATTTGATATCCATTTGAAACACCTTTATGTTGTGGTTGACAGCAAAAGCCAGGAACAATCTGATAGCTTCCAATCTTGCTACAGGGGCAAAAGTTTCATCATAGTTATTGCCCTCTTCCTGTCTGAAACCTTGAACCACAAGCCTAGATTTATTCTTGACAACAATGCCCCTTTCATCAGTTTTATTTTTGAAGACCCACTTTATGCCAATAAGACTCACATTCTCTGGAAGTGGTACAAGTTCCCATACTTGTTGTCTTTTAAACTGCTGGAGCTCTTCCTACATGGCTTCTACACAACTGTTGTCTTTTAGGGCCTCTTGGTACTTGACTGGTTGATGGAGTGATAGAAAGCCAACAAAAAAGACAAATGTTTTGGGATTGACTTTTGATGAGAACCCCTTCATTGATGTTGCCAATGATTTGATCTGGTGGATGGGACTTCAAGAAGATTAGATCTCTCTGGTATGGAACAATGGCATTAAATGGTGAAGGTTGCAGATGTGAATCATCTGAGCTAACATCTGTTGGTGACTTTGATGATCCAACATCTGTTTGGAATGGAGGTGGAGGAATAGGTGGAATTGGTGTGACACAATGTTGATTTTTATCCACTGTTGGAAGAGTTTTATCAACAGTGGTTGGGGATATGGTGACAAAGGTTGAAGGGCTACTTTGGTCAACAACTGTTGATGTAGCAGTGGTTGAGCTTTGACAGCTGTTTTGAACATCTGTTGCTCTGCTTAGGGATGTAAATTTCTGTTGTGGAATCACAACTTCATACCCATTATCTGGTAGTGGAGATTGTGGTGTACTTGCATGGTTAGTCTTGACAGACACATCTTCAAAAGTGAATTTATCTAAATCAAACAATTCAGCAGGATTTGCTGGGATTTTCAAAGATGAAAGTTCATTGAACTTAACATTCAAAGTCTCTTCCACACACTTAGTCCTAGTGTTAAACACTTTATAGGCCTTAGTAGTGGTTGAGTATCCCAGATGGTAACCACAATCTACTTTGGCTACAAACTTTGAGATTGAATCTTTTAAGTTTAAAATGAAACATGGGCAGCTAAGGTTGTTAAAATATGAGATCAGTGGTTTTATTTTATACAGAATTTCATAGGCAGACTTTGATGCCTGGGATTGATCAAAACTCTATTCTGGACATAGCAGGCAGTGTTTACAGCCTCTACCCAGAAAGTTAATGGCAAACTTGAATCTACAAGCATGGTTCTAGCTGCTTCAATCAATGTTCTGTTCTTCCTTTCAACAATCCCATTTTGTTCTGGTGTCCATGGGATGCTGTACTGCCTTACAATCCCTTTTGACACACAAAACTCATCCAACTCCCTATTTCTGAATTATGTGCCATTATCACTCCTAAAGACTTTTACTGGCAAGTCAAATTGCTTTTCAACTTGTTTGACAAAGTCTTGCAAAATGCCTGCAGTCTCATCTTTAGAATGTAAGAAATAAGTCCATGTAAACCTAGAAAAATCATCTACAATTACCAAACAGTATCTTTTCTTTTTAAGGCTCATGATTTTTACTGGGCCAAACAAATCCATGTACAGCATTTGCAGACACTTGGTTGTTTTGGACTCATCAATGGACTTAAATGAGCTTTTATGTTGCTTTCCTTTTAAGCAGGAAACACAATGCTCAGGACAGGTGAACAATTTTTGTGGAAGACCTCTTACAAGGCCTTGTTTTGACAAAGCAGTGATTGTCTTGAGATTTGTGTGCCCCAATCTTCTGTGCCATAATTCTGTCTCTTTGTTAGAGGCAGCTGAGAACAGACAAGCATCAGTCATAGGGCTCTCTTTTGACAAATCAACAACATAAACATTCCCACTTCTTTGAGCAACAAGTTGGGTATTCCCATTGGCTATTATTTCTTCAATCTTTTTGACCATTTCTTGTCCAATAATTTTGCAACTCTCCTTAGTAAAGAATGACCCATAGCCTTTGTCACTCATTTGTGCAACACTAATGAGGTTGAATTTGAGATTATCAATCAAATTAACATTTTTAAACTTGACTTTTCCAGACTGAACTGTTCCAGACCCCAAAACCTTACCCTTACTATTATTACCAAAAGATATATCACCCCTTCCATGAGTTTTGAATTCTTTGAGTAGGGCTCTACATCCAGTCATGTGCCTGGAGCCTCCACTATCTACATACCAAAGACTATCTAAGCATGCAGAAGCTCCCTACACATCAAGTAAATAATTAGTTCAGGAGGGTCTCCAAAGCCAATAAGGCTTTGGATGGGGTCACAACAGTGTTAGAGTCAAGTCTAGGAACATGGACAGTGGTTAGATCAGGGGATTGAACAGATTTTTGAAACTTGTCTTTCTAACCACTATTGTGGACCATTCCCTATCAGATGTTGAAACCCAAAAGGATGCCTGTTCACTTTTGGTTTAGGGGGCCTTTTGTAGGCCTCATAAACATGTGGGACCCTTGGATATGGTGGTTGACCTTTTCCTCTTTGGAATTGGTTAGGAGGTGGTGCATCTGTCACTTGCACATCTCTTGGAGTAGTGTTTTTGTTCAGCTGTTTTGTAATAGCTGTTTGGACAGATGCAAATGGTTGTTGTTTCATGACAGGTTGTTTTGATGAGCTCATGGGTGTTTTTGAGGTGTATTCATTCCTTTTGACATCAAAGGATTTAAGATACACACACTCCTGAGTGACATCGTTGGTTTTACCACAGACAGAACAACTGTTTGAAGGCTTAATGATGCTTGTTTTGTTAATTTCATAGGCTTTTAAATGAAAACAATCTTTTGTTGAATGATTTTTCTTTTCACAAAAGTCACAAAACAAGTTTTTAACCTTTTCTCTCTTTTTCTTTTTTTCAGACTCCTTTGGAGTTTTGAACCACTGTTGGGATGTCCTTAAGAGGAATTACTTTGGCCTTTGGTGCTTTCACACCATCAACTGTTGAAAAATCCATGGGTTTGAAGTTCTCAAGGATGTCACACTCATCTGACCAAGTGGGTTTAAATTGGTATTTTTCAAGCTCCTCAAAAGTTGAGGACCCCTCTGGTCTTTCAAGAGTGATTTTGTTACCATTTTTATCAGTTATTTTTATTTCTTGACCATCCTTGTTTGTTGGTATTATCTCAATAGTGTTTTGAACAGACTCATTTGCAGCAGTGTTTTCAACTTCGTTATTTTTCCTGAAACCTATGCCAAATTTTACATTGCTTTTGATTTGTTTTTCAAGCATAACTTCATAACCTTTGCAGGATTCCACCCATTTTTCACATGTGATTTGGGTGGATTCCAACTCCTTTTTACAGGTTTGATATTTTTCTATCATAGCCTAAAGTTGGTCATTGGTTATGCTATACTCATGCTTGAAGCTGCAAATTTCACTTTCTTTTTCAAATAATTTGTTTTTAAGTTCTTTAACAGACCTTTCAAATTGTATTTCATCTTTTAATATCTTGTCTCTAAGGTTTTCATTCACCTCTTTAGCATTAGCAAATGCTATGATGCATTTGTCTGAACATAGGTTTTACAAGACCTGAGGTGATACCTTAGTTGCAGCCATCATGGCACAATCACAAACATTTTCACAATCACTGTTGTTCTCTTTTTCTTTCTCTTCGTCCATGCACCATGGGTTAGCAAGAGGCTCTAATAGTGGTTTGACTTCCTTCTCCATCAGATGTTCGCCAACAACAGCAGTAACCACTGTTTCAGCAATCTCATCAACTGTTTCAGCACTGGATTCTCCTTCTTCAGTTTCCATCCCTTCAGGAATTGACTCTAATGCTACAAAACAGAATTCATCAACAGGAGCATCATTTTTAGCAAATAGAGCAAAGTTTTCATCAGTTAATTCATCAGGCATGCTACTCCAATCAACAAAGCCTTAGGTGAAAAAGCTTTGCTGGCTGGCCTCTGCTAGAGCAGATGTTTGTGCATCATTTTGTGCAGGTTGTTGCACTTGGACCTAAGGAACTAGGGCTTGGATATACTGTATTTGAGGAACATTGGTTTAAACATATTGCACTGGAACAGGTGTTACAGGGTGTGCATAGTGAGCAGTGTTTACATGAGCAGCAGGGGTATTTTGGTAATAGTGCACAATGTTTTGTGTGTTTTGAGGTCTAGGGCTAGGGTGTGTTATGATTGGTCCACTGTTTTGATTACTTCTACACTCTCTAGCAAAGTGTCCTAGCCTATTACACTTGTAGCACTTCACTTTGATTTATCCAACCCAACTTTCAAGTTCCCATGTAACCCTGGAAATTTTCTCCCTGTTCTCTTATAAAATTTGCTGGTTCTTACACTCAGCAGTGCCAATTGAAGCAATATGTCCATTTCCTCCATATCAATGGGGTTAAAATGCTGGAGATCATTGAGTTCAAAGCATAGATTGTCAGAATTCTGGTTTTCACTACTAGCTGTGAAGGCATAGTTAGGTGAGTAAGAATCAGAGTTGTTAAAGGCTCCACCAACAGTGATGTCAATGTAATGATCATAACTCTGATCCTTACTACTACCAGAATCCTCTTGGCCAAGAAGTGTTGTGCTACCAAATGAGTAGTCATCAGCAACCTTTCCTGACTCTTGTAACTTCTTTTTCTGATTCAACTCCCTCTCATAGGTGAGGAGTCGACCATGAAGTTGAGTCAGTGTTAAGTCTTTGAACCCAACTGAATTTCTAGTTACAAAAGCAATTGTGTCCCATTTTTCAAGAAGTGACCTTAGAATCCTGCTATTTACGGTTGATTTTGTAAGTTCAACTTTAACGAGTTTCAGATCACTAATGAGACAACTAAAATGTTCAAATTCCTGTGTTAGAGATTCTCCTTTCACGTGACAAAAGGTTTCATACTGTTGATGTCATTTAAAACATCTCTGTTATTTTCTATCACCTCTTCTATACCACCGAACTGTTCTTTTAGGGCATCCCACAGCTCTTTGGCACTGTTACAGTGTAACAGTCCAGCATAAATGTCATTTGGAAGAGCTGAAGCTACTATGCTAAAAGCCTTTGCATCTAGTTCAATTTTTTGAAAATCCTGTTCTGAGTAGTTTTCTAGGCTTTTAGGCACAAAGCTTTTGGGATCCTCAGCACTAGGGACCATAGGAACGTGTGGTCCATAGATAACTGATTTCCAACAGCCGTATTTATCTATGCAAGGACATGACCCATCCGACGCTGCCAGATGTTGTACTTGGATCTGATAAGCATCGGTGGTCTGAAAAGAGTCCCTGTGTTGTGAGGGTCGTTTGATTATGATGCCATTCTGGTTGATTTTCACAAAATTTTTTAGAATAATCAACTTTGTACGTGATTACCTTTTTACTCTGTTTTTTATCAACTTATACAAACAACTTGAGTATCAATAATTCTGAGCTGAACTTTTACGTCAAATTGATGGTTAAATCGAATTTTGACTATCCGAGCTCTGATACCAATTGTTAGGATATGAGTTTCTCTGATTGTGTTGTTTAACAAGAAATGGAAAGATGAAACAGATATTGTGCAATGGAATATGAAAATATACTTTAATCACACAATCAATGGAAGAAAAGTTTAAGCAGACATGATTTCATTAATCGAATGATTGTATTTGTTACAAGACTCAATTATGCATGCATGCATGCACTCAACTCCCCCTCAGCCTGAGCTCAGTGATTTGTTCGTACAGAATGACTTGTGGTGAAAGAGCTAATGGAATAGTACAGAGTACTGTTCTATTCATAGTACAGCCCAAACCACTGAGCATCTTTGCTGACGTCACCATGAAAGTGACATCTAACAACCTCTAACCACTGATATACAAAACACTGATACAATGAATAACTGATTACATAAACAATGATTATATAAACACTGATTGCAGCTTCCCACTGTTGTTGCCTAAGCACTGATGTTGTGAATCAGTGCTTTCTTCATAGGTTGATCAGGCCTTGAGTCAGCAGTGCTTTGTCTTCATCAGTGCTTGAGTAGCAGCAGTAGTTAGGGCTTCAGTCTTTATATCAACAGCAGTTCTTTGACACAACAATTGTTAGGTAGATCAGAGAATGATCAGCTGTCAGATAACCACTATCTTTAGAGGAAGTAGAAAGCAGGCACTGTTATGATGATCAACTGTTCTGAACCAGTTTTAGCTTTTCATATCATCTGTTCCTTTGTAGGGTTCAATCCCAACAATGATGATGATGAAAGTTTTGGGTGAGTCATTTAGTTATAACTTATTTTTTTGTATAATCCGGTTTCGAGGGCGAAACCTTTTTAAGGAGGGTAGATTTGTAACATCCCAAATTTGGGGATGTTCATATATTGACACATCTTGATTTATGTAGCATTTTATGTATGCTGAACTAGTTAATTATAAAATGAGAAATTCTATTTGAGAATTTATTGACTTAATTTAAATAGCTTAACCTTGTTTACCAAGTTAAGCTGCATTTAGTATTTAAAATATGGTAGAGTTATAAAACTTAACAAGGATTGTAAGAATAAAGAGGTTTGAAAATGGAGGGGCTTATCTTGCCAAATTGTGAAAGATTCTCTATTAACCTGAGGTGTAGAGAAATCCAGAAAAAAAAAGATACGTATCTTTGTGTGGGTGCCATGGGAGCCATGGGTCAAGAAGAAAATCGATGGGAAGCTTCAATACATTGATTTTAGGTGATTGATTAAAGAAATTGAGGAACTTATGAACATTCTCTGTTATGTAGAAGCCGGTAAGTAATATCTATACAAAAACCCTAGATTTCTTGTGTTCTTGAGTTAAAAGTGTAATCATGATGAAAGTTAAGGTTTTTGGTGATAGATGATCTATTTTATAAGTTACAGATGATTCGATCATAGTTATTTCATGTTGATGATACTTAGAAACTCCATCGTTGATTAATATGCATGTTAGGGTTTCTTGTTTAATTGAACAAGATATGACTATAATCTGAATTTTATGACTTTATGTTGATGTTAGTAAGTTGTAATTACCTCCTTGATGATTAGCTATGGTTATACTTGATCTATGAAGATTAGGGTTCTTGATTTAAATTGGGGATTTTGGAATTTGGATGGTTTTGGAATAAAATTGTTTGCAAATTTGTAATGTTTTGCCATCCATTGATATATAATTAATTTGTTTGATGTTCCTAACCCTTTCTAAGAGTTCAACATAAGTTTTAACTATGAAAGAGGACTGCATTTTATGGTTTAGGTCGAAGTTAGAAGCACCATAAACATGATTTTCGCAGCCTTTTAATCAGATTTTGGGCAAACTTCGAAAAATCATATAAAATCAACCGAGTGTCTGTTTAGGGTGTTATTTATATGGTTGGAAAGCCCAGTAGTATATTTTCTAATTATATTTAGAATGAGAGGAAATAAGAATGATAGATATACGAAAACTACAGTACAAAACACTTAGCAGATTGGTTCAAAGCTGAATTATTAGTTGATTTATAAATCAGTCCTGTTTCTTCAGAAAATCATATAAAATCATAGAAAATTCCAATTGTGGTGTTTTTTTTGGATTGAAAACATATAAGAATGTTTTACATATCATATTTGAAGATGTCGAACTAATTAGAACTGTACAAGGTCTAATAAGCCGAATACAACAGTTGCACAGAATAGTGGTGCACTAAAATAAAGTTTTTGTAAAACTAAATAAAGAAGGATGTTTGAACACGTTGGAACTAAACATAAATGGTTAGTTCTAGTTGTTTATTTATATCTAACTTAGTATATTAGAAGTGTTTAAAGTATTTGCTTCAAGAGCATTGCAAGCACTTGCACTAATGGGTGAAAACATGTCAAATGGGTAGGGTTGACCTAATTAATAGACTAATGGTGAAAATAGTCAAGAACACATATAACGAGTTGGATAAATAACACTTAGGTATTAAAAAGGGGTTGAATGGTCGTTATGTGTTCTAATGATTTGCAAGTTAACTCGTTGTTTAGCAGGTATGACATAGATGGGAAATAACGAGTCAAAAGGATGGCATGGACGACAGCATCTCTATGGGAAAAGGTGAGTGACGGTTCACTAAAGTAGTATGTTTTATTAAATATATTAATACCTTTGTGAAAATATTTATATGGTGTGCGGTAAGAATTGTAAAGGAGAGTTAATGTTAGTACGAAGTTGTGTGATAATGGTAATTATTGTCCGTGATATAAATATCCGAGTTTGTTAGTATGATTAAATCATAAACAAGGTGATGGGAGTAAGATGCAAATATTGGGAGTAATAAGCAGTGTAGAGTCCAAGATCGTTAATATTGAGTATTGAGTATAAGGTATGTGATCTTTATATATATTTAGTTTGTCTAATATATGAAGTAAAGGAATTGGAACTAATAGGGACAAGATTATTAGAAACAGGGTTGATGGATTAAACCAAGGGGTGGTAAGTATCAAGTATGGGATTTTTTTAATATTGAAAAGGGGATTGAGATAATGATTATTTTACTGCAGGTTTGTGAGTCGCATACTTAGCAAGTACGCGGGAAAGCTGTTATGCAAGCTTAAACATAAGGAAGTTTGAATCCCATATTTGGGAGTTAAGGAGCCTTGTTGTCACGCTTTATAAATTGCGTTAATTAAATACAGATGTTTGATTAACAAATCCAAACGTTGTTATGACTAACTTATGGTGTTGTACATCTTAGGTGAATTACAAGTGAAGAGTAAATGGATTTAGTGATTTTAATATGGGAAATGGACTTCAAGAACATATGGGACAATGAGCAGCTACGGATAAATGAAATGAGATCTGAGTTAATATGCTAGAACTGAATGACAAAAGACCGATGGGAGTGACCTACGACTTACTCAGTTGAATGTGGTTAAGAATTTGGTTGATCCAGGCATGAGTGATCAAGTCTTAAGAGCGGGTCTATAAGAGGAGGATTGGGTTGTGATTTACCCAACAATTATGTGTTTTGGTTATTGAACCTAGCGAGTCTAGTCTTTTGTACTCTAGTGTATTTTGTTTTAGCATATTGCTAGTTTGTCAATGTTTTAAAAAGTTATGTTGGTTATGAATCATTGGTTATTAACACAGGTTTTGGTTTTCTTAAGGGTTGTTCATTCAATGAACGGGTCATGTAAATTTTTTTATAAAAATCCTTGAACGTCGTGTATGTAGGTTTGTATCAACTGGTGATTCAAGTATATTAAAGTGATGTTATATTGAGTATAGTCTTTTTTTTTTTAAATTCGGGCCTATTTTCTGCAAAGTATGAAAATATTGTTTTTATTAATTATGGGTGTTACAATTACCCTTATTATGGTGTAGATTAAGGTTACTCTTATTTCCTTAATCCACTATCAAGATGGTTTTGTAGGAGGCCATTAAGATATTACCGTTGTTATGGTGTAAATTAAGGTTACTCTTGATTTCCTAAATCCACTATCAAGATGGTTTTGTATTTTTAACATTATTTATTTTAAGAGGGAAATAAAATAGTGACTAGTTTCGATATATTTCTAATAAAATCACTCATTTATGCAACTATACAAACACCATAAGTTTCAAAATTGTTCTAATGTTTTGAATTTTTTCATAGTTATTTAAAATGAATGACATAAATGGAATAAATATAAAAAATTAGTTATTATTTAGTTAATAATTTCACAATTACCTCAATATTTTGGTTTAAACTGACAATAATAACCATTAAACAATAACCCAATTTCATATATATTAAATTTATGTCACTTAATTTTTAGTATCTATAAAACATTGTTATGCCAATGAAATAGTTTCAATATATTTATCATAAAATCACTCATTTATGCAAGTATACAAACACCTTAAGTTTCAAAATTGTTCTATTGTTTTGAATTTTTTTCATGGTTATTTAAAATGAATTATATAAACGGAATAAATATGAGAATTATATATATATATATATATATATATATATTGTTGACGAAGGATAATGAATAGTAACTTTATTTTTATAATAATATATATGTTTTTATTATTTTTTCTATTTGAGATATTATAATATTTTATTATTATATTTACTTCTAATAACATACATTTAATTTTTTTCCTTTTTTAAAACCATATATTTCTTTTGCCATTTTCTTTAATAATTCTTTTTTTTTCTTTTTTTGAACATATATTAATTTATCGATTAATTTGATACTTCTTTAATGATTTACGTTTATAACTTATTTTCTAAAAACTTAAGCACGTAATTGTGCTTGATTTTTCCTTGGCATTGTAACAACCCGACTTTCGAAGTCAAAGTCAAAGGAAGAAAAGATTGCTAATTGGATCTGTCATTCCTTGCTTAATTATTACTTGTACACTTTGATTCGATAATCGACACTCGTTTGACGCTATTTTGTTTTACGATTATTTAATAAGTGAAGTAACAATGCGATAAACGTAACTAAATGCTAATCTACTAAATGCTATCACATCGCTATCGCATCGCAACTCGAATTACAGGTTACGGATATTGTTTTATGTGTGTGTGCTATTATGTGTTACTTGTGCATGTTTATGTTTGTTTGGAGATGATTATTTGCAAATGCAATCGCAACTCTATCACAACGCAATCTCATCACGAACTCGAAATCGAAGGTTTACTTTTGTGATTATTAGTAGTTATATTAATTGTGTAACTAATGGGTAATACTATCGCATCGCTTACTCGAAACGCATCGCAACGCTCAACGCACGAAACAAAAAGTCGGAAACCAACTCGCACAAACCATTCGATCGAAGGACCATTCGATCGAATGGTCATCCGTCCGGATGGCCATCCGATCGGAAGGCCCTCCGATCGAATCACTTACACCGCCTTTCTTCTCCTCTTGCCTATAAATATCACCTGTCACATCAGCTTTTCACTGATGTGACAGCTCTCCTCCGACTCAGCTCGTTCTCAAGCTATTTTCTCTCGATTCCTCACGATTCTTGTAAGTTTTCACACCAAATCTTGTAATTCTTTGATCCATGCACACATCTTCATCATTTTCACCAACAAATCTCATCATTTCACCATGAAATCCATCTGATTCGGGCAGTTCTAGGATGACGTCATCATAGGTGTTCATGAACACCAAAGTGTGACCTCATTCCACCAAGAACAACTCAAATCTAACGGATTTCTATGATGTTTGAACACTGATTTCACCTTAATCTAAACATTTTTCTAATGTTTCAAACTTTTCTTCAACTTTCTTAACTTTTTACTCAAAACCATTAGAATCTGGACTAGTTCGGGTTCACACTATTCTCTAGTGTAGACTCGGACTGAGAATGAATTCCAAATGAAGAGACGACCGATTCACGGGTTGAACATGAAATCCCGTCAAGAACAGTCACCGAACCAACGGGGTGATTCCCATCCGAACGGATGACTAGACTTGCTGAGGTTTTCGTTGCTTAACATGTTGTCATACCGTCTCGGTTCAATCGCACAACTTTCTAAACTTAACAAATTTTACAAGTTTTCAAAACGAGCAGATCGCCGAACGGATTGCCTTTCGATCGGATCACCATCCGATTGAACGACGATCCAAACGGATGACTTGTGATATTTCAAACACTTAAACAATTTCAAAACTTCAAAGAGGATTAGTTCCAGCGAATCGCCATCCGACCGAACGGTCATCCGTCCGGATGACCATCCGGCCGAATGAGCTGAATTGTAGGAATGCTTCTTCAATTTTAAAATGCTACAACGAAAACTTCAAAGTTCCATCATACACAAACACATCCATCCCAAACGGACAACCCTCCGACCGAATGGTCATCCGTCCGGACGGTCATCCGATCGGACCACCATCTGTCCCAAAACTCACCGGCACGCTGTTTAGCACACTGTTCAACGCTTATACTGTCGTACTGTGTCCAGGCTAACCTCTCAGCACTCCCTTCAATCCAAGACTGTGTTTATTCATTAAACACGATCTGTGAGTATACTCGATCCCTTTTTGCTTTAAGCACTTTTGGGTGTTACATACGTTACTTATATCAAATCACAATCGACACACAACGCAAACACTTTTATATGCTAACCGCTCTCGCATGTTACATGTGTTATTCGATGAATGCTAGTATGTTATGTTTACACAGTGATTGTTGCCTGACACCATAGCAACGATAATACTATAGTTTGGACTCAGCACCTGTCATGGACAGGGGTTGTTAAGGGCTTTTCTTCACGTATCACAGTGGTGATATGTGTTGCGCATTCTACAACTCGCAGTCACGTCTGTGCATATTTCATTATCGATAACTTACCTGCTTCATAACTATATGTGTTACATGCTAGTTACGCGTAAATCGCTTTCGCTACTATCTTTACAATTAAACTTATATGCTCACATTTACACTATGTGTATTGACTTTTATTTTAACGTATGTGACAGGTGTTTAGGATGCTTGCTTTAATTGCTGGATGTTATAGAATCGAGCTAGGGGAGTCTAGAAACAAATTTAAATAAAAATCTGAGTTGTCGAAACAATTTATTTATCTATAATAATTATTTTGCTGAGTATGTTATGGTATGGGACGTAATGTTAAATATTCGGTAATATTAGTTGTTATGGATTTCTCCTGGACAATCTGTTTCGCTCAGTGCCACGCCCCGATGTTTCCGCCATCGGTTTGGGTGTGACAGATTTGGTATGAGAGCCATAACTATAGGGAATTAGGCAAGACTCGACCTAGTCCGGGTCGATGTCTTAGAATTGACCTAGTCTATGGTCTAAGTACCAACAGACTGACTTGTGCAAACCCAGTAAAGGTTTATTTTGTACAAGCTTACTTGATACTCTCAAACGAATTCCCTGAACACTACACTCTTGCGCGAACATCGCATACTATCGCTTCGCGCAAGATCATCCTTTCCTAAGGTTGGCAACACACACAAACGACTGATCTGGTTGAGATTAGGTGTGAAAACCGCAAACTCTTGACAAGATCGCTCGTCCGACACGCAATTTTACTATAAACACGAGAATTTGTGTTGAATCAGGAGTGAAATCCATACTTCGACGCGATTCTCTCTATCTATCTTGTGATTCTATCACACAAACAGGAATGGAGTTGTTAAGTTAGGGGTGAAACCCGCATCTTAATGACTTATTCCGCTCTATAACTTGGTTTTTACAAAACTCACACCAAAGTCTCGATGGATTCCAATGGCGCGAGTCATGTGAATAAGCCAAAAAGATGCGTGCCATTCACCGCATGCCGGTGAAAGAGCACAGTCTATTAGGCCGAAGCGTGTACTCGAAGTCCTTGAGAATAGTCAAATCACTTTGGGTAGTCAATGTCTCGCAACCAGACGCTCCAATCACTGATTCTATGTGTTTTAATTCTGGACTCGAAACCGCTGATTCCTCGATTTTATGTGAAATTTTATGTGTTTTTGTGTGGTTTTACATGTTTATGTGTTTTGATTTTGGACATTTGCACACTTTTCGATGTTCGCTTCGATAAACACGCACAACTCGCACTACACATTTATCTCAATACGCTAACAAATCGCTTATGTTACTCGCAATCACTACTCGCTATTCGCACTCGCAACTCTCGATTGCTTTACGCAGCTGTGAAGGATAGGTGAATACGTGCAATATATGTAGGTGAATACGTGCAAAATATATGGAAGATGTGCTTATGTGGACTACCTGTTTCTGTGCTTACGTGGACTACGTGTTTATGTGCTTACGTGCTTATGTGGGTTACGTGCCTACGTGATTATGTGCTTAAGTGTTTGGATGTCTACCTGAGCTTTATAGTATTTAGTTAAACGCTGTGTGGTGAGATTGAGTGTATCGTCTAAATCCGTGATGATGACTGTTACAGATAATGTCGTCATTCGGATCTCATGCTTCTCGCTCTGCTCGCCGCAACCACGCTGACAAGCGTATCGCTTCTCTAGTTGCAAAGCAGATGGCTAAGGTCATTCCGCAAATCGTCAGCGAACTTAGTGAAAATGCTAGCAAGTCCTCTGAGGAATCAAGGACCGACTCTCCCCACGCTACTTTTAGCTTCAAGCAGTTTAAGGCCTGCGACCCCAATGACTTCACTGGAGAAGACGGGCCTACTTCCATGTTTCAATGGTTCGATGCAATTGAAGTCACTCTGCGCCAAAGAGGCTGTCCTGAAAACCTACGCACTGTCAACGCAACCGGTGTTTTCCAGTCCAGGGCTCTAGACTGGTGGACTGCTGAAAGGAACAGGCGAGGGAATGACGCAGCCTATAGGCTTACTAGGGAAGAGTTAAAGGAGATCATGATGAACGAATTCTGCCCTCCCCATGAGCTTCAGAAGCTGGAGGACGATTTTTGGAACATTAAGCAATAGGGTGGCGACAATGCTGGTCTAACTGCTCGCTTTAAGCAGCTTAGCATAATCTGTCCTAGCCAAGTCTCTACTCCGGACATCACCATCAAGAAATACATCTGTGCTTTACCGGATTGTGTTGTTGATTTCGTGCAAGCCGCTAAGACAACCACCATCGAAGAGACTTATTTGCTCGCTTCCGAGATTAATGACAAGCGAGTTAGGGCTGGTTACTTCGATAAAACTACCAAAAGTCTTCATCAGGTTACCGCTGCTCCCACCGCTGAAACCGCCGCACCGCAAGCTTCCAAGTCTTCACGCCAAAAGCGCAAGAACAACAACAACAACAAGAACTGTGGTGTCACAACCGCTCCTCTCAATGCTGCTCCTGTCCAACAGCAGAACCAGAACCGCCAGGTAGCAGCACTAGTGACCAATGCACCGCCAGCCAAGCGTGCATATACTGGTCCACACCCACTGTACCCTACCTGTACTTACCATCATCCTGTTGGGATTGCATGTCGATTTTGTGTTCACTGTAACCTTTATGGCCACTTTACTGCCAACTGCCGTACTTGACCCCGTCAAGCTCAAGTCCAAGCTCCTGCTCTACTAGCTCCTCAGGGACAACAAGCAGCTCTTGCTCCCGCTGCTCACGCAAGAGCCTGCTATTCATGTGGTGATCCCAACCATTTTGCAAATGTCTGCCTGAACAGAGTGATGAAGCAAGAGCCACAGCAGCAGCCAGCTCAGCAAGCAGCCCATGGGCGAGTCTTCAACATCAACGCCCGTCAGGCCCAGGCAGACAACAACGTGGTTAATGGTACGTTTCTCGTAAATGGTATATATGTTTCGTGTTTGTTTGATACTGGAGCCGATAACTATTTTGTATCATTCGAATTCGAAAGGCTCCTAAACCGTAAATGCGTTAACCTCCCATCAACATTCGACGTAGAAGTTGCCACTGGAAGAACCATCACTGTTAGTTCTGTTCTACGTGATTGTACTCTTGAGCTCAACAGTAACGTTTTCCCGATCAATCTCATCCCGATGCAGCTGGGTACCTATGATGTCATAGTAGGCATGGATTTCCTCCGGGAGAATCATGCTGAAATTGTTTCTTTCAATAAAATGATTCGTTTCTCTCTCGCAAATGGCGACCAATTGTATGTCTATGGCGAAGTTGCTTCGAAGAAGTTACAACTCATGTCGTGTGTCCAAGCTAGCAATTATCTCTGCAAGGAATACCAAGCTTTCTTGGCGCACATCGTAGTAGCGGAGAAGGAAAAGAAAGAGAAGGCAATGGAAAAGGTGCCTGTGGTTCGTGATTTTCCTAGCGTCTTTCCTGATGATTTACCTGGTTTACCGCCCACTCGTGATATCGATTTTCGAATTGATCTCATTCCAGGAGCAAATCCTATCGCTAGAGCGCCTTATCATCTCGCTCCATCTGAAATGCGCGAACTCTCGAGTCAATTCCAGGAATTGCTTGATAAAGGCTTTATTCGCCCTAGCACCTCTCGATGGGGCGCACCTGTCCTTTTCGTCAAAAAGAAGGACGGATCGTTCCGGATGTGGATCGACTACAGGGAATTGAATAAGATTACCATCAAGAATCGCTATCCCTTACCTCGAATCGATGATTTTTTTGATCAGTTACAAGGTGCTACGTGCTTCTCGAAGATCGATCTACGCTCCGGCTATCACCAGTTATGAATTCAAGAGGAAGATATACCCAAAACCGCTTTTCGAACCCGATACGGTCACTACGAGTTTGTTGTTATGCCTTTTGGTTTAACTAACGCCCCCGCAGTTTTCATGGGTCTAATGAATCACGTGTGCAAACCCTTTCTCTACCGGTTCGTCATCGTGTTCATCGATGATATCCTGATCTATTCCAAATCAAAAGTCGAACACGCCCAACATCTCCGTTTGGTTCTTGAACTACTCTGGGGAAACCGCCTCTACGCCAAGTACTCCAAGTGTGAATTCTGGCTCGAGGAGGTTCAATTCCTCGGTCATATTGTCAATAGCCAAGGTATTCACGTCGACCCCGCGAAGATCGAAGCAGTTAAGAGTTGGGTCACACCAAAGAACCCATTCGAAGTTCGTTCTTTTCTCGGATTGGCTGGTTATTATCGCCAATTCATCGCTGATTTCTCGAAGATCGCTGTCCCTCTCACCTCTTTTACGCACAAGGACAAACCTTTTGTTTGGGGAACCGAATAAGAGGAAGCCTTTCAAACGCTCAAACTCATGCTTTGCAACGCCCCTGTGCTCACATTACCCGATGAAAACGACGACTTCGTAGTCTACTGTGATGCCTCTAACCTCGGTCTCGGTTGTGTACTCATGCAACGGGACAAGGTTATCGCGTACGCCTCTCGTCAGCTCAAGATCCACGAGAAGAGCTATACAACCCACGATCTTGAGCTTGGTGCAGTTGTTTTTGCGTTAAAGATTTGGCGACACTACCTTTACGGTACCAAGTGTACGGTCTTCACCGACCACAAGAGCCTACAACACATCTTTAACCAGAAAGAGCTGAATATGCGCCAACGCCGTTGGGTTGAACTACTCAACAATTACGACTGTGAGATTCATTACCATCCAGGCAAAGAAAATGTCGTTGCCGACGCTCTCAGTCGATGAAGTTATTTGCATAGCATTCGTAATACTCAAGCCCAGCACAATCTCGAAGCTCTTATCCGCGACGCTCAACATGCTTGTTTTACCGAACGCACTCTGAAGAAGGAAAGGATTATCAATAACGGCGAACAACCGGTGAATAAATTGAATGGTATATTTCAATATCTAGACCGAATTTGGATTCCCAAGCGCACTAATTTGCGAGAGATTCTGCTAAATGAAGCCCACAAGTCTCGATATTCCATTCATCACGAAGCCGATAAGATGTACCAGGACCTTCGCTATAGGTACTGGTGGCCGGGCATGAAGAAAGATATCGCCATCTATGTTTCGAAGTGCCTGACTTGTTCGAAAGTCAAGGCTAAGCATCAACGTCCCTTTGGCTTACTCGTGCAACCCGAAATTCCGATGTGGAAATGGGAGAGTATAGCTATGGATTTCATTACGAAACTTCCGCGCACGCCATTAGGTCATGATAGCATCTGGGTTATCCTTGATTATCTTACCAAATTCGCCCACTTTCTGCCGATAGGGGAAGACTATAAGGTCGAACGATTAGCACGGATCTACACCGACGAAGTCATCTGTCGACACGGGACACCTCGTGACATCATCTCTTACCGCGATGGTCGATTCACTTCGCGTCTCTGGGAAATGTTTCAATCTGCTCTCGGTACTACTCTCAATCTTAGTACAGCTTTCCATCCCCAGACTGACGGTCAGACTGAACGCACGATTCGTACCCTTGAAGACATGCTTTGCTCGTGTGTGATAGATTTCGGTGGTAATTGGGATTTGCATTTGCATTTACCTTTAGTCGAATTCTCGTACAATAACAGTTATCACTCTAGAATTCAAATGGCACCTTTTGAGGCATTATACGGAAGAAATTGTCGATCGCCTATTGTATGTCACAAGAACGGGGATGCGCAAATTACGGTCCTGAGTTATTGCAAGAAACGACTGACAAAATCCTCCAGATTCGAGACAATCTCCTGAAAGCTCGGATTCGTCAAAAGAGTTACGCCAATAGACGCCGCAAGCCCCTTGAATTTGACGTTGGCGATCACATACTCCTAAAGGTTGCACCTTGGAAGGGGGTGATCAAATTCGGCAAGAAAGGAAAGCTCGCACCTCGATATGTTGGATCCTTTAAGATTCTGGAAAGAATTGGCAAAGTGGCCTACAGACTCGAACTACCAGAGGAACTTAGCAACGTCCATCCGACTTTCCACGTCTCGAACCTCAAAAAGTGTCTAGCCTACCAGGATTTACATGTCCCTCTTGAGGATCTACAAGTGGACGAAACATTACACTTCGTGGAAAAGCCAGTCGAGATCATGGATCGAGAGACCAAGAAACTCCGACGCTCACGCATTCCCATTGTGAAGGTTCGCTGGGAAGGCAAACGCGGCGCCGAGTACACCTGGGAACTCGAGAGTGATATGAAGGCTAGGTATCCACAACTGTTTGTTACGCCTGCGCCATAAATTTCGGGACGAAATTTCCCAAAGTAGGGGAGGCTGTAACAACCCGACTTTCGAAGTCAAAGTCAAAGTCAAAGGAAGAAAAGATTGCTAATTGGATATGTCATTCCTTGCTTAATTATTACTTGTACACTTTGATTCGATAATCGACACTCGCTTGATGCTATTTTGTTTTACGATTATTTAATAAGTGAAGTAACAATGCGATAAACGTAACTAAACGCTAATCTACTAAACGCTATCACATCGCTATCACATCACAACTCGAATTACAGGTTATGGATATTGTTTTACGTGTGTGTGCTATTATGTGTTACTTGTGCATGTTTATGTTTGTTTGGAGATGATTATTCGCAAATGCAATCACAACGCAATCTCAACACGAACTTGAAATCGAAGGTTTACTTTTGTGATTATTAGTAGTTATATTAATTATGTAACTAATGGGTAATACTATCTCATCGCTTACTCGAAACGCATCGCAACGCTCAACGCATGAAACAAAAATTCGGAAACCAACTCGCACAAGCCATCCGATCGGAAGGCCTGTGACAATTGGCACAAAACTGGTAATGTCGGTACAGTTTTATTATTATTTAATATCTGCAATTATGTGCTTAAATGTCAATATTGTCTGATTACATGCTATACATGTGAATTCATGCGCGTTTTATACTTCAAATATTGCTTTATGCATTACTTTTAGCGTTGCGTCAGAAAGACTAGTAAACTCACCGGTAAGACACACTATGTCAGCAGCTCTGCAGAAAGCATTCAGATAATAGAATTAGGGCCTAGGAGTAGGTCCAATGTCTAAAATACATTAAAACCCAAGCATTGATACAAGGGGTAACATATAAACTTTCCGGAAGCTAAACTATGCACTAAAAAGCACCCGAAACGCACTTTAAATGCAGAATTTTGCATAAATCAGCCATAATTCAGCTATAATCAGCTTTTTAACCTCAAAATATCATGCAGAATTTATGTTTTATTGTCCAAAATAACTTACAAAGTGTCGGGAATTGACACTGTCATAAAAGGTGCTTCATACTTAGTGAAACTGCGTAATTTAGCACTTTAACGAACCGTAACGAAACGAATAACCGAACACCATCCGAAACACCAAATTTTCACTAGAAGCATTGTTTTAGTGTTACGAAGCTAGTTAGGATCACCGAACATCATATTTTATCTCATAAACATTAAATACATAAAATACCTAACTAATTCCATTACATTCCAACTAAATTATGTAACTAGTAGTTGAAAACTCACACTTTACCCCCCCCCCCCCTTAGTTGGACGGTTAGGACAAGGGTCCCACCTAAGGATTTTAATTGATTTTATTAGATTATTTTTGATCTTATGTTGGAGTATATTCCAACAAATATACCTTGATAGATCTAGTGAATCTTATAAATTATAAACTAATAACCTTCCATCATTCTCATCCCCTAACTCACACCTTCAACCTCCTTCTCCCCCTCTAACTCTCGGCACACACAAACACACCCCTATTTTCAAGCTCCTATCTCACAATCTAAGGCCACTAGAAGGTGTATGGAGGCCATTTAGGAAGGTGTATGGTGCTAGAACTTGAAGGACCACCTTGTGAAGCTTTTAACCTCTCATTTTCTTCTTTGTTCATCTTCTTCATTCTTGTGCCACTTCTGTAACATCCCGAAATTTCAAAACTTTATACTAGAATTATAAAGCGTATAATAAACAAGAATAAACTAACTAGGATAAATAACCCAGTTAGTTAGAAGTCTTGTAGTAACACAGGAATGAGTTAAAAAGCCAAAGATATAAACTAAATAAGAGTGGAGGGGCCAAGGTTGTCAAAATTGAAACTTAAATTACTAATATTTAGTAAAATAAAAACCAAACACTCAATTTTGGAGTTCCTGGTCGATCAAGAAACCACAGGGGGCGACACCCACACTTTCACAACCCTAAATCCTACTAAACTCTCAAATTGAAGGCTCAAATCATGTCGTAATCAAAATCTGAACATAGAATCGTGATCTCCTCGTCAAGGAGGTCATAAGGTATGTCAAATTAGGTTGTTTTGATACAACTCAAATTCTTGCATGTGATTGAAATCGAAGGTTGAGCTTGATTATGTGTTGTAAAACATGAAATTGGAAGTAATGAGAAGTCTAGGGACAAACCCTAGATGATTTCTTGTCAAAATCTTGCATGTTAGTTGTAAGGATCAAAATCACTATAGTGGGTGATTAGTAAGTTAGTAGAACTCGATAAACACTAGGATTAAGACTCTTGTTCTAGTGTAAACTGAAATTGTGAGCTAATCTCTAAAATTGTTGATGTTAAAATATGTGTATATTGTCTAATTGAAGTTAATTTGAGTGATAATTTCAAGTTATGAACTTGGTTTAGATCATGTAGAAATCTGACCCGCAAGGTGTTTGATAAAACGCCTAAATGAGGGTTAAAATGTTAAAGATTGCTAAAAACGCAGATTTGCATATGTTATGAATTAATGCGTTAAAGCTTATGAAAGAGTTATAATCTTGTTATGAATTGAACTCTTTAGGCAAGGAATCCGAAACGTCAAGTGGACACGCCGGAGGTGATACTCGTGGAAAAGGTGTGCTTTAAAGGTACGTGGCTTTAGTCCCGTTAAATTATGTGTAAATAATTAGTTTTGTTGTGTGAATGATGTTGTAGTGAAATGGACGCGTTTGATGCGTTGTTAAAGTGGCGAAGTACACTCGACCATCAAACAGTAAAGACTTGGAATTTAGTTTAGCTAGTCAATGAAGTGATGGTTTTCACTAAATAGCCAAACGGGTCAAAATGATGTTTTCAAAAGAATCATGAGAGTAGAGACTTGAAAGTCTTATACCTCGTTAAATGATGAATTGTACATACCAATGATTTGGCGATATTAATCTAAGTATAAGAACCCGGAATATGGGTCAAATAATAAATGTTAAATGAAAAAGGGTTGTTTGAAACGGAATGCTCGAATTCCGAAGAAACAAGTATTAGCCCTAAAGGAAACGCAAAGCCATGGAATTGGCGCGAATACACCAAGTATGTGAGCCCGGGAAATTGGGTAATTATGTCTAAAAGGTTTTAAGAATGGAAAAGAGGTGCTATGCACTTACACTAATGGGTTGGATAATTGAAATAAGGAAATTGTGAACCAATTGTCAGTATCTCGGTTTCCGCGATGTGAAATTTACATGGTTGAATCCGTAATTTTATTACGGAGTCATAGGAAAAAGAATCGGTCAAAACGGACTTACGAGTAAAAAGTTATGACAGTTTAAAGTTAGAATTTTTACAAATTTCGGAGCTGGGCAGATATGCAGGGATTTAAGCCTGCACCTGCTGGAAAACGTGTTTCCCCGCGCCACGCGGAGGAATACACGAATGCCCCCGTGACACGCGGAAGCCGTCGCGAGTCGCGACGGATTTAACGCCTTCTGCCGCGACACGCGGGAGGATTAAAAGTCAGAATTTTATTTTTCTTTTAATAAATTAATGCTGGAACTTGTTTATGAGTACTATGTCAATGCCAAAACTAATGTTTTAGAGGTTTTGACCTTAGGTGACTATGGTGGGATTCCGGATGGTGGTCAAGCAACGTCGAGGAACCGAACACGTATTTTGAAGCTTCCGCGTTAACTTAACTTTGTTTTAGACAATGATTTTGATGTAAATGAATTGATAACCATGTCCTAAGGTTTTAAACTAGTCGGTAGTGACTAGTAGAAGTTACTTTAAACTTTCATTTTGTACTTAATATGTTCGCGTTTGGTATTTTGAATCCGAAAACATTTTGTAAATTGGGATTTTTGTATAAACACATGTAATATATTAAGTAATCTCATTATCATAAAAAGGGTGTTACAACTTCCCTAGCCATTGGAGCTAGTAGTAAGCTTCTTGATCACTAATTTAAGTCATGTTTATGTTATGTACAAGATTCACCATCTAAACAACTTAGCTTCTAATGTTAAAAGTGAAAAGATCTAACATATTCATGAAGAAAATAAGTGATTACATGAATTTTTGATGTATGTATTGATGTTGTTAATGTTATATCTTGTGCTTATGATTAGATAAAGTATGTTAAAGCTTGGATCTAACAAGTTTAAGCATGGATCTTGAAGGATCCATGGTTAAACTTGAAGATGAACATATGAAGCATGATGTGAACTTGAAATATGAATTTTTATGCTTAGACTTGTAATGAAGTGTGTGTAGAACTAATTTTTTAAAATAAATTCATGGAAAGTTTGTTAAAAATAAAACATAAAGCTTGTTTTTGAAAGATCTAAAGATATTAAGCATGGATCTTGTAAGATCCATGGGTAAACATGAGATTAAAAACAATGATCTTTCTAATAAACATAAAAGTGGTTTTAGAAACATGATTTACAAACTTTGAAACCATTAAACTCATGGATGAGTTGGTTAGTAAAATAAAGTCTTATAAAAGGTTGGTTAAAAATTTACAAGAACACTTATTTTGGAAAGATCACCTTATGTAAAGTGTAGATCTAAAAGACTACACATGTTTAACAAGAATCAAGTTCACCATGATGTTTCATATGAAGAAATTAGTATATTTTGTTGATGATTATTGTTGAAAATTGTTTTGATGATTAAAAAGAAAATAAACACATGTTTTGAAAATATGGGAAACCTCCACTTTTAGGGGAAACTATGTCAAAATTTTTATAAAAGTTTGACACTTAGAAAAATATAAGTTTTGGGGAAACTTATTCCTTAAAAATTCACCTAAAAATATTTACCAAGGTCTCCCTAATCTTTGTAAGAAATTACGAGTTAAGAAATGATTATTTCTTCAAGATAAAATTTATATTAAGTGTGTATATTTTTGGGAAAATATATGTATTTAAATCTTGTGCTAAGTGTATATTATGTGTATTATATGTAGTAGTGTATTAGGACTTGAAAATACACTAAATACTCCTAAGGAGTAAAAATACAAAAATGCACATACAAAATACATGAGAATACATAAGAAGCACATGGACAAATACAAGAAAATATATTTATGAAAATATATTTCTTAACATATTATTTAACTTGGACAAGTTATGAACTTAAAATATATTTTTGGACGAAAATATATAACTCTGGTGGATAACAAGAATAAACACATACGTATTTCATAGCATGACAAAACATATATATTTCATACAAGTCTTAAAAATATATTATTTTTAAGAAATATAATTCCGGAAAATAATAAAAATCAAAGTCTTGATTTTTGATGAAAAATACAAAATACTTATATTTATTTTTGGGAAAATAATATTAGTAAGATACATAGTTAAAAATATAAATTATTTTTAACAACAAGGAACATATACATAAAAGATGGTGACTTGTACTTGTGCGATACAAGTCTAGTGACTAACATTAATAGAACACGTATAGGTCACGACGCTAAGAAACCAACCGGTGGAGTTTACGGCGCAGGATACGCAAAGTTGTGAGTTCATGTCCCCACTTTTAAACTTTTACTTGTTTTCTAAACTTGGGGAAAATACATGTGCTATGGTATGTTTATTACAAAAACTAAGGAATGATACTATAGATCATGTCACGAATAGGGTACCATAAGCACCATTAATCAGTTACATACCAAGACCGCGGAACAAAAGGTTAGATCTAATGGGTTTCAGGCAACCACACTCTTGGCCACTCTTTTACCAAGTAGTGCTTTTGTGTCTCTAGTCGTGAATCGACAACTAAAAATGCTTATGGTTTGGATGCTTCCTATGTCGTGTCACATGTTAATGGCCTTGCAAACAATTAGCGATCTCGATTTCCTTACATTTACAGAAATACTTATTTCATACAATTGCATACCATGTTTTCCATAACGAATGCTTAAATATTTTCACAAATCTGCATGAATTCACACCAACATAATGTTGACGATTTTCCAAAACTCACATGTATTTCAGGTAACTAAAGTGGATGTACGCTCAGACTCACTCCTGATCTTGGATGTTGTTTATGTTCTTAGCTATGTTGTGTCAAGACTCTGATGCCTGTTTTTGTGGGAATTGGTTATTATATTCCATCCTACGTGGGATATAAGAATCAAAACCTTGATGTTCGTCTTTTAAATAAAGTTGTAAAACAATATGCTATCTTGTGATGTAAACACTTAGCCTATGTTATGTTTTATGTAATGTTAATGGCATTTGGAATTATTTTACGAGCATATAGTATGTTTACCATTCGTATGCAATGAGAACCTTTCAGGATCACACCTCGTGTTTCCGCCTTAGAAAGGGGTGTGATAGATTAGTATCAGAGCTGCGATTGTAGTGAACCAGGATTCCTTGTCGAGTCAAGACTACAATCTTTAGGATCCTCTCACGAAAACAATTTTTCAAAAGTTTTCATTGCATAAAACTTTCCGCGACATCCACTACCTGAAACTATTTTCAAAGAGTCAAGTAAGGACACTACGAGACTTAGGGTGCACTAGAGTAGCACTAGTCTTTGACTAAGAATTACTTGCAACTATGTGTAATAATTAATATATACATATACTAGGAATAGAATATCACAGGTACACGTGTCTTCATCTGAAAACAGTGGCCTATCTGAAGGAAGTGACCCGATGATGAAACGAATTGTGCGGACTGTGCAAGGAATTACGTAATTATGGATGCATACATAATTATGGAATTCAGTGCACAGAAACCACAGCAAGTCTTGTCACGTATCAAATGAGATTTCTTCAGTACAAGAGAAGGTCAAACGTGAACACCCCCACCCCTCCCCCAGCCTATTAAATACTCTATTGGAGCAATGATTTAGGGTATAAAGACAAGAACCGCCAATGTGAAGAAAGATATTTTGTCCTTTACATATATTAAACTTGTACTATGGGGTGATATAACCCTTATGCATTTTGTTTACTTCGCAAACAATGATGTAACAAGTTGTCCTGATATGTATAAAGACTCGGTGAATATCTTATGACACATCAGTATTTATCTATTTATGCATGCTTGTTGCTGTATGAATTGATTTACGTTTGGCGGATTATTTGATGTCACTTATGTGGGTATATGCCTGTGTATATATACTACTATTGTCTCGTATGACGATATCAAACAATGTCTAACCCTGTTGTGTTATGTTCTGACAGAACATGGCACCTAGGAGAGCTGTGAACAATCAGGATTCTGATCAACCTCCTCCTCCTCTACTGCCGAGGACTGCTGAAGAACTGAACTCTCTACTGGAAGAAAGGATCTCCGCAGCTATCGCCCAATACGAGGCGAACCGCACCGAACACAGTGGATGACCAAGAAATGCTAGACGTAATGGACAGGGAGATTCATCTGGAGGAAACACAACTCAAGGCTGCACCTTCAAGCAGTTTCTCGACTGCAAGCCACTGAACTACGACGGCACTGGAGGTGCAGTGGCTTTTGTACGCTGGACGGAGAAGACTGATTCCACTATCCGTATGAGCAAGTGTACCGCGGATCAGCAAGTCACTTTTGTTACTGGGTTATTCGTTGATGAGGCTTTGACTTGGTGGAATTTGCAATTCTAGACTCTGGGCGACGATGCTGCGTATGGTATGACTTGGGACGAGTTGAAGGAGAGAATGAGAGAAAAGTATTACTCTCGTGCTGAACTCCAAAGGTTGGAGACTGAGTTCTGGCACTTGTCCATGGAAGGTGCGGACATTACTGGTTATACCTGAAGGTTCCATGATTTGTCAAGAGTGATCTCCTATATGGTGACTCCTGAATTTAAGCGCGTTGAGCGCTACATCTGGGGATTGGCCCCAGAGTTTCGCATCATGGTAACTTCGGCTAAACCTGAAACGATCACTCAGGCTGTAACTCTGGCTGTCAACCTTACTGAAGATGTTGTACGTATGAAGAAGTTATCGCTGAACCCAACTGAAACGACCAAGACGCATGCTGAGTCGTCTGGTGGCAAGAAAAGGAAGCATTCGAGCCTGAATCAAGCGACACGTAACAACAAGGGTTCCAATAATAATAAGCGCGACCCCAACTCGCCTCAGGAGGCGAAAGCTCTTGCAGCCATGAATGATGCCCCTGCCAGGGGATACCAGGGCACTCTGCCCAAATGCAATCAGTGCAAGCGTCATCATGAAGGAGTTTTCCGCATTCCAAAATGTGACAAGTGTGGAAAACTGGGTCACCATGCCGAGAACTATTGGGAAAAAGAAATGGAAGTGGTAATAGGAACGGGAATGAAAACCGTAACGATGTTGGTAACGGAAACGGTGGTGGAAATGGCAATGGTAATGGTAACCGGTATGGTAATGGAGCTGGGCAGAACCAAGGATGCTTTGGTTGTGGAAGCAATGATCATTTCAAGAAAGATTGCCCATGTGACAACTCGAATTTCCAAGATTTCCATCTTCGCATTAATTGCACGTAAATTGTTTAAGTTGTTTGTTTCACAACTGTACATGTTTGTAATACGTTAAATCGTGTTGTGATTAATATGTTATATTTGATGTGCAACATAAGTGTATTTGTTGATATATGTTTGTATGTTTGTTAATATGTTTGTTAATATATGGTTGTATGAGCAAAATATATGTATGTGTATTGTTGTCAATGTGAAACCCTCTAGCCGAAAACCCCACTCATGAAATCACCCCTACTCCCCTTCACAAAAACCCTCCTGGATGAAAACACTCTAGTGTTTTCGTTAGAGGGTGGGCTGGCGAAAACATGGAATGGGCTTTGGCCCAGTATCGATTTAATATAGGATTTGTTTTATCAGTGCATGAAATCGGTAATTGGCAAAACCCTAATCACATCTTCTTTCTCTCTCTCTATCTCTCTCTCTCTCTCTCTCACTACCCTTGAACCCGACGGCAATCTCTAAGCTCTTTGGGAACCCTTGCTAGCCTCTTGTCATAACTGGTTAGTATATTATCTTGGTGATTGATTATTGTAATGATTGTTATATCTTATTTGCAAACTGTTATGTGTATGGGAATGTGGTGGGTGAATTGTAATCATAAAGAACATAGTGTTTCTTCACACACATCCACCAACGAACAACTTTGATGTTTCCATATACTGTGATGTGATGTATATTGTGCATGATAATAAAAAGGCATTGTCATACCCCCCACTATTAAATATATCGATGATAACTTAGGAGGCTAGGGAGGTGAAGATATTCCATGAACTGACATATATATACATACATATATATATATATATAATAAAGGTAGTAAATGGCGGCCCATGGGTGTTAATGCTTAAGGTCTCAATCGAGTCAAAACATGTGCAAAGTATTAGAAGATTGTCAGAATAGTCAGTGAATTAATTAATGAGATGATACATTGTTGTTGAAGTTGAAATTGGTGTACATAGGATTTAGTAAATTAATGGTTCATGATAATCTTGACTATTGAATACATGTTGATGTGGTAGTTGAATATACAATTGATGGTACATAGTGGTTGTCAGGATGTTTGACTTATGAGTTATGAATTGTTTTACCAATTTCCATACATCAGTTGCGTGATAACTCTAAGGGGCTAAATGGATTATTATAGTTTGTGTATAACTGGAATTGGGCAATGGGTTCTTTTAGGATTTCGCTAAAATTGGGCCTCACATGTAAATCTGTTAAGCTGGACCGCTAAATAGACAAATCAAACAGCCCAATCGGTTTCAGTTGGGCCGTACACAGCCTGACTCGTGCTGGGCCGCAGCACCGGTTGGGCCTCGGTTAACGGGTCGATCAACGTTACCGGGTTACTAGCTCTCGGGCTGCACTGTTGATTAAACCACACCACTTAATTACATGTTTTATTGCGTTGGGCTGCACATGTTTAATATTGGGCTTGAAATGTATGCGAGTAAATCATGTACGTATGTATGTAGTATGTTTCACCCATTACATGCTAAGTGGATTTGCTTGATGATACTAGGGTAATGGATTAACTGTCATGAGTTAATTTACATGTGTTTATTACATATACAATAAGTGTGCTTTATGTGAACAACAAATATGTGAACTAATTGTACATGAAAGATGTGGCTCATGTGCATGTAGAACTGACTGTTATCGGTAACCTTTTTAGGACGTGTTTGTCCAACTGATAAACAAGAAATTAACCATACCGAGCAATCTAAGGTGAGTTCACACTCTATCCAAGGCATGGGATTCCCAAGGGTTGGGAATGGGTTAAAGAACTGAACGGTAAATGCGAACTTGCGTATTCCCCATACAACAGGATACGTACGACTATAAGACCATCAACTCTATCACTTTAAGTCCCTCATTTATCGACTTAATCGCCGAGGCCTATGGCGAGCGGGTCATTAGTTAATAGCGCTATTAGGTTTAACAAACCTCACACCGTGCCAGTCGGACGGGCGTGTACTAATGGACTATGGGCAAAGGGTCAATCCTGATAGACATTGACTTAGGGCACCTCTTACATTTTCGTAACAGTCGATACGCGTGGTCTAGTAACACATGGGAAGCCCCCACCAATCTTTGCAAACATGTCTGGGAGACCGCGATACGAATTAATACGATACATGGTTTACAAAATGAACATACGATTTACGAAACGAATGCTATAACTAAACAACCAACTATGAACTCGCTCAACTTTGTTGTTGATTCGTTGCTACATGCCTTGCAGGTCGTTAGGTACTCTTGGAGCTTGCACAGGGAGGGGCGGTCGTTGTGGGACATGGCAGTGTGTGCCATGCTAAAGACATTACTTTATTTCATACTTAATACTTACTTTGGGTTTTACAATTATGCTTCCGCTAAACACTTAACTACGTTTTGGGTTGAAACACCTTTCATATTGTGTGGTTGAATTTTACGTATTACTTGTTATGTTCAATATGATTGGTGGCTTGATCCTGGTCAGTCACGCCTCCAAGCGGTGATACTCCGCGTGTGGATTTTGGGGGTGTGACAGATTGGTATCAGAGCCATTGGTAGTGAACTTGGTTTTAATAAGGGAAAAAGTTTTTGTTAAAACCAGACTATAACCTGAACAGCGCTCAATGATCCACAACGACGCTTCGCTCCACGTGCAAGACTCAACATTCTAGGTGATATGATTTATGTTTACATTGCCTACTTGCTAGATTACATAGAACTTTGCTTAGGGTATGCTTAGACAAACATAACAACTATTGTTTGAAAACACTTGTGTGCTTACTCTCTTCTGTCATCGCACTTTCGCGAACCTTTCTCACTCATGTTTCCTTTGATATGAAGATCATGAGTGGACGCGTTAACCTAACTCAAGCCCAGTTGGCGGCTTTGATCACTGAACAAGTTACTGCAGCACTCGCAGCTGCCCAGGCAGGAGGTCAGAACGCTCAGCCACCTGTATGCACATTCAAGACTTTTATGGACTGTCGTCCTACTACTTTCAGTGGCACTGAAGGGGCCGTTGGACTCCTCCACTGGTTCGAGAAGCTCGAATCAGTCTTCTAGATGTGTGAATGCCCTGAGGCTCGTAGGATGAAGTACGCCACTAGTACTCTCGAAGGCACTGCGCTAACTTGGTGGAACGCGCAAGTTCAGATGCTGGGGCTGGCGGCTGCTGATGCCACCCCATGGAATGATTTTAAGGAACTGATCAAACGTGAATACTGTAGTCGTGATGACATCCACAACCTGGAAGTGGAGTTCTTTAACCTGAAGATGACGGGGTCAGAGATAGAAGCGTACACAAAACGATCCAACGAACTGGCAGTGTTATATCCAACTATGGTGGATCCTCCCATCAAACACATTGAGCTGTACCTCAAAGGTTTAGTACCAGAGATTCAAAGTCATGTGACTTCTACCAACCTTGCTACTATCCAAGATGTTACTCGTCTTGCTCATCGTCTCACGGACCAGGCAGTGGAACAGAACAAGCTGCCTAAACGTATCGGTGCTACTGCTACTACTACTTCTGCGATTCCCAGTGACAATAAAAGAAAGAGGGATGGAACCTCCAGCAAGGATTCGACTTCCATTCAGTCCCAAGCACAGCAGCGAAAGATTGATGACTATCAGAGCCCTGGTCAGCAATCTTCTGGTAGTCAAGGGCAGGGTGGATATCGGGGAAATCACCCAAAGTGCAACAGATGCAACAGGCACCACAGTGGTCAGTGCAACAGGGGTCGTTTCCAGAGGTGTCTCAAGATGGGTCATGAAGCTAAGGATTTCAGGAGCTCGTGACCTATGAATCAGAACCAACAACAACAACCACCAGCTCCACAGAACCAGCAGCGACAGCGAGGTAACAGGGGATGCTTTCAGTGTTGTGCTGAAGGCCACTTCAAGCGGAATTGCCCCCAGTTAAATCAAAATCCGAACAACAACAACAACAATAATCAGGGCAATGGGAACAACAATGGGGGAAACAACGATGGCAGCGGCGCCAGGGGTCGAGTGTTCGTGCTGGGTCAGGGTGACGCAAGGAATGATCCTAACGTGGTGATGGGTAAGTTCCTTCTCGACGACTTTTATGTTACTGTTTTATTTGATTCAGGTGCCGATACCAGTTATGTGTCTCTAAAAGTTAGTCAAATGCTTCAACGCACACCAGCACCTTTGAACACCAAGCATGTTGTAGAGTTAGCAAATGGTAAGAGTGTAGAAGCCACACACGTAGTTAAAGATTGTGACCTCGTCTTACCTGGTCAGACTTTCTCTATCGATCTCATTCCTATAGTTCTGGGTAGTTTCGACATCGTCATTGGGATGGATTGGTTATCCCAACAGCAAGCAGAGATCCTATGCAAAGAGAAGATTGTTCGTATTCCCCGTTCTGGCAAAGAACCTCTCGAAATTCAGGGCGACAAGAGTGGTGCTGTAGTGGACATCATCTCCTTCCTTAAGGCCCAGAAGTGTTTGCGAAAGGGTCACACCGCTATCTTAGCGCTTGTTACTGACGCATCAACGAAAGAGAAGAAGATTGAGGATATTCCAGTTGTACGCGACTTTCCTCAAGTGTTTCTTGAAGATTTACCTGGGCTACCTCCTTATCGCCAGGTCGAATTCCAAATCGAGCTAGCTCCTGGAGCAGCACCCATAGCTCGAGCACCTTATCGCTTAGCTCCAACTGAACTGGAAGAACTGTCCAAAAAATTGCAAGAACTCTTGGATAAGGGTTTCATTCGTCCTAGCTCTTCGCCCTGGGGAGCTCCCATGTTATTTGTGAAGAAGAAAGACGGTACCTTCAGGATGTGCATATATTACCGCGAACTAAACAAGGTGACCGTAAAGAATCGCTATCCCCTTCCGCGCATTGATGATGTGTTCGACCAGCTGTAAGGGTCGAGCTACTATTCAAAGATTGATCTGAGGTCAGGCTACCATCAACTGAGAGTCCGGGACGAGGACGTCTCCAAAACAACATTCAGAACACGCTACGGCCATTACGAGTTTCTGGTCATGCCTTTCGGGCTAACAAACGTGCCTGCAGTCTTCATGGATCTTATGAACAGAGTGTTCAAGCCTTACCTTGACAAGTTCGTTATTGTTTTCATCAACGACATCCTGATCTATTCGAAGAGTCAGGAGGAACACGAGCACCATCTACGACTTATTTTGGAACTCCTTCGAAAGGAACAGTTGTACGCTAAGTTTTCAAAATGCGACTTCTGTCTTCGTGAAGTCCACTTTCTAGGCCACGTGGTAAACAAGGATGGGATTCATGTTGATCCATCTAAGGTAGACTCGATTAAGAACTGGCCTGCACCCCGTACACCAACAGAAATCCGCCAATTCTTGGGTTTGGCGGGCTATTATAGAAGGTTCATCAAAGACTTCTCCAAGATTGCACAACCCCTCACCTCACTAACTCAGAAAGGCGTTATTTACCGTTGGGTAATACACAGGAATCAGCATTCCGGCACTTAAAGGATAGACTTTGTAGCGCACCTATTCTTTCATTGCCAGAGGGCACAGACGATTTCGTGGTTTATTGTGACGCATCAATTTGGGGTCTTGGTTGCGTACTGATGCAACGGGATAAGGTCATTGCTTACGCCTCGTGCCAACTCAAGATTCACGAAAGGAATTACACTACACATGATTTAGAGCTGGGAGCTGTTGTTTTCGCACTCAAGATATGGAGACATTACCTGTACGGTACCAAGTGCACTATCTACACCGATCACAGGAGTCTCAAGCATATCTTCAAGCAAAAGGAATTGAACATGCAACAACGTCGATGGGTCGAGCTATTGAATGATTACGAATGTGCCATCAAGTAACATCCGGGCAAGGCAAATGTTGTGGCTGACACCCTCAGTCGAAAAGATACCACACCTAGGCGTGTGCGAGCACTACAACTCACCATCCAATCTAGTCTTCCTTCACAGATACGAGATGCCCAGGTAGAAGCATTTAAACCAGAAAACGTCAAGGCTGAAGCCCTACGCGGCTCAAGGCAACGGTTAGAACAAAAGGAAGATGGCGCCTATTACGTGATAGGACGCATTTGAGTCCCACACTATGGAAACTTACGCGAGCTTGTGATGGATGAAGCGCATAAGTCTCGTTACTCGGTACACCCTGGTTCAGATAAGATGTACCACGACTTGAAAACTACGTATTGGTGGCCTAGCATGAAAGCCCACATAGCAACTTACGTTAGCAAGTGTTTGACTTGTGCGAGAGTCAAGACCAAATACAAGAAACCATCAGGCCTACTCCAACAACCAGAGATACCACAATGGAAATGGGAGCAAATTTCCATGGATTTTGTTACTGGTCTGCCTAGATCACAGCGTGGGAATGATACTATTTGGGTGATCGTGGATCGACTCACAAAGTCTGCACACTTCTTGGCTATCAAGGAAACGGATAAGTTCTCCACTCTAGCAGACGTCTACCTTAAGGAAGTTGTCTCGAGGCACGGGGTACCAACCTCCATTATCTCTGATCGAGATGCACGTTTTACTTCTGAACTGTGGCAAGCAATGCACAAGTCCTTTGGTTCACGATTAGACATGAGCACAGCTTATCACCCTCAGACGGATGGGCAGTCTGAGCGCACTATCCAAACTCTAGAAGACATGCTTCGGGCATGCGTAATTGATTTCGGCAACGGCTGGGAAAAACATCTCCCGTTAGTGGAGTTTTCGTATAACAACAATTACCACACCAGCATTCAAGCCGCTCCATTTGAGGCATTGTACGGGCGTAAATGCCGATCACCTCTTTGTTGGGCAGAGGTGGGTGATAGTCAGATCACGGGTCCAGAACTTGTAGTAGACACAACAGAAAGGATTGCTCAGATACGACAATGCATGGCGGCAGCTCGCGACCGTCAGAAATCCTACGCAAACAAGCGCTGGAAACCTCTAGAATTCCAGGTCGGGGACCGGGTTCTACTTAAAGGCTCACCCTGGAAGGGTGTGGTTCGTTTTGGCAAAAGGGGCAAACTCAATCCAAGTTACGTCGGACCGTTTGAAATCATTGAGAAAATAGGCAAAGTGGCCTACAAACTAAACCTACCCGCAGAACTCAGTGCAGTTCACAACGTTTTTCACGTGTCAAATCTGAAGAAGTGTCTGTCAGATGAGACCCTCATAGTTCGTTTGAAGGAACTCACTATCGATGATCAGTTGCGATTCGTCGAGGAACCAGTTGAAATCACGGACCGGGACGTTAAGGTCCTCAAGCACACCAGAATACCTCTTGTTCGAGTTCGTTGGAACTCCCGTCGTGGCCCAGAGTTCACCTGGGAACGAGAAGATCAAATGAAACTCAAATATCCCTAGTTATTTGGAAACAGTGCAACCACTACTAAGGCTGAAGCTACTACAGAATTTTGGGATGAAATTCCAAATCAACGGGGGGATGATGTGACACCCCAGGAAAACCAGTAAACTATACAACACAACTAGCTTCCTCAGTAACCACATGCTAAATTTCGGGACAAAATTTCTTTCAAGTTGGGGATAATGTGACAACTCGAATTTCCAAGATTTCTATCTTCGCATTAATTGCACGTAAATTGTTTAAGTTGTTTGTTTACACGACCTGTTTGTTTCACAACTGTACACGTTTGTAATACGTTAAATCGTGTTGTGATTAATATGTTATATTTGATGTGCAACATAAGTGTATTTGTTGATGTATGTTTGTATGTTTGTTAATATGTTTGTTAATATATGGTTGTATGAGCAAAATATATGTATGTGTATTGTTGTCAATGTGAAACCCTCTAGCCGAAAACCCCACTCATGAAATCACCCCTACTCCCCTTCACGAAAACCCTCCTGGATGAAAACTCTCTAGTGTTTTCGTTAGAGGGTGGGCTGGCGAAAACATGGAATGGGCTTTGGCCCAGTATCGATTTAATATAGGATTTGTTTTATCAGTGCATGAAATCGGTAATTGGCAAAACCCTAATCACATCTCCTCTCTCTCTCTCTCTCTCTCTCTCTCTCTCACTACCCTTGAACCCGACGGCAAACTCTAAGCTCTTTGGGAACCCTTGCTAGCCTCTTGTCATAACTAGTTAGTATATTATCTTGGTGATTGATTGTTGTAATGATTGTTATATCTTATTTGCAAACTGTTATGTGTATGGGAATGTGGTGGGTGAATTGTAATCATAAAGAACATAGTGTTTCTTCACACACATCCACCAACGAACAACTTTGATGTTTCCATATACTGTGATGTGATGTATATTGTGCATGATAATAAAAAGGCATTGTCATAGCCCCCCACTATTAAATATATCGATGATAACTTGGGAGGCTAGGGAGGTGAAGCTATTCCATGAACTGACATATATATATATATATATATATATATATATATATATATAATAAAGGTAGTAAATGGCGGCCCATGTGTGTTAATGCTTAAGGTCTCAATCGAGTCAAAACATGTGCAAAGTATTAGAAGATTTTCAGAATAGTTAGTGAATTAATTAATGAGATGATACATTGTTGTTGAAGTTGAAATTGGTGTACATAGGATTTAGTAAATTAATGGTTCATGATAATCTTGACTATTGAATACATGTTGATGTGGTAGTTGAATATACAGTTGATGGTACATAGTGGTTGTCAGGATGTTTGACTTATGAGTTATGAATTGTTTTACAAATTTCCATACATCAGTTGCGTGATAACTCTAAGGTGCTAAATGGATTATTATAGTTTGTGTATAACTGGAATTGGGCAATGGGTTCTTTTAGGATTTCGCTAAAATTGGGCCTCACGTGTAAATCTGTTAAGCTGGACCGCTAAATAGACAAATCAAACAGCCTAATCGGTTTCAGTTGGGCCATACACAGCGTGACTCATGCTGGGCCGCAGCACCGGTTGGGCCTCAGTTAACGGGTCGCTCAATGTTATCGGGTTACTAGCTCTCGGGTTGCACTGTTGATTAAACCACACCACTTAATTACATGTTTTATTGCGTTGGGCTGCACATGTTTAATATTGGGCTTGAAATGTATGCGAGTAAATCATGTACGTATGTATGTTGTATGTTTCACCCGTTACATGCTAAGTGGATTTGCTTGATGATATTAGGGTAATGGATTAACTGTCATGAGTTAATTTACATGTGTGTATTACATATACAATAAGTGTGCTTTATGTGAACAACAAATATGTGAACTAATTGTACATGAAAGATGTGGTTCATGTGCATGTAGAACTGACTGTTATCGGTAACCTTTTTAGGACGTGTTTATCCAACTGATAAACAAGAAATTAACCATACCGAGCAATCTAAGGTGAGTTCACACTCTATCCAAGGTATGGGATTCCCACGGGTTGGGAATGGGTTAAAGAACTGAACGGTAACTGCGAACTTGCGTATTCCCCATACAACAGGATACGTACGACTATAAGACCATCAACTCTATCACTTTAAGTCCCTCATTTATCGACTTAATCGCCGAGGCCAATGGCGAGCGGGTCATTAGTTAATAGCGCTATTAGGTTTAACAAACCTCACACCGTGCCAGTCGGACGGGCGTGTACTAATGGACTATGGGCAAAGGGTCAATGCTGATAGACATTGACTTAGGGCATCTCTTACATTTTCGTAGCAGTCGATACGCGTGGTCTAGTAACACATGGGAAGCCCCCACCAATCTTTGCAAACATGTCTGGGAGACCGCGATACGAATTAATACGATACATGGTTTACAAAACAAACATACGATTTACGAAACGAATGCTATAACTAAACAACCAACTGTGAACTCGCTCAACTTTGTTGTTGATTCGTTGCTACATGTCACACCCCAACCGATGGCGGAATCATCAGGGCATGGCACTAGACGAATCAGATTGCTCAAGAGAATCCGTAACAACTATATTGCGATAATATTTAATACATTCGTTATCCCATACTAACAAATAATACAATCACATAAGTTATCACAGATTTCTTGTCCTCTCGAACAATACGAATCCGACAACCTAGATTTTAGTTGAGTTTCTAGACTTCCTAGCTTGATTTTATATAGTCTGCGATCTAACCTGCAACATACGTTAAAATATTTGTCAATACAAAAGTATTGGCGAGTATACAGGTTTGATATGTATAGCGTTATAGATAAAAAGTGTAGCAAATTTCCATATGCAAAAACGTAACACACGACATATATACTCACAAAGCTGATACTATCAACTAAGTCCTCGATGCTCGAATATGTGATGGCAAACTAGACCCCGTCGGGCGCAATAGTACTATACTAGTCATGGTGGGACGTCGCGAGTATAAGCCCTAGCACATATGCAACTAGCATCACGTATATCTATGCATAACAGTTATTCGCAAGTGATGATTCGATTGATTGTATAATTCATTTGATAAGTTCGATTTGTTAGAAACGTATGTTACACCCAAAATACGATTAAAAAGGGTTCAAGTATACTCACAGTGCGTATTTAGCGAGAATACAGCTTGATTGGGTCGGTTGCGAGTATGTCTGCGTTAATCATTGAAGGATATAGTAAACGATGTACGGTTAAGCGAGATTAACATCGAAAAGTCAGTTATCTGGTCGGATGGTGCTCATCCGTCCGGATGACATGTTATCCGTGCGGATGACATGTTATCCGTCCGGATGACATGTGATCCGTGCGGATAACACGTCTGTTTCGCATTCTGAACACTGTTTCTGAGTGTTTAACGGAAGGAATATGTGCGGAGTTACCGGGACAGCGTAATTTCGCACTAACACTTGAAATTCCATTAGTTCCGACCCGCTCTAATGGCCGGGAATCACCCCACTCCATCAGAACTGGCCGTTCTCGACGGTTTCTCCAGTCTAGCTCGAAATCGCACAGTTCCTTGGCTGAATACATAGATTTAGGTGAGATTTGTTATCAAAACATGTGGAAATCACTCAGATCTGAGGCGCTTATGGTGTGATGAGGTCACAACTTGAAGTTCATATGAACTCTTGGTGACATCACCTTAAAACACCTCAAATCAGTAGATTTCACGGTTGGAAATTGAGTTTTGAAAGATAGAATGATGTAGAATTGAGTGTAGATCATAGAAGTACAAGTTTTAGGATGAAATCTTATCGGAATCGCGAGGAATCGAGAGAAAAGGGTCCTAGAGCGTGTTTGGTCGAGTGGGAGTTGTCACATCACTTAACCAATGGTGTGACATGCTATTTATAGGCACAGAGAAGGCTGGAGGAGGTTTTGGGGCGGGTGGCCCATCTGTCCGGATTACTATCCGTCCGGATGGCCCATCCGTGCGGATTGCTATCCGTCCGGATGGCCCATCCGTGCGGATGGCTATCCGTCCGGATGGCCACTCCGACGCGATGGTTTTCTCCGTTTTTTTAGTGTTGCGATCGACTTTGAAGCGCGTGCTTTTTATATCATTATTATATATATCTATAGGTATCACTAGGGGTCGTATCTACGTATCCATAAACCACAATTTCGATAATTAACAATCGGTTTTCGTTTCGAGTATACGATTATTAGCGACGTTTCACGGCCATCAAGGAGGGAAGTATAGGTCCTTTCTTGATGTCATCGTGAACGTTATTGTGAGTCGTGCCACAATGACCGACGGGGTACCATTCACTCGTATTGTCATCATCGTCACGATGACTGGAGCTATAGTACTCACCCGAGAGTCTTTGTTAGCGTTAATTGTTTTACGTTCGACACATCACGGCCACTGAGGAGGGTAGAATAGGTCCTCACTCAATGCCTCCGTGAGTGTTAGTGTTTGTGATAATAGTGTATTATGAAAATATGCGATTTATCCTTCGAATAGCGAAGTATGCGGTATAGTTACATTATGATCCGAATCTCTGGTGCTAGGCGTAACGAGTATATCGAGTAGTAACAACGCACGAAAGTGCGGGTTGTTACAGTCTCCCCTACTTTAGGAAATTTCGTCCCGAAATTAATCCAACAGGTAGACTTTTGAGGTTTGGTCCTGGATAAGTAGCGATACAGCGAGTGACTTGACCGGGAGTCGACAAGCGAGAGCGTTTCGAATAAGAGAGATCGATTGCGATAACGAGAAGGGGGCGTAGACGACAAAAGTAATTTCCCACGAGTTGGCGTTCCAAAGTACCTTGTGTTGCATAGAATTTGTAAGTTCGATGCGATTGAAATTTTTAAAGAACTTGAAAGGTTTCTCATAACGTAGGGTTAACTGAGTCGATTGTTAGCTAACGTTGCAAGAAAGTTTAGGTTTCAAACATTTTAAGGAATTCAAAAATGAAAACTGGGGTTACGGAAACTCTCCTAGGACCTGGGTTCAATGCTGCACTCGATGTCGACCCAACGTCTTAAGAAAGATATCGTTTTGATATTGCAAAAGTTTTTAAAGAAAAAAAAACTGGACTTTTGAGACTTCCCTTGGGCATGGAGTTTAAGCTGATTCGATGTTACCTCCACATTGTGAGGAAATTTCACTTGTCCAATGGTTTTAATAAAAGTTTTATAAAAATCAGTTTTTAACAGTTTGAAAAGTTAATTAACATCGAGCCCCACTTGGCACTTTCTCACGAAAGTTTGGTAATATGGTTAAAACACTTATATATAGGAAGTACCAACGGCGTATCCACCATGTATCTCCATATCACCTCTGTCTCGTGAGGCGGTGTCATGTGGGCCGATATGACACAGATAGAATTTCGCTACCTCGGTCCAATCGATAGGAAGTCGGACCAAGTTGAAGATAGAATCGAATAGGTTAAACAAGCGAGTTGAGTTGCGAACGTTGCTATAACAGCGTGCGCGAGTAGCCTGATGACACAAAACATTTATGTGTCGTGTCTGGGTAGGCGTCGAGCGATAAGTGATAAGCGAATAACGTGTTTTTGATTAGATTCCATATTAAACCCACATGGCACATTTCCACGAGAGTTTCCTAACATGGTGAAACACCACGTTTAACCAAGCTAGTTTTGTCTCGTGAAGCGATGTCACGTGTATTAATACCACACAAACTGCAATGAACACCAAACGAGCGATAAGCGGTAGACTATACACGATAAGCGATAAGCGATTAGGTGATTTAAGCGAGTAACACAACACAACACCAGTAATGACGGCGGCGATAAACGAATTACGATAATCGGCAGTTGTTGCGTGCAAGCGATGGAGGTATACGCGATTTAGGCGATTCGATTTGATTGAGTAACACCACAGAATTTAACTAACATCAGACCCCACATGGCCTTTTTCCACGAAAGGTCGCTGGTATGGCTAAAACACCTTGCTTTAACCATATGAGCTTCATCTCGTGAAGCGAGGTCATGCGTGCTATCTTAACATGAATATCACAGCTAACGGTATAGCAGTAGATTGGTACACAGCAAACGATATAGATTCACGTAATAAGCGATAGAGATTTCGAGATACACATGATGAGCGATTGCGATTAGTCGAGTTTTGTTTCGAATAAGCTTAACGTTACGTTGCGTCGCATCACGGCTATTGAGGAGGGTAGAATAGGTCCTCACTCAACAATACCGTGAGCATTTATGTACTTGATGAGATTCGTTGCAACAGACTTACGGCCAGTCTTGCGTCGATGCAATTGCCCTGCGAGGTAGACTCCCCAGAGTCCATCGATGAGGCGATTGCACTGCATTTGTAGACTTACGACAAGTCTCGCGATGATACGGTTTGTTACGCCTTGCGATTGAGTGTAGTGTGTTGAAAGTAATCACAATAGTATATAGGTCTAACAACGTTCAACTCCACGTGGCACTTTCTTCACGGAACTTTGGTAGTATGATAAATCACACCTTGCTTGACCCCTACTACTTAGATCCCGTGGTTTGGTGTCATACTTCGTCGTAACGCTTATGGCACCTTAGAATTTACTACGATCCCCATGCACTGATCCAAATAATCCCGTGTGCACCCGTGATTAGTCGTTCCTTGCACGTTTATCGTACCTCGTTCTAAGAGTGTAGTGAGGGTAAAACACATTATTTCGTGACATAGTATATAGTATGTGCGTGATCCTAGTCTAAGTGCGATGATTAAAGAGTGAAAAAGAGAATGAAGACGAGAGTTAACGTTACACATAGTGGCAATATCGAGTAATAGAGTAGGTTCAAAACTTAGAAATTAACGTCGAGAATCGTATCATTACAACTTTATCCAACGCTTGCTAGATGTCTGATGCTGAAGGCTTTTGCTGGAGCTGTTGTTGTTGTACTCAACTTCACGGTTTGATGCGGCTGTTGTGGGTGAAGTGACCGTAACGATTGCAGTTATTGCAATAGCGACAGTCAGCCCCAAGTGGATGATGATAGGTACACGAGTAACACTGAGGATGAGCTCCAGTGTAGGCTCGTTTTGGAAACATCAGAACTGTTCAAAGAGGTGTCGGTTGCAGCAGTTCGGTTGTTGATAAGCTCGGGCTTGAAGTCTTTCGTTTGCGGCTGGGTTTATCGGTGTCTTGCGAAGAGATGTCGTCGTTGGAGGATTCGTCTGAGGACTCACTTGCAGAGTCCTTGGCTGATTTGTCGAAAGATCCGTCGGCAGATTTGTCAGAAGAATCGGCAGCAGATTCGTCCGAAGAATCGGTAGCAGATTCGTTGGAAGAATCGTTAGCAGATTCCTTAGAAGAATCGCCAGCAGATTTGTCAGTAGATTCATTAGAAGATTCGTCAACCTGTTCTCCTGAAGGATTAATAGTGATTGCTTGATGAGCTTGCTTAACAGGTTTCCTTGAGAATAACCCTTCCATGAGTCGTTTGTTGTTGATTTCTGCGGCTAAGCGGTATGTCTCTTCGATGGTAGCTGGCCTTGCAGCTTCGACAAAATCACCCACACACTCAGGCAAGCCACGAATGTACTTCGAGATGGCTTTTTCTGAAGTGTTGACTTGGCTCGGGCAGATTATGCTAAGTTGTTTGAACCTTGCGGTGTAGGCAGCATTGTCACCTTTTGTTTGCTTGATTTCCCAAAATTCGTTTTCTAGCTTCTGGATTTCGTAAGGGGGACAGTACTCTTTCTTCATGAACTCCTTCAGTTCATCCCAAGAGAGAGCGTAAGCTGCAGAGATCCCACGTTTGTTACGTTCGGTGGTCCACCAGTCGAGTGCTCGTGATTGAAATACTCCGGTAGCGCAGGTAGTACGGAAACTATCGGGACACCCACTTTGACGAAGGGTAACTTCGATAGAATCGAACCACTGGAGTAGTTGAGTCACACCTCCTTCACCCGTGAATTCCATCGGGTCACAGGCTTTGAAGTGTTTGTATAGGAAAGCAGATTGCGGCGCTTCCGTCTTGGAGTCTTCCGAGGCTCGAGAGTTGCTGAGAGAGTGCACTCGAGCGGCAATTTGAGGAATAAGCTTAACCACTTCCTTAGTCACAAGTGATGCAATCCTCTTATCGGCGCTTCGTTTGGCTCTTCTCCTAGCTAATCGTCTCGAGGTAGAGTTGTTGGAAGGCATCTAGACAGGAAGAGACTTGGAATGAGATTCGATCATAATGATTTTTTTGAGTTTTGCGATGCGATTGAGCGCGTTCAAAACTTGATGCGATAGTATATCAGTATGCGAATCACATAGGAGCCACATAGGAAACACGAAATTCCTAAGTTCTCACACAATGACTTGTTGGTTTATACGTATATATATATATATATTTATATAGATGTAACTTGTAATCATACATATACAGGTTGATTTAGAATATGCGAGGGCGTGTTGAGGTGAGAAAACGATAGCGAAGGCGATAGATTATGTATTAGTTTTGTTGCGTACATTCGGGTTTCGTTTTGGATTGCGATGGCTGTGCGAATTGTGCGTTTATAAAGTAGGGAGTGAAAATCGTTAAATCGAGAAATCGACAAAGCGTAAAGTTTCAAAACGTAAATAAGTTTCCAATCCAGTTGTAAGATTGGCGGGTCATATGATAGAGTGCCTTGGGTGTTTATGTGTCGACTACCCAAGGTAACCCAACTATACCTGACAAGTTCGTGCGCGCGCGTTGACCTAGAAGACCCCATGCTTCCACTGGGATGCAGCTCATGGCATTCGTCTTCCTAGTCATCGCGTGGCTTGAGTTATCGTGATAATCGAGTCCTTGGTGAGAGCTTTTTTTGAAAACCAGTTTATAAGGAGTGGAACGGCTTATTAAGGTACGGGTTTCACCCCTGACTTAATAGTTTCGTTCCTAATTGTGGTTATGCTCTTCGAATAAATTCGGGAGTTCCACTAGATTTTGAAATGGAGTCTTTTGTCGAGATGTGGATGTCACTCCTAACTCGATGAAAGGTTCTCGTGCTAGAAAAATGCGCTGAGTGAGCAATCCTATCGAGAGTTCTTGGTTTTCACACCTGATCTCGACTGGATCGCTCGGTTTCGTTATGCGAGTATTTTCGAAAACATGTGTATTGTGTCGGCCTTAGGAAAGGCTAAGTAGTATTTTAGCCTTAGGAAAGGCTTCTTCGTGTGAAGTTGTAGTACGCGGTGTTCACACAAAGTTGTAGATTTTAGCAACTTCGATCGAGAGTATCAAGTAAGCCCGATACAAACCCCACTGGGTTCGTACGAGTCGGCCTGTTGGTACTTAGACTATAGACTAGGTCAATTTCTAAGACGTCGACCCGGACAAGGTCGAGTCTGGCCTAATTCCCTATAGTTATGGCTCTGATACCAATATGTCACACCCCAACCGATGGCGGAATCATCGGGGCGCGGCACTAGGCGAATCAGATTGCTCAAGAGAATCCATAACAACTATATTGCGATAATATTTAATACATTCGTTATCCCATACTAACAAATAATACAATCACATAAGTTATCACAGATTTCTTGTGACAACCCGCATTAAACCAGGTATCCGTACGACTTAACTAATGATTAATTACTGCTTAATTACTGTGCTTGTTTGAACTAGCTGATGAACTGCTACTTGATATCTGATACATGTACTTACTTGCATCATACTTTACTTATCGTCACTACATTATTTACATGCTGAACCCTAGTGACAACCATGATGCACCAAAAGCACAGTAGCACTATAATGGATAACCTATTGAACATGCTGATAAAGCCAGCATCAGGCAAACACTGCCTCTAAGGCCTGTAAGAGCCTGAAATATTTTGCTACACTAAGTGGTGAGTGTAGGGATATAAGGGTTGTGGAACTGCGTCTCTAGGAATAAGTCACAATGACTGGATGTGCCTAAAACGTACTCTAAGTACAAAACTCAGCACTTTACACAATAATTCAGCTTTTAGCTAACTAATAAAGTGCCAAAACATGAGAAAAATATTACTAGACACTTTCCAAAGTGTCAGGAATGAGTAGTGTCACTAAAAAGAGTAATAACGACACTTTAAAGCTTTAGTAACGCTTTAACGGATTACTATCCAACCAAACAACCGGACCTTACCCGGAACATGAAAATATTGTTATTTTCATTACTTATCTTTTTCTGAGCCAGTTAGGGTCCCTGAGTACCCTAACACCCATTGTAACACACTATACACAAGTAACCAAGTTAAACACTTAACTTAACTTAATTATCTAACTAATACTTAACCTATGGTTGAAATGGAATTGGATTAGACCCCCCCCCCCCAACCGAATCGGTCACATAGTGACCACCCCATTGTACTTGTTGATTATTTAATTCCCTAATGCTTAATATCTAGGGGGCACATTAACCCTTGGATAATTGTCATTAACTTTGCCTATAAGTTTAAGGTTTAACACATGAGATCATTCACACTTCACAAACTCAACAACTCTCTCTCTCTCTTTCCCTTTGGCTCTCGGCCGAACCCACACCCACACATCCATCCATCCTTCGATCTTGTTCAAGCCATTCCAACATCATACAAGTGTCGAGGGTCGTATACAAGGAGTCTTGGAGCAAGCGGAACGCGAAGGACCTCTCTACTTAGCTTTTATCCACCTCTTTTGCGCATAGATTCTTCCCTAGCCTCGAGCTAGAGGTATAATGCTTAAAACTCGTATTCGAACTAATCTAAAGTGGTTAAAAGGATTTTTATCGGTTAAAACTCGAAATCCTACAAGTTGATGCTTTAAAGTCTACTTAAAACACTAAAAATGGTGGTTAATAGCACATAAGTTGTGTAAATGATGTAGTATTCGAAATGTATGATTATTTAGGCCTGATCTATGATGTGGTAGCTCGGATCATCGTTTAACCCGGTTTGGTAAGATCATGGATCTTAACATAAGCTTGTTTTGAATGATACAAGGGTTAAAAGGTGAAACTCTACCACACGCGAATCATGAACTTGTGTAAAAGTGTTTTAGCTTGTACAATAGTGTTTAAAAACTAGCAGATCTACGTATCTGCAAGTGGTATTTTCAAAGGACCAAGCATTAAAGAAATCATACTTTAAAAGACGGATCTTACACTAACAAGAATGGTTTTTAGAACACACAAGTGTGTAAACACTTGTGTAACACAAAGTTTCGACGAAATAACTATTTTTGTAAAAGTGGACGAGAAGTTGTAAAGACGGAACTTCCATAAAAACGAGGTTTTTACAAAATCAGATTTGTTTTATATAAAGATCCACTAAAAGTAATGAGATTTACTTCACAGTTTGGATAAACCACAAGTTCATGAAGTTTATGCGATTTATATACATATTTTGACTAGTTTGTGATTTGAACATGGTTTTGATTGAATAAGAAGATTGTTGGTTTGATTTGTAAAAGAAAATGATACGCTTGAAAGCGTGGCCACCTCCAGTTACAGAGGAAACTCTGGCGAAATTTTTCTAAAAACCTAACACTTGGAACTATTTACACTACAAGTGTTAGAATTATTTTTGACATGTTTTCGAAATACGAATTTCGCCATGACTTTATTTACTAAATATTCGGAGGTGGGATTTTCACAAAATTTAACGTGATAAATATATATTTTTCACACACTGTTTATGATTATTTTGTGAAAATACATAGATATTATTTTTAGAGTAAAAATAATATTTACGAACGTTAACGAATCCAAAATAATACGAACGCTTTCACCATAAATATATAAGTTACACCGGTAAGTATATTACCACTCAATTGTTAAAACGTAACTTACGCACTTACGGAAATATTTATGAACGCGTATTTTAACAACGTATTATTGGAGAAAAATTATGTGAAATGAAAATATAATATTTCTGAGAAAAATACTTATATTTTGGAATTGGAAATATATATATATTAAGTGAGACTTAATGATATAATTTGAACGCACATGTATTGAATCCCCCATCCTTGGGAAGGAGATTAACTACCAAGTATATACAGAATGTAAACACGAAATAGTTGTCTAACTATTTCCCAAAGACTTAAACTATAAAGCTAAGGCACGGCCGTCCGTCTAATAGAAATTAGCACCTGTAGGTCGTCGCACAGCTGCGTGAGCAGGAGATACTTGGTAGAGACGCTTCACAGTGAGTTCATGTCCCCCTTTTCTCTAACTGTTTTCAGTTTTCTTAACTGCGGGGGTGAAATACATGTTACTTTGTTTACAAGTACTTTATACATGGTATGGTTAGCGTAAGGAGGTTTACTACTTAGATCATGTGAGTGGGTAGGCAGAAACACCGAGGGACGTAAGCGGTAGATCTATCTGGGTGTAGCGAGCCCAACTCTAGGCCCAACAGAACGGACCTCTGAGAGGCCCAACAGAACGGACCTTGGAGTGACTTTGTACCCGACGCGAAATCTGCTAGGTTTGAGTCTTCCTACTTGCACTTCACACATACTAATGGCCTTGCAAACCATTGGTGATCTCTTTTCCTTACACTGCTACATACCAGGGAATTTTTATACTTACAAGTGTTTTACATACTCACTTACACATGAACTCGCTCAACATTATTGTTGATTTTTCAACTTACATGTATTTCAGGAAATTAAAGATCTGGCACGGTATGTTATGTTTTCCCGCTGCATAAGGGTTCCAAGGTCATCCCAGTTTAGGAAATGTGACTCTTTCCTGGACAAGTCACAAATCTTAAACTGCGTTTGTTTCATGTTAATGGTTATGTTGTTAAAGACAATGTTTTATGTTACGATGTTGTAAGTCTCTAAGACAATGGTATGTTACTCTGGTTTTAAAACTTAATCAAACGGATGATCTTGCATGATTTTATTTCATATAGCTTTGTTATGGTTAAGCTATGGTATTAAGAAGTCACACCCAAATTAACCACGCTTCCGCAAAGCCAGGGTGTGACAGCTTGGTATCAGAGCCAGGTTCATAGCGAACTAGGATTCCTTCTCGAGTCTAGACTATGATCACTAGGGCTCTCACGAAAACATTTTTATGCATACCACTTAAGTCCAGATCCAAAACTTTTTACAAACAAATGTTGAGCACATTTTATTATTTATAGGCTCAGCCTGGAGGGCTGAGGCTCGGTCTGGAGGATCGAGGCTCGGTCTAGGTGACCGAGGTAGTTGAGCACGTTGATTTATTATAGGCTCAGCCTGGAGGGCTGAGGCTCGGTCTGGAGGATCGAGGCTCGGTCTAGGTGACCGAGGTAGTTGGCTAGTAAGGCTAGGAAGAGTAGGCTCAGTCATGAAGGCTGAGGCTCGGTCAAGGGGACCGAGGCTCGATCTAAAAGGTCGAGGTGGAGGATAGAGCAGTCTTAAAGACTGGGAGAAATTGGCTAGTGAAACTAGGAGAATTATGTGATATCTTCCTTGGTGACTTATGTGATTATCTGATTGTGTGACTGATTATTTGAGCATGTTTATGTTACAGACTCATGGACTCCGCCGGTGCTGGCGATTCGGACACCACTGGACCCATACCTATCGTATCTGATGACCTCACATCCTCCGAGCATGAGGTGTACACATCTGACTATACCAGTACTGACGAGGATGATTTCCAGCCTTTCGCACTACCCGATGGTGCTGATGAGCTTGCAGATGACCCTCCCGCTGAGTACCTACCTCTAGTAGAGATTCCGGCTCCTATACCCTTAGCCGTTTATCCAGCATATGATTTCCTTCTTGATGCCGAGGCTGACGGCGATGTTGACCTATTTGAGGAGGAGCCCTTTGAGGATGAGATCCAGGGCGAGGCCCTTCTTCCTGCGGATGATCTTCTGATGATCGCTGACGTTCCCGCTGAGGATTCGCCTGCACATTCTCCTGTCCCAGACTCCTTCGAGTCTGTGGCATCCGCACCTTCTCACACATTGAGCGCACAGCACTTTGCGCATGATTCTGATCCTGACCAGGCATCCTCTGTTGCACCCATTCCCAGTTTTGCGTTTGACCATGATGACATAGAGGATTCTGATCCTATCTTTCCCCCGGGATACGACCCGGATTGTGATATCGAGTTTATACCTATGGATCAGCCCATGGAGGATCCAGCTGACCCAGTAGATCCTATCAACCCCGAGTTTGACTTCGAGATGGCTTTTGATGATCCCGAGCCTGTCGTCGCTCCTGAGCAGGCAGCCGCTCTAGACCCCATACTTGAGCATGACCCCGTACATGCTGGCATCCCTATTGAGCCTGTTATAGCGGACCCACCTGTTGATGATCTCCCCGTGGATGTTCCTTTGTTAGAGGGCGATCATGTTGTTGCTGACCTTGTTGTTCCTCTACCTGTGGTTGACATACCTGTTGACCATCCTGTTGAGCACATTGCACCTGTTCACCCTTTTGTTGCTCCCCCACCTGATCCCATCCCACTAGAGCCCGAGCATGCACTGTTCGCGGCACGCATGGATCCACCAGATGAGCATGCACAGCACGGTTGGATACCTGCTGATGAGGATGTTCCACCTTTTCCCCCTCAGATCCCTGATACACGACATGTTGATTCTTCTTTTCGGGTTCCACAGTTTGTACCTCCAGCGAGGCCTGGAGAGGGTTCTTCAGCCCATCCTTTTGGGCATATACCGATGTCTATCCCTTTCATGTCCCAGATGTCATCTGTTCCACCCTCTGTTGCTCCATTTCATGTGGCACCTTTCGATCCCACCAGTGAGCCGTTCCTTTGGGCACCAGACTCTGCTATGCCACCTACTGACCCCTACCATTCCTTCCACATGGGGTATACTATCGAGGACGTTTTGATGTCTTTTGTCGCCCAGCACGAGTCCCACACGCAGCGCATCCAGGAGCTTGAGAGAGCTCAGCTGCCACCATGCCAGTGCCATGGTCAGACACACTCTCCTCTGCAGCCATTTCGACCCTTACCTCCAGATTATGCTGCCCGTCTCTTTACACTAGAGCAGCAGGTTGCTTCTATCATTCGTACCCAGCGAGCCCTGGAGGAGGACTGGCTCCAGTTACGTCGTTTGCTTTACACCCACTTTCCCCCTCCTCCACCACCATCTGTATAGAGCTCATCAGTGCTGTTTGGGTAGACGTTGGTGAGAAGACGGCGAATGCTTTTGACTGCACAGCATTTTTGGAGACTACATGATGATTTTGACTTTTGATGACATGTATTTGACATTGACATGATATAGTTTTTGGACAGGGGTGATGTAGCCCCTAGTTGTTTGAGGATTGTATGACACAGGGATGTACTGATACACTTACTATGTGGTCTCGATATATGGCAATCGCAGTATTCTCACCAAATTTGATTCGCTTGATTGCTTATTTATATTTTTATGACATGGGATTGGTATTTGTGATGTATTGATAACATGAGATGTTATGTGCTGTTACTATTACTATGTACGTACGTTTCACTATGGCCTGACCAACGTAAACCATCTTTTAGAAGATGCCGCCGAGACGTGAGACACACATGCCTACTAATGAGGCAGAACTCCAGCAAATTATCGCTGCCGCCATTGCACAATACGCCGCCTCTCAAGGAGGGACTAGTGGAAGCAACTCTGGCAACACTGGCAACAACAATAATCCACCTCATGGTAATACCAAGTCATTTAGACCTACCATGACCCAATTGGATATCTTTAGCAATGATGCTAATGCCAATCGTAAGTTATAACGTATGTGCAGGATGCACCTACAAGCAGTTCTTAGACTGCAAGCCCGTAAACTTTGATGGCACAGGAGGTGCTGTCGCCTTTGTTCGTTGGGCTGAGAAAACCGAATCTGTTCTTCGCATGAGCAAGTGCGCGCTGGATCAGCAAGTCACCTATATCTCAGGGCTGTTTCTAGATGGAGCCCTCTCTTGGTGGAATCTGCAAGTACAGACACTTGGCGAAGCTGCTGCCTAGGCGCTGACCTGGACCGAACTGAAGGAACTCATGCGCAAAAAGTACTGTTCCCGCGCAGAAATCCAGCGATTGGAGACCGAGTTCTGGCACTTGAAAATGGACGGTCCAAAGATCGCAGAATACGTTCAAAGGTTCCATGACTTATCACATGTGGTACCCTACATGGTCACTCCTGAGTTCAAGAGAATTGAACGCTTCATTTGGGGACTAACTCCTCAAATCATAAGCATGGTAACCTCATCCAAGCCTGCGACCATTACTGAGGCGATTGATTTGAGCGTGGCTCTCACAGAGGAAGCTATTCGCCTGAACAAGTTTGACGAGATCAAGACCAAGAAGGCAGAGACTCACGTCGAGTCATCAGGAAGTAACAAAAGGAAGTTCTCGAACTTCAAGCAGGGCGCCAGTGTGGTGGTTAAGAAAAGAGGGTCAGACACGCCAGCTCAGGTTACAGCTGGTAGAGGAAAGAAAGGAAAAGGGTATATGGGCACCCAGCCCAAATGCAACACCTGCCAGCGCCACCATTCTGGTCATTGCGGGCCAAAAATATGCGAAGCATGTGGGAAACGTGGCCACTCGAAGGACACTTGTTGGGCCACTGCTGGTCAGGGAGGCCAAGGAGGATTTGGGAATAGGAATAATAATCGTGGTGGTAATCGCTCACAAGGAAACTATGGAGGAAATGGGAATCGAGGCAACTTTGCGAACCAAGCTGGCAATACAAACCAAAACAACAACCAAGCTGGAAATGGAGGTGGAAACGGGCAAAGACTTGGATGTTATAACTGCGGTGATATCGGGCATTTTAAGAAGAACTGCCCAGAGTTAAACCAAGCCCGTGGAAGAGTGTTCCAAATCGAAGCTAGAGAAGCGCGCCAGGACCCCAATGTTGTTACTGGTACGTTCCCTGTAAATCAACGTTATGCATCCGTTTTATTCGATACTGGTGCCGATTATAGCTTCGTGTCGTTAGAATTTAAGAATATGCTTGGTTTAGCCGCTAATAAGTTAGATATTCCGTACTCAATCGAATTGGCCAATGGGAAGTTAGTCGAAGCCAATGAAGTTATCAGAGGTTGTGTGATCGAATTAGGAGAGCGTGAGTTTGCTTTAGATCTACTACCAGTCCAGTTGGGAAGCTTCGACGTGGTGGTAGGAATGGATTGGTTATCAGGCAACAAGGCTGAGATAGTTTGTCATGAAAAGGTTGTTCGTATCCCAACCGATGATGGTGAGACCATTGTTGTTCATGGAGAGAAGCGTGAGACGCCGTTGAGGATTATCAGCTGCTTGAAAGCAAGGAAGGGTTTGCAGAAAGGATGTGTTGCTTTTCTGGCACACATTGTGGATAAAAAGGCTGCTGAGCCAAAGATCGAAGACATCCCTGTCATGAGGGAGTATCCAGAAGTCTTCCCAGAAGACTTGCCTGGACTGCCACCTCAGAGGCAAGTAGAGTTTCACATCGATTTAGTTCCAGGCGCCGCGCCTGTGGCTAAGGCACCGTACAGACTTGCTCCGTCTGAGATGCAGGAACTGTCGACACAACTTCAAGAGTTGTTAGACAAGGGTTTTATCCGACCAAGCTTCTCGCCTTGGGGAGCTCCGGTCCTATTTGTCAAAAAGAAGGACGGTAGTTTTCGTATGTGCATTGACTACCGGGAATTGAACAAGCTGACGCTCAAGAATAGGTATCCTCTGCCAAGAATTGATGATCTGTTTGACCAACTGCAAGGCTCAAGTTTTTATTCAAAGATCGATCTTCGATCTGGATACCATCAGTTAAGGATACAAGAAGAGAGCATCCCGAAGACAGCCTTCAGAACTCGTTATGGACACTACGAGTTCCTCGTTATGCCATTTGGTTTGACAAACGCACCTGCGGTATTCATGGATCTAATGAATAGAGTTTGCAAGCCGTACTTGGATAAGTTCGTGATTGTATTCATCGATGACATTTTAATTTATTCAAAGACGAAGGATGAACACGAGCAGCATCTTAGAGCCATTCTAGAGCTGCTGAAGAAGGAACAGCTGTATGCCAAATTCTCTAAGTGTGAGTTTTGGCTACGAGAGGTGCAATTCCTTGGGCACGTGGTAAATGGAGATGGAATCCACGTGGATCCAACCAAGATCGAGGCGATCAAGGATTGGGAAACGCCAAAGACGCCAACCGAGATTCGGCAATTCTTGGGTTTGGCTGGCTATTATCGAAGATTCATTGAGAATTTTTCAAAGATCGCTCAACCATTGACGCTCCTCACCCAGAAAGATAAGAAGTTTGATTGGGGAATCAAACAGGATGAAGCGTTTCAGATATTGAAGGATAAGCTTTGTAACGCGCCAATCTTAGCTCTACCAGAGGGTACTGATGATTTTGTGGTATACTGCGACGCATCGCGCCAAGGATTGGGTTGTGTGTTGATGCAACGCCAAAAGGTTATTGCTTACGCATCGCGTCAGTTGAAAGTGCATGAAAAGAACTATACCACACACGATTTGGAGCTCGGCGCAGTGGTTTTTGCTTTAAAGATCTGGAGACACTACCTTTATGGTACGAAGTGTACAATCTTTACAGATCACAAGAGCCTACAGCATATATTCAACCAGAAGGAGTTGAATATGAGGCAAAGACGATGGGTTGAATTGCTGAACGACTACGACTGCGAGATAAAGTATCATCCAGGGAAGGCGAATGTAGTCGCCGATGCCCTAAGTCGTAAAGAGAGAATCAAGCCCATAAGGGTTAGAGCTTTAGAAATGATTATCCAAACCGATCTTTCCTTGCGCATTCGTGCCGCGCAGAAAGAAGCTCTCAAGGAAGGAAACCTTGAAGAAAAATATCTCCGTGGGATGGAGAAGCTTTTGGTACCAAACGAAGAAGGAACATTATGTTTTGAGAAAAGGATTTGGGTTCCTCTGTTTGGTGATTTAAGGAAAGTTATTTTCGATGAAGCTCACAAGTCGCGGTACTCTATCCATCCAGGAGCGGATAAGATGTACCAGGATCTCAAAGATTATTATTGGTGGCCTAGGATGAAAGGCGATGTTGCTGTTTACGTGAGCAAATGTTTAACGTGCGCTAAGGTTAAAGCGGAATACCAGAAGCCTTCAGGACTTCTGCAACAACCTGAGATTCCCAAGTGGAAATGGGAACAAATCTCAATGGATTTTGTTACAAAATTGCCAAGAACGCCAAGAGGCCATGACACTATCTGGGTAATAGTGGATCGATTAACGAAGTCAGCACACTTCTTACCTATCAGAGAGAAGGATAATACGAGCAAATTGGCTGAAATTTACATGAGAGAGATCGTTGCACGTCATGGAGTGCCTCTCTCGATCATTTCTGATAGAGACGGAAGATTTGTGTCAAGGATATGGCAATCCTTCCAAGAAGCCTTTGGCTCACAATTGAATCTGAGCACTGCGTTTCATCCGCAAACTGACGGCCAGAGCGAGCGAACGATACAGACTTTGGAAGACATGCTGAGAGCGTGTGTTATGGATTTGGGCGGTAGCTGGGATAAGCATTTGCCTTTGGTCGAATTTTCATACAACAACAGCTACCACACCAGTATTGGTGTCGCACCATTCGAAGCCCTTTACGGACGCAAGTGTCGATCACCCTTATGCTGGGCTGACGCAGGTGATAGGCAACTTGCTGGTCTCGAAATCGTCCAAGAGACGACAGACAAGATTGCGCAGATTCTTAAACGCATCGAAGCAACTCGCCACAGACAGAAGGCCTATGCGGATCCAAACCGAAAACATGTGGATTTCCAAGTTGGAGAAATGGTGTTATTGAAAGTCTCACCCTGGAAGGGTGTGGCACGCTTCGGAAAGCGTGGGAAGTTAAATCCGCGCTACATTGGTCCCTTCAGAATTCTGGAAAGAATAGGACTAGTAGCATACAAGTTGGACCTACCTGCTGAACTGAATGGTGTTCACGATACATTTCATGTATCCAACCTGAAGAAAAGTCCAACTCAAGTTGACATTGCCATTCCCACCGACGAGATTCATGTTGACGACACGCTCCACTTCGTTGAAGAACCGGTCGAGGTTACGGATTGGAAAGTTAACAAGACCCGCCGGAGTAGTGTCAAGCTCGTCAAAGTTCGTTGGAATGCCAGACATGGTCCTGAATACACCTGGGAACGTGAGGACCGGATGAAAGAGAAATACCCCCACCTTTTTCCTAAGAACCCTGCATCTTCAAGCAGAACTTAAATTTCGGGACGAAATTTATTTAACGGGGGGAGAATGTGACAACCCGCATTAAACCAGGTATCCGTACGACTTAACTAATGATTAATTACTGCTTAATTACTGTGCTTGTTTGAACTAGCTGATGAACTGCTACTTGATATCTGATACATGCACTTACTTGCATCATACTTTACTTATCGTCACTACATTATTTACATGCTGAACCCTAGTGACAACCATGATGCACCAAAAGCACAGTAGCACTATAACGGATAACCTATTGAACATGCTGATAAAGCCAGCATCAGGCAAACACTGCCTCTAAGGCATGTAAGAGCCTGAAATATTTTGCTACACTAAATGGTGAGTGTAGGGATATAAGGGTTGTGGAACTGCGTCTCTAGGAATAAGTCACAATGACTGGATGTGCCTAAAACGTACTCTAAGTACAAAACTCAGCACTTTACACAATAATTCAGCTTTTAGCTAACTAATAAAGTGCCAAAACATGAGAAAAATATTACTAGACACTTTCCAAAGTGTCAGGAATGAGTAGTGTCACTAAAAAGAGTAATAACGACACTTTAAAGCTTTAGTAACGCTTTAACGGATTACTATCCAACCAAACAACCGGACCTTACCCGGAACATGAAAATATTGTTATTTTCATTACTTATCTTTTTTCTGAGCCAGTTAGGGTCCCTGAGTACCCTAACACCCATTGTAACACACTATACACAAGTAACCAAGTTAAACACTTAACTTAACTTAATTATCTAACTAATACTTAACCTATGGTTGAAATGGAATCGGATTAGACCCCCCCCCCCAACCGAATCGGTCACATAGTGACCACCCCATTGTACTTGTTGATTATTTAATTCCCTAATGCTTAATATCTATGGGGCACATTAAGCCTTGGATAATTGTCATTAACTTTGCCTATAAGTTTAAGGTTTAACACATGAGATCATTCACACTTCACAAACTCAACAACTCTCTCTCTCTCTCTTTCCCTTTGGCTCTCGGCCGAACCCACACCCACACATCCATCCTTCGATCTTGTTCAAGCCATTCCAACATCATACAAGTGTCGAGGGTCGTATACAAGGAGTCTTGGAGCAAGCGGAACGCGAAGGACCTCTCTACTTAGCTTTTATCCACCTCTTTTGCGCATAGATTCTTCCCTAGCCTCGAGCTAGAGGTATAATGCTTAAAACTCGTATTCGAACTAATCTAAAGTGGTTAAAAGGATTTTTATCGGTTAAAACTCGAAATCCTACAAGTTGATGCTTTAAAGTCTACTTAAAACACTAAAAATGGTGGTTAATAGCACATAAGTTGTGTAAATGATGTAGTATTCGAAATGTATGATTATTTAGGCCTGATCTATGATGTGGTAGCTCGGATCATCGTTTAACCCGGTTTGGTAAGATCATGGATCTTAACATAAGCTTGTTTTGAATGATACAAGGGTTAAAAGGTGAAACTCTACCACACGCGAATCATGAACTTGTGTAAAAGTGTTTTAGCTTGTACAATAGTGTTTAAAAACTAGCAGATCTACGTATCTGCAAGTGGTATTTTCAAAGGACCAAGCGTTAAAGAAATCATACTTTAAAAGGCGGATCTTACACTAACAAGAATGGTTTTTAGAACACACAAGTGTGTAAACACTTGTGTAACACAAAGTTTCGACGAAATAACTATTTTTGTAAAAGTGGACGAGAAGTTGTAAAGACGGAACTTCCATAAAAACGAGGTTTTTACAAAATCGGATTTGTTTTATATAAAGATCCACTAAAAGTAATGAGATTTACTTCACAGTTTGGATAAACCACAAGTTCATGAAGTTTATGCGATTTATATACATATTTTGACTAGTTTGTGATTTGAACATGGTTTTGATTGAATAAGAAGATTGTTGGTTTGATTTGTAAAAGAAAATGATACGCTTGAAAGCGTGGCCACCTCCAGTTACAGAGGAAACTCTGGCGAAATTTTTCTAAAAACCTAACACTTGGAACTATTTACACTACAATTGTTAGAATTATTTTTGACATGTTTTCGAAATACGAATTTCGCCATGACTTTATTTACTAAATATTCGGAGGTGGGATTTTCACAAAATTTAACGTAATAAATATATATTTTTCACACACTGTTTATGATTATTTTGTGAAAATACATAGATATTATTTTTAGAGTAAAAATAATATTTACGAACGTTAACGAATCCAAAATAATACGAACGCTTTCACCATAAATATATAAGTTACACCGGTAAGTATATTACCACTCAATTGTTAAAACGTAACTTACGCACTTACGGAAATATTTATGAACGCGTATTTTAACAACGTATTATTGGAGAAAAATTATGTGAAATGAAAATATAATATTTCTGAGAAAAATACTTATATTTTGGAATTGGAAATATATATATATTAAGTGAGACTTAATGATATAATTTGAACGCACATGTATTGAATCCCCCATCCTTGGGAAGGAGATTAACTACCAAGTATATACAGAATGTAAACACGAAATAGTTGTCTAACTATTTCCCAAAGACTTAAACTATAAAGCTAAGGCACGGCCGTCCGTCTAATAGAAATTAGCACCTGTAGGTCGTCGCACAGCTGCGTGAGCAGGAGATACTTGGTAGAGACGCTTCACAGTGAGTTCATGTCCCCCTTTTCTCTAACTGTTTTCAGTTTTCTTAACTGCGGGGGTGAAATACATGTTACTTTGTTTACAAGTACTTTATACATGGTATGGTTAGCGTAAGGAGGTTTACTACTTAGATCATGTGAGTGGGTAGGCAGAAACACCGAGGGACGTAAGCGGTAGATCTATCTGGGTGTAGCGAGCCCAACTCTAGGCCCAACAGAATGGACCTCTGAGAGGCCCAACAGAACGGACCTTGGAGTGACTTTGTACCCGACGCGAAATCTGCTAGGTTTGAGTCTTCCTACTTGCACTTCACACATACTAATGGCCTTGCAAACCATTGGTGATCTCTTTTCCTTACACTGCTACATACCAGGGAATTTTTATACTTACAAGTGTTTTACATACTCACTTACACATGAACTCGCTCAACATTATTGTTGATTTTTCAACTTACATGTATTTCAGGAAATTAAAGATCTGGCACGGTATGTTATGTTTTCCCGCTGCATAAGGGTTCCAAGGTCATCCCAGTTTAGGAAATGTGACTCTTTCCTGGACAAGTCACAAATCTTAAACTGCGTTTATTTCATGTTAATGGTTATGTTGTTAAAGACAATGTTTTATGTTACGATGTTGTAAGTCTCTAAGACAATGGTATGTTACTCTGGTTTTAAAACTTAATCAAACGGATGATCTTGCATGATTTTATTTCATATAGCTTTGTTATGGTTAAGCTATGGTATTAAGAAGTCACACCCAAATTAACCACGCTTCCGCAAAGCCAGGGTGTGACATTTCTTGTCCTCTCGAACAATACGAATCCGACAACCTAGATTTTAGTTGAGTTTCTAGACTTCCTAGCTTGATTTGATATAGTCTGCGATCTAAGCTGCAACATACGTTAAAATATTTGTCAATACAAAAGTATTGGCGAGTATACAAGTTTGATATGTATAGCGTAATAGATAAAAAGTGTAGCGAATTTCCATATGCAAAAACGTAACACACGACATATATACTCACAAAGCTGATACTACCAACTAAGTCCTCGATGCTCGAATATGCGATGGCAAACTAGACCCCGTCGGGTGCAATAGTACTATACTAGTCATGGTGGGACGTCGCGAGTATAAGCCCTAGCACATATGCAACTAGCATCACGTATATCTATGCATAACAGTTATTCGCAAGTGATGATTCGATTGATTGTATAATTCGTTTGATAAGTTCGATTTGTTAGAAACGTATGTTACACCCAAAATACGATTAAAAAGGGTTCAAGTATACTCACAGTGCGTATTTAGCGAGAATACAACTTGATTGGGTCGGTTGCGAGTATGTCTGCGTTAATCATTGAAGGATATAGTAAACGATGTACGGTTAAGCGAGGTTAACATCGAAAAGTCAGTTATCTGGTCGGATGGTGCTCATCCGTCCGGATGACATGCAATCCGTCCGGATGACATGTTATCCGTGCGGATGACATGTTATCCGTCCGGATGACATGTGATCCGTGCGGATGACACATCTGTTTCGCATTCTGAACACTGTTTCTGAGTGTTTAACGGAAGGAATATGTGCGGAGTTACCGGGACAGCGTAATTTCGCACTAACACTTGAAATTCCATCAGTTCCGACCCGCTCTAACGGCCGGGAATCACCCCGCTCCATCAGAACTGGCCGTTCTCGACGGTTTCTCCGGTCTAGCTCGAAATCGCACAGTTCCTTGGTTGAATACATAGATTTAGGTGATATTTGTTATCAAAACATGTGGAAATCACTCAGATTTGAGGCGCTTATTGTGGGATGAGGTCACAACTTGAAGTTCATATGAACTCTTGGTGACATCACCTTAAAACACCTCAAATCAGTAGATTTCACGGTTGGAAATTGAGTTTTGAAAGATAGAATGATGTAGAATTGAGTGTAGATCATAGAAGTACAAGTTTTAGGATGAAATCTTACCGGAATCGCGAGGAATCGAGAGAAAAGGGTCCTAGAGCGTGTTTGGTCGAGTGGGAGCTGTCACATCACTTAAACAGTGGTGTGACATGCTATTTATAGGCACATAGAAGGCTGAAGGAGCTTTTGGGGCGGATGGCCCATCTGTCCGGATTGCTATCCGTCCGAATGGCCCATCCGTGCGGATTGCTATCCGTCTGGATGGCCCATCCGTGCGGATGGCTATCCGTCCGGATGGCCACTCCTACGCGATGGTTTTCTCCGTTTTTTTTTAGTGTTGCGATCGACTTTGAAGCGCGTGCTTTTTATATCATTATTATATATATCTATAGGTATCACTAGGGGTCCTATTTACGTATCCATAAACCACAGTTTCGATAATTAACAATCGGTTTTCGTTTCGAGTATACGATTATTAGCGACGTTTCACGGCCATCAAGGAGGGTAGTATAGGTCCTTTCTTGATGTCATCGTGAACGTTATTGTGAGTCGTGCCACAATGACCGACGGGGTACCATTCACTCGTATTGTCATCATCGTCACGATGACTGGAGCTATAGTACTCACCCGAGAGTCTTTGTTAGCGTTAATTGTTTTACGTTCGACACATCACGGCCACTGAGGAGGGTAGAATAGGTCCTCACTCAATGCCTCCGTGAGTGTTAGTGTTTGTGATAATAGTGTATTGCGAAAATATGCGATTTATCCTTCAAATAGCGAAGTATGCGGTATAGTTACATTATGATCCAAATCTCTGGTGCTAGGCGTAACGAGTATATCGAGTAGTAACAACGCACGAAAGTGCGGGTTGTTACACTACATGCCTTGCAGGTCGTTAGGTACTCTTGGAGCTTGCACAGGGAGGCGCGGTCGTTGTGGGACATGGCAGTGTGTGCCATGCTAAAGACATTACTTTATTTCATACTTAATACTTACTTTGGGTTTTACAATTATGCTTCCGCTAAACACTTAACTACGTTTTGGGTTGAAACACCTTTCATATTGTGTGGTTGAATTTTACGTATTACTTGTTATGTTCAATATGATTGGTGGCTTGATCCTGGTCAGTCACGCGTCCAAGCGGTGATACTCCGCGTGTGGATTTTGGGGGTGTGACAGCCCAGGCGAGAACAATGCTCATGCTCGAGCATTCGTGATTGGAGCAAGGAACGCATGCGAGGACCCTAATGTGGTCACCGGTACGTTTCTCATTAACAATCACTTTGCATCCATACTATTTGACACTGGTGCCGATTATAGTTTCATGTCTGTGGAATTTAAACGTATGCTTGGAATAGAATCTAGTAGATTAGATATTCCTTATTCCATAGAACTAGCCGATGGTAAACTTGTTGAATCGGGCGAAGTTGTTAGGGGTTGTACATTAGAACTTGGTGAGCAAAACTTTAATATCGACCTCTTACCTGTTCAATTGGGTAGCTTCGATGTGGTGGTTGGAATGGACTGGCTGTCCAAGAATAAGGCTGAAGTTGTTTGCCATGAGAAAATCATTCGCATCCCTCTTGCGAATGATGAAACTCTCATCGTGCATGGAGAAAAACGAGACACGCCTATGCGAATCATCAATTGTATGAAGGCGCAGAAGAACTTGAGGAAAGGATGTGTTGCATTCCTGGCGCACGTTGTAGATAAGAAGGCTGAGGAACCAAAACTCGAAGACATTCCTGTGGTGAAGGAATTCCCTGATGTTTTTCCCGAAGATTTTCCAGGACTACCTCCGCAACAACAAGTCGAATTCCATATTGACTTGGTTCCAGGAGTCGCTCCTGTAGCCAAGGCACCCTATCGACTTGCGCCATCCGAAATGCAAGAATTATCTACACAACTCCAGGAGTTGTTGGATAAAGGATTCATAAGGCCAAGCTTCTTGCCTTGGGGAGCTCCAGTTTTGTTTGTGAAGAAGAAAGATGGTACACTGCGGATGTATATCGATTATAGAGAGTTGAATAAGCTCACTGTCAAGAATCGGTACCCACTACCAAGGATTGATGACTTATTTGATCAGTTGCAAGGATCGAGCTACTATTCCAAGATCGAACTTCGATCGGGATACCATCAGTTAAGGATCCAAGAGGAGAGCGTACCAAAGACTGCATTCAGAACGCGTTATGGGAATTACTAGTTCCTTGTGATGCCATTCGGGCTGACGAACGCGCCAGCGGTATTTATGGATCTGATGAACCGCGTTTGAAAACCATATCTCGATAAACTCGTGATTGTATTTATCGATGATATCCTGATTTACTCGCGAACGAGAGAAGAGCACGAGCAACACCTCAGAACCATTTTGGAACTACTAAAGAAAGAGAAACTTTATGCAAAGTTCTCAAAGTGCGAATTCTGGATTCGTGAAGTACAGTTCCTTGGTCACGTTGTGAACGAGAATGGCATTCATGTAGACCCAGCCAAGATAGAAGTGATAAACAATTGGGAAGCCCCCAAAACCCCAACTGAAGTTCGACAATTTTTGGGCTTAGCGGGCTATTACCGGCGATTTATCAAGAATTTCTCCAAGATAGCTCAACCGCTGACTTCCCTTACGCAGAAGGATAAGAAGTACGACTGGGGTGATAAGCAGGAAGAAGCTTTCCAACTTCTCAAAAACAAGCTATGCGATGCACCGATACTATCCTTACCCAAAGGCACTGAAGACTTCGTGGTATACTGCGACGCTTCGCGTCAAGGTTTGGGTTGCGTGCTCATGCAACGCCAAAAGGTCATCGCTTACGCATCAAGACAGTTGAAAGTTCATGAGAAGAACTACACCACTCACGACCAGGAGCTAGGCGCGGTGGTGTTCGCCTTGAAGATCTGGCGACATTATTTATATGGTACTCGATGTACAATCTTCACATATCACAAAAGCCTACAACACATACTTGATCAGAAGGAACTAAACATGCGGCAGCGACGATGGGTCGAGTTGCTAAATGATTATGATTGTGAGATTAAGTACCATCCCGGAAAGGCAAACGTAGTAGCAGACGCGTTAAGTCAAAAAGAAAGGGTTAAGACCCTAAGAGTTCGAGCATTGGAAATGACTATTCGGACGAACCTCACTGCACGCATTCATGACGCATAACAAGAAGCCCTTAAGAGGGAGAATTGTAGAGCTGAATATATCCGAGGTATGCAGAAGAATTTGGTGCCAAACGAAGAGGGAACCTTATACTTTAAGGGGCGTATTTGGGTTCCGCTCTATGGTGGTATTCGAGAAGTCATCTTTGATGAAGCCCACAAGTCGAGATACTCGATCCACCCAGGGTCGGAAAAGATGTATCAAGACTTGAAAGAATACTACTGGTGGCCAAGGCTTAAAAGCGATGTTGCTGTCTACGTTGGAAAATGCCTAACCTGTGCCAAGGTTAAGGCCGAATATCAGAAACCGTCAGGTCTACTGCAGCAGCCCGAGATACCCATGTGGAAGTGGGAGCAAATCTCAATGGACTTCTGTAACACCCTTATTATTATTTAACGATTTTCATATAATTTACGAAGATAAACGGGTAATTAGAATTTCAAATACATTGAAATTACGAGTTTCATTAAACTTTCTTACATAATTAAAACTATACAACATAACATGTGTGAGTTCGTCATTTAACAGAACAACGATACATAGTGCGGAAGCTTATTTCTTGATCGTGTTCGGTTCTTCGTTGTGCTTGATCGTCCTCTGGTGCTAAAATTATACCTGAAACTCATAAAACATGAGTCGGATTAGTCATACGTAGTTTAAAACGTGCGTAAACGAGTCCGGGAAGCGAAACTGATTAAAATAAAAAAAATTTCGCCAAAAACAGTCCCTTTCGCGCCATGCGCCGGCACCAGGTTGCTCCCTCGCGTGGCGCGAGGGAGACCGTTTTCCAGCAGCTCTGCTGCATTTTTCAGCAATACCAGTTTTTACGGAAACGGCCATAACTTCTTCGTTATTGATCCGTTTTACGCGATTCTTTTTCCTACGCGTCCGTAATTTAATTCTCCATCATATGAAGTTAAAAACCAACTTCCAACATAATAAATTTTGAGACTTCTAAGCCTTCGACTCGTTACCTTTTTACTGAATTTTAAAACGTTTATGCATTTTATCAAACAAACGTATTTGTTTGATCCTCATATCACATACACTTCTTCAAATTAATGTTATCTACCATTTTAGGTTCTAATCACAGGTTTATTACACAACTTAAACCCATTTTCGCTCATATGCTTATTTTCACCCGTTAAGGGTATTTAAGCACTTTAAAGCTTGAAATCACTTTAATTCATTTCTAGCATCTTATTCCTACATTTCTTATCAAGTAATCTTCCACCACATCTATATGTGCGTTGGATTTAATGTGAATATCTATATGTTCCGAGTTTTTACCCCTCGGATTATCATTTTACGGCAAAGACTCATATAAAGTCCTTCGACCCAAGAATTTACATCTTTCACTACCTATATTCATTCTAAGCATTTATTTAATCATAGAACTTTTTTCCGAACCACCTTTAAGGGTCGTTCGTTCAAATTAGCTTACAAGGGCAATTTGGTCAATTTTCATCCTTCTTTTACTACAAGGACCTTTAAATACTTGTTTGACTCAAAATCCGACCTTTTAACTATAATTCTTGTTTGTAAACCATTATGTTTCTAAAACACCATGTTTATGACTCAAATTATTCGGTTTACCTAAAAGATAACCGAATATTCATTTTGACCTTGTCTAACACTTATAGAATCTCAAGTTCTAAACAATGAGCTGAATCATTATACATACCTGACTCGGATCATTATATTGACCATTTTTTATACCTTGCTTTAATACTCGCTACTTAATAGCGATACAAGTTATCCTTCCGTATTTACTCCTGTGAACACACAACTCGACAATATTCATTAGTCGATATTTTCAAATGGTGATATTTTCACCATTCGGCCCGTTTGGTCTAAGTGACCGTTTATTTTTGCGAGATGTTATTTAGTACCATCTCGTCTACAAGACTCGCTTCGGTTTATAACGTATAGTCTTTTTACTTATAAATCATTTCTTAACACTTTTTGGCCTACTATGGCTTACGTCATCATTGTCTTTTTCGTAATTAACACGACAAAAGGATATTCTAAAATATATTACTAGTGTAAGATATACTTACCTTGCATCCGAATTACGTTTTTCCTTTCCTTCTTGATTTGTTTGACCCGCTCACTCATCAAGCTTCCACCTAGCTCGTTAGGCGTCAAACTATCATCATAATTCATAAGATGGTTAGATTAGTCATTATCAATTATGACTACTCCATCTAACGGGTCTTATGTCGACTTTATCACTCGATTAAATCATTGGTTAGTTTGACTTCCTAAAAGTCAATTGATCTATCAACATATTCAAATGCACACTTCACATGGAATTTCAACATTTTAGCTTCGTTTAGGCATTTTAACAAACACCTAGTGGGCATAATTTCACTAAATCAAAAATCAAGTTTCATGACTAACTATTTAGCCAAGATTAAACAATTCTTGCAAGTTTAATATATCTAGTATGCATAATAACATCTAGATTCTTCTCATGTAAATAAATAACACTCAGTTTATAATCAAATTTCTAGTGTTCTTCATCATTCTACAACACCCATTTAACACACATATAGGTAATCACCAAATCATTCAAGTCATAGCATCATATGTATGATTTTCACTTAGGGTTTAGTTCCTAAGCATGTGTACATCACTAACTTAGCCATAGCTCCTCTAATCCTTACATAATTCGCGAATTATGATGCTAACTCAAATTTTGCAACTTCACAAATTATCAAATTTTTACATACCTTATGATCCCCTGGGTTGGGTGATCATTAATTCATGTTCATGCATCGATTTGGGGCTAGAATCGACCTTCAATTTGTTGGATTTGGTTGAGTTAGGGTTTTGGCTCCTTGGAGCCCTTCCTGGTCGATCCAGAACACGCACCACACACCTATGTGTGTGTTTTCATTTTTTTTTATAAATGTTATAGTTAAAACATTTTCCTATTTAACCACCTTTAGCCCCTCGTGTTTTGGTTTGTTATTAAGCAGGCTATAACCTACTTATTTTTAGTAACATTCCCTCTTATTAACTAGGTTAATTATTCCTAGTTAACTTAATGGGTTCGGGAAGTCATAACCCGTTTTATTTTAAGTCCCGTTAACTCGGGCCTTTTACATACTTTGTTTTTCTCAAAGTATTTATCCTCCTTTTAATTAATATCAAGTTTATTTATTTAAATCCTAATTTTTACCGGGTTAATTTTTACCACTAACGGTATTTTACTCATTTTCACTATTAACGTGGTTTGATTTCCAAACCCGTTTTTGGGGTGTTACAAGTCTACCCCCCTTAAGGAGGTTTCGTCCCCGAAACCTTATTTACGTAGTTCATTGGTTTAATCAAACGAACCTAGTTTCGTTTTCAAGGCTCCCGTTTCCTTTGGTCAAAAGTTTTCATGTATACTGACGCGTACGTCTTTCATGTGTAAGGCCTCACGGGCCGTTACTTACAGCTTATAACCCTTTTATCTTTATTGACTGAGTTGTCACTTGACCACTTAGTCTCGTTAGTCTTTTAACAGATCTATCCCGTGCTCGTGTTATATTAACAAGCGCTTGTATTTGTTATGACGCTTTCTTAACTTTGAATAGTTTTACCGGCTAGACTAATTAGTCGCCGTCACTTCATACCCCGTAACTCACGTTACAACGTGATCATTTTCTATATTTCTTTTCTTGTCCGTGAGCGTGTCACGTCACGTTTAAGTTTAATTCAACGTTTCTTTATCATACTTCTTCTTTTCGAATGTATCGTCTCGCACCTATTGATGTTAAGACCCATACTCTTTGATATTTGTTATTTCCGAATTCGTCTTATAGTATTCATATTTGTTAAAACGTTATTTCTTACTAAAACTAAATTTTAGTTTAACGTTTTTCTCTTTAACTGTGTCAATTACTCATATCAAGGAAATTGACAACCCATAATTTATTGTTTTCCGTTCTCGTTTTACGCGGGGAATCGTAACAAGTTCCCTCACCTTACACTATTGACCCATAGGTTCCTTCACTTAACCTCGTAGGCTATTTCCCTAAGCTTTCACCTCTTTAAAGCGAGGCCCTTATGATCCATTTGCTTCAATTTATGACCCGTGGGTCATTTTGGCCCCGTAGACCTTTACACTAATTAACATCCCGTAGTTTATGATGATCCCGTAGATCATCTTTTATTCGAGTCTTTATTCAAATGTGTATACGTTTATATACGCATATGGCGTTAAGGCACCCCTTTTTATGTTTAGAATTATTTACCTTTACTTTTTGGATTTCGTTTGACCTTGACCATAGTCTAAGGCTACATTGTTTTCTTTCGAATTATCTTTCTGACTTCTTGACTTCTAACGTCAATTACACGTCAGTTTGCCCTACTCTTACCGTTACCCGATTCTTACCTATACTTCTTTACGTCCCATTACCCGGGTTCTTTTATTTTAATGTTTTAACGCCTATAACTCCTTTACATAGGTCTATTAATATTTCGCACTTTTATTTATTCGATTCGCGCTTACTTACTTTAGCAAGTGTCATCCTTTATTAAATTTGTTTGACTTATTCGTGTGAAAATTCATCACTTATGAATGTCAAACTTCAGTCTTTGTTCGACCCGTTCAGCTTTGAAATAGTTGAACGTAATTTATCAAAATTTCTATTTGCAGTATCTTATCGTCCTTTAGTCATGACCCAAAACCCGAGTCTTTTTTACTTTCCATACGCGTTCCTGTTTCTCAGTCTACGCATGCGTTTAATTCCTTACCCATCAACCGGGTGTTTTACCGAAATCGTTATCATTGCACCCCTTCCGATATGCATTAAGACTTCATTTCGATTTACTTGGTCATCTTAGCGAAATCCGTCGCTTTTATTCGACCATGTCTTTTATTCTTTACGTGACCACCATTGGCGGCCTTATTAATTATGAGTGACGATTATCATCGTTATCCTTGCTTTACTACTACTAAAGTTAACAACCTTGATTATCTTTTTCGTGTGGGCAACACCTTTGTTTTTATGACCCGGCAGATCATCTATACTTTGGTTTTACTTGCCCATTTTGTTCACCATGGCCCTTTCGTCCAAGATGACTTATTTTCATGAATTTTCTTTTGATCATTCATTTATATCATCATTTACATTAATCCTTGTCCCTTCTCTCGGGCTCATTATCCTAATGTAATACGCTTCCGTCACCCAGCTGTGCGTTTACATTATTATCGACTATTTTGTTCATTTATTTCATTTGGGTACTTTTTAATTTGTCACATTCACCCCGTCCTTACTACATCGGATGTAAACGTGTCCGCCAAAAGAAGTTCATGGTATCATATGCCACTACTTACTTGGCCAGAGTAAGCGATTAACACATGACACGCATGACCTTTTTATAGTTTTCACATCACGCCCTATGTAAGTAATGCCTCTATTTGTTTCTCTTGGAAACAATATCCCGAATACATTTTCTATTCGGGGTTTTCCAAGTTTTTTTTTTATTTACATATGCAACTTTCAATTTCTACGTATTTGTTGCATATTACTATTTGTGCAATTAAATTTAAAATGTGCACATGGTAATGCTTGCCCTAACGGGCTTCTCTTGCCATTAATCTTGTTTGCTATCACCACACGATTTAGGTCCTTGGTGAGCATGTTCTTTGGACCGTTCCTTTGTCAAATCCGCGATTTGTTAACTCTCGCTATCTCCATATGCCAGTGTCCTTCAACTAAAACATTTACAACAGTTAGTAATTTCGACATTAATGGATGCCTGTATTATAATACAAGCCTTTTCTGCTATACGCATCAACGCGTGTAATTTCGTTGACTAAATCTATTCTATATCATTTTTATCGGTGTAACGTGTATTGCACGATAACCATATGTGTTGTTCTCAACACTTTAATCATAATAAACCATTGCACTTACCGGATTTGCGATCAAGCCTCGAACCGAACACACTTTACTCTTTAACCTTGAGCTCTGATTACCAACTTGTAACACCCTTATTATTATTTAACGATTTTCGTATAATTTACGAAGATAAACGGGTAATTTGAATTTCAAATACATTGAAATTACGAGTTTCATTAAACTTTCTTACAGAATTAAAACTATACAACATAACATGTGTGAGTTCGTCATTTAACAGAACAACGATACATAGTGCGGAAGCTTATTTCTTGATCGTGTTCGGTTCTTCGTTGTGCTTGATCGTTCTCCGGTGCTAAAATTATACCTGAAACTCATAAAACATGAGTCGGATTAGTCATACGTAGTTTAAAACGTGCGTAAACGAGTCCGGGAAGCGAAACTGATTAAAATAAAAAATTTTCGCCAAAAACAGTGCCTTTCGCGCCACGCGCCGGGACCAGGTTACTCCCTCGCGTGGCGCGAGGGAGACCGTTTTCCAGCAGCTCTGCTGCATTTTTCAGCAATACCAGTTTTTACGGAAACGGCCATAACTTCTTCGTTATTGATCCGTTTTACGCGATTCTTTTTCCTATGTGTCCGTAATTTAATTCTCCATCACATGAACTTAAAAACCAACTTCCAACATAATAAATTTTGAGACTTCTAAGCCTTCGACGCGTTACCTTTTTACCGAATTTTAACCCGTTTATGCATTTTATCAAACAAACGTATTTGTTTGATCCTTATATCCCATACACTTCTTCAAATTAATGTTATCTACCATTTTAGGTTCTAATCACAGGTTTATTACACAACTTAAACCCATTTTCGCTCATATGCTTATTTTGACCTGTTAAGGGTATTTAAGCACTTTAAAGCTTGAAATCACTTTCATTCATTTCTAGCATCTTATTCCTACATTTCTTATCAAGTAATCTTCCACCACATCTATATGTGCGTTGGATTAAATGTGGATATCTATATGTTCCGAGTTTTTACCCCCCGGATTATCATTTTACGGCAAAGACTCATATAAAGTCCTTCGACCCAAGAATTTACATCTTTCACTACCTATATTCATTCTAAGCATTTATTTAATCATAGAACTTGTTTCCGAACCACCTTTAAGGGTCGTTCGTTCAAATTAGCTTACAAGGGCAATTTGGTCAATTTTCATCCTTCTTTTACTACAAGGACCTTTAAATACTTGTTTGACTCAAAATCCGACCTTTTAACTATAATTCTTGTTTGTAAACCATTATGTTTCTAAAACACCATGTTTATGACTCAAATTATTCGGTTTACCTAAAAGATAACCGAATATTCATTTTGACCTTGTCTAACACTTATAGAATCTCAAGTTCTAAACAATGAGCTGAATCATTATACATACCTCACTCGGATCATTATATTGACCATTTTTTATACCTTGCTTTAATACTCGCTACTTAATAGCGATACAAGTTATCCTTCCGTATTTACTCCTGTGAACACACAACTCGACAATATTCATTAGACGATATTTTCAAATGGTGATATTTTCACCATTCGACCCGTTTGGTCTAAGTGACCGTTTATTTTTGCGAGATGTTATTTAGTACCATCTCGTCTACAAGACTCTCTTCGGTTTATAACGTATAGTCTTTTTACTTATAAATCATTTCTTAACACTTTTTGGCCAACTATGGCTTACGGCATCATTGTCTTTTTCATAATTAACACGAGAAAAGGATATTCTAAAATATATGACTAGTGTAAGATATACTTACCTTGCATCCGAATTACGCTTTTCCTTTCCTTCTTGATTCGTTTGACCCGCTCACTCATCAAGCTTCCACCTAGCTCGTTAGGCGTCAAACTATCATCATAATTCATAAGATGGTTAGATTAGTCATTATCAATTATGACTACTCCATCTAACGGGTCTTATGTCGACTTTATCACTCGATTAAATCATTGGTTAGTTTGACTTCCTAAAAGTCAATTGATCTATCAACATATTCAAATGCACACTTCACATGGAATTTCAACATTTTAGCTTCGTTTAGGCATTTTAACAAACACCTAGTGGCCATAATTTCACTAAATCAAAAATCAAGTTTCATGACTAACTATTTAGCCAAGATTAAACAATTCTTGCAAGTTTAATATATCTAGTATGCATAAGAACATCTAGATTCATCTCATGTAAATAAATAACACTCAGTTTATAATCAAATTTCTAGTGTTCTTCATCATTCTACAACACCCATTTAACACACATATAGGTAATCACCAAATCATTCAAGTCATAGCATCATATGTATGATTTTCACTTAGGGTTTAGTTCCTAAGCATGTGTACATCACTAACTTAGCCATAGCTCCTCTAATCCTTACATAATTCGCGAATTATGATGCTAACTCAAATTTTGCAACTTCACGAATCATCAAATTTTTGCATACCTTATGATCCCCTGGGTTGGGTGATCATTAATTCATGTTCATGCATCGATTTGGGGCTAGAATCGACCTTCAATTTGTTGGATTTGGTTGAGTTAGGGTTTTGGCTCCTTGGAGCCCTTCCTGGTCGATCCAGAACACGCACCACACACCTATGTGTGTGTTTTCATTTTTTTTATAAATGTTATAGTTAAAACATTTTCCAATTTAACCACCTTTAGCCCCTCATGTTTTGGTTTGTTATTAAGCAGGCTATAACCTACTTATTTTTAGTAACATTCCCTCTTATTAACTAGGTTAATTATTCCTAGTTAACTTAATGGGTTCGGGAAGTCATAACCCGTTTTATTTTAAGTCCCGTTAGCTCGGGCCTTTTACATACTTTGTTTTTCTCAAAGTATTTATCCTCCTTTTAATTAATATCAAGTTTATTTATTTAAATCCTAATTTTTACCGAGTTAATTTTTACCACTAACGGTATTTTACTCATTTTCACTATTAACGTGGTTTGATTTTCAAACCCGTTTTTGGGGTGTTACAACTTCATAACAAAATTACCCAGGACCCCTAGAGGGCATGATATGATATGGGTGATAGTCGATCGGTTAACGAAGTCTGCGCATTTCCTACCGAGCCGGGAGAAGGATAGCACTGGAAAGCTTGCTGAGCTGTACCTGAAAGAAATCGTGGCACGTCATGGAGTACCTCAATTATCTCTGATAGAGATGGACGTTTCGTATCAAGGATCTGGCAATCCTTCCAGGAAGCCTTTGGATCTCAACTAGATCTAAGCACGACCTTCCATCCGCAAACAGACGACCAGAGCGAACGAACCATACAAACCCTGGAAGATATGCTTCGCGCATGTGTTATGGACCTAGGCGGCAGCTGGGATACTCACCTACCTTTAGTTGAGTTTTCCTACAATAACAGCTACCATACAAGCATAAAAGTCGCATCGTTCGAAGCTCTATATGGCCGCAAGTGCCGCTCGCCATTATGTTGGGCAGACGCTGGAGACAAACGTATGGTTGGTCCTGAACTTGTTCAAGAAACAACCGAAAAGATCATTCAGATCCGAGAGCGCATTAAGGCGGCTCGAGATCGACAAAAGAGCTACGCTGATCGAAGACGAAAACCCTTAGAAGTCGAGGTGGGAGACAAAGTTCTGTTGAAAGTCTCACCTTGGAAAGGTGTCGCAAGGTTCGGAAAGCGTGGAAAGCTGAATCCACGATACATTGGACCATTCAAGATCTTGGAAAGAATTGGTACAATGGCATACAAGTTGGAGTTACCGGAAGAACTTAACGGAGTACATGATACGTTTCATGTGTCCAACCTCAAGAAGAGTCCAACCCAAGAAACAGTGATCATCCCTGCGGATGAAGTGCATATCGACGACACACTCCGATTTACAGAACAACCCATTGAGGTTACTGACTGGAAAGTCAACAAGACCCGGAGGAGTAGTGTCAAACTTATCAAAGTACGTTGGAACTCTAAGCACGGACCCGAGTACACGTGGGAACATGAAGACCAGTTTAAAGATAAGTACCCCCACCTGTTCGAGAAAACTCCTGCGAGAGATAACTCAGCCTGAATTTCGGGACGAAATTCTTTTAACGAGGGGAGACTGTGACAATTGGCACAAAACCGGTAATTTCCTTACAGTTTTATTATTATTTAATATCTGCAATTATGTGCTTAAATGTCAACATTGTCTGATTACATGCTATACATGTGAATTCATGCACGTTTTATACTTCAAATATTGCTTTAAGCATTACTTTTAGCGTTGCGTCAGAAAGACTAGTAAACTCACCGGTAAGACACACTGTGTCAGCAGCTCAGCAGAAAGCAGTCAGATAATAGAATTAGGGCCTAGGAGTAGGTCCAACGTCTAAAATACATTAAAACCCAAGTATGGATACAAGGGGTAACATATAAACTTTCCGGAAGCTAAACTATGCACTAAAAAGCACCCGAAACACACTTTAAATGCAGAATTTTGCACAAATCAGCCATAATTCAGCTATAATCAGTTTTTTAACCTCAAAATATCATGCAGAATTTATGTTTTATTGTCCGAAATAACTTACAAAGTGTCGGGAGTTGAGACTGTCACAAAAGGTGCTTCATACTTAGTGAAACTGCGCAATTTAGCACTTTAACGAACCGTAACGAAACGAATAACCGAACACCACCCGAAACACCAAATTTTCACTAGAAGCATTGTTTTAGTGTTACGAAGCTAGTTAGGATCACCGAACATCATATTTTATCTCATAAACATTAAATACATAAAATACATAACTAATACCATTACATTCCAACTAAATTATGTAACTAGTAGTTGAAAACTTACACTTTACCCCCCCCCCCCTTTAGTTGGACGTTTGGGACAAGGGTCCCACCTAAGGATTTTAGTTGATTTTATTAGATTATTTTTGATCTTATGTTGGAGTATATTCCAACAAATATACCTTGATAGATCTAGTGAATCTTATAAATTATAAACTAATAACCTTCCATCATTCTCATCCCCTAACTCACACCTTCAACCTCCTTCTCCCCCTCTAACTCTCGGCTCAACCCACACACAAACACCCCCCAATTTTCAAGCTCCTATCTCACAATCTAAGGCCACTAGAAGGTGTATGGAGGCCATTTAGGAAGGTGTATGGTGCTAGAACTTGAAGGACCACCTTGTGAAGCTTTTAACCTCTCATTTTCTTCTTTGTTCATCTTCTTCATTCTTGTGCCACTTCCCTAGCCATTGGAGCTAGTAGTAAGCCTCTTGATCACTAATTTAAGTCATGTTTATGTTATGTACAAGATTCACCATCTAAACAACTTAGCTTCTAATGTTAAAAGTGAAAAGATCTAACATATTCATGAAGAAAATAAGTGATTACATGAATTTTTGATGTATGTATTGATGTTGTTAATGTTATATCTTGTGCTTATGATTAGATCAAGTATGTTAAAGCTTGGATCTAACAAGTTTAAGCATGGATCTTGAAGGATCCATGGTTAAACTTGAAGATGAACATATGAAGCATGATGTGAACTTGAAATATGAATTTTTATGCATAGACTTGTAATAAAGTGTGTGTAGAACTAATTTTTGAAACTAAAATTCATGGAAAGTTTGTTAAAAATATAACATAAAGCTTGTTTTTTAAAGATCTAAAGATATTAAGCATGGATCTTGAAAGATCCATGGGTAAACATGAGATTAAAAACAATGATCTTTCTAATAAACATAAATGTGGTTTTAGAAACATGATTTACAAACCTTGAAAACATTAAACTCATGGATGAGTTGGTTAGTAAAATAAAGTCTTATAAAATTGGTTAGTAAAATAAAGTCTTATAAAAGGTTGGTTAACAATTTACAAGAACACTTATTTTTGGATAGATCACCTTATGTAAAGTGTAGATCTAAAAGACTACACATGTTTAACAAGAATCAAGTTCACCATGATATTTCATATGAAGAAATTAGTATATGTTGTTGATGATTGTTGTTGAAAATTGTTTGATGATTAAAAAGAAAATAAACACATGTTTTGAAAACTTGGGAAACCTCCATTTTTAGGGGAAACTATGTCAAAATTTTTATAAAATTTTGACACTTAGAAAAATATAAGTTTTGGGGAAACTTATTCCTTAAAAATTCACCTAAAAATATTTACCAAGGTCTCCCTAATCATTGTAAGAAATTATGAGTTAAGAAATGATTATTTCTTCAAGATAAAATTTATATTAAGTATGTATATTTTTGGGAAAATATATGTATTTAAATCTTGTGCTAAGTGTATATTATGTGTATTATATGTAGTAGTGTATTAGGACTTGAAAATACACTAAATACTCCTAAGGAGTAAAAATACAAAAATGCACATACAAAATACATAAGAAGCACATGGACAAATACAAGAAAATATATTTATGAAAATATATTTCTTAACATATTATTTAACTTGGACAAGTTATGAACTTAAAATATATTTTTGGACGAAAATATATAACTCGGGTGGATAACAAGAATAAACACATACGTATTTCATAGCATGACAAAACATATATATTTCATACAAGTCTTAAAAATATATTATTTTTAAGAAATATAATTCCGGAAAATAATAAAAATCAAAGTCTTGATTTTTGGTGAAAAATACAAAATACTTATATTTATTTTTGGGAAAATAATATAAGTAAGATACATAGTTAAAAATATAAATTATTTTTAACAACAAGGAACATATACATAAAAGATGGTGACTTATACTTGTGCGATACAAGTCTAGTGACTAACATTAATAGAACATGTATAGGTCACGACGCTAAGAAACCAACCGGTGGAGTTTACGGCGCATGATACGCAAAGTTGTGAGTTCATGTCCCCACTTTTAAACTTTTACTTGTTTTCTAAACTTGGGGAAAATACATGTGCTATGTTATGTTTATTACAAAAACTAAGGAATGATACTATAGATCATGTCACGAATAGGGTGCCATAAGCACCATTAATCAGTTACATACCAAGACCGCGGAACAAAAGGTTAGATCTAATGGGTTTCAGGCAACCACACTCTTGGCCACTCTTTTACCAAGTAGTGCTTTTGTGTCTCTAGTCGTGAATCGACAGTTGTGAATCGACAACTAAAAATGCCTATGGTTTGGATGCTTCCTATGTCGTGTCACATGTTAATGGCCTTGCAAACCATTAGCGATCTCGATTTCCTTACATTTACAGAAATACTTATTTCATACAATTGCATACCATGTTTTCTATAACGAATGCTTAAATATTTTTACAAATCTGCATGAATTCACACCAACATTATGTTGACGATTTTCCAAAACTCACATGTATTTTAGGTAACTAAAGTGGATGTACGCTCAGACTCACTCCTGATCTTGGATGTTGTTTATGTTCTTAGCTATGTTGTGTCAAGACTCCGATGCCTGTTTTTGTGGGAATTGGTTATTATATTCCATCCTACGTGGGATATAAGAATCAAAACCTTGATGTTCGTCTTTTAAATAAAGTTATAAAACAATATGCTGTCTTGTGATGTAAACACTTACCCTATGTTATGTTTTATGTAATGTTAATGGCATTTGTAGTTATTTTATGAGCATATAGTATGTTTACCATTCGTATGCAATGAGAACCTTTCAGGATCACACATCGTGCTTCCGCCTTAGAAAGGGGTGTGACAAGGCCCTCCGACCGAATCACTTACACCGCCTTTCTTCTCCTCTTGCCTATAAATACCACCTGTCACATCAGCTTTTCACTGATGTGACAGCTCTCCTCCGACTCAGCTCATTCTCAAGCTATTTTCTATCGATTCATCGCGATTCTTGTAAGTTTTCATACCAAATCTTGTACTTCTTTGATCTATGCACACATCTTCATCGATTTCACCAACAAATCTCATCATTTCACCATGAAATCCGTCTGATTCGGGCTGTTCTAGGATGACGTCATCATAGGTGTTCATGAACACCAAAGTGTGACCTCATTCCACCAAGAAAAACTCAAATCTAAAGGATTTCTACGATGTTTAAACACTGATTTCACCTAAATCTAAACATTTTTCTTCAACTTCCTTAACTTATTACTCAAAACCGTTAGAATCTGGACTAGTTCGAGTTCACTACTCATTCTCTAGTGTAGACCTGGACTGAGAATGAATTCCTAATGAAGAGACGACCGATTCACGGGTTGAACATGAAATCTCGTCAAGAACAGTCACCGAACGAACGGGGTGATTCCCATCCGAACGGATGGCTAGACTTGCTGAGGTTTTTTTTGCTTAACACGTTGTCATACCGTCTCAGTTTAATCGCACAACTTTCTAAACTTAACAAATTTTACAAGTTTTCAAAACGAGCAGATCGCCGAACGGATTGCCGTTCGATCGGATCACCATCCGATCGAACGACGATCCGAACGGATGACTTGTGATCTTTCAAACACTTAACCAATTTCAAAACTTCAAAGAGGATTAGTTCCAGCGAATCGCCATCCGACCGAACGGTCATCCGTCTGGATGACCATCCGGCCGGATGACCTAGATTGTAGGAATACTTCTTCAATTTTAAAATGCTACAACGAAAACTTCAAAGTTCCATCATACACAAACACATCCATCCCAAACAGACAACCCTCCAACCGAATGGTCATCCGTCCGGACGGTCATCCGATCGGACCACCATCCGTCCCAAAACTCACTGGCACGCTGTTTAACGCACTGTTCAACGCTTAGACTGTCGTACTGTGTCCAGGCTAACCTCTCAGCGCTCCCTTCAATTGATGACTGTGTTTATTCATTAAACACAATCTGTGAGTATACTCGATCCCTTTTTGCTTTAAGCACTTTTGGGTGTTACATACGTTACTTATATCAAATCACAATCGACACACAACGCAAACACTTTTATACGCTAACCGCTCTCGCATGTTATACGTGTTATTCAATGAATGCTAGTATGTATGTTTACACAGTGATTGTTGCCTGACACCTTAGCAACGATAATACTATAGTTTGGACTCGGCACCTATCAATGGACATGGGTTGTTAAGGGCTTTTCTTCACGTATCACAGTGGTGATATGTGTTGCGCATTCTACAACTCGCAGTCACGTCTGTGCATATTTCATTGTCGATAACTTACCTGCTTCACAACTATACGTGTTACATGCTGGTTACGCGTAAATCGCTTTCGCTACTATCTATACTATTAAACTTGTATGCTCACCTTTACACTATGTGTATTGACTTTTATTTTAACGTATGTGACAGGTGTTTAGGACGCTTGCTTTAATTGCTGGATGTTATGGAATCGAGCTAGGGGAGTCTATAAACAAATTTAAATAAAAATCTGAGTTGTCGAAACAATTTATTTGTCTTTGAGATACTTTGTCTGTAATAACTATTTTGCTGAGTATGTTATGGTATGGGACATAATGTTAAATATTCGGTAATATTAGTTGTTATGGATTTCTCCTGTACAATCTGTTTCGCTCAGTGCCACGCCCCGATGTTTCCGCCATCGGTTGGGGTGTGACAGACATTTCGTTATAAGTTTTGTTAAAACCGATGTTGTACTCAAAATAAAGTATTTATTTGTTATCATAAAACAATTCGATGATAAACTAAACCGCTCTAATGGTTTGACTTTCTAAACAAAATGCTTTATTTTCAAATCACGTTAGTTTTAAATTATCATTTGCTCGGTTTCGCCATAACGCGCGACGTAAAAAAACTAGTTAGTTATTATTTAGTGACTTATTTTCACAATTACCTTCCTATTTTGGTTCAAACTAAAATTAACTAGTATATAGGACCCGTACGTTGCAACGAAGTTGTTAAATCGAAAAAAAAGACGTAAAATGTTGAACCACACACACGTTGTGAGTTAACTCACCAAATACAACCAAAACAGAAAATAATAACGGGTAGCAGTGTTCAAAGGGTCATGCACAGTAATGTTACGACCCTAAGATCTATGGATGTAGTTTTTAAAAGACTTACTTTTTCTATTCAAAAAATGATAACGACACAGTTTGTTGCCTGTTTACCTTCTATCTCGTTGTAATTTCTTACTTTTAAAATCCTTCTTTTGTCTTCAAAATAATAAAAATGGAAGATTGTGTGCTTCATTAACTTGTACACTAAGCTTTAAAGAGTTATAAAAAATAAATGATATATGTCACTAACAAAAGAAACTTGTAAATTAATATATGAGATTAATTCAATAAAATAATATGAATATGGAAATAGTATTCTTCATAAATTTAAACACCAAGCTTTAAAGACTTGTAAAAAATTGAATAGTAGATACCACTTAAAGAAAGTTATGAATTAATATATAGAAAGTAACCATCAAACAATAACCAAATTTCGTATATATTTTATTTATGCCACTTAATTTTCAATATATAAAACATATTTATGCCAATGAAATTACACTAAAACTTAAATAACTTTTATAGTTGGAAAAAAGTTCAACTAACTTGAATATTTATTTCCTCCTGTAACCATAAAACCAATATTAAGGTTTGGAAGGATTTGGGTTGACCGAGTTCCGGATACAGACCATACTAACAGAGCCGTTTCAATGTTTTTGGAGACCCTAAGCGAATTACGAAGTGGGTGCCCTAATTTCACCCATAAACTCTCCTCCAATCCCAATGGACCCGTCGCCATGGGCAATTACGGTTACTTACTTTGTCTAGTGAAATTGAAATAAGGTTGCGATGGGAAGTGGGAACGATGATTGTGGTTGTATCTTAGGGGCTTTAGGCCGCTGAATAATGATGATTTGGTCGATGGTTGTTGTGTTGTAATAGCTGGAAATTAATACGAAATGGGCTTTGAAACTGGGCCATTTTTTGCTAAACAATATTTACTTTGAGATTCTTCAATGAAAAAGTAGTTTAGTTTTGAAATAAACGTATTTATTTAAGCCTAATACATATACTACATATAAAAAACTTGGAGACCGTTATTTTTTTATTGCCCTAGGCCTGTGTCTAGGCTAGGAAGGCTATGGAGCCATTTTTTGCTAAACAATATTTACTTTGAGATTCTTCAATGAAAAAGTAGTTTAGTTTTGAAATAAACGTATTTATTTAGGCCTAATACATATACTACATATAAAAAGTTGGAGACCGTTATTTTTTGATTGCCCTAGGCCTGTGCCTAGGCTAGGAAGGCTATGGAGCCGGCCCTGCATACCAATTAAGCACATATGGCTCGCTTCTCAGTTTTAAATTTTGGTTGTATTACAGGTTCAATACAATAATTTAAAAAACCGAACAACCTATGAGTTTTGTGATAGGTATGCATAAAAACTTGAAAATTTCATGTGTAGTGTTGTATATTAAGATCGTACAATCGTACATAGATGTCGACGTCTTTTACCACAAGTTATCCATATTTAGTTCTTGCCAAACCCGAGATCAACCCAACCTAGAAAAACCGAAGCCAACCCATCTTAGATCAGTCCGGTCTTTTTAGTTTTGATTTTTCAGACATATAAGTTCCGATACTAACCAAATAGATTCGGTTTCAACCACACACACTACCTAATATATATAGTAACAAACAAATGCATATAGCCTCTCTTTTCACACACCTAACACCACCCCTCTTTCTTTCTGAGTGCGGGTCCATGTTTTATCTGCCACCGGCCACCCCCCTCTCTCTCTCTCCTCTTTCTCTCTCTATATATAATTATCCACATATATATACACCTGTTGAAGCCAGTTGTTGGCTCCAGCTGAAGAGGGTATTGTATTGCAGACAAAACCATTGCACACAAAACTATTGCCGATAATGTCGTTGAAACCGGCCTCAAGTTTCACCAAACAACCTCTGTGAAAATGAGACTTCAATTGCTAACAATAATAAGAAATGGGTTTAAAGGCTGTTCCCATCTGTGTTTGTTTTAGTCACTCTCTTCCTCAATTGGGTCTCTCTGATTTCGTTCAAAACAAGAAAAAGATCCAACCTTTAAGTAGTTATAGGGTTAATCTTGCAAGTTTCAAGAAATGGGAGTGTAAAGGTTTGAAATTGGCCCAACATGAGGTCTCACAAATCCCTGTTGAAGATGATGAGAAGCCTTTGAGTCCACCTGATTTGGAGGGTGAAAGTTCTACAGATGGGAAGATTGAAGAGACCCAGATCACAGAATCCAAAGGGTTTCATAGAGATTTGAATTCTTTACCAAGTAAGTTTACTTTCATTGTTCAAGATTTGTCTTCTTGTTTCAATTATTTTGTTACTTGGGTTTACCTAGAAACTTGCATTGTTCAAGATTGGGTTTTTTTTTTTTTTTTTTTGAAAAATTCTTTAGGTTGGGTATATTTAAAAACTTGCATTGTTCAAGATTGTGTGTTCTTGGAGTTATCATATTGGATTTATTTGATTTTTGTTAATATTTCTACATTAATGATATAATCCAACTTATAAAATGTTTCCATAGTAACATTTACAATATTTTTATCTGGTATACGGGCGTACACCACTTATATATGCTATTAAATCGTATCACATCAATATAGTAAACGTTGGGGTGTTTATTTAGCCGCTCCCTACTTTCAGCCGTCGAAAAAGACTACCACATTTACACAACAGTGGCCCATTCTATACACACCCCCCTGTTACTAACCACACCCCTCTTGTGAGAGGAAACTGTCGGTCCCACACAGGCCCCACCTGTAAGTTATGTGAGAGGAGGGGGGTGTAGTTAGTAATAGGGGGGTGTGTATAGTAGTGCCCTTAACAGTGCTGCAAAGACTAATTGCAGTTTTGAATTATTAAAGTTTTGACTTTTTATTACATTGTAAAAAGAAGAGATTTTTGGCAAACTTTAGAGATGTAAATGCATAAAGAATGACAAATTAAGAACTTTTTGTTGATAATATTCATTGCTGCAGAGGTAACATTCTTTTTGTGGTCATACCTTTGTGTTACTAAATTTCTGTATAATGTCATAATAAACTGAATAATTTTAACCCACCTACCTTGCTTTAGAAAAAAGGTGAGACGTACCAGATTTGTGTATAAAGTCATAAATTAAATTAGTTTTAAACCCCCCAACCAACTACCCCTTTTCAGTAGTCAAAACCAGCCCCTTGTTTTTAAAAGGTGAGACATACCAAGTGTAACAAATTTCCAACTTTAAATATTAATAACGTATTTTATAAGCATTTCAAGGAATGTAGGTAATTTACGTTCATTTCTTGTGACGTTTAAAAAAAATTAGTCTTTTTTTGGTATAGAAAGGATAATTTTATTATTAAAGTCAAGACTGTAATGGCACCTGTTTCTCATAGGTAAATGTATGAAACATTAAAATACACCTAACTTTGACCCGGTCGAACTTTTATCGTATTTTCCAAATTTTGTTTAGATAAATATTTTTTGACCCATTATAGATGGATGTCCAAATAAGCTCATCCATAATGCAAAGATACATGAAATACTTTTATGGTATTAATGAACCATAAAAGTATTTCATGGTAAATGTATGAACATTAAACTACACCCAACGTTGAACACGGTTTTGTTAGATATGGCTTAATGCCTGTTATACTGCACAATGTTGCGTTTATTTTGGGATGAATGGAGTATGTTTACAAGCAGTGATGAATCTAAAAGGGTATATGCGCATCTTTTGTATTTTCATAGAGCAAAAATATGGAAAATATTTATAACTTTAATGTATGTCTGAATCATGTTTATTTTGTAATATAAGTATACCTCTTGCTTAAAAAACCTTGACAGGCCACTGATCACGAGCATATCCCCATTTTACATTTACATCCGGTTAATCTCCGCAAATCTGCAAGTCTTAAGTTATATTCCTTTGACTTTGAATGTCAAACTTGTATCTAAAGAAATTAAAATTTGTTATTTATTTATGTACTATTTTAACAACGATTCTATCATATATATATACATATATATGATAGTGGTTTGACTGATTCTTATAAACTTTAATATTCTTAGTAGTGGTTTGATTTTAAAAGTCAAAAGTTATATTTTAATGATACATGTGTAAATTGCAGAGCCCTTATCGGCTACGGATCTTGTCTCTTCTAGTAATGACGGCTCAAAGGTCCGAGTTGCTTACCAGGTAAATACATGATGATTATTGTTATTATTATATAAAGAGTTAAATGCCATTTTAGTCCCTGTGGTTTGGGCCATTTTGCCAGTTTAGTCCAAAGGTTTCATTTTTAACCTGTGGGTCCAAAAAGGTTTCACAGTTGCCATTTTAGTCCACTGGGTTAACTTCATCTATTTTTTCTGTTAACGAGAAGGCCAATTCGATCATTTTATATGGCTGAATTGTCCTTTTAGTTAACAGAATTACATACAAAATGACCGAATTGGCCTTCTCGTTAACAGAAAAAATGGATGAAGTTAACCAAGTGGACTAAAATGGCAACTGTGAAACCTTTTTGGACCCACAGGTTAAAAATGAAACCTTTGGACTAAACTGGCAAAATGGCCCAAACCACAGGGACTAAAATGGCATTTAACTCTTATATAAATAATCACTTTTTTGTTATTAAATTTCAGTTTTTTTTTTTTGTTACTTTAGGGTATTCCAGGTGCGTATAGTGAGGCTGCAGCTCTTAAAGCATATCCAAAATGTGAAACAGTTCCATGTGAAGAATTTGAATCTGTATTCAAGGTATCATCTTTTTTTCTTGTTTATATATTTGGTATGTGTAAGCGTGAAAGTTGATATAACCCGACTAGATTTTTATTGGACAATCAACGTAAAATATGTGTACGCGGCAAAATGGGTGGGTCAGATAATGGGTTGAATGTTGAAACAGATCATTTTTAGTGCAGGTCAAAACAGATCATGTCGGGTTGTGTTGACCTGTATATACTTTCAAGAAAATTAAATCATAAATAATGTGTTAGTTATGATTATTCAATAGTTTTGATCTTTGAGTTAAAACAATTAGGAGGTTGTATGCATTAAAAATGCATTTTTTGGCTGCTTTTAACCCACTTGACCCATTCCCCTTTTAGGTAAGAAACAATTCTGGCCCGTTTAAGATTAATACACAACCCAAATAGTCAATGGTAAAAGAAATACAAAATTACCTATTTTGAGAAGATTATATATATATTAGTTTGTTTCATATTTTTTAAATAATATTTCATTTATCATTTATTAATACTATAATTACTTTTAAATTACAGAATACAGATTATGTATATTTAATTTGTATTTGATTTCACTTTTTTATAACAATTAATTTTAGCATTCATTAACTTTAAAAAAAAAAAAAAACTGAATACGGAGCTCTGTTTATTTTTTTTTTCTTGACATTCCAGCATAAATTCTGTTTTATATATATTATTATTATTGTTGTTATTGTTATTGTTATTGTTATTAATTTGGAAGCCCCATGAATAGTAATTTTTTTAAGTATTTGTTTCAAAATTTTTAAATAATATCATTTGTCATTTATTAATATTATAAAGCTTTTTTTTTTTTAATTTATATTTGATTTAACTTTTTTCTAAAAATTAATTTTAGCTTTCGTTAGCTATCTAAAAAACTGAACACGGAACTCTGTTTAATTTTTTTTTCTCGACATCCCGGTATAAATTCTGTTGAATACAGAGATGTATTCAAGATAATGTGTGTTTCTGTATCATAAGCTATACAAGTGCTGATACTGCGACAAACCGAACCGTTTCCGATCAAATAACATCGATACCGGTATCAGTATTATCGAAACCGGTATTCATTTTAATGGTTTTGATTAATATATGTGTCGATATTAACTAATTAACCTTATAATGTGTGAAATAATCTGACAAACATTTATTTAAATCTCAGGCAGTTGAATTATGGTTAGTGGATAAAGCAGTGCTCCCGATAGAGAACTCTGTAGGGGGAAGTATTCATAGAAATTACGATTTACTCCTTCGTCATCGCCTGCACATTGTTGGTGAAGTGCAGTTGATTGTTAATCACTGCCTCTTGGGTGTCCCCGGAGTAAGAAAAGAGGAGCTAAAGCGCGTTTTAAGCCACCCTCAGGTTTACTTTAAAACTGAAATTACTTATTTACCCATCATCAATAATATATATATGGTATTGAATGATATGATCTGCATGATTATATAGGCACTTGATCAATGTGAGATTGCATTGAACAAATTAGGTGTTGTCAGAGTTAATGCTGAAGACACTGCTCTTGCAGCTCAGGTAACTTTTAATTTACAAACAAACAAACGTATCCAGTAAAAAGGTAACTTCAAAATAACATACGCTAAATATTGTATTTCTTTCTTTTTTTTTGTATATTTATTTTATCTTTTGTATAGGTTGTAGCTTCTGAAGGCATACGAGAGACCGGAGCAGTTGCAAGTTCTAGAGCTGCAGAAATATATGGACTTGATATTCTAGCTCAAATGATCCAGGTGTCACCTAAATATCATCTTTCACATATGAAAGGGTTATATTATAAGATCACATTCCCATCAGTTTTTGATCGTATAGCCTTCCATTTTTTTAAGTTATTACCTTGTGCTACAAGTAACATATTACTAGAGATGGCAAAATGGGTGGGTCGGATAGATTGCATAATGGGTCAAAATAGACACCTTTTATAAATATTTCTTTATTGCTTTCTCCAGGATGATTTAGATAACGTTACCCGTTTTCTAATACTAGCAAGAGAACCTATCATTCCGGGAACGGACAAACCCCATAAGGTAAAAAGAAAATAATTAACTTTTTTTTTAATCTTTTCAAACGTGTTATTAATGCCAAAAGTTATTTCTTTTTTATTTTCAAGACAAGCATTGTCTTTACATTAGAAGAAGGGCCGGGGGTGTTGTTTAAAGCATTAGCAGTGTTCGCTCTAAGAGAGATCAACTTATCAAAGGTGAGTTCTTTATTAACCCCTCCATTTAAAACCATCATTATAGAAAAACAAATAAATAAACTTGACTATCGATCAAATGTCTAAAATACCCCTCTAAATCTTTTCCAAGATCGAGAGCCGGCCGCAAAGGAAACGTCCGCTCAGGATTGTTGATGACAGCAACAAGGGCAGCGCCAAGTAAGTGCAATTATAGCTAGGTGGAACTTTAAGAATTTGAAAGTTCTTTTTTTTTTTAAACTCACTTTCGGCTTCCACAGATACTTTGACTACCTATTTTACATTGACTTTGAAGCTTCGATGGCGGAGCCTCGTGCCCAATATGCTCTAGGACATCTACAGGTACATCCTTTGTACTTCATCATATAGTCAAGAGGTGGCAATTTCGACCTGTTTACTTGAAAGGGGCCAGACTTGTGTTTTTAATCTCCAACGTTTTAAAGGATAAAATAAAAAAAAAAGTTGGGAAAAAGGAAGCTTGTGGTCAAGTTAATGAGTCAAAACTCGAAAGTGACCCACAATGTTTTAAATACTCAAACGCTTTTATTCTAAAAAATAATTGCAGTTTTATAATATTATAAATGTTATTATACATTATACATATGAAATTCAAAAAAGTATAATTGTTCAAGGTTAGTCCAACTTGACTCGGTCTGTTTGGACTAGTATTTGCAAAATTACCCATTTTAATCTAATGCCAAACCTGATTATCTTATCATGATTCTTTAGCTAATCATGATTGGTGACTAAAAATAATTTATTTAATCTTCTTTCTTTCGCAAAAAGTCTTCTGTAATTTTTGAAGAAATAGAGATGATGGTCTCTGTCCATAAATTTATTTGGATAGAAGGTCCTAAATTTGACCTCTAAAGTCAAAAATTTGAAGAATAAACCTTAGAGATCTTGATCTAGTTTTAAAGTAGTAATAGAATTAAACCAAGATGAACAAGAATGTGTCTGATGAGTTGGATAATATCAAATGAAGAAGTTATTTTCATGGTCAATTAAGGGTGTTAGTCGTGTTGGGTTGACGGGTTAAATTGATAAACATGAACACGACCTTTATATTTATTTGTGTCAAAAACATCTACCCTAGTCCAAGTCCAGACATATTTAGAATCATGTAGCCCGAACACGACCTGTTTAACCCATTTATCTAATCGAGTCAATCGGGTTGACGGGTTCTAATCAAATTGTTAACGGTTAAGTGGGTCATAAACGGCTTGGTGGGTTGTAAAACGGTTCATAAACCAGTTGGCAGGTTAGCCTTATAAAAATACTATTTTTTTTGTGGGTTGACGGGTCGCCCTGTTTAATTAAACAGGAACATGATCCGTCTATTTAAACTAATAATTAAAAATGACAAACAAAATCTTAGTTATTGTCAAGAGTTTAAATTACAGTTCCGTTTTTATGATTATTGCAGGAATTTGCCAGGTTTCTTCGTGTTCTTGGCTGCTACCCGATGGATACGACTCTATAGATCACAATCTAGCGCAAACTTTTCGTGTGCAGTGTGCCAGATTTGTCAATTATATTATAAGAGAGAAATAATCACCAAGGCTTTTGGCAAATCGGATGAACCCAACCTTTTCTTTTATTCGTTCTTCTCTTGTCATTTTCATTTTCAGTGGTCGTTACACAGCAAAGTAAATTTCAATACCGAAACCGCCTTTTTAATTATTGTTTTGTTTTGTGTATTTGAGGAAGAGAAGTAGTTAAAAATCTCGTGCATAGTTGTGACAATGGATTCTTTAAATTACAATGCATTTTCTTCATAAGTTTTAAATATCTTCTGTGTTTTATGTCTGGATGTGACAGTTTTGACTTCTGAACCAATGTGTTTACATGGGTTTCCCTTCACGAGATCATATGTGAATTTCATGTTGTGGAAATTCCCACCAACTATCATCAACTTTATAACAATTCAATAGCATAAACATTAGGGTCTATATATTAAAATTTGAATTATCTGTGTATTAAAATATGAATAACGATGTAAACTAAATTGTATTCATCCTCATTCAAATTTATAGATAATTTTCTAGCTTTAACTTTTTTATTATTTTACTAGCTTATGAACCCGTATATTATACGGGATTAAAAAAATATAGATTAACTATTAATTTAATTTGTATGTATTATAAACCCATGTATTATAGGGATTGAATATATAAAAAAAATTAAATCATAAATTTCTATATAATCCTTATCACACGGGTTGAATATATAAAAAAAGTAAATCATAAATTTCTATATAACCGTTATCATACAATTAAAGAATATAATAATATTATAATCTTATACATTCATAATTTATCAATTTTATCATACGGGCCGAGTTGAGAAAATATAAACTATATTCTTATAAACATGTGTAACACCATTAATAAATGTAAACACTAAATCTAATAATATTATAATCCTATCACATAGTTGAATATGTGTATTGTTGATGAGTATATCAATTATTTCATAAACTACAATAATTAAAATTTTCCTTGTGATACATTCAATCGTGTTTTTTTATAAGATTTGTACGAAGCTGTTAAAAGTTAAAATTATAATATTACTGTGTTGTTATATAACGTCTTTGCTATAATAATTATTTTATAATATGTATAATTGTTATTTTATAATATTAGTAAGTTTGACCAAATTTTTAAGGCATAATTTAATATATATATATATATATATATATATATATATATATATATATATTAAAACATAAATTGAGAAATTTTATAATAAACAATAATAATAATAAGAATAAGGATAATAATGATTTTTAAATAAAATAAAAAATATTTTTGTAAGGTTGAAAGAGAGATTGTGATGTGATATTATTATTATTATTATATATAATATATTAATATTAAAATTAAAAGTGAGAGAATTTATAATAATAATAATAATAACAATAAGGATAAAATAAATATTTTTTAAATAAATTAAAATTAAAAATGGTAAGATTGAAGAGATTGGCATGTGACATTATTTGCAGTCTTTTATTAATATTTAGATTATATTAGTTAATTTTAAACGTACTTTGTTTTGCTCTTACAACTTTTAATATACGATAGTTTTATCAAAATTAAAGTATGTCAAATTCTGAATATATGCGACATGCTTATTTCTATCTTCGTTCGCTAAAAGTTTTGTTCATAATTGAACAGATCAAAAATAATTTTTTTGTTCAATGCCATGATCAGCTGAACTGATACCGTACGAATAACTTCGGTAACGATATAGGATATATGTTGGTTTCGTAGGCTTTAGGGTAGCCGACCCTAATTAGGGTTAGTTGTCCCTAGTTATTAGGCTCACTTAGTTAACTTGTTGACTAAGTAGGAAACCCTAATCTTGTTCTGTAAATACCTATGATGTAATTGTAGTTGGTGTCATTCTATAATAGTTGTGAGCATCTAATAAAAGTGAAACCCTAGTTGCAACCCGTAGACGTATTTCACTTTGACCGAACCACGTAAATTCTCGTGTTCTATATTTCTACTAGTGTGTGTGTGTGTGTGTGTGTGTTCGCTTCCGCTCGAGCCTACTCTGATCTGATACCCTAACAACTGGTATCGGAGCTTTAGCTTCAGTTAAATCGCACGAGAGAGAGAGAGAGAGAGAAAGAGAGAGAGCTGGACGAGAGGTCTAGATCTGTTGTTGCTGCCGCCACCACTAACGTGTTTAAGGCCAATACCGAATCTCTGGGTACGGCCCGTAAGGTTTAGGGTATAGCGCCATCGGGTTTTTGTTACAGATCTGGTGGTTTTGGGGTGTTTTGCGATTAGGGTTCGTTTTTTGAATCCTAGTTATTCGCTGGTTTTACGTTCGGGTTTGCAGGAGAAGTCACTGGTTCAGCTGCTTCGGGTTTCTGGTTTATTGAAGGTTGCTCGGGCTTCGGGGTGCTTGGTTTCCGTGTTTTTTTTTTCTGGTTGAAGACGTTCGCCGGAGGAACTCCAGTGAAGGATCTACTTCCGGTATGTTCATTGTTAGCAGGGGAAGAGGTAATAACAGAAGCAGTGGGAGTTGTGCGAAAAGCTTTTCTAAAGTTGGAAAGAATGTGAGATGTTGGATGATGTATTGCAAAATACATCTATTTTCCATGTAAAGTTTGTACAGTTTTTGCTAGTTTTAGTTTCGTTTTTAGTTAGAATGTGTGTACTGCTGATCTATTTGTTTTTTCCAGTTTTGAGAGTTAAGAATTGCTGAAAGGGGCGAAAAACGGATCATAATTGGCAAAAACCAAGCACCAGAATGAGTTTAGGAGAACAAGAGCTGAAACGACACACTTTTCGAGAAAATAGCCTGGCCGTGTCGCGCGACCAAAGGAAGGAGCCTCCCGCGAGGAGGGGAATTGACTTGTGTTGACTTAATGTTGCTCGCGTCGAGTGTTCATCAAACAATGTGCTCCCTGCACGACGCGGGGAGCCTATCTTCACAAAAGGTTTCATGAATCTGATGGTTTGTGTTAGAAAACTAATATAAAAACATCATTAACTCATAAAAACCCATAACCCTACAAATTAAGAAAATCTTTGGACGGATTTGGAGCTTGGAGAAGTCAGAATTGGACGGTTTTGAAGCAAGGAATCATCCGGTAGAAGACCCAAGGCACGAGAACGAAGATGTGACAACTCGTATTTCCGAACCTATCTTGGTACTTTGAAGTAACGTATGCGTACGATATGTGATTTTATGAAAGTGAATAATTATGTGAATGTTATGTTAATACGTGCTTTGTGTAATGTATGTATGTATATAAACGACCCAAACGCACAACACTCACCCGATCGCACAAGCCCATTCGGGCCACAACTTGTATTCGGATCAAGGGCAGCCCAAGTAAGGGTCGGCCCACTCCTCTTATACGTACACACACACCATTAGGGAGTTGTTTCTCATTTGTTGCAAATCACACAACACCACTCAAACCCTAGTGCTCTCCTCTCTCTCTAAGCCGACGGCAAGCATCCCCTTTCTCTCGAAGATCATTCCTTGAATCGGATCACCCTTTTCTCAATCGGTTAGTGTTCATGATTTATGTTTAGTTACACGATTGTTATGATTGCATGATTTGATTAAATGGTTAGGGTTGTATGAATGATGAACAATGAGGTTATGTGTTGATGTTTAAACAAATTCGATTTGCATGATTATGATTTGGAACCAAATGCTTGTTAAATCGGTTGTTATGTATATGCTTCGGATTGTTAATCATGTGATGTTGGTATATGATTGTTGATCATGTGATGTTGTTAATCAATTGCAAATAATCGGATGTGATATACGATTAGGATGATAGTTGGGTTGATAGGATGTATGCTAGTAATGAATCGTGTAAATGATTATGATTGATATTTATGTTTCGATTATATTTAGGGTTCATATGAATTAGATGTTAAATTGCTTAGTTTGATCGATTGTAGGTTGTTTAGATAATTGGAAACTGTTGATTGATTGTAAACTTGGAAACTGTTGAATAAGTGTAACCAAATAGCATAAAATCCGGCTACTAAAACAGATCGCACAAGACACCCTCAACCGCACAAGATCAGATTCCACACGATCTGATCTGATCGCACAAGGGTGGTCGCACAAGTTAGGTACAACAGAGTTTAGCACTACGTACAATCGATTCATGCATGATCGCACAAGACCTTGTGGATCGCACAAGATAGTGCCGATTGCACAAGGCCTTGGGCCACACACGTTAAAACTAAGGCTGTTGGGCCTCAAAGCCCAATCTCAGACGCACAATAGTGTTCAGTCACACAAGATCGTCTGATCGCACAAGATGAGTTATCTGTTTAAGAATTTGGGCCGTGTATATGTAAATGAATATTAATGTTGGGCTTATTTGTAAATTGGGCCGAGTATGTATTGGATCGCACAAGTCGACCGGATCGTACAAGCCGTCCGGATCGCACAAGACTTATGTTTAATTATTGGGCCGGGTTATTCTATTGGGCTTCATTTTGTGAATCGCACAAGTCGGTTATGTTATGACTGTTAACATGTATTATGTGTTTGCCATGATCAACCTGTGTTCATAATCTGCTACCTATGTGTAATCATACGCGCGTTACTTGAACCTAAACCTGACATGTATGATAACCATGTTAGGACGTGGTTGACCACTAGCATCTAGACTTGACCTTTCTGTGTATCTGCCGAGCAAACCAAGGTGAGTTCACACTCTACAAAGCATGAGATTCCCAGGGGTTGGGAATGGGGTTAAGGAATATGGATTCCTCGTCCTTCCTTGGGTAGGACAGTATTGGTTCAGGCATGTAATTCCTCGTCCTTACGGACAGATAACTTTTACTAGACCAAAACTCTATCACGAAGTCCCTCCTATTTTATATCGACTTAATCGCCGGGCCAATGGCGAGCGGGTCATTAGTTAGATAGCGCTATTTAGGTCTGACAAGCCTCACACCGTGCCGCAGAGGACGGGCGTGAACTAATGGATCTGGGCACGTCAATGATGATAGACATTGACAGTTCATGGCACATAAACATGACTACAGTCAGCAGTCGATATGGTAACGAGTCTAGTGTATACATGGGGTAACCCCCATGGCCGAAATGCCAGATAACTATCATGGGGTAGCCCCCACGGCTGGATTGCCAGAGTTAATGGGTTAAACAAATCACGTTTTCAACTATGGGGTAACCCCCACGGCAGGGATGCCAGTTAAAGGAAACTATTTTTGGAACAACTAAAACCAACACCCAACTGTGAACTCGCTCAACATTATTGTTGACTCGTTACTACATGCTTTGCAGGTCAATAGGTACTTAGCTGGAGCTTGCATGGGGGGAGTCGTTGTGGGACATGGACAGGTGTGTGCCATGTTAAACCTTTGGATATTTAAACTTATGTTTTGGTTTTAAACATTATGCTTCCGCTCATAACTTAAACTATGGTTGTTTTGGACACTAACTGTGTTGGTTGGACTTTTACAATTAATTACTTGCTTGTTCAATATGATTAGTGGTTTTATCCTGGTCAGTCACGCCTCCAAGCGGTGATACTCCGCGTGTGGATTTTGGGGGTGTGACAGATTGGTATCAGAGCCATTGGTTATAGAGAACATGGTTTTAATAAGGGAAAATGATTTTTGTTAAAACCAGACTATAACCTGTACAGTGCTCTACGATCCACAATGACGCTTCACTCAACGTGCAAGGCTCGACATTCTAGGTGATATGGTTTATGTTTTATTACCTACATGCTAGATATCGTAGAACTTTGCTCATGATATGCTTAGTTAGTATAGCTACTGTTGCTTGAACACATGTGTGCTTACTCTCTTCTGTCATCGCACTTTCGCGAACCCTTCTCACTCATGTTTCCCTTGATATGAAGATCATGTCTGGACGCATTAACATGACTCAAGTCCAGTTGACGGCTCTGATTAAAGAACAGGTTGCTGCGGCACTTGCAGCTGCACAAGCAGGAGGTATACCCTGCAGTTTAAAACTCATTCTAGGATCTTTTAGGTCCTACTCTCGTGAACCTATCTTTGTGTTAAACTTTGTCCTTTCTTACACCCACAACAGGTCAGCATGCTCAGCCACCTGTGTGCACCTTCAAAACCTTTATGGACTGCCGACCAACTACTTTCAGCGGCACTGAAGGGGCCGTAGGTCTCCTCCACTGGTTTGAGAAACTAGAATCTGTGTTCGAAATGTGTGAATGCCCTGAGGCACGCAGGGTGAAGTATGCTACCAGTACTCTCGAGGGTTTAGCCCTCACATGGTGGAATGTTCAGGTCCAAATGCTGGGGTTGGTTGCTGTTAACGCCACCCCATGGAAAAATTTTAAAGAGATGATCAAGGAAGAATACTGCAGTCGTGATGACATTCATAAGCTGGAAGTCGAGTTCTTCAACCTCAAGATGACGGGGTCAGAAATTGAGGCGCATACGAAAAGATCGAATGAGCTTGCATTACTGTGTCCTACTATGGTGGACCCTCTGATTAAGCGCATCGAACTTTATCTTAAGGGTCTAGTGCCAGAGATCCAAAGTCATGTGACATCAGCAAACCTCGCCACCATCCAGCAGGTTGTTCAGTTGGCTCACCGTCTCACTGATCAGGCAGTGGAGCAGAACAGGTTACCCAAGCGTATAAGTGCTACAGCTACTACGGATGCTCCTAGTGACAACAAGAGAAAATGGGATGGAGCTTCAAGCAAAGGTTCAACTTCTGTGCAATCTCAATCTCAGCAGAGAAGGACTGGCGACTATAAGAGTCCTAGTCAGCAATCATCTGGTAGCCAAAGTCATGGTGTGTACAAGGGTAATCACCCTAAATGCAATCGCTGTAACCTACATCACAGCGGGCCATGCACCAGGGGTAACTGTCATCGGTGCAACAAGCCAGGCCACGCAGCAAAGGATTGTAGAAGTTTATACCCCGCAAACCAGAATCGTCAGCAACAACAAGCTCAACAGAATCAACGCCAGCAGCAGCAGCAAGGTAACAACAAAGGGTGCTTTCAGTGTGGAGCTGAAGGCCACTTCAAGAGAGATTGTCCCCAACTGAACAGGAACCAGAACAACAATAACAACAACAATCAGGGGAATGGGAACAACGGGGGTAACAATGGCAATGGTGCAAGGGGTCGTATGTTCGTTATTGGCCAGGGAGGAGCGAGGAATGATCCCAATGTTGTGACGGGTAAGTTCCTTCTCGACGACTTTTACGTTACTGTCTTATTTGATTCGGGTGCTGATACTAGTTATGTGTCCCTAAAAGTTAGTCAACTGCTTAAGCGTACCCCAACACCTTAGAACCCCAAGCACGCTGTAGAGTTAGCTAATGGTAAAAGTTTAGAGGTCACACACATAGTCAAGGGTTGTAATATTTTTCTTGCTGATCATACTTTCTCAATCAAACTCCTTCCTATCACTTTGGGTAGTTTCGACGTTGTCATTGGAATGGACTGGTTATCCCAACACCAAGCAGAGATCCTTTGTAACGAAAAGATTGTCCGTATTCCCCGCTCAGGTGAGGAACCTCTTATGATTCGTGGCGACAAGAGTGGTGCTGTTGTGAGCATCATCTCTTTCCTAAAGGCCCAAAAGTGTTTGCGAAAGGGCTACACTGCCATTCTAGCTCTCGTTACTGACACCTCGAAGAAAGAGAGGAAGATAGAAGATTTTCCAATTGTACGCGACTACCTGAGGTATTTCCTAAGGAGCTACCTGGCCTTCCGCCTCATCGCCAAGATCGAGTTTCAAATTGAGCTAGCTCCTGGAGCAACGCCCATAGCTCGAGCACCCTATCGTTTAGCCCCATCAGAACTAAAAGAGCTGTCTACGCAACTACAAGAACTCTTGGATAAGGGTTTTATTCGTCCTAGCTCTTCACCCTGGGGAGCTCCAGTGCTATTCGTGAAGAAGACAGATGGTACTTTCAGAATGTGCATCGACTACCGTGAACTGAATAAGGTGACTGTGAAGAATCGCTATCCTCTTCCACGTATTGACAACCTGTTCGACCAGTTGCAAGGGTCGAGCTACTATTCAAAGATTGATTTGAGATCAGGATATCACCAGCTGAGAGTCCGAGAAGAGGACGTCTCTAAAACAGCTTTTAGGACCCGTTATGGACATTATGAGTTCTTGGTTATGCCTTTTGGGCTGACAAACGCACCTGCAGTCTTCATGGACTTGATGAATCGAGTGTGCAAGCCGTACCTAGACAAGTTTGTCATAGTTTTCATCGACGACATCCTGATCTATTCGAAGAGTCAGGAGGAACACGAGCAGCATCTACGACTCATTTTGGAACTCCTTCGAACAGAACAGCTGTACACCAAGTTTTCGAAATGCCACTTCTGGCTTCGTGAAGTCCATTTCTTAGGCCATGTGGTAAACAAGGATGGGATTCACGTTGATCCATCCAAGGTAGAGTCGATCAAGAGCTGGCCTGCACCTCGTACGCCAACAGAAATACGTCAATTCTTGGGCTTGGCAGGTTACTACAGGAGATTCATTAAGGATTTTTCCAAGATTGCACAGCCTCTCACCTCACTAACGCAGAAAGGCGTTGCTTATCGATGGGGAAACGCACAGGAAGTAGCATTCCAGCATTTAAAGGATAGACTTTGCAGTGCACCTATCCTTTCATTGCCAGAGGGCACATACGACTTTGTGGTTTATTGCGACCCCTCCATTCAGGGTCTTGGTTGTGTATTGATGCAGCGGGATAAAGTTATAGCCTACGCCTCACGCCAACTCAAAGTTCATGAAAGAAACTACACCACGCACGACTTAGAGCTGGGAGCTGTTGTTTTTGCACTTAAGATATGGCGACATTACCTGTACGGTACCAAGTGCGCCATCTACACTGACCACAGGAGCCTCGAGCATATCTTCAAACAGAAGGAACTGAATATGTGACAATGACGATGGGTCGAATTACTGAATGACTACGAATGCTCGATCAGGTATCACCCAGGCAAAGCCAATGTTGTGGCTGACGCCCTGAGTCGAAAGGACACTGCGCCCAAGCGCGTGCGAGCTTTACAACTCACTATACAGTCTAGTCTTCCTTCTCAGATACGAGATGCTCAGGTAGAAGCATTGAAACCAGAAAATGTCAGGGCTGAAGCCCCACGCGGCTCAAGGCAACGCTTAGAACAGAAGGAAGACGGTGCTTACTACGTCACAGGACGCATCTGGGTCCCACTTTATGGCAACCTACGAGAGCTTGTGATGGATGAGGCACACAAGTCTCGCTACTCGGTACATCCTGGTTCGGATAAGATGTACCATGATATCAAATCAACGTATTGGTGGCCTAGCATGAAAGCTCACATAGCAACATACGTTAGCAAGTGCTTGACTTGTGCGAGAGTCAAGTCGGAATATCAGAAACCTTCAGGCCTACTCCAACAACCAGAAATACCACAATGGAAATGGGAACAAATTTCCATGGATTTTGTTACTGGCCTGCCTAGATCTCAACGTGGTAACGATACTATTTGGGTGAAATCAAGGAAACAGATAAGTTCTCCACACTAGCAGACGTATATCTTATGGATGTTGTCTCGAGGAACGGAGTGCCCACCTCTATTATCTCGGATCGAGATGCACGTTTTACTTCAGAATTGTGGCAAGCAATGCACAAGTCCTTTGGCTCACGGCTAGATATGAGCACAGCTTATCACCGCAAACGGATGGGCAGTCGGAACGTACCATCCAGACCCTCGAAGACATGCTTAGGGAATGCGTAATTGACTTTGGCAACGGCTGGGAAAAACATCTGCCACTCGTGGAATTTTCGTACAATAACAGCTACCACACCAGCATTAAAGCTGCTCCGTTTGAGGCATTGTACGGGCATAAATGCCGGTCAACTCTTTGTTGGGCAGAGGTGGGGGATAGTCAGATTACTGGTCCAGAACTTGTGGTAGACACAACAGAGCGAATTGCTCAGATACAACAACGAATGGCGGCAGCTCGTGACCGTCAGAAAGTGTACGCCGATAAGGGCAGAAAACCACTAGAGCTCCAGGTTGGGGAGCGAGTACTACTCAAAGTTTCACCCTAGAAGGGTGTGGTTCGTTTTGGTAAACGAGGCAAACTTAACCCACGATACGTTAGACCTTTCGAAGTCATTGAGAAAATAGGCAAGGTGGCCTACAAACTGAACTTACCAGCAGAACTCAGTGCAGTTCACAACGTTTTCTACGTGTCAAATCTGAAGAAGTGTCTGTCTGATGAGACCCACATAGTTCCTTTGAAGGAGCTCACTATCGACGAGCAGTTACGATTCGTCGAGGAACCAGTTGAAATCACGGACCGGGATGTTAAGGTCCTCAAGCGTACTAGAATACCTCTCGTTCGAGTTCGTTGGAACTCATGTCGCGGCCCAGAGTTCACCTGGGAACGCGAAGATCAGATGAAACAAAAGTATCCCCAACTATTCACAAACGGTACAACCACTACTGAGGCTGAAGCTACGGAATTTCGGGACGAAATTCCAGATCAACGGGGGGAGGATGTGACACCCCAGGAAAACCATGCAACTTAACTAGCTTCCTCAGTGAGTACGTGCTAAATTTCGGGACGAAATTTCTTTCAACTTGGGGATAATGTGACAACTCGTATTTCTGAACCTATCTTGGTACTTTGAAGTAACGTATGCGTACAATATGTGATTTTATGAAAGTGAATAATTATGTGAATGTTATGTTAATACGTGCTTTGTGTAATGTATGTATGTATATAAACGACCCAAACGCACAACACTCACCCGATCGCACAAGCCCATTCGGGCCACAACTTGTATTCGGATCAAGGGCAGCCCAAGTAAGGGTCGGCCCACTCCTCTTATACGTACACACACACCATTAGGGAGTTGTTTCTCATTTGTTGCAAATCACACAACACCACTCAAACCCTAGTGCTCTCCTCTATCTCTCTAAGCCGACGGCAAGCATCCCCTTTCTCTCGAAGATCATTCCTTGAATCGGATCACCCTTTTCTCAATCGGTTAGTGTTCATGATTTATGTTTAGTTACAGGATTGTTATGATTGCATGATTTTATTAAATGGTTAGGGTTGTATGAATGATGAACAATGAGGTTATGTGTTGATGTTTAAACAAATTCGATTTGCATGATTATGATTTGAAACCAAATGCTTGTTAAATCGGCTGTTATGTATATGCTTCGGATTGTTAATCATGTGATGTTGGTATATGATTGTTGATCATGTGATGTTGTTAATCAATTGCAAATAATCGGATGTGATATACGATTAGGATGATAGTTGGGTTGATAGGATGTATGCTAGTAATGAATCGTGTAAATGATTATGATTGATATTTATGTTTTGATTATATTTAGGGTTCATATGAATTAGATGTTAAATTGCTTACTTTGATCGATTTTAGGTTGTTTAGATAATTGGAAACTGTTGATTGATTGTAAACTTGGAAACTGTTGAATAAGTGTAACCAAATAGCATAAAATCCGGCTACTAAAACAGATCGCACAAGACACCCTCAACCGCACAAGATCAGACTCCACACGATCTGATCTGATCGCACAAGGGTGGTCGCACAAGTTAGGTACAACATCGTTTAGCACTACGTACAATCGATTCATGCATGATCGCACAAGACCTTGTGGATCGCACAAAATAGTGCCAATAGCACAAGGCCTTGGGCCACACACGTTAAAACTAAGGCTGTTGGGCCTCAAAGCCCAATCTCAGACGCACAATAGTGTTCAGTCGCACAAGATCATCTGATCGCACAAGATGAGTTATCTGTTTAAGAATTTGGGCCGTGTATATGTAAATGAATATTAATGTTGGGCTTATTTGTAAATTGGGCCGAGTATGTATTGGATCGCACAAGTCGACCGGATCGTACAAGCCGTCCGAATCGCACAAGACTTATGTTTAATTATTGGGCCGGGTTATTCTATTCGGCTTCATTTTGTGAATCGCACAAGTCGGTTATGTTATGACTGTTAACATGTATTATGTGTTTGCCATGATCAACCTGTGTTCATAATCTGCTACCTATGTGTAATCATACGCGCGTTACTTGAACCTAAACCTGACATGTATGATAACCATGTTAGGACGTGGTTGACCACTAGCATCTAGACTTGACCTTTCTGTGTATCTGCCGAGCAAACCAAAGTGAGTTCACACTCTACAAAGCATGGGATTCCCAGGGGTTGGGAATGGGGTTAAGGAATATGGATTCCTCGTCCTTCCTTGGGTAGGACAGTACTGGTTCAGGAATGTAATTCCTCGTCCTTACGGACAGATAACTTTTACTAGACCAAAACTCTATCACGAAGTCCCTCCTTTTTTATATCGACTTAATCGCCGGGCCAATGGCGAGCGGGTCATTAGTTAGATAGCGCTATTTAGGTCTGACAAGCCTCACACCGTGCCGCAGAGGACGGGCGTGAACTAATGGATCTGGGCACGTCAATGATGATAGACATTGACAGTTCAGGGCACATAAACATGACTACAGTCAGCAGTCGATATGGTAACGAGTCTAGTGTATACATGGGGTAGCCCCCTTAGCTGAAATGCCAGATAACTATCATGGGGTAGCCCCCACGGCTGGATTGCCAGAGTTAATGGGTTAAACAAATCACGTTTTCAACTATGGGGTAACCCCCACGGCAGGGATGCCAGTTAAAGGAAACTATTTTTGGAACAACTAAAACCAACACCCAACTGTGAACTCGCTCAACATTATTATTGACTCGTTACTACATGCTTTGCAGGTCAATAGGTACTTAGCTGGAGCTTGCATGGGGAGAGTTGTTTTGGGACATGGACAGCTGTGTGCCATGTTAAACCTTTTCGATATTTAAACTTATGTTTTGGTTTTAAACATTATGCTTCCGCTCATAACTTAAACTATGGTTGTTTTGGACACTAACTGTGTTGGTTGGACTTTTACAATTAATTACTTGCTTGTTCAATATGATTAGTGGTTTGATCCTGGTCAGTCACGTCTCCAAGCGGTGATACTCCGCGTGTGGATTTTGGGGGTGTGACAGAAGATTTCCCGAGTTTCATGTTCCCGATTTCCTAGTTTTAATCTCTACATCTTTCTACCATGAATTCTTTGATTGAACTTTATGTTTTGATTAATTTGGCAATGGTTCTTAGCTAATTGCACATGAACTACCTAGGTTAGGATGAATATATACTAAAGTTTTGATTTTTACCCGTATATTGAATTGTTTATGGATTTTCTATAAAAGTAAGAGACTTGGTTTTGTTGATTCGTTGTACATACATGCTTTTACTTGTTTGATGAATGTCTGTTGCTTCACATGTGCCTAGTTGAATGTCTTTCACATAATAGGTTCGTGTTAGATCATTGACCATTGTTTTTGTAGTTTTTGTGGTTAATTGGTCAATACACCATAGAGGCGATATTCATAAATCATGTAGGTCTAGGTGTTCTACTAATCTTAATATCCCTGAGGTGCGAGGTTATCGGTAGGTCTAGATTAGTGAATTGCTAGGTTTATGTGCTTTGTGAGAAGTCCGACTTAGTTACCTCACTAATTCCTGCTTATCGAGTCAAATCAAGAGTCCAAGTTACCTTTGACTTTCACATGGTGAGGTAGTTTGTCAATTAAAGGCTCTTTTCTAAAATAGTTAGATAATTGTGAGGGAGTCTAGATAAACCGGTATCTTAGCAGCCTATTCGAGTTTCATATGTGTCTTCTCAAGAAGGGTCGAGGGTCCTGTTCGGTTTCTTGATAGGTTTGGCACTTAGCGATCCTGATTCCATAATAGTTTATGTTTGGTGAAAAGATAACTTATAGTATATGGGATTCCAACCTAGGTAGTCATTTCATCATCATCTGAGTAAAATCCAAAGTCTGATTTGCGTCTTAGTTCGGTCGTCTTAGTTAGTATTTAATTAATTGCAATTTTATATTAGAAAACTCCCTCCCAAAATATAAAAACAGTTAGTCGTGTCAGTCAATAGGTCTAGTGAGTCTAGTTTACGTAATCAAAAGAGTCTTGTGGGTTCGATTTCCAGACTTACTTAGCTTATCTAGATTCGATCGATTCATTTGTCGATTAGTAGTTTAGTTAAGTTTTAAAAAGTCTAGAGTATAGCTTAATGTCTAGTTAGGTTAATTTAGTTAATAATTTATAGACTACTTTTAGCACATCACTGGAATTGTGGTGAAAAGGGGCATGTTATAAACGAGTGCCCTAGTCCTTAGAAAGAGGATGGTAAACAACATGTAAGCAGTATTGTGTCAGATGGAGAATCTGATGGTGACATACTGGTTTGCTGTGAAGAGTCTACAGACTCTTGGGCTATGGATAATAGTTCTTTGTTTCATGCCATGCACATCAGGGAGACGAGGGTGAATCTGAAAAGTGGAGACTTTGGAAAGGTACGATTAGCTAACTGTTATATTCTTAATGTTACGGGTTTGGGAGATGTCAATCTGAAGACTCCAGTAGGCACTACATGGAACTTACGGAATGTCATGGTAATTCCAGGTTTAACGAAGAAACTTATTTCTGTTAAGTTTGGTAGTGGGAAGTGGAAGGTGATTGATGAAAATCTTGTTGTTTTTCGTGGGAGGAGATGGGGATCGTTGTATCTAGTTGAGGTACCTGCTGAAGGAGTAGTCGTCACTATACAAAATAAAGTTTGGTTTACTGAATCTAGTAAGCGGAAATGGGTTCAAACTGCAAACTTGAATCCTGGTGCTTTGGGGATGTCAATTGAATGTAGTCGGGGGTCTAAGTTTAATCTAGTCAGGAGATTTTTTATACTAGGAGCACTGGCCATGTTTCAGGAACAATCACAAAGATTCGTTGGGTTTTGAAGACGAAGGTTCCGACTAAAGTAAAATGCCCTCCTGGATATAGTTTGCATAATGTGGAGAGTGGTATTAATTCTCTGTGCATCTCTGGAGCTGGTGGATTGTGCAAGCTGGTTGAGATAGAGAATGGGTCTTTGACGGTTTCAATCACGACTGAGTCTGGTAAGATGGTTGGGTTAGAGCTTGAGGGAGCTTCAACTGGTGTCTCATGTACTTGATGAGAGGGATGGTTGCAACTAGGTGGCCAGGATGTGACTGAAGTCTTAGCTTGCTCTTGGATAGGGGTGTGTACGGTTTGATTTGGTTTGTTTTTGGGCAAAATCAAAACTGAAACCGAAATGTCGGTTTTGGGTTTTTCAAAACCGTTCGGTTTCGGTTTTTTCGGTTTTTACACCGGTTTGGTTCGGTTTTTTCGGTTTTTGAAACAAAAGTAAGTAAAATTCAAAAATAAAAAAGTATAATTCAAAATTTAAGAATCTTTCTTATATGGTTACATTTAAGTTATTATACTTAATCTTTTTAACTAAAAATGTTTACATAAACCTAACCTTCTAATCGATTTTTATGTTTCTTCAAAGTTTTTATTAGGACTTTTTCTTTAATAATACTTTGAAGATTGTTTAATTTTTATATTAAATTTTGTTATTTGTTATAGGCAATAAAGAAATCATCACAATTATAAATAAACATCTTAATATTTTTATTATAAGTACTTAATATTCAAGAATAAAATTAATAATTTCTAATAGTATGTGTTAAACACTTAAACTTAAAAATAAAAATATATGTTTTTTTCGTTTCGGTTTGGTTTTTTTCGGTTATTGAAAATGGTTATCCGAAAACCGAACCGAAATTTTCGGTTGTTAAAATCCGAAAACTAAACCATCGGTTTTTGTTTCGGTTCGGTTGTCGGTTATTTCGGTTACCGTTCGGTTATTTTGGTTTTCTACTAACCACTACTCTTGGGAACTGAAGGCTTGGAGGATTGGAGTCTTAGCTTGTTCTTGGGAACTGGAGGCTTGGAGGACTGGAGACTTAGCTTGTTCTTGGAACCGGAGGCTTGGAAAACTTGGACGTAAAGATTACTTGTGACAACCGTAGCGAAATAAGGTAAACCCTAATTTATACGTACGACTTACACGAGTAACGAAACGATACTGATTATGACTCGGATGAATCTGAGGGTACGTTATGAGTAACATACTAACAATATTATCCAACAGTGCGATATTGATGCCTCAGGGTGCTAAAAACAAGTTAAACGGGAGATTTCCGTTAAACAATGCATAAACCGAACAATAATAATTTAGATACAAACGGAAGTGTCGTAGACGATTATAAGGGTAAGGAAATACTTAGACATAATACTTAGACAATAACATAAGGTTTGTTGCCTTAGTATGTAGTTGGCACGTTAAACAAGGCGGTTTCTGGTTAACAAAATACGTTTGATTTTAACGCTCTCGCAAACCCCCAAACATCCATTGTACAGTCAGTCAAATCTAAAAAAACTTATAGAAAACTAATATAATGTATTTTAAGCAAAACTTATAAAGCGTTCGGGTTTTCGTCGCCGGTAGGTTCGTTTTTCAAAAACGTGAAAAACCGCGTGAAAAACGCGCAAAAAAAAAAGATTCTTTACCGAACTGGGGGCGCGTTTAAGACCCGATAATGAACCTACATGTTAAAACACAACTAATACTCATCAAAACTGGCCCAAAATCGCCTTTGACCAAGTCAAACCTGCCCATGTAGGCCCCCTTGGTCCGATCGCAACATCCCCCATTGCCATTTTTTTTTTCATTTTCACTAAGTTATACCCTTTCTAAAGCTTCTAAAGACTTCCTACATACTGAGCCACAAAACTGCTAGTAAGAACACTCCAAAAACTAAGGTATTATCATAGTTTAATCACTTTTTCTTATGTTTTTCATGATAAAAACATGTTTTTGACAAAAAAGAAACCTTTTGGTCCATAAAAACTTGATGTTCTTGAGAATTAAAGGTTTTTATAACTTGAATAAGATGTAAAAAGATTTTTTATGGTGCTTGATGATGTAAAAACACGGATTATGGATCAATAACACAAACTATTCTTTAATAACTAAACAAATTAAACCCTAAACGAAAAAGAATGGTTATAAGGCTTGATTGAGAAGCGTGAATGCATATTTGTGTTTTATGTGATGTATAGGTACTATAAAAGAAGAAACTCAAGATTTGAAAGTTCGTAACTCGATTGAAATATCAAGAAACGCTAGTTATATGATCCGAAAACCGAATTTGTCACAAACTATGAATATGCACAACTTTTTGCGTGGGCATTTTTGAACTTGAAAATTGGTGGGCTGATAAAATGTGATGAACATAAGTCGCTTCTAAACTTTTGGTGACTTTTAGAACTTTTGAGATTTTTTAATGAATTTTACGGTATTTAACGGCATTAATTCAGGAAAAATACCTAAAGATTCCATAAATCACCAACATTTGCAAGCAAGTTGGATTTGACATGTGAAACATCTTGGAAAAATTCGGGGTTCATTGGTTGAGTTTCCATATGGTTTTAAAAATGGCGTTGTCGCAAAGTTTCGGCAGCCAGAAACCCATATTTGAAAATTTGGAAAAATCTAAAACTTTTACAGGAAGTTCCTGGACATATTGGGATTCTTCTTTAAATTTTGGGAATTTTGAAATTTGGATCATTGTAATCGCCAATTTATCGGTTAAATAAAGTTTTAAAAAGAATTTATAAAATTAATAAATAGGTTATATTTTGAGAATTTTGAGAATTTTCCTGAATTATATATGTTTTTACAGGTTCATATAAAAATTTTGAGAATTTTATTGAATATACACAATTATTTATAAAAATTGGGATTTAAAATACGTTATATTTAACAAAACCTGCAAAATAAACGCTTAATGAACCTGCCGGAATTTGTGAGCTGACTTAGGGTATAAGTTCATGATCCGGTGGGTTTAGACAGAAGTTTGGATATGATAATACTAATTCGGTAGAATTCCGTTAGATTAGTTATAAGTCGAATGATTCCATTCATACCGAAGGAGTTTACATCGTTTACAAAGCTGGAAAAACAAAATTTCTCCACCATTTCCCCTTTGGGATCTCCAAAACTTATCAACTAACAAACACACGACACTATATATATACATGAGGTTGGGACAGACTAGCACTTCCGTGCGGATGAGCCTGTCATCCACACGAATGAGTTACATCCGTACGAAGTTACATCCGTGCGAACCTCTCTCGTCTTCTCCAAAGTCATGTGTTCATATGTCAACTATACAATATTCAACGCACGCTCTATCTAGCCTATTCGAACAGTGGCGGACATACATAATATGCATCAACATAATTGGTGATAATTGGAAAGTCAGAGTAATTCTGGACTATTCCAGGATAAATTGGATAATTGGGGTACTATGTCGGAACTGTGACCGGCACGCAAAACGGTGCACGGAAACCAAACTTGATTTTGACACTAAGACAATATTCATCACCATACTCTTATGCTATGAGTCCATTCTCGGATGAATATTCTCATCCAAGCCTAAGATATAGCAATTACATACTTGGGTACTTTTTTCGGTAGTTAACCCTACAATAATGACAACATGTTTGGACTAGAGGATACGTTACACTCTTAGCACAGTCGGATTATGCTATTAGGTGTGTTTTCACTACCCCGTTTCAAAACTGTTTTACCGTTTTACATTGGGGGAATTGCATCTTGCATACATAAATAATTGCACATGAAAACGTGTTTTGATGTGAATTATCTGAGTTATATTAACACACGGAAAGTCCCCATAAACACAAGTGATGACTATAGGTCGGTGTATGTGTGAATAGTACTATTGGTCTGACAAACCCAATTGAGCTGGCATGGATGCCATGGGTTCTACTTCAATTGCACATTATCAATGAACTATTACTGTGAGCACGTTATGCGGTGTTAGACATAACTACTTGGGGTGGAAACGTAGCAGAGTGGTTTATGTGGGCCATGGGGCTATGGGTGAACTGTCCATGTTTCACTTGTGGGCTTGGTATAATTACATCAAATGTGCAAAACAATTCGGTTCAAACTTAATTTTTATGAACAAAATAACATAGTGAAACTCACCAACTATTTGTAGTTGACCTTTCAAACTTAACATGCTTTTCAGGAAAAGTAAAAGAAGAATGAACGAGAAACGTGTGTGGAAGTTTCAAGTTTTGATATGCGGATATTTTGTAGATAAATGCACACCTACTAAGGACAAGCTTCTTTTTAATGACGTATTGTGTCTTATACTTTAGTGTGTAAACGAATGATGTAACCAATGCTCTCAGAGCTTAATATAGTATCTTTTAAGTTATGTGTTCGCACCATGTGCTTGTTGCACCCCACGTGCGCTTCTGCTGCGAGTCAAGGTGTGACATTACTGAAGTTATTGGTGATGGATTTCTTGGATGCACTTTGTGGACTATGCAAAGCCTCCGAGTTGGGTTCATAGGATTTAGGGTAGTTGACCCTAGTTATTAGGCCCACTTAGTTAACTTGTTGACTAAGTTGGAAACCCTAATCTTATTCTATAAATACCTATGATGTTATTGTAGTCTGTGGCATTCTGTAATAGTTGTGAGCATCTAATAAAAGTGAAACCCTGGTTGCAATTCCTGGATGCAGGTGTCACTGCCCCCGACCCGGTTTGACCCGTTTCAGGAGCCGCGGGACAGAAATCCCGTGGTATTTAATTAACAGCGGAATTTTCTTCAGGATCTTTTTAAAACTGAATTATTTCCCGATTATTTTATTTCACAACTCGGGATAAAACCCTGGTAATTTACAATCATAAGATTTCACGGAGAAATCTTTTATTTTTACAAAAACATGTTTCTTTATTTTATATTGAGCCACTTCCTTAAGCTTGTAGTGCTTCTCGGCACTTTTCCTGGATCACAACAGATCACCTGAAACATGTTTGAAAAAGGTTTTGTCAGCGGGAAATACTGAGTGAATCATTCTATTTACTAAAACGACTCTTTTGTTATAATTTACAGTATTAAGAGCGATTACAATGTTTCTGATATCAAACCAACTACCCACGGTATTTATACACAAAATTTGACCTCACTTACGCACCGTAAGCCTTATCCCTTACGGTGCGCAAGGGACACGAAATCACTATAGGGTAGCCACGTCCTTGACTAGCCTTGCTGACTTGACAGATTCGTAAATTTCAATTTTGACAGCGTTTTATTTAGATAATTGTGACTAGGGTTTTACCCCCCCCCAGAGTTTTAGGGGCCCTGATCCTGATTCTGATTGTTCTGAAAATTTTAGGGTTTGTGCAGAATCACTTGGGTGTCTCAATTAGGGTTTCCTATTGGACAATTAAAATAATAATTAAGACTTTTTGATATGAGTTGTTACATTCTCCCCAACTTAATAAAAATCTCGTCCTCGAGATTTACTGGAATAATTGAGGATACTTTCGCTTCATTTCTGATTCCAGTTCCCAAGTGTATTCGGGTCCTCTCTTTGAATCCCACTTTACTTTAACTAGCACTAGTCGTTTGTGCTTGAGAAACTTCACTTTTCCATCTTCTATTTGAAGAGGTTTCTCAACAAATTTTAACTTTTCGTTTACCTCTATATCTTGAAGAGGTACTACCAAAGATTCGTCTGATAGACATTTCTTGAGATTGGATACATGAAATACGTCATGTACTCCTGCCAGTTCCTCTGGTAATTGTAAACGATAAGCAACTGGTCCTATACGTTGGATCACTGGAAATGGTCCTACGTATCTAGGACTTAGCTTTCCTTTCTTACCGAATCTAACAACTCCTTTCCAAGGAGAAACTTTCAACAATACTCTTTCTCCAACTTGGAATTCTAACGGCTTACGTCTATTATCTGCATAACTCTTCTGACGATCTCTATCCGTCTTCCGCCTTTCCTTTATTTGATTAATCTTGTCGGTCGTCTCTTGTACTATCTCAGGACCTGACAATTGACTTTCTCCTATTTATGCCCAACAAACTGGAGTTCTGCACTTTCTTCCATACAGTGCCTTGAATGGGGCAGTTTCAATACTTGAATGATAACTATTGTTATAGGAGAATTCGATCAAAGGTAAGTGATCGTCCCAGTTTCCACCAAAATCTATCACACATGCTCGGAGCATGTCTTCTAGAGTTTGGATCGTCCTTTCACTTTGTCCGTCTGTTTGAGGATGATATGCAGTGCTCAGATTTAGTCGAGTCCCCATTGCTTGCTGGAAACTTGTTCAGAAGTGAGAAGTGAAACGAATATCCCTATCCGAAACAATGGAGAGTGGAACTCCATGTAAGGATACGATTTCATCTACATATAACTTTGCCAATCTTTCCATGCTAAAGGTTTCTTTCATTGGTAGAAAGTGAGCAGATTTGGTTAATCGATCCACAATTACCCAAATCGCGTCATTACCTTTTCTGGTTTTGGGTAACTTAGTAACAAAATCCATTGTTATGAGTTCCCATTTCCATACAGGCATTTCCAGTTGTTGTAGTAGACCTGAAGGTTTCTGATGTTCTGCCTCAACTTGTGAACAAGTAAGACACTTAGAAACATATCTAGCTATATCCTTCTCCATGCCTATCCACCAGAAATTATTTCTTAAATCTTGGTACATCTTATTGTTTCCAGGGTGCATGGTATACCTAGACTTATGGGCTTCTTCTAAAATCTTATTTCTTAATTCTCCTTGCTTAGGTACCCAAATTCGTCTTTTGTGGAATCTCCAAATTCCATCAGCTCCTTGTTCTAATTCTTTTAATCTTCCTTTCATTCCTTCAGCATTATCCTTGATTGCTGTAGCTTGAACATTTTTCAATTGTTCCATTAAATCTAATTGTAGATTTAACCTAAGAGCACGAACTCTTCGTTGTTTTTCATGGTACTTACGACTTAAGGCATCTGCAACTATATTTGCCTTTCCTTCGTGATACTGAATATCACAGTCGTAATCACTTAGGATTTCCATCCATCTTCTTTGCCTCATGTTTAACTCTTTTTGCTCAAATATATATCTTAAACTTTTATGATCTGTGTAGATAGTAAATTTACTTCCGTAGAGATAATGTCTCCAGATTTTCAGGGCAAAAATTACGGCTCCTAATTCTAAGTCATGAGTCGTATAGTTTTCTTCGTGCTTTTTCAATTGCCTTGAAGCATACGCAATTACCTTCTTGCGTTGCATTAGCACACATCCAAATCCTAGTTTTGAAGCATCACTATATACTTCAAAATTTTCAGTTCCTTCTGGTAAGGCTAAGATTGGAGCATTGGTTAATTTCTGCTTCAATATTCTAAAGGCTTCTTCTTGTTTAGGTCCCCATTTAAACTTAATAGCTTTACAGGTTAGCTTAGTTAATGGTACATCTATCTTAGAAAAATCCTTAATAAACCGTCTATAGTAGCCAGCTAAACCTATAAAACTTCTAATTTCCATTGCGGTTTGTGGAACCTTCCATTTGGTAATTGCCTCTATCTTAGCAGGATCTACATGAATACCTTCGTGATTCACCATGTGTCCTAAAAATTGCACCTCTTGTAGCCAAAATTCACACTTAGAGAACTTGGCGTACAACTTTTCTTTTCTTAACAAAGTTAAGAGTGCATGCAAGTGCTGGCAATGCTCATCCTGACTTTTGGAATAAATAAGTATATCGTCTATGAAGACAATTACAAATTTATCCAAATATGGTTTACAGATTCTATTCATCATGTCCATGAATGCGGCAGGTGCATTCGTTAACCCAAAGGGCATGACTGTAAACTCGTAATGACCATACCTAGTTCTGAAAGCAGTTTTAGGTATGTCTTCTTCTTGTACCTTCAATTGATGATATCCGGAACGTAAATCTATCTTAGAAAAATATCTAGCTCCTTGAAGTTGATCGAAAAGATCATCAATCCTAGGTAATGGGTATCGATTCTTAATTGTAACCTTATTCAATTCTCTATAATCAATACACATTCTCATCGAACCATCCTTCTTCTTTACAAACAATACTGGTGCTCCCCACGGGGATGAACTAGGTTGTATGAAACCTTTACTTAGTAATTCATCTAATTGCTTTTTCAGTTCTAGCATTTCTGTGGGTGCTAACCGATAAGGTGCCTTGGCTATCGGTGTAGTTCCTGGAATTAAATGAATTCTAAATTTTACTTCCCTATCTGGTGGTAATCCTGGTAAATCTTCTGGAAATACATCTGGGTATTCTGAGACTACAGGAATCTCCTTAAGTTTTTTACCCTTAGTGCTAATGATTACCGAAATCATATACACTATTCCTTGCTTTTGTTCATAACTAGCAACTTTCATTACTGATATGAACTTCATGGGTTTACGTGGTTTATTTCCTGTAATCGTGATTACTTCTCCATTAGGTGTTTGAATCTCTACGGAATTCTTATCACAAAGAATTTTAGCATGGTTGGCTACTAACCAATCCATTCCTAATACAACATCAAATTCGGCTAATTTCATAGGTAATAGGTTTGCAAAGAATTTATGACCTGAGAGTTCTATATTTTCCTTTTTCAAAACTTTATCTATGCTAACAGAATTTCCGTCTGCCGTTTCTACTGTAAAAATTTGCCTTAGGTTGGTTAAAGGTATATTAAGAGCTTGGCAGAATGAAGTATTGATAAAACTTTGGTTTGCACCAGAGTCAAATAATACTTTTGCATATACGTTGTGGACTAAGAATGTACTCGCTATCACATCTGGAATGAGTTCTGCTTCTTGAGTAGTTAACTGAAAAGCTCGAACATTCTTCTTAGTAGCTCCGTTGGCTGTCTTGGCTTTGTTGTCTGCTGGTTTGACCAATTTAGGACATTCTGTTTTGAAATGTCCTACTTCTCCACAATTGTAACAAATTATGGATTTCTTCCTGCAGTTTTCTTCGCGATGTTCTATAGTTTTGCAAAAATTGCAGGTTATATCGCATCTTCCATAATGTTTCTTTTTGCATTTCCTGCAGAATGACGGAGTTGGAGATTGCCCTATTCCTCTTCTCTTGAAACTGTTATTATTACCCGTACGAAATCCTTGGGTAATTTTCTGAGCCAGTTCCTTTTTCCTGTTTTCATCTTGCGTGCGTACTTGTTCGTCAGTTAGGGTGTTAGCTAATTCCACAGCATCGTCAATAGTACGAGGTCTCGCAGCTTTAACGATGTTACGGATTTCACTAATCAATCCCCAAATATAACGAGAAATGAGTACCGGTTCTGGCGAAGCCAGCGTTGGTACCACTCTAGCATATTCAAAGAATGTCGAAGTATAACTGCGACAATCTACACCAATCATTCTATGGTTTTGAAACTTATTTGCCATTTGATCTCTTTCATATTCGGGACATAATTTTCTTTCTACAAGACTCTTAAATTCTTCCCAATTCATAGCATAGGCCCTATTTCTTCCTTTGGATTGTAACACCGTGTTCCACCATTCTAGCGCCCCTTCTTTAAAAAGATTTGACGCGTACATGACCTGATCATCCTTGGCACATTTACTTATGGTAATTACTGCCTCGGTTTTCTCTAACCAACGCAGTGCCGCAGTCACTCCTTCATTGCCTGCAAACTCAGTGGGTTTACAAGCAAGAAATTCTTTGAAAGTGCAACCAGGTGTTGCAGCTTTCATTTTCTTAGGAAGCGGAGCTTGTCGTGGTTCATTATCATGATTAACATGATTGACGTGTGCGTATATATACATAATTTTTGCAATGAATTACACACGATTGGGTTTTAAATTTATAAAAGTGATTATTACTTTTACATAAAAACACACACGAAAGAGGCAAGTGTACCCTGTCATATATGTAATAAAGTATCGGTAAGAACCAAGTATCGATCCAAGGAAATGGGCGGAGAATTAGTACTAGACCTTTTTCATTAAACTACCGGTAAAAACATAGGTTTGGTGATTTTAAACTAAACTAAAGTAAACATAACCAAATACATAATAAAAACATAATAGAAAGTAGATAAAAAGCCTTGCTAAATACACAACCACAGCATGTCAACTAAGTCAGTTTTGGCACTAGAAGCATTCGGTCAATTTTCCAATTTAAGACAATTAGTATCCCTTTCGGGAATCCTAACATGACAATCATTCGGAAAGCTAAAACGATAAACACACTTTAACCACCTAAAATTGTTCTTTAACGTGCAATTGATAAATGTCTATAAAAATCTCTTAAAAATAAGTTAGTCAGCCGTTAGGATTATTCTAACCTCACTTAAACAAGGAAAGCGACACCGATAAACACAATGCAACCACCGAGATAAGCATAATCTAGATTAAATCACAACCGAGTTCATTTTACAAATCTTACACAATAATTCACTAAGATAGCAATTTTGGCCTAAACTACTAACTAAGCTAACAAATCATGGCAAGAATTTATAACGACACCATCTAACCTGTTTGGGACCTTACGTGACGGCAAGCTCTCTTGATTAACAATAATTACATTTTATTAAATCACTAACCATTTCTAGTATCATGATGCATACATTTAAACCAAGTTAAACTAGTTAACCAAATTCAAAGTTTACTAATACAAGATTAATTAAGCTTCATTTTTCAACTATCTTAACTAACCAAGCACCAATCATCCAACATAATTACTTATAATCAAGAGTTCAATATCAATAACAAGGTTGCAAACTAATCATCAAAGATTAACATAGAAAATACTTCAAATGTCATTACAAACAAAGTTTAACAAACTAATGGTTATAATCTAGCAAGGGATTGTTGTGTTTTTGCCCAAAGGCTACAATAATACATAAATCATAATCTAAGTACTTGAAAGATTAACAAAAACTTGGAAAGATTAGAAAATCAAACCATAAACAAGTACTAGACTAAGGATCCGGGTAGTAATCGAGCTAAACGAGACAATGTGGCTTGAATCCGGGTGAAAGCTAATGCCTCCGGAGCCTGAAAATCGCCTGCTAAGCTCTCCAAAAATCCAGAATGACGAGCAGAAAGTTTCTGCAAGTTTTTATACTTTTTTGCTGTTGCACGGTCGTTCTCCATATGGAACGACCGTTCACTTTTTGTAATTATTGGACATGGGTCACCATACCGCATACGTCATCGGATCGTTGACCAGATCTGAAACGGCATGACCGTTCTTTGGGTGGAACGGTCGTTCAGTTTCGAGCTTCATGTTGCACGCCAAGTCGCACCTACCGTTCAGTTCCGAGACTCTGTTGATTCACCGGAGACGCACGGTCGTTCCTCAGATGGAACGACCGTTCTTCACCAAGTCGCTTGTTTCCCTGGAACGCTCAGCCGCACCGATCGTTCATTGCCGAGATGATCAGCGTTGTCGGAGATGCACGACCGTGCATCAGGTGGAACGACCGTTCCACAGGCCCAGTTCAGAATCCTTAACAGAAAGTCCGCAGCTTTGTCGTTTTGTCCGGAAAGTCCTCGTTTTTGCTATCATCTTGTCTGGAATGCAGTTTTAGGCCAGTAAACACAAATGTAGATAAATAAGTATCCGAACGATGGTTTTACGGCCAAAAACGCATAAAATAGGGGTAAAACGGGGGACTAAAATATGTGTAAATTAGAGTGTATCAAATCTCCCCACACTTAAACCTTGCTTGTCCTCAAGCAAGCTATACTAAAAAGCAATAAAAGACATAAACAAACAAGAACGATAATTTACAAACTATTTTATTGAAAACTAATATATAAACGGTTAGCCGGTTTGTCGAAAGACAACATCAAAAGATTCAAACCCAACAAGCATATGCAAGTTTAAAAAGCGACAACCAAAAAGCCGAGACTAAACATTTAATTGACTCACATGTTAATTTTCACCCAACTCACAATGTTCACACACACTCGGTTTTATTTATGAATCATACATAAAATGTGTATGCGTAAACACTCAACGCCTAGTCAATGAAATGTGCAATAACATAAGCTTGTCATAAGATCTCGTCTCCACCAACTAACATGCAAATAAGTGTAAATCAAGAGGTCTTTACGGGTTATAACGTTAGGCTTGGGCGAAGGGTATGGAAGTGGACATTTAAAATGGCGAAAACGGTTAAAACTCGGTAGTAGCGTTTAACTAGCAACAAAATAGTACAACTATACATACAATCGCATTAAAAAGGCGACTAAAGCGCAATCGAGCTAATCAACTAAATTTTTAACATTTAAGCATTCAAAATTGCTCGATTTCTATCAACTTCACCCTATTTTAGGGTGTTTTATTTTCTGTTTTTTTTTTTTTTTTTTTTTGTATAAAGCAAACTATACAATGAAATATAAACGATAACAAGCTAGTTAAACTATTATTTTAACCGAGTTTCAACACTAAAAAGGTTTAAAAACATAAAAAGGCTAAATTTGGTTAAGTAGGCGATAATGTGGGTAAACAAAGGTGAACGGGAAGGCTCGACATGGTTAATCCTAAAGGGTAATATAAGGTGAACGGGAAGCACATCACAAAGAACAAGGTACACAACAAAGGGGTAATCTAAGTGCCTCTATCACGTTTACACAAATCCGCATGTTCATGGTCTTAACAAGTATACTAGTGACAAGTTCTAAATTGCACAAAACATCCGGCTCACTCCTATATCCGAAATGAACAAATATATAACAATCTAAGCTCAAATATGCTCACGTAACGGAAGGAATGGGTAAAAGTGTGAAAACTATCATGTAAGTCTTTCTTTGTTTGTCACGCTTTCCGGTTTCCTTTTTCAAAAATATTTTGCTTGTCGAGTTTTTATCAAGTCCGATGCTTTCTAAAACATAACCAACCGGTTTATTTACCAACATATATACAAAACACAAGTATTTTTAAATGATTTTTCTGATTTTCAGTTTTTTTTTTTTTTTTTTTTTTAAATAAATGAGGACAAACAAAGCTAAGTTAACAAAGTTAACCCCCTCCCCACACTTGAACTTCGCATTGTCCCCAATGCGAGACCCGAAATATAGAGAAAGGGATAAAAAAATACTCCCCTCAAGATGATGTTGGTGCCACGAGACTTCCGAAGCTCTAACTGGTACGTGCTCCGGTCCAAGATCCGATAGATAAAATCTGCAAGTATGTCGTGTACACCCAAAATATAACAGAAAAAGAAAAACCAAACAACCATAATGTACATAAATGCTAACATCCAAACAAAACAGAAAGGAAAATTGTTTGAAAATACATATCCGGGGTGTTTTAAATACTAAGTCAAAATAAACACCCAAATAAAAGTAAAGTACTGAAACATGAAACACCACCAAATCCTACCACTACCGCAAACTACTCATCATCATCATCGTCATCATGCCTCGTGCCAGATGGGCCCTGATCGCCATAGCCAGGGGGGTTCCATGGTGGGAACTCCGGCGGGTGCTGAAAATAGTTGGGGTGTGCGTGATGCATCTCCCCGAACAAATAAGAAAACCCCGCAGACACCCCCTGGTATAGAGTATCCTGGCGCTGCTCTAGTCGGTCATGTGTGGCCCGAAGCTCTGCCTGACTGGCTCTAATCTCGTCCTGGCTGGATCTGATCTGGTCAAAGTATGTACCATGCTGCTCCTGCGTGACACGCATGTCCTGGAACTGCTGGTAGAAAGTAGGCCAATCCTCATGCTGATGAAATGCATGATGCTGCGGCGAGTGTGGTGGTGTCGGTGGCTGTGGCTCGTGCTGCTCTCCCATCTCTTCGTCTTCATCCTCATGTTCCTCCTCAGCTGGAGGTAACGGGTCCCAGACCTCTCCATTCAAACCCCTCAACCTATCTCTCCCATCCAACTCAGCAATAACCCCCATAAACTTCAAAGACCGGATATCAACATGCACCCCCTCAGTGATCAAAGTGAGACCCCTAAGCACCCCCGGCGTCATATATCGCTCATTGTACGCGATCTCGGTCACGTACTGCCCGCCGTGGATCTCACTATTGTGGGTCCGCCCTGAACACTTGACAAAGTACTCAGCCATTCGCGCGGCGAGGTTGATCGGTGCGTTGTCAACCAACGCATAAAGAAAAAGCAAATCAGGCGTGGGACAGTTACCTTGACTGTCCATGCGTCCGCAAATAGAATGGCTGAATACGTGGTGCATCACTCGCACCAGAGGGTCTCGGAGGCGCGAAGCCTTTGACATCCGTGGGTTGTATGGGCCCCTAATAGCGTTACGTGCCCAGAATGCCTCTCGCGCTGCATCATTAGGGAAGTTGAACTGATCGTTGAAGACGTCGGGATCATCCATGTCCTCCCGCGTATAAATCCCAAGCCTCCGTCCTAAACGACCCACCGACCATGTATGCCATCGCCCACATAACCTGAAGGTTACCCGATTCCTGTAGCGGAAATCGGGCTCTGTACGTGCAACTGGCCTTTCATACTGATACGATGCGAAGAATTCGATTGTCAACTCCTGGTAAACCGGTCGGTTGCAACCGACCAAGTTTGCAAGCGTGCGGGTCATCATTTCATCTAGGCGATCATACTGGTTGAGGTCACGAATAACCTCCCAGTCCAACCAACGGGGCTCTCCAAACTGATCCCGCCTCGACCACAATTCATCGCGCTTCGCGATGCATAACGCTTCTTTCTCGATATTTGGGTCAAATTGCAGGAAAGGGTGATCCATCTGCAATGGGGAATATGATTAGGAAGACAGAAACAGGAGAAAAATGAGTTGAAAACAAGCGAGCGGCCAATTATGAAGCTACTGTCCAACTGTACTGGCAATATGGCACGGTCGTTCTCCGGGACGCACGGTCGTGCGTCACCGAGAACTAACAGGCCAGACCAGACGATATCGTGAATCAGCCGGCGAGGCACGACCGTTCCACCCGAGGAACGACCGTGCACTTCCGAATCTGCAGAATACGACCCCTGAACTTAGAACAATCAGATTTTGCAAAATTTCAACAAGTATTTGGTCAACAGGGGTCTGCAAATCAACCGGGTGTTCACGATACTTCGATTTAACAAGGGTTAGGGTTTCGATTTGTTTATGAAGAGAACCCTAAAAATTCCTTGAAAAATTGGAAGAAAACTACACTAGAAAGAAAGAAAACAAGAAATCTAACACTAGAGACGTACCGTGCGAAGTCGGGTGTTTGATCGTGCGAGAAATCGTGCGAAACGGTGAAAAATCGCCCTGGAACGGTCTGCAGCGGCTAGGGTTCGCGAATGATGGATTTTGCAGCAGATAATGATATATATAGTGTGCAAAATGACCAAACTGCCCTCAGCCTGTGGCACGGTCGTTCCTCGGAATGGAACGGTCGTGCATCACCGAGGTCGTTCAAAACCCACAGCCTGTTCTCGGAAATGCACCGAGGGTGCGATCTACCGTTCCGACTTCCTCGGAATCGCACGGTCGTGCGACCCCGAAGAACGATCGTGCATCAGCTGCAGATGCAGATTTCTGCAGAAGCTATTTCCAGCACCCGTTTCGGCCGTTTTTCGCCGTTTTTTTCGACACACCAACTGTTCTAACAATATTACAATACAGAACCTTCGTCCGGCACGTACGGAAACTAAACAAACAAACGAAAACTACCTAACTAACATAAATTACGCTAAAACTACCAAAACAAATAAAAGGACAATTTTGCCCTTATAGCGCCAAAGACGCTCCGGCTGCATTTTTGTCGGCGAGTCAGCAGCGTAGACTCATGCTAAATTTTTGTCGGCGAGTCGATAGCAAGACTCATGCTAAATTTTTGTCGGCGAGTCGATAGCAAGACTCATGCTAAATTTTTGTCAGCGAGTCGATAGCAAGACTCGTGCTAAATTTTTGTTGGCGAGTCGATAGCAAGACTCATGTCCCCACACTTTACGTGTGCGGGCCATTACCACGCCCCTTTGGGTTCTGCTCCGTGTTGCCCGGAAGACCACCCGGGGGTCTCTCCGACAACATTTTTGCTAACTGTCCCACTTGATTCTCAACATTTTGAATGGAAGCCTTTTGACTCCGCATTTCTCCTTCGTTGACCAAGAATCGCTCCTCATGCTGCTGATATCGCTTCTCATTAATTTGATTAGCACTATTGGAGTTGTTCAGCAGTTGTGACATCATTTCCTCAAGCTTTACATTGCTTTGAGAAGCGTGCGGATGTGAACTGCTTCCTGAGCCTTGATTATGATATTGAGGCTGAAAGGATTGACCGTGAGAATGTTGTGGCGCGGGAGCATGTTGAGCAAAACCGGGCGCGTTTTGGTTCCCAGAACCAGATTTCCACCCAAAGTTTGGGTGATTTCTCCACCCTGGATTGTACGTGTTGCTGTAGGGGTTATTTTGGGGCCTGTTTTGATTGCCCATGTAGTTCACCTCTTCGTGACCGGTAAACATAACACCCTGCTCACACGTACCTGGCACATGTGACACTCCACATTGGTCACATCCAGGGCTAACTTGCGCGGCTGTTTGGGATTTATCGAATTTCGTCGCCAGAGCTGATATTTGAGCAGTAATGGCTGTGTAATCATCCACAACGTGAGCTCCTGGGCGAGATGATGATGATGTAGCCCGACCTCTATCGCCTTCCCGACGCGAGCTGGATTTCAACGCAGCTTTCTCAATAATATCATATGCTTCCGCCGGCGTTTTTGTTCCCAGATCGCCTCCTGCGTTAACATCTAATCGCTCCTGCGTGTTGTAGCTGAGCCCCTGATAGAATGTCAAAACCAGCTGTCTTTTGGAATAGCCGTGATGTGGCACATCAATCAACAAATCCTTGAATCTCTCCCAAGCTGCATGCAACGATTCGCCCTCGTCCTGGCGAAAAGAAGTAATCCGGTTCCGTAGCTTGTTCGTTTTCTCAGGTGGAAAGTATTTATGCATAAACTGCTCCGCCAACTGATTCCAGGTCCTGATGGACCCGGCTGGAAGTGACATAAGCCAAGCTCTGGCTTTGTCACGCAATGAAAACGAAAACAACCTCAACCGAATTGCATCCTCCGAAACATCCCTAATCTTGAATGTGGAGCAAACATGGAGAAAAGCCGCAATGTGTCTCCCGGGATCCTCGTGTTCACGCCCGTCGAACTGCACTGAATTCTGCACCATGTTAATAATACTAGATTTTATTTCAAATGAAGGTGCATCAATAGTGGGTCTAATAATACTGGGCTCCAAGCCTTCTCGTCCGGGCTGATTCGTCTCATTCAAAGGTTGATTATCGTCTGCCATGATTTCGTCCCCCGAGTTTTCGCTTTCAGAAAGTATCACCGGGTCGTCAATCGCGTTTGCAATCCGTTGTGCAATGACACGTGCCCTTTCTCGAAGCCTCCTACTCCTCCTAAGATTATGCGCTGGTTCGTCAATCGGCTCAGCAATATTAGGCGCGGGAGTTGAGGACATTAACCTGCAAACGAAAATTTCACACAATGAATATTTTATTACTATATAATAATTCTGCCCTTTTTTTTTCAGCTGAATAGAAGCAGAAAGTTATTATAAATGGGCTGAAAATTTTATAAAAATCCGAAAAATAGCCCGAAATTTTATAAAAATTCAACAAAATAAATAAATGAATCGACTAATACAAAAATGGCTTTAGGGTGCCGAAAACCCAAAGATTAAGTGAATAAATAAATAAATCCGGATCAAATGAACAAATGAAACAAAAAAAATAACGCAAAAATGAATAAATCGAATAAAACAAGAAATATTAACAAATAAATAATCAAGAAATTATACACAAATATTAACAAGTATATACACCGATAACCAAATGACTCGGGTCGTTCCTAAAACTCGCCATTTCCCCGGCAGCGGCGCCAAAAACTTGACGTGTGCGTATATATACATAATTTTTGCAATGAATTACACACGATTGGGTTTTAAATTTATAAAAGTGATTATTACTTTTACATAAAAACACACACGAAAGAGGCAAGTGTACCCCGTCATATATGTAATAAAGTATCGGTAAGAACCAAGTATCGATCCAAGGAAATGGGCGGAGAATTAGTACTAGACCTTTTTCATTAAACTACCGGTAAAAACATAGGTTTGGTGATTTTAAACTAAACTAAAGTAAACATAACCAAATACATAATAAAAACATAATAGAAAGTAGATAAAAAGCCTTGCTAAATACACAACCACAGCATGTCAACTAAGTCAGTTTTGGCACTAGAAGCATTCGGTCAATTTTCCAATTTAAGACAATTAGTATCCCTTTCGGGAATCCTAACATGACAATCATTCGGAAAGCTAAAACGATAAACACACTTTAACCACGTAAAATTGTTCTTTAACGTGCAATTGATAAATGTCTATAAAAATCTCTTAAAAATAAGTTAGTCAGCCGTTAGGATTATTCTAACCTCACTTAAACAAGGAAAGCGACACCGATAAACACAATGCAACCACCGAGATAAGCATAATCTAGATTAAATCACAACCGAGTTCATTTTACAAATCTTACACAATAATTCACTAAGATAGCAATTTTGGCCTAAACTACTAACTAAGCTAACAAATCATGGCAAGAATTTATAACGACACCATCTAACCTGTTTAGGCCCTTACGTGACGGCAAGCTCTCTTGATTAACAATAATTACATTTTATTAAATCACTAACCATTTCTAGTATCATGATGCATACATTTAAACCAAGTTAAACTAGTTAACCAAATTCAAAGTTTACTAATACAAGATTAATTAAGCTTCATTTTTCAACTATCTTAACTAACCAAGCACCAATCATCCAACATAATTACTTATAATCAAGAGTTCAATATCAATAACAAGGTTGCAAACTAATCATCAAAGATTAACATAGAAAATACTTCAAATGTCTTTACAAACAAAGTTTAACAAACTAATGGTTATAATCTAGCAAGGGATTGTTGTGTTTTTGCCCAAAGGCTACAATAATACATAAATCATAATCTAAGTACTTGAAAGATTAATAAAAACTTGGAAAGATTAGAAAATCAAACCATAAACAAGTACTAGACTAAGGATCCGGGTAGTAATCGAGCTAAACGAGACAATGTGGTTTGAATCCGGGTGAAAGCTAATGCCTCCGGAGCCTGAAACTCGCCTGCTAAGCTCTCCAAAAATCCAGAATGACGAGCAGAAAGTTTCTGCAAGTTTTTATACTTTTTTGCTGTTGCACGGTCGTTCTCCATTTGGAACGACCGTTCACTTTTTGTAATTATTGGACATGGGTCACCATACCGCATACGTCATCGGATCGTTGACCAGATCTGAAATGGCACGACCGTTCTTTGGGTGGAACGGTCGTTCAGTTCCGAGCTTCATGTTGCACGCCAAGTCGCACCTACCGTTCAGTTCCGAGACTCTGTTGATTCACCGGAGACGCACGGTCGTTCCTCAGATGGAACGACCGTTCTTCACCAAGTCGCTTGTTTCCCTGGAACGCTCAGCCGCACCGATCGTTCATTGCCGAGATGATCAGCGTTGTCGGAGATGCACGACCGTGCATCAGGTGGAACGACCGTTCCACAGGCCCAGTTCAGAATCCTTAACAGAAAGTCCGCAGCTTTGTCGTTTTGTCCGGAAAGTCCTCGTTTTTGCTATCATCTTGTCTGGAATGCAGTTTTAGGCCTGTAAACACAAATGTAGATAAATAAGTATCCGAACGATGGTTTTACGGCCAAAAACGCATAAAATAGGGGTAAAACGGGGGACTAAAATATGTGTAAATTAGAGTGTATCAATGATCATTGCCTCCGTTTACGCTATTACTGAAGTTATCTTCAGAAATACGTTTGCTAGGAACGATTTGTTGCGGTTCGATTGGACTTTTAACAGCAGCAGCTATTGCTGGAATAGCATTGGCTATCACTTGAGCAACGATATTTTCTATATCCTGCCTAGTCATATATTGATCCCCCGGTTGTTGCTCAGATTGATTAACCTCATTAACTGGTTCATTATTAGCATTTTCCGTCTGATAATTAATATATATAATTTTATTAGTATCGAATAAGTAACAATTATATACAAAATAATCATATAAATTTCAGAAAACACACATAGCCAAAACTATCGATTTCTCGATTTCCCTTTATATTTAATAGTATGCATCAATACACACCATTATCTTACAAAGTTTTATTTTAGGTTATTTCACAAGATATTATTATTATTGCTATTATACAACCACAGTCTCATAACCCACTACCCTTATCCCTCGTCAGTTGGTATTTCAGTAACTACGTTCCCTCTCATCGTACTTCCAGGAGATCTGTTCTCCTACTTCCCTGATCCTATTTCCTGCATCCATTAACTCTTCGCCAAAGTGGCAGAGTTCAGCTAATTCTCATTACTCATTGGTGGATTTGGTAAAGGTTCTGAATTAAACTGAGGGAAAAACGTATAGGGATTGTTGAGAAGGTTTTGGAACTGCAAATCGTTATTCCACCATTCGTTTATTTCTAAAGGTTGTGAGTGGATTAAAGGGTCTGGAATAGCTGGGTTTAAGTTCATTGGAAGTTGAGTTTCAATAGGATGAGTAAAAACATTCTCATTAACAGGCTTAATAGTATCATAGCTTGCCAATATAAAATCTAGCTCTTCTTGAGATGGTAACCCCTCAATTTGCCTAGAGCTTTCCCCAACTTCCATTTTCTTAGGCTTGGTTTTCTCGAGAGGTGAAGCGTTGAATTCTATAGGTTCTTCTATATCTGGTATATACCTATTGAAATCTCTGGAAACCTCTATTTTTACCGGATAGAGATTTAAATTCTGAAGGGCATCAGACGAGTCACTCATGCTGTTTAACAAAATACACATAATTACTAAGTTAAAAAAATTGTAACAAAATTTCATAGAAAACCTTTAAATATTAATTCAGACTGGTAACTACAAAACAACTGAAAATTAAAACACACTAGGGTTTACTGTAAACTTATTTATTTAATGAAATAAGGTTTCTAGACTGTAATTGATAAAGGTGCTAAAACTTGGGTCAATTTATTTAAAGATTTGCATTAACTGCTACAGTAGCTAGCATATAAAGATCTGCCCATTTTTCATCTAACTTGTCCTTCCAAGGTGTTTTACTGGTTAATTCCTGGGTTTCCTGTTTAATCTTCTTTTCTCGGAGTTTCTTTATTTTCTCCTGGCTTTTCTTAATAATCAGATTTCTTTTGCTAGGAGAAAGTGGTTCCTCATATTGTGCCTTTCGCACAAATATTCCTTCATCAGGAATTACAGATTGATTTGAGGATTTTGTTTGGGATGAACTTCCCTTCTCGTTGGATGACCTATCTAATTTAAGATAGATATTTGACAGCTTTTGTTTACCCATACTGTACACAAATATTCAAATAAGAAAACATATAATCACAAAATGGCAAGTAGAAAAAATAAGTATTTTCTAAATACTTAATAGGCTTAAATCAGTGGTTCTGATACCACCTTTTTCTGTCACGGCCCCCGACCCGGTTTGACCCGTTTTAGGAGCCGCGGGACAGAAATCCCGTGGTATTTAATTAACAGCGGAAGTTTCTTCAGGATCTTTTTAAAACTGAATTATTTCCTGATTATTTTATTTCACAACTCGGGATAAAACCCCGGTAATTTACAATCATAAGATTTCACGGAGAAATCTTTTATTTTTACAAAAACATGTTTCTTTATTTTATATTGAGCCACTTCCTTAAGCTTGTAGTGCTTCTCGGCACTTTTCCTGGATCACAACAGATCACCTGAAACATGTTTGAAAAAGGTTTTGTCAGCGGGAAATACTGAGTGAATCATTCTATTTACTAAAACGACTCTTTTGTTATAATTTACAGTATTAAGAGCGATTACAATGTTTCTGATATCAAACCAACTACCCACGGTATTTGTCACTCGACCGGATCTGTGACTATGGTCATATCCCCCATTGGCTGCCCCAATGGTGACGATTATCAAGTAATGTATACAAAACCCCACATACCGGCTGTAACTTGGTGATTACAAAGACTTAATCCCCGTAATTATAACTTTGAAATTAAACATGATTTTATAAACAAATTTGATAAAAAGAGAATGACTCACATTGCAGATTTAATTTGAGCAGAGCCTAGCCTACTGATTAGCCTTTTAACCTAAATTTAATAACAGGCACACAATTCGGTTAGTTATGTTAGTGCATTTATGTCTATAGCCTTCGTCAATCCGAGTCGTAGCGAGAAACAGAAGAAAACAAGTTGTTATGATGTAATAGCTAGTCAAAAAGGCAAGGTGGCATAATTGTAATAATGAGAAATCTCATTAAATGCCTTGGACTATAAATAGGAGAGTTATGTTTAGATTAGGGACTTTTGCCATTTTAGAGATTTGAAGAGCTCTAGTTCTAGAGAGAGAAACTAGAGAGAGAAAGTCTCTAAGTGATTCAAGTGATTGTACAATTTCAGATCTTATATAGAATCACGTTTATATTACGTCATGTGTGTTTAGGTCGCGTTCGTGTACGGATTCCGCACGTTTCACGTTCGTTTCGCAATCGTTTCGGAGTCAAAACCGGTCTTACAAGTGGTATCAGAGCTAGGAGCTCGATTTCTTGATCAAACACATCGTTTTTGTACCAGATTTCAGCCGATTCAGATCCGATTTCATCTATTTCTTCATCTTCTACCTATTTCTTACGTTTTTAGCTGAAATTCGTCAAATTGAACGGGTTTTACTGGTCCGAATCGTCTGAATTTTTGATATGTTGTGCGAAAACACTTGATCTATAACCCTACCAAGTTTCACATCCAAACTCCTAGCCGTTTAGGAGAAATCGAAGATTTTTAGTCCGATTTCGCGTAAAAGTTGCAGGTCCGTTCATAGGGAGGTCCGCTTATCTGAACCTGAGACAATATCTGGTCCGCTCATCCGGACAATATCTGGTCCGCTCATCCGGACAATACCTGGTCCGCTCATTCGGACAATACCTGGTCCGCTCATCCGGACAATACCTGGTCCGCTCATCCGGACAATACCTGGTCCGCTCATCCGGACATTATCTGGTCCGCTTATTTGAACATTTGTTGAGGTCCGCTCATAGGATAGCAGGAGGTCCGCTTATTGTGACATGTATGGTCCGCTTATTGTGACATGTCTGGTCTGCTTTTGTGAACAACAATAAGTTCGCTTTTCAGGTCCGCTTATAGGTACATCAGGTGGTCCGCTTATAAGGTCAAGTTGGTAGGTTCGCTTATTCGGCAGTCCGCTCATTAGGTCCACTTATCAGTCATCGACTGAATACAAACATATTCGGCCCAATCATAATTTGAAATCTGAACTGATTACCGACCATGCATTGTTGTTTGTCCACTATAATTTGGGGTCCAATAATATTCAGTTGAGTATTAAAATTGTCGGATGAAAATTGTTGACTAAGGTCTTGCATGTGATTCCAAGATAATATTGTCGGCTACATAAAACAAAAGTCAGCCCAATCATGTTGTTGGGTTAGTGGGTGCGGTCCTATCAAATTCAATCACAATCAGAATTAGATATACATTGTTGTTGTCGGTTATTTGCAAAAGTGTTTGCTGAAATAGTGTTGTGATATATCAGTTTGTCAGTTGTCACTTGTCGGCAATCAGGTTACAAGGTTTGGAGCACAATTTGATCAATACGTTTGATTGGTCAAGTCATTTTGTGTGGTCAAGTTGCGTGATAATTGTCCAGTTCATACGGTTCGGAGTTCAAAGATTTCGAAGGGTCAAATCGTTTGAATTCGATTCGGGTCCTAGAAGTTCACAGAGTTGGTCAACGTTCAGTCCGCACAGAAAATCATCAGTTCGAGTACTAGTTTGTTTCAGTTAATTGATAAGCGTTTAAACTGATTGTGTTTTGTTTGTTTGTCGACAGGTGATTCAAGATGGCTAAAATGTTTGATGAACTGGAAAACACTAAATTTGAAAGAATAAACAATTGGACTTGTTGTTCTTCTTTTGAGAAAAAGGAGGTTTTGGTTGAAAGATTTGAATATTTCATGTGTCAAAAGGATGAAACGTTGGATGAGTTGGAAATACGGTTTAAAATTTTAATGGACAGTTTGAGAAACAAGAATATTAGAATATCAAATGATGAACAGATATCGAAATTGGCAAATGCATTACCTGCTAAATGGGATGAATTCTTGGTTGAGCTAAAAAGGAAAGATTTTTTTCAAGAACTTTATCCAAAACTGTTTTTTAATGAGGTTAATGCAGAGTTTCGTAAGGAATATAAGAAAAAGAAGGAATTTTTGACCGAAATGGAAAAGAATTTACAAAAATTGGAATTGGATGTAATTACTGAAATTGATAATAGAATTCGTGTGTGTCTTGCAACAAAGAGTATTCTGAAATATGATATTAAAAGGAAATGTTATATTGATGAAAGTATGAATCCTTTTGATTTCGTTAAACTCTTTTGTGCAGGAACATATAAGATGGAAACAAAGGATATTCCAAAGAACGAAGAATCTTTGAAGCTTGGATCTTCAAGTTCAGAATCAGTGTGTTCTAAATGTGATAACTTTAAGGCTGACAATGACAAACTTTTGAAGGATGCAGAAAGTTTGACATCGGAAGTCGAGAAGTTGAGAGATGAGAAGAAAGCTGATGATAAGCAGATTCTTATTTTGAAAGAAAATTGCGAGAATTTGACATTGGAAAACAAAGCTTTGAGAGTTGACAAGAAAACCGATAATGAACAGATTCTGGAGTTGCGCTTGAACTGCGAAAAATTGAAATCTGAAAATGACAAACTTTTGAAGAATGTTGAGAGTTTGTCATTAGAAAATGAAAATTTTAAACAATTAGAAAATGATTTCAAAAGTCAAATAAAGATTTTAGAAGATGAGAGAGATATTTTTGGTAAAGATAATCTTGAAAAACAAATTGAAATCAATTCTCATCTTACTAAAATCATTCAGCTTGAAAAAGAAGCTGAAAAAGCTCGGATTAAAATCAAAGAGCTTGAGAATAAATTGAAAAGTTTTGTGAACTCTGCACCATATGAGTGTCCAAAACCGATCAATTCTGTTCCAATAAGTGACAATGTCACAAATTTTGACAAAGTCAAAATTGAAGATTGTGATGAAATATCTGATGATGAAAAAGAAAAGAAAAGAAAATTATTTTTAGATTTACAAGAAAAATTTCAAAATACTGTTTTGCAATCTACTGAAATAGGTGAATGCTCGAAGCAAAAACCTGTTAAGAAGAGTGTAGAACAGAAACAAAAAGTTAAAAATTTGAAAAATTTTAAAATTGAAAATAAAAGCTCATCAGATAAGTCATCCAATCATTATCAAAAATCACAAAAATCTAAAATTGAAAACTCACAAAATGTTGGTAATAAGTGGTGCAGGTTTGACCACAGTGCTCAAAAGACAAATCCAGCATTGAAGAGGAGAAATGATTATCACCAAGCCAAACAATGTTATGATCTGAAGGTTTGGAATGACAGAAGACGATGGTACGATAACAGAGTGTGTTACACCTGTGGTGTTAGAGGACACATTGCTGTTAATTGTCAGAATTGGAGTTATGAGACAAGAAGATGCTATAATTGTCAAATCAGAGGTCATATTGCCAGAGATTGCCCAAAAAGATCGATGGGAAGATCGAGGGTTGAATCTCAGAGAACGGTAAAGAAACCAGTCACTGTCAAGCCCAAAGAACAGAAAGTGGAAAATAAGAAAGTAAAGCTTTCACAAGGGCAGAGAGACAGACTGAGGAAAAAGAGGAAGAAGGCGAGAGAGTATTTGGAGAAGATTTTGTCTTCGGGTTCACCAGTTGGTTCGAATAAGAGTTCTGATGAATCGATTCACTCGACTGCAAAGCCAAGCAAATCGAATTCTTCAGATGCAAATCTGAGGACAAACAAGAAGAAAAAGAAAGTTATTGGCGATGAATCTGGCTCATTCAAGTCAGACAAGCCAAGTTCGGGCAATGAATCTGATTCCACAAAATCAGAGGAGCCACAAGTTGAGGTAAAAAAGGAAGACACGGTTCCATTAATAAATGATGAGAACTTTCCACCATTACGAGCCGCAAACCTAAAATCAAAAGGTGTTGATGCTGGAAAAATGTTTAATAGCAATGTTAAACATATTTTTAGCAAGATGGTTGATGGTAAGGAAAAAGGAGTGAAAGAGTTTTATGAAGAAAAGAAAAATGTTCAAAACACACCCAAGACTGGTCAGGCTTGGGTACATAAATCTGTTTGTTGAATTTCTGACTTGCCGGAGCTTCCAGGTTGGTAAGTGTAAAGCAGGTATCGGCATCATTCTTGAGAAATTCACAGGATGGTAACTGTGATATTTCGTGTTACTAGTGGCCAATCAAGGACATTAAGTTGTACTTGATTTTCTACAAGTGTTAGTAGTATTTGATCTTATAATGTTAAATTTTCAAAATGTTTAAAAGAGAACAAGGTGATGAGATGACCCCGAACCCACAAGTGATGGGTAAACAAACTATTTTTTCCGGAAAAACCATTCTGATTAAAACAAACTTAAGTGTTTTGAAATTATTATGGGAAAATAGTTTGTTGTAAGGGGAAGTTCTGATTGAATACGCCGAAACCCTCACGGCTGAACAAACATGATTACTTTCACAAGATTGAAAAACGGTTTTCAAACTGTCGAAAATCAATGGGTTGTAAATCATGGGGGTACGTTATATTTTCTGTAAAACAGAGCATGAGATGCAGAAAATGGATGGCGAGACAAAGCTATCAGTGTTGGTTGTCAAATTTTCTTTAAATGGTTTTGCATTTTAGGGGGAGTAATGTTGTTAGAAAATACAAAAACATTTGAAAATTTGAAAAAGTCAAAAACATGATAAAATTCAAAAATTGAGTTTTTTTGCGTAAAAAAGAGGAAATGATAGTACATCAGTAGACAGTTACAGTACGCTAAAGAAATGGAAAGTTTAAATGTGTTAAACGATCTCACCGTGGATGTGTCGGTAGATTTTTATACATTTAGTAAACTTTTTCGGGATATAAACCTAAATTCAAACTTGCTTATTTTGTGGGGAACACTACTTGGATATATAGGTAACCCCTGAAATCTCGTTTGAAAGGTCTCATAATCTGATATACTAGGTCTTTATACTCAATGATGTCTGGGGTATTATTCCGGGACTTCTGCTGAACGGTAGTTCTGACCTAGTCCTTGAATAATATTTTCTGAAATGCTTGAAACATAGCATTAAACCCTCAGCATGCCGATGAAACAATAAAATTGATAGTCGCTGCTGTTGTAAGCAAAAAGATCCTCTAAAGGGGACATACCGTAAAGTCGAAGCTGATATCTCTCTGCGTATACGGAAGTATCGACCTGAGATCCCTCGGCCCTCGCATACCTAATTTATATACAGATATCATTGTAGTATACTCACCTGTAAGACTGATTATTGGGATTCTGGATACGGGAGTATATTCAAGAGGTGGGACACATGAATGAGTTTAAGTTCTTAAAACATCTAATTCGTATCCTGAATCAGTTGAACTTTGTGTGAAAATTTAAGTGGATAAGTATATCGACAATCTAAGTGAATTGTTTAATGCACAATGTGATTTTAAGCTCAACGGTACTTGTGACTTGTCGGAAACTGATATGATCCTCTGTCGCATACTCAAACAAAAATATTGTCTGTAAATATGTTTGTACATATTTCTTTATTGCTTTATATTTTCAGAAAAATACAAAAAGATTTTTGATTCTGCTTTATTTTCGACAACCGATGTCTGAGTGTCGAGTTTCAAAATCTAAGTAAGCTGATTGTGTTTCTGAAAAATAAAACAAGTTCATTAAATTGAAACTTGAATTAAAATAAAAAATCAAAACAGTTTGTGATATCTCCAAGGTCATTAAGTTGGACTTGGATGATTAACTGTGGGGGATTTGGATGCTTATATTGTTATAGAGCTAGTTTCCGATTCGATTCGATGAAACTGCCAAATTCATGAGAAGTGATTTAGAAAGATTGAATTGCCAGGTTACTATTCCTGGTAGTCTAAAATGTTGTTACTTATGAATGTATGAGTGATTGCAGGAAAAAGTCCAGACTACGATCCCGGAAGCTGAGTCTAAGGGGGAGTCTGAAGATGAGCTCAAAGCAAGGGGGAGCTTGTAACTGAAAAGCAGGTGTCGATCCCAAAGCACGAAAGCTTTAAGAAAGGGGGAGCCTGATAAAGAAAAGAGTCTACAGAAAGGAGAAACTGAAGCTGAAGACAGATCCACCGGGATTCTGTTCAAGAAGATTCAAAGAGAGAGAGAGAGAGAAAAAGAAGACGCTACGAGTTTGACTCAATGATTGAGATTGACTATGGCAATATCCAAGGGGGAGTCTGTTAGTGCATTTATGTCTATAGCCTTCGTCAATCCGAGTCGTAGCGAGAAACAGAAGAAAACAAGTTGTTATGATGTAATAGCTAGTCAAAAAGGCAAGGTGGCATAATTGTAATAATGAGAAATCTCATTAAATGCCTTGGACTATAAATAGGAGAGTTATGTTTAGATTAGGGACTTTTGCCATTTTAGAGATTTGAAGAGCTTTAGTTCTAGAGAGAGAAACTAGAGAGAGAAAGTCTCTAAGTGATTCAAGTGATTGTACAATTTCAGATCTTATATAGAATCACGTTTATATTACGTCATGTGTGTTTAGGTCGCGTTCGTGTACGGATTCCGCACGTTTCACGTTCGTTTCACGTTCGTTTCGCAATCGTTTCGGAGTCAAAACCGGTCTTACAAGTTACTTAATACAACATTTACGATAACTCACGAGATTAAAACCTTCACAACGAATGACAAAGTGCGATACTTAAACATCCATCGATTTAACGACAAATGACAAAGCATAAACCCTAATGTGGGCAGCACTTAAACATCCATTGGATAGTTTTAATCGATCGGACATTGAATCGTAGCAGCGATCGAGTTATTACCCTGTATTGTGGCGGCGATTAGTGAATCGTGTGTGTTTTGCTAGTAAACAGAGCGTATCTCAGTGTATATTTCGACTTTTTACGTCGTTCAAGCGCCCAATTTCAAGTCCCAAAGTCTGCTATTTATACACAAAATTTGACCTCGCTTACGCACCGTAAGCCTTATCCCTTACGGTGCGCAAGGGACACGAAATCACTATAGGGTAGCCACGTCCTTGACTAGCCTTGCTGACTTGACAGATTCGTAAATTTCATTTTTGACAACGTTTTATTTAGATAATCGTGACTAGGGTTTTACCCCCCCCCCCTGAGTTTTAGGGGCCCTGATCCTGATTCTGATTGTTCTGAAAATTTTAGGGTTTGTGCAGAATCACTTGGGTGTCTCAATTAGGGTTTCCTATTGGACAATTAAAATAATAATTAAGACTTTTTGATACGAGTTGTTACAGTAGGCCACCTTGACCGAACCACGTAAATTCCTATGTTCTTCATTTTCTGCTAGTGTGTGTGTCACACCTGCTCATAGGCGGAAGCGCACGATGTGAAATTGATTAGTTTTCATAGCATACGGTATAAGCAAACAAACTACATGAATAAAAAGCATGATGCTCATCCATTCAACCAAGATAAAAGATACAAATCATATGTTGTTTGAAGTTAAAAGACAACACAAGTTATAAAGTTTTACAAAAGAGACTTGTTCAAAATAAAATTTTAAACACTAAGGATGTGCCTCCTATATCTCACTCGAGGATGAGATATATGGGTCAAACCCTTCAAAACGGATGACATCGCTATCTTGACTACAATATTCTTCGTGATAACCATTGCGCCAAGATCCACTTAATTCCCTGAAATACATGTAAGTTTAAAATGTCAACAAAAGTTAGTGAATTCATGTGTTTTGAATTCGTATTCAAATTAATCTTAAAAACATTTGAAAGTTTGTTATGTAAAAATGTGGTATGTAAATCATCTATGAAATCATTGATCATTAATGTTTTACAAGGACATTAATATATGTGATGACATAGGAAACACTCAACCCTTGACGATTTAGCACCGATTCACTTCGGCTGAGACACAAAAGCACTACATGTGGCCACACATGGACCCATGAGTGGGGATCGCCAGTACCCAATAGATCTACCCTTCTTGTTCTTGGGTCTATAAAAGATTAATGGTACTTAAGTTCCACCCTATTCGCACATGATCTAGTTGTTTCATTCCTCAGCTTAACCATACCAACGTAACATGTATTTCCCCCTGAGAGTTATAAACCCGAATGTTAGAGCTTTTGAGATCGTTTGTACTTGGTTTATTAGGTTGTGAATTGTTTTGTTAGAGTTTAAGATGTTCTAGAAAGTTCAGGGTTTTTAAATGAAATTATTTGTAAGTTGTAAGCCGGACGCGGCGTAATTAAGGAACCAGCGTATTTATTAAATACGTTGGTCAGTCTGTAAGCCTATATATATGAGATCAATGAAAAACCCTAGCCCAAGGTTATTGGACTAGTTCTTGGTGAAATGTCTTGTGTTTTGATTGTGTTTGTTGAGCTGAATCCGAATATCCAGGTGCTATTATTGTTCAAGTCAGTTGGGATTACAAAAACATCACTTGTTTAATCCATACAAGAATCTTCATCTTCATCTTTTAATTTTCTTAACTTTCAATCATTCAAACACCTAATCAATAGGTGTTTAGGTATTAACAATCAAACCACTATGATCTGAATCTTGTTTGGGATTCACAATTTGGTATCAGAGCCTTAGTGCTCTTGATTGTTTGAGTTTTTGTAAAGATTTTTCAAGTTTTGAAGGTTTTCAAAAGTTTTCAAAGTTTCAAGGTTTTTCAAAATTTTGAACTTAAAATGGCTTGATCTGGTGTGATTAATCATTGGGTTGTTGTTAATCAGTGTTTTGGTGAACATTTGGGACATTTTGGTACAAAGAAACATGGATTTTAGGTAATCTTTTGAGTGATTAGAGGATTTTTGTTTTTGTTTAAACCCTGTTTGGCGTATCTAAACTTGAAGTCAGTGTAGATAATTTTGAATACAACGTATTTTAACTTGAAGATCGCGTAATTAACAAATACGCCGGTAATATATCAGCGTAGTTGTTATTTCTCGGCGACATACTATCAGTGTATTTAATCAAAGGCGACTTTGAAGTCAGTGATAAAGATCCACAAAGATTTTATCACGGTGATCAGCATAATTAGCCAAACTCACGTGGGTTTTGTTTGTTTCAGCGGATTTAACTATTTTTGCCGGTCCAAGAGTTCAAGAATCATCAGCGTCTTTGATCATCTCAGTGTATTTCCTTAACTGATAGTTCAAGTTACTAGCGCATTTAACTATTCTCGGCGTAATTGATTTCAGAACCCTAAAATCCAACGTAATTAACTTCTGATCAGCAATTCGAACTTAAAATCAAACCAAAATGTCACTAAATCAACTTAATCTTGAAGTCAGTGATAAAGATCCACAATGATCTTATCACGGTGATCAGCGTAATTAGCCAAACTCATGTGTGTTTTGTTTGTGTCAGCGGATTTAGCTATTTTCGCCGGTCCAAGAGTTCAAGAACCATCAGCGTATTTGTTCATCTCATTGTATTTCCTTAACTGATAGTTCAAGTTACTAGCACATTTAACTATTCTCGGTGTAATTGATATCAGAACCCTAAAATCCAACGTAATTAAATTCTGATCAGCAATTCGAACTTAAAATCAAACCAAAATGTCACTAAATCAACTTAATCCGATCGCACAAGCCGAATTAGAGACCGACACTGCAACACGACCACCGAAATTGAAGGGATCAGCAGATTTTGGGAGTTGGAAAAATCGTATCAAGTTATTCTTCGAATACACAGACTACAATCAATGGATTTCGGTCATTGTTGGACCCCACGTCCCTATGACCGTTCGAGATGACATGAGGGTGGTTAACAACGATCCGTCAACGTACACTGATGAAGACAAGGCCCTGATTCAGCGTGATCACCGAGCTCACGCAACTTTAACTATGGCCTTGTCGACAGACGATTGTAATATGTTCGAAGAGTATACGACTGCAAACGAGCTTTGGTGGGCATTAATCGACTTCTACGAGGGAAATGAAGAGTTGATTCAAAACAAATGAGATATGGTGTAGAAGGAGTACGACATGTTTGGCAGCATCCAAGGAGAAAGTCTTTCAGATCACATTAGTCGGTTTCTGAATATTATGACCAAGATGGAAAAGGCTGGTAATCCCATCACAAATTGTGTTGTGATAAAGAAACTTTTGGATTCGCTTCCAAAGGAATGGAGCCTTCAATGCATGATGATCAAGAGGGATTTCCTAAATAGCCTAAATCCCGTTACTCTGTTTGATTTGATCAACACCTTAAAGTCTTTCGAAATGGATGTGAACAAGCGTGAGATGAATCAATCTGGTTATCCTCCGAAGTCTGCTCAACCAACCGTTGGTTTGAATAATGTGGCGTTTCTTGCCTCTGAGTGTCTGAATCAGCAAGCCTCAAGTGTCTCATATTTCAACTCTTCCGCAAACACAACAAAGGCTCCACAGTCGAATGAGAAGACAACTGTGGTCGGTGACACTCAAGCCCTGAAGATCTCTACCGAGAACGTAGCTCTGTTTAACACGTTCCCGAGTAGATATGAAGCTCTCATGTCGGGCGAGCTTAAAAGAAACATCTTCACAGCCGAAGATATGTATCAAGTTGATCCCAACGACATGGAATAAATGGATCTAAAGTGGCAAGGCTATGATCACCCTGAGGCCGAAGAAATTTCAAGATAAAACAGGAAAGCGTCTGTCGCTCGGGAAAGCTAGTTTTGACAAGTCTAAACTCAGGTGCTACAATTGCAAAAATCTGGGCCACTTCAAAAGGGATTGTCCTCTGCTAAAGAACGAGAATGCTGAAACTGCTCCAGCAAAAAGGCCAATTGCCATTGAAGGTAATGACAATTCCACTCCTAACACGGCAAAGGCTTTGGTTGTAGAAGACTATGATTGGGCGGAGGAGATTGCTGAAGCAATGGAGCAAGTCAACAAGGCTCTTATGGCTAAAATCTCTAGCGAATCTGCTTCATCTTCATCAAGCTTTGTCGAGAAACAAGTTGCAGGAATTCCTAAGCGTTACGAAGCAACTGATAAAGGTTTAAAGAGCGTTCTCACTCCTACTGAACCCGTAGTAGATAAAGGAAAAGAAGAAGCTAAGAAGCCTGAGCTGAAGAAGAATGCCCAAGAAGCAGCCAGTGGAACCAAGAAGGAGAAAGCTGAAGCTCCCGCAGCCGCCATGAAAGCCGAATCCGCAAAGGAGAAAGAGGATAAGGCTTTAGTAAATAGCATACCGTATGAATTTAAAGTTAAACTGTGCTTCCAACCATGTGTGAACGTCGTGACATATTATAAATCCCTCAACTGTGACCTAATTAAAGACAAAGAAAAGGTTTTGCAATTTAACAAAGAGTTGAAAGAAGATGAAGCTGCATATCAGAGAAAGTTGAATTCAACTTTAAAAGAATTTTTTTCAGAAAAGATTTTGTCATAAATGATTTAACTGAAAAATTAGAAAAAAATCTCAAAACGAAAAAAAATAGATTGCAAATCAAAATTGATAAATGGAACGTCAGTAAAAAGGCATTGGCTGACATTTAAAAATTGCCAACGACCGACATATGTGAAGGATGGGATCGGGTACAAGGACAACCTCGGCAACGAAAGAAAACACTTTCCACCTCCACATAGCAAAAACTATGTACCCATGCTATCTCCTCATCCTAATAATGATTTGATTGATGAAAATGATCTTATTGCTCAAAATGTTTCTTCTAAAAATGAAAAAGTGTCAAACATTTCTGAAAGTAATACAGATGCGTTTGAGCGTAAAGAAGATGTGTGCGATGAGGATGATGACTGTGGAGGGACAAAAATAGGGATAGGATATTCAGGCGACAGTTATTCCACTGTTAACTGGTTCGCCTGGAATTGTGATAAGAAAAACAATACTTTTATTCGGGATGACTGTAATAATATAACTAGGATGGATGACTGTAATGGCTATGTGCTTAAATTTAGCATTCAGGATGACTGTAATGGCCATGTGCCTACATTTAAGACTCACAACCACAAAAATGTAGTGGTTGAATGTCATGATTTGAATTCTGCTTTTTGTGATGTAAAAGCTGTGTGTGAACCTCCTGTGTTTGTTCCAGAATTGAAACAAAATAGATTTGGGAAATTCCTCACCGAGGAAAATCTAGAATTTGTTCCATCTCACACAGGTAAGTCAGAGTCAGATAAGGAGCTTAATGAAGAAAGCAGCATTGAAGACTCAAGTACCACAACTTCAGAAAATGGTGAAGAAAATTCAAGCTCAAGTGAGGATCAAGGTTCAGATGATTCAAGTGAAGATCAAGAATCAGAAGTTTCATCAGATACCGACAATGACGAAGATTTCTCAGAAGATGAAAGCCGCATTGACAAGAAAATGAAGAAAGTTGAAAGCTCAAGCTGTACTGCATCATCAGACAATGCTTCAAGCAGCTCAAGACTCTCATCACATACATCATGTTTTTGGAAACGAAAAGAAGATATTGTCATCTAAAATCACGATAGATAAAAAATGAAGCAAGTCTGGGTTCCAAAATCTAACTAACTTGTATATATTTCATGCTTGTTGTTGTATAACAAAATAAACTCTAGAAATGGCTTCGAATGCTCATGGAATACATTTGGCATGTGGACAGTAGATGCTCAAGGCATATGAACGGTTTAAAGGAACTGCTGAAGAACTTCCGATTTATCGACGGCGACTTCGTATCTTTCGCCGGAGATGAAAAGGGAGGGAAGATAGTTGGAGTTGGAGACGTTGTTTCTGAAGCACTTACGTTGGAAAACATTAACTATGTACCAGAATTGTGTAACAATCTTATGAGTGTATCACAAATCTGTGAAAAAGGAATATATGTGCCGTTCAACGATGTAGAATGTCTCTTTCTCAAGCCTGAATACTCAGTTCCTGCCGAGATGATTATGCTCACAGCACCTCGTCAAAACAACACCTATGTCCTCAACATGAAAAAAGCCAAAACTAATGAGCAAATGACGTGTTTGATTTCCAAGGCGTCAGAATCAGAGTCACTACTTTAGCACAGGCGATTGGGGCATTTGAACTTCAAAAACATAAATACACTTTCTAAGTTAAATTTAGTAAGAGGTTTACCGATAAAAGAATTTCCGTTTTCAGAAAAATGTATCGCATGCGCCCAAGGAAGCAACACAAAAAGCCGCATAAGTCCAAAGCAGTGAATACGATAACTACGACTTTGCAATTATTGCACATGGATCTTTTTGGTCCTATTAGTGTTAAAAGTCTTGCTAAAAGTTCTTATTTCTTGGTGATTACAGATGATTTCTCTCGTTTTTCATGGGTTTATTTTCTTGAAGCTAAAAGCGACAACTTTCATCCTCAAGTCTTTCATTCCCCTGATCGAGAACGTCACCAAACTGAAGGTCAAATCGATCAGAAGTGATAATAGATCGGAATTCAAGAATCAAACATCATATCCTTCTGTGAAGAGAAAGGAATTCGCCATCAGTACAGCGCAGCCAGAACTCCTCAACAAAACGGGGTTATAGAACGCAAGAACAGAACACTCATCGAAGCTGCTAGAACTATGCTCGTAGATTCGAAGCTTCCAATCATCTTCTGGGCGGAAGCAGTCAACACGGCATGCTATGTTCTGAATTGATTTCTAATTGTTCAACCTCATGGAAAAACAGCTTACGAACTTCTTTTCAAACGTAAGCCATTGATAGATTTCTTCAGACCGTTTGGATACTCATACACTCTTCTCAACACTCAAGAAAATCTTATCAAGTTTGAAGCATTCGGTGATATCTGTTATTTCATGGGCTATTCATCAACCCAAAAGGCGTATAGAGTCTACAACAAGCGAACCAAGATGGTGATCGAATCGTACTACGTTGATTTCCAAGAAGGAAACTACACTAACACTGGAAGTGCTCCCGATTGGTTTTACGACGTGGGTGTGATATTCAACACCTTCGATATTCCAGAAACCATTCCTGAAGCCGAACCTGCTGAAGCAACTCCAATTAAACCTCTGTTTGATTCATTAGACATTGGTTTCACTCCATTTACACACGCCAGTTTCTTTGGCGACCTACGGGTTTTTGGAAGATCCATGAACACTGCCGGTGCATTTGTTAAACCGAATGTCATAACAAGAAACTTGTAATGCCCATAACGAGTTCAAAAACCCATCTTGGGTATGGTTTCCTATCGTATCCTCAATTGATGGTAGTCTGATCTCAAATCGATCTTGGAGTAGAAACTCAAGCTATAACAACCCTCCTAAAAATATTTTTGGACACCCTAAATGTCCCTAAAAATACCCCGTACGTGAAAACCGGACCCAGAATAGCCCTATACTTGTAAAAATCAACAAAAACAAAATCCAGCAGTCTCTCGCGGGGCGCAATGGAGACCACCTGGTATGTCGCGGGGCACAACAGCCTGGTTCTTATCCGGACACGTGGTGTGCCACGTGGCATCTGACTCAGCAAGGCTACATGCTGACTAGTCAAAGCTATGGCCGCCCTAGAGGCTCTCGCGGGCCGCGAAAGCTTCAGCTTTGGCCATCACGGGGCACGACAGACCCCTCGTCAAGGGGTGTCAGGGATCATTTCAATTCGTTCAGTTTTTTTTTCTGTCTCAAATTCTCTGATAGTAAAAACTCTGTCCAAGTATAATATCCACTATATAGCGAAGCTCTGCCTCGATGTAAGTACTATAACCCTGCTATTACCCTACACAATTAATTTAGGATTCCGTAATGCATGTTGCCCTGCCCAGCCCGGCCCAGTCATTGGAATTCTGCCTCGTGTGTACACCCGATTGATTTAGAATTTCCGTAATGCATGTCGGCTCCGCCCGACTCAGTCATTGGAATTTCTGCCTCGAGTGTACGGTTAATTTAAATTGGGTTATTTTACTAACATGTGTGCATTATTTGATTTATTAGATAATAATCAGGAGATACTCAATGTCACACCCCGATATTTCCACGTATTACCGGTGGGCCCGGTGAGGAGTATCGTGACGTAGTTGATATCATCATAGTCAAACAACACAATTTAAATGCACAGCGAAAGCAAAAGATAAATATATTACAATCCGATACAGAGTAATATCACGTATTACAAATACGGTTGTAAAAGATCCACAGGCGGATCAAAAGATAAAAAGAAACTTGTTCAACAGACTTTAAGGCATCTAAGCTTGCGAGACTTTTATTTGATGCTAGGAGAGGCCAGCCTATTCCGATTAGTACTTGCACTTAGCCTTTTTGGGAAAATACGTCAGTTTACACTGGTAAATACAATTTAACTGACTCATTTTGAAAATGTTTAAGAAAATTGATTTGAATGCACATGGCATAAAACTTTTTATAACTTGGGATAATTATTTATATATAAACTTGTAAAAGAATTAAATGTTTCTTATACGTTCAGTAGCCCTGATTGACACCGGGTTAAAGATTAATAGACACACCACAAGATTAATAGACACACCACATGATATATTCCCGAAACCGGCGGTTATACCTTATTATTTATATATGCACTGTCGGGTGTACGCCTACACCCCGTGCTTAGGTCGTGTCCATTTCTTAAAATGATGCCAAGGATATCCGAGACATGGTCATTAACCCCCCCCCCCCCAAAGGCTTTAAGCAAACAAAACAATTTAAACGGGACATTTCAATAATTTAACCTTCATACAATTAAAAATTCAATGCCCGACCAAGCGGTATTTTATATACCGTACCCCAAGCCCGTATAGGGAAAATAAGTTAAAAGTATTTACCTTAGCTAAATATAAATTCAATCCCAGCCGTATATCAATTCAGAAAGTATAGATAGCTTTTACTGGGCTCCTAAATCTGGAACGAAGGTTTTTAATAACCTATTAGAATCCTAACGAGTCTTAATTAAGCCTATGCTTAGACCGGTTAGTTTTTAAAGAAGATACGGTTCAAAACGCATGATTATGCGAAGACCGGATTAGAATGTGATTTAGACCCGACAAGCATGTATACTTGTCTAGTATGGGTAAATTAAACACATTCTGGATTTTGAGATAAAAATGATAAGGTTTGACCCGTTTCGGCTAATTATGCAAACTAGTTACATAAGCTGATCCGAACACGAACAGTGCGTAACGGGTAACCAAATGAGTCATGAGCAGGTTTCCTAAGTTAATATGCCTTAAATATGTTGTGATATCAGTAGGATACCGTCCATTATGCCCAAAACGAATTTAAAACCAATTTATGCCCCGTAGGGGTATTTTTGTCATTTTAAAGGTTATAAGAGAGATTAAGTATTATTCTGAGTTTCAGGTCTGATATAATCAGTAAAAATACTTAATTTAATAAGTTATAACAGTAGGGTATAGCATATATGTGAAATTTACTATTTATAACCAAACTATGCACCGTAGGGGCATTTTGGTAATTTCACATAAGCTTAAAAGGTCAAAATTAGAGAATCTGAGTTTAAAACTTTTCTTTACTGTTAAAATATATAAATTTACTTAAAACATCAGTAGGTATTAAGTTTCATATGCCAAAAATAGTTTTAACTCATACTATGCGCTTAAAACGCGTAAAAGTCGGTTTTAAGCGATTTTCGGGTTTAAATAGGAAATCTGAGTTTTTGATTAGTTTATAAAGTTCAAAATATTTTATTTATGATATAAAATTAGTAGCAAAAAGTTTGGTATTAAAATATTATGTAAAACTCATTTTATGGGCCAAAAGGGCAAAACCGACAATTACCGAATCGAAGCTATAACCCTATGTTATGCTCAGCCTAAAAATAAAAAAAAATCTTTTAAAATCCCAAAATATTATTTTATATCAGTAGGTAAAAAGTTTGGTATCAAAAATTGTAGGATCGTTTTCAGACCCAAACGAGTCGATCAGAAGAGTTTATCTCAACACGAGTGGCGGAAACAAACGTGTAGAGGTCAATTCAGCTAGATTCACACTTTAAACTGTCCGTATATTGATTTCAGATCAATTACAAGCCTGTGGACACTTCGGCAGCACTTCGTTACACTGACCGGAACTGTTACAAATGAAATGACACATGAGGTATTTATAGTAGGAGTGATTTCGTTTGAAAGTGTCACTGACATGTTCAAACGAAATTAAACAACTTAATTTCGTTTGAAAGTGTCAACTGACATGTTCAAACGAAATTAGCTTAAACATATGTAAACTCTCCTATTTTCCTTGTATAACGTGCCCTAATCTATCATTCTACATACAAGACTCGATACAAGACGAAGTCGACAAACGTATGCATCAACAGACTCCCCCTCGAATGTTGACGAGTCTTCAGTGTTGAGTCTTCAGTTGTCAAACCTTCAGTCTTTATCAGTCTTCTCGCTATCTCCAAAATTCTCCATTATAAGCATCCACAATCAATCTCTTTCTCGTAATCTTCATGATCTGAATCTGTCTCTATTATCTTCAGACTCCCTCTCGATGTCCTCAGACTCCCCCTTTCGCTAAGCTGGGATCGCAGTCTGGAATTCATTTTCCACAGGTTCTTAGATCGTAACCTGGCACTTATCTTACTCAGGTTTTGGAACCTGGATAACCTGCATGACTCTACCCAAAAATAAGTTTCACAAATTTAAAATTTTGCAAATTTAGAAACCACTTGCAGATATAATTCAAAAATGATTTAATCTTTGATAACCACTTCAAAACACACTTTCCCATTTCAGATCAAATTCCCAAACCTTTTGTTCGTCATGTTTAGCATTTGGAATTTTGAAAATCAGCTTTCCAACACCAGTTGTCGAAAATCTTTTTGAATTTTTCAAAATTTATGCTAAAACACACTTAAAATATTTTTGGAATTTTCGAAAGTAAATGAAATGCAGTAAAGAAATATTTACAGACACTATTTTTGTGAGTTTGTGTAAGAGGATTATATCAGTTTTTGAGACAAATCACCAACACCGTTAAGCTTTAAACATTTTCAGTTCTAAACAATTCACGTTGATTGACGATATTGTTGTCCACATAAACTCAATCTAAAAACTTTCGAAATTCTTACCGATACATTAAGGTATATTAATTTTGCACTAAGTTCTTATGGACCCCACGATCTCAGCATATCCCCTCATCATGCAATACACTGACTCAAATAATGCCTTTAAACTTTTATCAACTGTGATTTGTGCGAAAACAAAGCAGAATGTTTAAACATTAACAATCAGGTCGATCTTTCGATACGCAGAGAAAGTCTAATGTTTAAACAAAATAAGAAAAATAAAACAAGTTGAAATTGTTTAGGCTTTAACCACCAGTTCGATACTCACGTATACGCAGAGATGATCCAAAGCTTAAACGAAACACCAAAGAAAATAAAGCAGAACGTTTAGGAACTAACATCCAGGTCGATACTCACGTATACGCAGAGGATGTCCAATGCTTAAACAAAATAAAGAAATAAAACAAGTTTAAGTCTTTGCAAAATAAAATGCACAATCACAGCGACTTTTTAGCAAAGTTGTGAAAGTTCACAAACTTAACCAGTTTTATGTCTTTCGACAATCAGCGATTACTGAGTAGGCACACAATCAAGAAGGACAAAACTAAGTACTATGCTTTCAATCATGTTTCCCACTAAAACTAGGCTTTTTCATTTAAGTTTGTATCGTTATCGCAAATCTACTAGTCTAGCTGAGCCTACCGTCACATCCTTAGTGAGACCGTTTATCACATTTTAACTTTCCATTTCTTTAGCATGTCGTGATCGTCCACTGATGTACTGTCATTTCCTCTACTTCTCAACAAAACTCATTTTTGCTTTTTTTCACGTTTTTGGCTTTTTCAAATTTTCAAATGTTTTTGGATTTTCTAAAATTCTTACTCCCCCTAAAATTCAAACACATATAAAGGAAATTTGAAAACAAACTATACAAGTAACGTGACAACTGATATCGAATCACTTCAAATCGCCATCCATTTGGCATAAACAATCAGAACTCCCCCTCACAACAAACTATTTTCCCATTGTGATTTCAAAACACTTAAGTTTGTTTTAATCAAATGGTTTTTCCGGAAAATAAGTTTTGTTGATTGATTTTAACCATTTGTAGGTTAGGGGATAAACTCATCATTTTGTTTCTCAACTACTTGTAGGAAATCAGATACAACTTAATGTCCCTGATTTACCACATGTAAGAATAGTTCAATCAAGTTCAACCTAATGACCTTGATTAACCGTCAATTAAAAAACACAATCTCTTTTTCAACCACATGACTTACCAACCAATACCATTTATAGGTTGAATTCTCAGGATGCCGATTCCTACTCCTCACTTACCAACCTGGGAGTTCCGGCAAGTCACACTTATACAAAAACAAATTTCATAAACAATAAATGATGCCGATTCATGCTCCACGATTACCTACTTGGAAGCTCCAGCAAGTCAGGATTTTAAGTAAAGAATACAGACACCCAAGCCTGACCAGCTTTAGGTGTAACCTTCTCAACTTCCTCAGGGGTTTGAACACTTCTTTTTGTTTCATAAAATTCTTTCACCCCTTTCACATTCCCATCAACCATTTTACCAAACATCTTTTTAACATTTCCATTAAACACTTTCTCAACATCAAATTCTTTCTTTTCAGAATAGAATTGATTTGAGATTTCGACTTTTCCAACTTTCTTTTTAAAATTTTCAGCCCGCAGTGGTGGAAAGTTTGCATCATCCACAGTCGGAACTGAATTCTTTTCTTTCATAACAACTTTTGGCTCCTCTGATTTTGTGGAATCAGATTCATCACCAGAACTATTCCCTGAACCTTTAACCACCCACTTTTGATTTTTCAAGTTTTCTTTTCTTTTTAAAACATTCTTTGAACATTCTCCAACCTCAAATATTGAATTTTCAAAACCATTAAATTTTCTGGTTGGAAGTTCAGTTTCCTCAACAACTTTTTCTTTTTGTTTACCAGATACTCCCTGTTTTGTCTGTATTGCCTTTGGACAATTTCTGGTAATATGACCAACTGTTTTACATTGAAAACAGGTTCTTGTCTCTGGTTTCTTTTGAGCAACACTTTTCTTCATCTCTTCTTACTTCTTTGCAAGGAATTCTTTGTTCGTCTCCTTCCAAAATGAACTCTTTTGTTCTTTTTCAGCACTTGTTCCTGAAACAAAAACAGTTTTTTATTTATAAATTTTCTCATTTTTATAATTTTTCGGTGGAATAAAACCTAATCCATTCTTTTTGAAATTACCGTTATGGTTTGGTTTCTTTTGAAAACTCGAACCAGAATTGTAACCTTTTTTCTTGTTTAAACGTTGTTGAACTCTTGAGGTGTAATGATTTGGTTTTTCAGAAAGATTTACATCTTTTATTTCAGAAATATTAATTTCTGTCAGTTTGAAAACCTTTTTAATCATTTCCGGTTTAACACCTCTTATTGGAAAAATCTCATCAGAATATAATTTGTCAGAATCTTTCAAAGTATAAACTACTTTGACCGGTTCTTTATTCAAATTAGATTTTGATAACAAAAACTTATTATCATAAACCCGTTTGTCATTTTTGACTGTTGACTTTGACGTGTCGGACTTTGACTTTGACTTTGATTTTGACTCCGACATTAACTCTTCTGTTTCATCCTTATCCAACACCTGATCGACCACTTTTTTTATTAACTCAGACTCATGATCAGTATCAGACGACGTGAACGTGACATCTATATTTTCTGGCAAGTTATCCGACGACTCGGACTCCCACTGTAAGTTCGTTGCCTTTTTGACTCTTTCAGAATTAGCATTTCGCGGAGAATATGCATTTTCAACAGGAGGCAGACATTTGTTATAAATCACACTTGATTTCTTACCAGATGTATTCACTTCATCATCTTCTTTTGTCACAGATTTTTCTTCTTTCGAAGTCTTCTCTTCTTCAAATGTCTTCAATTTTTCCACTATGGGGTAAATCCTGTCAACAACAAAAGTAGAACATGAGTAACTTTTTAATAAATTGTTAACTCTTTCAGTTTCAATTCTTTGTGTTACCAACTTCAATTCAAGCTCAGCACACTTCTCTGTGTAGTAGTTGACATCGTCAAGCTGTCTCATGTAAGCTCCTTTGAGTGTATTCATTGCTACAGCTTGTTCACTGCTTGACTCGTTGTACTTATTCATCTCTCTGTTCAAAGTATCATATGATTCTTTCAACCTTTTTATGTTGTGCAGCAATTCATTGTTCTGCATTATCAGAGAATCACAATTCATACACTTCTCAGCAACCTTTACTACCTCATTATCTGTTTTGATTTCAAATGTTGGAACTTCTTTAACTACTCTCACTTGAACTTCTTCGACAACTTCTTTCTTTTTCTTAACTTCGCCATTTAAACGTTTTCTGACTTTTTCTGCCCAACATTCATCAGTATAATCATTAATCACATGAGCAACATAACACTCGTTCTCCATGTTTTGATTTTCAAATGTTCACAAACAAAACTTCAAACGAAATATCAAGTTCAAACTAGATCCCTCTTCAAACGAAATAACTAACTTTCAAATGGTATGTGTCACACCCCCAAATTCCACATGCGGAGTACCACCGCTTGGAGGCGTGACTGACCAGGATCCAACCACTAGTTATTTTGAACCGTTTAGTTATTCATATAAATAATGGTGTAATTAGCGACTAATTTAAATTTTTCAAAACATAGTTTAAGTTTGCAGCGGAAAGGGGAGTAGAACATATCGTAATTTAAAACCGCAAGTTTATTAGTTATGAAATTACAAACCACGCACTCCAGCCAATTGCAATGTCTGTCCTAAGCTGTATCGAGCAACCTGCAAAGCATGCAGTAGGGTGTCAACACAAAGTTGGCGAGTTCACGAGTTGACCAGTTTTAGTTTTCGAAAATGTAAGTTGTTTAGATAAAGCATTTATAATCACGTCATGGGGAGCTACCCCATATGAAAGCTACTAAACCGGCGTTACCGAAACTGTTGACGAAAAGTTGTTGTGCCCCAAGTCAATGTCTATCATCATTGACCGAGATGCAAGGTCTATAGTTCACGCCCGATCTCCCCCGGTCACGGTGTGAGGTTGTCAAACCTAATAGCGCTATCAACTAATAACCCGTTCGCCCCCGGCGATTAATCGGTACTGTAAGCAGGGACTTTACATGATAGAGATTCGTTTAGTTTTGCTAGTTGTGATTTATAAATAATATCCAAACGCATTTTCCCCCGGAAATAGTCATTTAAGAGTATACATTCGCATTTTCCCCCGGAAATAGTAAAAAGTACCCATTCGCATTTTCCCCCGGAAATAGTAACTTAAAAGTATTCTTTAGTTTGTTCGTGTCCCTCCCTGGGACGCATGCTTTTAGTGTGTGAACTCACCTTGGTTTGCTCGGCAGACAATTTACTTGTGTAAGGTCGGTCAACCATACCCTATTATGGTTTATAAATATTTATTAGGTTCGTGTGCAAGTAACGTCTCATATAAATTACACGTATCTAACACGTAGCATGTAAATCCACATTTCATATAATACACACACTTTGTATGATGTACAGTCATGGCAACAGTAATACGTGTCATAACAGCATATATGTTTTTGGGCCTCTCTTAGCATGTGAACAGTCAAACAGTAGCAGTTAAGCAACAACAGTAGCAGACAGTCCATAACATAAGCTGGTGCGGCCCAATAACAAGGCAAAGCAGTCCAATCGAAACTAGGTAGTCTCGACTCGAGACTATGAGGTCTCGAGTCGCAACCACTGGGTTCTGAGTCGTAAACGGGAGGTCTCGAGTAGTGCGGTTATGAGTCACAACCACTGAGATCTCGAGTCTGGTATCGAGTCAATGATCAGGACATCTTGAGTCGCAATCTACCCGGTCTCGAGTCTCCTGTTGCTTTCCTGGTTTCGAGTGGTCTCTGAGAGGTCTCGAGTCGCAACTATGCAAATGTTTCTAGAATTTTCATGTCAGTACTACCCAATCAAATTTGATTATCATGTACTGTCCAATCAGATTTTTATTAACATGTTCCCTATACTGTACACTCCTAAATTCAGATCAAATCAGCAACTTTTCAAATATTCATCACATAATCAAATAGTTCATCATGTTCATAATTCTAAACGGATCCACTATCATTACTACACTTTCATCTAGAATCCCAATTCTATTAAATCAACCGACGCATGTTCAGATCTAACAAACAGCTTGTTACAAAATATCATTAAACACATAAAACATATACTTTTATCTCACAATCCATAACTCACAATGAATTCAAGACAACATATACTCTCTCAACAACTAACATATCAACAGTTTATTATGTCATCCTTAAAAATCATCATATAACACAAATCATTTCCAAAAATCCATCAGTTTAATTCTCACAATCACTTAACAGTTACCAATCATGATAAAACCTCATATCTTTTCGACACATTCAGATCTATGCTCACATACTAACTGAAATTCACAAACTACACATAATAATCAACAACATAAAGAAAATCTCGCAGTCATATACTTTTCAACAGTTTTGAATTAATTACTTGAACCTTATGTATATATCGAGTAAACAAATAGCCAACCACTTATACAAAATCCAAAAACATAACACACAAGGATGCAAACAGTGGCTTACTTCTGACCGAGAAATCACGAGCGCTTGCTACCACCGACACGGAGATGAATCAGAGTGCAACCGGAGCTCGATTGTCGGTAGGGGTGGCTTTATCGTAAACGCCGCCGCTGGTCTCTGAATCGCCATTAGACATCACCACTGCTTGGCAGTGGGTTCGCTACCTTCGCACGACCATCATCACCATCTTCAGCGACTTATGCCATCTTCTCGGCTGCCATCCTTCTTCATCGGAGAGCTACACCGCAGCTGTAGCTTCAAGTCCGAACCTCCGATCTTCCGGTGATAATGCTGCTGCTGATGATGTCGGTACCCAGCACCGCCGCACTGCCGCCGTGCACGATGATGGTCCGCCGTGCTTATAAGGGAAGGATAGAGGAAGAAGAGTGCCAGTATGTTGATGTAGAGGGGAAGGGAAGTTGGTTCAAGAAGAATGAGGGTCTGAGGGTGTTGCTGGACAGGAGACGGGACACCGGAAGTCACGGCTCCGGTCGCCGGAAACTATGATCGAGAGAGGAGGGGGGAGTGTGCGGCTGAGGGTTTGTTTTGGGATTAGGGTTTATGCAAGAGTGAGGGAGGTGGGGGTTTAAGTTTATTTAAAGGGTAGGGTTTTGGGCTAGTTGGGTTGGGCCTAGCCCAAGTGTGTGAACCCGTTAAATGATTAGGCGTCTTGCTCAACGGACTGGCCCGGTTTTGCTAACTCATACGTAAATAATTGGAACTCTCATCACGGATTATTATTATTTCGCAAATAATAATAGTAATAATTAAAATTAAAATTAAAATATCAATAATAACAGTAAACACGCGTTTTTACTAAAATACCCTTCTCTCAACAATGAGAGTACAGGTTGTCACATTCTCCCCATGTTACTGGAATTTCGTCCTCGAAATTTAAGCTAGGGTCACACGATGCGCTCCAAAGGTATACATAGACTCCATCACCATACGTAGATATAAGCAGTTTCGCGAAAGTCCACAAAACGAACATATAAGACACATAATGAATAAGGTCACATAGCACGTAAATAGCACGTAAAAGTCACGTAGCACAAGATCCACAGAGTTTGCACGTATTTCACATAGTATAGAATTTCACAAATTTAATTATATCATCCAAGTAACGTACAGGAAGACTCGAAGTGTCACATTATCCCCAAGTTCAAGAAATTTCGTCCCGAAATTTAGCGCGCAGCCACTGACAAGCTAGTTTGTTTAAACGTTTTTGTGGGGTGTTACATCATCCCCTCGTTGGCTTGAAATTTCTTTCCGAAGTTTCAGTTGTAGCTTCAGTGCTGGAAGTAATGGTTGTAGACAACTTGGGATATGTGCGCATCATTTGGTTTTCCCGTTCCCAGGTAAACTCTGGGCCACGACGCGAGTTCCAACGAACTCGATCTGTTGGCATTATACCATGCTTGAGGGTTTTGATTTCTTGATTCCCTTATCTCAACCGCTTCCTCAATGAAGCATAGTTGGTTGTTGATCATGAGTTCCTAAATGAACAACGAATGTTTCATTTGACAGACACTTCTTTAGTTTAGACACGAGAAAGACGTTGTGTACCGCATTCAGCTCTTCAGGCAGGTTTAGCCAGTATGCTACCTTACCGATCCTTTCGGTAACTTCGAATGGTCCAACGTATCGCGGATTAAGCTTGCCCTGTTTGTCAAAACGTACCACACCCTTCCAGGGTGAAACTTTAAGTAGAACCCAGTCTCCGACTAGGAATTCTGCGTAGCTTTTATGACGGTCACGCGTTGCCGCCATGCGTTGTCTGATCTGGGCAATCTTGTCCGTTGCGTCAAGTACAAGTCCTGGGCCGGTAATTTGGCTTCCGCCAACTTCTGCCCAACACCGAGGTGTCAGGCATTCGCGTCCGTGCAATGCCCCAAATGGTGTCGCCTGATTGCTAGTGTGGTAGCTGTTGCTGGAAGAGATTTCTACAAAAAGTGAAGTGTCACTCGTTTTCCATAGTCGATAACACATGCTCTAAGCATGTCTTTAAGGGTTTCAGAGAGTGCGTTTGGTCTAACCATCAGTTTGCGGGTGATAAACGGTGCTCATGCCTAACTATGAGCCAAAGGTCCTTGTTCGGAGCTAGTGACGAATCGGATGCAAAATGTGGGTTACGATCAGATGGAAGAGAAGTTGGCATCTCGTGCCTAGTATCTACTTCTATCAAGTAGATGGTTGCAAGTTCGGAAACTTGTCGGTTTCTTTGGTCGCGTGCCGTTACTAGCAGATATTTCATCAATGCCTTGGACAGGATAGAGTGAGATAGTAGCACCTCGTAGGTTATCTTCCAGTTGCTGGAGTTGCGGATCGTTTGAGGATCTCTCGAATGCTAGGTGATGCCCCTTTTGAGTTCAAATCGTGAGAGGTTGCGTATACGGTCGAGAATTGCGGGCTTTGTGGCGTTAAACGTCGTGTACTGAAAACTTAGCGCAAGGCGGTATTGCGTCGTAGAAGTTCCAAGGTAAAGCGTAGGAGTCGTTTGGATTCCCCACTGACTTTCAGAATAGGCTCGGGCGTCGCCGAAAGAAACAAGTGTCGAATATTTACAGGATGGAATAAATTCGAGTGTCGTGACTAGGTGTTGATCGAATCGAGTTCGAAGAACAGTGCTTGCGATACCCGTTACCCCCGGGGTATCCTTGGCTCGTGGCCCCAACGAGTAACATTCGTAGGAAGTATTTCGTCCAAACGGAGGTTTGCGCAGAGCAGAGTAGGATAAGGATCATGGAATCCTTGAAACATAACACGAGTAGCGAGACAATGTAAGAAGGGTAGTCAAAATTGATGCGTTCAATTTGGGACAAAACATAAAAGGCTTGGTGGTCGGCAATAAGGATTTATCTGGTGTCGATGAGGTAGCTGGTCGTACCTAAGCCGTGGGTGATTTGGATAAAGAACGTCGTTTTGCCGATAAGAGGTGTTACGTCAATATGAATGGCATAACAAGAACCAATGATAGAGAAGGACGGTCGTCGTATGGGTCGGGGGGAGGGGGTTTAGGATCACTAAAACGTCTAACAAGATGTTCTGAGCTGAGCCGTATGTGAAAAAAAACGAGTTTGTAATCTCCCAAACCGGTAAGTAACCAAATTTGAATAGACTACCGAAGTCGCGAGGACGAGTCCGAAGTAGTGCTTGTGTCGTCGAAATACTTCCATGTAAGGTAATAAAAACATGTCTGAAAGGATACGTTTGGATCACACGTCACAATTTTTATGATTCAAGAAGTTTATTGACTAGCAGTCGGGCTTGCTGAATTTCCCCAAACTAAAGGGAAATCTGGTCAAGGTCTCAGTATGAGGAGGGGGGGCTCGTCATGAAACTGTGAAAACAGGTTCTCAGGAAAGTACGATTGAAGTAACACATTGAATTTCAAGGGATAAAAAGTTTGCTGACTAAAGGTCGTGTTTGTTGAATTCACCAAACTGAAGAGAGGTCTGGTCAAGGTTTCTATACGAAGAAACGTGGATGTTATGATAAAGAAATGATAGGAGCGGGGATACCATCTGAGCAATAAACGCGGATTCATACGAAAGCTGGCGAAAGGATTCACAGAATCAGGAAAGTCGTCAAACAATAACAGTTCTGACAAATGAAAGATAGGGTAAGCACCAAAGTCGCCGTACTCGTCGGTGGGTTGACTGATTCGTGTCTTCGTCTAGGCACGCTCCCAAATACGCCGGTCTGTAAGAAAGTTATCAATCCGCTGGGTTTTGGGGCATGCTAAAGTATTAGGTTGTACTTGAATAGGGGTTAACCATGTAACGAGGGATTAGGGAGAAATAACTCTGTGGTCAATGGAAAGGTGAGACGATTGTTGGCACAACAATAAGAAGCATACACCACGCATGCTTTTCGTGTTCGAGACGTGCAAGCGGAAACCCAAAAGGTGTAGACTTACTAGGATGCTCCAAGAATCTAGGTGATCAGTCATATGAGGGAACAAGCCTCACTACTTAAGTCGGGAAAAGAAATACGCAAGTAAAAAGGATGCGAATGACGTCGTTGTTCTTTCTAATATCCCACGATATAGGGGTGGCTCCCCTTCATTGGTTCGTTCTCGTAACTTCTCTAGGTGCTTCGTAGCAGGCCTTCCCTGGCAGGTCTATCGAGTGGACGTCCCTCGCGTCGATTGGCAGTCCAGGGATGATATCAGGAAATACGTGGACGAGTGCTTGGAATAAATGGGTTCCCTGCCCTTAGTGTATTGTGGTTTCGAGCCAGGTTTAGGAGGACTTGCTCCTGTTTAACACGTAACACGCTAGCCTAGCCTTCGTATGATCCACTGTGTTAAATACTAAATATACGCACATATATGCCAATTATATACATACACACATGCGTATTCACACACATAAGTTATACACAAGTAAAAGTTCGTTAGTCTACCATTACCAGGTAAGCATCTGAAGTTGACGAACCTTGCAATCCGGAGTGTGGTGTCGTTGTGGTTTACACTAGAGAACGGTTATAGTCTGGTTTCCATATAAAAATATTTTTATTTCCCAAGCCAAAAATATTTTATATTTAAAACCTAGTTCGCTATAACCAATGGCTCTGATACCAATCTGTCACACCCCCAAATTCCACATGCGGAGTACCACCGCTTGGAGGCGTGACTGACCAGGATCCAACCACTAGTTATTTTGAACCGTTTAGTTATTCATATAAATAATGGTGTAATTAGCGACTAATTTAAATTTTTCAAAACATAGTTTAAGTTTGCAGCGGAAAGGAGAGTAGAACATATCGTAATTTAAAACCGCAAGTTTATTAGTTATGAAATTACAAACCACGCACTCCAGCCAATTGCAATGTCCGTCCTAAGCTGTATCGAGCAACCTGCAAAGCATGCAGTAGGGTGTCAACACAAAGTTGGCGAGTTCACGAGTTGACCAGTTTTAGTTTTCGAAAATGTAAGTTGTTTAGATAAAGCATTTATAATCACGTCATGGGGAGCTACCCCATATGAAAGCTACTAAACTGGCGTTACCGAAACTGTTGACGAAAAGTTGTTGTGCCCCAAGTCAATGTCTATCATCATTGACCGAGATGCAAGGTCTATAGTTCACGCCCGATCTCCCCCGGTCACGGTGTGAGGTTGTCAAACCTAATAGCGCTATCAACTAATAACCCGTTCGCCCCCGGCGATTAATCGGTACTGTAAGCAGGGACTTTACATGATAGAGATTCGTTTAGTTTTGCTAGTTGTGATTTATAAATAATATCCAAACGCATTTTCCCCCGGAAATAGTCATTTAAGAGTATACATTCGCATTTTCCCCCGGAAATAGTAAAAAGTACCCATTCGCATTTTCCCCCGGAAATAGTAACTTAAAAGTATTCTTTAGTTTGTTCGTGTCCCTCCCTGGGACGCATGCTTTTAGTGTGTGAACTCACCTTGGTTTGCTCGGCAGACAATTTACTTGTGTAAGGTCGGTCAACCATACCCTATTATGGTTTATAAATATTTATTAGGTTCGTGTGCAAGTAACGTCTCATATAAATTACACGTATCTAACACGTAGCACGTAAATCCACATTTCATATAATACACACACTTTGTATGATGTACAGTCATGGCAACAGTAATACGTGTCATAACAGCATATATGTTTTTGGGCCTCTCTTAGCATGTGAACAGTCAAACAGTAGCAGTTAAGCAACAACAGTAGCACACAGTCCATAACATAAGCTGGTGCGGCCTAATAACAAGGCAAGGCAGTCCAATCGAAACTAGGTAGTCTCGACTCGAGACTATGAGGTCTCGAGTCGCAACCACTGGGTTCTGAGTCGTAAACGGGAGGTCTCGAGTAGTGCGGTTATGAGTCGCAACCACTGAGATCTCGAGTCTGGTATCGAGTCAATGATCAGGACATCTTGAGTCGCAATCTACCCGGTCTCAAGTCTCCTGTTGCTTTCCTGGTTTCGAGTGGTCTCTGAGAGGTCTCGAGTCGTAACCATAAGGTCTCGAGTCGCAACTATGCAAATGTTTCTAGAATTTTCATGTCAGTACTACCCAATCAAATTTCATTATCATGCACTGTCCAATCAGATTTTTATTAACATGTTCCCTATACCGTACACTCCTAAATTCAGATCAAATCAGCAACTTTTCAAATATTCATCACATAATCAAATAGTTCATCATGTTCATAATTCTAAACGGATCCATTATCATTACTACACTTTCATCTAGAATCCCAATTCTATTAAATCAACCGACGCATGTTCAGATCTAACAAACAGCTTGTTACAAAATATCATTAAACACATAAAACATATACTTTTATCTCACAATCCATAACTCACAATGAATTCAAGACAACATATACTCTCTCAACAACTAACATATCAACAGTTTATTATGTCATCCTTAAAAATCATCATATAACACAAATCATTTCCAAAAATCCATCAGTTTAATTCTCACAATCACTTAACAGTTACCAATCATGATAAAACCTCATATCTTTTCGACACATTCAGATCTATGCTCACATACTAACTGAAATTCACAAACTACACATAATAATCAACAACATAAAGAAAATCTCGCAGTCATATACTTTTCAACAGTTTTGAATTAATTACTTGAACCTTATGTATATATCGAGTAAACAAATAGCCAACCACTTATACAAAATCCAAAAACATAACACACAAGGATGCAAACAGTGGCTTACTTCTGACCGAGAAATCACGAGCGCTTGCTACCACCGACACGGAGATGAATCAGAGTGCAACCGGAGCTCGATTGCCGGTAGGGGTGGCTTTATCGTAAACACCGCCGCTGGTCTCTGAATCGCCATTAGACATCACCACTGCTTGGCAGTGGGTTCGCTACCTTCGCACGACCATCATCACCATCTTCAGCGACTTATGCCATCTTCTCGGCTGCCATCCTTCTTCATCGGAGAGCTACACCGCAGCTGTAGCTTCAAGTCCGAACCTCCGATCTTCCGGTGATAATGCTGCTGCTGATGATGTCGGTACCCAGCACCGCCGCACTGCCGCCGTGCACGATGATGGTCCGACGTGCTTATAAGGGAAGGATAGAGGAAGAAGAGTGCCAGTATGTTGATGTAGAGGGGAAGGGAAGTTGGTTCAAGAAGAATGAGGGTCTGAGGGTGTTGCTGGACAGGAGACGGGACACCGGAAGTCACGGCTCCGGTCGCCGGAAACTATGATCGAGAGAGGAGGGGGGAGTGTGCGGCTGAGGGTTTGTTTTGGGATTAGGGTTTATGCAAGAGTGAGGGAGGTGGGGGTTTAAGTTTATTTAAAGGGTAGGGTTTTGGGCTAGTTGGGTTGGGCCTAGCCCAAGTGTGTGAACCCGTTAAATGATTAGGCGTCTTGCTCAACGGACTGGCCCGGTTTTGCTAACTCATACGTAAATAATTGGAACTCTCATCACGGATTATTATTATTTCGCAAATAATAATAGTAATAATTAAAATTAAAATTAAAATATCAATAATAACAGTAAACACGCGTTTTTACTAAAATACCCTTCTCTCAACAATGAGAGTACAGGTTGTCACAGTATGACCACTTTCAAACGAAATCTCCTATTTCATTTGAAGTTTCAAACGGTATTACAATCTTGAAACTGAATCACAATGTTCAAATGGAACCCTCAAACGGAATTGTAGTTTCAAACGAAATAATCAAGCTGTTCAAATGAGATATCCGGTTTCAAATGAAATCACGAGTTTCTTTCAAACGAAATCAGATGATAAGTGTGTTCTCAAACGAAATCACCAGCTCTTCTCAAACGAAATCAGTAAACATGTACTCTCTCAAAGGAAATCACAAAGTTCCCTTCAAACGAAATCACCATGATGTCATTATTTCGATCTGAATTTGGTCCAATTGGTCAAGTAAATGGTTGATTTTAGTTCTGAAACTTTGTAGGGTTTGTTAAAACAACATTACGCACATGATATGTGAAAATCAGACGTTTTTAACCAAGTTTCCACTGTTAATTTTGAAAGAAGGTGTAGAAAATCAGAAATTGCAACTGAATTGGTATGAACTCTTCCTCCTGAGCTCTGATACCACTTGTAGGATCGTTTTCAGACCCAAACGAGTCGATCAGAAGAGTTTATCTCAACACGAGTGGCGGAAACAAACGTGTAGAGGTCAATTCAGCTAGATTCACACTTTAAACTGTCCGTATATTGATTTCAGATCAATTACAAGCCTGTGGACACTTCGGCAGCACTTCGTTACACTGACCGGAACTGTTACAAATGAAATGACACATGAGGTATTTATAGTAGGAGTGATTTCGTTTGAAAGTGTCACTGACATGTTCAAACAAAAATAAACAACTTAATTTCGTTTGAAAGTGTCAACTGACATGTTCAAACGAAATTAGCTTAAACATATGTAAACTCTCCTATTTTCCTCGTATAACGTGCCCTAATCTATCATTCTACATACAAGACTCGATACAAGACGAAGTCGACAGACGTATGCACCAACAAAAATTGGGTTTTGATAGGATATACGCTAATTATGCCGTTTAATTAATAAAAAGCTTTTCATTTACGCTAATGAGCATAACTCCTAATCTAGACCTCAAACTGATGTCAAATTTTAGGGACAAGTTTATAAATTAGTAATAAAGATTATTGTCCTCTCAAATTTTCAAAATTCTCATTTTAGGGTCAAAAGGGCATAATGGTCAACATTTAAGCATATAACGGAAACAAGCAATGAATAGGATAACTAAGGATCCAAGTTGTATAACCTCAGAGGGTTACACCAACCTATAACATGGTCCTAAAGGAATCCTAAGGCATATCTAAACTAAGCTAAATCGGGTCAGAACTGAAAGTCAAAGAAAAAGTCAACTTTTGCGACTTTCGGTTCCGAACCGAGCCTATACTTAGAATTGTCGGGTTGAATCATGCTTAGGCATGTTCAACTAATATTTACCAAGTTATTAAAGTGAGAAAACTGATTTTATGGCTTTTACATTAATAGTTATGATTTTTATTTAAAACTAACCCGTTTGACTTTTATTTGACCCGACAATTTAACTAAGTAAACGTGGTAATTAGGAGGTGCCCTTTTGAGGGTTAAACACCTACCTAATTACGGTCACGTAACCATGTTCGTTACGAACAATGGCTCAACCATTTAAAAGTCAAAGCGTTTATCGAAACACTTTACTTTTCGGCTATAAACGCTAAACAATTAAACTAAGCACGAAAGGACACTTACAAAGGGTCCAATCAAGGAGGTTTTGATCCTAAATTCTCAGGTATGAAGAGCAAGGTCTCCAACTTAGAGAATTCAGAAATCAAGTGTGGGTTTGGCAAGAATGAAGTGGGGAATTTATAGGTTTTTGAGAACCGTTAAGATCGTTCCTCGATAACCGAGCCTTGATCTGGACCGTACACTTCATACCCACTGTTTTCTAATACTATGGGTGCCCAAAGATTGAAGAAATACCATTTGCAAGAGATTAAAACAGCTGGAACAGCTGGTAACGGCTGGAAACTCAGTTTTACAGTTCTGATATGCTCACACGGGCCGCGTAAGGTTCAAGGAATGCTTACGCGGGCCGCCTGAGATCTCTGGTTCAGCAATAAGTTTTTAAAAAAATGGCAGTTTTGGTCCCTGTTTGCATATAAGGTCATTTTTGGCGCATTAAAGGCCCGTTAAGCCATTTTCAAGGCTCTACAATAATGCCTAAACATGAGGGACATGAAACATGCTCAAGAATATGTCGGATGTCGGGTCGTTTGGCCGTACGGTCACGTTGTTCGACGAATTACAACGAAATACGAACGGACGCTAAAAATGATCCAAATTACGCGACGAATGGAATTTTATCATGCCAAACACTAAAATAAAATATTTTAGTGGTTACATAAATTTTTGGGTGTCCGGATATATTCAGAACGTGAGATATGCGCGAAAATGCAAACTTGTGCACTTTTTGACACTTTTAGTCCCTGCATGACTTAAAAGTTTATTTTTGCGCACCAAACACCTCTAAGCCTATATCTAAGATATATAAAGGATAATTAGGGCATGTTTAACTCATGGTCATATTCCGGAAGATCCGTTACCATACGATTCGACATACTTTTGGAGTTTGACGCAAATAGTCCTTTAATCGCACAAAGTAGCGCGAAATGTCGTTTAATGATATCCAAGCCTTCCATGGCCCATATTGATCATTCCCAAGAATATAATTAAATATTACTACACTCCCGTTGGCTTAAATGGTCATCGAAAGGCGTAGATTCAAAAGTTGACGCTTTAGGTCCCTCTATTGCGCAAACTTGCGCATCTCATCATTTAATAGCATCGAAGCCTCATCTAATCCATATTAGGAATTCTTGAAAGTATTATTAAACATCCAGATGCTTTGGGTTCACTAAAAGGTCATTCAGAGGTATAATTAAACATATTGACACTTTTAGCCCCCTCTAACTTGCAAAGTTGCGCGTAACTTTACTTATAGGAATAAAAACCTTAGACGGCCAATATTTGGCATTCCCTAGAGTATAATCAATTATCATGAAGCTCCCGGTTTGTTAAAAGGTCACTCAGAGGTAAGAATTAACATGTTGACGCTTTTAACCCTTCATTGCGCAAACTTTCAATTAATTACGCAAACGGCTACACTCGATCAATAAGTGGCTCATTTGTGAATATAAACATCGTAAGAGGTTATTTAGAAACTTATTTTAGGTATGCTAACACTTCCAGTCCTTTCATAATCAAAGTTTTCGATTTTTCGTAAAATTAGTCCCTAAAATTCAACATTTGACTTCATTAGGGTTTATTACACGTGTCAATACATCATTGGACGTGATTTTACGAGGTGTTACACTCAAGATGCCTTAGAGTTATCTAAACTTGCAATGTGAGTAATTCCTCTGTTCACAAACAGTTTTTTCAAAACCTCAAACGTTTTAAATTATATTTAACAGTGATTGAGTATTTGTATTTCTACAATTATCGTCGGTATGTTGGGGTTTCGTATACAAGATTTGTTACTACACTGTGAGTAGTAACATTTCCACCAGTCATGGATTGACAGTACCGTGGGTGGTAATTAAGGTAGAATGGTAAACAAATGTAATTGCGAGATCGGCCTCAATGCTGTAAAATGATAAAACCTGTTTTGATTAAATTGGAATTCAGTCACCAGAATAATGAGAATAATGGAAACCAAATAGATAACAGTGCCATTCAACATATAGTGACACAAGTAATTATAGATGCCATGCCTTGTATTATCAAGACTGTTAAGGAAGCAGATAAATCTACAAATGGTAGTAAACGTCAACACACTGAACCTAGTCACAGTGTGAATAATGACAATGGACATATTATCCAAGTTCCAATCCCTAAAAGAAGAAGAACCGGTCCACACGGTTGTTCTTTTAAAGAATTCTTAGCTTGCAAACCTATAGAATTGTTGGGCAATGAAGGAGCCATTTCAACCTTACGTTGGATAGAAAAGACAGAAGCAGTCATAAAAATAAGTAAATGCGCAGACGAAAATAAGATTACGTTTGCTTCTAATCTTTTCAAAAATGCAGCCTTAGAATGGTGGAATACTATTCTCCAGTCTAGAGGAAGTGACAGAGTTTATAATATGGAATGGATCAACTTTAAGGAAAAAGTTGAAAGAAAATTATGTCCTCCTAATGAGAAGGAACAAATAGCCAATAAGTTCCTAAATCACAGAATGACTGGAATAGACTGCAAAGGTTACACTACCATATTCTTCGAATATGCTATGATAGTACCATCTTTAGCCTCACCCGAACCAGTATTAATCTCCCGTTATATTTGGGGATTAATTAGTGAGATTAGACATGTAGTCAAGGCAGCTAGACCACAAACCATAGAAGAGGCAGTAGAACTAGCCAATACCTTGACTGACGAACTGGTACGCACACAAGAAGAAAACCAGAGGAAGAACCTAGCTCAAAAGCTTACACAGGAATTCCATTCTAGTAATTCCTACCGTGGAAAGGGAACAGGTTCTTCTATACCCTACAGTAAGAATTGCAAAAGAAAGCATTTTGGAAAATGCTCTACTTATTGCAACTTTTGCAAAATCTCTGCAACTTATGCTACAATTGTGGAGAAAAAGGACACATTAGACCAAACTGTCCGAAACTAGCTCTAGCCATGCCCAACAATACTAAAATTGCAGAAGCACCCAAGAAGAATGCCAGAGCCTTTGTTCTGACAGCTAAGGAAGCCAAGATGATTCCGGATGTGATCGCTGGTACGTTTTTAGTTAATGACATATTTTCCAAAGTATTGTTTGACTCTGGTGCAAACCAAAGTTTTATCAATACTTCTTTCTACCAATTTCTTGATCAACCCTTAGTCAAACTTCAACAAGACTGTCTGGTAAACACGGCCAATGGAGAATCTGTTAAGATAAGTGAAATCTTACAGGGAGCAAGAATAGAAATCCTAAACCATTGTTTCTTTGCTAACCTTTACCCAATGAATTTGGCTGGTTTTCATGTTGTATTAGGAATGGATTGGTTGGTAGCCAATCGTGCCAATATTTTATGTATCAAAAGTTAATACAAGTAAGTACACCAAGTGGTGAAAAGATCACAATTAAAGGAGATAAGCCAACTAGATCGACAAAATTCATCTCTGTGATGAAAGCTGCAAGTTATGAAAGAAAATGAGGAATAGTATATATGATTTCTGTAATCATTAATACTAAAGGAAAAGAATTAAAAGATATTCCTGTAATATCTAAATTCTCAGACGTTTTTCCAGAAGAGTTACCAGGATTATCGCCTGATAGAGAGGTTGAATTTAGAATTCACCTAATACCAGGGACAACGCTGATTGCCAAAGCACCATATCGATTAGCACCAACAGAAATGCAGGAGCTGAAGAAGCAATTGGACGAACTTCTTAATAAAAGTTTTATACAACCAAGTTCATCCCCTTGGGGTGCACCAGAGTTGTTTGTAAAGAAGAAAGATGGATCGATGCGTATGTGCATTGACTATCGAGAATTGAACAAAGTCACAATTAAGAATCGGTACCCATTACCGAGAATCGATGATCTGTTTGATCAACTTCAAGGAGCTCGATTCTTTTCTAAGATCGATTTACGCTCTGGATATCATCAACTGAAAGTACAGGAAGAGGATATTCCTAAAACTGCTTTCAGAACGAGATACAGTCATTATGAATTTATCGTCATGCCATTTGGTTTAACCAATGGCCCAGCCGCATTTATGGACATGATGAACTGAATATGTAAGCCACATTTGGATAAATTCATAATTGTCTTTATAGATGATACTCTCATTTACTCTAAGAGTAAAGAAGACCATGCAGCCCATCTGCACACACTTCTCACAATATTGAGAAAAGAGAAGCTTTATGCTAAATTCTCAGAATGTGAATTTTGGTTACAAGAAGTGCAATTCCTTGGACATCTGGTTAATCATGAAGGAATTCATGTGGATCCCACAAAAATCGAGGCAATTACTAAGTGGAAAGTCCCTGAGTCACCAACGGAAGTACGAAGCTTTCTTGGACTGGCAGTGTCACGGCCCCCGTCCCGGTTTAACCCGGTCCAGGAGCCGAGGGACAGAAACCCATGGTATTTATTAATTGAGTTGACAGCGGAAGATTTTACAGGATCTTTTTAAAACTTGAAATGCCCGATTATATTATTTCATAATTCGGGATAAACCCCGTAATTTACAATAGAGGAATTTCACAAGGAAATTCCCTGATTTACAAAACATGTTTATTTATTTTAACTGAGCCACCTCTTCAAGCTTGTTAGTGCTCCGTAGCACGTTTTCCTTGATTTACAGCAGGTCGCCTGAAACATGTTTTAAAAATATTTTATCAGCGGGGAAATACTGGCGAGTCACTCAATTTGATAAAACGACACATAATTATAATTTACAGCATAAGAGCGATTACAATGGCTTCTATCTTATTTTTATCTGGCGCCGTGTCACCTCCTGGTGACGATGGTCATACCACTATTGAGTCATTTCACCCAAGTAGTGATGATTATCACTGTTAGGATTTATTAGCCTAACTGTGAGAAATTAGTAATGTGCACAATACCCCACTAGCCAGTGATTCAAGATAACCATGACTTAATCCCTGTAATTATAACTTTTGAAAATAAATGGAGTATTGTAAAATACTTTTGATAAAAGAGAATGACTCACATTGCATATTTAAACGGGCAGAGTTTAGCCTACTGTTTAGCCTTGTAACCTAATTTAAATAACAATGCACACGAACTAGGTCAGTAACTAATACAGCATTTACGATAACTCACGAGATTAAAACCCTCACAACGAATGACAAAGTGCAATACTTAAACATCCATCGAATTCACGACGAATGACAAAGTATGGCCCTAATGTGGGCAGCACTTAAACATCCATCAGATAGTTTCAATCGATCGGACATTGAATCGTATCAGTGATCGAGTTAATACCTTGTATCGTAGCAGCGTCTCCCTAATTGAAAATATGATTTCGGACAGTAGAACTTCGTTTTTATGAAAAGATTTCGACACCACTGAACTGCTCATGCCCTGATCTATTTATAGCTGATTTTTGGGGTTTACGCGGCCCGCGTAAACCCTAGCTTGAACCTTACGCGGCCCGCGTGGCCACCTAGTCTACGTGTAGGTTTGCTGGGTCACGAGTAGGTGTGCCAGGTGGACAACGCGTGGCCCGGATGCTTATCCGGTCGAATGTTGAGCTGACGCGGCCCGCGTAAGGGCCCTCTTGTGCTTTACGAGGCCCGCGAGAGGATCAAAAATATGATTTTCTTGATTTTTGATATGGATTAGGGTTTCAGGGGTCCGGGTTTTCAATTACGGGTCGTTTTGGGATATTTTTGAAGGTCCTTACATCCTCCCCACCTTATTTAAAATCTCGTCCTCGAGATTTACTGAAATAAGTGAGGATACTTTTGCTTCATCTCTGATTCCAGCTCCCAAGTGTACTCGGGCCTCTCTTTGAATCCCATTTGACTTTGACCAGTACTAGTCTTTTGTGCTTGAGAAACTTAATCTTTCTGTCTTCTATCTGAAGTGATTTCTCCACGAACTTCAATCCTTTATTTACTTGGATGTCTTGAAGAGGGACTACTAATGATTCGTCCGATAGACATTTCTTGAGATTGGATACATGAAATACGTCATATACCCCAGTTAACTCTTCTGGTAGCTGCAAGCGATAGGCCACTGGCCCTATTTGTTGTATTACTGGGAATGGTCCTATGTACCTTGGACTCAGCTTTCCTTTCTTACCGAACCAAACTACTCCTTTCCAAGGAGAAACTTTTAAGAGAACCTTGTCTCCTACTTGAAATTCTAACGGCTTACGCCTATTGTCTGCATAACTCTTCTGGCGATTGCGAGCCGTCTTTAATCTTTCCTTGATTTGAGTGATCTTGTCGGTAGTTTTTTGCACTATTTCAGGACCTGATAATTGGCTTTCTCCTATTTCTGCCCAACAAACTGGAGTTCTACACTTATATCCATATAGTGCTTCAAACGGGGTAGCTTCAATGCTTGAATGATAACTATTATTATAGGAGAATTCGATTAAGGGTAGGTGGTCATCCCAGTTTCCACCAAAATCTATCACACATGCCCTAAGCATGTCTTCCAGGGTTTGGATCGTCCTTTCACTTTGTCCGTCTATTTGAGGATGATATGCAGTACTTAGATTTAGTCGAGTTCCCATTGCTTCTTGGAAACTTGTCCAGAAATGGGAAGTGAAACGACTATCCCTATCTGATACAATGGAGAGTGGGACTCCATGTAAGGATACTATCTCGTCTACATACAACTTTGCTAACCTTTCCATGCTAAAGGTTTCTTTCATGGGTAGAAAATGAGCTGATTTGGTTAATCGATCCACAATTACCCAAATTGCGTCATTACCTTTTCTGGTTTTGGGCAACTTAGTAACAAAGTCCATGGTTATAAGTTCCCATTTCCATACAGGCATTTCTAATTGTTGTAGTAGACCTGAGGGTTTCTGGTGTTCTGCCTTAACTTGTGAACAAGTAAGACATTTAGAAACATATCTAGCTATGTCCCTTTTCATTCCTATCCACCAGAAATTATTCTTTAAATCTTGGTACATGTTATTGTTACCAGGATGCATGGTATACCTAGATTTATGGGCTTCCTCTAAAATCTTATTTCTTAATTCTCCTTGCTTAGGTACCCAAATCCTTTTCTTGTGGAATCTCCACATTCCATCACTTCCTTGTTCTAATTCCTTTATTCGTCCTTTCATTCCTTCAGCATCATCCTTGATTGCTGTTTCTTGAATGTTTTTCAGTTGTTCCATTAAGTCAAATTGTAAACTTAATCTAAGAGCATGAACTCGTCGTTGTTTCTCATGATACTTACAACTTAAAGCATCAGCAACTACGTTTGCATTTTCTTCATGATATTGAATATCACAGTCGTAGTCACTTAGGATTTCCATCCATCTCCTTTGCCTCATGTTCAATTCTTTTTGCCCAAATATGTATCTTAAGTTTTTATGGTCTGTATAGACAGTAAACTTACTTCCATACAAATAGTGTCTCCAAATCTTAAGGGGAAAAAATTATGGCTCCTAATTCTAAGTCATGAGTCGTATAATTTTCCTCATGCTTTTTCAATTGCCTTGATGCATACGCAATTACCTTCTTGCGTTGCATTAACACACATCCTAATCCTAGCTTAGAAGCATCACAGTAGACTTCAAAATCTTCTGTTCCTTCCGGTAAGGCAAGAATTGGAGCATTTGTTAATTTCTGTTTTAAGATCTTAAAAGCTTCCTCTTGCCTAGGTCCCCATTCAAACTTAACTGCTTTACAGGTTAGCTTAGTTAATGGTACAGCTATCTTAGAGATATCCTTAATAAAGCGCCTATAGTATCCGGCTAACCCTATAAAACTTCTAATTTCCATAGCTGACTACGGGACCTTCCATTTGGTGATCGCTTCTATCTTAGCAGGATCTACGTGAATGCCTTCGTGATTCACCATGTGACCTAAAAATTGCACTTCTTGCACCCAAAATTCACACTTCGAGAATTTGGCGTAAAGTTTTTCCTTTCTTAACAAAGTTAAGAGTGCATGCAGGTGCTCACAATGCTCTTCCTGACTCTTGGAATAAATAAGTATATCATCGATGAAGACAATTACGAATTTATCCAGGTACGGTTTACAGATCCTATTCATCATGTCCATAAATGCTGCAGGAGCATTTGTTAGTCCAAAGGGCATGACTGTAAACTCGTAATGACCATACCTAGTTCTGAAAGCAGTTTTAGGTATGTCTTCTTCTTGTACTTTCAATTGATGATATCCAGAGCGTAAATCTATCTTAGAAAAGTATCTAGATCCTTGCAATTGATCAAAAAGATCATCAATCCTAGGTAATGGGTATCGATTCTTAATTGTAACTTTATTCAATTCCCTATAATCGATACACATTCTCATTGACCCATCTTTCTTTTTCACAAACAACACTGGCGCTCCCCACGGGGATGAACTAGATTGTATGAATCCTTTGCTTGGTAATTCATCTAACTGCTTTTTCAATTCTAGCATTTCAGTGGGTGCTAACCGATAAGGTGCCTTGGCTATCGGTGTAGTTCCAGGAATTAGATGAATTCTAAATTCTACTTCCCTATCAGGTGGTAATCCAGGTAGTTCTTCTGGGAATACCTCTGGGTATTCTGATACTACTGGAATTTCTTTGAGTTACTTACCCTTAGTGTTAATGATTACCGAAATCATATACACTACTTCTTGTTTTCTTGAATAACTGGCCAATTTCATTACTGAAATGAATTTCATTGGCTTACGTGGCTTATCTCCTGTAATCACCACTAATTCTCCTGTGGGTGTATGTATTTCTATGGAATTCTTGTCACAAAGAATTCGAGCATGGTTGGCTACTAACCAATCCATTCCTAATACAACATCGAATTCGGCTAACTTTATAGGTAACAGGTTTACAGAAAATTCATAGCCTAAGAGTTCTATCTTTTCTTCTCGCAAAACCTTATCTATATTAACAGAATTCCCCTCTGCTGTTTCTACCGTAAAAATCTGCCTAAGGTTGGTTAAAGGTAGGTTAAGAGCTTGGCAGAATGAAGTATTTATAAAACTTTGGTTTGCACCAGAGTCAAATAATACTTTTGCATAAACTTTGTGAACTAGGAACGTACCAGTTATCACGTCAGGAATTAGTTCTGCTTCCTGAGTAGTCAACTGGAAGGCTTTTGCGTTTCTCTTGGTAGCTCCTTCTACAGGTTTGGTTTTGTTGTCAGCTGGTTTGGCCAATTTCGGGCAGTCTGGCCTAAAGTGTCCAGCTTCTCCGCAGTTATAGCAGATTGTTGCTTTCTTTTTCCTGCAATCTTCCTCTTGGTGCCCTGGGATTTTGCAGAAATTGCAATACCCTTTGCATCTACCAAAATGCTTTCTTTTACAGGCATTGCAAAATGGAACAGTGGAAGATTGCCCAGTTCCCTTTTTCTTGAAATTGCTACGGTTACCCATACGGAATCTCTGGGTAATCTTTTGGGTCACTTCCTTCTTCCTATTTTCTTCTCGCGTACGTACTAGTCCATCAGTCAAAGTATTGGCTAATTCCACAGCATCGTCAATAGTGCGTGGTCTCGCAGCTTTAACGATATCACGGATTTCGCCAATCAATCCCCAAATATAGCGGGAAATAAGTACCGGCTCTGGCGAAGCCAGGGTTGGTACCACTCTAGCATATTCGAAGAATGTCGAAGTATACCCTCAACAGTCCACATCCACCATCCGGTGGTTCAGTAACTTATTCGCCATTTGTTCCTTTTCATATTCAGGGCATAATTTTCTTTCTACCAGCCGCTTAAATTCTTCCCAGGTCATGGCATAGGCCACATCACTTCCCTTTGCTTGTAGTATTGTATTCCACCATTCTAGCGCCCTTTCTTTTAAAAGATGCGACGCGTACATGACCTTGTCTTCCTCTGCACATTTACTTATTTTAATCACTGCCTCGGTTTTCTCTAACCAACGCAGTGCAGCAGTCGCCCCTTCGTTGCCTGCAAATTCAACAGGTTTACAGGCAAGAAATTCCTTATAAGTGCAACCAGGCGTTGCAGCTTTCATTTTCTTAAGGAGCGGGGCTTGCATTCCATCGTTGTTGTTATTAGTATGATTACCGCCTCCGTTTACACTATTACTGAAATTGTCACCGTGTGTACGTTTTCTAGGAATAATTTGTTGAGGTTCAACTGGATTTCTGGCAGCAGCAAGGATTGCCGGAATAGCATTGGCTATTCCCTGAGCAACGATATTTTCAATATCTTGCCTATTCAGAAATTGATCCTCATTGTTATGCTCAGATTGATTTACTTCATTAACGGGTTCATTACCAGCGTGTTCCATCTGGTAATTAATTTATATAAGTGATTAGCATAAACTAATTAATAACCAAACATAAAAATAATTGCACATAATCACGTTAACAAGTATAGCCAAAATTGTCGATTTTTCGACTTTCGATATTTTATATATATAATAGGCATCCATACAAAATGGTTATCTTACAAAGTTTTATTTTTAAGTTATTTCGCATAATTATATTTTATTATTATTAAAGACATATTCCTACAACCACACAACCACAGTCACACCATCCTTGTCAGCTGGCATCTTAGAAACGACGTTCCCTTTCGTCGTATTTCCAAGATATTCTTTCCCCTACTTCCCTAATTCGATTCCCTGCATCAATCAGCTCCTTGCCATAGTGGCGGAGTTCAGCCAGATTTTCAGAGCTCATCGGTGGGTGTAGTGGAGGCTCCGGGTCGAACTGAGGGAAAAAGGTATTAGGGTTATTTAGGAGATTTTGAAACTACCAGTCGGTGGTCCACCACTCTTCTAGCTCTACAGGTAGAGGTTAGGTGTGGATAATAGGATCTGGGATTTCAGGCTCTAGGTCAACTGGAAGTTGTGCTTCCGCTGGGTAATTAAAAAGGTTTTCACCGGCAGGTCCGATGAGGTCACTAAGTGCCAGTTTATGATCCAACTCCTCCCAAGGTGGCATTTCCTGGTCTTGCCTGGAACTTTCCCCAATTTCTATTTCCTTGCCTTTACCCTTGGGATCCTCCGTCTTGATAACTTTCCTTGTTGCTGGTTTCCTCCTACGCACACGCCTCCAGCCCACTAATCTTCTTCTTTTCTTTGGCTTAGGTTTCTCCGGAGGTTGGGTTTGAAATTCCATAGGTTCCTCCATGTCAGCACAATAACTGGTAAAGTCTCTGGAAACTTTCACATTAACAGAATAAAGGTTGAGATTCTGAAGAGCTTCAGACAACTCATTCATGCTGTTTAGCAAATATGAAGAAACACACAAAATTCTAGGTTAAAAGTTTTTAACACATAATCACAGAATGGCAATCAGAAAAATTTTAAGTATTAATAAAAATATGAAATATTGCGATTTTATATATATTACAAATTACAACTGAAATTTAAAATATACTAGAGATTGTACATTTTATTTTAGTATATTTTTACTAAGTTGTTTATCTAATGGGCAAAGTTTCTTTAAAGTTTCTGGCTTATGGATGATATGGGTACTGGTATTGGTTTGATGGTTTAATTATAAGTTAACATTTATTGCTACAATGGCTAACATGTAGAGATTTGCGCATTGTTCATCTAACTCATCTTCCCATGGTGGGTTAGTGCCTATTTTCTGAGTTTCCTTATTAATCATCACTCCTTTTGGTTGTGACTTCCTCATTTTCTCTTTACTTTTTCTAATAATACAACTTCTTTTCTTTGGGGTAAGTGGTTTTTTATACTGTGCCTTACGAACAAATATTCTTTCCTCAGTATCTGCTGAGTATCTTGAGGAATTTGATTGGAATGAAGTTCCTTTATCTTTTGGTGAATTATCTAATTGACAATAGATGTTCGAAATTCTTTGCTTACCTATACTGTAACTAACAAGTAGTCAGTTAAAAACACATAATCATAAAATGATAATCAGAAAATTAAGTATTTTGAAATACTTAATTGGCTTAAATCAGTGGCTCTGATACCACCTTTTTCTGTCACGGCCCCCGTCCCGGTTTGACCCGGTCCAGGAGCCGAGGGACAGAAACCCGTGGTATTTATTAATTAATTTGACAGCGGAAGATTTTACAGGATCTTTTTAAAACTTGAAATGCCCGATTATTTTATTTCATTATTCGGGATAAACCCCGTAATTTATAATAGAGGAATTTCACAAGGAAATTCCCTGATTTACAAAACATGTTTATTTCTTTTAACTGAGCCACCTCTTCAAGCTTGTTAGTGCTCCGTAGCACGTTTTCCTTGATTTACAGTAGGTCGCCTGAAACATGTTTTAAAAATATTTTATCAGCGGGGAAATACTGGCAAGTCACTCAATTTGATAAAACGACACATAGTTATAATTTACAGCATAAGAGCGATTACAATGGCTTCTATCTTATTTTTATCTGGCGCCGTGTCACCTCCTGGTGACGATGGTCATACCACTATTGAGTCATTTCACCCAAGTAGTGATGATTATCACTGTTAGGATTTATTAGCCTAACTGTGAGAAATTAGTAATGTGCACAATACCCCACTAGCCAGTGATTCAAGATAACCATGACTTAATCCCTGTAATTATAACTTTTGAAAATAAATGGAGTATTGTAAAATACTTTTGATAAAAGAGAATGACTCACATTGCATATTTAAACGGGCAGAGTTTAGCCTACTGTTTAGCCTTGTAACCTAATTTAAATAACAATGCACACGAACTAGGTCAGTAACTAATACAGCATTTACGATAACTCACGAGATTAAAACCCTCACAACGAATGACAAAGTGCAATACTTAAACATCCATCGAATTCACGACGAATGACAAAGTATGGCCCTAATGTGGGCAGCACTTAAACATCCATCAGATAGTTTCAATCGATCGGACATTGAATTACATCAGCGATCGAGTTAATACCCTGTATCGTAGCAGCGTCTCCCTAATTGAAAATATGATTTCGGACAGTAGAACTTCGTTTTTATGAAAAGATTTCGACACCACTAAACTGCTCATGCCCTGATCTATTTATAGCTGTTTTTTGGGTTTACGCGGCCCGCGTAAACCCTAGCTTGAACCTTACGCGGCCCGCGTGGCCACCTAGTCTACGTGTAGGTTTGCTGGGTCACGAGTAGGTGTGCCAGGTGGACAACGCGTGGCCCGGATGCTTATCCGGTCGAATGTTGAGTTGACGCGGCCCGCGTAAGGGCCCTCTTGTGCTTTTCGCGGCCCACGAGAGGATCAAAAATATGATTTTCTTGATTTTTGATATGGATTAGGGTTTCAGGGGTCCGGCTTTTCAATTACGGGTCGTTTTGGGATATTTTTGAAGGTCCTTACAGGCAGGATATTATAGATGATTTATCCGTGATTTCTCTAGAATAGCAATTCCATTAACTAAACTGACCTGCAAATTAGTTAAGTTTGAATGGGGACCAAAACAGGAAGAAGCTTTTAAGATTCTTAAGCAAAGGTTAACCAACGCACCCATACTTGCATTACCAGAAGGAAATGAATACTTTATAGTCTATTGTGATGCATCTAAGTTAGGATATGGATGTGTGTTGCTGCAACGTCAAAAGGTTATAGCCTATGCCTCTAGACAACTTAAGAAACATGAAGAGAATTATACAACCCATGACTTAGAATTAGAAGCCATAGTTTTTTCCCTTAAGATTTGGAGACACTATTTATATGGAAATAAATTCCTTGTCTTCACCGATCATAAGAGTTTAAGGTATATTTTCAGGCAAAAAGAATTAAATGTGAGACAAAGACGTTGGATAGAAATTCTTAGTGATTATGATTGTAATATCCAGTATCACGCTGGAAAAGCCAATATAGTAGCTAATGCTTTAAGTAGAAAGTATCATGAAAAACCAAAGCGAGTACGTTCTCTCAGATTAAATCTACATGTAGATTTAAATGAACAAATCAGAGAAGTACAGGAATCAGTAATCAAGGACGATACTGAAAAATTGAATGGAATGATTAAGGAATTAGAACAAGGAGATGGAATTTGGAAGTTCCATAAGAAAAGAATATGGATACCTAAACAAGGAAACTTACGTCATAGAATTCTAGAAGAAGCTCATAAATCTAAGTATACGATACATCCTGAAGTGATAAGATGTTAAGACTTAAGAAATAATTTCTGGTGGATAGGAATGAAAAAAGGATATAGCAGCTTATGTTGCCAAGTGTTTAACCTGTTCACAGGTTAAAGCTGAACACCAGAAACCCTCAGGTTTATTGCAACAGTTAGAAATGCCCATATGGAAATGGGAATTGATAAAAATGGATTTTGTTACCAAATTACCCAAGACAAGAAAAGGAAATGATACAATCTAGGTGATTGTAGACAGATTGACTAAATCTGCTCATTTCTTACCCATGATGGAAACATTCAGTATGGATCAATTAGCCAAGCTATATGTAAATGAAATAGTTTCATTACATGGAATTCCTTTATCTATCGTATCCGATAGAGATAGTCGTTTTACTTCTCATTTTTGGACAATTTTCCAAAAAGCAATGGGAATCAAGTTGAATCTAAGCACAGCTTACCATCCACAGACGGACCGAAAAAGCGAAAGAACAATCCAAACTATGGAAGACATGCTTAGAGCTTGTGTAATTGATTTCAGAGGAAATTGGGATGACCATTTACCATTGATAGAATTTTCCTACAAGAACAACTATCATACTAGCATAAATGTTGCACCATTTAAGGCACTTTATGGACGAAAGTGTAGAACTCCAGTCTGCTGGGCAGAGATTGGAGAAAAACAATTATCTGGACCAGAAATAGTGCAAGAAACGACAAATAAGATAATTCAAGTAAAGGAAAGACTAAAAGCAGCACGAGATCGTCAAAAGAGTTATGCTGATATTAGACGAAAGCCATTAGAATTTCAAGTAGGAGATAAAGTATTGTTAAAAGTTTCTCCATGGAAAGGATTCGTTAAGAGAGGGAAGCTAAGCCCTAGGTATGTTGGACCTTTTGAGATTATTAGCAGAATAGGACCTGTAGCTTATCAGCTACAACTGCCAGAGGAAATGGCAAGAATACATGATGTATTTCATGTAAGTAATCTCAAAAAGTGTTTAGCAGACGAATCTCTAGTAATGCCTCTTATGGACATAGAGGTAAATGAGAAACTTAAGTTTATCGAGAAACCCATTCAGATTGAAGATAGAAAGATCAAGAATCTCAAAGACAAGAGATTAGTTCTGGTTAAAGTGAAATAAGATTCTAAAAGAGGACCATAATACACATGGGAACTCGAATCAGAGATGCAAAGGAAATACCCACACCGGTTCCAGTAAATCTCGAGGACGAGATCCAAAACAAGGTGGGGAGGATATAATAACCCTCCTAAAAATATTTTTGGACACCCTAAACGTCCCTAAATATACCTCGTACGTGAAAACCGGACCCATAATAGCTCTATACTTGTAAAAATCAACAAAAACAAAATCCAGCAGTCTCTCGCGGGGCACGACGGAGACCACCTGGTCTATCGCGGGGCGCGACAACCTGGTTCTTATCCGGACATGTGGTGTGCCACGTGGCATCTGACTCAGCAAGGCTACATGCTAACTAGTCAAAGCTATGGCCGCCCTAGAGGCTCTCGCGGGCCGTGAAAGCTTCAGTTTTGGCCGTCGCGGGGCGCGATAGACCCCTTGTCAAGGGGGTCAGGGCTCATTTCAATTCGTTTAGTTTTCTTTTCTCTCTCAAATTCTCTGATAGTAAAAACTCTGTCCAAGTATAATACCCACTATATAGTGAAGCTCTGCCTCGTTGTAAGTACTATAACCCTGCTATTACCCTACACGATTGATTTAGGATTCGGTAATGCATGTCGGCCCTGCCCGACTCAGTCATTGGAATTATGTCTCGTGTGTACACCCGATTGATTTAGAATTTTCGTAATGCATGCCGGCTCCGCCTGACTCAGTCATTGGAATTTCTGTCTCGAGTGTACGGTTAATTTAAATTGGGTTATTTTACTAACACAAGTGCGTTATTTGATTTATTATATAATAATCAGGAGATACTTAGGAAGCCTTAGAGTTATCTAAACGTGCAATGTGAGTAATTCCTCTTTTCACAAACTGTTTTTGCAAAACCTCAAATGTTTTAAATTATATTTCACAATGATTGAGTATTTGTATTTCTACAATTATCGTCGGTATGTTGGGGTTTTGTACACAAAATTTGTTACTACACTGTGAGTAGTAACATTTCCACCAGTCATGGATTAACAGTACTGTGGGTGGTAATTAAGGTAGAGTGGTAAACAAATGTAATTGCGAGATCTCCCTCAATGTTGTAAAATGATAAAACCTGTTTTGATTAAATTGGAATTCACTCACCAGTATTTCCTGCTGACAAAATGTTTTAAAAACGCGTTTCAGGTAACATAATATGAAAGTTTCCTAAAATAAACAAGACATTTTGTTTTCAAATAATTAGGGTTTATCCCTATCAATGTATTGTCAAATGAACTTGGGTTTTATTCCCATAAACTACGGTCCTGATGTATTCCGCTGCCAAATTAACAAACACCGATACCACCCGATCTGAGTAGCTCGCGGCCGCCCGCTCCCGGGCATGGGTCGGGGGTTGCGACACAAGCCTTGTAATTGGTTGAATTAGTCCTCAATTCTCGGTAGGGGGTATCAGTTCTTGATGGTGAGTTTATTCAACTCTCGATAATCTATAACATGGGAAAACTCATGTCCCTCTTCTTAATGAATAATACCGGAGCTCCCCAAGGTGAGAAACTCGGTCTAATAAATCCCTTATCTAACAACTCTTGAAGTTGTGTAGATAGCTCTTGCATCTCGGACGGAGCTAAGCGGTAAGGAGATTTCGCCACCGGTGCCGCTCCCGACACCAAATCGATGCGAAACTCCACTTATCATTGTGGAGGCAGTCCAGGCAAGTCTCCCGGAAAGACTTTTGGAAACTCCTTCACAGCGAAGATGTCCTCCAGTTTTGGTTCCTCGACCTTCTTGTCAACCACGTGAGCAAGGAAAGCTATACAACCTTTTCGAAGGTATTTTTGTGCCTTCATGCAGTTAATGATTCGTAGGGGTATCTCGCATTTCTCCCCATGGATTACAAGTGTCTCTTCGTCTGGTAGATGGATGCGGATGGTTTTCAAGTGACAAACCACTTCCACCCAGTTTTCGGATAACCAATCCATGCCGGCAACCACGTCAAAACTACCCAAATGAACGGGTAAAAGATCGATAGTAAATTTTCGGGTACCAAGTTCAAGTGTGCAAAAGGCTGAAAGTAATCTAGGTCCTCATCGTCGGACCCAAAATCGGGAACCTCGTCCTGCTCTGACTCATCACTAGAAATAATCTCTACAACAGGCTCGTGGTCTGACTCAATCGCCATCGGATCATAGTCATCATAGATGCCGCTGCTCGTAGAGGATTCCATAGTACTCTGGCAAAATAATCCGTACAACAAGTATATATATATATATATATATATATCAATAAATAAAGTCACTTGCCATATATATATATAAAATATAAGACGTCATCACATTGGTTCATAGTAAGTTATCTCATTTGTTCGTGCAAACTAACCAAGTTTACCAAGTATATCCCATATAGAATATGTCACACCCCTTTCTAAGGCGGAAGCACGAGGTGTGATCGTGAAAGGTTTTCATTGCATACGATTGGTAAACATTCTACATGCTCATAAAAATAACTTCAAATGCCAAACATTGCCTGAAAACATAGATTAAGTGTTTACATCACGAGACAACACATTGTCTGAAAGTTTACAACTTTATTTAAGGTTAAATATAAACAACATCCAGGAGCATGAGTAAGACCGCACGCACATCCACTTTAGTTACCTGAAATACATGTGAGTTTTTGAAAAAACGTCAACATAATGTTGGTGTGAATTCATGCAATTTTCGTATTGAACGCTTGTATACTTTGTATGAAAATATGGTATGTATCTTGTATAAATCAAGTATTTCTGTATGTATCTGGTTTGTTAATGGGTTGCAAGGCCATTAACATGTGACAAAACATAGGAAGCATCCAAACCATAGGCATTTTTCTAGTTGTCGATTCACGACTGAGATACAAAAGCACTACTCAGTACTAGTTTTCACCAAGAGTGTGGCTACCCGAAAACCCATTAGATCTAACCTTTTGTTCTGCGGTCTTAGTATGTACACGATTAATGGTGCTTATGGTACCCTATTCGTGACACGATTTCTCGTATCATTCCTCAATTCTTGTATCCATCATACCATTTATAAACATTTTAACATTTGTAACATGTATTTCACCCCTGAAGTTATAAAACTGAAAACAGTTAAAGGAAAAGGGGGAGCATGAACTCACAACTTTGCATTCCTTGCGCCGTAAACTTCACCGGTTTTTGCTTATCTAGCGTCGTGACCTAAACGTGTTTTATTAACGTTAGTCACTAGACTTGTATCACACAAGTACAAGTCACCATCTTTTATGTATTCGTTCTTTGTGTGTTAAAAATAATTTATATTTTTAACTATGCGCCTTACTTATATTATTTTCTCAAAAATAAATATAAGTATCTTGTATTTTTCACCCGAAATATGTATTTTGTCCAAAAACTTCATTTCATGTTCATAACTTGTCCAAGCATGTTGTATGTGTATTTTTGTATTTTTACTTCTTATGAGTATTTAGTGTATTTTCAAGTCCTAATACACTATCACGTATAATACATACTACATACACTTAGCACAAAATTTGGTGATCAATAAATATATATATTTTTCTAAAAAATATACATACTTAATATAAATTTTATCTTGAAGAAATCATCATTTCTTCTTTTGATGCTTACACAAAAATTAGGGAAGCATCGGTAAATATTTTTAGGGAATAAGTTTCTCAAAAACTTATATTTTTCTAAGTGTCAAAATTTATAAAAAATTTTGACATGGTTTCCCCTAGAAATGGAGGTTTCCCGTGCTTTCAAAACATGTGTTTATTTTCTTTTAAATCATCACAATCAATAATAAAATCATTCAACACCTACCAAGTGTCAAAATCAAGTAATTTACACTACATCATGAACTTGAAGTTTTGTAAAAACTTGTAGTAACTTATCATGTTATTTAGTAGGTTTAGTTACCCTTAAAAACATGGTTGTCTGTTTGTAAATCTCATTCTTGAAGGATTTAGTCATTTACAACTTGTAATATGATTTTTCTAAAAATATTTCTTTTGTATTTTTCTTGTTTCATAAGTGTTTATACACTTGTTTTTCTAATAAAAATAGTGTAGGTTTAAGTAAAAACCAAGATCTTCTAAAAATAATATTTTAAACTTGGTTTTCTTGGAAAATCATTCATAAATCTTAGATCTATAAGTTTAACAACTCACTTGATTATCATTTTTCAAGAAATCATTTTATTTTTCAAGTTCATGTCTACACTAGAAGATGATTAGCTTATGATATCACATAATCATCCTCTCTCTTGCTAGATCATGTGTTTAATCACAATCTAGCAAGCTTTATATAATGATCAACATCACAATCTCTAGTAAAACAACAAGCAAACATCATACATATACTAAATAACACCATTTCAACAAGATTTCATCATATGAAGGCTTTATGTTCATGTTTCATGTGTATGTCTTTTAATGTTCTAGTGATTCTCAACATAATATGTCTTTTACCCAAGCAAAAATGGAAGTAAACAAGAGTGTGTAAGAATCTTACAACTAGCTTAAAGCTAGGGAAGAACAATGGTGAAAATGTGGTGGATAAAAGCAAACGAATGAGGTCCTTTAAGTTCCGTGAGCACCGAGCCTCGTTAGTGACCTTCTAGCACCTTGAGAAGACCTTGGATTGTGTGATCTTGAAATGAAAATGGTGAGTGTATTAGGGAGAGGTGACGGTCGAGAGGTGTAGAGGGAGGGAAGAGAGAAGTGTTGAGGTGTTGATGTGATGAAGAAGGAGATGTAGGTTACTTATAACCAATAGTTTCTAATGTCCAATGGTTAGTGTGTCCTTTAAAGTACAAACATAATCTCTTCAAATCTTAATAGATTTAAGCAAAATCTTGGAAGATCATTATGATCTTGGGTGGGCCATTTCTAGTGACCGAAAATTATGAGGGGGAGGGGGGGTAAATTGTAAGTTTCATGGGTAGTTAAGTTAAATGGTTGGATTTCAAGTGTAGTGTTTAGGGGTAAAACATATATGGTGTTATATAGTGTGTTAGGGTGTTTAGTGATCATGACTGGCTCAGAAATAACTAAACAATGCTTCTAGTAATATTTTGATGTTCCGGGTAATGTCCGGTTGTTCGGTTAAATACCGGTTCGTTAAAGTGCTAAATTGCACCGTTTAGTGTCTTTTAATTACTCTTTTGTGACACTTTTAATTCCCGACAGTTAGGAAGGTATTCTGGACCAACTAGTCATATTTTTACATGGTACAATCTAGTTACAATGCTGAATTTTGCTGAAATATGTAAAATTCAGCATTTAAAGTGTGTTTCGGATGCTATTTAGTGCGTATTTTAGCTTCCGGAAAGTCTATATGATTACCCTTGTATGTACTCTTGGGTTTTAATGTATTCTTGTCGTTGGACCTACACCTTGGCTCCAATTCTATTGTCTGACTGTTTTCTGCAGAATTGTTGACACAATGTGTCTTACCGGTGAGTTTACTAGTATTTCTGACGCAACGCTGTTCATTAATGCATAAAGCAATATCTTGTAGTATAAAACGTGCATGAATTCACTTGTATAGTATTTAATCATACAATGTTGACATTTAAGCACATAATTGCAGTCATTAAATAATAATTAAAGTGTACGAAAATTACCGGTTTGGTGCTAGTTATCACAGTCTCCCCCCGTTAAAAGCATTTCGTCCCAAAATTCAGGCTGATCTATCTCTCGCATGAGTTTTCTTGAACATGTGGGGGTACTTTTCTTTAAACTGGTCTTCACGTTCCCACGTGTACTCAGGTCCGTGCTTAGAGTTCCAACGTACTTTGACAAGTTTGACACTACTCCTCCTGGTCTTGTTGACTTTCCAGTCTGTAACCTCAACGGGTTGTTCTGTAAATCGGAGGGTGTTATCAATATGCACCTCATCCGCAGGGATGATCACGTTTTCTTGTGTTGGACTCTTCTTGAGGTTGGATACATGGAACGTATCATGTACTCCATTAAGTTCTTCCGGTAATACCAACTTGTATGCCACGGTACCAATTCTTTGCAAGATCTTGAACGGTCCGATGTATTGTGGATTCAGCTTTCCAAGTTTTCCGAATCTTACTACGCCCTTCCAAGGTGAGACCTTCAACAAAACTTTGTCTCCCACCTCGAACTCTAATGGTTTTCGTCTTCGATCAGCGTAGCTCTTTTGTCGATCTCGAGCTGCCTTAATGCGCTCTCGGATCTGCATAATCTTGTTGGTTGTCTCTTGCACAAGTTCAGGACCAACCATACGTTTGTCTCCAACGTCTGCCCAACATAAGGGTGAGCGGCACTTGCGGCCATACAGAGCTTCGAACGGTGCGGCTTTTATACTCGTATGATAACTGTTATTGTAGGAAAACTCAACTAAAGGTAGATGAGTACCCCAGCTACCGCCTAAGTCCACAACACATGCGCGAAGCATATCTTCCAGTGTTTGTCTGGTCCGTTCACTCTGACCGTCTGTTTGTGGATGGAAGGTCGTGCTTAGATCTAGCTAAGATCCAAAGGCTTCCTGAAAGGATTGCCAGATTCTTGTGACAAAGCGTCCATCTCTGTCTGAAATAATCGAGGTAGGCACTCAATGACGTGCCACGATTTCCATTAAGTATATCTCAGCAAGTTTTCCAGTGCTATCCTTTTCTCGGATTGGTAGGAAATGCGCAGATTTCATCAATCGATCAACTATCACCCATATCATATCGTGCCCTCTAGGGGTCCTGGATAATTTCGTTATGAAGTCCATCGAGATTTGCTCCCACTTCCACATGGGTATCTCTGGTTGTTGCAGTAGACCGGACGGTTTCTGATATTCAGCCTTAACCTTAGCACAGGTTAGGCACTTTCCAACATAAACAGCAACATCGCTTTTAAGTCTCGGCCACCAATAGGAGTCTTTCAAGTCTTGATACATTTTGTCCGATCCTGGATGGATCGAGTATCTCGATTTGTGTGCTTTATCAAGGATGACTTCTCGAACACCGCCATAGAGCGGAACCCAAATACGCCCCTTAAAGTACAAGGTTCCCTCTTCATTTGGCACCATATATTTCAGCATACCCCGGAGGTATTCTGCTCTACGATTCTCCATCTTAAGGGCTTCTTGTTATGCGTCATGAATACGTGTAGTGAGGTTCGTTCGAATCGTCATTTCCAATGCTCGAACCCTTAGGGTCTTAACCCTTTCCTTCCGGCTTAATGCGTCTGCTACAACGTTTGCTTTTCCAGGATGGTACTTAATCTCACAGTCATAATCGTTTAGTAGCTCGACCCATCGTCGCTGACGCGTGTTTAATTCCTTCTGATCAAATATATGTTGTAGGCTCTTGTGATCAGTGAAGATAGTACATCGAGTACCATATAAATAGTGTCGCCAGATCTTCAAGGCGAATACCATTGCGCCTAGCTCCAGGACATGAGTGGTATAATTCCTTTCATGTACCTTCAATTATCTTGAAGCGTAAGCGATGACTTTCTGGCGTTGCATGAGCACGCAACCCAACCCTTGAAGCGAAGCGTCGCAGTATACCACGAAGTCTTCAGTGCCTTCGGGTAAGGATAGTATTGGTGCATCGCATAGCTTATTTTTAAGTAGCTGGAAGGCTTCTTCTTCCTTGTCACCCCAGTTGTACTTCTTGTCTTTCTATGTAAGGGAAGTCAACGGTTGAGCTATCTTTGAGAAATTCTCAATAAACCGTCGGTAATAGCCCGCTAAGCCCAAAAATTGTCGAACTTCAGTTGGGGTTTTGGGGGCTTCCCAAATCTTTATGGCTTCTATCTTGGATGGGTCTACATGAATGCCCTTCTCATTCACAACGTGACCAAGAAATTGTACTTCGCGAATCCAAAATTCACACTTTGAGAATTTTGCATAAAGTTTCTCTCTCTTCACTAGTTCCAAAATGGTTCTGAGGTGTTGCTCATGTTCTTCTTTCGTTCGTGAGTAAATCAGGATATCATCGATAAATACAATCACGAATTTATCGAGATATGGTTTACAAACGCGGTTCATCAGATCCATAAATACCGCTGGCGCGTTCGTCAGTCCGAATGGCATCACAAGAAACTTGTAATGCCCATAGCGTGTTCTGAATGCAGTCTTTGGTACGCTTTCCTCTTGAATCCTTAATTGATGATATCCAGATCGAAGATCGATCTTGGAATAGTAGCTTGATCCTTGTAACTGATCAAATAAGTCATCAATCCTCGGCAGTGGATACCGATTCTTGATTGTGAGCTTGTTCAGTTCTCTGTAATCGATTCACATCCGCAGGGTTCCATCCTTCTTCTTTACGAACAATACTGGAGCTCCCCAAGGTGAGAAGCTTGGCCTTATGAATCCTTTATCCAACAACTCCTGGAGTTGTGTAGATAATTCTTGCATCTCGGATGGTGCAAGCCGATAGGGTGCCTTGGGTACAGGAGCGGCTCCTGGAACCAAGTCTATATGGAATTCGACTTGTCGTTGCGGAGGTAGTCCTGGTAGATCTTCGGGAAAAACATCAGGGAATTCCTTCACCACAGGAATGTCTTCGAGTTTTGGCTCCTCAGCCTTCTTATCTACAACGTGCGCTAGGAAGGCAACACATCCTTTCCTTAAGCACTTCTGTGCCTTCATACAACTGATGATTCGCAGAGGCGCGTCTCGTTTTTCTCCATGCACAATGAGAGTTTCATTATTCGCCAGAGGGATGCGGATGATTTTCTCGTGACAAATAACTTCAGCTTTGTTCTTAGACAACCAGTCCATTCCGACCACTACATCAAAGCTACCCAATTGAATAGGTAAGAGGTCGATGCTAAATCTTCGTTCACCAAGTTCTAATGGGCAGCCTCTAACAACTTCACCTGATTCAACAAGTTTACCATTGGCTAGTTCTATGGAATAAGGAATATCTAATCTACTAGATTCTATTCCAAGCATACGTTTAAATTCCACAAACATGAAGCTATAGTCGGCACCAGTGTCAAATAGTATGGATGCAAAGTGATTGTTAACGAGAAACGTACCGGTGACCACATTAGGGTCCTCGCGTGCGTTCCTTACTCTAATTACGAATGCTCGAGCCTGAGCATTGTTTCCCTTTGGGCAATCTTTTATGAAATGATCCTTGCTTCCACAAATAAAGCATCCTTGGTTTTGCCCAGCTCCATTCCCATTCCGGTTACCATGGCCGTTTCCACCACCATTTCTATTACCAGCACCGTTACGATTTCCGTTCCCATTCTTATTTCCTTTTCCCCAACAATCCTCAGTATGGTGACCCAATTTTCCACACGTTTCGCATTTTGGAATGCGATAAACTCCTTCGTGATGATGCTTGCACTGGTTGCAGATGGGCAGAGTGCCCAGGTTCCTTTTGGCAGGAGCGTCATTCATGGCTGCAAGAGATTTCGCCTCCTGAGGCGGATTAGTGTCACGCTTCTTGTTGTTCGAACCCTTGTTGTTGCTGCGGGTTGCTTGGTTCAGATTTGAATGCTTTCTCTTCTTGTCACCAGACGACTCAACATGCTTCTCGGTCTTTTCAGTTGGGTTCAGTGATAACTTTTTCATGCGAACAGCATCTTCAGTAAGCTGACAGCCAGAGTTACAGCCTCAGTGATTGTTGCGGGTTTGGCTGAAGTTACCATGCTGCGAAATTCTGAGGCCAATCCCCAAATGTAGCGTTCAACGCGCTTAAATTTGGGAGTCACCATGTAGGGGATCACTCTTGACAAGTCATGGAACCTTCGAGTATAACCAGTAATGTCAGCACCTTCCATGGTCAAGTGCCAGAACTTAGCCTCCAATCTTTGGAGTTCAGCACGTGAGCAGTACTTTTCTCTCATTCGTTCCTTTAGTTCATCCCACGTCATGTTGGGATTGAACCCTACCAGAGGAACAGATAATTAAAGCCAAAACTGGATCAGAGCAGTGGATCCAGAATAAGCAGATGTTACATACAAGTCTCTCCCCTTGAAAGTTATTTCAACATCTGCTGACCTCCTATCTACTGATCGTACAAGTTACTGACCGTCAAACTGCTGCTCAAGTAAAGACCTGATGAAAGACTAAAGCTCTGCTGATTCAATCTACTGCCTTGAGTCAAGCACTGCTAATCCGGACAAGTACTGCTGGGTTCACAGCAGTGGAAGGTTGCAGCAGTTGTTCTATAGTCTGTTTGTAATGTAATGTAATAGCAGTAGTTAGCATAGCAGTATTTGTATTGATCAGAGGTTAGAGTTTGTTAGGAGGTTAGATGTCACTTTCATGGTGACGTCAGCTTAGATGCTCAGTAGTTTGCAAGTGCCTATAAATAGAACAGTGCTCTGTACTGTTCTATTAGCTCTTTGCAACACTGTCTTCTCTGCACGAACAAACACTGAGCTCTGGCTGAGGGGGAGTTTGTATTCAATCATTGCAATTGTAATCGTAATTGAAATAAATTCAATCTTTCGGTTCATTGGGAAAAATGTTTGATCAAAGCAATACTCTCGTTTGATTGTATGAAAATTTTGTTTACATCTTAATTCTGCTGCACAACTCATCCATTTCCATCTTAATTTCAAACGTAAAATACAATCAAAATCAAACTCAGATCCAACAATTGGTATCAGAGCTTGGACAGTCAAATTTGATTTAACAATCATTTTGACATAAATAGTTCAGCTCAAAATCGTTGATATCGATAGTTTGTTCGTTTGTGTTGAAAAACAGAACAAGGTTTAATCACCATTAAAGTTGATTAATCAGTGTCTGTAAAACAACCAGGATGACGTCACAATCTTAAGATGATAAGAATAACATTGGCTCGCTTTTTAAACCACCTATGCTTAAAAGAAATGAATACAACATCTGGGAACGGAGGATGGGTCACATCCTCGCTCAACAGAACACCGGATGTTGGAGGTCTGTTGTTTTTGGTCCCCATGTTCCTATGGTGCCAAGCGCTGAAGATGCTAAGAAGTTCGTTCCTAAACCAACTGAAAACTATACTGAAACTGATTTCTAAAAGTTCGAACTCGATGCTAAAGCATTTAGCATCATAGCATCTGCGCTACCCAATGAGATTTATGCTGGACTGTTACACTGTAACAGTGCCAAAGAGCTTTGGGATGCGCTGAAGGAACAGTTTGGGGGAACCGAAGAAGTCATTGAGAACAATAGGGAAATACTGAATCAGCAGTATGAAACATTTTGTCACATCAAGGGTGAATCACTGACTCAACAATTTGAGCGGTTCAGTTGTCTCATCAGTGAACTAAGGCTTGTTAAAGTAACTTTTCCAAATTCAACTCAAAATAGCAGGTTCCTTAGGTCACTAACAGAAAATGGGACACCATAGCTTTTGTCACCAGAAACTCTGCTGAGTTCAAAGATCTGACCCTGACCCAACTTCATGGTCGACTCCTGACTTATGAAAGGGAGTTGAACCAGAAAAAGAAGTTGCAGGAGTCTGGAAAGGTTGCTGATGATTATTCATTCGGTAGCACAGCTCTGTTTGGTCAGGAAGAATCTGGGAGCAGTAGTAAGGATCAGGGTTATGATCACTTCAATGATATAACTGCTGGTGCAAATTTTAACAACCCTGATCCTCACTCTGCAAACTATGCATTTACAGCTAATGAAAAACAGATGACAGATAATTTGTGCTTTGAACTCAATGATTTACAACATTTTGATCCCACTGACTTAGAAGAGATGGACATTCTGCACCAATTGGCTTTGCTCAGTGTTAGAACTAGCAAATTCTATAAAAGAACAGGGAGAAAATTCCCAAGTTTACATGGGAATCTAAGGGTTGGGTTGGGTAAATCGAAAATCAAGTGTTACAAGTGCAATAGGCTAGGTCATTTCGCTAGGGAATGCAGGAGTCAAACTACTGGTCCTATAATTACTCATCCTAGCTCAAACCCTAGACCTCAAAATCAAAGCATTGTGCACTATACCCAATATTCCCCTGCAGCTCATGTTAACACTGCTCACTATGCTGCTGCCCCTGTGCCTGTGCATTATGTCCAAACCACTGTTCCACAAATTCAGTACGTGCAAACCCCTGTCCCTCAGGCACAAGTGCAAACTGTTGCACCTCAAACAGCTGCTCCAGCAGCAGTACAACCAGATCAGCAAAGCTTTTTCACTCAAGGCTTTGTTGACTGGAGCAGTATGCCTGATGAGCTTGGTGATGAAAATTTTGCACTCTATGCCTTTAATGAACCTTCTAATGATGAATTTTGTTTGATGGCTTTAGAGTCAATACCAGAGGGAATTGAAACTGAAGGTGAACAACTAAGGGCTGAAACAGTGGATGAGGTGACTGAAGCAGTGGTTACTGCTGTGGCTGGTGAACTACTGCTGGGAGAAAGTTCAGGAACCCTGATTGAACCAATGACAAACCCATGGTCCGAAGAGGACAAAGAAGAAGAGAAAGTTGAGAAAGCAAGTGAAAAAGAAGAAAGAGCTGATGATGAAGAAAATCATCAATGTGATTGTGCAATGATGGCTGCTGCCAAGGTATCTCCTCAAGTTCTTGAAAAACTGTGTTCTGACAACTGCATTATTGCTTTTGCTAACATCAAAGAGGTAAATGAAAACCTTCGGGATAAAATCTTAACTGATGAAGTCAAGTTTGAAAGGTCTATAAAAGAACTTAAAAACAAGTTGGCTGAAAAAGAGAAAGAGATCAGCAGTCTGAAAGAAGAGCAGAGCATAACCAAAACTCAACTCCAAACTATGGTAGAAAAATACCAAGTTTGCAAAAAGGAGTTGGAGTCTACCCAGATCACCTGTGAAAAATGGGTGGAATCATGCAAAGGGTATGAGGTTATGCTTGAAAAACAGATTAAAAGCAATGTGAAATTTGGTGTTGGTTATAGAAAACATGATGATGAAAACATTGCTTTTGAAAAATATGTTCAAACCACTGATGTAACCACTGAGTTTATCCCCACAAACAAGAATGGCCAAGAAGTGAAAATCACTGACAAACTTGGTAACAAAATCACGCTTGACAGACCAATGGGATCCTCTACTTTTGAGGAGATTGAACAATATCAGTTTAAACCCACATGGTCTGACGAGTGTGATATTCTTGAAAATTTCAAGCCAATGGACTTTACAACCACTGATGGTATTAAAGCTCCAAAAGCTAAAGTCATCCCTCTCAAGGACATCCCAGCAGAGGTTAAAAACTCTGCTGCAAAGGAGTCTGAAAAGAGAAAGAAGAAAGAAAAGATCAATAACCTGTTTTGTGAATTTTGTGAGAAAAGGAATCATCTAACAAAAGATTGTTTCCATTTAAAAGCATATGATTTAAACAAAACAAGTGTCATTGTTCCTGCTGAAAGCTGCATTGTCTGTGGTAAAACAAATCACAAAACTCAAGCATGTGTGTATCTCAAAAACTTTGATGTAAAAAAGAATGAGTACACTGCTAAAACATCCTTGAGTCCATCAACATCATATGTCAAATTCACCAAAAACCAACCACTGTTTGTGCCAGTTCAAACAGCTGTCACAAAACAGCTAAACCAAACATCTGTTAAAAGAGATGTTCAGGTTACTGATGCACCCCCTGCCAACCAGTTCAGAAGAGGTAAGGGACAACCACAACCATCTTACCAAAGGATTCCACACGTTTATGAGACCTACAAAAGGCCCTCTAAACCTAAAGTGAATAGGCATCCTTTTGGTTACCAACAGGTGATTGGTCAAGACCTCCAACAGTGGTTAGCAAGAAACAGTTCTAAAATTGTCCAAACCCCTGACCTAACCACTGTCCATCAATCTGCATCCATCCCAGACACTGTTGAGACCCCATCCAAAGCCTTATTGGCTTTGGAAACCCTAATGAACTAATCCTTTTACTTCATGTGCAGGGAGCTTCTGCCTGCTTAGATAGTCTGTGGTATGTTGATAGTGGAGGCTCCAGGCACATGACTGGATGTAAAGCCCTACTCAAGGATTTCAAAATTCATGGAGGGGGTGATATATCCTTTGGGAATAACAGTAAAGGGAAAGTTCTGGGGTCTGGTACAGTACAATCTGGAAATGTAAAATTTGAAAATGTCAATCTGATAGACAGTCTGAAATTCAACCTCCTGAGTGTTTCACAAATGAGTGACAAGGGGTATGGGTCATTCTTCACAAAGGAGTGTTGTAGGATTGTTGGACCCGAAATGGTCAAAAAGATTGAAGCAATAATAAAAACTGGTCAAACAAAACTTGTTGCTCAAAGAAGTGGCAATGTTTATGTTGTTGATATGTCAAAAGAGTGTCCCAGAGCTGATGCCTGTCTGTTCTCAGCTGCCTCTAACAAAGAGACAGAACTTTGGCACAGAAGACTGGGGCACACAAATCTTAAGACAATCACTGAAATTTCAAAAAATGGTTTGGTAAGAGGCCTACCACAAAAATTGTTTTCATGTCCTAAGCATTGTGTTTCTTGTTTAAAAGGAAAACAACATAAAAGCTCCTTCAAGTCCATTGAAGAGTCCAAAACAACCCAGTGTTTGCAAATGCTGCACATGGATTTGTTTGGCCCAGTTCAAGTCACGAGTCTCAAAAAGAAGAGATATTGTTTGGTTATTATTGATGACTTTTCTAGGTTTACATGAATTTCTTTTTACACTCAAAAGATGAGACTGCAGGCATTTTGCAAGACTTTGTGACACAGGTTGAAAAGCAATTTGACCTTCCAGTGAAAGTCTTCAGGAGTGACAATGGCACAGAATTTAAAAATAAGGAGTTGGATGCCTTCTGTGTGAAAAAAGGGATTGTAAGGCAGTACAACATCCCTGGAACACCAGAGCAAAATGGGGTAGTTGAAAGAAAGAACAGAACTTTGATTGAGGCTGCTGGAACCATGCTTGCTGATTCAGGTTTGCCATTAACTTTTTGGGCAGAGGCAGTAAACATTGCTTGCTATGTCCAGAACAGAGTTTTAATAAACCCCAGGCACAAAAAGACTGCTTATGAAATTCTGTATAAAATCAAACCACTGATCTCTTACTTCAAGGTATTTGGCTGCCCATGCTTTATTTTGAATTTAAAAGACTCCATTTCAAAATTTGCAGCCAAAATTGATTGTGGTTATCATCTAGGATACTCAACCACTGCCAAGGCCTACAAAGTGTTTAATACACGGACCAAGGCAGTGGAGGAGACCTTGAATGTAAAGTTCAATGAACTTTCATCAATGAAAATCCCATCAAATCCTGCAGATCTGTTTGATCTTGATAAATTCACTTTTGAAAATTCTGCTGTCAAGACTAACAGTGCAGGTCCATCAGAGGATTCAACACCAGACTATGGGTATGAAATCATCATTCCTCAAAAGTCTGTCAGAATGGGAAGAGCATCAGATGTTCAAAACAGATGTCAAAGCTTAACCACTGCTACCTCAACAGTTGTTGACCAAAGTAGCCCATTAACCACTGCTTCCACATCAACAAACACTGCTGACAAAAGTCCCCAAACAATGGATAAAAGTCAGCATGTGTCCACTTCATTACCCCCCATTCCACCACCTTTTGAAGCCACTGCTGGATCATCAAAGTCCCCAGCAGTGGTTAGCTCAGATGATACACATTTGCAGCCTTCACCAACAAATGCCATTATTCCATACCAAGGAGATTTAATCTACTTGAGATCTCATCCACCTGATCAAATCATTGGCAACATCAATGAAGGGGTGCTCACAAGAAGCCAAACCCAAAACATTTGTCTTTTTGCTGGTTTTCTATCACTCCATCAGCCAGTCAAGTACCAAGAGGCACTGAAAGACAACAGCTGGGTAGAAGCCATGCAAGAGGAGCTCCAACAGTTTAAAAGACAACAAGTATGGGAGCTTGTACCACTGCCGGAAGAGGTTAGCCCCATCGGCACAAAGTGGGTCTTCAAGAACAAAACTGATGAAAGGGGCATTGTTGTCAAGAATAAAGCCAGGCTTGTGGTTCAAGGTTACAGACAGGAAGAGGGGATTGACTATGATGAAACTTTTGCCCCTGTAGAAAGATTGGAAGCTATAAGACTGTTCCTGGCCTTTGCTGTCAACCACAACATGAAGGTGTTCCAAATGGATATCAAAAGTGCTTTCCTCTATGGTAAAATTCAAGAAGAGGTGTATGTGTGTCAACCTCCAGGTTTTGAGGATCCATTTTATCCAGATCATGTCTACAGGCTAAACAAAGCCTTTTATGGCCTGAAACAAGCACCTAGAGCCTGGTATGAAACTCTTTTCAACTTCCTACTCTCAAATGGTTTCAAAAGAGGTACCACTGATAAAACACTGTTTCCAAAATGGAGAGGGAATGATTTAATGATTGTCCAAATTTATGTGGATGACATTATTTTTGGAAGCACATGTAACAAAATGTGTGAAGAGTTTAGGGAACTCATGACAGATGAGTTTGAAATGAGTGCAATGGGTGAGTTGCAATGATTTCTTGGTCTCCAAGTTTAGCAAATGCAAAATGGTACTTTCATTCATCAAAGCAAATATGCAAAAGAACTTTTAAACAAATTTGATATGAATGATTGTAAACCATGCAACACACCCATGGCAACAAATAAGCTGGTCATGTCTGATGAAAAGGATGAGCTGATTGACCAAACTCTATATAGAAGCATGATTGGGTCTTTGCTGTACCTAACTGCATCTAAGCCAGACATCATGTTTGCAACATGTGTTTGTGCAAGAAGTCAATCAGCCCCTAGAAAATCCAACCTTATTGCTGTAAAAAGGATATTCAGATACATAAAAAGTGCTCCCACACTTGGTATCTGGTATCCAGCTAATGGGAATATCAAGCTTTCAGGATTTTCAGACAGTGATTTTGCTGGATGTAACACAACAAGGAAGTCCACATCAAGAGGGTGCCAGTTTCTAGGCGATTGCTTAGTTTCATGGCAAAGCAAAAAGCAAGCAGTTGTTTCAACATCCACTGCTGAAGCTGAATACATTGCTGCTGCAAGCTGTACAGCCCAACTCCTGTGGCTTCAAAACCAGTTGCTGGATTTTGGTATCACTGCATTAAAGACACCACTCATGTTGGATAGCCAGGCAGCAGAAAATATCATCAAAAATCCAGTTTCCCATTCAACCACCAAACACATCGACATCAGACATCACTTTGTGAGGGATTGCTATGAAAAAGGTTTGATTTCTCTGCATTATGTCCCAACTAAAGACCAGTTGGCAGATGTGCTCACAAAAGCACTTGATACAGCCCCCTTTGAAAACTTGGTCTCTAGAATTGGGATGCTAAACATGGAATAACAAGCAACATCTTGTCTTTCTATGAATAAAAGCATTAAAATGTTTTCAGAAAATCAAAAATCCATCCTTAAAAATAGCTTAAAAAAAGGAAGTTTTCATTAAAATCCTTAAAAGTCCGCCATAACCACCGCTTGTTCAAAAGTCTGCTCTACTTCAAAGTCTGTCCACTGCTGAAAGCCATCCTCTGTTCTCTCATTTCCTTGATAAACTCTGTTGTTCAAAAGCAGTGTCTTATCCACTAATATGCTATCCACTGATAGTGAAAATCATCCACTGCTTTCATTTTACCGTTGTAACCACTGCCTTCATCAGTAACTTTCATAAAAGTACTGTCCTTCATTTCATCAGAGTTTGGCATGTGGGCAGTACATAGTGGTCAGTACTTTTGTAACCGCTGCCACGTCAGCATTCACTTTTTCCTCTATAAAACCCCCACTCACCACCAAAACAGGGTTTTACTGTCGAATTGAATTCTCAAAAATTCTCTTCTCAAAACAGTTTTTCCTTCAAATTCCTTCACAAATTTCTTCGATCATCATCCCCAAAATGACAAAATCGAAGCCATATGCAAAACCCACCTCCAACTCACTGAAATTCCACACAAAAAATCTCACAATCTTCTGGGTCTTCTCACAAAACCCGGAAACACAAATATCTTCAACTCTATCATTGATACCATCTCCGCATCAAAGTACAAAACTTTGTTAACAGCGGATGCACCAATTTATTTGCCAACCCAAAGAGAGTTCTGGAAGAATGCAACCCTTGAAAAACAAGGAGACACTGTAACAGCCATTAACTCTTCTCTAAAGGGTAAAGATGTCAAAATCACACCACAATCCATTTCAGAGGTCTTTCAACTCGACGATCAGGAAGGTAAACTTTCTTTTCCCAAAAACGAGTTAAAAATGATTTTCTGGAAAGAGGGTATAATGCAGAAGTGAAAAAGGACACCTTACAAAAAGGTTACTTCCCTTCTGCAACAAGGTTTTTATTTCATACCCTTCTAATGTGTATTTCAAACAAAACCACTGCTTTTAATGAAATACCATTAAAAATTAAAAATCTGGGATATGCTATTCTTCAAGAAGAAAATTTTAATTATTCCCGGGAAATTTTTAATGATCTGGTTAAAAATGTTGAAACAAAATCATTCTTACTGTCTCCTAGGTTTTTAAGCTATTATTTTGAAAAGAAATTCAGTAAGGATGATATTGCTGCAATAAACCAAGGTGACTCTTTACAAATGCACATCTTAACTGCTGAAACTTTTAGAAGAATGTCAACACCTTGCAAAACACAAGCTGAGGTGCCTGAGCAGAATTTAGCAGCTACCACTGCTCCTCAGGTATCTGCTGCTGAGCCCACTGCTCAAGGTGATCAAGGTAGCAAAACAACTACTTTGAAACCCACACCTACAATCACCAAAAAGCCAACAAAAAGAAAAACACAAAAACCCCCCAAACCCATCAAAAAGGCAACTCTGGAGGATGAGATACCAGAGCAAATGCCTGTGACAACACAAAAGTCACAAGAAACCACTGCTGCTTCTTCCTCACAGCAGTTGGTACAAATATCTCAACCCATAACCGAAACTCCTCCTGCTTCTTCGCAAAAAGAACAGGTTGTACACATAGGGACTCCACATCATGATGCTCTGGATTCACTTGTTTCCATCATCCATAGCCCAATGCCCGGGGCAAATCCTCTTTCTACACCACCCATCACATCCACAATTCCCCCACCAACTAAACTTCTGTTGGATGCAATCGATGTGAACCAGGCACTAACCAGTCCTTCTCAATCACCTATTAATGAGAATATACCTCAACAAATGACTGGGTCTGATGTATCAATCCTTGCTAACCCACCAACACAACCTGAGGAGGTTACACCCCTTGAGTTACAAGTAACTCTTGGTGGTAATCCAAGTGAAGCAGCCACTACAACTGTTGAACCCATTGGTTTGCAGTTGGACAGTGGTTACATTAATACGACTTCCTTGGAGGCAATTCCTTCCATAGCACCTCTGACATCTACCAGTGGACTTTTCTTGACCTCTGGCAACATCAAAAGATTGTCAAGTGTTGAAGGAAGAAGACCCTAGTACCAAGAAAAAGGGGCATCAGTGGTTAATGTTTGGAGTCAACTCCCTACCTCAATCACTGATAAAACCACTGCTAGTGGGAAATCAGATGATCCCATTAAATTGGGTGATGGTTTAAAGTACCAGAAATTGACGGCTCGTGTTGAAAAACTTGATAACTCTGTTGCAGAACTCAAAGATATGCTGCAACAGTTGTTACAAGTACAAAAGGTGCAATCCACTGCTGTTCCACCTCAAGCACCTGCTCCACCACAGGCACCTGCTATAAATGAGCTCTGGAATCTATTTCAACCTTTTCTCCATCAACAAGCACAAATGGCAGATCAGCAACATGAAAAACATGTACTAAAGCTGAGAAATACAATGGAGTCTAGGTTCAAGAACACCCAAGCTGATCTCAAAGCTCTAAAAGCCCAGATCCTACATACCACTGGCACTGCTCCTCCAACTGTCCTCTTTATTGATCAACTTCCTCCAGATAATGCCAAAAAGGGGGAGAAAATTCAGGAGTGGAAGAAGAAGGGAATAGATGATGGTCTGTACCTTGAACCAGAAAGAGAAAACATGACCAAAAATATCCCTTTGCCAGATGGTAGCAAGAAAATTGATGAGACCACAAATGCACTGGCAGAAGCAGTTGCAAGTGTCAAAAAGGATAGAGAGGCCAAGAAAAAAGCTAGGGTGGATTATCCAGATCAGGGTACTTCTGGGTCAAAGGATGATGAAAATCCTGCTAATGAAAAGAAGAAGCCTACTAGAAAAGTAAGGCAACCCAAATCCATCCCAACCAGACGTTCAAAGTCTGCTCCAAAACCACCATCCAAAACAGCTGTTGTAACTCCTGTTGTATCAACTACCGCTGGTACTTCAGTGGTTTCAACATCTGTTCTCACTTCAACACACACCACTTCAACACACACCACATCCACTGCTTTACCACCATCACCACCAAAAACAACATCACCTCCTGCCAAAAAGCAGAAGACAGCAGATGTTATAACATCTGCTGTAATGACAACAGTGGTTGGAACACCAGTTGTTTCAACAGCTGTTAGTCAATCACAAACCACTGCCACCCAATCTACCACCACTGTTCCACCCAAAACATCATCAGTCCCTCCTCAAACAAAAAGGAGAAGGCTAATTCTCAAAGATGATGACTCTTCACCACCACCAACATCTTCAAAATCTTTGTCACAATACCCAAGCCAATTCCTATCTCATCGGCACAAGTTCAACAGCCCTTAGCTCCTGCAGGTGTTCAATTTCCTCTTGAGCTCATAGCAGTCAGAGAAGAAATCAAATCTTTCTACTATGAGGATGACCCTGCTAAAAGGAAGCTGCCATCAGTAAAAGGATATCCCAGGCCTAACAATATTGAAGAATATTTGAAAATCAAGGCTAAGCAAGCAGAGGATATCTCAAAAAGAAACACAAAAGGGAAATCTGATAGGGAAATACAGTAGAACTATCAATACTTGCTCACACAAGTCAGATCCCTGGAAGAATTTGCAAAAAATGTATGTCAGCAGATCTCAGAAAGAGCAGATGAGACTCTGAGAAAAGACTACATTGAAAGCATTATGGCAACAAAGAAATACAAGGGAGAAAGGCACATGTACAAGGAGTGGACCATTCCTGAGCTTGAACAAGAAGCAGCCAGGATTCAAGAGATGATAAAGAATGAGGTCCAACACACTCCTCCAGAATGGTCAAAGTACAAGAAGAATGTGCCTGATAAAACACTTGAGCTGAAGAGAATGAAAGAGGAATTGGTTACTGCTGATTATGGGAACAAAAGACAAATAGCGAGATGGAAAGAAGATGTAGTCAGGGCTACCTACAAAAAGTTGGAGGAACTTAGAAAGAAAGATCCAACAGTTCCACAAAAGCCTGACTACTCCAAAGCAGAGGTCTCAAAAAGACCACCAAAGCTGCAAGTCAAAAGAACCACTGCTCCAGCTGGTGCTGCCATCTACAAAAGAAGGAGTCAAAACTAGTCAGGTGCTGAAAAAATTCAAGATCTAAATACTGGAAATGTTGTTGTGAAAGAGGGAATTAAATTAATGATAAAAGAAGATCTTGAATTGGAACAATCTGCAAGTACTGCTCAGCCAGTCATGAATAGGCCAGCTTCACCAAATACCTCATCAAATAAAAATCTCCCAAGAAACCCACCAGGCTCAAAAGTACTAAAGTGGGAAACTGACAAACAGACCCATGTACTGACTATGTTCAGGTCTGATGGAGAAGTGAAGAAAATATCAAGGGAACAAGCACTTGGCCTAAGTCTTGAAGATTTGCAGGATCTCCTTGATCTTCCACTTAGCAGGGATGATGATGATACAGATGCCTTAACCTTTGAACTACAACTTAAAGGGCAAATAAGGGAACTGTTGATGAGGCAATAAAGTTCCACAATAATGAAGAGTTTTGGTATTATCTGTTCCAGGGGGAGATTGTTGGGATTGAACCCTACCTGAGGAACAGATAATTAAAGCCAAAACTGGATCAGAGTGGTGGATCCAGAATAAGCAGATGTTACATACAAGTCTCTCCCCTTGAAAGTGATTTCAACATCTGCTGACCTCCTATCTACTGATCGTACAAGTTACTGACCGTCAAACTGCTGCTCAAGTAAAGACCTGATGAAAGACTAAAGCTCTGCTGATTCAATCTATTGCCTTGAGTCAAGCACTGCTGATCTGGACAAGTACTGCTGAGTTCACAGCAGTGGAAGGTTGCAGCAGTTGTTCTATAGTCTGTTTGTAATGTAATGTAATAGCAGTAGTTAGCATAGCAGTATTTGTATTGATCAGAGGTTAGAGTTTGTTAGGAGGTTATATGTCACTTTCATGGTGACGTCAGCTTAGAAGCTCAGTAGTTTGCAAGTGCCTATAAATAGAACAGTGCTCTGTACTGTTCTATTAGCTCTTTGCAACACCGTCTTCTCTGCACGAACAAACACTGAGCTCTGGCTGAGGGGGAGTTTGTATTCAATCATTGCAATTGTAATCGTAATTGAAATAAATTCAATCTTTCGGTTCATTGTGAAAAATGTTTGATCAAAGCAATACTCTCGTTTGATTGTATGTAAAGTTTGTTTACATCTTAATTCCGCTGCACAACTCATCCATTTCCATCTTAATTTCAAACGTAAAATACAATCAAAATCAAACTCAGATCCAACACGTCATGACGTACGCAGCATCATCACCCAGAGTCTGGACTTGCAAATTCCACCAAGTCAAAGCTTCATCAACAAACAACCCCGTAGCAAAAGTGACTTGCTAATCCACGGAACACTTGCTCATATGGATAGTGGCATCAGTCTTCTCCGTCCAGCGTACAAATGCCACTTCACCTCCAGTGCCATCGTAGTTCAGCGGTTTGCAATCGAGAAACTGCTTGAAAGTGCAGCCCTGAGCTGCGTTTCCTCCATATGAATCTCCATTTTCATTATGCCTTGCATTGCTTGGTCCTCCACTTTGTTCGGTGTGGTTCGCCGCATACTGAGCGATAGCTGCGGAGATCCTTTCTTCCAGTAGGGCGTTCAGCTCTTCAGCAGTTCTTGGCAGTGGGGGAGGAGGAGGTTGATCAGAATCTCGATTGTTCACAATTCTCCTAGGTGCCATGTTCTGAAAGAACATCACACAATAGGGTTAGACATTTGTTTGATATCGTCATACTAGATAGTTGTTATATATATATACAGGCATATACCACATAAGTGACATCAAACAATTATTACTCCAGTAGAGTATTTAATAGGCTGGGGGAGGGGTGTTCAGTTTGACCTTTTCTTGCACTGAGGGAAATCTATACGTGACAAGACTTGCTGTGGTTTATGTGCACTGAATTCCATAATTATGTATGCATCCATAATTACGTAACTCCTTGCACAGTCCGCACAGTTTGTTTCGTCCCCGTATTTCTTCCTTCAGATAAGCCACTGTTTTCAGATAAAGTCACGTATACTTGTGGTATTCTACCTCTAGCGTATGTATATATCAGTTATCACACATAATTGCAAGTGATTTCTAGTCAACGACAGGTGCTACTCCAGTGCACCCTAATTCTCGTAGTGTCTTTTCTTGACTCTTTGAAAACAGTTTTAGGTAGTGGATGTCGCGGAAGGTTTTATGCAATGAAAACTCTTTGAAAAATTGTTTTTGTGCAAGGATCCTAGAGATTGTAGTCTAGACTCGAGAAGGAATCCTGGTTCACTACAATCGCAGCTCTAATACCAATCTGTCACACCCCTTTCTAAAGCGGAAGCACGAGGTGTGATCGTAAAAGGTTTTCATTGCATACGATTGGTAAACATTCTACATGCTCATAAAAATAACTTCAAATGCCAAACATTACATTACTGAAAACATAGATTAAGTGTTTACATCACGAGACAACACATTGTCTGAAAGTTTACAACTTTATTTAAGGTTAAACATAAACAACATCCAGGAGCATGAGTAAGACCGTGCGCACATCCACTTTAGTTACCTGAAATACATGTGAGTTTTTGGGAAAACGTCAACATAATGTTGGTGTGAATTCATGCAATTTTCGTATTGAACGCTTGTATACTTTGTATGAAAACATGGAATGTATCTTGCATAAATCAAGTATTTCTGTATGTATCTGGGTTGTTAATGGGTTGCAAGGCCATTAACATGTGACACGACATAGGAAGCATCCAAACCATAGGCATTTTTCTAGTTGTCGATTCACGACTGAGACATAAAAGCACTACTCGGTACTAGTTTTCACCAAGAGTGTGGTTGCCCGAAAACCCATTAGATCTAACCTTTTGTTATGCGGTCTTAGTATGTACACGATTAATGGTGCTTATGGTACCCTATTCGTGACACGATTTCTCATATCATTCCTCGATTCTTATATCCATCATACCATTTGTAAACATTGTAACATTTGTAACATGTATTTCACCCCCGAAGTTATAAAACTGAAAACAGTTAAAAGAAAAGGGGGAGCATGAACTCACAACTTTGCGTTCCTTGCGCCGTAAACTTTATCGGTTTTTTGCTTAGCGTCGTGACCTAAACGTGTTTTATTAACGTTAGTCACTAGACTTGTATCACACAAGTACAAGTCACCATCTTTTATGTATTCGTTCTTTGTGTGTTAAAAATAATTTATATTTTTAACTATGCGACTTACTTATATTATTTTCTCAAAAATAAATATAAGTATCTTGTATTTTTCACCCGAATTATGTATTTTGTCCAAAAACTTCATTTCATGTTCATAACTTGTCCAAGCATGTTGCATGTGTATTTTTTTATTTTTACTTCTTATGAGTATTTAGTGTATTTTCAAGTCCTAATACACTATCACGTATAATACATACTACATACACTTAGCACAAAATTTGGTGATCAATAAATAAATATATATATATATATATATATATATATATATATTTCTCAAAAATATACATACTTAATATAAATTTTATCTTGAAGAAATCATCATTTCTTATTTTGATGCTTACACAAAAATTAGGGAAGCCTCGGTAAATATTTTTAGGGAATAAGTTTCTCAAAAACTTATATTTTTCTAAGTGTCAAAATTTATAAAAATTTTGACATGGTTTCCCCAAGAAATGGAGGTTTCCCATGATTTCAAAACATGTGTTTATTTTCTTTTAAATCATCACAATCAATAATCAACTCATTCAACACCTACCAACTGTCAAAATCAAGTAATTTACACTACATCATGAACTTGAAGTTTTGTAAAAACTTGTAGTAACTTATCATGTTATTTAGTAGGTTTAGTTACCCTTGAAAACATGGTTGTTTGTTTGTAAATCTCATTCTAGAAGGATTTAGTCATTTACAACTTGTAATATGATTTTTCTAAAAATATTTCTTTTGTAATTTTCTTGTTTCATAAGTGTTTATACACTTGTTTTTCTAATAAAAATAGTGTAGGTTTAAGTAAAAACCAAGATCTTCTAAAAATCATATTTTAAACTTGGTTTTCTTGGAAAATCATTCATAAATCTTAGATCTATAAGTTTAACAACTCACTTGATTATCATTTTTCAAGAAATCATTTTATTTTTCAAGTTCATGTCTACACTAGAAGATGATTAGCTTATGATATCACATAATCATCCTCTCTCTTGCTAGATCATGTGTTTAATCACAATCTAGCAAGCTTCATATAATGATCAACATCACAATCTCTAGTAAAACAACAAGCAAACATCATACATATACTAAATAACACCATTTCAACAAGATTTCATCATATGAAGGCTTTATGTTCATGTTTCATGTGTATGTCTTTTAATGTTCTAGTTATTCTCAACAGAATATGTCTTTTACCCAAGCAAACATGGAAGTAAACAAGAGTGTTCAAAAATCTTACAACTAGCTTAAACCTAGGGAAGAACAATGGTGAAAATGTGGTGCATAAAAGCAAACGAATGAGGTCCTTCAAGTTCCGTGAGCACCGAGCCTCGTTAGTGACCTTCTAGCACCTTGAGAAGACCTTGGATTGTATGATCTTGAAATGAAAATGGTGAGTGTATTAGGGAGAGGGGTCGGCCGAGAGGTGTAGAGGGAGGGAGGAGAGAAGTGTTGAGGTGTTGATGTGATGAAGATGGAGATGTAGGTTACTTATAACCAATAGTTTCTAATGTCCAATGGTTAGTGTGTCCTTTAAAGTACAAACATAATCTCTTCAAATCTTAAGAGATTTAAGCAAAATCTTGGAAGATCATTGTGATCTTGGGTGGGCCACTTCTAGTGACCGAAAATTATGAGGGGGAGGGGGTAAATTGTAAGTTTCATGGGTAGTTAAGTTAAATGGTTGGATTTCAAGTGTAGTGTTTTGGGGTTAAACATATTTGGTGTTATATAGTGTGTTAGGGTGTTCAGTGATCATGACTAGCTCAGAAATAACTAAACAATGCTTTTAGCAATATTTTGATGTTCCGGGTAATGTCTGGTTGTTCGGTTAAATACCGGTTCGTTAAATTGCTAAATTGCACCGTTTAGTGTCTTTTAAGTACTCTTTTGTGACACTTTTAATTCCCGGCACTTAGGAAGGTATTTTGGACCAAGTAGTCATATTTTTACATGGTAAAATCTTGTTACAATGCTGAATTTTTCTGAAATATGTAAAATTCAGCATTTAAAGTGTGTTTCGGGTGCTATTTAGTGCGTATTTTAGCTTCCGGAAAGTCTATATGATTACCCTTGTATGTACTCTTGGTTTTTGATGTATTCTTGTCGTTGGACCTACACCTAGGCTCCAATTCTATTGTCTGACTGTTTTCTACAGAATTGTTGACACAATGTGTCTTACCGGTGAGTTTACTAGTATTTCTGATGCAACGCTGTTCATTAATGCATACAGTATAAAACGTGCATGAATTCACTTGTATAGTATGTAATCATACAATGTTGACATTTAAGCACATAATTGCAGTCATTAAATAATAAGTAAAGTGTACGGAAATTACCGGTTTGGTGCCAGTTGTCACAGAATAAGCCCGAATAATGTCCTTGCATTATTTATTTAAAATAAGTTTTGTGTAGACTATGATCGAGGTTCACTATACCAATCTGTCACACCCGCTCATCGTGGACTAGACTCGAGAAAGAATCATGGTTCACTATGATCGAGGCTCTGATACCAATCTGTCACACCCGCTCATAGGCGAAGCGCACGGTGTGAACTTGATCGGTTTTCATAGCGTACAATATAAGCAAACAAACTACATGAAAAAAAGCACGAAGTTCATCCATTCAACCAAGATAAAAGATACAAGTCTGATACGTGGTCAAATAACGGTGCTCGTGTATGTTTAACGTTTTATACTGTATGTCTGACTGTTTTCTACAGAATTGTTGACACAATGTGTCTTACCGGTGAGTTTACTAGTATTTCTGATGCAACGCTGTTCATTAATGCATACAGTATAAAACGTGCATGAATTCACTTGTATAGTATGTAATCATACAATGTTGACATTTAAGCACATAATTGCAGTCATTAAATAATAAGTAAAGTGTACGGAAATTACCGGTTTGGTGCCAGTTGTCACAGAATAAGCCCGAATAATGTCCTTACATTATTTATTTAAAATAAGTTTTGTGTAGACTATGATCGAGGTTCACTATACCAATCTGTCACACCCGCTCATCGTGGACTAGACTCGAGAAAGAATCATGGTTCACTATGATCGAGGCTCTGATACCAATCTGTCACACCCGCTCATAGGCGAAGCGCACGGTGTGAACTTGATCGGTTTTCATAGCGTACAATATAAGCAAACAAACTACATGAAAAAAAGCACGAAGTTCATCCATTCAACCAAGATAAAAGATACAAGTCTGATACGTGGTCAAATAACGGTGCTCGTGTATGTTTAACTTTGGGTTTTTACTTAACTTTTAATTAGATTTGTGTTTTGCAGGTTTAATGAAGTTTAAGGAGCTTTTTGGGATCTTTACGGGTCACCGGAGCGAAAAACGGACCACCGGGACATCAAACGGGTCAACCGGGAGTGCAAAATGGAAAAAAATGGAGAATCGGAGCTGGAGAGGTCGTCGGCAACGCCCCTAGGGCCGTCGGCGACGCACACTTGATTATCCCGTCACCCAAACACCTCGTAACAGGGCAAATAACGCATCCGGGAGTAGCCAAAGCAGAAGAAGCCGTCGGCGACGGGCCCCCAGACGTCGGCGACGGGCCTTGATTTGTTAAAACGTGAATTTTTGAGTTTTTGTTGGTTAAAACGACTTAAATGATTTCTCCACCAACCAAAATGGGGGTTACATTTCTTTTTTAATTTGAATAGAGTTCTTGGAGCCTAAGATCATTACCACTTCATCTTTAATCCATCGAGTCCATCCACTATCATCCGAATCAACCTGAATCGAAACCCTAGTTCATCCTTTTTTCTCCATTCTCTCATCACCATCATTCTCCACAACCCTAATCACCATCATCCACTATCTCCAAGCATCAAGATGATCAAGAACAAGTTTCCAACATCCAGCGATCACGTCTTTTCGATCATGCGCAGCTAATTCCTTGGAGGTTTTACCTCGATGTAGGTTATTGTAAGTCTAGGGTTTGAACAATGGTTTTAGTTTGATTTTGTGACAACTTGAATTGTATTTGAATTGATTGATAATTGTCTTGCATTTGAACTATATTTGTGAATTGTCGAGTGAGTTATGAAATTTGACTTTGCGAAACAAGTTTGTGCAATTATGCCTTTTCATTCAAAAGGTTTTACTTGTCCGAAGTAACAAAGTGCATTGTGGTCCGTGATATGCGTTGATAGCAATTGGCACCTAAACTTCATGATAGAAATCCGTTAATGACATATTCAAGTGAATCGAATTTAAAACGTGTAAGAACTCAAGGATTGAAATTACCGAACCGGGTGTGAGCCTTGTTTTCTTTATCTTGTTTAAACAATCAATTACATTTCTGGATTTTGCTAATTCCTAGTAGATAATCAATCCAATCAATTTAGTTAATTTTGTTGAACATTTTTTTTAACAAACAAAAACCATAAAAAAATATTCTAGCAAGCTTCATAAGTTGTGACATTTGTTTAAATTCAATCAAGTCCAGGTTCGACCCCTTACTACCACTAGCTATCGTTAAGGGTTATTAGGGCTTATAAATCTTATCTTTAACCGGAGCGTGACACTCCGATCAAATTTTGGCGCCGTTGCCGGGGATTGCGTGTGCTTTGTGTTTGGATTATCGTTTGAATTTCGTGATTAACTGTTTAATTTGCATAGTTTTTTTTCTTGTACTTCGTCTTTTCCCTTGTTACGCGGGTTATGTTACTTGTGCAGATTACAGGTAGTGCATGCATATAAGGAATTCTGGGAGGACTTCACCATTAGCCTATGAACCAGAAATTGAAAGAGTCGCAAGAAGGAACCTAGCAAGCCGGTTAGAAGCAACCCTTGTTTCTAACCAAGCCACCAAACACCACAATTTACACCATCCGTTGAAACCGATTCAATGGAAAACCAAAATTCCAACTGTTGATGCATGGAATGTTTGTTGACTACGTCTACGTTAAGTCTTAGGTCAAGATATTCAAGATATGAGCTTAAAAGTCAAATTAGGTCTTAATGTATAGGTTTCGCTTGAATGTACATAGTTAGAGGTAGTTTCGCTTTTAAGGTCATGAGGTTTCGCTCCAAGGGACTTAGATGGTTTCGCTTATTAGAACATCTTAGAGGTTTCGCTTATATGGTTTAAGGAGGTTTTGCTTATGTGTCAATGACATAAGAGCGAAACCACAGGTACTATATATAGCAGCCATGAGCAAGACCTGGTCATTATGTATGTACATTGGAGTGGAACCATCTCATTGCTTGTGTAACGGAACTCTGTCAAAATTGATTCAGAAAGCAATAAAAGAGAAGGAAATTAATACGAAAAGCTGTGTAACTTCATTTACGTTGATTCCGCCTTCGTACGTGAAGATGAACATCCTTAACTGACTTTTCAGGGTCGCAAAATGGTCCAACAAGTGGTATCAGAGCTTCAGGACGAGGAGTTCATACTACTACAGCTGAATCGAACAAATTCTCTTACTTCTACTCACTTTCTTTCATATTTTTTCGTTTTAAACTGGTTCCTACGGTTGAAATGGCCTAAAATTCGAGTATAACTTGTAAAATACAGTATTAACAAACCCTAGAAAGTTTCAGGTTGAAATTCAGATTAAAAATGGTAAAAACATACTAAAAACCTGTTTTCTCTTATTCGGACCTACAGACATTGAGGTTTCGCTTTTACAAACCTGTTAGTTTCGCTCATACGAACCATAAGGTTCTGCTTATTCGAACATTGTAATTCCGCTCATTTGTACATTGAGTAGTTTCGCTTTTTTGGACACATCATATTTCGCTTATTCGGACACATCATATTTCGCTTATTGTGACATACTATTTCACTTATCAGTCACAATAACTGATTTTGCTTATCAGTCATACTATTGATTTCGCTTTTGTGGACATACAAGCTGATTTCGCTTATTTGTCACTGTTTTTCAAAAATTCGAAAATTTTTCTAAGTGTTTGCTGATTTTGCAGGTACACTCAAGATGGATGATATTTTCTTGAACCCGTTTAGCGACATGTATGCATTCGCTGGAGATTCCAGAAACGATGATTCTTCGTCCAGCAATACGAATGAGAATCCACCGAAAGAGAAGAAAAAGGAAGCTTGGGAATCTGAAAGTGCCTTTGGAACATTCAATAAACCTCCAAAGCTAATGGCTATCGAGGAATACAGTTGGTGGTCAAGAAAGTTTGAAGATTGGTTGATGGCATTCGCATTTCCCAGCTGGAAGAGTCTGAAAAACGGTTATGTCAAAGGAAACAAAAATGGTGAAACTCTAACATCAGCTGAGGAGATTGATTCATTTGTAGCTGAACAAAAATGTGTGGCATTGTTATTTCAGTCTGTTCGGGAAGACATTATTGCCTTGATCGATTATTCAAATGCAAAAGATCTTTGGAAAAAGTTAGAAAAGAAATGTACAGGTAGTGAAGAAATCAAGAAAAACAAAATGAAATTACTTAGGAAAGAGTTTGATATGTTTGGGTGTTTAAAGAACGAGTCAGTTTGTAAAATGATAGAAAGATTTGGTCATCTGAAGCTGGAATTAGTAAGACATGATATCAGATATCCTGAAGAAGATCTTATCGACAAATTGTTTGATTCGTTGCCTGACGAGATGGATTGGAGATATTATGCGCTAATGCTGAAGAATACCATCAAAGCACCAGAAAAGTTGACATTAGATTTGCTGATTGAGAAACTCGAGAGTCACGAGTTGGAACTGAAAAAGACATACAAAGTCAATCACTCATCTTACCAGCAGAATTTGGATTTGTATTATCCAAAGAGCATGATGCCAAAAGCAACTTCTCCCAAGACTGCGTTTTCTGCTGAAAATGTGTCCATAGCAAGCAAAGAAAGTCACAGTGGTTATCACAGTGGATCTTCATCATCTGCAAGTCATTCTGATGCAAAGAATCGTTTTCAATGCAACATTGCAATAGACTTGAAGAATGCTCAGAATTTTGATGAGGAGTCGGCCAAACAGCAGATGATCTTCCTAGCATCAGTGTTGGAATCGTATGAAAGGTTAGTAGCTGGGAAGATGGGCAACACTAATCTGACGAAAGAAGATTATGATCAGATTGATCTGGAGGAAATGGAGCTGATCGATATTCGTTGGGCTATGGCCAGTGCTGTTCGTCGAGCACAGCGTTTCATGAAAATTACTGGCAGGAAGACAATTGATGGTCCATCTACTAATCTGGGTTTTGATAAGTCCAAGGTGACGTGCTTCAAGTGTAAGCAGAAAGGTCACTTCAAACGAGAATGCAGAAATGCTTATGCTGATGAGTCGGAGAACCCTTTCAGAGATGATTACTACAAGAAGGCGATTTATCACCAGAATAAATCTGAGCCGCCTAGATTGAAGCAGGTTGAAGACAACAAAGAGAAATCTAGAGCTCTTGCGGTGATTTACGATGATGAGGGGTATGATTGGAGTAAAGAGGTTCTACCTGAAGAAGATGCGGTTGGTTACGCATTCATGGCGAAAAACGAACCTATTCCGTGGAAAGACGATAGAACTGAAGAGCAGAAATATAGATACAGAAAAATGCTGGCTGAAAACAGAATAATAAGAATATCTCGTATCTTTCTGGAAGCGAGGAGAGCAAATAGATGGGATCCGGATAGAGAGTGTTATCTTGATGAATATGGAAATATTGCGATCGATGACAAAACGCTTGATATCGAAGCCATAATCAAGGAGTACAAAGTAGAGGATGATTATTGGCAGAATAAATGGTGGGGAACTGGAGACGAGAAGGAGAAAGAAGAGCAGGAAAAATCAAAGAAAGTTGATACTGGAGTTATTGACACAACGCAGGAGTTGACTGCTGAGAACCTCGGAAAAATGGCTGACAAAGTGCTGGTTGCTAAGGCACTTGAGGTAGACTCTAACTCCGTGTCTGAGTCAAAAAGCCAGGTCAGTTCAAACTTGTCAACAAATGCATCAGGTAAGAAAATTGATGGAAATGCTGATTGCAAAAATTGCAACAAAGAGTACAAATTTTGTAACACAGTCACGTATCTCAACGGGAAGAAAGTTGATGATCTGACAGCAAAGGTCAGAAGCGTTGAGAATCCGATTCTTGATCGTGACAAAACAGTTAAAGCTTCAACTGAATGGATAAGAGAATTAACTAGCCAAATTGAAAATGATAAAATTGATCATGACAAAATTAAACAAGAAAATGAAGAGTTAATTCTTGAAAATCGTCAGATTTCTGAGAAGTTTGAAAAACTCAAAAGCACAATGAAAGATAGTGATGATCGAAATGGTAAAACTTATAAAGAAAACGAACACCTAAAAGCAGTGCTTAGAGTAAAAGAAGAATCAATCAACCAACAACTGGATGAAATCGCTAAACTGAAACTTAAATTTCAAGAGGCTGAAATTGAAAATGAGCGAATCCAGTTGAAGCTTAACAGTTACAACTCCGCAAGCTTTGTGTTGCAACACATTATTCCCAAACCCATCGGGAAAGACAAAGCGGGCGAAGATGTGTATTCTGATGGAACTGGGGTGGGTTTTCATCAAGTTCCACCACTTGTTCTTGATAACTACACGAAAAAGCAATCAGGGTTGGTTGAAATTGAAGAAGAAAGTGAAATGAATCTTCCGGAGAACATTGATGTCACGTTCACATCTTTCAATGACGATAGTGTCCAAAATGATATTGTAAAAGGTGTTGTTGAAAATGTGCTAAAAACGGATAGTGACACTACTGAGGAAGATGAGTGTTTCTTGGACAAGTACATTCAGAAACTAAAATCCAAAAACAACTTAAGTGATTAACCGGGTCTTGTGATGTACAAGATGGCTGGATCTGATAAGTTGTATTCGGATTCTGAGTTTCCAATTGAGAATGTTAATATGAACAAATTGACAAATGTTTTCAAGTTGGTCGAAGTTGAGTTATCAGAAGTGAACAATCTGAGTCAAACAAAGAGAAAAATGAGTTTTGAGAAAGATAAATCATACTACAAGAAATCTGTTAATCCATCACGTTTTTATAATAACAATCGAAACAATTGGTCGGGTGGTTATCGGGGTGGTAAGAGTTATCAGAAAAAGAGTTTTCAAAACAACAGGTTTGCTGAAAAGAAAAAGTTTGTGAACAGTTCGAGTTCACTTGCTGATGAAGAGAAAGAGATTTTTTCAAAATCGAATGAAGAGTTCTTTGAGAAAAGAGCTTCACAGTATCAGTCTGAAGGCACAAGTTGAGTTGTTGATACTCGAACATGTTTTAGATGTAATCAAGTTGGTCACATTGCACGAAAGTGTACCAACGTGAAGCCTAAGACTGAAACTGTGAAGATTCAACAGAAGAAAGTTGACGGAAAGGGTAAAGCACCAATGGTTTTTGAGAAAAAGAGTATGAAAAATGACAACATTAAAGTGAAAAATGAACCCGTAAAGAAAGTGGTAACTAAAAATGACAAATTTTACAAGCGGGTTGCATTATCTCAACAAGTTTGGAAACCAAAACCAGAAATGAAAATTTCAACTTCTGAAGTGAAAAAGGCTGAAGAATCAATTTCGGTTGATTATGATGCAAATTTTCCACCTCTTAAGGCTGAAAACTTCAAAATTCAAATTGCGAGAGTCAAGGTTACACCTAAGGCTGATGAGGCCTGGGTGGACTCCATGTTTGACTAAACAGTTTGAATTGTCGGAGCTTCCTTGATCGCGAAGCATGAATTGGCATCTTTATTGAAGTTGGTTAAGTCAAAGTTTGTTATGTGCAGGATCTTCCAAAACTTGTATCCAGATGGATCATGGATAGTGGAGCTTCAAGACATATGACAGGGAAGACTGCGTTGCTGTATGATGTGAGAAATATCAATGGTGGTTATGTGGGATTTCCTGGTCATGAAGGTGGTAGAATTATTGGTGAAGGAACGTTATCCAACGGGATTGTGACGTTTGAAAGAGTTAACTACATTACTGAGCTGGAGAACAATCTGCTGAGTATCTCGCAGATTTGTGACAATATGTATACAACTCACTCCACTGATAAAGAATGTTTGATCTTGAAACCAGGATTTGTTATCCCTGAAGAATGGATTATCATGCGGGCACCTAGAGTGAATGATTTATATGTGTTAGATATGAGTGTAGCAACTACATCTACTGGTCAAGCACATTGTTTTGTTTCTAGAGCAACTGAGAAAGAATCGAGATTGTGGCACCGCAAGATGGGGCATATTCACCTAAGGAAGATGAATCACTTGGTGCACAATGATTTGGTTCTTGGAGTTCATGTCAAAGGTTTTCATCTGGAAGGGGAGTGCATTAGCTGTGTTAAAGGCAAGCAGAAGAAAAAGTCACACCCTACAAAGCAAGTCAATTCAGTTTCGAGACCTCTGGAAAGACTTCACATGGATTTGTTTGGTCCTGTGAATGTAAAAAGTATTACAGGAGACTACTATTGTTTGGTCGTTACTGATGATTATTCCAGATTTTTGTGGGTTTCTTTCTTGAAGACGAAAGACGAAACATTTGACAGTTTGATGGCATTGTTCAGAAAAATTGAGAATCTGTATCAAAGGCGTATCAAAAGAATTCGAAGTGATAATGGTACTGAATTCAAGAACAGTAAGATGGAAGAATTTTGTGATGAAATAGGTATATTGCATGAGTTTAGTGCTCCGTACACTCCGCAGCAGAATGGAGTCGTAGAACGCAAAAACCGGACACTAATCGAGATGGCTAGAACTATGCTTGCAGATTCAAAGTTACCGATAAATTTTTGGGCTGAAGCTGTTTCCGCCGCATGCTATACGCTCAACAGGGTTCTCACTGTCAAGAAGTTCAACAAAACATGCTTTGAGCTAATCAATAACCGTAAACCGAATTTGAAGTATCTAGAACCGTTCGGGTCACCCTGTACAGTTATAGAGCCTCATGGAAAGTTTGGTCCGAAGAGCATTGAGGGAATATTTGTTGGTTATGCAAATCCGATGCGACGTGTCTTCGTTCCAAGTGAGAAGCGGATTATTGAAGCTGCAAATGTTGAATGTCAAGGTTATACTATGCCGCCGCAGAATCCTGGTGATTCATGGCGTTATCATTATGACAAACTGTGGGATTCGTTTGACATGAGAGAAGAATCAGAGGATGATGAAGATTTCTTTGATGAGTTGGATATTTTGCGTGAATATGAGTCGCAGTTAAGGTTCCTAGCTGACTATTCTAGAAGACCACGGGAAACTTCAAATGACGATGAAGCAGGTCCGAGTAATGCTGGTGAACATGATGATGTCCAACAGAATGAAGTTGCTCAGGATAATCAGTCGGTTCAGGATGATAATCAAGAAGCTGAAAACATGCCAGTCTTTGATCATGGTGATTCAAATTCTGAGGGGGAGCAAATTCATATTTCAAGTCAAACAAACCAAGTTGGTGAACAAGATGCAGATCAGAATGTTACTAATCTGGAGGGAAATGTAGATGTTCCAAGCGAAGTGATGCCGCGAACTTTTTCATATCATCCAGAGGAGTTGATCATAGGAGAATTGCAGACAGGCGTTCGCACTCGAAGACAGATTGATAAAGGGCTTACTTGTTTTTATACAAAAGTTGCTCCTTTGCAAACTGAATTCTCATTGAGTTGTTTTATCTCGCAGGTTTAACCAAGAACTTACAAAGAGGCGCTTACAGAAGACTCTTGGGTCGATGCAATGCAGGAGGAACTGAGCCAATTTGAAAAGTTGGGAGTGTGGAAGTTAGTGGATTTTCCGAATGGTAACAGGAAAATAAATACGAAATGGGTATTTAAGTGTAAGAGAGACGACAGAGGAGTTGTTGTAAGGAACAAAGCTCGACTCGTTGTTCAGGGCTTTAGTCAACAGGAGGGGATTGATTTTACAGAAGTCTATGCTCCTGTAGCACGACTAGAGGCAATCAGAATTTTCCTTGCATTTGCATCTTGGAAGAACTTCAAAGTATATCAGCTAGATGTAAAATCGGCGTTTCTTTATGGGAAGGTCAAAGAGGAGGTTTATGTTGGACAGCCGCCGGGCTTCACCGATCCAATCCACAAAAACAAGGTCTACTTATTGGACAAAGCGCTGTATGGTTTACACCAGGCCCCGAGAGCTTGGTACGAGACTTTGTCTCAACACCTACTAGCCAACAAGTTCATTCGTGGAAAAGTGGATGCCACTCTCTTCACTAAAGAGGTCGACGGTCATCTTCTGATAGTTCAGATTTATGTGGACGATATAATTTTTGGGTCAACGAATGAGAATCTATGCAAAGATTTTGAATCAGTGATGAAGCAAAAATTCGAAATGTCATCAATGGGGGAGATGAAATTCTTTCTGGGTCTACAAGTTGAACAGCTACCTGAGGGAATTTTCATTCATCAGACGAAGTACGTTCATGATATTCTAGAGAAATTTGGGATGTCAAGTTCTACTCCAGCTGCTACCCCACTTGCAACAAATCATGGGATTCACCCAGATCTCACCGGAGACAGGGCTGATGAAACGTTTTACCGATCCATGATAGGTTCTTTGATGTACCTAACTGCTTCACGTCCTGATATCATGTACCCAACGTGCCTCGCAGCAAGATTTCAATCTAACCTGAGAGCTTCGCATATGATCATTGTGAAGAGGATATTGCGCTACCTGAAAGGAACTCCTTCATTGGGGTTGTGGTATCCTAGAAAAGGCGACTTTACGCTCGAAGGGTATTCCGATTCGGATTTCGGATGCTTCAAAGTCAATTCAAAATCAACAACTGCAGGATGCCAGTTCTTTGGAACTAGATTGGTTACCTGGCAGTATAAGAAACAAACGTCTGTGGCGTTATCTACATGTGAAGCGGAGTACGTTTCTGCTAGCAGTTGCTGCTCTCAGATCCTGTGGATACAGCAACAGATGCACGACTACGGTTTGCAGTTTCTTAACACACCTCTTTTTGTTGATAATGAGGCCGCTATAAATATAACAAAGAATCCAGTACGTCACGCTAAAACTAAACACATAGAAATTCGTCATCACTTTATTCGTGATTGTTTTGAGAAAAAGTTTATACGAATTGAGAAAATCCACACTGACGAACAGAAAGCTAATTTACATACCAAAGCTTTTGATAAAAATCGGTTTAAATATTTGTTGAATCTGAATGGTATGAAGCTTCTTTCAGTGTCGGATGGCATAATTGGCGTTGATGAGAGTACTGTTGCGGATGAAGACGAAAAACAATCTGCAATGGTTTGTCGATTTTTTACTTGTTTTGGTATTTAGGGGGAGTAGATAGATGTATATAGATATATTTTCAGAAAATACAAAAACAGTAAAAAATGCAAAAATACAAAAACATGATAAAATTTGAAAAAGAGCTTGTGAATATAGGGAAAATGATAGTGTATTCTTCCAATCTTGACACTTTTAGTCCTTGCACTTTCAAGTTGCGGTATACAATGGTTTCAAAAGTTCCAACAATTTAAACTCAAAACAAATCAATAGCGACCTTTGCTAAATGTCACTGGTAACTCAGATTAATTTTCATTATTGATTTTTCTTTTAGATTGATAGTTTTGTATGGTGTTTAATATAGGAGTTGACGATTTCTAACACGACTTGAAACGCGAATCAGGTTTTAAGTTGTTAAATATAGTTTGTTTTATAAACGGATCACCTGTTTAACCCGTTCAATTAAAAGGTCATCCTTAGTGGACCCGTTTAATTAAACAAGTTGACCTGCCAAATCATTTACTATCCATTTAAGTCACTTATTTGCAATGCATCAACCTGTTAACATGTTTACAACTCATCAACCTATTTAACTCCTTTAGATGAATCAAATAAGCGGACCCTGTACATATTATACAATATTAAGTACATGTAGGTTATGATATTACATAACTTATATAAAACAATGTTGCCAATTTCCTCTAGATGCTCACCCATTATATAAACACATCGACTTTAACCTGTTTAGGGTTCGAGCCGGACAAAAGCTAAAAACATTAAATATGTAGCAAGGTCAACTTGCTTGACCAAGGTCAGACTAACTTGGTCAACCCCAACATATGGTCAAGCCACCACCAATCTTGACTCAATAAAACTTGATTCAACTTAACCAAGTTACCATGTTACAGCATGATCAAATCAAGTGCATTAAACACCCATTATGACTGAAAACCCATAAATGTAGCCCAAGAGTACAACATTCTAGGACTAATCCTTATTCATATTTTTTCAAGAACAAAGTGTCCTCTTCAGCGTCTTCAATACGCATAAAAGATGACGGTTGTCTCTAACATCTAACCTCGATCAAATCTATAGATTCGGAAAAAGGTTGATTCAATTTGTAGCCACAAACACGTCTTTTGCCGCAACTATAAGGAAGAGTCTCATCATGACCAAGATTAAGCTGCGGGTCATTTCATGGTGAACATAATCCGCCAAAATCTCTTCAATACCGTTATTTATGTGCCAGAATAAAGCAAGATTTGGTAGGAAAGTTGGAGAGACCGTTGCGCTAAGGCCCAGTTTTGTAGCCTACAAATGTAAAATAAATAAATACAGAAATAAAAATGAAATGATTTGGAAGGTTACGCCTTTAAAATTTTTGACCTTTTAGAGATAAAACATAACCCAAATCGACCCATTCATAAGAGAACGGGTCAAAATTACCACATCTAACCAGAGTTGATGACAGATTTGGTTCCATGTGATTCAACTACATTGTATCAGTAAAAGGTATTTAAACATTTTACAAATAACTATTTCATGGATGGAATTTCAGTAGCAAATTGGATTTCATGAGCAATAATACTACAGCCAAAAAGTGGCTGAGAATTAAGTTTGGTAATTTAAAAATAAAAATTGAAGGACCTACCTGTGGAGCATTTACAACAGGAGTACTTAAAACACCTCCAACCATAGCACCAGATGCAGTAAAATAAGCAGGGCTACTGTGTCCCCTTCTGACCGAGGTGTTGACTATCTTCTCTAATTTAGCAGGTTCTGTTAAATAAAAAATCAATTTTACAATTGACAAAAAAAAGTTTTTTAAATAAAAACACCAAATCGCCAAATAAAGGGCCAACAACACACAAAATCACATTCAACATGAATGAAAATATTCAAAAAATTGCATAGATCATAGCAAGCATACCACTGTATGTGGAAAAAGATCTAATCCACTTCTGGGGTGAAAAATCTGTTTTAAACAATGATCCGTCCCTGTGCACAGAAATTGTTGTATAGAAATGTTAACTCTGGATGCTAGTTAAATAAAGGGTCGTTTGGATGTGCGTTTTAAAAAAAATCAACAATTATCATTTTTTTAAAATAGCAAATATAGTGTAAATGGATGATATATACTCTTAGCTCTCCCTAAGATATTCAATTTAGTTTGTTGCAGTTGTATCTGACACCTAAATAATCCAATTATCAGAGTCACTTTTATCCAAAATTACAAATTGATCAATGCTATTCAAATTATTATTTTCATATCGCAAATCCAAACACCACTATGATAAATGGAAGAAAGAAAGGTATATATATCCTTCAATATCATGTTGATGAAAACTTTACCTCAAGGGTTCTGAAGAAATAGGAGAGCCTGCAATCATTTAAAAAATCCATTATCAAGTACTATGCTAAGTGCTGCAAACATATTTCATGATTTTTAGCGCAGTGCATGGACATATTATTTATAGTAAGCATACCTTGATGACCTGGTACCAGTTTTGATCTTTTTCCAAACTCCTAGCACAATCGAGCGTGATAGCAACAAGAAATTTTGTAAGTCAGAATGGTGTAGCAACTCTAAAATGAAAACACACTTGAGCGCCATCATATACATATGGTCATTTTTACTTTACTAGCTATGCGCGTATGAATGAATAAAATAAAGCAACACTATAAGCAAGAAATAGTAATTAACTACCTCAAACATAGGGATACCAGCAGCATATCGTCGTGATGTGGATCCTGCTAACGCATGTGGGGCCCTCGCCAACGACTGTGCAACGCCCTATCAACAACTTAAACTTATTATATGATCACACATGGATGTGTGCTTCCAAAGTGACTATTTCAAATTGAAGAACCAGAATGAGAACAATCTGTTTTACATTTATCTAAATATAATCAATTTTCTTTCAACTACCCCTTGCTAGATTATCCAAATCTAATGATTTTAACTTAAAAATAAAAAGAAATCATAATCTCTTAACCCAAAAACTCAAATCTAAAGATCATGATTCTAAACTAGGGATGAGCATTTGGTACTAAATACCGGTACCGAATTTCCCGTACCTAATTTTTTTTGGTAGCGATTCATTACCCACTTTTTTGCATTACCAGTACCGTACCGATCCCGTACCGTCCCAAACATTTTTGGTACCGGTACCCAATTTTGACGATTTTCGGTACCAAAAGCCGGTTGGTACTGGTACCACGCTCATCCCTATTCTAAACTGCAATATTCACTGTGAATGCACGTCCAAACACCCTCATGTGTGTGTGTGTGAATGCGTGCACAAATATATATTAGCACTCAATGATGCATGGTGCATATATCATATAATCTATTATTAACAAACTCCAAGCATGATGCGTGTTTATCATAAACTAGATGACATGATCATGAATTGTTCTTAAGCATGAGCTTATTCAAATGTTGAGAGTATACATTTCATATAGTTGCATCATTGGTTTTAAAAAGCGTAAGGTGCTCTGATATTGATCCCAAAAGCCGATAGGCGAGGTGCGCGCACAGCATATGATAGGCGTTTGTTAATTAAAACATACTGAAAAAAAATTTATAGATAAAGTTTTAACTTTTAAATACTAAAATACAAGATATCCAGTCAAATTTGTTCAATCAATGGACTAATTTGTTCAAATACTCAAACCCATTGCTCAATCAATGGTCTAATTTGTTTAATTGATGGTCAATTTGTTCAATCATATTTAAAAACTCGGACCCATTGCAACCGATGGCCTATTTGTTCAAATACCAGTCAACCACATAAGGCGCACGCCAGACCGCATCCTGGAATCGCATTGCATAAATTCCAACGATGAGTTTACATCACCGTAGCGCGCCTGATGTGCACTAAACCAAGCTTGCATCCACCATTCTTTTTAACAGTTATCTTACCATTTAACAAAACCAAAAGCTAAAACAGGATATAAAGCAGGTCGCCAAGTCCATGCTTTTCTCGAAGGAAACAGATTGTTAAATGTTCTTAACACGAGATATAACATAAAACGGTACGGAACCTTAATAATCAAAGCATACATACATTATTCACCAGAACAGATGAACACAGAGCCAAAGCCTTTCGCCTGATAGTCGCACTCATCATCCTTATAATCTTCACTACACAAGATCATGCATACTTCATCATCAATACAAGTCACAAAACAGGATAAATCCAAACATAACTTTAAGTCGGAACAATCATATTACTTTTCAACTGCAAATATTTAGTGATTTAAGATCAATTTTGAATTTAAAATCTACTACTCGTAATATCAGTACTCTAAAGCATCGATTTTAGTACCAACCAGTGGCCCTAACAAACTTTTAGTAACAATTTATGCAATCAAAAGAGCTACACTTCCTCTACGATTATGCTTCGGATCTGTGCGTATGAAACCCTAGATTCGACTCAAGAAAATTAAAAGCGTAAACATGATGAATCAGTTGAATTTGAGTGATGTTACCTGGTTAATTGTGATGAAGAACTTGAGAATAATCGAGATTTGTTCTGCTGTTTTCGATCGAAGGATATGAGAGAACAACTACCCTTTGGTAAATACGGAAGAATTTATGAACATTTATAAAATGGTAAATTACTTTTTGAGTCCCTGTATTTTATGGGTTTTAACCACTTGAGTTCAAAAGCAAAAAGTTTAACGACCTGAGTCCCTATAAGCATTTTCTTTAACTATTTGAGTCCAAATTTCTAACTCTGTTTGAATTTTTTGTTACTTTTTCATTAAAAGACTAAAATACCCCTGTATATTATTATATTATTATATTTCGCCCCTCTTTCTTTCTCATATCTCTCTTCCATCTCTGTCTCAACCCTAACACAACCATCACTGCCACACCACCAACCCTAACACCAACATCACTGCTGCAACACTCATCTCCGGCACCACCACCATCACCAATGCACCTCCACCACGTCGCCAGAAACCCTAACGCCGCCATCACCACCGCTCGATCTAGGGTTCTCATCTTCATCAGATTGGTTCTAATCTTCATCAGATGGAACTTATCGTTGAATCTTACGTTTGTTGCGTTAAATCTTGTGTTGAATCTTGCGTGGAGCATTGGGCAAAACATTTGGGTTTCTTGGTATCCTCCACAACTTTTTTAAAGATGTGAATGAGGAAATGGATCAATTGAATCTCAACAGAACAATGTATTCAAGAGAAAAAAATGATTTCTTTGTCTAATTATCACTATTGTGAATGTGTAGTGGGGTTGAAGTGAAGAAGCCTGCTTTGTTATTCACCACATCAACAACAGATTATAAAGCTAACAAAATGGTCATGAGTCCGCTATTGTGGAGACCGAAGATTCTTTTTCGAGTTTACTTGAATACGCGACTAACAATGTTGTTAAGGGGTTCAAACGGTCGATTGAGAAGGACCCTTCATCGATTGATGAAGTTGGACTGTGGTATGTGTGAAAGAAGGGTTCAAAACAGATAGTTCTTGAGCATCGGACTCCGTTAATGGTTGCTTCTACTTACGGAAACATGAGTGTTTTGAAATTGATAGTTTCACAACCTAAAGTGGACGTGAACTTCACTTGTGGCCCGGATAAGTGCACCGTTTTACACTGTGCGGCTTCTGGTAGTTCTTTTGATGTTGAAGTGGTTAAATTGCTTCTTTCTATGGGTGCAGATCCCAAATTCCCAACATTGAAGATGCTAATAGACATCGGCCTTTTGATTTGATTATTGTTCCTCCAAAGTCGTCTGGTGTTCGTTCTTCTCTTGAATACCTTCTTACGAATAACGTGAATACTTCATCTGATGGATCGGTTATTAGCTGCAAGTTGACTGCTCTCAGTGCTCATTTGTGTCGCCATATCTCGCCGCGAAACCACACGTGAAACACCATCTTCATCATTCCTCTCATCTGCAAAGCGTTACATCGGTCATAAACAGAACAACTATCAAATAAGCAAAAATCGACCTTAAAATTTGTAAATTCATTCAAGATCAGTAAATTTTGTACCTTGAAAATCGGGATATGAAGAGTCGATCAACAGCTTAGACCATCCAGGTACATTACCAGATTGACCCATTCCATCAGGCACAAGGACACCAGTCGTTAACGCTGAACCCTCAAGAACCAGTACGGAAGGCGAGTAGTTCGAAAGGTAACCAACCCCAGGCGCCCCACCCAACGGTCCACTTTTCGCTTTAACTCGTCTCTGCGACGAGTGCGGCGGTTCTACATTCTTCACTCCCATGAATGTGATGGTTGAAAAAGAATTTGTGAAAGATAAATTTGATGAATTTGAACAATTACAAGGATTTGGGGATCAGATCTGGCAATATATAAAAAAGAGAGTCTGTGAGAGAAATCTAGAAATAATTTACTTTTTTATTTTTTTAACTATAAGGGTATTTTGGTCATTTAACAATACTTAACCAAAAAAATCTAACAATGTTAGAAATTTGGACTCAAATGGTTAAAGAAAATGCTTATGGGGACTCAGGTCGTTAAACTTTTTGCTTTTGGACTCAAGTGGTCAAAACACATAAAACACAGGGACTCAAAAAGTAATTTACCCTTTATAAAAAACAGGGGAAGGTTCATTGGGGAACACTAAAAAAGTGGGGAACAGTGAGGAACCGACTCAAACGAACTCCGATTGGACTCATTCTAGCGGCGTTGGAATCGGCTCATCGAATCCTAACTAAGATCTCTTAACCCTAAATCTTAACTCCTAATGATGAAACACTAGTTAAATCCAATGACTAACTAGCTGGGTCGTCTCTTTCGTGGGTTCAATCTCCTTTCTTACTCGCCAAAAGACTGGTCCTGCAAAACAGCAACACCGTTAGCTCGTTAAGAGGGGAATATGGGGGTTTCCCTCTTAACCGGGCTCCAGCGTGAGAATAAGTACTGTTCTGAGGGATAAAACAGTGTGTGTTGAGAGTGAGAGTGTAGAGAGTCGAATAGAATTAACCTGGATGATGAAGGGTCCTATTTATAGCCGGGGGGTGAAAGAGGGAGGAGCAACCTTGCCAGCTGCTATAGGGCGCCAGCTGTCCGACCAAGGGGAATATCCTCTTGGTCTCCTCTGCTGTGGTCAGGGCTAAGCAGTCAATAGCGGTGCTATAGCGGTGATATAGCGGTGCTATAGCGGTTAGCGGACCTCAGGGTGTGTAGCGGTCCAAATAGCGGTGGCCTATAGCGGTTATAGCAGTAACGGTACTGTTTGATTCTGTTAATTCTTAAATTAAATACTTCAAAGTTAGTATTGATATTTGATTTGCAACAGATTTTTGATAATGGAATGATATTCTTATGAATTTTGATATTACTATTAATATTTTTTAAAGATATATTTATATATATATAAAAATACATAAATTATGCATGGTAAAAAAATTACCGCTATATCACCGCTATACCACCGCTATAACCTATATATCATATAGCGGACCTTGACCGCTATTCGATTTTGGACCGCTTTAACTGCATAGGGTCAGGGTGGTGGTACACGTGGCGCGCCTATATTTGTCTACGCTGGAAACATCGTACCGCTGCTGTCGGTCTGCTCCTTGATTTGCTGCAGGCCTACATGGCGTTTGATGAGTGGTGACACGTGTTGTCCTTTCTGTCGGGGAGAGCATCTTTGGTGCCACCTTGACTTCATCCAGAAGCTTCTAGAAGCTTCTGGATTCATTTGTTGATGTAGGCGCCATGTAGGATGAAAAAGTGGTGTGGTCCTTGCCATGTGGGCAAGGAATTGGGACCATAACTCTTCAAGTCCCCCTAGTCCAATGTGCATTCTAGTTGAGTTGATCGTCTAGGAGGGATTCTGGACTTATAAGGGTAGTTGTTGTTGGCTTTCTTGAAATACATGTTTGCTGCTTTGCACGGTTGAGCTGAGTGGTCGCACTGCGCATCCTGTATGGTGGTGATTTTGCATATATAAGCCAAATGGACGCGTGGCGCATGGCGTGTTGGTAACATGTGAAATTGAGCCAAGTGGACGCGTGGCGCATGGCGTGTTGGTAACTTGTAAAATTGAGCCAAGTGGACGCGTCGCGCATGGCGTGTTGGTAACTTGTAAAATTGAACCAACTGGACGCGTGGCGCACGGCGTGTTGGTAACTTTGCAAAGTTGAGCCAACTGGACTCGTGGCGCACGGCGTGTTGGTAACTTTGCAAAGTTGAGCCAACTGGACGCGTGGCGCACGGCGTGTTGGTAACTTTGCAAAGTTGAGCCAAGTGGCCGCGTGGCGCACGGCGTGTTGGTAACTTTGCAAAGTTGAGCCCACTGGATGCGTGGCGCACGGCGTGGTGGTGTTTCCTTCTGAAAGAAGTTTCCTTTCTTGGGGTGAAGACAACTGATGTGACTGTCTGGCGTCCCTGTCTTGTCGGAGGTGTGCAGGCGTCTTTTCAGTGGTGTCAGTTACTTTCCATCCCGGTGTCAGACATGTGCCGCCCACACTCCCGAAAAAGGAGGTGACGGTTTCTCTCTCTGCTGACGTGTCTTTCCCGTGTTGGGTGATGTTCTAATTTCCTGACGGCCCACTACCCATCGCATTAAATGCGATGGGTATAAATACAAGGCGGTTCTCTCCTTTCCTTCACTTTTCAAAATTTGAATCAGTGTTTCTTCCCATACTTCTCTATTTTCTTCCTCTTCAGAGATCATTCATATTTTCTTTCTTCATCTTCTTGCAACATGTCTTCCGGGGCCAATCCCTTGGTTAAGAAGAGAAAATATAAGGGTAGGAATCCTCCCGGTCCTGATCGAGCGACGATCAGTTGGAAAGAGGAAGAGTTCCACAATTTGGTTAGGGATATGGGCTTTCTTCCGGAGTGGGGTGCTCAGTTTCCTACCCCAGGTTCTACCGCCATGGATGCACCTCCAGGTTATATCGCGTTGTATGCGGCCTTCTTCCGGGAGAGGAATTTCAGGCTCCCTATGACCAAGTTTACTGCCGATGTCTTGACGAATTATGGGCTCCATATTTCCCAAATCAACGCTATTGGAATTCCTCGTATTACCCATTTTGAGTTCATCTGCAGGGCCAACCGTGTTGAGCCGACCTTTGAGATGTTCAATGTTTTTTACACCGTGACTTACACCGGCGGTTTTTATTCTTTTAACTCCCGGACCAGTGGTGTTATCCCTTGTAGTTCCAATCCTCCGAAAAGCCTACATGATTGGAAACAGAAGTTCTTTTACATTCGCCATGGTGTTATTCCGGTAGACATGCACTATCGAGCAGAGGGTGAAGGGATCCCTAAGGTCGACGTGACTGTGGATTTTGCTAAGCAAGAGTGGTACAAGAAGGTGACGCACAAAGCCACTTCTATTTCTCAGCTGGAGGAGAGGGCGTTGGTTGGTGCCGGTATGAGCATGCGGTGGTTTCCGAAGAACCCTCTGGGTGTTCCTATTTATGGTTATCAGGGCAAACGTATGTAATGTTTCTTAGTTGTTTGCTTTTTTCTCTGGTTTTTTGTTGTGTTCTTCCTCATCTCTTTGTATTTCGCAGTTGGGTATAGCTTGTTGAATGTTCTTGACCCGAAGGCCGGTGGTGCCATGGTTGAGGCAGTTCAGGAGGATGGGAAACCGACATGGTTGGGCCAGATCCGCAACCGTTTCTTGCATCCTACTAACGAGAGTTTTGCTACTTATGCCAACGTTGTTTTAGGTGAAGATGATGTTGATGATGCTACTGATCCTACTCGAGAGGAAGTTATTGTTCTCTCGAGTGAGGGTTCTGACAGATCACGTGAGGGCCTAATTCCTCGTTCCCCTCGTGCAGGTCCAGCGCAAGGGGATGTGAACGAGCCCATGAATGAACCAGTAGGTGTTGATGTTGAAGTTCCGGTTAAGGCTGCTGATAAGTTGGAAACTCGGAGAAAAACAAAGGCGGACAAGCCGGAGGGGAAGGAGAAGAGGTCAGGAAAAAGCCGCTGAGACTCCTCGTAAGTGACCCTATACTCTTCCTATCCTAGATTATGTTGTCGTTTCTGATACACTGTCTGGTTTAGGGGCAGGAGAGAAACACAGTGGGTCCGATCCTGACGACGGCGCCACCTTAACGGAGATGATGAAAAAGAAAGCTCTTGAAGATAAAAAAAACGGAAGCTTGATGAGCAGCCTGCTGCTATGCTTGCTGCCAAGAAATCCAAACTTCAAAAGGATATTCCTCCTGCACCCTAGGAGTCTGAGATTGACATGGGTGTTTTTAGTGCAAAGAAGGGTAATCTTTTGGGGAAAATATACGTTGCTTCTGCTCCCCAAGGTAGAGGTTTTGCTCTTGTGAATCTTATTGTTTGGCTTTTGGATTGTTTTTTACTATCATGGTTGTCTCATGGCAGGTGTCAAATCTGGTAAGGCACTGCGCAAGATTGATATTTCGAAGATTACTCCCCCACCTCTCCACCGTCTAGGACGTTTGACTTGTCCTCTCCCCGTGATGACTTGGGTGAAAAGAGTAAACAAGAGGATGTGAATGTTGAGCATGTTGGTGAAGGTGGTGGTGATGGCGCATGTAACACCTGTGCCTTCACGGCCATCAAACAAATACCAAACCAATGAAATATTATATTTCATACTTGGGATTTGTAAAAATATGTGTATCATTTGCACATATCAATTCTTGTTCAATTTCAAACTCTAAATCGCTTTCTGGAAGGTTATACGCGCACCGATGCGTAAATATAACCAGTTTAACGCAACAAACACTCCGGAATAGTGACAAAGGCTTAACATACCTTAAAATAACCTTTACATAACTTAGAAATAAGTTTTGAAGGCTTTGGTATGGCAAAAACAAGTTAATTCGCTTACAGGGACTAAATATGACAAACTGCGAAAGTATGTCAATTTGAACTGTAACGAACATTCCGGAACATAACCATAAGTTAAACACACCTTAAATATCCTTTACATAGCTTAGAAATAGGCTTTGAGGGGTTCGGTGTGCTAAAATAAACTTTTGGGTCATTCAGGGACTAAAAGTGTCAAAAAGTGCACAAGTTTGCATTTTCGCGCATAACTTACGTTCTGAATACATCCGGACATCCAAAAATTTATGTGAGCATGACTATATTATATTTTAGTGTTCTCCATAAGAAAAATCCATTCGTCACGTCATTTGGATCGTTTTTCACGCTTATGCGCATTCCGTCGTAATTAAGCGAACATCGCGTTCGTACGACCAAACGAACTGACATCCGACATATTTTTGAGCATGTTTCATGTCCACAATGTTTAGGCAACATTTTAGGGCCTTAAAGTTGGCTTTACGGGCCTTAGAAGTGTCGGGAATGGCCTTAAACGCGTGCAGGGGCTGAAACTGTCATTTTTGAAACTTATTTTCGGATCAGAAGCCCCAAGCGGCCCGCATTAGATTTGTCTAATGCTGAAGCGGGCTGCCTCAGCCTCTGCAGACCAGATTCATTGTTTTTACAGCTGGTTGCAGCTGTTTAGCACCTCCAATCCCTCTTCCACATGTCAATTCCCTATGGTGAGTGGCCATTTGACACACCACAACATTCCAACACATGTACGGCCTTGATCGTGCCCTCTTTTCCATGAAACGATCTCAACGGTTACCCGAAAACTATATATACCCATCTACCCCCATTGCATTTCTCACTAGAATTCTGATTTTGAGAGCTCTAAGTTGAAACCATTGTTTCATACCTGAGTTCTTGAGTCGGGATTAGCATTCGGGGACCCTGGGTTAGTATTCTTTCGTTCTTTTCCTTATTTTTACTGCTTTTCGAGTCAGAAAGTCAAACTTTGTTTGACTTTCAGCGTTGACCAGTAATGGTCAATGCGAAGTTCGTTTGAACTTCGCAACGTGAGTGTAATCACGTTGGTCATAGTCCCTTGGGACTATGCCCACTGATTACCACGTTGTCTAGAGTCGTAGGGTAGGCGATCTAATAAATCGCCTATACCCTCGAACCCGACCCAGTTTGGTCGATCATTAGGATCCGACCAAACACATTAGGTGACCATAGTAGGTAGGGAATAACCTTCCGAGGTTATACCCTATGGTCACATCGTTTAAATAGTTGTATGATAGGCAGTTTATATGCCTTAGGTAAATTACCAGAATACCCTTTTCATGTATAATTGGTAATTAAGCATATGTAACCTAAACTTTTGTCACATAACTGATTATGTAACATGTTTAGGCATATAACACTTGTCATAGGACTAGTTAGACGGTCCGAACGCGTTTCACGCGCACGACGCGTTAAAGTAGCGTATGTTACCTTAATGGGTCGCGATGGGTCGATAATACTTAGGTTAGTCTCAATGTAGTATGTAGGCCTTGTTAAACCATATCATATGAGTTCCAATACTCATTTGGTTTACCAAGCCTCATTCTATCCGATCTCCCGATTTAAGTCCGGTTTATTTATATAGTTTTAGTTTGCCGACTGATTCCGTGCTCCCTCAAGATTTGTTTGGTAGTTGTTCAAGACTCCTAAGCACTCTCAGGCGAGTACATTATTCCCCTATTTTACTGCTTTCAATTGTTTTGGGGTGACTCATATGTGCTAAATGTTTTCGATGGTTTCAAAAACGATTAAGACGATTTATACAAAACTAATAACGATTTCATAAAGTGAACAAACTTGTTGGTTGTAGTTACATAACAAATGACATTCATTAGCAATGATCAAGCCGACCAGCATTAGGTTATGGTACCATAGGATCTGACAAATCCCGTTATTTACTACACCCGTGGTTATGTGTGGGTATGGTAGGTAGCGACTGAATCTGTAATTGTTAACTTACCCTATGGAGGTTTGTTAATGCAAAAACGAGAAGCTACGATTGATGAGTCACGAAGGTTTGGATGTTATTAGCGAGACGACCACATAAGTAGTTTCACGACCTAAAACGAATTAAACGATTAACGATTGGGTTTCACACGATGTTTTAACGATTGGGTAACGATTGGGTAACGATAGGGTTTTCACACGATGTTTTAACGATTGGGTAACGATTGGGTAAACGATTGGCTTCAAAGCGATATACGATTGGGTTTTGTTTACATATTACATGTTTTACATTGGGCATGAACATTACTTTGGTGGTTTGGTTTGGATTAAGTGATTAAGTAACAATGCGTGTGTAATATGATACAAGCATGGTGGATACGCCGCTGGTACTTCCTATATATAAGTGTTTGTACGGTATTACATATTGTAGTGTTATTTGAATCATTTCAGCTCGAGACATAGAACATTTTATACAAGTAACATACTTTTCACAAGACATTTATTTACAAACAACTTATCTTATACAAACTCATTTTTACATGGTTATTCATTTAATCATGCATTAATCTCTTAGTTATACATATCACCTGAACTTATCATTGTTTTTCCAAATAATTTACTAAAACAAATGTTTTTGGGTTAAGAGTCATGGCTACGAGGTTTTACAAATTATAACCCGCTTGATTTGAGTTGGTTAATTAAGTTGCAATATTATACTCTTTTCAAAACAAGGTTTTTAAATAAAGTATTGCAACGTCTAAACTAGCCATGATTTCGACACTCCTACAAAACCTATGTACTCGCCAGCATTTCTTTGCTGACCTCGTTTTCACATATGTTTCAGGTATTGTTGAATGATATCGATTGATAAGATGCATGCTCACATAGGACTGGACAAGGCCTTAGTGACTCAATAACAATGATAGACTACGTTTAAATTGTGTATTTAGATTTCCAAACGATGTAATTATTCAATGATTAATAAAACGAAATACTTTTGATATCCATGGTTATGAAACATTAATTCTGTTGCAACACGCCCCGATGTTTCCGCCACGTTTTGTATGTTCTACGTGGTCGGGGTGTGACAGAAAAGATGGTATCAGAGCCAATGGTTATAGGGAATTAGGTTATTAGTAATTAGTAATGCTTTGACCTAGTCTATAACCTTCTTAGGACCCTAACGCGAGTTTACTTGCGTTTAGTCATAAAACAATACTGTCACCTATCCTTAGGTGACAACCACAACAAGAACATAAATTTCAAAACCGCTTTGAAAACTAATCATCTGTTCTAGGATGATTAATTTCAAGGTTTTGAACCCTCTATTGTAAGGTTTTGAACTCTCTATTTTATGGTTTTGAACCCCTTTGAGTTTTCAAAACTTCGTCAAGGTTTTGGGTTTTAAATAATGTGAACACGTGCAAACTGGAAGGGTGAATGCCTGTATTCTGGGTTTTCTGGCTAGGCAAGCACTTCGTATACATCTCATCAGACGCGAGACCAGTTGTGCTTACCTGGGAATTCTTGGGATGAGTGTTCACTTATAGGCGAGCATGTCTTCAGTGATACATTAATAAGACCCATTTACTTTGATTAGTCACCGTCTCATTTGTTTGCCTTAGGTAACAAACAAATGATCGCAATTTTCATGCGTTATCATCCTGTTTTGATTGTCCAAAAACCTTTCACCTGTTTCTCCCTATGCCTTTCTTTTTCTTCAAGAATGTCTCTTCATCACGATGACGCCCAGATATCTGAGCAAGCAGCCAAATTCGCTCAGCGAATAGGCGATGTATCATCTCCAGGATGAAGCCACTCAAGAATCACCAAGACAGGCAGGACCTAGTCAGGCGACAACACCACCGGCCGAGAAACCAATCGAGGAATCAAAGACCATGGATGAACGATTCCCTAAGAAGTCAAAGAAGCGAAAGGCTTCTCAGAACTTCGCCATGGTCGCTCACAATGGTAAAGCCGTCCCCAACCAACCAGCTCAACCTCCTGCTAGGAGTGTATGGATTTTCCTAAGATACCTACATCAAGGAACTATGTACCTTACAAACTACTCTTGCGATTCCTCTCTTTCAAATGATTGCTCATGATTCCCTCAAAAATTTTAAGTACTCGTTTCATTCTAAGAAACAAAGTACAGAAAAATTAAGTGACATTATGAGTAATCGTGCTTTTTGCACATCTGTACCTTTAAATCCTTGGTTAGATAACTAAGGGTATTTTCAAATCTCATACCCATTACGTTTTGATTTTTCAACATACACAGTACCAGTATTTCAAAACAATCTTCATGATCTCAAAACATTTCATATAGTTTGAAAACAATTTTTCTAGATGCATTGTCTATGTTATTTCAAAAACATTGGCCATGTTATCAAAACCAACCTTTCTAATTTCAAAATATTTCATATAGTCTGAAGACAATATTAACACAATACATTCTCTGATCAAGTGCATGATTTCGAAAAGCATCATTCATGTCTTTCAAAAACCTTATACATAATTTCAAAATTCATCTCGCATGATTTTAAAACATTTTTGTAAATATATCTACCTAATACACCTACTTTATGATTTCGAAAGTATTATATATAAGGTTTCAAAAACGTTAAACACATTTTTCTTAAAAGAACCCCATGCATAGTTTTCAAAAATATTTTCCTCATACATTGACTTAACCTTCAAAATTCTGCTTCATATGTCGCCTTGACATATCAAGCATCTCAACTTCATAAGCATTTTACATCATGTTTTGACCTAAGCACATCCAGTGCAAGGTTTCAAAACATCTTCAACTTCTAAAATTCATATGGGATCTTTTTATCTTTACAATTAGATCCTTGTGGATGATTATCGTTCAAATCAGAGTCCTTAATTGGATTCCTTATGTACCTTAATTCGAACACTTCGGTTCCTAGTAATCGAAATCGAATTTTCTTTTTGAATCTTTCTATCTTTATAGTTGGATTCTTGTTAACGTTTAAAGTACCAAATGAAATCCACGGAATGGATTCCAAGTGTGCTTTAAATGCAAGTACGCAATTTACAAGACAAATTAACAAACAATTTTGTAGTTATGTGATATATGTTTATGTGTTCTCCTCTATGATTTTTGTGCTTTGGTATACTCTGGATATTCGTTATCCAAATCCTCGTAGAATCTTTCATATCTTCATATGATGGATTCGTAGTAGGATATCCAAAAAGGTACTACATTAAATCCTTAATGGGCTTCTATGTAAGAGTTAAGACCCTTGGATTATATAGTACTACTCCATGATTCATAATAGACCCTTTAGTGGTCTAGTCAAAAAGATTGATTCACAATTTGGTTAAAGAACGACATCTAGTGATGTAGCTGAACAGACTCCTTGATAGTCTATTTAGATCATTTAATGATTTCATTAAAAGGATTCTATGGCGGTCTAGTCACACTCATCACAGGATTGTTCATTTGGTTTCACACTACACATTATAAAATAGACTGTGTGAACTGGGCAAGGAATTGTCTAATTATGGACGCGTACATAATTATGAAATTTAGTGCACAGAAAACCAGTAAGATTTATTATATGTAAGAACCGATAGCGACAACAATAACAAAATGACAACGATGTAATGGAGGTACGGTGGACGCACCAATGACGCTTCATATACTTGTATATAAGTATCCCTCTTACATTGCAAACATGATGTTGTTAAAGTTACTAGAAGTTCAGAACCCTAACCAATGTTGTTTGATCTTTTCAACTTCATATTTTCAAGCTCTCACAAGTTTCCTCTAAATAAATTTCGGGACGAAATTTCCTAAAGTAGGGGAGACTGTAACACCTGTGCCTTCACGGCCATCAAACAAATACCAAACCAATGAAATATTATATTTCATACTTGGGATTTGTAAAAATATGTGTATCATTTGCACATATCAATTCTTATTCAATTTCAAACTCTAAATCGCTTTCTGGAAGGTTATACGCGCACCGATGCGTAAATATAACCAGTTTAACGCAACAAACACTCCGGAATAGTGACAAAGGCTTAACATACCTTAAAATAACCTTTACATAACTTAGAAATAAGTTTTGAAGGCTTTGGTATGGCAAAAACAAGTTAATTCGCTTACAGGGACTAAATATGACAAACTGCGAAAGTATGTCAATTTGAACTGTAACGAACATTCCGGAACATAACCATAAGTTAAACACACCTTAAATATCCTTTACATAGCTTAGAAATAGGCTTTGAGGGGTTCGGTGTGCTAAAATAAACTTTTGGGTCATTCAGGGACTAAAAGTGTCAAAAAGTGCACAAGTTTGCATTTTCGCGCATAACTTACGTTCTGAATACATCCGGACATCCAAAAATTTATGTGAGCATGACTATATTATATTTTAGTGTTCGCCATAAGAAAAATCCATTCGTCACGTCATTTGGATCGTTTTTCACGCTTATGCGCATTCCGTCGTAATTAAGCGAACATCGCGTTCGTACGACCAAACGAACTGACATCCGACATATTTTTGAGCATGTTTCATGTCCACAATGTTTAGGCAACATTTTAGGGCCTTAAAGTTGGCTTTACGGGCCTTAGAAGTGTCGGGAATGGCCTTAAACGCGTGCAGGGGCTGAAACTGTCATTTTTGAAACTTATTTTCGGATCAGAAGCCCCAAGCGGCCCGCATTAGATTTGTCTAATGCTGAAGCGGGCCGCCTCAGCCTCTGCAGACCAGATTCATTGTTTTTACAGCTGGTTGCAGCTGTTTAGCACCTCCAATCCCTCTTCCACATGTCAATTCCCTATGGTGAGTGGCCATTTGACACACCACAACATTCCAACACATGTACGGCCTTGATCGTGCCCTCTTTTCCATGAAACGATCTCAACGGTTACCCGAAAACTATATATACCCATCCACCCCCATTGCATTTCTCACTAGAATTCTGATTTTGAGAGCTCTAAGTTGAAACCATTGTTTCATACCTGAGTTCTTGAGTCGGGATTAGCATTCGGGGACCCTGGGTTAGTATTCTTTCGTTCTTTTCCTTATTTTTACTGCTTTTCGAGTCAGAAAGTCAAACTTTGTTTGACTTTCAGCGTTGACCAGTAATGGTCAATGCGAAGTTCGTTTGAACTTCGCAACGTGAGTGTAATCACGTTGGTCATAGTCCCTTGGGACTATGCCCACTGATTACCACGTTGTCTAGAGTCGTAGGGTAGGCGATCTAATAAATCGCCTATACCCTCGAACCCGACCCAGTTTGGTCGATCATTAGGATCCGACCAAACACATTAGGTGACCATAGTAGGTAGGGAATAACCTTCCGAGGTTATACCCTATGGTCACATCGTTTAAATAGTTGTATGATAGGTAGTTTATATGCCTTAGGTAAATTACCAGAATACCCTTTTCATGTATAATTGGTAATTAAGCATATGTAACCTAAACTTTTGTCACATAACTGATTATGTAACATGTTTAGGCATATAACACTTGTCATAGGACTAGTTAGACGGTCCGAACGCGTTTCACGCGCACGACGCGTTAAAGTAGCGTATGTTACCTTAATGGGTCGCGATGGGTCGATAATACTTAGGTTAGTCTCAATGTAGTATGTAGGCCTTGTTAAACCATATCATATGAGTTCCAATACTCATTTGGTTTACCAAGCCTCATTCTATCCGATCTCCCGATTTAAGTCCGGTTTATTTATATAGTTTTAGTTTGCCGACTGATTCCGTGCTCCCTCAAGATTTGTTTGGTAGTTGTTCAAGACTCCTAAGCACTCTCAGGCGAGTACATTATTCCCCTATTTTACTGCTTTCAATTGTTTTGGGGTGACTCATATGTGCTAAATGTTTTCGATGGTTTCAAAAACGATTAAGACGATTTATACAAAACTAATAACGATTTCATAAAGTGAACAAACTTGTTGGTTGTAGTTACATAACAAATGACATTCATTAGCAATGATCAAGCCGACCAGTATTAGGTTATGGTACCATAGGATCTGACAAATCCCGTTATTTACTACACCCGTGGTTATGTGTGGGTATGGTAGGTAGCGACTGAATCTGTAATTGTTAACTTACCCTATGGAGGTTTGTTAATGCGAAAACGAGAAGCTACGATTGATGAGTCACGAAGGTTTGGATGTTATTAGCGAGACGACCACATAAGTAGTTTCACGACCTAAAACGAATTAAACGATTAACGATTGGGTTTCACACGATGTTTTAACGATTGGGTAACGATTGGGTAACGATAGGGTTTTCACACGATGTTTTAACGATTGGGTAACGATTGGGTAAACGATTGGCTTCAAAGCGATATACGATTGGGTTTTGTTTACATATTACATGTTTTACATTGGGCATGAACATTACTTTGGTGGTTTGGTTTGGATTAAGTGATTAAGTAACAATGCGTGTGTAATATGATACAAGCATGGTGGATACGCCGCTGGTACTTCCTATATATAAGTGTTTGTACGGTATTACATATTGTAGTGTTATTTGAATCATTTCAGCTCGAGACATAGAACATTTTATACAAGTAACATACTTTTCACAAGACATTTATTTACAAACAACTTATCTTATACAAACTCATTTTTACATGGTTATTCATTTAATCATGCATTAATCTCTTAGTTATACATATCACCTGAACTTATCATTGTTTTTCCAAATAATTTACTAAAACAAATGTTTTTGGGTTAAGAGTCATGGCTACGAGGTTTTACAAATTATAACCCGCTTGATTTGAGTTGGTTAATTAAGTTGCAATATTATACTCTTTTCAAAACAAGGTTTTTAAATAAAGTATTGCAACGTCTAAACTAGCCATGATTTCGACACTCCTACAAAACCTATGTACTCGCCAGCATTTCTTTGCTGACCTCGTTTTCACATATGTTTCAGGTATTGTTGAATGATATCGATTGATAAGATGCATGCTCACATAGGACTGGACAAGGCCTTAGTGACTCAATAACAATGATAGACTACGTTTAAATTGTGTATTTAGATTTCCAAACGATGTAATTATTCAATGATTAATAAAACGAAATACTTTTGATATCCATGGTTATGAAACATTAATTCTGTTGCAACACGCCCCGATGTTTCCGCCACGTTTTGTATGTTCTACGTGGTCGGGGTGTGACAGCGCAGGTGGTGCTGGTGGTCATGGTGCAGGTGGTGCTGGTGGAGACGGTCGAGATAAAGGTATCGAAACAGAGGCGGTGTCCGGTGAAGCTACACCTCGTCGAACCATCTATACCATGCGTCCACCGGGTGGTGGTGGTGTTACTTCAGGAGTGCCCCAGAGTCCTGAGTTCAAAAATGTCCAAGCTGGGTCTTGGGATATCCATAACCCGGCTTGTGATGATCTACCGCTTGCTCCTCGGTGGAATTTAACTCAGGGCTCCCGGATGAATGACCATGGTAACTGCCGGGAGTTCTTCTCGTTGTCCCTCCCCCCTGCTGTGACAACCGGTGATTTATGGCTCTTAATTACGTGATTAACAGGTGATTAACGAGATAACAAATAGTGTTTACAGCGCAAATTAACTTAATTAGGCCTTTGGAGTGCCTAGGAACGTCTACCCGATTTTACAGTGCGCTAACGGTGCTTTATGGAGAAACATGCTGAACGTTATGCGATAACGAAACGAAACCGTACAAATACTGACAACGCCGACAAGTATGGATGTTACACGAATATTTTATGTTTATGAAATTAACTTTGTGAAGTTATTGGGCTTCCGTGCGACGCAAATGCAAACGTAAACTGTAAACGCGATGATAGGAAACGCATCGGCAACGAAACGGAAGCGACGGAGACGCCTGTCATCTTCGAAACTCATATTTTACGCTATATTTAGCTCCGTAATAAAACCTTAGTGACTACAGTCGAAACCGGATCGAAAAACGGATTAAAGACAGCAACAATGTAATTTTTCGCGATTATTACAGTTATCGACGCACGAACGCGACCACGGCGGATACCGACATTATTTTTACACGTTTTTAACTCTGAAATATTATTTTACTAGGCTACGGTGATTTCGGTTTTGACAACGGGTCTCGTAGGAAGTACGGGCCACTTGCACATGTGATGGGCTTGTGGGCCCTAGGCCCAAGCCCACCACCCACAAGCCTAAACCTGTACATATATATTAGATCTCAACAGATCTCAACAAATCTTTAAAGGATTTGGAAATCCTTATATAATCTTATAAAATCTAAACAAAATATTTTGATTTGAAACATAAGATCTTATAAGATCTCATCTAGATCTCTATAAATACATACAACATAAAATAAAACCTTATTCCCCTCATTCCTTTCAAACACTCACAGAATATCACAAATAGATCTTACCCACTCCTCTCTCTCGATCTCTTATACATACACACACAAAACCAACATACTACTGTCTTCTCTCCCAAAGCACCATACCTTCTTGTCTACAACCACAAATGAAAATGGAGAATAGAGCTTCCATCCAACACACATACCCTCAACCGATTAACCCCTTTCCTCTTTATCTCAGCCCTATCTAACCTCACACATACTCATATTTGAAGCATTCCAGAGATTAAGAGACAAGGTGGGGTGGTGTCGGCCATCACTTCCGGCGACAACCACAGCCCCCCCTTTTTTGGCTTCGATCAGCAACGGACCACCACCACCAACGTCGGGTGGTGGTGAGCGACGGTCAGACGAGGAAAGAGAGAGAGAACCGGCGGTCGACGACTCGGACCGCCGGTCGGTTCGTTTATCCGGTGGTCGACGCTATTATCCGACGGATTCACGACGGTAAAGACGATGGTGATGCCCTTTCAGGTCAGTGGTTCAACCTCGGGTCGTTCACAGTCGGGTCATCCCTGTTTCGGTTCAGTTAAGATGCTTCAAAGTTTGGTTCGGTTTATGTTTGACTCGGTTTTCAGGTTAGGGATTTAACGGATCAGATCTGTGCTCGACTCAGTTCGACTCGGTGAAATTTAGCGCGACTCAGTTCGACTCGGTGCATTTCAGCTCGACTCGGTTCAACTCGGTTTGACTCGGTCAAACCGAGTCAACTCGGGTCAATGGGTCAGACCTGGTGTGGTTCGGGTTCAGCTCGGAACGGGTCCGGTGCGGTCAGATTTGTTGTGGCAGAAGCGGTTTGAGTTGACTCGGTCAACTCAGCGAGTCGACTCGGCTCAACTCAACTCAGTCAACGAGAGCTGACTCGGTCAACTCAGACCCGGTCAACTCAGTCCGCGGTTCGACGCGAGAGATTTGGTAAAAATTAACGTCACGATTATTTTGTTATTTTTGGTGTTAACGTTACGTGAACGAGCTCGAACCAACGTGAATATAGTTTACATCTTTTGATATATTAGACAAAGTAAGTATATTACGTTTGAATCTTGATTGAATTTTGACAAATTAACGACACTTTAGTTGTCAGGGCCGTCCAAAAACAGAGGAAACTCTGCCCGTTTTTCGAGAAAAAAATCCTTTAAAACTAACGCGTTTTATTAAAAGACGCAACTTTTTGTATCCGAGGAACTTTAAACACGAATGAATAATTATTACAACGGCACTTTACAACTTACAACGATTCGGAAACTATTTTGTTTTGAACTTCGGAAAAATTCGAGGAAACCCTTATAAAAAAATAAATATAATTTATATATTTATTTCAAACGTAAACTCGAATCCTTTTATAAATAAATATAGTATATATATTTATTTCAAACATCGCGTAACACGAATTCCCTAATAAAAATAAATATGGATTATATTTATTTTCAAACGACAAACGAGACGACTTCTCTTTATGAAAATAAATATAGATCGTATTTACTTTCAAAAGCAACTCGACGATTCTTTTATAAAATAAATATAACTTTTCATATTTATTTTATACGCCTAAACGGCATATACGTATATTTTGACAAAGATCATACGAAACGCGATATATAATACAAGTTGGTTATATGATATTTTCATACAAATATTCTATTTGTACGCGTACGACTTCTCGGAGCGACTAACATTATTTCGTCGATATATGGATATTTTTGTTTAAATATTTATATATTTGAAATTCTCGAAAACTAAGTACTTTCAAGGCTTAGTAAACTATTACCGACATTAGACGAAACTTAACGAATACGACTTCTTCGTTTCTTTTAAGTCAATAACTTACCGTCGAATCGTTCGGCTAAATATTCGGTAGAGCTCGGTGACACGTAGTTTAGTTACTGTGTTTATTTAGAAACTTATAAGATATTCCGTGTTAGGAATATTGTAGAATGCACGATAGCGAGTCTCATCTTGGAAACGACAACACGAAGTCGTAATTAGCTCGCTTTGCACAAGACAATTCAGGTGAGTTCATAACCCCACTTTTTACGGCTTTACATTTTTATAAATGTTTTCGGGGTGGAAAGACATGCACGTTTTGCAAAAACATACAAAGTTTTGAACTAACGCAAAACTCGTATTTCTAAATCATATTTCGGAGGGATTTCGAGGAACACAAATGAATTACGAAAGGTTTATACTAAACATACCGGTTTTTACAAAACAAATGCTTATTTTCGAAATGTGAATGATTTTCGGTCAGGGTGACCAGGGATTTGGTCGGGGAGACCAGGGATTCGGTCAGGGTGACCAGGGATTGGGTCGGGGAGACCAGGGATTTTCATACATGCAGACATATTACAAAAGGATTACAGACAATTTTATACATGGTATGGTTAGCTTAAGGAGGGTTAGGACGTACAAATCATATGAGTGGGTAGGCGCAACTTGAGGCCATTAATCCTCATTGTAGGACCGAGGGACGTAAGCGGTAGATCTATCTGGGTGTAGCGAGCCCAGCCCCAGGCCCAACAGAACGGACCCCGGGGTGACTTTGTGCCCAACGCAAAATCCGCTAGGTTTGAGTCTTCCTACTTGCACTTCACACATATCAATGGCCTTGCAAACCATTGGTGATCTCTTTATTTCCTTATTTGCTACATACCAGGGATTTTATACTTACAAATTAAATACCATGTTTTATACAAAATTCAAAGCATAGGATTATGCGGGTATGGAGTCAAAGTCAGGGTGGGCATTGACGGTTATACGAACATTACAAATACAAGACTTTACAAATACATGGTTTTTATGAACATATTGTGTTACAAACACAACGTTTCCATATAACTTGGCAAGAAAATGATTTTTAAATTCGTTTTCTCAATACTATTTGAAAAACCGGTTACTTCAAAGATTTATTTCAAATCTTTCACAACTCAAAAGATTTATTTCAAATCTTTTACAAACAAACTATGAACTCGCTCAACTTTATGTTGATTTTTCGCATGTTTCTTTCTCAGGTTACAGTTCTAAGACACGGCACGGTTGGAATAGGAGAACCATGAAGAGTCGGGTACTTAGTGGGCATTCGCATTCTAAAAGACTTAAGTTATTTGCTTCCGCTGTGCAATGAAGATACCAGTCCAGTCACGCCAGCTCTGATAATTTCGGGGTGTGACACCTGCCGAGAGATTATTTCAAAAAAGGCGTAACCGGTTTAATCTCCTGGATGATCACATTCACACTGGGGTTAACTTTTTTGCTACCTCCCAGGAGATTGTTCGAGAATGGAAGCTGATGGGGGAGGAGACTCTTGAATTTGAAAATGATAAAAAGGCATTCGCTGAGGAGAGGGAGAAGTTCAATGCTGAGAAGAAGGGTTTGTTGTGGAGGTTGTCTCATGCGGAGCAGAAGCTTGCACAGGAGAAGCAGGTTAACTCCAACAAACAAAAGGATTGGGAGGTCGCTTGTGAGCGGACCAATAAAGAGTTGCAAGCGCAACGTGATGCGATTGTGAGGTTGTCAGGAGAGAAAAAGAAGATCAGTGATGAGGCTGAGTAGGAGTGTGTTGCAGCTCAGAAGAGGGAAGAAGAATATCTCCAACGTATAGTTAAGTTGGAAAAGCTTGCTGAGGCGAAGGTTGCTGAGTGCGAGGCTTCTGAACTTCTTGCTGAGGAAATGTCTGCCGATTGCAAGTGGTTGCTTGCTCGTGCAGTGCCTCTGGTAATATTTGTTGTTTGTTTGTTTTTGGTATTCTTTGCCGGTTTCCTCATTTCTGTTTTACATTTGCAGCTTGCCGAACGCATCGCTGGGTCCGAAGAGTTGGCCAAGTACGTGTATGAGCTTGGTGAAACTGCACGTGATCTTGGTCGTAAAGAAGGATATGCTGAAGGAAGGGCGGCTGCTGAGTCGAAAGAGCCATTGAAAAATTTTGAACTATATAAGACTGATTGGGTCGGTCGTTATGCTGAAAAACGGCAAGAGTTTGCATCTCTGGAGTTTGGTATTGTTAAAGCTGCTCAAAAATTATCTCGGAAATCTGATGGTGTCGCCCTGTTGAGGAAGGCCCTTAACGATGAGGATCCTGGAACTGACAATCCCTTGAACAATTTTATCTTTTATGCTTTATGAACAATTTGCCCATGGTCGACTTATCTGTTATCATTTTGTTACACTTGACATATTTCGTGTTAATATTTGACTTTGCTTTTTTGTACGTTGTGAATTTTGATATCGTTACAATATGTGCATGTGTAATTACTTTGATTAGGTATTACGAATGAATGATGGCGCTGACAGGTTGTGTTGTGTTAGTTACAACGTTTATTCTGTCGTTTAAGCGCGCGAGCTGATTCGTATATACGAAGTGATCGAGTTATAGGTTATTGTGTGGGAACGAAGTGTTTATTTGGCGTCTTCTAGGCTTTAGTTGTGTTTCTGACCCAGCTGTGCACTTGGTTGTGACGAGCCTTGGAGGTCTACAACGTTTCCTAAGGTCGAGCCATTGATGTTTTCGTGTATGCCCAAAGTAATATATGCAGTTGTAACAAAAAATTCTCATGAGAAAAGATATCCAAACACTTCTTGTATTAGTGCTAAATGTGTTGGCGCGCAGCCATTACAAGTACATAGGAAAAACTTCGACTGTTTACTTGTAGCATTTTCTTAACTGCTGGGTATTCCAGGTTCTTGGGATCTCTTTGTTGTCCAGGGTACGTAATTTATACGCCCCTTTCCCAAGGACTTCGTCTACGACATAAGGCCCTTCCCACTTGGGAGCTATTTTTCCGGGTTTTTTGGCGTTGGACGCCTCATTGTCCCTTAGGACGTAATCTCCGGGACTGAACGTGCAAATTCGAACCTTGGAGTTATAATACTTCTCCAGTTTGGTTTTGTATTTTGCTTCACTAATTGCCGCCATCTCTCTTCTTTCTTCTAGGAGGTCAAGGTCCAACCTCCTTTCTTCTTCATTATTGATCATGTTCATTGAGAGCATTCTTGGCGACAGTAGCCCGATCTCTGCTGGTATCACTGCCTCAGACCCATAAACTAAACTGAACGGTGTCTCCCCGTTACTTGTTTTTGGCATCGTCCTATGGGCCCATAATATGCTGGGTAGTTCGTCAACCCAGCCTTTTCTTTATGTTCCCAACCGTGCTTTGATACCATCTACAATGCTCTTGTTGACGGCCTCTACTTGACCATTCCCCTGCGGGTGCGCTACCGAGGAGAAGGTATGCTCTATGTGCAGCTCTTTGAACCAGCGTTGAAGATCTTCTGCAGCAAAATTTGTTCCGTTATCGGTGATAATTCTTAGAGGCAGCCCGAATCTGCAGATGATTTGTTCCCAGATGAAACGCCGCACTATGGTAGATGTGGTTGACGCCAGCGCCTTTGCTTCCACCCATTTCGTGAAATAGTTTACTGCGACTATGATAAATTTCACTTCACCCGGGGCTTCAGGAAAAGGACCAACCATATATATTCCCCATTGTTGAAACGGCCAAGCCATTGTTACGGGGACTAGTTCATTTTTGGGGCACATCGTTTTCGGGGCATGTCTCTGGCACCCGCTGCATTTCCTCAAAACCTTTATTGCGTCTAGATGCATTCCAGGCCAGTAGTACCCGGCGTTCATCACTTTCGCTACTACCATCCTCGGACCGGCGTGGATGCCACATATTCCCTCATGTATTTCTCGGATCAGGTAGTTTGCATCTTCTGGGTCGACGCATCTCAACAACGGCCCTAGGTAAGATCTTCGGTACAAGATTCCATCAACCATCTAGTAGTGCTCGGATTTGTACTGAACTTTCCTTGCTTCGGCTTTGTTTTCTGGTAAGATCCCAGACTGGAGATACATGATTATGGGAGTCATCCAAGATGTCGTTCCCAACTGAATAACGCTCACTTGCCTCAGTGGCATCGATGGATTACTCAGAACTTCGATGCGCACATCCTTTGCCAAGTATTGGAAACTGGTGGATGCTAGCTTACTCAGTGCATCTGCTGGTTTATTCTCGCTTCGATTGATATGGTGCACCTTGTAAGAATGGAAGTTTTGCAGCAATGTTTTTGCTTGGTCTAGGTATAACGCCATTACGTCTCATTTGGCATCGTACTGGCCGTTAATCTGCCCGGCTATTAACATGGAGTCCACATGCGCCTCGATGTGTTTGACTCCCATCTTGATAGCTAACCTTAGACCGGCAAGAAAGGCTTCATATTCATCTTCGTTATTCGTGCTCTTGAAGTCTAAACGGATGGCATACGTGAATTCATGTTTTTCTGGACTTACCAGCCTAAGTCCTGCGCCTGCGCCATCCTCGTTGGATGCGCCATCTGTATGCAGTAGCCATGGTTCTTCTGAACGTTGCCTTTCAGCTCTTTCCATTGCCTTACACTCCCTGTCCTTGTCATCGGGCACCTCTGTTATGAAATCAGCCAACACCTGGCCTTTGATTGCCGGTCTTGGCCTGAAGACCACGTTATGGCCTCCCAGTTCTATAGCCCACTTCACTAATCTTCCAGAAATCTCGGGTCTCGCAAGGATGTTATCGATGTTGTAATTTGTTAAGACATGAATGACATGATTGGCGAAATATACCGCCTTGATGCATGAATTAGTGCCAGCACTAGTTTTTCCATTATAGCATACCTCGTTTCTGGATCATTAAGGGTGCGAGACACATAATAAATTGGTGTCTGTATGCCTTGTCGGTCTACGAGCAAAACTGCTCCCACTGCTTTGTCTGATGCTGACAAATACATCACTAAGGGTTCTCCTTTCACTGGCGCCGTCAGTGTTGGCAGTCTTATGTGGCAATCTTTCATTTCTCGGAACGCTTGTTCGGCTTCCGGGGTCCACTGGAACTGACTTTTCTTCATGAAATTGCGAAGAGTCTTGATAAACGGGAAAGATTTAGCAGCATGATTGGCTAAGAAACGGTTGAGTGCTGCTAACCATCCGGCCAACTTCTGCATTTCCTTGATCGTTGATGGCGAAGGCATGCGTTCGATTGCTTGTACCTTTTCAGGGTTTACTTTAAATCCATCCTTTGTGACGATGAAACCCAGGAACTTTCCTTCTTCCATGCCAAAGGAACATTTCGCTGGGTTTAGTTTGATACTTACACCGCGCAGTGTGTCAAACGTTTTTTGGATGTTCATCAGCATCGTACTTTCCTCTTTGCTCATGATGACCAAGTCATCCATGTACACTTCGATTTATTTGCCGATAACATCACTAAACGTTTCATTCATTAGTCTCTGATAAGTCACACCCGCATTCTTTAGACCGAAAGGCATTTTGGTGTAGCAGTATAACCCCGTCGGTGTGCGGAATGCGGTTTTGTCCTCGTCTTCGATGGCCATCTGTACTTGGTGGTACCCCTTATAACAGTCAAGGAAACATTTCCATCTGAAGGTTGCTAGCGAATCGATCTTCTCATCAATATCTGGTAAGGCATAACAGTCGAGCAGGCATGCCTTGTTTAGGTCCTTGTAATCTACGCACATTCTCCAACTGCTGTTTCCTTTCTGTACCATTACTGGGCTCGCCACCCAAGTTTGGTATCGGACTTCTCTGATGATGCCTACGTTTAACAGCTCCGTGACTTGTTCTTGCATAGCGTCATGCTTTATGTCTCCTAGATGGCGCTTGGCATGTACCACAGGTTTGGCACTTTCTAAGACGTTTAATATGTGCTCTGCTATGTGCTGTGGAACACCCACCATGTCTGCTGGTGTCCAGGCGAACACATCCATGTTTTCGAATAACAACTTCTTCAGCGCCGCGCGCGTGAGGTCAGACATTGCAGGGCCCAAGGTGACCGTTTGTTCTGGGTATTTGTTGTTTAGCACCCATTTTTCAGCTTCCGCGCGTGGTGCAGATTTACTTGCTTTTGCTGGCCTGATTTCATCTGTTGCCAAGACTTCTTTGCTCGCATAGATTAGTGCTACCCCTCTTTCTGTTGGGAAGCCAACAGCTGAATGCGGCCTACAGAAAATCATACTAAAATCTCCTTAGGATTCTCTTCCCAACAGGATGTCATGTCTTGAATGTGCTGGTAGTACCATGAAGGTGACCTCCTCCATTCTTGAATTTCTTCCGTCTGAGAGTAGCACCGGGAACGATAACTGGCCTAGAGGAAAAACGGCTTCGTTGCAGAAACCGGTCAGTGGGTAGTCTACCGGTTCCAAGCGCGCTTTGTCCTCTTGGTCGAATTGATTAAAACATTGTTCGTAGATGATATCTGCGGAGCTCCTTGGGTCAATGAAGATGTAGTCGGTTTGGTAGTGACCGATTACACCGGATATGACTATGGGCCGCCTTTCTCTTGGACCTCCTCTTACTATGGGAAAAACAACTTGTCTCTCGCGTCAAGAGTCGTCTTGTGTGCGCTTGTTATAGTTCTTCCTTGGCCTTCGTGGACCTCCTTGAACCATGTGAGTTTCTAATTTTCGGGGCTTCTTGTTGTCTGGCCCTTCTTCCCTTCGCTGAATTTGACGGTGATCGCGCTTTCCGCCTTTCACCAGATGAGTGAGTCTTCCATCTCTCAGGGCTCTTTCTATCTCTTTTTTTAAGCTAAAACTGTCATCGGTCAGGTGACCTGTGTCTTTGTGGAACTCACAGAAAAGATTTGGGTCTTGACCCCTCTTGTTTCACATTTGTAGAGGAGGCTTGAACTGGTGATTTTCGGTTGACAAAACTTCAGAAGGAGTCTTTGTTAAGGGTGTCCACTGTTTTTCTCTGTTCTCCCTTTTAACTTCCTTGCGGTGAGTAATTTGGTTGATTGTATTGCGCGTGTCTTCTCTTACCGGGCTTCTTTCTCTATAGCCGGATGTTTTCCATGATTGGCCTTTGCCTTTCTTGTTGCGCCGGTCGTTGTGGTTGTAACTGTATTGACGGTTGTCGTCACCGGTCAATTGTTTATCTGTGCGCGCAATTGTTTTAGCTGCCTCAATGAAGGTTTCCCAATCTTTGGGGCCTCCATCTCTTCCTTTCAATCTCTTGATCAAGTCGTCGCACTTTACTGCCCTCATAAAATGTACGCGCATCATCTTTTCACCTACATCACCGATTTCCAGACATTCTTTGTTGTACCTTGTGATGAAATCTTCCACGCTTTCATGGTCTTTCCTCCATATATTCAGGCAATCGGCAGGGTCTCTAGTGTGCCTGCGCTGTTGAGAGAAGTGCGCGAGGAACTTGTCTCGAAAATTAATCCATGACTTGATTCTTCCTGCTGGCAGGCTGTCAAACCAGACGCGCGCTGCGACGGCAAAGGTTTGTGCAAAAAGATGACACCAAGTTGGTAGATTCCTGCTACCTGTTACCCCTACGCCGTTGAAGACTTGGAGGTGGTCATCGGGATCTGTTAAGCCGTTGTACTTGCCTACATTGTGTGGCAGTTTTGTCTTGTCGGTATCGGCTGTCGCAATCTCTCTGATGAATTTTGAGTTTTCGGCCATGTCATCTGGGCGATAGCTCAATGAGTAATCATGTTCTGCTTTTGGATTGTACCATGCGCGCTTGCGGGGTTTGTACGCCTCGTGTTCAGGTGGTAATCTGCTGAATACCATGTCCTCTTTCTTGTACGCTTGGTCATCTTCTTCGTCATAGCTATCCCACCCGTCGTTTATGTTGCGCAGAACTAAACGACTTTGAACTGGTTTTCTTTGTGATGGGAGTATTGCACATAATTGCTTTCTGTTTTGACATAAGTATCGCGCGTGTCGTGGGTGCTTGGCCTTCTGATGTTTGGTACAGGTGCTTTTTCAGGGCGTAAGTTCCATGCATAGGCCTGCTGAGGCATGTGAGTGCTCAGAGACCTTTGCGGTGGAGTAACAAAAGCGGATTGGTTAGCTTGTGCTTGTTGCAAAGCTTGTTGAGCGCTGAGTTGTGTATAAACAAGGTTTATAGACGCCATTTGTTCGGCATACCAGCAAGCCAGAGTTTTTCCCTCGGGTAGCCCTAAAAGTGCAGAAAAGTTCAGTCGTGTTTGTTCCGATGGAGCTGAAGGGCCAGCTCCATGGTTTGGTGCTTGAACTACTGGGGGTGTTTGGAGAACTACCCCAGGTAGAGGTTGGAAAGTGGCTCCATTTGTGGTTTGGTTGATTATCCTGGGTTGTGTTTGGAAAGTGGCTTCGTTTGTGGTTTGGCTAACCACTATGGATGCACTTCCAAAGATATCAGGAAAATCGTTGTTCACCCTTCTTGGATGGTCTCGTTCCCCTGGATTCTATGGACGCGCACGGTGTTCGTGATGAGTTCAAAGAAAGAGACTTCTCCGTCCATTTGAGGAGAAGGGGTTGGTTCAGTCATTTTAGAGAATTTTTCGAAGGAAAAGGAGATGAAAGTGGTTTGTAAAAATTGCGGATGGCGCCAATGATGAAACACTAGTTAAATCCAATGACTAACTAGCTGGGTCGTCTATTTCGTGGGTTCAATCTCCTTTCTTACTTGCCAAAAGACTGGTCCTGCAAAACAGCAACACCGTTAGCTCGTTAAGAGGGGAATATGGGGGTTTCCCTCTTAATCGGGCTCCGGGGTGAGAATAAGTACTGTTCTGAGGGATAAAATAGTGTGTGTTGAGAGTGAGAGTGTAGAGAGTTGAATAGAATTAACCTGGATGATGAAGGGTCCTATTTATAGCCGGAGGGTGAAAGAGGAAGGAGCAACCTTGCCAGCTGCTATAGGGCGCCAGCTGTCCAACCAAGGGGAATATCCTCTTGGTCTCCTTTGCTGTGGTCAGGGTGGTGGTACACGTGGCGCACCTATATTTGTCTACGCTGGAAACATCGTACCGCTGCTATCGGTCTGCTCCTTGATTTGCTACAGGCCTACATGGCGTTTGATGAGTGGTGATACGTGATGTCCTTTCTGTCGGGGAGAGCATCTTTGGTGCCACCTTGACTTCTTCCAGAAGCTTCTAGAAGCTTCTGGATTCATTTGCTGATGTAGGCGCCATGTAGGATGAAAAAGTGGTGTGGTCCTTGCCATGTGGGCAAGGAATTGGGACCATACCTCTTCACCTAAACTCTAAACCCTAAAGCTAAAAAAATAAGGCTAAAACCTATGCTAAACCGTAAAATCTAAACTATAAACCCAAAAAGCTAAACCCTAAAGGCTAAACATAAAGCTAAACCCTAAACACTAAAGCTAAACCCTAAACCCTAAAGCTAAACCCTAAGGCTAAACCCTAAAGCTAAACCCTAAAAGCCAAACCCTAATATATTTAGGGTTTAGGGTTATGATTTAGGGTTTAGGGTTATGATTTAGGGTTTAGGGTTAAGAGATCCTAGTTAGGGTTCGACGAGCCGGTTCCAACGCCACTGGAATGAGTCCAATCGGAGTTCGTTTGAGTCGGTTCCCCACTGTTTCCCACTTTTTTAGTGTTCCCCAATTAACCTCACACTTATAAAACATATAATTTTATTTTTTATTCTAGTTTCTTTAACGACTAACAAAATTAATCCCGAAAACTTTTGGGGCACCCATTGGACCAAACGGAGTACTTCGAATAGGGGTGTTCAAAAAACTCGTGGCTCGCAACTCGCTCGAAACTCGCTTGAAAAAAGTTTGAAAAGAGCTCGGCTCGAAATTGGCTCGGTTGTAAACGAGCCAGCTCGGCTCAGTTTGTAAACGAGCCGAGCTCGAGCTTGGCCTGGCTCGGCTCGTGAGCCAGCTCGATAAGTTTTACATCCTTCATTTTTTTGTCCCACATCGCTCAGAAAACGAAAACTAAGGGAGTATCTCCCCTATAAAAGAAGGTAAAGAAAATGTACAAAGTGAGTTAACTATTTATACTTGCATATTTAGACATTTGGTTAAATATAATTGAAATTATGGCCCTTAGTCTATGAAAAAAATCATTTTTAAGGCTTTTTAAGTAGTAAATTATGCGATTCTTTGTTAGTTCGAGCTAGATCGAGCCGAACCGAGCTAGCTCGAATTTTAATCGAGCCGAGCTCGAGCCTCAAATCTCAGATCGATTTGAAATTCGAGCTCGACCCGAGCTCGAGCCAGGTCGAGCTCGACTCGGCTCGTTTATAGCCCTAACTCCGAGAGTAACTCGAGTCCACCACCAATTCCAGGAAAACCCGGTAACCCACCCGCCCGTAGGCACGACAGTGAAATTTCCAGTAAAACATGTTTGGCTCAAGAATCGACCCAGGTTTCCCTGGGTCTACTATCATTGCCCACCAGTGTCTCACTCTGCACCAAGTAAGAATTGAACCTTCATCTCCCAAGAGAAATGCAAGCATTCCACCATTTGATCTAGTTTTACATGGGATAGTCAGCACAACCTTATTAAATTAAACAAGTTAGGGTGAAATATGTAATCATCACACTCCATCACACATTACCCTATCACAACCAATTACTATTTAACACTTCATTTCTATCACATTTCACTCATTATATTTACAATGTTCATCAAATTGCATCACTTAATATTTTTTATTTTAATTAAAATAAATATAATATTAAATAAAACAAAAACTAGCATTTTTAAAATACATTAACCAACAAGAAAAATAAACACTCATACTTAATAACTAAAAAAATTTTCTTCATTGGAATCAGGCAATTGGATATCTAAACCACCAACGTGTTCAGTTAGATCAAATCGTAGTCGAAAATGTGTGTTTTCCTTCCACAACTCCAATTGAATATTCTCACTAACAGGTACCTATGTTGGAAGGTCTATAATGTAGTCTGATGATATTGTGTGCCCTTCATCCTTTATGATCATATTGTGCAATATGTTTCACGTGTACACCATGCTTCTAAATTTTAGTGGTCTAACTATACGCACCAGTCGATCAAGTATACCCTATTTAGCTTTCAAAACACCAAACTCCCACTCAACGTCTTTTCTCGTGGATTCCTGTAACTTCTTGAACACTTTTTCTTTGGGCTCAGTCAGAAATGAATACCTTTTACAAAAACAAACCAAGTTGGGTATATACCATCAACAAAATAGAAGTCGCGTCTATAATTTCTCTCGTTGACCACAAATGGACACGATGGTGTGGTTCCATGTAACACAACAAAAAACGGTGATTGATGTACAACATTAAGGTCGTTATTTGAACCGGGAGCACCAAAGTACGCTTGCCATATCCATAAATCATTTGATGCCACCGCTTCGAGCATGGTCGTTGGATGTTGTGGTTATCTCTCATATGGCATCCTTGCAAACTAGTCAGGCAACTTCTCCAAACTATGTGCGTACAACCGATCCTACTAAGCATCCCCGAAAAATGCCATATAGCTTCATGCCAGGCGTACAAACGTGATATGTGGTGTCTAGTCGGCCTTCTTAAAAATTCTTTAGCGTATAACTTAATAACCACATTGCAAAAAAAAATCTGTAGATTTAATAGAAGTCCTAAAAGACATAGCTAAATATTCATCATATTCATCAGCCATGTTACCGGTTGCAAGTTGGAGAACTGCGGATGTGCATTTTTGTATCCCCGTGAAACTCTTTATCCCCTAGCATTGCAACCTTCCTGAAACCATTCAAATTCAGCTTCAATATCTCTCACAATCTTTAAGAATAATTTTTTCGAGATACGAAACCTCTCTCTAAATGTCCCAGCATAAAGCTTTGGGTTTTCAACAAAGTAATCATTCATTAGAACTCCATTAGCTCTTTGCCTATCGCAATGCACAATTTTTTTATCGTCCCGTATCTTCAAGCTCCGCGTGCTCACATTTTTTTTTTTCAAAAACTTCCATAACATAACCAGAAGAGTCGGACGAATTAGACGACTAAGGTGAAAATGTACTTGGGTACTCCGTATCCCCCGTTTTATATGGTTGAGAGGTAATTTGTAGTGTACAAAATGGGTAAAGGTTGGATGTATCTATAAGTTAAAATTTTTTTTAACTTTTGCCCCCCCCCCCCAATGTAAATATAGCCGTTACCAACGGCTATATTCTTCAAACACAACCACCATCACAATCACGATACTAATCACCCCCAACCTTTTGTGGCGGTGTATCACGACATCACACTCCATCACACCACTCCATCACGCACCATCCTGTCCACCCTTAAGCATGTCACTTGAACACGACATGATTATGTTAGGCTAAAACTACATATACACCCAAGCCAAACTATTTGCACACTTTTGTTGTGTAGAGGCTTATATGCAGCGTATAGGGTTACATCAAACTAAGTGTCTGACTGGTGTCAAACACAGCTTTTGAGGAGCCCTATACGCAACAACTGAATTTTTGGAGTACAAATTTTGTGTTTCTTAATGCCTATACGCTGATTATAGGTCTATATGAGGCCTATACGTTATATAACATTTGGCCCGGTTCAAGCATTCAATATATAATGTTATATCATTTTAATATTATACCATTTCTATATTTGCCGTTTTAATATTATCATTTCAACATTATGTTGTTTCAACATTATATTGTTTCAAATATTATACCGTTTCAGTATTATTGTTTCGATATTATACCATTTCAACATTATACCATTTCAATATTATACCATTTCAATTATGGTTTAAACATTATACCGTTTCAACATTATATCGGTTCAACATTATACTGATTCAGTATTACTGTTTCAACATTGAACCATATCAACATTATTCCATTTCAATACTATCTGTTGATGTACAATGTCGGCTGCCTACGTCATCGAGTCGTGTCATGTAATAGGTTATAAATGTTAGATTATGATTTTGATGTTGTAAGTTACTTTTGTACGGTGGTAACACATCTATGCGAATGTAGTTCTTTCGCACGGATGAAGTCACATTTGTACGAAGGTAATCACCAATCCGCACGAAGGTAAACATGTATAAATAGTTCTGTGGACTAGGTGTAAGAAAGGATTTTGTGCAACTGACGAAGCTCTGTCAGATTGTTTTCTGGTTGTAAATGTTGAACAATTAATGAAAACATTGAAAATTAAGTAATCTTGTATTGTCGCCTATCAAAATGGATTCCGTACAGTTTGACTAGGTTATAGATATTACTTGAGCAATATGTCGATGGAAAACGGTCCTCATAAGTGGCATCAAAGCCTGGAGGCTAATATCTGAGACAATTCAACAAGATTCAGACAGAAGACTTCTTTTCTACTCTTTTTCTACTCATTTTAATCCTTTCTCACAAATTTAATCGTCAGAATGTATTATTTTTTTGAGGGTTATAAAAAACACGTTTTTAACAAAGCCTCTAAAACTTCAGACTAAAATTCAATCAGAATCATGTTCAAGATGTCAAAAAACGAGAAAACTTGAATTTTTCCATTCGCTCGAACGAACTACGTCCGCACAAACATACTACGTCCACACGGAAGTAAAGCTAATTCGTTTTAAATTCTTTCCTTCGCACGAACGTAAACAATTTTTGTTTGTTTTGTGATTAGGTTCGCACGAAAGGCTATATCCGCACCAAAAGTAAATTTTTCAATCAATTTCGAGTATATCCGCACGAGCTCCCTTTCACACCAAAATCCTTACATCCGTACGAAACTGTTGTTAACATGGAAAACGACGTTTGCCACAACCTCCGCGACGATGGTTCAAAGTCTAAATTTGGACAACGAAATGGGAACAATGACAAAGCCACCGAAGCTTGTGAGTATGGATGATTTTAAAGGGTGGCACAAGAGGTTTGAGAATTGTGTACAGACCAACTATCTGGATTGTTTGTATTCTATAGAAGAAGAATATACTACTCTAGTCAGAGAGAATGGTCTAACGAAAATCCTAACCCAGTTCAATCCAGCCGAGAAGGAAAGGTTTATAAGGGAGAAAAAGATGTTAAATCTTTTTCAGCAAGCTATAAAAGCTCCTAAACTGGTCTTCTTAGGTCTTCAATTGTCTTTAGCTCAACCCTGGTCTTCATATACACATGCTAGTGGGTTTGTAACTCCCACTCAAAAAAAGGACCTGCAAACAAAAGGCCTAGAGTGCTGGAGGTGGCGGAGGAGTAGGAAAAATAAAGTTGCGAAGGTGCGCCAGCTCATCCTCGAGCTCGTGAACTCGACTCAAGAAACTGACCTACTGCTCTACAGTCAGAAATCGAGCAGCGTGACCCTCAATGGGAACATGAACAGGTGATGAAGACACTGGTGGAGGGGATGATGGTGGTGGTTGAATAACTGGTGGGGGATAAGCAGGTGGTGGAGGTTGTCTGGCATCGGCCTCACTCTCTAACTCGTAGACCCTACGGCATAGAATCTCCACCTGTAACTGAAGTAACAATAACAGATCGTCCCTGGTATAACCAGAATGATGCGAAGGATGGTATGGATTGGACAGTAACATGGAGTACGGAGGAAACAATCTGGGTGACCAAAGGCATGGATCTGACTCAAATGTAGAGAAGTAGGGTGTAGACAAAAAATCAACAGGTGCTAGGGTGTCAAAACAGGGAGGCTGTCTAGACGTACCCTCCCCGGGATGAGGAACGGGTATCTCGTGAAGAAAGATAGTAGGTAGGTCAACCTGGTGAGTATCAGTAGTGGGTGGTGGAAGTGAACATCCTGGGACAGGAGTGACAAGAGTAGTGAGTGGAGTCTGTGTGTCGAGTGGTGTGGCTGGGAGTGAATCGACAGGAGCTGAAATGGGAGCGAGTGAGTGATCAGGAGACGGAGTAGCAATGGGAATGGTGTCAAAACTGCTATCTGTCGCATTAGCACGTATCCTTCCTGGCGGATCTCGATGGAAGATGCGTCGTCACTAGCGTCTAAAGAAGAAATGTCGATGACTGAAACAACGGACGAAGATACCTCAAGAATAGCGATGTCAAGGACCTCTCCATCGCCGATATCATCGTCAGGATGACCAACATGGATAACAGGCACGTCACCTTTGTCGTCGGAGACGACCATGTCTCCAGGGACAACTGCTAAAGGAACGACATCCAGAGGTATGTAATCAAAGAGGCTCTCCATCATGAACTGGGTCAGGCAATGCGAAGGGCTGGAAGTCATCCAAGTCCTCATCATCAGAAGATATATCCATGTAGGCATGATCATTATACACTCCATATAACAACTCTCCCAAAACCCTTAAAACTTGTCCAATACGTCCTAAAATACACCCCGTATACGAAAAACGGGCCCGAAATACCTTAATAATTATAAAAATCAAATAAAAAAAATTCTGGTGGGTCCTCGCGGGGCACGACCCAGACAAGATGAGTCCGTCGCGGGCCGCAACAAGGTGGCACCAGGCGGCACCTTACAGCGCCACGTGTCATCAACGTGTTGGGTCTAGTCATTGAGTCACCAAAGCTAGGGCCTACCCTAATTCTCTCGCGGGCCGCGAGAGAGGTAGAAGCGGCAGTCGCGGGCCACGAGCCACCTATCTCTAGCCCTATAAATTGAGGTTTCGACCTCAATTCAAACCGTTCAAACTTTTCTTTTCTCTTGAATATAATAGAATAATTCTCGGGTATTATACCCCCTAAAAAGCGAAGCTCTGCCTCGTTGTAAGTATTATAACCCCCGGTTACATATTAGTTACTCTACCCGATTGATATAGAGCTCCGTAACGCATGTCGAGGCTCTGCCTGACTCAGTCGTTGGAGTTCTGTCTCGGGGGTATAGCTAATGTAAATTGGGTTATCTTATTAACACGTGTGCATTGTTTAATTTTAATAGATTATAACCAGGAAGTTACCAGAAAGCACTAGGGTTATCTAAAATAGTAATGTGAGTACATTCACTTTTTCTCACTATTTGTGAGTACATCTATTTTTGTAAACCCTTTTATACAAACCTCAATTGTTTTAAATTATGATAAATAGTGATTGAGTATTTATAATTCTACAATTATTGTCGGTATGTTGGGGTTTCGTATACATTACTTGTTACTAATACTGTGAATAGTAACATGACCACAAGTCAGGATTGACAGTACCGTGGGTGGTAATTTGGTAGATATAAACAAATGTAATTGCGGATGCCCTCAATACTGTAAAGATATAAAATTGTTTTGAGTAAACTGGGATGCACTCGCCAGTATTTCTTGCTGATAAAACTTTTTAAAATGCGTTTCAGGTAACAAAATGTGAAAGCCAAATAGAAGCCAGCTGGAGAGCACTGAAGGCTTGGAAAAGTGGCTATAAAAGTTACCTAAACAATAAAGAAGTTTTATTTCAATAAAATAGGGTTTATCCCTATAAACATATTATAAATGGAAACTTGGGTTTTTCCCATGTATTTATTATTTATAAAATGTGGTATTTACTCTGATAAACTATTTCCTAACTACGGTCCTGATGTAAATTTCCGCTGCCAAATTAATAAACACCGATACCACCAGCTCTGAGTAGCTCGCGGCCGCCCGCCTCCCGGGGCAGGGGTCGGGGGTTGCGACAGGAGGTGATATCAGAGCTACAGCCACTGATTTGAGCCACAGAAGTGTTCTGCTGACACCAATATTTTATCAATTATGTTAGGAAATAATCTATGTAATTATGTTTATATATGTATATTATTGTTTTGTGTTATTTGACAATCAGTTAGTTTACAGTATGAGTGAGCAAGGTAGTCTGACGCCTACCGTCATCTAGATAATTCTTCCAAAAGTGAAGGAACCTCGTCACAGCCTACTCCTTCGGGGTATTCTGCTTATACAGAAGAGGGGATTTTCATATTTAAGGCGCAATCCGAAGAACCATTCCCTTTGAAAAAGAGAGGATGGTTTAGTCTGGGTGATTGTAGACAGATTGACCAAATCTGCTTATTTCTTACCCATGAAGGAAACTTTCAGTATGGAACAGTTAGCCAAGCTATATGTAAATGGCGTAGTTTCATTACATGGGATTCCTTTATCTATCGTATCCGATAGAGATAGCCGTTTTACTTCTCATTTTTGGACAAGTTTCCAAAAAGCAATGGGAACCAGGTTGAATCTAAGCACAGCTTATCATCCACAAACGGACGGACAAAGCGAAAGGACAATCCAGACTATGGAAGATATGCTTAGAGCCTGTGTAATTGATTTCGGAGGAAATTGGGACGATCATTTACCATTAATAGAATTTTCCTACAATAACAGCTATCATACTAGCATTAATGTTGCACCATTTGAAGCACTTTATGGACGAAAGTGCAGAACTCCAGTTTGCTGGGCAGAGATTGGAGAAAAACAATTATCCAGACCAGAGATAGTACAAGAAACAATAGATAAAATCATTCAAGTCAAGGAAAGACTAAAAGCCGCACGAGATCGTCAAAATAGTTATGCTAACAACAGACGAAAACCATTAGAATTTCAACTAGGAGATAAAGTATTATTAAAAGTTTCTCCATGGAAAGGAGTAGCCAGATTCGTTAAAAGATGGAAACTAAGCCCTAGGTATGTTGGACCTTTTGAGATTATTAGAAGAATAGGACCTGTAGCTTATCAGCTACAACTGCCAGCGGAAATGGCAGGAATACATGATGTATTTCATGTATGTAATCTCAAAAAGTGCTTAGCCGACGAATCACTAGTGATACCTCTTAAGGATACAGAGGTAAATGAAAAACTCATGTTTATCGAGAAACCCGTTCATATTGAAGATAGAAAGATCAAGAATCTCAAACATAAGAGATTAGTTCTAGTCAAAGTAAAATCGGATTCCAAAAGAGGACCAGAATACACTTGGGAACTCGAATCAGAGATGCAGAGGAAATACCCACACCTGTTCCAGTAGATCTCGAGGACGATATCCAAAATAAGGTGGGGAGGATATAACAACCCTCCTAAAATATTTTGGGACACCCTAAACGTCCCTAAATATACCCCGTACGTGAGAACCGGACCCGAAATGACCCTATACTTGCAAAAACCAAGTTTAGAAATCGCTTGCGGGCTGCAACGGATACCCTTTGGTCTGTCGCGGGGCGCGACAGCCTCGTTCTTATCCGGACACGTTGGGTGCCACGTGGCAAACACGTGGCAAGGCTAGTCTGCTGACTAGTCAAAGCTATGGCCGCCTCAGAGGCTCTCGCGGGCCGCGAAGGCCTGAGCCTTGGCTGTCGCGGGGCGGGACAGACCCCCGAATCAACCTATATAAGGGGGGCTTCAGCTCATTTGTTCAGTCGTTCATTCTTGAATTCTCTCTCACACTTTCTAATAGTAGAACTTCTGCCCGAGTATAATACCCAATATTTAGCGAAGCTTTGCCTCGTTGTAAGTACTATAACCCTGCTATTACCCTACACGATCGATTTAGGATTCCATAATGCATGTCGGCTCTGCCCAACTCAGTCATTGGAATTTTGTCTCGTGTGTACACCCAATTGATTTAGAATTTTCGTAATGCATGTCGGCTCTGCCCGACTTAGTCATTGGAATTCTGTATCGAGTTGTACGGTTAAATTGAATTGGGTTATTTTATTAACACGTGTGCATTATTTGATTTAATAGATAATAACCATGAGATTCTCAGGAAGGCTTAGTATTATCTAAACTTACAATGTGAGTACATCTTCTTTTTGTCACCTTTTTTGCAAATATATTTTCATGAGTCAAAATGTTTACCAAAACCTCAAATGTTTTAATATACACTTAACAGTAATTGAGTATTTGTAAATCTACAATTGCTGCGGGTATGTTGGGGTTTTGTATACAAAATTTGTAAGACGTTACCTTTGGACAAAGAGTTAGCCAATGAGTAATATGACCACAAGTCGGGTTGACGGTGCTGATTGAGTAATTGTTTAAATCAAGCAAAGGTAATTGCGGGTTGCCCTCAATTCTGTTAAATGTTAAAACTATTTTGATCAAACTGGGATACACTCACCAGTATTTCTTGCTGACAAAATGTTTTAAAAACGCATTTCAGGTAACGTAATATGAAGCCCAATAGAAGCCAGCTGAAGAGCACTGAAGGCTTGGAATAGTGGCTATAAAATTACCTAAATAAACAAGACATGTTATTTTCAATAATTAGGGTTCATCCCTAATAATGTATTATCAAATGAATTTGGGTTTTATTCCCATAAATTATTCTTATAAAAAGTTTGGTGTTTTACTTTGATAAAAATATTTCCTAACTACGGTCCTGATGTATTCCGCTGCCAAATTAATAAACACCGATACCACCCGCTCTGTGACATCGCGGCCGCCCGCTCCCGGTAGGGGTCGGGGGTTGCGATATTATACCCCCTAAAAAGCGAATCTCTGCCTTGTTGTAAGTATTATAACCCCCGGTTACGTATTAGTTACTCTGCACGATTGATCTATAGCTCCGTAATGCATGTCGAGGCTCTGCCTGACTCAGTCGTTGGAGTTCTGTCTTGGGGGTATAGCTAATGTAAATTGGGTTATCTTACTAACACGTGTACGTTGTTTAAGTTTAATAGATTATAACCAGGAAGTTACCAGAAAGCAGTAGGGTTATCTAAAATAGCAATGTGAGTACATTCACTTGTTCTCACTATTTGTGAGTACATCTATTTTTGTAAACCTTTTTATACAAACCTCAATTGTTTTAAATTATGATAAACAGTGATTGAGTATTTGTAATTCTACAATTACTGTCGGTATGCTGGGGTTTTGTATACATTACTTGTTACTAATACTGTGAATAGTAACATGACCACAAGTCAGGATTGACAGTACCGTGGGTGGTAATTTGGTAGATATAAACAAATGTAATTGCGGATGCCCTCAATACTGTAAAGATATAAAATTATTTTGAGTAAACTGGGATGCACTCGCCAGTATTTCTTGCTGATAAAACTTTTTAAAACGCGTTTTAGGTAACAAAATGTGAAAGCCAAATAGAAGCCAGCTGAAGAGCACTGAAGGCTTGGAAAAGTGGCTATAAAAGTTACCTAAACAATAAAGAAGTTTTATTTCAATAAAATAGGGTTTATCCCTATAAACATATTATAAATGGAAACTTAGGTTTTTCCCATGTATTTATTATTTATAAAATGTGGTGTTTACTCTGATAAACTATTTCCTAACTATGGTCCTGATGTAAATTTCCGCTGCCAAATTAATAAACACCGATACCACCAGCTCTGAGTAGCTCGCGGCCGCCCGCCTCCCGGGGCAGGGGTCGGGGGTTGCGACACTCCACTACTTGTCAAAATAACCCGTACACATATATGCATATATATCGATGAATAATACTATTACTTAGTATATACAGGCAAATAAAGGCAACATATCACATGTATTCATGTAACACCCATGTTATAAATTTAAACTTTTAATATCTAGACAACACATTTCATACAAAATGCGTCTTTACAAAAACTTTTTAAGTTGATAAACCTACATAACTAAAGTATCCAAGTCGACTACCCGACTAATTTAAAACATTCAAACGAAGTATTAAGTATTCATATGATTCACATAAACTGAAACAAAATAGATCATAGCGGAAGCTTCAAAAGATGTGTGTTCGGTTCTTGGAACTTGCTTGATCTTCATCCGTGTGCATAATTCAATCACCTAAATTCAAAACCAACATAAAAGTTAGTTTTGATAAGTTAAATACATGTTAAAACAAGTTTCATGAGTCAAAACAACAAAATTCAAACAAATTTCAGAATTTAAGGGCGTCGCGCTACGCGACGGGTATAAGAGGTGGGCGTCGCGCGACGCCACACCCCATTTTCGACAGAAGGGTTGCTTGTTTGTTGCTGCAGTTGCCCAGCTCCAATTTTTATCAAATCCAAACTTTAAACTACCATAACTTTTGATTTGTAAGTCCGTTTTGTGTGATTCTTTTTCCTACGCGGCCGTAATTTAAATACGGACCCGTATATTATCATTACTTGCATAAAATCCCGTTTATGGGCTGATCGTCTAATGTCACACCCCGACCGCGTAAAACAACAGATCGCGGCGGAAACATCGAGGCGTGTTGCAACAGAATTAATGTTTCATAACCATGGATACCAAAAAGTGTTTCGTTTTATTAATCATTGAATAATTACATTGTCTGGAAATCTAAATACACAATTTTAAACATAGTCTATCATTGTTATTGAGTCACTAAGGCCTCGTCCAATCCTATGTGAGCATGCATCTTATCAATCGATAACATTCAACAATACCTGAAACATATGTGAAAACGAGGTCAGCAAAGAAATGCTGGCGAGTACATAGGTTTTGTAGGAGTGTCGAAATCATGGCTAGTTTAGATGTTGCAATACTTTATTTAAAAACCTTGTTTTGAAAAGAGTATAATATTGCAACTCAATTAACCAACTCAAATCAAGCGGGTTATAATTTGTAAAACCTCGTAGCCATGACTCTTAACCCAAAAACATTTGTTTTAGTAAATTATTTGGAAAAACAATGATAAGTTCAGGTGATATGTATAAATAAGAAAATAAAGCATGATTAAATGAATAACCATGTAATATGAGTTTGTATAAGATAAGTTGTTTGTAAATAAATGTCTTGTGAAAAGTATGTTACTTGTATAAAATGTTCTATGTCTCGAGCTGAAATGATTCAAATAACACTACAATATGTAATACCATACAAACACTTATATATAGGAAGTACCAGCGGCGTATCCACCATGCTTGTATCATATTCCACACGCATTGTTACTTAATCATTTAATCCAAACCAAACCACCAAAGTAATTGTTAAAACATCGTGTGAAAACCCAATCGTTACCCAATCGTTACCCAATCGTTAAAACATTGTGTGAAAACCCAATCGTTACCCAATCGTTACCCAATCGTTAAAACATCGTGTGAAAACCCAATCGTTACCCAATCGTTAAAACATCGTGTGAAAACCCAATCGTTAAAACATCGTGTGAAAACCCAATCGTTACCCAATCGTTAAAACATCGTGTGAAACCCAATCGTTAATTGTTTAATTCGTTTTAGGTCGTGAAACTACTTATATGGTCGTCTCGCTAATAACATTCAAACCTTCGTGACTTTCGTCGCTTCTCGTTTTCGTCGCTTCTCGGTTTCGTATTAACAAACCTCCATAGGGTAAGTTAATAATTACAGATTCAGTCGCTACCTACCATTGCCCACACATAACCACGGGGGTAGTAAATAACGGGATTTGTCAGATCCTATGGTACCATAACCTAATACTGGTCGGCTTGATCATTGCTAATGAATGTCATTTGTTATGTAAACACAACCAACAAGTTTGTTCACTTTATGAAATCGTTATTAGTTTTGTATAAATCGTTTTAATCGTTTTTGGAACCATTTGTTATAACATCGAAAACATTTAGCACATATGAGTCACCCCAAAACAATTGAAAACAGTAAAATAGGGGAAGAATGTACTCGCCTGAGAATGCTTGGAGGTCTTGAACAACAACCAAACAAAGCTTGAGGGAGCACGGAATCAATCGGCAATCTAAAACTATATAAATAAACCGGATCTAAATCGGGAGATCGGATAGGATGAGGCTTGGTAAACCAAACGAGTTTTGGAACTCATATGATATGGTTTAACAAGACCTACATACTACAATGAAACCAAACCTAAGTGCTATCGACCCATCGCGGCCCATTACGACCCGTTTAGGTAGCTTATGCTACTTTAACGCGTCGTTCGCGTGAAACGCGTTCAGACCGTCTAACTAGTCCTATGACAAGTGTTATATGCCTAAACATGTTACATAATCAGTTATGTGACAAAAGTTTAGGTTACATATGCTTAATTACCAATTATACATGAAAAGGGTATTCTGGTAATTTACCTAAGGCATATAAACTACCTATCATACAACTACTTAAACGATGTGACCATAGGGTATAACCTCGGAAGGTTATTCCCTACCTACTATGGTCACCTAATGTATTTGGTCGGATCCTAATGATCGACCAAATGGGTCGAGTTCGAAGGTATAGGCGATTTATCAGATCGCCTACCCTACGACTCTAGACAACGTGGTAATCAGTGGGCATAGTCCCAAGGGACTATGACCAACGTGATTACACTCACGTTGCGAAGTTCAAACGAACTTCGCATTGACCATTACTGGTCAACGCTGAAAGTCAAACAAAGTTTGACTTTCTGACTCTAAAAGCAATAAAATAAGGAAAAGAACGAAAGAATACTTACCCAGGGTCCCCGAATGCTAATCCCGACTTCAAGAACTCAGGTATGAAACAATGGTTTCAACTTAGAGCTCTCAAAATCAGAATTCTTGTAAGAAATAAAGCAATGGGGGGTGGGGTATTTATAGTATTCGGTCCACCGTTGAGATCGTTTCTTGGAAAAGGGGAAACGATCAAGGCCGTACACTTGTCGGGAAGTTATGGTGCCTCAAAATGCTCACCACCATAAGGAATTGACATGTGGAAGGGGGATTAGAAGTGCAAAACAGCTGCAACCAGCTGTCTGATTCATTTAATCTGGTCAGAAGGGCTAATGCGGCCCGCTTTAGATTTAGGTAAACACAATGCGGGCCGCTTGGGGCCTCTGATCTGCACATATGTTTCAGAAATGACAGTTTAGGTCCCTGCACGTGTTTAAGGCCATTTCCGACACTTCTAAGGCCCGTAAAGCCAACTTTAAGGCCCTAAAATGTTGCCTAAACATTGTGGACATGAAACATGCTCAAAAATATGCCGGATGATGGTTCGTTTGGTCGTACGAACGCGATGTTCGCTTAATTACGACGGAATGCGCACAAGCGCGAAAAACGATCCAAATGATGCGACGAATGGATTTTTCTTAAGGCGAACACTAAAATATAATGTAGTCATGCTTACATAAATTTTTGGATGTCCAGATGTATTCAGAACGTAAGTTATGCGCGAAAATGCAAACTTGTGCACTTTTTGACACTTTTAGTCCCTGAATGACCCAAAAGTTTATTTTAGCACACCGAACCCCTCAAAGCCTATTTCTAAGCTATGTGAAGGATATTTATGGTATGTTTAACTTATGGTCATGCTCCGGAAGGTCTGTTACAGTTCAAATTGGCATACTTTCGCAGTTTGTCAACTTTAGTCCCTGTAAGCGATTTAACTTTGATTTCACCACACCAAACCTTCCAAAACTTATATCTAAGTTATGTAAAGGTTATTTAAGGTATGTTAAGCCTATTTCACTATTCCGGAGTGTTCATTGGATTAAACTGGTTATATCTACGCATCAGTGCGCGTATAACCTTCCAGAAAGCGATTTAGAGCTTGAAATCGAACAAGAATAGATATGTGCAAAAGATACACATATTTTTACAAATCCCAAGTATGAAATACAATATTTCATTGGTTTGGCATTTGTTTGATGTCCGTGGAGGCACAGGTGTTACAGTCTCCCCTACTTTAGGAAATTTCGTCCCGAAATTTATTTAGAGGAAACTTGTGAGAGCTTGAAAATATGAAGTTGAAAAGATCAAACAACATTGGTTAGGGTTCTGAACTTCTAGTAACCTTTGATAACATCATGATTGCAATGTAAGAGGGATACTTATATACAAGTATATGAAGCGTCATTGGTGCGTCCACCGTACCTCTATTACATCGTCCTCATTTTGTTATTGTTGTCACTATCGATTCTTACACATAATAAATCTTACTGGGTTTACCGTGCACTGAATCTCATAATTATGTGCGCTTCCATAATTAGACAATTCCTTGCATAGTTCATACAGTGTATTCAATAGTGTGCAGGGGAAAACCAAATGAACAATCCTGTGATGAGTGTGACTAGACCGCCATAGAGTCCCGTAGACTAAATCAATAAATGATCTAAATAGACTATCAAGGAGTCTGTCCAGCTACATCACTAGATGTCATTCTTTAACCAAATTGTGAATCAATCCTTTAGACTAGACCACTAAAAAGGGTCTGGAGTGGTACTATATAATCCAAGGGTCTTAACTACAACGTAGAAACCCACAAAGATTAAGGTAGTACCTTTTGAATATCCTACTATGAATCCCTCATATGAAGATATGAAAGATTCTGCGAGGATTTGGAAATCGGATCACACAAAATCATAGAGGAGAACACAATAACACATAACCACATAGTCGCATAATCGCTTATTCGTATAATCGTTTAAATCGTATAATCGTTTAATTTGTTATCTTTGGACATGGGTATTTAAAGCATACTAGGAATCCAATCCGTGGATTTCATTTGGTACTTTAAATATTTTCAAGAATCTAACTATAAAGATAGAAAGATTCAAAAAGAAAATTCGATTTCGATTATTAGGAACCGAAGTGTTCGAATTAAGGTACATAAAGAATCCAATTAAGGACTCTGATTTGAATGATGATCATCCACAAGGATCTAATTGTAAGGATAAAAAGATCCCATATGAATTTTAGAAGTTGAAGATGTTTTGAAACCTTGCACTGGATGTGCTTAGGTCAAAACATGATGTAAAATGCTTATGAAGTTGAGATGCTTGATATGTCAAGGCGACATATGAAGCAGAATTTTGAAGGTTAAGTCAATGTATGAGGAAACTTTTTTTTTTTGAAAACTATGTATGGGGTTCTTTTAAGAAAAATGTGTTTAACGTTTTTGAAAACCTTATATATAATACTTTTTGAAATCATAAAGTAGGTGTATTAGGTAGATATATTTACAAAAATGTTTTTAAAATCATGCGAGATGAATTTTGAAATTATGTATAAGGTTTTTGAAAGATATGAATGATGCTTTTCGAAATCATGCACTTGATAATAAAATGTATTGTGTTAATATTGTCTTCAGACTATATGAAATATTTTGAAATTTGAAAGGTTGGTTTTGATAACATGGCCAATGTTTCTGAAATAACATAGACAATGTATCTAGAAAAATTGTTTTCAAACTATATGAAATGTTTTGAGATCATGAAGATTGTTTTGAAATACTGGTACTGGTATGTTTGAAAAATCAAAACGTAATGGGTATGAGATTTGAAAATACCCTTAGTTATCTAACCAAGGATTTAAAGGCACAGATGTGCGAAAAGCACGATTACTCATAATGTCACTTAATTTTCTGTACTTTGTTTCTTAGAGTGAAATGAGTACTTAAAATTTTTGAGGGAATCATGAGCAATGATTTGAGAGAGAGAAATCACAAGAGTAGTTTGTAAGGTACATAGTTCCTTGATGTAGGTATCATAGGAAAAGCCATACACACCTATCAAGGGGTTGAGCTGGTTGGTTGGGGACCTGCTTTACCATTGTGAGCGACCATGGCGAAGTTCTGAGAAGCCTTTCGCTTCTTTGACTTCTTAGGGGATCGTTCATCCATGGTCTTTGATTCCTCGATTGGTTTATTGGCTGATGGTGCTGTCACCTGACTAGGTCCTGCCTGTCTTGGTGACTCTTGAGTGGCTTCATCCTGGAGATGATACATGGCAGTAGCTAATTCAACAGTCTTCAGGACTACTTCGCCTATTCGCTAAGCTAATTTGGCTGCTTGCTCAGATATCTGGACGTCATTGTGATGAAGAGACATTCTTGAAGAAAAAGAAAGGCGTAGGGAGAAATAGGTGAAAGATTATTGGACAATCAAAACAGAAAGATAACGCATGAAAATTGCGATCATTTGTTTGTTACCTAAGGCAAACAAATGAGACGGTGACTAATCAAAGTAAATGGGTCAAAAATAATGTATCGCGAAGACATGCTCGCCTATAAGTGAACACTCATTCCAAGAATTCCCAGGTAAGCACAACTGGTCTCGCGTCTGATGAGATGTATACGAAGTGCTTGCCTAGACAGAAAACCCAGAATACAGGCATTCACCCTTCCAGTTTGCACGTGTTCACATCATTTAAAACCCAAAACCTTGACGAAGTTTTGAAAACTCAAAGGGGTTCAAAACCATATACTAGAGAGTTCAAAACCTTACAATAGAGGGTTTAAAACCTAGTAATCAATCATCCTAGAACAGATGATTAGTTTTCAAAGCGGTTTTGAAATTTATGTTCTTGTTGTGGTCGTCGCCTAAGGATAGGTGACGGTATCGTTTTATGACTAAACGCAAGTAAACTCGCGTTAGGGTCCTAAGAAGGTTATAGACTAGGTCAAAGCATTACTAATTACTAATAACCTAATTCCCTATAACCATTGGCTCTGATACCATCTTTTCTGTCACACCCCGACCGCGTAAAACAACAGATCGCGGCGGAAACATCGAGGCGTGTTGCAACAGAATTAATGTTTCATAACCATGGATACCAAAAAGTGTTTCGTTTTATTAATCATTGAATAATTACATTGTCTGGAAATCTAAATACACAATTTTAAACATAGTCTATCATTGTTATTGAGTCACTAAGGCCTCGTCCAATCCTATGTGAGCATGCATCTTATCAATCGATAACATTCAACAATACCTGAAACATATGTGAAAACGAGGTCAGCAAAGAAATGCTGGCGAGTACATAGGTTTTGTAGGAGTGTCGAAATCATGGCTAGTTTAGATGTTGCAATACTTTATTTAAAAACCTTGTTTTGAAAAGAGTATAATATTGCAACTCAATTAACCAACTCAAATCAAGCGGGTTATAATTTGTAAAACCTCGTAGCCATGACTCTTAACCCAAAAACATTTGTTTTAGTAAATTATTTGGAAAAACAATGATAAGTTCAGGTGATATGTATAAATAAGAAAATAAAGCATGATTAAATGAATAACCATGTAATATGAGTTTGTATAAGATAAGTTGTTTGTAAATAAATGTCTTGTGAAAAGTATGTTACTTGTATAAAATGTTCTATGTCTCGAGCTGAAATGATTCAAATAACACTACAATATGTAATACCATACAAACACTTATATATAGGAAGTACCAGCGGCGTATCCACCATGCTTGTATCATATTCCACACGCATTGTTACTTAATCATTTAATCCAAACCAAACCACCAAAGTAATTGTTAAAACATCGTGTGAAAACCCAATCGTTACCCAATCGTTACCCAATCGTTAAAACATTGTGTGAAAACCCAATCGTTACCCAATCGTTACCCAATCGTTAAAACATCGTGTGAAAACCCAATCGTTACCCAATCGTTAAAACATCGTGTGAAAACCCAATCGTTAAAACATCGTGTGAAAACCCAATCGTTACCCAATCGTTAAAACATCGTGTGAAACCCAATCGTTAATTGTTTAATTCGTTTTAGGTCGTGAAACTACTTATATGGTCGTCTCGCTAATAACATTCAAACCTTCGTGACTTTCGTCGCTTCTCGTTTTCGTCGCTTCTCGGTTTCGTATTAACAAACCTCCATAGGGTAAGTTAATAATTACAGATTCAGTCGCTACCTACCATTGCCCACACATAACCACGGGGGTAGTAAATAACGGGATTTGTCAGATCCTATGGTACCATAACCTAATACTGGTCGGCTTGATCATTGCTAATGAATGTCATTTGTTATGTAAACACAACCAACAAGTTTGTTCACTTTATGAAATCGTTATTAGTTTTGTATAAATCGTTTTAATCGTTTTTGGAACCATTTGTTATAACATCGAAAACATTTAGCACATATGAGTCACCCCAAAACAATTGAAAACAGTAAAATAGGGGAAGAATGTACTCGCCTGAGAATGCTTGGAGGTCTTGAACAACAACCAAACAAAGCTTGAGGGAGCACGGAATCAATCGGCAATCTAAAACTATATAAATAAACCGGATCTAAATCGGGAGATCGGATAGGATGAGGCTTGGTAAACCAAACGAGTTTTGGAACTCATATGATATGGTTTAACAAGACCTACATACTACAATGAAACCAAACCTAAGTGCTATCGACCCATCGCGGCCCATTACGACCCGTTTAGGTAGCTTATGCTACTTTAACGCGTCGTTCGCGTGAAACGCGTTCAGACCGTCTAACTAGTCCTATGACAAGTGTTATATGCCTAAACATGTTACATAATCAGTTATGTGACAAAAGTTTAGGTTACATATGCTTAATTACCAATTATACATGAAAAGGGTATTCTGGTAATTTACCTAAGGCATATAAACTACCTATCATACAACTACTTAAACGATGTGACCATAGGGTATAACCTCGGAAGGTTATTCCCTACCTACTATGGTCACCTAATGTATTTGGTCGGATCCTAATGATCGACCAAATGGGTCGAGTTCGAAGGTATAGGCGATTTATCAGATCGCCTACCCTACGACTCTAGACAACGTGGTAATCAGTGGGCATAGTCCCAAGGGACTATGACCAACGTGATTACACTCACGTTGCGAAGTTCAAACGAACTTCGCATTGACCATTACTGGTCAACGCTGAAAGTCAAACAAAGTTTGACTTTCTGACTCTAAAAGCAATAAAATAAGGAAAAGAACGAAAGAATACTTACCCAGGGTCCCCGAATGCTAATCCCGACTTCAAGAACTCAGGTATGAAACAATGGTTTCAACTTAGAGCTCTCAAAATCAGAATTCTTGTAAGAAATAAAGCAATGGGGGGTGGGGTATTTATAGTATTCGGTCCACCGTTGAGATCGTTTCTTGGAAAAGGGGAAACGATCAAGGCCGTACACTTGTCGGGAAGTTATGGTGCCTCAAAATGCTCACCACAATAAGGAATTGACATGTGGAAGGGGGATTAGAAGTGCAAAACAGCTGTAACCAGCTGTCTGATTCATTTAATCTGGTCAGAAGGGCTAATGCGGCCCGCTTTAGATTTAGGTAAACACAATGCGGGCCGCTTGGGGCCTCTGATCTGCACATATGTTTCAGAAATGACAGTTTAGGTCCCTGCACGTGTTTAAGGCCATTTCCGACACTTCTAAGGCCCGTAAAGCCAACTTTAAGGCCCTAAAATGTTGCCTAAACATTGTGGACATGAAACATGCTCAAAAATATGCCGGATGATGGTTCGTTTGGTCGTACGAACGCGATGTTCGCTTAATTACGACGGAATGCGCACAAGCGCGAAAAACGATCCAAATGATGCGACGAATGGATTTTTCTTAAGGCGAACACTAAAATATAATGTAGTCATGCTTACATAAATTTTTGGATGTCCAGATGTATTCAGAACGTAAGTTATGCGCGAAAATGCAAACTTGTGCACTTTTTGACACTTTTAGTCCCTGAATGACCCAAAAGTTTATTTTAGCACACCGAACCCCTCAAAGCCTATTTCTAAGCTATGTGAAGGATATTTATGGTATGTTTAACTTATGGTCATGCTCCGGAAGGTCTGTTACAGTTCAAATTGGCATACTTTCGCAGTTTGTCAACTTTAGTCCCTGTAAGCGATTTAACTTTGATTTCACCACACCAAACCTTCCAAAACTTATATCTAAGTTATGTAAAGGTTATTTAAGGTATGTTAAGCCTATTTCACTATTCCGGAGTGTTCGTTGGATTAAACTGGTTATATCTACGCATCAGTGCGCGTATAACCTTCCAGAAAGCGATTTAGAGCTTGAAATCGAACAAGAATAGATATGTGCAAAAGATACACATATTTTTACAAATCCCAAGTATGAAATACAATATTTCATTGGTTTGGCATTTGTTTGATGTCCGTGGAGGCACAGGTGTTACATCTAAAAATTTCCTTTTTATATATTCGACCCGTTTGGTTATATGTTGAACCTTACATAATTTACTCACAACGGTTCCTAAGCAAAATTACCCCTTTCTACCCGAGGCTTATCAACATTGGCGTTCGCTTCTAATCACAATACTTATGGACACAATATGTCGTGCTTGTTGTGAACGATTTAAGTCAATGACATTGTTTCTAATCAACCATTCTTGATGCTTTTCTCTTGACCCATATCATTGGTTCTTATGAGAAAAGTTAGACTTTCGGCGCATCCGTTCAACGTACTACGTTTTCATAATTCATAGTTAACGAGTGATTATCAAAATCACTTCATCACTACCAATTTACCCAATATTCGACCCGTTTGGTTGTCTAATGGAAACCACCACTTTACGACACACCAAACTTATTTTTAACCAACATTTGAACCATTTGTTTAACTAGTGAACTTCGTCACTCAACTAATTATCGAGTTTACCCAACATTCAACACAAAGTCGATTAACATAATACATGATCAATCACAATATAACGGAACCGTAGTTACGTACTTGCATAATTCATCAACATTGGTCTCTAACCGTAATTACCCATTCCCGGGCTTGTTAACCTTAGCGTATCACTTCCATTCCATGGTTTACGCTTTTATAACTCAACTTTAACGAGTGACGTTTAAGTCACTTCGAACACTACCATTTCGACCATTATTTGACCCGTTTGGTTTATCGAGTGAATTCCATCACTTCATTGACTTACCAAACGCAACCATTTTCACTATATCAATAATAAACATATTCTACGACTAGGTTTATCTACATAAGTGTAACGAGACGACAAGTTGCGTACCTACAAAGCTTATCCTTCAAGCGCGCGCGTCCGCTCCAATTTGCCGCTTGAAATTTCAATTACCTTGCCTATAGAGTTCAACCAACGACATGTTTAGAACTCTTATCACATCATATTTCGCATAATTCGTCATTTTATTCAATTATGCGTTTTACATTAAATTTCAACAAATTTGTGTCCTTTTAGGCATTTTAACAAACACCTTATGGGCATAATTTTATACTATTAACAATCAAGTTCATGACTAACTACTTAGACAAGATTAAACATCATTTTTAAGTTCATTACATCTTGCATGCTTAACAACACCTAGATTTATTTCATAAAAGTCAATAACACTCGTTTCATGATCAAGATTCTAGAATTCTTAATCTTCCTACAAAACCCATTTAACACATAAGTGGGTGATCCTCAATTTCATGTGTATGAACATCAATGCATCAAATTATTGATTAGGTTTCATTCCTAACCATGAATTTATCATAGTTTCATTCAAACATCTAATATTCAAGTTCCAATTTCGACTTCATATGTTCATCAAGAAATCAAAACGTGACCAAAAGACGAAATTCGACATACCTTGTGATCCCCTCACTTAGGTGATCGCTAGTTTAAGCTTGGTTTTTGATTTGATCTCGATTTGCCTCCTTGATTTGGCCAATTTATGCAAGTTAGGGTTTGAGCAAGGAACCTTCTTTGGCTCCTATGGGATTCACGACCAGAACACACACAAAGTGTGTGTTTTGGGTGTTAAATTTTATTTTAATAATATTACTTTGTAATTGTGCAACTTTGGTCCTTTAACTTTATCTATGTTTTTATAAAGGGTTGTTTAACCAAGCTTTTCTTTATTACTACAAGACTTGTAACTAACTAGGTTATTTATTCCTAGTTAGTTTATCTCGTTTATTACCGACAATAAATTTTTAATATAAAATTTTATATTTTCGGGTGTTACACCCCGTTACCTCAGGCCTTTCATGAGCTTTATTTCCTCCAAAGCTTTGATTCATTTTTTTATTTATTTAATATTAGGCTTATTTATTTAAATCCTAATATTTACCTGGTTTATTTTTACCACTTACGGTATTTTACTCGTTTATTTTCAGTTACTTTAATATAATTAATAAATCCTATTTTGGGGTGCTACAATTCACTTTGTTCCTACGTGGGTCATTTCTAGTTCGGCAAGTCTACCCCATATAGACTATACCGTCAACTAATGTCCTTGCTTGTTTTTCTTTCCTTTGAAAAATATTTGTTTCATGGATCTTGGCGTTTTCGTAAATGCAATGAAAAATACTTTGTTGGTTGTAAAAAAAATTTCGTGAGAGAGTCCTATTGATTGTAGTCTAGACTCGAGAAGGAATGCTAGTTCACTACAATCGAAGCTCTGATACCAACCTGTCACACCCTTTCTTTTACAGAAGCGTATGTGTGTGACTTGATCAGTTTTTATTGCATTCGATCATAACAAACATCTACATGCATTAAATTAAGCGTTGTTCATCCATACATAGTTTAGAACATTATAAACACAAGTTGTTCAAGTTTCCAACCATCACAAGTATTAAGTTAGGATTACAACCCAATATAAGTTTTAAAGTTCCATCAAAGGACTCGTTTTTAACAAAAGATAGGCTTCACGAGGCTTTGCGTTCTATATCTCATCAAAGATGGGATATACAACCCAAACCCTCCAAAATATGGATGACATCTAGAATTGAACCCCAAAAACTTGTAATCAAAGCTGCACCAATATCCTTTCATCTTCCTGAAATACATGTAAGTTGAAAAATCAACAAAAGTTGAGTGAGTTCATGCGTTTTAAGTGTATGCGCAGCAAATGAGTCTCAAAAAATTTGAAAGTTTAGTTGTAAGTAGGTATGTAAAGCGTCTATGAACATGTTGATCATTAATGTTTTGCAAGGACATTAATATATGTGACGACATAGGAAGTACTCAACCCAAGTAGACGATTTTTAGTGTCGAATCACCTCGACTGGGACACAACAACACTCTAAGTGGTCACCCATGGACCGTGAGTGGGGCTCGCCCGTACCCATTAGATCTAACCTTTGTTCCGTGGTCCTTAAAAGGATTAATGGCACTTCAGTTTCAGCCTATGCTCACATGATCTAATAGTTCATTCCCTAGCTAAAACATACCCAAGTTGACACCCATTTCCCCCCGAAAGTTGTAAACCGAAAACGTTAAGAGAAAAGGGGGACATGAACTCACAGGTTTGCGTCAGAAGTCGTGTACACTCAAAGATGATGTCCGCGAGTCGTGCCTCTACCTACACATGTGTTATGTTTTATTAGACACCTTGGTCGTGTAACGACTTTTAGTCTTAAATATTTATTAAGACTTGTTTTAGAATTTTGTATACTTTGAGTTACACTTTCGGTGTATGATGTGTATATATAATTTTTTTTATAATTATATATGTTCTCAAATGTAGTACATTAGTTAAAATAATTATGTTTTAACTTATGTTAGTTTCATGCAAATATTCAGGGGGTTTGTTAAAAATAATATATTTTTAACTCGTTTTATCATATGGTTCTCGTATACGTGTTTACAAGTATATGTATACTTGTATTATGATCGTGTTTAGTGTGTTACCTTGTAATCTCATACTTGTGTATAATACTTATTTGTGGCTATTTTACCAATTATTGGTAGTGTATGTTGGTATGTGTTTGTACGTATGGGAATACGTATTATCTTGTATTTATTAAGTATTTCATACCTAATTTATGTGTAATTTTCCAGAATATTGTTTTTGCACAATTTAAAATCACCATTCTTATATTCTTAAAATATATTTATTTTAATAAACTTTATAGAAAAATATCTATATTTTGGCCTTGGTAAAATATATATATGTTCTCATATATCTTAAATAATATATTTTTAGTTGCCACTAAAAATAATATATTTTTAGAGTGTTTATGGAAATATATATTTCCTTGTTCTCAAAATAATATATTTTCAAGTTGACAAAATATGATATATTTTCATTATAATTGTAAAAAAATACAAACTTTGTCGTTTGTTCGGTTTTGAAGGATCGTTTACCAAGTTTGTCAAGATACGAATTAAATTTCCGGCATTTATATAACTTGTCCAACGTGTCCGTTGTCCGATTTGTCCAATATTTGTGTGCAAGTTATATATTTATTTTCTTGTAACTTTTGTAATTTGTCAATTACAATTTTTGGTATTTGAGTGCTAAATTATTTTCAAGTTCCTAATTTTTAATATAACTAATATAAATAATATACACATAGCACATAATTTGTGTGATTTCTAATTATATATTTTACTAAATATATACTTAGTCATTTTTATTTTTGAAAATCAACCTCCATTAGATGTAATTTTTATAACAAAAATCATGGCAAATTTAATACTTAAAACCAGCATTCAAAATCACTTGTAAACACTTGTTCAAACATATTTTTCTAAGTGTTGAATTTTTACAAAAAAATTGCCATAGTTTCCTTTGAAAAGAAAATGGATGTTTCTATGCTTAAAGCATATCATTTTCCTTTTCAAAAATTCATCAACATCCATCAACAATAATACTACACTTACCTTATGCCATAAATCACATCTCTACATGAAGTCATGAACTTGATGTTTTATAAAAACTTGTAGTATTTTAACATAGTGTTTAACATGCTTCACTAACACTAAAAACATGATTTTTATCTCATAAAAATCATTTTTATAAAAACTTCATTTTCACAACTTGTAACCTATTTTTGCAAAAATTCATTTTCTTGAATTTTTCATGACTTAAACACTTCAAGTGTTCCATTCTTTTACTTAAAACAAGTTCAAGTCTTTCAAAACCAAATCATGCTTAAACATGAAGTAACGTTGTTTTCTTGAAAACTTTCATGTGTGAAATCCTTCACTTACAAGATTTACAACTTGTAGAAACCATTTTCATCACAAAATCACACTTACTTTACAAGTTCATACTTCACATAATGTGAGCTCTACATGTATCTCTCAAGATCTAATATCATACTTGCTAGATCATGTTTTAAATCATCATCTAGCAAGCTTTTATGTGGTGTCTAACACCATACACACAAGAAATCAACAAACAAGTTCAACACATACCATAAGCAACTTGTATTCTTATGATTTTTAGTTTGATTCTTTTGTTCATCATCTTGTTTATGTAAGATATTTAGACTTTTAGTTCTACATGACCTTTAACTAGTAAAACAAGATGTAAAATGGGTTCAAGATACTTACTACTAGCACAATGGCTAGGGTAGAAAACTAGAAGATGATGATGAAGAAAAGAGAGTGGATAAAAGCTCTAAAGTGAGGTCCTTCAAGATCCAATGCAAGACACCTTCTTAAATCACCTTAGTGCACCTTAGGAGAGTCTTGATCTTACTTGAAATTGGTTGAAAGTGAATGGTGGGGGTGGGGTGGCTCACGGCCGAACACAAGAGAGGGAGAGGAGAGGAGAGTTGGTTGATTTTTTTGTGATGTTGGAAAATAATGAGATTAGTTCTCTTAATGGTGAAGATAAGGATTATTAACCTTTGATCCATGTTTTCCCTCCACAATATTAACCAATGGACAACTAAGTTGCATATTTGACCAAGAAGATATTTGTCAACACAATGAAGGGGGTGGGGTCCATGGTGGACGATCAACATGGAAGGGGTATAGATTTTGTTAAAATTGTTAAGTGTAGATTAGGGGTGTTACAAGTGTAATATATTAGAAGGTTTTAGTGTGTTATGAATTATTGAGTGTAATAAGGTGTTTGATGTCTTAGACTAATATTTTGGTGTTAAAATATTGGTAACTAGTTCACTAGATGCTTCTAGTTATGATCGGGTGTCCGTTTGGTTATCGGGTCGTTTAAATAGCTAACATTGGTAACTTGTATGTCATATTATGTAACTATGAGATGTTAATGTTTTTCAACATCTTTTAAGTCGTTCTGAGCATTCTGGCATAATTTCAGATTATAACATAAGCTGACAAATGCATATTTTTGCTTAATTATGCTGAATTTTACTGTTTAGTGCTAGTTTCGGCCAGTTTCTAGTGTTTACATGTCACTCGGGATGCAGTTTCACAAACCCTTCTTTTCTCTCATAAAGTTCTAACATATCATGGTTTATGGGACTCATTCTGTGTCCTAAACATACTGTCTGTCTGAGTACTGAACTCCTGTCAGTACTACTAGTTTATCTGACAGGTGTGCTAGTTATGTTTGTGCACTGTTTAAACTGTTTCGAGTCGCATTAAACAATAGTAAGTAACATGCATCATGTAATGTTTTTGTGAGTTATTTGAAATTAAACCATGAAATCAGTCATATCATAAGTTTAAAATGCACAACGAAATATTACAAATCACTGTTCACACTGTACGGATCTACATGAAAAGTGGCAGTTGTCACAAGCGATCTCGTATTCCTTACATTTACAGAGCAAAGTTACGAATACATTTTTACAAATTACATACCATGTTTTTCATACAAGTATAATCAAACATTCTATACAAAAATTGTATGAATTCACACCAACTTATGTTGACGATTTTCCAAAACTTACATGTATTTCAGGGAATTAAGTGGATGTATGCGCGGTCTCCTTGCTCAAGATGGTCGTTTATGTTTCAAGTTATTAGCGTCGATGCTCCGTTGCCACTTTTGTAGGATTTGTTTGTTATATCCCGCCTCCTTGCGGAGATATAATGAACAAAACCTTGATATTTGTCTTTGAAATGATGTTGTAGACTTTTCAAAACATTATCTTATGTTGTGTTGTGTTGTGTTGTGTTGTAAACTTTAAACTTAACTTTTGTTATGGATATTAAACTATCAATAGCAATATGGAGTTGTTTTACATTCATGTAGTATGTTTACTTATCGTATGTAATGAGAACCTTTCAGATCACACCTCGTGCTTCCGCCTTAGAAAGCGATGTGACATTGAAAACGCGAACGAATTAATCTTGATCAAATCTTGAATCTTAAATGGAGAAGGTTAGTGTTAGGGTTTGAATGGATGTTAGGGATGCATGATGGATGGTGTCACACCCCAACTGATGTGCGTGAGTGTTATTAGTTTTTAATGTATATGTTAAGCCCTTTTTAACACTTTTTAGGCAAGTTTTAAATTTATAAAACACGATATTTTACTAACACCAAACACACATATGGGCAAGTGCACCCATCGTGAGCGTAGTATAGTGTTGGCAAGATACCGAGGTCGTCCAAGGACACAAGAGCTTTTAGTACCGGTTTATCCTCAACGTCTAATCAAATCAAAAGTTAGAAAAAAGTTTTAAACTAGAAAAATAAAAACTAACTAAAATGCTGAAAAGTAAAATAAAAATAAAAACAGATAGACAAGATGAATCACTTGGCTCCGACTCGTGTTTAGTGTAACCTTTGATTATTTCTGCACTTTTGCACTTTTTAAGAGATTATCTTAGTTATTGTAGTAGGCCCCTCTTTTGAAGGTGACGTTACCCTCAACCCAGTAGTTTGAGTCAGCAAGGATACAATCCTAAAGGGTCAGATTATTGAAAGATAATTAATTAAGTTATTAATGCATATTATGGTAGGCCCTCTTTTGGAGGTGATGTTACCCTCGGTTAAGTAGTCTGAGTCAGCAGGGATACAGTCCTAAATAGCCGGATTAAAGTATTAATAGTAGCTTACATATGAGGGGATCAAAGAGTTTGGACCCCCGCCATCCAATACCGGTGGGTATTGAAGGAGGTCCTACTAAATTTGACCCAGGTCCTTGCAGGATCTATACACTGAACAAGGCAAGACTCTTACCAAACCGTTCCCTTAACCCCCGACCAGGTAGCTAACATATCTCCATATAGACCGTGGAGATATGAATGGTGAAAATCTTTTATTTTATATAGACAGTAAAATAATGCCAAGACACCACGGACAAACGATAAGGAAGAATCACCTTCAACATAAGAAACTAGTTATTAAAGTCATTAATACATAACCAAGTAAAAAGTGCGAAATGATTAAAAATAAAAAGTATTACACTAGACACTTGTCTTCACCAAGTGATGTAAGAGACTTAGGCAAACATGGCCTTTGATTGTCAAGAACTCTTACGATCAATCTTGGATCCCGAGACGACTCACACACTCTACGATGGTCAATGGATGATGGTGGTGGATGATGGTGTTGTGATGGTGGTGGGTGGTGGGTGAAGTGTGAGAGAGGTGGTGTGCCAAGGGATGGTTTGCAAATGAGCCAAGCACCCCTATTTATAGCCTGAACAGCAGCTCGGGCACGACCCCATGTCCATTAGGCACGACCCCGTGTCCATCCTCCTTCTCTGTCTTCATTAATTGCAGTTTGTCTGCATTAGTTGACCACGACCCCGTGTCCGCTGGGCACGACCCCATGTGCAGAAGCGTATCTGTACTATCAAGATTTGCCTGGATTCTGCGAATCTTATAGTTGACCACGGCCCCGTGTCCGCTGAGCACGGCCCCGTGGTGGTTGATAGAAGCTTCTACAACTTTGTCTTTTCTGCTGACACTTGGGCACGCCCCCGTGCTCATTGAGCACGGGGCGTGTTCAGCCTTCTGTTCTCTTGTTTTGCTTGGGAAGATGCTATCGGGGAGGTCGGGCATGCCACGTTTGTTCCTTTTCTTGTATTTATGTTAGATTTAGCTGTCTTTTTGCTTCTTTTGTTCATTTGAGCTCATTTAATCCTGAAAATACAAAAGGAAGACAAAAACACCCTTTTTCCAACATTAGTACTAAAAAATGGTTAGTTTTATGCCACAATTGATGTAATTTATATGTTGCATTTTGTGCACATCAAATACCCCCACACTTGAATCTTTGCTTGTCCTCAAGCAAAACTCTTTATAATGTGGCTTTACACTCCCAAATGGAATGGGTAGAAGAGAAGGTTTTTGGGCTTGTCGTAGAGTGTCGGGATTTCCAAGATTCTTTATTAAGTTTTATTTTTATTTATTTACAATCCTATTCGTCATGATTTATTTAAAACATTACATAAGATAAATTACTTATTAGGGCATAACATGCCTTTTTAAAATTTCACTTATATACAAGTTCACATACCTCACGGGGGATCACTCAACACTCGGCCAAAGATGTATTTTAGTGGATCACTCGAGAGCGGCATGGAACTTACTCCTACCATAAGCTTGCCAAGAAATCAATCCTCCTCCTTTTTAACTATACACCTTTGTAAATATCAAGAGGACTTTTGGGGTGAAGGGTTAGGCTTGGGTTAAAGGTAGGTGGTTGGGTTAGTGGTTAGTAAAATGGCGAAAAGCGTAAAAAGCGTCAGTTTTCGTAAGACTTTTTATTTTTGAAATTTTTATTTTGATGAAACCATTATTCAAACAAAGTTATTTTTGATAAACTTGTTTGTTTATTTTTCTTTTGCTTCATCATCAATTTTTTTTTTTTTGAAGTCATAAGAAAAACCGAGCTTGTTACTAAAACAAAGGGTTTAAAAATAAAAAAGGTTTTGGTGGGTAAAAGGGTTTTTGTTTTGGGTTAAGAAATGAAAAGGTTTAGGCTCAAAGGGGTTAACTAGGGGGATTTTGGGTAGGTGGTAAAAAAAAATAATGGTGTAGAAAATAAAAAGGGTTAGTCCTAATGCCTCCGCCATTTACTTACTCGGGTTTAAGTTGGTAAGGACCGGGAATGTATCGTCGTGGCAAGTTCTAGAGTCGTAAGAACCAAGCGGCTATTCACACAAGAAACGAAAAATGAGCATTTAGTTTAAAGATATATATTTGTATGCTCAATAAAGGCTCAAAACTCACTTTTTGTGGGAATGGGTTTTTATGTGATCAAGTATATATAATCAAATTTTAATTAAGCTTGTCATGTCGTTTTATAATTTTCTTATGTTGGTTCTTTTTATCACGACGCTATCTATTGTAATTTTGTAAAAATATAACCTTTTTTTAGAACTTGAAATTCCCAAGTTAAACCTAGACAAGTAAAAAAAATGAAAATTTTTGAAAAAATTTGGGGTTATTAGCGGTTCCAATAGAGTTTTGTGTAAGGCTTGTATTTAGGACTTGCAAGATTCAAGGTTTTAACACCCCCCCCCCCCCCACACTTAAATTACACATTGTCCTCAATGTGTCCCAAAAATAAGTTTTTAGGTTGATTGAATGTGTAAAAAGGTGTGAAAAAGCAAAAATTAATGTTACTGGGCGTCTGGACACGGCCCCGTGGTGTCCGGGCACGGCCCCGTGTTCAGATCGCCAGTAACAGAAATTGTTAGAAAGAAACAGAAGCCTGGGCACGGGGGCGTGTTCAGTGAGCATGCCCCATATCCAGTTACCTGAACTGAGCATTTCCTGCAGATTGTGCAGCACGGGGCCGTGTTGGGCGGGCACGGCCCGTGCTGAACTTGCTGTAATGAAGAAAAATTTGTCGGGTGGCCCTGTTTTCGTGCATGGGGTGCTGGTTCAAGTTTCCCTTGGTATCCTTCACCATCCCGAGTGTGTTTTATCCATTACAAAATCATCCAAACACCAAATTAGCTCAAACCATCATTCATTAAAACATAGAGAGAATTACATAATAATCCTAAAAGTTAAAATTCTAGATAAATAGGTCAAAGAAACACAAGAAATCTAAACCAAGAAGTTCTAGCCTAATACTTATTCTATTAGCAAAATTTCTGAAAAGATAATTCCCTCGGTTGGATGCGGCTTGAAAAACTTCTTTCCCCGGGCATGGGTCCCTCATACGTCGGCGAGCCACTCCTCTATCTCCCTAGGGAGAAGGAAGGCGGGCTCATTGGCGTTGGTTTGAGGAGGTGCAACCTCCACCGGGACTTCTTGTAGATCTTCAAGAGGAGGTTCCGCTGGAATGTCATCCCATCTGGTCGGGTTGTTGATTCAAAGTGCTAAGTTCCAATCCTCTTGAGGGAGGATTGGTTCCATGGGAGGTGTCACAAGAATGTTCAACCTCTGGTGCAAGAGGTTGATTTCTTGAAAACTGTTTTCCAACCCCACCGTAAGATAATTTATACTGTCTATTAGGACCTCTTCAACTGATGTCATCTCATCAAGAGCCTCACGTAATGCCATTACGTAGCGTATGAGAGTTGCTTCAATTGATGACCTTCTTTCCCTTCGACTGTTTCTGGAGTGCGCAGAAGAGGTTCCGCTGTTTTGACTAGACATTCTATGAAAACACACCAAAAATAGTTCGATCGGATTGCCATTCGATTGAGGTGACTATAGTGAGTGGGGGACGGTAGTCCGATCGGATTGCCATTCGATTGAGGTGACTATAGTGAGTGGGGGACGGATTGCCATCCGATCTGATGGTCATCCGTACGGATGGCCATTCGATCGAATGGTCATTCGATCCAAGTGTGATATTCCAAAAAGTTAAGTCAAGTGTTCAACTCAGGTTACTTCGATCGGATGGTCATTCGATTGGACGGCAGTCTGATCGAATTGCCATTCGATCCGAAGTCCCAAGGTTTCAAAGATTCAAAGTCTTAGTTTCAAAAAGATTCTAAGTGTTGAAAAGGTAAGAGGCACATGTCACTTCGATCGGATGGCAGTTCGATCGGACGGCAATCCGATCGGATTGCCATTCGATCGTTGTGACCTTGTTCCTAAAGTTTCCAAGTTTCTAGTTTAACGGTGACGGCATGGTACGTCTTGAGACAACGGTAAACACATTATCGTTCAGCTGGTCTGATCGGATGGGAATCACCCTAGTCCGATTAGTCGTCTGTTCGTGACGGTGCCTATGTCGGAATCCGTACTCCGGTCATCTTCTCCAGCAACAATCCATTTCCAAACCAACTTCAGACTAATCATCAAGTCTATAGTCCGTTTGGGTCCGGGTCCCACCGATCTAAGTAAAAGTTTAAGAAAAGATGAAGAAAACATAAGTTTTAGCTGAAAAGTTTAGATTTAGTAAGGATTCAGTATAGAAACGCATGAAATTCCTTAGATCTGAGCTAGATCTTGACTAGAATGACATCACACAACAGTTTGTACAAACCGCCATGATGACATCATCCTCAAGGGCTCGAATCTCAGAGATTTCATGGTGAAAAGTGAGATTTCAAAGGAGAATCTCGTAGAGAATAGTGTAGTGATCAAAGACGTACAAGAATCTAGTGTAAATCACCGAGAAAATGGAAGAAAAGAGGGAGTGCGTGCGTCTGGTCAAAGGAGGCTGTCACATCAGTGAGAAATGATGTGACAACTCCTATTTAAAGTGTAAGGATGAGATAAAGGCGGTGTGCAGCAGATCAGATGGCAATTCGATCGAATAGCCCTCCGATCGGATGGTCATCCGATCGGTTTGCCATTCGGTCAATCCCATCCTTTCCGCGTTCCCGTCTTTGTTTCATTTCGCGAGTTAGATTAAGCGTTGCGTTGCGTATTATTGGGTAATAGTATCACATAACTAGATTATATCATTAACACCTTAGTTTCCAAGTTTCATAGTTTCCGCCAGTGACAAGTCTCCAGTCTCTCGTTCAACCAAGTCTCAAGTTGCACGAGTCTCAATTGTCAAGCACCAAGTATCAAGAATCATATAATTAAGTGTCAAGAATCAAGAATCTAGTTTCCAAGTATCAAGAATCAAGCCTCAAGAATCAAGTCTCATAGTGTTAAATATCAAGTTTCTAGAATCAAGCATCATAGTATTAAGAATCAAGAATCTAGATTTAAGCATCACAAGTATCAAAAATGTCAAGTATCACATAGTTTAGGGACTAAAATTGACAATAGCTAAAAGTCTAGGGACGCAGGTGTTAGAGTCTCCCCTCCTTTAGGAGATTTCGTCCCCTAAATCTAGGAAGAAGACTGCTTGAAGAGCTGCGGATACTTGGTCTTCATCTCACTTTTAAGTTCCCTAGTAAATTCGGCGCCACGCTTTCCTTCCCATCGAACCTTGACTATTGGAATTTTGTTGCGCCTCAATCGCTTGACACCTTGATCCATGATTTCAACCGGTTTCTCCACAAAGTGTACAGCTTCATTTATGTGCAAGTCTTCAAGGGGAACTTGTAATTCCTCGTCGCCTAAGCATTTACGTAGGTTAGATATGTGGAACACCGGATGCACATTGTTTAGTTCTTGTGGCAGGTCGAGTCTGTACGCCACCTTGCCAATCCTTTCGAGTATCATGAAAGGACCCACATAGCGAGGAGTAAGCTTTCCCTTCTTACCAAAATGAACCACTCCCTTCCAGGGAGATACCTTGAGAAGAACTCGATCACCAACATCAAATTCCAGAGGCTTGTGCCTTTTATCAGCATAGCTCTTTTGTCTGCTTCTAGCCTTGATCAAGTTATCACGGATCTGAAGAATCTTATCCGTTGTCTCTTGAATAAATTCAGGGCCAGTAAACTGCTTGTCACCAACCTCATGCCAGCTGAGAGGAGATCGGCACTTGCGACCATACAAAGCTTCGAAAGGAGCCATCTGAATACTGGAATGATAGTTGTTGTTCTACGAGAACTCAATCAATGGTAAATGTACATCCCAGTTACCACCAAAGTCGATGACACAGGAGCGGAGCATATCCTCTAGGCTTTGAATAGTGCGCTCGGTCTGTCCATCCATTTGGGGTTGAAAGGCCGTGCTAAGATTTAAATGAGAACCCATAGCGGATTAAAAGGTTTGCCAAAGACGTGAAGTAAAACGACCATCACGGTCCGAGATTATGTCAAGAGGTATGCCATGATGACATAGAATCTCATCGGTATAGATTCGAGGAAGCTTCTCCACTTTATAATCTTCATGAATAGGAAGAAAGTGGGCGGATTTGGTCAAACGGTCAACGATCACCCAGATACTATCATGACTAGTAGGCGTACGGGGTAGTTTAGTAATAAAGTCCATAGCGATACTATCCCATTTCCAAACTGGAATTTCGGGTTGTTCTAAGAGTCCTGAAGGACGTTGGTGTTCAGCCTTAACTTTCATGCAAGTAAGGCATTTGGAAATGTATGCAGCAATGTCCTTCTTCATACCAGGCCACCAATAAGTCATACGCAAATCATGGTACGTCTTATCGGCACCAGGATTAATAGAGTATCGAGATTTGTGGGCTTCATTCATAATGAGCTCACGTAAGTTATCGCGATCCGGTACCCAGATGCGATGTAGGTAGTATTGAAGTCCATCAGGTTTAGTTTCAAGTTGATCAATCTTAGCGCCTTGGATTTCCACTTCTAGACTTCCTTCATTTGCTGATGAATACTGAGCTTCACGAATACACGCATGGAGATCAATAGAGATACGAATAGCATTTACATGAGTTTTACGACTAAGAGCGTCGGCCACTACATTCACCTTGCCAGGATGATAGCGAATTTCGCAGTCGTAGTCGTTAAGCAATTCCACCCAACATCTCTGTCGCATGTTCAGTTCCTTTTGGTCAAATATATGTTGAAGGCCCTTATGGTCGGTGAAAACCACACACTTAGTACCATACAGGTAGTGTCGCCAGATCTTTAACGCAAACACAACTGCACCAAGCTCCAGATCGTGAGTTGTATAGTTTTTCTCATGCACTTTGAGTTGTCGAGAGGCATAAGCAATAACCTTGTCCCGCTGCATGAGCACACAGCCCAAACCACGGTTTGAGGCATCACAGTATACCATGAAATCATCATTCCCATCAGGGAGAGTAAGAACAGGAGCGTTACACAAAAGGGTCTTAAGAGTCTGAAAAGATTCCTCTTGCTCGGGACCCCAAGCAAAAGGTCTCTCTTTCTGAGTCAACGAAGTGAGAGGAACAGCGATCTTAGAGAAGTCCAAGATGAATCGGCGGTAATAGCCCGCCAATCCTAGGAAGGAACGAATCTCAGATGCAAATTTAGGCGTACTCCAATTCTTCACTGCTTCGATTTTAGACGGGTCAACATGAATACCTTGCTTACTAACGACGTGACCAAGAAATTGCACTTCATTAATCCAAAACTCACACTTAGAAAATTTAGCATACAAACGTTCACCACGTAGGAGTTCAAGCATCAAGTGTAAATGACAAGTATGATCAGTTTTAGATTTTGAGTAAATGAGGATATCATCTGTCACACCCCCAAATTCCACAAGCAAAGTATCACCGCAAGAGGCGTGACATGACCAGGATCAAGCCACCAATCATATTGAACAACGTATTAAAGTAAACATAAAACCAACCAATAATACAATTGGTGTCCAAAACAAATTAACTAAGTTCAAGTTATCAGTGGAAGCATATAGTTTAAAACCAAAACATAAGTTTAAAAGTTCATAAGTTTAACATGGAACTAAACAGTCCATGCCCCACAACGACCTCTTCCTCTGTGCAAGCTCCATCTAAGTACCTAAAGACCTGCAAGGCATATAGTAACGAATCAACAACAAAGTTGAGCGAGTTCACAGTTGGGTGTTCGTTTTAAGTTGTTTCAAAAACATAAGTTTCTTTAGCTGGCTTACTTGCCGTGGGGGTTACCCCATTGTTGAAAAACATGATTAATCCTTTCCTTTTACTTTGGCTCCCTGTCGTGGGGGCTACCCCATGAATATCCCACTAGACCCATTACCATATCGACTACTGACTGAGAAAGTTGGGTGCCCTAAGTCAATGTCTATCATCATTGACATGCCCAGATCCATTAGTCCACTCCCGTCCTCTGCGGCACGGTATGAGGCTTGTCAAACCTAATAGCGCTATTTAACTAATCACCCATTCGCCATTGGCCCAGCGATTAAGTCGATATAAAAATGAGGGACTTAATGATAGAGTTTTTGGTCTAGTGACAATGTTGTCACCCTTTAGTTAAGAGGGTGGAGGTACGTGTCCCATATAAGGAGATCACGCAGGTTCCAATGTTGTCACCCTTCAATTAAGAGGGTGGAGGTATGTATTCTACCCAAGAAGAATACGCAGGTTTCTTTTCAATCATTTACCCATTCCCAACCACCGGGAATTCCATGCCTTGTAGAAAGTGTGAAGTTACCTTAGGTTAGCACGGCAGATAAACAAAAGGTCACTTGAGCTATTTGTGGTCAACCACGTCCTAACATGGTTACCATACAAGTCAGGTCTAGGTTCAAGTAGTGCACATAAGTTTACACATAAGCTAACAAGTTACAAACACATAACGATCATCGCAAACACGTAGAATCATGGCAACTAGTCAAACAGTAGCATGCAGTCCACATAAACATAACTCAACTTGTGCGACTAGGGTGATTGGGCCGTTGTGGTTATGCAAGCCCAATCACCTTGTGCGATCCAAAGGATAAAGCCCAATAAACATCCGGCCCAACCTGTTGTGCGTCCAGAACAATCTTGTGTGACTCACAATAGGTTGTGTGATTCAAAACATACCCAGCCCAATTACATGCAACCCAATACTCACACGGCCCAACAATTAAACAAACACTCTGATTTGTGTGGTCCAAATGGACTTGTGTGACTACGGATGACTTGTGCGATTGGGGTTTCGGCTGTACGGCCCAATAACATAGTTTAGCTTAAACATTTGTGTGGCCCAACAACTTGTGCGATCAGCACAACCTTGTGCGATCCACAAGATGTTGTGTGACTGAGCTTAAAGGGGTTATACGTTGTGCTTTAACTGTTGTACCCAAACCTATCCTAGCTTGTGCGACTGGCCTTGTGCGATTTGTTTTATGTTTCCTTAAATCATGCAATCAGTTACCAAATTTCCATTTAATTTGCAAGATTCAATTAACATATTCCAATCATGCAATAATCGATCAAACATGATTTTATAAATTAATTTCTTATGAACCCTAACCATATTCAAAGCATAAACAACATCTTATAACATTTAAACTATCAGATTAAAGCTTTCAAAATCATCATGCAACAATCCAAAAAATAGAAACATGATAGCCGATTAACATCTATTCGGTCCTTGATCATCTAGATCAAACATCAAAGCATTTATCAATCCCTAAATCATTATGTAAAAACATATAGACCATAACATCATTAAACATACAATCCTTATATTAATCTAACAGGTTGTTTATCAAGAATTTTACCAACATAATACTTTAACATCAAACATCAAATGACATCTTGCCAATCGTACAACAAGCATCGATCATATATATAAAAATCAAACAATGATATAACACTAACCGGTTAGATGGTAGAACAAAGATTGATCCGAACAAGAAAGCTTCGAGAAAGAGGATGGAGAAAGAGAGAGAGAGAGTAGGGTTTGTGTGTGCTTGAGTGTTTTTGCAAATAATGAGGAAGCAAAACCTCATAAGGGTTATGTGTGGGTTTAAATAAGGGAGTGGGCCGAACCCTTGCATGGGCTTCCCCTAGGTCTCGATTTCAAGTATAGTGGGCCGAGAGGAGTAAGTGGATAGAAACATAATGTACAGCCCAAAGGTGTCGTGTGATCCGAATCAAGTTGTGCGGTTGGGCTTGTGTTGTGCGACCACATAACTTATATACATACATTACACATATCCACATAACATTCCATCAACATCAACGTGTCACATAATCACATAATATTCAAGCATGTTACATCAAAGTACAACGAAAGGTTTGAAATACGAGTTGTCACATCATCCCCAAGTTGAAAGAAATTTCGTCTCAAAATTTAGCACGTAGTTACTGAGGAAGCTAGTTAGGTTGCGTAGTTTCCTGGTTTTCCTGGGGTGTCACATCCTTCCCCCGTTGGTTTGGAATTTTGTCCCGAAATTCCGCAGTAGCTTCAGCCTCAGTAGTGGTCTCACTTTTCTCGAACAACTGGGGATACTTGTGTTTCATTTGGTCTTCTTGCTCCCAAGTAAACTCTGGGCCACGACGGGAGTTCCAACGAACTCTAACAATGGGTATCCTGGTACGTTTGAGAACCTTAACTTCTCGGTCCGTAATCTCTACTGGTTCCTCGACGAATCGCAACTGATCGTCGATAGTGAGTTCTTTGAGAGGAACTATGAGGGTCTCATCTGAGAGACACTTCTTCAGATTTGACACATGGAATACGTTGTGAACTCCACTGAATTCTTCAGGTAGATTCAGTCTATAGGCCAACTTGCCAATTCTCTCAGTGATTTCGAAAGGTCCAACATAACGTGGATTCAGCTTGCCTCGCTTACCAAAGCGAACCACACCTTTCCAAGGTGCAACTTCAAGTAGCACTCGATCCCCAACCTGGAACTCGAGCAGTTTCCTGCGCTTATTAGCATAGCTTTTCTGACGGTCACGAGCTGCCGCCATTCGTTGTCGTATTTGGGCAATCTTTTTCGCCGTGTCGACGACGAGTTCTAGGCCTCTGATTTGGTTGTCACCAACTTCTGCCCAGCACAAAGGTGATCGGAATTTCCGTCCATACAACACCTCGAACGGAGCAGCCTGGATGCTAGTGTGGTAACTGTTGTTATATGAAAACTCCAACAAAGGTAGATGCCTTTCCCAGCCGTTACCAAAGTCGATTACACATTCTCGAAGCATGTCTTCAAGAGTTTGAATGGTGCGTTCAGTCTGCCCATCCGTCTGAGGGTGATAAGCTGTGCTCATGTCTAAAGTCGAGCCAAAGGATTTGTGCATCGCCTGCCACAAATCAGAGGTAAAACGTGGATCACGATTAGAAAAGATGGAAGTTGGCACCCCGTGCCCCGAGACCACTTCCTTCAGGTAGACGTCTGCTAGAGTAGAGAACTTATCTGTTTCTTTGATAGCCAGGAAGTGTGCAGACTTTGTCAGTCGATCCACTATCACCCAAATGGTATCGTTTCCTCGTTGAGATCTAGGTAAACCAGTAACGAAGTCCATGGAAATTTGCTCCCATTTCCATGTCGGGATCTCTGGTTGCTGAAGTAGGCCTGATGGCTTCTGGTGTTCAATCTTGACCCTAGCACAGGTCAAACATTTACTGACATAGGTCTCTATGTTAGCTTCATGTGGGGCCACCCGTAAAGAGTTTTTGAGGTCTTGGTACATCTTATCAGAGCCAAGATACACCAAGTAGCGAGACTTGTGTGCTTCGCCCATCACAAGTTCTCGTAGATTTCCAAAGGATGAAACCCAGTCATGTTCCATGAAGTAGTGAGTACCGCCTTCCCTATGTTCAAGTCACTTTTCCCATGCCCCGCATGGACTCAGCTAAAAGATTCACTTCCTCCAATGCTTCAACCTGAGCATCACGAGTTTGGGCAGGAAGACTGGAGTGAATAGTAAGCTGTAACGCACGTACACTCTTAGGTTTGGTTTTCTTTCGACTGAGGGCGTCAGCCACAACATTGGCTCTGCCTGGATGGTACTTGATTGCGCATTCGTAGTCGTTAAAGAGTTCGACTCATCGTCGTCGTCGCATGCTCCATTCCTTCTGGTCGAAGATATGCTGGAGACTCTTGTGATCGGTATAAATGGTGTACTTGGTACCGTACAAGTAATGTCTCCATATCTTAAGAGCAAACACCACTGCTCCCAACTCCAAGTCGTGAGTAGTGTAGTTCTTTTTGTGAACTTTAAGTTGGCGTGATGCGTAGGCAATGACTTTCTCACGCTGCATCAACACACAACCAAGTCCTTGGATTGAAGTGTCACAATAAACCACAAAATCGTCTGTGCCTTCAGGCAACGAGAGAATAGGTGCACTACAAAGCTTCAACTTCAGCTGCTGAAATGTAGATTCCTGAGCATCACCCCAATGGTAGGTGATACCCTTCTGAGTAAGAACAGTAAGAGGCTGCACAATCTTCAAGAAATCCTTAATAAACCTTCTGTTGTAACCCGCCAAACCCAAGAATTGACGGATTTCAGTTGGAGTTCGAGGTGCAGGCCAGCTCCTAATTGAGTCAACCTTGGAAGGATCGACATGAATCCCATCCTTATTAACCACGTGGCCTAGGAAATGGACTTCACGAAGCCAGAAGTCACATTTCAAAAGCTTGGCATAGAGTTGTTCTGCTCGAAGAAGTTCCAAAATGAGTCGCAGATGACGCTCGTATTCCTCCTCACTCTTGGAATAGATCAGGATGTCGTCGGTGAAAACAAATGACATATTCGTCAGGTTAGACTAGATTCGAATGTCGCGTCTAAGAATCCCTATCGGTCGTATCAAGGTCAAAGTACAGTACCTGTGGTATCGTCATATTTATAGCCCAATGCTCTTCGAGTAATGTTCGTAGAGTGTAACTTGTCTAAGCGAGTGTCCGCGGGGATTGTTGTTAGGATTACAGAATCCCAAAAGTATATCATGTATGGATGTGGAAACATAAGTAAGAGTAGTCGTAATCGATGAGTAAGCGTTTAAGAATCCACAGCAGGGGTTTGTCTGATGTTGAAGGTACAGTTGGGTGTGCGCAAGTTGCGTATAGTTAAGATAAAGTATGTTGTTGATCAAATATAGTTGTCACGGGTTAAATCAATCAGAACAAGAATTCAATCATAGCAGCATGATTGTCGAACAAGTGTGTAATTGTTAGGGTTCACTGAGACTTCCATCAAAGTCGTTGGACTCGCCCACATGCGAAGGAGGAACAATTCACCTGAATCCATGAACTTAGGTTTGTTTGTGATTCACCAAGTAAGCAACCAAGTTAGGGGGAGTTCCTTGGGTCGTGCGAATGAAACCGATTACGTCTGCGTAGTCGTGAGGTTCCAAAGTAAAGACACGAAAATGTGTTCAAGGGAGTATGATCGTATCAACAATATATCACCACCCTCAAGGTTTCAAAGAGTGATCACCAATGATCGAAAGTCGAGCCTTCCAAATTCTCTAAGCTAGTGCGTGTTCGTTTAAGTATCTTAGCATGGAGTAGCGTGAACGCAATGTCGCTGTGGTAAGAGAGTGATGGTTTGGTCTAAGCCAATGGTAGAAATTGGACATACCATTAATCAATAATCTTGTGTCGGTGCAAGAGCTAGGGCAAAGATTCCGCATATTTAAGAAAAACTATCTGAAATTAAAGTACGTCTCTTGTAGCATAAGGTGGGTCAGGTAAACGTATAAATTATCGTGTTCGCCGGTGGGTTGAGTGATCCATATCTCCGTCCCCAATATGTCCTGAAGACTATTTCACTAGTAATGGCATTCATTCGCTAAGTTGGGTATACGAGAGAGCTGATCAAGTAGTATAAGAATAAACCATCCAACAGGGTAGTAAGGTAGTCTTGTCATCGGTGAAAATCGTGGTATGGTTGTTGGAATTTTGTTAAATCGGTTGCCAATCGAAGAAACAGGGAATTAATGAGGTTCATACAAAGAATCGAGTGAAAACAGGGGTACAACAATAACCGAAGAATTCAAACAAGTAATCTATTTCTTAGAAGCAATTATAGTAGTGAGGTATGGCGGTACGACACAAAAAGGGAAGTCCGTTGCATCGCGGTCACGGAAGTATACCACTTGTCCAAAGCAGAATTTGGTTGGTAGGGTTGCGAGTTGCAAAACGATAAGCACGTGTAACTGTGGCTGCTTCGTTTCTAGTAACGTCGACCGGTGGAGATGATAAGGTTCGTCAACAGGGATTCGTGGGTATAGTTCTCCTAAACCCAAGTTCGTTTGAGCCAGGTCTGGCCTTCGTGAATGTTGACATACAAACCAAGTGTACGGAGGGTCAAATGGCGACGTCATGTCGAGATAAGCGTATGAATAGATAGAACGCATATACGATTGTCGTAGCAGGGTGATGAGAAATCAGAAAGGGGTTTGACCACCACTTATCAAATAATTAAACAATTGTGTGTCGTAGCAGCATGCTACTGCTCTAAATAAACATACCATAAATAGCAAATCATGCAAAAATAATCTAGCAAGTAGGCAATATAAACTTAAATCACATCACCTAAAGTGTTGAGCCTTGCACGTGGAGCGAAGTGTCGTTATGAATCGTTAAGCACTAAACAGGTTATAGTCTGGTTTTTATCAAAAGGTTTTTTCCCTTTTTTTTAAAATCAAGTTCACTATAACCAATGGCTCTGATACCAATCTGTTACACCCCCAAATTCCACAAGCGAAGTATCACCACAGGAGGCGTGACATGACCAGGATCAAGCCACCAATCATATTGAACAACGTATTAAAGTAAACATAAAACCAACCAACAATATAATTGGTGTCCAAAACAAATTAACTAAGTTCAAGTTATCAGCGAAAGCATATAGTTTAAAACCAAAACATAAGTTTAAAAGTTCATAAGTTTAACACGGAACTAAACAGTCCATGCCCCACAACGACCTCTTCCTCTGTGCAAGCTCCATCTAAGTACCTAAAGACCTGCAAGGCATATAGTAACAAATCAACAACAAAGTTGAGCGAGTTCACAGTTGGGTGTTCGTTTTAAGTTGTTTAAAAAATATAAGTTTCTTTAGCTGGCTTACTTGCCGTGGGGGTTACCCCATAGTTGAAAAACATGATTAATCCTTTCCTTTTACTCTGGCTCCCAGCCGTGGGGGCTACCCCATGAATATCCCACTAGACCTGTTATCATATCGACTACTGACTGAGAAAGTTAGGTGCCATAAGTCAATGTCTATCATCATTGGCGTGCCCAGATCCATTAGTCCACTCCCGTCCTCTGCGGCACGGTGTGAGGCTTGTCAAACCTAATAGCGCTATTTAACTAATGACCCATTCGCCATTGGCCAGAAGATTAAGTCGATATAAAAATGAGGGACTTAATGATAGAGTTTTTGGTCTATTAACAATGTTGTCACCCTTCAGTTAAGAGGGTGGAGGTATGTGTCCCATATAAGGAGATCACGCAGGTTCCAATGTTGTCACCCTTCAATTAAGAGGGCGGAGGTACGTATTCTACCCAAGATGAATACGTAGGTTTCCTTTCAATCATTTACCCATTCCCAACCACCGGGAATCCCATGCCTTGTAGAAAGTGTGAACTCACCTTAGGTTAGCTCAGCAGATAAACAAAAGGTCACTTGAGCTATCTGTGGTCAACCACGTCCTAACATGGTTACCATACAAGTCAGGTCTAGGTTCAAGTAGTGCACATAAGTTTACAAATAAGCTAACAAATTACGAACACATAACGATCATGGCAAACACGTAGAATCATGGCAACTAGTCAAATAGTAGCATACCGTCCACATAAACATAACTCAACTTGTGCGACTCGGGTGATTGGACCATTGTGGTTATGCAAGCCCAATCACCTTATGCGATCCAAAGGATAAAGCCCAATAAACATCCGGCCCAACCTGTTGTGCGTCCAGCACAATCTTGTGCGACTCACAACGGGTTGTGCGATTCAAAACATACTCGTCCCAATTACATGCAACCCAATACTCACACGGCCCAACAATTAAACAAACACTCTAACTTGTGCGGTCCAAATGGACTTGTGCGACTACGAATGACCTGTGCGATTGGGGTTTAGGCTGTACGGCCCAATAACATAGTTTAGCTTAAACATTTGTGTGGCCCAACATCTTGTGCGATCAGAACAACCTTGTATGATCCACAAGATGTTGTGCGACTGAGCTTAAAGGGGTTATTCGTTGTGCTTTAACTGTTGTACCCAAACCTATCTTATCTTGTGCGACTGGCTTGTGCGACTGGCCTTGTGCGATTTGTTTTATGTTTCCTTAAATCATGCAATCAGTTACCAAATTTCCATTTAATTTGCAAGATTCAATTAACAGATTCCAATCATGCAATAATCGATCAAACATGATTTTATCAATTAATTTCTTATGAACCCTAACCATATTCAAAGCATAAACAACATCTTATAACATTTAAACTATCAGATTAAAGCTTTCAAAATCATCATGCAACAATCCGAAAAATAGAAACATGATAGCCGATTAACATCTATTCGGTCCTTAATCATCTAGATCAAACATCAAAGCATTTATCAATCCCTAAATCATTATGTAAAAACATATAGACCATAACATCATTAAACATACAATCCTTATATTAATCTAACAGGTTGTTTATCAAGAATTTTACTAACATAATACTTTAACATCAAACATCGAATGACATCTTGCCAATCGTACAACAAGCATCAATCATATGTATAAAAATCAAACAATGATATAACACTAACCGGTTAGAAGGTAGAACAAAGATTAATCCGAACAAGAAAACTTCGAGAAAGAGGATGCTGCCGTCGGTCTTCGAAGGAGAGAAAGAGAGAGAGTAGGGTTTGTGTATGCTTGCGTGTTTTTGCAAATAATGAGGAAGCAAAACCTCATAAGGGTTATGTGTGGGTTTAAATAAGGGAGTGGGCCGAACCCTTGCATGGGCTGCCCCTAGGTCTTGATTTCAAGTATAGTGGGCCGAGAGGAGTAAGTGGATAGAAACATAATGTACGGCCCAAAGGTGTCGTGTGATCCGAATCAAGTTGTGCGGTTGGGCTTGTGTTGTGCGACCACATTACATATATACATACATTACACACATCCACATAACATAATAAACATAACATTCCATCAACATCAATGTGTCACATAATCACATAACATTCAAGCATGTTACATCAAAGTACAACGAAAGGTTTGAAATACTAGTTGTCACATCATCCCCAAGTTGAAAGAAATTTCGTCCCGAAATTTAGCACGTAGTTACTGAGGAAGCTAGTTAGGTTGCGTGGTTTCCTGTTTTTCCTGGGGTGTCACATCATCAATGAAGACTATCACAAAATGATCCAGATAAGGTTTACAAACACGATTCATAAGATCCATGAACACAACGGGTGCGTTGGTCAATCCGAAAGGCATGACCACGAACTCGTAGTGCCCATAACGAGTGCGAAAAGCAGTTTTGGGTACATCATCCTCGAGTACACGAAGCTGATGATAACCAGAACGAAGGTCAATCTTCGAGAAACAGGAGGTGACTTGTAGTTGGTAAAATAGGTCATCGATACGAGGGAGAGGGTAGCGATTCTTAACGGTAAGGTTATTAAGTTCACGGTAGTCGATACACATATGAAACGAACTATCCTTCTTCTTGACGAATAACACGGGAGCCCCCCACGGAGAGATACTTGGATGAATGAATCCTTTGTCGAGCAGTTCTTGAAGTTGACAGGATAGTTCTTGCATCTCAGAAGGTGCAAGTCGATACGGAGCCTTGGCGACAGGAGTCGCGCCAGGTATGAGATCAATACGAAAATCAACAGATCTAGGAGGAGGAAGACCAGGTAGATCTTCAGGAAAGACGTCAGGGAAATCACACACTACTGGAACGTCGCTTATGTTCTTTCCCTTGCCTCTTTGTTCCACCACTTGGGCCAAGAAGGCAAGGTTCTGTTTACGTAAGCATCGGTTCGCCTGAGTACATGACATCAACTTCAGTCCTCTAGAAGGTCGGTCTCTATAGACATGAAAAATATCGCCGGACGGAAGTGGTAGACGAACAAACTTCTCGTGACAAGCAATCTAGGCATGATTCTTACGCAACCAATCCATGCCGATAATGACATCAAAACTACCCAACTGCATGGGTATTAGATCAATAATAAACACGTGGTCGTTAAGAGTCAAGGAACAACCACTTAGAATAGAATCAACTAGAATAGATTTACCATCGGCAATATCCACCGAAAACGACTTAGGTAACTTAGAGCGTGCACAGTTTAACAAAGATTCAAATTCTACGGACACAAAGCTTCGGTCGGCTCCAGTATCAAATAGTATCGAAGCGTAAAGATTATTGACGAGAAACGTACCATTAATGACATCATTGTCATTACGAGCCTGATTAGTATTAAGATTGAACGCTCGTCCACGAGTGGCTGGCTGTTGGTCCTGGTTCAGCTGAGGACACTGATTACGGAGGTGAGTTGTATCTCCACACTTGTAGCATGCACGAACGGCGTTAACTGGTCTGGGATTCTGCGGGGGAGCTGGTAGAGCCGCCTGAGCTGGGGCTTGCTGAGCTGGTTGAGCAGGGTTAGCTTGACGACAATAGGGTGTCGTGTGTCCATAGCGATTGCAGTTGGTGCATAAACGACATGCAGAGTTAACAGTATGATGAAAGTTACAAGTTGTACACTTGGGGTGAGGTCCAGTGTACTGCCTCTTGACTTCCGGAGCAGTAGGGTTCTGAACAACAACAGCAGGAGCAGGCTTAGCAGCAGGGTTTGCAGCAGGAACAATAACATTGCATCCTAAACCCTAAGACTTTCGCCTCTTATTCTTGCCACCACTAGGCTGCTGGGTAACTTGATTCGCTGTTTTCGAAGGGGCGGAGTTTCCAAACTGTTTATCACATACGCGATTGTTGTTGAAACTTGCTGCTAGACGATAAACTTCCTCAATTGTCTCGAGTCGAGCTGCTTCAATCGAATCTCTCATAGCAGGAGGTAACCCATTGATGTACTTGGTTATCATGCGTTTAGGAGTAGAAACCAAATGAGGCATGATTAAGCTGAGTTGCTTAAAACGAGTAGTATAAGCCAGATTATCATCACCAATCTGCTTCAAATGCCAGAACTCTTCTTCGATTTTCAGTTGTTCATGGGGAGGGCAGAATTCCAACATCATCAATTCTCGCACCTCAGCCCATGGAAGTGCATAGGCTTCTTCATTAGAATGGATGTTCCTCTCATTCGACCACCACTCTAGAGCTCTACCTTGAAACATTCCCGTTGCACTCCTAGTCTTTAGATGCTCTGGGCACTCATTGTTAATGAAGGTAACCTCGATGCTATCAAACCATTCCAGCATAGCAATCACCCCATCACTGCCCATGAAAGGCTTAGGGTTGCAAGAGACAAAGTGTTTGTAGCTGAACTTTGCAGGTTTCTCTTTCTCTGTCTTTGAGTCAACAGATGAGGGTGGAGTGTTCGATCCCTGGATCTCTGAGACAATCTTTGGTACCACTCGAGCGATCTGGTCGGCCATGAAGGACATCATCTTTTTCTGAGACTTTTCCCTGGATCTCTTAAGAGTGTCGGATAGCTTACGAGAAGACATCCTAAAGATCCAACAAGAGGATCGTATAAGTCTAAATCTCAAAGTCTCACAGTATAATGATTCACACACGATAGATTTAGACTCAAGATTCAACAAGATTCACATAGATTTAAGATTCAAATTTCCACAAGTTTCACATAGATTCCAATAGATTCCAATAGCATTCAACACCGCAAACCCACGACCTTCGCATGGCACGTTGTACGAAGTTTGGCAACATGCCAGAAACGCTTATATATAGGAAGTACCAGTGGCGTATCCACCACGCTTCAGGCACATCACTTCCGCCCCGTACTCGGTGTCATGTTACGTGTCACAATTACCAAACATAACAACACAATCATCATCATCATCATTATCACACACACGTAGATTAAACCGGTACATTCTCATAGATTACTCAATAGATTCACGTAGATTACCCAATAGATTCACATAGATTCCAATATGTTCACGTAGATTACCCAATAGATTCACATAGATTCCAATAGGTTCACGTAGATTACCCAATAGATTCACATAGATTAGTGTTAACAATCTCACCACAGTCCACAAACAACGAATCCCACAAGGCACGTGCTACAAAAGTTTGGCAACATGACGGAAACACTTATATATAAGAAGTACCAGCGGCATATCCACTATGCTTCAATCATGCCACGTCCGTCTCGTCATCGGTGTCATGCTTCGTTAACCATATCATTAGATTTCATCACCATCACAAAACTTTCACATAATTTATCCAAGTAGATTCCAACAACTTCAACCCGAGCCTACAAAACTACGAACTTCACTTAGCGCGTGGTACGAAGGTTCGGTAACATGCCAAAAACACTTATATATAGGAAGTACCAGCGGCGTATCCACCATGTTTCGGACATGCCACGCCCGCCTCGTCTTCGGCGCTAGGCTACGTTTCGTATTTGTTCCTCAACACCACACATACATAGATTTCACCCAGATTACGCTAGAGTAGAAATAGATTACACACATAGATTTCTCATAGATTCAGGTTTTACAAGTAGTTTCCCATAGCTTAGATTTCAACAATCTCATCCCTGGTCTGCAAAACACTAAGTTTCGCATGGCACGTGGTACGAAAGTTGGTAACATGCCTGAAACACTTATATATAGGAAGTACCATGTAACACCCCAAAACCGCGACTTGTAACACCCCAAAACCGCATTTTTGTGATTAAGTTGTTTTTATTTTTGTTAGAGTATATTAGCAAGAAGTATGATGTCTAGAAAAATTTAACCTAGTTATGATTTGTTAACTTCCAACATAGAATAAAATAACAATATGAATGAAATAAAAACATGGACTAAACATGAGGGGTTAAAAGTGACATGTGGGAAAGTTTGAAGTTTAAAAGGAAAATGCAAAATTCCACTGCATATGTGTGTGTCTGTGCATGATTTAGAGAGAGAGAAGAAGGGGAAGAACAAGAATGCTAAATTCAGCAAAATTGGAAGGACAAATTATGTTGATCTTGTGCATGAACCCTAATAATCAACAATCTAAGCTATTCTAACAAGAGGCAAGTCACAATTTTTGATTTGGTGGGTTTTTGGTGTAATGAGATTGTATGAACATGGCAAATTTTTAGGTGCCAAAGTAGTATGATGCAAATTGATATGGAAGCTTTGTTAGAAAACATATGTGAATACTAAATTGTATGGAATTGATGAGTTTATGTATTTTAATAAATAATCTCCATGAATCATGAAGTGGGTTTTGATATATGATCTTAGGAATTTAGTATTAGTTAAAAATTATGATGTTGCTTACTCAACAAAAGATAGGATGAATGATTGTTGTTAAGAACTATTGTGATATTTGTGTACTTGAGAATTCATGTATGTGAAATATGGTGTAAATGATATGGGAAAATATTAGTTATAAGCGTCAATAAAAGTCGCACACCAAGTGCTCGATGAAATGCTTTAGATGTTAAATTTTGAGTAATTTTGACGCTTGTTAGCAAAAGTTGAGCTTAGAATGAAAAGAATTGTTGTATTTGATGAAAATGGATTCATGGGGACTAATTGTAAACATGTTAAGTGTAGGTGTGAAAGAAGAAGGTTTGAATAGCAAGAATTCTCAAGGCTCACAAGATCGAGGTACGCTATTCTCACCTACAAGATAAGTTATTACTTGTTGTATTATTTATAAGTCGTAACTTGGCAAATTGTCATATGGGTAGAAACTAGAATAGTCATGTGTTCATCCGTTGTGAACGGGTCATACGAATGAGGATGTTATGTTAATGAACGACCATGTAATTGACCCGTTGCGAACGGGTCAAATGGATGAGAATGTTATGATAGAATTGGCTATGTAGTCGATCCGGTACGAACGGGTCAACAAACTAGAATGAAATATTTAATATGGTCATCCAGTTGATCCGGTACAAATGGTTCAACAAACTAGAATGAAATATTTAATATGGTCATACAGTGGATTCGGTACGAACGGGTAAACGAACTAGAATGAAATACTTAATATGGTCATACAGTTAATCTGGCACGAACGGTTCAACGAACTAGAATGAAATATTTAATATGGTCATACAGTTGATCCGGTACGAACGGTTCAACGAACTAGAATGAAATATTTAATATGGTCATACAGTTGATCCGGTACAAACGGTTCAACAAACTAATGAAATATTTAATATGGTCATACAGTTGATCCGGTACGAACGGGTAAATGAACTAGAATGAAATACTTAATATGGTCATACAGTTAATCTGGCATGAACAGTTCAACGAACTAGAATGAAATATTTAATATGGCCATACAATTGATCCAGTACGAACGGGTCAAATATTAAGAATGTTATGTTTTGAATGATCATGTAAACGAATCCGGTACATGCGGATCAACGAGCTAGAATATAATGTTTTAAATAGTCATGTATTTATTCCGTTGTGAGCGGGTTAAATGTTTATAAATTGATTATTATTCAAACGGATTAAAGTGATGAATCGAGTAGATGAGTAAGTCAAATATAATGTAATGGGAGGAATATAAAGATGAAGTTTATGGAGATAATGAAAATGGTGGAATGACATGTTCAATGAAAGTTAGGACTTAACCCTTATTTTACATAAATGAATCTTTGTTTATGTTGTAGGTTAAACTGCATTATAAGCGGACTCGCGAGCTTGGAACGAACACACGCACAACTCTTTTTCGCCCTCAAAGCGCTTCCGAACTAGTTTATGCAATGGGTCAAAACTTTTGGTTGTTTATGTAGTTAAAGTCTAGTTGTTAGACTTGCTCCAAAAACATGTGATTAAAACTTTTGTTAAATGGTAGTATGTTGTATCTAGTTTTTAAAAAGGTTAACTTTGTATAATTTGGCCGAATTTCAAGTAATGTATAAAAGTTTAAATTTGGTCGTATTATTTCGTTGTTTAATATTTGGTTTTGGCCGCGTGAATGATTGGGCGTTACATACCAGCGGCGTATCCATCATGTTTCAGACACGTCACTTTTGTCTCGTATTTCTATGCCATGTTCCGTTTAGTGTTTCACAACCACAATAACACATAGATTCATCAAATAGCTTCACATAGTATCATAGTCGATCAAGATTCCCACATAGATTAACATCATGAATAAAGCTCCATAAATTTATGTAGGATCGTTGTAGGACCCGACTGAGTCGTTCAAAAGAGCTTTATATCCGAATCAAAGGCGGAATCAGTGAAACGGACGTGGAAACAACTTGATACTCTTAAATCTGTCACTAATATTGATAATAACACTGATTACAACCTGAACAGATTTCGGCAGCACTTTGTTACAGATTCTGAAGTCATACCAAATGAAATTACAAGTGCCCTATTTATACTAGTGCTGATTTCGCTCCAAATGGCATGAAGCACTTTCGAGCGGAATCAGAAAGTACTAATTTCGCTCGAAATGGACTTGTGCTGTTTCGAGCGGATTCACCTCCTTAAACCTGAAATTCTGTTTCTCGAACCTCGGGCACTGATAAACCTATCCTAACCTATTACATGATACAATACGAAGTCAATAGACGTATTGCACTAACAGACTCCCCCTCGGATATTGACGAAGTCTTCAGTGTCTAGTCTTCAGCATGACACATCTTCGGTCTTGATCATTCTGCCTTCTCATCCAAATTGTAACATTATAAGCATCCATCAATCCTTCTTTTCTTCCATCAGCTTCAGGCTCCCCCTTTCGTCAAGCTTCCGTGCTTTGGGATCGACACCTAGCTTTCCATCTACAAGCTTCTCCTTGCTTTAAGCTTGTCTTCAGACTCCCCCTTAAACTCTGCTCTTGGGATCGTAGTCTGAACTATCTGCAAACACTCAAACATTTATAAATACAACGTATTCATATTCAATTACCCAGAAATTGTAAACTATCTCTCTTAAACTCTTTGCTCCCCCTATCAACAAACTAAATGATTTAGCAGCATTAAAGAATCCAACTCCCTCACAGTTAATCTTCCAAGTCCAAATTAATGACCTTGGAGATATCACAAACTGTTTTTGAAAAAAAAAATTAATTTTTTAAATCAAGTTTCAAATTAATGAACTTGTTTTATTTTCAGAAACACAATCAGCTTACTTAGATTTTGAAACTCAGCACTCAGACATCAGTTGTCGAAAATAAAGCAGAATAAAAAATCTTTTTGTATTTTTCTGAAAATATAAAGCAGTAAAGAAATATGTACAAACATATTTACAGACAATATTTTTGTTTGAGTATGCGTCAGAGGATCATATCAGTTTTTTACCAGTCATAAGTACCGTTGAGCTTAGTTACACATTAAGAATTAAACAATTCACTTAGATTGTCGATATACTTGTCTACTTAAATTTTCACACAAAGTTCAACTGATTCAGGATACGAATTAGGTGTATTAAGAACTTAAACCCATTCATGTGCCCCACCTCTTGAATATACTCCCGTATCCAGATCCCAATATTCAGTCTTACAGGTGAGTATACCTAGATGATATCTGTAAGGGGAATAAATTATAGTACGAAACCGTGAGAGCTCAGGTCAGAACTTCCGCTCAGCAGAGAGATGACGGCTCGACTTTTGGTGTGTCCCCTTTAGAGGATCTTTTGTATTACAACATCAATGACTATCAATTTTATTGTTTCATCAATTTGCTGAGGGCTGCGCTATGTTTCAAGCAATGCGGAAAGTATTATTCGGAGACTAGGTCAGAACTTCCATTCAGCAGAAGTCCCGGAATAATACCCCAGATATCACTAAGCATAAAGACCTAGTATTTCAGAAAGAGGGACCTTTCAAACAAGATTTCAGGGATTACCTATATATCCAAGTAGTGTTCCCCACAAAATAAGTAAGTTTGAATTTAGGTTTATATCCCGAAAAAGTTTACTAAATGTATAAAAACCTATCGGCATATCATCAGTGAGACTGTTTAACGCTATTTAAACATTACATTTCTTTAGCATACTGTAACTGTCTACTGATGTACTATCATTTCCTCTTTTTACACAAAAAAACTCAAATTTTAAATTTTATCATGTTTTTAGCTTTTTCAAATTTTCAAATGTTTTTGTATTTTCTAACAATTTTTCTCCCCCTAAAATGCAAAACCATTAAAAGAAAATTTGACAACCAACACTGATAGCTTTGTCTCGCCATCCATTTTCTGCTAAAAGTGCTCTGATTTGCAGAAAATATAATGTATAATACCAACAATTACCCCCATGATTTACAACCCATTGATTTTCGACAGTTTGAAAACCATTTTTTAATTCTGTGAAAGTAATCATGTTTGTTCAGCCGTGAGGGTTTCGGCGTATTCAATCAACACATATTTTTGTAATTTTCTATTTTTGACAAAAAAAAATTAAAAACAAACATATTTTTGGTTTTTAATTTTTCAAATTTTTAGGGTTTTTGAAATATTGTTTATTTATATACAGAAAAACAAATAAACTCCCTGTTCAACCAAACCAGGGTCCAGCAGCAGCCTCCTCCTCTTGTTGTGCCAGGCTGCTCTGAGTTCCAAATTCACAATCTTCAAATTCCATGAGCACCTGCACAAACAAACTACTCAATTACTTGAACAATTTAGCCCAGGTCTGTTGAACCTTAGGCATTTCAACACAATCATTTTCATTCAATGCTGGAAACTCTTTGTCATCTTTCACAAAAATATTTTCAACTTTTACTTCCACTTTTTCATCTTTTTCAAGAATCACTTGTTTCTTTGCACTCCATGTTTGACCTTTAGGAGTACCACGTTTGTAAAAATGTGACTCGTTTTGAACTTTTTGATTTTGAACAACAACTTTTGGTTTCCAAAACTCTTGTGGTTTTGTCATATCAACAGTTGTTTTCCAACTTTGAGTTGTTCTGACTCTGGGTGTATGAGAATTCCAGGTCTGTTTAGAATCGAACCTATACGGGTTTGACTTCCAATTTTGATTCGAAGCAAACTTGTTTGTGTTGTACCTCCAAGTTTGTTTTGAGTCAAATTTGGTTGACCTGTGTTTCTCATTCTCAGATTTTTGTTTCTCAATATCATCAGACTTCTTTTTATCAACATCCACAGGTTTCAGATTAGGACACTTGCGTGTAAGATGTCCTTTTTTATCACATTTGAAACATGTTCTCATGGAAACATCTTTGACCTGTGGTTGTTGCTTTTTGTTTTGAGCTAAGAACTCTTCAATAAACTGTTTTCCAATTTTAAGTTCTTTTTCTTTTTCTTTTTCTAAACTATCTCCTTGAACAAAACTCATTTTTGCCTGATAATTTGGCGTTTCATTTTTGTTTCGATTCTGTTTCTTCTTATAACCCAAACCAGCCTTCATGTTTTTCTTCTTGTAACCAGGTTTGTTATACGAATCTCTATGACTCTTACCAGCAAACTTTGAAATCTCAGACTTCTCAATCTCAACCATTTTGAAAACTTTATCAACCTTTTCTAAAATCACATTCTGAATCGGGAATACAACATCTAAGAACAATTTGTCCGATCCAATCATGGTATAAACCAATCCTTTTGAATCATCATTCAAACTTTTCTCAGATTTTGTGTTTTTCAGATAACTATCATGAAGATTTCCTTCATCTTCATCCTGTGATTCAGATTTACCTATATCAACCGACTCTTCTTTCAACACACTTTCAACAACTTTACCTACCACCTCTGAATCATGAGAATCATCAGATTTGGAATAGGTTATGTCAATGTTGTCTGGCAATTGATCTACCATGTTGAAAGCTTTTTTGACCTTTTCATCATCATAAAATGCAAATTTTCCCGGTGGTGGAACTTGATGAAACTCTGAGCCAGTGCCTTTCTTGTTTTGCTCAGACTCACCATCTCCCGGTTTTATATTGAAAATTCGTTCAAGCACATATGACGACACGTGATAACTCTTTAACTTGTTGTTATCCTGTTCTAAATCAACAATCTGCCGCTTTAACTTAGCAACATCCTCAATATAAGAATTAACAACATCTTGTTTTATTGAATACATTTGTTTAAGTTCTTTAGTTGTTTCAGAAAGATAATTCATTCTTGATTGAGCATATTTCATTTCATCTTTCACTTTTTTCATATGACTCTTTTGTAATATGATATGCTAATTTCATTGAGCCATATTCTTTCTTCATTTCTTGACAAGCAATTTCTTTTTGTGAACATTCTTCTGTCATTTTAGAAACATTTTCTTTCAAAACTTCATTTTCTGTTTCTAACTTTTTACATTTTTCAGAAAGTTTTTCATCATTTTCTTTTAAAACTTTTTCTTTTTCTAGCATTTCTTTGCATTTTTCTTTAAAAATATTTTCAATTTTAGTGAATTCAAGATCTCTTGTTTTGAATTGCTCATCTTTTTCAGTACAAGCTCTGCACGGTTCCATGCATTTCTTGCACTGATCAATCGTTTTTAAGATTTCATAATCAGAATGTACCTCAGTGATTGGCACTTCGGTGTTTGATGCAATTGCCTCAGTTTGCTCTTGATCAGCATCATCTTGTTTTTCTTCAACACCGACTTCATCACCAACATTACCAGCTTCCAAATTCTCATTCTTTACTTTTTCTTCTTCTTTCTTCACCTCTTCTCCGATCTGCTGTTCTTCAGTAACAGCTTTCTTATCCTCTTCATTCACCTCAACTTCTTCTCTTTTGATTTCCTTCACAACCTCAACTTCAACAGCTTCTGCTTTAACCTCTTCAGCAACCTTCTTCAGATTGTTCACCATTTCTTCAACATTCTTCTTCATTCTCTCTTCATCCCTTTTTCTTAGACACGATATCATGGCATATCTGATCTCCTTTTCATGCCTTTTAGCATATGTGTCATCTTTCATCACATTTCTATAGTATTCAGCTCTCAAAGGAATTATGAGAAGAACATCATCAAAGATTATGTCTTTCTTTGGAACAACTGGTTCTCCTTCTCTGTTGAAGTAACACTCTCTCTTTTTATCACATCTTCTGTTGCTCACTGCACTCTCATACTCTTCTTGCATTTCATCCATTCTGTTCAACACAATGTTTCTTTCTTTGTAGGTCTTTTCTTTCAGAATCTCTACTCTGGTTTTCACTTTGATCTCAGCTGTATCTTTGTCTTTGTTTTCATCTTGAATCTCAGCAACAAAAACAAACTTTCTTTCCTCTGTTATAGCTTTGCCATGAGCTGTTTTTAGAACATTCTCCAAACGATCTTCTTCTGGACAAATTGAGCTCCAGTCAAAACCTTCATCATCTTGAATTACACAACAAGCTCTTGATTTGGTTTTATCTTCAATCAATTTCGGCTCTTCTTTGCTTCGGTGGTAGATCGCTTTTCGATAATAATCATCATTGAACGGATGTTCATTTCCACCAGCTGCAGAATTAGTGCATTCTCTCTTGAAATGACCTTTTTGTTTACATTTGAAGCAGGTCACCTTGGATTTGTTGAATCCAAGTTTAGTTGACGGACCACCCAATGATTGCTTTCCTGTAATCTCCATATATCTCTGAGCTCTTCGGATGCAGCTTGCCAAACACCAGCGAATGTCTATGAGCTCCATTTCTTCCGGATCAATCTGGTCGTAGTCTTCTTTGGTCAATTCGGAGTTTCCAATTTTACCAGCTACAAGACCTTCATATGATTCCAGAACAGATGCAAGGAAACTCATTTGCTGCTTAGCTGCATTGATGCTCATCGATGGAGAATTCTTCAGTTTGAGAGCAATGTTGCATAGAATCTCCTCAGCTTCATCAGTACTTGCTTTTGAAGATGAATGATATCCAGAATTGTAATTTAATGAAGTTGTTTGAGGTTCTTTCATCTTCTCTCCACTGAAGGCAGTCTTTGGTGAACCAACACCTTTCTCTGAAGGTACACTGCCTTTGTAGTACAAGCCAACATTCTGTTGATGTAAAGAACCAGTCATCTTGCTTTGCTTCTGTAGCTCCAGATCATGACTCTCTATCTTTTCAAACAATGCATCAAGAGAAATTTCATCATACAAAGCATCATTTTTTAAGATAAAAAAAAACGTTTGCCACTGATCAGCTCGTGGTAACGCCTCAATCACTTTGTCGATAATTTCCTCTCTTGTTTTCTCAATTTTGAAACGTTCAAGTTCAATTTTTAAATACAGAATCTCTCTATTATTTGCCTCACCGACTCTCCTTTAATGTTATCAAATAGATCAAATTCTTTTTTAAGCAATGCAATTTTGTTCTTTCTAATCTGTTTACCCCCCTCAGCTTTAACACGTAAAGCTTCTCAAACAGATTTTGATGACCCATCATGGTTTAGCTATGCAAAAATATCATTTCTAATTGCCGTCTGGATCAAAACAATCATTCTCTGTTCAGCTGCATATTCTGCTTTGTCATCTTTCGGTAATTTCTTGAATGGAATTACTTCGTCTTTATCATCCTTTGGTAGTTCGTATCCAAACTCTAAGCAGAACCAGCTTTCATGTGCATATGCTTTCGCCCAGTTGAGAAAACGTTCTTTCTACCATGTATAATCTTCAATGCTTTCCAGAGTTGGTGGCTTTGAATGTGTTCCATAGAAATTATCATGCTTGATGTTCTCATTGATCGCTTTCGTGATAGTTTTTGGTGTGACCGTTGATGTTTCGGAAGAATCGGATGTAAATGCGTTGAAAAATGTGTTGTAGAATTCTTCAGCCATGATGTAATCCTGAATAGATACAATCAAACAAACACAATCAGTACAAACAATATCAAATATTCTGAAAACAGACTGACACTCGATTGTCGTGAAATAATCTCGACACGAAAAATCCTTTTTCAAGTGAAATAGGAAACTCAAGCGAAATCACTTCGTTTGACAACAGAAGCAAAATCACAAGTTGACCAGTTGAAGCGAAATCAGCCGATTAACACTTCGAGCGGAATTAGATGTTTAACACTTCGAGCGGAATCTGTTTGAAGACTGTTTGGAGCGGAATCAACAATTTGGTAACTTTGGAGCGGAATCATAGAGATATTTTGGAGCGGAATCAACAATTTGAAGCTGAATCAGTGTATTTTCAAGCGGAATCAGACCAATGAAGCTAATCTGGAGCGGAATCAGGAACTGGTCAGTTCGAGCGGAATCACTTTGGAGGTCATTTTCAATTACTTTTAGTTCGAATTCTGCTATGATACTTTCAAGGATTTGTCAATAGGTAATTTTACACAATCTGTGAATAATTGATCAGATTTTGACCGTTAAATTTTGTTCTGTTGAAGAAAGAAGGTGTAGAAATCAGAAAACTAATGATATTAAGCTAAACTCTTCTTCCTGTGCTCTGATACCACTTGTAGGATCATTGTAGGACCCGACTGAGTCGTTCAGAAGAGCTTTATATCCGAATCAAAGGCGGAATCAGTGAAACGGACGTGGAAACAACTTAATACTCTTAAATCTGTCACTAATATTGATAATAAAACTGATTACAACCTAAACAGATTTCGGCAGCACTTCGTTACAGATTCTGAAGTCATACCAAATGAAATTACAAGTGCCCTATTTATACAAGTGCTGATTTCGCTCCAAATGGCATGAAGCACTTTCGAGCGGAATCAGAAAGTTCTGATTTCGCTCGAAATCGACTTGTGCTGTTTCGAGCGGAATCACCTCCTTAAACCTGAAATTCTGTTTCTCGAACCTCGGGCACTGATAAACCTATCCTAACCTATTACATGATATAAGACGAAGTCAATAGACGTATTGCACTAACAATTTAGTTTAATCCTGAGAGATTATGATTAGAGTTTTAGATTGCGGACACACGTGCGTCTTGTGTAAAAAGTCTCAAAATAAGCGAGGAGTCAAAATAAACGAAGAATCAAGTTTAAATCCGCACATAAAATCAAGATAGCATAAAAGATAGGCTCATAAAACATAGATTGTTCCAGGTAGAGGAACGGTGACTAACCAAAGTGATTCGAACCCCTTTTGAATTGAGGCAACGTGTCCTGACTTACTTAGACAAATGCGTCATCGATGTTAGGCCTACGATATTTGTCCTTTTGGTCGTTTCACATTCCTAATTGATTGGTAGTTTCGAGACTTTGGCAAGACATAAAATCAAAGAGTGGGACTAGTTATCAAGGTCTGAGTTTAACCTCTATCTTGACAACATCGTACCCTAATAGCGTCGGTACTTATCAACATATAAGACCTACTAGAATATAATATGGAAATTTCCCCATCAAGGTTCGGATGTCACTCCTGTCTTGAGGGCAAATTTTGTGCAAAACACAAACACTGTTTAGCAGTGTTTCCAAAGTTTACAGACGTATATTGTGTCAGCCTTAGGGAAGGCATGTAAGTTTAACAGGAATATGTGCTGCTAGGAAGCAGATACGGTAGAATGCATAAGTCTTAAACAACAGATAAGAGTCAAGATTCCTATAACTATAGACTAGGGCAAGTATTCCTACTTATCCTAATTCCCTATAGTTATGGCTCTGATACCAATCTGTCACACCCCAACCGATGGCTAAAACATCGGGGTGCGGCACTAAGCATTCAGATTGCTCATGAGATTCCATAACACTAGATATTTCATTATAGATTAAATCCATTTCATGATAATATTGTCTAGAATCAACCACCAATCATAACATAGTATCAATTACACATCACCAAAATTATTCAAGTTTGATAGATTAAACTAGGAGAGTTTCTAAGCATCAATCCTAGCTCGTTTCACTTGTTTCCATATCATCCTATCAGCCTGCAACATGTATTAAAATAAAGTCAGTACAAAAATGTACCGGCGAGTATACAAGTTTGAGTATATAGCATAGTAGATTAAAAGACTCATATCCATCGTGTAAATGATAAAATAGTTTCAGCCATGCTAGTGTTCGCAGTCCAAGTGATAGCCCAAGTGTCCCGATGCTTTGGTGTTTTCCCAAGACTCAAGGAAAACTAGAATCCTCCTAACAATACCCCCTAGAATAATGGGGAGGTGCATCTCCTATAGCGCTACTATTGTTAAGACGTAACTACACACTCTGGATTAAACGTTCACATAGCATAAAGAATCAAGAATCACAAGTTTCACATTCACATAGGATAGAGTTTAGATTCAAAAGTATCAAGTTTCAAGTTTCATATAATACATGTTGCATCCCAAAAGTTTAAAACGAAAAGGGATCGAGTATACTCACAGTGATTGCTTAACAGCTTAACTGTTATTGGATCAAAGGGAGCTCTTTTAGAATTAGTCTGATTAGATACAACAGATAAGCGTTGGACAAAACAACGAGATTACGCAAAGTGTCGGATCAGTCATCTTGATCGGATGGTTGTTCGATCGGACGGCAGTCCGATCGGATTGCCATTCGATTGAGGTGACTATAGTGAGTGGGGGTGATGTGTGTAAAATGCAACATATAAATTACATCAAATGAGGCATAAAACTAACCCTTTTTTAGTACTAATATTGGAAAAAGAGTGTTTTTGTCTTCCTTTTGTATTTTCAGGATTAAATGAGCTCAAAAACGCAAAAGAAGCAAAAAGACAGCTAAATCCAACATAAATACAAGAAAAGGAACATTAGTGGATTGCCCGAACCCTCAACGGCACCTTCCAAAGCAAAATAGAGAAAACAGAAGGCTGAACACGCCCCGTGCTCAGCCAGCACGGGGCCGTGCCCAAGAAGCAGCAGAAAAGACAAACCTATAGAAGCTTCTATTGCCCACCACGGGCCGTGCTCAGCGGACACGGGGGGCGTGCCGAAAGTACTGCAGGCGCATTAATTGTAATTGCGAATTACAATTAATGAAGAGAGAGAGTGTCAGACAGGCACGGGGCCGTGCCCAGCGGACACGGGGCCGTGCCCAGGCCTCTGTTCAGCCTATAAATAGGAGTGCTTGGTTTCATTGCAACTCATCCCTTGGCACACCACCTCTCTCACACTTCATCCACCACCCACCACCATCACAACACCATCATCCACCACCATCATCCATTGTCCATCGTAGAGTGTGTGAGTCGTCTCGGGATCCAAGATTGATCGTAAGAGTTCTTGACAATCAAGGCCATGTTTGCCTAAGTCTCTTACATCACTTGGTGAAGACAAAGTGTCTAGTATAATACTTTTTATTTCTAATCTTTTGCACTTTTTATTTGGTTTTGTATTAATGACTTTAATAACTAGTTACTTATGTTGAAGGTGATCTTTCCTTATCGTTTGTCCGTGGTGTCTTGGCATTATTTTACTGTCTATATAAAATAAAGGATTTTCACCATTCATATCTCCACGGTCTATATGGAGGTATGTTGGCTACCTGGTAGGGGGTTAAGGGAACGGTTTGGTAAAGGTCTTGCCATTGTTCAGCGTTTAGAGGTCCTGCAATGGACCTGGGTCAAATTTAGTAGGACCTCCTTCAATACTTCACGGTATTGGATGGCGGGGGTCCAAACTCTTTGATCCCCTCATAAGTTAACTACTATTAATACTATAACCCGGCTATTTAGGACTGTATCCCTGCTGACTCAGACTACTTAGTCGAGGGTAACGTCACCGCCAAAAGCGGGGCCTACCACAATACTGCATTAATAACTTAATTCATTATCTTCCAATAATCCACCCCTTTAGGATTGTATCCCTGCTGACTCAAACTACTGGGGTGAGGGTAACGTCACCTTCAAAAGAGGGGCCTACTACAATAACTAAGATAATCTCTTAATTATGTGCAAAAGTGCGGAAATAATCAAAGGTTATACTAGATACGAGTCGGAACCAAGTGATTCATCTTGTCTATCTGTTTTTATTTTATTTTTATTTTCAGCATTTTAGTTAGTTTTTACTTTTCTTATTTTAAAACATTTTTCCACACTTTTATTTTGGTTAGACGTTGAGGATAAACCGGTACTAAAAGCTCTTGTGTCCTTGGACGACCTCGGTATCTTACCAACGCTATACTACACTCAACGATGGGTGCACTTGCCCATATGTGTGTCTAGTGTTAGTGAAATATCGTGTTTTATAAATTTAAAACTTGGCTAAAATAAGTGTTAAAAAGGGCTTAAAATATACACCTAAAATACAACACTTTCACGCACATCAAGTTTTTGGCGCCGTTGCCGGGGACACAAGGATTTTAAGAAAGCTTAAAATCGACGGCCTAATCAATTTTTTTTCAAAAAAATTTTTAACGCGCGCACATTTTTCTGCATTTAGTTTAGTTTTGCATTTACAGTGACCTGTACACGGGGCCGTGTTCACTGAACACGGGGCCGTGCTGCAGATTTTTCATAAACGCCCAGTAACAGTAGCTTGAACACGGGCCGTGCTCACTGAACACGCCCCGTGCTCAAGTAGATCAGTTAATTTAATTAAAACGCCCAGATACAGATTCTGAACACGGGGCCGTGTCCACTCAACACGGGGCCGTGTCCAGCCTCTGTTTCCGTTTTTATTTTTGTTTTCTGATCTCGAGACTTGGTTGTGGTCTGCTGAGTGATTCTTATGGATCAATACTCAGGAGGTTACAACTACACCTATGATGAGGATGATTATAGGGGTAATTATTGCACAAATTGTCGTAATACACGTTCAATTCAAGATAATCACTCATACCAACCATCCAATTCATACACTTACTATGAGGAACCCAGGTACGAACCATCAACTTCATACACATCCTATGAAGACCAAAGGTATGAACCTTCTCCCTCATACTCATATTTTGATGAACCAAGGTATGAGCCTTCTTACTCATACTTTGAGGAACCAAGGTATGAGCCACCACCTTCATATGCTTATTATGAGGAACCTTGGCATGAACAACCCACCTCATATGAGTATTATGAAGAACGAAATTTCGAACCTTATCCATCATATGCTTACAATGAAGAACAATGGTGCGAACCATCAACTTCATATGGGTATTATGAGGAACAAAGGGTCGAACAACCGGATTCAAGCTTAGAAAATAATGATTCTTTTTCTATAACCGAATTGACCGATAGGATATTAGAGCACATTAGAGTTATCGATCGAGGTATAAAAGAAGCTCGCGCAAGGGAAGAGGAGTCCCGCGCAAGAGAAGAATTAAAAAAGGAAGAGATAACTAAAAATGAAAAAATGGAAGAACAAATAAGTGAAAAACCGACGCATGAGTTAAACAACGAAAAAGGAGAGTTCGACAACGTTAAAATCCAAGAAGAGTCTAATTTTGAAGAAATTCATCTCTTGTCACCTTCTTTCGAAAATCATTGTTTAGTACCCACTCATGCTAAGTTTCTAAAAGAGTTAAACACTAACACTAAAATTGAAGAAACGGTAAGTGTTAAGTTAACTAATGATCAAACTTCACTAATAAAAGAAGACCCATTTGAAATTAACATCACACCGGTTCCATGTTTCTTTCAAAATTCGTTTATTAGTAATGTCACAATCGATAAAGATCTTTGTGTTAACATAATGCCTAACTACCTTTTTGAAAAATTAAGTATTAGTGATTTTTCTCCACTTCAAATACCCATTTTTCTATCCAATCGGAAAGTAATAAAATCAATCGGTATAGTTGAAGATGTCTTGGTTCAAACAAATCAAATGGTAGTTCCAACCGACTTTGTCATCCTCGATGACGCTCCTCTAGTGTTGGGGCGACCATTTGTAAAGACATACGAAGCTTTGAAAAACCGGAAGTTCAATAATCTACCTCTTCAATTAGGGGCATTTAAAAGAAGTGTCGATCTCGAACGATCAATGAAATATCCATTCGGCAATAATGACCCCCTAATTGAAGATGAAGATGAACCACCCGATACAAGTGAAGAAACTGACCACTTTGTTGAAGAAGAGATCGCCATAGAACAAACTTTTAAAGTTCTTGATCGAAACGAGCAACCAAATAAGGAGTCTCCTAAAGACCCACCACTTGAGCTCAAAGAACTTCCAAAAGGTTTGGAATATGCTTTTCTAGACAAAGATGGTAAATTACCTGTAATTATTTCGTCTAAATTAGATAACCGAGAAAAAGAAAAACTAGTTAGTCTTTTGAAAAAACACAAAAATGCAATAGCTTGGAAACTTGTTGACATAAAAGGAATTAGTCCTTCTATGTGCACACACAAAATTTTGATGAACGATGACTACAAATCTGTCATACAACCACAACGTCGAGTAAATCCAAATGTTCAAGAAGTGGTTAAAAATGAAGTCATCAAATTACTTTACGCAGGACTTATCTATCCTATTTCCGATAGTCCTTGGGTAAGTCCCGTCCAAGTAGTTCCAAAGAAAGGAGGTATGACGGTAATTACTAACGAAAAAAATGAATTAATACCGACAAGAACCGTCACAGGATGGAGGGTATGTATAGATTATAGACGATTAAATGAAGCAACAAGAAAGGATCATTTTCCTTTACCCTTCATTGATCAGATGTTAGAAAGATTATCCGGTCATAAATTTTACTGTTTCTTGGATGGTTTTTCAGGTTACTTTCAAATCCCGATAGCACCCGAAGACCAAGAGAAGACAACATTCACATGCCCCTATGGAACTTTTGCATATCGACGCATGCCGTTTGGTCTATGTAATGCTCCCGCAACATTCCAACGCTGCATGGTAGCCATTTTCCATGACATGATAGAAAAGACAATGGAAGTCTTCATGGACGACTTTTCTATCTTTGGGGATTCATACGACCAATGCCTCGATAACCTTGAACGAATGCTATCCCGATGTGAGGAAACTAACCTCGCCCTTAATTGGGAAAAATGCCATTTCATGGTAACGGAGGGAATAGTACTCGGTCACAAGATCTCAAGCGAAGGAATGGAGGTGGATCGAGCCAAAATAGATACCATTTCTAGGTTACCCCCTCCATCCTCCGTAAGAGCGATTAGAAGTTTCCTAGGGCATGCCGGATTTTATAGGAGGTTTATCAAAGACTTTTCAAAAATCTCAAGACCTCTAACAAAGCTACTTGAAAAAGATGCTCCTTTCATCTTTGACAAGGATTGCAATCAAGCATTTCTAACCCTGAAGGAAATGCTAGTCAATGCACCTATCATGATAGCACCTGATTGGAAATTTCCTTTTGAAATCATGTGCGATGCTAGTGACTTTGCAGTTGGAGCTGTCTTGGGACAGAGAAAAGAAAAGCATTTCCACCCAATATATTATGCTAGTAAAACACTTAACGATGCACAAGAAAATTACACAACAACTGAAAAAGAGTTACTAGCTGTGGTATTTGCTTTTGATAAATTTCGCTCTTATCTTGTTCTTTCTAAAACTATAGTCTACACAGATCATGCAGCCATTCGATATCTCTTTAAGAAGCAAGACGCAAAACCACGTTTGATTAGGTGGATTCTACTCCTCCAAGAATTCGACATTGAAATCAAAGACAAAAGAGGAGCAGAAAATACCGCAGCAGATCATCTTTCGCGCTTAGAAGACCCAGCTTTGGAGGCAACCAGGGGCGAGCAAATCAACGAAAAATTCCCAACTGAATCCCTGGAAAGGGTGGAATTTAAGGAAGAACCATGGTACGCCGACTTTGCCAACTACTTAGCTAGTGGAATAGTCGCAAAAGGATGGCCACATCATCAAAGAAAAAAATTCTTTGCCAATGTGAAACATTATTTTTGGGAAGATCCATATCTTTTCAAAATGTGTGCCGACCAACTCGTCAGACGATGCGTACATGGTAGTGAGGCCCGGAGAATTCTTCGCCATTGTCACGAAGGTCCATACGGAGGACATCATGGTGCTGCCAGTACCGCACGAAAGGTATTTGATTCAGGATTTTATTGGCCAACCATTTACAAAGATGCCCAAAATCTTGTAAAGACATGTGATGCTTGCCAAAGAACAGGTAATATTTCTTCCAAAAACGAAATGCCACAAAATGGCATTCTTGTTTGTGAAATTTTTGATGTGTGGGGACTCGACTTTATGGGACCTTTTCCACCATCAAAAGGAAACAAATACATACTTGTGGCAGTAGATTACCTGTCTAAATGGGCCGAGGCCGAAGCACTTCCAACAAATGATGGAAGAGTAGTGGTAAGATTTCTGAAAAAATTATTCTCTCGTTTTGGCACACCCAAAGCTTTAATAAGTGATAGAGGTACCCATTTTTGTAATCATCAACTTGAAAAATTTTTAACAAGATATGGGGTCTATCACCGGGTTTCGACAGCTTATCACCCTCAAACAAACGGACAAGCCGAAGTGACCAATAGAGGGTTAAAACGAATACTTGAAAAAACCGTAGGGTTAAATAGAAAGGAATGGGCTGATAAATTAGATGATGCTTTATGGGCTTTTCGAACTGCTTATAAAACAACGATAGGTACAACCCCATATAAGCTAGTCTATGGAAAAAGTTGCCACTTGCCAGTAGAAATTGCACACAAAGCCTACTGGGCAATCAAAAATGTAAACTTAGATCTAGAATTTGCTGGTAAAAATCGATTTTGTCAAATAAATGAATTAGACGAACTTAGGAATTATGCATACTCAAACTCTGAAATTTATAAGGAAAGAATGAAAGATTGGCATGACAAACATATTAAACCTAATGAATTTCGGGTAGGAGATTTAGTTCTTTTGTTTAATTCACGACTTCGATTGTTTCCTGGTAAATTAAAGTCTAGGTGGTCAGGACCTTTTTCCGTCACCCATATTTTTCCACACGGTGCAGTAGAAATTAAACCTCGAAACGGGTCACCTTTTAAAGTCAATGGCCAACGGCTGAAACTCTATCAAGGATTTATTGAGGATGAGGAAGAAGAGATCTCGCTTCAAACCGTGGAAGAATAAAAACATCATGCCTAGTAAGTTATAAACGATTGAGGCGGCAAAATAAAGCGGTAAGTTTTCTAAACCATAGCTTATAGGAGAAAGGGGCACTCACACGCGCACTAAAAAAAAAAAAAAAAAAAAAGGGGCTCGACACGAGGCCGTGTCCGCTGGACACGGGGCCGTGTTCGCGCTGCAGACGGGATAAAACCCCTTTTTCAAAACAGTTTCTTCATTCCACACGCCCCGTTTCCCCACAAAAGCTCTGGTTCCAGGCGATTTTCCGCGAGATTCCAACGTCTCTTTTCAATCTAACAACGTCAAGGTATGATTCTGTCACTCGTAGTAGTTAGATTAGTCACTTGCATGTAGTTAATACACCACAAATTTGGGGAAAAATCTAGGGTTCTTGATGTTCATTCGGATCGAGCCTAAAATTTTTGCCTAAATCTGTTTGCATTTAGTTAGATTAGTGTAAAGGGAAGTAAATACACTTGTATTGTTCATAGATTCACCCGATTTCTTGCAAAAACCCCAAACCCTTGTTCTTGAGCCGAAAAAGATAAAATTGATAGGGTAAACGGGTTATTTTGGGAAAAACGGAACTTGGGGTTTCATTTTCGGGGGAAACCGCACCTATTGGTTCAAAAATTTTCAAGTTTTCGAAACCGGGTCGAAAAATGGGATTTTTGAGTAACAGACCCCTGAACACGGGGCCGTGTCCGATGGGCACGGGGTCGTGTCCAGCCCGCTGTTTGCAGTTTTGCCCAAAAATATTTCTGTTTCACGCTAACTTTTGGTGTATTCTTGCAGATGGCCAGGAAGTTTACTAGATTCAACGCCAATGAGCTAGATGCAAGAGCTCGATACGAGCTTCTCCAAACAAGGCCGGAGGAATACCCGAGGCAGGCATGCACAGAACTACTAACCTTGGTGAATCAAATTGACCGCTTCAACAACATTGTCACGGGACCACTCAGAGTCGCACTAACAACCCGACTCCGTTCTGTTCATGAATGCACCTTGGAATTCTACAGCACCTTTGCATTCAAGTCAAGGAGCGAGCCGTTCGATGAAGAAGGGGTGTCATTCAGGTGTGGCGGAACGAGGTATTCGATTTCCATGGCACAATTCGGGTCGATTATCGGGTTGTATGCGGAGGAGGATGCGGGAGACGAAGGAAATACAGGGGGGTTGAGAGAGATCGAAGACAACGAGCGCCAAGCCATGTGGGCTCAGATTGGGGAAGGGTTCTACAATCCGAGCAGCACTAAGAGTACCAAGCTGAGGGATCCGCTTTACAGATACATTCATAGGCTCCTCGGCTACTCTCTTAGCCAAAGGCATGACAGTGGTGGCGTCGTTGGGTTAAGAGACTTGCTTGTCCTCCATTGCATTCACAACCGCAGGCCGCTCGATGTTCCGTACCTTATGCTCCGAAACATGCATCACAACCGCCTTGCTAGTGCACCAACTCCTCTTTTCTTCGGGGGGTGGGTGCACCGTCTCTTCAGGCACTTCACCCACATTCCGAGGGCATTTGAAAGAAGCCCATGGTCGGGTACGGTGGATATTCACATATGCCGCTCGATGAACCTGGTTTATGAGGCAGAAGATGGGACGGTAACCTTTCAAAGGATGCAAGGTCATGCATGGAACCCGCAAGAAGCACTTGTCCTCCCAGCACCACAACATCATCAGTACCAATACCAACCCCACGGTGATCCGGGCCAATCATCCTCCTCGGGAGGCAGTTTTCCTAATTTTCAAAGTTTGCATGATTTGTTGCAGGAAAATCTCATGTGTACTCGGAACACCTATAACATGGCGAGCAACACCTACCACCGGGTCGGAGCTATCGAGAGAAACCTATCCGAGATACAAGAAGACGTCGGATACATACGAGACCACATTGCACGCCATGGAGGGGGTGACGGTGATGATGATGATGATGATGATGATGCCATGGAATAGGCGGGAGGAGCATAGGAGGAAGCGGTTGATTGGTGGCTCCCCAGGTTAACCCTTTGCAATCTTGAACAATTGATGGCCTGCGTGCCAAGTGTTAGACAATTTACTTTTCCTAACTATTTTCTGCATTTTTTTTTTTTACTTACTTTATGCGTGGAACAATTAACTTTGGTAACGTAGGATGTTGGTATTGCTTGGTGTGGTATTAAGTGTTCAAACAGGTACAAACCAAGGCTTAAGGTGTTAAGCCTCAGCACCTATAAGGCTAGGATGGAAAAACCGGAGGACGAAACCTGTTTTTCAGGCTTCTAGACTGTCGACACGGGGACGTGTCCCGCCAACACGCCCCCGTGCTCACCTCCCTGATCTGCTGTTTGGCTTCTGTTCGGCAGAATTTTGTCAGACACGTGGCCGTGTCCAGTGGACACGGGGCCGTGTCCACCTTCTGTAAGTTCTTGTTACTGGCACCTGAACACGGGGTCGTGCCCACTCAACACGGGGCCGTGTTCAGCACCCAGTAACACAAATTTTTGCTTTTAAAACATTATTTTACACATCTAATCAACCTAAAAATTTATTTTTGGGACACATTGAGGACAATGTGTAATTTAAGTGTGGGGGGGATGCTAAAACCTTGAATTTTGCAAGTCCTAAATACAAGCCTTACACAAAACTCTATTGGAACCGCTAATCACCCCAAATTTTTTCAAAAATTTCATTTTTTTTACTTGTCTAGGTTTAACTCGGGAAATTCAAGCTCTCAAAAAGGTTATATTTTTACAAATTTACAACCGATAGCGTAGTGATAAAAAGAACCAACATAAGAAAATTATGAAAAGGCATGACAAACTTATTTAAAATTTGATTATATATACTTGATCACATAAAAACCCATTCCCACAAAAGTGAGTTTTGAGCCTTTATTGAGCACTCAATTTCATACCATTTGACTAAATGCTCATTTTTCGTTTCTTGTGTGAATAGCCGCTTGGTTCTTACGACTCTAGAACTTGCCATGACAATACATTCCCGGTCCTTATCAACTTAAACCCGAGTAAGTAAATGATAGAGGCATTAGGACTAACCTTTTTTATTTCCACACCATTATTTTTCTTTTCTTTTACCACCTACCCAAAAATCCCCCTAGTTAGCCCCTTTGAGCCTAAACCTTTTCGTTTCATCACCCAAAACAAAAACCATTTCACCCACCAAAACCTTTTTCATTTTTACCCTTTATTTTAGTAACAAGTTCGGTTCTTCGAAAAAAAAAATATATATATATATATATATGAAGCAAAAACAAACAAAGTAATCAAAAATAACTTTGTTTGAATAAAAGCTTCATAAAAAAAAAAAATACGAAAACCGACACTTGTTACGCTTTTTAGCCCTTTTTCTACTAACCACTAACCCAACCACCTACCTTTAACCCTAGCCAACCCTTAACCCACAAAGTCCTCTTGATATCTACAAAGGTATAAAAGTTAAAAAGGAGGAGGATTGATTTCTTGGCAAGCCTATGGTAGGAATAAGTTCCATGCCGCTCTCGAGTGATTCACTAAAAATACACCTTCGGCCGAGTGTGAGTGATTTCCCCGCGAGGTATGTGAACTTGTATATAAATAGAATTTTAAAAAGGCATGTTATGCCCAAATAAGTAATTTCTTTTATGAACAGTTCTAAATAAATCATTACGAATAGGAGTGTAAATAAATAAAAATAAAACCCTAAAAAGATCTTGGAAATCCCGACACTCTATGACAAGCCCAAAACCTTCTCTTCTACCTATTCCATTTGGGAGTGTAAGCCAAATATTAAAGAGTTTTGCTTGAGGACAAGCAAAAGTTCAAGTGTGGGGGTATTTGATGTGTGTAAAATGCAACATATAAATTACATCAAATGAGGCATAAAACTAACCCTTTTTTAGTACTAATATTGGAAAAAGAGTGTTTTTGTCTTCCTTTTGTATTTTCAGGATTAAATGAGCTCAAAAACGCAAAAGAAGCAAAAAGACAGCTAAATCCAACATAAATACAAGAAAAGGAACATTAGTGGATTGCCCGAACCCTCAACGGCACCTTCCAAAGCAAAATAGAGAAAACAGAAGGCTGAACACGCCCCGTGCTCAGCCAGCACGGGGCCGTGCCCAAGAAGCAGCAGAAAAGACAAACCTATAGAAGCTTCTATTGCCCACCACGGGCCGTGCTCAGCGGACACGGGGGGCGTGCCGAAAGTACTGCAGGCGCATTAATTGTAATTGCGAATTACAATTAATGAAGAGAGAGAGTGTCAGACAGGCACGGGGCCGTGCCCAGCGGACACGGGGCCGTGCCCAGGCCTCTGTTCAGCCTATAAATAGGAGTGCTTGGTTTCATTGCAACTCATCCCTTGGCACACCACCTCTCTCACACTTCATCCACCACCCACCACCATCACAACACCATCATCCACCACCATCATCCATTGTCCATCGTAGAGTGTGTGAGTCGTCTCGGGATCCAAGATTGATCGTAAGAGTTCTTGACAATCAAGGCCATGTTTGCCTAAGTCTCTTACATCACTTGGTGAAGACAAAGTGTCTAGTATAATACTTTTTATTTCTAATCTTTTGCACTTTTTATTTGGTTTTGTATTAATGACTTTAATAACTAGTTACTTATGTTGAAGGTGATCTTTCCTTATCGTTTGTCCGTGGTGTCTTGGCATTATTTTACTGTCTATATAAAATAAAGGATTTTCACCATTCATATCTCCACGGTCTATATGGAGGTATGTTGGCTACCTGGTAGGGGGTTAAGGGAACGGTTTGGTAAAGGTCTTGCCATTGTTCAGCGTTTAGAGGTCCTGCAATGGACCTGGGTCAAATTTAGTAGGACCTCCTTCAATACTTCACGGTATTGGATGGCGGGGGTCCAAACTCTTTGATCCCCTCATAAGTTAACTACTATTAATACTATAACCCGGCTATTTAGGACTGTATCCCTGCTGACTCAGACTACTTAGTCGAGGGTAACGTCACCGCCAAAAGCGGGGCCTACCACAATACTGCATTAATAACTTAATTCATTATCTTCCAATAATCCACCCCTTTAGGATTGTATCCCTGCTGACTCAAACTACTGGGGTGAGGGTAACGTCACCTTCAAAAGAGGGGCCTACTACAATAACTAAGATAATCTCTTAATTATGTGCAAAAGTGCGGAAATAATCAAAGGTTATACTAGATACGAGTCGGAACCAAGTGATTCATCTTGTCTATCTGTTTTTATTTTATTTTTATTTTCAGCATTTTAGTTAGTTTTTACTTTTCTTATTTTAAAACATTTTTCCACACTTTTATTTTGGTTAGACGTTGAGGATAAACCGGTACTAAAAGCTCTTGTGTCCTTGGACGACCTCGGTATCTTACCAACGCTATACTACACTCAACGATGGGTGCACTTGCCCATATGTGTGTCTAGTGTTAGTGAAATATCGTGTTTTATAAATTTAAAACTTGGCTAAAATAAGTGTTAAAAAGGGCTTAAAATATACACCTAAAATACAACACTTTCACGCACATCAGGGGGACGGATTGCCATCCGATCGGATGGTCATCCGTACGGATGGCCATTCGATCGAATGGTCATTCGATCCAAGTGTGAGATTCCAAAAAGTTAAGTTAAGTGTTCAACTCAGGTTACTTCGATCGGATGGTCATTCGATCGGACGGCAGTCTGATCGGAGTGCCATTCGATCCGAAGTCCCAAGGTTTCAAAGATTCAAAGTCTTAGTTTCAAAAAGATTCTAAGTGTTGAAAGGGTAAGAGGCACATGTCAGTTCGATCGGACGGCAGTCCGATCGGATTGCCATTCGATCGTTGTGACCTTGTTCCTTGTTCCTAAAGTTTCCAAGTTTCTAGTTTAACGGTGACGGCATGGTACGTCTTGAGACAACGGTAAACATATTATCGTTCAGCCGGTCTGATCGGTTGGGAATCACCCTAGTCCGATCAGTCATCTGTTCGTGATGGTGCTTATGTCGGAATCCGTACTCCGGGCATCTTCTCCAGCAACAATCCATTTCCAAACCAACTTCAGACTAATCATCAAGTCTATAGTCCATTTGGGTCCGAATCCCACCGATCTAAGTAAAAGTTTAAGAAAAGATGAAGAAAACATAAGTTTTAGCTAAAAAGTTTAGATTTAGTAAGGATTCAATGTAGAAACGCATGAAATTCCTTAGATCTGAGCTAGATCTTGACTAGAATGACATCACACAACAGTTTATACAAACCGCCATGATGACGTCATCCTCAAGGGCTCAAATCTTAGAGATTTCATGGTGAAAAGTGAGATTTTAAAGGAGAATCTCGTAGAGAATAGTGTAGTGATCAAAGACGTACAAGAATCTAGTGTAAAACATACCGAAATCACCGAGAAATGGAAGAAAAGAGGGAGTGCGTGCGTCTGGTCGAAGGAGGCTGTCACATCAGTGAGAAATGATGTGACAACTCCTATTTATTGTGCAAGGAGGAGATAAAGGCGGTGTGCAGCGGATCGGATGGCAATTCGATCGAATGGCCCTCCGATCGGATGGTCATCCGATCGGATTGCCATTCGGTCAATCCCATCCTTTCCGCGTTCCTGTCTTTGTTTCGTTTCGCGAGTTAGATTAAGCGTTGCGTTGCATATTATTGGGTAATAGTATCACATAACTAGATTATATCATTAACACCTTAGTTTCCAAGTTTCATAGTTTCCGCCAGTGACAAGTCTCCGGTCTCTCGTTCAACCAAGTCTCAAGTTGCACGAGTCTCAAGAGTCAAGCACCAAGTATCAAGAATCATAGAATCAAGTGTCAAGAATCAAGAATCTAGTTTCCAAGTATCAAGAATCAAGCCTCAAGAATCAAGTCTCATAGTGTTAAATATCAAGTTTCTAGAAGAGTAAAGTCCTATTTGAGTCCCTATGGTTTGTGCAGTTTAACCATTTGAATTCAAAAACCAAAACTGTCTTGATTTGAGTCCATGTGATCTCTAATTTTAACCATTTGAGTCCCTGTGGTCTCTAATTTTAACCATTTGAATCCAAAAACCAAATGTTTCTGATTTGGATGTTGTTTACTTTTGGATTCAAATGGTTAAAATTAGAAACCACAGGGACTCAAATCAAGACAGTTTTGGTTTTTGGATTCAAATGGTTAAACTGCACAAACCACAAGGACTCAAATAGGACTTTACTCTTTCTAGAATCAAGAATCAAGCATCATAGTATTAAGAATCAAGAATCTAGATTTAAGCATCACAAGTATCAAAAGTGTCAAGTATCACATAGTTTAAGGACTAAAATTGACAATACCTAAAAGTCTAGGGACGCAGGTGTTACAGATGGAAGATGATTATGGTTTGGATGTTGATGCTGATGTAGGATGATCGTATGATCAGTGTTGATTAGAAAGAGGTTAGGGATGATGGTTCTCCAAGAAGAGGCTCCAAGATTTTGTGTTCAAGTTCAAAAGCTCGTAACTCCTTCATAATACCCAAAATCTTGGTCAAAACACGGTCAAAAATACCCAAAATTGCGAATTTCCGCACAGCAAAAACCACATTGCGTCACCGACGGGCAGACTGGGCGTCGGCGACGCCTTGTTTTGATGTCCTTTTTGTCCAAGGCATTCCGCTACTGTTTATGCATTTTTCCAAGAGGCTGTCGCCGACGCCTCCTCCAGCTTGGGGTTCCTGTTTTCTTCTTTTCGCATGTCAGGTTGATCTTGATGTTCCGTAAAGCTCCCAAATAGCTCCTTAAACTCGGTTAGACCTGCAAAACACAAATTTTATCAAATAGGCCATTCGAAACCAAAATTCATGTAAGAGCATAAACTTAATACGGATAAACAAAGGGTTTTCAACCTCGTATCAACTTGTACGGGTACTAAATAGGTAAAATCGGCACGAATTCCAATATATTATGAGTACCAAATAGGTAAGATTGGTACGAGTACCGATGCGATACGAGTGACAACTAGGTAAAATCAATACAAGTACAAAAAATACCATAATACGAAACAAAACATAATATAAAAAAAACTTATAATGTTCTATATAAAAATTGGTACCAGTACCCTTTTTTACACATACACGTACCCTTACCAATACCGAAAGTACCGAATACCTAAAATCGATATGAGTACAGATACGGGTACGGTACTGATACGGATACAGGTATTTAGAAAAAAAAATGTTCATTCCTAGTCTCCACCGCATTTATTTGTTTCTTGCATTCATTAATATTCTTTTTCATGAGTTTTTTTTAACGGCAAAGAATCTTATATGTAAACTCATCCTTCTCGGGGCTATGTTCAAGGTCAACTCCTCGACCGCAATGAGACCATGCCTCCTGATGCGCTCCACCACATTTATTTGTTTCTTGCATTCATTAATATTCTTTTTTCACGAGTATTTTTTTTTTTTTTTTTAATTTAGTAAGCTTATGGCTAAAGTTGCATGTATTTACTACAACTAAAACAAATGGCCACATTTACTAGCGTGCATAGATTCAAATTAACTTCAGTTTGATAACTGATTACATAACTTATTTTCATTTTGTTGTGCTACATAATTTTTTTTTTTTTCTAAATCGTTTCATCGGTCTCATATAGTACAAATCTGTTGAATGTAGTGCATGTTTGTCTTTTAGATGCCCTCCTTGACACAATTTATAGGACATAAACAAGGCTAAGACTTAAATATTTCAAGTTTGGTACGTTTCGGTCAATTGGTCATATCGGTTAATCATAATCATAATTGATTGGTCAGTTAATCAAAGCTTCATAACTTAACCATCGGTTAAATCGGCCATCCATTAAAATCAGCTTAGCTATGTCGGTTATAGATTAGTTATCAGCTATGGTGGTTAATTTGAATTAAAAAGGAGAATCATATACATAATGGTGGTGGGAGCCGGTGTTTCTAGCAGTGACATATCGTTTTCTCAAAACAATGAAACGTAATAATTAGTTGGTTTTTTCTTTTCTTTTCTTTTTTCTTTTGTTTCTTATTGCTTTTTAAGGCAGTTTACATTTTAGTCCCTCAGGTTTGTATGAATCACTTCTAGTCTTTTAAGTTTTGCTTTTTTTTTTTTTTTTTTGTCTTTAAGTTAAGACTTTCTCGGCATAAATTTGAGTTTGTTATTTTTTTTGGGGTCTTTGAGTTAAAGTTTTCTTGGTATAAATTCGAGTTTTTCTACATTTTACGCTAACTCGCGGTATAAGTTCGTGTTTGTCTTTGCCTATGTTTTACATCACGTTTCGGTATAAATTCGCTTTTTTATGATTTTTTTCTGATTTTGATCGTTGTTTACTTACTACTTAGCATGATTTTACGAGCCCTACACCCACAACACGAGGATAAAACACTAGTTTCATAACATTTTTGTCCAATATTATTAAATTGAACACATTTTTATTGTTCACAAAAAAAAAATTTATAAAATGAAATTAGCTAATTGATATAACGATTTCAATCAGACCAAAAAGCACATAATATCCGAGGTTGGTTCCGGTACAAACCATATTTATCCTACAAACCATTAGAACAGATCCTAGCACATAAAAAAAGTTAAATTAGCACATACCAAAACAATATATACATAAAAATAGCACTTTTGAATTATATTAGCACATGAAAATTAATCAAGATAATTTATTTTAGCACATATTTGAATGATAGCAACACTTTTCTTAATGAGCACATTGAAAACAAAAAGAAGATCCAAATAAAGAATTAATTGTTTGTTATCATATTTATAGGGAATTCAATATAATTGAGATATTATTTAGGATTTTATCTATACTTGGTTGGATGCCACGTGACACTTTTTAAATGATTCTTACAGTTTGTATGCGAAATGTGGTTTGTATTTGATCATATCTACCTTCTATTTTCATTTTTGTCATATGATAAGATTATCTAAAGTAGTTTTGAAGGATTCATGTCTTAGTGGTTTAGTAACATGAACACCCTCTATAAAAATAATGTAATTTTAAAACTTTACAAATAAAATATTATGTCATTTAAGTGTAAAAAATTATTGCTAAAATAAAATAAGTATCTAAAAAAGATGAGAACCAAGAGCATTCACATCCAACCTTTCAAATTATGTGAGGGAGTTTTATTTTATGAAAAGTAGTTGTAAGTGGTTGTGAGGGTGTCCGGGGCACTTAGCGGGGAGGGGATCAGTGAGCTTAGTCCCCGAGCGGGAACACCGCCGCCGACCCCTCGGGGAGTGTAAGCAGGGAGGGGGAGCGGTGTGTGTTCACCACACAAGATTTCATGTTTTAAACGTTGGGCAACGGTCGGATGGAATAAAAAAAAATTCAATTTTAACCTATATAAATTGTCACGACCCCCGACCCACCCTGGACGGAATCGGAAGCCGCGAACAGCCAAGTGGTACCGGTGATTATTTTGAAAAATATTGCAGCAGAAATTTCATCAGGACCGTGAGTTAGGAAAAATATCAGAGTTTAGAAAACACCGGATTTTATTTATTAAATAGATGGGATAAACCCATGTTTTACAATGGTAGCTTTAATAAGGGATAAACCCAATTACATAAAACAATATTTCTTGATTTGATTTAGTTAATAAAATAAGCCACTTCTTGAAGCCTTTCAGTGCCGTATTCATCTCTTACTCCAATCTACTGTAATTACCTGAAACACGTGTTAAAAAGGTTTTGTCAGCAGGAAATACTGGTGAGTTCATTCATTTTGCTAAAATGACACGTTTGTTATAATTTACAGTATTAAGAGCGATTACAATATTTCCTGATATCAAACCAACTACCCACGGTATTTTGTCACTCGACCCATTGGCCCTCTCATTGTCCAATGGTGTCTGTGACTATAGTCATATCACCCCTTGGCTGCCCCAATGGTGAAGATTATCAAGTAATGTATACAAAACCCCACATACCGGCTGTAATTTGGTGACTACAAAGACTTAATCCCTGTAATTATAACTTTGAAAATATTTAAGAATTTATAAAGCACTTTGATAAAAATAGAATGACTCACATTATAAGCATGCAGATTTATACGAGCAGAGCTTAGCCTATTGATTAGTCTTGTAACCTAGTGCACACGAACTTGGTAAGTAACTAATACAGCATTTACGATAACTCACGAGATTAAAATCCTCACATCGAATGACAAAGTGCAATCACTTAAACATCCATCGGATTCACAACGAATGACAAAGTATTCCCCGAGTTCGGGTGGTACTCAAACATCCTGTCGGAATCACGACTAATGACAAAGGATAGCATTTAAACATCCTGCCGGATAGTTTCAATCGATCGGACATTGAATCGTAGCAGCGATCAAGTTAATACCCGGTATTATAGCTGTACCCCGCTACTTTGAAAGTGAAATTCGAGCAGAATTATAAAGAATTTGAAAGTTTCGTCGACACAGAATGAAAGCTCCTGAGCTAGGCTATTTATAGATGAAATTCAGACTTGTCGCGGCCCGCGTAAACCTTCTGCCAAACTTTACGCGGCCCGCGTGGGAGTGTGGATCATATCGAAAGTTGCTGAGTCACCGGTAGTCGCGACACGTGTGATGGTACGTGGATCCGGATGCTTATCCGGTCATACTGAAGGTTGACGCGGCCCGCGTAATCTTCCACCTATTCTTTACGCGGCCCGCGAGAGGGTATAAAATATGATTTACTTGATTTTTTATATGGATTGGGGTTTCAGGGGTCCAGATTTTTACTTATGGATCAATTTGGGATCTTTTTGAATAAAATTATATCATAAGGAAAAAGGGAATAAAATAGTGAAAAAAAGAGAATGGACCCACTTTGTAATTTTAGGGTTCAACTAGAAAGCCTCCTGGTATAAATTTTGGGTATAACTTTTGAGCTATTTTAAAATATATAATGCACTTGTGTTAAGTATAGTACCCCTCATTCAACCTTGTCCCTATGTCACGAGACAGAACCCCACTGAACTTAGTCAGGCAGAGCCTTGACATGTGTTATGGGGCTCAGATCAATCGGAAAGGGTAGCGATGATCGGGAGGTAAAATACTTAAAACGGGCATGGCTTTATTATTATAGGGAAAAAACAAATAAAAAGAATATGAACAAGAGGGAGTTCGAGAGAGATGGTAAGAAAAACTGCTGAGAGATGAAGCAATTCCAAATGTTTCCTTTTTATTTATAGTTGCGGTAGGAATTTTGGAATGACACTGCAATGGACACGTATCACTTCATACATTCAGGCATACACACATGTCCTTAACCAACTGGGGTAGCCCAGTTGGCCAGTCCCACCCTATCTCTCCCCAGAGACCCGGGTTCGACTCCAGGGAAGGACACCAGGCCGCCCACCTCTTCCCAGAGGAAACGGATCGAACTCGGGACAGGGTATTAACCCCCAGGCAGCGTTGGGACGATGCTAGCTTGTGGAGTGTTAACACTCCAGCGGTTGGGAGGACCGTGGAATATCCCCCCCCCCCCTATAATTCTTATATAAAAATAGGAATGTTACATAAATAACCAACTTATATCTAATTTTTTACCATACAAATTCTCAATCTTACTCTAAAAATCTTTCAAATACAACACAAAGCCAAACCGAGCAATGGAGAACCAACCCCGCGATGCCAAGAAAAAGTCCGTCGGCTCTAACACTAAGGGACGCGGCTCGCAACCGTCTCGTGGTGGTTCGAGCGGTGCAAGTGCACAACTACAACCACCTTTCGGATATACTTCACAACCCCCCGTTTTTTTACCAACAACCTTCACACCCCTCCTTTTACAACACCCAACCACAACCCCCTTCGGCTATTTTCAAAATTTGTTATCAATGGATCATCAATCCCCCGCCTTCGACCCGTATGGTTTTCGTTCCCCACAAGTTCCATCTCCACGAGAAAATGTTGAACGTCCTCTACCTATTCACGAGGACGAGAAAGTAGTGCCCGAAACTCAAAATTTGGGCGACTATGAAGATGACACCGGCGACGATGAATATAATGTGGATGAAGACTCCGGCAACGAAGAAGATGACGCTCGGGGTAAAAAGGCAAAAATGGAGCGCCAAAATTGGACAAAATACCAAGAAGAGGCGTTGGCGACGGCGTGGGTACATTGCTCTACCAACAAAAAGAAGGGCAATCAACAAACACGCGATGGTTTTTGGCGTAGGATTTTAGATCATTATAACGCCACCGTTGGTGGAAGTAACCGAACCGTGCATCAAGTACGGTCTAAATGGAACCCGATGATGACGAAAATAAACTTTTTCAACGGCCTATACCAACAAGCGGTAAAAATTATATTTTTTAACGTTGTATATTTTTTAATTTTGTTTACTAAGTTCATATGTTTTTAACACTTGTTATTTTATAATATGTAGGATCGCACACGAGAAAGCGGGTGTAGCGATCTCAACGTGATGAAAATCGCTTTAAAGGATTTTAAAGATAGATATCCGAGCGGTTTTCAACATGTCGAGGCATGGGAGGTCGTTCGAAAACACGACAAATGGGCCCAAGTCCCATTATTGGGTGAGGAAGGGGAAGGTTTGGCACAAAAAAGAAAGCCCGTTGACGTGGACCCTTCCATACCAATATGAACGAAGACCCCTCGCCACAAAGAACACAACGGCGAGACAAGCGTCAAGCGACATCGTCCGAGGCCTCGGCTGAGTTGGCGGCACAATTCAAAGAGTACACCGCCATGAAAGAAGCGAAGCACGTGAGTGAGACAGAGGCGATTGAATTGAGGAAGAAAAGAGAGTCGGAGGCTCGCGATCTCATAACGGAACAACGCGAGACGATGAAAAACTACGCGCACGATCGAGATATGAAAACATTCCTCAAGCCGCACGACGATGCTCCGCCGGAAATGTTGCCGTTCATCCTCGCCCGAAAGCGCGAGATCGCTAACAAGTACGGGTGGCCGTGCAATTTCTAAAATTTTTATGTAGTATTGCGATGTAATTTTTATTTTATTAAATGAAATGTAATTTTTTATTTTATGAAATTATTATGTTTTACTTCTTATAAAAATATTTTCTTAATTAAAAAATAAAAAAAATAAGTCCCCTAAGAGAGGAGTGCCGCCATCAAATTGAGGGTGTGGGGGGGGGGGGTTAAGGGGGGAGTTGACGTGGCGCGTGCTGATTGGTTTTTTGTAAGAGATGTCACTCCCCTAAGAGAGGAGTGCCCCTCTCACCCTGAGTAGATGAGAGAGAAATGTTAGTATTCATCTGTAAATTTGATGGAACACTGTTCACACTTTAGAATTTTTTTAATAGAGAAAAATGCTCGAATAGTCCTGTGGTTTGCCTATTTTTCACCTTTAGTTCCTAACTTTCTAAAAATACACCTATAGTCCCAAAGTTTTTAAATTTCGTTCCCGGCTAGTCCCGGGCATGGATGGGGGTTATTTTTTGGTGTTAGGTGTGTGTAAAATGACAAAAATACCCTTAGTTTCAAATTAATAACTAAAAAGTTAAAAGAAATATAATTAGTATTTTACAATTTATGTGGGACTCGCCACCCACCCTACCCACTTCATCTTCCCCACTCCATAACACCATCACCGTCTCCACCTTCAACCACCACCACCATCTACCCCCCATGATGAAACAGTGGTGAACCACAGGGTTATCCACTAGTCTCGTCGAGTAGGGTTAATCCCTTCTTTCCTCGATTAATGGCCGGGTCGTTCTCTAACCTGTCTCCTGCACACGGAAACACACCTTGACTCGTAACAAGGAGGATGGGTGGGGGGTACTCCTTGTTACCACTCTCCGGCATGAGGATAAGTATTTGCTTGAGAGCAAAGTGTGTATTTAAGTAGTATGTGTGAGAGCAGATTAGTGTTACCTCAAACCTGGTTCGGGATGGGTATTTATAGTCGAAGAACGAAGGAGGAGAGCCAAGTGGCTAGACTGACAACGCGTAGCCTTTTTGTAGGTGTCAGGAGCGCAGGTCACAAGAGTGTTGGACGCATGCGAAGGTGCTGCCACGTCTTGTTGTGGTTGTCAATCTGTCTACCAGCTTTATGCATGTGGGCTAGGCAGCTGACCGCTGTCAGTGCCCGGGTGTGCCACTTATTGGTTCAGACACTTAAGTCAAAGTGTCAGTCCCACTTGTATCGACAATAGGATGCGGTTTCTAGACCGCATCGCTATGTGCGGTAATCGCAGTGATTACCGCATCCCTTGTAGTGACGAAAACAACCGTTTTCATACACAAGGTGAGTCTTCTCATCTTTTCCCGAGTGGGAAAGCAAACCGGGTTCGCGCGTGTCCGCGTGAACATAGGTGAATTCTTGTCGGTAGTGGTAATGAGCCGGGTGGTAGTCATTCGGGGCCTAAGCCTGGTGCGAAATTTGGGACCATACCCCTTCACCCCAATCCAAGTAATAGCCTGTTAAAATGGCTGCCATGTTGGAAAACTTATCATAGCTGCCATGTTGGAAAACTTATCCATTATTAGGGTGTAAGGGGCACTCCTCTAAGTGGGGAGTGTCCTCTCTTACCCACAGCCAATCAGCACGCGCCACGTCAACTCCCCACTTAACTCCCCCCACACCCTCAATTTGATGGTGGCACTCCTCTCTTGGGGGACTTGTTTTTTTTTTTTTTTATTTGTTGTAATTATGCATGTATTATAAATTAAACAAATATTAATAAAAATTAAATAAAATTTAAGAAAAGACATTTCATTAAATAAAAAATAAAAATTACATTCAAACTAGAAAAATAAAAAAACAAACTACTCGTCGTCGGAATTCGCTTCAAGATGAGGTAGATCTAAACGTCCGAGATGCTCAACGAGATCGTGTTTTAGTCTCCAATGCGTTTCTTCGTCAATGAGCTCGCTAAAAGCAGTATCATCGAAGACGGGTTCGACTGGAGGATCTCGAATGTGTACCGGTGCTATCGCCCTTCCGTCGTCTTTTATAATCATGTTATGTAAAATAATGCACGTATACACGATGGACCTTATCTTTTTCACCGTTTTGGAACGCATTGGACGATTTAGTATTTCCCACTTCGCCTTTAACACACCAAACACCCGTTCCACATCTTTTCTTGCGGCCTCGTGTTGCCTCTTGAACTTTTTTTTCATTCGGGATGTGAGGATATGGAAAAGACTTCACAAACACGGACCAGCTAGGGTAGATCCCATCAGTAAGATAATACCCGCGTTTGTATAAGTGGTCATTCACCTGAAATGGACAATTTGGCGTCGTTCCGTTTCGTTGAGTAAGAAATAACAGAGATTGTTGGAGCACGTTGATGTCGTTTTGTGAACCCGTCGGGCCACAAAAAGCATGCCAAACCCACAAATCTTGAGACACCACCGCCTCTAACATAACTGTCGGGTATTGATGATCGCCTCTCATATATTGTCCACGCAATTCTGTGGGGCACATTCTCCAGACGAAGTGTGTACAATCTAGACTACCCAACATACCAGGTAGGTGATGTCTCTCCTCATGAGCCTGATACAATAGCGCAACGTCGTGGCTCGTTGGTCTACGTAAGAATTCACCAGCATACATTCTACAGACCGTCTCGCAGAAATAATCAAGGCACTCACGAGAGGTCCTTTCAGCCATATTTAAATACTCGTCGTTTTCGTCTGGTGGGTTACCGGTTGCAAGTTGTTTAATCGCAGAAGTAACCTTTTGCAACGGCGTGAAACTTTTCTTCATTCTTCCGTCCAAGCCCTCTTGAAACCACTCGTTATTCGCTTCCACATCACTAACAATTTTTAGGAACAAAGACTTGGACATACGAAACCTCTGACGAAAAATATCGGCATTAAATTTTGGATTATCGACAAAATAATCGGCCATGAGTGTTTCGTGGCCTCCCACACGATCTCGACGGACAACTTTTTTTTTACTAGACGATGTCGTGTCTAGTAGCTCCGTTTGTTGGATGAGATTTTGGAAGAAAATTAAACTACTATCGCTTGACGATGAATCTTCATCGTCGGGAAAGTCGGGCAGGAGAGAAAAAAACGGGAACTAGGAATCCATTTTTTTTAAAGATTGGGTAAAAAATTAGATGAGTTGAAGGGTTTAGGAGAGTAATGTAGAGGAAGTTGTTTTGGGTTTGAAAAATAAAAAGATTGAAGTGGGTTAATATTTATAGGGTTTAGGAGAATTTTTTTTTATATATAACGGCTATATAGCCGTTTTAATTAAAAAAACGGTCAAAAAATAACAAATCCCATCGGTGAACACAACCCGCTCCCCACTCACCGATTTGGGTCACCGAGGGGATGGCGGCGGTGTTCCCGAGCGGGGTTCACACTCACCGCCCCGACGCCCCGGACACCCTTAAAATTAACGCACAAACGGCAGTTGCCGCTGTTTACCGTACCGCTCAAATAATAGCATCATTGCCACATATGGCATATAACAAGGCAAGATCACTTGATACAAATTCATATGATATTCGATCATGTTTCAAATTTTAGATGGCTCAAACTATCCAGACACCTTATCTGCCTATTTAGACACCCTTTGCCTCGTATAGGCCTATACGAGGCGTATAGGGTTACATCAAAATCAGTGTCTGACTCATGTCACTTCTGGTTTGACTGCTTCAATACGCCTCGTATAGGCCTATACTGGGCGTATATGACCCTTCGTATAGGCCTCATATATGACCCTTTGCCCCTTATATGCCTCGTATAGGCCTATACTGGGCGTCTTGAAGGGTTTTTTTTTTTTTTTTTTTTAACAAACATTTTATACAATATTAATCGTTTTAGCAAAGTTTTATACAAAAACAAGTTTTTTTATTTTAAATAATTAATATTAGGACCCCTCGTTGGTTTTTTTTAGTTGAAAATGGATGTTTTGGTAGGGTAATTTGATTGTTTTTTGAGGGTGATGTTTTTTGAGTAAAAAATAGGTGTTTTGGTGGGGACTTATACTAGACTTATACTATACACTATATGATACCATACTATACGATACAATACAATACGATACAATACGATACTATCGTATCATATAGTGTAGTATAGGTCCCTTATAGGTCTTGTATAGGCCTATCGACGTATACGGGTGTTGTATCGTATCGTATAGTGTAGTATAAATCTCGTATAGGCATTGTATGGGCCTATGGATGTGGTATCGTATCCTATAGTATCGTGTTGTATCACATCGTATCGTATAGTGTAGTGTAGTATAAGTCTCGTATACGTCTTGTATAAGCCTATCGTGTTGTATCGTATCGTATAGTATAGTATAAGTCTCGTATAGCTCTCGTATAGACCTATATGGGACCTATACGAGACTTATACTATACACTATATGATACAATACGATACGATACCATACTATACGATACAATACAATACAATACGATACAATACGATACTATCGTATCATATAGTGTAGTATAGGTCCCTTATAGGTCTTGTATAGGCCTATCGACGTATACGGGTGTTGTATCGTATCGTATAGTGTAGTATAAATCTCGTATAGGCATTGTATGGGCCTATGGATGTGGTATCGTATCCTATAGTATCGTGTTGTATCGCATCGTATCGTATAGTGTAGTGTAGTATAAGTCTCGTATAGGTCTTGTATAAGCCTATCGTGTTGTATCGTATCGTATAGTATAGTATAAGTCTCGTATAGGTCTCGTATAGGCATCGTATAATTAATATTAGTGTTATTATAATTAATACGAGTTATTATAATTAATATGAGTGTTATTATTATTAATATGAGTGTTATTATAATTAATATGAGTTTTTTATAATTAATATTAGTGTTATTGATACTAAAATGAGTTTTTTTATAATTAATATTAGTGTTATTATAATTAATATTAGTGTTATTGATACTAAAATGAGTTTTTTTATAATTAATATGAGTGTTATTATAATTAATATGAGTTTTTTATAATTAATATTAGTGTTATTATAATTAATATGAGTTATTATAATTAATATGAGTGTTATTATAATTAATATGAGTTTTTTATAGTTAATATTAGTGTTATTGGTATTTAAAAAGAGAAAAAAAAAAAAAATAGACGCCCAGTATAGGGCTATACTGGGCGTCTATGTGGGGCAAAAGACCATTATACCCTTGAATTAGGCCTATACTGGGGGCAAAACAGGGTTATTATGGTCTTTTGGACCCCTCGTATAGGCCCAGTATAGCCCTATACTGGGCGTCTATTTTTTTTTTCTCTTTTTAAATATTAAAAAAGAAAACAAAAAAAATAATAATAGACGCCCAGTATAGAGCTATACTGGGCGTATACGAGGGGTCCAAAAGACCATTATAGCCCTGTTTTGCCCCCAGTATAGGCCTAATTCAGGGGTTTAATGGTCTTTTGGTCCACATAGACGCCCAGTATAGCCCTATACTGGGCGTCTTGAAGGGGTATTTTTTTTTAACAAACATTTTATACAATATTAATCGTTTTAGCAAACTTTTATACAAAAACAAGTTTTTTTTTATTTTAAATAATTAATATTAGGACCCCTCGTTGGTTTTTTTTTTTTTTTTTGATAGGTTTATTTTTTATAAAAATATTTTACCGAATGTAATATTTCTAAGATCGAATATTTTTAAAGGCCGATCTTGAAAACGGTAAAATATTTTTATAAAAAAATAAAACTTTTCTTAAAAAAACAACTCAAATTACCCCACCAAAACACCTATTTTTTACTCAACGAGGGGTCCTAATATTAATTATTTAAAATAAAAAAACTTGTTTTTGTATAAAAGTTTGCTAAAACGATTAATATTGTATAAAATGTTTGTTAAAAAAAAAAAAAAAAAAAACCCTTATATACGCTTAGTATAGGCCTATACCAGGCATATAAGAGAGGCAAAAAAGACCAATTTACCCCTAGTATAGGCTAAATCAGGGGCTAAATGGTCTTTTTTCGCCTAGACGCTCAGTTTAGGCCTATACGAGGCGTATACGAGGCAAATAAGACAAAATATGACATCATCAGAGATTCTCTTGGAAATTGAAAAAGGCTATACGCCTCGTATAGGTCTATACGAGGCGTCTTGAAGGATGTTCAAATAGGCAATAAGGTGTGTAAATATGTAGACCCATATTCTGATATTTAAATATATTTAGGGATTTCCTGACGCACTATTTCATCAACTGCTTCCTGTTATGGTTCATCAAGACAACAAAACTCGAATCAGAGCACACCATATCTTTATAGTGGTTCTTGTACCATCTTCGGTTTGTCCTCGTCCAAGTTCTAGCACGGTGTTTGACCCAGTGGCGAAGCTTCGCCCCCCCCCCCCCATTTTTCCGAAACCGGGGGTGGAAACGTATATACCTAAAAAATTTCTATACGAAATTACTATTCATAACACTACGCATCGAAAAGTTCGAGGGGTCGGGCGCCCCCTCGGAGCACCACTAAGCTGCGCCCCTGGTTTGACCCCAAAATTATTGCAAGGTCACTATCGAGAAATGTTTCGGCTTTTTCTTCTTCAACTACCCTTTTATTGTTCATATTTGTTGTCCAATATTATTAAATTGGACACATTTTTATTGTTCACAAAAAAATAACTTATAAAATGAAATTAGCTAATTGATATAACGATTTCAATCAGACCAAAAAGCACATAATTTCTACCTTCTATTTTCATTTTTGTCATATGCTAAGATTATCTAAAGTAGTTTTGAAGGATTATGTCTTAGTGGTTTAGTAACATGAACACCCTCTATAAAAATAATGTAATTTTAAAACTTTACAAATAAAATATTATGTCATTTAAGTGTAAAAAGTTATTGCCAAAAATAAAATAGTATTGAAAAGAGATGAGAACTTAGAGCATTCACATCCAACCTCTCAAATTTTGTGAGAAAGTTTTTATTTTATAAAATGTGGTTGTGAGTAGATGAGAGAGAAAATGTACTATTCATCTGTAAATTTGATGACACATTATTTACCCTTTATAATTTTTTAATATATATTTTAAATCTAGTTGTAAATGAAAGGTTTATTGGATTTTATCACCCCAACTTATTGGCTATTGGCCGCTGTCACCCGCAACTATCACTTTGACGTCCGTCACCCTCAACTTTAACACTTAGTGTGTTCTGTCACCACATCGTTAACTGATCACTAACTTTAGATCCCGTTACTATACTTTTAGGGGTGTCATAGGGATTTTAGGAAGGTTTTAGGGATCTTGGGACACCCTAAATGTATAGTAACATGATCAAAAGTTAGTGATCAGTTAACGACGTGGTGACAGAACACACTAATTGTTAAGTTGGGGGTGAGAGACGTCAAAGTGATAGTTGGGGGTGGCAGCGGCCAATAGCCACTAGTTAGGGGTGATAAAATCTAATAACCCTAAATGAAAAAGAGAGAAAATGTAATGAAGTATTAAAAAGTATTTTTTAATTGAAAAAGATAAAGAAAAGATAGTATTTTTAATGTAATATATGGTAAAAAAAAAATAGAAGTTGGATTTAAATACTTTGAAGCGGTGACTTTTTCAAACCCATAGTGAGTTAGTGATCAATTTGACAAATACAATTAGACAACCATTTAATATATATAAATTTAATTAATTAATTAACCTAGTCTATCATAAACATTTAAATTTTTTTATACACGAATGTCAAAGATAATATTGTGCTCTATGGCATATGATTTTTTTATTATATACCAATTATTATAAAATAAATCGTTTTCAGGTATACAAGTTTGCGTAGTGATAGGGTATGGTATTTGATCAGACCTGAACGATCGGACTTTTTCGTTACTTTATTGTTTTTTATATTAATGTTTATTATTGTGTACTATCCTGTAAAGTCTAACATGATTTAGTTTATACTACACTAGGTTGTGGGCTTGTAGAGATGACTTCTAACTGGGCCTAGCCCATTTAGGTTAGGGTTGCATATGTCTCCTATATAAGGAGGTTTTCACCTCATTATTAGGGCAAGAGACATTGGGCAAACACACTTTTTGTAGGTGGAAAAAGGGGATTCTCCCCCCGCCGGCCGTCTCTATATCCCCTCTTTTCTCTCTTCTCCATTGCAGATGCACGTTTAAGAGGAAGAACAAGGTGTGATTCTCTATCCTCTTAGAAAAAGCGGTTCAAATCATCCCAGCGGTGATTTTGTGTTTCTTCATTGTCGCCCACTGATATTAAAAAAATACAACATATAAATTGTATCAAACAAGGTATAAATTCAACTATTTATTGTACTAATGTCGTTTCTTTGTATACTTTTGATTTTTAAAATTAAAAAAGCTTAAATATACAAAAGAAATAAATTAACGGTAAAAACCAACATAAATACAAAAGACGAGAAGTTGACACATCATACCGACCCTCCATGCTTCACCCCAAGACCAAAACAATACATCAGAAAACAAGCACAGGGTCGTGCCACCAAGGCATGGAGTCGTGCTCCACTCCAGAATCCATGAAGAAAAGACAAACAGAAGCAGATAAGAGACATGGGCCCTTGTCCCATGGACACGAGCCGTGGTCAACTCCCATATATGCAAAATCTTCTATCATACAGCAAGTACAAGACCACGGGGCCGTGCCTCTAACACACGGGGTCGTGTGTGCATACGGACTGACACAACTCATTAAATGGAGACAAAGAAGAATAAGACACGGGGTTGTGCCCTCTAGGCACGGGGCTGTGTGAGGGGCATGTTTCCAGCTATAAATAGGGGTGCTTGGTTCATTTACAATCCATCCCTTAGCAGCCCGCTCTCTCACTTCACCACCACTCCAAGTCTCCAACACCATCATCCACTACAACCATTAGAGTTTAGAGTGTGTAGTAGTCTCGGGATCCAAGATTGATAGTAAGAGTTCTTTTCAACCAATTGCCATGCTTGGCTAATCTCTTATATCACTTAGTGAAAATAAAACTTTTATGTATTACTTTTGATTTCCTAGCTTTGGTTAACTTTTTAATTGGATATGTATTAATGACTTTAATAACTAGTTTTTTTTTTATATTGAAAGTGAACTTTATTCTATTATCTCTTCATGTTTTGTTGATTCACATATTCGTTTCTTTACGGTCTATATAAAGCATGTTAACTGCCTGGAAGGGGGGTTAGAAGGGTGGTTTGGGTAAAGTTCTTGCCTCGTTTGGTGTATAGATCATGCGAGGACTTGATTCAAGCTTATTAGGACTTCTCTTGAGGTAGATAGCATCAAATCGGGGAAGTACGAACGACTTGAATCCCTTATAAACAAACTACTATTAAAATTTTATATTAGCCTTGCGGGACTCTATCCCTGCTGAATCGGACCAATATGGTCGAGGGTAGCGTTGCCTCCAAAAGAGGGACATGCCATATTTTACATTAATAACTTACTTAATTATCTTTCAATATTCCGGCCTTGCGGGACTGTATCCCTGCTGAATCAGACCAATACGGCCAAGGGTAGCATTGCCTCCAAAAGAGGGACATGCCAATATAACTAAGATAATCTCTTAAAAAACTCAAAGTGCGGAAATCATAAAAGGATATGTAAAAGAAGAGTCGGAACCCAGTGATTCTATATTGTCTATTGTTTTCTTTTTATTATTTTAGTTTCTTTCTTTACTTTTAATTACTAAACATCTTTTTCCTAAAAATTTGATTAGATTAGACGTTGATGATATTCTGGTATTACAAGCTCTTGTGTCATTGGACGACCTCGGTATCTTACCATCGCCATACTACATCAACGATGAGTGCACTTGCCCTAGCGTGTTGTGGAGAGTGATTGTGTTATATTGTGTTTTATAAGTGTAAAACTTGATAAACGAGTAAAAGTGCTTAAAAATATATTAAAAATTATACTCACGCTCCACCACGTCACCCACCATGGGTGGTTATATTGAGCGGCATCATATTGCCTTGTGTTAGTGTGTGTGTTGCGTGTGTTGCTGGCACTATGGTAGGCATCTCTTGGATACTGTTGTTGCTCGCCAATAGCTCTCACGGTAATCCAACTCCTGGTAAGTTGAGTGCACATGTTGTGCTGATTATGGCGAGATATGTTGTATGTTGGGTTGCTGAACTAGAGTTTGCCACGCCGACATCTGAGCTTGTGCACATATCTTCATATACACCATGTTTGGGACTGCTTGAGACTTTGCGTACCACGAGGTTGGTGTGTCTCCCTTAGGGAGTGGAGGGAAAAAGTTGTTCACCATACCAATATTCTGAACGGCAGGGTTGGTCTGTTGGTTTATACACGTTGCACTACCTAGGACGTTTGTAACCCCTGCTTCAGTGAATTCCCTTCCGGTTTGCTCATCCATCTGGTGGCTTTGGACGTGTACGTTGTCTGCCACCGTGCCAAACGGAGAGTGTTCACCGAAAGTGGGAAAATAAGAACTTGGATCAACCATTGATCGAACATGGAAAGAAAAAAAGATGAAAATAGTGCAAAAAGTGCGGTGGGTGTCAATGATGAAACACTAAGTCAACATAAGGTTATGCTTAGGCAATTCGTTTCGTCAGCGAGGGTTAATCTCTTTTCTTTCTTCCATGAATAGCTTAGTTATCTTCGGTCGGTCCTGCAAAATGAAACAACACCGGTGAACTCGTTACAAGGAGGAGAAGTTGGCGGTTCTCCTTATAACCACCCTCTGGCATGATAATAAGAACTCGTTTTGAGGAAATAAGTGTGTGTATAGAGTGAGAGATTAAGAAAGCGATCCTTGAACCTGGTAGTGAAGTCCTCTGTTTTATAGCTAAAGGGTTGTGAATGAGGTAAGAGCCCGTTGGTCATTCGCCAGCTGTCAATCGTGGGGAATATCTGTTTTATCTCCCCTAACATGATATAGCCGTTAATCCGTACCAGGGCTGACTTGGCATGATATTTTTCGCTCCACCTCAGCGTCCCCTAATACTTCTTATCGGGTTGTTGTTAGCTATCTCCTGGGGATTCTATGGCAGGGTATGGCGACCAATGATTGGTGCCACGTGGCATCCTTTTTCTTAGTTGTCACTAGTGTTCCTCCTGACGTTGTCAGTGGTGTCATACGTCTATCGCTAGTTTTGTCTGTCGACGTTCTAGATCTATCTAGACGACGAAGTTTTTTTGAATGGTATGGCCCTTTGGTTGAGCGTCCGTGCATGCTCTTTGGGACAATACCCCTTCAAGTCCCCTCAGTCAAGTGTTGCTTCCATACGAGTTTGTTGGATGGGTGGAGCTCTGGACTTGTAAAAATTCCAGTGATATGAGTGCCTCATGTATTCGTACCTAACCGAGGTATATCGACGTATGGGATTAGGCGTGCTCAAATGAGTCAGATCAACGCATGGAATCAGGCGTGCTCAAATGAGCCAGATCGGATCATGGGATCAGGCGTACTCAGAAGAGCCAGATCGACGTATAGGATCGGGCGTGCTCAGATGAGCCAGATTGACGCATGGGCGTATTGCCTTGGATTTCTTCTAAGTTACGTTTCTTTTGGGAGCATGGGCCTGTGGTTGGTGAGGTTGATGGTGACCCCCGTCACTGTTCTGCTGCAAGGTGGCGATCACTTTTGCAGGGGTGATGTCGTAACTGTCAGGTTGTTTTTTCGACTGCAGCAGGCGCGTGGCCATCACTCGCCCAGAAAAAAGCGTCATTTCGATTTCTCCCACCTGACGTGTCAACCATCTAGTGGAGGGAGGCCCCCACTTGCCGGTGTAGTTCCCCATCGCATTAAATGAGATGGGCATAAATACCTAAGGCCTTTGACACTTAAAAAAAAAAAACTTCTAACCTTTTCCTTCTAACTCCTCTCAAATTTTCAAGAGTTCTCTTTCAAATCCTTGATTTAGCATCGTATATTTTCGATCGCATTGTTATGTCGACTACATCTAAACTTGAAGGTTCGCGTAAGGCGAAGAAAACGAAGGAACCGCTGACGGTGACCCGGGCGGTTATAAATTGGAAAGAAGATGAGTTTCAACAGATGTGCCAGAATTTCCAATTTCCGATGAGCTGGGAGGCAATGTTGGTTATACGCAACAAATTTTATATATCTTAAATGTTTCAAGGTAAATAAGTGTGCATAGTTAGGTTTATTGTTCTTTCTAAAAGCAACAATTTTTATATATCTTAAAATAACCCAACAACTAGCCCAATGCAAGGGGAGATTGGAAACATTGAAATTACACCGAAGCTAGATGTGCAATATCGAGTTGTTGCAACGAATCGAACATGTGTAGATATTGTTTTAGTCATATTAGGACTATATTTTTTGGGTTTCCTATTTCAGTTTCTATAGCGTGTGCCAATACCGTAACACACTGAACTTAATATTTGTGTTTTTGTTTTTCGGTTGCTATACCGAGTGCCGCCATAACAAACCTAAACCGGCGAAATTCCCTTGCGAACCCACTGCAACGCGCGAGAACCACCATCTTGGACAAGGTGGTGATCACTTTTGCAGGGTTGACGTCGCAACTGTCAGGTTGCTTTTTCGCTGCAGCAGGCGCGTGGCCATCACTCGCCCAGAAAAGCGTCATTTCGATTTCTCCCGCCTGACGTGTCAACCATCTAGTGGAGGGAGGCCCCCATTTTCCGGTGTAGTTCCCCATCGTATTAAATGCGATGGGCATAAATACCTAAGGCCTTTGACACTTTAGAGAAAAACTTCCAACCTTTTCCTTCTAACTCCTCTCAAATTTTCAAGAGTTCTCTTTCAAATCCTTGATTTAGCACCGTATATTTTTTATCGCATCGTTTTGTCGACTACATCTAAACCTGAAGGTTCGCGTAAGGCGAAGAAAATGAAGGAACCGCTGACGGTGACCCGGGCGGTTATAAATTGGAAAAAAGATGAGTTTCAACAGATGTGCCAGAATTTCCAATTTCCGATGAGCTAGGAGGCAATGTTGGTTATACGCAATAAATTTTATATATCTTAAACGTTTTCAGGTAAATAAGTGTGCATAGTTAGGTTTATTGTTCTTTCTAAAAGCAACAATTTTTATATATCTTAAAATAGCCGAACAACTAGCCCGATGCAAGGGGAAATTGGAAACATTGAAATTACACCGAAGCTAGATGTGCAATATCGAGTCGTTGCAACGAATCGAACACGTGTAGATATTGTTTTAGTCATATTAGGACTGTATTTTTTGGGTTTTCTATTTCAGTTTTTATAGCGTGTGCCAGTATCGTAACACACTGAACTTAATATTTGTGTTTTTGTTTTTCGGTTGCTATATCGAGTGCCGCCATAACAAACCTAAACCGATCAAATTCCCTTACATACCAAACCCGCTGCAACGCGCGAGAACCACCATCTAGTCCATAATTTAATTTGTAATATAACATTAATCTTTTACTTGATGTAATATTCAAAAACTAATCACTCAAAGTATTGCTCAATCTTGCCACTCCTCACAACAAAAAGGGGGCAACAAAAACGTGTGAGAAACACTCGCCCTCCCTTATGGCCTTTTCCTTCAAAGATATTCTGAATGCTCATCTTAGGTGCGGTTTGACGGGTAAACTATTACTAGCTTATCAAGGTATTGTGGTCCTTACTTGTTGGTCTATTTGGAAAGCGAGAAATGATAGAGTCTTTAATGGTAAAGTTCCGAAAGTGGAGGAGGTATTTTGTTCCATTAGGTCGCTCGGGTTTTTGTGGTTTATTAATAGATCTAAATGTATAGATGTGTCGTGGTTAGATTGGTGTAAATTTGTATAGTTGGTTGTGGTTGGGCCTCCCGTCGGTTTTTCGGGTTGGTCGTGTTTTAATGAAGTTTTCCTTTCAAAAAAAAAAAAAAAAACACTCGCCCTCCCATCTCTCATCCTATCTCTTTCAAGTGCCTAAAAAGTCAAATATAAACGTAAATGTTAATAAAGAAACCATTGCCTATTGCCAGACGCTATTAATAAAAAAATAAAAAACTAAACAGTTGACTATCGAGATGTTAATAAATAAACCTTTGGTAGGTGTGGACGTAGTCGTAAATGAAAAAAATAAAAATAAAAATTGGCTAGTGTAGAGTATGTCATGTCTAAGGATAAACGAGCGAGGTCGGCTCGAGCTCGGTTCACGAGCAAAACCCAAAGCTCGAGCTCGGCTCGAGCTATTTTGAGAACAACCTCAAACGAGCTAAAAACTCGGTTTGAGGTCGTTTTAATATCGCTTAAACGAGTCAAAGCTCGGCTCGACAATGTTATCATTATTATTATATTATATAGAGTAAACTGCCATTTTGGTCCCTGTGGTTTGGCCAGTTTTGCCACTTTAGTCCAAATCTCAAACTTATTACATCTGGGTCCCTGTGGTTTGCATTTTGTTGCCATTTTAGTCCAAAATCTAAAAACCCTACTTTTTTAACTGTTGCAACCTCCTATTTTGTCTTTTAGTTCAGGGGCATTTTGGTCATTTTGCTTTTCATTTAACATTTTCTTAATTCTAAAATTAATATATATATATATATATATATATAGAATCAGCTCTCTCTCTCTCTTATTAAAACCCAAACCCAGATCAAATACCCCCTATCCCAATACCCAGATCAAATACCCCCCCCCCCCCCAATTACATTTGTTGTTCGTGATCTGATTCTGATGGTTGAACAAGGGTGGTGGAGGAGGTTGGTGAGGTAGGTGGTGGGAGGTTATCAAACCGGAATCATAAACGGCGGCGCATGAATCGCATTCTTCATCAGCGCCACTAGATGACTGGAAGCTACCACTGTTGCCAGAATCCATTTGTTGTTGCAAAGATGAAAAAGATCTCAAATCTTGGGAGGAATCTAATGAAGGGTTGTTTTAAAAAGATGAAAAAGGCATCGAATTGATGATGATGATGATGATGAAGAAAAGGTGAGAGATCTTGAAGGAGCAAGTTGGATGGTGGCGATTAAGAGGCGCTGATGAAGAATGCGGAGCAGAGCAGGTCACCAACCTCCTCCACCTCACCAACCCAGATCTAGTGGCGCTGATGAAGAATGCGGAGCAGGTGAAGGGGGTGCGAGAGAGAGAGGGGCGGTGGTTGCAGGGGGTGTGAGAGAGAGAGGGGCGGTGGTTGCAGGGGGGGGTGCGCTGATGATTTATGCAAGGTTTGTCGAGGAATAACATTTGGTTTTTGTAAATCTGCATCTGCTATTGTAAATCTGCATTGGTTTTTGTTACTTGCATCTGGGCCTTAGGCTCAAGTGTGTACGTATATGCATAAGGGGATGGGTTTTGGATTTTGAATCTTATCTGATCTGGGTTTTGATGGGATTTGTAAAAAGATAATATTTTGATGTTAAATTGGTTGAATTTATGCTTATTTCAATGGTTTTTTTGTTAAATTCACACACAGTGTAAATTGATACACAAGCTCTCATCATTTAAAATTGGGGAAATATTGAAAGAAGTGTTGTAATGGAATTGAAGTTTGAAGACGACAAAGATGAGTTTAGAAGCTGAATATTTGGCGTTGATGGATGGTGGTGTTGGCGGCAGTGGGATGGTGGTGGTGGGGATGATGCGATGGTGGTGATGGCGGGTGGGGGTGGGGGTGGGTTTTGAAGATGAATTTTCTGGGTTTTGAAGCTGAATATTTGATGATGATGTTTGAAGATGAATTTTCTGGGTTTTGAAGATGAATTTTCTGGGTTTTGATGATGTTCTAAGATGATATTCTTGATCTGGGTTTTATTGCAAAAAAAAATGAAATTTAAAAAATGACCAAATTGCCCCTGCACTAAAGGACAAAATAGGAGGTTGTAACAGTCAAAAAAATAGGGTTTTTGAATTTTGGACTAAAATGGCAACAAAATGCAAACCACAGGGACCCAGATGTAATAAGTTTGAGATTTGGACTAAAGTGGCAAAACTGGCCAAACCACAGGGACCAAAATGGCAGTTTACTCTATTATATATATAAAAATTGAATTTTGTTTGGCTCGATAACAAAACAAGCTCTAATTCAGGCTCGTTAAGATCGACTCATTCAAGGTTTTAACCGAGCCAATAATGAATAGCTCTCGAGCCTCTGGGTTCGTTAAACCCATAATCCAGATGTCAGGAAAAAAATAATAATAAAAAAGCAGCTTTGGCTAGTGTAATGGTTTGACCACACTGCCTAAACAAGACCAGTGATTTTGACCAATTCAAGAAAGCCATTAACGGGCTGCGGCAGCCTCCCTGACCCATGTACCATGCAGTCGGTAACGCCGGTTACGGTGGTAGGTAGATAGAGGGACAAAACCGGAAGAAAGGATATCCAAATATTCCTCCCATCTAATCCCAATTTTTTTTAATCTAAAATTAGTCGACATTTCTGCAATTCCACTATTTATTTATATTTATAGTAGACAGACACACCATTCGGCTTTCAAATCCAAAAACCCATCGAATTCTTAACAACCACCCCTCAAGAATGTCGATTGCAAAGAAAGGGTTTCAACAGTACTTGTTGCAGCTTCAAGAACATCCCTTAAGAACAAAGGTACTGATTTTTTTTTTTTTGAAGTGGGTTTTGTTTCTTTTGATGAATCAAGAACTGGATTTTGAGTTTCTCGATTTTAAATGTTTAAGTGATTTAGTACTGAAATTTTTATTGATTTTGAAGTGGGTTTTGTATATTTTGATGAATACTGAACTGAGTTATGTTGTTTAGATGACTCAAGAACTGGGTTTTGTGTTTCTAGATTTTTAAATATCTGAGTAATTTAGTACTGAAATTTATTGATTTTGAAGAATTATGATCTGGGTAATGTTCTTTTGGTGAATCAAGAACTGGGTTTTGGGTTTCTTGATTTATAAGTTTTTAAGTGATTTAGTACTGAAATTTTGCTAATTTTAGGCGTTGACCGCCGGAACACTGGCGGCGATCAGTGATGTGGTGTCTCAGAAGCTCTCTGGCATCCAGAAATTGCAAGTCCGGCGACTTCTTCTCAAAGTGGTATGATCTTGTTGACTTTCATTTGGGTTTAATTGAATTTTTGGAGGTTTGTATGATTTAAATCTGATCTAGTGTGTGTTGACTTTTTGAAGTCAATCCGTTGACTTTTATTCAAGAAGTATATAGTTGTCTAGGGTGTTGTTATTGGTACACTATGTACCTGTCACATTATACGGGCCGTATAGATGGGCGGAAAAAGGTTATATGGACAGTATGGGTCATATGGTTCTTAATATCATAACACTGTTACATAAGTCATTTCTTTGTCGGTTTAAACCTTCATACGGGCCGTATGGTGTGCACGGACACCCCTCTCATACGGGTCTTAATTCATATAACCATCTTAGCCCTTCATGCGGCCCGTATAACCCATATCCGCCTTGTGATATGCTAGGTATGAGGGCTGGTGTACATATAGTGTGTCAGTGGTGTCTGTTTAACACTAAATGTTGTTTGTCAAATAAAATATTGGGATTAATCATTGAAATAATCTTGGTTTGTTAAAAAATTTTAGCGCACAAATTAAACTCATGTGGTGAACTTGGGAATTCTTATGCTAAAATCACTTGAAATCTGGAATGTTTAAAGCATCCCTTTTAATATTATATTCCTTTGTGGATTTACTGCTATGCAGCTTTTCGGGTGCGCATATCTTGGACCGTTCGGGCATTTCTACCACACCTTATTAGATAAACTGTTCAAGGGCAAAAAAGACAACGCAACGGTTGTCAAGAAGGTATTCTTTGAACCATAGTTGTCGATAGCGAGCGTAGCAATCGCTATAGCGCGCCATGTAGCGTATAGGTCTAGGCTTCGCTATTAGGATTGTAGCGACAGATAGCGATAATAGCGACATTTTATTTTATTTTTTGTTTATTTAACATAAATAGCAATTAAATATAGCTATAAAATAGCTGGATTTTAGATTTTTGTTAAATATACATGTAAAATAGCATATATATACCAGGGTATTTTGATTTATTATACATATAAATTTTTTTAAAATTTTTATCTAGTGTATCGCTATTTATCGTTATTCGCTATGTAGTATAGGTACCTTATTGCTATTTGTCGCTGTTCGCCATTAACAACTATGCTTTGAACCTTTGAATACGCTGGAAATTTGCAATCTTTTAAAATTAAGTTATGTGATGCCTAATTGGCGGTTTTGTCTAGGTGGTGGTTGATCAATTGACCGCAAGTCCATGGAACAACTTGATGTTTATGCTCTACTACGGGTTTGTTATCGAGGGTAAGATCTACCGGCTTACTGCTAGTGGCATTATTAGTTGTTATGAATCATTTGTTTATTAAATATGTCAAATTGTTACTATTTTCTTGAACAAATGATTCTAATAATGGATAAATCACCTTAAGCGGGCAACTAAACCACCTCTAAATGTGACATTGTATACAAGATATGAAGTTCTTTTAGTATTGTTTTATAAAAGAAAGGATTTCTAATGTTTGTAGTGAATAAAAGTAAGATAAAAAATAAACGTTATTCTAAATTTCTGGTTCAACCCCTCAAAGTTTACTGTCATGATAGTGTATATTCATGTCAAGAATCTTGAATCCGCCACTGTTTTCAAGTCATATAATAACTTCGATTGTCACGATATGCGCAGGAAGACAATGGATCCACGTAAAATCTAAAATCAAGAAGGAATACCCTTCAGTTCAGTATGCATCATGGACGGTACAATATCTTCCTTTTCTAAGCTGCTTGTATTCTTTTCTTTCTACAACAACGTAAGTAATGAATAATATTTACCACCAAATGTGCAGTTTTGGCCCGTAATCGGGTGGATAAACCACCGCCACGTGCCGCTGCAATTCCGTGTCATTGTCCAAAGCTTTGTTGCAATGTGCTGGTAAGTGTCTTTCAGTTAAACCAAAAAAAAAAAAGCATGATGTTAAAATCATCAAGAGTGATCCACATTGATGACAATTTGACTTATTTTAAATTCGATTTATAGGGGTATATTCCTGAGTCTAAAAGCAAGATCAATGACATTGACCAAAGATTAAGCAAGTAATAAAGGAGCTTCTCAAATAACCTCTTCTTCTACTGCTGCTGCAGCTATGCAGAATTGGCTCTTATTTAGCTCATAAGTTATTGTAAGGTTTGTTTACATCTATATTTTTTTTCCCAAATATGCAAAAACAGCAAGACGGGTTGTCGGGTTTCCTTATTAATATCTATATATGTATTATAGTAGTTATTATTGATCAAAATCAACGATATGGTTAGATTTTATATGCTCATTAATCGCACGCGCAGTTGTAACTCGCCTATTTATGTGCTTGCGGTTTTTGGTTTGAAAATTATGATTTTATTAAGTATGGCAGGTCGTGCTAAAATTTAATTTCACTCGTTTGTCGAATTAAGAATAAATTCAATTGAAATTGGCCTGCAGAGCTAAAACTGGCCACTTAAGCTTGAACCCAGGTTTGGATACACGAGTGAGTTGCGAGTGAACCTTAAAAAAGAGCTGTTTGATGTTTATGATCAGCCGGCACTACGTCGGTCATTGATTTTTGTTCGCCTTACTGGTTATATATTTGGACGAGTTCATTTATGCTTTCTGTAACTCAGTCAACTACTGATTCACGTGAGTTTACAAATAAATCATAATCAATAAAAACAACGAATTTGAAGGACACAGGTGAGTCAAAAGCATGATGGAATTTATCTCCAAATGGATCCAGACTTGGGCCCTTTGTAGCTCAACTTTTTTTTTTTTTTTTTTAATCCATGATTTCTTGAAAAGGATGGATAAATGATGGATTTCTTATCTTAGGTTTTATGTAACATCCCAATTCGAAAGGGCTGACGTGTCACTATAACAGTAATCGGATAAAAAGACATACTTTATTATATTTAAATGTTGGAAGTTTCGAAACACAAGACAACCTAAACCCGAGGGTTAAAATACAAACTTCTCATTAATACAGAGCTAATAGACATCTTCAAATTATTCCTATTGCATTATTCCACTCTCTCTCAAAGTAACATGTGGGCAGTGGCGGAGCCACACTTTGCCCAACGGTGTCGTCCGACACCATTGAATTTTGTGTAGCAAATACAATGTATAATAGGAAAAATTCAAGCGACACCTTTGTTTTTTACGAGCGACACCATTGTATTTTTACAAACGACACCATTGTTTTGTTTTCTTCTAAAAGAATTACATAATAAACAAATTTATATTTCAAAAATTAAGCCTACTTACTTGAATTTAGTTAGTATACTTTAAATCATTAAAGGTCCCTGCTTAATTTTTATTTTTTCTAATCCAGTAAGCATTATAGCCACATGTCTAATTGGTTTTGTTTCAATTGTTTAATATGATTTGACCCGACTACATCCGAACCGATCCAAAAAGTTCGACTCTTGGTTACTATAAACCGGGGTATCCATAAAAAAAGACACCATAAGAAAAATTTTCTGACTCCGCCACTGCATGTGGGGGAAAATATACGGAATGAGCCAAATGGCCAATACGGAATAATAAGCTCAAATGACCAAACAACAACAGAACGATAACGAATGTAATTGTAACAGTAACGTTACCAATATCGGTAATTGTAAGTAAAAGCAGTGTCAGTAAGCAGTTTTAAAGCATTTATGATCAGACAATAACGTTTACGGTTACAAATGTAAGTCAAAATGGTTGTGATATACAGTAGTAGAACAGATGCAGTTAGTAAAGCGTTTAGACTAGTCCTTAAGTTGTTAATTAAGCCGGTTTCTGTTGCTGTAATCCAGCTAATAGCAAGCTGGTAATTAATTAAAAATAGAGTAAACTTCCGTTTTGCTTCCTGTGGTTTGGTCACTTTAACGGTTTTGCCTCAAACCTTTAAAAATAGCCATTTTACTCCCTAATGTTTTGATTTTTGTCTCCAATTTGCTCCAAGGCTCTAACTCAGTTAAAACATTCAGTTGAAAGTAAGGGTATTTTAGTAACTTTATATATGAGTATTTAATTGCCTATTACTAATTCCTAAAAGAGTTAACTAATAAAAATAAAAATAAAATGATAAAATCATTGCTATTTATTCATATATACAGACACATATCAAACATCACCTACTTTATCATCATCACCTCTCACCTTCAAACATCACCCACAACCACCATTAGCACCACCATTACCGCCACCATAATCCGCCACCGCCACCACCACCACAACTCTCTCTCTCTCTCACACACACACTTACCACCACTGTAATCCGTCGCCCCCAATATAATCCGCCGCCGCCACCATAAACATTATCATTATCAACTTTCATCAGACTATTCAGAGAAAACACAAAAATGAAGGAAACGAGGAAGGGGTTTTAACGGAAATTCTGTCGGACCGAGACTCCGACAGCCGCCGACGGGCAGTCACCGGACTGCTCCTCCGCTTCTCTCTCTCCCCCCCTCTCTCGTTCGCTCCCTGATGTCTGCCGCCGCTCACCACCACCCAATGGTGGTGGTCGGTCTTCTAATTGAGTAAAAATAAAGAGCTGCAATGGTGGATTTAGGGATGGCGGCGGTGTATGTTTGACGGAACCAGAAGGGGGGGGGGGGGTGTCGGAGGAGTCGCCGGAATGGCGGCTCCGATCGCCGAGAGAGAAGAACAGGTGAGGTGAGGGGTGTTGCCGGTTAACCGGCGCCGGTGGGGAACCCGTCGTCGGTCAGCACATCGAGGGGCAGAAAGGGGGTAGCAGGGTGGAGATGAGATGGGAATCAGGGATTCATGTGTTGATATAGATCGAGAGAGAAGGGGAACATAATAAATAATTAAACTTTTATTTTTTAATATTAAAATAAATAATTAAATGCTTATGTGTAAATTACTAAAATACCCTACTGATTACAAGTAAAATTACTGAAATACCCCTACTTTTAACTGTCTGTTTTAACTGAGTTAGAGCCGGGGAGCAAACTGGAGACAAAATCAAAACATCAGGGAGTAAAATGGCTATTTTTAAAGGTTTGGGACAAAACCGTTAAAGTGACCAAACCACAGGGAGCAAAACAGAAGTTTACTCTTAAAAATAAAAGTTGGGTGCAGGTTTCGAACGACATGTTGGTTTAAAACCTAATGACTTAACCAGTTGAGTTTTATAAGTTCTTGTTTGCACTAATATGCTTGTTCATTAGAACTTCCATAAACCCAAGTTCGTAAACCACATGTAGTACATGAGATTTTTGTTCCCGGTTCATTAGGTCGGACACGTACCGGAATACGCACGGGTGACGGTTGCAGTGATGCATGATGGCGTGGTGACGGTTATGGTATTATGATGATAGTGATGGTTATGAAGATGATAATGGTGGTGGTTGTGACAGAGGTGACTTGCTTGGTTCCGTTCCTTCTCGTCGGAGACGGTTTCTTGCCGGGATGCGAAAACGAGAGAGAGAGAGAGAGAGAGAAAAGGAAACAAGTATAGAGAGATGTGAGGTAGATTAAGCTATGGAGGTGGGATGCGGATAAGCAGGGTTCAATTTGTAGAGGGGAAGGGAAGCTTCTCGTTGGTTGAAATTGGGAAAGTTGGCAAGTTGTGGGCAGAGATTATAACAGATAGTGTTGGAAACAGGGGCGGACCTATGTGGACACAAGGGGGAGCGCCCGCTACCGCTTGGCGGGGAAAAATTTGACGTTTTTAGTGTAAATTTTGGAAAAATTTGACGTTTTTTCGATTTCGTTACCGCTTTTCTTATAAAACATTCCTGCTTGACGTGAATCCTAGATCCGCCACTGGTTGGAAATCTACTCGGCAACTTGCATAAAAAATTATATAGATTATTTATCAACCATACACTTGTATATGTATCATACATAGACAAATCTTGTTTTTATCCATACAAGTTTCAAGATTTTCAAACAAGTCTCACAAAGTTGGACATTTTTACTTGGCAAGTTTTACAAAGTAGTGAGATTACCCGCGATACGCTGTGGGGTTTCACTCGATATCTATTTTGGTTCAATCTAACAACCAAGCGAAAGAAATAAACTTAAAAGAATATTGACACATTTTTTACATCAATCGAAAACCATAAAAATAAATTTAAATTGGACAGCGAGATGAGCTTATTTTAAATTAATTTTAAATGAAAGCTTAAACATTATCTTAAATATAACTTCAATAAAAAAGGAACATAAAACTAAAATATTAAACAAAAAGAAAGTATAGAAATAGAAATAATAAAGTCTAGAAAAAAAATCAAGAAAGGAAAATTAAATAAAAATAAGTATAGAAACATGTTATATTTGACCCAAAAAGATAAAATGGAAGGCTTAAAATTGAGTAAAATCAAAACAATTAAATTTTATTAGAATTAATAATTATTTTAAACTTAGCTGATAAGATTAAGAGGGTGTTTGAGGTTGAGTTTTGAAAATAGATTAAGCGTTTTGAATAATCAGAATCAGATAATTAGCTGTAACAAAACGTGCTACATAACGATAGTGTTTGGATTTGATTATGTTGTTTGATATCACAATAATCAGATAATCAACTATTTGAGTGTTTGGCAAATATATATATTTTAAAAAATAAATAAGTGAAATGACAAAAAAAAATAAAATCAGATAATCAGCTATTGTGGAATCCCGTTTTTCTGCAGTAAAGGGTGACCTAATTTTGGATTATCACGTTTTGATATCTACAAAACGTAAAAAATCAATTTTTATTATTTTTTTACCAATCACTCAAAATAGATTTTTTGCGATTTAAAAACACAATAATTAAAAAATCAGGTTGAAAAAGCAATCCCAAACACACCCTAAATCAGGGGTTAAAAAAGTAGTAACCAAACAAATTAAATACTAAAGCATTTAAGTTGATTTTTAGTTATATAGTATTTACTTGCATCCTTATGGACGTATATATGGTTCTTAAATTACAACAAAAAGAAATGATTATACAGGGATGCTTCTCTAGAATCTAGATGACCTATAATTCTAACTAAACCCAATTAATTTCATACAGCCCATATGAATTATTATAAGCCCAATACATAGCACATATTGACACATTTTTTACATCGATCGAAAACCATAAAATTAAATTTAAATTAGACAGCGAGATGGGCTGATTTTAAATTAATTGTAAATGAAAACTCAAACATCATCTTAAATATAATCTCAATAAAAAAGGAACATAAAACTAAACATAAAGAAAAATATAGAAATAGAAATAATAAAGTCTACAAAAAAAAAAAAAAATCAAGAAAGAAATAAGAGTACATAAAAATAAGCATAGAAACGTGTTATATTTGACTTGACATATTCTCAAAAAAAATTACATCGAAAGGTAAACCAACTTAAATTTGTACTGAGACGTGCAATAAAATAAGCACGTAAGAAAATAGTTACGGCGAGTTACGGTGATGTCAAAACGCAAAGTTACTCGAATTTACACCGTCTAATGAAAACGTATTATATTTTACGCTACTCGTTTCCGAACAAAATTTACGTCAAAAAGTAGAGAAATTGAAAACGTAAATAAAAATAGGTGCGAAAGTGTATTATATTTGACCCGACTCATTTTCCAAAAAAATTACGTTAAAAAATAGACTAATTGAAAACGTACATAATTATACGGATGAGAACATATTATACCTAACCCAACTCATTTCCGCGAAAAATTTACATCTAAACGCAAAATAACGCAAATTAATTTTAGTAAATAACAACACGTAAATAAAAATAAACACGTAAAACTTGATTATAAAGTTTTTATAAAGTTAAATGGTTGTAAACGTCAACGCGGGAAGTTAAGAGATAAAAAAATACAAAACTATAAATAAAAAAGCAAAAGATAAAAGAAATCACAAAAGTATAAAAAAAATACAAAACTATAAAAAAAAAACTCAAAAACATAAAAGGGAAGACAGAAAAAAAAGTGGAAGTAGGGAAAAAACTAAAAGCAACCAATAGCCACCTGCCATGCATGTGACAACCACTGTTGATAAAATAAAAGTCAAAAAAGAAAAAGACGAAAGACCAAAAAGGAAAAAAAAAATAAAACTATAAAAATAAAAGAAGGAAAAGACAAAAGGGCAAAATAGTCAAAAAGCAAAAAAAATAATAAAACACTGTTCATCCGTTTTCGTTAATGTAATAGTATAATATCCCGTACATTTGTTCATATATTGAAGAGTTTTGTCCCAAATCTTGCGCCAACAGTACGAATTAACCTTAGGTCGCGTGTGAGATCAAACCCAAAATAGACCAAACCCGACAGTTCTGTCTACAAGAGTTTTGACTTCCCTGACCTTGCGCCGACTACAAGGTTTACCCCCAAGTCGCACGCGAGGCCAGACGAAGACAGTCAAATCTGACACTTAGCTCCATTTAAAAAAGGCTTAGCTTCCCTGACTTTGCGCCGACTGCACGGGTTTATCCCAAGTCGTGCGCGAAGAAGAGAAGCATAGGACAACGTTGGACGGTACAGAAAGTACGATTGACAGAGCAGTGGCTCAATAGGCGCTCAACAGGCTGTAATCTATCATGCTGCACGATGAGCAATTGTGCAGGGGACAAGAAGTACACAAGGACATGTTCGTGGCACCAATCAGCAGGCGCCGACCATTGCTCCATGATCTCCACCTAACTGTTGATGACAGACCAGACAATAAGGACAACCGTCAGGACACGTGGATCCATTTAGCGTGCGCCAGCTCTGCCCTCGCCTAGAATCACTAATGGTCGTGACAGGGGAGACAGAACGTATATTCCTTGTTACCGATCTCGGGCCCAAGGCCCATCAACCCATCTCCTTCACAGTTCACCTCGGCTATAAATAGAGAACTTCGACTACAGGTTTAAGGATCGCTCTCTTGCTCTCTCACTCAATACACACACTTTTATCCTCAAAGCAAGTTCTTATTCTCAGTTTCTCACGATGGAGGGTGGTTACATAGAGATGTCGTGAATTCGAGCTTCACAATGAATCCTAAAGAAAAAGACTTGCAAGACAATTAGAAAAAAGTTGGGAAAAAACTAAAGAATGGCAATACTGTAATTTCAAATCATGGGCAATTTTGTAATTTTCCGCCACGTGGAGAAAGTTGCGTCAGCATCTACTGTACATACAAGTTCGAAAATGTTATAAACTAGTGAGATTACCGGCGCTACGCTGCGGGATTTCATTCGATATCTATTCTGGTTCAATATAACAACCAACCGAAAGAAATAAACTCAAAAGAATATTGACACATTTTTTACATCGATCGAAAACCATAAAAATAAATTTAAATTGGACAACGAGATAGACTGATTTTAAATTAATTGTAAATGAAAACTCAAACGTCATCTTAAATATAATTTCAATAAAAAAGGAACATAAAACTAAACATAAAGAAAAATATAGAAATAGAAATAATAAAGTATAGAAAAAAAATCAAGAAAGAAAAAAGAGTACATAAAAATAAGCATAGAAACGTGTTATATTTGACTTGACATATTCTCAAAAAAAATTACATCGAAAGGTAAACCAACTTAAATTTGTACCGAGACGTGCACTAAAATAAGCACGTAAGAAAATAGGTACGATGAGTTGCGGAGATGTCAAAACGCAAAGTGACTCGAATTTATATTGTCTAATGAAAACATATTATATTTTACTCTACTCGTTTTCGAACAAAATTAACGTCAAAAAGTAGAGAAATTGAAAACGTAAATAAAAATAGGTACTAAAGTGTATTATATTTGACCCGACTCATTTTCCAAAAAAATACGTTAAAAAATAGACTAATTGAAAACGTACATAATTATACGGATGAGAACATATTATACCTAATCCAACTCATTTTCACGAAAATGTTACATCTATACGCAAAATAACGCAAATTAATTTTAATAAATACAAACACGTAAATAAAGATAAACACGTAAAACTTGATTACAAAGTTTTTATAAAGTTAAATGGTTGTATATGTTAACGCAGGAAGTTAAGAGATAAAAAAAATACAAAACTATAAATAAAAAGCAAAAGATAAAATAAATCACAAAAGCATAAAAAAATACAAAACTATAAAAAAACTCAAAAACATAAAAGGGAAGGCAAATAAAAAAAGTGGAAGTAGGGAAAAAAACTAAAAGCAACCAATAGCCACCTGCTATGCATGTGACAACCACTGTTGATCAAATAAAAGTAAAAAAAAAAGACGAAAGACGAAAGACCAAAAAGTCAAAAAGGAAAAAAATAATAAAACTATAAAAATAAAAGAAGGAAAAGACAAAAGGGCAAAATAGTCAAAAAGCAAAAAAAATGATATAACACTGTTCATCAGTTTTCGTTAATGTAATAGTTATAATATCCCGTACATTTGTTCATATATTGAAGGGTTTTGTCCCAAATCTTGCGCCAACCGTACAAATTAACCTTAGGTCGCGTGTGAGATCATACCCAAAATAGACCAAACCTGACAGTTCTGTCTACAAGAGTTTTGACTTCCCTGACCTTGCGCCGACTACAAGGTTTACCCCCAAGTCGCACGCGAGGCCAGACGAAGACAGTCAAATCTGACACTTAGCTCCTTTTAAAAAAGGCTTAGCTTCCCTGACTTTGCGCCGACTGCACGGGTTTATCCCAAGTCGTGCACGAAGAAGAGAAGCATAGGACAACGTTGGACGGTACAGAAAGTACGATTGACAGAGCAGTGGCTCAATAGGCGCTCAACAGGCTGTAATCTATCATGCTGCACGATGAGCAATTGTGCAGGGGACAAGAAGTACACAAGAACACGTACGTGGCACCAATCAGCAGGCGCCGGCCATTGCTCCATGATCTCCACCTAACTGTTGATGACAGACCAGACAATAAGGACAACCGTTAGGACACGTGGATCCATTCAGCGTGCGCCATCTCTGCCCTCGCCTAGAATCACTAATGGTCGTGACAGGGGAGACAGAACGTATATTCCTTGTTACCGATCTCGGGCCCAAGGCCCATCAACCCATCTCCTTCACAGTTTACCTCGGCTATAAATAGAGAACTTCGACTACAGGTTTAAGGATCGCTCTCTTGCTCTCTCACTCAATACATACACTTTTATCCTCAAAGCAAGTTCTTATTCTCAGTTTCTCACGATGGAGGGTGGTTACATTGAGATGTCGTGAATTCGAGCTTCACAATGAATCCTAAAAAAAAAGACTTGCAAGACAATTAGAAAAAAGTTGGGAAAAAACTAAAGACTGGCAATACTGTATTTCAAATCATGGGCAATTTTGTAATTTTCCGCCACGTGGAGAAAGTTGCGTCAGCATCTACTGTACATACAAGTTCGAAAATGTTATAGACTAGTGAGATTACCGGCGCTACGCTGCGGGATTTCATTCGATATCTATTCTGGTTCAATATAACAACCAACCGAAAGAAATAAACTCAAAAGAATATTGACACATTTTTTACATCGATCGAAAACCATAAAAATAAATTTAAATTGGACAGCGAGATGGGCTGATTTTAAATTAATTGTAAATGAAAACTCAAACGTCATCTTAAATATAATTTCAATAAAAAAGGAACATAAAAGTAATAAAGTATAGAAAAAAATCAAGAAAGAAAAAAGAGTACATAAAAATAAGCATAGAAACGTGTTATATTTGACTTGACATATTCTCAAAAAAAAAATTACATCGAAAGGTAAACCAACTTAAATTTGTACCGAGACGTGCACTAAAATAAGCACGTAAGAAAATAGGTACGACGAGTTGCGGAGACGTCAAAACGCAAAGTGACTCGAATTTATATTGTCTAATGAAAACATATTATATTTTACTCTACTCGTTTTCGAACAAAATTAACGTCAAAAAGTAGAGAAATTGAAAACGTAAATAAAAATAGGTACGAAAGTGTATTATATTTGACCCGACTCATTTTCCAAAAAATTACGTTAAAAAATAGACTAATTGAAAACGCACATAATTATTCGGATGAGAACATATTATACCTAATCCAACTCATTTCCGCGAAAAATTTACATCTAAACGCAAAATAACGCAAATTAATTTTAATAAATACAAACACGTAAATAAAGATAAACACGTAAAACTTGATTACAAAGTTTTTATAAAGTTAAATGGTTGTATATGTCAACGCAGGAAGTTAAGAGATAAAAAAAATACAAAACTATAAATAAAAAGCAAAAGATAAAAGAAATCACAAAAGTATAAAAAAATACAAAACTATAAAAAAACTCAAAAACATAAAAGGGAAGGCAGATAAAAAAAGTGGATGTAGGGAAAAAAACTAAAAGCAACCAATAGCCACCTGCCATGCATGTGACAACCACTGTTGATCAAATAAAAGTAAAAAAAAAAAAGACGAAAGACGAAAGACCAAAAAGTCAAAAAGGAAAAAATAATAAAACTAAAAAAATAAAAGAAGGAAAAGACAAAAGGGCAAAATAGTCAAAAAGCAAAAAAAAAAATGATAAAACACTGTTCATCCATTTTCGTTAATGTAATAGTTATAATATCCCGTACATTTGTTCATATATTGAAGGGTTTTGTCCCAAATCTTGCGCCAACCGTACGAATTAACCTTAGGTCGCGTGTTAGATCATACCCAAAATAGACCAAACCTGACAGTTCTGTCTACAAGAGTTTTGACTTCCCTAACTTTGCGCCGACTACAAGGTTTACCCCCAAGTCGCACGCGAGGCCAGACGAAGACAGTCAAATCTGACACTTAGCTCCTTTTACAAAAGGCTTAGCCTCCCTGACTTTGCGCCGACTGCACGGGTTTATCCCAAGTCGTGCGCGAAGAAGAGAAGCATAGGCCAACGCTGGACGGTACAGAAAGTACGATTGACAGAGGAGTGGCCCAATAGGCGCTCAACATGTTGTAATCTATCATGCTGCACGATGAGCAATTGTGCAGGGGACAAGAAGTACACAAGGACACGTATGTGGCACCAATCAGCAAGCGCCGACCATTGCTCCATGATCTCCAACTAATTGTTGATGACAGACCAGACAATAAGGACAACCGTCAGGACACGTGGATCCATTCAGCGTGCGCCAGCTCTGCCCTCGCCTAGAATCACTAATGGTCGTTACAGGGGAGACATAACGTATATTCCTTGTTACCGATCTCGAGCCCAAGGCCCATCAACCCATCTCCTTCACAGTTCACCTCGGCTATAAATAGAGAACTTCGACTACAGGTTTAAGGATCGCTCTCTTGCTCTCTCACTCAATACACACACTTTTATCCTCAAAGCAAGTTCTTATTCTCACGATGGAGGATGGTTACATAGAGATGTCGTGAATTCGAGCTTTTCAATGAATCCTAAAGAAGAAGACTTGCAAGACAATTAGAAAAAAAGTTGGGAAAAAACTAAAGACTGGCAATACTGTAATTTCAAATCATGGGAAATTTTGTAATTTTCCGCCACGTGGAGAAAGTTGCGTCAGCATCTACTGTACATACAAGTTCGAAAATGTTATAGACTAGTGAGATTACCGGCGCTACGCTGCGGGATTTCGTTCGATATCTATTCTGGTTCAATATAACAACCAACCGAAAGAAATAAACTCAAAAGAATATTGACACATTTTTTACATCGATCGAAAATTTAAATTGGACAGCGAGATGGGCTGATTTTATATTAATTGTAAATGAAAACTCAAACGTCATCTTAAATATAATTTCAATAAAAAAGGAACATAAAACTAAAACACTAAACATAAAGAAAAATATAGAAATAGAAATAATAAAGTCTAGAAAAAAAAAATCAAGAAAGAAAAAAGAGTACATAAAAATAAGCATAGAAACGTGTTATATTTGACTTGACATATTCTAAAAAAAATTACATCGAAAGGTAAACCAACTTAAATTTGTACCGAGACGTGCACTAAAATAAGCACGTAAGAAAATAGGTATGGCGAGTTGCGGAGATGTCAAAACGCAAAGTGACTCGAATTTATATTGTCTAATGAAATTTCGTCCTCGAAATTTAGACTACGTTAACTCCTTATAGTTACGTTATGTGTAGAAAAATACGAATAGTACCAAAGTGGATGACCACGAAATCAGATCAAGACTTATTCGAATCATGTGAATTCAAGGACATTCCTTAACAATAAGAACCCAACGGTTTAAAAGAAATGTGTTTCAGAAATTGATGTCAAAGGAAACAAGACGTGTAGATACAGTCACTAGTGTGACTAAGTTAACAGGGGTCCAACAAAGGACAGGAATTTCAAGCAATAGTATTCAAAACGAACGTTTACTGTTGGAACGTCGTGTAACCCTAACGAGTCAATCTGAGTAGTTCAGCATCAAAAACAAAGGTGGAATCAATGTAAATGACGTAAAACAACTTGTTCCTTTCTAATCTTTATCTATTACTGATTTCCTGAGCTTTTACAGATCTGATTACAATTCGGCAGCACCTCAGCTCTCAAACACACACACATAATTCCGTATGAAATGATCAGACATGTTCAGTATTTATAGGGTTGATAATTCCGCTTGAAACAGACTGAAGCGGAATTACCTGTTCAAGCGAAATCAGTAATTCCGTGCGGAATTAAGTAATTCCGTATGAAACATCTAATTTCGCTTGAAATGACATTTAGATCATTTCATGCGAAATTACCCTACAACACTGTTTTCTCGATTTCCATGCCCTGATCTATACAATACAATACAAGACTCAATAAAGACGAAGTTAACAGACATCAGTGCACCAACAGACTCCCCCTTGGATGTTGACGAAGTCTTTAGCATCCTGTCTTCAGTCTTTAGTCTTGATTTATCAATCTTTGCTCCAAATTGTTTTGACATTGTAAAAGCTTCCTTCAATCTTTATCTTCAAACTTTAATCTTCAAACTTTAATCTTCAATCTCCCCTTTGAATGTTGATCCAGAATTCTGACTCCCCCTTTCACAGACTCCCCCTCTTAATAAGCTGGGACTTAAATTCTGGTTCAAACTTTGACATTTTTGATGCCATGGGGATTTTGACTCCTGTTTCCTGTTTTCTCAAACATATAACATTATAATCTATTCAATCTTAAACTTCTATTAACAGTTCATCAGTTTTAGAAATCCACTTAAGTATTCAGGTCCAAGTTAATGACCCTGATTACTCAATTTATCTACCAAGTCCACCTTAATGACCTTGGTTGATCTGAGACAATTCACACTGACATTTTGTTCAACTTTTTCAAACAATTTTCTGAAATTTACAAGTTTCAAATTAATGAACTTGCTTTAACTTTTCAGCAAACACAAATTTATCATGTTAAGCTCACAACTCATCCTCCAGTTCAGAAACTTCCTGCATCTGCTTCAATTCGAATCTGAAGATCAGCTTTCCACTTTGGTTTGTCGGAAAATAAAGCAGAAGTGTAAAATCTTTTTGGATTTTTAATAAAGTTTCTATACTAGAAATGAAATACAGAAATAAAATGCAGTAAAAGTAAACTATTTACAAACATATTTCTGGTAAGCGTGTTAGGGAATCATATCAGCTATTCGACAAGTCACAAGTACCGTTAAGCTTTAATTTCATTTTCAGAGTTAAACAATTTGCTTAGATTGTCGATATACTGATCCACTTAAATTCTCACAAAATTTTCAATCTGTCCAGGATACAGATTTAGTGTTTTAGGAACTTAAACTCATTCATGTGTCCCACCTCTTGAATATACTCCCGTATCCAAATCCCAATATTCAGTCTTACAGGTGAGTCTACGGATTTAGTGTTTTTGGCTGCCGGTCTTTCTCTTTCTCTTTCTCATCAGATTCTCCTCCTCCCCACCATTCTCTCTGTCTGGCTTCTTCTTCATCAGCAAGTTGTTTGGTGAGAACTTCAATATCAACGGTATCTGGATCCATAGCTATATTCCCATTAGGATCAAGATAACATTCTCTATCAGGATCCCATCGCCTTGCTTTCTTTGCTTCCATCCATGTACGATAGATTTTGCTTTTCATGACACGAGCTGTTTCCTTCCTATTCACATACTTCACTTCTTCAGATCTTTTATCTTTAAACGGAACAATCTTTGCTGCTGTAAAGGCATAACCAACTGCGTCTTCCTCAGGAAAAACATCACTCCAATCATAACCTTCATCGTCATGGAAAACTGCAAGTGCCCTGGATTTTTCTTTGGGTGCCTCCTCTATTTGCTTCATCCTGGGAGGTTCTGCTTTATTCTGATGATAAATTGCTCTTTTGTAATAATCCCCTCGAAAAGGATTTGCAGTATCATATGTGTAAGCATTTCTGCACTTCCGCTTAAAGTGACCTTTCTGTTTACATTTAAAACATGTCACTTTTGACTTGTCAAAGCCTAACTTGGTAGAAGGTCCACCAATAGACTGTCTTCCAGTAATCTCCATGAATCGCTGCGCTCTTCTCACTGCACTAGCCATACACCACCTTATATCGATCAATTCCATCTCCTCAGGATCAATCTGATCGTAGTCTTCCTTTGTTAGGTTGGTGTTACCTATCTTTCCTGCAACGAGACTTTCGTACGATTCTAACACAGACGCTAAAAACACCATCTGTTGTTTAACAGATTCTTCACTGAAATTCTGACCATTCTTCAGATCCACAACAATGTTGCATTGAAATAAATTATTTGATGCAGATTGATTTGAGGTATTTGACGAAGAACCACCATGGTAGCCACTGCTAGGAGTTTCTTGATTCATTGTGTTTGAACTTTCTGCTGAAAAAGCTGTCTTTGGAGATGCAGTCTTTGGAATCATACTACCTCTGTAATAAAGTTCCACATTCTGCTGATAAGATGAGTTATTGACTTTGATGGATTTCTTGATCTCTAATTCATGGCTTTCCAGTCTTTCAATAAGCAGATCAACCTTCAAATCAGCTGGCTTTATCGTATTCTTCAGCATCAAAGCAAAATACTGCCAGTCTTGCTCATTCGGTAGGGCGTCAAACAATTTGTCTACCAGTTCTTCTTGAGTGTAAATGATATCATGTCTAGCAAGCTCCATCTTCAGATGCCCAAATCTCTCAATCATCTTTGAAACAGACTCGTTCTTTAAACAACCAAACAAATCAAACTCTTTTCGTAACAGTTTCTTTTTGTTCTTAACTATTTCAGCACTACCAATACATTTTATTTTTAATTTTTCCCAAAGGTCTCTCGAATCTTTGTACTCGATCAGTGCGATAATGTCATCTCGAACAGACTGGTGAAGCTGAGCAATACACTTTTGTTCAGCAACATATCTTTCAATTTGATTTTCTTCTAAGTTCTCATAATCATCTCTCCCCAAATCAAAACCATTTTTCAAACTTCTCCAACTCTGATAAGCAAACGCCTTAAGCCATTCCTTAAATCTTGTAGCCCACCTGTTGTAATCTTCAATCGCCATCAACTTGGGCGGCTATGTTCCATACGCACTGTCTACACTCATAGCATCAGACAGACTTTTCTTTGCACTCGGTGTTGGTGTAGTTTCATTTGTATTATTTGATGTGCCATCTCCCGAACCACCAGTAAAAGCAAACATATCACCGAAAGGATTCATGAAATCATCCATCTTTCAAGTACCTGAAACGATCAACAAACACTTAGAAAAATTTTTGGATTTTTGAACAACAGTAGTTTCAAACGGAATAACTTTCGAACGAAATTAACTTGTTCACTTTTCAAACGAAATTACCAAGAAATATCTAATTCCGTGCGGAATTAGATCAATTTCAAACGAGATTATAGTCCTTGAAACGAAATTACCAATCAGAATCTAATTCCATGCGAAATTAGATTGACTTCAAACGAAATTAGGACCCTTGAAACGAAATTAGTAATTTCGTTTGTGAACTTCAAACGGAATTAGCCTTTTTTTAAACGAAACAAGTAATTCCGTGCGGAATTACTTCAGATTTTTCGACCGAAATTAGATACTCGTTCAAACGGAATTAACTTCGAAACCCATTTTTATCACTTTTACTTTGAATTTTGATCTGAAACTTTCAAGGGTTTGATAAAAATGTATTTCGCTTATGATATGTGAAAATCAAGCCATTTTGTCCGTTAAATCTTGTTCAATTCAGAAAAGAAGGAGTAGAAGTGAGAGAATCCGGTAAAATCAAGCTGAATTGGTATGAACTCGTCATCCTGAGCTCTGATACCACTTGTTGGATCATCGTGTGACCCTAACGAGTCAATCTGAGTAGTTCAGCATAAAAAACAAAGGCGGAATCAATGTAAATGACGTAAAACAGCTTGTTCTTGACACTTTCAAGCGAAATGCCTACTAAACTCTCTAATCTCAGTTTCTCTCACCTCGAGCACTAGTTATCCTATCCTATCCTATTACATAATACAAGACGAAGTCAATAGACGTAATGCACTAACAGACTCCCCCTCGGATATTGACGAAGTCTTCAGTATCTAGTCTTCAGCATGACACATCTTCGGTCTTGATCATTCTGCCTTCTCATCCAAATTGTAATATTGTAAGCATCCATCAATCCTTATCTTCTTCCATCAGCTTCAGGCTCCCCCTTTCGTCAAGCTTCCATGCTTCGGGATCGACACCTAGCTATCCATCTACAAGCTCCTCCTTGCTTCAATCTTGTCTTCAGACTCCCCCTTAGACTTTGCTCTCGGGATCGTAATCTAGACTATCTGCAATCACTCAAACATCTATAAATACAATGTTTTCATATTATCAATCAAATTCTCTAATCCACTTCCCCTATCAACAACCTTCATTGATTTGGCAGTTTCAACGAATCAAATCAAAAACTAGCTCTATAACAATATAAGCATCCAAATCCCCCACAGTAAATCATCCAAGTACAAATTAATGACCTTGGAGATATCACAAACTGTTTTTGAATTTTTGTTAGAAATTCAAGTTTCAAATTAATGAACTTGTTTTATTTTCAGAAACACAATCAGCTTACTTAGATTTTGAAACTCAGCATCTCAGACATCGGTTGTCGAAAATAAAGCAGAATCAAAAATCTTTTTGTATTATTCTGAAAATATAAAGCAATAAAGAAATATATACAAACATATTTACAGACAATATTTTTGTTTGAGTATGCGTCAGAGGATCATATCAGTTTTTGACAAGTCACAAGTACCATTGAGCTTAGTTACACATTAAGAATTAAACAATTCACTTAGATTGTCGATATACTGATCCACTTAAATTTTCACACAAATTTCAACTGATTCAGGATACGAATTAGGTGTATTAAGAACTTAAACCCATTCATGTGTCCCACCTCTTGAATATACTCCCGTATCCAGATCCCAATATTCAGTCTTACAGGTGAGTATACCTAGATGATATCTGTAAGGGGAATAAATTATGAAACCATACGAGTTCAGGTCAGAACTTCCATTCAGCAGAGAACTCAGGTTTGTCTTTAGGTGTGTCCCCTTTAGAGGATCTTTTTTACAACATCAATGACTATCAATTTTATTGTTTCATCATTTTTGCTGAGGGCGGCGCTATATTTCAAGCAAATAGAAAGTATTCTCCGGGGACTAGGCCATTGCTTCCGCAAAATCAGAAGTCCCGGGATAATACCCCAGATATCACTGAGTATAAAGACCTAGTATCTCAGAAAGAAGGGTCCTTCAAACGAGATTTCAGGGGTTACCTATATATCCAAGTAGTGTTCCCCACGAAATAAGTAAGTTTGAATTTAGGTTTATATCCCGAAAAAGTTTACTAAATGTATAAAAATCTACCGACACATCCACGGTGAGATCGTTTAACACATTTTAACTTTCCAATTCTTTAGCGTACTGTAACTGTTTACTGATGTACTATCATTTCCTCTTTTTACGCAAAAACTCAATTTCATTTTTTTAATGTTTTTGTCTTTTTGCCAATAGGTTTTTATCATGTTTTTGTCATTTTCAAATTTTCAAATGTTTTTGTATTTTCTAACAACAACATATCTCCCCCTAAAATGCAAAACCATTTAAAGAAAATTTGACAACACGATGCTAATAGCTTTGTCTCGCCATCCATTTTCTGCTAACTATGCTCTGTTTTGCAGAAAAACTAAAATAAAGTACCCCCATGATTTACAACCCATTTTTTTTTAAAATTTTTCAATTTTTAGGGTTTTGAAAATATTGTTTATTTATGTACAAAATGAAAATAAACTTTCTGTTTCAACCAACATAGGATTTAGCAGCCTCTTCCTCCTCTCCATGTGCCAGGCTGCTCCAATTTTCATTCTCACAATCTTGATTTTTCTTGAGCACCTACACATTCAACTAACTCAATTACTTGAACAATTTAGCCCAAGTCTGTTGAACCTTAGGCATTTCAACACAATAATTTTCATTCAATGCTGGAAACTCTTTGTCATCTTTCACAAAAATCTTTTCAACTTTTACTTCAACTTTTTCATCTTTGTCAAGTATCACCTGTTTCTTTGCACTCCATGTTTGACCTTTAGGAGTACCACGTTTGTAAAAATGTGAATCTTTTTGAACATTTTGTTTTTGAACAACTTTTGATTTCCAAAACTCTTGTGATTTTGTCATATCAACAGATGTTTTCCAACTTTGTGTTGTTCTAAATCTGGGTGTATGAGAATTCCAGGTTTGTCTAGAATCGAACCTGTTCGGGTTTGATTTCCAATTTTGATTCGAAGCAAACTTGTTTGTGTTGTACCTCCAAGTTTGTTCTGGGTCAAATCTGGTTGACATTTGTCTCATATTCTCAGATTTTTGTTTCTCAGCATCAATCTTCTTTATGTCAACATCCACAGGTTTCAGATTTGGACACTTGCGAGCAAGATGTCCTTTTTGATCACATTTAAAACATGTTCTCATAGACACATCTTTGACTTGTGGTTGTTGCTTTTTCTTTTGAGCTAGGAACTCTTCAATAGACTGTTGTCCAATTTTAAGTTCTTTTTCTTTTTCTAAACTGTCTCCTTGAACAAAATTCATTTTTGCTTGATAAGTTGGCACTTCATTTTTCTTCCAATTCTGTTTCTTCTTATAACCCAAATCAGCCTTCATGTTTTTCTTCTTGAAACTAGGTTTGTTATACGAACCTCTATAACTCTTACCAGCAAACTTTGAAATCTCAGACTTCTCAATCTCAACCATTTTGAAAACTTTATCAACCTTTTCTGAAATCACATTCTGAATCGGGAATACAACATCTAAGAACAATTTGTCCGATCCAATCATGGTATAAACCAATCCTTTTGAATCATCATTCAAACTTTTCTCGGATTTTGTGTTTTTCAGATAACTATCATGAAGATTTCCTTCATCTTCATCATGTGATTCAGATTTACCTGTATCAACCGACTCTTCTTTCAACACACTTTCAACGACTTTACCTACCACCTTTGAATCATGAGAATCATCAGATTTGGAATAGGTTATGTCAATGTTGTCTGGCAATTGGTCTACCATGTTGAAAGCTTTTTCGATCTTTTCCTCATCATAAAATGCAAACTTTTCCAGTGGTGGAACTTGATGAAACTCTGAGCCAATGCCTTTCTTGTTTTGCTCAGACTCACCATCTCCCGGTTTTATATTGAAAATACATTCAAGCACATATGACGACACGTGATAACTCTTTAACTTGTTGTTATCCTATTCTAGATCAGCAATCTGTCGCTTTAGCTTAGCAACATCCTCAATATAGGAATTAACAACATCTTGTTTTATTGAATACATTCGTTTAAGTTCTTTAGTTGTTTCAGAAAGATAATTCATTCTTGATTGAGCATATTTCATTTCATCTTTCACTTTTTCGTATGACTCTTTCGTAATATGATATGCTAATTTCATTGAGTCATATTCCTTTTTCATTTCTTGACAAGCAATTTCTTTTTGAGAACATTCTACTATCATTTTAGAAACATTTTCTTTCAAAACTTCATTTTCTGTTTCTAACTTTTTACATTTTTCTGAAAGTTTTTCATCATTTTCTTTCAAAACATTTTCTTTTTCTAGCATTTCTTTGCATTTTTCTTTAAAAATGTTTTCAATTTTAGTGAATTCAAGATCTCTTGTTCTGAATTGCTCATCTTTTTCAGTACAAGCTCTGCACGGTTCCATGCATTTCTTGCACTGATCAATCGTTTTTAAGATTTCAGAATTAGAATATACCTCAGTGATTGGCACTTCGGTGTTTGATGCAGTTGCCTCAGTTTGCTTCCGATCAGCATCATCTTGCTTTTCTTCAACACCTACTTCATCACCAACATTATCAGCTTCCAAATTTTCATTCTTTACTTCTTCTCCTTCTTCTTTCCTCACCTCTTCTCCAATCTGCTGTTCTTCAGTAACAGCTTTCTTAACCTCTTCATTCACCTCAACTTCTTCACTTTTGATTTCCTTCACAACCTCAACTTCAACAGCTTCTGCTTTAACCTCTTCAGCAACCTTCTTCAGATTGTTCACCATTTCTTCAACATTCTTCTTCATTCTCTCTTCATCCCTTTTTCTTAGACACGATGTCATGGCATATCTAATCTCCTTTTCATGCCTTTTAGCATATGTGTCATCTTTCATCACATTTCTATAATATTCGGCTCTCAAAGGAATTATGAGAAGAACATCATCAAAGATTATCTTTTTCTTTGGAACAACTGGTTCTCCTTCTCTGTTGAAGTAACATTCTCTCTTCTTATCCCATCTTTTGCTGCTGACAGCAATCTCATACTCTTCCTGCATTTCATCCATTTTGTTCAACACAATGTTTCTTTCTCTGTAGGTCTTTTCTTCCAGAATCTCTTCTCTGGTTTTCACTTTGATCTCAGCTGTATCTTTGTCTTTGTTTTCATCTTGAATCTCAGCAACAAAAACAAACTTTCTTTCCTCTGTTATAGCTTTGCCATGAGCTGTTTTTCGAACATTCTCCAAACGATCTTCTTCTGGACAAATTGAGCTCCAATCAAAACCTTCATCATCTTGAATTACAAAACAAGCTCTTGATTTGGTTTTATCTTCAATCAATTTCGGCTCTTCTTTGCTTCGGTGGTAAATTGCTTTTCGATAATAATCATCGTTGAAAGGACGTTCATTTCCTTCAGCAACTTCAGAATTTCTGCATTCTCTTTTGAAATGACCCTTTTGCTTGCATCTGAAGCAAGTCACTTTGGATTTGTCAAATCCAAGCTTCGTTGACGGACCACCCAATGATTGCTTCCCGGTAATCTCCATGTATCTCTGAGCTCTTTGGATGCAGCTTGCTAAACACCAACGAATATCTATGAGCTCCATTTCTTCCGGATCAATCTGAACGTAGTCTTCTTTAGTAAACTCTGAGTTTCCAATTTTGCCAGCTACAAGACCTTCATATGACTCCAGACAGATGCAAGGAAACTCATTTGCTGCTTAGCTGCATTGATACTCATCGAAGGAGAATTTTTCAGTTTCAGAGCAATGTTGCACAGAATTTCCTCAGTTTCATCAGAACTTGATTTTGAAGAAGAATGATATCCAGAATTGTAATTTGATGAAGTTGTTTGAGGTTCTTTCATCTTCTCTCCACTGAATGCTGTCTTTGGTGAACCAACACCTTTCTCTGATGGTACACTGCCTTTGTAGCATAAACCAACATTCTGTTGATGTGAAGAACCAGTCATCTTGCTTTGCTTTTGTAGCTCCAGATCATGACTCTCTATCTTTTCAAACAATGCATCAAGAGAAATCGTATCATATAAATCATCATTTTTCAAAATAAAAACAAACGTTTGCCACTGATCAACTCGTGGTAACGCTTCAATCACTTTGTCGATAATTTCCTCTCTTGTTTTCACAATCTCAAACCTCTCAAGTTCAATTTTTAAATGGCAAAACCTCTCAATCATTTGCCTTACTGTCTCTCCTTTTAAACTATCAAATAAATCAAATTCCTTTTTAAGCAACGCAATTTTGTTCTTTTTAATCTGTTTACCACCCTCAGCTTTAACACGTAAAGCTTCCCAAACATATTTTGACGACCCATCATGATTAAGTAGTGCAAAAATATCATTTCTAATTGCCGACTGTATCAAAGCAATCATTCTCTGTTCGGCGGCAAATTCAGATTTATCCTCTCTGGTTAATTTCTTGAATGGAAGTTCTTCGCCTTTATCATCTTTTGGTCGTTCGTATCCAAATTCTAAACAGAACCAGCTTTCATGCGCATACGCTTTCGCCCAGTTAAGAAACCGTTCTTTCCACCATGTATAATCCTCAATGCTTTCCAGAGTTGGTGGCTTTGAGTGTGTTCCGTAAAAATTATCATGCTTGATTTTTTCATTGACCGCTTTCGTGATAGTTTTTGGGGTAACAGTTGTAATCTCGGAAGATTCAGATGTGAACGCGTTGAAAAACGTATTGTAGAATTCTTCAGCCATGATGTAATCCTGAACAGATACAATCAAACAAACACAATCAGTACAAACAATATCAAATATTCTGAAACAGACTGACACTTGGTTGGTGTGAAATGATCTTGACTCGGAAAACCCTTTTTCAAGCAAAATAAGAATCTCAGGCTAAAACACTCGTTGAAGCGAAATCAGTTGTTTAAGCTGAATATCAGCTTTCAAGCGAAATACCAAGATGACACTTCAAGCGAAACCGGAATTTCAAGCGAAATCTGGACTACTCAAGCGAAATGACTGATTCAAGCTAAATCAGTTGATAATTTCAAGCGAAATGGTGAGTTGAAGCGAACTCAAATACTAATTTCAAGCGAAATGTCGATATCCGTTCAAGCGGACTCAGTTTCTCGCACCTCGAGCACTAGTTATCCTATCCTATCCTATTACATAATACAAGACGAAGTCAATAGACGTAATGCAGTAACACAGCTTGTTCCTTTCTAATCTTTATCTATTACTAATTTCCTGAGCTTTTACAGATCTGATTACAATTCGGCAGCACCTCAGCTCTCAAACACACACACATAATTCTGTATGAAATGATCAGACATGTTCAGTATTTATAGGGTTGATAATTCCGCTTGAAACAGACTGAAGCGGAATTACCTGTTCATGCGAAATCAGTAATTCCGTGCGGAATTAAGTAATTCCGTATGAAACATCTAATTTCGCTTGAAATGGCATTTAGATCATTTCATACGAAATTACCCTACAACACTGTTTTCTCGATTTCCGTGCCCTGATCTATACAATACAATACAAGACTCAATAAAGACGAAGTTAACAGACATCAGTGCAGCAACATTTACAATATGCTAATGAGTTCTAGAAACAATAACATCCACTGAATGAACTTATAATCAACAAGCTCAAATGAAATAGTTTACATGAAACGCTTGATCGTGATCAGCACAAGCTGCAAGTTATACCGACGCCACAAGGTGTCGTAGTGAATGAAACAATTCAAATAAAGCGGTGATCAAACAAGTATCACTTGTGTTTTGCATAAAACACTCGATCATGATTAGCCCAAGCTACAAGTTTGTACTGACACCACAAGGTGTCGAAATCATCAAATGACTTAATGGAGTCATAGATCAAACAAGTCTACTACGACTCGAAACAAATGAAACACTTGTTAATACGAATTTGAATATGATGCTTTCAATACATCATATGGTGTCTTGAATTGAATATGCGTAATGAGCAAGTTCAGACAATTGAACTTGGTTTTGGCGCAAGCCGACAATAAATACATGTATCGACAAGAAAACTTTCAGCATGGTCACAACGAAAAACCATGTATGTAACTTGAAAAGAATATAAATTTCAAGAAAATGTGTTGACTTGATAACAAAGGAGCCAACAATTACAATAATGCGAGCCATTCGAATCACAAATCAGTAATTAGATTTAGCGAAATAATATTTGAAATTTGATGAAACGCTTATTCGAAACGAAACCACATGCGCAACATATGAATTTTTCAAGAAATGAAGCAAATGAATATTCGCTATACTGAAAGAAATGATCGTGACACAATGACCATTAACAGGAGTAGAGATACGAAAATCTACTCAGTAAATGCGAAAGTCAAAATTTCAATAAAAGAAATTTAAGGACTTTACCTGGGGTTGCATGTGATGACCGGTTGTTAGGTGACATTACCATGGAATGTCGAACATATCATACTCGTCATTAATGAGAAAAGGGGGGGGGGATACAAAGACATGCGTCTTCTCCTTAGTGTAACTCATGTCGTTGCCGGACCGCGTGCCAAACCACCGCTTCCTGATCGATAGTTTTCGTGCTGACAGGTTTAGCATCATCGTTGAAATGTTCCATAGTGCCTTCTCGGTGACTTCACCTCGAAAGTCATATGTGACGTACTTCAACCTCTGTTGATGTATAACTTAAGTTTCACGTATACCTGTGCACTAGCGTTTCGTTCCGCGTAGGATGTGATGTACTCCGACATCCGTTGACGTAAAATTTAAGTTCCATGTATTCTCGTGCACTAGCATTTCGTTATGCGTAGGCTGCCTGCTCGGGAAGTTAAAATATCATAGACAATATGGATAATAGTGTGTGCCCGAGTTAACAATAGCGGTTCCTACGTGATGACCTTTAATGAACTTCAACATAAGTTTTCCAAAGGTCTTACATGCATGTTTCCTAAACTCTCATAGTTTTGTGTACTGTATGTAATTGTTTTGTGTACAGTGTGTAAAACACCACTTTAGCGTATGTTTGGAAACATAATTTTGACTGTTTGTTTTTCGGCAACGGTTGGAGACCATATTCGAGTCTTAGGCATTCTGTATGTATTCAGGTTTTAATAATCTAAGTGCCCAGAGGAAAGTGAGGTTAGAGCCTAGGTATCTCTATAGAAACCTAATTCGCTGTAACCTATAGCTCTGATACCAATCTGTCACACCCCGAAATATCAGAGCTGGTGTGACTGGACTGGTATCTTCATTGCACAGCGGAAGCAAAATAAGCTAAGACTTCTAGAAATTGAACGCCTGTCACGGCCCCAGCCCCGGTTTGACCCCGGTCAGGAGCCGTGGGACAGGAACCCGTGGTATTTATTAATTGATGTGACAGCGGAATATTTAACAGGATCCTTTTAAAATTTGAAAATGCCTGATTATTTTATTTCATAATTCGGGATAAACCCCGTAATTTACAATAGAGGAATTTAACTAGGAAATTCCTTGGTTTCCAAAACATGTTTATTTATTTTATTGAGCCACCTCTTCAAGCTTGTTAGTGCTCCGTAGCACGTTTTCCTTGATTTACAGCAGGTTGCCTGGAACATGTTTTAAAAATATTTTATCAGCGGGGAAATACTGGCGAGTCATTCAAGTATGTAAAACAACACATTAGTTATCAATTACAGCATAAAAGCGATTACAATGGCTTCTATCTTATTTTTATCTGGCGCCGTGCCACCTGGTGACGATGGTCATACCACTATTGGGTCTTTTTCCCCAAGTAGTGATGATTATCACTGTTAGGATTTATTAGCCTAACAGTGAGAAATTAGTAATGTGCACAATACCCCACTAGCCAGTGATCCAAGATAACCATGACTTAATCCCTGTAATTATAACTTTTGAAAATAATGGAGTATTGTAAAATACTTTTGATAAAAGAGAATGACTCACATTGCAGATTTAAACGGGCAGAGTTTAGCCTACTGATTAGCCTTGTAACCTAATTTAAATAACAATGCACACGAACTAGGTCAGTAACTAATACAAGATTTACGTTAACTCACGAGATTAAAACCCTCACAACGAATGACAAAGTGCTATACTTAAACATCCGTCGAATTCATGACTAATGACAATGTATGGCCCTAATTTGGGCAGCACTTAAACATCCATCGGATAGTTTCAATCGATCGGACATTGAATCGTAGCAGCGATCGAGTTAATACCCTGTATCGTAGCAGCGTTTCACAACCGTGAATGTTATTTTCGACTTTTGAGCAGTATACTTTGTGTTTTGGATTGAAATTTCGACACCAGTGAACTGCTCGTAACCCATTCTATTTATAGGTGAAAAATGGGGTTCACGCGGCCCGCGTGAACCTTAGCTTGACCCTTACGCGGCCCGCGTGGCCACCTAGTCTACGTGTAGGTTTGCTGGGTCACGAGTAGGGTTGCCAGGTGGATGCCACGTGGACTGTAACGCTTATCTGGTCAACTTAAGGTTGACGCTGCCCGCGTAAGGCCATGCTTAACCTTTACGCGGCCCGCCTGAAGACCAGAAATCTGTTTTTCTTTATTTTTGATATGGATTAGGGTTTCATGGGTCCGGGTTTTCACTTACGGGTCGATTTAGGACATTTTTGAAGGTCCTTACATCCTCCCCACCTTATTTAAAATCTCATCCTCGAGATTTATTGAAATAAGTGAGGATACTTTCGCTTTTTCTCCGATTCCAGCTCCCAGGTGTATTCGGGTCCTCTTTTCGAATCCCATTTGACTTTGACCAGTACTAGTCTTTTGTGCTTGAGAAATTTGATCTTTCTGTCTTCTATCTGTAGTGGCTTTTCAACAAATTTTAACTTTTCATTTACCTCTACATCTTGAAGAGGTACTACCAATGATTCGCCAGATAGACATTTCTTGAGGTTAGATACATGAAATACGTCATGTACCCCAGCTAACTCTTCTGGTAGTTGTAAGCGATAAGCGACTGGTCCTATACGTTGGATTACTGGAAATGGTCCTACGTATCTTGGACTTAGCTTTCCTTTCTTACCGAACCGAACTACTCCTTTCCAAGGAGAAACTTTCAAGAGTACCTTGTTTCCAACTTGGAAATCTAGTGGTTTGCGTCGATTGTCGGCATAACTCTTCTGGCGATCTCGAGCCGTCTTTAGTTTTTCCTTGATTTGAGTGATTTTGTCAGTAGTTTCTTGTACAATTTCAGGACCTGATAATTGACTTTCTCCTATTTCTGCCCAGCAGACTGGAGTTCTGCATTTACGTCCATATAGTGCTTCGAATGGGGCAACTTCGATTCTTGAATGATAACTATTGTTATAGGAGAATTCAATTAAGGATAGGTGGTCATCCCAGTTTCCACCAAAATCTATCACACATGCCCTGAGCATGTCTTCCAAGGTTTGGATAGTCCTTTCACTTTGTCCGTCTGTCTGAGAATGGTATGCAGTGCTTAAATTTAGTCGGGTTCCCATTGCTTCCTGGAAGCTTGTCCAGAAATGGGAAGTAAAACGATTATCCCTATCCGATACAATGGAGAGTGGAACTCCATGTAAGGATACTACTTCATCTACATACAACTTTGCCAACCTTTCCATACTAAAGGTTTCTTTCATGGGTAGAAAATGAGCTGATTTGGTTAATCGATTCACAATTACCCAAATCGCATCATTACCTTTTCTGGTTTTGGGCAACTTAGTAATAAAGTCCATTGTTATGAGTTCCCATTTCCATACTGGCATTTCTAGTTGTTGTAGTAAACCTGAAGGTTTCTGGTGTCCTGCCTTAACTTGTGAACAAGTAAGACACTTAGAAACATATCTAGCTATGTCCTTTTTCATTCCTATCCACCAGAAGTTATTTCTTAAATCTTGGTACATTTTATTGTTACCAGGATGCATGGTATACCTAGATTTATGGGCTTCCTCTAAAATCTTATTTCTTAATTCTCCCTGTTTAGGTACCCAAATTCGTTTCTTATGGAATCTCCAAATTCCATCATTTCCTTGCTCTAATTCTTTTATTCGTCCTTTCATTCCTTCAGCATCATCCTTGATTGCTGTTTCTTGAATGCTTTTCAGCTGTTCTATTAAGTCTAATTGTAAACTTAATCTAAGAGCACGAACTCGTCGTTGTTTCTCATGATACTTACGACTTAAGGCATCAGCAACCACGTTTGCTTTTCCTTCGTGATATTGAATATCATAGTCGTAGTCACTTAGGATTTCCATCCATCTCCTTTGCCTCATGTTCAATTCTTTTTTCCCAAATATGTATCTTAAGCTCTTATGATCTGTATAGAAAGTAAACTTACTTCCATACAAATAGTGTCTCCAAATCTTAAGGGCAAAAATTATGGCTCCTAACTCTAAATCATGAGTTGTATAGTTTTCCTCGTTCTTTTTCAATTGCCTTGATGTATACGCAATTACCTTCTTGCGTTGCATTAGCACACATCCTAATCCTAGTTTTGAAGCATCACAGTATACTTCAAAATCTTCTGTTCCTTCTGGTAAAGCTAAAATTGGAGCATTTGTTAATTTCTGCTTTAAGATCTTAAAAGCTTCTTCTTGTTTAGGTCCCCATTCAAACTTAGCTGCTTTACAGGTTAGCTTAGTTAATGGTACAACTATTTTGGAAAAATCCTTAATAAACCGTCTATAGTATCTGGCTAACCCTATAAAACTTCTCATTTCCATCGCTGATTGTGGAACCTTCCATTTGGTGATCGCTTCTATCTTAGAGGGATCTACGTGAATGCCTTCCTGATTCACCATGTGTCCTAAAAATTGCACCTCTTGTAGCCAAAATTCACACTTCGAGAATTTGACATAAAGCTTATCCTTTCTTAACAAAGTTAAGAGTACATGTAGGTGTTCACAATGTTCCTCCTGGCTTTTGGAATAAATAAGTATATCGTCGATGAAGACAATTACGAATTTATCCAAGTACGGTTTACAGATTCTATTCATCATGTCCATAAATGCTGCAGGAGCATTTGTTAGTCCGAAGGGCATGCCTGTAAACTCGTAATGACCATACCTAGTTCTGAAAGCAGTTTTAAGTATGTCTTCTTCTTGTACCTTCAATTGATGATATCTGGAGCGTAAATCTATCTTAGAAAAATATCTAGCTCCCTGAAGTTGATCAAAAAGATCATCAATCCTAGGTAATGGGTATCGATTCTTAATTGTAACCTTATTCAATTCCCTATAATCGATACACATTCTCATCGAACCATCTTTCTTTTTCACAAACAACACCGGAGCTCCCCACGAGGATGAACGAGGTTGTATAAATCCTTTGCTTAGTAATTCATCTAACTGCTTTTTCAATTCTAACATTTCGGTGGGTGCTAACCGATAAGGTGCCTTAGCTATCGGTGTAGTTCCAGGAATTAGATGAATTCTAAATTCTACTTCCCTATCAGGTGGTAATCCCGGAAGTTCTTCTGGGAATACCTCTGGGTATTTTGATACTACCGGAATTTCCTTAAGTTCCTTATTCTTAGTGTTAATGATTACCGAAATCATATACACTATTGCTTGTTTTCTTGAATAACTGGCCAACTTCATTACTGAAATGAACTTCATTGGCTTACGTGGCTTATCTCCTGTAATCACCACTAATTCTCCTGTGGGTGTATGAATTTCTCTGGAATTCTTATCACATAGGATTTGAGCATGGTTGGCTACTAACCAATCCATTCCTAACACAATATCGAATCCAGCTAAATTCATAGGTAACATGTTTGCAGAAAATTTATGACCTAAAAGTTCTATCTTTCCTTCTTGCAAAACCTGATCTATGTTAACAGAATTTCCATCTGCCGTTTCGACTGTAAAAACTTGCCTAAGTTTTGTTAAAGGTAGCTTAAGAGCTTGGCAGAATGAAGTATTTATAAAACTTTGGTTTGCACCAGAGTCAAATAATACTTTTGCATAAACGCCGTGAACTAGGAACGTACCAGCTATCACATCAGGGATTAGCTCTGCTTCCTGAGTAGTTATTGGAAGGCTCTTGCATTCTTTTTGGTAGTTCCTTCTGTATGTTTGGCTTTGTTATCAGCTGGTTTGACCAGTTTTGGGCAGTCTGGCCTAAAGTGTCCAGCTTCTCCACAGTTATAGCAGACTGTTGCTTTCTTCTTTCTGCAATCTTCTTCTTGGTGCCCCGGGATTTTGCAGAAATTGCAATACCCTTTGCATCTTCCAAAATGCTTCCTTTTACAGGTATTGCAAAAGGGAACGGTGGAAGATTGCCTGGTTCCTTTTCTCTTGAAATTACTACGATTACCCACACGGAATCCCTAGGTAATCTTTTGGGCCACTTCCTTTTTCCGAGTTTCTTCTCTTGTGCGTACCAGTCCGTCAGTTAGGGTGTTAGTTAATTCCACAACATCGTCAATAGTGCGGGGTCTCGCAGCTTTGACGATATCTCGAATTTTGCCAATCAATCCCCAAATATAGCGGGAAATAAGTACCGGTTCTGGCGAAGCCAAGGTTGGTACTATTCTCGCATACTCGAAGAATGTCGAAGTATATCCTCGACAGTCTACATCCACCATCCGGTGGTTTAAGAATTTATTTGCCATTTGTTCCTTTTCATATTCGGGACAGAATTTTCTTTCTACTAGCTGCTTAAATTCTTCTTAATTCATGGCATAGGCCATATTTCTTCCTTTGGCTTGAAGTACCGTATTCCACCATTCTAACGCCCCTTCTTTAAAAAGATACGACGCATACATGACCTTGTCTTCCTCGACACATTTACTTATCATAATTACTGCTTCGGTTTTCTCTAACCAACGCAGTGCAGCAGTCGCCCCTTCATTGCCTACAAATTTAGCTGGTTTACAGGCAAGAAATTCCTTGTAAGTGCAACCAGGTGTTGCAGCTTTCATTCTTTTGAGAATTGGGGCTTGAAGTACATCATCGTTATTATTATTGTTGTTGTTGCCACCTCCGTTTACACTATTACTGAAATTATCACCCTGTGTGCGTTTGCTAGGAATAATTTGTTGAGGTTCAACTGGATTTCGAGCAGCAGCAAGTATTGCTGGAATAGCATTGGCTATTCCCTGAGCAACGATATTTTCAATATCTTGCCTATTCAGAAATTGATCCTCATGATTTTGCTCAGATTGATTCACTTCATTACCAACGTTTGCCATCTGGTAATTAATTTATATAAGTGATTAGCATAAAATAATTAATAACTAGACATAACAAAATAATTGCACATAATCAAATTAACACGTATAGCCAAAATTGTCGATCTTTCGACGTTCGATATTTTATATCTTATAATAGGCATCCGTACAAACTGGTTTTCTTACAAAAGTTTTTATTTTTAAATATTACACATAATTATATTTTTATGATTATACTATTATTAAACAAACACACCACACCACCACACATGTTCCCTGTTAGCTGGCACTTTAGAAACGACGTTCTCTCTCGTCGTACTTCCAAGATATCCTTTCTCCTACTTCCTGGATTCGGTTCCCTGCATCAATCAGCTCCTCGCCATAATGACGGAGTTCAGCCAAATTTTCAGAGTTCATAGGTGGGTGTAGTGGAGGTTCTAGGTCAAACTGAGGGAAAAGTTATCAGGGTTATTTAGGAGATTCTGGAACTGCCAGTCGGTGGTCCACCATTCTTCTAATTCTGCTGGTAGAGGTTGGGAATGGATAATAGGCTCTGGGATTTCAGGCTCTAAGTCAACTGGAAGTTGGGCTTCCACTGGGTAACTAAAGTGGTTTTCATCGGCAGGTCCGATGAGGTCACTAAGAGCTAGTTTATGATCTAGTTCTTCCCAGGGTGGCATTTCTTGGTCTTGCCTAGAACTTTCCCCAATCTCTATTTCCTTGCCTTTACCTTTGGGATCTTCCGTCTTGGTAACTTCCCTTGTTGCTGGTTTCTTCCTGCGCACACGCCTCCAGCCCACAACTCTTCTTCTTTTCTTGGGTTTAGGTTTTTCAGGTGGCTGGGTTTGAAATTCCATAGGTTCCTCCACGTCGGCACAATAACCGGTAAAGTCTCTAGAAACTTCCACATTAACAAAATAGAGATTGAGATTCTGAAGAGCTTCAGATAATTCATTCATGCTGTTTAGCAGTTATGAAGAAACACACAAAATTTTAGGTTAAAATTTTGTAAATTGAATTTTCACAGAATTACAGAATGGAAATCAGAAAATTTAATATTAATTACAAATATTTAATAAACCATTTTATTGAAACAAAATATTTATTTTTAGTACAACTAAAATTTAAAATATACTAGTGGTTATGAAATTCTTTTAAAGTTTCTGAGTTGTAGGTAGCATAGGTGCTGGTACTGGTTTGACAATTTAAACTATAAGTTAGCATTTACTGCTATAGTGGCTAACATATAGAGATTTGCCCATTGTTCGTCTAATTTATCTTCCCATGGTGGGTTATTGTCTATTTCCTGGGTTTCCTCATTAATCATCCCTCCTTTTGGTTGAGACTTCTTTATTTTCTCTTGACTTTTTATAATAATCCAACTTCTTTTATTAGGGGTAAGTGGTTTCTCAAACTGTGCTTTACGAACAAATATTCCCTCCTCAGTATCTGCTGAGTATCTTGAGGAATTTGATTGGAATAAAGCTCCAATATCTTTCGGTGAACTATCTAATTTATGTTAGATGTCTGAAATTCTTTGCTTACCCAAACTGTAAATTAACAGATAGTCAAGATAGAACACATAATCATAGGATGGTAATCAGGAAAATTAAGTAATTTTAAAAACTTAATAGGCTTAAATCAGTGGCTCTGATACCACATTTTCCTGTCACGACCCCAGCCCCGGTTTGACCCGGTCAGGAGCCACGGGATAGGAACCCGTGGTATTTATTAATTGATGTGACAGCGGAAGATTTAACAAGATCTTTTCAAAATTTGAAAATGCCCGATTTTTTTATTTCATAATTCGGGATAAACCCCGTAATTTACAATAGAGGAATTTAACTAGGAAATTCCCTGGTTTCCAAAACATGTTTATTTATTTTATTGAGCCACCTCTTCAAGCTTGTTAGTGCTCCGTAGCACGTTTTCCTTGATTTACAGCAGGTTGCCTGAAACATGTTTTAAAAATATTTTATCAGCGGGGAAATACTGGCGAGTCATTCAAGTATGTAAAACGACACATTAGTTATCAATTACAGCATAAGAGCGATTACAATGGCTTCTATCTTATTTTTATATGGCGCCGTGTCACCTGGTGACGATGGTCATACCACTATTGGGTCTTTTCCCCAAGTAGTGATGATTATCACTGTTAGGATTTATTAGCCTAACCGTGAGAAATTAGTAATGTGCACAATACCCCACTAGCCAGTGATTCAAGATAACCATGACTTAATCCCTGTAATTATAACTTTTGAAAATAATGGAGTATTGTAAAATACTTTTGATAAAAGAGAATGACTCACATTGCAGATTTAAATGGGCAGAGTTTAGCCTACTGATTAGCCTTGTAACCTAATTTAAATAACAATGCACACGAACTAGGTCAGTAACTAATACAACATTTACGATAACTCACGAGATTAAAACCCTCACAACGAATGACAAAGTGCTATACTTAAACATCCGTCGAATTCACGACTTGAAGGGGTAAGGTCCCAAAAACCTTGTAATAAGTACTTGGGACCATACCACAACCTCGTCTTTTAGCCCCTTTTACCTTGCGCGACCGCGCACTGGTTTTACAAAAGAAAGGCTTAAGAGACAGATAGCAGACAACATTTGCGCGCCAAAAGGAAATCATAAATCCTTGCGCTTTCATAAAGGATGAAAATCCTAAGTCAAAGCACTTCCGCTTAATAATATCCAGACTTGGATATTATTTACTTGACTGATACCACACGATAAAGTGTCACACAGGATTATGGCAATAAAATTCTAGAAAGATCCAATCATGCACCACTAACGGTTACAACCGTCTGGACACGTGTCAGCACCTCAGACGGCCCTGAAATCACGATGATAGCATGTAATTGGAGAGAAACCTCCACTTGGTCACTTTCCACGTGGCAAACCCCCAGCCATAGATCTAAACAGCGATCCGTGTGCACTCACGTCGGATCGAGGAACTTAACAGAAGGAAATGTAACCGCTTAAGGGGTTAGCATCTTCCGTCAATATTTCACCAACGGGTTTTCCCGCCCAAAACTCTCGGCTATAAATATGAGAACAATTCAGGTATGAAATTCAAGTTACACACACTTCGTCAATACTTCTTCTTCATAAACACATACTTATTCTCAAGCCGGAGTCGGGTCAATGAGAGAACCCCTCTTCTCCCCTTGACGAGGCTAATGGTGCTTTGTTTTGCAGAGTTGCCGGAGAAGAAGAACTGTTCCATCAGATCAAAACGAGAGGAAACCAACCCTTTTTATGCAGATCCAAACCCCCTAGATATTCGGATTCCGGTCGTTTATCTAGTGTTTCTTCACTATATAATCACAAATGTCACATACTGATGCGTATGAAGTGTTATATATATTAGGTGTATATTTTAAGCCCCTTAACACTTTTTTAGTCAAGTTTTACATTTATAAAACACGATATTCACTAACACTAAACACATATATGGGCAAGTGCACCCATCGTGAGCGTAGTATAGTGTTGGTAAGATACCGAGGTCGTCCAAGGACACAAGAGCTTTTAGTACCGGTTTATCCTCAACGTCTAATCAAATAAAAAAGTTTTAGAAAAAATGTTTTAAGCTAAGAAAAATAAAAACTAATTAAAATGCTGAAAATTAAAAATAAAAGAAAAACAGATAGACAAGATGAATCACTTAGTTCCGACTCGTGTATAGTGTAACCTTTGATTATTTCCGCACTTTTGCACTTATTTAAGAGATTATCTTAGTTATTGTAGTAGGCCCCTCTTTTCAAGGTGACGTTACCCTCAACCTAGTAGTTTGAGTCAGCAAGGATACAATCCTAAAGGGTCGGATTATTGAAAGATAATGAATTAAGTTATTAATGCAAATTATGGTAGGCCCCTCTTTTGGAGGTGACGTTACCCTCGACAAAGTAGTCTGAGTCAGCAGGGATACAGTCCTAAGTAGCCGGGTTATAGTATTAATAGAAGTTAACTTATGAGGGGATCGAAGAGTTTGGACCCCCGCCATCCAATACCGTTAAGTATTGAAGGAGGTCCTACTAAATTTGACCCAGGTCCATTGCAGGACCTCTAAACGCTGAACAATGGCAAGACTCTTACCAAACCGTTCCCTTAACCCCCGACCAGGTAGCCAACATATCTCCATATAGACCCTGGATATATGAATGGTGAAAATATTTTATTTTATATAGACAGTAAAATAATGTCAAGACACCACGGACAAACGATAAGGAAGAATCACCTTCAACATAAGAAACTAGTTATTAAAGTCATTAATACAAAACCAAGTAAAAAGTGCGAAAAGATTAGAAATAAAAAGTATTACACTAGACACTTGTCTTCACCAAATGATGTAAGAGACTTAGGCAAACATGGCCTTGATTGTCAAGAACTCTTACGATCAATCTTGGATCCCGAGACGACTCACACACTCTATGATGGACAATGGATGATGGTGGTGGATGATGGTGTTATGGTGGTGGTGGGTGGTGGGTGAAGTGTGAGAGAGGTGGTGTGCCAAGGGATGGTTTGAGCTTGAGCCAAGCACTCCTATTTATAGGCTGAACAGAAGCTCGGGCACGGCCCCGTGTCCAGTGGGCACGGCCCCGTGTCCACATCCTTCTCTTTCTTCATTTAATGCAGCTTGTCTTATTAGTTGACCACGCCCTCGTGTCCGCTGAGCACGACCCCGTGTGCAGAAGAATCTTTGTACTATGAAGATTTGCCTGGATTGTGCGAATCTTATAGTTGACCACAGCCCCGTGTCCGCTGAACACGGCTCCGTGGTGGGCAATAGAAGCTTCTACCACTTTGTCTTTTCTGCTGAGACTTGGGCACGCCCCCGTGCTGGCTGAGCACGGGGCGTGTTCAGTCTTCTGTCTTCTTGTTTTGCTTGGGAAGATGCTGTCGTGGGGTCGGGCATGTCACATTTGTTCCTTTTCTTGTATTTATGTTATATTTTGCTGTCTTTTTGCTTCTTTTGTTAATTTGAGCTCATTTAATCCTGAAAATACAAAAGGAAGACAAAAGCACACTTTTTCCAACATTAGTACTAAAAAAGGGTTAGTTTTATGCCACAATTGATGTAATTTATATGTTGCATTTTGCACACATCAAATAGCCCCACACTTGAATCTTTGCTTGTCCTCAAGCAAAACTCTTTATAATGTGGCTTTACACACCCAAATGGAATGGGTAGAGAAGAAGGTTTTTGCGCTTGTTATAGAGTGTCGGGATTTCCAAGATTCGTTATTTAGTTTTATTTTTATTTATTTACAATCCTATTCGTCATGATTTATTTAAAACTTTTCATAAGATAAATCACTTATTAGGGCATAACATGCCTCTTTAAAATTCTATTTATATACAAGTTCACATACCTCACGGGGATCACTCAACACTCGGCCGAAAATGTATTTTTGTGGATCACTCGAGAGCGGCATGGAACTTACTCCTACCATATGCTTGCCAAGCAATCAATCCTCCTCCTTTTTAACTATGTACCTTTGTAAATATCAAGAGGACTTTTTGGGTGAAGGGTTAGGCTTGGGTTAAAGGTAGGTGGTTGGGTTTAGGGATGAGCATATGCCACCGAATACCGATCCCATACCGATCCCGATCCTGAAATACGGATACCGTGCACTTTTCGGTATCCCGATCGGTATCCACTTTTTGGCGTTTTCGGTATCGGTACGGTACGATATCGGTATAATACGGATACCGACCCTTAAAATACGGTATAATACCGATACCGTACCGATACCGAACCGACATGTTTCGGTATCGGTATCGGTACCTAGTTTGGGTGAAATTCGGGATCGGTATTTGGCGGTATCGGTATCGGTTCGGTATCGGATACCGCCTTGCTCATCCCTAGTTGGGTTAGTGGTTAGTGGTTAGTAGAAAAATGGCGAAAAGCGTAACAAGCGTCGGTTTTCGTAAGACTTTATTTTTTCAACTTTTATTTTAATGAAGCTATTATTCAAACAAAGTCATTTTTTTGATAAACTTGTTTGATTATTTGTTTTTGCATCATCATCAAATTTTTTTTTGAAAGGTCATACGAAAAGCCGAGCTAGTTACTAAAACAAAGGGTTAAAAATGAAAAAGGTTTTGGTGGGTAAAAGGGTGTTTGGTTTGGGTTATGAAATGAAAAGGTTTAGGCTCAAAGGGGCTAACTAGGGGGATTTTGGGTAGGTGGTAAAAAAAAAAAATAATGGTGTAGAAATAAAAATGGTTAGTCCTTATGCCTCCATCATTTACTTACTCGGGTTTAAGTTGGTAAGGACCGGGAACGTATCGCCGTGGCAAGTTCTAGAGTCGTAAGAACCAAGCGGCTATTCACACAAGAAACGAAAAATGAGCATTTAGTTTAATGATATGTAATTCTATGCTCAATAAAGGCTCAAAACTCACTTTTGAGGGAATGGGTTTTTTTTTATGTGATCAAATATATATAATCAAATTTTAACTAAGTTTGTCATGCCTTTTCATAATTTTCTTATGTTGGTTCTTTTTATCACGACGCTATCGGTTGTAAATTCGTAAAAATATAACCTTTTTAGAACTTGAAATTCCCAAGTTAAACCTAGACAAGTAAAAAAATGATTTTTTTTTTAAATTTGGGGTGATTAGCGGTTCCAATAGAGTTTTGTGTAAGGCTTGTATTTAGGATTTGCAAGATTCAAGGTTTTAGCATCCCCCCCCCCCACACTTAAATTACACATTGTCCTCAATGTGTCCCAAAAATAAGTTTTTAGGTTGATTGAATGTGTAAAAAGGTGTGAAAAAACAAAAAATTTGTGTTACTGGGCGCTGAACACGACCCCGTGTTGTCCGGGCACGGCCCCGTGTTCAAGTGCCAGTAACAATATTAAATCAAGTGAAACAGAAGCCTGGACACGGGGGCGTGTTGGGTAAACACGGCCCGTGTCCAGTTACCTGAACTGGGTCTTTTCTGCAGACTGTGCAGCACGGGGCCGTGTTGGGCGGACACGGCCCGTGCCGAACCTACTGTAAACGAAGAATTTTGTCGGATGGTCCTGTTTTCCTTCATGGGGTGCTGGTTCAAGCTTCCCTTGTTTCCTTTGCCATCTCAAGTGTGTTTTATTTCTGAAAATTAACTAGAAATTATAAAAACTAATCTATATTAAACTAAGGATAGTTCCGCGGAATGCCTCCGTGGTGCGCCACGTTTATAAGGGTCCTTGGCTAGACCCAAAGCCTGGTCATATGTCACTCAAGTGGGACGTGTCGCATCCCATGTTACACCGTCGAAGAGCGTCATCCAAGCTTGAGTCTATGACCTTCATGTAGCCGACCGGATCTTCGTCTTCTACTCTCTTTCCCACTCCAAACTTTACTTCTTCGTCCCCAAACTTCAATGTTAGTGTTCCGTCATTCATATCCACCACTGCTTGGGCGGTGGCTAGAAATGGCCTCCCGAGAAAGAGAGGGACATCGGCGTCTTCTTCCATGTCTAGGATGACAAAGTCGGTCGGGAAAACGAAGTTGCCAACCTTGACCAATAGATTTTCAGCGACACCTTGTGGAATTTTGACGGATCTGTCGGCGAGTTGTATGCTCATCTTTGTAGGGCTCGTTGTTCCTAGGCCGAGTCGTTTGAACATTGATGCAGGCATGAGGTTGATGCTAGCCCCAAGATCGGCTAGCGCATTGCGAATGGGGGATTCCCCAATCGAGCAAGGAATCGTGAAGCTTCCAGGATCAATCTTCTTTTCTGGGAGTTTGTTGAGTACTAACGCGGAGCATTCCTCGCCTAAGTTAACTAACTGCAATGATTCAATTTTCCTTTTGTTAGTGAGGAAGTCCCTCATAAATTTTGAATATTTAGGCATTTGAGTTAGGACTTCTATAAAAGGAGTATTAACATGCAATTGTTTTAGTAAATTTTCGAACTTTGCGAATTGCTCATCGGTCTTTTGACGAATTAGCCGACCGGGGTACGGAACCGGAGGAGCCTTAGTGGGCTCTTGAGTTGGTGGAGAAACCGTTTCTGGTTGGGGACCGGGTGGAGTCATCGTTGGGCTGGATTGGTTCTTCTTCGCTGTAGGTGATGGAGCCTCTTCGGGACCTACGGTTCGGTTTCTCAATGTGATGAGATGTACTTGGGCCTTTGGGTTGGTTTCGGTATTGCTTGGTAACGCGCCTTGTGGTCTCTCGGAGAAATTTTTAGCTAATTGATTTAATTGTTTTTCAATGTTTTGAATGCTAGCTTGTTGACTTCTAAAATTCGATTCCAATTGTTGAAACTGATCCGAGTTTTTCTTTTCGGTTTCGGAGAAGAGGCGAGATACAGTATCTTCAAGCCTTTCTCTTCCGCCTTGTTGTTGAGAAAAATTTTGTGGTTGTTGAAAGTTAGTTCGTTGGCTTTGTTGGTTACTACTATTGCCGGGATCTCTCCAACCAAGGTTTGGGTGGTTACGCCATCCTTGGTTGTAGGGACCCGTTAGAGGACCCGACGGCCTAGGTCTGTTATCAATGTAGTTTACCGTTTCTGTTTGTTCATCTAATTCTTTCATACAACTCCAATTTTCATGTGGCCCACCACACCCCTCACAAGCCATAACCGAGGCCGTTTTTGTCATTTCTAGCTTTTTGATTTTCAAAGAGAGGGCCTCGATTTGGGCTTGTAAAGAAGTGCTTTCATCAACCTTATGGGCGCCCGGGGTAATAGATTTATTACCTCGGGGAGTGTGCCATTGAAAATTGGTTTGAGCAATTTCCTCAATTTGATTATATATTTCATTTGGGCGATGATTACCTAAAAGTCCCCCGGAGCTAGAATCAAGTGTTTGTCTTGTGTGTGGCAACAACCCATTGTAGAAAGTGGATACTTGTTGCCATACCGCAAGACCATGATGAGGACACTTTCTTAGTAGCTCCTTGAACCTTTCCCAAGTCTCATATAAGGATTCCCCATCCTCTTGTGAGTATGTATTACTTTCAGTCATTAATTTAGCCGTTTTAGTAGGAGGGAAATACTTATATAGAAACTTTTGGGCCAGTTCATCCCAGGTGTTTACCGATCCAACTGGGAGGGTGTTAAGCCAAGCCTTAGCTCGGTCTTTTAGCGAAAATGGAAACATTCGAAGGCGGATGGCGTCATTTGATGCTCCATTGATCCGGAAGGTATCACATATTTCTAAGAAATTAGTAAAATGTAGATATGGATCCTCGTCCGCAAGCCCATGAAAGGTTGTGGAGTTTTGAAGCATCTGTATCAAATGAGGTCGAAGTTCGAAGTTATTAGCTTCGACATTTGGTGCATTGATAGCGGCGCCGAGATTCCCTACAGTGGGTCGTAGGTAATCCATGAGGGTACGTTGGTCCGCCATTGGAAGTGGGTCCCCCAAAACTTTCTCTTGGTTTTTAGCTTTAAGTCTTTTTCTGAGAAAGCGTCCGGGTTCTTCTAGAGGTTCTTTTATGTCTCTGCTAGAACTGGAGCTCATGCACTATGTAGGAGGTTCAAATGTGGCGCCTGGGTCCCTAGTCCTGAAACAAAAAACAGAAAAGAACGTTGGTCAGAAGGTTCACCACGACCCCGTGTTCAGTGAACACGGCCCGTGGTCGGAGTTACAGTGATTGTTTTCCGGATCCCTGTTACTGGGAGTTGGGCACGGCCCCGTGTTGCACCGACACGGCCCCGTGTTCAGCTCTCTGTAACTCGGAAAATAAAAACTGCCAGTAACAAGGCTGGACACGGCCCGTGTCCGACCAGGCACGGCCCGTGCTGAGCTCTGCAGAAGCTAGAAAACTAAGAAAAATCCTAAAAAAACGATTAGGCCGTTGATTCCTAACTTTCTTAAAATCCTTGTGTCCCCGGCAACGGCGCCAAAAACTTGATGCGTGTGAAGTGTTATATATATTAGGTGTATATTTTAAGCCCCTTAACACTTTTTTAGTCAAGTTTTACATTTATAAAACACGATATTTACTAACACTAAACAAACATATGGGCAAGTGCACCCATCGTGAGCGTAGTATAGTGTTGGTAAGATATCGAGGTCGTCCAAGGACACAAGTGCTTTTAGTACCGGTTTATCCTCAACGTCTAATCAAATAAAAAAGTTTTAGAAAAATGTTTTAAGCTAAGAAAAATAAAAACTAATTAAAATGCTGAAAATTAAAAATAAAAGAAAAACAGATAGACAAGATGAATCACTTGGTTCCGACTCGTGTATAGTGTAACCTTTGATTATTTCCGCACTTTTGCACTTATTTAAGAGATTATCTTAGTTATTGTAGTAGGCCCCTCTTTTGAAGGTGACGTTACCCTCAACCCAGTAGTTTGAGTCAGCAAGGATACAATCCTAAAGGGTCGGATTATTGAAAGATAATGAATTAAGTTATTAATGCAAATTATGGTAGGCCCCTCTTTTGGAGGTGACGTTACCCTCGACTAAGTAGTCTGAGTCAGTAGGGATACAGTCCTAAGTAGCCGGGTTATAGTATTAATAGTAGTTAACTTATGAGGGGATCAAAGAGTTTGGACCCCCGCCATCCAATACCGTTAAGTATTGAAGGAGGTCCTACTAAATTTGACCCAGGTCCATTGCAGGACCTCTAAACGCTGAACAATGGCAAGACTCTTACCAAATCGTTCCCTTAACCCCCGACCAGGTAGCCAACATACCTCCATATAGACCGTGGAGATATGAATGGTTAAAATCTTTTATTTTATATAGACAGTAAAATAATGTCAAGACACCACGAACAAACGATAAGGAAGAATCACCTTCAACATAAGAAACTAGTTATTAAAGTCATTAATACAAAACCAAGTAAAAAGTGCGAAAAGATTAGAAATAAAAAGTATTACACTAGACACTTGTCTTCACCAAGTGATGTAAGAGACTTAGGCAAACATGGCCTTGATTGTCAAGAACTCTTACGATCAATCTTGGATCCTGAGACGACTCACACACTCTATGATGGACAATGGATGATGGTGGTGGATGATGGTGTTATGGTGGTGGTGGGTGGTGGGTGAAGTGTGAGAGAGGTGGTGTGCCAAGGGATGGTTTGAGCTTGAGCCAAGCACTCCTATTTATAAGCTGAACAGAAGCTCGGGCACGGCCCCGTGTCCACATCCTTCTCTTTCTTTATTTAATGCAGCTTGTCTTATTAGTTGACCACGCCCCCGTGTCCGCTGAGTACGACCCCGTGTGCAGAAGAATCTTTGTACTATGAAGATTTGCCTGGATTGTGCGAATCTTATAGTTGACCACGGCCCCGTGTCCGCTGAACACGGCCCCGTGGTGGGCAATAGAAGCTTCTACCACTTTGTCTTTTCTGCTGAGACTTGGGCACGCCCCCGTGCTGGCTGAGCACGGGGCGTGTTCAGTCTTCTGTCTTCTTGTTTTGCTTGGGAAGATGCTGTCGTGGGGTCGGGCATGTCACATTTGTTCCTTTTCTTGTATTTATGTTAGATTTTGCTGTCTTTTTGCTTCTTTTGTTAATTTGAGCTCATTTAATCCTGAAAATACAAAAGGAAGACAAAAGCACACTTTTTCCAACATCAGTACTAAAAAAGTGTTAGTTTTATGTCACAATTGATGTAATTTATATGTTGCATTTTGCACACATCACATACTATAATATATATACCATTCATAAGGTCAATGTATTTAACAGATTTATATTAAAAAAAAACAACAAGTCAGATATCATGTCATGATACTATTTAGGGGAATTCTTGTTACTCGTTTGACATATCATATACCCCGTCTTACCCGGTTCTCGCCGGAGTGGTATTCTCATTATATCCGGAGAAGCTGGAGAGTCTACTACATCATACCCAGTCTTGCCGGAAAAGTAATTTGTATTTCCCATAAATAGATCTTTCTCAATTCATGACTTACAATGAACCTTTTATTAGAGCTTTCATCAAATAATAAGGAAATTAGTATTCACATGACAGATCATATTCCAGAACCAAGTAGTACCAATAAACAAGAAATAACAGTGGCCAAGTGTTATCGCTTATTTACCATACTTGCAATGTTCTAGTTATCATCCTCACGGCATACCAATCACCCATCATGCTTTAACCAAGCAAGTACTTAGCTTATCTCGAAGCTTATGCTAAGGTAATTTTTCTTAGGTTCAAGTCTAAATACTATCAAGTGTGTTATCAGTTAATAGCAATTTCCTAACTCTTTTGGTTAATCTTAGGTATTATTATCACAACACCTATTGGCTTAACTTAGTGGCTCTGATACCACCTTCTGTCACGACCCACGACCCCCGACCCCACCCTGGACGGAATCGAGAGCCGTGAACCAGTTCAGTGGTACCGGTGGTTATTTTGAAAAGTAGTGTAGCGGAAATTTTCATCAGGACCGTGAGTTAGGAAAAATATCTGAGTTTTGCAACACCGGATTTTATTCGTTAAACAGATGGGAATAAACTCATGTTTTACAAAGGTAGCTTTAGTATTTGGGATAAACCCGAATACATAAAACAACATTCAATTTAATTTAATTTATTTGATAAAATAAGCCACTTCAGTAAGCCTTGTTGGTGCCGTATCCAACTCCTATTCCGATCTACTGTAATTCCCTGAAACGCGTTTTAAAAAGATTTGGTCAGCAAGAAATACTGGTGAGTTCATTCATTTTCGCACAAAACACATTTGTTATAATTCACAGCATTAAGAGTTTTTACATTTGCTTCTTAAAGACTGGCAAAGACTTAATCACTGTAATTACAACCTGTATTACAAAGTCTTGCAAAATGCCTGCAGTTTCATCTTTTGAGTGCAAAAAGAAAGTCCATGTGAACCTAGAAAAGTCATCAACAATAACCAAACAATATCTTTTCTTTTTGAGGCTCATGACTTGAACTGGGCCAAACAAATCCATGTGTAGCATTTGCAAACACTGGGTTGTTTTGGACTCTTCAATGGACTTGTAAGAACTTTTATGCTGTTTTCCTTTTAAACAGGAAATGCAATGTTCAGGACATGAAAACAATTTTTGTGGTAGGCCTCTCACCAAACCATTTTTTGAAATTTCTGTGATTGTCTTAAGATTTGTGTGTCCCAGCCTTCTGTGCCAAAGTTCTGTCTCTTTGTTAGAGGCAGCTGAGAACAGACAGGCATCAGCTCTGGGACACTCTTTTGACATGTCAACAACATAAACATTGCCACTTCTTTGAGCAACAAGTTTAGTTTGACCAGTTTTGATTATTGCTTCAATCTTTTTGACCATTTCTGGTCCAACAATCCTACAACAATCTTTTGTGAAGAATGACCCAAAACCCTTGTCACTCATTTGGGACACACTCAGAAGGTTGAATTTTAGATTGTCTATTAGATTGACATTTTCAAATTTTACTTTTCCAGACTCCACTGTACCCGACCCCAGAACTTTTCCTTTACTATTATTCCCAAAGGATATATCACCCCCTCCATGGATTTTAAAGTCTTTGAGGAGGGCTTTACATCCTGTCATGTGCCTGGAGCCTCCACTATCTACATACCAAAGACTATCAAAGCATGCAGAAGCTCCCTGCACATGAAGTAAAAGAATTAGTTCATTAAGGTCTCCAAAGCCAACAAGGCTTTGGATGGGGTCTCAACAGTGTCTGGGATGGATGCAGAATGATGGACAGTGGTTAGGTCAGGGGTTTGAACTGTTTTGGGACAGTGTTTCTCTAACCACTGTTGTGGGTCCTGACCAATCATCTGCTGATAACCAAAAGGATGCTTGTTCACTTTGGGTTTAGAGGGCCTTTTGTAGGCCTCATAAACGTGAGGAATCCTTTGGTAAGACTGTTTTTCTCTGCCTTTTCTGAACTGATTGGCAGGGGGTGCATCAGTAACCTGAACATCTCTTTTGACAGATGTTTGGTTCAGCTGTTTTGTAACAGCTGTTTGAACTGGCACAAACAGTGGTTGTTTCTTGGTGAATTTGACGGATGATGAGGATGATGATGGACTCAAGGATGTTTTAGTCATGTACTCATTCTTTTTCACATCAAAGTTTTTGAGGTACACACATGCTTGAGTTTTGTGGTTTGTTTTACCACAAACAATGCAACTTTCTGCTGAAACAATGACACTTGTTTTGTTTAAATCATAAGCTTTCAAATGGAAACAGTCTTTTGTTTGATGATTCCTTTTCTCACAGAATTCACAAAACAAGTTGTCAATTTTCTCTCTCTTCTTTCTCTTTTCAGACTCCTTTGCAGCAGAGGTTTTAACCACTGCTGGGATGTCCTTGAGAGGTATGACTTTAGCTTTTGGAGCTTTAACACCATCAATTGATGTAAAGTCCATTGGCTTGAAATTTTCAAGAATATCACACTCATCAGACCATTTTGGTTTAAACTGATGATCTTCAAGCTCCTTGAAAGTGGAGGATCCCATTGGTCTGGTAAGTGTGATTTTGTTACCAAGTTTGTCAGTGATTTTCACTTCTTGGCCATTCTTGTTTGTGGGGATGAGCTCAGTAGCTTCATCAGTGGTTTGGACAGATTTTTCAAAAGCAATATGTTCATCATCATATTTTCTATAACCAACCCCAAATTTCACATTGCTTTCAATCTGTTTAGCAAGCATCACCTCATATCCTCTGCAGGATTCCACCCATCTTTCACAAGTAATCTGAGTGGATTCCAACTCCTTTTTGCAACTTTGGTATTTTTCTACCATAGTTTGAAGTTGGGTTTTGGTGATGCTTTGCTCTTCTTTTAGACAGCTGATTTCTTTTTCTTTTTCAGTCAATTTGTTTTTAAGTTCTTTTAAAGACCCTTCAAATTTGACCTCATCAGACAAGATTTTATCCCGAAGGTTTTCATTCACCTCTTTGATGTTAGCAAAAGCAATTATGCAATTGTCAGAACACATTTTTTCAAGAACTTGAGGAGATACCTTGGCAGCTGCCATCATTGCACAATCACATTGATGATCTTCATCATCATCAGCTTTTACCTTCTTTTCACCAGCCTTTTCTTCTTTCTCTTCTTCTTTGTCCTCTATGGACCATGGATCTGTCATTGGTTCAATCAGGGTGCCTGAACTTTCTCCAATCAGTATTTCACCAGCCACAGCAGTAACCACTGCTTCAATCACCTCTTCCACTGTTTCAAAGCACTGCTGTTCCTCCTCAGCTTCAACCCCCTCCTGTATTGACTCTAATGCCATCAAACAAAACTCATCATGTGAAGAATCATTAGAAGCATAGAGTGCAAAATTTTCATCACTAAGATCATCAGGCATACTGCTCCAGTCAACAAACCCTTGAGTGAAAAAACTTTGTTGATCTGGTTGTGCTGCTGCTGGAGCAGTGGTTTGAGGTGCAACAGGTTGCACTTGTACCTGTGGAGCAGGGGTTTGAACATATTGGATTTGTGGAACAGTAGTTTGGACATAATGTACTGGCACAGGGGCAGTAGCATAGTGAGCAGTGTTCACTTGAGCTGCTGGGGCATATTGGGCATAGTGCACAGTGTTTTGGTTTTGAGGTCTAGGATTTGAGCTAGGATGAGTAATTATGGGACCAGTAGTTTGACTCCTACATTCCCTAGCGAAATGTCCCAACCTATTACACTTGTAGCACTTGATTTTCGATTTATCCAACCCAACCCTTAGATTCCCATGCAAACCTGGGAATTTTCGCCCTGTTCTTTTGTAGAACTTGCTAGTTCTAACACATAGCAAAGCCAGTTGGTGCAGGATGTCCATTTCCTCTAAATCAGTGGGATCAAAATGTTGCAAATCATTTAGTTCAAAACTTAAATTGTCTGACATCTGGTTTTCATTTGCAGTGAATGCATAACTAGCAGAGTGAGGATCAGGGTTGTTGAAATTTGCACCAGCAGTTATGTCAATGAAGTGATCATAACCCTGGTCCTTACCACTGCTCCCAGATTCTTCTTGACCCAGAAGAGCAGTATTACCGAAAGTGTAATCATCGGTAACTTTTCCTGACTCTTGTAACCTCCTTTTCTGGTTCAACTCCCTTTCGTAGGTCAGGAGTCGACCATGGAGTTGGGTCAAGGTCAGATCCTTGAATTCAGGTGAGTTTCGGGTGACAAAAGCTATAGTGTCCCATTTTTCTGGCAGTGACCTGAGGAACCTGCTATTTTGAGTTGAGTTTGTAAAAGTGGTGTTAACAAGCCTCAGTTCGCTGATGAGACAACTAAAACGCTCAAATTGTTGCGTTAGTGATTCACCTTTAACGTAGCAAAATGTTTCATACTGTTGGTTCAGGATTTCCCTATTGTTTTCTATGACTTCTTCAGTTCCACCAAACTGTTCCTTAAGTGCGTCCCATAACTCTTTGGCATTGTTACAGTGTAACAGTCCAGCATATATCTCATTGGGCAGCGCTGATGCTATGATGCTAAAAGCCTTAGCATCTAGTTCGATCTTTTGAAAGTCGGTTTCGGTATAATTTTCAACTGGTTTAGGAACGAACTTTTTAGCATCTTCAGCGCTTGGCACTGAAGGAACATGGGGACCATAAATGACAGACCTCCAACAACCTGTGCTTTGTTGAGCGAGGATGTGACCCATCCTCCTCTGCCAGATGTTGTACTCATTTCTTTTTAGCATAGGTGGTTTAAAAAGCGAGCCGATGTTGTTTTTATCATCCTGAGATTGTGACATCATTCTTGTTGTTTTACAGACACTGAGAAATCAACTTTAATGGTGATTAATCCTTGCTCTGTTTTTCAACGGACGAACAAACGATCAGTATCAACTGTTATGAGCTGAACTATTTACGTCAAAATGATTGTTAAATCAAATTTGACTGTCCAAGCTCTGATACCAATTGTTGGATCTGAGTTTCTTTTTGATTGTATTTTCGTTTGAAATTAAGATGGAAATGAAAGAGTTGTGCAGCGGAATTAAGATGAAAACAAACTTTGCATACAATCAAACGAGAGTATTACTTTTAATCAAACATCTTTACACAATGAATCGAAAGATTGAATTTGTTTCAACAACGATTACAATGATTGATGAATGAATGCAAACTCCCCCTCAGCCAGAGCTCAGTAGTTTGTTCGTGCAAAGAAGACGATGTTGTGAAAGAGCTAATAGAACAGTACAAAGTACTGAACTATTTATAGGCACTTGCAAACCACTGAGCATCTTAGCTGACGTCACCATGAAAGTGACATCTAACCTCCTAACAAACTCTAACCTCTGATCTATACAAACACTGATGTAGTAACTACTGCTATTACAATTCATTACATAAAAGACACTTAAACAGCTGCTGCATCCTTCCACTGCTGTGAATCCAGCAGTGCTTGTCCGGATCAGCAGTACTTGACTCAAGGCAGTAGATTGAGTCAGTAGAGCTTTGGTCTTCCATCAGTCTTTAATGTTTGGCAGTAGATGCAAGGCAGCAGTTGTGGATCAGCACTTGGTAAGATCAGCAGATAGGAGGTCAGTAGATACAAAGCCACTTTCAAGGGGAGAGATTTGCATGAACTAACTGTAATCATCTGCTTATTCTGGATCCACTGCTCTGATCCAGTTTTGGCTTTAATTATCTGTTCCTCTGATAGGGTTCAATCCCAACATTTAACATCGAACCAACGCCCAAATTCAAGTGCCAAACTCCTCTATTTATACTGGAAAAACGGCGCTGTCGTGTGTCACGAGAGGTCACTTTTAGCATAGGGTAGCCATGTGTCTCAGTAGCTTGGGTGAGTCGACCATTCGTTAAAATTCGAATTCTATCGAAAACTGTTTAGATAATATCAACTAGGAAATACCCCCCTGAGTTTTAGGGGCCCTGATCCTGATTCCAACTGTTCTGAAATTTTTAGGATTTGTGCATGATTACTTGGGGGTCTCAATTAGGGTTTCCAATTGGACAAAATATTAATAAGAAATAATAGTTTTGGTGAGAGTTGTTACAGTAGGTGTCTTAGATAGATTGTTATCATCATCGAGTGGGGCAAAAAATATAAAAACCAACAACATCAAAACAATGTGTATCTCGAAAAAAAAACGTGGTTTGGTTCATATTTTCCGATAATCAAAAGGCAAGTGGGGTTGCAGGTTCAAAAACCTACCCTCCACCATCCTTGCCGCGCCATCGTCATCAAAATCTACGTTTTTTTTTGCATCATCGCCGCCCAATCCAACAGATCAAAACTCACAGAATCAAAGAATACAAATGCATTACTCAAACAACCTGCATCATTCAAAAAACATTCAAACAAGTGCAACTCACTTTTTCCAGATCCAAAAAACATTCAAACAACCTGCCTTCGACGCACTGCCCCCTAACCCACCACAACAACCCCCTTCACCTATCGTTCACCGCCACCAACATCAAAGATCGGGATAAAAACAGAGACACGAGATCAGAACCAAAAACATCAAGAAAACGTCGCTACCTTGTCGGCATCCCACCGGCGCTCTGCCGGAGCTACAACGCGACCGCCGCCGTCCTCTTTCTCTCTCCTCGGACTCTCTTTCTCTTTCCTCGGACTCTCTCTCTCACTACAATGTTTCTTCCTCTTTCTCTGAAATCTGGTCGTGTGTGCGTCGGATGATACAAAAACGAAACGTTTCATGGTGGTGAACGAGTGTGAGAGAGAAATAAACATGGGTGAACGAGTGTGTGAGAGAGAGAAACAGGGGTGGGTGGCGGTTTCATCCTCACCATCAATTGTCATCATCATCGTCTTCGTTTAACGGGCGGTAGTCGCCGGCCGAGAGACAAAGAGACGAGTTTTCAAAAATGAGGGATGGGTTTTCAAAAATGAGGAGAGAGACAAAGAGATCTGACATTTTAAAGGTAGGGGAGAGAGAAAGATCTGAAACTATAAATGTGGAGAGAGGTAGGGATATGACATTTGGGGGTAAATGACCAAACTACCCTTTTGAGTGGGAGAATCTAATTGGTTGAGAGTGGTTCTCACGGTTCTTACAACTGGGGATGGTTTTCATTTTAGCGGCTCCCTATATATATATATATATATATATATATATATATATATATATAGGGTGGGGTTCTAGAGTGAACACTAGTGTATTTGCGAACTGAGTGAACAAATCTTGGCCAATGATCTACACACGTGTATGGCCAGGATCTCATCATCAAATCGTAAAATACACTAGTGTATTTCAACATCAAATCCTGGCCATTGATCTACACACGTGTATGGCCAGGATTAGTTCACTCAGTTCGCAAGCTACACTAGTGTTCACTCTTGAACCTAATCCTATATATATATATATATATATATATATATTATAGATTTTGAAGATTTTAAAGATTAAAAGCCCAAAAAATATACTAACCCAACTTAATAGTTAATATCAAAATCTAACCCTAAATCCCTAATTCCTAAAACAATCACATAGTCATAAACTGTTGTTCGAAGATCTGCATATCGCTGCACATCAAATCTAACCCTAAATTCCTAATTCCTAAAACAATGTCATAATCTGATTGTTCGATCAAGCCCTTGTCGCTGCCAGTCTGCCACACAATCAAGCCCTCATCGCTGCCAATCTGATTGTTCGATCAAGCCCTCGTCGTTTCCAGTTCCACAGCTCCATTCTCAGGTACAGTCTTATAATTAGCGAAAAAGATCCGCTCGATTTTAGTTAGGATTTGAGAAAAACCAAGCGAAAACGATCCGCTCGATTCAAATTCAATCCGAGCATGAGCATCACTTTTGTGCTCGGTTTTGTAAATTCGATCGGATCGGATCGGCTCATGAACATCCCTAGTTGGTACCAATCACCCAATGGTCACGTGAAACTTTTAAACATTAAAACTTTAATAAATCAGTTATTGAAGCCAATTAATTAAGTTAACTATATCCTGTAATCTCAGCCATTAAAAAAAATTATATCATGTAATCATTGTGATTAAACTATGAGTTGGCTCACCAAATGACCCCTTCACGATTATAATCAGAATCCATCAATGCATTTACATGAACATTCTTATTCTCAAGAACCATCGATAACAACATGCCAAATCAGCTAAAACACGCATCTAGACTTATCTACGCCGCCTTTGCGAATCCAATTCTCACATTTCCATAGTCGAATATAGTATGGTAACAACCCATGAAAACATCTCCCAAGATCCTATAGCATCACCCAAATGTTACTTCATACCATAAACCGAAAATAGCAATGAGGCTATGGTTAGGATGAAATGTTAAAAATAAAAAAAAAGAATGTCAGGTCGAGTTCACCCGCAAACATTTTGGCTCTATCTTCATTTAAAAAGTTTATCAATGATTAATGTGAATAATAGTTGGAAAGAAAATTCAAACGCTTTGACCTGGTTTGTTTTAGGTAAGTTTACATGTTCGAGGTATAATCCAAATCCAAGTTAACCTTTTTTCAAATAGATTGAAATTGTCACCTCTGGTCTCATTGAAACCATGTGTTTAAACTACAAAATACGTACACACGTACCATAGAGGGCCATGAGGAGGAGGAATGTCGAGTGGCATGAAGCCGCTAACACAGTTACCCTCACGATCTTTAACAAGGTACTGCAAAAACAATCAGAAAGCCCGAAGTTGATGCACTTATATAAAAGTATTTTTTTCTTTTCCAAAAATGATTTATTTTTAAAAGACTTGATGACAAATTAGGCCGTTTTTGTTTTCAATTCCAAGTTAGTCACATCTAAGATAGCGGCTCCTATGTCTTGAAGTACATATATCATACATTCAGTATCGCCAACTCCATGACACAAAATTCGCTATTTTGGGTATTGACTAAGCCGTAACTGAAAACAAAAAAGCCCATTTCCCATTTGTCACCACATGTTGAAAATAACCCATTTTTGAAGCATTTCAAACAAAGCTTTACTAGTTATAACAAAATCATGTTAGCAGAATACCTCGCGTGGCGAAAGAACAAATTCTTTCCCACCGATCGTAAATGAAACATTGGGCATGGAGGCAGCATTCGCACAATCAACACGTGAGACTCCCATTGTCCTCGCAGAACTATCAGAATGCTGAGTTTTATGGACTTTTTAGTTCCTATTAAAAGCGACAACAATACATGAAGCAAACACTTGGTCTCATGGTTTGTACCTCTTCAGATTTGGATTGCAGGTGACTTGCATAGCTCTCAACTCCAATCGCGTTATTTATCTCGGTGATCACTGACTACGTTTGACAACAACATAACTAAAAACATTCACCCTGATTACTGAATTCATAATAAAGTAAAATGAAGTTCAGATAATGCATACTGTTGGGCCCGTTATCAAAGAAGTTCCTGAGTCTGCAATCGCAGAACATCCGTTTTGACAAGATCCTGCATTATGAAGCCGACGTATCGTATGAAATGCAACACTTAGACATGTAAAATTGTTATCAGAACAAGAAGAAAATGAGGGGTTTTTTTTTTCTTTTCTTTTCAAATGCTTTCAAAAGAATCCATTTTCGAAAAAATAAAATAAGATGGAAGAAATCGTACCGGTTGATTTGCCATTGATAAGAACATCACCCATGTCGAACTAAAACATCAAAAGACAAATCATTATATCATATTAGATGGTATTAAACTTTAAATACCTTCATTAAAACCAACCTGCCAGTAACCCTTTTGCGTGATCGGAACAAAAGTATGATCACCGATGTAATGCTCAGGGTCAACACCTCCAAAAACGATTTCACCACCTTTTTCTCCATTGACATCGCGGTTCAACCAAATTGAGAACAATGGATCTTTAACTAGACCTTGGTTAAGCATATTGTCCCTATATATAATGTCGTGTTGATATTCGTTAATGAGCTATGTTAAATATCACTACAAATCAGAGGACCTTTAGCGATGAACTTGGACCTAGTGGTCCCTCGGTGAAAGTTGTAACCTTTGGTGAAGGTATGCGGGTAAAGAGGGTGTGAAAAAAAATATATATATACTTTTTTTTGGGATATACGTCACTCATCACTTAGCGGGCATTTTTTAGAGATATTTACCAAAATAGCCAAGAATTTATTTGACTTACCAAAATGGCCACTTCATGAGTCGGTGGAGCAGAGCATCACGGATTCAAATGTGCGGGATGCCTCTTTCAAGACCCCTCATGCATCTTTAAATATGGAAGTGACATGTGATTAGGTAGACTCCTTCAATGCCTCTCAGCAGACTCATCCAATGCCTCAGCAGACTCTTCCAATGCCTCTCAGCAGACTCTTCCAATGCCCCTCAGCAGACTCTTCCAATGCCTCAGGCATGAGTTAAAATTTTATGTGGGACCTACCACCCACTTCATCTTCACCACCGCCACCACCACCGCCACTTCATCTTCAAGATCCTTCATGAGCTCCAACACATCAATAACTTCATATCCTTGCTCTAAAACACTGTTCTTGTTTTCAATCTGCATTAATTCTTTTTTAGATTTATCGCTTGACTTCGCAAAGAATTTATCGATAAGCACACCGGCTGCATCGACATGGAGAATTCGATCGGGTTGCAAGTACCCGACCGTCTTAATCTTCTTCAGTTTCTTCAAGAACTTCCCCTTCACACCATTCATGTTCTTATTATTCTTCTTCTTGACCTATATATACAAAAACTGTATGTATGTATATATTGGTCAAGCAGACTCATCCAAAAACTGTATGTATATATTGGTCAATTTTATGGTGGTGGTGGTGGTGGCGGTGGTGAAGATGAAGTGGGTGGTAGGTCCCACATAAAATTTTAACTCATGCCTGAGGCATTGGAAGAGTCTGTTGAGGGGCACTGAGGCATTGGATGAGTCTGCTGAGAGGCATTGGAGGAGTCTACCTAATCATTGAGACACGTGTCACTTCCATGTTTAAAGACGCATGAGGGGTCTTGAAAGAGGTATCCCGCACATTTGAATCCGTGATGCCCTGCTCCAAGGAGGCATCAAATGGCCATTTTGGTAAGTCAAAGAAATTCTTAGCTATTTTGGTAATTAGCTCCATTTTTTAGTCACTGAAAGTCAATTTTCTAGCCGTGAAAACAAACGTACCATACTGGGGTAGCGTTTTCTACTGAAATCTCCTTGAACCCAAGTCCAAGTATGCCGTCGAACTTTCCCGACATAAATGTCACTCCAGGCTCCGTGGTCGCCTCCATGAACTCCTGATCATAGATCAAATCCATCAACTCGTTAACGATAATGAATCCTAAAGTGCAACATGAGAAGAATGATCATGTTCACCTGTTCTTTAATTACCAAATCACCAACTGTGACATCATCTTTGCTAAAGAATCCAGATATTGATCCACTACCGTATCCAATTGCAGCAAATTTCCCTGTATTTACAAAAAAAAAAAAATAAATAAAAAAAAAAAAAATAAATAAATAAATAAACATAAAAAAATTCTGTCATATGCTTGTATAATGAGTGTCAAATGAATGGTGAAAGCGGATACCTGTTTGGTTTAGGTCAAAACGGGTTAACTAAATGGGTTCACCCGTTATATATATTTGTGTATAAGTAGAGTGTACAACTAAATAACCTATTAGGGGAGTGGTGGTGGTCACTAGTGATGAAATTACATCACTCACAAACATCCAATCATGTTCCGCCATGTCAGCAACCACTATTATATCACTCACAGGCATTCTTTAGTGGCGGTGGTCATCACTAGTGATGGGATTCCAATATACAACAACAACAACAACAACAACCATACCCAGTATATCCCACAGATAGCAGAGCTATGTGTAGGGTCTGGGGAGGGTGGGATGTAGACAGACCTTGCCTCTATCCATAGGGATAGAGAGGCTGCTTCCAGAGAGACCCTCGGCTCGAAAGCGAACAGCAAACCAACATACCAAGTCAAAGAATACAGAAATAAGAAGTCGGCCATACTAAGAAAGTGATAAGAGTGGGACAATATAATGTGAATCATGTATAATGGCATGTAACATCATTTTGGGCGTACACATAATGTAAATCATGTATAATAGCATACAACATCATAGACACAAGAAGGCAATCATCGGAAAAGTCCCTTAAAGAAAAGGAAAAGCCTACGTCCATGAAAAACACCTAAGACCTTTCTACAATACCCTCTAGAAGTCCTTAACCCTAATCCTACGCCTCCACGAAGTCCTATCGTGGACCATGTCCTCAGAAAGATGCAACTCTAGTAAATCATGCCTAATCTGCTCATCCCATGTCAGTTTGGGTCTGCCTCTTCCTCTCCTCCCCTCCACAGTAAGAGTTTCCACTACTCTAACCGGTGTTGTCGCTTCCCTCCGCTTCACATGCCCAAACCATCTCAATCTCCCCTCCTTAATCTTCTCCGATATACTAGCCACTCCTAGTCTATCCCTAAAAACCTCATTTCTTATCCTTAATCACTCGTTACCGATGGGATTCCAATATACAAGTATTAATACACAATGCACAACTCATACGCATACCTCAATAATTCGTCAACGCGTGATATAAACAACTCGTTAATCCTATCACTCGTTACCAAAGTGGTGGCGGCGGTGTTCCATATAAAATAACGAGTGATGGGGGGTGGCCATCACGGACCACCCCCACTCCTATTAAGGGTGGAGGGTATGATTCAATCACTCTAGAGTGTTTGAGTCATTCTCTAATAACATGTCATGTCAACTCCCCATTTTACACTCAATCACTAGGTATGTTTCAAACACCCCTCAATTAAAAAAAAAAAACTTGATTGATTGTATCTCTCCTCTCTCTCTCCTCTCCTCTCCTCTCTCCTTTCATCGGTGACTATACACCGAAATCAACCCTCCCCACTCACCGATGGACCCGGTGTGGTTCACCGATCGGTGACCCCCATCCCCGAATGAGGTCCCCGCAACCATAACGCTTACCCTAAGTAAATAAGAATTACAGATATCTAACTTATTCCGTGAAAAATGGGTCATGATTGTCATGTGTAGTTTTTTTAATAAATATATTAAATGCATTATAGATGACCTAAGAACAACATCAGTATAAATATGACCAATTTCTAAAGAGTAAATTACGATTTCGGCTCATGTGGTTATATCACTTTTACCCTTTTAGCCTAAAAAAGAATTTTTTAACATATAAGTCCTCAATGTCTTTTTTTCTAACTCTTTAGGCCCCTAAAAGTAATTGGATGGGTTTAGTGTTAGGGGCCAAAAATGTTGGAAAAAAAGTCGTTTGGGGGCTCAGATGTTAAAAGATTTCTTTTTGAGCTAAAAAAATAAAAGTGATATAACCACAGCGGCCAAAATCATAATTTACTCATTTCTAAATAAAAGGTTTTAGGATCTACATTGTATGAATTATTTCATTTTTTTTCTGACATGTTTCTTTTTATATAACTTTTTTATCTATTAGACCAATTTCAGATAATAAACAAACTACCATCGACCTATTTTATAAGTAGATCAAAAAATTATGATCAGTTACTACTAGAAAATTGACTTCCGATAACTAAAAAATAACTCACTCATAGTGCAAACCAAAAAGAAAAACACATTTTATAATACATACGGGTAATCCTTTAATAATTTGTGATGGATAAAGTTCAAATTAAAAAGAAAAATACATTTTATAAAATATACGAGTAATCCTTTAGTGATTTATGATGGCTAAAGTGCAAACCAAAAAGAAAAATACATTTTATAAAATATACGAGTAATCCTTTAGTGATTTATGATGGATAAAGTGCAAACCAAAAAGAAAAAATACATTTTATAATACATATGGGTAATCCTTTAGTGATTTGTGATGGATAAAGGTCAATCCCCAAGTTATAAAAATAAATATGCTTTTAAAAAATTCCGTTGGTAATTAGCAAGATAGACTGCCAATATAATTTGTAGTGAACGGTAATTGACTAACCATTTCCCTTGTATGTGTTTGACATTCTTGAACTGTATTTTGGATGAACATAGCAAGACATCTACACAAAAATACATCGAACCGATAAGTTTTTGTCGTACGATAAATTAAGGTGACAGCTCAATACGCATGTATAAACTAACCGAGAAGAAACATTCCGAGGACGGCACCCATAGATTAGAGCTACCAGTGTCATAAACTACAGTGAACTTTTGAGGTGGGGTGCCAATGCCAATCTCACCATAATACTGAGTGTCCATGTAGTTCTTTAACAACACGATATCTGACCCGTTAGGATTATTTTCATCACGCGCCTTCAAGGAATAACTCGGCACGGAGCGTGACATAACACGGCTCTCGTGATTCGGTTCCAGTTTTTTTAGTTTGATTCTGATGTATCCTTTAGTTGAATCAGAAAGGATCAAGGGAGGATACAAAAATGATGAACAAATGAGGAAAATTGCAATTGTTTTGTGATAATGTCCCATTTTGACCTGCTATTATTTTCATATAAAAAAACTTGGTTAATAGTTGATTTAAACATATTTAGCATTTTTTTCTGGGGTTGGTATGATATAAATGTAATATTTTTTATGATATATCTTTAAATCCTGTTTATTTATTTATTTATCATACGAAATTAAAATACTATAAGGCTGAGTTGTAAAAAAGTACAATGAGTGAATAGAAAAGTTCATGTGAACCAAAAGTAGGGAGCACCACCTCATTTGAACCAAAATCCTAAGGGACGCTCTAAAATCAGGTTCGTGAACCACATTCGGATTCATGAACCAAAATCCCATCTCATTTTGTTTGAGACATTTGCTACCAAACCTTCCCAAACCCCGTCCTGAGTAAACAAAATCCTTGTTTGTCTAATTTGGAACTTGGACGTATATATGAAAAAAAAAATAGTTAAAACTTTTGCTAATTATATTTTTCAAATCAAATCTAGCATTTATTATTGCTTCCACATATTTTTTTTTCTTTCTTTTTTTATTTCAATAAAAAAATTCAATGTGAAAATGAATATTTGCATAGTCCAAAATAAGATTTCGTAAATCGAAAATATATGGAGACAGAAATACAAAATGCAAAATTTAATGTGTGACTAAAATCAAATTAACTACATTCAATGTCGAAAAACATAACCTATGGAAATATAAAAAAAACAATTTCCTATACGGTATAAAAAAGATAATCATATATAGTGTGTGTGTGAGAGAAGGCTGGTTTACGCACTTTTCTGCTTTAGACTGCGGGGTATGGGGCGGGGGTTTGGGCGTGGGTTGGCTGAAAATGCCCAAGCCACCACCCCGGGTGGGCATGGGTTTGGGCGTGGCCCCTTTGGCGTGGGATTCAGCCCGGGCGTGGGGCGGGCTAGTAAGTGACATGGCATGCTCTAAATGGCCAAACCAAATTCATGCCCTCCAACCCAAGCCCCCAACCCAAGCCCCATCATACCCCATGGGCGTGGGTTTTGGTGGTGGGTTTTTTCCCATTCCACGTGTCAACATATGCCCCAACCCAAGCCCCTCATACCCCGCAGTCTTACATTGGTTTTGAACATCCCTCATCGACATTAATTTATAAAATTTAATAGGGTTTCTTTAAATATAGATAATTTTTAACAATTCATTTTAAATAGAGTAAATTACGTTTTTGGCCCCTGTGGTTATATCACTTTTACTATATTAGCCCAAAATAAGAATTTTTAACATATCTACCCCCGTGGTCTTTATAACTAACCATTTTGGCCCCTAAGTCTAACCATTTTAGCCCCCATAGTCTCTATAACTAACCATTTTGGCCCCCATGATCTCTAAACTTAGGGGCCAAAATGGTTAGTTATAGAGACCATGAGGGCAGATATGTTAAAAATTCTTATTTTTGACTAATATAGTAAAAGTGATATAACCATAGGGGCCAAAAATGTAATTTACTCTTTTAAATAAAAGCAAATAAAAAGTTGTTTCATACAACTGAAATTTTTTTATACACAACTCAATGAGTAATCATCTTAACTGTGATTTAAATACATGTTTTTTATATCAAAATCGTTGAAAGCCATATTAAAACGTGATTCGAGTAACCAATGAACAAATTTTATATAATTAAAAAACTTTGAAGTATAAAAAAATTAGGAAGAAGGACTTACAAATCAGTTGTTGAAACTCCAAAGCTAAAATTTTAGAGAGAAATACAAATGGAATTTAATCATGTATAGCTTGTTTATATATATGGAGCCCACATGATTTTAATCTTTGCATTTGCACAAAGCATGTTTGATTGTTGGCGTTTTGTTACTTTTTCCTCATTTCGGATTAAGGGTTTCTATTTTGTGACAATAGGTACCTTCAACTTTAATAAATTTAAACTTAGCCCTTTACATTCATTGCTAGTAACCATGTTAAACGAAAGAGTTAAGCAAGTGGGATGGTGCATCAAATGGCATAAATCAAACTCCTTATAGACTAAATTTTAAATGAGACAACCTATTCAGACACACTTATGTCTATTTGTACACCTATTTATATGTATCGTATAGACCTATAAGATGCGTATGGGGTTTTGTTGATTTACACGCCAAACCATTTGGTCAAACCTAGGACAATGTCTAATATTGCGACACATGGCCCTTACTAGACGCCTACTCATCACATTGTCCACCCCTTCATTTGAGCCTGTTGTGGTAGCTTCATAAATAGCGCCCCAAAACACCCATAAACAAGCTCACTTGCGCCAGCTACCACACTCACGTCCCCTAATAATGCCCCCGCTTGCGTCTAGCCATTGTGGCGTGCACGACCAAGGTGGCCTTCCACATGGCTGGCGCCACTCGCTCACTTGTCCGCAACACATAGTCTTATTTACGCCACGTATAGCCCTGTATGTGGCATATGTCTGTCTGATTTGACTATCGTAGGACATTGTTTGGCAGCACCAGAATAAAGGTAGGTCTTTACGAGGTGTATACATTTGAAATTGAACTTTACAAATAGTATAATGTAGAAGTTTCTTCTTCAATATGTTCCTTCTTCAAACTACGAATTCTTCAACTCTTCAAACTATCGCCTTCACTATTTGATTCAACATGGTTGGAAAAATGTTATCGTTTTGGGACGTGAACTATTTCTTTTGGCAATATTTTAACGAGCCATGGGTGCCTGAAATCGATATGGTAACATTTATTTACTTAGCTTTCTTGTTTTTTATTATTAAATATTTATCATAATATTGTTTTAGGAGGAGTCTGGCATTCCTGATTCTAATGGGGTGGAGGCTGTGAGCATTTGCCCCTGCGAACGCTCCCACCACCTCGAGGACGACAGAAGTAGTAACAGCACGATCCACAGGCAGATCAGAATCAATAGCCATAGGCTAGTCGGTTGTTGTTGTGTTTGTATTTAGTATTCAGTTGTAGTTTATCTTTTGTTATGTAGGTACAAACTTATGTTATATATGTCATATTCAGTTGTATTAAGTTAACTGTTCGGTTACGTGATGTTTGTTTATATTACATAATATTTCTTAATAATTTGCTTAACATGGTAAATATTTAAAGTGGTACAAATGTTAATATTAATAATTGTTAAAACCGTAACATTGAAACAATATAATATTTGAAACGATAATACTAAAACGGTATAATGTTGAAACGGTATAATGTTCAAACGGTAATATTGAAACGGTATAATGTTCAAACGTTAATATTAATAGTTGTTAAACATTGAAACAATATAATATTTGAAACGATATAATGTTGAAACGATAATTTTGAAATGGTATAATGTTAAAATGATAATATTGAAACGGTATAATGCTCAAATAGTAAACACTAAAACGATATAATATTTGAAACGATGTAATGTTGAAAACGGTATAATATAACCGGACTGGAGTTTAAACAAAAAAAATGGTTTTTTTTCGTATACGCGTCGTATAGACCTATATCATACATATAGGCATTAAAAACACCAAATTCGTACTCCAAAAATTCATTTTGTCTCCTATAGACATCATATAGACTTTAAAGGAACCCTATACGCATTTTATAGCCCTATATAATGCGTACAAGGCTCATAAGTGTGTAAATAGGTGCAGAGGGGTGTATGGATAGTTCAGACCTTTTAAAACATGACATGTAATTATAGGTTGATTTAATAAGAATAAATTTAATTACGGATAAAATCGTGCTTTAGTTTTTGTTGCATTGCTAGAAAAATATGTGTAATAAGCGTGATTTCCTATTTTATTGGTGTAATTTCTGTTTAATAAAATAAAAATGGGAAAAAATTGTAAAATGTTGAAATTAGGATTAAAGGTGTAAATATCCATATTTTCAGCTACTTAAGATATTATAATTGTCAATGTGGCCAATTGAAAATCTATGGATAATTGATTCGACCCTTAAGTTTAGCATCTGCTTCTAGTGTGTGTTTAGCAAGACCTGGTGTAACAATTTGATTTCGGGTTGAAAAATTAGTCTTTTGAGTAAGCCTATTTGTAGATGCAACAAGTTATTGAGAACAAAAGAATATCATTTAGGCAAGCTTCTTAAATATTTTCTTATGAAAAAATATATGTACTCTAAATCATTGATTTTAAAAATAGGGTGAGGATCAAATAGAAAGTTTATTTTGGCTAGGAATAATAGAACGCAATAGGATTATGACATGTGGCAAAATTTAAAATAAAGAGGAAGGTCATTTTATTCAATCATATCCAATCTTCTTCAAGTTGACTTAATAAAGTCAAATTACTATTTTACCCTTTATTTATTCTGTTAATTGTTAGTTAGGTAGTTAGAAAACAATTGGTTAGTTAGTTTTGTCTGTATATAATTAGGGCTTGTATCCTTTGGGGATAATTCAATTCAAGAAATTTGTTCTCTCAATTTACATGGTATCATCCTGATTCGATTATGATCTTCGTTTCCGCGTTCATTTCTTCAGTTTCTTGTTCAATTCATCAATTCATTTCGTGATTTCTTCGTTCAATTTGCACTGTTTTTCATCATGCCTGAATTGATCCCGTCTTCTAGTGCGATTGATTCTTCCAATCCTCTGTTCTTACATCCTTCTGATCATCCTGGGATACTTCTTGTTTCCAAACCGTTTGATGGCTCGGGATTTGGTGCATGGAAACGTGCCATGACAATTGCTCTATCTGCGAAGAATAAATTGGTGTTCGTCAATGGTGAATTTGCTTCTCCTACTGATTCTTCTCAAGTTCCTCTCTGGAATCGGTGCAATGACATGGTGATTTCTTGGATTTTAAACACATTATCTTGAGAAATCAGTGGCAGTGTTCTTTATGTTGCGTCTGCTTGACAATTATGGCTTGAACTCAACGATCGATAAGGTCAAGACAATGGTGCCAAGTATTATCAATTGCAAAAGAGCCTAATTGATCTTGTTCAAGGTAATTCTGACATTGCTTCTTATTTTACAAGACTCAAGACTGTTTGGGACGAATTAATGTCAATTAACACCATTCCAATATGCACCTGTGGTACTGCTAATCTTCTGGCTAAGAGAGATGAAGATCAATGTCTTATGCAGTTCTTGATGGGTTTAAACCCTTGTTATGATACGGTTAGAGGTAACATTCTTATGATGAAACGGTTACCTACTATTAATCAAGCTTATGCTCTTGTTGTTCAAGATGAGAAACAAAGGGAGATTCATTCTTTATCTCCTTTTCCTTCTAAATCTGCATCTATGAATGTTAATACTCAGCTTTCTTTTGGGAATACTGATAATAAGAAGGTGCAAGTTTGTTCTCATTGCAAGAAATCCGGACATCATGTCAGTAAATGTTGCAGAATCATTGGTTTTCCCAAAGATTTCAAGTTTACAAAGTCAAAGCGTGGAACTGCTAACAATGCGGAACTTGAATCTGACTTGCCTTTTCAACAGCAGCAAATCCTTTTGTTAATAGCACTTCTCATGAATCTTCAAATGGTTCATCCTCTATCTCAGTCACACAATACAATGAGTTGATGAAATTGTTGCAGCAACACAATTTAGCAAAAGATACTCAATCACAGCCTACTTCTTCGATCCATGCTGCTAATTTTGCAGGTATTATGGCCTGTAATTCCACTAATGTTCGTACAAAGTGGATCATTGACACTGGAGCCAGTGATCACATGTGCAATGATCCAAACTTATTTTCAAATCTTCACTACATTTCATCTCCGTTTTTTATTGGCCTTCCTAATGGTAATGTTATAACAGTTCATCAAGTTGGAACTGTTATACTTCACTCTGATCTGATTCTTCATAATGTTCTTTTTGTTCTTGAATTCAAGCATAATCTGCTTTCTGTTTCTAAATTGTGTCATGATAATCAGGGCATTGTTTACTTTTCTAATAAAAGTTGCTTGTTACTGTTAGTGCATTCATCTGTCGTCTTCGTCTTATATCGAGTCTTCGGTTCGTTACAGTTCGGAACAAGAATGATTTCATCATTCTTGATGATGACATCATCCAAGTGACATGATGATTGCATCATTATTACAAATGCACGTGAAAGATAGTTCACAAGAAGACAAAAGAGTTTGCATGTTTGAAAATTAATTGTAATTTTAGTGATTTCGCTCATACGTTCATACATAGGTGATTTCGCTTATTTGGACATGGCTGATTTCGCTCATGTGGACATGTGGTCCCTTGGAGCGAAATCTCAGCACTATATATATGTGATCTTTGAGCGAAATCATCAGTCGAGACCTTGTATTCCATGCCGAAGCTCTGCCGGTGTGAAGATTGATTGTAAACGACGTCTAATCAATACAATCAGTGAATTAAGTGAAGATCAAGCTGTTACTAAGTCTATTTCTTGTTTTCTGCACCTGAAATAGATCAAAACTTCTCTAAACGACTCATTCGGATCAGTCGAACGATCCTACAGTTACAGGTCCCATCAATGAAGAGGCCACTGGTTCTTGGTGATCTCCTAGATGGACTCTACATTCTCAAAGCAAGCACTCCTTCTTTTAATTGTTTCAACACTTCTTTGTTTACCAATTCTACTTGTAATTCTATTGTTTCGAATACTATATGGCATCATAGGCTTGGACATTTGCCAACCTACAAAATGAAACAATTAGATGTCATTTCTAATAAAAATTTGTCTGTTCTTGATCATTGTTCAATTTGTCCTAAAGCTAGGCAACATTGTTTGCCTTTTCCCACTAGCACATGTTCCACTAAGGCTATTTTTGATTTGTTGCATGTTGATGTTTGGGGACCATATAAAACATCCTCTTATAAAGGCTGCAAAATTTTTTTTGACAATCGTGGATGATTTTAGTCGAACTACTTGGACCCATTTACTCGCAACTAAAGGAAATGCTTTTGCTGTTTTGTAAGCTTTTATTGAAATGGTTGAAAGACAATTTACTGTCAAAGTAAAATGCATAAGATCAGATAATGCATTTGAGTTGTGCAGTAGTATAGAACATGCTTCTTATCTCAGATCTAAAGGCATTGTTCATCAAACCATTTGCCCTCATGCTCACCAGCAGAATGGAGTGGTTGAGAGAAAACATAAACACCTTTTGGAAACCTCAAGGGATTTATTGTTTCAATCTAATCTTCCTTTAAAATTCTGGGGAGATTGTGTTTTAACTGCTACTCATTTAATCAATCTCTATCCTACACCTTTACTTAATAACAAAACTCCTTTTGAAGTTTTAACACAAAAGCCTCCTTCATATTCACATCTTAAAGCCTTTGGATGTTTATGCTATGCTTCAACTATTAAACAAGAAAGAGATAAGTTTCAACCTCGAGCTACGCCTTGTTTATTCATCAGGTACCCTATTGCAAAGAAAGGTTACAAATTGTATAACCTAGATAATCATACTACATTTGTCTCTAGAGATGTGGTATTTTTTGAACACTTGTTTCCTTCTTTGCACAATCCTAACAATTCTTCAATCTTTCCTTCAATTCCAATTGAACATTTCAATTCTTTCTTTGATGATTCACCTTCTTCAATTCCTGATTCTCTTCCATCAGATTCTCCTCCTCCTAATCCTCCTAATCTGCCTTCTCCTCCTCCTCCTATTAGAAGGTCCACAAGATCTTCTAATCCTCCATCATATTTACATGATTATGTGTGTAATAATGTTCATACTTCTGATTCACATTTTCGTTGTTTTCATACCATCACTAATGAATGTCTGCCCACTGCTTCTGCCAATTCTGTTGATCTTTCTAAATCCAGTCAGCTTATTGCTCATCATCTTGATATTCTGCACGAGCCTACTTCATACAAACAGGCTGCACAATTTCCAGCTTGGCAGGAAGTAATGGACAAGGAATTTACTGCTCTTCAAAACAATAACACTTGGTTTATAGTTGATCTTCCTCCTGGAAAGAAACCCATTAAGTGTAAATGGGTTTATAAGATCAAGTATCATTCTAACGGGACCGTTGAAAGATGCAAGACCCGTTTGGTTGTCAGGGGGACACTTAAAAACATGGCATTGATTATAATGAAACATTTTCTCCAGTAGTTAAGATGACTACTATTAGATCTCTCATTGCTATTGCAACAAAATTGAAATGGCCACTGTTTCAGCTTGACTTGAACAATGCGTTTCTCCGCGGTGATTTAGATTAGGACATTTATATGTCTCCTCCTCCTGGTATGACTTTACCATCTAATCAAGTTCTTAAACTTCAAAAATCATTATATGGCTTAAAACAAGCCTCTAGGCAATGGTATGGTAAACTTTTGACTGTCTTAAAATCAAAAGGTTATGTGCGGTCTGCCAATGATTATTCTTTATTTACCAAGTCTATGGGATCTTCTACTATTCATGCAGCAGTATATGTGGATGATATTTTGGTAACGGGGAATAATCCTGAGGAGATCACTGCTCTTAAGGCTTTTCTGCATGATGTTTTTCAAATAAAAGATTTGGGGTCTTTGAATTATTTTTTTGGCATAGAGGTTCATGCTCATCCGAATGGGATTATATTGTCACAAAGAGAGTTTCCAAAAGACTTACTAGCTGAGTTTGATTCATCAAACCTGGATATTCAAAATTCTCCTCTACCATCTCATTTACAATTCAAGTTAAAAGATGGTCATTCTTTTCCTGATCCTTTGAAATACAGGCAGCTTATAGGCAAGTTGAATTATATCACGCATACAAGGCCAGATCTTTCATTTGCAGTCCAGTTTTGAGCCAATTTATGCAGGATCCTCGTTTGTCTCGCTGGTCTGCAGCCTTACACACATTGTCTTATGTCAAGGGAACTATTACACAAGGGTTAGTTTTTAATAACTCAAATTCATTTGATCTTCAGGCTTATTGTGATTCTGACTGGGCTTCATGTCCTAACACTAGAAAGTCTGTTAGCGGGTATTTTGTTAGTCTTGGAGGTTCCCTAATTTCATGGAAATCGAAAAAGCAACCCATTGTGGCATTAAGTTCAGTTGAAGCTGAATATCGATCAATGCGACGAGTCACTGCTGAATTGGCATGGTTAACTCGATTACTACATGAGTTGTAGGTTTCGAATGTCACCCCTATTCCCTTAAAATGTGATAATCAAGCTGCGATCTACATTGATAAGAATCCCGTGTTCCACGAACAAACAAAGCACATAGAGCTTGACTGCCATTTTGTTCGTGAGAAACTTCAAAACGAGATTGTTTCTTTGACGCATACTCGTACAACCGACCAACTTGCTGACATCTTTACAAAGAGCTTAGCTGTTCCACATCATCGAGAAATTTTGTCCAAGTTGGATGTTGTTATACCACCAACTTGAGGGGGGATGTTGACTTAATAAAGTCAAATTACTATTTTACCCTTTATTTATTTTGTTAATTGTTAGATAGGTAGTTAGAAAACAGTTGGTTAGTTAGTTTTGTCTGTATATAATTAGGGCTTGTTTAATTTGGGGATAATTCAATTCAATAAATTCGTTCTCTCAATTTACACTTCATTCTTCTCCCCCAGTAACTTCAAAACTGTGACACATGCGTCACTTCAACCATCAAACAAATTCCAAACCAATGAAATATTGTATTTCATACTTGGGATTTATAAAAATATGTGTATCGTTTGCACCTATCAACTCTTGTTCGATATCAAGCTCTAAATCGCTTTCTGAAAGGTTATACGCGCACCGATGCGTAAATATAACCAGTTTAATGCAACAAACACTTCGGAACAGTGACATAGGCTTAACATACCTTAAATAACCTTTACATAACTTAGAAATAAGTTTTGAAGGCTTTGGTATGGCAAAATCAAGTCTATTCGCTTACAGGGACTAAAGTTGACAAACTGCGAAAGTATGCCAATTTGAACTGTAACAGACATTCCGGAATATGACCATAAGTTAAACATACCATAAATATCCTCTACATAGCTTAGAAATAGGCTTTGAGGGGTTCGGTGTGCTAAAATAAACTTTTGGGTCATTTAGGGACTAAAAGTGTCAAAAAGTGCATAAGTTTGCATTTTCGCGCATAACTTACGTTCTGAATACATCCGGACATCCAAAAATTTATGTAAGCACTAAAATATTTATTTTAGTGTTTGGCATAAGAAAAATCCATTCGTCGCGTCATTTGGATTCTTTTTCGCGTTTATGCGCATTCCGTCGTAATTAAGCGAACATCGCAACCGTACGGCTAAACAAACCGACATCCGAGATATTTTTGAGCACATTTTAAGTTCCCTATACTTTAACTTCATTTTAGAGCTTTGAAACGGGGTTAACGGGCCTTAAACGTGTCAGAAATGGCTCAAATGCATAACAGGGACCAAAACTGACAATTCTGTAAAGTTGTTGGCTTACGGACCTCAACATTGTGAGTGTTACGGTCCGTAAGCAGTCTCCAGACAGCAGAATTGCAGAAACATTGGATCTGGTCCATTCCTCTTGTTGCACATGGTTTTGGGGAAATCTATGGGCTCAAATGGTTTTAGAAAACCAGGGTTTGTAGGTGTATGGCCAAGATCAAATCACGGTTTCCAAGAAACGATCTTAACGGCTATACGAATCCTATAAATACCCCTTTCCTTCATTTGCCAAAACCCACAAGAATCTTGATTTGAGAAGCTCTAAGTTGAAACCATTGTTTCATACCTGAGCTACTTGGATCGAGATTAGCATTCGGGGACCCTTTGTAAGTGTTCCTTCGTTCTTTTATTGCTTTTCGAGTCCGAAAGTCAAACTTTGTTTGACTTTCTGCGTTGACCAGTTTATGGTCAATGCGAAGTTCGTTCGAACTTCGCAACGTGATTGTAATCACGATGGTTATAGTCCCTTATGACTATGCCTACTGATTACCACGTTGTCTAGGGTCGTAAGGGTAAGCGATCTAATAAATCGCTTATACCTTCGAACCCGACCCATTTGGTCGATCGTTAGGATCCGACCAAACACCTTCGGTGACCATAGTATAGGGAATAACCTTCCGAGGTTATACCTTATGGTCGCTTCGTTAAGTAGTTGTATGATAGGTAGTTTATATGCCTTAGGTAAATTACCAAAATACCCTTTTCATGTGTAATTGGTAATTAAGCATATGTAACCTAAACTTTTTTCACTTAACTGATTATGTAACATAATTAAACATGTTAGGCATATAATACTTGTTATAGGACTAGTTAGGCGAACGCGTTTCACGCGAACGACGCGTTAAAGTAGCATAAGCTACCTAAACGGGTCGTAAGCACTTAGGTTAGGTTTGGTTTAGTATGTAGGCTTTGTTAAACGATACTACAAGAGTTCCCATACTCGTTTGGTTTACGAACCCTCATTCTATCTAATCCTCCGATTTAGGTCTGGTATATTAACATAGTTACCTATATTAGGTGCCGTTTGATTTCCGAGATCTCTAGCATTGCTTGGTGGTTATCCTAGGACTTCTAAGCAATCTCAGGTGAGTACATAGACCCCTCTTTTACTGTTTTCCAAATGTTTTGGGGTGAAACACATGTGCCTACTTGTTACTTTCATGCTTTCCTGTTTTTTTCATCATATACTTGCTATGTTCATTAGTACATTTATAGTACATGATTTCATTACATTTTATGCTATGTATGCCCATTGTGTGCGTACTTAGTACATTGTCTTACATTACATTTTATGCTATGTATGCCCATTGTGTGCGTACTTAGTACATTGTCTTACATTACATTTCATATTATGTATGCCCATTGTGTGCGTACTCAGTACATTGTCTTACATTACATTTTATGCTATGTATGCCCATTGTGTGCATACTCAGTACATTGTTTTACATTACATTTTATGCTATGTATGCCCATTGTGTGCATACTTAGTACATTTGTTATTCATCACATGCTTACATTTTGACATTTGATTATACATAAACATTTTACGTTGGTGGTTTGGTTTGGGTAAATGATTTAAGTAACGAGGCGTGTGTAATACGATACAAGTATGGTGGATACGCCGCTGGTACTTCCTATATATAAGTGCTTGTATGGTATTACATATCGTAGCGTTATTTGAATCATTTCAATTTAAGACATATAACATTTTATACAAATAACATACTTTTCACAAGACATTGTTTTACAAACAACTTATCTTATACAAACTCATTTTACATGGTTATTCATTTAACCATACATTATTCTCTTATTTATACATATCATCTGATCTTATTGCTTTTCAAATGATTTACAAATACAAATCAAATTACAAGGTTCATGACTAAACATTTTCTTAAGCATAAGTCATGAATTCTATTTTCACAAAACCTAAGTATCTCACAGGCATTTTTATGCTGACGTACCTATTTTCACATGTGTTTCAGGATATGATGCATAGGATTTATCAAGATACACTTAGGCGGACTTGGGCCTTAGTGACAATAAAAGATGCAAGACTAGTTATTTATGTTATGTTTTCTTTGATTGTCAAGACATTGTAATTCTTTTAATCAATAAAACAATATTTCAATTTCCATGTGTTATGAAACAATGATTCTGTTACAACACTCCCCGACGTTTCCGCCACGTTACGTTGTCTCACGTGGTCGGGGTGTGACAGAAAAGTTGGTATCAGAGCCAATGGTTATAGGGAATTAGGTTATTAGTAATACTTTGACCTAGTCTATAACCTTCTTAGGACCCTAACGCGAGTTTTCTTGCGTTTAGTCATAAAACAATACCGTCACCTATCCTTAGGCGACGTCACCACAACAAGAACATAAATCTCAAAACCGCTTTGAAAACTAATCATCTGTTCTAGGATGATTGATTACTAGGTTTTGAACCCTCTGTTATAAGGTTTTGAACCCCTTTAAATTTTCAAAACTCTCGTCAAAGTTTTGGGTCCTAAATAGTGTGAACACGTGCAAACTGGAAGAGTGAATGCCTGTACCCTAAGGCTAGAGTGTTCGTACAAATCCACATAATCGGACCAGTCACTCTTACCTGGGAACTCTTGGGGTGAGTGTTCACTTGTAGGCGAGCATGTCTTCGCGATACATTATGAGGATCTATTTGCTTTTGTAACGCCCCGTGTTTTCATACTTTCTGTATTTAGAAACCATCGTTTGTAAAACTATTTTTGGAAACTTCGTAGTCTTGTAATCGTTCTTTCATTAAAAGCGATGTAAAATCCGAGACTTGGATTATGAATAAAACTCGTATTTTGTTAATTACGTGATACACATACTTTATATAGTCTCATACATTCAATTACGTGGAACAATTGATACTTATTCGTAATTTTTGGAAACAATGTGCTAAACTTGTAAATACATGAAACTTACGCATAAAACGTGTTTTGAACGTAAACGACACTTGATTTTGATGGTTATACGCTTAATTATACTTGGTTTATACTTCTCATACTTGAATTTATATCAATCTTTGTTTTTGTGGCAATAATAGTCCCTAAATGACCTAAAAACATCAAAATAGCAAACATTGGGGGTCAAATTGTAATTTTTGAAACTTATACACGAATCAGTAAGGCCGGGCGGCCCGCCTGAACTTACCCTGATCTGTTACGCGGGCTGCATGGACATCAGGTTCGCAGAAAACAAACACAGCTGCATTTTGACGCGAATTTGGCACAAAATCCCAACATCTAAACTCACCCAATCACCTCTAATCCACCTCTAAACACCTCCAATCACCACCAACCTCTTCCACTATAAATACAACCCTTCTCCAAGCATTTCTACACTTTCACAACCCTCAAATCTCTCTCAAACACTCTCAAGTTCTTGCAAATTTCAGAAATTCGGACAGATTCATACACCTTTACAAAAGTGAGCATAACTTGCTCATTTCTCAACGAAATTACTTGATTCTTCTTCCTACTTGCTTGGATAACCATGGAGTTTGATTCCTTGACTTCTTATGGGAGAAATCAGACCTGGAATTGCTCCGAAATTGTCCACAAACTTTCTGTTTTGTTTCAAGTTCTTCAAAAGCTTGTTTAAACTTATCCAACTTGTGTCTAACACATCTCATACCTATGTCCCAATGCTTACAACCTCTCTTATGGTTGGTTAAGCTTAAAAACAAGGTCGAGACACTATAAATCAGAGGTTAAAACCTCAAATACTTTCTGTTTTGTTAGGGTATTTCACCCACAAGTCATGTTCAAGCTTAGTTCTTGATGTAGAGTGATTATGGAACAACTTGGGTTGTCCAAACATACAATCCTCACATGATTTGATTATTTCTCTTTAGTTAGGTTGTTTATATTATTGTACTAATCATAGTTCTTGACCCTCCTTGGTTGTTTTTACATCAAGTGAAGTGGTGAACATTCAAGGGGTTCCTAAATGGAAGCATGTTCTTCCTACCCCATACATGACATCTATGATAACTCGAGGTGCCTAAGTGAAGATCCTAATCTTCTACCTCCTACTTGAATTATTGGACTAAATAATATGTAATACTTAACCTAGATATATATATACACTCATGCGAACCTTTGATGTTGAACTTGTGTTTATATGTTAAAGTAGTAGAACATCATCTAAGACCTAAACCTTGTTGTGATTCTTATGGGTGTTCAACGCATGAAAACATTATCATAACCCTTGTGGTTACCAAGTGTCATACAAGTGCTAGGTGTTGAAGATGATTATTTTTACATGTTATTCTCATATCTTATTTTTATGTTGTTTTAAATACCGAATCTCGACTCTAAGCATACTTGAACTTTAACCCTTACACATTTAACCTTTTAACCTCACCAACTCGTCAATAATTGGATAATCGGAAAGCCTATGCAAACTTTGTGAGTATACTCGTATTCCTCTCTTTTACTTTTACCACTTTTGGGGTGTAACATGTTTACTTATCAAAAACTTACACATGAATTATAAACTTATGGACTTTTCATAGCAACGGAATGATGACATGTGCTATGGAAAGGGCCATTTTGCTTAAACACATGAACATTCCTATAACATGCTTGTATACGTGATTGCTTGATACTTTAAACTTGGGTGAAACTTATGTGTTGAACTTATCATTAACTTCGTACGAGCCTAACCGTGACATATGTAGCGCTATAGGATTGACGACCCGCCTGTAGACTTGTGGTTATGTCATGAGCATATTGCATCTCTTTTGGGTTGATATGTTAGACACATGCCAAATTTATTGTTCATCTTGAATCACATGCTTGCTATGAGGAATTGTTTAAAACTTATCTCTTGTTATGTACGTACCAAAATTGTATACTCGCCTTTGCTTTTGCATTGAACTTTATTTTAAACTTGTTACTGGTTGAGGATGATGAATGCTATGAAATGAAGTAGCGTTGATGCCTAGATACACATATAGACGTTTAGGTCAAATACATTGTATAAATGTCATATTTGTTGTCGTATTGTTTTTCTGGTATTTAACATGTTGTATTTCAAATTTCATGTATTGTAACATTTATTTATGAAAGAAATCAATTTATCTTTAATTCTATTGTCACAATTAGCGTTATGTGTGATGAGCAATCTTTCTTCGTCTCACTCCGATGTTTCCGCCATCGGTTGGGGTGTGACAGATTGGTATCAGAGCCATAACTATAGGGAATTAGGAAAAGTAGGAATGCTTTTACCTAGTCTATAGTTTTAGAGCCTTATTCGTGTGTTTTGCTTGAACTACTACAGGATACTTTATTTGTTTCTTATTTATGCTCTTTTAAACATGTATATCGCTCATGAGTAATATTCGACATGATATTCTTATGCATTAATGATTGTCTTCTTATGTGTTAATACTTGTTTCATTGTTCGATTCTTTATGTGTTACTCTAAACATATTTCTCTATGTGTTAATACATGTTTTATCATTTCGTTATCTAAGCACCATTCTTGATATGCTTTCTTATGTGTTTATACTTGTTTATGTATTTCCTTTGACATACACTTCCCTCATGCATTTTACTCGATTATTCTAAATCCGACAACACTCATATTACAAAAATGAGACGACTTCACCAAAATAGGCGTGAAACCCACAATTTGGTGAATGACTCTCGATCCTTCTACTTTTCTTTTCTTACACGAAATTCACCACCAAGTTAGGAGTGAAATCCTCACCTTAATGGAGAAATTCAAATTTTGAATTCTAGTGGACCCTCGTCAAAGTGTTGAAATCAAATTTTGACCCGACGAGTACCAACCATACTTAGGATACTAAATCGCCAAGTTAGGGGTGAAACCCGCACCTTGTCGACTAGTTCCACTCCTCGATCTTTTGTTTTCATAAATCCCACCTAGTCTCGAGATTTCGATCGATTTGTGACATGTAGTAACCGGAAGGGTAAATACCGTTAACCGACCTGTCGGCAAGAGTATTTCACCTATTAGGCCAAAGCATGTTCCTCAAACTCGAAAGACTTTTCGACTACTTTGGTTAGTCAAAGTTCCATTTTGGAACCATCCCAACTTTGATCAAACATGTGTTTCTATTATTTGTTTTATACAATGCAATCTTTCAAATTCGAATTTACTTTCGATATTTTCTTCTCACACACACACCATATTGAATCTTTCCATACATTTATATATATATATGCATGGTTTCATATAATTTAAATTCATATTTCTTGTAACAATGAGTGGATGCATATCATCGAGATAGGAGTGATTCCCTTACCTTGACGATTAACTCCACTCCTCTTTTCATAAAAACGACCTCACCAACGAATTAGGGGTGATTCCCTTACCTAGGTGATCGTCACCAAAACGCCTCTTAAAAAAATATCTTATTATGCAAACTCGATTATGTTTTATACCTAAATGATTGATCATTATTCAAAATACATACGTGTATGATTTCAAAGTATATTGCTTTATCAAGCGTATTTTCTATCTTACAACCTCTTTTCACCTAACTCATATACACGAGATTCTTAATCTTACCTTAAACATTTTGCTACACAAATTTCCAAACCTTACGAGATGCTACTTATCAATTTAATCGGTCCAATGAATCTCTTACCCATGAACTTCATATTCAACTTAATCACTAAAACACACACTCACATTATATCACCATACTAAAGACTTTCATTCTCAATTGGAAATCAAATTAACCTTTGTCATACAATTATAAGGTCTTATAGATATTATAAGATCGTTTTACCAAAGACTTTTTCAACATCAACGAATCATTTGTCAAAACCCTTATAATGAACACTAAGTCCTTTTGCTAAATTCCCTTTTTTTTCAGAGGATCAACGTTTTCACAAGAACCTCCTAAATTTAAAATTTCTTGTTTGATGAAACGAACTTACTTTTTTTTTTTGAAGACCTTTTTTCCATACCAATTTTCAAAACACGTGGGCAAGAAGACTTCATGGGGACCGACCATTTTTCGGATTACGTAAACTCTTTTAAAACAAAAGTAGCATTTCCATTCCTTACAAAATACACTATGCTTAACCAACAAGTACTTTACATTCTCTTACATTTACAAACTACATTCTACCTTCCAAATCAAACGCAATCTATTTTCGATTTTGATAAACTCAACATTTCGCTTGAACAACTATACATGTATATCATCATACACGTTTTAGCCGATATCTCGCGATAATTTCATTTATATCGTTCGTATTTACATACTCAACCTTTTAAACACTTTTATACGCTTAAATCCGGTATGTTCCAACATATACTACATACGTAATCCTTATTATTCGTACTTGCACTCATACACATACCCATGACAATATGTTTTATGCTTATACTTATACCCATACGCATGCTACCTATACGTTTTATGTTTACGCTTATATTTACATGAATATTCATACTTAAACTTATGCTCATACTTCCATTTATACTCGTGATTCATACATTCGTACCCGTACTCGAGCGTAATCCGAGAGATTCGCTTACGTGGCTCCCATACATACTTAAGCATGGACTTGCTTACATACTTTATTCTTATACGCACACATTCTTATTTCTATTAAGTAGACCTACCCAAATTCATACACAACTAGTACAAGCTACGCGGATCATGCGACGATCAATATAATCACGGGTGCACACGAGATTATAGTGATAGGCGTATGAGAACCATAGAGTGTACTACTGTGTATGATGAGACACGGAACGTAACATGACACGAATAACGAAACGGACGTAACATGGTCGAAACATGGTGGATACGCCGCTGGTACTTCCTATATATAAGTGTTTTCACCACGTTACTAAACTTTCGTAAAAACGTGTCACGAGAAATTCAGTGTTTTACAGACCTATTTTGGACCTTATACAAACTTTATACAACTCTCAAACGCATTATATCCGATTATCCAATGATGAGACTTCATCCTTAACACACTACGTTCATCTACCCAACACTTATGCTATTCTTATACTTGCACTCTTTAAGAGTCATTCGTTCACTCTATACTCGAATGATTCTCCTTATCGTTTTAATTCATACAAAATTCGTTCGCAATCAGGCTTGTTTAAACATTCGAGTCCTAACTTACCACGTTACCTATAAAATAGTCTTCCTATTCTGGGTTCTTGTGTAACTATACTTAGTATACCTTTAATGCTTTATTCAAAGTACCAAACCTTCTCGGTTCACTCAATAAACAATCTTCTACAAATGTGATTTCGTTACCACGTCCCATCAAAATACAAACCGTTTGTCAACATCTTCTTTCTTAATACGTCGCCTTTTTAAATACGTCGCCAATTTAAGTTACTCAAAGTTGTTAGACTCACTTCACCTGTATACGCACCTACATGTTTTCAACTATGTCAGACACCTCAGATTATTTTAGGCAATGAGCTCACTCACAAATTTACCTTGTCGTTCTCCAAAGTTTTGTGCCTTTCAAAATGTTTCAAAATTTCAAGTCTCAAATTTTTACTAAAACTTTTCAAGTCTACCTCTTGAATAAATTTCGGGACGAAATTTCCTAAAGGAGGGGAGACTGTAACGCCCCGCGTTTTCATACTTTCTGTATTTAGAAACCATCGTTTGTAAAACTATTTTTGGAAACTTCGTAGTCTTGTAATCGTTCTTTCATTAAAAGCGATGTAAAATCCGAGACTTGGATTATGAATAAAACTCGTATTTTGTTAATTACGTGATACACATACTTTATATAGTCTCATACATTCAATTACGTGGAACAATTGATACTTATTCGTAATTTTTGGAAACAATGTGCTAAACTTGTAAATACATGAAACTTACGCATAAAACGTGTTTTGAACGTAAACGACACTTGATTTTGATGCTTATACGCTTAATTATACTTGGTTTATACTTCTCATACTTGAATTTATATCAATCTATGTTTTTGTGGCAATAATAGTCCCTAAATGACCTAAAAACATCAAAATAGCAAACGTTGGGGGTCAAATTGTAATTTTTGAAACTTATACACGAATCACTGAGGCCGGGCGGCCCGCCTGAACTTACCCTGATCTGTTACGTGGGCCGCATGGACATCAGGTTCGCAGAAAACAAACACAGCTGCATTTTGACGCGAATTTGGCACAAAATCCCAACATCTAAACTCACCCAATCACCTCTAATCCACCTCTAAACACCTCCAATCACCACCAACCTCTTCCACTATAAATACAACCCTTCTCCAAGCATTTATACACTTTCACAACCCTCAAATCTCTCTCAAACACTCTCAAGTTCTTGCAAATTTCAGAAATTCGGACAGATTCATACACCTTTACAAAAGTGAGCATAACTTGCTCATTTCTCAACGAAATTACTTGATTCTTCTTCCTACTTGCTTGGATAACCATGGAGTTTGATTCCTTGACTTCTCCTGGGAGAAATCAGACCTGGAATTGCTCCGAAATTGTCCACAAACTTTCTGTTTTGTTTCAAGTTCTTCAAAAGCTTGTTTAAACTTATCCAACTTGTGTCTAACACATCTCATACCTATGTCCCAATGCTTACAACCTCTCTTATGGTTGGTTAAGCTTAAAAACAAGGTCGAGACACTATAAATCAGAGGTTAAAACCTCAAATACTTTCTGTTTTGTTAGGGTATTTCACCCACAAGTCATGTTCAAGCTTAGTTCTTGATGTAGAGTGATTATGGAACAACTTGGGTTGTCCAAACATACAATCCTCACATGATTTGATTATTTCTCTTTAGTTAGGTTGTTTATATTATTGTACTAATCATAGTTCTTGACCCTCCTTGGTTGTTTTTACATCAAGTGAAGTGGTGAACATTCAAGGGGTTCCTAAATGGAAGCATGTTCTTCCTACCCCATACATGACATCTATGATAACTCGAGGTGCCTAAGTGAAGATCCTAATCTTCTACCTCCTACTTGAATTATTGGACTAAATAATATGTAATACTTAACCTAGATATATATATACACTCATGCGAACCTTTGATGTTGAACTTGTGTTTATATGTTAAAGTAGTAGAACATCATCTAAGACCTAAACCTTGTTGTGATTCTTATGGGTGTTCAACGCATGAAAACATTATCATAACCCTTGTGGTTACCAAGTGTCATACAAGTGCTAGGTGTTGAAGATGATTATTTTTACATGTTATTCTCATATCTTATTTTTATGTTGTTTTAAATACCGAATCTCGACTCTAAGCATACTTGAACTTTAACCCTTACACATTTAACCTTTTAACCTCACCAACTCGTCAATAATTGGATAATCGGAAAGCCTATGCAAACTTTGTGAGTATACTCGTATTCCTCTCTTTTACTTTTACCACTTTTGGGGTGTAACATGTTTACTTATCAAAAACTTACACATGAATTATAAACTTATGGACTTTTCATAGCAACGGAATGATGACATGTGCTATGGAAAGGGCCATTTTGCTTAAACACATGAACATTCCTATAACATGCTTGTATACGTGATTGCTTGATACTTTAAACTTGGGTGAAACTTATGTGTTGAACTTATCATTAACTTCGTACGAGCCTAACCGTGACATATGTAGCGCTATAGGATTGACGACCCGCCTGTAGACTTGTGGTTATGTCATGAGCATATTGCATCTCTTTTGGGTTGATATGTTAGACACATGCCAAATTTATTGTTCATCTTGAATCACATGCTTGCTATGAGGAATTGTTTAAAACTTATCTCTTGTTATGTACGTACCAAAATTGTATACTCGCCTTTGCTTTTGCATTGAACTTTATTTTAAACTTGTTACTGGTTGAGGATGATGAATGCTATGAAATGAAGTAGCGTTGATGCCTAGATACACATATAGACGTTTAGGTCAAATACATTGTATAAATGTCATATTTGTTGTCGTATTGTTTTTCTGGTATTTAACATGTTGTATTTCAAATTTCATGTATTGTAACATTTATTTATGAAAGAAATCAATTTATCTTTAATTCTATTGTCACAATTAGCGTTATGTGTGATGAGCAATCTTTCTTCGTCTCACTCCGATGTTTCCGCCATCGGTTGGGGTGTGACAGATTGGTATCAGAGCCATAACTATAGGGAATTAGGAAAAGTAGGAATGCTTTTACCTAGTCTATAGTTTTAGAGCCTTATTCGTGTGTTTTGCTTGAACTACTACAGGATACTTTATTTGTTTCTTATTTATGCTCTTTTAAACATGTATATCGCTCATGAGTAATATTCGACATGATATTCTTATGCATTAATGATTGTCTTCTTATGTGTTAATACTTGTTTCATTGTTCGATTCTTTATGTGTTACTCTAAACATATTTCTCTATGTGTTAATACATGTTTTATCATTTCGTTATCTAAGCACCATTCTTGATATGCTTTCTTATGTGTTTATACTTGTTTATGTATTTCCTTTGACATACACTTCCCTCATGCATTTTACTCGATTATTCTAAATCCGACAACACTCATATTACAAAAATGAGACGACTTCACCAAAATAGGCGTGAAACCCACAATTTGGTGAATGACTCTCGATCCTTCTACTTTTCTTTTCTTACACGAAATTCACCACCAAGTTAGGAGTGAAATCCTCACCTTAATGGAGAAATTCAAATTTTGAATTCTAGTGGACCCTCGTCAAAGTGTTGAAATCAAATTTTGACCCGACGAGTACCAACCATACTTAGGATACTAAATCGCCAAGTTAGGGGTGAAACCCGCACCTTGTCGACTAGTTCCACTCCTCGATCTTTTGTTTTCATAAATCCCACCTAGTCTCGAGATTTCGATCGATTTGTGACATGTAGTAACCGGAAGGGTAAATACCGTTAACCGACCTGTCGGCAAGAGTATTTCACCTATTAGGCCAAAGCATGTTCCTCAAACTCGAAAGACTTTTCGACTACTTTGGTTAGTCAAAGTTCCATTTTGGAACCATCCCAACTTTGATCAAACATGTGTTTCTATTATTTGTTTTATACAATGCAATCTTTCAAATTCGAATTTACTTTCGATATTTTCTTCTCACACACACACCATATTGAATCTTTCCATACATTTATATATATATATGCATGGTTTCATATAATTTAAATTCATATTTCTTGTAACAATGAGTGGATGCATATCATCGAGATAGGAGTGATTCCCTTACCTTGACGATTAACTCCACTCCTCTTTTCATAAAAACGACCTCACCAACGAATTAGGGGTGATTCCCTTACCTAGGTGATCGTCACCAAAACGCCTCTTAAAAAAAATATCTTATTATGCAAACTCGATTATGTTTTATACCTAAATGATTGATCATTATTCAAAATACATACGTGTATGATTTCAAAGTATATTGCTTTATCAAGCGTATTTTCTATCTTACAACCTCTTTTCACCTAACTCATATACACGAGATTCTTAATCTTACCTTAAACATTTTGCTACACAAATTTCCAAACCTTACGAGATGCTACTTATCAATTTAATCGGTCCAATGAATCTCTTACCCATGAACTTCATATTCAACTTAATCACTAAAACACACACTCACATTATATCACCATACTAAAGACTTTCATTCTCAATTGGAAATCAAATTAACCTTTGTCATACAATTATAAGGTCTTATAGATATTATAAGATCGTTTTACCAAAGACTTTTTCAACATCAACGAATCATTTGTCAAAACCCTTATAATGAACACTAAGTCCTTTTGCTAAATTCCCTTTTTTTTTTCAGAGGATCAACGTTTTCACAAGAACCTCCTAAATTTAAAATTTCTTGTTTGATGAAACGAACTTACTTTTTTTTTTGAAGACCTTTTTTCCATACCAATTTTCAAAACACGTGGGCAAGAAGACTTCATGGGGACCGACCATTTTTCGGATTACGTAAACTCTTTTAAAACAAAAGTAGCATTTCCATTCCTTACAAAATACACTATGCTTAACCAACAAGTACTTTACATTCTCTTACATTTACAAACTACATTCTACCTTCCAAATCAAACGCAATCTATTTTCGATTTTGATAAACTCAACATTTCGCTTGAACAACTATACATGTATATCATCATACACGTTTTAGCCGATATCTCGCGACAATTTCATTTATATCGTTCGTATTTACATACTCAACCTTTTAAACACTTTTATACGCTTAAATCCGGTATGTTCCAACATATACTACATACGTAATCCTTATTATTCGTACTTGCACTCATACACATACCCATGACAATATGTTTTATGCTTATACTTATACCCATACGCATGCTACCTATACGTTTTATGTTTACGCTTATATTTACATGCATATTCATACTTAAACTTATGCTCATACTTCCATTTATACTCGTGATTCATACATTCGTACCCGTACTCGAGCGTAATCCGAGAGATTCGCTTACGTGGCTCCCATACATACTTAAGCATGGACTTGCTTACATACTTTATTCTTATACGCACACATTCTTATTTCTATTAAGTAGACCTACCCAAATTCATACACAACTAGTACAAGCTACGCGGATCATGCGACGATCAATATAATCACGGATGCACACGGGATTATAGTGATAGGCGTATGAGAACCATAGAGTGTACTACTGTGCATGATGAGACACGGAACGTAACATGACACGAATAACGAAACGGACGTAACATGGTCGAAACATGGTGGATACGCCGCTGGTACTTCCTATATATAAGTGTTTTCACCACGTTACCAAACTTTCGTAAAAACGTGTCACGAGAAATTCAGTGTTTTACAGACCTATTGTGGACCTTATACAAACTTTATACAACTCTCAAACGCATTATATCCGATTATCCAATGATGAGACTTCATCCTTAACACACTACGTTCATCTACCCAACACTTATGCTATTCTTATACTTGCACTCTTTAAGAGTCATTCGTTCACTCTATACTCGAATGATTCTCCTTATCGTTTTAATTCATACAAAATTCGTTCGCAATCAGGCTTGTTTAAACATTCGAGTCCTAACTTACCACGTTACCTATAAAATAGTCTTCCTATTCTGGGTTCTTGTGTAACTATACTTAGTATACCTTTAATGCTTTATTCAAAGTACCAAACCTTCTCGGTTCACTCAATAAACAATCTTCTACAAATGTGATTTCGTTACCACGTCCCATCAAAATACAAACCGTTTGTCAACATCTTCTTTCTTAATACGTCACCTTTTTAAATACGTCGCCAATTTAAGTTACTCAAAGTTGTTAGACTCACTTCACCTGTATACGCACCTACATGTTTTCAACTATGTCAGACACCTCAGATTATTTTAGGCAATGAGCTCACTCACAAATTTACCTTGTCGTTCTCCAAAGTTTTGTGCCTTTCAAAATGTTTCAAAATTTCAAGTCTCAAATTTTTACTAAAACTTTTCAAGTCTACCTCTTGAATAAATTTCGGGACGAAATTTCCTAAAGGAGGGGAGACTGTAACGCCCCGCGTTTTCATACTTTCTGTATTTAGAAACCATCGTTTGTAAAACTATTTTTGGAAACTTCGTAGTCTTGTAATCGTTCTTTCATTAAAAGCGATGTAAAATCCGAGACTTGGATTATGAATAAAACTCGTATTTTGTTAATTACGTGATACACATACTTTATATAGTCTCATACATTCAATTACGTGGAACAATTGATACTTATTCGTAATTTTTGGAAACAATGTGCTAAACTTGTAAATACATGAAACTTACGCATAAAACGTGTTTTGAACGTAAACGACACTTGATTTTGATGCTTATACGCTTAATTATACTTGGTTTATACTTCTCATACTTGAATTTATATCAATCTATGTTTTTGTGGCAATAATAGTCCCTAAATGACCTAAAAACATCAAAATAGCAAACGTTGGGGGTCAAATTGTAATTTTTGAAACTTATACACGAATCACTAAGGCCGGGCGGCCCGCCTGAACTTACCCTGATCTGTTACGTGGGCCGCATGGACATCAGGTTCGCAGAAAACAAACACAGCTGCATTTTGACGCGAATTTGGCACAAAATCCCAACATCTAAACTCACCCAATCACCTCTAATCCACCTCTAAACACCTCCAATCACCACCAACCTCTTCCACTATAAATACAACCCTTCTCCAAGCATTTATACACTTTCACAACCCTCAAATCTCTCTCAAACACTCTCAAGTTCTTGCAAATTTCAGAAATTCGGACAGATTCATACACCTTTACAAAAGTGAGCATAACTTGCTCATTTCTCAACGAAATTACTTGATTCTTCTTCCTACTTGCTTGGATAACCATGGAGTTTGATTCCTTGACTTCTCCTGGGAGAAATCAGACCTGGAATTGCTCCGAAATTGTCCACAAACTTTCTGTTTTGTTTCAAGTTCTTCAAAAGCTTGTTTAAACTTATCCAACTTGTGTCTAACACAACTCATACCTATGTCCCAATGCTTACAACCTCTCTTATGGTTGGTTAAGCTTAAAAACAAGGTTGAGACACTATAAATCAGAGGTTAAAACCTCAAATACTTTCTGTTTTGTTAGGGTATTTCACCCACAAGTCATGTTCAAGCTTAGTTCTTGATGTAGAGTGATTATGGAACAACTTGGGTTGTCCAAACATACAATCCTCACATGATTTGATGATTTCTCTTTAGTTAGGCTGTTTATATTATTGTACTAATCATAGTTCTTGACCCTCCTTGGTTGTTTTTACATCAAGTGAAGTGGTGAACATTCAAGGGGTTCCTAAATGGAAGCATGTTCTTCCTACCCCATACATGACATCTATGATAACTCGAGGTGCCTAAGTGAAGATCCTAATCTTCTACCTCCTACTTGAATTATTGGACTAAATAATATGTAATACTTAACCTGGATATATATATATACACTCATTCGAACCTTTGATGTTGAACTTGTGTTTATATGTTAAAGTAGTAGAACATCATCTAAGACCTAAACCTTGTTGTGATTCTTATGGGTGTTCAACTCATGAAAACATTATCATAACCCTTGTGGTTACCAAGTGTCATACAAGTGCTAGGTGTTGAAGATGATTATTTTTACATGTTATTCTCATATCTTATTTTTATGTTGTTTTAAATATCGAATCTCGACTCTAAGCATACTTGAACTTTAACCCTTACACATTTAACCTTTTTACCTCATCAACTCGTCAATAATTGGATAATCGGAAAGCCTATGCAAACTTTGTGAGTATACTCGTATTCCCCTCTTTTACTTTTACCACTTTTGGGGTGTAACATGTTTACTTATCAAAAACTTACACATGAATTATAAACTTATGGACTTTTCATAGCAACGAAATGATGACATGTGCTATGGAAAGGGCCATTTTGCTTAAACACATGAACATTCCTATAACATGCTTGTATACGTGATTGCTTGATACTTTAAACTTTGGTGAAACTTATGTGTTGAACTTATCATTAACTTCGTACGAGCCTAATCGTGACATATGTAGCGCTATAGGATTGACGACCCGCCCGTAGACTTGTGGTTATGTCATGAGCATATTGCGTCTCTTTTGGGTTGATATGTTAGACACATGCCAAATTTATTGTTCATCTTGAATCACATGCTTGCTATGAGGAATTGTTTAAAACTTATCTCTTGTTATGTACGTACCAAACTTGTATACTCGCCTTTGCTTTTGCATTGAACTTTATTTTAAACATGTTACAGGTTGAGGATGATGATGCTATGAAATGAAGTAGCGTTGATGCCTAGATACACATATAGACGTTTAGGTCAAATACATTGTATAAATGTCATATTTGTTGTCGTATTGTTTTTCTGGTATTTAACATGTTGTATTTCAAATTTCATGTATTGTAACATTTATTTATGAAAGAAATCAATTTATCTTTAATTCTATTGTCACAATTAGCGTTATGTGTGATGAGCAATCTTTCTTCGTCTCACTCCGATGTTTCCGCCATCGGTTGGGGTGTGACAGCTTTGACTCAACCTTTGTGTTGTTTGTTTGCTTCATGATTCAAACAAATGACCATCACCCATGATTTTGGTCGGTAATTGTAACATCCTATTCTTACCCAATGCCATTTCATTTGTTTTCTCTCTTGTTTCCCCTTTTAGAATGCCTCTACGACGCGAAAATCCGATATCTATTGAAGAGCTGGCAGCTGTCATTACACAGCAAATAACTGCTGCAATCCCGAACATCGTTGTTCAGTGTAACCAAGCCCTCAACAACAATAATGCCCCCTGCAGTTTCAAGACGTTCAACTCGGCTAAGCCATCAAAGTTTTCTGGGTCTCAAGGAGCGACTGCACTTCTACAATGGTTCGAGAGTCTAGAGAGCACCTTCAGACATGTTCAATGCCCAAACGAGCGAAAGGTAGATTTAGCATCTAGTGTCTTTGAGAAACGAGCTTTGACATGGTGGAACGGTGTGATGAGAGATAGGGGTGCCGAAGTGGCACTGGCTCAAACGTGGGAAGAACTTCGAGCACTGATGATGAAGGAATTCTGTCCTCGTCACGAGATCAGGACCTTGGAAAGGGAATTCGACGATCTTAAGCAAGACAACGGTGAACATCGAGCATACACTGATCGATATGAGGAACTGAGCCTGTTGTGTCCTACCATGGTTACGCCTTTGGATAAGGCGATCGAAAAATACATTGATGGTCTCCCTGACTCAGTTCAGGACATTGTTACCGGTAGTAACCCTACTACGGTTAGACAGGCCATTGAGCTATCTGCAACCTTGACTGAATCTCAAATCAGGAAAGGTAAACTTTTTCGGAAAGGCGACAAGAAACAAGCAGCTAATGTTCAGGAGGAAACCAAGGAAAGCAAAACCAAACCTTCTAAGAAGCGTAAGGCTTCACAGAATTGTGCAATTGCTGCTCAACCCAACCAAAACACCTGCAACCAACCAACTCAACCTCCTGCAAGGAAACCTTATGCCGGTACTGCACCAATATGCGACAAATGTAATGCACACCACTTAGCTCACCTACAGTGTCGTTTATGTGCATCATGTGGGCGACTCGGTCACCTGGAAAATGCTTGTCGATTTACCCCAAACCAAGGTGGTCCAAACCAACCTCAAGTAAATCCTGCTCAAGCTCGTTGTCCACCAGGTCCTTGCTTCAACTGTGGCGAGATGGGCCATTTTCGAAGAAATTGCCCAAAGATTGCTAATGCGAATCCAGCGCAGGGATGAGCATCGGACCAACTAGAAGACAATGTTGTTTAGAAATAATCAAGCCTTATGTATTATTTTCTTTTGTTGTCAAGGTCCATGAAACAGTTGTTGTTGTTTATAAATAAATCTTTTTATTTTACATTGCAATATACAAATGTGATGGCATGTATAAACAACGTATCCCCTACAATACCGACAATCAAGGAGCCGTATTCCTTGAAGAACATATTACCCTCCAAAATCTTTCCATTTTATAATCTCTTGCGATTTCCCACAAAAATCCTAAGTACCCGTTTCTTCCAAGGAAACGAAGTACAAGGCGCAAGTTACAACTCTGTACGAATACCCAAAGTACCACTATAAATTCTTAATAGGGTACCTAAGGGTATTTCCGTATATCCTAAAATTATTGTACCTTAATTCGAATATTGCGTTTTCTTGAAAACGAAATCGAACTTTTGGTAGATCATTCTATCTTTATAGATAGATTCTTGAAAATGATTAAAGTGCCAAATGAAATCCACGGATTGGATTCCTGGCGTGCTTTAAGTATCCGTGTCCAAAATTAACAAATTAAAGATCTAGATAATCAATTTTGTGGTTATGTGACTATGTGTTTATGCATTTTGCGTTTTCTTTTATGCATTTTTGTGTTTTTGTATACTCTGGATATTCATTATCCAAATCCTCATAGAATCTTTCTTATCTTCATATGAAGGATTCGTAGTAGGCACTGTTGTAGAAATCGGCCTAGGCGGCCGATTAATCGCCGCCTAGGCGCTAGGCGCTAGTCTACTGATTAATTTTAGCCTAGTCGGTCCATTAATCGGTAATCGGTCCTAGGCGGCCCTAGGCGGTCCTAGTCGGTCAAAGTCGGTCCTAGTCGGTCAAAAATCGGTCCTAGGCGGTCTACATTAATCGGACAAAATCGGAAAAAATCGGTCCTAGGCGGTCCTAGGCGGTCAGAATTGGTCAAAATCGGTCAAAATCGAACCATACTATCTGAAACTTGAAGTATTTATGTGAATTTTGAAGTATTATTTTTATATTATTGGGTATATATATATAATTTTGAAAAAATACATATAAAAATCCCATTCCGATTAATCCCGATTAATCCCGGTTAATCCCGATTAATCCCTAGGCTGTACCTCACCGCCCGACTAGCGCCTAGCGCCTTCTACAACATTGGTAGTAGGATATTCAAAAAGGTACTATCTTAAATCCTTAATGGACTTCTACGTTGTAGTTAAGTCTCTTGGATTATAAAGTACTATTCCAAAGTCTAAGGACATCATGTGTTGATGTAGTTGAATATTCCTCTTGGGTAGTTAAGTTAAATAGATTGGTTCGACAATCTAGTTAAATATATCATGCGTTGATATAGTTAAATAGGCCCTCTGGTGGTCTAGATAAAGAGATCCTACGTCGATCTAAGTTAAATAGATTGGTTCGACAATCTAGTTAAATATATCATGCGTTGATATAGTTAAATAGGCCCTCTGGTGGTCTAGTTAAAGAGATCCTACGTCGATCTAAGTTAAATAGATTGGTTCGACAATCTAGTTAAATATATCATGCGTTGATATAGTTAAATAGGCCCTCTGGTGGTCTAGTTAAAGAGATCCTACGTCGATCTAAGTTAAATAGATTGGTTCGGCAATCTAGTTAAAGATATCATGTGTTTATGTAGTTAAATAGGCCCTCGGGTAGTCTAGTTCAAGAGATTGTTCGTTGATCAAATCCTTTGGTGACCTAGTTAAAGAGACTCTATTGTAGTCAAGTTAAATCACCACAGGATTATTCGTTTGATTTTTCCCCATACGCATTATGAAACGAACTGTGCGGACTGTGCAAGGAATTACATAATTATGGAGGCCTACATAATTATGGAAGTCAGTACACAGAAACCACAGGAAGTTTTGTCATGTGTTAAGACCTACAGTGACAAGAGTAATGATACGGGAGAAGTCTTGGACTTTGACCAATGTAATTTATTCTTACACTCCCCAAATTTTGATCTCAATCACACACCAAGTTTCCTATGATGAGTCTTCATAAGAAACATTGTTCAGCCCGTAGTTCGAAACTCCATGTTTTGTTACTACAAGGACTTCACTTTGAGGGTTGACATTTTCGCTAAGAATCCTAACATGGCCCAGAGTTTTACTTAAGGGTTCAATGGATTTGTCTGAAAGCGAAAACATCACCGTTGTCCTCACAAGTTTCACCTAAAATTAAATTTCGGGACGAAATTTCCTAAACTAGGGGAGACTGTGACACCTGCGTCACTTCAACCATCAAACAAATTCCAAACCAATGAAATATTGTATTTTATACCTGGGATTTGTAAAAATATGTGTATCGTTTGCACCTATCAACTCTTGTTCGATATCAAGCTCTAAATCGCTTTCTAGAAGGTTATACGCGCACCGATGCGTAAATATAACCAGTTTAATGCAACAAACACTCCGGAATAGTGACATAGGCTTAACATACCTTAAATAACCTTTACATAACTTAGAAATTAGTTTTGAAGGCTTTGGTATGGCAAAATCAAGTCTATTCACTTACAGGGACTAAAGTTGACAAACTGCGAAAGTATGCCAATTTGAACTGTAACAGACATTCTGGAATATGACCATAATTTAAACATACCATAAATATCCTCTACATAGCTTATAAATAGGATTTGAGGGGTTCGGTGTGCTAAAATAAACTTTTGGGTCATTCAGGGACTAAAAGTGTCAAAAAGTGCATAAGTTTGCATTTTCGCGCATAACTTACGTTCTGAATACATCCGGACATCCAAAAATTTATGTAAGCACTAAAATATTTTATTTTAGTGTTTGGCATAAGAAAAATCCATTCGTCGCATCATTTGGATCGTTTTTCGCGCTTATGCGCATTCCGTCGTAATTAAGCGAACATCGCAACCGTACGGCTAAACGAACCGACATCCGAGATATTTTTGAGCACATTTTAAGTTCCCTATACTTTAACTTCATTTTAGAGCTTTGAAATGGGGTTAACGGGCCTTAAACGTGTCAGAAATAGCTCAAATGCATAACAGGGACCAAAACTGACAATTCTGTAAAGTTGTTGGCTTACGGACCTCAACATTGTGAGTGTTACGGTCCGTAAGCAGTCTCCAGACAGCAGAATTACAGAAACATTGGATCTGGTCCATTCCTCTTGTTGCACATGGTTTTGGGGAAATCTATGGGCTCAAATGGTTTTAGAAAACCAGGGTTTGTAGGTGTATGGCCAAGATCAAATCACGGTTTCCAAGAAACGATCTTAACGGCTCTACGAATCCTATAAATACCCCTTGCCTTCATTTTCCAAAACCCACAAGAATCTTGATTTGAGAAGCTCTAAGTTGAAACCATTGTTTCATACCTGAGCTACTTGGATCGAGATTAGCATTCGGGGACCCTTTGTAAGTGTTCCTTCGTTCTTTTATTGCTTTTCGAGTCCGAAAGTCAAACTTTGTTTGACTTTCTGTGTTGACCAGTTTATGGTCAATGCGAAGTTCGTTCGAACTTTGCAACGTGATTGTAATCACGATGGTTATAGTCCCTTGTGACTATGCCTACTGATTACCACGTTGTCTAGGGTCGTAAGGGTAAGCGATCTAATAAATCGCTTATACCTTCGAACCCGACCCATTTGGTCGATCATTAGGATCCGACCAAACACCTTAGGTGACCATAGTATAGGGAATAACCTTCCGAGGTTATACCTTATGGTCGCTTCGTTAAGTAGTTGTATGATAGGTAGTTTATATGCCTTAGGTAAATTACCAAAATACCCTTTTCATGTGTAATTGGTAATTAAGCATATGTAACCTAAACTTTCGTCACTTAACTGATTATGTAACATAATTAAACATGTTAGGCATATAATACTTGTCATAGGACTAGTTAGGCGAACGCGTTTCACGCGAACGACGCGTTAAAGTAGCATAAGCTACCTAAACGGGTCGTAATGGGTCGTAAGCACTTAGGTTAGGTTTGATTTAGTATGTAGGCTTTGTTAAACCATACTACATGAGTTCCCATACTCGTTTGGTTTACGAACCCTCATTCTATCTAATCCTCCGATTTAGGTCCGGTATATTAACATAGTTACCTATATTAGGTGCCGTTTGATTCCCGGGATCTCTAGCATTGCTTGGTGGTTATCCTAGGACTTCTAAGCAATCTCAGGTGAGTACATAGACCCCTCTTTTACTGTTTTCCAAATGTTTTGGGGTGAAACACATGTGCCTACTTGTTACTTTCATGATTTCCTGTTTTTTTTCATCATATACTTGCTATGTTCATTAGTACATATATAGTACATGATTTCATTACATTTTATGCTATGTATGCCCATTGTGTGCGTACTTAGTACATTGTCTTACATTACATTTTATGCTATGTATGCCCATTGTGTGCGTACTTAGTACATTGTCTTACATTACATTTCATATTATGTATGCCCATTGTGTGCGTACTCAGTACATTGTCTTACATTACATTTTATGTTATGTATGCCCATTGTGTGCGTACTCAGTACATTGTTTTACATTACATTTTATGCTATGTATGCCCATTGTGTGCATACTTAGTACATTTGTTATTCATCACATGCTTACATTTTGACATTTGATTATACATAAACATTTTACGTTGGTGGTTTGGTTTGGGTAAATGATTTAAGTAACGAGGCGTGTGTAATACGATACAACTATGGTGGATACACCGCTGGTATATCCTATATATAAGTGCTTGTATGGTATTACATATCGTAGCGTTATTTGAATCATTTCAATTTAAGACATATAACATTTTATACAAATAACATACTTTTCACAAGACATTGTTTTACAAACAACTTATCTTATACAAACTCATTTTACATGGTTATTCATTTAACCATACATTATTCTCTTATTTATACATATCATCTGATCTTATTGCTTTTCAAATGATTTACAAATACAAATCAAATTACAAGGTTCATGACTAAACATTTTCTTAAGCATAAGTCATGAATTCTATTTTCACAAAACCTAAGTATCTCACAGGCATTTTTATGCTGACGTACCTATTTTCACATGTGTTTCAGGATATGATGCATAGGATTTATCAAGATACACTTAGGCGGACTTGGGCCTTAGTGACAATAAAAGATGCAAGACTAGTTATTTATGTTATGTTTTCTTTGATTGTCAAGACATTGTAACTCTTTTAATCAATAAAACAATATTTCAATTTCCATGTGTTATGAAACAATGATTCTGTTACAACACTCCCCGACGTTTCCGTCACGTTACGTTGTCTCACGTGGTCGGGGTGTGACAGAAAAGTTGGTATCAGAGCCAATGGTTACAGGGAATTAGGTTATTAGTAATACTTTGACCTAGTCTATAACCTTCTTAGGACCCTAACGCGAGTTTTCTTGCGTTTAGTCATAAAATAATACCGTCACCTATCCTTAGGCGACGACCACAACAAGAACATAAATCTCAAAACCGCTTTGAAAACTAATCATCTGTTCTAGGATGATTGATTACTAGGTTTTGAACCCCTTTAAATTTTCAAAACTCTCGTCAAAGTTTTGGGTCCTAAATAGTGTGAACACGTGCAAACTGGAAGAGTGAATGCCTGTACCCTGAGTTTTCTGTCTAAGGCTAGAGTGTTCGTACAAATCCACATAATCGGACCAGTCACTCTTACCTGGGAACTCTTGGGGTGAGTGTCCACTTATTGCGTTTAAAAATAAGTCATTTTTATGTGTTTTCTTGCCATTGCGCTTTAGAAGAACACATTTTAAAGTGTTTTTAGTCCATTGCGTTTTAGGTAAAACATATTTTTATGTGTTTTCAGTCCATTGCGTTTTAGAAAAAAGACATCTCTAAGTGTTTTATGGCCATTGCATTTTAGAAATAAGACATTTCTTTGTGTTTTTTGTGCATTGCGTTTTAGGTAAAAGACATTTTGAAGTGTTTTTAGTCCATTGCGTGTTAGAAAGTAAACTTTCTTTTGTGTTTTTAGGCTATTGCGTTTTAGAAATAAGATATTTCTTTGTGTTTTCTGGCCATTGCATTTTACAAATAAAAGATTTCTTTGTGTTTTTGGTGTATTGCGTTTTAGAAAAAAAAAGTCATTTTTTAACGTTTTTTTCCATTGCGTTTTACGCAACTGGGTTTTCGAAATTTTTTTTCGAAAATATAGCAATAGTATACTCGTTTAAAGATAAAAAAACGCTCGTTTTTTGGTGCAATTTTTATAAAAAAAATAATTTCGTATGAAAAGTTATTAACGTTTAAAAAATGGGGGGAGGGATTGGAGGAGAGAGAAACTATTGTCCTGGATTGACTAGAATGCCCTTACACAAACACACGCGTCTCTTTTATTTTCTTCAATTTCACTCATTTAATCTTAGCACTTGATTAAATCAATTGATGGTTAAGATTACTTCTAGCGTTCGTAGCCAAAAAAACTTCCTATAATATCCTAACTCTTTAAAAGTGTGCAACCTACCACTATGTGAAAAAGTTAAAAAAACTTTAGGAAGTAGTGTTGAAAAAAGTAATTTACAAGGACAATTCATGACACAGTGCTAAAACTTGAAGGGTATTTATGTGAAGGATGTTTAAAAGCCTTAAATTTGGCATCTAAGCCCGGAAAAAGGCACGTATCAATCACGCAACAATATGAACCGTAGGATTTGTGTTGAGCAACAATGATTAGTAAAAACTAAAAATGGATAAAATTTTAAATAGCAATAATTAAGGGGAATGTGAACAACGTGAAAGGGTAACAACCAAAAAGCAAGTGAAGATGTCGTAACCGAAACAACATTTCGTTTACACGACATCTAGGCAAGTTATGTGACACCCATTTTTTTCAAAAGGTTTGGTGTTAAAACTGGTTTCGTTACCAGTTCACTTCACTAGTTCGAGCGGCCGGATGGGTCAGGCCAGACATAAAAACCGGATGGTGTCGTATGTATTATAAAAATTAATAGCATAAAATTTGAAAATATATATATAAAAAAAACGGTCCAACCCCATTAAAAACCGGTTCGGCCGGCTGGTTTCTCGTCCAATCACCGGTTCGCCACTTCAACCTCCAGCAACCCCGGTCTAATACTATGACCCGGACCGACCGGCCGACTCGGTCCATGTTTCAAAACACCGATGACACCCACTCTTGCATATGTTGTTGATAAACCATTGAAACCGACCAGTTTTCAAATTTTGTAGTTTGGTTAGTTTTCAACCAGTTTTGTACCTTTATTATTTAGCCAAATTGAATTTTAATAATCTAAACCCTGATACATTGGTCGAAAATAATCTGTATGAACTAGGTTCACTTTTTATTAAAAATATTAATAAAATAACTAATAACGAGCCTCTCGTTATTTGTGGGAAATTCTTCTAGTACAATACCGGTTACAAAAATTAAATAAACGAAAATAAAATACAATCTAATTGTACCAATCTTGATTCAAGCCAACTTCTTAGGAAGAACTTCAACCTCACCATCTTGTATAAACCTCCGCTGCAAGAATGAACAAACTGTCGTTGACGGTTTTGGTTGAGGATCGTGTTAGACACGGGACCCTTAAAACAGATTCCGTGCCTCCTCTCAGACGGTCTGTTTCCAGGATACAACAACCGAAGCAGTAGTTGTATTGCCAGAGATGGCTCTCGCGCCCGAGATTACACTGGGTATAATTTGGTGTTATGAAAAATAATGAAAATAAGTTGTATATATTTTAGAGCACTCCTCTAAAATCTGTTGTGAATGTTTCTAACAGTTTTTATGAGATACTCTCATCTCGTATCTTTCGTATATCTCAAAATATGAACCCAACGTTCATATATATACACATTCACAAAAAGTTGAAACATTCTTTGCCTTTAATTCTCTATTTAACGAGACAATAAATCTTGTAATAAACAAGATTTAATTATATTAAAATGGAATTCATGTGGTCAACGAGACTGTTATATTCATTCATGACATAATTAAACGAGTTGAAACAACTAGTTTGACCAAGTCCAACTAGTTGTTTTGTTTCCGCTGCAAACCTGTGCGCGTGCTAGAACTGATCTGCCAGTCCGCGCGCCATGCTTCAAGGATCTCATGCCACGCCATATGGAGTCGCGCACCACACGGATGCGACTACGCATACCAGGATGCCACCTGGTCATGCGCCATCCATACTCGCGCGCCACACGGATGCCAATATGTATACAAGGACGCCACCTGGTCATGCGCCATCCAAACTTGTGCGCCACTTGCATTCTTCGCCATAGCCAATGACGTGCGCCATGCGCCTAAGTGTAACACCTCGTAAAATCACGACCAATATAATGAAGACACGTGTCATGAGCTTTAAACGTGTAATGGATTGAATATGAGGGACTAAAGTTGACAAACAAAGAAAGTATGTGTGTAAGAAGATTCAAAATGTCAACATTGGATAATAATACCTTTCAACAACCCTACACGATGTTTATACCCTTAAACGAATGAATTATGGATCATATGAAGCCGTTTGTGGAAGAAAGTGAGAGTCTACAAATCGCAAGGGTTAAATGTGTCAACATGTTTAATTTATACCTCTGAGTGACCTTTTAGCGAACCCGAAGCTTTGTAACGATTAATTATGCTCACAAGAATAAGGGATAAAAATTTCACAAGGTTTCGATTTCGTATGAGAAATTTATGCTAACATTCATAAGTGAGGGGTTAAAAGCGTCAACGTTGAAATTCAGGACTTTTCTGGTGATCGTAAAGTTAACCAAGGACTTAACAAAGTTTGTTTATATCTTAGGGTCCTTAAAAATCAAGTTCGAGGGTTAAAAGTGCAAAATAATAAGTTAAAACAACTATAAAAAGGACCAGGGACCAAATATGCAATTTCTGAAACTTGTTTAACCTGATCTGGCATTCATACCGGCCGCGTAGACCTTGTCTGGGTCTTACGCGGGCCGCCTGGTAGTCACCAGCGACCAAAATCAAGCACAGGTGCCAGTTTCAGCCTGTTAAACCGACCTTTATGCATGGTATTCGAATTCCAGAGGCAGAGCCAGTAGTTTTACATGCATAGGGACACTTGGGGTTGATCTAACATCAGTTGTAGGCCTTGTTGTGATCATCCTATGTGATTAAAACTCCTATATAAGAGCATCTTGTTGCAACATTTTGGGCACTCACTTGCAAACATTCATAACTTAACTTCTGGAGTCTCCTGGAGCTCAAGATCATTTCCTAAGGGTTATTAGTCGTGCTTAGTACTCCAGTAAGCCTCATTGACCTTTCTTAATTCAGTTTTATTAGTTTAATGGCCTATAGTCAAACCCGTCGTAATTAAGGTTTAACTTAGTGATTAATCACTAATGGTCCAGTCAATTCTCGAATTGAAAGTAGCTTTGAGTTGGTAATTATATGGGTAATAAACCCTTAAAAGGGCACCCTCTAATTCCCACTCTAACTAGGTCAATTGTCGGGTCAAAGTTAATTATAAAAAGTCAACAGAAAGCAAATTTTCACATAAACACATAATTAACAATGTAGAAGCTATGAAACCTATTTTATCACTTATATAACTTAATAATTAATGTAAGAACATGTCTAAGTATGTTCAACCCGACAAAAGTAGACTTTTGCTTTGACTTTCAGTTCTGACCCAATTTAGCATATTTTAGAAATGCCTTAGAGCTCTATTAGGACCAGTTTATAGGTTAGTATAACCCTCTGAGGTTATACAACCTGGTTCATTAGTTATTCGATTCATGTGCATGTTTCCGTTATATGCCTAAATGTTAACCATAATGCCCTTTTGACCTTAAAACGAGATTTTTGAAAATGTGAGAGGACAAAAAGCTTTGTTACTGATTTATAAACTTGTCCTAAAAAAATTTGACATCAGTTTGAGGTCTAGATTAGGAGTTATGCTCAATATCGTAATTAAGAAGCTTTTTATTAGTTAAACGACGTAATTAGCATAAAGCCTATCTAAACCCAAATTTTGACACCTAACTTTTTACCCACTGATGTAATATTATATTTTGAGATTTTGGAAGATTTTTAATTATTTTTAAGCTGAGCATAACATAGGGTTCTTGCTATAATTCGGTAAATGTCGGTTATACCCTTTTCTTGAAAAAAAATGAGTTTTACATAATATTTTGACACCAAACTTTTTGCTACTGATTTTATATAATAAATAAAACATTTTGAACTTTATAAACTGATCAAAAACTCAGATTTCCTATTTAAACCCGAAAATCGCTTAAAACCGACTTTTACGCGTTTTAAGCGCATAGTATGACTTGAAACTAATTTTGGCATATAAAACTTAATACCTACTGATGTTTTAAGTAAATTTTTATAATTAAACAGTAAGCAAAAGTTTTGAACTCAGAATTCTAATTTTGACCTTTAAAGCTTATGTGAAATTACCAAAATGCCCATACAGTGCATAGTTTGGTTATAAAAGATAAATTTCACATATGTGCAATACCCTACTGTTATAACTTATAAAAATAAATATTTTTACTGATTATATCAGACCTGAAACTCAGGTTAGTATTTAAACCCTTTTATAACCTTTAAAATGACCAAAATACCCCTACGGGGCATAATTTGAGTTTAAATCCATTTTGGGTATAATGGAAGGTATCTTACTGATATCACAATATATTTAAGGCATATTAACTTAGGAAACCTATTCATGACTCTTTTGGTTACCCGTTACGCATTATTCGCGTTCGGTGCGGTTTATGTAACTAGTTTGCATAAATTAGCCGAAACGGGTCAAACCTTATCGTTTTTATCTCAAAATCCAGAATGTGTTTAGTTTACCCATATTATACAAGTCTTCAAACTTGTCGAGTCTAAACCACATTCTATTCCGGTCTTCGCTTAATCATGCGTTTCGAACCGTGTATCTTCCTTTAAAACTAACCGGTCTAAGTTTATACTTAATTAAGACTCGTTAGGAATCTAATAGGTTATTAAAACCTTCGTTCTAGATTAGGAGACCAGTAAAAGATACTTGCACTCGCTGATTGTGATATATAGTTGCTCAGGTAAATACTTTTAACTTATTTTCCCTTATACGGGCTTGGGGTACGGTATATAAAATACCGCTTGGTCGGGCATTGAATTTTTAATCATATAAAGGTTAATTTATTGAGATGACCCGTTTGAACTGTTATGTTTGCTTAAAGCCTTTGGGGGGTTAATGACCATGTCCCGGATATCCTTGGCATCATTCATTGAAATGGCCACGACCTAAGCACGGGGTGTAGGCATACACCTGCCAGTACATATATATAAAAAGGTATAACCGATGAATTGAGAATAACTCGTCGCGGGATTATATCATGTGGTGTGTCTAGGGCTGTAAACGAACCGAACGAACACGAACAAGGCCATGTTCGTGTTCGTTCGTTAAGGAACAAGCTTGTTCATGAACTGTTCACGAACGCTTACCGAACGAGATTTCTTGTTCGTGTTCGTTCATTAAGGAAACGAACATGTTCGTGAACTGTTCACGAACACTTACCATATGCTAATGAACTCTAACAAATGTTCTTGAACATAAGTGAACACAAACGACTTTTATGAACACAATATTCATTTTAGAATAAAATCTGCATTTTCATCACAAACATTACGAAGAATCCACAAAAAATAAATAAACACTTAACATAATTATCCGAACAGAGTTGACGTGATTATAATGATAAACACAAAATTAAGAGTTTGTTAAGCCTTAACACAAACTAAAATTGAAATAGTGAAATGAGGGATGTTGTGAGAGGCATATAAGATAACTAGGGTTTCAAAATTTAAAAACTAGAAATAAGAAAACAAAATACAGCATACAAAAACCTTTCATGAACTAACACAAATAAATATTAACAAGCAAACATAAATGAACTCATTACCGAACGCTCACGAACATAAACGAACACATTACCGAACGTTCACGAACATAAACGAATGAACGCAACCTCAGTTCATGTTCGTTCGTTTAACTTAACGAACGAAATTTCTTGTTCGTGTTCGTTCATTTACTAAACGAACGAACATAAACGAACTTCACGCCGAACGGTTCACGAACTGTTTGCTGAACGTTCGGTTCGTTTACAACCCTAGGTGTGTCTATTAATCTTTAACCCGGTATTCAGCCCGGGCTACTGAACGTATAACGAACATGTAATTCTTTTACAAGTTTATATATAAATAATTATCCCAAGTTATAAAAGATTATTTTGTGCCTTGTGCATTCAAATCAATTTTCTTAAACAATTTCTAAATGAGTCGGTTAATTGTATTTACCAGTGTAAACTGACGTATTTTCCAAAAAGGCTAAGTGCAGGTACTTAACGGAATAGGCTGGCTACTCCTAGCATCAATAAAGAGTCTTGCAAGCTTAGATGTTATAAATTTGTTGAACAATGATCTTTTGTTAACTTTGATCCGCCTGTGGATCCTTTCAATCGTTTTTGTAATACACTTGATATTACTTTTAATTCGGTTTGTGATGATTTATCTTTCGACTTCCGCTGTGTATTAAACTGTGATAATTTTGACTATGATGATATCAACTACGTCATGATACTCCCCACCGGGCCCACCTGTAATATGTGGAAATATCGGGGTGTGACAGGTTGGTATGAGAGCCAACGTTGAGTGAAATAAACACTAGCCTTTTGTGTTTAATCTCAATGACATAGTTTGCACATTTCTCGACTTTCGAGTCTAGACAAAGAACTTAGGACTAATTCTGACTTATTTTGTTTTGTCCTTTATTGTTTCTTTTGTTATTCCTGTTGTTTGTTTTGACAGGGCCTACAAGAATGCCGCCAAGAATCCGAGGAAGAGGTAGAGGCAAGGGGCCATTCATCGCCCCTAACGATCACGAGGCCGGGCCTTCACACCGGCGAACTCCATCAGACACTTTAAGCAAAAGTCCTCAAGAAGACTGGAGGACCCATTTAGAACCCGCGAGGCGTTCAGTGTCGCTGAGCTCCTCACCTTCTTACCTCAACTCTTTCGGGCCTCAATCGGAGAACGAGCCCCACAACTCACATCACTCTTTTATACCCCTTCAAATCCCTAACTCACACCATTCCTTCAACGACCCAACACCCTACTTTTAAAGCCGGTTCAACCCGACAAACCAAATTGATGAACCAATGGGTTATAACCCGTTGGGGCCGGAGGACCATTTCTCCATGGACATGGAAGAGGATCCGGAACCTGCCCACCGCCAACCGGAACACCTACTCACCCCATCAAGATTTTGGATGGGTCGTCATATCATGGATCACCTTATCATGGTCCAGACAGTTATCAGGCAAGATTTGCCCAATACGACTGGGTGTTTACTCCCAGTTACCACTCATCACAGCAGCAACAACAGGATCCCTCGGAGGATTCGCGTTTTGTAGCGGTTACTCCACTGCCACCACCACCAGTGCAGCAACCGCCTCCGGAGCCACCGAGGCGTAGGAGATCAACCGCACGAATGTCCATGCGAGGGGGAGTCCATATCACCACCCCCCAGCATTCAAGTGGCAGTCATTACCCGCCACTATACGAAGACCCACAAATGGGTGGGCCTTTGAACCCTGTTTCTGAGGTGGAGTCTGCGCCAGTCGCACCGCCACCAGTGGGTTTTGATAACCCAATTCCTACATACGCCAGTGCAGCGGCGTACAACCCCTTTGAGCAGCCTGCCTACCCGGGGTATAACTACTACAATGCCCCCAATGTTGACCCATACCTTGTAGCAGCCAACTACAATGCCCTTCATCCTGAAGGACCTTACACATCCTCCTACCAAACCGGGTACCCACCTTATGGGTATCAACACCCGCCACCTCCTCAACCTCCGCAGCATCAGCAGCCCCCGCAGCCGCCACTGTTATCGCCACCGCAGCAGCAGGAGATTCTTCAAAGGTTGAGTCAGGTGGAGCAGGAGGTTCGGAAATATCGTAGGCACAACCGAGGATTTCTTAAGGGTCTGGCGAGCTTAATCAAAGGGAAGAGCAAAAAGGATCATTGAGATTCTTTGTTTGTTTGTTTGTGATGTATTTCTTTAATTTTCAATCAAGTCCCTGCGTGGACATCTATTTCTGTATTCAGTCCCTGCGAGGACTTGTATTTCCAGTTTAGCCCCTGTGTGGGCATGTCATTTCTGTTTAGCCCCTGCGTGGGCAAGTTATTTCTGTTAAAAATCCCGTTTAGGGCAACCATGTACTCTTTTTAAAATTTTAGTGGCACGTTATCATTTAAATTTTATTTTGTCATTATATGCATAAATGTAAAATGTATGAAATAAATGAATAAATCCAAAATATGTCATTCCTTTTTATAAGATCTACCTTTAAATATTAAATAAGAATCTTAAAGGGTATAACCTAGCCGATGTCATTATAAGACCTGGCCATGATGGTAAAACCTGTTTAAAAAGATTCAAATCCTTGTTAACATCTGAAAACCTGTTAACATTCCTGGCTGATGTGATTCGTAAAAATCACACGTGTCATCCTTATATTGGATTATTCCAATTCCTTCTTTATTATTAAACATCCATTTGTGATGTAATGCCTACAGGCCATAAATATTGTCATATAAGACAAAAGACAGTTGTAGCCTATAACTCCCAGTCAAGAAAGGTAATGAACTATGATTCAAGCCTTAGTACCTCGATCCTATAAGATCTTGACTTATAATTTGAATGTGTCCATGTGACTTGGCCTTTTGTGCCATTATTATATTTAATTATAACTAAGGATTATTGATGAAAAATCCTGAATGAAATACTTAATAAATTAACCAATATGGTTCTTTAATACCATGGTTAATAAATTGACAAGATGACAAATCTATTATAAACCTCTAAGCAAATCATTGTCATCATTTTATGTAGCAATCAAGCTACATGGCAGAGTCTGAAGAAGTCAACAGTCATCCAAGGGAAAATCATGATACTACTAGGATCAACGTAACTGGTGCGGAACTTCAAGCATTGATTGATAATGTTCTTACCAAGGCCATGGATAGGCAGTTTAATGAGTCAAGTGGTACTCAAAGCAGGACCTTATCAGTACCCCATTCTAAACCTAATACTCACTCTGAGGCTCATAGTAAGCCACCTTCTAAACATAATGGATCAAGGAGGGATGACGATCATCACTCCTCAAATCAGCATAGTGTTCCATCGAAGAAGATTGAGCTGAAACAAGAACGACGTGGTAAGTCCTGTCATATAAGTATTTCGTCTCCTGCAAGCCCAGAGACTTCACAGGGGAGAAAGGAGTCGTCCATTGTATGACTTGGCTCGATGAAATGGATACTGTGGTTGATATCAGTGGTTGCGCTGATAGGGACGTTGTGAAGTTTGTATCTCAGTCATTTAAAGGAGAAGCGCTAGCTTGGTGGAGGTCTCTGATCCAAGCTACTAGAAACGTCTATTTGTATGGCATGTCTTTGGAACAGTTCGTTACTCTCATCAAAGAAAATTATTGTCCTCAATATGAGGTTGAGAAGATCGAGACCGACTTCTTGACATTAGTTATGAAGAATTTAGACTGTTAGGCATACCTTACGAGTTTTAATACCATGTCTCGATTGGTTCCATACTTGGTGACACCAGAACCAAAACGGATTGCCCGTTTCATTGGGGGTTTAGCCTCGGAGATCAAAGCAAGCGTGAAGGCATCCCGACCTACTACCTTTAGGTCTGTAGCTGATTCATCCTTGTCTCTTGTGACAAATGGCCAATAACCGGAAATTCCGTACAGTCTAATCACTATTCTTAGTATATAATCTCATGCAATTAGCGTAATTTAATTACGTAACGGTGTCGTATATTAGACGACAATGTTAGGACAAGAAAACACTAATACGAAAACATATCTTACAAAGATATAAGACTTTCCGGTACAACGTCCTATTCGCTAAATCGTCCGTTTCATTAAAAATAAGGCAATTTTAACTTGTCCAAAATAATAATTTAGCATTTCCGGGACTCCGAAAATATGACAAATGATGACAAACATATGGAAACAATATGAGGATATTAATGGGGTATTCGAAACATAAGCTCTCGACACTGCGTTGCAACCCCCACAACTTGTCCGTTTCTGCACCGACAAGCTAATAAACGACATTACCAACATCGAAAACAACCAAATGAAAGCTTTAGTGAACTAGTTAAGCTTATTTTGGGATTCAAAATAACTTCATACATCTTTTAAATGCGGAATGTCAACTTACGGCAAACTTCCGTCGGTACGCCACAAAAGTGCCGTAAACTAGCCAACGACGAAACGAAACAGTAATTATCTGAAAAACCCAAAAATAAATATTATTTGACATAAATAATATAATGGGTAGTAAAAACGACACAAAATCCGCAATCGAATCTGATTGCATTAAGCTGCATGGCTAGTTCAGTAAACTGCCAGTCAGCAAAGCCGGTACAGGAACCGTGTCAAAAATAATAAAAGTTTTAGTCCAAAAAGTTGGATTAAATATTTGGATAATAAAACAAGTACAAAAATAATTGTTGTTATGTTTTTATCTAAATAAAACACGGTGTCAGTATTTAACCCGGTACAGGACCTGAACCGATTTTTTTTACCCGATTTACACACTAAAAATTTCGGTGAACTAGTTTTACTTAGTGTCACACTACTTTAAAATATGAAGGCTTAAAACCTTGTAGATATTTTTATATAAATTGTCAAAGTTCTTAAAATACTTAAACAATTACTACATTTTACCAAGAAATGAACACTTAACACATGAAACAAATTCAAGACCCTTTTCCCCCCTCATGTTCACGTTGGTTTTAGTGGGTCCAACACCCCTTAATTACTTGCTAAATATCTTGATATTTTTAGTAAGTTACAAGTGGATGAAAAATGGATGATTAAAAATTACAACACTTAGCCACTAAGTTACTACACTTCATCACTTTCATCTTTCATTACACACCAAGAACACTTTAATCATCTTCATTTTTTTTTTTCACAAGAACACCTTCAAAAACCCAATTATTTTTATTACCTCCTTCATGATCAACATGGATTTCCAAGTAACATAAGGTGATCTAAAGCTAGTGGAAGTAAAAGGAAGGGTTTACATTCATACAAAAGTATTCTACCAACAAGATCATCATCTTCTTAGTCTTAATAATCTTCTAAGATCATCCCTAGCCTTGTGCTAGAAGTAAGCTTCTATAACTATTTTTTTTTTTAGACATATATTATGTTTATGATGTTATTATTACTAATAATAACCAAGGAAATCATACATAATAACATGAGAAAAATACAAAGAAGCAAAGATAAAAATCATGATATATTTATGTTGATTATATTGTGATTTAAGACTTGTGATATGCTTATTTGATCTTGCTATGATGATTATGAGATAAATAAATGGTTAGAGTATGTTTTAAGTTATGATCTAAAAATTATACATATTTATGTTAAAGGGTTTTTAACATAAAGGATTAAATGGATGATCATAACTATTGTTCTTGTGAAAGTATTAAGGGTTTTTATTTAAAAACAAGACTTTTACAAGATTATAAAAAGTAACATACAACTAGAGATTTTTATAAAAGTTGTTAAAACTAAAATTAAACTTGGTTTTGAACTTGTTAGCATATGTATTGATCATGTTTAAAACCCTACATGATTTGGAAATCATTTTGGTAAATTTCATGTTATAAAAGTTTCATATGTTTAGTTAAGTTGTAGAGTAAATTGGTGGTGATTCGATAAAGAAAATGAGATGTTTATAAAACATGGTTAGAATAAAATACAAAGGTTATATAGCCATTTTTTTTATAAAAACTTTATTTCTTTAAAGTAACAACATTTTTGGTTGTTTTTAGACAAGGGAAATATATATTTTTTTTAGAAAAATATATATTTGGTGATTTAACAACTTATGTGCTATGTGATTATTTGATGTATTAGTTATATATATATCAAAGATAGGAACTTTATTACAATGGTAATAATGAACACATGATACATAATAATCAAAGTCTTACAAGACTTCACATAATTACGCCTTAAAACGAGTTACGGACGATTCGAATAATCGGACACCATTTATGGTCAAAATGAACAACGGACAACTACATAAGTGAATTGCCAATCCGAAGAGTTACTACGACGTTTAGGCGTTTTTTCGACACGAAATATAAGTATCCTATCGATAACAAATTCCGGATGTTTATAAACTTATAAAAACTAGTATGTTTTTATTTACCAAAAAGTATACTTAGTAAATTTTTATAAAAAGATTTTTATAAAAATGAAAGGCTTACTTATAACAAGTGGGCTTATTTTACCTAATGGGCTAATTTATAACAAGTGGGCTTATCTTACTTAATGGGCTATGTTTATACAAATGGACTATTTTCTATTACAAATGGGCTTACTTACACTTAATGGACTATTGTATTACAAATGGGCTTAGTTTTCTTAATGGGCTTAACATCATAATGGGCTTAACATAAATTCATGGGCTAAGCCCAAACACCAAACATATGGGCCAAAGCCCAACACTATTCAAGCCCAACACTATTGAAGCCCAACACTATTCAAGCCCAATACTATTCAAGCCCAACACTATTGAAGCCCAACACTATTCAAGCCCAATACTATTCAAGCCCAATACTATTCAAGCCCAACACTATTTGAGGCCCAACACTATTTGAGGCCCAACACTATTTGAGGCCCAACACTATTTGAGGCCCAACACTATTTGAGGCCCAACACTATTGAGGCCCAACACTATTTAGGCCCAGCATTATTTGGGGCCCAATAACATGAAAACATGGGCTTGGCCCAATGATACTATTATTGGAAACACAACTATACAAGTGATACATATAAGACACGAGGTTCAGCGGACTAGATCCGACTATACAACTCATTCATCAAATACACAGTTAACGAACATTTGAACAACTCATTCATCGAATACACAGTTAACGAACATTTGAACAACTCATTCATCGAATACACAGTTAACGAACAGAAAAGACATACAAGTCTTACACATACTCAAGACAAAAGACTTGTACATGAGTCAATACAAAGACCGTAGTGTCTAACAATTCTAGGACCTTTGTAGGTCGTGATACAATTCAAGGACAATGCAAGTGAGGTTACAATTACATACAGTTTACGGATGCAATTCTGTGAGTTCATGTTCCCCTATTCATTTAAATGTTTTACAAACTTTACAACTATCGGGGAAGATACATGTTCAGAGTATGTTAAAGTTAGGTAATGAAACACCATAGATCATGTGCGAATTAGGGCCATACTATAAGCACCATTAATCCAGTTTGGACCAAGGAACAAAGGCTTAGATCTAATGGGTTTTGGCGAGCCCCACTCTTGGTCATGGACCCCTACGGAAGAGTGCGTTTGTGTCCCAGTCGATAGGAATCGGCATAAAATCGTCTAGGGTTGGTTTGCTTCCTATTTCGTCACACATATTAATGTCCTCGCGAAACATTAATGATCAACGATTTCATTGACGCTTTTCATACTACATTTGATACAAATACATTTCATACAGATAAAGCGCATGGTTTTGATACAAATACATTTCACAATTGACAGATACATCTTATACAACTAAACTGCATGAACTCGCTCAACTTTTGTTGATGTTTTCAAACTTACATGTATTTCAGGGAATTAGTGGACCAATGCAACGATTTCAGTTCAAGGAAAACAAGTATCAATACTCCATGCCAACTATTGAAGGGTTTGCCTGTTATATACCGCCTCCTTGCGGTGATATAGTGGTCAAAGTCTTGACATTTTAAGACTTACGTTTTGATGTATAAAACGATGACAACTTATTTTCATTTGATGGTTTGTAACCAATACATTCAACTTATGTTGCATTCTTTTGAAACAATTATGACAATGGCATTGGAGCTTGTATTTATTCATATAGTTTGTTCATGTACATCGATATTTATGCAATGAAAACCATACAGATCACACCTTGCGTTTCCGCTACGAGCGGGTGTGACAGATTGGTATCAGAGCATCGATTGTAGTGAACCAGGATTCTTTCTCGAGTCTAAGTCTACAATCACTAGGGATCTCTCACGAAAACCTCTTGTTCATGTTGAACAGATTATAAATAAAATTGGACAGGTCAAAAGGTTTTCATTGCATAAACATTTTTGAAGGTCCACTACAACAAAAATTCATTTCACATAAATCAAGCGAGGACATTTCCATGGGTGAAGTCTATGAGACAGACACAATACATTAATAGACTATGTGTCTACAATACATTACATTATCAGTTTATGCATTATAAACAGTTTACTGGTTCAGCTTATACAAGATAGAAATCCTTGATTGATAGGATTTACATGATTATATATATAGGTTGTTCATATATATGTTGCATGAAATATTTGCCAAGAACAAAATACCTTCGACTTCAAACTCTATTATTATTCTTTACTCACACGATGAAAATATCGACCCCATGTCTAATGCGGAGCTTATGGCGAACATGATTCCTAAGTGAAATCTTAAACTTAATTCCGTAAAATATGGTTGCTTTCTCGCGAATTCTGAGATGCCTGACCATGATAATGACGATGAGGCGAAGGTGGTAACCTTGGACAACAACTCCATTAGTGGGACGAGATCCATGTGACTCATACTAATCAAGGTGGATATACTCTTGTCCTTACAAGGAAGATGAAGTACTCATCTTGAAGGTGCCTCTTCGGTTGTTATTGTTACAGATTCTTTTCATTTCTATTTCACCTAACGCCGTACCGTTCTGCGAGTAATAACAACGAACGTTGACACGTGAGCTATCACGAAGGTCCCTCCTATGTTGAAGGTATATTGACAATAATGTTTCCTCTCTTATTGATCGGCTGCTTCATACGAGGGAATGCTAGGGTGACCATGCAAGGCAATTTATTATTACGGTGGCCAACGTAATAACAACTTGTAGTGCATGGGAATTCTGGTGGACTCTGCGGGTCAAGCTAATGATCACTATTCATTCAAAATTCTTAAGTTATTACTTGAGATTCAATTCTTCCTATCTAGTAGAACACGAACTGGGGTGGTTAGTATAACACCCTACAATATAATACAATACAATACAATACAGGAAGACGACACGTATTTGTTCACACCTAACATTCGATCTATATCACAATTAAGATGAGACTAGTCATTTAAACAAACAAAACTTGTTAGCTACTCATGGAGGATTTTCCTCAACATTCTCGAAATTCTTGAACATGGGTTGGTTCCATGGTGTCTATGACACTTTATCCTACTTTACTTTACCTTACCTTATCATATTCCACCTTATCATTTTTATTGGAAATAGATACAATAAATTCCTTCGCTTGACACTTGTCTTTTCCCAAGGAATGGTATGGCATGAGCCATGCTGCAACTCCCTCATTACATTCTATTCGACATCTTTGGAAATTCTAATAATTTTGCTAGAGCTCGTGAAACTCAAGCACTATTACCATAATTCTCACATGGACAAATAAGACAAAGGATTTTCTCTACTTAGGACGATCGAGGTCCATAGAGTAGGGAATACATATTATATGGACAAAGACCACTGGTTGGTTTCCCCTCTTCAACGGAATTTTTTTTTTCTCTTCCATTTAAACATATGACCAATACACGCAAGAGGCATTACACCTTTTGGTTTTGGTCATCCACATTATCATTTATTCAAACATGTATGAACAATATGGTCTTGAGGTTTCCATGACCGATTGATTGCATTCTTCATTCTTGGGCACATGATAGACTTTATTTATCCAAATACATGTCTAGATTCTTTTAATAGTGTGTATTAAAAAGATCATGGCGCCAAAAGAATCAATTGTTTAAGTTAAAAGTTATGTGTTGAAAACCATTGCTTTTACACAAGATATGTTTTATACATGACATTGTTACGCAAGACATTGTTATACATGACATTTGACGTTGGTATACACAAGACATTTTTGTAAATAACGAGACGTGTGTGATATGATAAAAGCATGGTGGATACGCCGCTGGTACTTCCTATATATAAGTGCTTATATTATATTGCATATCGTGGTGTTACTCAAACCTCTTCGACAAAGACAAGACATGACATTTTTGCACAAGACGCGACATCTTCTACACAAGACATAATATTGTATTTCAAGACATGATATATTTATACACTACATTTTTATTGGTTATTTATTTAACCATACATCATTCTTTTATATTATATGATTTTCATATCTATTTTCATATGATTTTATAAACGAACTCGAGCATAACTGGAGCCAATGTTGATGGTTACACTTGATGCTTTCACGGTCTCTCAAGGGTTGTTCCATACTGGGTAACACCCGAATTCAAACACACTGAGTGTTACATTTTGGGTTTAGCTTCAGAGATCCGAAGCATAACCGCATCATCCCTCCCTACCTCGATCACTCAAACAATAACTCTCGTCATGAGAGAAATGAAGTCATGAGTACGTACACTCTACGATCATCATGTATCAATTCTTTTAATACCAACACTGAGCTTAGCTATTGCTTTTAAATGTTAAGCATATACTCGAATTAGAGTCATGTTGGACACACATTACTATATCAAGATAGCTAATGGGTAATTAGCTGAGACATATCAAATTCATTAAGGGCCACCGGTATGTATCCTATTCGTCAACATTTCACATCCATGTTATTTTATACAATTGGCAATTTTAGCTTCATCTCAATATTTCACATACAAGAGTTTCATGGCTAGGGACGGGATTGTCCTAGCTACAATTAGGGATTGGGTTATCCTACATCTAAACATAGGGATTGGGTTATCCTACATCTAAACATAGGGATTGGGTTATCCTACATCTAAACATATGAATTGGGTTATCCTATATTTAAACATAGGGTTCCTAAAACTATACAGTGAAGTGATCGCCACACAGAATTTAAAATGTACTTGGCCTAAAGTCACGTAAGCTAGACGTCTCCTCATTCTATAGAATTGGCAAACGGTAAACTAGCCGAGTCAGGAGCAGAAATTTCATATCGATCTCTTACCCATTTAGTTGGGTATTTTCGATGTAGTGGTTGGCATGGATTGGCTATCCAATAATCGAGTCGAAGTCTTCTGTCAAGAGAAGATCATTCGCCTACCACTACTGAACAAAGAGACACTTGTTATTCATGGAGAGAAGCACGACACACCATTGCGGATCATCAATGGCATGAAAGCACATAAGTGCTTACGGAAAGGTTGTATTGCCTATCTAGCACTTCTTGTAGACAAGAAGGCCGTTGGGCCACAGCTGACAGATATTCCTGTGGTAAAATAATTTCCTGAAGTCTTTCTTGAAGACTTGCCAGGACTACCACCATATCAACAAGTCGAGTTTCACATCGACTTGGTACCGGGAGCCACACCCATAGCCAAATCTCCATGTCGATCAGCACCTTCTGAACCTTGTAGTTGACCGAATAAGGATGTTGTGAGTTCATAACCCCCACTATTTACCACTATACATCTTTATAAAGGTTTTGGGTGTGGAAAGACATGCAAGTTTTGCAAAAATGCACAACATTTCGATGAACGAAAATTCATATTTCTAAACCATGTTACAAATGAATTTCCAACTAACTCAAATGGTTTATGAAAGGTTCTAGCTTCTACTCTAAGATAGATTTACGATCGGAGTATCATCAGTTACGAATTCAATAGGAAAGCATACCGAAAACGGCTTTTAAGACTCGTTACGGTCATTACGAGTTTCTCGTTATGCCTTTTGGTTTAACAAATGCACCAGCGGTCTTCATGGATTTAATGAATCGTGTGTGTAAGCCGTATCTCGACAAATTCGTCATAGTGTCTATTGACGACATTTTGATATACTCTCGATCAACTGATGAACATGAGCAACATTTGGGAACAATTTTAGAGTTGTTAAAGACAATAAATTCGCCCCAATCGAAAAACAAGATATAGCATTACAACTTATTCTTAAGATTGGTGCATAGCATTTTACAATCTTATCATTATCCGACGATACAGATGACTTTGTTGTAAACTGTGATGCTTCGCATCAAGGATTGGGTTGTGTACCCATACAACGTGAAAAAGTTATCGTGTACACGACACGCCAACTAAAAGTTCACGAGAAGAACTATACCACTCACGACCTTGAGTTAGGCGTGATGGTATTCGCTTTGAAATATGGCGACATTATTTATATGGTACTCAATGCACTATTCTCACGGATCATAAAAGCCTTCAACACATATTCAACCAAAAAGAATTAAATATACGTCAACGATGTTTGTTGAATTGTTGAACGACTATGATTGTGAAATAAAGTACCATCCGGGCAAGGCAAACGTTGTAGCAGATGCCATGAGCCGCAAGGAGCGAGTAAGAACACTGAGAGTTCAAGCATTAGAGAAGATGATTCACAAGCGCTCAAGGAAGAGAATATTCAAGCAGAAACACTTAGAGGCATGAAGGAACAATTAATGCCGAAAGAAGATGGAACTTTATACCTTATGGGTCGAAATTGGGTTCCATTCTTTGGCGGCCTTCGAGATGATATTTTGAGGAAGCACATAGGCCTAAGTATTGAAATAATACTACTGGTGACCTAACCTCAAAAGTAATATCGCGACTTATATCAGAGAATGCTTGACTTGCGCGAAAGTCAAAGTCGAGTTGCAAAATCCCTCGGACTTGTTACAACAACCCAAGATTTCCGTTTGGTAATGGGAACAAATATCGATGTGCTTCATTACGAAGTTACTCAGGACCTCAAGAGGTCACTACATGATATGTGTAATCATCGATAGACAAACAAAGTCCGCACATTTCTTACCGATTTGGGAGAAGGATAATACTGAGAAACTAGCGAAACTCTATCTCAAAGAAATAGTGGCTCGTCATAGAGTGCCTATTTCAATCATTTCAGAAAGAGACGGTCGTTTCATTTCTAGAATTTGGAAATCATTTTAACAGGCCTTTGGATCTCATTTGAATCCAAGTACGGCCTTTCATCCACAAACTGACGGCCAGAGAGAACGGACAATCCAAACACTCGAATATATGTTTCGCGCATGTGTTATGGATTTAGGCGGCACTTGGGATACTCATCTACCTTTAGTTGAGTTTTCCTACAATAACAGCTACCATACTAGTATACAAGCTGCACCGTTTGAAGCTCTTTATGGTCGAAAGTGTCGCTCTCTGCTATTTTGGGCAGAAACTGGCGATAGTCAATTAATTGGTCCGGAATTAGTCCAAGAGACTACGGATAAAAATTTTCAGATCCGAGACCGTATCGAGGCGGCTCGCGATCAACAAAATAGCTACGCAGACAAGAGACATAAACCATTATCTTTCGAGGTCGGAGACAAAGTCTTATTGAAAGTCTCGACTTGGAAGGGCGTAGCGAGGTTCGGTAAACGTGGAAAGCTGAACCCATGTTACATTGGACCATTTGAAATCTTAGAAAAGATTGGCACTGTTGCCTACAAGTTGAAGTTACCAGATGAACTAAGTAGTGTACACGACACATTTCATGTGTCGAATCTTAAGAAGAGTCCAACACAAGAAACGGTTATCATCCCGACGGATGAAGTTCACATTGATGACAAACTACAATTCATAAAGCACCTGTTAAGGTCATGGACCGGAAGGTCCAGTAAATGCGAAGGAGTCGTAACATATTTGTAAAAATTCGTTGGAACTCTCGACACGGACCCGAATATATACTTGGGAACGTGCAGATCAAATCAAAACCAAAATACCCTCACCTGTTTGAGTAGTCTCCTGCAAAGGATGACTCAGTTTGAATTTCGGGACGAAATTCTCAATAACAGGGGGAGAATGTGACAAATGGCCAATAACCGGAAATTCCGTACAGTCTAATCACTATTCTTAGTATATAATCTCATGCAATTAGCGTAATTTAATTACGTAACGGTGTCGTATATTAGACGACAATGTTAGGACAAGAAAACACTAATACGAAAACATATCTTACAAAGATATAAGACTTTCCGGTACAACGTCCTATTCGCTAAATCGTCCGTTTCATTAAAAATAAGGCAATTTTAACTTGTCCAAAATAATAATTTAGCATTTCCGGGACTCCGAAAATATGACAAATGATGACAAACATATGGAAACAATATGAGGATATTAATGGGGTATTCGAAACATAAGCTCTCGACACTGCGTTGCAACCCCCACAACTTGTCCGTTTCTGCACCGACAAGCTAATAAACGACATTACCAACATCGAAAACAACCAAATGAAAGCTTTAGTGAACTAGTTAAGCTTATTTTGGGATTCAAAATAACTTCATACATCTTTTAAATGCGGAATGTCAACTTACGGCAAACTTCCGTCGGTACGCCACAAAAGTGCCGTAAACTAGCCAACGACGAAACGAAACAGTAATTATCTGAAAAACCCAAAAATAAATATTATTTGACATAAATAATATAATGGGTAGTAAAAACGACACAAAATCCGCAATCGAATCTGATTGCATTAAGCTGCATGGCTAGTTCAGTAAACTGCCAGTCAGCAAAGCCGGTACAGGAACCGTGTCAAAAATAATAAAAGTTTTAGTCCAAAAAGTTGGATTAAATATTTGGATAATAAAACAAGTACAAAAATAATTGTTGTTATGTTTTTATCTAAATAAAACACGGTGTCAGTATTTAACCCGGTACAGGACCTGAACCGATTTTTTTTACCCGATTTACACACTAAAAATTTCGGTGAACTAGTTTTACTTAGTGTCACACTACTTTAAAATATGAAGGCTTAAAACCTTGTAGATATTTTTATATAAATTGTCAAAGTTCTTAAAATACTTAAACAATTACTACATTTTACCAAGAAATGAACACTTAACACATGAAACAAATTCAAGACCCTTTTCCCCCCTCATGTTCACGTTGGTTTTAGTGGGTCCAACACCCCTTAATTACTTGCTAAATATCTTGATATTTTTAGTAAGTTACAAGTGGATGAAAAATGGATGATTAAAAATTACAACACTTAGCCACTAAGTTACTACACTTCATCACTTTCATCTTTCATTACACACCAAGAACACTTTAATCATCTTCATTTTTTTTTTCACAAGAACACCTTCAAAAACCCAATTATTTTTATTACCTCCTTCATGATCAACATGGATTTCCAAGTAACATAAGGTGATCTAAAGCTAGTGGAAGTAAAAGGAAGGGTTTACATTCATACAAAAGTATTCTACCAACAAGATCATCATCTTCTTAGTCTTAATAATCTTCTAAGATCATCCCTAGCCTTGTGCTAGAAGTAAGCTTCTATAACTATTTTTTTTAGACATATATTATGTTTATGATGTTATTATTACTAATAATAACCAAGGAAATCATACATAATAACATGAGAAAAATACAAAGAAGCAAAGATAAAAATCATGATATATTTATGTTGATTATATTGTGATTTAAGACTTGTGATATGCTTATTTGATCTTGCTATGATGATTATGAGATAAATAAATGGTTAGAGTATGTTTTAAGTTATGATCTAAAAATTATACATATTTATGTTAAAGGGTTTTTAACATAAAGGATTAAATGGATGATCATAACTATTGTTCTTGTGAAAGTATTAAGGGTTTTTATTTAAAAACAAGACTTTTACAAGATTATAAAAAGTAACATACAACTAGAGATTTTTATAAAAGTTGTTAAAACTAAAATTAAACTTGGTTTTTGAACTTGTTAGCATATGTATTGATCATGTTTAAAACCCTACATGATTTGGAAATCATTTTGGTAAATTTCATGTTATAAAAGTTTCATATGTTTAGTTAAGTTGTAGAGTAAATTGGTGGTGATTCGATAAAGAAAATGAGATGTTTATAAAACATGGTTAGAATAAAATACAAAGGTTATATAGCCATTTTTTTTATAAAAACTTTATTTCTTTAAAGTAACAACATTTTTGGTTGTTTTTAGACAAGGGAAATATATATTTTTTTTAGAAAAATATATATTTGGTGATTTAACAACTTATGTGCTATGTGATTATTTGATGTATTAGTTATATATATATCAAAGATAGGAACTTTATTACAATGGTAATAATGAACACATGATACATAATAATCAAAGTCTTACAAGACTTCACATAATTACGCCTTAAAACGAGTTACGGACGATTCGAATAATCGGACACCATTTATGGTCAAAATGAACAATGGACAACTACATAAGTGAATTGCCAATCCGAAGAGTTACTACGACGTTTAGGCGGTTTTTCGACACGAAATATAAGTATCCTATCGATAACAAATTCCGGATGTTTATAAACTTATAAAAACTAGTATGTTTTTATTTACCAAAAAGTATACTTAGTAAATTTTTATAAAAATGAAAGGCTTACTTATAACAAGTGGGCTTATTTTACCTAATGGGCTAATTTATAACAAGTGGGCTTATCTTACTTAATGGGCTATGTTTATACAAATGGACTATTTTCTATTACAAATGGGCTTACTTACACTTAATGGACTATTGTATTACAAATGGGCTTAGTTTTCTTAATGGGCTTAACATCATAATGGGCTTAACATAAATTCATGGGCTAAGCCCAAACACCAAACATATGGGCCAAAGCCCAACACTATTCAAGCCCAACACTATTGAAGCCCAACACTATTGAAGCCCAACACTATTCAAGCCCAACACTATTGAAGCCCAACACTATTCAAGCCCAATACTATTCAAGCCCAATACTATTCAAGCCCAACACTATTTGAGGCCCAACACTATTTGAGGCCCAACACTATTTGAGGCCCAACACTATTTGAGGCCCAACACTATTTGAGGCCCAACACTATTTAGGCCCAGCATTATTTGGGGCCCAATAACATGAAAACATGGGCTTGGCCCAATGATACTATTATTGGAAACACAACTATACAAGTGATACATATAAGACACGAGGTTCAGCGGACTAGATCCGACTATACAACTCATTCATCAAATACACAGTTAACGAACATTTGAACAACTCATTCATCGAATACACAGTTAACGAACATTTGAACAACTCATTCATCGAATACACAGTTAACGAACAGAAAAGACATACAAGTCTTACACATACTCAAGACAAAAGACTTGTACATGAGTCAATACAAAGACCGTAGTGTCTAACAATTCTAGGACCTTTGTAGGTCGTGATACAATTCAAGGACAATGCAAGTGAGGTTACAATTACATACAGTTTACGGATGCAATTCTGTGAGTTCATGTTCCCCTATTCATTTAAATGTTTTACAAACTTTACAACTATCGGGGAAGATACATGTTCAGAGTATGTTAAAGTTAGGTAATGAAACACCATAGATCATGTGCGAATTAGGGCCATACTATAAGCACCATTAATCCAGTTTGGACCAAGGAACAAAGGCTTAGATCTAATGGGTTTTGGCGAGCCCCACTCTTGGTCATGGACCCCTACGGAAGAGTGCGTTTGTGTCCCAGTCGATAGGAATCGGCATAAAATCGTCTAGGGTTGGTTTGCTTCCTATTTCGTCACACATATTAATGTCCTCGCGAAACATTAATGATCAACGATTTCATTGACGCTTTTCATACTACATTTGATACAAATACATTTCATACAGATAAAGCGCATGGTTTTGATACAAATACATTTCACAATTGACAGATACATCTTATACAACTAAACTGCATGAACTCGCTCAACTTTTGTTGATGTTTTCAAACTTACATGTATTTCAGGGAATTAGTGGACCAATGCAACGATTTCAGTTCAAGGAAAACAAGTATCAATACTCCATGCCAACTATTGAAGGGTTTGCCTGTTATATACCGCCTCCTTGCGGTGATATAGTGGTCAAAGTCTTGACATTTTAAGACTTACGTTTTGATGTATAAAACGATGACAACTTATTTTCATTTGATGGTTTGTAACCAATACATTCAACTTATGTTGCATTCTTTTGAAACAATTATGACAATGGCATTGGAGCTTGTATTTATTCATATAGTTTGTTCATGTACATCGATATTTATGCAATGAAAACCATACAGATCACACCTTGCGTTTCCGCTACGAGCGGGTGTGACATCTCTCACCCTTGATGCGGTCAGGTAGAGATCGCTGAGAAATTCTGATATTGTAAAGAGGAAAAGTGAGGATGAAAACTCACACCGTTCAAACAAGAAGCACAAAGGGAACTCTGACCACAGGAAGAGTTCAGGGTTCAAGAAAGATGACCAACAGTCGGGCGAGAAGCCCAAATGCAAAATCTGTAAGAAGCGCCATTTGGGGAGGTGCAGATACGAGTCAAAATCCCAATCACAGCCGAGGGCTTGTGGGATTTGTAAATCAAGTGAGCACAAGATGATAGAGTGCAAGAAGATAAAGGATGCAACGTGCTATAACTGTAATGAGAAAGGGCACATCAAGTCCAACTGCCCTAAGTATGCCAAAAAGCCTGAAGAAGCCAAAAAGACCAATGCTAGGGTCTTTCGAATGGATGCACGAGAAGTCGTTCAGGATGATAATGTGATAACAGGTACTTCCTTATAAATGATGTTTTTGCAAGGGTGTTATTTGATTCGGGTGCGGATAAGTCATTTGTAGATGATAAGTTTTGTAAGTTGTTGAATTTACCAGTTAAAACCCTAAGCGTGAAATATGAGGTAGAGTTGGCCGATGGTACCTTAGAAACTGCCTCAACTATGCTAGATGGATGTTTTATATCCATTAGGAACCACTCCTTTCCGTTATCCTTGCTTCCTTTAAAATTAGCAGGTTTCGACATAGTGATAGGCATGGATTGGTTATCTCATAACCAAGCCCAGATTGTTTGTGAAAAGAAACAAGTGGTGATGAAGACTCCGTATGGTGAGCCACTTACCATACAGGGAGACACTCTGTATGGGTTGCCTAAGCAAGTGTCTATGCTTAAGGCGTCAAAGTGTATAAAGAAAGGATGTGTCATTTATATGGCACAAGTGACTATAGATGAGCCAAAACCCAAGATTGAATACATCCCTATCATTTCTGAATACCCTGATGTATTTCCTGAAGAACTACCTGGTTTACCCCCAGATAGGCAAGTGGAGTTTAGAATTGACATTATACCTGGAGCAGCACCTGTTGCAAGAGCACCTTACCGGTTAGCCCCAACTGAGATGAAGGAGTTGAGAACTCAGTTGGATGATTTGTTGGCAAAATGATTTATTAGACCTAGCTCATATCCCTGGGGAGCACTAATTCTGTTTGTAAAGAAGAAATATGGATCGATGCGTCTATGCATCGATTATCGTGAACTTAACAAGCTCATTATCAAGAACAGATATCCATTGCCCAGGATCGACGATCTGTTCTATCAATTGCAAGGGGCAAGTTACTTCTCCAAGATTGACTTAAGGTCAGGTTATCATCAGCTGAAGGTTAGAGATGAAGATGTGCACAAGACAGCATTTAGGACTCGTTATGGTCACTACGCGTTCTTATTGATGCCTTTTGGGCTCACTAATGCACCAACAGCGTTCATGGATCTCATGAACCGCGTATGCAAGCCCTACTTGGATAAATTTGTCATCGTCTTCATCGATGACATCCTTATTTACTCAAAGAATCAAGCTGACCATGAGAAGCATCTTCGTTTTATTCTTAAACTTCTTCAACAAGAAAAGCTTTATGCCAAGTTTTCAAAGTGTGAATTTTGGCTTCGTGAAGTCCAATTCCTTGGACATATGGTTAGTGAGTGTGGTATCCAGGTGGATCCCGCTAAGATTGAAGCTATCATGTATTGGCAAGAGCCGAAGACGCCCCCAGAGATTCGCAGCTTCTTAGGTCTGGCAGGATACTACAAGCGTTTTATTGAGAATTTCTCAAGGATTGCAGCACCCCTAACTTCATTGACTAGAAAGAATATTAAGTTTGATTGGGGTCCTAAGCAACAAGAATCCTTCGATATTCTTAAACAGAAGTTAAGCAATGCTCCTATGTTGACATTGCCTGAAGGAATTGAAGAATTTGTGGTTTACTGTGATGCATCGCACACTGGCATGGGATGTGTGCTAACGCAGAAATGTAAAGTTATTGCATATGCTTCCCGACAACTAAAAGTGCACGAAAAGAATTATACCACCCATGACTTAGAGTTGGGTGCCGTTGTGTTTGCACTAAAACTTTGGAGACATTATTTATATGGTACCAAGTGTGTGATCTATTCTGATCATAAGAGCCTTCAGCATCTGTTCAATCAGAAGGATCTGAACATGAGGCAGCGTCGATGGATGGAGACCTTAAATGATTATGATTGTGCAATCCGATACCATCCAGGCAAGGCGAATGTGGTCGCCGATGCTTTGAGCAGAAAGGAAAGGGTTAAGCCCATTAGAATCAATGCCAAGAGCATTGAATTGAAGAACAACTTGAATGAAAGATTGCTAGCCGCTATCCGAATGAAAAGTTGGGGGTAACTGCTGAACAGTTATCATATGGTGAGGATGGAATCTTAAGATTGAATGGACGAATATGGGTTCCAATCTATGGAGGACTTTGGGATGTTATCCTTCAAGAAGCCCATAACTCCAAGTATTCCGTTCATCCTGGCTGTGATAAGATGTACCAGGATTAGAAAGCGAATTATTGGTGGATAGGCTTGAAGAAGTCTATAACCACTTATGTGGTCAAATGTTTGACGTGCGCGCAAGTTAAAGCTGAACACCAGAAGCCGTCAGGTTTGCTGCAACAGCCTGAACTTCCCACCTGGAAGTGGGAAATGGTAACTATGGATTTTATTACTAAGTTACCAAAGACAAAGCGAGAAAATGATACTATTTGGGTTATAGTGGATAGACTGACTAAGTCAGCCCACTTCTTACCTATTAAGGAAACACACAGCTCAGATAAGTTAGCTCAGTTGTACGTGGATGAGATTGTATCTCTCCACGGAGTGCAAGTGTATATCATCTCTGATAGGGATACGAGGTATACATCACATTTCTGGAAAAGCTTTCAGCAATCCCTAGGTACTCGATTAAATTTCAGCACTGCATATCATCCTCAGACGGATGGTTAAAGTGAACGTACTATACAGACACTCAAGGATATGCTACGAGCTTGTGTTATTGACTTAGGAGGAAGTTGGGATGATCATCTTCCATTGATTGAATTCTCATACAACAATAGCTATCATTCCAGTATTCAAGCTGCACCTTTTGAAGCTCTGTATGGAAGAAAGTGCAGAACGCCCGTTTGTTGGGCAGAAGTTGGAGATGTCCAACTAACAGGACTTGATATAGTCCTGGAGACGAAAGATAAGATTGTACAGATACGAGATCATCTCAAAGCTGCCAGGGATAGGCAGAAAAGCTAAGCAGATAAAAGACGTAAATCTCTAAAGTTTGAGGTTGGTGACAAAGTGTTACTGAAGGTATCACCCTGGAAAGGGGTAATGAGATTTGGTAAGAAAGGCAAGTTAAGCCCAAGATACATAGGACCATTCGAGATCATCGAATGTGTCGGAACAGTGGCTTATAAGTTAAATTTTCCTGAAGAGCTCAGTGGTATTCATAATGTATTCCACATCTGCAATCTGAAGAAATGTCTAGCTGATGAATCACTAGTTATATCACATACGGATGTGCACATAGATGAGAGCCTGAAATTTGTTGAAAAACCTTTGTCGATTGAGGATCGACAGGTTAAGAAGCTTCGAAGGAAGCAGGTACCGATTGTAAAGGTTAAATGGGATGCCCGCGAGGTCCCGAGTATACGTGGGAGGTAGAGTCCACAATGAAAGAGAAGTACCCTCATTTATTTAAGTAAATCTCGAGGTCAAGATTTCTTTTAAGGGGGTGAGGATGTAACAACTCGTAAAATCACGACCAATATAATGAAGACACGTGTCATGAGCTTTAAACGTGTAATGGATTGAATATGAGGGACTAAAGTTGACAAACAAAGAAAGTATGTCTGTAAGAAGATTCAAAATGTCAACATTGGATAATTATACCTTTCAACAACCCTACACGATGTTTATACCCTTAAACGAATGAATTATGGATCATATGAAGCCGTTTGTGGAAGAAAGTGAGAGTCTACAAACCGCAAGGGTTAAATGTGTCAACATGTTTAATTTATACCTCTGAGTAACCTTTTAGCGAAGCTGAAGCTTTTTAATTATTAATTATGCTCACTAGAATAAGTGATAAAAATTTCACAAGGTTTCGATTTCGTATGAGAAAGTTATGCTAACATTCGTAAGTGAGGGGTTAAAAGCATCAACATTGAAATTCAGGACTTTTCGGGTGATCGTAAAGCTAACCAAGGACTTAGCAAAGTTTGTTTATAACTTAGGTCCTAAAAATCAAGTTGGAGGGTTAAAAGTGCAAAATAATAAGTTAAAACAACTATAAAAAGGACCAGGGACCAAATATGAAATTTCTGAAACTTGTTTAACCTGATCTGGCATTCATACCGGCCGCGTAGAACTTGTCTGGGTCTTGCGCGGGCCTCCTGGTAGTCACCAGCGACCAAAATCAAGCACAGGTGCCTGTTTCAGCCTGTTAAACCGACCTTTATGCATGGTATTCGAATTCCAGAGGCAGAGCCAGTAGTTTTACATGCATAGGGACACTTGGGGTTGATCTAACATCAGTTTTAGGCCTTGTTGTGATGATCCTATGTGATTAAAACTCCTATATAAGAACATCTTGTTGCAACATTTTGGGCACTCACTTGCAAACATTCATAACTTAACTTCTAGAGTCTCCTGGAGCTCAAGATCATTTCCTAAGGGTCATTAGTCGTGCTTAGTACTTCAGTAAGCCTCCTTGACCTTTCTTAATTCAGTTTTATTAGTTTAATGGCCTAAAGTCAAACCCGTCGTAATTAAGGTTTGACTTAGTGATTAATCACTAATGGTCCAGTCAATTCTCGAATTGAAAGTAGCTTTGAGTTGGTAATTATATGGGTAATAAACCCTTAAAAGGGCACCCTCTAATTCCCACTCTAACTAGGTCAATTGTCGGGTTAAAGTTAATTATAAAAAGTCAACAGAAAGCAAATTTTCGCATAAACACATAATTAACAATGTAGAAGCTATGAAACCTGTTTTTATCACTTATATAACTTAATAATTAATGTAAGAGCATGTCTAAGCATGTTCAACCCGACAATTTTCAGTTTAAGCTCGGTTCGGAACCGAAAGTCACAAAAGTAGACTTTTGCTTTGACTTTCAATTCTGACCCAATGTAGCAAATTTTAGAAATGACTTAGAGCTCTATTAGGACCAGGTTATAGGTTAGTATAACCCTCTAAGGTTATACAACTTGGTTCATTAGTTATTCGATTCATGTGCATGTTTCCGTTATATGCCTAAATGTTGACCATAATGCCCTTTTGACCTTAAAATGAGATTTTGGAAAATGTGAGAGGACAAAAACCTTTGTTACTGATTTATAAACTTGTCCTAAAAAACTTTGACATCAGTTTGAGGTCTAGATTAGGAGTTATGCTCAATATCGTAATTAAGAAGCTTTTTATTAGTTAAACGACGTAATTAGCATAAAGCCTATCTAAACCCAAATTTTGACACCTAACTTTTTACCCACTGATGTAATATAATATTTTGGGATTTTTGAAGATTTTTAATTATTTTTAAGCTGAGCATAACATAGGGTTCTTGCTATAATTCGGTAAATGTCGGTTATACACTTTTCTTGAAAAAAATGAGTTTTACATAATATTTTGACACTAAACTTTTTGCTACCGATTTTATATAATAAATAAGACATTTTGAACTTTATAAACTGATCAAAAACTCAGATTTCCTATTTAAACCCGAAAATCGCTTAAAACTGACTTTACTCGTTTTAAGCGCATAGTATGAGTAAAACTAATTTTGGCATATAAAACTTAATACCTACTGATATTTTAAGTAAATTTTTATAATTAAACAATAAGCAAAAGTTTTGAACTCGGAATTCTAATTTTGACCTTTAAAGCTTTTGTGAAATTACCAAAATGCCCCTACGGTGCATAGTTTGGCTATAAAAGATAAATTTCACATATATGCAATACCCTACTGTTATGACTAATAAAAATCAATATTTTTACTGATTATATCAGACATAAAACTCAGATTAGTATTTAAACCCTTTTATAACCTTTAAAATGACCAAAATACCCCTACGAGGCATAATTTGAGTTTAAATCCCTTTTGGGTATAATGGAAGGTATCTTACTGATATCAAAACATATTTAAGGCATATTAACTTAGGAAACCTGTTCATGACTCTTTTGGTTACCCGTTACACATTATTCGCGTTCGATGCGGTTTATGTAACTAGTTTGCATAAATTAGCCGAAACGGGTTAAACCTTATCGTTTTTATCTCAAAATCCAGAATGTGTTTAGTTTACCCATATTATACAAGTCTTCAAACTTGTCGGGTCTAATCCACGTTCTATTCCGGTCTTCGCTTAATCATGCGTTTCGAACCGTGTATCTTGCTTTAAAACTAACCGGTCTAAGTTTATACTTAATTAAGACCGTTAGGAATCTAATAGGTTATTAAAACCTTCGTTCCAGATTAGGAGACCAGTAAAAGATACTTGCACTCGCTGATTGTGATATATACTTGCTCAGGTAAATACTTTTAACTTATTTTCCCTTATACGAGCTTGGGGTACGGTATATAAAATACCACTTGGTCGGGCATTGAATTTTTAATCATATAAAGGTTAATTTATTGAGATGACCCGTTTAAACTGTTATGTTTGCTTAAAGCCTTTGGGGGGTTAATGACCATGTCCCGAATATCCTTGGCATCATTCATTGAAATGGCCACGACCTAAGCACGGGGTGTAGGCATACACCTGCCAGTGCATTTATATAAAAAGGTATATCCGACGGATTGAGAATAACTCGCCGCGGGATTATATCATGTGGTGTGTCTATTAATCTTTAACCCGGTATTCAACCCGGGCTACTAAACGTATAACGAACATGTAATTCTTTTACAAGTTTATATAAAAATAATTATCCCAAGTTATAAAAGATTATTTTGTGCCTTGTGCATTCAAATCAATTTTCTTAAACATTTTCAAAATGAGTCGGTTAATTGTATTTACCAGTGTAAACTGACGTATTTTCCAAAAAGGCTAATTGCATGTACTAAACAGAATAGGCTGGCTACTCCTAGCATCAATAAAGAGTCTTGCAAGCTTAGATGTTATAAATCTGTTGAACAATGATCTTTTGTTAACTTTGATCCGCCTGTGGATCCTTTCAACCGTTTTTGTAATACACTTGATATTACTTTTAATTCGGTTTGTGATGATTTGTCTTTCGACTTCCGCTGTGTATTAAACTGTGATAATTTTGACTATGATGATATCAACTACATCACGATACTCCCCACCAGGCCCACCGGTAATATGTGGAAATATCGGGGTGTGACAGGTTGGTATCAGAGCCAACGTTGAGTGAAATAAACACTAGCCTTTTGTGTTTAATCTCAATGATACAGTTTGCACATTCCTCGACTTTCGAGTCTAGACAAAGAACTTAGGACTAATTCTGACTTATTTTGTTTTGTCCTTTATTTTTTCTTTTGTTATTCCTGTTGTTTGTTTTGACAGGGCCTACAAGAATGCCGCCAAGAATCCGACGAAGAGGTAGAGGCAAGGGGCCATTCATCGCCCACAACGATCACGAGGCCGGGCCTTCACACCGGCGAACTCCATCAGACACTTTAAGCAAAAGTCCTCAAGAAGACTGGTGGACCCATTTAGAACCTGCAAGGCATTCAGTCTCGCTGAACTCCTCACCTTCTTACCTCAACTCTTTCGGGCCTCAATCGGAGAACGATCCCCACAACTCACATAACTCTTTTATACCCCTTCAAAGCCCCAACTCACACCATTCCTTCAACGACCCAATACCCTACTTTCAAAGCCGGTTCAACCCGGCAAACCAAATTGATGAACCAATGGGTTATAACCCGTTAGGGCCTGAGGACCATTTCTCCATGGACATGGAAGAGGATCCGGAACATGCCCAGCCGCCAACCGGAACACCTACTCACCCCATCGAGATTTCGGATGGGTCGTCATATCATGGATCACCTTATCGTGGTCCAAACAGTTATCAGGCAAGATTTGCCCAATACGACTGGGTGTTTACTCCCAGTTACCACTCAATAAAGAGTCTTGCAAGCTTAGATATTATAAATATGTTGAACAATGATCTTTTGTTAACTTGGATCCGCCTGTGGATCCTTTCAACCGTTTTTGTAATACACTTGATATTACTTTTAATTCGGTTTATGATGATTTATCTTTCGACTTCCGCTGTGTATTAAACTGTGATAATTTTGACTATAATGATATCAACTACGTCACGATACTCCCCACCGGGCCCACCGGTAATATGTGGAAATATCGGGGTGTGACACTAAGGAGCTCGCGCCACATCGACATGTGCCATGCCATGGCATCCGCCTACTCCACCCAAGGGTGCGCCATAAGCTGACCCGCCATGTATCTGACCACACGCTCATGGACAAAAATACAAAGGCGGTGTGAGAAGTTCAAAGGCACTACATAGGGCCTATAGCCCACGGCACGAGCGCATATGTGCACGAGTAAGGGTGTTCCGCACCCTTTAGGGTCCCCACTAGTGTTTGCCTTTAAGGAAACAATATACAAGGAGTGCTCCTCCTTATAAACCATTTTAAGTTTTGTCATCCCACCTAAGTGGGACAAGTTGACAAAACTAATCCATTTTAATCATCTTTGTTTGTTCCAAACATACAACTTCAAGCTTCGATATCTTATTCATCTTAGCTCTATTTGGACATAGTTTGAACACAAACCATAAATAATTATTTATACAACACATATATAAATATTATTGATGTCCAAAATATTTAGTGAAAAACTCATTCTCACTAAATTTCCAACAATCCCCCACATGAATGGAGATCTATTAAAACACACAAAATTACCCGATGAAAACTCGACAGTCGAGTATTGTAGGATAGGTAGGTGTAGCCTTTGAACCTTCCTTTGTGAAGCATACTTACCCTACTAGGGTTTTGTAGACATGATGTCTTTGAACAACCGCCCATTTATGTAAATGACAATATACATTCACACAATACTTTCCCTAGCTGGGCCATCTCCTCATTTTCGTCTCCAATAATGGTCATGGAGCACTTTCCTGGTTCTGCGGGAGCTCTAGGAATTATGCCATAATTCCATTCGAAGCGACCACACTTCTCTCCAACATAGGTGATTTCCCTTTAAATCATTAAAAGCATTATGATTCATTATGATTTACATGAATCATTTAACCACATAGTATGCTTAACCTCATAACAATGTCACTGGATATTATAGGAATGGACTAGGACGTATTTAAACACCCTTTTATAGTTTTTTTTTTTGGGGGGGGGGGGGGATATATGAACATATACACTAGCTTATATATAAACATATATATTAGCTATGCCCCCACAGTGACTACCCTTCGGTTCATGATTAAGTTGGCCTATTGAACCTAGATCTTGGGATCTCCAGTCAACTAGGTTAGGTTTCCCTCATGTCCCTTTTTTTTCATGGCTTTAGTCCCATTCCACAACCTGATCTCTTATCAACCCACTGGTTGTTGGATCCAAAAATTATCTTTTGACTTCGCTAAGTCACCAACGACAATTTAAATTTAGATCAGTTGTTCTAACGTGTTCTTGACTCGCTAGTCACTTTTGCCTTTTAGTCGATTCTTAAGACTTATAACTCGTGATCTCAACTTGGATCCAGTTATTTACCTTGTCTTTAGAATGACATGAAACTCAATTCATGGCTAGACACGTTTTCACCATGCCTTTGGTGTGTCATGACCGACATCTTACTAGATTTTGAATCTAACCAATTAGCATTCGAGTCCAATCTACTCGATTGACTCCATATAACCATTGTGTACTCCACTTGGTCATGCGTTTGCAATATATGCAAGTCACCCCCACATTTAAGTGTAATTGGATAGCATCCAAATGGGGTGATGAAAGGTTCTCCATTTCATTTCGAGTTTGAGAAAACTTCTCAACTACCATTTCCACATTCAAATGCAAGTCACCCCCACATTTAAGTGTAATTGGATAATATCCAAATGGGGTGATGAAAGGTTCTCCCTTTCATTTCGAGTTTGAGAAAACTTCTCAACTACCATTTCTTCATACCCTAAAGGGTTTGTTTCTTAAATGGCCTCCCTCCCCCACATTGCTTGCATTTTAATGAAGTTATATTTATAGTTTTGTTTAGCACAAAATTCGTTCTTGTGTCATCACATATTTTGAATGTTTAAAGTTAATTTAATCTCCGTCGAGCATATAAATTAACAAGTATTAGTCTAGCATGCTTTAGACCACAATACTCTAGCATGTGAACAGAAGATGCATCATTCTGATTCTTCACAGCCTTAAGAGATAACTCACTATCTCTTCCGAACATTCATTTCTTAGTTTAGACACAATAATGAAATTTTATTTCACCATTCTAAAACCATCGGTTTTAGGAAGGCCTCAAAACCATAGTTAACTTCATCCATTAGGATCATAACTCGTTTGCCTTTTTATCTCCAAGGCTTCACCATTGACTTCCTAAAGACTTAAACATAAGTTTTAATCCAAGTCACTTTAATGAAAGATCTATGTATAAAATCACTTGAGTCTTGAGATATAGTCAATTAGATTGACTCTCAACAACAAAGCATTCACGAATGTCTATAGTGATATATACATTTACGTTGTTGTTTCATTAATACCATGTATTGGGATACTCTCCCAAATTGAGGACCAAGCCTCCACATAGTTTAAACAACATTGATGGTGGTAGAAGCATCTACAAGTCCATCACTATTGTAAATTTCCGTTAATAAATTTGCTAAATTTATTAAAATCATTTACAATAATAACATATATTTCTTTCATATGTTATATTCTTTGAAAACTTACATGTGCATTTCCATGTTGATGCTCTCAACATTAGATGACATATCTTGTTTTCGTGCATTTCATCTCAAACCATACACCACGTTTCTCACGAACTCGTTATACGTTTGATGTTTGATTTGTGACTTATTACATAAGTCATGATCACAACCCGCTCGTTGTGTCCGTGTAAATTAGTTTTTACACTTTGTATCAAAATGTGTATCATTTTGACAACTTATTAGTAGTCCAAAATAACGGATACACCAATGATATCTAAACATCAAATCCCAAAGTGTTATTATTTTCAACACTTTAGAACAAAATAAGCGCAATTACATCGTTCTGTCATGTTTTGAGGTACTCCCTCAATGGAACACGTATAACTTGTTTCGTCTTGAAACTCTAAACTTGAATAATCACAAGTTGTCCAAAATATAAAGTTGTTTACCTTTAACTACTCGCAAGTAGTTGAGCTGCTTGTTATATTTATTACAACTTCGGGTTGTTTTTCACCAAATAGTCTATCCGAGACTATTATATGGTTGAAGACGTTATACTTCTCATGGAAGTATCGAATCATTTATAATTCGCAAAGACATGTTTTATTCGTTCAAAACATTTCTCGTTTTTGCAAGTGTTTTAATATTAAACTATATATTTATGTTTTGATTACAAATCAAGACAATAAACCTTATAATAGTTTAACACATAAAACAATTTCAAACTCGCTTGTTTGAAAATAAAACGAATACACATCGTTTTAATAAATGGTTTATCATATTCAAACCATTTCTAACCGCTGTTAGATAATAACGATTATCAATTCGTTAAAATGAGGGGTTTGTATGATAACCAATTCTAATATGCTAATTAGAATTTAAATGTTGAACAAACATTCAAAATATTCGGCTTTTATAAAGTAAACCGGTTCTAACGCGCTCGTTAGAAATAAAACCAATACAATTATTCACTTTTTGTTTATTTATATGAACGTTTTCTAACACGCTCGTTAGAAATAAAACACAAGTCTTTTCTAACACGCTCGTTAGAAAATATATAACACGATGACAAATCATCTTAAATAGTTTATCATAGTTAACCCGGTTCTAACCCGCTCGTTAGAAATTAACGATTGCAGATCGTTAAAATAGTTGGTTATAAGATAAACTAATTCTAATACGCCCATTAGAAAATTAAACGATTATTTATTGCCATAAGCCGTTTTTGGTTTATATAAAATAAACGTTTTCTAACCAGCTTGTTAGAAATAAACAATTGACAAAGTCATTAAATCGTTTCTAACACGCTCGTTAGAAAATAAACAACTATCAAACTCCTTAAATCGTTTCTAACACGCTCGTTAGAAATAATCGATTACAAAATTTGTTTCAAAATTTATAAAAAAATATAAACTGTTTCTAATACGCTCATTAGAAAGAAACAAATAAAAATCGTTCAAACGTATGTGGAAAAAATCCGTTTCTAACTCGTTCGTTAGAAATTTAATAGTTTAGACGAAACCGTTACAAGGTTTATTATCCAAATAATTGTCTCCAACACGTTCGTCGGTAATTATTTGAAATAATAATATTTTCTAACACGCTCGTTAGAAAATCCAAACGTATTTAAACTATTGTTTCTAACACGCTCGTTAGAACATCCAACTGTCTTTAAAACATTGTTCTTAACACGCTCGTTAGAACAAATAAAAAGTTTTAATCTTGTTATTCTTTCAACAACGTTTCTAACACGCTCGTTAGAAGATATTGAAACTAGTTATTTTATAAAATAATTATTTTCTAATATGCTCATTAGAAAATAACTATATTTCAAGACTTTTAAAAACCAACATCAATATATCAATTATGGTTACTAAAAACTTATTTTTAATAATTAAACGTTACAAAAACAATAGAAAGGGGTTACAAAATAAGTTTTTCTAATACGCTCATTAGAAAATTTAGTATTTCAAAACCTATTGAAATACATATTATTTTGTATAAGGTTCGGTTTTATCTAAACACGAACAAAACCCATGAACTCCAAAATTTGAATCAAAACGTTCGATTTTGTAACACGGTATTCGGATTAAAGATTGTACTCCAATCATAAAATTAATCCGACTCGTTTGTACTACATATATATTTCCCCAAAAATATGTATAAGATTTTAACAAAAAACCCATTAAATATTTTAACTTTTGCGAACCTAAATCCTCGTAGAGAAGGGATTTAAGATTGTAGCAACAATCTTCACGAAAGTCTGTTTTAAGATTGTAGGAACTTGGTTCACTTTTTATTAAAAATATTAATAAAATAAATAATAACGAGCCTCTCGTTATTTGTGGAAAATTCTTCTAGTACAATACCGGTTACAAAAATTAAATAAACGAAAATAAAATACAATCTAATTGTACCAATCTTGATTCAAGCCAACTTCTTAGGAAGAACTTCAACCGCACCATCTTGTATAAACCTCCGCTGCAAGAATGAACAAACGGTCGTTGACGGTTTTGGTTGAGGATCGTGTTAGACATGGGGCCCTCAAAACAGATTCCACGCCTCCTCTCAGATGGTCTGTTTCTAGGATACAACAACCGAAGCAGTAGTTGTACTGCCGGAGATGGCTCTCGCGCCCGAGATTACACCGGGTATAATTTGGTGTTATGAAAAATAATGAAAAGAAGTTGTATATATTTTAGAGTACTCCTCTAAAATCTGTTATGAATGTTTCTAATAGTTTTTATGAGATCATCTCATCTCGTATCTTTCGTATATCTCAAAATATGAAACCAACGTTCATATATATACACATTCACAAAAAGTTGAAACATTCTTTGCCTTTAATTCTCTAATTAACGAGGCAATAAATCTTGTAATAAATAAGATTTAATTATATTAAAATGGAATTCATGTGGTCAACGAAACTGTCATATTCATTCATGACAGAATTAAACGAGTTGAAACAATTAGTTTGACCAAGTCCAACCAGTTGCTTTGTTTCCGCTACAAACCTGTGCGCATGCTAGAACTGATCTGCCAGTCCGCCGCTATGCTTCAAGGATCTCATGCCACGCCATATGGAGTCGCGCACCACACGGATGCGACTACGCATACCAGGATGCCACCTGGTCATGCGCCATACATACTCGCGCGCCACACGGATGCCAATATGTATACCAGGACGCCACCTGGTCATGCGCCATCCAAACTTGTGCGCCACTTGCATTCTTCGCCATAGCCAATGACATGCGCCATGCCCCTAAGGAGCTTGCGCCACATTGACATGTGCCATGCCATGGCATCCGCCTACTCCACCCAAGGGTGCGCCATAAGCGGACCCGCCATGTATCTGACCACGCGCTCATGGACAAAAATACAAAGGCGGCGTGCGAAGTTCAAAGTGCACTACATAGGGCCTATAGCCCACGACACGCGCGCATATGTGCACGAGTAAGGGTCCCCACTAGTGTTTGCCTTTAAGGAAACAATATACAAGGAGTGCTCCTCCTTATAAACCATTTTAAGTTTTGTCATCCCACCTATGTGGGACAAGTTGACAAAACTAATCCATTTTAATCATCTTTGTTTGTTCCAAACATACAACTTCAAGCTTCGATATCTCATTCATCTTAGCTCTATTTGGACATAGTTTGAACACAAACCATAAATAATTATTTATACAACACATATATAAATATTATTGATGTCCAAAATATTTAGTGAAAAACTAATTCTCACTAAATTTCCAACATAATCTACATTTATAAATTTAACATGTGATACTCTTAACTTTTGACTCGTTGCCTAGGGCAATCCTAGTCAAATAATCATCATATATTTACATTCAATTTCACTCACGAGAAACATACATTACCCTGTTTCGTTGATAATCATCGTTGTGAGCGAAATCAAGTTGAAAACAATTGTATATATATGATGATTATGTGCGTAAGATTGTTCTTGACAACAGGTGTAAAATTAAGATAGTTATTGATCAACCTGTAGTCATGAAATATGAAATATCATATGTCAATTACTGATAGTTTGTATTACTATAATTAATTTGCCTTGTACCCTTGTCTATTTGATTTTATCACAAATATACGTGCAAAAATGTTTGGTCGTGGAAAGAGCAAGCTGGAGCAAGGCGTCATCGTATAATACTTCAGGACAACATTTAGGGAATTACAAAACTGACGATCTGTAGGTTGGAGACAAGGACGAATATATGAAAAAAAACTTGAGATGTTATTAAGATATTCTTGGAGAATATGATTCGTGATGTGGTGACTTGCAATGAGCAAGTTCACCACAAAGTGGTGATAGCCATGGATGTCGTATATGCTTTCAAGAGGCAAAGCGAGACTCTCAATGGCGGAGCTTAGTATAAAGTGGGGGGTGCACCCGCACCCCCAAATGTTTCGGTTAGAAGTGTAAAATTTCCTATTTTTCGTCCGAAAATTTTACAATCACATAAGATTGTCCCCCAATTATTTTGCCTAAATATTTATACAATATATAAATTAGGTCTCATGACTTTTCGCCCTCTCGAAACTTTTAGTCAAGCTCCGCCATTGGAGACTCTTTATATATTTGGAGATTAATGAGTGACAATGTGGATTGTTAAAGTCCAATTTACCTTATTATTTAATAATATAATTACTAAATATGCAATTAGTTATATCTATAACACTCAGAAGGGGTAATTTTACACGATGGTAACCAAATTTATCAACGTCTCGTTATAATCACTTAAAGTTTTTTTTATCCTATTCTAAAGTCACTTAACTTTTATTAGGTGTTCCAATTTCATGTATGTTTTTATAAATGTAATAAAAAGTTAAAACAAAGAAAAACAAATGAAACACATGAATTTCGCTTACCATTGTTTTTTTCTATTTGTGACTAAACCAATGGCAGTTCTGGGATTGGAGGCTGTTTAGGAACTAGTACTGGAAGTGGTTCAGTAACTAGCGGCAAAGGTAATTCATGAATCGGTTGCAAAGGTGATCGAGCATGTGGTGGTGGTTTAGGTTTGGGCATTACTTGTGTTGGAGGCAGAGGTGATTAGACTAGTGGTGTTGGGCGACGGTGCAAGGCCTAGTCTCCTGAAGGGCCCTTTTTTATTGAGATTCAGTGTTGGTGTTGTATATAAAGGAAGCAGCTCAAAGGAAAAACAATACAATATGTTATTTTACACTTTGTATCATCTAGTTAGTTGACTAAAATTTCAAATTTTTACTACAATAGGTTTACCCTAAATGAAGTTTGTATTAAAATTAAAAAAAGTAACCTGCATTTTCACGTTCCATGTCCGATTCGATTCCGAAAACATAGATGTTGAGGCGATTAACATATTATTCACTTTTTCTATGAGTCATTGAGTTCATAATTTTAATGTCCCATTTTTTTTACTCGCCCCGGGCCCTAAAATTGTAAAGGATTCTTGGGGACAACCCTGGGTGGTGGTATGACTGATGAAGGAGCTAGAGATGATTTTGGCACATTTGGAAAGTGTTGGCGGTAGAAAAGGAACAAGTTGTCGGGATAACTTTGGTGGTTGTGGAAATGGTTTTGGTTTAGCTCAAAGGAACAACTAGGAGATGGTGGACGTTTCCTCTTTGACAAGACCGATTAACTGATCTATAAGCTGATCAACCGAACCAAATATTTGTGGCATGGCTTTGATTATCCACGTCTGCGAAATCGAATTAACCAAACTAAACAAAGTTAACATAATGTGCATTTTTTCTGCTAATCTACATGTAATAAACAAGGCTTGATTGTCAAATTTTCAAACATTGCTGAAAACGTAATTTTTTTCATTGTGTGTTTTTGTTATATAAAAAAAACTCTTATGTTTATATCTGTTTCTAAACCAGAAGAAGTCTAAGATCTTTTCTGAATTCAGTTCTAATAAAATTACCCCCAAAAGCAAAAAGGATTTGCAATTTATAATGGTTTATTCTAGTTTTAGCCAATTTAAGGATACTAATTCATCCACAATATTCTATTTTTAATCCAACAATCTTTTTGATTTTTTTTCTTAAGCATAAAGTGATTGCTAAATGGTGACATGAAACCCACAACCATTTTCAAGATTTGCAGTTGATTAAACTAAAAGAACTAAAAAGAAAAATATTGAATCAATATGGAAACTTAAATAAGAAACTAAAGAGTCTCATCCTATAAAAGTTGAATCCCAAGGTCTAAACCTTAAACAAATGAGCCTTTACCTTTTTGTTTGGTTTACATGCTTATTTTGATATAAACCCTTTTTAAAACCGAAAACCGAACCGACCCTAGTCTCAAAACCTATAACCTAACCGAAACCGATCAGTTAACATTTTCTAATAACTGAAAATTTTGGTTTTGGTGCGGTTAGTGTCTAAAACTGATCGTAATAGACCCATGCACACTTGTAGTCCTTGTCTTTGTCGTAGGCGGTTTTCTTCTTTTAGTGTCTAAAACTGATCGTAAAGATTCACAATCAATCTGCCGGTTCACCACTGGTAAACACTTACCCTCATCTTTTTGATCCGGTTTCCCCCGCAAACAATTCCTCCGGTAATCGAAAACAAGCTCTGGTCTCATCGGTTTTTCACATTTCCCTTCCAACCGATCAAAATAATTATCTGAAAATGTAAAATTCAAGAGTTTTGGCAACGTACAAATAACATCAACTACCGTACCAATCAACTCATTTTGTGCAACGTCAACCATCTCAATACACTTCAAATTACCAATCCCTCTTGGAATTGGCCCCACAAAATTATTATTACTCAAATCCAAAACCTTTGTACTATGAAGCAACCCTAGTTCTTCCGGCAGGCAACCCGAGAGTTGATTGTTAGCGAAAATAACCTCGTCTAAGTTAGCCATTTGGCCAATACTCTTAGGAACGTGTCCTTTAAACTCATTATCCGCGAACACAATCACAGATGCTTTAGAATTCCCAATGTTCTCTGGGATAGTCGAAGAAAATCGATTATGGTTCAAGAAAATAGCATCAAGATCTTTGTCAAACAATTGAGGTGGTAACAATCCTTGAAAATTATTGTATCTAATATCAAGATACTTTAGTTTGGGCATATCCAAGACAACGTTAGGAAACGGTCCATCAAATTGGTTGTTACTTATGTCGAATTCGTTAAGGATTGTAAGCCTTGAGAAGGTGTTTGGGATAGTCCCACAAAATCTATTAGAGTTTATATGAAATGCGCTAAGATCGGATATTAGACCAAGATGAGGGGGGAGTTTGCCCTCGATATCGCCATGGTTTAGATCAACTACCGCAACCGTTGATAAATTAGGAGCATCGGGTGCTTTTGCACAAAACACACCATTATATGAGCACACTTCTATGCCATCCCAATTTTTGGTCATGCCTTTCGGGTCCGAAGTAATTACCTTTTTCCATTCTTGGAGGGCATAATATGCCTTTTTAAGCCTAAAATTAGGAAAATGTAAACGTACATCAACACGGATTTCAAAAACATCGGCTACAGGTTCTGGGCCTAGGCGGCGACGCGTAATGGCAGCTGTGAACGCGTTGTTTAACGAGATTATGGAGACGAAGAGGAAGCAGCATAAGGCTTTCATGTTGAAAGCTAGGTTTGGGTATAGTTTGGGTTGGAAATTATGGAGGGTGTTATGAATCTTGCATCTATATTTAGCAACAAATCCTCTCCATGCACATCTGAAACAAGATACAACTTTATTTCTAGAGACATTCCTTGATAGGCGCTAGACTTGTCATTGAAATAACAGAAGGTTGTTGTTATTCTTTCCTTAAAAAAAGTTTTAGTTATAACCCTTTACAAGACCCCTTTTATGTGCAATAGTATTTTCTCTTCTATATTACAAAGCATTAGTTTTAATTAGGGGTCTCAATTGTGTGGAATTAACTGTAAACAACAAATTATAATACTAAAGTCATGTTTTTTTTTCCATAAATGGTCCAACTACACTACAAGATATATAAAAATTATATTTAGTCTCACATATACTATCAAAGTTTGTGTAATTAGTTATGTACTAGTGGTAACACCCGTGTGAACACACGGGTAGGTTTAATAACAATCGAAATCAAATACTAAAAAACAGATTATAATATATCATTTAAATTGTTTGCGTTTAGTTACATATCTTTATAAAACAATGTTAAAGAAAATATGTTTTACATTTTTAACAGGAAAGCAATTGGAATGTTTAATAATTACATAGTTATACCCTTCACAAGACCACTTTTATGTGCTATAATATTTTCCCCTCTATATTATGAAACTTCAGATTTAATTATGGGTCGTAGTCGTGTGAAATTATTATATATATCAATTACTATCGTATGATTGCGCCAGGATATTTTTCGGACTTTTAAGTTTTGAGCACTTAAGTTTGATTCTTTCAAACCACTAGCACATATGTCGGTGAGTTCTTTATTTTTCCCCCAAACACAAATTTTTTGGGGAGAGAAACAGAGTAAGCCCAAATTATCACCAGATTTTAGAGAAGGAAGGCGTGTCCTTAGTTCCAAGCACTTAGTTGGTGTTAACTGTTTGCTCGATCCTTACTTGATACATAACAAACACAGATCAATCTGAAATCTTTTTATTCATCTGTCAGGTTGTTCCTCGACCAGCATTGTTCATCATTTACTGCGAGTGAATCAGAAGTCAAAAGGAAGGAAACATGTGGCACAATTCAAAGAAGAAGAAGAAGCATGCCGGAATAGGGCGTCGTAAGCCACCGTCCGATAATACTTCAATCGACGCAAGCTTCTCTCGCAAGAGCTTGCAGTTCTGTAAATAATTAGGTTATGCAATGATACTAATAATAATAGTTATAATACTACTGTTATAAGCTGTAACTGTATTTTATTTTTTGTTTGAATTCATCATCTCAAATTTTATGATTACAAGTAGTGGTAGCTCCATCACCATTGATTAGTTCAACATTTGACTTTGAAATTGACATTATTGTTTGTAGTTATAGTGAGACATTGATATATTGAGACTTGAGTTGCATATAAGGACCTTTTGCTGTAAGAAATCAGTTTGTAGTCATCATTTTGAATTGGAAACATAATGTGAGCGACGATGGTTAACACACAACGGCACAAACCCTCGCCGCCATCTCCGCCAGCGTCAGAGTGGTTCCTATGGGCAAGTAATAGTGCCGACTAGGGTTTTGAACAAGTGTGTGGCTTCTGTTCGTTACATTCCTAATCTTGGTTAATTCCAACAAATAGCATTTTGTAAGTTGTTTCAAAATTGGTCTTAGATTGAATGTTGTCATCTAAATTATATTTGGAAATGGATATGTCCGCTTCATTGTTGAATTTTTTATTACAACAATCAATTAAAATATTAAGTTACAAGTGGCTTCAATACAATCGTGGATTTGGAAGTTTTAAGAGCAAAAAGTAGTAGATTGAAAGGTTAAATAATTGATGTATCATGTATGCAGAGTGAGAATTCAGCGGAGACGATGGCACATGGGCAGTGGACATGGCTGGTGGGGCAGTAAGTGGTGTGTTAGGTATAGCACAAGGTGCTGAAACCGGTGCGGCCAACATAGCCGAAGGTGTGGCTGGCACGATGAAAAACACATTTTGGCAGTAACCACTGCTCATAGAATAGTAACTCGAATGCCAACATTTAGATGAAGAGTCGAATTCTACTCATTTCGATGTAAGTTCAAATTTGATTTAACATCAGAAATGGAGTAAATCATTTTTTTCTTAATCGCTTGGATTAATATAATGAGTCCATGTTTAAGCGATTTGACTCCATGTTTATTTATGTTTCGAAGTTTGTTTTAATAACAATAATGTATCAATGCTTTCATGGTTTGCTATGAATTATAACATCACAGACTTGGACATACATTTGCTCAATTCTTGAGTGACCTGTCCTTCCATGTTTGTCGCATATATTTGGACAAGTATATTTTGAACCAAAAAGTCACATAAAAACACACATTTGTAGCTTGGTATTATAGGTGCTGAAGTTTTTGGTATTTAAGGTGTTGTAAAATGATGTAATACAATACCTGCCTAACTTAATGTTGCAAATGAAAATCGGATAAGATTATCTGTGAGATCCGCCGCGAAGCGCGGGGTGTATTACTAGTTAAGCTTAAACAACAAATTATAATGCTAAAATCCTCTACTTTTCCAAAAATGATCTAACTACACTATAAGATATATATAAACTTATATTGAGTCTCATAAGTACTATTTAACTATAGGAGTAACATCAAATAAAAAGTTTGTTTTGTCTAAGACCACCGATAGTGAGGTTTTTTTGCCGTTTTTTCCCAAAAAAAGCCCGAACACGCCCTAGGACAGGCCCGGGGGACTTTTTTTTTTTGCAAAAATGGGTTGAGGTGTCCTATTTTAAACGTCGGATCGTGATTTCTTGGCCCAATTAGACCGTTGCCAACGGTAAAATAACGAATCTATTTGTTTTTTTTATTTCACATTTATATATATACTAACCCTCAGTGCCCATGGAAACATGACCGACATCAGTGACGAGTATTTAAAAATGGCCGAGAAAACAATGTGAGTGTCACACCCCAACTTTCCACGTGTCACCGGTGGGGAGTATCGTGACGTGGTTGATATCATCATAGTCAAACAACACAATATATAAATGCACAGCGGAAGCAAAAGATGAATATATTACAATCCGAGTATAAAGTAATATCAGGTATTACAACGGAAAGTAAAGGATCCACAGGCGGATCTTAAAATATAAATATTGTTCAACAGACTTTAGACGCCTAGAACTTGCAAGATTCGTTATTAACGTCCTGAGCAGCTTCCAGCCTATTTCGTACTTGTACCTGTCACTTAGACTTTGGAAAATACGCCAGTTTTCTCTGGTAAATACACTCAACCGACTCATTTTGAAAAGAGTTTGTAAATTGGTTTGAATGCACTTCAGCACAAAATATGTAGACACATTGATTAAAATGCACTAGGCAAAATTAATCTTTTATACTTGATTAAAATGCACAGAGGCAAAATTAATCTTTTATACTTGGGGCAAACTATATCTCATGTTATCAGTTTTACATAACTTGCTCTACATACGGGGACCGGTTCTATGCCGGTTCATGATTAACCGACACACCACTATTCCCTTATTGGGTATAATTAATTAATTAGCATATAGCATCTGTCAGGTGTATGTCTACACCCCGTGCTTAAGTCGTGGCTATTGCATTTAATGAGTCAAGGATATCCAGGACACGGTCGCATTAATCCCCAATGTTTCAGTCAGCAATACGAATTAAAACTGGTTATTTGGACTTCCCGACTCATTGGTCTTTGAATCCCATACCTGACCATGCGGTATTTATTACCGTATCCCAAGCCCGTAATAGGGAAAATAAGTTAAGAGTATTTACCTGAGCTAGCTCCTGTCTTAAATAGCAAGAATTATAATAACTCAGCCGTATTCACTTATCGTAGGTACAATTTACCGGAAGGCTCTAGTCTGTAATGATGGTATAAATAACCAATTAGAATGCTAACGGGTCTTTAATTAAGCCTAAGCTTAGACCGGTTAATTATACGGTTCAAACGCACGATTAGGCGAAGACCGGAATAGAATGTGATTTAGACCCAACAAGTTTGGAGACTTGCTTAATATGGGTATTTCATACACATTCTGGATTTTGAGATAAAACCAATAAGGTTTGACCTGTTTAGGCTAATTTATGTAAACTAGTTACATAAACCGAACCGAACGCGTAAAAAGCGTAACGGGTATACATATGAGCCATTTACAGGTTTCCTAAGTTAATATGCTTCATATATGTTGTGACATCAGTAAGATGTCTTTATTATGCCCGAAACGAAATTAAACTCAAACTATGCCCCGTAGGGGTAGTTTGGTCATTTAAAAGGTTATAAAAGAGTTTAAGTATTTACCTGACTTACAGGTCTGATGTAATCAGCAAAAATACTTATTTTACTAAGTTATAATAGTAGGGTAAATTATATATGTGAAATTTATCAATTATAACCAAACTATGCACCGTAGGGGCATTTTGGTAATTTCACATAAGCCGTAAAGCTCAAAACCGAAGTCTGAGTTAAACAACTTTTGCTTACTGTTAAAATATTATAATTTGCCTCCAATATCAGTAGGTATAAACCCTTGTATGTTTAAAATAGTCTTAGTACATACTATGCGTTAAAAACGCTTAAAAAGGCGATTAGAAGCCATTTCCGGGTTCGATACAAGAAGCTGATATTTTTACTATTCCAGAAGGTTTAAAATAATTTATTTATCATATGTGATCAGTAGCAAAAGGTTTGAAGTCAATTAGATGTGTAAAACTCATTTTATAGCCCGTAAGGGCAAAACCGACAATTACCGGATTAAGCCTACGACTATAAGTTATGCTCAGCCTAAAGTTGATTAAAAATCTTCAAAAATCCCAAAATAATATATTACATCAGTGGGTAATAAGTTTGATATCAAAAAGTAGGCTTAACCAGGCTATACGCTAATTACGCCGTTTAATTAACATAAAGCTTTCATTTTACGCTAACGAGCATAACTCTTAATCTACACCTCAAACTGATGTCAAACTTTGGGTACAAGTCTATATATCAGTGATTAAGGTTTCTACTCTTTTACATTTTCAAAAATCACGTTTTAAGGTGAAAAGGGCATAATGGTCAACATATGAGCAATTAACGGAATCATACGTATTAATTGGTTAACTAATGAACCATGGTGTATAATCACAGAGGGTTATACTAGCATGTAACATGGTCTAAATAGAGCTCTGAGGCATTTCTAAAACATGCTTAAACGGGTCAGAACTGAAGTCAAAGCAAAAGTCAAAGCTTTGCGACTTTTGGTCCCGAACCGGGTCTAAACATTTAATTGTCGGGTTGAACATGTTTAGACATGTTCTTACACTAATTACCAAGTTATATTAATGATCAAACAGGTTGTAGGTGTTCTACATTGCTAATTATGCATAAATTAGAATTTAAACATTTTGTTGACTTTTTACTTACAAGTTTGACCCGACATTTGACCTAGTTAGAGTGGGAATCAGGGAGAACCCTTTTAAGGGTTTATTACCCACATAATTACCAACTTATAACTACTTTCAATTCGAATAATCACTGGACCATCAGTGATTAATCGCTAAGTCAACCGTTAATTACAACGGTTTGACTTTTAAGCTAATTACTAAGCAAAACTTAATCAAGGAAGGTCAAGGGTGCTTACCAAAGTCCTAATCATGATTAGGGATGCTTGGTGTCTGCTCTTGAGCTCCAGAAAATCCCACAACTGCAGATGGAATGAATGCAAAAATGTTGCAACATTGAAGGCCTTATATAGTGAATTTTGATCCACAAAATGTTGACATGTAAGTCTACCAGTGACCACAACTCTTCAACAAGTGTCCCTAAGGGCAAAAAATCAGTTTAGGCAACTAATGGAAGTGTTAAAGGGCAAGTCTTGACGTTTGAAAGGCTGAACAGGCAACAGAAAACGAGTTTCTGCATCTGGTAGTTGCTTGCGCACTGCAACAACCACAGTGTTGAGGTGCGCAAGGCCTTGGCCAGCAATCAGAAACTTTCAAATGTTGGCAGTTTTAGCCCCTGTACCTCCAATTGCCATTTCCGACACATCCAAGGCCTGTTAAATCATTTTTAGGCTCTACAATGATGCCTAAGCATAGAGAACATGAAACATGCTCAAAAATATGCCGGATGTCGGTTCGTTTGGTCGTACGGTCACGTTGTTCGGCTAATTACGACGAAACACGGACGGACGCGAAAAACAATCCAAACGACGCGACGAATGGAATTTTATCAAGCCAAACACTAAAATAAAATATTTTAGTGCTTACATAAATTTTTGGGTGTCCGGGAATATCCATAATGTAAGATATGTGCGTAAACGCAAACTTGTGCGCTTTTTGACACTTTTAGTCCCTGCATGACTTAAAAGCTTATTTGTGCGCACCAAACACCGCTAAGCCTATATCTAAGCTATAAGAAGGATAAATAGGGTATGTTTATCTCCTGGTCATAATCCGGAAGGTCCGATAACATACGAATCGGTATACTTTAGCAGTTTGACGTTTTAGGTCCTTCTAATGTGCAAACTTGCGTAACTTATCATTTAATAGTATTGAAGCCTCATCTAATTCATATTAGGCATTCTTGAAAGTATTATTAAACATCATAATGCTTCGGGCTCGATAAAAGGTCATTCAGAGGTATAATTAAACATATTGACACTTCTAGTCCCTTATACTTGCAAAGTTGCGCGTAACTTCACTTTTAAGCGTAAAAGCCTTGGATTGCCAATAATTGGCATTCCCGAGAGTATAATCAAATATCATGAGGCTCTCGGTTTGTTAAAAGGTCACTCAGAGGTAAGAATTTACATGTTGACGCTTTTAACCCTTTTCTGCGCAAACTTTCAATTATTTACATAAACGGCTACACTTGATTAACAAGTGGCTCATTTGTGAATATAAAACCATAAAAGGTTAATTAGAAACTTATTTTTGGTATGATAATACTTCTAGTTCTTTCATAATCAAATTTTTCGATTTTTCGAAAAATTAGTCCCTTGAATTCAATGTTTGACTTCATTAGGGTTTATTACACGTGTCAATACTTCATTGGACGTGATTTTTTGAGGTGTTACATCCTCACCCCCTTAAAAGAAATCTCGACCTCGAGATTTGCTAGAATAATGGAAGTATTTTCTGAAGTAGCATGGACTTACTTCCATAGTATATTTGGGCCGCTAAGGGTATCCTAGTTGACCTATACAATAGGTACATACTCTCCTTCGGAGTTTCTTAACCTGTCGATTCTTAGTCTATACAGGTTTATTGTTTAATCATAAAGTTTCATTAGTCTGTCTATCATTACGTGATAATGTTTTGCGGTTATTGGCGAAACACATCCTTTGGTTACTAGTGTGTAATGTATTGTGAGCTCCGCCAAGCTCCTTAAATAGGTTTTAGCTTATAAGATACTTGATCTTGATACATTCGATTTCTGTCAAATGATTCTATATATTCAGAGCTTAACTAGCCTGATAATTTAACAAATTTGGCACACAGAGATGTCAGAGATGACCGTACACTCAGGCTTTGGTTCATCTATCGATGTCGGTGTCAGATAAATGACACATTCTCTTTACAATTTGCAAGGATGTCCTAAGTAGAGATATTTATAAGGACATTTTATATTGGATATCTTCTTTGAATACTACTAGTCGACTTTAGTACAATATGATAATTGGGATATCTCAGGGGTTCCATCCATTAAACCTCCATACTGATCAGGCATGGAAGCAATCTATGGGATACACTAGGATACGCCAATCCTCATATGGCACTCTTATCAAACATAGTTTGGCATTCGCAGGCGATATAAAATAATGAGAAAAATAATAAAATAAAGTAATATATATATTGTCGTACTCTTTCTGGGGAAGAGTACTCCAGATCCTTATGAAAGGATTATCTCCGAGGATGGGAGAGAGGGTCATTAAAGATTCCATTGGTAAATTATACCTCATTTTTAATATCTGAAGTTCTTATGAATGTAATCAAGAGTTTACTAGGCTTATGGTTTATTAAAGGTTTATTATCCCTTGCATTAACGTAAAATACTTAGCAGGTACAATCGATGCTAAAAGGTAAGGACGTACCTAATGCCATTATTGATATGCACTGTCTCTGGCGTCCAACCGTTAGTTTAGGCGTTTCTTTTCTTATCCTACCCAGAATTAGCTGCTCCTTCCTTGGCGGCCTCAGGGCAATTAGTACTGATGTGCCCCTTTTCGCCACAGCTGAAACAGTTTGCATTCTTTACGTCCCTACATTCGTGGGACTGGTGACCAGTTCTTTTGCAGATGCCACATTGCTTTATCTGTTGGTTTGATCGACACTGTCCCCAGTGCCTTCTGTTGCAAGTTTTGCATGTAGGCTTCTTGTTGGAATCCTGTTGGTTATTGTTGAGCTCGAATTTGCTCTTCTTAGGATTCTGGGAGTTATCCTCCTCCCTTTTACGCTTCCCATCTTCAGAAGCCTTGGCAGCCTTGTTTCTGACCACATCGAGTGTGAGAGATAGCGACAGATCTGCCGCTGACCTGAATGTAGTAGGTCTCGATGCTTTCACACTTGCCTTTATTTCTGGGGCTAGACCCCCAATAAAGCGAGCTATTCGCTTTGGTTCCGGTGTGATCAAATAAGGAACCAATCGAGACATGGTATTGAAACTTGTAAGGTATGCTTGACAATCTAAGTTCTCCATGACTAATGACAAGAATTCAGTCTCGATCTTCTCAACTTCATGTTGAGGACAGTAATTTTCTTTGATAAGAGCAACGAACTGATCCCAAGTCATGTTGTACAAAGGGATCTTCCCGGTGGCTTGAATCAACGATCTCTACCAGGCTAAGGCCTCACCCTTAAATGATTGCGACACAAACTTGACCACATCCCCCTCAGCGCATCCGCTGATATCCACAACTGTATCCATCTCATCTAACCATGTCATACAATCTACAGCTCCTTCCTCCCCAGTGAAATCCCAGGGTTTACATGAAACAAAGTACTTATAGGAGCAACCCTTATCACGGGGTCCTTGATTCAGTATGATCTGTTGAGACGGATCACTGTGATGATTAGAAGAGTGACGCTCGTCATCTTCCTTCTTGGGTTCATCCTTCTTGGGAGGAGGCTTCGAATGCGGTGTAGATAGGGTCCTACTCCGAGTCCCACTATACTCTTCGTACTGCCGCTCTAAGGCCTTTGTAACTGCGTTATCTACTAACGCTTTTAGTTCAGCACCCGTTAAATTAATTCGGGCGTTATCATTGATCTCCACTGGGTGGCTATTAATTTCATCTGAGCCAGCCATTTAATTGAACTGTTACATAAAACAAGGACAATAGTTTACTTGGGAGTTTGTTATGGAATTGTCTTTTATGGCAATTCATTAACCATGGTAACGGAGACCATATTTGGTTAATTTATTAATCACATTTATTTAGGATTTATATTATAACTTATCCTAATTACAAAAACAATAACAGTTTTACTAGTGGCACGAAAGGCCTAGTCACATGGACATTTATAAATTTTAAGCTATGATTTCAGAGAATCAAAGCATTGAGGTTTGAATCATAGTTCATTACCTATTTCGGTCAGGGAGTCATCGTTACCCCTGTCCTTTGGCTCATGTAGAAATGAGCAAGGCCCGTAGGCACTATATTACCAATGCATGGTCAAAATATGATCATCTTAATTGATGATTTAAACCCATGATGCAGAGATCATTAAGTTGGGTTAGGAATCTTTTGAAGAATCCTTATATATGAATGACGTGTGTGATTTTAATGAATCACGCCTGCTAGGAGTGTTAACATATTTTCAGATGTTAACAGGGATACGAATCTTTTAAACAGGTCTTACCATCTTGGCCAGGTCTTTATAATGACACTCAGGCTAGGTTTCACTCTTAAGATTCTTATTCATATGTATACTGGCAGGGAAGGAAGGATTTTATTCAGGATTTTTATCATAAATCCTAATTTACAAGTTAATAGTAGCACAAATGGCCTAGTCGCGTAGACAAGTTTAATTTATAAGCCACGATTTCGGAGAATCGAGGCATTAAGGTTTGAATCAAAGTTCATTACCTTTTCTTGACAGGGAGTTGTAGGCTACCACTGTCTTTAGTCTCAGAGGACATTAACTATAGCCCGTAGGCATTTCCCTTCTAAGGGATGTTTATAATATGATCATCTTATAGGATGATATAAGTCATGATTTCAGAGAATCGAGGCATTAAGGTTTGAATCAAAGTTCATCACCTTTGAACAGCGAGTCGTAGACCACAACTGTCGTTGTCATAATTGACGATACAATATGGCCCGCAGGCAAATCAACTTACACTACAAAATGATGCTTTAAGAAAAATAATAATCATCGCACTGATGATAGTAGTCATGGTAGTATTGATCATATTGACTATGAGGCTTGGGCATAGCCCACCACCTTAGACAGGGAACCTTAATGGTTACAACTGTCATTGTCGTATTGACAATATAATAAAGTATAGCCCGTAGGCACTTCATCACTAAGGATGTTAATAGTATGATCATCATATTGATGATATTAGTCATGATCGCACTGATCATATAGATTTATGAGGCTTGAGCATAGCTCACCACCTTTGACAGAGAATCATAAAAGATCACAACTGTCTTTGTCACGAATGGACAATATAATATAGCCCGTAGGCAAAACATCACTAGGATGTTATATGATATTAGTCATGATCACATTGATCATATAGACTATTAGGCTTGAGCATAGCTCACCACCTTAGACAAGGAATCATAAAGATCACAATGTCAATGTCTCAAATGGACAATACATTATAGCCCGTAGGAAAAACAACTAAAGGATGATTATTTCAAATAAGGGAATTTAGATTAACCCCTGTGGCCTGTGTGACTTTAACGATTCACAGTTTGCCAAAAATGTTAACATACTTACAGATTTTAACAGGGATTGGAATCTTTTGGATAGGTTTTACCGTCTTGGCCATGTCTGAAATGACATTTAGGCTAGGTTTTACCATCTTGGCCATGTATGCATTGACATTTAGGCTAGGTTTTACCATCTTGGCCATGTCTGCATTGACATTTAGGCTAGGTTTTACCTTTAAGATTCTTTTAATATTTAACGCAGAGCAATCCTATTTTGAGATGTTAAATTATGGATCTGAACCTAATTATGGAACTACCATCTTGGCCCGGTCTTAAAATGACACGTGGCTAGGTTTTGTCCTTATTAGATTTTGCCATTTTATAATGGTAGATCTTATAAAAATAGTGTTATTTTTCATTTATTTCATATTTCATGTTTAGAATGAAAATTTAAATTTAATCATTCCACTATAAAATTTAAAAAATCAGGTTTGCCCTAAATGGGACTTGAAAGGAACAATGTTGTCCTCGAAGGGACTGAAAAGATAAATATGTCCTTATAAGGACTATTGAGGAAACGATCTTCAGCAAAGGAGTTTCTTCTTCATTCAATTCTTGAATGCTTTCTCCTTGGTTGCACGTTTCATCCGGGTCGCGGTACGAAGCTCAGCATTTCAAGGCTCCAGATGTGGAGAATTCTTATTACAGCTTCTTCGCTTGGCGGCGTATCCAATATAAAAATTTGGAAGCAAAAATTTCCGGATTAGGATTGAGATTATTCCTATGTTAAGTCTAGACTCAGAAGGTCAAGGAATGTGCTACTGTGTCATTGAGATTAAACACGAAAGACTAGTGTTTAATTCACTCAATGTTGGCTCTGATACCAACATGTCACACCCCGACTTTCCACGTGTCACCGGTGGGCCCGGTGGGGAGTATCGTGACGTGGTTGATATCATCATAGTCAAACAACACAATATATAAATGCACAGCGGAAGCAAAAGATGAATATACTACAATCCGAGTATAAAGTAATATCAGGTATTACAACGGAAAGTAAAGGATCCACAGGCGGATCTTAAAATATAAATATTGTTCAACAGACTTTAGACGCCTAGAACTTGCAAGATTCCTTATTAACGTCCTGAGCAGCTTCCAGCCTATTTCGTACTTGTACCTGTCACTTAGACTTTGGAAAATACGTCAGTTTTCACTGGTAAATACACTCAACCGACTCATTTTGAAAAGAGTTTGTAAATTGGTTTGAATGCACTTCGGCACAAAATATGTAGACACATTGATTAAAATGCACAAGGCAAAATTAATCTTTTATACTTGATTAAAATGCACAGAGGCAAAATTAATCTTTTATACTTGGGGCAAACTATATCTCATGTTATCAGTTTTACATAACCTGCTCTACATACGGGGCCCGGTTCTATGCCGGTTCATGATTAACTGACACACCACTATTCCCTTATTGGGTATAATTAATTAATTAGCATATAGCATCTGTCTGGTGTATGCCTACACCCCGTGCTTAAGTCGTGGCCATTGCATTTAATGAGTCAAGGATATCCAGGACACGGTCGCATTAATCCCCAATGTTTCAGTCAAGCAATACGAATTAAAACAGGTTATTTGGACTTCCTGGCTCATTGGTCTTTGAATCCCATACCTGACCATGCGGTATTTATTACCGTATCCCAAGCCCGTAATAGGGAAAATAAGTTAAGAGTATTTACCTGAGCTAGCTCCTGTCTTAAATAGCAAGAATTATAATAACTCAGCCGTATTCACTTAAGTAAGCGTAGGTACAATTTACCGGAAGGCTCTAGTCTGGAATGATGGTATAAATAACCAATTAGAATGCTAACGGGTCTTTAATTAAGCCTAAGCTTAGACCGGTTAATTATACGGTTCAAACGGAAGATTAGGCGAAGACCGGAATAGAATGTGATTTAGACCCAACAAGTTTGGAGACTTGCTTTATATGGGAATTTCATACATATTCTGGATTTTGAGATAAAACCGATAAGGTTTGACCCGTTTAGGCTAATTTTTGTAAACTAGTTACATAAACCGAACCGAATGCGGAAAAAGCGTAACGGGTATACATATGAGCCATTTACAGGTTTCCTAAGTTAATATGCTTCATATATGTTGTGACATCAGTAAGATGTCTTTTATTATGCCCGAAACGAAATTAAACTCAAACTATGCCCCGTATGGGTAGTTTGGTCATTTAAAAGGTTATAAAAGAGTTTAAGTATTTACCTGAGTTACAGGTCTGATGTAATCAGCAAAAATACTTATTTTACTAAGTTATAACAGTAGGGTAAATTATATATGTGAAATTTATCAATTATAACCAAACTATGCACCGTAGGGGCATTTTGGTAATTTCACATAAGCCGTAAAGCTCAAAACCGAAGTCTGAGTTAAACAACTTTTGCTTACTGTTAAAATATTATAATTTTCCTCCAATATCAGTAGGTATAAACCCTTGTATGTTTAAAATAGTCTTAGTACATACTATGCTTTAAAAACGCTTAAAAAGGCGATTAGAAGCCATTTCCGGGTTCGATACAAGAAGCTGATATTTTTACTACTCCAGAAGGTTTAAAATAATTTATTTATCATATGTGATCAGTAGCAAAAGGTTTGAAGTCAATTAGATGTGTAAAACTCATTTTATAGCCCGTTAGGGCAAAACCGACAATTACCCGATTAAGCCTACGACTATAAGTTATGCTCAGGCTAAAATTTATTAGAAATCTTCAAAAATCCCAAAATAATATATTACATCAGTGGGTAATAAGTTTGATATCAAAAAGTAGGCTTAACTAGGCTATACGCTAATTACGCCGTTTAATTAACAAAAAGCTTTCATTTTACGCTAACGAGCATAACTCTTAATCTACACCTCAAACTGATGTCAAACTTTGGGTACAAGTCTATATATCAGTGATTAAGGGTTCTACTCTTTTACATTTTAAAAAATCATGTTTTAAGGTGAAAAGGGCATAATGGTCAACATATGAGCAATTAACGGAATCATGCGTATTAATTGGTTAATTAATGAACCATGTTGTATAATCACAGAGGGTTATACTAGCATGTAACCTGGTCTAAATAGAGCTCTGAGGCATTTCTAAAACATGCTTAAACGGGTCAGAACTGAAGTCAAAGCAAAAGTCAAAGCTTTGCGACTTTTGGTCCCGAACCGGGTCTAAACATTTAATTGTCGGGTTGAACATGTTTAGACATGTTCTTACACTAATTACCAAGTTATATTAATGATCAAACAGGTTGTAGGTGTTCTACATTGCTAATTATGCATAAATTAGAATTTAAACATTCTGTTGACTTTTTACTTACAAGTTTGACCCGACATTTGACCTAGTTAGAGTGGGAATCAGGGGGAACCCTTTTAAGGGTTTATTACCCTCAAAATTACCCACTTATAACTACTTTCAATTCGACTAATCACTGGACCATCAGTGATTAATCGCTAAGTCAACCGTTAATTATGACGGTTTGACTTTTAAGCTAATTACTAAGCAAAACTTAATCAAGGAAGGTCAAGGGTGCTTACCAAAGTCCTAATCACGATTAGGGATGCTTGGTGTCTGCTCTTGAGCTCCAGAAAGTCCCACAATTGCAGATGGAATGAATGCAAAAATGTTGCAACATTGAAGGCCTTATATAGTGAATTTTGATCCACAAAATGTTGACATGTAAGTCTACCAATGACCACAACTCTTCAACAAGTGTCCCTAAGGGCTAAAAATCAGTTTAGGCAACTCATGGAAGTGTTAAAGGGCAAGTCTTGACGTTTGAAAGGCTGAACAGGCAACAGAAAATGAGTTGCTGCATCTGGTAGTTGCTTGCGCACCGCAACAACCACAGTGTTGAGGTGCGCAAGGCCTTGGCCAGGAATCAGAAACTTTCAAATGTTGGCAGTTTTAGCCCCTGTACCTCCAATTGCCATTTCCCACACATCCAAGGCCCGTTAAAACATTTTTAAGGCTCTAAAATGATGCCTAAGCATAGAAAACATGAAACATGCTCAAAAATATGCCGGATGTCGGTTCGTTTGGTCGTACGGTCACGTTGTTCGGCTAATTACGACGAAACACGGACGGACGCGAAAAACAATCCAAACGACGCGACGAATGGAATTTTATCAAGCCAAACACTAAAATAAAATATTTTAGTGCTTACATAAATTTTTGGGTGTCCGGGAATATCCATAATGTAAGATATGCGCGTAAACGCAAACTTGTGCGCTTTTTGACACTTTTAGTCCCTGCATGACTTAAAAGCTTATTTGTGCGCACCAAACACCGCTAAGCCTATATCTAAGCTATAAGAAGGATAAATAGGGTATGTTTATCTCCTGGTCATAATCCGGAAGGTCCGATAACATACGAATCGGTATACTTTAGCAGTTTGACGTTTTAGGTCCTTCTAATGTGCAAACTTGCGTAACTTATCATTTAATAGTATTGAAGCCTCATCTAATTCATATTAGGAATTCTTGAAAGTATTATTAAACATCATAATGCTTCGGGCTCGATAAAAGGTCATTCAGAGGTATAATTAAACATATTGACACTTCTAGTCCCTTATACTTGCAAAGTTGCGCGTAACTTCACTTTTAAGCGTAAAAGCCTTGGATTGCCAATAATTGGCATTCCCGAGAGTATAATCAAATATCATGAGGCTCTCGGTTTGTTAAAAGGTCACTCAGAGGTAAGAATTTACATGTTGACGCTTTTAACCCTTTTCTGCGCAAACTTTCAATTATTTACATAAACGGCTACACTTGATTAACAAGTGGCTCATTTGTGAATATAAAACCATAAAAGGTTAATTAGAAACTTATTTTTGGTATGATAATACTTCTAGTTCTTTCATAATCAAATTTTTCGATTTTTCGAAAAATTAGTCCCTTGAATTCAATGTTTGACTTCATTAGGGTTTATTACACGTGTCAATACTTCATTGGACGTGATTTTTTGAGGTGTTACAGTGAGATATCTTGGAGTATTATTTTCACGGTACATTACTATACTATAAATATTACATGCATTCATATTTTTTTAGTTAGCTTAAAGTTATATATGTTTGTTAAAGGTATCATAAATTTGTACGGTGTCTCTTATCTGAGAAAGGCCACATGGTACGACATTAAACAAATTTACGAGGTCCATTCAAATCTCCATGGTTTACCGGGCATGACCCGGAGCTTGGAATGTCGCCATTGGCAGTGGTATAATTGTCCGACCGCATGTCGAGGTCAACACACACGAGGTGACCAAGACGGACTATCTGTTATTCTTCAAGCGGTTGCCTCACAGGAGCTTTGGGTTTGTTTGGCTTACTTTGGTGTCGCAGGGTCATGCAATGATATAAACGTTTTCGAACAATCTCCATTGGTAGAGGACTATATTTCTGGTAGAGCTGCAAAAACATCTTTTTATGCAGACGGAAACTACTACCCGCACGGATACTATTTGTGCGGTGGAATTTATCCTAGGTACTCGATTGTCGTGAAGACGTTTAGGGACCCGTACGATGAAAAAAGAGCTCACTTTAAAAAAATTTAAGAGTCTTCGCGGAAGGACACTGAGAGATACTTTGGGGTTCTTCAACAACAGTGGCATTATTTGAGAAATCCTTGTTGTGCATGGATAAAAGAAAAAAATGAGAGATGCTATGTACGCTTGTATAATCATGCAGAATATGATATTGGAAGACGAAGGAAAAGCAATATGCCAAAACTATGTACCGGAAGCTGTTCAGGAATATCCCCACGTAACAATGGAAGACAGAGTGAAGAATGCAAATGAAATGAGGTCTGAAGCCGCAAATACTGCGTTCGCAGTTCATTTGGTTCGTCACGCATGGTCGGTTTGGTATATTACAAACGAGGGTGAAGAAGAAGTGAATAACGAGGAAGACGAATTTGACGAGAATGACGAAAGCGAATATGAAAATTAAGACGAGTAGTATTATGTGTTGGTGTTTTATTATTTATGTAATTTTTATTTATTTAATAAAATATAATTAGTTTCTGTGAAAAAAATAATAATAATTAGGTAATCATTGGATGAGACATTATACCACTTCACCCATTTTAAACAAATGCCCCATAATGCCCAAATGCTGATTGGACCGCCACACGGCGGATAATGCCTAAGGGTGGGGCATTATCTTTACTCTCCCACTACACATGGTCTAAGTAGGATGAGAAATAATCTTAACAATTCATTTTTCAAATCAATGGTTAAGATGAAAATGTAGGAAAAATGAAGAGTTTAAGAGCATCTTTAGAAAATCCAATTTACTGATTTTCTCTCTCCGCACGCATATTCCACTTTTATTTTGTAAACGTTCATAACTTTTTTATTTGACATTATTTTTTCACAAAAAAATCACCATAAAATCGAGTTGTAACACCTCGTAAAACCACGACCAATATTATAAAGACACGTGTCATGGAAGGTAAACGTGTTATAAACCCGGACCAAGTTGAAAGATATCCAAAGGAATTAAAGGTGTCAACATGTTAAAATCATTACCTCTGAGTGACCTTTTCATTAATTCCAAACCTTAATATGATATAGATTCAAATCCGGTTAACTAATGTGATAAATAATTCAAATTGCAAAGAGTGGAATCCTATGTGCATTTACGACAAACTTCATTTTAAAAGCCTTCTTCAAAGATTCCAAGACCTCCATTTGCATGGCAACACTTCCAAGAGTATACAGGTCTGATTATATGGTCCCCTCTGCTGGACAATGACATGAGATTTGAACATATGGGATAGCATGATCAAAAATCTAAAAGTTCACAAGATTTTTGTCTTCTGGCAAGGCTTACGGACAGCAAAGTGTATCTGGGCGATAAAAATTTAAGTTACGGATACGGACCGCAAAGCCTAAGGCTTACGGTCCGTAAGACCTGTAAGTGGGCAGAAACTTGGACAGCTACCTGTTCAGCCGGTTCCACCGCCTTAGAAGCATGGTTTTCAAATTCAGGGGCTGCACCAGTGGTATTTCATGCATAGGGGACACCTGGGATGATCAGGATACATGAGTAGACCTTGTTGGAATGATCTTGTGCAATTAAAATCACTATATAAAGAACTTGAGTTGCAACATTAAACTTGCTCATTTCAAAATCATTTCAAACCCCTCTCTGGAGCTCTCTAGACTTCACGCAAGCTTCCATCAGCTCTTAATTCATGCTAAGGACCATTGTGAGTGTTCTTAGCCTCTCTAGTTCATGTTTTATTAGTCTAATGACCAAAAGTCAAACTTATCGTAATTAAGATTTGACTTAGTGATTAATCACTAATGATCCAGTCATTTCTCAAATTGAAAGTGGCTATGAGTTGGCAATTATGTGGGTAATAAACCCTTAAAAGGGCACCCTCTGATTTCCACTCTAACTAGGTCAATTGTCGGGTCAAACTTAATTATAAAAAGTCAACAGAAAGCTATTTTGCAAATAAATTCATAATTAGCAATGTAGAAGCTATGAAACCTGTTTTAACACTTATATAACTTGGTAATTAATGTAAGAACATGTCTAAGCATGTTCAACCCGACAATTTTGAGTATAGGCTCGGTTCGGAACCGAAAGTCGCAAAAGTAGACTTTTGCTTTGACTTTCAGTTCTGACCCGATTTAGCTTGGTTTGGATATGCCTTAGAGTTCCATTAGGACCAGGTTATAGGTTAGTATAACCCTCTGAGATTATACAACTTGGTTCCTAATTAATCCGATTCATTTGCATGTTTCCGTTAATTGCTTAAATGTTGACCATTATGCCCTTTTGACCTTAAAACGACATTATTAAAAATGTGAGAGGACAAAAACCTTTATTACTGATTTATAAACATGTCCTATAAATTGACATCAGTTTGAGGTCTAAATTAGGAGTTATGCTCAATATCGTAATTCGAAAGCTTTTTATGAATTAAACGGCATAATTAGCATAAAGCCTATTTAAACCCAAATTTTTACACCAAACATTTTACCCACTGTTGTAATATAATATTTTGGGATTTTTGAAGATTTTTATTTATTTTTAAACTGATCATGGCATAGGGTTCTTGCTATAATTCGGTAATTGTCGGTATTACCCTTTTTGCTAATAAAATGACTTTTACATAACATTTTGATACCGAACTTTTTGCTACTGATTTTATATGATAAATAAAATATTTTGAACTTTATAAACTGATCAAAAACTCAGATTTCCTATTATAACCCGAGAATCACTTAAAACCGATTTTTACGCGTTTTAAACGCAGAGTATGGATTAAAACTATTTTTAACATATAAGACTTAATACCTACTGATGTTTTATGTAAATTTTTATACTTTAACAGTAAGCAAAAGTTTTGAACTCAGATTTCCAAATTTGACCTTTAAAGCTTATGTGAATTACCAAAATGCCCATACGGTGCATAGTTTGGTTATAAATGATAAATTTCACATATATGCAATACCCTACTGATATAACTTATTAAATTAAATATTTTTACTAATCATTTCAGACATGAACCTCAGATTAATATTTAATCTGTTTTATAACCTTTAAAATGACCAAAATACCCATACGGGGCTTAGTATGAGTTTAAAATCATTTTGGGCATAATGGAAGGTATCCTACTGATATGACAACATATTTAAGGCATATTAACTTAGGAAACCTGCTCATGACTCATTTGGTTACCCGTTATGCATTATCGCGTTCGGTTTGGTTTATGTAACTAGTTAGCATAAATTAACCGAAACGGGTCAAACCTTATCATTTTTACTTCAAAATCCAGAATGTATTCAGTTTACCCATATTATATAAGTCTTCATACTTGTTGGGTCTAAACCACATTCTAATCCGGTCTTCGCTTAATCATGCGTTTTGAACCGTATACCTTTCTTTAAAACTAACCGGTCTAAGTTTAAACTTAAGTAAGACCCGTTAGGAATCTAATAGGTTATTAAAACCTTCGTTCCAGATTTAGGAGCCCAGTAAAAGATAACTGCATTTGCTGATTTGTACGTCTGGGATAAATTTGTACAATTTGCTCAGGTAAATACTTTTAACTTATTTTCCGTTATACGGGCTTGGGATACGGTATTATAATAATACCGCTTGGTTGGGTGTGTAGTTATTTAAATCGGATTGTGATTAATATATTTACATAACCCGTTTTAATCTGTTTTGTTGGGTATATGGCCTTTGGGGGGTTAATGACCATGTCCTGGATATCCACGGCTCATTCATTGAAATGGCCACGACTTAAGCACGGGGTGTAGGCATACACCTGACAGTTGCGTATGTATAAATGGTAATCCACAATAAGGAGTTCTCCTTGTGGGCATTATACCTGTGGCGTGTCAGTTAATCTTGTCCGGCTCTTCTAACCGGCCCTGCCGGACGGCAAACATATAAATCTGTATACAAGATTATTTTTTTTTAATAATCGTCCCAAGTTATAAAAGATATTTGTGCCTTGTGCATCTAAATCAATTTTCTTAAACATTTTCAAAATGAGTCAGTTAATTGTATTTACCAGTGTAAACTGACGTATTTTTTCAAAAAGGCTAAATGCAGGTACTAGACGGAATAGGCTGGCTACTCCTAGCATCAATAAAGAGTCTTGCAAGCTTAGATGTTTATAAATCTGTTGGACAATGTCCCTTTTAACTTTTGATCCGCTTGTGGATCCCTTACAACCGTTTTTGTAATAATTGATATTACTTTCATTCGGTTTGTAATGTTGTTATCTTTAGCTTCCGCTGTGTATTAAATTGTGATAATTTGACTACGATGATATCAACTACGTCACAATACTCCACACCGGCCCCACCGGTAATACATGGAAATATCGGGGTGTGACACGAGTGTCTTTTTAATCTTTAATTTGAGTATCATATTGCTATATAAAATATAAAAACTAAAAAATCCCAAAAAATGTGTTGTATTTCTATGTTGTATAGCATTATATGTGCTGGATTTTTTTTACTATATTTTTGTGTTAAATTTTTTTGTCTTAAACTTTTTTGCTGGATTATTTGTGCTATATTTTTTTTGTGCTGGATTTTTTAGTGTTATATTTCTTGTACTAGATTTTTTGTGTCATATTTTTTACTGGATTTTTTTGCTAGATTTTTTTTTTGTAGTAGATTTTTTTTTTTGTATTTTTGAGGAAACAAAAGGGTGACACATGTAATATTCACACTCCTGCTAATAAGGACCAAAATTTTATAGTAGCAAAATATCCTTCCTTCCTATTTATAAAGAGTGTCACATATCATTATCACAATCTTTTTTAGACTACTTAGGCAAAAGTCACTTTTTAATGAACCTTCCCCTCAATATATTTTAGTTATTTTGTACAATTAATTGTATATGCTCTGTAAGTTATAAAAAACCAATTACATAGAATTGAACTCCTAACAAAAGTTGAGCGTAAGGGTGTTGTTTTGGGTTTTTATTCAGGGTTTGGGTTATCAGAATCCAACCCGTTTACTACCAAATAAGATTTAGGTTTATTTGGTATTATTCTATGAAGCATACACCAAGATGGCTGGCTCGTATTTTTGTATACCTTGTATGAATTCGCTAGAGTGCAAGAAATTGGATTGTAATTGAAGAGGTATAATGGTACCAAGTCAGTGTATACATGGCAGGGACTACATCACTTTTCTTCAGTTTGACGCCTACATCAGCAGAATGTATCGAGAAGCTCCTAGAAGCTTCTGGAAGAAATCTCAGGTGACAAAAAAGATGCTCCTCCAGACATAAAGGACGAGACGTGTCACCAATAGATGGACGCCAACTGGACATGCGAGATATCTGGAGGACAGACCGACAACCATTGCCAGAATACACCCAGCTGGATAAATAGGGGCGCGCCACGTCATCCACTACCTTGGCAATAGCAGATGGGACAAGGAGGATATTCCTCTTGATCGGACAGCTGGCGCCCACTGGCTAGCTGGTAGGCCTCCTCCTCCTCCTCCTCCTTCATATTATTTTACTCTCTCACTATTTAAGCATTGCTGCTCTCTCACTATTTTACTCTTAACACACATTATTCTCCTTAGAACAATACTTATTCTCACGCCGGAGGGTGGTCACAAGGAGAACCCCCTATTCCCCTCCTTGTGGCGAGTCACCGGTGTTCTGTTTTGTAGGATTCCAGTTAGAGACGAGTGGAGAAAGAGGTTGAACCCTAACATAACGAGACAGTTCAACTAGGATAACCGTGTGTTAACTAATGTTCCATCATTGGCGCCCACCGCATTTTTCACAACCATTTTCATCTCTTTTCTATTTGAAAACACTCTTTAATGGCTGAACAAAACTCCTCTTTTCACGTCGACGGAGAAAACTCTCCGTTTGGACCGGCTACGGACAACGTTCATGTCCAAGGCCACCAAAGGGACGAGGCCGTTAGGGAGGAGATAGCAAATACTGAAATCCCTAATTTCTTTGGAAATGCTTCTCGAGTAATCAATCAGACAACTCCTGGAGCTCAAATCTTAAGCCATGGTGCTGGCCCCTCAGTACCATCGGCACCGGCACAACCAAATATCTCAGCACTATTGGGATTACCAGAAGGAGAGACTCTCACTTTTTGGTATACCAAGCAATAAGCAACACTGAACCTAGTCTAAGCGCACAACAAGCACTGATCCAGGTGCAAGCACTTCCATATCCTTTAGTAACTCCAGCTCAGCGGCAGACGAGTACCCAGACCCCGCAACATGCGCATGCGCATGCGCGGACACTACATCATGAGAGGTCATCCATAGTACGAAGGCAAAGCGTGCATGACACACGTGATACATACGGTGAAACAGAGAGCAACTATGAACAATACACTCAGCAGCATAATAACCTCCATTGCACAGCCGGCTAGGACCGCGCAACATCCACAAAGAATGGGAACACAACAATGAAGAAGAAGATTCCACCTATAGACAAGAAGAAACTTATGTCTTCAGCAGGCTGCCACCAAACCACGAGGCGTACAGGCCTCGTGCGTGCGGGGGGTACAATCCAAATGCTGAGCATGATTTCACTCTAAGCTACCGTCCTGAGGGCGTGTAGCCGAGAAATCCAAATTCATTAGAGAAATTGCCATGGCTCTGTTAGAAAAGACAAAACTGCCACACAACGTGGGAAAATACAATGGCCTCACAGATCCAGATGACCATTTACAAGTCTTTATAAGCGCAGGCGTTGTAGGAGGGTGGTCATTGCCAGTCTGGTGTCACTTGTTCGTACAAACCTTTGTCGGCGCAGCGCACACATGGTTCGATACTCTACCAGCTGGAAGAATCAAGCCTTGGATGGACTTCCAAGAGAAATTCTTGTCTCATTTCAGTCAACAGAGAAGGAACACCAGAGATTCAGCAAATGTTCTAAGTATCTGGCGCAAGGAACATGAAGGTATTGAAGACTTCATTACAAGATATAACAAAGAATGTTCGGAGATCGGAAATGTGGGAGATGAGATCAGACGCGCTCACTTTATGCGCACCGTCAAGTGTGATGATCTGATTAGAAGAGTCAAAGGCAGAGATGGAGGTCCCAAAGATTGGGAAATCTTCATAGAAGCAGCAAAAATCATCGCACAAATTGATAAGTAGTTGACCAGTGACGAAGGACATTCATACAACTATAACCAGCATGCTAGCGACAAGCGCAACAAGAAAGGAAATGGTCAGCCCTGGAAAGCATCTGGTTATAGAGAAAGAAGTCCACCAGTTGAGGATGCGCGCGCCACCATCAATCAGATAGGCCACCGAAAAGAAGTCAAAAAAGAGAACAGAGAAAAACAATAGACGGCTCTCACAAAGAGTCTACTTTTCCAAAAATGATCTAACTACACTACAAGATATATAAACTTATATTTAGTCTCACAAGTACTATTTAACTATATATTTAGTTAATTTGTACAATTAATTGTATATGCTCCGTAAGCTATAAAAAACCAATTACATTGAATTGAACACCTAAGAAAAGTTGAGCGTAAGGGTGTTGTTTGGGGGTTTTTCTTCAGGTATTGGGTTATCAGAACCCAGCCTGTTTGCTACCAAATAAGATTTAGGTTATTTGGTATTCCAGTTTCTAAGTACAAGTATGAAGCATACACCTAGATGGCTGGCTCGTATTTTTGTATACCTTGTATGAATCCGCTGCAGTGCAAGAAATTGGATTGTAATGGTGGTCGATTAGGTTGGGAGTCACTAGGTTGTAGTTGAACTCGACTTTATAATGGAAGTTGTCACAGTGGCAAAGCTTGAGATTTTCGACCGAGGGGTCGAAAACGTATATACAAAAAAAATTTATAAGGGTTAAAAAACGTATATACCCAAAAATTTCTATATGAAAATTATATACTCTCCACTAACGAGCGAAAAGTTCGGGGGGTCGGCCGCCCCCACAAAGCTATGCACTTGTATAAAAATGAAGACGATGAAAAATGACTTTGATTCTAGAAGAAACTCCACTTCAGGACTTATAATGGCACTCGACCTAGGCTCGTATGACATTCGAACTTATAAGAAAGCACAATGGATCTCTCGATAATATGAAGTCTTGAGCATATGAAGAACCAAAAGAAATGAAGCAAAAAACCGTTAAAAACCTGTATGATTAATCGGATTTTTTTTTAAATTTTATTTGGGATAATCGTGTCCAGAGTTCAGCGTGTAGTCCACAGCAACTTTTCGACCCCTCAGGGGCGAGGCTTTGTTTTTAGTAGATTAGGGTTTTCTATTCAGAAAGGGATGGCGGCGCAGTTTGTTGCTCGTCTGCCTGCTATTCTTATGTAATTTGCCCTGATGATTGGAATGAAAAAACAGTAAAATTTGAAAAAAAAAAAATACCAATTTCGGGTTCAGGTTAATCCTTAAATGAGTTCGGGCAAACCGGGTTCCAGGTTCCAGGTTCGGGTACATACGACACCCCTGTTAAGTTACTTTAGCGGAAAATAAAAACCTTTGATTCACATTAGAAAAACACCAGAAAACTTGATTCCTTTTGGGTAGAATTTTATTCCTAAATCATAGTACTATTTTTTTTAAACTTAATTTAAATCAAAATCTTTATATTTCATGGGTCGAGTTAACATTTATTTAAACCTGTTTAGAATACCCTTAAAGAAGTGAATCAATTTTCAATATCATAGTGTTGAAACATTAGTGGTGAAGTGTAGATAAGAACTGGTGATAAGCTGATTTACTTCTTTAAAGAGTAGTGTATCTTATCTCTAGTGGTGATAACTGATAAGTTGATTGAATTTATTATTGAGTTCAATTAAGTAGCTAAAAAACAATGTTTGGTTTTGTGACGTTTTGAATAGTCACGACACCCATTCGTATTATGAACAGAAGTAATTAATCAACTTTTAATATCATAATGTTAGGTCATTGCTTTTGAGAAGCAAATGATGGGGCCTAGGTTCACATATATTCATGAACTCTTGTGACCGAACATGTTGAGAAACCTCTGAGTATCTTGGGAAATTAAATGAACATACAAACAAGAAAACCTAAATCAAAACGCGCCTAACATGCTTTGTTGTAAGTGCAACGTAGTGGTCCGGCCTTGGCAGTAAGACCAGGCACTTGAGACCCGTGAGCAACTGGGAAAGATTGTGCTCCCGTATAACCTGGAGCGCAACTTCCCCATCCAGACGGAATGAAATACGCTCCACCCACAAACACGTCTTTAGAGGACCTCCATTTCCAATTCTTCCAACCATTCTTAACCTCCCTCTTTGTCACCTACAAATGATTTGACAATTAGACATTTAGACATATAATTGGAAATCCGAAAACCCTAATTATAGCAATTCAAGTCTGTACCTCTTTGTGAAATGGATTTTTAGAAGCTAAGTAATAGTTCCCTTCACTTAATATTGTTGGATTCGCGCTGCCACCAATTGCATACATGTCCCATTCATCGTAACGATTGTTTGCCACATGTGCATAACCTAACCGCACCCTGATATTTCATTTGACATGTAAGATCGATAAAGTTACAACGTTTTTAATCACATTCATTTCGTAAATAAAGATACCTTGGCATCCTTTGTACTAGTCCTGGACCAAAATGGTTATAAACAACAGTCACTTTCATAATTTTATCTTCCATATTGTTGTCGTTGTGGCCGAATAACATAACCTGCATCATTTAGTACGGATCAACACACGATCTTCATGATATTATCATTTAACTACACATGATAAGCTAGAGTTTTTACCTTATCATGTTGAGAAAAGAAGTTATTAGAGATTGTGACGAAATTCGAAGCATGAATGACATCAATTAGCCCATCATACGCTCGGGCCAGGTAGCAATGGTCAATCCATACGTACGATGATGCAAATATTTCAACCGCGTCTCCATCTGAGCCACGACGCTGGCCCACATGCATGGGAGTGCTTCTTACAAGGCCCGCCTTCCCGGGCTTGCAATCGTGAATGCTTATTCCATGTATGATCACATGGCTCACTTTTTGTATAGTTATACAAGGCCCGTTTGCGATTTCCACTTTCGCCCCTCTTCCATCGATGGTCTTGTAACTATTCATTATGAGTTCATTCTTGAGATTGATCACCATATCCTTAGCAAATATAATCCACAATGGCCTAGTTTGGATCACTCCATAACGAAGTGTGCCTGGTTTAGGGTTGATGGGATCGTCTGAAGGGTTTGTAACCACATAAATTGCACCATTTTTTCCTCCTATGGCACCTTTACCAAACCCAATGGCACAATCAGCTAATGCCCGACGATTCGAGGCCCATTTTGCGGTTCTAAGCCGACAAGCGTCGATCAAGTTAGAGGCTTTTGAGCTCGTTTTCGGAATGTAGGTGGTGAGTGATTTAGGGGCATTATAGTAAACTGCATGCGAGATTGAAGCATGAAAGCATACGAGACATAGGATGAAGAATAGTGAGGCCATTGATCTTGCGAATTGAGATGATTAAACCTTTTGAGAGTTCATCAAAATATATAAGACTGGATAATTACATTTTTGAACCCTTAATTTTGTCTTTTCTTTATTTTGCACCCTCGTTATTCTTTTATTACAATTCATAACTTTAGTATATGAAGCCTTTGAAATATCAACTTAAATCGGAATCAGTTTTGGTCCAATAATGTATTTGTTGGATAAGGTGTCAAGTATACACAAATATAAGGTAGTTATATGCAAATTAAAGTTATAACAATGTGGTACACACGATTTTGACTTGCAAATTTGCAATGTGTGTGGAGACGTGAGTGCACGAACTTATGGAAAGTCAACTTCTAAAAAATTGTTTGGTCAAAGAAAACTGTTAGGCTTTTGGATAAAGGCGTTCCGTACAAAGTTAAGAGTTAGTATATCTTTTAATTTAACTAGTAAAATTTGCCGCGGGTTAGCGCGAAAATTTGGCCAGTGTTGGTTTGGTTCATTTTGGTACCAGCACTCGCTACATTAATCGAAAGAGAACCTAAAGGAAAATTACTTTTTGAGTTCCTATGTTTTAGGTGTTTTAACCACTTAAGTTCAAAATCAAAATGTTAACGTCTTAAGTCCCTATAACCACTTTTCTTAACCATTTGAGTCCAATTTTTTAACTTTGTTTGATTTTTTTGTTAGTTTTTCATTAAAAGACAAAAATACCCCTGCATATTATTATATTATTATTATCATTATATTATTATTACTATTATTATTATGTTACACACTCACACACACACTACACTGTGATTACCCTCCCTCTCTTTCTTCCTTCTCTTTCTCAACCCTAACACCACCGTCACCATCAATGCCACACCACCAACCCTAAGACTACCATCACCGTTGCAACACTCATCTCCGGCACCACCATCACCGCACCACCACCATCACCACTGCACCTCCACCAACGCACCATCACCCCACCCGAAACCCTAACGCCGCCATCACTGAATGTTTTTGTTCATCGTTTTTGTTACCTGTGATATCTTGATTTTGCTTTAATTTATCTTAATTTTGAGCTTCCAATATTTCTTACAGGTAATTTGGATTCTTAATTACTGGGGAACAAAGAGTAAAAGAAAAGTATTTGCTCATAAACTAGTTTAGGGTTTACAAACTCTTTATCATTTAGCGGTGGTTTTTGTTTGTATGCGGTATCTGTCTGATCCACAAGGATTTAAAAGGAATATTTTTTTTATTTAAATGGTATATGTTGTTGAGGTTGTTTGGTTTAGTGATGGAGGAGTTCCGGTGAGATTTCGGTGCCGTAGAGTAGGTAGCGGAGATGGAAGAGATGCGACGGTAAGTGTATCTTTGGCAGTGGTGGTTACAGTGAAGTGAGGGTGGGGCGGCACTGATGGTGGAGGGATCTCGGCAATGGGGGTGAGACAGCGGTAGTAGGTGTTCGGAGGTGGAGGTAGTGGGATGGTGGTGTCAGTGGGGCGTTAAACATTTTGATTTTATATATTAAAAGTTTATGCATTAAAGACTTATTCATTGTACTCATGTGCATATAAGACTTGAACTTTGTGTGTAAATTACCAAATTACCCTCATAGTTAACAGACTTAGTGGATGGTGTTAGAAAATTTAGACTCAAATGGTTAAGAAAAGTGGCTATAGGGACTCAGAGCATTAAACATTTTGATTTTGGACTCAAGTGGTTAAGACCCCTAAAACATGGGGACTCAAAAAGTAATTTTCCCAAACCTAAAAAACTAAAGTTATGATCCGCCCAAAAAGATATCAACACTTCTTTTACATTGATCTAAAGCTATAGTATCAGGATCGGTACGGTACCAACACTTGTATAGATTCAAGTCGTGATACGCGGTTGTGCTTAAGTTTTTTCTCGCCATTACAATATAAATTGCATTTGAAAAAAAGTTGTACGAAATAACGGTAAAATGATGAACTGAGTCGGTATATTAATATTTACAATGTTTTTATTACACAAAAGTTGTATGATGTAACTCAAAAAATAATGTCATCTTTTAAATCCATCGAAAACCATAAAAACAATACCGATACCGGTATCGAAGTTGTTGGTCGGTACAAACTTAGGTGTTGTTTGTTTTTTTAGAAAAGCACTGCGCAGGCTCTTCTGTTTGCGCCACGCAGACCACGCGCAGACTGTTTGTTTTTCCAAAGACGTTTCTTAAAAAACGTCTGTGCGAGCTCTTTTTGGTTCAGACTTTTCCTAACTACTTCTAAGATCTTCTAAGGTTTCCAGAGGATTAAACACCACCACCTACCACCACCGTCCATCGCCACCACCACCACCACCGTCCACTACACACTTGCAGAGGGTTTAACTAACTATGAGGATCCAATTACTATCTCACAACTGATCAACGATCGAGTGTCATTAGCTGCGAATTCGGGAAGAAAGTGTACCGGGAAATTATGGGACAATAACTTGTTTTAAACATACACAAAAATGGTGTTTCCTACACAATGCACAAAACAGTTTTACACAGAATACGAAACTTTGAGAATCTAGAAAACATGTACTTAGGATCTATGGGAACCCAGGTCCAAACTCGTAAAGGTTGATACTTAGGTACCACATCTGTTAACCTAAGCAAACACCATTATCCTGGCATATATGCCATTTCAGTTAACCAAACAGAAAGTACTTAAATTCTTTTGTTGAAATCTTCACTTTCGCTTCTAGCAAGTAGATGTTTGCATCTCTACTCCCTTAATGGTAGTTGCATCGCGTTAATTTTCTTCGCTGAGAGCGAACACACATTTGCTTCGATACTTGGCCATTTCGTCATTTTAGCAATTACTCATTGTTTCATTGCTTGGAAACTTATATGTTACACATGCACCATTTGCTACGAATGTGGTTTCGTTTCGAATAAACGCTCCATTGAAATTCAAATATTATTTTGCTAAAGCTTACTATTGGTTTATGATTCGAGTAACCTACATTATTGTAATTTTGGCTCCTTTGCTATCAAGTCAACACACTTTCTTGAAATTTCATAACTTTCAAGCTGCATTTCTTTAACCATGCCAAGATTCCTTTGTCGATACATACGTTTATTGTCGGGTTATATAGAAACCAAGTTCAATTGCTCGAACTTGTCCATTTCGCATATTCAATTTAAGACGCCATGTGATGTATTGAGAGCATCATACTCAAACATTTTTGCAAAGGTTCTCTTGTTTCGAGTCGTAGTAGACTTGATTGGTCTACGATTCCACTAAATCGTTTATTGGTTTCAACACCTTGCGGTGATACTTTCACAAAATTAAAGCTTGCGCTAATTTGGTTTCGCACCTCATACACGGATCTAATTGTTTATTTATCGACTTTTTCTAAATCCGTTCTGCTTATCACGATTAAAGCGGTCCTAACACAGTTGTGTGTTAACACAATGGTGCATAGATTCATTTCATATCACAATGTACCTCCAAATGATTCTTTCATTGTCAATCGAATGCCTTGCGATACTTAATACTTTTTCATATTCGATAAAAAACAGTGGCTCTTTGATGTTCCATATCTAATTGGAAACCCTATGACATTGTGTGAATCAAATCTTCAGATTATCTCAGTACACTTTCATTTGATTTCAAACACGGTGAACTTGTTCAGTCACCACTATTATTGAATTATATCATTACGACACCTTGTGGTGTCATTACAAACTTGTAGCTTGTGCTAATCATGGTCAACCGTTTCACACAAAACTACACATACTTTTGTTTGACCTGTCATTTAAACATTCCTAATGCTACTACGAATTAAGACAATGATACACCAGATTCGCATGTATTTCATTCGGCGTATTTTCGCAATTCAAGAATGTCAACATACTAAACCTTACCATTCATCTATTCGGAAGTTGACAGATCATTTTCATGTTACTATCACATTTGAGTTGTTGATTTTGAATTCATATAGCAAATGCTATGGTTTGTAAAAAACTTGTTTGCTTATTGTGACCGATTGTTTGAGAATCCATCGGTCGAAACTCCTTTATTGCACCCCTCTTAACTATGTAACACTAGATTCTACATCTATACATCTCGTGTCCTTTGACTTCAAATGCTAAAAGCACATATCTTTTAACCATTGGATTCGTGTTGTTGTAATATATTATTGGATTCATCTGATGTGAATAAGGTTTGATTCGGTTTTGCGGTTATCTACCTCAGTACTATTTATATACATACACGCATAATGTAACCCTAAGGAGTTAAGGTAGTACAAATTTCGAGGACGAAATTTTCTTAACAGGGGGAGAATGTGACAACCGTCAAATTTTCATGCATCCGTACAATTAATTAACTATGATTAGTGTTTAATGACTGTGCTAAATTACAATTAACTGCCTTCTGATTACTGCATCATACTTACATGTGCATCACATATTACATGATGTCACCTCATATTCACATGCAAACTCTATGGACATACATGATGCACAAAGCACAGTTAGCACAGTTAGCGGATAACTCAGAAAATGCTGACGATGTTTGGTACATAGACAGACAGTGTTTTGAGACCCAGTATGGGCCAGAGACAAGGTACTACACTAGTAGGGTGTGTAGGGAAGTAAGGACCATAAAACTGCGTCACTAGGTGATAGTTTAAGTGCCGGAAAGTGCCTAAAATCCACATAAAGTGCAGAATTCTGCATATTTCAGTAAAATTCAGCAATTTAATGAGCTAGTAACATGCAAAAATATAGCAAAATGGTCCTGTATGCTTTCCTAAGTGTCAGGAATTAAAAGTGACACAAAAGGGTACTTAAAGATCACTAAACGGAATAGTTTGACACTTTAACGAACCGGTATCTAACCAAACAACCGGACATTACCCGAAACACCAAAATCATACTAGAATTGTTGTTTTAACGTTTCTGAACTAGTTATGATCCCCAAACATCATAACACCCCACTAAAAATATCTAGTAAATAACACTTGCAACTAACACTTGAAATGGAACCTTATCTAACTATATGGTTAAAACTTACACTTAGACACCCCCCCTTTATGTGTGGACGGTCACAATGACCCCACCAAAATCTCCACTAAATCTCATCAAGATCTTACATGATCTCCCAAGATCTTTACTTGATCTTGCAAGATATTACTAGATTTTATTTGATCTTTCTTGATTCTACTAGATATTATTTGATCTTTCTTGATTCTACTAGATTTTATTTGATCTTTCTTGATTCTACTAGATATTATTAGATCCTTGCTTGATCTTGTGGACAAAATATATGGAAGTATGGTTATAAGTATGGCTTATGGATCCTAGAGTTCATCATATTTCACTCACTTCACAACACCACACCACTCTCTTACTCTCTCCCTCTCCTCTCGGCCTAGCATAGTGCCGCCACCACCACCACCTTACATCCATCACCCACTCATTCCAGGTACTCTCAAGAGTGTAAGAAGGTGTCTTAAGGAAGCTTAAAGCTTGTGGATCATCAAGGAGCTTTCTTACTTGCTTTTATTCACCATTTTCATCACCTTCATCTTCAAGAGTTCTTCCCTAGCTTAGAGCTAGTAGTAAGACTCTCGCAACCCTTTGTTACTTCTAATTTTGATTTGTTAAAAGATGTGTTATGTTATAAATCACAAGAACACTAAAAAAAACATAATCTTGAATCATGAACATAAAGCTTACATATGATGAAATCTTGATGAAATAATGTTGTTTAGAGAGTGTATGATACTTGTTATGTTTACTTGAGAATATGATGTTGATCATCACATGGAGCTTGCTAGATTGTGATTAAACACATGATCTAGCAAGTTAGAGGATGATTATGTGTTAACACAAGAAGATCATCCTTATACATAAGCATGAACTTGAATAAAAAGATGATTTCTTGAGAAATAATAAACAAAGTGAGCTAGTAATCTTATGGATCTAAGGTTCATGAATGATTTTCCAAGAAAACTAAGTTCAAAATATGATTTTAGTAAAGCTTGATTCTCACTTAAAACTACACTATTTTTGGTGATAAAACAAGTGTAGAGATACTAAAGAAACAAGAAGATGCTATAAATAAACATTTTTGTAAAATAGGTTTACAAGATGTAAACACCTAATCCTTTCAAGAATGATATCTTAAAAGAAGTAAACACACTTTAGAGGGTAACTAAACCTACTAAACACTTTACCCAGTTACTATAAATTTTTGTGAAAGGATCAAGTTCATGTTGTTATGTAAATTGTATAGTTTTTGCACTTAGTAAGTGTAAGATGTTTAGGGATTGGTTGTTGATTGATTGTAATGAATTTTGAAAAGAAAATGATATGCTTTGATAGCATGGACACCTCCATTTTTAGGGGAAACTATGGCAAAATTTTCTGAAAATACAAACACTTAGAAAAATATTTTCTAACAAGCATTTACAAGTGTATTTAACTATGGTTTTCAATATAAACTTTGCCATAGAATTTGTTACAAAAACACAAGTATTGGAGGTTGGTTTTTATAAACAAGAATGAATAAATATGCATTCAGAATATATATTTACATTAAAGACACTTGTGTGAATATTTGTATACTTGGTGAAATAGTTATATTATTTTAGGGTAAAATAATATAACTTAACAAAATACCATGAAATTTACTATCCGAAATATTACCAAAAATCACAAGGAATAAATATATAAGTTATATACATAATATTGTGGAACCGAAGGATAGAATGTAACTTACAAATATTCCAGAAAATACATTTATGAGTATATTTTTGGTAAATATTATTTTGGATACAAAAGAAATGAAAATATGATTTTTATTATTATTACAAAGTATATCATATTTTTGACAAGGAGAAAATATATTGTTTTTGAGAAGTAAAAATATATTTTCCTAGAGTATTTAGAAGATGTATGATTTTTGGGAAAAATATACGTTTTCTTGGATAAACTTGAAATACATTTGGGATGAAATAAGTTTATATATGTTTTCTAAGTGAGACTTGAAAATATATTGTTTTGGAAATATATATGGGATATTTATTAAGAAAATACGTACACACCGGAATACGACACCAATACATGGCAAGATATACAAATACAAGAATACGGATATACATGTATGAGATACCCCCATCCTTGGGAAGGAAATACGAGTATAAATACTTGAGAAGTATTATTACGAAATATTGATTAACAATTATTCCGAAACTAAATAAATATAATTTAAGTTAAAATAATTATTATTTTAACAAATAATTATATAACTTGGAATAATGATGAAGACACTTGGAAACGTAACTCAAAGGAACTAATTAATACTAAGTCAAGGCACGACCGCTCGTCTAATAAGACCATAGTACATTGTAGGTAGTCGTGTACACCAGAGGACACTTTGAGTTACAGGCGGATTCAAGGAACGCAAAACAGTGAGTTCATGTCCCCCTTTTCTTTAAACTGTTTGTTTATTTACTTCGGGGGTGAAATACATGTTACAAAAGGATTACTTACAATTCAATTGGTATGGTTAGCCTAGAAATGAACCATAGATCATGTGAATGGGTAGGCGTATACTTGAGGCCATCAATCCTCTTGTAGGACCGAGGGGCATGAGTGATAGATCTATTTGGGTGTAGCGAGCCCCATCCATGAGTCCGCCGAATGGGCCATGAGGTGACTATGTCTTACAACTGGAAGCCCGGTACAAAGTCTGCTAGGTTTGAGTCTTCCTGCACCATGTCACGTATATTAATGTATTAGCTACACATTAATTGATCTGTTTCCTTGTTGCTTTCATACCGGGACTTATAAACTTACATACATACTTACAACGATTTCAAAGGTTTATACATACACTCAAACGAACACATGAACTAGCTCAACTTTTGTTGATGTTTCAAACTACATGTATTTCAGGAAATTTGTATGTGGATCAGGCGGGCGTTGGAAGTTTTTATGCTGCGTTAGAAATAAAGATGTCATCTATGGTCTTTGGGTTTGGTCAGTGTGTCTTATTCCTAGAAGAGACACGTCTTTCAAACCTTGGTGTTATTCAATATCTTTGACAAGTCCTTAATGAACTCATAAACAATTTGTACGGTTTGTAAAACTTGAATTTGAGGTCTACGTTTTAAAACAATGTTATTATGTTTTGAATTTATTTAATGGATGACAAACCTATGGTTTTATCATATAGTTGATGTTATGATTGAATGCAATGATATTAAGAAAGTCACACCATAATCACGCTTCAGCAAAAGTCAGGGTGTGACAGCTTGGTATCAGAGCTTCGATCGTTGCGAACTAGGATTCTTTCTCGAGTCTAGACTACGATCATTAGGGCTCTCACGAAAATATTTTTATGAACATGGTTTCATTGCATACATGAAACGCCCAGATCCAGGAAACAAACATTTTTACAATAAAAGACACAAATCACATTTCAAAGAATTCGTTTATAATTCAGTTTGAGAGACTGGGGAGTTAGTCTGAGAGACTAGCTGGGGCAGTCTGAGAGACTGGGAAGGTCAGTCTGAGAGACTGGGGAGTTAGTCTGAGAGACTAGCTGGGGCAGTCTGAGAGACTGGGAAGGTCAGTCTGAGCGACTGGGTAGTTCAGTTTGAGAAACTGGGAGGTTCAGTCTGAGAGACTGGGTAGTTCAGTTTGAGAAACTAGGAGATTCAGTCTGAGAGACTGGGTAGTCTGAGGGACTGGGTAGTCCGAGAGACTGGGTAGTTAGTCTGAGAGACTAGTTGGGACAGTTTGGGAAATTGGGGAGTTCAGTCTTAGAGACTGGGTGTTTCAGTCTGATAGACTGGGTGTTTCAATCTGAGAGACTGGGTGGTTCAGTGTGAGAGACTGGGTGTTTCAGTCTGAGAGACTGGGTGGTTCAGTCTGAGAGACTGGGTGTTTTAGTCTGAGAGACTAGGTAGTTTAGTCTGGGAGACTCTGGGTGTTTAGTCTGGGAGACTGGGTGTTTAGTCTGGGAGACTGGTTGGTTTAGTCTGGGAGACTAGGTGGGTTAGTCTGGGAGACTAGGAAGGATAGAAAGTTTCATGAAGAATAATGTGAATACATGATTACATGATAAGTTACCCTTGTTTGCATACACTAAGTGGTAATTATTACTATGGATATACATGCTATGATTATTATATGCCGGCACACATGTCACCTTCTTTAGAAAGCGAGTTATCAGAAATTGATAACCCTATGGCCACCTCCCCAGATAATGAGATTGCACCTGCACCGGAGATGGTTACGTTAGGTACTGAGAGAGAAGCTGACATGCTGACCAAGGGCGAGGACGACTTTCAACTGTTCGCGCTACCAGACTTTGGTGACGATTTACTCTTGCTGATGGTTTCTCTGACAAGAATCCTTCTGTCACTCTTGTTTCAGTCCATGACCACTTCATCACTGGTCATCCCGATAATAAGCACACCATGGCGCCGATCCTCAATGATGCGCCTCCTGTGGACATTCTTTCCGAAGATTGACTACTCGACAAGTAGTTGATGATGACGTTGACATGTTTACCAATGGTCCTCCTGCTGACGCCCATGATGATGGAAAGTTAGACGAGAACGTTGTTACTAATTTCACTTCTTAAGACCCCTGTTATCAAGCTATTCTCTGAATCTAGTATACACTCGATTTCAGACTCCTTTGAGTCAGCGACATATTCAGCTTTACAGACGGTCAGGTTACTGCTTTTTGCTACCGATCCAGACGACGACACTGCTATGACTACTGCACTAACATCTACTCGAGATCCCACACCTTTATACGACCCAGAGCCTACTCTCGAGCTAGCTTCTGCTCCTTTTGGGTCAACTTGATGTTACACCTGCTGATCCTGCACCCTTGCCTGATCATGACCTTGTTTCTTTTAGCCTACCAGACAGTCCCCCTTATACCTGACCCAGTACCTGCACCGATGATCTCCTTATTGGTTGAGACGTTTGCACCCGCTGATATTGCTCCTATGGAAACCGACGTCCATTGCACCGACATGCCTAACAGGACATACCCGCACCCCGGGAAGGCACTCCATGTCACCACCCGCATGACGATCCCTTAGATACAACAGCATTTTCCCCGACCTCACAGGCCGCACCGCCTGCTACTTTCACCTCTACACCGCTGGACGAGCCATTACGATGGTTTCTATAATACACTATGCTGATATTTGACCCTTACATCATGGAGGCTACACACGGGATGAATTGCTCCTATAACATCAGCTACAGTTTGAGGACATGAGTCGCAGAGTTTTGGAGCTTGAGCTGACACCACGTCCTCCACCCTGCCTATTGCCAGTATACTTTGGTCATCCACATTTATCAAAGATCCCTTTTGCGCTCTCACTTGCTGCTATACACCTTTCCCAGGTTTTTGATGCTCATTTCTTTACTGTCGAGCGGCGATCAGTTAATTACTTCGGCATATATACAAGCTCGAGGAGGAGTTCATGCATGTTAGCAGTTTACTTTTCTTTCCTCCTCCACCTCAGTCACCAATATAGTTGGTTTCGGGATTATGCGGATTGCATTACATTTAGGTAAAGACACTAATGATACGCCGAGATTGTGGAGACTTTTGAAGACCACTTCTGACTACGTAATTTTGATACACTGATATACTTATTGGACAAGGGTAGGGTGACCCTGTGTCCCTTTTTATGTGATACATTTTGTAAGACAATGCAATTGTGGTCGGAGCCCAATCATCATTAAACATGCGACAATACTTCGTGGCCAATAACCAATGAAATCTCAATCGCTGTGCCTTCATTAGGCGCGTTGTTGATCTATATGTGTGTGCTATAATTATAATGCTACGTGCTTGCTTGCTATGCTCTCATTAAACATAATTCCTGAATTACTTGGTTATGCTATGATTATGCTATTGCTTGATTGGTTGATATGATAATCCATTATGTGTATGTACATATGACCTTTAAAACAACTGTATGCACTCCCTAAACAAATAAGACCTGACCTAACCAATCTTCTTATTAGAAGATGTCGATACAAGGGGACATCGATACCAACAATCCTCTGCTGACGACAGAGGCAGAACTACAAGAGCGCATCTCACGGGCCATCACACAACACGAGGCCCTTCGCTCCGAACGCAGCGGGGGTACCTCATGAAATAACCCACCCAACGGCTGCACCTACGAGCAATTCTTGAACTGCAAACCTCGAGAATTCGACGGCACTGGGGGTGCCATAGATTTTGTGCGTTGGGTCGAGAAGACGAATTATGTTTTGCGATTAAGTAAATGCACCCCAGAACATCAGGTCACGTACATAGCTGGACTATTTCTAGATAGGGCCCTGTCATGGTGGAACCTTCAGGTTCAGACAATGGGCGAGACTGCTGCGTATGCTTTGACGTGGGACGAACTGAAGTAACTAATGCGTAAAAGATATTGCTCTAGGGCAGAAGTACAGAAGTTGGAGACTGAACTGTGGAACTTAAAAATGGAAAGTTCCAAGATAACTGAGTATGTACAGAGATTTCACGATTTATCACAAGTTGCTCCGCGTCTGGTGGAAACAGAGTTTAAGAAAATCGAACGCTTCATCGGGGGATTGGCACCTCAGATTCTAAGTCTGGTGACAACATCTAAGCCTCCAACGATCACCAAGGCTATCGACTTAAGTATGGCGCTCACTGAAGAAGCGGATAGACTAGGGAAATTTTCCACTTCGGAAGAGAAAGAGGAGACTCCTGTAGAGTCAACTGGAGATAACAAGAGAAAGTTCGCAAACTTCAAAAAGGGTACTCGGGTGAATAGCAAGAACAATGCCAAAAAGGGAAAAGACTACATAGGTATCCTACCTAAGTGCGACAATTGTCTACGTTACCATGTCGGGCGATGTAAATATGGAAAATGTGATAACTGTGGCAAGAGGAGGCATCCCAAGGAGACTTGTAGGCAAGGTACTGAACCTAGAAATGGAGGCCAAGATGGTAGCGAGAATTACGGAGGAAACAACAACAACGACAATGACAACTATCAAGGCAGGACGAGTGACAAACAAAAATGTGCTCAAGGATGTCTTAACTGTGGGAGCAAAAAGCATTTCAGAAAATACTGCCCTAAGAAGAACCAAGCACAAGAATGAAAGCTCGATAGCGGAGCTAGGGAAGCACGCCATAATCCAAACAAGGTTATCCATACGTTCCATATTAGTCAACATTATGCATCTGTGCTACCTGATATTATTACAAACTTTAGCTTCGCATCTCTAGAGTTAGAGAGTGTACTTGGTTTAGTAGCAAGTAAGTTAGATATCCCGTACTAGCTAAAGGGAACTTCGACGATGTATGTGGAATGGATTAGTAGTCAAGCAATCGAGCGGAGATTGTTATCCGCATTCCGATGACGAACGACAAAACGATCATGGTTCATGAAGCAGGATACGCCCTATGGATTATCCGTTGTTGAAGACATGGAGGTTTTCGTGCAAAGGATGTGTTGTTTTCTTGGCTCATGTCGTGGACAAGGGAGCTGAAGAACCAAAACTAGAAGATATCCCCGGGATAAGGAAATATCTTGAAGTCTTCCCCGAAGATTTGCCAGAATTATCTCCTCGACGACAAGTCAAATTTCGCATCAATTAGATTTCCAGTAACCGCACCTGCAATCAATGCACCTTAACGACTTACACCTTCAGAGATGCAAGGATTGTCAGTGTAACCTCAGTAGTTGATAGAGAAGGAAGTTAACAGACCAAGTTTCCCATTTTGGGTAACCTCAGTTCTGCTCATCAAGAGGAAGGACGATAGTTTCCGTACGAGCATCAACTACCAGGACCCGAACGAGCTAACCAACAAGAGTCGGTAACTCTTGCCGAGGATTAACAAATTATTTATTTAACTAACTATGAGGATCCAATTACTATCTCACAACTGATCGACGATCGAGTGTCATTAGCTGCGAATTCAGGAAGAAAGCGTACCGGGAAATTGTGGGACAATAACTTGTTTTAAACATACACAAAAATAGTGTTTCCTACACAGTGCACAAAACAGTTTTACACAGAATACGAAACTTTGAGAATCTAGAAAACATGTACTTAGGATCTATAGGAACCCAGGTCCAAACTCGTAAAGGTTGATACTTAGGTACCACATCTGTTAACCCAAGCAAACATCATTATCCTGGCATATATGCCATTTCAGTTAACCAAACAGAAAGTACTTAAATTCTTTTGTTGAAATCTTCACTTTCGATTCTAGCAAGTAGATGTTTGCATATCTACTCCCTTAATGGTAGTTGCATCGTGTTAATTTTCTTCGCTGAGAGCGAACACACATTTGCTTCGATACTTGGTCATTTCGTCATTTTAGCAATTACTCATTCATTGCTTGGAAACTTATATGTTACACATGCACCATTTGCTACGAATGTGGTTTCGTTTCGAATAAACGCTCCATTGAAATTCAAATATTATTTTGCTAAAGCTTACTATTGGTTTATGATTCGAGTAACCTACATTATTGTAATTTTGGCTCCTTTGCTATCAAGTCAACACACTTTCTTGAAATTTCATAACTTTCAAGCTGCATTTCTTTAACCATGCCAAGATTCCTTTGTCGATACATACGTTTATTGTCGGGTTATATAGAAACCAAGTTCAATTGCTCGAACTTGTCCATTTCGCATATTCAATTTAAGACGCCATGTGATGTATTGAGAGCATCATACTCAAACATTTTTGCAAAGGTTCTCTTGTTTCGAGTCGTAGTAGACTTGATTGGTCTACGACTCCACTAAATCGTTTATTGGTTTCAACACCTTGCGGTGATACTTTCACAAAATTAAAGCTTGCGCTAATTTGGTTTCGCACCTCATACACGGATCTAATTGTTTATTTATCGACTTTTTCTAAATCTGTTCTGCTTATCACGATTAAAGCGGTCCTAACACAGTTGTGTGTTAACACAATCGTGCATAGATTCATTTCATATCACAATGTACCTCCTAATGATTCTTTCATTGTCTATCGAATGCCTTGCGATACTTAATACTTTTTCATCTTCGATAAAAAATATTGGCTCTTTGATGTTCCATATCTAATTGGAAACCCTATGACATTGTGTGAATCAAATCTTTAGATTATCTCAGTACACTTTCATTTGATTTCAAACACGGTGAACTTGTTCAGTCACCACTATTATTGAATTATATCATTACGACACCTTGTGGTGTCATTACAAACTTGTAGCTTGTGCTAATCATGGTCAACCGTTTCACACAAAACTACACATACTTTTGTTTGACCTGTCATTTAAACATTCCTAATGCTACTACGAATTAAGACAATGATACACCAGATTTGCTTGTATTTCATTCGGCGTATTTTCGCAATTCAAGAATGTCAACATACTAAACCTTACCATTCATCTATTCGGAAGTTGACAGATCATTTTCATGTTACTATCACATTTGAGTTGTTGATTTTGAATTCATATAGCAGATGCTATGGTTTGTAGAAACTTGTTTGCTTATTGTGACCGATTATTTGAGAATCCATCGGTTGAAACTCCTTTATTGCACCCTTGTTAACTAAGTAACACTAGATTCTACATCTATACATCTCGTGTCCTTTGACATCAAATGCTAAAAGCACATATCTTTTAACCATTGGATTCGTGTTGTTGTAATATATTCTTGGATTCATCTGATGTGAATAAGGTTTGATTCGGTTTTGCGGTTATCTACCTCAGTACTATTTATATATTTCTAGGATGAAATTTTCTTAACAGGGGGAGAATGTGACAACCGTCAAAAATCAGAATGTGACAATTAATTAACTATGATTAGTGCTTAATGACTGTGCTGAATTACAATTAACTGCCTTCTGATTACTGCATCATACTTACACGTGCATCACATATTACATGATGTCACCTCATATTCACATGCAAACTCTATGGACATACATGATGCACAAAGCACACTTAGCATAGTTAGCGGATAACTCAGAAAATGCTGACGATGTTCAGTACATAGACAGACAGTGTTTTGAGACCCAGTATAGCCCAGAGACAAGGTACTATACTAGTAGGGTGTGTAGGGAAGTAAGGACCATAAAACTGCGTCACTAGGTGATAGTTTAAGTGCCGGAAAGTGCCTAAAACCCACATAAAGTGCAGAATTCTGCATATTTCAGCAAAATTCAGCAATTTAATGAGCTAGTAACATGCAAAAATATGGCAAAATGGTCCTGTATGCTTTCCTAAGTGTCAGGAATTAAAAGTGTCACAAAAGGGTACTTAAAGATCACTAAACGGAATAGTTTGACACTTTAACGAACCGGTATCTTACCGAACAACCGGACATTACCCGAAACTCCAAAATTATACTAGAAGCATTGTTTTAATGTATCTGAACTAGTTATGATCCCCAAACATCATAACACCCAACTAAAAATATCTAGTAAATAACACTTGCAACTAACACTTGAAATGGAACCTTATCTAACTATATGGTTAAAACTTACTGATGCGTGTGAAGTGTCGTTAGTTTTTAATGTATATATTAAGCCTTTTTTAACACTTTTTAGCCAAGTTTTAAATTTATAAAACACGATATTTACTAACACTAAACAGACATATGGGCAAGTGCACCCATCGTGAGCGTAGTATAGTGTTGGTAAGATACCGAGGTCGTCCAAGGACACAAGAGCTTTTAGTACCGGTTTATCCTCAACGTCTAATCAAATCAAAAGTTTAGAAAAATGTTTTAAACTAGAAAAATAAAAACTAACTAAAATGCTGAAAAAATAAAAATAAAAATAAAACAGATAGACAAGATGAATCACTTGGCTCCGACTCGTGTTTAGTGTAACCTTTGATTATTTCCGCACTTTTGCACTTTATTAAGAGATTATCTTAGTTATTGTAGTAGGCCCCTCTTTTGGAGGTGACGTTACCCTCAACCCAGTAGTTTGAGTCAGTAGGGATACAATCCTAACGGGTTGGATTATTGAAAGATAATTAATTAAGTTATTAATGCATAATGTGGTAGGCCCCTCTTTTGAAGGCGACGTTACACTCGGCTAAGTAGTCTGAGTCAGCAGGGATACAGTCCTAAGTAGCCGGGTTAAAGTTTTAATAGTAGTTTAACTTATGAGGGGATCAAAGAGTTTGGACCCCCGCCATCCAATACCGTTAAGTATTGAAGCAGGTCCTACTAAATTTGACCCAGGTCCTTTGCAGGATCTATACACTGAACAATGGCAAGACTCTTACCAAACCGTTCCCTTAACCCCCGACCAGGTAGCCAACATACCTCCATATAGACCGTGGAGATATAAATGGTGAAAATCTAGTATTTTATATAGACAGTAAAATAATGCCAAGACACCACGGACAAACGATAAGGAAGAATCACCTTCAACATAAGAAACTAGTTATTAAAGTCATTAATACATAACCAATTAAAAAGTGCGAAAAGATTGAAAATAAAAAGTATTACACTAGACACTTTGTCTTCACCAAGTGATGTAAGAGACTTAGGCAAACATGGCCTTGATTGTCAAGAACTCTTACGATCAATCTTGGATCCCGAGACAACTCACACACTCTATGATTGACAATGGATGATGGTGGTGGATGATGGTGTTATGGTGGTGGTGGGTGGTGGGTGGTGGGTGAAGTGTGAGAGAGGTGGTGGGATGGTTTGAGCTTGAACCAAGCACTCCTATTTATAGGCTGAACAGAAGCTCGGGCACGGCCCCGTGTCCGCTGGGCATGGCCCCGTGTCCATCCTCTTCTCTGTCTTCATTAATTGCTTTTGTCTGCATTAGTTGACCACGGCCCCGTGTCCGCTGGGCATGACCCCGTGTGCAGAAGCATATCTGTACTATCAAGATTTTCCTGGATTCTGCGAATCTTATAGTTGACCACGGCCCCGTGTCTGCTGAGCACGGTCCCGTGGTGGGCGATGGAAGCTTCTACAACTTTGTCTTTTATGCTGACACTTGGGCACGCCCCCGTGCTCATTGAGCACGGGGCTTGTTCAGCCTTCTGTTCTCTTGTTTTGCTTGGGAAGATGCTTTCGGGGAGGTCGGGCATGCCACGTTTGTTCCTTTTCTTGTATTTATGTTAGATTTAGCTGCCTTTTTGCTTCTTTTGTTAATTTGAGCTCATTTATTCCTGAAAATACAAAAGGAAGACAAAACACACTTTTTCCAACATTAGTACTAAAAAGGGTTAATTTTATGCTACAATTGATGTAATTTATATGTTGCATTTTGCACACATCAAATTTCCCCACACTTGAATCTTTGCTTGTCCTCAAGCAAAACTCTTTATAATATGGCTTTACACTCCCAAATGGAATTGGTAGAAAAGAATGTTTTTGGGCTTGTCATAGAGTGTCGGGATTTACAAGATTCTTTATTACGTTTTATTTTCATTTATTTACAATCCTATTCGTCATGATTTATTTAAAACTTTTCATAAGATAAATTACTTATTAGGGCATAACATGCCTTTTTAAAATTCTATTTATAGACAAGTTCACATACCTCACGGGGGATCACTCAACACTCGGCCGAAGATGTATTTTAGTGAATCACTCGAGAGCGTCATGTAACTTACTCCTACCATAGGCTTACAAAGCAATCAATCCTCCTCCTTTTTAACTATATACCTTTGTAAATATCAAGAGGGCTTTTTGGGTGAAGGGTTAGGCTTGGGTTAAAGGTAGGTGGTTGGGTTAGTGGTTAGTAGAAAAGGGTGAAAAAGCGTAAAAAGCGTCGGTTTTCGAAAGACTTTTTATTTTTGCAATTTTTTATTTTGATGAAGCCATAATTCAAAAAAATTTATTTTTGATGAACTTGCTTGTTTATTTCTTTTGCTTCATCATCAACACATTTTTTTTTTTTTTTGAAAATCATACGAAAAACCGAGCTTGTTACTAAAACAAAGGGTTAAAAATAAAAAGGTTTTGGTGGGTGAAAGGGTGTTTGGTTTGGGTTAAGAAATGAAAATGTTTAGGCTCAAAGGGGTTAACTAGGGGGATTTTGGGTAGGTGGTAAAAAAAAAAAAAAAAAATAATGGTGTAGAAATAAAAAGGGTTAGTCCTAATGCCTCTATCATTTACTTACTCGGGTTTAAGTTGGTAAGGACCGGGAATGTATCGTCGTGGCAAGTTCTAGAGTTGTAAGAACCAAGCGGCTATTCACACAAGAAACGAAAAATGAGCATTTAATTTAAAGATATGTATTTGTATGCTCAATAAAGGCTCAAAACTCACTTTTGTGGGAATGGGTTTTTTATGTGATCAAGTATATATAATTAAATTTTAGCTAAGCTTGCCATGCCTTTTCATAATTTTCTTATGTTGGTTCTTTTTATCACGGCGCTATCGGTTGTAAATTTGTAAAAATATAACCTTTTTAGAATTTTGAAATTCCCAAATTAAACCTAGACAAGTAAAAAAAATGAAATTTTTTTTTGAAAAAATTTGGGGTGATTAGCGGTTCCAATAGAGTTTTGTGTAAGGCTTGTTATTAGGACTTGCAAGATTCAAGGTTTTAGCATCCCCCCCCCCCCCCACACTTAAATTACACATTGTCCTCAATGTGTCCCAAAAATAAGTTTTTAGGTTGATTGAATGTGTAAAAAGGTGTGAAAAAGCAAAAAATTGTGTTACTGGGCGCTGGACACGACCCCGTGTTGTCTGGGCACGACCCCGTGTTCAAGTGTCAGTAACAAAAATTAAATAAAAGAAACAGAAGCCTGGACACGGGGGCGTGTTGGGTGAACACGACCCGTGTCCAGTTTACCTGAACTGGGTCATTTGTGCAGCACAGGGTCGTGTTGTGCGGACACGGCCCGTGCTGAACTTGCTGTAATGAAGAAAATTGTCGGATGGCCCTGTTTTCCTGCATGGGGTGCTGGTCAAAGTTTCCCTTGTATACTTTGCCATCCGAGTGTGTTTTATTCATTTCAACACCATCCAAACACCAAATTAACTAAAACCGTCATTCATTAAGTCATAGAGAATTACATGATAAACCTAAAAAATGAAAAACAAATCAGAAAATAAAAGTCCTAAATTAGATAGGTCAAGTGATACGTAAAATCATCCTAAAGAGTTCTACTTCTACAATAAGAACCAAAATTCCGGAAATAGTTTTCCGGTATCTAAATTTTTTTTTGTAGAACTCCAAGCCGAGCGGTGTCCCTTAGATGTTGCTAGAGCCATTCTTCTATCTCTCTCGGGAGAAGGGAGGCGGCTTCATGTTCCTCAACATCTTGTGGAGGGGGAGTAACACCAATCGGAACCCCTTGTAGTATGTGTCGAGGGGGTTCCGGATGTAAGGTGTACCATTCGGCCGGAATGATGACTTCCGGTATCACGTTCCATGCCCTTTGGGTGATAATTGGCACCAAAGGAGGAGAGGCGAGAATGTTCAACCTTTGGTGCAAAAGGTTGACTTCCCAGAGACACCCTTCTAGTCCCACCGTTAGATGATTAATACGGTCGACCAATGCTTCTTCTACCCCCGTTATCTCATCAATGGCCTCTCTTAGATCGTAAACGTAGTTTACAAGAGAATCTTCAACCGTTGATGATCTTCTCCCTTGCCGGTTGTTTCTGGAGTGCGACGAAGAGGTTCCGTTCGTTCTGCTTGCCATTCTGAGAAAACATACCGAAAAGAGTTCAATTTTATTGGACTAGTACTTCGGACACGGCCCCGTGTTCGATGAACACGGCCCCGTGTTCAGGTATCTGCAGGATTTTGGACCAAGGAATCTTGAGGTTTTAATTTGTTTTCATGATTTTTAAAACTTTTTTTAGCAGAAACAACTTAAAACATTGTTGTACAACTAATTTTTTAACAAGATTCCATGAACAAAAATCTAAGAAACACCTCATTAGAGCTTGAAATTATGGAGGCCTCAAGCTTTAATGGAAGTATAGGAAAAAAAATTGAAGAAGATGATAGTGGATAAAAGAGGAAAGGATAAGAAGGTAGTTGAGAAACTTCTTTTAGAAAATACCTAGGATGGTATGTGAGAAGATTCCCCAAATCTCTGTCCCTGGAATGTTTCAAATGTGCAGGATTCTTGGCTGCATTTATAGAAAACGACAGTACGTTGCGCACGGCCCCGTGTCGGCTGGACACGGCCCCGTGTGCAGGCAGAATCCTGACACAATTTTGTCCGTATTCTGATGAAATCAGAAGGGAATCTTTCGGTGGACACGGGGGCGTGTTGACCTGGACACGGCCCCGTGTCTAGAAGCTGTCACATGGAATTCATTTATTTTAAGGAACTTTTCTGGATCGGGCGGTTCCTTACTAGATGGAACAACCCCAAAGTGCCTAAGATACCTTAATTGCTCTAGATTAAGACGAGAACGCAAGAGGTTATCGGTGAGGGTGATTCCTATGCTATATGTAGGTGGACAAGTCCAACCCTTTTTCCGGGCTCTCGTTAAAGAAGGTGTATGTCGAATCGCTCAGGTCTATGTATGCATTGAACGAAGTCGATGGGGAGTCCTTCACGGCACAATCGACACAGGGACGACTATCGCTCAAGTCCTCACTAGAGTTAGAAGTATCGTTGGGAACAACGAAGTTGTTTGAATGTGATCCCAACACTTCTTCTTGGTTATCGTCTTGAGATAAATTATTGAAATCTATCCTAAGTTCTTTTAACCAATTAAGAATTAGATATTCTAATTGAAATAGTTCATCAAGAAGCATTTCTCCTAGAAAATCCGGTTGGGAGCATTCGAGGGAGAGATAGGGATTATTTTTACTTTCGCCCCTCTTAAGGATACAAGGAAACGATGGGTCTATATAGTGGGGCTTATAATTTAGAAAATAGCATTTTAATTCCTTATGGGAACCACCACATATTTGACACCACGTACCATAAGAGTGCCGCCGCAAGTAAAAAGTATCAGTATCACTCATGTTTGTGTCAGAAATTACCAACCGTCGAGATCTTACGGTTCTGTTTTCAGTAACTGAATCTTGGGCACGGGGGCATGTTGAGTGGGCACGGCCCCGTGTTCAGCTTACTGTCTGACTTAAAACAGGATTGCCAGTTCCAATGATTGGGCACGGGGCTTGTTCAGCGGGCACGACCCGTGCTGAGTTCTGCAGAAGCTGAAAACTAAGAAAAAAATCCTAAAAAAATTGAAAAAAAAATGATTAGGCCGTTGATTCCTAACTTTCTTAAAATCCTTGTGTCCCCGGCAACGACGCCAAAAACTTGATGCGTGTGAAGTGTCGTTAGTTTTTAATGTATATATTAAGCCCTTTTTAACACTTTTTAGCCAAGTTTTAAATTTATAAAACAAGATATTTACTAACACTAAACACACATATGGGCAAGTGCACCCATCGTGAGCGTAGTATAGTGTTGGTAAGATACCGAGGTCGTCCAAGGACACAAGAGCTTTTAGTACCGGTTTATCCTCAACGTCTAATTAAATCAAAAGTTTAGAAAAATGTTTTAAACTAGAAAAATAAAAACTAACTAAAATGCTGAAAAATAAAAATAAAAATAAAAATAAAACAGATAGACAAGATGAATCACTTGGCTCCGACTCGTGTTTAGTGTAACCTTTGATTATTTCCGCACTTTTGCACTTTATTAAGAGATTATCTTAGTTATTGTAGTAGGCCCCTCTTTTGGAGGTGACGTTACCCTCAACCTAGTAGTTTGAGTCAGCAGGGATACAATCCTAAAGGGTTGGATTATTGAAAGATAATTAATTAAGTTATTAATGCATAATGTGGTAGGCCCCTCTTTTGAAGGCGACGTTACCCTCGGCTAAGTAGTCTGAGTCAGCAGGGATACAGTCCTAAGTAGCCGGGTTAAAGTTTTAATAGTAGTTTAACTTATGAGAGGATCAAAGAGTTTGGACCCCCGCCATCCAATACCGTTAAGTATTGAAGGAGGTCCTACTAAATTTGACCCAGGTCCTTTGCAGGATCTATACACTGAACAATGGCAAGACTCTTACCAAACCGTTCCCTTAACCCCCGACCAGGTAGCCAACATACCTCCATATAGACCGTGGAGATATGAATGGTGAAAATCTTTTATTTTATATAGACAGTAAAATAATGCCAAGACACCACGGATAAATGATAAGGAAGAATCACCTTCAACATAAGAAACTAGTTATTATAGTCATTAATACATAACCAATTAAAAAGTGCGAAAAGATTGAAAATAAAAAGTATTACACTAGACACTTTGTTTTCACCAAGTGATGTAAGAGACTTAGGCAAACATGGCCTTGATTGTCAAGAACTCTTATGATCAATCTTGGATCCCGAGACAACTCACACACTCTATGATGGACAATGGATGATGGTGGTGGATGATGGTGTTTTGGTGCTGGTGGGTGGTGGGTGAAGTGTGAGAGAGGTGGTGTGCCAAGGGATGGTTTGAGCTTGAACCAAGCACTCCTATTTATAGGCTGAACAGAAGCTCGGGCACGGCACCGTGTCCGCTGGGCATGACCCCGTGTCCATCCTCTTCTCTGTCTTTATTAATTGCTTTTGTCTGCATTAGTTGACCACAGCCCCGTGTCCGCTGGGCACGACCCCGTGTGCAAAAGCATATCTGTACTATCAAGATTTGTCTGGATTCTGCGAATCTTATAGTTGACCACGGCCCCGTGTCCGCTGAGCACGGCCCCGTGGTGGGCGATGGAAGCTTCTACAACTTTGTCTTTTATGCTGACACTTGGGCACGCCCCCGTGCTCATTGAGCACGGGGCGTGTTCAGCCTTCTGTTCTCTTGTTTTGCTTGGGAAGATGCTTTCGGGGAGGTCGGGCATGCCACGTTTGTTCCTTTTCTTGTATTTATGTTTGATTTAGCTGCCTTTTTGCTTCTTTTGTTAATTTGAGCTCATATAATCCTGAAAATACAAAAGGAAGACAAAAACACACTTTTTCCAACATTAGTACTAAAAAAGGGTTAGTTTTATGCCACAATTGATGTAATTTATATGTTGCATTTTGCACACATCACTTACACTTAGACCCCCCCCCCCTTTGTGTGTGGACGGTCACAATGACCCCGCCAAAATCTCCACTAAATCTCATCAAGATCTTACATGATCTCCCAAGATCTTTACTTGATCTTGCAAGATATTACTAGATTTTATTTGATCTTTCTTGATTCTACTAGATATTATTTGATCTTTCTTGATTCTACTAGATTTTATTTGATCTTTCTTGATTCTACTAGATATTATTTGATCTCTCTTGATTCTACTAGATATTATTAGATCCTTGCTTGATCTTGTGGACAAAATATATGGAAGTATGGTTATAAGTATGGCTTATGGATCCTAGAGTTCATCATATTTCACTCACTTCACAACACCACACCACTCTCTTACTCTCTCCCTCTCCTCTCGGCCTAGCATAGTGCCGCCACCATCACCACCCTACATCCATCACCCACTCATTCCATGTACTCTCAAGAGTGTAAGAAGGTGTCTTAAGGAAGCTTGAAGCTTGTGGATCATCAAAGAGCTTTCTTACTTGCTTGCTTTTATTCACCATTTTCATCACCTTCATCTTCAAGAGTTCTTCCCTAGGTTAGAGCTAGTAGTAAGACTCTCGCAACCCTTTGTTACTTCTAATTTTGATTTGTTAAAAGATGTGTTATGTTATAAATCACAAGAACACTAAAAAAACATAATCTTGAATCATGAACATAAAGCTTACATATGATGAAATCTTGATGAAATAATGTTGTTTAGAGAGTGTATGATACTTGTTGTTGTTTACTTGAGAATATGATGTTGATCATCACATGGAGCGTGCTAGATTGTGATTAAACACATGATCTAGCAAGTTAGAGGATGATTATGTGTTAACACAAGAAGATCATCCTCATACATAAGCATGAACTTGAATAAAAAGATGATTTCTTGAGAAATAATAAACAAAGTGAGCTAGTAATCTTATGGATCTAAGGTTCATGAATGATTTTCCAAGAAAACTAAGTTCAAAATATGATTTTAGTAAAGCTTGATTCTCACTTAAAACTACACTATTTTTGGTGATAAAACAAGTGTAGGGATACTAGAGAAACAAGAAGACGTTATAAATAAACATTTTTGTAAAATAGGTTTACATGATGTAAACACCTAATCCTTTCTAGAATGAGATCTTAGATGAAGTAAACACACTTTAGAGGGTAACTAAACCTACTAAACACTTTACCTAGTTACTACAAGTTTTTGTGAAATGATCAAGTTAATGTTGTTACGTAAATTGTATAGTTTTTGCACTTGGTAAGTGTAAGATGTTTAGGGATTGGTTGTTGATTGATTGTAATGAATTTTGAAAAGAAAATGATATGCTTTGATAGCATGGACACCTCCATTTTTAGGGAAAACTATGGCAAAATTTTCTAAAAATACAAACACTTAGAAAAATATTTTCTAATAAGCATTTACAAGTGTATTTAACTATGGTTTTCAATATAAACTTTGCCATAGAATTTGTTACAAAAACACAAGTATTGGAGGTTGGTTTTTATAAACAAGAATGAATAAATATGCATTCAGAATATATATTTACATTAAAGACACTTGTGTGAATATTTGTATACTTGGTGAAATAGTTATATTATTTTAGGGTAAAATAATATAACTTAACAAAATACCATGAAATTTACTATCCGAAATATTACCAAAAATCACAAGGAATAAATATATAAGTTACACACATAATATTGTGGAACCGAACAATAGAATGTAACTTACAAATATTCCGGAAAATACATTTATGAGTATATTTTTGGTAAATATTATTTTGGATACAAAAGAAATGAAAATATGATTTTTATTATTATTACAAAGTATATCATATTTTCGACAAGAAGAAAATATATTGTTTTTGAGAAGTAAAAATATATTTTCCTAGAGTTTTTAGAAGATGTATGATTTTTGGGAAAAATATTCGTTTTCTTGGATAAACTTGAAATACATTTGGGATGAAATAAGTTTATATATGTTTTCTAAGTGAGACTTGAAAATATATTATTTTGGAAATATATATGGGATATTTATTAAGAAAATACGTACACACCGGAATAAGACGCCCATACATGGCAAGATATACAAATACAAGAATACGGATATACATGTATGAGATACCCCCATCATTGGGAAGGAAATACGAGTATAAATACTTGAGAAGTATTATTACGAAATATTGTTTAACAATTATTCCGAAACTAAATAAATATAATTTAAGTTAAAATAATTATTATTTTAACAAATAATTATATAACTTGGAATAATGAGGAAGACACTTGGAAACGTAACTCAAAGGCACTAATTAATACTAAGTCAAGGCACGACCGCTCGTCTAATAAGACCATGGTACATTGTAGGTAGTCGTGTACACCAGAGGACACTTTGAGTTACAGGCGGATTCAAGGAACGCAAAACAGTGAGTTCATGTCCCCCTTTTCTTTAAACTGTTTGTTTATTTACTTCGGGGTGAAATACATGTTACAAAAGGATTACTTACAATACAATTGGTATGGTTAGCCTAGGAAAGAACCATAGATCATGTGAATGGGTAGGCGTATACTTGAGGCCATCAATCCTCTTGTAGGACCGAGGGGCATGAGGACCGAGGGGCACGAGTGATAGATCTATTGGGGTGTAGCGAGCCCCATCCATGAGTCCGCCGAATGGGCCATGAGGTGACTATGTCTTAAAGCCGGAAACCCGGTACAAAGTCTTGTTAGGATCGGAGGCTCTCATGATTGTGTTTGTTTGTATGATTTGAATAATTAATGAATATCAAACAATGTAAAGTGCAGCGGAAATGAATAACAAACTTTGTAAACACAATCAAAGGAGAAAATAGTTTTGAGAAAGCATATGCAATTCATTTAGTCAAAAGATTTACAATAAGAATCAAATGATTACAGATATGCTTACATACTAAGCTCCCCCTCAGCCAGATGCCCCAAGGTTGGATTGCACAAGATGAAAGGATTGAATTGAGGAGAAGAACTCTCTCAAAACGAATCAAATGTAACAGTACAGAGTACTGCTCCATTTATAGACAAACCAAACCACTGAGGCATCTCAGCTGACGTCACCATGAAATTGACATCTAACAAACTAACAAACTCTATCTATTGTTCTACAACTACTGACCATACAGACATTGATTACATTCCAAACACTGATATATAAATACTGACTCTTTATTCCACTGAAGTAATCAACCACTGTTGTTTGAGCAACAGTGCTTTCTTCAAAGGGTGATCAGGCCTTGAATAGGCAGTGCTTTAACTCTTCAGCAGTACTTGGATTCCAGCAGTAGATTGAGCTTCAGGCTTTAAGCTTCATCAGTGCTTTGGTTTCACAGTGGTTTATAGGATCAGCAGTTGTTGATAAGAGCAGTTCTTGGAGCATATCAGATGTTTGATTCACTGTCAAGGGGAAAGCTTAAAGTAAACAGCTGATTATTGTGAATCCACTGTCATGATCTGGTTTTGGCTTTAATTATCTGTTCCTCTGGCAGGGTTCAATCCCAACAATCTCCCCCTGGAACAGATAATGCCAAAACCCTTCATTATTTTGGATCTTTATTACTCATCAGAAGTTCCCTTGCTTTTCTTTTAAATTCTTCTTCAAATTCTTTGGAACTTGTGTCATCTTCATCCCGGCACAGTGTAAGTTCAAGGAGATCCTGCAAATCTTCAACACTAAGGCCTAGTGCTTCTTTCCTTGATATGTACTTCACTTCGCCATTGGATCTGACCAGGGTCAATACGTGGGTCTTTTGATCAGACATCCACTTTAGTACTTTTAAACCCAATGGGTTTCTTGGGAGAGATTTATTTAATGATGAGTTGGGAGATGTTGGCCTTGTGAAAACTTGCAGACTTTCAGACATTCATTTGAAGGCCATTTCAATAACATTATTTGTTGCAGCTATGTCTTCCGCAGTCTCCTTATCTATCTGCTCCTGTCTCTTTTGTTGATCTGGCTCAATGTCTGAAACTTCTGAAGTATTTGGTGATGCAGGCTTTGTTAACACCTTCTTAAAAAGGTTTTGAAGTTTTTCCGAGCTCTCTTCTTTTAGACCCATTTTCATGATGGTTTCTGTGAAGTACTCAACTTCCTTTTCATTTACCTCTTCACTAGTCAGCTGTTCTCCTTCTTCTTGGTTTGACACAAGAGTAGGATTTCTTGTTGACCTGAACAGTGTTTTGAGGTTTTCAATCTGCTGTTCAAGCTTCATCATTTGTTCATGCTTCTTTGAAGTGCCTGAAACAGTTATCTTTCTTTTTTTCAGCCTTTCATAGGCTTCATCAGTTTGCTACTTTGACCATTTTGATATGGCATTGGCAGTGTCCACTTTTGCATTCTCCAGCTCCTGTTTCTTTCTTTTGTACTCAGCTGTTAGGTCAGTGATGAGCTTTTTGTATTTACTCTAATTTGGAGCATTTTTCTTCTTTTTAGGATCGTTCTTGATTCTATCAATCCTATCAGCTTCATGCTTTAAAGCCACTATTGGCCATTCTTCAAATTGGTTTTCTTCAGCAGGATAAAATTTTTCTTGCATTATGTATGCAAGAAGTTTTCTTCTTATCTCTTTTCGTTGTTCTGCCTTTTCTTTGCTCAGCTCTTGTGCAAAATCTTTTATTTGTTTGACTTTTGTGAGCAGAAGTTCCAATCTTTCAGCAATGACTTCATCACCTTGACCTTCACATTCAACCTTTGCACTTATCTTTGCTTGTCTTGTTTTGTTTTGAGTTCAAGATATTCATCCATGTCTTCTGGAACCATGTAGCCAACGAGTGAAGGAAATCTTCTGTTTGAAGGATCATCATCATTGTAGAATTGCCTCATCTCATTTTTTATAGCATCTAGTTCCAATGGATATTTTGCAGCAGTGGGATCATATTTGTCCTCATCTGGCTGAGTAAGTTTTCTTTTTCTGGTGTAGAGCTTTGTTGGTTGTGATATGATACTGGTGAGAGCAGTGGTGGATGGTTGACTAACAGCTGTTGAAACAACTGGTGTTTCAACCTCTGTTGTCATTACAACTACTGATGTGTCAGTAGATGTCTTCTGCTTTTGTGCAGGGCTTGAAGGTGGTGAAGTGATTTTTGATGGTGGTGGTGACTCATCATCAGGAATAAAAACCCTTCTCCTTTTTATTGTAGGAGAAGCTGATGATGTTGTTGGTGGATCAGTGGTGGTGATATGAGTGGCAGTGGTTTGTGATTGTGATTGACTAACAGTGGTTGAAACAACTGGTGTCTCAATCACTGTTGTCATTACAACAGATGTTGTAACATCTGTTGTCTTCTGTTTTATGACAGGAGGTAATGTTGGTAATATGATTGTAGATGATGATGGTGGTAGAACAGTGGTTTTGGTGGTGTGTGTTGATGAGATGGCAGCTGTTTGGCTACCGACAGCAGTTTTTGTAACTACTGCTGTATCAGCTGTTTTAGATGTCTGTTTTCCTTGCTCTGGTTCAACATACAGACCATCTTCAATTCCCTTTTTCTTCATCTTCTTGACATTCTCCCCCTTTTTGGCATTATCTGTAAGGGGGTTATCCATAAAAAGGATAGTGGAGGGAACTTTTTCACCATGGGCAGTCTTTTGTATGCTGGCCTTTATAGCCTTGATGGCTGCTTGAGTATCTTTGAATATTGACTCCACCATGTTTGTCAGCATTTTTACATGTATTTCATGCTGCTGATCAGCCATCTATTTTTGTTGTTCAAGTAAAGGCTGGAAAATATTCCAGAGCTCATTTGCAGCAAATGCTTGTGACAGAGCAGGTGCTTGAGGTGGAACAGCAGTGGATTGTGGTTTTTGAGCTTTCAGAATCTCTTGCACCATATCCTTTATTTCAGCAACTGAGGTTTCCAGTTTTTCAACTCTTCCCGTCAATTCCTGGTATTTTGAATCATCACCCACTTTAATGGGATCATCTGAATCCCCATCTGTAGTGGTTATATCAATGTTTGACTTAGGAACTGAGTCCCAAAAATCACCCATTGATTCCCCTTGTTCTTGGTACTGGGGACTTCTTTCTTCAGCACTTGATAAACCTTTGATGGTACCAGTTGTTAGAACTAACTCACTGGTGGTTACCGAAGGTGCTATGGAAGAAATTGCCTTCAAGGGAGTCTTACTAATGAAACAACTGTCCAACTGAAGATCTGTGGGTCCATCAGTTGTAGTTGCTGCTCCACTTGAACTACCACCAAGAGTTACTTGTAACTTAGGGGGTGTAACCTCCTCAGTTGTTGCTGGGATAGCAGAGGTATAAGCATCAGATCCAGTCACTTGTTGGAGTGTACTCTCTTTGATGGGTGATTGAGAGGAACTGGTTTTTGTCTGAGCTATATCGACTACATGCAACAAAGGTAGCATGGACTGTGGTAATATTATTGGTGAGGGTATGGGAGTTAAAAGGGACATGTCCTTGGGATCAGGACTGAGGAAGATGGATCCGAGTGGATTCAGAGCTTCATATTGTGGGGTCCCTGTGCTTACAACCTGATCCTTTTGTGAGGATGCAGGAGGAGTTTGAGGCAATGGTGGAGATCTTTCTACCAACTGCTGTGAGGAAATAACAGCAGTGGTTTGTGATGACATTTGTGTTGTCACAGGCATTAGCTCTGGGATCTCATCTTCCAGAGTTGCCTTTGTTTTGGGTTTGGGGGGCTTTCTGGATATTTTCTTTTTGGTCTTTTTGGTAGTGGCAGGTGTGGGTTTCAAAGCAGTGGGCTCAGCAGCAGATGTCTGAGGAGCAGCAGTAACTGCTAAATTCTGCTCAGACACCTCTGCTTTTGTTTTTATTGGTGCCAACATTCTAGTGAATGTTTCAGGTGTTAAACTTTTTATTTGAAAATAAACACCTTGTTTTGGCACATTTTCATTTTCTTTTTCAAATTTTTGTTTAAAATAGTAACTTAGAAACCTTGGAAAGAGTAAAAATGTTTTGCTATCAACATTCTTTACCAAGTCATTGAAGATTTCCTGGGAATAGTTGTAATCTTTATTATTTAAAATAGCATAGCCCAGGCATTGAATCTTCAATGGTATTTCGTTAAATGCTGTTGTTTTATTTGAATCACACGACAAAAGTGTGTGAAATAGAAATCTGGGTGCAGACGGAAAATATCCTTTTTGTAAGGTATCTACCTTTGATTGTTCTGCATACCCTCTTTTCAAAAAGTCAGTTTTCAACTCGGTTTTGTCAAAAGAAGTTTTACCTTTCTGATCATCGAGTTTAAAGACTTCTGAGATTGTTTATGAAGTGATTTGGATCGCTTTACCCTGTAACGAGGAGTTAATGGCTACTACTTTATCGTCGTGTTTCTCAAGAGTAGCATTTTTCCAGAACTCTCTCTGGGTTTGCAGGTAAATGGGAGCGTCTGGTGTCAACAAAGTTTTGTACTTTGATTCAGAGAGTGTGTCGATGACGGAATCGAAGGTGCGGTTGTTTGAGGGTTTTGTGAGGAGACCCAAGTAGTTGTACGGTGATTTGTATGGGATTTCAATGGTTTCTTCGGCCGTTTGAGCGACCTCTTTTGAAGATGATGGTGATTTTGGTTTAGATTTAGATTTTGATTTTGACTTCGTCATTTTGATGAAGAAGAATCGGAGAGTGATTTGGGAAGAAAGGTTGGAAACTGCTTTGAGAAGAGAACTTTGGAATTCAATTCGACAGTGTAAAACCCTGTTTAGGGGTTTTGATCAGGGTTTTATTTAGGGAAAAAGTGATCGCTGATGTGGCAGCGGTTATTATGATTTGAGGCTAAAAACTGACCACGTGTCAACCTCTGATGATATGGATGAAGAATGAAGGACAGTTGTTTTAAGAACCACTCATGTATCAAGCATCAGTATAATGTGTTGACAGTGGAAGATTTTTACTATCAGTGGATAGCATATCAGTGGATAAGACACTGATTTTGAGCATCAGTGCTTGCCAAGCAAAATGAGGATCAGTGGTTGACTTTCAGCAGTGGATAGTAATTAGGAAACAGACGTTTGAGCAAAGCAGTGGTTAGGGTTAAAATAAGGGCAATGGTTTGAAAGTTCATATTCAGCAACTTTTTACAAAGATTTTCATTCAAGGTTTTGCCACATGTCAATTTCCTATTGAAATTCTTACGAATTATTAACAGTGGTTTTGTACCCCGGATGATGAGAACTTTTTACTAAGGCACTCATTTTCGTTTAATAGCCAAATTAAAACATGAGTGCCCCAGTAGTTTAAACACTGTTTAGCAATCAACCTTTGATTAGTGTTTAAAACAACCCTGAGTATGACATGACCTTGACATATGCACCATTTCCTTTTGACCCATTTATGAGGACAATAATACCAATAAAAAATAAGGTACTATATCCTGACAGGAAATTGAAACTATTGCCAACAAAAACAAGCAAAAGTTCAAAATATATTATTCTTAAAAAAACGAATAATATATCCTGGTTATTAGAGAAGATCCTTTGTATAAAAAATGGATAAAGGATTTTCTGAGAATAGCATCAAAAAGGATCTGGTATATTTACAATAACATACGTAATCACATCATCTTCAAGTTTATGAAAATGGTCAGTGGTTTGACAACAGTCGTATGAAATTTTAAATACATTTTGACCACTGTTTAGTACCATTTTCTTGTTGATTGATTGTCAACAGAATTGAGGATACATGTACACATGAGTTTTTGAGAACCATGTGATGATTTTGAAGATTTGTCTATACCTCGTTGAAGTTCATTCACCGGAAATTCCATTTTTACCTAAACCTTTTCGTGAATAGATAAATGCACACAGTTGCTTAATGACCATTATTACCCTAAATTCTGACTCTTCAGTGTTTTATGTTTATACTCTTTTCTTCTGACTTCAGAAGTTTTGAGATGAACACACTTCTGAGTTTTTGTGAATTGCTTCTTCCCTTTTTACCCTTCCCATTTATAAGTAATGAATTACTTACTGGGAGGTCTTTGAGAGAAAAACCTTAATCCAATATCATTTTGTCATAATGTTTTGAGAGAATTGGTCATGTTTGCACAAGTTTTTCAACTAATCTCACAATACATATGATACGGATTATGTTGACCCCTGATTTTCTTAATGTATTTTTAACAAAGTTGATTTGTTCCTTTTGAGGAACTCAACCTGTTTTTCAACACATAAGATCAAATGACTAAAGTTTTAATTTCCCTCTTTTTAGGTTAACAAAACACCAATGTTTTTAAGAACATAGGTTTTGTTAATCTGAGGTTCATACTTTTGCATCTGATATAATGAAGACATCACAAATTTCATAACAATAGTTGAAATCAATTTTGAAAATAAGAAATAATCTTCATAGTTCAACAGATATGTTTTCAGATCTAGAAACCATGAGTGTCTTGTGCATGAAATCACTTGTTGTGTGAAATTTGTGTGTCATATGACATCTTGGTTGATTTACAGATTTTTGAATCACCACTTTGAACATGGTTTACTCGGTACTCTGTTTTTCAACTAAATACAACCAACCTTAGTATCAATGAATTTTGAGCTGAACTGTTATGTCAAATTGATTGTTAGATCGAATTTGACTGTCCAAGCTCTGATACCAATTTTTAGGATCGGAGGCTCTCATGATTGTGTTTGTTTGTATGATTTGAATAATTAATGAATATGAAACAATGTAAAGTGCAGCGGAAATGAATAACAAACTTTGTAAACACAATCAAAGGAGAAAATAGTTTTGAGAAAGCATATGCAATTCATTTAGTCAAAAGATTTACAATAAGAATCAAATGATTACAGATATGCTTACATACTAAGTAGGGGTGCAAACGAGCCGAGCCGAGCTTGACCAGGCTCGAGCTCGAGCTCGTTTAACATATGAAAGCTCGAGCTCGAGCTCGGCTCGATTCGAGCTTTATTTCTAAAGCTCGAGCTTGGCTCGAATGTAACTTTTCAAGCTCGAGCTCGGCTCGTGCTCGACTCGTTTAGTATTTATTAATTAATTTTTATTAATTATAATTATTGTTATACATATAATTTAGTTATTTTTTTATTTATATAAATGGTAAATATTATTATTTAAATATATGTTTAATATATTAATATAAATATATATAAAAAGAAAGCTCGTTTAGGCTCGCGAGCCGGCTCGAGCTCGATAAGCGAAGCTCGGGCTTGGGCTCGTTTACTAAACGAGCTTGTTTTTAGGCTCGGGCTCGAGCTCGAGCTCGTTTAAGCTCGGCTTGTTCGAGCTTTTTTTCGAGCCGAGCTCGAGTAGCTCACAAGTAGCTCGGCTCGTTTGCACCCCTAATACTAAGCTCCCCCTCAGCCAGATGCCCCAAGGTTGGATTGCACAAGATGAAAGGATTGAATTGAGGAGAAGAACTCTCTCAAAACGAATCAAATGTAACAGTACAGAGTACTGCTCCATTTATAGACAAACCAAACCACTAAGGCATCTCAGCTGACGTCACCATGAAATTGACATCTAACAAACTAACAAACTCTATCTACTGTTCTACAACTACTGACCATACAAACATTGATTACATTCCAAACACTGATATATAAATACTGACTCTTCATTCCACTGAAGTAATCAACCACTGTTGTTTGAGCAATAGTGCTTTCTTCAAAGGGTGATCAGGCCTTGAATAGGCAGTGCTTTAACTCTTCAGCAGTACTTGGATTCCAGCAGTAGATTGAGCTTCAGCCTTTAAGCTTCATCAGTGCTTTGGTTTCACAGTGGTTTATAGGATCAGCAGTTGTTGATAAGAGCAGTTCTTGGAGCATATCAGATGTTTGATTCACTGTCAAGGGGAAAGCTTAAAGTAAACAGCTGATTATTGTGAATCCACTGTCATGATCCGGTTTTGGCTTTAATTATCTGTTCCTCTGGCAGGGTTCAATCCCAACAAGTCTGCTAGGTTTGAGTCTTCCTGCACCATGTCACGTATATTAATGTATTAGCTACACATTAATTGATCTGTTTCCTTGTTGCTTTCATACCGGGACTTATAAACTTACATACATACTTACAATGATTTCAAAGGTTTATACATACACTCAAACGAACACATGAACTCGCTCAACTTTTGTTGATGTTTTCAAACTACATGTATTTTAGGGAATTTGTAATTGGATCTGGCGGGCGTTGGAAGTTTTTATGATGCGTTAGAAATAAAGATGTCATCCATGGTCTTTGGGTTTGGTCAGTGTGTCTTATTCCTGGACGAGACACGTCTTTCAAACCTTGGTGTTATTCAATATCTTTGACGAGTCCTTAATGAACTCATAAACAATTTGTACGGTTTGTAAAACTTGAATTTGAGGTCTACGTTTTAAAACAATGTTATTATGTTTTGAATTTATTTAATGGATGACAAACCTATGGTTTTATCATATAGTTGATGTTATGATTGAATGCAATAATATTAAGAAAGTCACACCATAATCACGCTTCCGCAAAAGTCAGGGTGTGACACACCACCTACCACACCAGTTTATTTTAGAAGTCTATATATGTTAAAAAAACAAACAGAATTCTTCTTGCAGACTTCAGAGGTTTTGGTCCACCTCTAATTCTACAGATGTCTGCAGATGTGGTACGCAGACTGCATACATTTTATCTCTTAAAAAATAAACAACACCTTAGTTCGTCAATGTACCGTTATTTCAAATACAACTTCGTTTTAAATATAATTTACATCGGAATATCGAGAAATTTTTTTAAGGGTTAATGGATTTAAACACCCCCAACTATCGCCATTTGGCCGATGGCACTCTCAACTTTGACTTTGGCTCAGACCACTCCCAACTTAACACTTGGGTTGCTGTGTCACCCCGTCGTTAAATAAACACTAACTGGGTTAATTCTTTTTGCTGACGTGGCCAATATTTGCTGATGTGGCATGCTGATGGATCCAATATACACACACATCAGCATAGCATGTATATAACCTCCACGTCTGCTCAACTTCAACTTCTCCTTCATCTCTTTTGTGAAGAAAACCCTAACATCCCTGCCAACATCCAGCCGACACCCCCCCCCCCCCTCCGACAACAACACCCACCCCTTTACTCCTCTCCGCCGCCCCCCCCCCCCCTTTCTCGTTTTTTTGATGACGAATCACCACCTCCAGTCGCAATCATCAAAACAAGTTCTCGAGTTCCAATTTCGAGTTCCGGTTGCGAGTTGCGAGTTGCGAGTTGCAATCTGATTTCGACACAACCACTCCTCCGGCAAATATTGGATCCATCAGCGGCAACGGTGGTGAGGGGGTGGATATTGGATCCATCAGCGGCAACGGAAAACAGATCCAAGTGAGTTCTTGTTTCACTTATTTCTTTGACTATTGAATTTTGAGTTTTCTTCCCAATTCGTAGTCTTCTTCCTCTTCGTTTCTAACAACTTATTTTGGATCAGAACTTGATTCAAACAATGCAGATCTGGACGACAGTGGTGACCATAACGAGTTCATTGCTAATTTAACTTGGCAAATGGCGGACTACATGCTTGAAGAGAACGATGACGTCACCTCGAGTTTGAAGGAACGCGAGTTCCATGTTTTTCGGAAACCGTAGGTTCGATTACTACTAGTTGTTAATGGAGATTTGTGTGTTTACTGTATAGTTTTTTGTTTTGATTTTGAATCAGGAGCCTGTTGATAACAGAAATCACAAGCAGACTCGCCGGAGCTACGCCGATACTGTGAAGAAGTCGATCGCCGGAGCTCAATCGGAGGTGGAGGTGATGGTGGAGCCATGGTGGTGTGGTGGTGTTCTAGCCATGGTGTAATTAAAACAGGGTTAAAATAGGATTGGTGGTTTTTAAGAATATGAATGAGAGTATAATTGACACATAGGATATGCCACATCAGATAAAATTGCCACATAGGCTAAATTTACTAACTTGGTTAGTGAATATTTAACGAGGGGGTGCCATGCACTACGCCAAATATAGGCTACGGCCACACCAAAAAAGTGTGACCGTATACCTTTCGCCACACCAATTTTTTTCAGGTCAAGTGTGACCAAAGGTCCAGTCATCATAGGTATCATACGGCCACACACACTTTTTAGTGGCTAAAGGGTATTAAAAGTGTGGCTAAAGGGTATCAACATTTCTTGCTAGAAGTAAACATTCCCTCCATTAAGTGTGGCTAAAGGGTAACAACAGACACATGAATTAAGTTTATGTGTGACAGTTTTTGTTATATAGTCACATGAATTTACTGTAAAGCTTGTTTTAGCCACATCATTTAAAAAAGTGTGGCAAAAAAGGTTGTTGTAATCAAGCATTATGTCCGGTAAGTGTGGCTAAATGGTAGCAACAGCCACATGAATTTACTACATGTGTGGTTGTTTCTATTATATAGTCACATGTATGTATTGTAAGTGGCTAAAAAACTATTGTCTAATGGTTATGTATATCCTTTGGTCACACATATTTTATAATTGTGGCTGTTGTCTAATCTTTGGTCACACGTCTTTTTTTTCGTCCATGACATTTGCTATCATTCTGTCACACAAAATAAAACAAACCGACGATTGTGTGGCTAATGGTTATATATAGCCACATGAAATTTTGTAACTTTATGTGTGGCTATACAACACTTTTTTGTCACACATATTTTTTTCTTCCATGACATTTGTTATCATTTCGTCACATAAAATAAAACAAACGAAGGATTGTGTGGCTAATGGTTATGTATAGTCACATGAGCTTGTAATTTTAAGTGTGACAATTTTTTAATCTTTGGTCACATATTCTTTTTTCTTCCATGACATTTGCTGTCATTTGGTCACACAAAGAAAACAAAGTAACAATTGTGTGGCTATTCTCTAACCTTTGGTCACACATAATTTGTTCTCTAACCTTTGGTCACACATAATTTGTTTCCCATGACATCTGGTATCATTCCGTCACATAAAAAAAGTGGCAATGGTATGGCTAATGGTTATTTAAAGTTACATGAAATTTTAGAATTTTAAGTGTGACTATGTCTTATCTTTGGTCACACATATCTATTGTGGTATTATTTTATTTTTGTGCAATAATCCATTTTATTTTAATTTTTTTGTTAAATAAAACCATTAAACATGAAAAAACATAAAACCCAAATGATATTAATAATAACATACCAAAATTCATACATAAGTTCTCAATTAGAGTACTAAAGCTACAAAACTTCTAAACAAAAGCCATCTACAAATGATGTAGCAATTGCGACAAAACCTGCATCACTCCTAGCAGCATAGCACTTGCAACAGCAAACCCACTTGCATTCATGAACCTCTACGCTCTTCATGAGATATGACAGCATTCCGTTCATGGTCATCAAACAAGTGGGCGAAGAGAGTATTATTATACAGCCATTTGTGGAGTGTATGGACTAGATGGCAACCCTCTGGTTTTGCAAAATCTGCACGTTTACGTTGTTTAAGTTTCAGGGTCAATCTTTAAAATGTGATTGTCATGTCCTTGTGTATCACAATGAAGTCATAGTTATAACATACATTTATAACAATAAACGGATGAGAAAATAGGGAACATACTGGAGTATAGAAAGAGTGAGTTATTCATTTGTACATGTGAATACAAACTGCTTAATAATTGTAGAAAGTATTGCATATCAATTATATCTTGTACACCCACTAAATATGATATCTTACATGAGTCGTTAACCTATAAACAATATAATCTATACTAACTCCTTCAGATTATAGACAGACTACAAACAGTTAACCAATAGTGACTATTTTGGTATATCGAAACTTGATTCACACAAATCTGGATAATTATGCAGTAAGAAAGAATAAAACTAAACATGTTCTATGTATCCTTGAGGAAAGTTTAAAACAAAAATGAAATATTGACTTAATTAAAAAGAAGCTCCTGCCTTCAAAATTTTATCAATTAGAAAATGAGCAAACTGCTGGTTTAATTGTGATATAATATAATGTAATATATTGCATGCTCAAAAAAATAGAAAACATGATCATCTAAACTCATTTTACACTGCTTGAGCTCCACTATTGAAGTGAAGTAGATATCAAGAAATATGTTTAGAAATCCATATCATGCAAATTTGAGAAACAAGTTACGAACCATTACATTTGCATCAAGAAAGACCAAACTTTGAAAAGCCACCTTTTAGAGCTCTATCGGATGTTGACCATGTCAAGCCACCAATGAAACAACGATATTCCCCCTCATAAAAAGAGAGCATTAACAGCAAAAAAGAAGCATGTAGAACATGAGAGAGAGAGAGAACCACAGTCACAGTCCCTCTTCAAAAACAAATACATCAAACAACCCAAAAAAACTATGAATTCTTACGTGTAGTGATCGACAATCTTAGCATCAGGTTTGTTGTAACGAGCAGCCAAATGCTTCTCAAAAAGAGCCAGACCAACGTGCAATACCTTGACCAAGAGGACCTGATAGCAACAAATAACTGTTTAGACTTAAAAAGATTTCATCACGATTTTGTAGTGTTTAAACATATACGAGTACTAACCAGTGGTAACCTCAATACCAGCAGTTTCAAAGTTCTCCGGATGACCCAGAGTTTTGCTTCCCTGTTGACGGAATTGCTTCAAGTCTTCTTCTTGATAAAAGATATGACAAGCATGTAAGTAAATGTCAAAAACTCCTGCGGATGCAAAACAATGGGCACTTAGTATGATGAATATAGCATAGTTCATGAAATTAGTGCACATAAGCTTATGAGATTTAAACGAAGAGAAATATTGTGTGTAATCTAAGAATTTGTTCATCTGAATTTTGGGGTATCATCATTACAAACCATTATCAAGGATGATTACCATAAACTACAGGATGATCTGGTTCTAAATAAGAGGCTCAAACTAACCATATGGGTGACGTGAGTTAAACAATGTATTCTAAAACAAGAAAAACTTATAGCTTCTAGAGTATGAGTCATGAAATATATGATCTATCTTATCCAACCATCATGGATAACCTAACAACTTGGTAGAGTAAGATTACACACTAAGGTCCATGTTATGTGTGATTAAATTTCAACGGATGATGTAATGTAATTAATGGAGCTAATGGATTCACCTGATAGAACATTGCAATCAGTATTAAGGAAACAAAAAGGTAACACCAATATCAGACACTAGACCATCTATCCTGAACATTGATAAAAATATGTTGTACAGCAGATCTAAAATGCTAAAGCAGAACTGGGCAATTTCGAAAACAATACAATAATCAATCCTATGTGCCCAAATGCCATACAAGTCATACAAGTCACATATCTCCAAACATGCAACAGCACAACGAATTCGATAAAACCCACAAGCTAAATAATTTTATTTAAGCATATAATCATTAAAATAGAGCAAATGTACACAGAACCTTCCCTTAACAGTCGAGGATTGCCCAAATAAACCCTAGCCGACAGCTGCATGGAATGATCACAAGTATAATCAAATAATTACTCTAGGGAAACAAGCACATTCTATGATTTGTTTTGCAATTTCTTGCTATCTGTTTGAGCAACAAATATATACACGAAGAATAATAAGTTAAAAAAATGAAGTTTAACGACCATCCACATGTTGATTGAAACATATTTAGTGGTTACATATAAAAGCTAACAGTTCTACTATAAAGTCTAGAGGAGCTGAATGGGTCGTGTTCATGGGTTGACGCGCTCAACCCTACCAGAACTCGAAATCTTCTCAAACACATGAACCCGAACACGACGCGAATATCTGCGGGTTGACTCGAACACGACCCATTTAACTCGATTTTTTTTATTTTCTTTCTCATATTAATATTTTAAGAAGAGAGTTTTACAATTTTACAACATAAAATACAAAATATATATAAGACACTCACATTTTAAGGTTGTAGTAAGTAGTGAAACTGAACATTCCTTAAACCTGGAGTTTAGACATAAAGTAAAACGGGATCAAGATAATTTTTAAACAAACCTTATATACGGATTTCTGAAGAGCAATAGCTACTGCACCAAACTGTGGATAATCACCTAACTTAGAAATGACATCTGATCTCCCAATCTACAATAAAACCTTTAAAAAACAAGATTCACAACATTAAAAGTACGATTAACGAAAAAAAACATGTTTTCGTAAGAAAGCCAACCAAAGCATAACCAAATAAATATCTGAGAAACATAAGAAAAGCCCAGAAAATACAAGCAAATAGAGAATCAAGTCAAACCTTTTTGAAAATAATTCATAAAGTAGAAGTGGGTCAGCCATCTACCCCAGACAACCTTGTTTTGGCAATGAAGCGATGGCGAATGAAGAACAACATCACAGGATTTCATAGTCGATAGTCGCATCCATTAAGAACAAATGATAGACTTTCAGTAAGCATCCATATTATCTGAATTGAAACCAACGTTCCAAGTATCTCAACCCTAAAAAATCCCGTAAGACGAAGCGTAGCCTCCCACCCCGACGCCCAAACCGAAAACAACGAAATCACAAACGCAGCAACATCAGACAACAAATGAGTTGCGTTAGTCAAAATTGCAAGACTGTTGGCTTTAATTCCACAAAACACTTCCACACCCATGATAATAAAACACAATAAAAGTAATCCCCACAACTTCCATATCGAAGCCGACCGCTTTGAGCATCCATCTGCAATTCCAATAATTCAATTCAAATGCTATAATAAAGATCTGATAAGCTTAATATATATATTATACATACACAACCATCGATCTGATGCATTAGGAAAAACAAACAAAGGATAAGAAGTATATGAACAACGATTAATAGATTATTACTTCCTACACAAGTTGAAGAATACCCATAATGAAAAAATCTTCAAATACACAAATACCTATAAACAGAACGAATAATTGATTCTAAAAAATACAATTGACTACAGACTTATTCGAATCAGCAACGAAGAAAATTATTGTTGAAAGTTGGAATGTTATACAGAAGTAAAGATGGAGAATCGAAGGGTTTACCGGGGGAAAAGATCGAATTGGAATTGGAACTGGAACTGAAAAGGGGATTGCTGATCATAGAAGAAGGGATGACCGGGTTATGCAGCAGTCAAACCCCCAATCAAGAATCATGATTCTTCACTATAAATACGTAAAAAGTAGCAATTTTAATCATCTCCAAATCAATTTCGTATTTCATCAGTCCTAGTCACCAATGTCACCACGCCCATAAACGCCATTCGATATGGTTCTCCTCTCTGCGAACACATCAAATCCGGACTCCCGCTAAGTTTTTATTGAACTCCACTAACCTAATAACCGGAGTTTCACCGGAACGCACCTCCAGATCTGAGACTAAGCACCACAATCGGAGGTTCGGTTCACTACACATACCAAACCGCTGCTACCTACCGCCGCTCTTTATCATCGCCACAAGACCGGAGCACAACAACATTATGATGGCTAGGGTTTCAGATCTGCAATTGGGTTTCTAGATGTAGTTAGAAAAGCGAGCGTTTGGTGGTTGAAAAATTGCGGCAGCTTGGGCTCTAGCAGAACTAGGGCGATGATGATCTTCCAATGATGGTGGTAGGTGATGCTTGTGGCTCGTTGTAAAGAGAGAGGGAGCTGGGGAGTTGAGGGTGAAAGAATGAGTGGTGGAAAAGGAGAAATAGGGAGAGTAAAAGGACTAAATTAGTCTTTTGTGATATGATTTAACAGAAAAAATTTAACTAGGTTAGGCTCAAAGAACATACCATGTAAGGTTTTAAAACATTAAGTATAAAACTTATCAATTTTTGCGTCAAAGGACACCGCCTGCAAAAGACATCTATGATGTATTATTGTCCATTGTAATCCAATAAGGCCCCACCGTAAAGCATGTATGATCTACTATTGTTTATTGTGATCCGTTAAAGCCCAATATGGCCCATTAATACATTTATGATCTAGTATTGCCCATGGAGGTCCATTAAGGCCCAATATGGTCCATTAAGACATATACGATCCAATATTGGCCATTGTAATCCATTTAGGCCCAATGTGTTCCATTAAGACATAAATGATCCATAATTAGCCATTGTGCTCCATTAAGGCCCATATGGTCCATTAAGACATGTATTATCGACTATTGGCCATTTTGATCCATTATTGCCCAATATAGTCCATTAAAAATTTTGATCTACTATTGACCTTGTGATCCATTAAGGCCCAATATGGTTCATTAACACATATGATTCACTATTGGCCAATGTGACATTTCAAAGCCCAATAAGGTCCATTAAGACATATACGATCCACTATTGTCCATTGTGCTCCATTAAGGCCCAATATGGTCAATTAAGACGTGTATGATCATCCACTATGATTCATGAAGACCCAACATGGTCCATTAAGACATATACAATCCATTATTGGTCATTGTGTTCCACTTAGGCCCAATGTGGCCCATTAACACATATATGATATAATATTGTGCATTGTGATCCATTAAGACATGTATGATCCATTATCATTTAGGCCTAATATGGTCCATTAAGACATATGTGATCTACTATTGTCCATTGTGATCCAATATGGTCCATTAACATATCTATGACCACTATTGGCCATTTTGACCCATTAAAGCCCAATATGGTCTATTAACACATATATGATTAGGGATGAGTTCGGTACCGAAAATGCCAATACCGGAAATAATCAAATATGGGTATAGGTACGAGTACCAAAAATGTTCGGTATGGTACCGTACAGTACTCGTATCGCAACACTATATGAAAGTAAAATTCGGTAAACTACGTATCGAACTGAAAGTACCGGTACTAAAAACAATTAACTACGAAAAATCTGGTACCATTATTAATATGCATACATTAATATATCATTTAGAAGAAAACAAATATGGTTTAAAATATATAATATTTAATAATAGTTTGAATTATTAAATATCTAGTAAGATTTTTTTTGTTTTTTATATTAAATAATGTAATTTTTTAAATAAGAATATTATTTGAGAGAAAAGTTTTGAATCAAATATTTTGGGGGGAGCTTAAGTTTTAGGATGAAATATTTTGGGGGAAGCTTAAGTTTTAGGAGGAAATATTTTGAGGGGAAGTTTAAGTTTTAAAATGAAATATTTTGGAGGGAAGTTTAAGTTTTGGAATTAAATATTTTGGGGGGAATTTTTAAAGATATAGTAAGTTTAACATTTGGTCACACATTTTTTTAGTGACATTTGATAACATTTCGTCACACAAAATAAACAAAATGATGATTGTGTGACAAATGTTAATGTAAAACCAAATTAAATTTTGTAATTTTAAGTGTGACTATTGTCTAACATTTGGTTACATAAAATAATATATGTGGCCATATATATTAGATTTTAGCCACATTATTAAACGTATAATATGGTCGTAGAATACATTTGGCCACACTTTTTTAATGTGGATGTTTTATCTTAACGTGTGGCTAAAGGTTTGGAATAGTTTGTGTTTAGTCATGCGAAACAAATACAGTAACCGTAGATCAAATTTAGTCACATTTTTTTAGTGTGACTAATAAATGTCACAGTTTTTTCTTAAAGTGTGGCTAAAGGTTTTGAATACACATGTTATTGGTCACATGAAAATGTATAATGTGATCGTAGATAATATTTAGCCACACTTTGCTAGTGTAGCAAATATATGTCACATTTTTTTTTCTTAAAGTGTGGCTAAAGGTGTTAAATACATGTTTTTTTCGTCATATGAAACAAAATATGTGGCCATAGATCACATTTGGCCGCACATTTCGATTTGTGGCTAATAAATGTCACATTATTTTCTAAAAGTGTGGCTAAAGGTTCTAAACTGGTATAAATGGTCACACTAATAATAAAATGTGTGGCTAAAGGTTTTTTACAATGTTATGAATAACCTTTAGCCACACATTTTTATAAATGTGTGGCTGGGCGGTTTTGCCAAAAGTGTGGCCGTAGCCCCTTTTTCACGTAGTGATGACAATCAATGTGTTAAGTTGGGAGTCGTCTGCGCCAAAGTGAAAGTTGAGAGTGCCATCGGCCAAATGGCGATAGTTGGGGGTGTTTAAATCCATTAACCCTTTTTAACACAAATACTTATTTAGTTTTTAAAAGACAAAATAAAAACTAATGTATGAAAGTTATAAGAAAAAAAATAAAAGTATTGAATTGAATACGTATATTATTTATTGTATAAGATTAGTAATCAAAAGTGTTAGGATCCGAGTTTCTTTTGATTTTGTTGTTTAACTAAAATGGAAGATGAAATAGAGAAAGATGTGCAACGGAAATGGAAATAAACTTTGTAACACAATCATAGAAGAATAGTTTTCAGCAAACATGATTTCATTAGTCGAAAGATTGTATCAATTACAAAAATCAACTATGCATGCATGCAACACTAAACTCCCCCTCAGCCTGAGCTCACAAGTTTGTTTGTACAAGATGACTGGTGCAAAAGAGCTAATAGAACACTACAAGTACTGTTCTATTTATAGTAGAAACCTAACCACTGAGCATCTAATGCTGACGTCACCTAGATAGTGGCATCTAACACACTAACAAACTCTAACAACTGATTATGGAAATAGGCATGTTCACCAAAATGTTTATCAAAATGGACATTCACTTTAGAGATTATTAAAATAAGCAAACCAATAAGAAGTAAATAGATCTGACACCTTTTTAGACGAAAAAAAAAAATTACATATGGGGTCCGCATCTAACCAAAGTGCAGTCACTATTTTTAATGCACCATTGAGCCCTTTAGCTTTTGATTTTCCACGCACCATTTACACTAAGACCGCCCGTAATGAGGCCTTTTTTTTTAAAAAAAAATTCAAAAAAAACGCTGGAACACGCCCCTATATCGTTACACCCAGGCGTTTTTGAGCGTGTTTCGAGAAAAAATTGTGCCCAGCGTGGTTTAAAAAACGCCGGAACTCTATTTCTTTGCCCAATTGAACCTTGCCATGTGTGTATACTTAGTTTTAATTAAAAAAACAAAAGAAATTAGTCCCTAAAGTTTAAGAAGGAAGAAGAAGAAGGGGGTTCTTGAAGTTTAAGTTGCATGTTTAAAAAAGAAAGAAGAATGTTTAAAAAGAAGGATTTTGCATTTCAGCCCTTGAAGTTTAAAAGATGGATTTAAACTTCAAAAGTCCTTAAAAAGGATTTTGCATTTCAGTCCCTAAAGTTTTAATTAATTTTAATTAGATTTTGGCAATGTAATTTTTTTTTACCTTTTTCTGGTTTTTTTATTTCTAGTATTGTATTTTTTTTAATTTAATGAAGTACTTTGAGTTTTTAATTAAAAAAATAATAATTGTGTAATGATTGGAAGGGACGTTATTGGGCATTATTCCCACCACGACACTTTTGCAATAATGCCCAATAATGCCCCCATGCTGACTGGACTACCACTTGGCAGAAAACGACCCATGGTAGGGGCGTTATTGAGCTAACCACTACGCATGGTCTAAGGGTTAAATGGGTCACTAAAAATAGTGTGTGTACTTTACACTTGTAATTCTTTTATTGGTGCTCCCTTCTTTTTAGAGGGAGGGGGGGGGGGGGGGGGGGTTGTTCCACCAATAAATATATTACAATTATCCTTGATTTTTCGGCTACCGTCTACACTGAAAAGGGGGGGGGGGGGGAGGGGTTGTCCTACCAATATAACATTACAACTAATAAATATATTACAAGTGTAAAAGCTGGCCTTTTATCCTTGAATTTCCGGCTATGCACCATTTACACTTGAAAAAGAGGGGGAGGGGGTGACCAATAAAAAAATTACACGTGTAAACGTGAGGACACTATTATTGCTGCACCATTTAACCCTTGATTTGCCGACTGACTAATGCACCATTTACATTTGTAATTTTTCTATTGGTTTCAAGTGTATTTTTTTTTTTTTTTTTTGCTAACAGTCTAGTAAAAAAAGGTGTTGACTTTGGTTACTTGTTTTTCTTTTGATCATTTTATAAATCTCAAAAGTCAATGTCTATGTTGATCAATATGCTTATTTCCATGATTTTTCTGTCATTTCACTCACAACCAGTGCTGAACAATGCAAAGGCCGATAACACTAAAAACAAGAAAAACCTAAAAAGTCTGGTTTGAGCCAACCCACATTTTGGAGCACGTACACATTGACATGGCCGGCCCTGAAGGTGGGCGGGGAGGACCACCGGCCAGGGCCCGATATTTTGAAGGACACGTTATTGTTAAAAAAAACTCCTATATGTATGTAAAAATAAATTAATTAATAGAGTATACCCATACAAACACCAACATAGGTCCACTTACATAACTATTTTTATGGTTTAGATTAGTTATTAGCCCACTTACATTAGGTTTAGACCTTTAGTGGGCACAATACCCAATTTCGTTAAGGCGTAAAAGGGTACGTTTTTTCGACCTCGAATAGAGTACATGAATTCTCAGGGCCAGCCCTGCACATCGAGAATCGACTTTGGATGCAGACAACCTGGACATGGGAAGTATGTAAATACAAACTGCGAATGGTTCCAGTTTTAACACCAAATGTGAAAAACTCAAAAAAATCAAAAGACAATTGAAAAAAAGAAAAAGAACTCCTTCCGCCAATGCTTACACATACATCATTATTCAAACAAAACATAAAAAAGGATATGAAATTCATGTTATTTAACGAACACATTGAAGGGGGCTCGGGTTAACAGTGGCATAAGACAAAAGCTCTGGATCACGCACGAATATCTCCATTTCTTCTGGACTCAATGTGACTATGGCTTCAACGCCACCACCCTTCAATGTGTCGTTCAAAAACATATACCTTGCAACTCCATTATTCGTAATATAAAACCATATCGGTTTTCCCCATCCGAAGTCCAACTCATATATTCGACTGTTCAACAAGCTTGAAGCAAACAAGCAGTCTCCATCAACTGTCACATTCATGAGTTGGTTTAATCTCCTTAATATCTCATTGAATGTCTCATGCCCCTTCACCCCCTTCATGGACTCAATGTGATCCGAGTTTATTCTTGCTATTGATTCTCTTACTTCACCCATCATTGTTGGCAAATCAAGGTGGCTGGCAGGAAAGCACATTGCCCCGGCTGCATCAAGAAGGTTTCCAATGGATTCTTTGGGCAGATGGGGTGATGCCCTTTGTCGGAGATTCACTGCTGACAATAAAGCATGAGGTGATTGTGGACCAAATGGTCTTACTTTTGAAGCAGCATGGGCAACAGCCTTCCAAATTACAGCACTTGTGGCCTCTGTGCGAGTTGGTGGATGTGTTGAGTTGACGCTAGCTATCGGTTGGGCCTTGAGCAAAGCCAAAGCCGTGGAATCGAACACAAATCTTTTTGTACTACCCCTTTTGGTGGCCAGTAACTTGGAAGGCATTGAGTATTCTAAACAAGGATTGTGAGGAAAGATATCCGAAGCAACAAAACTTGGTGAAACAGTTTCTGGTGATCCTCTAGCAGCCGCTGCCCAAGCTTTCATAAACATATAATACGTATGCCCATCAAAGATTTTGTGTGAGAGGCTCGTGGAAAGCGCAATCCCTCCACATTTGAAAATGTTCACCTGGAAAACATATCTCAAGTTCAACATACTTGTTTTATCAAGAATACATATAGTTTTAATCAAATATGCTGTTAACATTTATGATGTTACGATTAAAAGATACCTGAACACCAATAACATAATTTCGTATAGAAGATTCTACTGTGCAAGGGCTTTCAGGGACCAACCCTCTTACGCTTTCATCATCTGGATGACCTAAAAACTCTTCAAGTGTCTGGTTCACTCGAGCCTCCGCATAATAGATTCCTTCGTCGTTACATTCAATGTGCAAGGCGTTCTGAACTTTCCCAGCAAAAGGATAGAATCTTGTTAAAATCTTAGATAAAGAGTCTTTCAAATGTTTTGATCTTTTGATTACAACATCTGAAACACTAGCCTTGTCGGTATTGGGAAGAAATAAGATCAAAGGGGTATACATATCAAGCATAAACTGGTCTATAATAGAGAAGTTGAAGGTTCTTAGATGTAGGGGAGTTGGAGAAGATGGTTTGACAGTTTCTCTTGAAATTATTTCAAGATCTACCTTCTTAACATTGTTGTCAATCTTGTTACTCTCTGGCCGCCTGCAATAATAGTAATAAACCACAACAATCCATGCATGTTTGAAACTAGTTCATGTTTAGACATAAAAAAATGATCTAGGCTTCCATTTCTAACCTGTCTGATGATTCAGTAACATTCAAAATTGTCGAGGTGCTATAATAGTGACCAGAATATAAGGACGAAGACCTTATCGGATTAGGTTTTGGGTTGGAAGCATGGAAAAATCGACTACGATAACCTCCACGAAGATGGTATCGTTGAGAATTGAGGAAGCGTCGGGTTGCTTTGTGGACTGAGGACAACCACTTCATTATTGATTGATGGTGATCTGCTTCACAGCAAACGTACTCTATATAAAGAATATGCAAGCTGCTGGTATTTGACTATCTTCTACTATAATTCATTCACAATTGTTCGCAGTACACTCTTCTACTATACTTTTGTTTCCTATCGGTGATGTCGTGGAGCTTGTATAAATTAGAAAAAAAACAAAACAAACCAACCTACATACGTCCGTATGTATGGATTAATAATAAATTATATATAGTTTTAAGAGTTAATTGCCCGGATGGTCCCTGTGGTTTCACGTTTTTTCACATTTGGTCCCCGCCTTTTGAAAATAGCAGGTATGCTCCCTAAGGTTTGTTATTTTGTTACTCAGATAGTCTCTGAGTAGATGCCAGTTAGTTTGAAAATAACATGTATGCTCCCTATGGTTTGTCATTTTGTTACTCGGATAGTCCCCTGAGTAAATGTCAGTGGACTATCCGAGTAACAAAATGACAAACCATATGGAGCATATCTGTTATTTTCAAAAAGTGAGGACTAAACGTGATAAAGCGTGAAATCACAGGGACCATCCGGGCAATATTATTTAGTTTATTATTTCATAAAGAATTATTATGTTTAGTATTATATATGCTTTTGTTTAGGCATCACATTCAATTTATTGTTGATGATGATGATGCCCTGGAGCTTGTATGATCAATAAAAAGAACTATATATGGCATCTATAATATTTGATTAACATGTTTAAATTTTGCAACATAATTACTGTATGCGCTAAACAGATATTAACACAAAATTAAATTTTCAATTTATAAAATAGACGTGCATTCGTAATAGTTAGATGTTTTTCGGGAGTAGAATCAAATACAAACCAAATTTTGTATATAAACTGTAAGAACCATTTAAAAATGGCATGTAGCATCCAACTAATTATACAGAAATGAAAAAAATGATAACCGAAATAATATCAATTATATTGAATTCTTTATAATTATGCTAACAAACAATTAACTCTTTATTTGGATTTCCTTTTGTTTTCAATGTGCTGATAAAGAAAAGTGCTGATATCATTTCACAGAAACGGGATTAGGAGAAAACGGCAAAAAGTGTGAGAACGGTGAGAACGCATCCTGGCCGAACACGTGGCGTGGGGCATGATCAGGGTCCGAGGGGTTTTTTTGTCTTTTTAGTATTCTTCTCCTTTCACGATTTTCGCGTTTGACATGCTTCTTTATTTTTTGCGTGCAAGATAATTTGGCGTTTTGTAGATTTATTAATTATTTTGCGTTTTATTGTTTTTTCTGAGATTTCTTCTCTTTGAGTTTTTTTTTTTTTTTTTGTGTCACATAGTTAATATTTTGGCGTTATAGCTTTTTCAATGTCATTTTTGGCGTTTTGTATTTTTTTGTTAATAATTCATTACCATAGATTAATATTTTAAAAAATTACAATAACTCGAAAATCAAAAAAATCTAATAGTCTTCCGTAGGTGGGATTACATCAGAGATGTACCCATCACTTTGTTCTTCACTTTCTTCAGATTCTTTATCATCAAATTTCATTTTTGCGTATAACGCCATTAGCTCGTCTCTTCTTTGCTGCAGCCTATATTTGAATATCACTGCATCCTTAGATTTTGGATCGTTTGAAGGTGTTAAATCACAGAGTTGTTCAACGATAGATAGCAACCCTGTCTTCAACATTTCTTCCATTGATCTTGAATATTGCACCCCGTTTTTATACGTTACTTCAAGTGTTCCTTCTTTCTCATTCAATACCCAACTGCAAAGTTTTGGTATTTGTGTATCTTCAATATCATCATCATCTTCATCATCTTCTGCTGGAAACTTTCTCTCCAGTCTTTTTATTACAGTTCTTGTTCTTTCACAATCGTTGTCTCTTGGAACCCCAAGGGCCAGGATATCCTTCTGAACATTTTCATTCATTCTCATTATGGATTTTATTGTTCTTACCTTTACCCTTCTCCTGTCAGCAAACTTTATGATGAATCTTTTTGATTTCCTTTCAAACATCCATGCAATAACCTTAGCCATTTTTAAAATTTTTTGGCGTTTTGGAGAATATGTGGCGTTTTAGTTTTTTTGGCGTGTTTGAGCTTGGGTTCTGATGGTCTTCTTTTATATTGACTTTTTTTCCCCGCGTATGTCAGGTAATTATGGCGTTTTGAAAAAGATAAATAAATTTAATATAATAAATGTTAGTAATTATGTTTTCCGTCGTATCATTTTGCTGTTTTTTGCAGTTTAGCGTGTTTTGTTTTGAGACTCAACTGTTTTAATGGTGTAACACGTCAAATCTTTTTGACAGCCGTAATTATGGCGTTTTTTTTCCAATGGCGGTTAGATAACTATTGGATTTCTTTTTGTTTTATATTCTTTGCACATTGTTTCACTTTTTTTTATAAAATTAGTTGTTCAAATTAATTTTATTATAGTTTGGTAGTTTTTGGGGGTTTTTTATGGCATTATGACGTTTTACACGTATTTGCTAATTTTGACGTTTTATTATATTTTTCATTATAGCATTAATATTATTTTGTTGTTTATTAACTGACATTACAAAACAAACAATAGACAAAGAAAATTAAAAAAAAAGTAAAAAAAAAAAAACAAAGCCGAAGCAATTTATGTTTTTAAATCTTCAGTGTTATCAGTCTTTTTTTTTTTTCTTTTGAAACTACAAGAAATGTGACAAATAAATGGCGTTTTGGGTTTGGCGCTGTTTATTTTCTTTGTTCATGTGTTGAAGTGTCTTTGTTGATGTTGGAGACATAGAGCGACCCCCTGTGGGTGGATGCTATCTGCCATTGGTATAGGTCTCTTCTTATCATCCAAACCTTCTTTAGGAACAAAGATGATAGTATGACATATGGCTTTCATCATTCCCTCTTTTTTCAATTTTGTCCATCTCATGCAGCAAAATCTTTCTACACTCGCATAACAAATCATTTAAATGAAGCTTCATGCAGAACTTTACTGAGGATCAAAAGAAAAGATGTTTGTTGTCGTATTTTTTGGCGTTTTACATTGAGTTGTAATTTTTTTTAGCAACCATTGTGTGTTTTTTTGTGTTTTTTGGTGTGATAAACGGAAGGTGGTGAGGCGTTTCTATTTATAGAATTTTTTTTGGCGCGTAGGTTAGGCGGGATGTTATTTTTATAACAAAAAATGTAATTAACATTTATCCGGATGTAAATTTTGGCGTTATATATAATGGCGTTTCATATTTTATGTCGTTTTTGTAGCCAGAGAGCTTAAATTAAAACACAGAAAAAAGTACGCAGTAATAAATTTGGCGTTTTGTATTTATTTGGCGTTTTATTTTCAATGGCGTTTTATGTGAGGAATTGTTTTTTTTTTTTACTTTTTACCCTTAATAACGCGCGTCCATGTAATAAAATTGGTGTTATTTACTAAAATGTTACCGCGCCAATCTAGTCCATATATTGTTTTGATCGGACGATCCATTAGCGTTCCTCCATTCTCACACTTTTGAGCGTTTTCTCTAAATCCTGACCCTCATTTCACATATGTGCTAAAATCAATTATCTATGTACTAGGTTAGAGCCCGCGTGTACACGCGGTTTAACAAATCCAAATACTTTGAATTTGTTCGGATTAAAATAAAATATTATTCAATATTAATAAAATAAACTTAAAAATACATTGTATAGTTAAAAAAATTCAAAAAATAATTCAAATTTTACTAAAAATTTCCTTGTACACCTTTATTTTAATAGGTAAAATACAAATTAAACTCACTTGTTTGTTTTAAAATAAATTTCACTCTGAAATTTTAACTTTTTTAATAAACTTATTAAATATTTAAATTATAAATATTATAATTAATTTATTTATTATTTTAGCTTCAGTGTAATTCACCAATTATTTTATGATGAGATTATCATAAAATATTTATTATGATTGCAAATTAAAATTTATTATTTTAGCTTCTGTGTAATTGGCTTATGGCTATTCTTAAGATTGGATTATTTGATTATTTTTTCCTAGTCTTTTTTCGATGTTTAGTTGAAATTCTTATAAGCATTTTTTCAAGTGATTCATATAACTCAATAATAATTATATATTTATTCAATTTTTCACATTCATTCGCACCACAAAATTCATTTGGTTGTTTGTCTTTATTATCGTTAAAAACACCATGTATTACACGGGTTACATAAATGTAATTTTGTATAGTAAATAATATGCTATTGGATTTAAAAAATCATAAATTTGGTTCGGTTTAATTCGAATCAAATCATAAATTTGGTTAAGTTTAATTCGAATTGATTAGAACCCCAAATTGAAAAATCAAAAACAGAATATCTTTAATTTATAATTTAAATTTGAAGATAATATATTATTAGATTAAATAAAATGATTCTATCTGGCATTCAAAGTAAGATAAGATTTAATATTAATTGATTATTTATTATTTAATTAATTGATATAAGATAAGTATGAAAATGCAGGAAATTAAAATGTAGACGCCTTCAGTGAGTGACACGTGTCCCAAAGTTGGTTTCTTTTATTATATGTATAGATAGATGTATTGTTTTAGTATGTGCTAATTTTTTTTTTAAGTTGTAGGATCTGTTTTTACGGTTTGTAGGATAAATATGGTTTGTACCGGAACCAACCCCTGTTTTTCGTTGGTTTTGATGATTTATATATTTTCTAATACAGGTGTTTATAAACTTCATAATATATTTTCTAATACAAGTGTTTAAAAATTTCATAACCATATAAATCTATATACAAGAAAAATCAAGAATATAAAAGAAAAATCAAGAATAAAAGTTTATTGGTGAGGGTGAACAATCGAGCTACTTTACAAACTCGGCTCCAAAATCCAATAGTATGTGTAAAAAAACGCTTGAATCAAAGCGGCTTGGGTTGAATTATGAACAGGAGCAGAACTAGAAACTTACAACTAGATGGTTACGATATATTTTTTGTACACTCAGTAACATATACTACTTATTATTTACAATGTACAACAAGCTTGAGAACAATTATTTACTAATCTTTACAAATTATTATTTTTACAATTTTTACAATGTAGCATATGCAGAATCAATTAAAGTAATTTTATAAACTTTATAATGAAATAAAGTCGTTTAACAATAATTTATATTTATGGTAAAACAAATCTCTATTATAATAAACGATTCTAAAGAATGACACATGTTAGTATCTAATCACCTATTAAATACGTTATGATTGATTATGTATTTGAATGACGAGGTTTATCTGCTAATCATCGAAATAATATTTCTAATCCTTAATAATTAATTAATCAAATAATTGATGGGGGTGGTAACATACAATTAATTGTTTGAAGGCAACTGTTATAACACAAAAACGCATAAAAGGTTATTAAATTTAAAATGTGTTTTTTAGTAACTTAATGAGATTGCCAATATTTAGTCGTTATTTTTACTGAAATCATCCTATATATATTTTTAGTTAAAAGATCTTTAATAGGTGCACTGAAATCATCCTTTATGTATTCTTTAGTTAAAAGATCTCTAATAGGTCCACACAAGTTAAAAGATGGTTTTAAGTATATCTCAGTTAGTTATGTTTGAGGTAAATCGCGAACAAGTCATATTTAACAATATTTTTATTTAACAAATAAGTAATTAGTGGTGTCATAATTTTACGCCTCTAGATTTCAAACAATGTGACATGTCACTACAATATTTATTTATTATCATATGTCCAATTATTTATTTTTTAAATTTCTTTTACATTTATTAATAATGTTATTGATATTATTTTAAAAAAATTCAACATAAAATTGAGCATTTTATTCTCTTTAATTTGAGTAAAATCTTGCTATACTTTTAAAAAATCAAATCGTTTTATAGTCGATGTACAATGCGTATAACATGCTTAATTATATTTATGCGTAATTATAAATAGGTTACGTTATATTCATATAGTCGATGTACAATGCGTATAACATGCTTAATTGTATATATGTGTAATTATAAATATGTTACGTTATATTCATATAACTTGCGCAATAATTATTTTCAAGTGTGCACTAATGTATATGCATAATTATAATATGGCTTACACTATTATTAGTATGCGTTGTGTAGTTATCAGTATAAGTTGCATAACTATAAACATATCTTCTTCATTTTCACAATTTTTTTATATATTTAACTCGTGTAATACACGAGATTTTAACCTACAAATTAATAAAGCAACGTAAACTTAATAAAAAGATATAAACTTATTTTATACCTACTAAAAGAAGCAATCAAAATAAAGAAATAAATTAACATTTAAACTATTTTGTTTTTTAAAGCAAATTAACTAAGGGTTACATAACTGCTTTACTTTCAACTAATTGGATAAAAGTTTCACTACTACAAAAATAAGTATTTGCTATGGCCAAATCCATAGCAAATCGGTAGCAAACACCCATTTTGCTACGGATTTGCTACAAAATTGGTTCGTAGCTACAAGTCTCGTCGCTAATTTATTTGCTACGAATTTTAGCTATGAAAATCATATTTGCAACGGTTTTAGCTACAAGAAGGGACGTCGCTATTTTAGCTACAACTTTTGCTACCATAATGTTCGTTACGAAGTTTGCTACAAAATTTTAGCTATGGATTTTTAGCTACAAAAGTTCGCTACGAATTTTTAGCTACCATAGAGCTTTGGCAACGGATTTGACTACAAAGTTTTTGCTATGCATTTTGCTTGGGTTTTTCTGCTACAAAATTTAGCTATAAATTTGCTACGAACTAAGTAAGATTTTTGCTATGCATTTAGCTACAAAAATTTAAAGGTTTTTGCTATGGGTTTGTAAAGTTTCCGCTACTCACTAAACTAAGGCTTTTTTCTAATATTTTTTTAATATTATTTTCCAATTGTTTCTTATTAACATTTTTGTCAAATTTCCATAAATATATACAAATCATACCAAAGATAATTAAGCATTCAAACTATATAAAATATTCAAATGTAATACAATAAAGATCAAAATTATTGAAAAACGATACAATAAAATCTGAATTATAATGTTTACTAAGATAAACCCATATGTTAACTTGATGGAAAGCTTTCTCGTATATTGTAACAACAGTTGATATTCCATTCATTCCAACGTACAACCTTGTATTCTCTTCAATTTCTCCAACATAGCGTGCTTCTCTACTATATCTTGTTTTATCTTCGTTACTTGTTCCTTCATCCATGAAATTAATAATAAAGAAACATTGTGCTTGCATCTACAAGTTGATGAAACGGATGACATATATGTAGTAGAATGCCTAATATGTTAACAAAGAAAAAATCTTATTTAATTATGCATCTACGAAAATTTCAATTAAAATCATGAATTAGTACTAAATTGTAATTACTTACATGTAATTATAAGCTGTTCTTTATAATGGACCTCCAATCACAAATCCAAGTTCAACCTGATGCATATATGACCAACTTTTAATGCACTACTAGATTAGAAAAAAATTAAAATGAACTAGAACATTAAACACCTATTAGCTAGATCAATCAATTTAAAATAGGTTCTCTGCCTTTAAAAGAAAGGCACCCTTATCTATGCTAAAAGTTTTTATTTGTTGACCCATTTTAAATAAACAAATACCCAAATCAATTAAAATTTCTACCTTTCAAAAAAAAAAAAATTAAAATTTCTACCTCGATAAATTGAAAAAGAAGGTAAATTTTCTACCTCCATGATTCAACACAATATTATTGCTTCTATTCAACCATCGAATTTATCTGCAATTGTTCCCAATGACAGCTACAAAGTTTCAGAGTTTCTGAAACAAGACACTTTATACGCTTAACCGTCGTATAAAAACAAAAAAAATATAAAATCTGAAATCTGAATATATTACATATGAATAACAATTTAGCAAATAGGATATCTGTTGGCGAATACAATAACACAACGAGACCAAGTAGGGATCTGGAGTTTGAAATTCTCAGCACTTATCCGAATCGCATAACATTAACTTTGATAATGCTTGATTCTACCTCCATTAACTTTGATAATGCTTTGCTAACACATCATAGAATCAACCCATCTTCTCTTTCTCCACGATACCATATGCTTAGATTTGGACAAGAATATGAGATGAAATATGAATAGATTTGAGGAGGGAGTTGAACTTATAAGGGTGATGTGAGTCAGTTTTAGTGAAAAAGGGGGAAAGAGGGAAAGTGGTGACAGTTATATTAATGCTCATTCTATACGCACCCCCCTCCCTTCCTGATTACACCCCCCTTGTGAGAGGAAAACTGTCGGTCCCACGCAGGCCCCACCTTTAAGTATGTGAGAGGAGATGGTGAAAAAAGTAAATAGGGCGGTGTAGAAAGTAGCACCCTATATTAATTTTGGGGTGATACTATTTACACCCCCCTATTTACTAATTACACCCCCTATCAAAAACATCACATCCATCAATCATTTGCTTTTTGTTTTTAGTCTTTTTTGTCTTTTTTTGTCTTTTTGTTGTCTTTTTTTATTATATTTTATTGTCTTTTTGTTATTATTATTATTATTATTATTATTTACTATTAGTAATGAATTATTATTATTATTATTATTATTATTATTATTAAGCTTATTACTTAAGCCTTAAACTTTTTTTTTTTTACCTTTTTAGTTTTTTTATGCTAGACATCTTTTTTTATTTTTTTACCTTTTTAGGTAAAAAGGAGAGCATCCAATTGCCGGCACAAACAATGAGTTAGGCCATTTTTTTAATGAAGTTAATCTTTCAAAAAAAAAAAATTACAATTCCTATATATTTTTTAAATAAATATACTATCACTTTGTGATTCACCATTTATCACCAAGATCTCACATTAACTACCACTTACATAATTAATTACTACACAAATCACATCACAATTATATTTATTTTCGACAGTGAAAATGACATGTAAATATATAAATATTATCACATAACAAAGGAAAGAAAATTCTAGAAAGCATATGGTAATTTTATAGTAGCATAATTTACTTGTTCAAAGAGTGATCTGCTTATGCTTCATCATACCACTTACATAATTAATGGAAGAGCTACTCGAGTTTAGAAATAAAATAAGTACACTAAGGCTTTCTTAGGCTCATTTGAAGATGTGTTAACGTCCTTGGATTGGTCAGGATCGGGGGTTGTACCAGAAAAACATTGGATAATTATGCCAGAGACAGGATTCTTGATTGCGAACAAATTTAATGTAATCGTTCATTTTTTATCTCAAGAAAAAAGAAACAGTTCGACTTGTTTTTCGCTTTGGAGAGGTCCTCACTGTTTCTCAGAAAAAATAATAATTACAATTGCACACGTGAATGGTAACCATTTTATAATGGTAGAATTGCAAGGAGAGCATCCAATTGCCGGCACAACCAACCTATGGAAATTATCGAGAGAAAATGATGCAGCTGGCTGGGAGAATATATTTGAATCACGTCAAAATATGTATAATTCTTGGATAGCCCAACCTGCTACATTTGGGGGGTGTAGAGATTAAACCTCGGTATGTAAATTATTAAATGATAATATTTTTGTAAAAAAATACTTATTTTTATATAGCTTTTGTTACAGCTATAAATATAATTTGACAAATTATAACAATAAAAACTAATAATAAATAATATATCATTACTACTACTACTACTAATAATAATAATAATAATAATACTAACTAAATAAATAATAAACAAATAATAAATAACTAATAATTAAATAAAAGAATAAAAAAAGACAACAAAAAGACAAAAAAGACTAAAAACAAAAGCAAGTGATTGATGGATGTGATGTTTCTATAGAAGGGGTGTAATTAGTAAAAAGTGAGGGTGTAAATAGAATGAGCCTAATTTTGGGGGGAACAGATTTTCGTTTTGGGGGATTCTTAAAATTACATTTTGGTTTTGGAGGGAAGTAATGTTTAGAGGTGATTTTGATAAATGAACTTTGAATTTAAATTTTGAAAAATATTTATTAATTTAACTATAAAAATTTGATTGAAAACTAAAAAAAAGTTAAACTACGCTATAAACGGACTCAAGCCGCTGGTGATTTACTCGAGGTCAACTCGATAAAGACTTCAATCGAGACAAGCATAAACGAGATCAAGCCTAAAAATAAACTCGTTTAACAAACTGGCTTGAACCTGAAAAAACTATTGATGAGCTAAGCTCAAGTGTTAGAAATATAGCTCGAGTTCAACTTAGCTCGTTTACAAGGTTTAACCTTCACCATCGGCTACATCACTAGCGGCGGTGTCACGGCCCTTGACCCCGGTTTGACCCGGTCCAGAGTCGCGAGGCAGGAAATCTGATGGTATCTAATTTAGTGACAGCGGAAGTCTTTTTAAACAGGATCGATTATTATTAAAACTGCTCGTTTATATATATGATAGGGATAAATCTCATAATTTACAATAAAGTGATTTCACTGGGAAATCTTTATTTCTCCAAAACATGTTTCTTTATTTATTTACTTTGAGCCACTTTTCTAAGCTTGTAGTGCTCCACGGCACTTTTCCTGTGCTCACAACAGATCACCTGAAACATGTTTGAAAAAGGTTTTGTCAGCAGGGAAATACTGAGTGAATCATTCAGTTTTACTAAAACGACTCGTTTGTTATAATTCACAGTATTAAGAGATTACAATGTTTCTGATATCAAACCAACTACCCACAGTATTTGTCACTCGAATCTTTTCTGTGACTGTGGTCATATCACCATTGGCTGCCCCAATGAATGACGGTTATCACTAAATTTAGGTTCGCCCACCTAAAGTGATAAAACTGCAATATTGTGCACAATACCCCACATACCGGTTGTAATTTGGTGATTACATAAACTTAATCATTGTAATTATAACTTTGAAAATATTTTTAAGAATTTATAAAGCAATTTGATAAAAAGAGAATGACTTACATTGTAGATTTAACGAGCAAAATATAAGCCTACTGATTAGCCTTGATTAACCTAATTTAAATAACAATGCACACACAACAGGTTAGTAACTAATACAGCAGTTACGACAATTCACGAGATTAAACCCTCACAACGATTTATTAGTGCAATACTTAATAATTCAGCGGATTCACAACGACTGACAGAGTATAGTCCGAATTCGAGCAGTACTCAAACATTCAAGTCGAAATCACGATGAATTAACAAAGTATAAACTCAATTTGAGCGGCACTTAAACAATCGTTGGATAGTTATAATCGATCGGACGTTGAATCGTAATAGCGATCGAGTTATTACCCTGATTGCGGCAGCGTTTCGATATTAGTGTGTGTTTGTGGACTGTTTCTGTGATAACTCAGCCTACGTAACTCGATTTTACGTCGTTCCAAAGACAAATTTCAAGTCCCAAGGCCCTGTATTTATACCCAAAAAATGTCCCCCCTCGCGCCACGCGAAAGGATCTCCTGTGCGCGTCGCGTGGCGCGAGAGACCCTAGTCTAGCATAGGGTTGCTTCGTGTCCAGGTAGCTTGGGTGAGTTGGTTTCGCGTTATTTTAAATTTTTGACAGCAAACTGTAAGGATGTTACCGACTAGGTTTTACCCCCCCTGAGTTTTAGGGGCCCTGATCCTGATTCCGATTGTTCTGAAAATTTTAGGGTTAGTGCAGAATTACTTGGGTTTCTCAATTAAGGTTTTCTTAATAGATAATTAACCTACTAAGTATTAATTTTAGTGAGAGTTGTTACATCCTCCCCACCTTAAGAAAAATCTCGTCCTCGAGATTTATTGGAATAAATGAGGATATTTTCGCTTCATTTCTGATTCCAGCTCCCAAGTGTATTCTGGTCCTCTCTTTGAATCCCATCTGACTTTGACTAAAACTAGTCGTTTATGTTTGAGAAACTTGATCTTTCGATCCTCAATTTGAAGAGGTTTCTCAACAAATTTCAGCTTTTCGTTTACCTCAATATCTTGAAGAGGTACTACCAGTGATTCATCTGATAAGCATTTCTTGAGATTGGATACATGAAATACATCATGTACTCCAGCTAATTCTTCTGGTAGTTGTAAACGATAAGCAACTGGTCCTATACGTTGGATCACTGAAAATGATCCTACGTATCTTGGACTTAGCTTTCCTTTCTTACCGAATCGAACAACTCCTTTCCAAGGAGAAACTTTTAATAGTACTTTATCTCCGACCTGAAATTCTAATGGCTTGCGGCGATTATCTGCATAGCTCTTCTGACGATCTCGAGCTGTTTTCAGTCTTTCCTTGATTTGAGTTATTTTGTCAGTAGTTTCTTGCACAATTTCTGGACCTGATAATTGACTTTCTCCTATTTCTGCCCAACAAACTGGAGTTCTGCACTTACGTCCATATAGTGCTTCAAATGGAGCAGTTTCAATACTTGAATGGTAACTATTGTTATAGGAGAATTCAATTAATGGTAAATGATCATCCCAGTTTCCACCAAAATCTATTACACATGCTCGAAGCATGTCTTCTAGAGTTTGGATGGTTCTTTCACTTTGCCCGTCTGTTTGAGGATGATATGCCGTACTTAGATTTAGTCGAGTTCCCATAGCTTGCTGGAAACTTTTCCAGAAATGAGAAGTGAAACGACTATCTCTATCTGATACAATGGAGAGTGGGACTCCATGTAACGATACCACTTCGTCTACGTACAACTTGGCTAACCTTTCCATGCTAAAGGTTTCCTTCATTGGTAGAAAATGAGCTGATTTGGTTAATCGATCCACAATTACCCAAATCGCATCATTACCTTTTCTTGTTTTAGGCAACTTAGTAACAAAATCCATTGTTATAAGTTCCCATTTCCACACCGGCATTTCCAATTGTTGTAGTAGTCCTGAAGGTTTCTGGTGTTCTGCCTTAACTTGTGAACAAGTAAGACACTTAGAAACATATCTTGCTATATCTTTCTTCATTCCTATCCACCAGAAATTCTTTCTTAAATCTTGGTACATCTTATTGTTTCCTTGATGCATAGTATACCTAGATTTATGGGCTTCTTCTAAAATCTTATTTCTTAATTCTCCTTGCTTAGGTACCCAAATTCGTTTCTTGTGGAATCTCCAAATTCCATCATTTCCTTGCTCTAGTTCCTTTATATAACCTTTCATTCCTTCAGCATCGTCCTTGATTGCTGTTTCCTGAACTTTCTTTAATTGTTCCATTAAATCTATTTGTAGATTTAATCTAAGAGCACGGACTCGTCGTTGCTTTTCATGATACTTACGACTTAAGGCATCTGCAACTACGTTTGCCTTTCCTTCGTGATATTGGATATCACAGTCGTAATCGCTTAAAACTTCCATCCATCTTCTTTGCCTCATATTTAACTCTTTCTGCCCAAATATATACCTTAAACTTTTATGATCTGTATAAACAGTAAACTTACTTCCATACAGATAATGTCTCCAGATTTTAAGGGCAAAAATTATAGCTCCTAATTCTAAATCATGAGTCGTATAATTTTCCTCGTGCTTTTTCAACTGCCGGGAGGCATACGCAATTACCTTTTTGCGTTGCATCAATACACATCCGAATCCTAATTTTGAAGCATCACAATATACTTCAAAATCTTCTGTTCCTTCGGGTAATGCTAAAATTGGAGCATTCGTCAATCGGTGCTTTAAAATCTTAAAAGCTTCTTCTTGCCTATGTCCCCATTCAAACTTAGTGGCTTTACAGGTTAACTTAGTCAAAGGTACAGCTATCTTAGAGAAATCCTTAATAAATCGTCTATAGTATCCGGCTAAGCCTAGAAAACTTCTAATTTCCATAGCTGTTTGTGGGACCTTCCATTTGATGATTGCTTCTATTTTAGCAGGATCTACGTGAATGCCTTCGTGATTCACCATATGTCCTAGGAATTGCACTTCCTTTAACCAAAATTCACACTTTGAGAATTTGGCATAAAGCTTTTCTTTTCTTAACAAAGTTAAGAGTGCATGAAGGTGTTCACAATGCTCTATCTGACTTTTGGAATAAATAAGTATATCGTCGATGAATACGATTACAAATTTATCCAAGTGTGGTTTCCAGATCCGATTCATCATGTCCATAAATGCTGCTGGGGCATTTGTTAGTCCAAAGGGCATGACTGTAAACTCATAATGGCCATACCTAGTTCTGAAAGCAGTTTTAGGTATGTCTTCTTCTTGTACTTTCAACTGGTGATATCCAGATCTTAAGTCTATCTTAGAAAAATACCTAGCGCTTTGAAGTTGATCAAAAAGATCGTCAATCCTAGGTAATGGGTATCGATTCTTAATTGTAACCTTATTTAGTTCTCTATAATCAATACACATTCTCATTGATCCATCCTTCTTCTTTACAAACAACACTGGCGCTCCCCAAGGGGATGAGCTAGGTTGTATGAAACCTTTACTTAGTAATTCATCTAATTGCTTTTTCAGTTCTAACATTTCTGTGGGTGCTAACCGATAAGGTGCCTTGGCTATCGGTATAGTTCCTGGAATTAGATGAATTCTAAATTCTACCTCCCTATTTGGTGGTAATCCTTGTAATTCTTCTGGAAATACATCTGGGTATTCTGAGACTATTGGTATTTCCTTAAGTTCTTTTCCCTTAGTACTAATGATTACTGAAATCATATATACTATTCCTTGTTTTCGTTCATAATTAGCAATTTTCATTACTGATATGAACTTCATAGGCTTACGTGGTTTATCTCCTGTAATCACAATTACTTCTCCGGTGGGTGCCTGAATTTCTATAGAGTTCTTATCATAGAGAATTCGAGCATGGTTGGCTATCAACCAATCCATTCCTAACACTACATCGAATTCGGCTAACTTCATAGGTAACAGGTTTGCAGAAAACTTATGGCCTAACTGTTCTATTTTTCCTTCTTGCAAAACCTTATTTATGTTAACAGAATTTCCGTCTGCCGTTTCGACTGTAAATATTTGCCTAAGAGTGGTTAAGGGTAAGTTAAGGGCTTGGCAAAATGAAGTATTGATAAAACTTTGGTTTGCACCAGAGTCAAATAATACTTTTGCATAAACGTCGTGGACCAAGAACGTACCAGCTATGACGTCAGGGATTAGTTCAGCTTCTTGAGTGGTTAGCTGGAATGCTCGGGCATTCTTCTTTGTTGTTCCATCAGCTGGTTTGCCTTTATTGTCTGCGGTTTTAATTAATTTAGGACATTCTGTTTTGTAATGTCCGGTTTCTCCACAGTTATAGCAGACTATTGTTTTCTTTTTGCAATTTTCTTCACGATGTCCTGCCATTTTGCAGAAGTTGCAATTTACATTGCATTTCCCAAAATGATTCTTTTTGCAATTGCTGCAAAAAGGCGGTTGTGCATATTGTCTCCTTCCTTTTTTCTTGAACCTAGTATTATCATTACCCACACGAAATCCTTGGGTAATCTTTTGAGCCAATTCCTTCTTTCGATCTTCTTCTCTTGTTCGTACTAGTTCATCAGTTAGGGTATTAGCTAGTTCCACAGCATCGTCAATAGTGCGAGGTCTCGCAGCTTTAACGATGTTACGAATTTCACTAATTAATCCCCAAATGTAACGGGAAATGAGTACCGGTTCTGGCGAAGCCAGTGTTGGTACCACTCTAGCATATTCAAAGAATGTCGAAGTATAACCGCGACACTCTACGCCTACCATACGATGGTTTAGGAACTTATTTTCCATTTGTTCCTTTTCATATTCAGGACAATATTTTCTTTCTACAAGAATTTTAAATTCTTCCCATTTTAGAGCATAAGCCATCCTTCTTCCTTTTGCTTGTAATACGGTGTTCCACCATTCTAGTGCCCCTTCTTTGAAAAGGTTTGACGCATACATAACCTGATCTTCTTCAGAACACTTATTTATTGCAATTACTGCTTCAGTTTTCTCTAACCAACGCAGTACTGCGGTTGCTCCTTCATTGCCTGCAAATTCAGCAGGTTTGCAAGCAAGAAATTCTTTGAAAGTGCAACCAGGTGTTGCGGCTTTCATTTTCTTAGGAGGTGGAGCCTGTCGTGGATTATTATCGTCATGATTGCCGCCTCCATTTACACTATGACTAAAATTATCTTCCTGAGTACGTTTACTAGGAACGATTTGTTGTGGTTCAACAGGTTTCTGAGCAGCAGCTATGATTGCTGGAATAGCATTAGCTATCCCTTGAGTGATGATGTTCTCAATATCTTGTCTAGTCATATACTGGTTTTCCTGATTTTGTTCAGATTGATTCCCTTCATTAACTGGTTCATTACTAGCGTTTTCCATCTGATAATTATTATTATAATTATAACTATTAGTATCAAATGATTGTAAATAAAACAATTACACAGAGTCACATAAAATCTTACAACACAGATATATTTATCCAAAATCGTCAATATTTCGACTTCTATTTTGCTTTATATATTATATAGGCATCCATACACACTGTTTATCTTACAATGTTTTATTTCCCATTTTACAGAGTTATATTTAGCTATTATTATTATTATTATTATTATTATTATTATTATTATTATTATTATTATTATTATTATTATTATTATTATTATTATTATTATTATACAGACATTCTTCCCAACCCCACTGTTCTTTGGTCAACTGGTAGTTTAGTAGCGATGCTCCCTTTCGTCGTATTTCCAGGAAATTTGTTCCCCCATTTCCCGGATCCTATTCCCTGTACCTATCAGCTCTTCACCGAACAGACGGAGTTCGGCTAAGTTTTCGTTACTCATTGGAGGATTGGGGATAGGTTCTGGATCAAACTGTGGAAGGAAAGAATAAGGACTGTTGATGATATTCTCGAATTACCACTCATTTGTCCACCATTCTTCCATTTGGCCTAAAGGTCGAGTGTGGATTAGTGGGTCTGGAATAGCTGTTTCTAGATTCACAGGAAGTTGGGTTTCTAGGTAAGGATATAGATTATTATGGATAGGGCTAATGACATCACAATTTGCCAGTAGACGGTCTATTTCGTCTTGAAATGTGATTTCTTCAGTTTGTCTGGAGCTCTCTCCAATTTCTATTCCTTTTTGTTTAGAATCTTTCCTGATTTCTATCTCTGCTGGATTAGAACTCTCTCCGATTTCTATTCCTTTTCCTTTGTCTATAGGGTTTTCTATTTTAGGGAGTTTCCTAGTAACTGGCTTTCTTCTGCGCACTTTCCTCCATCCTACATATCTTCTTTTCTTTTTAAGTTTTGCTTTTTCCAGCGGTGGAGCTTGGAATTCCAGAGGTTCCTCTATGTCAGCAATATAATCAGTAAAGTCGTGGGAGACTTCAATTGGTACTGGGTAGAGGTTGAGATTCTGAAATGCTTCCGATATCCCACTCATGCTGGATAGCATATATGCAAAATGCACAAAAATGCTAAGTTAAAACTTTGGAACAAAGTTTTACAATAAACATTAAAGTTTTATTGCATACGGATTTGTACAAAAGACTACAGGAAAGAGAACACACTATACTTTATTTATTTACTGGAGATTAATTTTCTACTAGACCAGGCTAATTGATATTTTTAGAGGTTTGCATTCTCTGCTACGGTAGCTAGCATATAAAGGTTTGCCCATTTTTCATCTAATGTGTCTTCCCAAGGTGACTTATTGCCTAATTCCTGGATTTCTGAATTAAACCTCACTTTCTTGACTTGGGGTTTCTTTATTTTCTCTTGTCCCTTTCTAAGAATCAAATTTCTTTTATCTTGGGTAAGAGGATTTTCATAATTTGCTTTACGGAAAAAAAATCCCTTCTTCCAGATCTACTGGGTGTTTGGAGGAAGAGTTTCCTTTTTCTGTGGGTGCAGTATTTAATTTGTGGTAGATAGCAGAAATCTTTTGTTTACCCATACTGTAACTCAACAATTAATCAGTTAATAAAACATATTTTCACAGAATAGCAATTAAATTTCTCAATTATTTTAATAGGCTAAAATCAATAGTAAGCTTAAATCAGTGGCTCTGATACCACCTTTTCCTGTCACGGCCCTTGACCCCGGTTTGACCCAGTCCAGAGTCGCGAGGCAGGAAATCTGATGGTATCTAATTTAGTGACAGCGGAAGTCTTTTTAAACAGGATCGATTATTATTAAAACTGCTCGTTTATATATATGATAGGGATAAATCTCATAATTTACAATAAAGTGATTTCACTGGGAAATCTTTATTTCTCCAAAACATGTTTCTTTATTTATTTACTTTGAGCCACTTTTCTAAGCTTGTAGTGCTCCACGGCACTTTTCCTGTGCTCACAACAGATCACCTGAAACATGTTTGAAAAAGGTTTTGTCAGCAGGGAAATACTGAGTGAATCATTCAGTTTTACTAAAACGACTCGTTTGTTATAATTCACAGTATTAAGAGATTACAATGTTTCTGATATCAAACCAACTACCCACAGTATTTGTCACTCAACTCTTTTCTGTGACTGTGGTCATATCACCATTGGCTGCCCCAATGAATGACGGTTATCACTAAATTTAGGTTCGCCCACCTAAAGTGATAAAACTGCAATATTGTGCACAATACCCCACATACCGGCTGTAATTTGGTGATTACATAAACTTAATCACTGTAATTATAACTTTGAAAATATTTTTAAGAATTTATAAAGCAATTTGATAAAAAGAGAATGACTCACATTGTAGATTTAACGAGCAGAATATAAGCCTACTGATTAGCCTTGATTAACCTAATTTAAATAACAATGCACACACAACAGGTTAGTAACTAATACAGCAGTTACGACAATTCACGAGATTAAACCCTCACAACGATTTATTAGTGCAATACTTAATAATTCAGCGGATTCACAACGACTGACAGAGTATAGTCCGAATTCGAGCAGTACTCAAACATTCAAGTCGAAATCACGATGAATTAACAAAGTATAAACTCAATTTGAGCGGCACTTAAACAATCGTTGGATAGTTATAATCGATCGGACGTTGAATCGTAATAGCGATCGAGTTATTACCCTGATTGCGGCATCGTTTCGATATTAGTGTGTGTTTGTGGACTGTTTCTGTGATAACTCAGTCTACGTAACTCGATTTTACGTTATTCCAAAGACAAATTTCAAGTCCCAAGGCCCTGTATTTATACCCAAAAAATGTCCCCCCTCGCGCCACGCGAAAGGATCTCCTGTGCGCGTCGCGTGGCGCGAGAGACCCTAGTCTAGCATAGGGTTGCTTCGTGTCCAGGTAGCTTGGGTGAGTTGGTTTCGCGTTATTTTAAATTTTTGACAGCAAACTGTAAGGATATTACCGACTAGGTTTTACCCCCCCTGAGTTTTAGGGGCCCTGATCCTGATTCCGATTGTTCTGAAAATTTTAGGGTTAGTGCAGAATTACTTGGGTTTCTCAATTAAGGTTTTCTTAATAGATAATTAACCTACTAAGTATTAATTTTAGTGAGAGTTGTTACAGGCGGTAACAACCTTCTTAACACCCAAACCACCAACACTACCGCTTGCACTATTGCCCCCAATGCTTGAACCTCCACACTTATAGAACCATCAGTGTTCCCAGCTTTACTCCCTGCCTTCTCACCTGCATGGCCAACACCTTGCTGGGAGGGAAAGAACTCATTATGTGAGACCACTGACTCGTCACTGGAGAAGATTAAACTCTCCCCTCTAGCGGGAGTTACAGTAGTAAACAATTTAACAATATTAATGGGAGGAAGGGAGGCATCTGATGCAAACATGAGCTTGGAACTGCCAACAGTAATCCACAGAAATAGAAACATGCCCGCTATCGTATCAATAATAGTTGTCTCTCTGCAATTCAGCTTGCGGTTTGTCATCTTCCCCTAGGCGTCCTCGAACAAGGCACTATATACACTGCCCACCTTGGCAAAAGAAAGTCATTTAAAAAAAGAAAAAACAAGAACGGGGAAGAAAAACCAAGTATACACTGGCGGGCAACACATCTTTGTCATTAACAACATCAATGGGAAACCTATCCAAATTATTCCACATTTGGCTCATCCCGACTGCCACCCTCGCAACCTCCCTGATCGGCTTGATAGGCGCGATACTCTATGTCCACACTGCGACGAGGCCGTTAAACGGGAAAAATAGGCAAAAAAGGTTGAACCACACACGTACGTTGTGGCGTGTTGACTCACAAAATTTAGACGAAACATAAAAATGAATAATTTGTAAAAAATGAAAAGTATATAGGAGACCAATATTGAAAGTGAACAAATATTGGGTTAAAATACAAAAGATGCAAAACATTGGGGTTAAAGGAAAAAACGAAAAAAAGAAAACCAAAAGTTTGACTTTTGTTTAACCCATGTTGACCTTGAATAACCAAGACATGTCTTAATGAGTTATAACTAGTATTATGTAACAACCCTCGGTAAAACCAACACCCTCATAAATAGTTCCGACACCTTAGTATATTGTAAAAATTCCCAATATGTCTTATAATACACCCCGTATGTGAAAACCGAGCCCGAAATATGTTATAACATATAAAATAAATTAAAAACAATAAATATTAAGCTGAGGCGGGCCGCGTAGGACCTCACCTCAAGCTCACGCGGGCGGTATCAAGGCTGAACCTTGACTCCGGTGAAATTATAAGTTAAGGCGGGTCGCGTAAGCTCACCTTAAATTTTACGCGGGCCGCTAGAGATCATCAAACGCGGAGACACCCGGAGCTGACACGTGTCGACATCGTGGCATACCTATACGCTGACCCAGCTAAGCTATATGTTGACCGGGTGTTGACGCGGGCCGCGTAAGGCTTTGCCTTATCTTACGCGGGCCGCGTGAGAGTCAAATTCAGCAACTATAAATAGAACGCATCAGTTTTCGTTTTCCGTCGCTCACAATCTCAATTCTCAATCTCAAATTCTGTAGAAGAGTTATAATAGTCGGGTATTATACCCCTAATTAGTGAGGTTCTGCTCCGTTGTAAGTATTATAACCCCAGTTTCATAACAGTTACGCTGCCCGATTGATTTAGGATTCCGTAACAACTGTCGTGGTTCTGCCCGACGTAGTTGTTGGAATGCCATCTCGGGGAGGGTATCATCAATATTTTCAAAGGGTTATGATACTAACCAATGTACATTTGTATAAATTATAGATTATATCCAGGAAACCCTTACAAGAAGTCTAAGATAGCAATGTGAGTTTATCCTCTTTTTGTTAAACTTTTTGTAATATTTTACAAAACCTTAATTGTTTTATAATGTGATTAAGCGGTGATTGAGTCTTTGTAGTTCTTCAATTACTGCCGGTATGTTGGGGTTTTGTATACAAAATTTACTACACTGTGAGTAGTAAGTCGGGATGACAATACGTTACCATTGGAAAATGAGTTAGCCAATGGGTAATATGACCCACAAGTCAGGGTTGACAGTACTAATGGAGTAATTGTGTAGACATAAACAATGTGATCGCTCTCAATACTGTTCACTGTGACTTTTTATTTAAACTTGGTTAAACTGGGATTCACTCACCAGTATTTCCCACTGACAAATGTTTTTAAAACACGTTTCAGGTAACCCAATGTGACAGCCAATTAGTAAAAAGCCAGCTGAAGAGCACTAAAGGCTTGGGAAAACGTGGCTATAAAAGTTACCTAATAAACGATGTTTTAAATTCAATAAAATAAGGTTTATCCCTATCAATTGTATTGTAATAAGAAACTTGGGTTTTACCCATGTGATTATTAATATTAAATGAGGTGGTTTTACTCTGATAAACATTTCCTAACTACGGTCCTGATGTAAATTCCGCTGCAAGATTAAATAGCTGATACCACCACTACTGAGTTCGCATCCGCCCGTTCCCGGGATAGATAAGGGATCGGGGGTTGCTACATATTAAGTACCCCTGCGTTGCGGCGGGGGCGGGCACTAATGCCACACTACTGTCAGCGACCACCGACACTGACGTTGCGGTGTTAATGCGAAGAAATTAAACCGAAACGTAAAATATAGAATAAAATAACTAAGTTGATCTAGAACTCACGCGTTACGATGAACCCGCGTCTATTTTTTCTTGTTTGACAGGTTCATCGTAATCTATATCCATATATAATATATATCATTACCACTATACAAACCATAATACATACATTACAACAACCATTGCATCAATATGTTGCAAATTATATTTATACAAGATTTTGGCGAAATTAATTAGATTATTATAAATAATAATAATTTACAAATAAAACAACACAACTTTGAATGGATCAAACCGATTGAATATAGTAAGATAATGAAACCATTATTTGATTAGGGTACAACCACTTAAGCACAATTTACAACCATACGTGCATACAAAACAAATTAGATTTGGTAAGGTAATTAAACAATTATTATTTGATTAAGGTACAACCACTTAAGCAAAACTTACAACCTATATTTGATTAAGATACAACCATTTAAGCACGACTTACAACAAAAGATGCACACAAATGTTTCAAATTAAGACCGTGGGGTATGGTGGGGCGTGAGTTGAGGGCATGGTGTGACACGTGGAGTATGGGGCACCTAAGACTAAAAGCCAATTTCAAAGCGGTATGGTGGGGCGTGGCTGGGGTGGCGTGGCCAAGCCACATCATACTGAGGTTCCGCCATGGCTAGTGCTCTTGGCCAATGAGGTTCCGCCATGTCATGTGGGTAGCCCCGCCCAACGCCCGTGCTGAATCCCACGCCAAAGGGGCCACGCCGAAACCCAAGCCCACCCGAGGTGGTGACTTGGACGTTTGTACCCAACCCACGCCCCAACCCCCGCCCCATACCCCATAGTCTAATAGTATATAAATAGCATAAGACTAAGAACCATTGTATATATCATCCCATACTATGCTAAATACTATTGTACAACTTTCAAAGCAAACAATACAACAACTGATGCACAAGATTGTTAAAAATTGATAGTATATAAATAGGTCAAAGAGTCATGATAACTCTTAATAAGGTATGATTAACCCTATTAGATAATGTTATCGTGTAAAATTTAGTGAACTATGTAAATGGTGACAAATTTTGGCTTTGACAACAACGAATTTGATTGACCAACAATAACTTTTTTTACCCAAATTGAGTATGTTTGGCCAATGTTTATTCTCATTAAACAAATATTGACTCTTGTTTACTAACATAGGTTGTAATGAGTGATAATGGGTTAAACATGTCTTAACAGTCCATATTGGGTCTTAATAATCATATTACATCTTAATAGGACATGATGAGAGTTGTATTCCATTATATCAAGTTTTAACGTGTTAGATTTAGTGAAGTATATACATGATTGATCATGAGTGACCAACTTTGATTTTTTTTATTGACTTTAATTGGCCACCGATGTTTTAATGAGTCATATTAGGTTTTAAGAATCACCGTAACTCTTAGTTGAATTTTGTGAGCCTTTTTAAGTCATATTTGGTTTCAATGTGTTATACTAGATGAACCATGTCCACGATTGACCAAAATTAACAAAAACTAACTTTGGTTAATTAATTTTGACCTTCTTAAGCAAGTTCGACCCTTATTGACTGCCATAGATCACAATGAGTTATAACAAGTCTTACAAGTCTTATGAAATCATATTAGGTCTTAAGAGTCATAAAAGTTGTTAATGGAAAAATAATAACCCATATTATATCATATTGGGTTTTATTTTGTTAGATTTAGTGAATTATGTCTATGAATGACCATGATAGAGCAAATTGATTTTGTATGACAAACTTGCATTCGGTTAACCATATTTGATTTAGAAAACGACCCTTTTTAAAATATGTATTTCTTGATCTTACTGTGGACTTAGCTACAAATTTTATTTTTTTAAAATTATTTGTGTGCTTGTTTTGCTACGTTTTTTTTATTAATATATAATTTTTCCTTTAAATTTTTATTTTTTAGTTTTTCAATTATTTTACATATTAGTTTTCTCGAATTTGCATATGTTTTTTATTGATATATATTTTTTCTTGTAAATTTTTATTTCTTGATTTACTATCTACATATTTTATTTTTTCAACTAATTTACATATTAGTTTTCTTGAATTTGCGTGGATTTCGTGATGGATTTTATTAAGTTATTTTTAACTGTTTAAAAAAATTAATTTAAAATTTTGCTAGAATATCATTATTTATTATATTTTAAGTAATTATTTTATTTAGTTTGCTACCACTTTTCCTACTAAGTTTTTGACTTATTGAATTAAACACTTATTTTCATAACTTTGCATACGAATTTCTACAATATTCTTTTTTCTTGATTTTGCTGCGAAATTTGCCATGGATTTTATTCACTTATTTACAAATATTTATTGTCTAAATTTTGCTACAAATGTAGCTATGAATTTTATATTTTCTTAATTTTGCGACGGACTTTGCTACGAATGTTTTTTTTCGACGGAATATCCGTGGTTAAAATATGGCTTTAACACTATTTTGCTACGAATTATATTAAGTCGTCTATTAAATATTCATTTTCTTAAATTTTCAACGGACTTTGCTACCAATCTCTTTTGCAATGGAAAATCCGTAGCTAAACCGTAGCAAATATGTTCGTAGCAAAAAAATTGCTACTTATTTTGCTACGGGTATTTTTTTGCAATGGAAAATCTGTAGCTAAACCGTAGCAAAATATGTTCATAGCAAATCCATAGCGAATTCGTAGCAAAGTTGCGACGAAATTTTTTCCATAGCAAAACTCCATAGCTGAAACCTGTTTGTGTAGTAGTGTTTTCAAGACCGCTTTTTATTTAGAATATGACTATTCATAATTTACTTTACTCATATTTAGACATTAGACTTTTCTTGATCGAAAGATTAGTTTTACATACTCTTCTTTGATTTTTCTTCACCATTTATTCTCTGTTCTCACAAGCTGCCTCTGACTGCTCTACTACGCCATCTAAGCCGTCCAAAAATTTTAGGATCATGTATAAATAACTTAACCAACTCCACAAATGATTATGAGGGGTCAAACATAAATAAAAAAACTACTGCTTAAAGGTATATGTTATTGAAAACGTATTAGAAATCTGCGCCAGGGAGTTACCGGAGGGCCTATAGACCAACAGACCCTCCGAACCCCTGTAGTTCCTCCCCTGGACCCGAACACGTCGATGAGCGGCTAACTTCTCTAATCACCTCCAGGTAACTAGCTTGTAATGGCTAAACACAAACCTTGTTTGATTTAGATTGTTGGATTGTTTTCTTATTGATATTTTGAAAACACATGTGGTATGTGGTTTGGTTGACTTAAACAAGTTGTTTATGTTTCAAGTATTCATCTTTTATCATTCGCATTCGGTTTTCTTGAATAGTGAGCGGTTTGGTAATTAGGGGGTGTTTGGCATATATGATTGATTGATTGAATGTATGAGTTAGTATTATAAACTAGCCTTTGATTATCTCTTTGATTAAATCGTCTACAAGACCATGTGTACTTGGTTTCCAACTAACCAAGCCAGTTTGGGTGGAATCTTGAACTACAAACACGGAGGGGGTTGCTGTTGAATATTTGAGCCTTTTCGATTTGCAAACACTGAACCGATTTGTGACACTCTGCAAAGTACCGATAATTTCGTACAACTTAAACAAATATTACATTATTTTCGTATACCTGACATAGTTTTATTTAATTAATTCTTAAAAGTCTAGGAATTCATAAAAGGATATCGAGGTCGCTGCATTGTGAAAAAATATAAACTATGTCCTAGACAAACTAGTAGAAATGCGAACACACTATTCATGCCAGGACTAGTCGCGGTACAACCCGAAATGGCAAAAACAAGATATGGAAACATATCCGCAATGAATATTACATAAGAACATTATTTATAAATAGTTTACAACTAATACTTTCTGGAGAAAGTATATAAACACCTCTTTGTCTTGTTTGCAGGCAAATTCAGCAATTCTACAGAAGTATACAACACTACGCAGAACAATTCAGCAACATCTAAAATCCAAAAATAAACGTTGTTTATTATAAATCATATATATGGTATTGAAAACAACACAAAAATCCATATATAAACATTATCGTTTAAAGCTATACAAAAACTATGACCAAAGTAACAAATTGAGTAGTCTAGCGAACTAGTTAATGAATTTTGGACATCAAAAATATCACAAAGATGGATATGTACACATTTTCGTATAAGTGGTATAATTTGCCGGTAATTGACCCGATAACGTAACACGAGCCGAAATCGTTGTCCAAACAAGAAAACGACTAGTCTAGTGAACTAGCATACCGAACATTATATAACTTACCATTTATACACTTGTTTTATAAAAACGCAATACCCGAAACATCAAAGTTTATAAAATATAAACTTATACAAGTATACTTCTATAAAAAAAATATATAAAACCCCCCTCCCCCCAAATTGGTCATGATGGGTCCTCCCCACTAACCCATTTTGATGTGTTGTAATAGTTTTATAAATGCTTAGTGTTAGATTAGATGACTAAGTATTTGCAAGTTATAACAACTCACCAACATCTTCATATCCATTTCATAACAATAATTCACCAACACCTCTTTCTTCATATCTTCATCTTTTCTTCGAATCTTCATATCTTCAAACAACACCTTCATCATACATTCATCTTCATAATTTCATACACCAAAAAATATACTTATGCATGCCTAAGGAAGGATGTTCAAGAACACTTGCATGGAAGGAAGCATTAGGAGCTCATAATCTCATAATCTTCATCTTGGATCTTCATCTTTTCATCATTTTTCTACTTGTTCATCCCTAGCCAAGAGCTAGTAGTAAGCTTCAAGTCTTGTATTTACACTTCTTATTTTATGATTAAACATAGAAGTACAAGTAATCATCTTGAACTTTATCTAAAATTTTCACATGAAACACTAACAAAAACTAAAACAAACTAATACGATTATATGTTGTTTTTGATGATTTTTCATGATCTTTGAAGTTGTAATTATGTAGTTATTAAGATCTTGCAAAATCATGTTTAAAAGTATCATCTAAACACATGCATGTATAGATCTAGAAAGATCTATTAACATGATATTATGAACTTGTAATCTTGCTTAACAATGTTTTCATGAAACATGTAATACATGGATTTACATAAAATCATGTTACAAAAATAAAGTCTTGAAAATATGTAAACTAGTTTACATAAACTTTTGTATAAACTAAAAAGTTTACATGAACATGTTAAGAAAAATTAAGATGAACATACTTTAAAATGTGGTTCTTGAACTAAATAAAATTCCATACAAGTTCATATATTTCTTGTTGAGATTTTGAGTTCATATTGTTTTTATGAAAGACTGGAAAAATTGTTGAGCTGAAAAATGTATAATATCATGTTTATAAAACATAGGAAATGTCCATAGTTTAGGGGAAACTATGGCAAAAATTTTATAAAATTTAATCATGATTAAAGTGTGTTTAGCTAAGGATTATTTTGATTAAAAATGATTAGAAACTTTAATAATGATTATACAAGTTTTTGCGTGAAAAAACTTAAGTTAAAAAGCACTAGATTTTCTTAAACTAACAATGGCTATATATATATATATATATATATATATATATATATATAGGGTAAGGATAGTTTAAAAAGGGCCTAAAGTGTGAGAAGTGTATTATAACACTATATATAATACTATATAACACCATATAAACACCGTATAACAATATGTAACACCATATAATACCATATAACACTATGTAACACTATATATCATTATATAACAAATATAACACTATACATCTATCATAGACATGCTATCAGACAACCTATAGTGTTATATTTGTTATATAATGATATATAGTGTTACAAAGTGTTATATGGTATTATATGGTGTTACATATTGTTATACGGTGTTTATATGGTGTTATATAGTATTATATATAGTGTTATAATACACTTCTCACACTTTGAGCACTTTTTACAGGATCCTCTATATATATATATATATATATATATATATATATTAGGATAAAAATATATATTTAAGATCTCCAAACTTGTGTGTATATATTTTCTGTATAAATTATATGTATTTAGTTAGTGTAGGAATACATGCTAAAATACATATTTACACAAAAATACAAAACATCAAAGTACTTGAAATTTTAAAAGTATAAAAATGAATATATCCAAACTTGGACTAAACAAACATATCGGATAAAACGAACAATTCGGACAATTCGGACAAAACGAACAAATCGGATAACAAGAACGAAACGAATGACCTGAACGATACGGATGAAACAAATGAAAACGATCATACAAACCGACACGCTATATATATATACACACACACACACACTAGAGATTATATATATTAAACTATCAAAATAAGTTATATAAAAATTATTAGTATTTTTATAAACTTAGTATCTATAAAAGTATAAGTAAACTTTAAAATTGTGCTAGGCCCATTTACATAATCAAATAGGCTAAGCCCATTTATATAATTAAATAAGCTAAGCCCACTTACAAATTCAATTGGGCTAAGCCCACTTTTATAAATCAATTGGGCTAGGCCCACTTCTATAAAAATTAGTTGGGCTAGGCCCACTATATAATTCAATTGGGTTAGGCCTATACATACAAATCAAATGGATTATGCCATTTCACTTATCTTTTGGGCTAGGCCCATCCAAACTAAAATGAATACAAAATATATATGAAATATATATTAACAAACAAAATATAAACGAATACAAGTCTAAAAAAAAATCAAGATGAACGACTTGTACAAAAACAAAACGTAAGCCTAAGTGTCTAACTAGATTAGAACACTTGTAGGTTACGCCACGAGCGCAGATTCAAATATTATCTAGAGATTTGCACAAGACGCAAATCTATGAGTTCATGTTTCCCCTTTTATTTAAACGTTTTATAGTTTTAAACTCTTGGGGAAGGATACATGTTGCAATTGGTATGGTTAAGCTAGTTAATGAAACAAACATAAGATCATGTGCGATAGGATTGTATCAAGGGGCCATTAATGTATATCCAAGTACCGAGGAACGAAAGGGATAGATCTATTGGATTTTGGCGAGCCCCACTCTTATCGGCACAACAAAGTTCGTTAGAGTGCTTTTGTGTCCAAAACGAGTGTCACAGACATAATTTATCGTCTATGGTTTGGTTGCCTCCTATGTCGGCACACATATTAATATCCTTGCAAAACATTAATGATCAACGATTTCATTAAGGCTTTACATACCGGGTTTTCAATACAATATTTCAAATGTTTTAAAGATTCATTTGATACAAAACTAAACACATGAATTCACCAACTTTTTCGACGTTTTTAAGCTTAACATGTATTTCAGGGAACTAGTGCACAACTTTGGAAAAAAAAGTTTCATGGGATTTAGAAATCAAGCAATAAGATGTCATCCACTTAACATAGACTTTGGTTCACATGTCGCGCCCACGTGTGAAACATGGAACGCAAAGTTGTTTTTGAAATATGTTTTGTAAACTTATGTTTTACTTCCTAACAATGTAAACAAAGTTCTAGTTTGTATTTCCTTTGAAACAATATGTAGTTTGTGAACATGTTTTAGATTAATCATATGGATGAACATCTTACTTTTATATTAGTTGTTTACTTAATTGAATGTTTTAGATTAATCATATGGATGAACATCTTACTTTTATATTAGTTGTTTTCTTAATTGAATGCAATGATTACCACTCTAATCACACCTCGCACTTCCACTATGACGGGTGTGACACGATTTGCATACACTGAACCATATGAGCACTTGGATAATCTCTAAGAATAGTACTGTCACTATCCGAACAAATGATTTCGATGGTACAATCAAAACTCGTTTAATATTTAATAAGATTAACTTGGTCGACAAGTTAACCCAATACCACCGAAATCCATTGATAACACTAAAACTACCAACATTCCTCCACTATTTTAGTGATATAAATGATTAACTTAAATTACTTCTCAAACAAACACAAACTTGTGCATAAATGAAAATGTCCCGCATATTGAATTTTCTTCTTAGTATATAACTTTCAGATATTCGAATATCGGGGTGTCACTATGGATTGAACCCTTGCTATTCATTTGAATATATGATGTTAATATACACACAAGTTCACAAATTCATATGTTCTTACTTGACACAATACTTTACTAGCTTGTGTCCAATTCTTGAAAGAGTATATCAAAGCCAGGTCCAAGCTTCTTATAGCGGCTAAACTTCATACTCTTATAGGTAGTCTCTTTATTCTTGCACCTGCAAATGCAATTTGTCAAAGGACTATTAAGAAGTTCAACTTCAACCAAGTTTATCTGGCAGTCCGAACACAAACTTAGGATGATTCTGATCATGTGTTCCATATCTCTATGGCAAGATTTCCACATTTAATTATGCATGTAACGTTGTAATAGATGGGAATTGGGTATTGTTATGGGTGATTTTCTGCTCATATATCCTGACTAATATTCTGACTTTGTTTGCTTTAATGTGACCAGGATACCGGATCAAGATATTGGTAACATCCTGATACGATATCCTGGTAATAACTAATTAACCCACGTGCAGATTGAAAGGTGCAAGTCTCTAACATTCAAGTGGATTTCTTCTCCTTGAGACTCGGGCAAATCAGTTAGATTATGGACGTTGAAGCCGGAAGACGTGGACTACAACGTTCACAAAGGGAATATTCGAAGCATCCCGGTTTTGTAGGATAGTTTGTTGTTTTCGCTTTACTATAAATAGGAGTGATCGGATCAGATTAGGGACACACAATCTCTCGTACACTCTTTCTCTCTAGCTGCAAACAATCACTACATACTTACACTTGTATTCGAATTACGTTGTAACACTTAGTCGATCCGTATCATATCATGCACTGTATCCTGACATTTGAAGTAATAGAAGAATAAGGCAGCTGCGATTGTCAGCTCCCGAGGTTTTGTGCCAGCGATCTAGATTGATCAAGGGCTTTCCTCGTGTATCCCGTGTCACCCTTTACATTTTTGCTCATCGTTTGATCGTAGATACAACTCAATATCTTGAGCCGTATCCTGAAAATTGTTTTCGCAAAAACTTAATTAACACATTTTTGAACACATTCTCTCAGCACACTACCTCACTTAACTAATTTGATCACTTAATTGCTTCGGTAATTTTTGACCAAAACAATTTGGCGCCCACCGTGGGGCAAGTGGTGCTATTTCTACTAAAAGCTTTTGCAAAATCATTACTTGGTTTTCTATTTTCAAAACTTTTTGCTACACTATTTTCAATGGCCTCGAGATCAAACATGAGCTCTTCTTCCATGACTGGTACAACCTCTGCAACAATTGGTTCGGTGCTTCCACCACCTCCTCCCAGAACCTAAGCCTCTTCACTGCCTCAAGATGTTATCCCCGCTCGCAATATTCAGGGATTTGCTCCTGTTTTGGCCTCTAATGAAGAAATTCTAAGTTTGTTTGGTAGTGTACAGGAACAGATGAGGCAACAGCAGGAGACCAACCAGATGCTGATGAGAGAGATACAACTCTTGAAATCCAGCTCAAGCTGGCCCGCTGAGGATACTATCACTCCCTTGCAACCCAGGGCTTGGAACTTCAGTTCTGCAGTATATACTGAGGATAACAGGGGGAATATTGTGCCTAGCCATTCCCAGAATCATACTCCCGAGATACCCTCTTCAGTCAGGGTGTCAACTGTGAGAAGCTCAGGATATGCTTCAAGATATGGCCAGAATCCTCAGACTGGTAACGTATCTAATAATAATAATACTCTTGCTACTAATGGTGTTGGATCTTTGCAGGATGCAGGTATGACATCAGCATTTTCTAGGGAGCTTCAGAAATTAAAGGACATGATATCCAGTGTACCTAGAGTGGTCCAGCCAATTCCAGAAGTATCCCAAGACAGCCACAAGATATCCCGGTTTGCCTATCCTATTTGTGATGCTGAAATCCCAAAAAGATTTCAGACCCCCAACATGAAGCGCTATGACGGAACTACGGATCCTGAGGAGCATATTGCCCAGTATAGGGAAAGGATGGAAATCAACCCTATCCCTCCGGATCTCAAGGAAGCATGCATGTGCAAGGGTTTTGGTTCAACCTTAACAGGATTGGCCTTAAAATGACTCTTAAACGTTCCTCCTCACTCAATTACTTCATTTGCTCATTTGGTTAATTTATTTAATTGTCAATTTTCTTGCTGCCGAAGTTTTGAGAAACTAACAAGTGATCTTTACAGGATAACTCAAGGACCTCAGGAATCCTTGAGGGATTATGTGAACAAATTTAGCCGGGAATCCTTAGATATCCCGCATCTTGATGTTGCAACAGCTGTGTAGGCTTTCAAGATGGGGTTGCAAAAGGATTCTCAGTTTTACCCGGATCTTGTAATGAATCCCTGCAGGAATCTGGATGAAGATCATAACAGGGCTTTAAGATATATTTGGTTGGAGGATGACAAAAAGATGCAAGAGAGGATGAATTCGTCAACAACCTATGAGTCGACCAACAGGAAATCAGAATCCTCGTATAAACCATATCGCTCTAAGCCATATGGCAGAAATGACAACAAAAAAGTGAATGCTGTTGAAGACGAGGATCCTGAGGAGTATCCTGAGTTGTCTGAATATTGTTTCTCTGTTAATATACCCGAACTGATGTATGCTATGCAGGGTTTAGGAGACAAAACAAGATGGCCCCGGAAGAATCAACAAAAAGCTGATTGGAAGGATAAGTCCAAATGGTGTGCCTTCCACGAGGATTTCGGACATGTTACTGAGGTTTGCGTTGCTCTAAGGAAAGAAATAACCTATCTCTTGAGCAAGGGATATCTGAAGGATCTCTTGGGAAGAAAGAAGAATACAGGTCAAGATCCTGAGAAGGATCCTGAACGAGCGGCATCACCTCCTACAGATGCCAAAATAATTAACTTTATTTCAGGAGGGTCCGACATCTGCGGCACGTCATATTCTGCGGCGAAAAGGCACGCGAAGGAAGCCAAAGCAGAGAGGGGAGATAAGCCAACCAGGATGTCAACCCTCATGACTGACAAAGTGATCACATTCGATAGCGATGACAGGGATACCGTCCAGGATCCTCACCATGATGCTCTGGTAATAACATTATATGTTGCTAACCATTTTGTGCGCATGATACTGGTGGATAATGGCAGCTCCGTCAACATAATTCAGCTGAAAACGTTGAAGAGGATGAATGTATCCCCGATGGACATTACTTCGAAATCCACTGTGCTTGTTGGAGAAGCCAGGAATACAGTAGGAGAGATAAAGTTGCCCGTGTATGTTGAAGGGGTCAACTCAATGCAGCGCTTTTGTGTCATGGACTCCTTATCCTGCTATAATATTATATTACGTAGGCCTTGGATCCATGATATGAAAGCTGTGCCATCAACCTATCATCAATGTATCAAGATCCCTACCCCTTGGGGAATAGTCAAGGTGGAAAGTGATCAACAGGAAGCGAAGGAGTGTTATTCTTCTTCGATGAAATTCTCAACAAAGCCTAGTGCAGCATAGCAATTAAAGATGCGAGGCCAGGATATCATGGAGGCTTCAGAACAGGATGTGAAGAAAGTTATCATGGATCAGGATAATCCGGATATCTCGGTGCTCGTAGGAAGCAATATCCCTCAGGATATTGAAAACCAATTGACTAACTTTTTGAAATGCAGGATGTCAACATTCGCGTGGAAACACGAGGATATGACAGGTATTTACAAGGATATTATAACTCACAAGCTCGGAATTGATAGGTCTTTCAAGCCTGTCCAACAGAAACGAAGGAAATTTGCTCCAGAATGAAACACAATCATTCAGGAAGAAGTTAAAAGACTGTTAAAGAGCAAGATGATTAGGGAAGTGAAGTTTCCCAAATGGCTGGCAAATGTAGTTGTCGTACAAAAGAAAAACTGGAAATGGAGAGTCTGGGTAGATTACACAGACTTCAACAAAGCTTGTCCCAAAGACCCATTTCCTCTACCTCATATTGATTCAATGGTGGATGCTACTGCGGGCCACGAGATGTTAACCTTTATGGATGCCTCCTCAGGATTCCAACAGATCCAAATGGAACCCTCGGATCAGGAGGATACTGCTTTCATGACACCAACAGGTATTTATTGTTATACTGCTATGCCTTTTGGTTTAAAAAATGCAGGTGCAACATTCCAAAGATTGGTGAACATGATGTTCAAAGACAAGCTGGGGGACACCATGGAGGTGTACATTGATGACATGGTAGTAAAATCTAAGAAGGCTGAGGATCACCTCCAGGATATTAAGGGAGCATTTGATATCCTGGACCAATACAACATGAAGCTAAATCCTACCAAATGCCATTTTGGAGTGGGAGCAGGAAAGTTTCTAGAATACATGGTGACCAAAAGGGGGATAGAAGCAAGCCCGGAGCAGATAAAATCTATCTTGGATATTAAGTCACCTTCAAATATGAAAGATGTTTAAAGATTGACAGGGCGAGTAGCAGCATTAAACATATTTATCTCAAGATCCTCGGAAAAAAATGCAAGGAATTTTATGATATCCTGAAGAAGAATAAGAAATTCGAATGGGGAGAGAAGCATGAAGCAGCCTTGAAGGATTTGAAGCAGCATCTCTCGACCGCACCTCTATTGATGAAGCCGGAGGATGGTGAACCATTATCCCTGTATCATGCAGTATCAGGGAATGCAGTAAGTGCTGTCCTTGTAAAAGATCATGAAGGTCAGCAGTATCCTGTCTATTATGTTAGTAAAAGTTTGTTAGATGCTGAAACTAGATATTCTCATTTAGAGAAATTGATATTGGCCCTAGTTATGGCATCAACAAAACTTAGACATTATTTTGAAACACATATTATTCATGTTAAAACTAACTATCCTGTTAAAAATGTGCTTAGGAAACCCGAGATGTCAGGAAGAATGGTTAAATGGTCAGTGAAATTAAGTGCTTATGATCTAATATATATGCCTAGAAATGCCATAAAGTCTCAGGCCTTAGCTGACTTTGTGGCTGATTTCAGTAGTGATATTCAAAATGAAGTAGACCTAGAAGTGTAACAACTAGGAGAAAATATAGAATCCTGGACGCTATATACTGATGGTGAATCTAATGTAAGAGGTGTAGGTTTGGGTATACTACTAAAATCGCCACAGGGGGACATATTACCCCAGGCTATTAGATGTGAGTTTCCTGCCACTAATAATGAAGCAGAATATGAAGCTTTAATTGCAGGATTTGAATTGGCTAAGAACATGAATATCAAGAGTTTGCGAGTATATGTCGATTCCTTGTTAATTACTAATCATTTTAATGGATCCTATGCAGTTAAAGGTGAGGAATTGATTGAGTATCTCGAAATTCTCAAAAAATTAGCAGGATATTTTGATGTTTTTACACTTGAACAGGTACCGAGAGAAGATAACGCTGAAGCTGATGCCTTGGCAAACCTAGGATCATCAGTCAGGATACCGGATAGAATCCAAATACCAATATTACATATCCTATATCCTGTGATGGATCTTCTCAAATCTCAGGATAAGGAAGTAGTAAGTATTCAGGATCCTGATGATGAGTATCCTGAGGAGGATCCTAAGTCTTGGACGGCTCCAATCATGAGATATCTCAAGGAAGGACACATCCCAAAGGATGAGAATCCTAAGGCCATTAGAATGAAGGTATCACGATTCACTATTATAAATAATGTATTGTACAAGAAATCTCTTGCAGGACCATATCTGAGGTGCTTGGAGGGCCCCGAAACCAAAGAAGTGCTTCAGGATATACACGAAGGGGATTGCGGTAACCATTCTGGGGGCATGACGTTATTCTCAAAGGTATTAAGAACAGGATACTATTGGCCGACGATGAGGAAAGATGCTATAGAATATGCTTGAAGATGCGATGCATGTTAAAGACACAGTAATATACTACATCAACCTGCTGAGCCACTTTATCCTATCGCTTCCCCTTGGCCATTCATGAAGTGGGGAATGGATATAGTAGGGAAATTGCCAAAGGCTCCAGGAGGAAAAGTCTTCATGCTGGCAATGACTGATTATTTCTCCAAATGGGTTGAAGCTGAAGCATTTGTTCAAGTTAGAGATCAAGAAGTAGTATCCTTCATTAAAAGGAATATCCTGACCAGATTTGGAGTACCAGCTGAGATAATTTGTGACAATGGTTCTCAGTTTATAAGTAAGAGGACTACTGACTTTTCCAAGAGTTGGGGAATCAAAATGATCACATCCACACCGGTACATCCTCAAGCAAATGGACAAGCAGAATCCTCAAACAAAATAATTGTCAACAATTTGAAGAAAAGGCTTGGAGCTAAGAAGGGAAGATGGGCAGAAGAATTACCTTTGTTTTATGGGCTGATAAAACGACAGTAAAAAGTGCAACTGGCCAAACCCCATTTTCCTTAGTATTTGGAGCAGAGGCTGTGATCCCGACAGAAATGGTGATACCTACGGCGAGATCCAACATCCGGGATCCTGAGCAGAATCCTGAAGCTTTATGCCAAGAGTTGGATACTGTGGATGATACAAGAGATGCAGCATACCAACAAAGGATATCCAGAGCATACAACAAGAATATAAGGACCAGAAGGTTTCAAGTTGGGGATTGGGTGTTAAGAAAGGCTTTTCAAAATACTACTAATCCTGCTGATGGAAAGTTGGCTCCAAAGTGGGAAGGGCCTTATGAGATTGAATCAGAATCAGGCAAAGGAGCATACCGACTCAAGAATATGGAGGGGGATATGCTACCAAGATCCTGGAATGCTATACACCTAAAGCTCTATTTCAAGTGAGTTTAGAATTTAATTTCTAACTCAGGATGGTATGAATTCTATCTCTTTTAATGCATTTGATATTATTTATTCTTTTGAACCCAATACTGACTTAAGCATCGGAGGGGTTTTAGCCAGGCTAACACCCACCTTAGTTTACAATTGTTTTGCAGTATATGCTTCGGGAAATGGCTCCAGGATACATACTCAGGATACTTCGAAAGATTAGAGGATTGGTCCCCTCTCTCACGTTTAAGGGATCCTGATCCCTTCAAAGGTTTAAAGGTATTCACCTTTCTCTCAAATTGGGTTTAAACACCCCGCCTGGAGCGTAAGTTATCCAAGGATAGTTCAAGATAGTGGGACCAGTCCATGTAAAAGTGGCTGACAATTTCGTTATTGTTGGCTATATCCTGGATCCTAAAGGTATATGAGGATTGATCACCCTCTCTTGCGAAAGAGTATTTTCATACTCTCTAAGGTTTAAAGGTTTTCACCTTTCTAAGTCTTGGAGTTTATACACTCCCGCTTGTAGCACATGAAAATTTGGGATTTCCCCCAGGATATTTATGGGTTTATCCCCAGAACAATAAGGGTTTGTCTCCAGTATATTTTAGGGTTTATCCCCTGTAATACAAGGATTATTCAAACGATTGCAACTGATGACCAGGAGATTTCTAAGTGTTCAAAGACGTTATGCACAGGGGACATTCCTACTGAGGCAATTGTGTAAAGCTCAGAGGATCAAGCTTGGATCTAGTATCTCGGACTGGGGACATCTTCGTTGGAAAAAAATTGCAAAAGGATTGAAGTTTGAGAATAGGGTTACACTCTATTCCTGGTGTGATCTTTCCTTTATAAACCCTATCTGAGTTATTTGAATTTGAAACTATGTTTGACAAAAGCTTAAATATCCTAATATATTCTCAGAATATGTTTCAGAATATGTTTTAGGATATTTGGTTGAATATTTGGGATATGACGCTTGGGTTAAAAACTAAAATTGCATTCAAACAAGTGTTATAAAAACAAACTTTGTAAAATAAAAAATGAATTGTCCTTTTTCTTTGAAAACTTTATCTGAATTATCTGAGTTATAAAAACCCTATTTGATGAAAGTCTTTATAGGATATTTGTGAGTATACTGATCAAGATATTTTTATAATATTTGGATAAGACATTTGAAATATTGCACTAAATTTGGAACATTGAAATTCAAACTAAGAAATGTATAACAAAGGGCAATGATAAATAGGGTCAAAAGGAAGTTATATTATTTACATAGAAAAAGTTGTGCTTTTGGTTTCATCTCAAACCGAGATCCATCCGCCAAAAGCACAGTTAGTTTTTTTATCATATTTACCTAACAATTGAAGGTTTCATCTCAAACCGAGACCCATCCACCTCCAACTGTTATATTGTTCAAAGTAAACGATACTGATTGATGACTAAGAGCTTCATCCTGAAACCCAGGACCCATCCACCTTTGGCCATCATATTGTCTTAGTGCAGGAAATGTAAATTGTTCAAAGACAGGAAACATAAATTGTTTAACAGACCACAACCATCAAATCTAAAAAAGTGGGCTCCGGCCTAGGCACGAATATCCATCATCGCCCGCTTCGCTGCTTTTAAGGGGCAGCACCTTCTTCATTCATCATGTCTTCACCAGCATCCGCTTCAGGATTAGCTTGAACATCCTCCTCAGCCTCACCACTAGCACCAATTAGCTTCTCAATTGCTTTTGAAGATCCCTCAGCTGCAGATTTAACAGGATTACCACCAAGATCTTTCAGCTTTATCTCCCAAGCCTTGATATTCCATGAAGGGCATTAAAAGCCCAAAGCCATAGCCTCATAAGCCATTTTTAGTCTGGCCTGGAGGAGGGAGATGACAACAGAATTCTTGAGGCTTTCCCGGTATGAAGCCATATCCTGCTCGTGTTGGACTTGGGCAACGTCGGGCTTGGCTTGGGACTCGCGGGTGATCTTCTGGATGGCAGACTGGTGCTCTTGGGCCATAGCCTTGTATTTAGCTTCATAGTGCTCTGATTTGGCGTGGCGATCGCTGCTTGGTCCGCGATGGTGGCTTCGGCCTTTTTCAGCTTACTCTCTAGCATGGCGTTCGAGCCACATTGTAACACCTCGAAAATTCACGTCCTATAATGTGTAGACAGGTGTCAAATGTTTAAACGTGTGAAAAAATATTATAGAAGGACTAAAGTTGACAAACAAGGAAAGTATGTGAATATACGTATTCTAAATGTCAACAGTGAATAAATATAATATACATTAACCCTACTTGGTGCTCATACCTTCAAACGAATAAATCATGGATCATACGAAGCTAAAAGTGAGAGATTACAAACTACAGGGGCTAAATGTGTCAACATGTTTAAGTTATACCTCTGAGTGACCTTTTGACAAACCTGAAGCTTTGTAACGGTTAATTATGCTCACTAGAATGCACAATTAAAATTTCATAAAGTTTCGTTGTCGTATGAGAAAGTTATGATCAAATTCGTGTACGAGGGGTTAAAGCGTAAACGTTGAAAGTTAGGACTTTTCGGGTAACAATTAAGTTAACCGGGGACTTAAAAAAGTGGGTATATGTTTTAAAGCCCTTATAGATCAATTGTGAGGGTTCATAATGCAATAAACAAGTGCCTAATCGAGTCTTGAAGGGGCAAGGATCAAATCGCAACATATTTGAGGCATATTAACTTAGGAAACCTGGTTAGGACTCTTATAATTACCCGTTATGCCTCTTACGCGTACGGATCGGCCTATGTAACTAGTTTACATAAATTAGCCGAAATGGGCCAAACCCTATTGGTTTTATCTCAAAATCCAGAATATGTATGAAATACCCATATAAGACAAGTGTCTGAACATGTCGGGTTTAAATCACATCCTATTCCGGTCTTCGCTTAATCGTGCGTACGAACCGTATCTTCCTGTAAGACTAACCGCTCTAAGCTTAGGCTTAATTAAAGACCCGTTAGCATTCTAATAAGTTATTTATACCATCATTCCAGACTAGAGCCTTCCGGTAAATGGTACCTACGCTTACTTAAGTGAATACGGCTGAGTTATTAAATTCTTACTATTTAAGACAGGAGCTAGCTCAGGTAAATACTCTTAACTTATTTTCCCCATACGGGCTTGGGATACGGCACTATAAAAGTACCGCTTGGTCGGGTGTGTAGTTATTTAAATCGTATTGTGATTGATGTACTTACAACCCGTTTAATATGTATTATTTGGTGTATGGCCCTTGGGGGTTAAATGACCATGTCCCGGATATCCTTGGCATCATTTTATGAAATGGCCACGACTTAAGCACGGGGTGTAGGCATACACCTGACAGCTGCATTATGTAAAAACTGGTAATCCACTCCGAGGTATAATCCTTGTGGGCATTATACCGGAACTGGTAATCCACTTAGAGGATGATAGCCTGTGGGCATTATACCTGTGGCGTGTCAGTTAATCTAGTCCGGCCCTACAAACCGGCCCTAACGGACGACAAATAAGTAAAACTGTATACAAGATTATATACAAATAATTTTCCCAAGTATAAAAGGTTAATTTTGCCTCTGTGCATTTTAATCAAATTATAAAAGATATTTTGTGCCACGTGCATTCAAATCAATTTTCTTAAACTCTTTTCAAATGAGTCGGTTGAGTGTATTTACCAGTGAAAACTGACGTATTTTCCAAAAAGGTTAAGTGACAGGTACTGAACGTAATTGGCTGGAAGCTCAGGGCGCTAATAAGGAATCTTGCAAGTTCTAGGCGTCTAAAGTCTGTTGAACAAGTGATATGTTTTAAGATCCGCCTGTGGATCCTTTACTTTCCGTTGTAATACTGGATATTACTTTATATTCGGAATGTAATAATATTTATCTTTTGCTTCCGCTGTGCATTTATATAATTGTGTTGTTTGACTATTGTGTTGCCAACCACGTCACGATACTCCCCCACCGGGCCCACCGGAGACACGTGGAAATCGGGGTGTGACAGGTTGATATCAGAGCCAACACTGAGTGAATTAAACACTAGTCTTTTGTGTTTAATCTCAGTTACACAGTTGCACATTCTTGAGTCTAGACAAGAACATAGGACAAGTTCCAATTCGTTTCATTGTCTTTTAACTACTTCCTTGATTATTTTTCTGATTAGCCTTTGCATGGGCAAGTCATTTTTATTAGAAGTCCCGTTTAGGGCAACCATATACTTGTTAAATTTTAAAGGAACGATTGTATTTAAAATATCATTCCTATATTATAAGATCTACCATTATAATAAAAATGGCAAAATCTAAAAAGGACGAGACCTAGCCATACGTCACATTAAGACAGGGCCAAGATGGTAGTTCCACAATTAGATTCAGATCCTTGTTAACAATTCAATTTAGAAAATTTTCTGCGTTAATTATTAAAAAGAATCTAAAGGGTAAAACCTAGCTTAAGTGTGACTACATACAAGGCCAAGATGGTAGAACCTATACAAGAGATTCAAATCCTTATTAAACATTTGAAAGCATATTAACATGCTTGACAAAGTGTGATGCGATAAAATCACATAAGTCATTTTTTTGGGTTGTTCTAAAATCCCTTATTTATATAATCATCCCTTATGGATGAAGTGCCCACGGGCTATAATTAACGTCCTCTGGGACTAAAGACAGTGGTAGCCTACAACTCCCTGTCAAGGAAAGGTAATGAACTTTGATTCAAACCTTAATGCCTCGATTCTCTGAAATCATGACTTATAAAAATTAAACTTGTCTACATGACTAGGCCTTTTGTGCTATTATTGACTTATAATTTAGGATTATGATAAAGATCCTGGACAATTTTATATTTAACAAATTAACTGAAATGTGTATTAAAAGCATGGTTAATAAATCGTTTAAGAACGATAGTACTGTAAGGGCATCTAAATAAACATTGCCCTTATTTTCTTTTGTAGCAACTAAGACTACATGGCTGACTCTGACGAGATAAACAGTCATCCTTTGGAAAACCGCGATGATAATGATAGGATTAATATAACCAAAGGAGAGCTCCGTTCACTAATTGACATAGCTGTATCTAAAGCTGTAGCAGAACAATTTAAGGAGTATAGTGGGACGCATAGCAGAGCCTCATCTGTACCCCACTCCAAGTCTGACCCTAAGACACATTCAGAGCCTCATAACAAGCCGCCCCCCTAAGAAAGAGGAACTAAAGAAGGATGATGATCGACATTCATCAAATGAACACAGTGTTCCATCCAAGAAGATAATGTTCGATAATGAACCGCATACCAAGTCTTGTAACTATAAGTACTTTGTTTCCTGTAAACCCCGAGATTTCACTGGGGAGAAAGGAGCAGTGGATTGTATGACCTGGTTGGATGAGATGGACACGGTGGTGGACATCAGCGGTTGTGCTGAAAGGGATGTAGTAAAGTATGTATCCCAATCGTTCAAAGGAGAGGCACTGGCTTGGTGGAGGTCTCTCATTCAAGCTGCTGGGAAGATCCCGCTTTACAACATGTCTTGGGAGCAGTTTGTCACCCTCATTATGGAAAACTAATGCCCTCAACATGAGGTCGAAAGAATTGAATCTGATTTCTTATCATTGGTGATGACAAACTTAGATTGTCAAGCTTACCTCACCAGTTTCAATACCCTGTCCAGACTGGTTCCTTACCTTGTAACACCAGAGCCCAAGCGAATTGCTCGCTTCATTGGGGGTTTAGCCCCAGAAATCAAGGCCAGTGTTAAGGCTTCAAGACCTGCTACATTTAGGTCAACAGCTGATCTCTCTTTATCCCTTACTCTAGATGCGGTCAGGTTGAGATCGCTAAAGAAATCTGAAGAAAGTAAGAGGAAGTGTGAGGATGATAACTCACGAGGGTCAGAGAAGAAGCACGAGGGAAACACTGATTCTAAGAAGTCTGGGTTTGGAAGGAACACTCAGCGAACAGAGGAGAAGCCAAAGTGCACGACTTTTCAAAGACGCCACTTTGGAAAGTGCAGACTTGAATCCAATTCTAAGTCTGAATCACCTGCATGTGGGTTATGCAAGTCTAAGGAGCACAAGACTGTTGATTGCAGGAAGATTAAAGATGCCACATGCTACAATTGCAATGAGAAGGGGCACATAAAGACCAACTGCCCTAAGTACGCGAAGAAGCCTGAAGAGGCCAAGAAAGCAAACGCATGAGTCTTCCAGACGAATGCCAAGGAAATGATGCAGAATGATAACTATATAGCAAATACCTTTCCATATCAAGCAGTTATGCATGAATTTTATTTGATACTGACACATATGAATTCTATAATGAATGATAAATGTTGAGAACTGTAGTATCCGCCAAATTAAGACTCCGGTCATTTAATGCGCGGTAGAAAGTGACCGATGATACTTTAGAAAATGCTCCAACAAATCTTAGATTAATATTTTATATCTATTATGAATCACTTTTTCTGATATCCTTATGGCAAGCTTTCAAGCTATCCAAATTCATCATTATAATCAAGACAGATGTGACATTTTGATCCCCTGTCAAAAAGATGATGTATTAGGACCAAACTTTAAGTACCATTAATGGTCTTTTATGACCTAGGCTAAGTAAAAATTGATATATATTAAATAACATTCATTAAGAATGTTAGTGCCTTATTGGCCGGAATAGTTTGATGAAACCATGGTTAGTACAAAGCCATGAGGATGATGAATAGCAGTTGTCGGATCGCAACCAAGAAGTTGATTCATTTAGTAATAAGGACTATTTTTGTTCCTGTAAGAAATCGGTAGGTCGCAAAAAAAAAAAAAATGGTGGAACCGGCCGTCCCCGGAATCAAACCTGGGTCTAGGCCACACCCTTTCGCGCGCCTAGCCAACCGAGCTAGGTGCCTAGTTTGTAAAAATTTCCATTCTGATTAAATATAAGCACATATAGTTGATATCTTTTTAATCTCTATCGATTTCGAATACCAAATGGTATGACAAAAGCGCTATATGAGGATTGGTGTATCTTAATAAGTTCCATAGATTGCTTCCATGCCTGATCAGTATGGAGGTTTAATGCATGGGACCACAAAGATATCCCAATGATCATATGGTACTAAAGTCAACTAATAGTATTCAAGGAAGATATCCAGAATAAAACTGTCCAAGTAGATATTCCCGATTAAGGCACTCGTGGACTAGTAACATAAAGGTGTCACTTATTTGACACAAGCAATGATAAGTGGACTGGAGCCTGAGATATGGAATCTCAATAATCTCCTTGTACCTTGATTAGCTTCTCCTAAGACTACCCTGTTTACCTCCCAAGAGGCAGTAGCGTTAAGATTTATATCCCATTAAGGCTGTATTATTATGAAATCTCCAAGACGGCTAGTACCATCATTGGGAGAACCGAAAACCTGATTAAGTAAATTTTAAGATAGGAGATTCATATAGCCTAACTCGATATTCTGAGAGTTTGATGTTGTTAGGTAAGAAAGACGGTTCATTTTGCTTATGCACTCATTACCGCAACCCTATTTTAACAACAATTAAGAATTTCCCTCAGCTACCCAGGATCGTCGAATTGTTCGACTAACGACAAGGATTAGCTATTCCTTAAAATTAGTTAAGCAATGGTTGGATAACCCTCTCACCTTAAACTAAGCTTTTCTATAATAATTGATATGTAAGTATTAAGGCTGCTCCTTTGGAGACCTTGTATAGATGGAATGTTAAACATCTATTGTTAGATAGGGAATTGGTAAGTCCAATTATCAGGACCAGAGATAATCTTTGAAATGACGGACAAGGCTGTCCAGATTCGTGACCGTCTCAAAGCTGCCCGAGATAGGCAGTAGAGTTACGCTGATCCAAAGCGTAAAGCTTTTCACTTCGAAGTAGGTGATAAAGTGTTGGTTAAAGTATCGCCCTAAGAGGGGGTGATGCGATTTGGTAAGAAAGGCAAACTAAGCCCGAGATACATAGGACCTTTCGAGGTTATCGAACGTGTCGGGTCAGTTACCTATAAGTTAAACTTACCAGAAGAGCTCAGTGGAATTCACAATGTGTTCCACATCTGCAATCTGAAAAAAGTGTTTCGCTGACGAATCACTAGTGATACCACATACAGATGTGCATATAGATGAGAGCTTAAGATTTGTTGAAAAACCTTTGTCGATTGAAGATCGACAGGTAAAGAAGCTTCGAAGGAAGCATGTACCTATTGTGAAGGTCAAATGGGATGCCGTAGAGGTCCCGAGTATACGTGGGAGGTAGAATCCACCATGAAAGAAAAGTACCCTCATTTGTTTCAGTAAATCTCGGGTCGAGATTTATTTTAAGGGGGTGAGGATGTAACACCTCGAAAATTCACGTCCTATAATGTGTAGACACGTGTCAAATGTTTAAACGTGTGAAAAAAATATTATAGAAGGACTAAAGTTGACAAACATGGAAAGTATGTGAATATACGTATTCTAAATGTCAACAGTGAATAAATATAATATACATTAACCCTACTTGGTGCTCATACCTTCAAACGAATAAATCATGGATCATACGAAGCTAAAAGTGAGAGATTACAAACTACTGGGGCTAAATGTGTCAACATGTTTAAGTTATACCTCTGAGTGACCTTTTGACAAACCTGAAGCTTTGTAATGGTTAATTATGCACACTAGAATGCACGATTAAAATTTCATAAAGTTTCGTTATCGTATGAGAAAGTTATGATCAAATTCGTGTACGAGGGGTTAAAGCGTAAACGTTGAAAGTTAGGACTTTTCGGGTAACAATTAAGTTAACCGGGGACTTAACAAAGTGGGTATATGTTTTAAAGCCCTTATAGATCAATTGTGAGGGTTCATAATGCAATAAACAAGTGCCTAATCGAGTCTTGAAGGGGCAAGGATCAAATCGCAAAAATCTAAAGTATGGATTTGGTGCAGAAGGGGCCTAGCGCGACGCGAGGGGGGCCTAGCGTCACGCTAGGGGTGCCCAGCTTCGATTTCTTTGAGTTTTTGGCCTGCTGAGTGCAATCTGATCGATCTCATCCGATTTTCCACATTTCTCTTGACCCCTAAACACCCCCTAAGCATCTAGGACACATGTGGGAAGGTTGTGGTGTGTGCTAGACCTTGTTGTCAACACCTTGTGGTGATTGAATTCACTATAAAAGGCCACAAGTGTTCAACACTTTCTTCACACCTTCATCTGCATTTGAGGATCACTTCTGGAGCTCAACTTCCTCTCAAGTGTTCCCTAATCAAGCTTAGGACTTCAGTAAGTGTTCTAATCCTTTCTAAATTGAGTTTAGCTTAGTTATTTAGCTAAAAGTCAAACCGTCGTAATAACGGTTTGACTTCGAGATTAGTCAATAATGGTCCAGTGATTAGTCGAATCAAAAGTAGTTATAAGATGGTATTTATGTGGGTAATAAACCCTTAAGAGGGTTCCCCCTGATCACCACTCTAACTTATAGTCGTAGGCTTAATCCGGTAATTGTCGGTTTTGCCCTTACGGGCCATAAAATGAGTTTTACATATCTAAATGACTCCAAACCTTTTGCTACTGATCACATATGATAAATAAATTATTTTAAGCCTTCTGGAAATATAAAAATATCAGATTTAAGTATCAAACCCGGAAATGGCCTTTAATCGCCTTTTTAAGCTTTTTTAATTCATAGTATGTACTAGAAGTATTTTAAACATACAAGGGTTGATACCTACTGATATTTGAGGCAAATAATAATATTTTAACATTAAGCAAAGGTTGATAAACTCAGACTTCGGTTTTGAGCTTTTCGGCTTATGTGAAATTACCAAAATACCCCTACGGGGCATAGTTTGGTTATAATTGATAAATTTCACTTATATACTTTAACCTACTGATATAACTTAGTAAATTGAGTATGTTTGCTGATTACATCAGACCTGTAACTCAGTTAAACACTTAAACTCTTTTATCACCTTTTAAATGACCAAACTACCCCTACGGGGCATAGTTTGTGTCTAAATACGTTTTGGGCATAATGGAAGGTATCCTACTGATATCACAACATATTTGAGGCATATTAACTTAGGAAACCTGGTTGGGACTCTTATAATTACCCGTTACGCCTCTTACGCGTACGGCTCGGCCTATGTAACTAGTTTATATAAATTAGCCGAAATGGGTCAAACCCTATTGGTTTTATCTCAAAATCCAGAATATGTATAAAATACCCATATAAGACAAGTCTCTGAACATGTCGGGTTTAAATCACATCCTATTCCGGTCTTCGCTTAATCGTGCGTACGAACCGTATCTTCCTATAAGACTAACCGGTCTAAGCTTAGGCTTAATTAAAGACCCGTTAGCATTCTAATAAGTTATTTATACCATCATTCCAGACTAGAGCCTTCCGGTAAATGGTACCTACGCTTACTTAAGTGAATACGGCTGAGTTATTAAATTCTTACTATTTAAGACAGGAGCTAGCTCAGGTAAATACTCTTAACTTATTTTCCCCATACGGGCTTGGGATACGGCACTATAAAAGTACCGCTTGGTCGGGTGTGTAGTTATTTAAATCGTATTGTGATTGATGTACTTACAACCCGTTTAATATGTATTATTTGGTGTATGGCCCTTGGGGGTTAAATGACCATGTCCCGGATATCCTTGGCATCATTTTACGAAATGGCCACGACTTAAGCACGGGGTGTAGGCATACACCTGACAGCTGCATTATGTAAAAACTGGTAATCCACTCCGAGGTATCATCCTTGTGGGCATTATACCGGAACTGGTAATCCACTTAGAGGATGATAGCCTGTGGGCATTATACCTGTGGCGTGTCAGTTAATCTAGTCCGGCCCTACAAACCGGCCCTAACGGACGACAAATAAGTAAAACTGTATACAAGATTATATAAAAATAATTTTCCCAAGTATAAAAGGTTAATTTTGCCTCTGTGCATTTTAATCAAATTATAAAAGATATTTTGTGCCACGTGCATTCAAATCAATTTTCTTAAACTCTTTTCAAATGAGTCGGTTGAGTGTATTTACCAGTGAAAACTGACGTATTTTCCAAAAAGGTTAAGTGACAGGTACTGAACGTAATTGGCTGGAAGCTCAGGGCGCTAATAAGGAATCTTGCAAGTTCTAGGCGTCTAAAGTCTGTTGAACAAGTGATATGTTTTAAGATCCGCCTGTGGATCCTTTACTTTCCGTTGTAATACTGGATATTACTTTATATTCGGAATGTAATAATATTTATCTTTTGCTTCCGCTGTGCATTTATATAATTGTGTTGTTTGACTATTGTGTTGCCAACCACGTCACGATACTCCCCCACCGGGCCCACCGGTGACACGTGGAAATCGGGGTGTGACACACATGCGTCTTCATAGAGCAACACCAGGCGTTCAAGACCCTGCAAAATAAGAAAACTGGTATTAACCTAAATTAACATTTATAACCAGCATATGGTGCAGGATATAGGTCAAGGATACTAACCTGGTTGAGGAAGCCGGTCATGAATTTGTTGGATTCTGTAAACCCATGGTTCTCGAATGGGAATACATGGGGTGTAGCAGGATAGTCTGCTTCCTTCCTCTTCCGGAAGCTGGAGGCTCGAGTTCTGGATGCCAGGGGAGCCTTGGGTGCGGTAGCAGTTTTCGAACTGGTAGGCTTGGGCGTAACAGTTGGCTTAACAGGTGCAAGGCTAGAGTAACTGTCCAACTCGTCTAGCTGGAAGCCTTCGAGGTTGATGACCGGCACTATAAAAAAGGAGAAATTTTAAATCTTAACACTCCTATTCTATAATTAGTCTAATCATATACTTACCAGACATTTCTGAGCTTGATTTTTGACTTGAGCTTATGAGAGACTGGGAGAAGGTTCTTTCACTAGCAGGAAGACGATAGATCTCTTTGACCCTGGGCTCCGATTCTGCGTTTGGAGGTGCTAGATCTCTGAAGCTTGCTGCACAAGAAATCAGGATGTCAGTTAAGGATATGGTTTTAAGATGTATTTGGGGGTATTCCTAAAACCCTAAATCCTACCTGAGGTCAACCATTTAATTGGCAAGTCAAAACCCTTGTCGATAGAATCCCATTTTTACGAAAAAGAACTTTCGTTGCCACTGGTCATCATTCTTAGTGGCCTTGAGGATTAGGGGGTTCTTGGAAGTGGAGAACAGAAGAAAACGGCTATTACCGTGGGATTTCAGTCGATTTGCTATGGGGAGGTCTTCGACGCACAGATCAGGGAAATGACGAGCTTTAATTTGGTTTAACACCATTAAAACCCGCCACACCATTGGCATGGTCTGAGCATAGCTGAGGCCGGTAAGTTCGAAAAAACGGGAGATGAAGGGTGAATATGGATACCGGAGTCCCAAGGAAAAAGGATAAGCTACAAAGCACACCCACTCGTTTGATACCGCATCTTACCGGGCCTCCCGATCAAAAGGACAAATGATCGTTCCGGCAGGAAAGGCACCGCAATCTTTCAAAGAGGCGATGTCAGCATTGTTGAAAGAACAAATCTCCTTTTCCGGTTCTCGGATAAGGTTTTGACTCACGAGGGTTGGGACCGGCTCGTTTGAACGTGATCTTGTTCGTGATGCCATGAGAGGTATCGACCAAGAAACAAGAAATTCAAGAAAAGAAAAACAGAGAAGAGAGAGAGGAAATACCTGAGAAATGGCTTGAAATGTGATGATCATAATGCTGATTAAGCCAGCTAAATAGAGGCAGAATATAGGGGGAAAAGAGTAAATATCGCATTGGAAGTTTCACAAAGTCACATCAACCGTCATTTCAGTTTAATAACCTCGATTTAAGAGATAAGATTTAAAATATATCCGTTGGAATTGGTATACCAACAGATATATTTTGGGGACAATTGTTATGGGTGATTTTCTACTCATATATCCTGACTAATATTCTGACTTTGTTTGCTTTATTGTGACCAGGATACCGGATCAAGAAATTGGTAACATCCTGATATGATATCCTGGTAATAACTAATTAACCCACGTGCAGATTGAAAGGTGTAAGTCTCTAACGTTCAAGTGGACTTCTTCTCCTTGAGACTCGGGCAAATCAGTTAGATTATGGACGTTGAAGCCGGAAGACGTGGACTATAACGTTCACAAAGGGAATATTCGAAGCATCCTGGTTTTGTAGGATAGTTTGTTGTTTTCGCTTTACTATAAATAGGAGTGATCGGATCAGATTAGGGACACACAATCTCTTGTACACTCTTTCTCTCTAGCTGTAAACAATCACTACACACTTACACTTGTATTCGAATTACGTTGTAACACTTAGTCGATCCGTATCATATCCTGCACTGTATCCTGACATTTGAAGTAATAGAAGAACAAGGCAGCTGTGATTGTCAGATCCCGAGGTTTTGTGCCGGCGATCTAGATTGATCAAGGGCTTTCCTCGTATATCCCGTGTCACCTTTTATATTTTTGCTCATTGTTTGATCGTAGATACAACTCAATATCCTGAGCCATATCCTGAAAACTGTTTTCGCAAACAACTTTATTAACACATTTTTGAACACATTCTCTCAGCACACTACCTCACTTAACTAATTTGATCACTTAATTGCTTTGGTAATTTTTGACCAAAATAGGTATCTTGACATAAGATATTAAAGTGTGGACTTTAAACCCATCCCTATGACTGATTTATACACAAGATCTCTACTAACTATTTAGTTAGATAAACAACCAAGTTATACATAGATCTTACAGATTCAACAAATATCGTTCTATGTATGATGAGCTCATGAATCATGTTATGTATAACACTCAGTCGTCTAGACTTTCCATTATACACCTAACTAAACTCCATAGCCAACACTATCACAATCGATGGATATTAGTGATACCAGTTTAGACTACAAAGGAATCTCACAGATCAAATTCTTTAGCTATTCAACTTCTTTACCATGTACCGCTAAAGGTACAAATTTAAATTCTATTGATTACATTGTTGAATTTGTAATGCAGGTTAGCTTCTTTGCAGTCCAGGAGATAACACCTCCACTAAGTAGGAATACCCATCCACTTAGTTATAAAACATGCATGATAATACCCTTCTAAAACTGAAGGAAAATCTTAATAACACGAACCATAGATCATGGTTCTCTTCAGGAACTCAAACAATCCATTCACAACTTGCCAATGCTGAGTACTTGGATGACTGGTAAATCTACTCAGTTTCTCATAGTATATGCTATGTCTGGCCTTGTATAAATCATAAAATACATTATGCATCTATCGCCTTAAATACTCCATATGTGATTCACCTTAATTACACTATTTAGTTAGATAAACAACCAAGTTATACATAGATCTTACAGATTCAACAAATATCGTTCTATGTATGATGAGCTCATGAATCATGTTATGTATAACACTCAGTCGTCTAGACTTTCCATTATACACGTAACTAAACTCCATAGCCAACACTATCACAATCGATAGATATTAGTGATACCAGTTTAGACCACAAAGGAATCTCACAGATCAAATTCTTTAGCTATTCAACTTCTTTACCATGTACCGCTAAAGGTACAAATTTAAATTCTATTGATTACATTGTTGAATTTGTAATGCAGGTTAGCTTCTTTGCAGTCCAGGAGATAACACCTCCACTAAGTAGGAATACCCATCCACTTAGTTATACAACATGCATGATAATACCCTTCTAAAACTGAAGGAAAACCTTAATAACACGAACCATAGATCATGGTTCTCTTCAGGAACTCAAACAATCCATTCACAGCTTGCCAATGCTGAGTACTTGGATGACTGGTAAATCTACTCAGTTTCTCATAGTATATGCTATGTCAGGCCTTGTATAAATCATAAAATACATTATGCATCTATCGCCTTAAATACTCCATATGTGATTCACCTTAATTACACATAAGTCAAATATTAGCATCAATCGCTTTAAATACTCCAATGAAATGAAACTGTATCATTAATATACCCTTGTTCCTCCCACTTATTTTTATTCCTAGGATAACAACATCCTCCCCCAGATCCTTCATATCAAACCTTTCATATCAAACAATTACTCCTTTACTAGAGAAATAAAGACTGCTACATATATATTTATATTCTTGGTTCGGAAAGAACCCATTAGATAGGATCACCTCAACAGTGCTTGTTTAAATTTTTGCTCAGGAATTTATCATCTTAAATATTAAAACAATACTGATCCTAATGTCCAACTTAACTCCTAGTCCTTTCAACTAAGTAACGATGAAAGTCAGAACCAAAATACTAAGCTATTCTTGTTCTCATGCTTTTCCTAGGTTGAGAAGGAACAAATACATTATGATCACCAATAGATGCTTTATCAGAATCAACAACTACATTCTTAATAAAATCACTAAACCTAGTCTGAGAATTTTAGATGATATCCCTTGATTCTATGACAACGTTTACATACACTTAGTATTAGTTCTAAGACATAGAACCTATAGGCTTTTAAATTTTCAGCACAACAAATGAATATACCATTTATTCCTTTCTCACCTGAACTCTTTCTTTTAGGTTCAATTAGACATACAAAAACACTACAACTCCAAACTCTTAAATAGCTCTTCCGGGCTTTCAACCTATGTTCATCACGGGTAATCTTGTTCCTTTTATTACCCATTTCTTTTGCAAGTCCATTAAGTCATAAAAAAATTATATTTATCTAAGACTTTATCCTTTGCATATAACAAGAACATATAGCAAAATCTAGAGGCATCATCTATAAAAGTAATAACATACTTTTAGTTTTCATAGAAGAATTTACAAGATATCACTGTATATTAGTTCGAATAACTATAAGCCCATAACAATAAACTTTGATCGAACGAGGCACATATATAATACCCACACAAAGTTTGGTGATTTCAACCATTTTGATGACATTATCGAGAACAGTCATCCTAGGACAAGTTAACAAACTTTCTTATCCTATAATTATGAAACATACATATTGTATCATATATCTTTTGATTTAGTTTTATATCTTACTTTCATTTTTTACGACTTCGGTAAAACACGAACCGCAAAGTATAAATTTAGCCACTAAATTATTATTGGTTAAAAGCATGCCATACCAAGAATAGTCTTATGCTTGTATGTTATCATACATGTTTACTGTTTTACTTTCTTACTATTTAATAGACTTAAAGTTAATCGAAACACTTGTTGGTGCACATGTCTGTTGACTTCGTCTTGTATTGAGTCTTGTAATAGAATAGATAGACCAAGACACGTTGTACGAGAAAAACGGGAAACAGATTGGAACCAGCCACTTCGCACGAAGTGACCAGTTCGTGCGAAGTGAGCCAGTTCGTGCGGACTGGGCCAGGTCGTGCGACCTGGACCATGTCGTGTGAGATGTTTGGTGCGACCTGGTAGTCCCTATATATAGAGGGTCTTGTGTCTTCATTTGTAACATTCTGATTCAAGAGACGAAGTGCTGCCGAAGTGTCGAACGATCGGTAATATGTTTCAAATCAATCTAAACGACAGTTAAAGTGATTCTAAGTGTTAAACAAGTTGCAAACATGTCCGAATAATTGAATTCCGCCTTTGGTTTGGATTAGAACTCTTCTGATCGACTCATTAGGTCGAAACTTCGATCCTACAAGTGATATCAAAGCTCAGGAGGAAGAGTTCTTACCATTTCAGCTTGTTTTCACCGATTAATCTGTTTTCTACTCATTCTTCTACGCATTTTCTTCAAAATCAGAACGTTTTCACGGCTAAAATTATCTGAATTTCACATATAACACGTAAAATTGAGTTTTAAACAATCCGTGAATAAATCAGGACCTAATTCAACCTAAATCTTGTTAAAATTGACCAAATCGCATGAATTCTTCATTTAGTTAGTTCGAATAGATCAGCCAAGTCGCATGACCTGCTCAGGTCGTTTGAATACTAGGTCAGGTCGTTCGAATTCTGTCAGATCGTGTGAAAGTTTGTTCAGATTACACGGTTTAGGTCCAGGTCGCACGAAGTGACCCAGGTCGTGTGAACTGAATTCCAGGTCGTTTGAAGGTGTCATCAGGTCGCACGATGTGATCAGATCGCTTGAAAATCACATCAGGTCATATGAGGTGTCAGGTCGTGTGGAAGAATCAGACCGTTTAAAACTTCAGTTTGTTTGAACATTGTGCTTTTGCATACCTTTTTCACCGTAACATGGAAAACGAATTTTACAATGCGTTTGCTACTGCCCCGGCTACTCCAGTTACCGTTGCTGAGACTGTTGGTATCGAAAATGAAACGGGAACTTTCCAAAAGCCTCCAAAGCTTATGTACATTGAGGACTTTAAAGGATGGCAAGATCGTTTTGAAAACTGGGTGCAAGCTAATAAGTTTGATGCATGGGTTTCGTTAGAGAAAGATTATACTTTACCGAAAGATGATCTTGAAAATGAAAAACCATTAAGTCAATTTACACCGGATGAAAAATTAAGATACACCAGTTAAAAGATGATGATTAGCATTCTCCAACAAGTGGTAAAAGAAGATATTTTCGTTTTGCTTCAACATAAGGGAACTGCTAGATCAATCTGGAAAGCGTTGATTAAAACGTTTAAGGGTAGTGCTGATATGATAAAAAATAAATGTGCATTACTAAAAAAATCGTTTGATATGTTTACAACTTTTGAAGGTGAAACAACAAGAACGATTATTGAGAGATATTGTCATCTTTTTCATGGAAATGAAAAGATTAGACATCAAGAAAGAAAATGATGAATGGGTTGATAAGCTAGCCGGTGCGTTACCACAGAATGAATGGGGAACATATCTGTTGATTTTAAAGCATAACAGACATTTTGAAGATATGAATTTGAGTAAGTTTATCCAGAAGTTGTAAGAACATGAGCTAGTAATTCGAAAAACTGCTACAATGAGAAGTCCGGGTGCTCAACAAGATGTGAGTCTATACTATAGAGGAAGCAAAGTGGAGACCACTCCTAGTCCGAAGATTCAGACTGCGTTCAGTGCTGATGGTACTTCCGAAACAAATGCAAACAATACAAATCAGAGCAGTGGATATTCTTCATCTTATTCAAGTTTTGAACCAAATTTCTCAACACTAAGTTCTCAACAACAAAGTTCAACAAACTTTAATGGTCAAGTTCTGCAATGCAATGTTACATTAAATATTCAAAATGGTCAAAATTTCTCTCCAGATATTGCGAAACAACACATGGTATCACTTGTTACTGTGTTAGAGTCGTATGAAAGCTTGGTTGCTAGACGAATTGGCAATCTGATGCTCACTAAAGAGGATTATGACCAGATTGATTCTGAGGAACTTGAGTTGATGAACATCAAGTGGTGTTTAGGTAGTGTTTTGAGAAGAGCAGAAAAGTTCAAACAGATGACCGGAAGAGATGATCTTCATGAAGCTACTACATCTTAGCTAGGTTTTGACAAGTCGAAGGATACTTGTTTTCGTTGCCGAGAAAAAGGACATTTTAAACGAGAGTATACAAACAGAGAAGCAACAGGAAGACAAGATCCTTTCGGAAACAACGATTATCATAGAAAAGCAATTTATCATCAGGTTGCTCAACAACCACGTACTATTGAAGAATCAAAGGGTAAAGATTGTTATGGTATGTTAGATCAAGAAGATGAAAGGATTCCGAAAGATTTCAATTGGGGTGATTATGATCCTTCTAGACCTTCAGTTTCTAAAGCATTTGTTGCTCGAATGTTTGAAGAAGAATCAGTCAAATCTAAGAATAGTCCGAGAAGACAACCGATTTTTAAGTCATTAGGAAGTGATGCAGACACTGATGATGAGGAAGAGTATATTAATAAAGCTAGAAAACAATTGGATTCTTATAGTTTTAATTTGTTTTTTGCTGATAAAATCGAGATGTTGAAAGAGAAAAGGGCTGCTAGACTGAAGAGAGAAATGGAAGTAAGAAGGGTTGCTGAAGAATAGACTAAAGTTCAGATGGTTGCTGATAAGGAAAAAGTTGAAGAAAAATCGACAGAGAAGGTCGAGATTGAAGAAAATGAAGTGAAGATAGAATTTGATAAAGAACCGATTGTGATTGAAAAGGTGGTGGAGAAAATAGTTGAAGTTGAAAAAATTGTTGAAGTGGAAAAGATTGTAGAGATTGAAAAACCTTGTACTAAGTGTTTAAAACCTTGCAACGATTGTGCTGAAAAAGATACAAAGCTTGCTGAATTGGAGAAGCTCAAAGAGAATTTATTGCATAATGTGAGAAGCATAAAGGAATCATGTGATCTCCTTAGCAGCAAAGTAAATTTGTACAAAGGAGCTTGTGATGAGGATATTCAGATGAAGAATCTTCTGAAAGCAACAGTTCTTCAAAAGCAAACTGCAATCAACAAATACATTGAGATTAATGCAGGGCTGAAACAAGAATTGGCAGCTATGACGATCGAAACAGAAAGAGTGAACAATTTACTTCGAACTTATCAAAGTTCAGATTATGTTATTGATCGCATCTATCCTACCGTGGCAGCTCATAAGTTTACAGATGATGAAGAAAATTCTGGTAAGAAAACTGGTTTGAAGTATAACAGAGTACCAAATCCAATGTGGGATGGCTATACCCCCCGACACTTTGAAAAGGTGGCTGAAGCACTCAATCTGAATCTGAAATCCGATTCTATCAATGGATTACCAGATGATATTGATGTTACCTTCACAATGTCTGACACTGATCATGAGTCCGAGTTAATTAAGAAAGTGGTCGATTAGGTGTTGGAGAAAGATGAAGAGTCAAAGTCAGAGTCTAAATCTAAAAATTCGAGTTCATCAGATAAAAGCTCGAGTTCACTGGTCAAAAGGGTTTACAATAAAGATTTTCTGATGTCACAAAATAATTTGAATGACGAAACATTCAAAGTAGCATATACTTTGAATGATTCTGACAAATTATATTCTGATGAAGAATTTCCAATAAGAGGTGTTAAAACTGAAATGATAAACAAGGTTTTCAAATTAACAGAAATTAATATTTCTGAAATAAAAGATGTAAATCTTTCTAAACAACCTAAAAAATACACTTCAAGAGTTCAACAAAGATTGAACAAGAAAAAAGGTTACAGTTCTGGTTCGGGTTATCGAAAGAAACCAAACCATAACAGTAATTTCAAAAAGAAAGGATTAGGTTTTATTCCACCCGAAAATCATAAAAATTAGAAAATTTATAAAAAAAAAAACTAAATTTGTTTCAGGAGTAAGTTCTGAAGAGGAGAAGGAGAAACCTTTCTGGAAACAGTCAAACAAGGAGTTTCTCGCCGAAAAGTAAAAGAATATGTTGAAGGAATATGAACTGAGAGTTGAAAGAAGAACCTGTTTCAAATGTCAAGAGGTTGGACATTTTGCTTGGAATTGCCCAAAGCGCACCAACACAAAACAGGGAGTTTCTTCTAACTCTAAATTGAAAGAGAAAAGTGTTGATAAAAAGAGAAAAGTGTTGAAAGAAAAATTTAAAGAGTTCAAAAATTCGACTTTCGAAGTTGGTGAAAGTTCGAAACATTTTTACAAAAGAAGAGTCAATTTAAACAAAAAAAAATGGATTGCTAAGAATTCAGAGGTTGTTTCTGGCAATGAATCTGACTCGTCAAAGTCAGAGGAGCCATCTGTTGTGCTAAATGATGAGAATTCCGTTCCAACAATGGATGATGAAAATTTTCCACCATTTTCAAATGGAAACTTGAAACCAAAAGTTGATAAGATTGAGATTTCAGATCAATTCTTCTCTGATAAGAAAGAATTTGATGCTGAAAAAGCATTTAATGGTACATTGTTACATATTTTTGGTAAGATGGCTGATGGGAAGGTAAAGGGAGTAAAAGAATTTTATGAATTAAAAATTGTTAAACCAAATGAAGATGGTTCACCCATGATTGATCAGGCATGGGTGAGATTCTTTAAAAAGTAAAATCCTGACTTGCCGGAGCTCCCAAGTTGGTAATCGTGGAGCGTGAATCGGCATCATTCTTGAAAAATGTTTTTGTGAAAAACCTAAAAGTGTTAGATTTTACAAGTGGTTGAAAGAACAATGTGATGAAACCCCATGATGTGTGAAATCAACAAGACTAATTTTCCGAAAAAACCATTTGATTAAAACAAACTTAAGTGTTTTGAAATCATAATGGGAAAATAGTTTGTTGTCAGGGGGAGTTTTGATTGTTTAAGCCAAGTGGATGGCGAATTGAAGCAATTCACATCAGTTTGTCATTTTATTTGTACAGTTTATTGCTTTCTTTTTCAAATTTTCCAGGAAAATCAAAAATTGAAAGATATTTTTGATTTTATGGGGAGTAAAAATTTTTTAGAAATTTTGAAAATTTGAAAAATCAAAAAACATGATAAAATCTAAAAACCAAAAACATCGAAAATCAAAATGAGTTTTGTTGTGAAAAAGAGGAAATGATAGTACATCAGTAGACAATCACAATACGCTAAAGATTTGGAAAGTTAAAATGTGATAAACGGTCTCACTGATGATATGCCAGTAGGTTTTTACACGCTTAGTAGATTGTTTTCGAGATATAAACCTAAATATCAAATACTTACTTATCTCGTGGGGAACATCTCTCGGATATATAGGTAACCCCTGAAATCTTGTTTGAAGGGCTTTCTATTTCTGACATACTAGGTCTTTGTGCGTGATGATATCTGGGGTATTATACCGGGACTTCTGATTTTGCGGGAGCAATAGCCTAGTCCTCGTATAATACTCTGCACTGTTTTTATCATAAAGCCCGCCCTCTGTATAAAAAAATTGATAAAATATCAAAAGATACGAATCAATTGCAGTTGAAGAAAAGATTCTCTAAAGGGAACACACCTAAAGTCGAGCCATCATCTCTCTGATTGAACGGAAGTTCTAGCCTGAGCTCTCATGGTCTCGCATTACCCATTTACAGATATCATTAGTGTACATTCACCTGTAAGACTGAATATAGGAGTCTGGATACGGGAGTATATTCTGAGGTGGGACACGCAAATAAGTTTAAGTCCTTAAAACATTAATCTCGTATCTCGAAACAATTGAACTTTGTGTGAAAATTTAAGTGGATCAGTATACTGACAATCTAAGTGAATCGTTTAGAACTTAAAATGTTTAAAGCTCAACGGTGCTAGTGATTTGTCATAAACTGACATGATCCTCTTACACAATCTCACAAAAATATTGTTTGTAAATATTTCTTTACTGCTTTTCATTAGTGTGCTTTAGCATAAAATTTTGAAAAATCAAAAGGATTTTATTTCATCTTATTTTCGACAACTGATGTTGAAAAGCTGATTTTCAAAATTCCGAGTGCTAAACATGATGAACGACAGTGGGTTAGGAGAGTGTGTTTGAAATTAAAAATGAAGTTAAAATCAGTGTTAGTGAATCAAGGTCATTAATTTGAACTTGATATAACTATTGTTGATGTTGAATGATATCTACCAGTGGTTTCTAAATTTGTTAAATTTTAAACAGTTGTGAAATTTACTTTTGGGTAGAGATTTGTGCAGATCCCCGTGTCTAAACCTGAGCAGAGTTTGAGCCAGGACACGATCTTAGAACGAGAGTTATGTCAGATTGCGATCCCGGAACAATTTAAGGGGGAGTCTGTTAGCAAAGGGGAGTTTGAAATTTAAAAGAGCCAGACTCAGCTGCTTATTCTGATGGAAGAGAAAGAGAGAGATTGATGAGGATACTTACAGAGACAGATACTTTGGAAAGAGCGAGAAGACTGATCAAGACTGAAGACTCAATACACTGAAGACTTGTCAACATCCAAGGGGGAGTCTGTTGGTGCATATGTCTGTTGACTTCGTCTTATATTGAGTCTTGTAATAGAATAGATAGACCAAGACACGTTGTACGAGAAAAACGTGAAACAAATTGGAACCAGCCACTTGGCACGAAGTGACCAGTTCGTGTGAAGTGAGCCAGTTCGTGCGGACTGGGCCAGGTCGTGCGACCTGGACCAGGTCTTGTGAGATGTTTGGTGCAACCTGGCAGTCCCTATAAATAGAGGGTCTTGTGTCTTCATTTGTAACATTCTGATTCCGGAGACGAAGTGCTGCCGAAGTGTCGAACGATCTGTAATCTGTTTCAAATCAATCTAAACGACAGTTAAAGTGATTCTAAGTGTTAAACAAGTTGCAAACATGTCCGAATCATTAAATTCCGCCTTTGGTTTGGATTAGAACTCTTCTGATCGACTCATTAGGTCGAAACTTCGATCCTACAACACTAATGCAAATTATGAACCATACTCGTTATCATATAAGTAAGAGATGAAATAAAACCATGAAATATTATGGCAAGCACCCTGAAAAACATTATTTCTTCTTTATGTTTTGCGGAACCGTCATATATTTTCCAGAAATATTAATGTCTTTACTTAATCTATAGGTTTGAGACATTAAATCTATCAAAATGCACATAGCTTCCACATTTCTTGACGTATATAACACATATATTGAATTTCAAAATTCTCACGCATACGTTCATCCGTTAAGAAATAACAATTATTAATTTAGTATGTATCTATGCAATAAGAACAAAGACACTAAAATAAAATCCATATTACAGTGACATATCTAATTAATATAAGCAGACAATCATAATGATGCATCCATTTTTAAATTATTTAATATCTGAAATATATGTAATGTTAGTTGTTCATGAACATACACTACATTGGAATATCAATTTTAACCCACATATGTAATATGTGTTTTACCCGAGGAAGATAAATCAACATCAAAAATGCTACCTACTTTACATTTTCAAATGACCCCATAACACATGATGATTATCATGTTTATTGGTTCCTATACGCATCCATCCTTTAACATAATTTTTGTTAACAAACTAAATCATCTTCCTTATTTTCTCAAGAATCACATACATAATTGGGTTATTCATATGATATTCTTTCTATTCCATGCATCTATTATGAATTATTAAATCATTTATCTATTTATTCCTACGACCTTCCAAGATATCAAACAAAGCATTTAAAATTTTTATTAGAGGTCTAGAATGCTTACCTTGTACCTTGTATCCATATGAAAGGAAATTGCTTTGAGATTGTTGTTTCCCAATTTCCGAAACATGTTGTATGCTACTTATTGAAGAGAGATAACAATACAAAATCATTCTTGTTGACTTTGGTCTTGACTTACGATTGTATGAACAATAAACAATAAAAAGAAAACAACTTTGTTTTGGTTCTTGTCTCTTGTGGTGGCAGAAATATTACAACAGAAACCGCAAGGTATAAGAGTCGAATGTAACGTTCCGTATTTTGCGATGTATTTTCGATTACCTTATAATTCGTATTTCATTTCCACATTTGATGTAACAACCCTCGAAAATCACCCCTAAACATTCCTAAAATACACCCCGTATGTGAGAAATGGACCCAAATAACATGTATATTAATGAAAAACAAATAAAAACAAATATTTGGACCGCTCGCGGGTCGTGACCCAGTCCGGGAAGGGCTCGCGGGGCGCGACCCCATGTTACTTGTCGGACACCCTTGTTGCCACATGTCGTGACACGTGTCTAACATACTTCCTGACTTAGCAACCCTATAGCCGACCTTAAGGCCCTCACGGGTCGCGAAGGAAGAAGAAGAGGCTCTCGCGGGGCGTGAGAGACCGTTGTCTCAACTATAAAAGGGCCGAACCCCTGCCTTTCATTTTCGTTCAGAACTTTCAATTCTCTCTCAAAATTCTGTAGGCCAAAGATATATCCTAATACCCCCTATTAGCGAAGCTCTGCCTCGTTGTAAGTATTATAACTCCTATTTTTACCCTACACGATTGATCTAGGGCTCCGTAACGCATGTCAAGGCTCTGCCTGACTCAGTCGTTGGAGTTCTGTCTTGTGTTACACCCGATTGATCTAGGACTCCGTAATGCATGTCAAGGCTCTGCCTAACTCAGTCATTAGATTCATGTCTCGAGTTGTACGATTAATGTGATTTGGGTTATTTTACTAAAACGTGTGCATTTTTTAATTTTTAATAGAGAATAACTAGGAGAATCACCAGGAAGCTATAATAATATCACCTAAGTAACAGTGTGAGTACATTCTCTTTTTTTTTACTGTTTGTGAGTACATCTGCTTTTTGCCACCTTTTTGTAAATTACTTTGTGAGTCAAAATGTTTTACCAAAACCTCAAATGTTTTAAATAAACACTTAACAATAATTGAGTATTTGTGATTCTACAATTACTGCCGGTATGTTGGGGGTTTTGTATACATTACTGAAAGACGTTACCATTGGACAAAGAGTTAGCCAATGAGTATTATGACTCACAAGTCAGGTGTTGACAGTACTGAATGAGTAATTGAGTAGATATAAACAATGTAATTGCTGATGTCCTCAATACTGTAAAGTGAAAAAACTGTTTTGATTAAACTGGGATGCACTCACTAGTATTTCTTGCTGATAAAATCTTTTCAAAACGCGTTTCAGGTAACTTAGTGTGAAGCCAATAGAAGCCAGCTGGAGAGTACTGAAGGCTTAGAAAAGTGGCTATAAAAGTTACCTAAATAAAAATAAGACTTGATTTTCAATAATTAGGGTTTATCCCTATAAATGTATCGTAAATGAAACTTGGGTTTTATCCCATTGGTTTATTATACAATATGGTGTTTTAAACTATGATAAATATTTCCTAACTACGGTCCTGATGAAAGTTTTCCGCTGCATATTTAATAAACACCGATACCATCTGATTGGTTCGTGGCTCCCGCTCCCTGGGTGGGGTCAGGGGATGTGACAGAAGGTGGTATCAGAGCTATGCCATTGGTTTAAGCCCTTTAGGTGTTCTTCCAATACCTAAATCTTAAACATTTATGTTAGGAAATTAATATCTTGTTTGTTATTCTGTGAAAAATAAAATCATAATATAAATATTAAGATAGTACAATTCATGTATTATACCTAAATGATTTTATGTTATTTAAATTCTTAGTATGTGTAACCCCTATTTGTATCTTCCAGTATGATATGTTTCATATTATAAATATATAAAGAGGATATATTAATAATATATTAATATTAAAGTTTGTGATATATTGTGTATATATATCATCCTCATATGTTGATATGAATATAATTCAATATAAATCTTATAACCTTATAATATTATGATATTAACATTTAAGATCTTAATCAAAGATATTAATATCAGATAACACAATTCATGTATGATACTTCTGAAACATCATAATATAAAATATTATGTAATACGAATAATATGTTTTATGATTTATGATATAACATAAAATTTTACTCAACTTAAACATATATATTTTTGTCAAAATTTTGACTAAACATATAATTATATTAATTTTGTTAAAATATAGTATTGTAGCATACTTAACACATGTTTGTTGTTTAATACAATAATTAAAAACATGATTTTCTTAATAACACTATAAAAATATTATATTACATATGCTTTTGTTATATCATACCTATATAAACACATGTACATTTACATACACGCGGAAAGTGAACAAATATATAATCATATATATATATATATATATATATATATATAAATATATAGTGGAGGGTTCAAATGAGAAGAAATTCTTTGTAAGAAGAAAAAAGAAGAAATTTCAACCAATAGGAATGCTTCATTAGACTTCATTTAATATTTGTACTTAATGTAACTATAAGGGTATATTAGTAAACTTACATACATCATTAATTGGTAGTTTCATCTTTAATAACTAACTATATTAAATTTGTAACTTATTTTTAAGATATATATTTATCACAAAAAATAAAAATAAAAATAAAAATTCATTTAAAGTGTAGGATAAATACGAGGCGTGTAGGATAAATTGCGAGTTGTGTAGGATAAATTTCAATATGTGTAGGATAAATTTCGAAATGTGTAGGATAACTTTTGATGTGTGTAGGCAAAAATATTTAGTGTGGAGGATTATAGTCTTAATAACTAATTAATTAGTCAAACATAATAATAAATGAGATGAGAAAAAAAACTATTTAATGTTTTACAATTATACCCTTTTATTTTTTTTCTTCTCAATAAAATTTTCTTCTCAAATGAAACTTCCCCAATATATATATATATATATATATATATATATATATATATATAGGGGATGGCTAAAATGAGAACCACCTCGAGTTGTAAGAACCGCGAGAACCAAGTGCCACGGAGGGCCGTTGACCACGAAATTTTTTTTACACCTAGATCCGTATATTTTAGGACCGGGTGTAAATTTTCGGTTCAAACGGCGCGCCCGAGGGGGTAGTTTTTTACGCCCAAAGTTTGGGTTTTTTTAATTTTTCTTTTTTTTAACCAAACTTTGGGTGTAAAAAACTACCCCCTCGGGCGCGCCGTTTGAACCCAAACTTTACGTACGTTGTTAAAATATACACATCTAGTTGTAAAAAAAAAATGGTCGCCGACGCCCCGTGGCGGGTCGCGGTTCTTACAACTCGAGGTGGTTCTCATTTTAACTCAATCCTATATATATATATATATATATATAGGGGAGGGTTCATTGGAGAACACTAAAAAAGTGGGGAATGGGGGAACACTTTTAAAAATTATACTTAACATGTTAAAAAAAATATTTTTCTAATTTTTTTTCGGCGCTTTTTCTTATAAATATAAGTAGAAACATTTTTGATAAAAAAAAATCAAAAACTAAAAATATAAAAAAATGTTTAAAAAACAGTGATATCTTATAGAATTAACTTAACATGTTAAAAATAATTTTTTTTAAAAAAATTTTCAGCGCTTTTCTTTATAAAAAGGAGGAGAAACTAGTCGAATAAAAAAAATAATTTTTCTAAAAAAAACATTTTTTAGCCTTTTTTTAATTTATTTTTTAATATTTTTAGTTTTTAATTTTTTTATTAAAAATGCTTCTACAAGTATATATAAGGAGAAGCGTCGAAAAAGATGTTTAAAAAAATAATTTTTAACATGTTAAGTTAATTTTTTAAGAGTGTTCCCCGGTTCCCCACTTTTTTAGTGTTCCCCAATGAACCTCACACTATATATATATATATACATATATAGGAGAAGGATCCGTTAGGAACCACCCTTTATTGCGAGAACTACGAGAACCAGTGTGAACAAAACAGTAATTCATAAAAAAAATCTAAAATCACCCAATTTTTTTTTTATTTTTTTACTATTTTTTTTGGAAAAAAATCGCTATATTTTGTTAATAAAAAACTAAAAAAAAATTTAATTTTTTTTTTCGAGTAACAGTTATCCCTGCACATGTGCATGTGTATCATTTCTTTGTCAAATTCTTTTTTTTTTGGTAAAGGGTTACCCAGGTGATTCTATATATCAACAAAACAATACAAAACAAATAGTATGGAGCATCCATACTAGTTCAAACATGGGACATCCCCCATGAAAGTACATCAAAACAAAAACCAAGACAAACAACTAGACTAAAATCTAGAAAAAAACAACCACACTAAGCCGAGTCACTCATCGGTCAAGAGTGTTCCATGAATCTCCCAAGTGCCTAGAAGCTCTCGCACCTTCACAGTGTCCTTAAACTTCACTACCATTAACTTATAACGAACCATTTGCAGAATTACGTCACTCAGAACATCCGGAGGTCTTGTTTGGTTCTTGAAAAGTCTCGAATTTCGCTCTTGCCAATCGAAATAGGAAGCAGCTGCAAGCACCAGTTTACTAACATAATTAGCGGCTGATTTTGAGTGAACTCGGGCCGCCATCCAGTCGACAATATCATCCCAAAAAGGCCCCACATTATCCATACCACCTTTCGAGCGGACCATATTCCAAACTTGCAATGAATAGCTACATTCAAAAAATAGATGAGAGTGTGAATCAACATCCGCATAACACAGAAGACAACACATCATGTTCATGTTTTTCCTTCCCGAGATATCCCATTGTAGGATTTTGTCCCGAGTCAATAATTTTCGATGGATAACCAGCCACATAAAGAATGCATGCTTGGGAATGCAATGCGGAAACCAAACAAACTTTACCCAATCCACCTCTTGATTCCTATGCCGTAGTGATTGCCAAACTTGAGATGAAGAATGCTGAAAAAATTCATTACCATCCTTCCACAACAACTGATCACGTTTATTAGGGACCGTATGAACATGATCAATCTGATTTAGAACTGGAAAAAGATCTCTCCAAGCAATCGGCCAACGCCAAACTCCATTTAGCTGAACCTCTTGGATCGTAGAAGTAATAGCGAAACCTGCAGAGGCAATGGATCTAGGCGATACAAAGTTACCCAACGGGTTTAATTGACACCAGTAATCATACCATGCTGAAGTATTGCTGCCATCACCTAGCTTGGACCAGACAATTTCTCTAATAATAGGTCGAAGCTGTAAGAGTTTACGTCAGCTCCAACAACAATTAGAAACAGATTTGCATACCCAAAAACTTTTACCTCTTAGTCTGTATGAGTAAATCCAAGCAACCCATAAGGATTCACATTTAACCAAGATACTCCAAATATGAGAAGTCATAAGAGCTTTGTTTACATCCCCTATTCGACGAATACCCAAACCACCTTCAAACTTAGGGACGCAAACAGACTTCCACGAAGCCTTAGCCTTCCCCTTATGAAACGAACCTTCTGACGACCATAAGAAGTTCCGCATTTTCGCTTCCAACTCTAGAATTACCCGAGACGGAAGGATAAAAACAGAGGACCAATAAACATGCATCGTAGAGAGAACCGAGTTTATAGGCTGCACTTTACCAGCAAAAGAGAAAAGCTTATTCCTCCAGCTCATAAAACGTTGATCTAACCTTTCCATTAAGGCACCGCAATCTTTGTATAGAAGTCTAGAAGAGATGAGCGGAACACCCAAGTAGCGAACTGGCAACGATTCCTCCTCAAACGGCATAATATCTAAAATATGGTCCTTAACATGAGTAGGCACATTGCAAAAGAACCCTGTGCTCTGCTGAATACTAGGCACCAAACCAGACATTTTAGTAAAATTTGTAAGAGAATACATAGTACAGTTAGCCGAATTAACATCACCTCTCGCAAATAAGAAAAGGTAATCTGCAAAACAAAGATTAATAATCCGTTGTTTCTCACATTTGTTGTGAAACTTGAACGTAGCATCTATCCGAGTAGCATGCTGAAGAATGCACGTTAGAACCTACATAACTAGCGTGAATAAATAAGGGGATAACGGGTCTCCTTGACGTAAATCACGCTTACCCATAAAATACCCATGCACATTTCCATTAATGCAATTGGAATAGGAAGTCGTTGAAACACACACCATAATCCACTCCACCATTCTGGCATGAAACCCAAACCCAATCAGAACATTTTTCAGGAAACTCCAGTCAACCGTATTGTAAGCCTTCTGCATATCCACCTTAAACACATAACGAGGAGGACCTGAGTTCCTATGATAGTTGTGCATGAGCTCTTGAGTCAACAGAATATTATCTGAAATCTTTCTACCTGGAATAAAGGCAGACTGATTGATACTAACAACCTGATGGAGCACACCTTTTATTCGATCAGCTATGATTTTAGTAATACAATTGAATAAAACATTGCAACACGTAATTGGACGGTAATCAGTAACCATAACCGGAGACAACTTCTTCGGCACAAGAGCAATCAGAGTGTGATTTAATTCACGAAGTAACTTACCTGTAGAGAAAAAATCCATGACTGCCTTTGAGATATCATTCCCTACAATCGGCCAAGCAGCTTTGAAAAAAGCAGCAGTAAACCCATCTGGACCCGGGGCCTTGTCATTACCTATAGAAAACATGGCAGATTTAACCTCTTCCATCGTAACCTGACGAACCATATGAGAAGCATCCATCGTGTTCACCCATTTAGAAAAAAGTTCAGGAGTCGGCTACATAGATATATCATCTTGACAACCCAAAAACTTCTCGTAATGCTTCACAAAAATAGAATGAACATTATCGGCCTCATACATCACACCGTTAGCATCCGAAATAACCTGAATCCTGCTCCGATGATTCCTACTCTTTACGACTGCATGAAAATAAGCGGAATTCACCACCTGCCCTTAACCAATCCATTTTTGCTTTTTGTTTTAAAAAACTTTCCTCATCAAGGCATGCCTCCTGAAACGAAGACGTTAGCTTAGTTTCTTGAGTTCTGAGGTCCGAATTCATGGGATTCTTATCAATATCCTTTTGAATGTCATCCAGCTTGCCACGTAACTCTATCACTTTCTTGTGAAGATTACCCTGCCTGAATAATAAAGCCCGTAGAGGGGACTTTAGATGACGAAGCTTCTTCACAACCCGAAATTGATATACCCCATTAACTCTAGTATCCCAAACCTCCTTGACAATATTCATAAAATCCGGCTTATAAACCAAAAAAATTTAAAACTTAAATGGTTTGTGTTTTGTATTAGCAGCCCATTGGATTTTTAGAATGCAAGGAGCATGATCTGATAACCTATAAGGATGAAACACAACCACCGAATTCGGAAACTCGGCAACAAACGGGTCATTAGCCATGACACGATCAATTTTCTTAAGTAAACCAATTCCCTTCTTAGGGTTTTGAGTCCATGTAAAATGGTTGCCCGAGCGATTAACATCCATAACTTCAATGTCTGAAATACAAGCCTGAAAATCACGCATACCCATTGAAGTAGCGAATGTGCCCATAGATTTATCTTCCAAATAGAGAGCCGAATTAAAATCACCCATGATTACCCATGGTTTATTAGCGACCATGAGTTTATGCAACGATAATTGAGCCCAAAGATCCCTTCGAGTGACATAGTAGTTATCCGCATATACAACGGAACAGAATATAATCCTTTTGTCATCTTTAAAAACAAGCTGGAGGTGAAAAACTTGGGACGATTGAGACAAAACCATGACATCAAACACGTCCGGGTTCCACCCTATGATAATACGAGTTCGTGTAACACAACAACTCCCATTCGAAGTCCAATCCCAATGATGAAAAACAGCAGAACACACTTTACTAAGTTTAGCAACATCCACATGAGATTCTAAAACGGCACAAAGACTAAGATTACTATCATGAAGTAGCTGACGAACCTCCGTTTGTTTTAGGGGGTGGTTCAACCCCCTTATGTTCCATGTAGCTAGGCTAACCATTGGACACCAACGGATTAGGAGTGCTTACCCCCTTTTTTAGCTGACTTACGAGTGCCTTCCATAATAAACTCATCAGTTTCATTGTACACTTCAATGACCTCCTCATCTTCCGAATCCTCCTGCTCACCACCCGTATCTTTGCTACACTGCCCATTCTCTACATCATCGTTATTCAAAACATCAAAAGGATTATTAGAAAGCACACTACTAGAGGACGCATTGTTAACCCCATCCTTCGGCTTAGCTCCAATAGGCCTATACTCGAATTTGGGCTTCGGTTTATTAATATGAATCCCTGTTTTCCTAGCCACTTTCTTGGCTTGCACACCCATATAACCATCTTCATCTACCATCAGCTTCTTACCAGATCTCCGTCCTTGCACAGGAGGCTTACGAGACTTATTATATTTTACCACATTCTTTTGTACGCTAGGACATTGATCGTTAGAATGACCAAAGACACAACAGTGTGAACACCGATGAGGATTCCACTCATACTCAACATACATAGTCTCTTTTACATACCCGTCACCATCCAGTTCCGGGATAGCCATAGTGATTTCTTTTTTAAGCTCCTTATCTGCTGAAACCTCAATCAAAGCTCTAGCATAACTACTATGACCCCATGAATCCATGCACATTGAAGTGGTGTATGAGTTAAGAAGCTTTGGAAAACCAATAGCTGTTGCTATCAAACTGAGACCGTCCTCAGTGTAGGCAGCAATAGGAACATCATGTATCCTAACCCATAGCTGTACGTTCTTAACCTCCTTTTTAACCAATTTCGTTGTCGGGGACCACTCATATAGGTTGAGCGAATAACCCATGGTCCTTCTTTAAGAACAGCCATCATGCCAACTTGATCCGCAAACTTTAAGAAAAAGAAACCATTGGCATTCATCGTAGATTTTACCAACCTAAACCTCTTCCATTTTTTCTTCACATAATACTCAACAACTGGATAGGCAATACGATCCCCCAGAAAATACCCATATAGTGTGTTTGCTAGTTTATCCTTAACAACCCGAATCGAATCCTTTGTCAGAACCACATCACAATCATCATGTCGATCTGGACTAGCAGGTGTTCTAAAATTCAATTTTTTGTTACTAGGATTCGCCACTAGGTCAGCATATGATACCGGCTTCGGTCCCTTATCCTCCTCAGATTGATTAGTACCCGAGTCAACCAAATTAACATCATCCTTTAAATCAGCATGACCAGAATCCATCTCCACAGGAACGGTAATTTTAGAAAACTCGTCAATAATGTTAAACTTACCAGGTTCACGTGCACCAGAAGTCACAACACCCCTTCTCGGCGTCAACGTTTTTCCTTCAATATCGACTACACGAGACGCTAAACCCTGGAGTGTTGTAGGAGGCTTCCCTCGATTATAAAGCAGATTCCCACCAGGTTTGTTACGTGCATTCTTAATAACATCATCAACTCCCTCCATTAGCAAAAAATACTCCACCATGCAAAGAAAACAAGAGACACCAGAAGACCACAGATCGCACAAGACAAAACCCTATCTAGCAAAACCCTAATCAAAAAATTCTTCACGAAATCAAATAGAGAACCCGAATAATCAAGGTTACTGCCTTACCAGTAGGACCGAAAACCCCAATTCTCTATTCAATCAGATCCGAATCTATGAAATAAGGCCGACGATTATAATAGAAAAAAAACGAAAGACAAACCCTAATATCTGATCGATCAAGTAATGCTAACGAGTTCGTACTAGATGTTTGATGAATCAAACTTCCAATAACAGACTGTTATACATCAAATCACGAAGAAAAATTAGGGTTTCATGAGGGACAAGAAATCGCCTAGGCTAGAGAGAGAGAAAGGGTTTGTTTATTTCTTTGTCAAATTCCGTAATTCATTACAAATATTAGTCAATTGCACTTTCATTTACACTACCACGTGTAATACACTACTTTTTACGTTAACAATATTACAAATGCACATGTGCATCTATATGTATCAACATGAAATAAGGTGTTTTGGTACACTACTTTGAATACACGTTCTCTTTCATCTATCATTCAATCCATAATACACAAACAAGCACATGTGCATATGTATCATTTGTTTGACAAATTTCGTAACTCATTACAAATATAAGACAATTGCACTCTCATTTACACTACCATATGTAATACACCACTTTCAACATTACCAATATTAGAAATGCACATGTGCATCTATATGTATCAACATGAAATAAGGTGTTTTGGTACACTACTTTGAACACACTTTCCCTTTCATATATCATACCATCCATAATACACTACCATTACCTCCTACCATCCATAATACAATATCATTACCTCCTGCCATCCATAATACAATACCATTACCAATATTTTGACTTTATTACATGTATATCAACACCATTTATACCATCCAATCATCATATTACATCATAAAGTTACAACTATAACCAAACCATCAACCACTAGATATAACTAATCAAAAAATATGTATATGGGCCTACTTCTCCATTCAAAATCACAAACTTTTTGTACCAAAACATGTTATATCATGGTTATGCCTAATGATGCACATGTGCATTTTGAATATTGGTAATGTAAAAAGTAGTGTATTACAGAAGGTATTGTAAATTAAAGTGCAATTGTGTATTACTGATAACGTATTACGGAATTTGTTGAAGTAATGATGCATATGCACATGTGCATGGATAACTTGTACTTGAAAAATTTTTTTTTTTTTTGTAACTAAATATAGCGATTTTTGTTAAAAAATATTTAAAAAAAAATTGAGTGCTTTTTTTATTTTTTTAGATTTTATTTTGTGTTCACATTAGTTCTCGCGGTTTCCGCAATAAGGGTGGTTCTCAAATGAACCTTACCATATATATATATATATATATAATATTTTATATTTTATATTTTATATAACCTGTATTAACAAAACAAATGATATTTCACCCCTAAATTAGAAAAATATACAAAACTAATTGGTACTGTATAACTAGATGAATTTAAGTATATGTATGTAACACATATATAGATTAAGGAATTTTTGCCATTTAATATTTTAACTCATCTCTTAAACTATATTTGAGTCGTATATATACTTATGTTCTAATACAGGGATTGTCACACCCCAACCGATGGCAGAAACATCGGGGCATGACACTGAGCGAAACAGACTGTCCAAGAGAATCCATAACAACTATTAGTGACAATATATTTAACGTTAATATCCCATACTACTAACATATAAAGTAAAAACAGTCATTACAGATAGTGTATCTCAAAAACAAATACTGTTTCGACAACTCAGATTTATTTAGTGGAGTTTCTAGACTTCTTACTTGATTCGTCACAGCATACATAGCATCCTATCAACCTGTCACATACGTTAAAATAAGGTCAATACATAAAATGTAAAGGTGAGCACACAAGTTTGCATAACATATAGTATACAAAGCGTTTACGCATAACCAGCATGTATCACATAATGGGCGAAGTAAGTAACTATCAAAACTATGTTCACACTTAACCATGAGACTGCGTTGTAGAGTATGCGCGACACATGTCCAACGGACACGTGAAGTAAAGTGATGTGATCCCTAGCAACCCCAATCCACGACAGGTGCTGAGTCCAAACTATAGTACTATCGTTGCTAGAGGCGGTAGAGTGTAACACTGTCTAAGCATAGTAACAAGCATTCATAGATCACGTATAACATGCGAGAGCGTTTAGCGTTAAAAGTATTTGCATTGTGTGTTGTTGTGTTTTGATAGAGAACGTATGTAACACCCAAAAGTGCGTTAAAAGAAAATGGGTTCAAGTATACTCACAGTATGTGTTTAACAAATAAACACATCCTTGATTGGATTGAAGGGAGCGTGTTGGAGTTAGCCTGAGCATAGGACAGCAGCGTAAGGGTTGAACAGCATGCAAACAGAGTGTCGAATGGTAGGGTGGTCGGATGGTCATCCGAACGGATGAGTACCCGGATGGCCATCCGAATGGCCATCCGCTCGGATGGCCATCCGCTCCATCTGAGCGGATGGCCATCCGAGCGGATGGCCATCCGAATCCGAGCGGATGTCCATCCAAACGGATGGCCATCCAAACGGATGAGACGTGGGTGTTTGTAACTCGTTTTGAAAATTTGAGGTTTTAGTTGTAGCATTTGAAAAATGTAAAGTATAGATACCAAGTCATCCGGTCGGATGGTCATCCGAACGGATGGATATTCGATCGAGAGATTGGGAGTTTGAAGTTTGATCAACTCGTTACTACAAAGGACAGTTCACCTGGTCGAATGGTCATTTGATCGGATGGCCACTCGAGTGGGCAATCTGTTTGTTTGGAAATTTTTGTAAAATTTTTCTAAGTTAAAAAGTTTAAAGTTTAACAGAGACGGTGTGACGACGTGTCAAACAATGGTAACATACCATATTCAGTTCATTCGATCGGATGGGAATCACCCCACTCGATCAGAATCACTGTTCTTGATGAAGTTTCATGTTTGACCCGTTAATCGGTCATATCTACGGTGGAAATCCGTTTTCAAACCGATTCTCGACTAGAGAATGAGTAGAGAGCTTGAATGAGTCTAGATTCCATCGGTTTTGAGTAAAAAGTGAAGAAAAGTTGAAATCAGTTGAAGTTTAAGTGAAGAGTGTGGAAATCCATTAGATCTAAGCCAATTTTGATGAGATGATGTCACACAACAGGTTGCATATGCAACTGAGTGAGAACCACCTTTAAGGAGTCCAAATCAGGTGATTTCGAGAAGAAAGTGTGTGATTTCAATGGAGAAGATGACGTAGAAGTGCGTAGTGATGATGATTGTACAAGATTTGAGGAGAAACACTTACGGAATAGCCTTGAATCGTGAAGAAAAGTGCTTGAGAGTGACTTGAGTGCAGGTGGTCGGATGGAGGTGTCAAATCAGGGAACAGTAGTGTACGACGGGTATCTATAGGCGAGTGAGAGGGTTTAAGGCAGTGGAGAGTGCGAGGTGTCGAATGGGTGTCCGGTCGGATGGCCATCCGATTGGATGGTCATCCGGACTTATGTCCATTCGACCGGATGTCTATTCGGACAACCATATTGTGCGAGTTAGTTTTCCAACTTTCGTTTCGTGTGTTAAGCGTTGCGTTGCATTTAAGCGAGTTGCGAGTAAGCGTTGAGTGTATAAGCGTTGCGTTGAGATAACCACATAACATTGAACAAGTAATCACACAAATAACACAAATAACATATAAATGCATAAAAGTAAATTTGCGTTTCGAGTTTGCGTTGTGATTGCGTTGCGATAGCGTTTAGTATAATCTAACGATAAAATGCGTGTAAGTAGTATGCGTTGTAAACTGCCTTAAATACGATAACTGTGTTTTTTAATAGGCGTTGTGAACGCATTGTAAAATATAGTTTAAAATAGTTAACCCGTAGCGGTAATCGGAATCTCGAGAGTACAAGTTAATTAATTAAGAAATGACAGATACAAGTAATGACTCGACTTTCCGGGTTGTTACAGCCTCCCCTACTTTAGGGAATTTCGTCCCGAAATTAAGGCGCAGGCGCAACGAAGAGATGCGGATATTTAGCTTTCATATCTGTTCCCAAGTGAACTCGGCGCCGCGTTTGCCTTCCCAACGAACCTTCAGTATAGGAATGCGAGAGCGTCGGATTTTCTTGGTTTCTCGGTCCATGATTTCTACTGGCTTTTCCACGAAGTGTAGAGTTTCGTTAACTTGCATATCCTCGAGAGGGACAGGCAGGTTTTCTTCAGCTAGGCGTTTCTTGAGGTTCGAGACGTGGAAAGTTGGATGTACGTTGTTGAGTTCCTCCGGTAACTCGAGTCGGTAGGCCACTTTACCAATCGGATCTCGTACCGTACAATAGGCGATCGACATTTTCTTCGCCTAGGCATTTCTTGAGGGACCAACGTATCGTGGCACTTGCTTTCCTTTCTTACCGAATCGGATCACCCCCTTCAAAGGTGAAACCTTTAGGAGTACATGATCACCAACTTCGAACTCAAGGGGCTTGCGGCGTTTATCGACGTAACTCTTTTGACGACTCTGAGCTTTCAAGAGATTGTCTCGTATCTAGAGGATCTTGTCAGTTGTTTCTTGTAATAACTCAGGACGGGTAATTTGCACGTCTCCGATCTCGTGCCATACAATAGGCGATTGACATTTTCTTCCATATAATGCCTCAAAGGGTGCCATTTGTATACTAGCGTGAAAACTGTTGTTGTACAAGAATTCGACTAAAGGTAAATGCGAATCCCAATTACCACCAAAATCTATAACGCACGAACAAAGAATGTCTTCAAGGGTGCGAACCGTTCGCTCAGTCTGACCGTCAGTCTGGGGATGGAAAGCAGTACTGGGATTAAGAGTAGTAGCGAGAGCGGATTGGAATGTCTCCCAGAGACGTGAAGTAAATCGACCATCGCGGTCAGAGATGATGTCACAAGGTGTCCCATGTCGACAAATGACTTCGTCAGTATAGATTCGTGCTAATCGTTCAACCTCATAGTCTTCTCGTATCGGTAAAAAGTTAGCGGATTTAGTAAGACGATCAACGATAACCTAAATGCTATCATGACATGGTGGCGTGCGAGGGAGTTTCGTAAGGAAATCCATAGCTGTACTCTCCCATTTCCACATCAGGATCTCGGGTTGTTCGAGTACGCCAGAGGGTCGTTGATGCTCAGCCTTAACTTTTGAGCAGGTTAGGAACTTTGAAACGTATAGAGCGATATCCTTCTTCATTCCTGGCCACCAATACCTGGCACGGAGGTCCTAGTACATCTTGTCGGCACCGGGATGAATGGAATATCGTGATTTGTGGGCGTCAGTTAGCAAAATCTCTCGGAGATTATTGCGACTAGGTATCCAAATACGATCGAGATAGTGAAAGATACCATTCGGTTTATTCACTAGGTGACTTTTGGTTCCGAGTATTCTTTCTTCCTTCAAGGTTCTTTCGAGAAAACAGGCGTGTTGAGCATCACGAATGAGAGCTTCGAGGTCGTATTGGGTTTGAACATTACGAACACTATGTAAATAGCTTCATCGGCTAAGAGCGTTGGCAATGACGTTTGCTTTGCCTGGGTGGTAGCGTATCTCACAGTCGTAATCGTTGAGAAGTTCAAACCATCTGCGTTGGCGCATATTTAGTTCCTTTTGGTTCAAGATGTGTTGTAGGCTCTTATGGTCGGTGAAGACCGTACACTTAGTACCATAAAAGTAGTGTCGCCATATCTTTAACGCAAAAACAACTGCGCCGAGTTCGAGATCGTAGGTTGTGTAGTTCTTCTCGTGTACCTTGAGCTGGCGAGATGCGTACGCGATAACCTTGTCTCATTGCATAAGAACACAACCAAGACCTAGGTTAGAGGCATCGCAATAGACTACAAAGTCGTCATTTCCATTGGGTAGCGTGAGCACAGGAGCATCGCAAAGCATACGCTTGAGAGTTTGAAAGGATTCCTCTTGTTCGGTTCCCCAAACAGAAGCCTTGTCTTTATGCGTTAGAGAGGTGAGGGGGACGATGATTTTAGAGAAATCAGCGATAAATCAACGGTAATAACCCGCCAATCCGAGAAAAGAACGAACTTCGGACGGGGTTTTCGGTGTAATCCAACTCTTAACTGCTTCAATCTTCGCGGGATCGACGTGAATACCTTCACTGTTGACGATGTGACTGAGGAATTGAACCTCCTCAAGCCAAAATTCACACTTGGAGAACTTGGCGTAGAGGCGATTCCCTTGGAGAAGTTCAAGTACCAAACGAAGATGTTGCGCGTGTTCGGCTTTAGACTTCGAATAGATAAGGATATCATCGATAAACACGATAACGAAGCGGTCGAGAAACGGTTTACACACGCGATTCATCAAATCCATGAAAATCGCGGGTGCGTTTGTGAGACCAAAGGGCATAACAACGAATTCATAATGTCCATAGCGGGTACGAAAAGCGGTTTTGGGGATATCTTCCTCCTGAATTCGCAGTTGATGATAACTAGAGCGTAGATCGATCTTAGAGAAACACGTAGCGCCTTGCAAGTGATCAAATAAGTCATCGATTTGGGGTAAGGGATAACGATTCTTGATAGTAACCTTATTGAGTTCCCTATAATCGTTGCACATTCGGAACGTTCCATCCTTCTTTTTCACAAAAAGGACAGGTGCGCCCCATGTAGATGTGCTAGGGCGTATGAAGCTTTTATCAAGTAATTCCAGGAGTTGACTAGAAAGTTCACGCATTTCAGATGGTGCGAGGTGATAAGGGGCTTCAGCAACAGGATTAGCTCGAGGAATGAGGTCGATACGAAAATCAATATCACGAGACGGGGGTAGACCGGGTAAATCGTCAGGAAAGACATTAGGAAAATCACGAACCACAAGTACCTTTTCCGTCGGTTTCTTTTCCTTCTCCGCTACTACAATGTGAGCCAAGAAAGCCATGTATTCCTTTCGGAGATACTTTCTTGCTTGAATGCACGACAATAGTTTAAGTTCTTTTGAAGATACTTCGCCATAGACACAGAGTTGGTCGTCATTAGCAAGAGAGAAACGAATCATCTTTTCGAAGCAAACAACTTCAGCACGATTTTCGCGAAGAAAATCCATACCTACTATGACCTCGAAACTACCTAGTTGCATCGAAATGAGATCGATCGGGAAAATGTGATTGTTGAGTTCGAGAGTACAATCACGGAGAACAAAACTAACGGTAACGGTTCTTCTGTTGGCAATTTCTACGTCGAACGTCGTTGGGAGGTTAGCGCATTTACGGTTTAAGAGCTTTTCGAATTCAAACGACACAAAACAGTTATCAGCTCCAATATCAAATAAACACGAAGCATAAATACCGTTAACGAGAAACGTACCATTGACAACATTGTTGTCAGTTTGAGCCTGGCGGACATTGATGTTGAAAGTTCTTCCGCGGGCTGCTTGTTGTGGCTGCTGTGGCAGCTGCTGTTGTTGTTGTTGCTGCGGTGGTTGCTGCGGCAGTTGCTGTTGTGGTTCTTGTTTCACAACTCGATTTGGGCAGACGTTAGCGAAGTGATTAGGGTCACCACAGGAGTAGCAAGCTCGCGCATGTGCAGCGGGCGCTAGAGCTGCTTGGTTGATGTGAGGAGTAGTGAGTGGAGCTGGTAGTGCTGGAGGAGCTTGAGCTTGTTGACATTGGCCTGAACGGCAATGAGCAGTAAAAGGCCCATAAACATTGCAGTTGGCATAGAAACGACAGTTCGCCCCAGCAGGGTGATGGTAGGTACAAGTAGGACAGAGAGGGTGAACACCAGTATACGCACGTTTAGCAGGCAGTGCGTTGGTGTTAGGAGCTGCAACTTGTCGGTTCTGGGTGTTTGGTTGTACATGAACAACGTTGAGAGGAGCGGCGGTAGTAGCGTAGTTCTTGTTGTTGTTACCCTTGCACTTGCAATTCTGGCGTGAAGACTTTGAAACTTGTGATGCTGTAGTTTTGGTAGCGGGAGTTGCGGTGACTTAGTTGAGGCCCTTGGTTGAGGTTTTGAAATACCCGGCTAAGACTCGCTTGTCGTTAATCTCAGCTGCGAGTTGGTAAGTCTCCTCAATGGTAATAGGTTTAGCTTCCTGAACAAAGTTAGCTACACAGTCGGGTAGAGCACGGATGTACTTCTTGATCGTGATATCTGGTGTTGTCACTTAACCAGGACAGATGATACTGAGCTGCTTGAAGTGAGCGTTGAGACCAGCGTTGTCACCTCCTTCTTGTTTGATATGCCAGAATTCATTCTCCAACTTTTGCACCTCATGAGGAGGACAAAACTCCTTCATCATAAGCTCCCTGAGCTCTTCCCATGACAGGCTGAAAGCTGCATCATTACCGCGCATGTTGCGCTCAGCAGTCCACCAGTCTAGAGCCCTGGACTGAAAAACTCCAGTAGCATTAACAGTACGTAGATTTTCTGGGCATCCGCTTTGCCTGAAGTTGACTTCGATTAAGTCAAACCACTAGAACATAACACTGGGTTCGTCTTCACTAGTGAAGTTAGCAGGACCGCAGGCCTTTAATTGCTTAAAGCTAAAGGGCGCTTTCGGAGAGTCGCTCTTGGATTCAACAGAGGACTTGCTACTGACATCGTTGATCTCACTGACTATCTGAGGTATGACCTTAGCCATTTCCTTGGCTACCAATGAAGCGATGTGTTTGTCAGCATGGTTGCGTCGAGCGGCGCGTGAAGTATGTTATCCAAATGACGACATTTTCTACAGCAGACATCGTCATAGGATTCAGATGAAATTCGATTATATCGGGTTTTGTTTGGAAAAGCTTAGCGTATCGTAAAACATCCTTCATTGTTGTAAAGCACATGAACACGTCGGCACATAAAACATACGCACATAATCGCGTAGGCACATAAGCACATTGGAGCACATAATCCACGTAAGCACATATTTTGCAAGTAGTCACCTATATTTTGCACGTATTCACCTATCTTTCAAGGTTCGCTATTCGCGTTCGAGAGTTGCGAGTGATAGCGTAGCGTTCGAGTAGCATAGCATACGAGAGCTCATAGTTTGAGTTGTGACTAGTTAGCATTTTAGATTAGGGAACGTTGTGAGTTGTGCGTGTTTTGCAGAGAAAGAAGTGTTAAATCGAAACCATCAGCGTAGAGCACAAATCTCGTCATCTCAAATGCCAAAACATAATAAACATATAACCACATAAAAGCACATAAAATCGATAACTCATAGAATCAGCGGTTGCGAGCTTAGAATCGTAACGGAGCGTGCCCTGGGTATTAGGGCATTGACTACCCAAAGTGATTCAACTATCCACAACAACCTCGAGTGCACGCCTTGGCCTAATAGACTGTGCTCTCACCAAAATATGGCGAAAGACACGCATCGTTTCGGTTACTACGTGAATCGAGCCATTGGAATCAATCGAGACTTTGGTGAGAGTTTTGTAAAATCAAAGTAAAGAGTGGAACTAGCCTTTAGGATGCGGGTTTCACCCCTATCCTAACAACTTCGTTCCTGAATGTGTGGTAAAACACGAGATAAAGATGGAGAAATTCGTCGAGATATGGATGTCACTCCTAACTTAACGAAAATCCTCGTGCTGAGAGCAAAAATACGCGTAGAGTGAGTGATTCTATCGAGAGTTCTTGGTTTTCACATCTAATCTCGACCAAATAATTCGATTGTGTTATGCTAGTGTTTTCAAAAACGTGTGTATTGTGTCAGCCTTTGGAAAGGCATTAATGCGTTTTCAGCCTTAGGAAAGGAAAAAAGTAGTGTTCGACCTTAGGAAAGGTCGTCTTTGCACGAAAGTGTAGTATGCGGTGTTCGCACAAAGATGTAATTTCAGTGAGTTCGAACGAGAATATCAATAGTGGGCCTGTACAGAACCCCTACTGGGTTCGCACAAGGCTGGTCTGTTGGTACTTAGACTATAGACTAGGTCAATCCAAGGACTCGACCTAATTCCCTATAGTTATGGCTCTGATACCAATCTGTCACACCCCAACCGATGGTGGAAACATCGGGGCGTGGCACTGAGCGAAACAGATTGTCCAAGAGAATCCATAACAAGTATTAATGACAGTATATTTAACGTTAATATCCCATACTACTAACATATAAAGTAAAAACAGTCATTACAGATAGTGTATCTTAAAAACAAATACTGTTCCAAGAACTCAGATTTATTTAGTGTTGTTTCTAGACTTCCTACTTGATTCGTCATAGCATACATAACATCCTATCAACCTGTCATATACGTTAAAATAAGGTTAATACATAAAATGTAAAGGTGAGCACACAAGTTTGCATAACATATAGTATAGAAAGCGTTTACGCATAACCAACATGTATTACATAATGGGCGAAGCAAGTAACTATCAAAACTATGTTCACACTTAACCACGAGACTGCCTTGTAGAGTATGCGCGACACATGTCCAACGGAAACGTGAAGTAAAGTGATGTGATCCCTAGCAACCCCTGTCCACGAAAGGTGCCGAGTCCAAACTATAGTACTATCGTTTCTAGAGGCGGCAGAGTGTAACATTGTCTAAGCACAGTAACAAGCATTCATAGATCACATATAACATGCGGAAGTGGTTAGCGTTAAAAGTGTTTGCGTTGTGTGTTGTTGTGTTTTGATAGAGAATGTATGTAACACCCAAAAGTGCGTTAAAAGAAAATGGGTGCGAGTATACTCACAGTATGTGTTTAACAAATAAACACAGGCTTGATTGGATTGAAGGGAGCGCGTTGGAGTTAGCCTGAGCATAGAACAATAGCGTAAGCGTTGAACAGCGTGCAAACAGAGTGTCGAATGGTAGGGTGTTTGGATGGTGATCCGAACGGATGAGTTCCCATTCGGTTAGATGGTCATCTGAGCGGATGGTCATTTGAGCGGATGACCATTCGAACGGATGGCCATTCGAATGATATGTAGGTGTTTGTAACTCGTTTTGAAAATTTAAAGTTTTCGTTGTTGCATTTGAAAAATGTAAAGTATAGATGCCAAGTCATCCGATCGGATGGTCATCAGGACGGATGGCTGTTCGATCGAGAGATTGGGAGTATGAAGTTTGATCAACTCGTTAGTACAAAGGACAGTTCACCTGGTCGAATGGTCATTCGATCGGATGGTCATCCGATCGGATGGCCATTCGAGTGGGCGATCTGTTTGTTTGGAAATTTTTGTAAAATTTTTCTAAGTTAAAAAGTTTGATGTTTAACGGAGACGGCTTGACGACGTGTCAAACAACGGAAACATACCAGAATCAGTTCATTCGATCGGATGAGAATACTCCACTCGATCAGATTCATTGTTCTTGAAGAAGTTTCATGTCTGACCCGTTAATCGGTCATCTCTCCGTTCAAAATCCGTTTTCAAACTGGTTCTCGACTAGAGAATGAGTAGAGAGCTTGAATGAGTCTAGATTCCATCGGTTTTGAGTAAAAAGTGAAGAAAAGTTGAAATCAGTTGAAATCTAAGTGAAGAATGTGGAAATCCTTTAGATATGAGCCAATCTTGATGAGATGATGTCACACAACAGGTTGCATATGCAACTGAGTGAGAACCACCTTCAAGGAGTCCAAATCAGGTGATTTCGAGTAGAGATTGTGTGATTTCAATGGAGAAGATGATCTAGAAGTGTGTAGTGATGATGATTGTACAAGATTTGAGGAGAAACACTTACGGAATAGCCTTGAATCGTGAAGAAAAGTGCTTGAGAGTGACTTGAGTGCAGGTGGTCGGATGGAGTTGTCAAATCAGTGAACAATAGTGTACGACAGGTATTTATAGGCGAGTGAGAGGGTTTAAGGCCCTGGAGAGTGCGAGGTGTCGAATGGGTGTCCGGTCAGATGGCCATCCAATCGGATGGTCATCCGGACGGATGTCCATTATGACAGCCGTGTTGTGCGAGTTAGTTTTTCAACTTTCGTTTCGTCTGTTAAGCGTTGCGTTTAAGCGAGTTGCGAGTAAGCGTTGAGTGTATAAGCGTTGCGTTTAGATAACCACATAACATTAAACAAGTAATTACACAAAGAACATATAAATGCATAAAAGTGAATCTGCGTTTCGAGTTTGCGTTGTGATTGCGTTGCGATAGCGTTTAGTATAATCTAACGATAAAATGCGTGTATGTAGTATGCGTTGTAAACTGCTTTAAATGCGATAACTGGGTTTTTGAATAAGTGTTGTGAACGCGTTGTAAAATGTAGTTTAAAATAGGTAACCCGTAGCGATAATCGAAATCTCGAGAGCACAAGTTAATTAAGTAAGAAATGACAGATACAAGTAATGACTCGACTTTCCGGGTTGTTACATGGATGCCACTTCACTACCTAATATATTTAGAATCAATTTTAGAAACACCGAATTTTGCAGAATCTATTATAACACTTCTTTGAATAAATAAATTAAGAATCAAATTCTAATATTTTACAACCAATAAATTTTTTCTAATAAATCCAGAAGATTATATTAAATTTATTTCTTTTAGTTACCCATCTTTTTCCCCAAAATATTATGTTCCATAAATTTAGAGTTAATTTCCAAAATCGTCCTTGAGGTTTGGGCAGGTTTGCATTTTCGTCCAAAATGACATTTTTGTACCAAATTGCCCCCAACGTTTGTAACTTTTTGCCATTTTCATCCAGACCACTAACTTAGTTTATTTTTTCTGTTAAGTTGAGGAGATTTGGATGAAACTAGCAAATATAAAACCACAGGGACGATTTTGGCAATTTACTCAAACTCTTTTAAATTCCTTTTATTTAATTAATTTTGTTACATATATAATAAAAAAGAATATTCATGCAATTTTTATATGAAAAAAATAATAGTTTTGTCACATAATTTTTATAAATTTTCATCTAACCACTAACTAAGTTAATTTTTCTATTAAGGCGAAGGATGTTTATAAACTAAGACAGAAATTAATTTCTAATTTTTTATATAGTTCAGTTTTATAAAAATAAAATCTACTTAAACCTCTAAATTTTATAAAACTAATATGCTGGTGACCTTATTGAAAAAGGTCAAATAAAAAAAATGTTATCATATGTACTAAGTTTGTAATTCATCTTCTACTCTTTTAAATTCGCTCGTAAGGAAAAACAGAAGGCAGTGCCCCCTCTATTAAACAACGTATCATTACCAAACCTTAAAATTACCCACCAAATTGTAATTATAATGCTATGAACCAAAAGTTTCTTTACTCAAGCCACTCAGAATAAGTATTAGTTAGTTACCCTCATAATCTTAATTAAATAAATATTTTATTTCTGCAAACATATTTCCTAGGTGCTCAACACATTTAAAAAATATGTAACGTTTTACAATTTTTTTCTATCTCTACAACTGATAAATAATAAAAGTTGTAATCTATTGTTATGTGTTGCACACCAATGACGTTTTTTTCTTTATAAACTGAATTATATAAAGAAGCTGTAAATTAATTTCTGTCTTAATTTATAAAATTTAAAACATCCTTCACCTTAACAGAAAAAATAAAACGAGTTAGTGATTTGGATGAAAATTTATAAAAATTATGTGACAAAACTATTAATTTTTTTTTCTAAACACTCCATGTATATTCTTTTTTTTATTATATATGTAAAAAAATAATTAAATAAAAGAAATTAAAAAGGGTTTGAGTAAATTGCCAAAATCGTCCCTGTGGTTTTATATTTGCCAGTTTCATCCAAATATCATCAACTTAACAGAAAAAATAAACTAAGTTAGTGGTTTGGATGAAAATGTCAAAAAGTTACAAACGTTGGGGGGCAATTTGGTACAAAAGTGTCATTTTGGACGAAAATGGCAAACGTCCCCAAACCGCAGGGACGATTTTGGCAATTAACTCATAAATTTAAAACATAAATTCATATGTACTACTATTGTTATTATAAAAGAATGAATAAAGTTATGGAAATAAACAAGATAATTAATACCACCAGTTATATAATTGGATTTTTATCAGAATAACTTAGTACTATATATATATATATATATATAGGGCCATGATCATTTCAGAACCATAAATATTTACAGAACTCGCAGTACTCCTAATAAACAATCTTTTTATTTATATATTTTTATGTTTAGGATAATTTTATCATTTATTATGTGTATTTTTACGATTACATACAAGTTAAGAGTAATTTTATCATTTTTATATGTAATTTTATAATTACACATATGTAAACTAGTTTTTTTTACATATATGTAATTAGTTATGACACATATATATCATTTTGGCTATTAAACATATGTAAACTACTTTTAACATGTATGTAATCAAAGAAATACATATAATAGATGATAAAACGATCCTAAATACAAAAACTTATATGTAAAATGATTGTTTATTAGGAGTTCTGAAAGTTCTGTAGTTATTTAGAGTTCTGAAATGAACTCAACCCTATATATATATATATATATATACATATATATATATAATAAATGAAAGTTATTTGGGCCACGTGTCAGTAGACTAGGGCATCACTTTTTGCCTTTTCCCACCCAACAGTACCTCCATCCTCTTTACGACCCTAAATCTTGTCATTCTTCTCATGTACTCCTTTCTGTTCTCCCTGATCCAAAATCCTCTTCTCTCAAACCCCACTTCTCAATTTTGCTTCAATCATCATAGGGTTTTTTATACATCGGTTAAATTGTTGATACTTTAAAGGAATTGATTTTAGGGTTTTTACTCCAAAATCATCATCGGCGACTGTCGTGGTGCTAATATCTTCCGATTAACATCCGACCAAAGCATGTGTGTATTTTTCTGGTACGTATTCCTTTGAGTTATGACGATTGATTTGATTTCTTTAGTTGATGAAAATGCCGATAGAAACAGATTCCAGTGAAAGCTAGGGTTCCGGTGAAGTTAGTAGTGATCTGGATTCGTGGTCACTGATTTTGCTTAAGGAAACGGCATGCTCTTCTCTATTTGTTTGGTTTGTTTAATTTTCTTTGTTAAATTTTTACTTATAGTCAGGATTTTTTTAGGTTTAGTTGATGAAAATGCAGATAGAAACTTATAGTCTGGATTCATCGTCACTGATCTTCTCTGTTTGTTTGGTATGTTATTTTTTAGGTTTAGTTTATATGCCATATCATTGCCTGATATGCTATGAGGTTTCTTTCTTTCCTCTTCTCTTTTGTGCCTTACGTGACAAGATTGTGAAACTTAATTCCTAATGCTATGCCTCCTTCATTATCAAAGAACGGTTATAAAAGAGTTTTGCTGCAATCGCCACCTCCTTCTGGTCAATTTGGTTTCATGCTACAAACTAGCGGCACATGCTATGAGGTTTCTTTCTTTCCTCTTCTCTTTTGTGCCTTATGTGACAAGATTGTGAAACTTAATTCCTAATGCTATGCCTCATTCATTATCAAAGAACGGTTATAATAGAGGTTTGCTGCAATTGCCACCTCCTTCTGGTCAATTTGGTTTCATGCTATAAACTAGCGGCACAGGTATTGCTGGCATCAATCAATGGCATTTCAACTAGAAGGGTATACTTTCATGAAACCCCTAATTTTCATTTTTGTTTCATGTTGCTGATTGCTTAGGGTTTTTTTGTTGTTATTGTTCATGACCAGAAGAAGAGTAATTATGGTAACGGAAATAGTAGATTGATTACCCTAACCAACATGGCACAACAAGAAGATGCCATTATGAGAGCAATTTATGCATCCGACATTGGTCAACAAGTGTCATGTAAGATTATAATATTATAACATCAATTTTTCTTAACAATGTATGAATATGTGGCTTCTAGTTTGTGATGGTTTGGTTAGGTTACTGAAGAACAACTTGCAAGCGGAGTGGACTCACCTGATAAGATTGGGTCGTACACTTAATTTCTCAGTGTTCTATTATGAGATTATGAATTCATCCGACAAGGCGTGTAGTATGGCGAAACAGGTATGTTGCACACCCATTTAAATTGTCTTTTTTGATTTTGGTGTGGTACACTTAATTTCTCAGTGTTCTATTATGAGATTATGAATTTTGTCACACCCCCAAAATACCACATGCAGAAACCCCCGTGAGGCGTGTGGCGTAACAGGATCTAGCCACTAATTAAATTGAACTCATAACAAGATTTCAAATAAAAACTTTCATTCATTAAGATAAGTATTACAAAACATTATTTATAACCAGTTGTGTTCAGCGGAAGCATAATACAAAGTTTAACCAAAACCAAGTGTATGTAATCTACTAGTCTCATTTCAAGTTTCCATGCATCTAGACCCATGACCACTCCAGCATCCCAGACAACAAGTTCCACATCCACACGTATCAATAACCTGCGAGCATGCACACACTTGTATCAGACAACGCTGGTGAGTTCATAGTTTTACGAAAACGTTAGTTACCAAGTGTTTAGTTTAATCCATTGAATTTAATGTTAATAATATCCCGAATACAAGACGACTCCAGATTATTTTGCCCTTTCTCCAATGCTCCTATCAAAGCATTGGCCATGACTAGGTCATTAGTTCACACCCGTCCTCTCAGGTACTGGGTGAGGGTGCCAAACCTAAGTAGCGCTACCAACTAATACCCTGTTACCTCTTAGGTAACAAAAAACAAGGAGGGACTTTAAGGGTGATAGGATGAGTATATTATCCAACATTCCAGATTTACCCAAAAAACGTATTCCTCTCAGGAATACCCATGATTTACCCAAAACCTATCTCTCTCAGGGATACCCATTGACTGTCCCAACCACCGGGACGCATGCTCAAGTTGAATGAACTCACCTTAGATTTGCTCGGTATGTTACGTTACATTACCCGTTCCCAGTTGGTCAACCAAACCCTATCATGGTTACCAATCAACATCAGTATAGAGTTCACACATATCACGTATCTAACGCACACGTTGCACAAGTAGTAGACAAGTATGACACACGTACTTATATGTTATCGTAACTGTTCAACATTCAATCCGTTGATCTATAACTTTTATTGTGAAATCATATAACAAGTGTATGGGTTTCACATGCAAACCAATCACATAACAATGCTCGTAACTTCACAGGTGGCATCTATCACAAGATCACCATATATCACGTAATGAGTAACCAGTCCTCATTTATGCCCACACCCCATGTGCAAGTCTCATATTAATGTTTAACATATGAATTGGTTACCAATGAGATCAGTTGCATAATAAATTAATTCCACATTTTCCACAGTTCATTCACACATAAAAGATCACCATATTTCATGTAATAGTTATCCAATCCACACAAGTCCACACTCATATGCATACTACCTAAAAACATTCAACAGATGACTTGTTGCCCACATAAGTCAAGTCCAAAACCTTCCTTTCCAGTTAATAAAATAACCACGCAACACACAACAATTCAATATCATAAACAAACATGACTACATGGTGAAACACCCTGTTATAGCGAAAGTCTCAATCTTTCGTCGAGACCAGATGGTGACGAAAGACCTAGTCTTTCGTCGGGACTCATTGTGACGAAGCATCTAGTCTTTCGTCAAGACTAACTACGACGAAACATCGCTGATCATCAACAAACCCTCACCATAATTCGATCATGACAGTTACACAAGATTCAAAGATTAAGGACTTAATCATACAACATAATAATTACTATCATCATCGGCATTCAACTAGATCAAATAAATCGAGTCTCATGGACATTCATCGTTATACACATCAAGATCAAAGGTTAAACCAATACACACAATCATAACTGTATATTCTAATCATTTAACAATGAACAATCCTAGTTTATAACATCGATCAAGAAAATCATCCTAAAGTGTTTCTAGCACCACTCTTGATTATACAAAAATCTCATGAACATGATCGCCAATCAATAGCAATAACCGAAACAATCAATCCACGATTAAACAAGAAAGATCATACTAACCGAAGGGATGATGCTCCAATGGGATTCACAGTCGTCGCCACCAAAACGAGGAGGAGAGGGGTCGTTGTCCAGTAGCGATTGTTTAGGGTTTGCAAATGAAGGGGTAAAAGAGTGTATATGCTTATTCGTGGGTTGGGCCGAGGAAGAGAACTGGGCCGAATCCCTTACGGCAAAACATCTGCTCAACGAAGAAACATGTGTTTCGTCAAGTAACATGTCGACGAAAGACTTCACTTTTGTGTTTTGTCAGGCAACATGTGTTTCGTCGAGTCAGACTTATGGCGAAAGAACATCAAATAAACTATTTTAAGACTTCACATTTAACCACCAAGTTTCACATTTTCACATTTTGACAACCAAACATTGCACATTAACATTCAACATACAAATAACCACACATGACTAACAGGATTGTGAAGCAAGTGATGTGTATAGGAAAGACCTCGAAATATCTGGTTGTCACATCATTCCCAACTTGAAAGAAATTTCGTCCCGAAATTTGACAAGCAATACAGAGGAGTGAAGCGATAGAAACTCTAATTAAACTATATGTAACACTACTGAAATAATCAAGCATTAGACACGTCACTAATCATCCAGATAACTACACAGACACCACGAAAACCAAATTGTAAAAACAGGATTGCGAAGTCAGTTGGGTGCCACATCATCCCCAACTTGAAAGAGAATTTCGTCCTGAAATTCATCAATGATATCAGAAGTTGATTCCACCGTTTGAATAAGTTGAGGACGCCAAAGCTTCCTCTGATCATTGCGTTCCCACGTGAACCCCGGTCCACGTCTTGAGCTCAAACGAACTCTCACGATCGAAATTTGACTATGCTTACGGACCTTGACTTCTTGGTTCATGTTTTCAATGGATTCCCCGACAAGCTGTAACTTTTTGTTAATCTATAGGTTCGAGACGTAAATGACACCATGAACGTTACCCAATTCTTCAGGTACTCGAGTTGGTGAGCCATGTTACCTTTTCGTTCCAGGAATCCGAATGTCCCATCGCATCGTAAACTAAGCTTGCCACATTTTCAATAGCGTACCGCACCCTCCTAGGGTGGAACTTTCGTTTATGACACGTTCGCCTACAGCGAACTCCCAGTGTTTCCTGACAGTCACGCGTTACCGTCAAATAATTTCAGATCTAAGCAATCTTCAAGAGTTTCGAGTACAAGTCCTGGACCTGTGATTAGATTGCCACCTACCTTAATCCAACAAGAAGATTGGTATCATTGTCCATGCAATGCCCCCAAACAGAGCTGTCTGAATATAAGAATGGTAGTTGTTGCAGTAAATCTAACCAGAGGTAGGTGTCCTTCCAATGTTACTAAGTCAATCACACACATGCCCGCAGCATGTCTTCAAGTGTCAGGATGGTTCGTTTACTCTAACCGTTTGTCCTATGATAATGAGTAATGCTCCTGTCTATACGTGAGCCAAGAGGGTTGTGTAATGCCGGTCATAAATCAGGTATAGATTAAAATCAAAGATGACAGGAGTTGGCACCTCGTGCCTAGAAAGCCGCCTCTCTCAGAGGAATATTGACAACTTGTGAAGGCTCGACAGTTTCCTTGATTGCAAGAGAGTGTGCTGGTTGCGTGAGACGTTCAACGATCACCCATGAGATATTGTTTCCGTTCCGAGTTGTAAGTAGGCTAGTGGCAGAATCCATGGCAGTCTGTTCCCATTTCCATATGGGTGATTCTGGTTGCTGATAATTTCCCCTTGACTTTCCCACAAGTCAAACATCATTCACGTGCATAGCTAGGTGGGCCTTTATGCCCGATTACCAGTGCAAGATTTATAGATTCTAATATCTCTCATCGAAACCCAGACGACTAGAATATTGAGGCCGGTGTGCTTTGCTCACACAAGTTCCCTACGATTGCCGTGTAGCAGAATCCATAGTCGTTTCATGAAGTAGCGAGTACCGTTCGCCTTTCCCAAAGTTGCTCCTCCATGCCCTGCATGGACCCAACTTGAAAATTCTCTTTCTTCAGCGCCTCAGTTTGAACAGGGTGAATCTGATCAGGTAGGCTAGAGTCAATGGTGAGCTACACGCTCATACGTGTTTAAGGTCCATAGTCGTAATCGCTCGAGAGTTCCATCCTGCGATGCCATCACGTGTTTTAGCTCCTTCGAAACCAGGGTACACGGGAGGCCCTTGTGATCGGTCTAAGTAGTGCATTTGGTACCGTCCAAGTATTGCCTCCAACTTAAATCCAAAGACCACGGTTTCCACCGCAGGTTATGACTCATGCAATTCTCCTTCGTAATCCACTACGTGCGTCATCATCTCCTCTTGTTGCATCGGCGTGTAACTGGGTCTCTGATTCGAACCATCATGGTATACCGCTAGTTCACCGGCATCCTCGGGCGATGCTCAGTGCATTCCAGAGTTGCGATTCGAAAACTGAAAAGACATCCTCCTGTTTTGTCCTCCACGAGCACAGCACCCTACCGTGCTAAAGAGATTGCTGTATCCTCGAAGGGATCTTTGGTGCTGATCAGTTTCTAACAAAATGGATCTTGGCGAGATCCACGCGTATTCCCACTTCGTTGTTTATATGCCCAAAATGTACCTCTCGAATCTAGAAGTTACCTTTAACAAGACTTCGTGCGTAGTGGCTCCGCCCTCAGGAGCTTTAAAATAAGATACAAAATGGATCAAGCTGAGATTTTACCCCCTCAGTTGTAGAAGTAAACCTGAGAGTTTCTCGGGTAGCACACCGGGAGGAATTTCGAACAACTTGTCACACCCCGATATTTCCACGTATTACCGGTGGGACCGATGGGGAGTATTGTGACGTAGTTGATATCATAGACAATTTATATTATCACACTTTAATACACATCAGAAGTCGAAAGATAAAATCATTACAAACCGAATAAAAAGTAATATCAAGTGTATTACAAAACGGTTGTAAGGATCCACAGGCGGATCAAAGTTCAAAAGATCATTGTTCAACAGATTTATTAACATCTACACTTGCAAGACTCTTTATTGATGCTAGGAGTAGCTAGCCTATTCCGTGTAGTACCTGCACTTTTTGGAAAATACGTCAGTTTACACTGGTAAATACAATTAACGGACTCATTTTGAAAACATTTATGAAAATTGGTTTAAATGCACAAGGCAAATATATTCTTTTATTGTTGATACATATCGTGTGGATACGGCTCGGCTCAGTTCGACTCGGCTACGAACTGAAGGCCGTAGTCAAGACATCCTCCTGTCTTGACTCGGTATGCTACTAACTTTGTAGTGTTTGATGAACATGTAACTGCGTGTGTGTACTATACATGATTAGTTTGTGTTTAGATTAAGTTTGTATGTTGTCTGTTTGTTTGTTTGGCTCATCATTGAAGAAGCCCAAGTTTAGGCCCAACATCACAAAGTCAAGGCCCAAGCCATAGGAGACAAAATCAAGGGATTTCCTCCAAGTTCTTTGTTATGAACACACTTTTAGATGAAAACCAAATAGGACGAAATCACCTAATTTCGTCCAGATCCCTGATTTCGTCCAAGTGTTTTCGTGGGCCACTGGTTTTCGTCATGTGTGTTACTATATAAACACAGCAAACAGACATAACACAGTTAGACAAATCTGAATAGATTTGAGAGCGAACACTGTAAACACACACACACACAACTGAGAGTTTATAGGTTTATCTTGTAAACATTGCTTTGTAACGGTTTCATACGAGTTAATACAATGGAGTGTTAATCGTTGAATCTTTGTGTTTGTGTTCGTCACTTGGTTTAACTTACCCGTTTGGATTCCGCACTTTCGGGTTTGTCGGAAAACAGGGAATAGAGGTTACTCGATCCTCCGGGTGGACCTACAATTGGTATCAGAGCATTGGCTCGATTCCTTGTTAAAACCAAGTTGATTTTCTTGTGTTTTGATAGTTTTTAAAAGTGTTTTTTAGTTTGCATTCTTGTTTGAAAATCATATTTCTGGAAAAACTTTCCACAAGACCTCGAAAATCTTGTGTTTTTGCTATTTGTTTTATTAAAAACCTTGTTAAATCGTTGTTATACATGTTAGGATAAGGTTTTGCAAAATTTGTGTTCGGAAATTTTTCGGTTCACCGGAAAACTCATAAGTTTACCGGAATATTCAAAGTGTTCTTCAAGATCTTCATATTGTTCTATAAGATATTCAAAGTATCTGGGTTTTTGAATCATATTTGCTTTGTGTCTTGGATGAATTATTGTTTGATAATATAATATTGTTTGCCTGTACAAGTTGGTAAGAAAAAGAAGTTCATTGTAATGATGGTTGCTGAAAATAACAAGCTTCGAAATCTGTTTCAGTAAGGTTGTTTGACAAAAGAGGTCATTGTGTCAGTAATAATAGATAAGATTTGGTTTCGAAAATATCTTGTTGTCTGGTTATAATTGTCAACGAAATCACTTTTATCCTGGCACCTCTCCACGAAATCACCTTCGTTCATAAAACACTTGCTGGCCAAAATCCCTTATTCATCAGTCAACGAAATCCCTCAGTCAACTATCAAGCTCGCTGAAAACAGTCCTGGCCGAAATCCCTCCTGATCGAAATCAGATTCACCTGGGCCGAAAACACTCTTGCCGAAAACCCAACCTGGGCCGAAATCAAACATCTGGGTCCAAATCAACTTCTGGGCCGAAATCACTTGTATTTTCAGGGCTGGACGAAATCACTAGTCAATGAAATCACTTGTGTTTGTCATCTAGCTGTACGAAAACACCCCTTGTTGCCGAAATCACATCTGGGCCGAAAGCACTCTCTGGGCCGAAAACACTTCATGGGCCGAAATCACTTCTGAACTGAAATCCATTTCAACGAAATCACCTTATTGTCCATTTCAACGAAATCACTTGTTGTTTAAAATTGACGAAAACACTTGAAAACAATTTCTGTTTTCGTCAAACATAACATCAACGAAATCACAATTGGATTTCGTCAAACATTCTTATGCTTGTGTTATTTTTTTTAACAGAATACTTGCAACTCATATTTAACTGTTTGATTTGTGTGATTTGTTCAGGTATTAGTCATTAAACATCAAAAATTAATCCGAACTGGTGGGGTAATCCGTCGCGTTTATCTCCATCATGGGCCGAATCTCCCGCACCCGCATCTAATACGGAAAATAAGTATACAAACACGCGTTTGTCGCCATCATGGGCTGAATCTCCGGCACCCGCATCTTCGCAAGCGAATCAAATGTCAACCGGTCAATGGGCGTTTGTTTCAAATCAAACTCCGAGTATTCAAAGTATACTCCTCAGCGAAAGCTAGACCGGAAGTCTGAATCGTCCACCGAAACTGATGCACCTAAACGAATATCCTGGTTGGGTTGATAGATTTCAGACGTATGTCAATGGGTAAAACACGGAACTGTGGTTACGTTTTACTACAGATTTCGATCAAACTCTTGAGGTTGCCGCTTCAACAAGATCTACATTTGCAGATCTTTCGGAAGACCCGAAAAAGGTATATGATTTAGAAAAGAAAGCATATGCTATTCTGACTCAGGCGATGAGGAAGGATATATATCATCCGTTTGTCAGTTTCAAGACGTCAAAGCGATTGTGGGATGCATTGAAGACAAGAGGTCTAGGAAATGAAAAGTCACGTCAATTGCGACATGATTTACTAAAAAAGGAGTTTGATGGTTTCACTTGTATGGGAAATGAATCTTTGGGAGATATGACAAGTCGATTTCCTCACTTGCTGACTGAATTGAGCAATTATGAGGTAGAAACAAATCCAACACAGGTTGTCACAAAGTTTGCCGATGCACTGCCACCTCAATGGAATAGTTTCTTGGAAATCCTGAAATACAATGGCACATTGGCTACGACAAACATCAATGACTTCTGTCAGCTCTTGGAGAACAAAGATCAGGAAGAAATCCTAAAGGCAAAAAGGGTTCCAGTGCGACAAAATCCTGATATGTATTATGGAACTTCTAGCACTTCTACAACACCAGTGCGACATAATCCAGATATGTATTATGGAACTCCTAGTACTTCTGCAAGACCTGTTTCACATGCTCCACTTCAGACGGCGTTTGTCACAAGCACGGATTTATATGGCAATAAGATACAAGTTCCTGTAAAGCCAGCTCCAACAACAGATATGTATGGATATCCACTTCCACCTTCCTTAATACCAAAGGTTGTTGCACCAACTACAGATTTGTACGGCAATCCACTACCTGTGCAACAGCAAGCCTGTTATGGTAGCACGTCATCAGCTGGTCAGCCATCTAATACAGTACGACTGGACACATCAAGTTTCTCCAAAGTTAGCGTTGAAGTAGCTAAGGATCACATGGAGATATTGAACACATTGGTGAGCGTGTATTGTGGGTTGATAGCAGGTCAGATCGGGAACATCAATCTGACTCAAGAAGATTACCAGCAGATAGATAAAGAGGAGATGGATATGATGGACATCAAATGGGCTTTCGCCAGTGCTGTAAGGCGAGCTAAAGACTTCATGGAACGGACGGGTCGAACCAGCTTGGAAATCAAGAAAGACACCAAGTATGGGTTCGATAAGCAGTCTGTCAAGTGCTTTAACTGTGGTGAACGTGGTGACTTCAAGAGGGAATGCACAAAGCCAGCTCAGCATGGGAACCAGAATCCTTTCAGAGGTCAAGGAGGCAACCAACAGAATCAGAATCAACCCAGGAATGATGATCGCGCTTTGGTCCCTGCAAACAATCAAGCAGGACCATCGAACACCAATCAAGCTCTTGTGGTGCAAATAGATGAAGGTTGTGACTGGTCAATGAAATTAGGCATTGGTGATCAAGGAGGAGCAGCTTGTTTTGCTGAAGCTGTTAAGGATTTGAAGCACGCCAGTGGTGGAGAATCTTCCACCAGTGGTGGTGAATCTTCAGATGAAGAGAGTTCTGGTGATTCAAGGAGTTCAGATGAGGAAGTCTCAACCTCAGGCGAAGATTTTTCTGATGATGTATCTAGTGGGAGAATCGATGAAGATATCGATGAAGTGTTAGGAGAAGCTGCAGCAAGGAATGATAGAAGATCTATTCTGGTGGATCAAGCTGCTTATTCTTGTTCTTCTCTTCTTTCAGCCTTTATGGCTAATGGTAGCAATTCATCAAGCCAGGTATGTGTCGATGAACCAACTGTTGTTAATTGTGATAATTGTGCTAGCTTAAGTGTTAAATGTGCTGATTTAGATGCTAATATGTCTGAGTTGCAAAGCAAACATGATGCTTTAAATGCTGAATTGTTTGACTTGCAAAACAAACATGTTTCTTTTGATGCTAAGTGGTGTGATTTGCAAAGCAAACATGAGGCTTTGCAAAACAAATTTGAAGTGACAATTATGCACAATCAAAAGTTGATAGTGGATCTTTCAAAATGCAATGAGGCTAACATGTTTTATGAAAATCATGAAAAGGAATTTAAAACGATGGTTGAAACTTTAAGAAAAGATAAAACCGAACTGACAAAAATGGTTTCAAGAAAACAAACTGACATAAACCTTTATATCAATCGTCTTGAAAGCATGCAAAAAGAGTTAGCCTGCACAAAGTGTGAAAGTGAGGCGATCCGGCTTAAACTAGAAAGTTATTCTAACTCTAGATATGTGCTGGATCACATCATTGGCACACAAAAAGAGAAAAAGGATGTCACGTGCATTGGATATAAGAAATGTCCACCACCTGTTAGACAAAATTATGATGCACTGCCTGATGAGGAGTATAGAACTCATTATGAAGAATCTGTTCCTTTAGACATTGAGGAATTTGCAATGGGACTTGGATACAAACCGGACGTATCATCAGATTCGGATGTGTCAGCAGATACATTTGTAACTGCTGAACAAAATCAGGATCCTCCAATCATTGTTGAGGATACTGATTCTTCAGATGATGAATCTAATGATACTGACTTAGCACAGTCAGATGCGATAATCAAAGAAGAGGACATACCTCTCGAGAATCATATTCTATGTGATCCTCCCGCAAAACCTGCTATGACTGTTCTGACCGAGTCCACGTCTACTTCCTCACAAGAGTTTGAGAGTGTGAATTTGCTGTACACTCTTGTTGGTGATGATAAAATCTATTCTGACAAAGATTTTCCTATTAAGAATGTTAATCAATCTTTAATAAGTAAAATTTTTGAGGATTCAACAAGTAGGTTTTTGGGAAAGACAGGATCACACGTTGTGGTAACACAGTGTCCTCCTATCCCAAAGGCTGAAGTTAGAAAACAATGTGGCAATCAGAAATTACCAACAGTGAAAAAGCAGCAAAATCACACCAAACCTAAAAGTAACTCACCGACTCAATGGCAAAAGAAACAAATCAAGAAAAAGGACAAGAAAGTGAACTTTGTGAAATTGAAGGGAACAGATAAACTTGAAACATTTTCAAATAAATATAACTTAGATCATGTCATTCAAGTTAATTCTTTGAAAAGAAACGAACCAAACAGTTTGAAACCTAGTACCACGAGATCACAAAGTTCATCGACAAGACAATCACATGATACTACGGGGTTTGTAGAACGTAGATCATGTTTTTCATGTGGCACATTTGGACATATTATTCGAAATTGTCCATATCTTCATAAACAAAAAGCCAAAGTTGATGATCCCCATGACCAAATTGACCGCAAGCGATCTGTTTCATCAAAACCAGATCCCCGTCTTGTAAAAGAAAGGGAAAAGAAACAGAAACGCCAACAGGTCAAGAAAATTGAAAAGGCGATTAAAACCGACGTGGTTAACAAAACATCTGTTTCTGTCAAACCAGACGATTCAAAAACTTCAGACAATCATGAAGTTAAGATTTTAAAAAATAACATTGGTAAAACAAAACAGACCTGGAAACCAAAAACGGTTATTGAATCGGGGGGAACATCACAATTTCCACAACATCGAGAAGTTCAAGTAACTTACGTTGATGAAAATGGAAGACCCAAGACCACAAAGGCTTGGGTCCCCATCTGCAACTAATCATGTGAGTACATGTGCAGGGTGTTCCAGGAGGAACTTTCAGCAGTCATTGGATTGTTGATAGTGGGGCATCCAGGCACATGACAGGCGACATGAAGCTTCTCTACGACGTTAAATCTATTTGAGGAGGTTATGTTGCTTTTGCTGGAGATAAAGGCGGATATATTACTGGAGAAGGAATGGTATCCAACGGGGTTGTAAGTTTTGACAAGATCAACTTTGTACAACAGCTTGATCACAATCTTCTCAGCGTTTCACAAATCTGTGATAAACAGTTTTCAGTACACTTTGATGCAAATGGATGTTACGTGCTCAAACCCGGCTTCAAGATTCCAAAAGAATGGATTCTCTTATCTGCTCCAAGGATAAACGATTTGTATGTCCTTGATATGAGCCAAGCTATAACAACGACTGCACAAGCAACTTGTTTCATTACAAAAGCCACAGAAAAAGACTCTATCTCTTGGCACAGACGTATGGGTCACATTCACTTACGCAAAATGAATCATTTGGTGACGAATGAATTAGTGAATGGTGTTCTTCTTAAAAATTTCCATCTTCAAGACGTCTGTGTTTCATGCCAAAAAGGAAAGCAAACGAAGAAACGACATCTGACAAAGAAGATCAATACGGTGGCAGTTCCTCTTAAACGTTTGCACATGGATTTGTTTGGTCCTATCAAGCACAAAAGCATCAGGAATGATCAATACTGCCTCGTGATAACGGATGATTATTCAAGATTTTTTTAGGTGGCGTTTATGGCTCACAAGAGTGCAACTTTCGGTATTATAAAAAATTTGATCATTCAGATTGAGAATTTGTATAAGTTGAAGGTTAGACGGATACGCAGAGACAATGGTACAGAATTTAAAAATCAAGCAATGGCGGAGTTTTGCACATCAAAAGGTATTCTTCACGAATTTAGTACGGCTTATACTCCTGAACAGAACGGCGTCGCTGAACGTAAGAACCGTACATTGATCGAGACTGCTAGGACTATATTGGTAGAGTCGCAGTTGCCCATTCCATTCTGGAGTGAAGCTGTGGCCTCCGCATGTTACACGATGAATCGAGTCCTTACAGTCAAAAGACACAACAAGACCTGCTTCGAGCTTCTTCACAAACGGAAACCAGATTTGTCATATCTTGAACCGTTTGGAGCTCTTTGCACAATGATCGATCCTAATGGAAAGTTTGGGGCAAAAGCTATTGAAGGTCACTTTCTTGGTTATGCCACCCCGAACTTAAGAGTCTGGAATCTAGAGACTAAAAGGGTTGAAGAATGGTCTGAGGTCAGAGTACAAAGGCATACATTGCCAGTCAGATGTCCTGGTCAACCATGGATGTTTGAGTATGATGACTTTTTCAATTCGATCAATGTTGAAGCAGTTGAAGAAAATGCTGCTGCAAGGATGTTTTTCGAGAGTGACAACGCAACAGATTCACCGTTGGTTCGTCCAATTATTGTCAATCAAGAACCATCTTCAGTGAACAATAATGCTCTCGACAATGAGGATTTTCATGATGCAACCGAACTGAACGAATCTTCTGAGGATGAAGAATTTCTAGATGCAGATCAAGAAGCTCCTACATCAGCTGTTCATGGTACTTCAGAGGCTACACCTCCAGTGGACGCCCCTATAACAGCTGAAGCTACTGCATCATCCTCTTCGTCAGTTCCGGGTATTGAATTGGTTGTTGATCTAAATCTCAACAATCTGGGTTCAAACATTCCAGTTCCGGAAAACCCTGAAACAAGAATTCACAATACCCATCCTCAACAAAACATCATAGGCAATGTACAAAGTGGCATACAAACAAGAAACATGTTGCGAAACAACAACAACGCGGGCTTGTATGCGGCGATTCGAGAATCTGGTCAACAAAACGATTGGTCTTTCGCGTGTTATATCTCACAGGAAGAGCCAAGAACTTGGAAAGACGCTTTGAAAGATAACTCTTACGTTGAAGCTATGCAGGAAGAACAGCAACAATTCCAAAAACTTGGTGTCTGGAAGCTCGTAGAGAAACCTGCTGGTTATAAGAAGATTGGTACCCGTTGGGTGTATAAATGCAAAAAGGACGACCGTGGAAACGTTATTCGAAATAAAGCAAGATTGGTCGTTCAAGGTTTTCGTCAGATAGAAGGTATAGACTACAACGAAGTGTATGCACCTGTTGCACGTCTGGAAGCAATTCGGATCTTTCTGGCTTATGCCTCATTCAAAGGATTCAAGGTTTACCAGATGGACGTCAAAAGTGCATTCTTACATGGTCTAGTTGAAGAAGAGGTGTATGTTGAACAGCCTCCAGGTTTTGAAGATCCTATCCATCCCGATCGGGTTTGGTTGCTGAACAAAGCTCTCTATGGTCTACATCAAGCACCGCGAGCTTGGTACGCAACCTTATCTAATTATCTGCTGAAGAATGGATTTCGCAGAGGTCTTATCGATTGCACTCTCTTCATAAAAGAACAAGATGGAGATCTTCTACTAGTTCAGGTATATGTGGATGATATTATATTTGGTTCTACTAACAATGTTATGTGTAGGGACTTCGAGCGTGTAATGCAGGATAAATTCGATATGAGCGCTATGGGGGAGATGACTTTCTTTTTGGGCTTGCAAGTGCAACAAACGAAGTCTGGGATTTTCATCCATCAGACTAAGTATGTCCAAGACATCTTGAGCCGATTCCAGATGTCCGACACATTGCCCATTGGTACCCCACTGCAGCAAAATCACGGAATCAATCCAGATTTGAAGGGTGAAGTTGTTAGCTCTTCATACTACCGCGCGATGATTGGATCCCTTATGTACCTTACATCATCAAGACCAGATATAATGTATCCAACATGCCTGCTAGCCAGATATCAAGTGAACCCGAAGGCCTCACATCTTGCAGCTGTAAAAAGGATTTTTCGTTATTTGAAGGGTTGCCCAGACACCGGTCTATGGTACCCTAAGGATGATAACTTTGATCTAGTCGCTTTCAGTGATTCTGATTTTGGCGGATGCAAAAATCGACGGCAAAACCACAACGGCTGGATGCCAGTTTTTAGGAACTCGCCTCGTAACGTGGCAGTGCAAGAAGCAGACTTGTGTCGCTACATCAACTTGTGAAGCTGAATACATTGCTGCCTCAAGTTGTTGCTCCCAAGTCCTGTGGATACAACAACAAATGCGTGATTACGGTTTTGAATTCCTAAGTACTCCTATTTTAGTCGATAATTCTGCTGCTTTATCTATCACTAGAAATCCTGTGCAGCATTCAAAGACCAAACACATAGAAATTAAGTATCACTTCATACGTGATTGCTTTGATAAAAGGCTAATCGATGTTGTTAAGGTCCACACTGATGACCAACGTGCCGACCTTTTTACCAAAGCATTTGATAAATCAAGGTTTGACTTTTTATTATTGGTAAACGGCATTAAGGTCAAGCAAGAGTAATCCACATCGGAAAATCATTTTTGTAAACATCTTTGTGTTTTTAAAATTATTTTAAGTTTGTTGATTTTAGGGGGAGTAAATCCAAAATTTGAAAATTCAAAAACATCGAAAAAATTTCAAAACTCAAAAACAATAGAAAAACAAAAATGAGTTTCCTGGCGAGCAAAAGAGAAAATGATAGTACATCAGTGGTCTGTCCAAACCTCTTTAAACTGAAATGCAAAATGAAAAATGTTAAACAGCTCTATATAAGATGTATCGGTAGGCTCATAATCATCTTAAAGTGTGCAGGGTGATATAAACTTAAATCGACTAAAGACCAGGTGGGAACCACTCATTGGCATATGGTCTTAGTACCGAAATTTCGTTTGAGTGATTGCCGAGGTTCTGAGATATGTGGTCTTTATGTTGTTTATCATCTGGGTATCATGGTTGTTTCTTTTACCGAAACAAAACGGAGACGAAGTCTAGATCTTCCATGATATCATACATACGTGTACATACTGCATACGACCTCAATAAGTGATCAACAATCACATGTCCACAAAAATGAGTGATAATATATAACATTTATCCGGGAGTCAAGTTCGTCTCTTTGCTGTACGAAAGTACTGACCTGTTCACGGACTTGCTCCTGTGCCTTCATGCATATGAAAATCAAGTTCCTCATCAATAAGTGATTCTATCACATAGGGCTTGTTTTCATCCATAATAAGTGAGTTTCTCACATCTTTTATACGGCAAAACAGATGATAAATGGTATACTCACCGGTAAGATGAACCCTCGTGCATACCTTGATACGGGAATGTGTCGTGATGTGGATGAACACCGGTCGGTAAGTATAAATCATACCTTAACGTATCCCCTTGCCATGATTACGTCTGATAAGTTGAGCTTATGTGGATAACAATACCGATAATCGTTATAGGATGTTTATCTAGATGTTAACAAAAAGAACCACAAGAGTGTTTTGGCATGACCGTACACTGATATGATTCTCTTACCCTCGAAACTCGCAAAAAGAATGTTTGTATATATTTACTTTTCTTAGTTTCTGTAACTCTGTATATATTTATTTACTGCTTTCAGTCTTTAAGTTTGAAATTTTCAAAATACCAAAAACATTTTAGGTGTGTTTTAATATAAACTTTCTAAAAGTCAAAAAGATTTTATTTCTGCTTTAGTTTTGATTAACCGATGTTGGAACTTAAGTCTTCGTTGCCTGAAATCTGTTGAAAACCAAAACGACTGAATCTTCATAAACGGTCAGAGTTTGCAAGTTTTGAAAGTTAATAATCTAAATTGAAAAATCTGTTAACTTTTCAAACTAACTGTCGGACGGTAGTTAAATAAGAATTGGTCACCTGTGTGTCATTTGTTTTATGTTAACTATATTCCAAGCATTGTTCTCATTACGCGTTTAGCTTTCTTGCATGTGCAGATGCTAAAGGCAAGGAGAACATGTTCGATGATAAGCTTTGGAATGAAGACACGACGTGAAGGCACTCAAATGATAAAGATGATCGAGTTGCCGCTGATCAATCATCAACACCACAAGGATCTAAAGTATCGAAAATCAAAAGATTCACAAGCATAATCAAAGGAGGAGTTTATTGATACACTTCCTAAATGAATGCGGGAGTTTGTTAATACACTTTCTATGTGTGACACGTGAAGACTTTGAAGATCCTACGACAAGAATGAATGAACCATCAAGAGATGGAGAACGAGATTACGAACCTCACGAGCAGCATCCAAGGGGGAGTTTGTTGATACATATCGTGTGGATACGGCTTGGCTCGGTTCGACTCGGCTACGAAGTGAAGGCCGTAGTCAAGACATCCTCCTGTCTTGACTCGGTATGCTACTAACTTTGTAGTGTTTTATGAATATGTAACTGCGTGTGTGCAGTATACATGATTAGTTTGTGTTTAGATTAAGTTTGTATGTTGTCTGTTTGTATGTTTGGCTCATCATTGAAGAAGCCCAAGTTTAAGCCCAACATCACAAAGTCAAAGCCCAAGCCATAGGAGACGAAATCAAGGGATTTCGTCCAAGTTCTTTGTGATGAAAACACTTTTAGATGAAAACCAAATAGGACGAAATCACCTGATTTCGTCCAGATCCCTGATTTCATCCAAGTGTTTTTTGTGGGCCACTGGTTTTCGTCATGTGTGTTACTATATAAACACAGCAAACAGACATAACACAGTTAGACAAATCTGAACAGATTTGAGAGCGAACACTGTAAACACACACACACAACTGAGAGTTTATAGGTTTATCTTGTAAACATTGCTTTGTAACGGTTTCATACGAGTTAATACAATGGAGTGTTAATCGTTGAATCTTTGTGTTTGTGTTCGTCACTTGGTTTAACTTACCCGTTTGGATTCCGCACTTTCGGGTTTGTCGGAAAACAGGGAATAGAGTTTACTCGATCCTCCGGGTGGACCTACATTTATAACTTGGGATAATTATTTAAATATAAACTTGTAAAAGAATTACATGTTCATTATACGTTCAGTAGCCCGGGCTGAATACCGGGTTAAAGATTAATAGACACACCACATGATATAATCCCGCGTCGAGTTATTCTTGAACATACGGTTATACCTTTTTATATGTATATGCACCGTCAGGCGTATGCCTACACCCCGTGCTTAGGTCGTGGCCATTTCAATGAATGATGCCAAACAAGTCTACAAGTGTTGTATGATGTTCCCAGGTATCCCTAGGCATGCAAAATTGTTGGTCACGCTTCAGAAATTCGAAAACCATGCACATAAGTCGGTTAACAGGCTGAAACTGGCACCTGCCATGTTTTTTGTTCGCTGGTGGTTTTCAGGCTGCCCGCGTAAGACTTAAGAGAGTCTTACGCGGCGGGTATGGCTCCCGGATTAGGTTAAAACATGTTTCAGAATTTGCATCTTTGGTCCCTGGTCCTTTTTAAAGTGGTTTTAACTTCTTATTTTGCACTTTTAAACTTCCAAATTGATTTTTAAGGACCCCAAGACATAACCAAACTTTGTTAAGTCCTTGGTTAGTTTTATGATCACCCGAAAAGCCTTAAATTTCAACGTTGACGCTTTTCCCCTTACATACGAATGTTAGCATAACTTTCTCATACGATAACGAAACCTTGTGAAATTTTTATCACTTATTCTAGTGAGCATAATTAATCATTACAAAGCTTCGGGTTTGCTAAAAGGTCACTCATAGGTATAAATTAAACATGTTGACACTTTTAACCCTTGCGGTTTGTAAACTTTCACTTTCTTTCACAAACGGCTTCATACGCTTCATAAATCATTTGTTTAAGGGTATAAACATCGTGTAGGATCGTTGAAAGGTATATTTATCCAATGTTGACTCTTTGAATCCTTTTATTCACATACTTTCTTTGTTTGTCAACTTTAGTCCCTCTAACTTAATTGTTTACACGTTTAAAGCTCATGACACGTGTCGATATAATATTGGACATGAATTTACGAGGTGTTACATCCTCACCCCCTTAAAAGAAATCTCGACCTCGAGATTTACTGAAATAAATGAGGGTACTTCTCTTTCATTGTGGACTCTACCTCCCACGTGTACTCGGGACCTCTACGGGCATCCCATTTAACCTTTACAATCGGCACCTGCTTCCTTCGAAGTTTCTTAACCTGTCGATCCTCAATCAACAAAGGTTTTTCAACAAATTTCAGGCTCTCATCTATATGCACATCCGTATGTGGTATGACTAGTGATTCATCAGCTAGACATTTCTTCAGATTGGAGATGTGGAATACATTATGAATACCACTGAGCTCTTCAGGAAAATTTAACTTATAAGCCACTGTTCCGACACATTCGATGATCTCGAATGGTCCTATGTATCTTGGGCTTAACTTGCCTTTCTTACCAAATTGCATTACCCCTTTCCAGGGTGATACTTTCAGTAACACTTTGTCACCAACCTCAAACTTTAGAGGTTTACACCTTTTATCTGCGTAGCTTTTGTGCCTATCCCTGGCAGCTTTGAGATGATCACATATCTGTACAATCTTATCTGTTGTCTCCAGGACTATATCAGGTCCTGTTAGTTGAACATCTCCAACTTCTGCCCAACAAACGGGCGTTCTGCACTTTCTTCCATACAAAGCTTCAAAAGGTGCAACCTGAATACTGGAATGATAGCTATTATTGTATGATAATTCAATCAATGGAAGATGATCATCACAACTTCCTCTTAAGCCAATAACACAAGCTCGTAGCATATCCTCGAGTGTCTGTATATTATGTTCACTTTGATCATCCGTTTGAGGATGATATGCAGTGCTGAAATTTAATCGAGTGCCTAGGGATTGCTGAAAGCTTTTCCAGAAATGCGATGTATACCTCGTATCCCTATCAGAGATGATAGACACTGGCACTCCATGGAGAGATACAATCTCATCCACGTACAGCTAAGCTAACTTATCTGAGCTGTGTGTTTCCTTAATAGGTAGGAAGTGGGCTGACTTAGTCAGTCTATCCACTATAACCCAAATAGTATCATTTCCTCGCTTTGTCTTTGGTAACTTAGTAATGAAATCCATAGTTACCATTTCCCACTTCCAGGTGGGAAGTTCAGGCTGTTGCAGCAGACCTGACGGCTTCTGGTGTTCAGCTTTAACTTGCGCGCACGTCAAACATTTGGCTACATAAGTAGCTATAGACTTCTTCAAGCCTATCCACCAATAATTTGCCTTCAAATCCTGGTATATCTTGTCACTTCCAGGATGAACGGAATAATTAGAACTATGGGCTTCTTGGAGGATAACATCTCGTAGTCCTCCATAGATTGGAACCCATATTCGTCCATTTAATCTTAGGATTCCATCCTTACCATATGATAACTGTTCAGCAGTTACTCCTAACTTTTCATTTGGATAGTTAGCTTCTAATACGGCTTCCTTCTGAGCGGCTAACAATCTTTCATTTAAACTGTTCTTTAATTCAATTCTCTTGGCATTGATTCTTATGGGCTTCACCTTTTCCTTCCTACTTAAGGCATCGGCGACCACATTCGCCTTTCCTGGTTGGTATCGGATTTCACAATCGTAATCATTTAAAGTCTCCATCCATTGACGCTGTCACATGTTCAAATCCTTCTGATTGAACAAATGCTGAAGGCTCTTATGATCAGAATAGATCACACACTTGGTACCATATAAATAATGCCTCCAAAGTTTTAGTGCAAACACAACTGCACCCAACTCCAAGTCATGGGTGGTGTAATTCTTTTCGTGCACCTTTAATTGTCGGGAAGCATAGGCAATCACCTTGCCTTTCTGCATCAGTACACATCCCATGCCAGTGTGCGATGCGTCGCAGTAAACCACAAATTATTCAATTCCTTCAGGCAATGTCAACACCGGAGCATTGCTTAACTTCTGTTTAAGAATATCAAAGGATTCTTGTTGCTTAGGACCCCAATCAAACTTAATATTCTTTCTAGTCAACGAAGTTAGGGGTGCTGCAATCCTTGAGAAATTTTCAATAAAACGCCTGTAATATCCTGCCAGACCAAAGAAGCTGCGAATCTTTGTGGGCGTCTTTGGCTCTTGCCAATTCATGATAGCTTCAATCTTAGCGGGATCTACCTAGATTCCACGCTCACTAACCATGTGTCCAAGGAATTGGACTTCACGAAGCCAAAATTCACACTTTGAAAATTTGGCGTAGAGCTTCTATTGTTGAAGAAGTTTAAGAATACACCGAAGGTGCTCCTCATGGTCAGCCTGATTCTTTGAATAAATGAGGATGTCATCAATGAAGACGATGACAAACTTGTCCAAGTAGGGTTTGCAAATGCGATTCATGAGGTCCATGAATGCTGCTGGTGCATTCGTGAGCCCGAAAGGCATCACTAGGAACTCGTAGTGACCATACCGAGTTCTGAATGCAGTCTTGTGCACATCTTCATCTCTAACCTTCAGCTGATGGTAACCCGACCTTAAATCAATCTTGGAGAAGTAACTTGCCCCTTGCAATTGATCGAACAGATCGTCGATCCTAGGCAATGGATATCTGTTCTTGATTGTAACCTTGTTTAGCTCACGATAATCAATGCACAACCGCATTGATCCATCTTTCTTCTTAATAAACAGAATAGGTGCTCCCCAAGGAGATGAGCTAGGTCTAATAAATCCCTTTGCCAATAAATCATCCAGTTGGGTTCTTAACTCTTTCATCTCAGTTGTGGCTAACCGGTAAGGTGCTCTTGCAACAGGTGCTGCTCCAGGTATAATGTCAATTCTAAATTCCACTTGCCTATCTGGGGGTAAACCAGGTCGTTCTTCAGGAAATACATCAGGGTATTCAGAAATGATAGGGATGTCTTCAATCTTGGGCTTTGGCTCATCAATAGTCACTTGTGACATATAAATGACACAACCTTTCTTCATACATCTTGATGCCTTAAGCACAGACACCAGCTTAGGCAACCCATACTGAGTATCTCCTTGTATGGTAAGTGGCTCACCATACGGAGTCTTGATCACCACTTGTTTCTTATCACAAACAATATGGGCTTGGTTATGAGATAACCAATCCATGCCTATTACTATGTCGAAACCAGCTAATTTCAAAGGAAGTAAGGATAACGGAAAGGAGTGGTTCCTAATGGATATAAAACATCCATCTAGCACAGTTGAGGCAGTTTCTAAGGTACCATCGGCCAACTCTACTTCATATTTCACGCTTAGGGTTTTAACAGGTAAATTCAACAACTTACAAAACTTATCATCTACAAACGACTTATCCGCACCCGAATCAAATAATACCCTTGCATAAACATCATTGATGAGAAAGGTACCTGTGATCACATTATCATCCTGAACGGCTTCTAGTGCATCCATTCGAAAGACCCTAGCATTGGTCTTTTTGGCTTCCTCAAGCTTTTTGGCATACTTAGGGCAGTTGGACTTGATGTGCCCCTTCTCGTTATAGTTATAGCACGTTGCATCCTTTATCTTCTTGCACTCTATCGTCTTGTGCTCAGAAGACTTACAAATCCCACAAGCCCTTGGCTGTGATTGGGATTTTGATTCATACCTACATTTGACCAGATGACGCTTCTTACAGGTATTACATTTGGGCTTCTCGCCCGCCTGTTGGTCATCTTTCTTGAACCCTGAACTCTTTATGTGATCAGAGTTTCCCTTGTGCTTCTTGTCAGAACAGTGTGAGTTATTATCCTCACGTTTTATCTTCTCAGCATCGGAATGCCTAAGCGATCTCTGCCTGATCGCATCCAAAGTAAGGGATAATGATAAATCGGCTATTGACCTGAAAGTAGCAGGTCGGGATGCCTTCACACTAGCTTTGATTTCTGGGGCTAAACCCCCAATGAAACGGGCTATACGTTTTGGTTCCGGAGTAACCAGGTATGGAACCAAACGTGACATGGTATTAAAGCTAGTAAGGTAAGCCTGACAGTCTAGGTTTTTCATTACCAGAGATAAGAAGTCAGCCTCGATCTTTTCAACCTCATGCCGAGGACATTAATTCTCCTTGATGAGAGCAACAAACTGATCCCAAGACAGATTGTACAACGGGATTTTCCCAGTAGCCTGGATTAGAGACCTCCACCAGGCTAATGCTTCTCATTTAAACGACTAAGATACATACTTCACAACATCCTTATCAGTGCATCCGCTGATATCAACCACCGTGTCCATTTCATCGAGCCAAGTCATACAATCGACGGCTCCTTTCTCCCCTGTGAAGTCTCTAGGCTTGCAGGAGACGAAATACTTATATGTACAGGACTTACCACGTGGTTCTTGTTTGAGCTCAATCTTCTTCGACGGAACACTATGCTGATTTGAGGAGTGATGATCGTCATCTCTCCTTGATCCATCATGTTTAGGAGGTGGCTTACAATGAGCTTCAGAGTGAGTCTTAGGTTTAGAATGGGGTACTGGTAAGGTCCTGCTTCGAGTACCACTTGACTCATTAAACTGTCTATCTATAGCCTTGGTAACAGCATTATCAATCAATGCTTGAAGTTCCGCACCAGTTACGTTGATCCTAGCAGTATCATGATTCTCTCTTGGATGACTGTTTACTTCTTCAGACTCTGCCATGTAGCTTGATTGCTACATAAAATGATGACAATGATTTCTTAGAGGTTTATAATAGATTTGTCATCTCATTAACTTATTAACCATGGTATTAAAGAACCATATTCGTTAATTTGTTAAGTAATTTCATTCAGGATTTTTTTTTTCATTAATAACCCTTAGTTATAGTTAAATATAATAATGGCACAAAAGGCCAAGTCACATGGACAAATTTAATTTATAAACCATGATTTCAGAGAATCGAGGCATTTAAGGGTTGAACGTAGTTCATTACCTTTTATTGACATGGAGTCGTAGACTACAATCTGTCTTTTATCTTATATGACAATGATTATGGCTCGTAGGCCCTTCATCACAGATGGATGTTTAAATAATAAAGAAGGATTTTGAATAATCCAATGTAAGGATGACACGTGTGATTTTACGAATCACGTTTGCCAGGAATGTTAACATGTTTTCAGATGTTAACAAGGATTTGAATCTTTTTAAACAGGTTTTACCATCATGGCCAGGTCTTATAATGACATGCAGGCTAGGTTATACCCTTTAAGATTCTTATTTAATATTTAAAGGCAGATATTATAAAGGGAATGACATATTTTGGATTTATTTATTTATTTCATACATTTTACATTTATGCATATAATGATAAAAATGAAATTTAAATTATAACATGCCATTAAATTTAAAAAGAGTACAGATTGCCCTAAACGAGACTTTTAACAGAAACAACTTGCCCACGCAGGGGCTAAATAGAAATGACATGCCCACGCAGGGGCTAACAGGAAATACAAGTCCTCGTAGGGACTGATTACAGAAACAGATGTCCAAGCATGGACTTAATTAAATATTAAAGAAATACAAATAAACAAATAAAGATTTAATGACCCTTTTTGCTCTTCCCCTTGATTAAGCTCGCCAGACCCTTGAGAATTCCTCGGTTTTGCCTATGCTCTTCCCGAACCTCTTGCTCCACCTGACTCAACCTTTGAAGAATCTCCTACTGCTGCGGTGGCGATATCAGTGGCAGCTGCGGGGGCTCCTGAAACTGTGGAGGTTGAGGAGGTGGCGGTTGTTGATACCCATAAGGTGGGTACCCGGTTTGGTAGGAGGATGCGTAAGGTCCTTCAGGATGAAGGGCATTGTAGTTGGCTGCTACAAGGTATGGGTCAACACTGGGGGCATTGTAGTAGTTATACCCCGGGTAGGCAGGCTGCTCAAAGGGGTTTGTAGGATTGGTTTTGACACCGAACGATTGTAAAACGGACGTGTGATGTGCGGAATCCGTACACGAATGTGACCGAACACACAGGAACGAGTACAAAGTGCCGAGAATCACGTGAAGGACTTTCTCTCTCTAAGCTTATATCCCTAAGATGTCAAATGAGCAAAAAGTCTTATGTCTAACACTATAGCTCCCTATTTATAGGCATAAGATTATAAGGGATTTCCCCTTATTTATTGCCACCTTGCCCTTTTAACTAGATATTACAATATAACGCTAGAATTCTTCTGTTCCTGCTACGGTTTTGATTGACGAAGGCGATAGACACATACTGCACTAACAGACTCCCCCTTGGATATTGCCGCAGTCAATCTCCTAGCGTCTTGTCTTTCAATTCTCTTGATCATCAACAACAGCAGCTTTTATCTTGAACACAGTTTCAAATCCAGAAACTGAACTTTTAACAATTAAACACCCCCTTTCAAGCAGACTTCCCCTCAAATGGTGAACCAGAATCTGTATCTGACTCTTAAGTCTTCAGACTCCCCCTTTTAACAAACTGGGATCTTAGTCTTGAGTAGAATTCTGGCTCAAACTTTGTTCATGCTTGATCATGAGAATCTTGCTTTGCTGCTTACACAGGATCTAAAACATCTCCTGGGTTTTCGTAGCAACAGGATCAGAAATCTGTCTTTAACCTGCACAATCCTTAACTTCTTTGTAAGACAAACAATTTTGACATTGATAAGCTTCTTGAATTTGTAATTTTTCAAAATTTTGATTCAAATTAATGAACCATTTAAACATTCCAAAATTATTTCTTATCTCAAACACATTCTCCCAAACCTCTAGTTCATCAAGTTTAGCACTTGGAATTTTGAAAATCAGCTCTCCAACATCAGTTGTCGAAAACAAGATGAAATAAAATCTTTTTGAATTTTCAAAATTTTATGCTAAAACACTCCGAAAATCTTTTTGGATTTTTTTATGAATGAAATACAGTAAAGAAATATATACAGACAATATTTTTGTGAGTTTGTGTAAGAGGATCATATCAGTTCATGAGACAAGTCACTAGCACCGTTAAGCTTTAAACATTTTAAGTTCTAAACGATTCACATAGATTGACGATATAGTTATCCTCTTAAACTCAATCTAAAAACTTTCGAAATGCTTACCGATAAGTTAAGGTATATTAATTTTGCACTAAGTTCTTATGGACCCCACAATCTCAGCATATCCCCTCATCATGCAATACACTGACTCAAGTAATGCCTTTAAACTTTTATCAACTGTGATATGTGTGAAAACAAAGCAGAATGTTTAAACATTAACAATCAGGTCGATACTTCCGTATACGCAGAGAAAGTCCAATGTTTAAACAAAATAAAAAAAACAAAACAAGTTGAAGTTGTTTAGGCTTTAACCACCAGGTCGATACTCCCGTATACGCAAAGGTGATCCAAAGCTTAAACGAAACACTAAAGAAAATAAAGCAGAACGTTTAGGCAATAACATCCAGGTCGATACTCACGTATACGCAGAGGATGTCCAATGCTTAAACAAAATAAAGAAATAAAACAAGTTTAAATCTTTGCAAAATGAAATGCACAACCACAGTGACTTTTAAGCAAAGTTGTGAAAGCTCACAAACTTAACCAGTTTTTATGCTCTTTTAGAATTCAGCGATTACTGAGTAGGTACACAATCATGAAGGACAAAACTAAGTACTATGCTTTCAACCATGTTTCCCAGTAGAACTAGGCTTTTTCATTTAAGTTTGTATCGTTATCGCAAAACTACTAGTCTAGCTGAGCCTATCGTCACATCATTAGTGAGACCGTTTATCACATTTGACATTACATTTCTTTAGCATGCTGTGATAGTCCACTGATTTACTATCATTTCCTCTTTTCTCAACATAACTCATTTTAGCTTTTTCAATGTTTTTGGCATTTTCAAATTTTCAAATTTTTTTAAAATTTTTTCTCCCCTAAAATCAAAACATGTTTCAATTTTGATTTTCCGGGAAAATTTGAAAACAAACTATACAAGGAAAATGACAAACTGATATCAAATCGCTTCAATTCGCCATTCACTTGCCATAAACAATCAGAACTCCCCCTTACAACAAACTATTTTCCCATTATGATTGCAAAACACTTAAGTTTGTTTTAATCAAAATGGTTTTTCCGGAAAATTAGTTTAGTTGATTTTAAACCACTTGTAGGTTAGGGGTTTCATCACATTGTTTTCCTTTTATCATTTGTAGAAAATCAAGTACAACTTAATGTCCCTGATTAATCTCTTGTAGAACCTTCTCAAACACATTTACCAAGAATGATGCCGATTCCTGCTTCACACTTACCAACCTGGAAGCTCCGGCAAGTCAGGTTTTTCTTTTAAACAAATTCACCCAAGCCGGACCAGCCTTGGGTTTGACATTTGTTACCTCAATTTGTGGCTCTTCTGACTTTGACAAGTCAGTTTCATTGCCAACACATGGCTCTTCTGTTTCCGAAGAAACAAATTCCTTGCCAGAAGATGGCTCTTTTGTTTTCACAGAAACAAATTCATTGCCATTCTGTATTGGAACCCAATCCTTACAATGTTTAACCTTTCCAAACTTGTTAACCTGTGACATGCATGATTTTTCTCAATCTTTGTTATATTTGAAAACTTTGATAAAGGCTTTATCTGAAAAATTAACTTTCTTTGATTTTTCATCAGTTTGATTAGTTAATTTTTCTTTCTTTATCACCCCTTTTGTCCTCAGATTTGTATCTGATGAATTCGTTTTGCTTGACTGATCCTTGTTAGTTGAGCAAATCGATTCATCAGAACTTTTTCTCGGATTATCAGTTGTACCCGAGGACAAAATCTTTTCGAGATACTTTCTTGCTTTCTTCCTTTTCTATCTCAGTCTGTCTTTCTGCCCTTTTGATAACTTCATCTTTTGTTTCTTTACTTTCTCTCTTTTGGGCTTTTCCTCGATTTTGACTGAGTTCTTCATCATTTTCTGAGATTCAGCCCTCGATCCTCTCCTTGATTTCATTGGGCAATCTCTTGCAATGTGTCCTTTGATATTACATTCAAAGCACCTTCTCGTTTCAAATCTCTGAGTTTGGCAGTTAACAGAAATGTGTCCTCTAACACCACAAGCGTAACACACCCTGTTATCGTACCATTCACCACCATCATACCAAACGCTCAGATCATAGCATTGTTTGGCCTTGTAGTATTCAACTCTTCTCTTGAAAACTGGATTTGGCATTTGAGCACTGTGGTCAAACCTGCACCACTTATTACCAACTTTTTGTGAGTTTTTGTTTTCAGATTTTTGTGATTTTTCATAATGATTGGATGACTGAACTGATGAGCTTTTATTTTCATTTTGAAAATTTTTCAAATTTTTAACTTTTTGTTTTTGTTCTACATTCTTCTTAACAGGTTTTTGCTTTAAGCATTCACCTATTTCAGTAGAATGTAAAACAGTATCTTTAAATTTTTCTTTTAATTCCAAAAATATTTTTCTTTTCTCATTTTTCTCATTTTCATCATCAGTTTTATCATCACAATCTTCAATTTTGACTTTGTCAAAATTTGTGACATTGTCACTTATTGGAACAGCATTGATAGGTTTTGGACATACAAGATCAGGTAATGATGACGAAATCACAAAACCTTTCAATTTCGTTTCAAAGTCATTGATTTTATTTCTAGGACACTCAACTTCTTTTTCAAGTTGAGTGATTTTCTCAAGATGGGAAATTATTGCATTTTCATTTTCAACTTTATTTTTCTCTAAAACAGACTTTTCATTTTCTAAAACTTTTATTCAATTCTCAAAAACTGTTTCTCTTTCTTTTAAAACTTTATTTTCTAATTTTGCCCAAAACACTTCTTCATGTTCTAAACTATTTATTTTATTCTCAAAATCTTTTTCAATTTTCAATTTTTCATTTTCTAAAATTTCTATTTTATTTTGAATTTTTTTTTCATTTTCTTTAAAATTTTTGCTTTCTAATGTCATACTCTCAACATCTTTCAAGAGTTTGACATTTTCTGCTCTTGATTGAACACATTTTGAGCAGTTCTTATCAATCTTTTCAACATCAGCTTCCTCCTCAATCTTGGAAACTAAAACTTCTTTAACCTGATTCTTCTCCTCTTGAACCTCTTTTTCATCTTTGACTTCTGAGTACACTGGTTCAGAACTTGAAGTTTCATTTGTTGATGTACTTTGTTCTTTATCTTCATCGTTCTGTGATAACTCAGTTGACTCATCTTGCTTTGATTTTTCTAGGTGAGCACAAACAACCTGCTTTATCTCAGATTCAACAATTTCTTCTACATTTGCTACCTTTTGATTCTTCTTTTTCACAGCAAGTTTATTCTTGAGCTTGTCAATTTGTTCTGCAAAAGAATCATTAACCATTTCAAACGAAAATAACTGTTTATAGAACTCAAGTTTTTCAAGTTGTTTGCTATCATCATCACACTCTTCATCAGATGAGTATGAATGATAAAAAACTGGAGCTTTTTCTGAAACAACTTCTGAAACTTTTTCATCCTTTTCAGAAACAACTTCCGAACTCTTTTCAGCTTTATCTACAACAATTTCTGAATTCTTGTTCATTGAAACTGATTTTCTTGAAATTGAAAATTTAAAAGGAGATTCTTTTTCCATCTCAGAGAAACTTTCTTGTTCAGTCCTATAATAATAATAATACATTTCACATTCATCATCACTTTCCATGTTTCGGTAACAGATTTCACAATATCAGACACTTTCAAACGAAATCAATCTTTAAAACGGAATTCCTCCTCAAGCAAAATTTCTTCCCAAACGAAATAACTCGTTCAATGTAGTTCGGGTGAAATCACTGAATGAATGGGCCTGAAAATGAACTGATGTGTTACACTTTTTGGATGGGCTTAGAATGATTTGGGCCTCTCTTATCACACGTTGATTGAACCTTAACTTGTATTGGGTCGATGAACAGTTCAAGATTCCACTAACTTTGTATAGAACCGAGAACTATGACTAATATGAAACACTAAAGTATTATCTCATTGGACCTTATGATTTAGTGGACGTTAATATTGTTTTTAATATTTTGATTTGGCCGCCCCCTTTATAACATACAAACAATGATTGTACCTCTAACACTTTGAACAGAGATGATCACGTGATTCTTGGGCTTGCAAATCTGATTCAATGAAAGAACCAACTGATTATGATTGGGCCGCAGTTTTTGATTAACTCACATGGGCTGATACTCGATTTCAATTTGACCTTAATGATCACTTGACTGACACAACACTAATTCAATATCACATGCAAATCTTGAACTTTGCAAATATTCAATATTCAATGAATTTTAATAAATGGGCTGAGTATATTGAATCAGTTCACGTGCAGCCGACAAACACTTTAATGATTGATTTTAATTGGACCAAATGTTTTATTGGACAGTGAAATCACAAAATCTGCTGAGTCATGGTGACAGCCTTTTTCAAACGAAATAACACTTTACACTTAAACGAAATTACGATCTGTTCAAGCGGAATACAGACTTTCACGCGAAATCTTCAAACGGAATTAGGTCTTTTCAAACGGAATCACCTTTTTCAAACGAAATCAAATTGATTTTCAAACGGAATCACCTTTTTCAAACGGAATCAGGTGATTTTCAAGCGAAATAAGGTGTTTTTCAAACGAAATTAGATGTTTTCAAACGGAATCACCTTTTTCAAATGGAATAAGGTGATTTTCAAGCGAAATAAGGTGTTTTTTTCAAACGGAATCAGGCTGTTGACGCGAAATCGGACCTAAAAACTCAGATATCTCCTAAACAGCTTTGAATTAGGATTTAAAACTTTGTAAGGTTGTAGATCAAGTGTTTTCGCACAACATATTAAAAAATCATGAATTTTAGACCGTAAAAACCCGTTCAATTTTGAAAAATTCAGTTAAAAACGTGAAAGAAGTGTAGAAGATTAAGAAATAGATGAAATTCAGATCTGAAATCGAAGAAATCCTATACGAATCTATGTGTTTGATCAGTGCAATCGAGCTCCTGCTCTGATACCACTTGTAGGATCGGTTTTGACACCGAACGATTGCAAAACGAACGTGTGACGTGCAGAATCCGTACACGAACGTGACCGAACACACAAGAACGTACTATAACCGTGATTCTATAGAATAATATAACGAGTACAAAGTGCCGAGAATCACGTGAATGACTTTCTCTCTCTAGACTTTCTCTCTTTAAGCTTATCTCCCTAAGATGTCAAATGAGCAAAAAGTCTTATGTCTAACACTATAGCTCCCTATTTATAGGCACAAGATTATAAGGGATTTCCCCTTATTTACAAAATTGCCACCTTGCCCTTTTAACTAGATATTACAATATAACGCTAGAATTCTTCTATTTCTGCTACGGTTTTGATTGACGAAGGCGATAGACACATACTGCACTAACAGGGTTGTACACCGCTGCACTGGCGTATGTAGGAATTGGGTTATCGTAACCCACTGGTGGCGGTGCGACTGGCGCAGACTCCACCTCAGAAACAGGGTTCGAAGGCCCACCCATTTGTGGGTCTTCGTATAGTGGTGGTTAATGGCTTTGAAGGGGTATAAAAGAATGGTGTGAGTTGTGGGGCTCGTTCTTCGATTGAGGCCCGAAAGAGTTTAGGTAAGAAGGTGAGGAGCTCAGCGAGACTGAACGCCTCGTGGGTTCTAGATGGGTCCTCCAGTCTTCTTGAGGACTTTTGCTTAAGGAGTCTGATGGAGTTCGCCGGTGTGAAGGCCCAGCCTCGTGATCGTTGGGGGCGACGAGTGGCCCCTTGCCTCTGCCTCTTCCTCGCACTCTTGGTGGCATCTTTTTGAACCTGTCAAAACAAATAAAGGACACAACAAAGAAAAATAAAGGACATAATTTAAAATAAAACAAATTTGGATTAGTCCTAAGTTCTTTGTCTATACTCGAAAGTCGAGGAATGTGCATACTGTGTCATTGAGATTAAACACAAAAAGGCTAGTGTTTAATTCACTCAACGTTGGCTCTGATACCAACCAGTCACACCTCGATATTTCCATGTATTACCGGTGGGCCCGGTGGGGAGTATCGTGACGTAGTTGATATCATAGACAATTTATATTATCACAGTTTAATACACAGTGGAAGTTGAAAGATAAAATCATTACAAACCCAATAAAAACTAATATCAAGTGTATTACAAAACGGTTGTAAAGATCCACAGGAGGGTCAAAGTTCAAAAGATAATTGTTCAACAGATTTATTAACATCTAAGCTTGCAAGACTCTTTATTGATGCTAGGAGTAGCCAGCCTATTCCGTGTAGTACCTGCACTTAGCCTTTTTGGAAAATACGTCAGTTTACACTGGTAAATACAATTAACCGACTCATTTTGAAAACATTTATGAAAATTGGTTTAAATGCACAAGGCACAAATATTCTTCTATAACTTGGGATACTTATTTAAATATAAACTTGTAAAAGAATTACATGTTCGTTATACGTTCAGTAGCCCGGGCTGAATACCGGGTTAAAGATTAATAGACACACCACATGATATAATCCCGCGTCGAGTTATTCTCGAACATACGGTTATACCTTTTTATATGTATATGCACCGTCAGGTGTATGCCTACACCCCGTGCTTAGGTTGTGGCCATTTCAATGAATGATGCCAAACAAGTCTACAAGTGTTGTATGATGTTCCCAGGTGTCCCTAGGCATGCAAAACTGTTGGCCATGTTTCAGAAATTCGAAAACCATGCACATAAGTCGGTTAACAGGTTGAAACTGGCACCTGCCATGTTTTTTTATTCACTGGTGGTTTTCAGGCGGCCCGCGTAAGACTTAAGAGAGTCTTACGCGACCAGTATGGCTCCCGGATCAGGGTAAAACATGTTTCAGAATTTGCATCTTTGGTCCCTGGTCCTTTTTAAAGTGGTTTTAACTTCTTGTTTTGCACTTTTAACCTTCCAAATTGATTTTTAAGGACCCCAAGACATAACCAAACTTTGTTAAGTCCTTGGTTAGTTTTACGATCACCCGAAAAGCCTTAAATTTCAACATTGACGCTATTAACCCCTTACATACAAATGTTAGCATAACTTTATCATACGATAACAAAACCTTGTGAAATTTTTATCACTTATTCTAGTGAGCATAATTAATCGTTACAAAGCTTTGGGTTTGCTAAAAGGTCACTCAGAGGTATAAATTAAACATGTTGACACTTTTAACCCTTGCGGTTTGTAAACTTTCACTTTCTTTCACAAACGGCTTCATACGCTTCATAAATAATTCGTTTAAGGGTATAAACATCGTGTAGGATCGTTGAAAGGTATATTTATCCAATTTTGACTCTTTGAATCCTTTTATTCACATACTTTCTTTGTTTGTCAACTTTAGTCCCTCTAACTTAATTGTTTACACGTTTAAAGCTCATGACACGTGTCGATATAATATTGGATATGAATTTACGAGGTGTTACACAACTGGTGGATCCTCGATCCTTTCTTCCCTAGTCTTATCGTCAGTAACGGTTGCTAACAATGGCGGGGTAATCCATACGTAGACACTTCTGGGTTTCATTGTAGAATTGATGCTAACCTTTGCACAACTCTAATACTTTGGACAGTTGACGATTCTCCACTAGGGAGAGGGGTATGCAAGGTTTTCTTCTCATAGGGTATATCTGCGCGATGTATGGATAACCAATCCATACCAACTACTGCATCAAAACTATCGAGGATAGCAGAAGGAAGGTCAATGTCGAATACTTGTCCCACAAGGTCGGGTTTACATTCCAACGGACATATGAGGTTTCATTTGACTTGCCATCAGTTGATTCCACAACAGGCTCGGTTTTCAAGAAGCATCAGGGTTAAACAGAACAAGGACGAAGCGATTAGCTACTCATACAAGCTACCATGTTGCTTATGCCTGGCGCCGCCTAAGCCAGTCCTAAATGCCCTTCCACGAGTACCACTTCCAGTGTTGTTGATACTGCTAATAGAATTCCCAAAACTGCCATTGTTCCCTGGGTTGTTGGCGTCTTGACTTAACATCGGCCATTCTTTGTTGAAGCCACCATCATTTCCATACCGAAAGTCATGATTTGCGAGTACCTTGATGTCATCGTGACTGTTGCTTCTAATGTCGTTGCTCAAAACGGAGTCCTGCGACCTTTCACCATTAGGGTCCATCCTTTCACATTTCGTGTCACGTCCTAAGATACTATTCCTGGTACAGGCAGTTACACATTCAACCCTTTAGTCAATTTTCATCGCCTACGTCCCGAATGATTCGTAAGTGTTGACTCCCATAAGTCGCTTACTAGGGTTAAGGATTCGATTGAAGCGAATTTTCTGGTGCTCGTTACAAGAAACCAAGGCCGTTCTAATACTGAGGTCAGTGAGATACTACGATCATCCTCTTGCCCCTCGATCTTGCAAGTTGGTCGAGTAATACACAGTACGTTGCTAGGGTGTTGCAGAAACGATCCCACTTATGGAATCTAAAGCGTCAATACACAGAGTTCCAACCAATGAAAAGGAGTGGGAAGGTATCGACCAAACATTCGACACTGCAACATCCAACTCAGGGATGTTCGTACAAGCACCTAACATTCTACATAGTTCGCTAGGCGTTCAGATGGGTGTTCAGGTAATACTCGATAGCATCGAGATTCGTGAGGATTCCGAGAGGAGTGAAAAGATCACGTTCAAGTAAGAGACAATCACTGCTATGACTCTTATAGACTGTTGTGTTTCACATCGATCAAATAACGGAACGAAACCCCTTTTTCACTTGTTAAGCCTCACTGGGACTCGCATGTACCCCACATTATTATTATGTATGCACCCACAATAATATTGCGATTTGCATGCTCATCTCAGTTCCTCCTAACTCATGTCAAATGGTTCCTTAGACTCGAATAGCAAACAAACAAGGAACATCTCAAAACATGAGTCATGAATGTCTAAGGTAACACCACACTATCAACCACTTAACACATGTAAGTGACACATAAATTCATACTGTTGTGCTAAACATGCAATATCATATGTAAGTGTTCACTAGTTATGCAGTACAATGAGTAAACGAGAGACGAACCTTGCAATCTGGAGCTGAGTGTCATGGTCGTATTCACGTATTCGAAATTGTTCGGTTATAGTCTGGTTTTATAAAAATGTTTTTAAAACCAAGTTCACTATAACCTGTGGCTCTGATACCAAACTGTCACACCCCCAAAATACCACATGCGGAAACGTACCAGGATATAGCCACTAATTACATTGAACTCATAACAAGATTTCAAATAAAAGCTTTCATTCATTAAGATAAGTATTACAAAACATTATTTATAACCAGTTGTGTTTAGCGGAAGCATAATACAAAGTTTAACCAAAACCAAGTGTATGTAATCTACTAGTCTCGTTTCAAGTTTCCATGCATCTCGACCCACGACCACTCCAGCATCCCAGACAGCAAGTTCCACATCCACACGTATCAATAACCTGTGAGCATGCACACACGTGTATCAGACAACGCTGGTGAGTTCGTAGTTTTACGAAAACGTTAGTTACCAAGTGTTTAGTTTAATCCAATGAATTTAATGTTGATAATATCCTGAATACAAGACGGCTCCAGATTATTGGCCATGACTAGGTCATTAGTTCACACCCGTCCTCTCAGGTACGGGGTGAGGGTGCCAAACCTAAGTAGCACTGCCAACTAATACCTTGTTACCTCTCAGGTAACAAACAACAAGGAGGGACTTTAAGGGTGATAGGATGAGTATATTATCCAACATTCCAGATTTACCCAAAAGACGTATTCCTCTCAGGAATACCCATGATTTACCCAAAAGCTATCCCTCTCAGGGATACCCACTGACTGTCCCAACCACCGGGACACATGCTCAAGAGGAATGAACTCACCTTAGATTTGCTCGGTATGTTACGTTACATTACCCGTTCCTAGTTGGTCAACCAAACCCTATCGTGGTTACCAATCAACATCAGTATAGAGTTCACACATATCACGTATCTAACGCACACGTTGCACAAGTAGTAGACAAGTATGACACACGTACTTATATGTTATCGTAACTGTTCAACATTCAATCCGTTGATCTATAACTTTTATTGTGAAATCATATAACAAGTGTACGGGTTTCACATGCAAACAAATCACATAACAGTGCTCGTAACTTCACAGGTTGCATCTATCACAAGATCACCATATATCAGGTAACGAGTACCCAGTCCTCATCTATGCCCACACCCCATGTGCAAGTCTCATATTAACGTTTAACATATGAATTGGTTACCAATGAGATCAGTTGCATAATAAATTAATTCACACATTTTCCACAGCTCATTCACACTGAAAAGATCACCATATTTCATGTAATAGTTATCCAATCCACACAAGTCCACACTCATATGCATACTACCTAAAAATGTTAAACAGATGAGTTGTTGCCCACATAAGTCAAGTCCAAAACCTTCCTTTCTAGTTAATAAAATAACCACGCAACACACAACAGTTCAATATCATAAACAAACATGAATACATGGCGAAACTCCCTGTTATGGTGAAAGTCTCAATCTTTCGTCGAGACCAGGTGGTGACGAAAGACCTAGTCTTTCATCGGGACTCATTGTGACGAAGCATCTAGTCTTTCGTCGAGACTAACTACGACGAAACACCGCTGATAATAAACCAACCCTCACCATAATTCGATCATGACAGTTAGACAAGATTCGAAGATTAAGGACTTAATCATACATCATAATAATTACTAACATCATCATCGACATTTAACTAGATCAACTGAATCCAGTCTCATGGACATTCATCGTTACACACATCAAGATCAAAGGTTAAACCAATACACACAATCATAACTGTATATTCTAATCATTTAACAATGAACAATCCTAGTTTATAACATCGATCAAGACAATCAACCTAAAGTGTTTCTAGCACCACTCTTGATTATACAAAAATCTCATGAACACGATCGCCAATCAATAGCAATAACCGAAATAATCAATCCACGATTAAACAAGAAAGATCATACTAACCGAAGGGATGATGCTCTGATGGGGTTCATAAGCGTCGCCACCAAAACAAGGAGGAGAGGGGTCGTTGTCTAGTAGCGAGTGTTTAGGGTTTCCAAATGATGGGTAAAAGAGTGTATATGCTTATTCGTGGGTTGGGCCGAGGAAGAGAACTGGGTCGAAGCCCTTACGGCAAAACATATGCTCAACGATGAAACATGTGTTTCGTCAAGTAACATATCGACGAAAGACTTCACTTTTATGTTTTGTCAGGCAACATGTGTTTCGTCGAGTCAGACTTATGGCGAAAGAACATCAGATAAACTATTTTAAGACTTCACATTTAACCACCAAGTTTCACATTTTGACAACCAAACATTGCACATTAACATTCAACATACAAATAACCACAGACGACTAACGGGATTGTGAAGCAAGTGATGTGTATAGGAAAGACCTCGAAATCTTGGGTTGTCACAAATTCAACCGACAAGGCGTGTAGTATGGCTAAACAGGTATGTTGCACCCATTTAAATTGTCTTTTTTTTTATTTTGGTGTTGTCTAATTTAAATAATTTAAGTTCATCTGTATGCGTTGGGTCAAATTTAAATTTGAAAGTTCTTGAATGTGAAGTGTATACTGGGATAAAGTAATTAATTAGAGAAGATTCTTAAATTAATTAAAAAGGTCTTTCATATGTGCAGATCTGAGCCCAAAAAAAACATTTTTTTTTCAAGTTTTATTCTCAATCAGATGAAATGAGGCGATTTTGGAGGAGATGGTGTTCAGTCAAACATCGGTCTTTCAAGCCCATGATTTTCTTTATAAATAAACAACCCTTCATCTTTACAAACAAACAACATCACAAGGAGAAACAGTTATTATTATTATTATTATTATTATTATTATTATTATTATTATTATTATTATTATTATTATTATTATTATTATTATTATTATTATTATTATTATTATTATTATTATTATTATTATTATTATTATTATTATTATTATTATTGGGAGCTAATATTCACACATCCCTCTTCTCTAGCTCTCTATACATACATTGCTATACAATGAGAGATAGAGTGAAAAATGCTGTGAAAATAAGATGTAGGATGTTGATTTATAACGAGAGCCTTATTAAACTCGGGAACAACGTTAGTAATGATGATCTGCATGAAAAATTAGTTGAAGATGATTAAATTTGTCTCTTGAAGTCGAAGATGATGATGATTTGATTAGTTTTAAGAGGCTGTGATGATGAATTTTAATGCGTCGAGTGAAATCAAGCAAAGATGAGATTATCCGCATCTTGGCGGGGCAACTTGGACGGTCATGTGAAAGATTGAATCAGTTTGTGCTATCACATGGCAACCGGTAAGTATGCAGCCATGGTGGATTTATCCTCTTTTGTTTGATTGTTTATACATCTTAGCCTCAAATTGATTTATCCTGATTTTTAGTCACTTGGTTTTTACTAAATTTTGATCAACTCTAACTACTCTTTTGCTATAATCTCAACAACAGAGAAAAAGAAAAACCAAACAAAGATTAGTCAAAGGCTCTTAGGCTGCGCGACTAGGCCCTCGGGCAAGGCAAGTTACCTGGAATAGTGGTTGAAACCACTGTTGGGTAAAAAAAGTAAGTTAAACCACTGTTGGGTTAAAATAGTGGTTGAAACCACTGTGGGGTTAAAACAGTGAGTTAAACCACTGTTGGGTTAAAATAGTGGTTGAAACCACTGTTGGGTTAAAACAGTGGTTGAAACCACTGTTAACTTAAAACTGTGAGTTAAACCACTGTTGAGTTACAACAGTGAGTTAAACCACTGTTGAGTTACAACAGTGAGTTAAACCACTGTTGAGTTACAACAGTGGTTGAAACTACTGTTGAGTTACAACAGTGGTTGAAACTCCTGTTGGTATGTAGAGCTCTTTGACAATTCAAAAGGAGATGGTGGTGGCCTTGGTGATCGTGCACCACGGTAATGACTAGAAATGTTTTCAAGCTGGTTAGCCTGGTCACCATGGAATGCAAATCGTTTTGGTAATTAACGATTACTTTGTTAAGGTGAATCTTCGCCATTGTCGCAGTAGTGCCTTTTAAGTTACTTTTATGCCCTTTGTTTTCATTGTTATTATTGTTGTTTTATGTTGTTAGGACCCTTTATTGCAACTACATGTTGATGGTTTGAATGGCACTGGTATAGAAGAAGATACCGATGGTGCGTGGATTGTTGTTGGTGGCAAGGTAAGTTCTAACTTCATGCGTTGTTTATCAAACCAAGATTGAACAAGTTGTGAAGCTTTATGTTGTTTAATGGGTTGAATTGTAGCCTGATGTGGCTTCATGTACTAATGACATTGCATTTAATTTGTTCTCGGTTTTCGTGTCCAGTGGTAGAAAGCAGGTAATCTGAACTCACTAATAGGGATGAGCTTGGTACCAACCGGTACCGAAAATCCCAAAAAATGGGTACCAGTCCGAAGTCCGAACTGGTATTTGAAGGTAAAAAGCCGGTAAATACCGGTACCGAACCGTTGAATGTCGAACCGAATTGGTTCTGAAAATCGAGTCAGTTCGGATATTCGGTACCGGTACCCGATGCCATTGGCTCATCCCTACTCACTACTTTGTTATATTGTATTATGCTATAAAGAGTAAAGCTAGTGATTTATTTAAATTTAAGAACAACACATGCTTTGTTTTTCTTACACTACGAGTCTTTTTTAAAATGTTTTTTTTTAATTATTCCCTATATGATTAAAATTCAGTATTGTTTCAAGCTATTATATCTATTTTTCCTTATCATCATTAGTGTTCAGGAGGGGTGACAAGAGTTAGTGAACAAAGGTTTAAAGTTTATACATTAAAGTACCGTGAACAAAGTTACATGGTTTGCTTATAAACTTTACCCTTATGTCCTCATCTTTTCTATACTCTGAACTTAGTGAAATGGTTGTGCTTCTGAGTTCTGATTATGTGACCATTTCTACAGAAGATGCTTCTGAAATTTAAGACCATGCTATAAAGATTCTGATGACCCTCGAAGGGATTTGCAGCGGATTTATCCAAGGGTCTTGATTCCATGATAACAGTGAATCGATAACAAAGTGTGATAATGTAAATGAGAGGACAATTGGACAGTTAATGTAAGTGTCTTGGTGCCGAGAAAAGTTCCCGGCAATAGTAATATATACATGTGGAAGAACGGTTATGAAGGTGGTTGGAATTTGGCAGGAATAACCGCCATTCGAAATGAGGTCAACCAACCGACACACCCATTCCCCATTTGAATATACCGTTACATACATACATAATCATGAATAATACATATATCCTAAGTATAATAAATATACGAATTATGTTTATCATTGTCTAATACTCTCCCCTAAACATAATTGTGTTTACGAGAGTACTTGAGAACACTATCATTAGCATCATCCATGGCAGCTTTTTCCCTGTTAAAATCAAACTTCCTTCTTGTATTGAGCCTCTTGATCTCCTGCCATCCATTGTCGGCGAAGAGTGCATAATGCTCCGACTATTTATCAGCAATACCTTGTCTTGCTTCATCCTTCTCAGTCTGACCTGCAACTTGTTCAGTTTGATCTCCTTCACTTCGGCTACATCTTGGATCCATCTTACTTCCCAGTATTTCTTTTTCTTCTGTCACGTCTTTGTTATGAACGTTTGATTGAATGATTTTAAATTTGTGGTAATAGACAAGAACATCCAAGTACATTGCGTACATTAAACGCATTAATTCTCCATCACTATACTCAAAACCTATTTCTTTGGGTATCATTGGCCAGAGGTTATTTTCTGTCACCTGTCGATGCCCTCCTTCTCTTTCTATTACCAGATACAGATCTAACAAGCACCCTTTGCGATTGTGTGAGGCATAGGCCGGAATTGGCCTCGTTGTCACTCCTAATTTCTTGGTTATAAACCAATTCACCATCTCATCAAACTTTGTTTGCAGTATAAACTTATAGTTTCTGACATATTCATCATCATCCATCATGTCGAGTAACGCTTTACAATCTAAAAATTCCATGAATTTCATTGTCTGAAGTATCATCACGTTCTGGTCTGGTTCGTTGGATGATACATCTAGTTTTTCGAAGTAATCATTCAAGAAATTTGTTTTGAACGTCATAAATTCAGACTCTTTGTTCATCATTGTTTGTTTTTCCATAACACCAATCTCTTCTTCCTTGGTCATTCCAGATATTACACTTCGGTTATTGTTTAGGGGAACGCTAAAAGTTGGGAACAATTTGCACTTGTCTCCGGTGAATTTCACCATGAAACCTTGCGTGGTTAGTTGATCGAAACTTAAAACATTTCTGTCTATATCTTGTGTGTAAAACACACTTTGAATATGGATTTTCTCCGCTCCAGAAATTACGTCTACAACTCCTATACCCCTTATGAAATAAAACTGATTTTCACCAGTTTTCGTTTCTACATCAGACATGCATTTAATGCGTTTAAACATATCTAGATTTCCTGAGAAATGGTGTTTCAGAGTTTTGCTCACATACCACATTTCCGACCAGAAACCTCCATCGGTTCCGAGCACAAGATATTCCATTTTCTGACCACTTCTATGATCTTCATTTTCATCATGTTGTTGTTGTGTCCCCGTGTTTATTGCGAGACGTATTAGTTGAGATTCTTCATCATCTTCCTTCTTCTTGCAGTTTGAGATTTGGTGTCCTGGATTGTTACAGTAGTAACATCGCCTTACCAGCCACCTTCGTTCCCGTCTTTCGTCTGAGCAATGTTGGCATGGTAATGTTGTAGAAGTTGCCCTGAGATCAGAATTGCCTGGCGCTCTGATACCACTTTGATGACCCTCGAAGGGATTTGCAGCGGATTTATCAAAGGGTCTTGATTCCATGATAACAGTGAATCGATAACAAAGTGTGATAATGTAAATGAGAGGACAATTGGACAGTTAATGTAACTGTCTTGGTGCCGAGAAAAGTTCCCGACAATAGTAATATATACATGTGGAAGAACGGTTATGAAGGTGGTTGGAATTTGGCGGGAATAACCGCCAATCGAAATGAGGTCAACCAATCGACACACCCATTCCCCATTCGAATATACCGTTACATACATACATAATCATGAATAATACATATATCCTAAGTATAATAAATATACGAATTATGTTTATCATTGTCTAATAGATTCTGCCTTTCTTCACTTTTAAGACTTGCATAGTGGATATAAAGATGAACCCACATTCTTTTGCCATTGTTTAAGCTGCTTTTGTGTTCATATGCCATAATGCAAGAACAAAAGTTGGGGTTTTGACCTTGATTTCAGTCTTTCAGAGGGTTTTTTTTAGGACCCACTTCTTGGTGATAATTTTATGGTTATGGGTCTGTAAAAGTTTTGAACTTTGATACTGTTGTTATGTGACTGTTTGCATTTTTCCCTATTTTCATTAAAAAATGCTGAAAGTGATAATGATTTGTGTTTGATATGTAGGAATGAATTTTGAAGAGTGTAGTACTAGCAGTAGCATGGGTGAAGTTAGATCAATGAAACGTGTTCATAGGCGTTCTAAAAGGTACCTACTTGTGATATTTGATGCATAATATCGATTGGTTTCTTGAACTGAAAATGGCCTCTGAAATTGGTAACAAGTAAAACTTTTGAGTATAAGGGTAAAACTGTCATATTTGGGAACATGAGAATTATATAATTATATTTGCTATTTGGTATGATTTATAGATGTTTACTAATCTTATGAAGTTTCCTTTTGTATTTAACAAAAGTGATTTGATATTGAACCTTCTGTCCGATTTTGTTTTAATAACACAGTTATGATTTTTGTAGTTCAATGAAGAAGCACGATCGCCCTATGTAAAGAAGTTCAAAACTATAATACATCCTGGAGAGGTAGTTTTGATTGCAGTTTAACCCGTTCCTGAATATATTAATGCTTCTGATGACTATTTTGCTTTTAGCGTTTCTTATCTTCAGTATATCTTTGTAATCGAGTTCTTAATAAGTGGTAAACTGCAAGTAAATACGATGTACAATTGCTTTTTATTCATACATGCAGCGTACTTATTTTTTAACCATTAAATGCAGCATACTTACCTGTTCTAAATTCTTGTCATAACATGCAATTCATATTATGAGAAGGTAAACATATGTAATTTTGTTGCATTAAATGGTAAAAATGGTAAGTATATTGCATTCACATACATTTTTTTAATGACAATTGTAATTCATATTTATTATCGCCTACTAAATAATATTTGTATTTGCAGCATGCAATTCATATTTGTATTATCGCCTACTAAATAATATTTTTTAATGCAATTCATATTTTAGTGAGTCGCGTAAAAAATAACTGCTATGGGGAGTACGAGATGCAAAGATATGAGGTATGTTAACTCGACCTTTTTTAAAGAGGTGCAATTTTGACCCATTTATTTGTCACTTGATGTAGGCTATATTCTATTTTTAGCGAGTCGCGTAAAAAATAACTGCTATGGGGAGTAGGAGATGCAAAGATATGAGGTATGTTAACTCGACCTTCTTAAAGAGGTGCAATTTTGACCCATTTATTTGTCACGTGATGTAGGCTATATTTTATTTTTAGCGATTCGCGTAAAAAATAACTGCTATGTGGAGTAGGAGATGCAAAGATATGAGGTATGTTAACTCGACCTTTTTTAAAGAGGTGCAATTCTGAGCCATTTATTTGTCACTTGATGTAGGCTATATTCTATTTTTAGCGAGTCGCGTAAAAAATAACTGCTATGGGGACTAGGAGATGCAAAGATATGAGGTATGTTAACTCGACCTTTTTTAAAGAGGTGCAATTCTGAGCCATTTATTTGTCACTTGATGTACGCTATATTCTATTTTTAGCGAGTCGCGTAAAAAATAACTGCTATGGAAACAGGGTAAGGCATAAAAAGTTACAAATCAAACGTTTAACTACCAATCCGAATTTGTAGTTCTGATCACAATCTGCTAGAGATCTTGGTAATGAATATAATATAAAGGATGATATGAACACTTCAAGCTGCTTATCTTTTATAGATTATGATTTTCTTACTTATGTTGGTATAGCTTAACTGAATTGGTCTGCAATGCAGGGGTAACATTAATGGGGCTGGGGCTAGAAAAACAACTGATCAGTGGACTAAGATGCTCTTCTTTCTGGGAGCCCATAGCTTTTCTTTTGGACAATCTTTTGGTGAATATGCATTTCGTATGTCTCATTTCTTTGGTTGGATTACATTATGGTTTATTCCGTTGTGTACGCTTTCGGTTCGCGATCAACAACTCTGTGAATTTCTTCAATCTTCGATCATAACCTCGAATACTAAGAGCCTAGGGGTTCTTATTCCAATCCTTTTTGTAAGGATATTCCAGGAATTTAACTTCTTACATGTTAATCACAAAATAATAACTTTATCACATATCAGTTGTAAATAGTTCATAGATGCTTCTATTGGTTATGGCTTCATGAATTTCTAATTACAGATGACTTCATAAATTTCCTACTCCTAGATCTCAATACTGGTTTTTGGTTATTTGGATGTTCTTAGAATAATGCACGAGATGGAGGATGACCATGTTGAAGATGTTGGGAAAATTAGTGAATGGATATTTAGTTAATTTATAATTTAGTGAAATTATAATTACATATTAAACTCCTTCATATGGTGAAACTCTTGAGTAGAGTTTTATATCACTTGATTAGCTTTTATTAGAGTTTTTATGGCTCTAATTAAATCACTAATTAAATGAAACTTTTATTAGAGATTTATGTCTCTAATAAAATCACCACTTAAGAGAAACTCTTCATAACACACAACTCTTGTAAAGGAAAAAGATGGTAGGCTATGTGACTCATTGGAATGATGAGAGAACTACAAGAGAAAGATAATATGTATGAAGAATTCCTGGAGAAGTGGTGAAGACTTGAACATCCATATGTTGGGAATTATAGAGAGATGAGTTTTCTCTACTCGATTCCATCACCTTCGTATCATCAGTTTTCCACAAGTTCAAACACTATAATTCTATTCGGTGTAACCTCGGGCCCGTGGTCATTTCCGGCAGTACAGACTGCTTCGGCTGTTGTACCCTGGGAGACAGACGCGTCGTCTTTAGTAGAGGCGCAAAATCCGTTTTAAGGGTAGCGTGTTGAACACGTGCCTCAGCCATAATCGTCAACATTTGTTTGTTCTTTTTGTAGGAAATTATTGTACAAGAAGACGTGGTTCAAGACCTCGTTGAAGTCTACACAACGGACTGAAAACACAACGAACCATACAAGTAGACGCAGTTAAAGATCAAGTTGAAGACTTTATCTTTTGAAGATATTGGTTTGAATCGATTGTTTATTAAATATGTTGTAGTTCATATTTATTTTCGTTTGAATTTGTACATGGTTCATGTACTACAATTTCCCAAATGTTTTAAAGAGAGTATCTTTATTTTTATTATTTCTTTTAACAAAATTGTGACCCATTTCCTACAAACTTAAAACAGATTTAGTGAGATTGTTGGTACAATCTTAAAAACCTTATTTATAAGGATTTTGGGTTTACGAAAGGATTTATAATAGAATAAAAAATATTTTTAGAGGTTATGATCTTATAAATATTTTTTGGGAAATATGTATGTAGTACAACTTGTTGTGTTTGGATTTTTTGAGATTGAGATAAAATCTTAAATCCTATACCGTGGTACAAAACGAATTGTTTCGGTTCCAACGTTTGGTTTTTGAAACGATTTTGGGAATCGTTAATTTTTCTAACTTTTGTGTTAGATCGGGTTTATTAGTGTAAACCATACGTTTTTTTTGTAAACGTTAAATTGTCTAACATGTGTGTTAGACCAGAATTATTGGTGTAAACCATACGTTTTTTGTAAACGTTAAATTCTCTTCAGTAGAGTTTTTATGTCTTTAAATAAGAGTTTTATGTTACTTGATTAGAGTTTTATGTCTCTAATTAAGTCTCTATTTAAAGTAGACTTTTCATCCACCAATGGATTGATATGAACAAATAAGTGTTATAATGATTTTTGTAATCATTTGTCTTCTAACATGTGTGTTAGAAACGTTCATGAAACGCGTTAGTTTGGAAGCAATTTTTAATTGTTTAGTTTCTAACGTGGGTATTAGAAATGACTTATTTATTTGAACCATATATGTGCTTTTAGCAAGTCGAATTAACATTTTGTGAAAATGTTAATATTTCTAACGTGCGCGTTAGAATTTCTTAAATTTTAACATGATTGTTAAAAATGGTTAAAATACAAATGCTTTGAAATGTTTTATGTAGACATTTTATATAAACAATTTGTTGTAGCATTGTTTTAATGCTTTGTATGATTTAGAAATAAAATGTCATACATTGAAGTTGATGTTTGATTGGCTTCAAAGAATTAAATCACCATAAGTGATGGTGTGGTATTTATATGAATTTAATGAAATTAAAATCATTTACTAGACTCTTCATATGGAAGATAAACTCTTAAGGAGAGTTTCATGTCAATTTATTAGTTTTTATTAGAGTTTATGTCTCTAATAAAATCCTTAATTAAGTGACTTTTAAGGAGAGTTTCAAGTCAATTTATTAGTTTTTATTAGAGTTTATGTCTCTAATAAAATCTTTAATTAAGTGAGACTTATCTCCACCCCATGTCTCTTGTATTAAAAGTAGGCTATGTGCCTAACTTGATGAGAGTGAAAAAACAAATACAAGAGTAAGAATACAAGAATTAAATCACCATAAAGTGATGGTGTAGTTGTGTGTGATTTTATCACCAACTTTAATTTGTGATTTGTCATGTTTTATATAAAATGACTTAAATTTTCTAACACGTATGTTAGAAAATGTGTATCACGAATACGAGGTTAGAGATTGTTCATAATGAACATAAATGTTTTATGTAAACATTTAATTGCCTATAAGTGCATTAAAAATGATGAGAAATGGTTTATTTTATAAACTATATCTTTGGAAAAGGTTTTATGTAAACGTTCAATTCTATAATGTGCTTGTTATAACATTTTTTTTCTAACATGCGTGTTAGAAAATGTTTAGTACATGTGTAGTAAGACTAAACAATATAAAACCATTTGATATTTTGGGTTTGTTAACCCTAATTGATATTATTAGTATTGTATATTGCAAAACTAAGAAACTGTTTTGAATTATTTTTAAAACAAAGTTTTGCATAACATTAATAATTCAAATGGTTCGCTACTCTTACTAGAAGTAGCATATGGTGAACAAAGTAACAACCTGCTGGTTGTTATTTGGTGAAAAACAACTTGGTGTTGTTGTGAACAAATTTAATTGTTCAAGTTTACTACTTAAATGTAGTATTTGTAACAACTTGGTGTTGTTTTGAGCAAAATTGTCCAAGTTTAAAGTTTCAAGATGAAATGGGGAACTTGTACTTACAAGTGCATGGAGTCTTATTGAGGGAGTACCTCAAGACATGCCATGGGACAATATTGTTGAGAAGATTTCGATCAAATTATAAAGTGTTGAAGCTAAAAGCACTTTGCTATTTGATGTCTACATATTGTCTATGCTTCCGTTTAAATTTCAAAAGTGATTGACACTTATGATTTAGTTTCCAATGTATTTTATTGTTTGGTGTTCAATATCTTCGGATAACACATTCAATTTTTTACAAAGAAATAAATCACTAATGGTTGTGACGTATAAATTATTTTGTGGAAAATAATTATAACGTCGGTTATACATTGCTTAAAAGAATATGGTTTTAAACGGATGATACATGAAAATACTTGGATATAAACAACTTGAGAGTTGTTACATTGACTAAAAGTCAAAGACGAAACATCAAATGTATAACCACATCATGTTGAACGTAGTGAGTGTATTGAGATGAAATACACTAACGACATTCATGTCGACATACTTCATTAGAAGTCATTGAAAATTCACAAGTGTGAATTCTAACATATGAAAGTAAAAGTACTATATGTTATTGTATACCTTTAATAAATCTTGCGAGATTTATAAGTAGATGCGTCTATCACTTTATTATTGTTAGATCTATATGGAGATTTTACCTTCATTTGGGAGAGCATCCTAAATATACATATCTCCTAATGAATAACAATAGATGTGTGCAAATCACTTATGACAAAATTATGAATGCCATGTTGTTGAGTGTCGATCTAGTTGACTCTATCTCACACATAATAGTGATTGTAGACGAGAAACATTCATCTTGTTGGCGATGAATGTGTTCACCAAGTGGCTTGGATTAAGACTTATGTTTAAGTACTTATGAGTCAATGGTAGATCGTTGGAAATCACAAGTAAACAAGTTATGTTCCTTAAATGAATGATGAAATTTAGCTTTGTGCTATATATAATAATTTGTGAGACCTTCCTAAATATTGATGTTTTAGGATTATGAATAAGTCTCATTATTTTGTCTTAACAAGGGATGAATGTTGCAAAGTGATATTATGATATCCTTAGGGCTGTGAAGAATCAGAATGATGCATCTTCTGTTCACATGCTAAAGTATTGTAGTCTAAAGCATGCTAGACTAGTACTTGGTTAATTATGGGTCTTGATGGAGACTAATTAACTCTAAACATTCAAATGTGTATGAACACAAAAAGAATTTGTGTATGGACAAAGTTGAGAGAGAATTTTCATTCATTATAAGGAAATGACATGTAACTTTTAAAAGTTTGTTCGAAAAGCTAATGAGGAGAACTCATTGTCTAAGCTTATTCTAGATGTTAAATTAGAATTATTCTAAGTTGGTGACAAACTTATGACAATGGCATGTGTTGCTTTGGTCAGCTCGGAAGCTTGTGTAAGCTAATGCAATATGAGTTGAATTCACTGATACAATAAGGTTGGTCTTGTTCAATCATATGTGTATAAATGTCGCCATAAGTGGTGTTACGGAAATGTTGATCAAATGGCAAGAAATGTGGGGGAGGAACCATTTAAGAAACAACCCTATAAGGGTATGTAGAAATGGTTCTCATTAACACATCTAAATGTTATCCAATAACACTTAAATGTGGGGGGTGTCTTGCATTTGTTTTTAGCAAGAAGGATTTTGTAATCCAATCTAACATTGCAAATAGACGACTAAGTGGAGGACACAAAGGTCGTAGTGCATAATGGAGATGTGTTTGCCTTAAATGATACACGTATCTTACGAAGACATATGTTATAACCAGATTCAGATGGCCACTGAGGTTATAGTCTTAGAAGTTGACAATAGGCAAAATTAACTTACGAGTTAAGAACACATCATGACAACTGATCTCAAATACGCAAAGTTATTTGCTAATGTTATGGATCCAACAACCTGAGGGTTTATTAGAGATCAAGTTGTGGAATGGGACTGAAGCCCTTGAAAAATGAAGTTCATATGATGGAAACCTAACTCAGTAGACTGGAGATCCCAAGAATTGAGTTCAATAGGAAAACCTAATTGTATGAATAAGCGAGGTCACTGTGGGGGAATAACCCTACGCATTTAATAAGGTAGTTTATTATAAAGATTAATAAACTTCCTAGTCCATTCCTAAAAGTGACAAGTGTGAGGCTAAGCATAATATGTGGTAAATGATTTGGATAGATCACAATAACCACAATGCTTTTAATGATCTAAGGAGAATCACCTATGTTAGAGAGAAATGGGGTCGCTTCGAATGGAATTGAGGGCACAATTCCTAGAGCTCTCGCAGAACCAGGAAAGTGTTCCACGACCATTATTGGACACGACTATGAGGATATGACCCGGCTAGGGAGAGTCTTGTGTGAAGTGTATTGTCGTCTACACAAACGGCAGACGAGTTCAAAGACATCGAGATCTACTCAGAGCTAGTGGGCTAAGTGCATTTCATGAGCGAAGGTTCAAAGGGTAACACCTACCTATCGTATGCAAAACTCAACTGTCGAGGTTCCATTGGAAATTTTATGTGTTTTGAACAATCTCCATTCATGTGGGGGATTGTTGGGAAAATTAGTGAATGGATATTTAGTTAATTTATAATTTAGTGAAATTATAATTACATATTAAACTCCTTCATATGGTGAAACTCTTGAGTAGAGTTTTATATCACTTGATTAGCTTTTATTAGAGTTTTTATGGCTCTAATTAAATCACTAATTAAATGAAACTTTTATTAGAGATTTATGTCTCTAATAAAATCACCACTTGAGAGAAACTCTTCATAACACACAACTCTTGTAAAGGAAAAAGATGGTAGGCTATGTGACTCATTGGAATGATGAGAGAACTACAAGAGAAAGATAATATGTATGAAGAATTCCTGGAGAAGTGGTGAAGACTTGAACATCCATATGTTGGGAATTATAGAGAGATGAGTTTTCTCTACTCGATTCCATCACATTCGTATCATCAGTTTTCCACAAGTTCAAACACTATAATTCTATTCGGTGTAACCTCGGGCCCGTGGTCATTTCCGGCAGTACAGACTGCTTCGGCTGTTGTACCCTGGGAGACAGACGCGTCGTCTTTAGTAGAGGCGCGAAATCTGTTTTAAGGGTAGCGTGTTGAACACGTGCCTCAGCCATAATCGTCAACATTTGTTTGTTCTTTTTGTAGGAAATTATTGTACAAGAAGACGTGGTTCAAGACCTCGTTGAAGTCTACACAACGGACTGAAAACACAACGAACCATACAAGTAGACGCAGTTAAAGATCAAGTTGAAGACTTTATCTTTTGAAGATATTGGTTTGAATCGATTGTTTATTAAATATGTTGTAGTTCATATTTATTTTCGTTTGAATTTGTACATGGTTCATGTACTACAATTTCCCAAATGTTTTAAAGAGAGTATCTTTATTTTTATTATTTCTTTTAACAAAATTGTGACCCATTTCCTACAGAAGATATGGTGGTTGAAGTACTATCTTCAATGTGAACATAAGACATTGATGCACAAGAGCATGTTCACTCAGGTATACTATATGTACATTTGTTGTATCTATAATGGGTAGATGTGAAAAAAACAAGCGGGGCGGGCTACGGGCAGGTCGGATAACGGGTCACTTTGGGTTTTAGAAAGCTCAAAACGACCCATGCTATAATGTAGCTCAGTTAGTAAATGAGCTCGAGCTTGAGCTTCAATACCGAGCTTGACGAGGTTCATGACCCTAAATCAGTCATTTGTTTATATAAAAAAAATATTTTTATCTTGGATAATAAATATATAATTGCATAATCCACTTTTTTTTTTGTGTAAAATATTGGTAAAAATACCTATGTAATATATATTTTACTATATGTATATTATTATCACAATAAAGAATATAAAATAATTATATCTCTCTCTCAATATATTTTAATAAAATACTAAATAATGTATATTTTACTATATGTATGTTATTATAATAAAATATAAAAAAAACTATATCTTTATATACAAATAAAATATTTTCATATTCAATAAAAAATATACTAACCGAGCTCAAGTATTAAAAATTAGCAACAACCTAAGCTTGGTTTGGCTCGGCTCATTGCACGCGTAGATGAAACTGATAAACCGGAACATAACCCGTATATTTATTCATGTCAAATACATTAACCCTAACCTATACACACTTATACAGTTATACCCATGTAACTTGAAGATGACCCATGTACCCCGTTTATCTAAACGGGTCAAACAGGTTTAAGTGTTACTAATTATGCATTTGTTATGTTTGTATCAATTGTCGCATGTTCTATTTACATTAATGAAGAGCACTGAACCATATTTGGATGAATACTACTTGCTAGTTTGGAAAAAACTGTCAAGGATGCCGGCTTTGTGAATGTACAAACAATCCTTAGAGATCCCAGGCACAGGACTCTCACTGCCACGGTGCCCTATTGACATACTTTTATTTAGGATTTTGTAGATCTTATGTTACATATAATGTTTTGAAAATTGGACCATTAACCGAATCCGTTGTTTTATCTGTTTACGAGACGAATTGGTCTAAAAAACGAATAACATCAAAAATTATAATTGGTTAAATGGTTAGTTATAATATATAACATATCACATCTCTATTATTCTGGATGTCTGGTCCGATCATCACTGCGAGTTTTTATGGCTGGGTTGGACCGGCCTATCGGGCCTTGAACTGGACCCGCGGCTGGTTTGGTAGGGTCGGACCGGTTTGATCTTCTTCTTCAATTTCTTTAAAATGTTTTTCTAATGGTCAGGATTTTAACCTAAGACCTCTACATATATAAAGCTAACTACACTCGAAATTCGTTTAATCTTTTTTTTTCTTTTTAATGTTTCATAATAATTTTATGTCTCTTTTAAGTTTTAATAAACGAACATATTGTTGAGTGTGAAGCCACTCTTGTGGTTTGTCAAAAGTAGCGGCAGAAAACATGTAGGAAACCTGCAACCATGTTTGCAGCATGTTAAAAGAAGTGGCGGAAGACAGCTTCTTTGATCCATTTCTTCTGCTGCATTAATTTCTTTGTTTGACAAATTCTTTTTTAATCTCTATATAAGAGTTCCATCTGTATTTTAATCAATGTGTCACAAGAAGAAAGAAATAAAAACGTCCTAGTTACCGAGAGTGGACGTAGGTCAGAGCCGGACCGAACCACTATAAATCTTTGTGTTCTTGATTATGAGCTGAGTGCGTGTGACTCGTGTTCGTGTGTGTGTGCTCCAATCCTAACAACTGGTATCAGAGCCGTTGGCTCTCGACCGACACACGAACCGAAAGGGTGAAGGACGAACTACTGACCTGTGAGACTAGGGTTCCGATTAGAGTTGCAAATCTAACCAGTGACAGTCTCCGTCACCGCCGCCGCTGGAGTTCATCCCGCCACCGTCGTCGCCGGTCATTCATCTCATCCTTGCCGCCTAGGGTTCCTACTGTCTGTCACCAACACCAGCAGTCTCGCCGGAATCGTCATCCACAAGCCGGAATCCTTAAGATCGATTTCTCTTGTTCGACGGATTGAATTTCTTGAGGAGGATGACCAGCGTGTTTTTAATTTGGGATGCAAAGACCAGAACTTGGATCTGGTTAAAAGAAAAAACAAAAGTTCCTTTTTTACAAGTCCCTAAGTTTCATCTATTTACAAGAAGCCCCCTCAACCTTAAATCAAGTTTTTTTTCAAGTTCAATCCCCATTTAACACGCGAAATAGAAAAGGTTTCTGTTTCTATTTCATTGTTTCCGCTCGTATAATTGCTGTTTGAAGTACAAATCCATTGGTTAGTAGCAAACTGGTAATTTGTCTGTTAAAAATGGCAGAGGATGGTAAAATCAAGATTGATAAGTTTGATGGTAGTGATTATGGGTTTTGGAAAATGCAAATTGAAGACTTGTTGTATCAGAAAAGTTTGCATTTGACTATGTTGGGCGAACAACCAGATGACATGTACGATGAAGAATGGAAGTTATTAGATAGACAAGCTTTGGGTTTAGTTAGGCTTTCTTTGGCAAAGAGCGTTGCGTATAACGTTGTCAATGAAACAACTACATACGGTGTACTAAAAGCCTTGTCCAACATGTACGAGAAACCATCTGCTTCAAACAAGGTGTTTCTCATCCATCAATGGGTTAACACCAAGATGAAGGAAGGCATGCCGGTTGCCGCTCACATAAACGAGTTCAATTCGATTATCTCTCGTTTAGCCTTCGTTGAAATAAAGTTTGAAGATGAAGTACAAGCTTTGCTCCTTTTATTATCTTTGCCCGACAGTTGGTCAGGCACAGCCACAACCGTTAGTAGCGCATCCGGTACTACTAAGCTAACGTTTGATAGCATTCGTGACTTGATTTTGAATGAAGACATTAGAAGGAGAAGTAATGGAGAATCTTCCATTTCTAGTTCTCTATTGCACACAGAAAATAGAGGAAGAAGGAATGACAGAGGGCATAATCGAGGTAGGTCAAAGTCTAGAAGAAGGGGCCAGTCAAAGAACAGAAAAGACGTTGAATGTTGGAATTGCAAAGAAAAAGGTCACTTTAGAAGCCAATGTACAAAACCAGCTGCAAAGAAAGAAGTAAACAGTGTATCCTCGGAAGAATTAGGTGATGCTCTCATATGTTCTGTTGAAGACTCAGTTGAATCTTGGATTATGGATTTGGGTGCTTCTTTCCATGCTATCTCATGCCCAGATATGGTCAAGAATCTACGAACAGGTAAATTTGGTAAAGTTCGTTTAGCAGATGATCAAATGCTTGATATTACAGGTATTGGAGATGTAGACTTGAAGACCTCATTAGGAACTATATGGACATTGAAAAATATCAGGGTTATTCCTAACTTGAGAAGAAAGTTGATTTCAGTTGGTAAATTGGATGATGAAGGGTTTAATGTTTACTTTGGGGGTGGACAATGGAAAGTGATCAAAGGCAATTTAGTGATTGCCAAAGGAAAGAAGAAAGGTACTCTATACATGGCAGAAGTTTTTGCTGAAGGTGTTCATGCAATGACCACCGGTCCGAGTCCATCAAATTTATGGTACAACCGACTCGGACACATGAGCGAGAAAGGATTGAAGATGTGGGCTCAGAAAGGAAAGTTTCTAGACTTGAAGAAAGTTCAAATTGAATTTTGTGAACCTTGTGTTCTTGGAAAACAAAAGAGGGTTACTTTTGTGAAGACAGGGAGGACACCGAAAGCTCAGAAGTTGGAGCTTGTTCACTCGGATGTATATGGACCAACTTTAGTTACATCTCTAGGAGGCTCGAGATATTATGTTACCTTCATCGATGATTCAACACGCAAGGTATGGGTATATTTTCTTAAAGATAAATCTGATGTATTTGATGCTTTTAAGATATGGAAATCTGCTGTTGAAAATGAAACTAATTTGAAGGTAAAGTGCTTAAAGTCTGACAATGGTGGTGAATATATAAGCAAGATGTTTATTGACTATTGTGCCAAGGAAGGGATAAAGATGATCGGACAGTTCCTGGAACTCCTCAGCAGAATGGTGTAGCTGAGAGAATGAATAGAACTCTAAATGAGAGGGCTAGAAGCATGCGGCTGAATGCTTTAATGCCCAAGACATTCTGGGCCGATGCAGTTAACACTGCAGCCTACTTGATTAACCATTCACCATCCGTTCCCTTGGGTTTCAAATTGCCAGAAGAAATGTGGCAAGGAAATGAGGTAAGTCTCGAACACTTAAGAGTCTTTGGTTGTAGTGCTTACGATTTGTTAGAAGTTGGTGACAGGGATAAGCTAGACTCAAAGTCCAAGAAGTGCACATTCATTGGTTATGGGTCAGAAGAAATGGGTTACAGGCTTTGGGATAATGAAGGCAGAAAAGTAATCAGAAGCAAGAATGTCGTCTTCAATGAAAACGAATTGTACAAAGACAGAAACACTAAAAGACCAGAAGTTCAAAAAGAATATGTTGAATTTGAAAGTGGTGAGACAAGAAAAGAAGCTTCAGTCGACATTCCAGAAAATGGGGATGAGTCAAGCGACAGTGGGAGCTTAGGGGATGATTCTAGTAATGATTCAGATGAAGAAGAAACTACTCCTTCAACTCCAAACTCCCCAGAAACACCTCAAGTTCAACCAAGAAGATCGTCTAGACCCTCTAGACCGCCAAACAGGTACTCACCATCAGTCAACTACATACTTTTAACAGAAAATGGTGAACCCCAGTGTTACTCTGAAGCTATGGGGTTAAAAGATTCATTGCAGTGGGAGCTTGCAATGAAAGAAGAAATGAAGTCGCTTGAGAAGAACAAGACCTAGAACTTGATAAAGCTTCCATCTGGGAAGAAGGCTCTTCAGAACAAATGGGTTTTCAGGGTCAAGGATGAACATGATGGTACCAAACGGTACAAAGTAAGATTAGTAGTCAAGGGATTCCAACAGAAAGAGGGAATTGATTTCAATGAAATATTCTCTCCAGTGGTGAAGATGACTACCATCAGACTTGTACTCAGCATTGTAGCAGCAGAAGGCTTGCATCTAGAGCAACTAGATGTCATGACAGCTTTTCTACATGGTGACCTAGATGAAGACATTTACATGTCACAACCAGAAGGTTTTCAGGTTAAAGGCAAAGAAAACTTGGTGTTTAAACTGAAGAAGAGTTTGTATGGTCTGAAACAAGCGACCAGACAATGGTACTTGAAGTTTAATAACTTCACGGGAAGAGTTGGTTACAAGAGATGTGACAATGACCATTGTTGTTACATCAAGAAGTTCAAGGGTTCTTATATCATTCTACTACTGTATGTAGAAGATATGTTGATTGCCGGTTCAGACATGTCAGAGATCAAGAAGTTGAAGAGGCAAATGTCTGAAGAATTCGAAATGAAAGACTTAGGAGCTACAAACCAAATACTCGGGATGAGTATTTTTAGAAACAAAGATGGTTCTTTGACACTATCTCAAGAGAAATACATTGAGAAAGTGTTAGAGAAATTCAACCTTAAAGATGCCAAGATCAGAAGCACACCTTTGGGAAGTCACTTTAAGCTTTCTAAAGATCAGTCACCCAAATCAGATGAAGACAAGGAAGAAATGGATAAAGTTCCGTATGCATCTGCAGTTGGTAGCCTCATGTATGCAATGGTATGCACGAGACCAGATATAGCTCATGCAGTGGGAGTTGTTAGTCGGTTTATGTCTAATCCAGGGGGAGAGAACATTGGGAAGCAGTTAAATGGCTGCTAAGGTATTTGAAGGGGACTTCAAAAATGGCATTGAATTTTAAAGGGAAAACTGTTATTCTGAAGGGTTTTGCAGATGTAGAGCTTGGTGGTTGCAAAGAGTCATACAAAAGCACCACCGGATATGTCTTTACAGTGGGAGGCACAGCGGTAAGTTGGATGTCCAAACTACAGAAAAGTGTTGCCCTTTCAACCACAGAATCAGAGTATATGGCAGTTGCTGAAGCAAGCAAAGAGCTTATATGGTTGGAGAACTTTCTCAACGAACTTGGAAAAGAACAAGATGATTGTGCACTATTCTGTAACAATTAAAGTGCAATTCATCTTGCAAAGAATCCTGTCTTCCATTCGAAGATAAAGCAGATACAGCTGAGATATCACTTCATCAGAGAAAGAATTAATGATGGCACTCTGAAGTTGGAGAAGATCAAAGGAACTGAAAATCCAGCTGATATGTTGACTAAGGTTGTCACCTTAGAGAAGTTGAAGCTTTGCATAGCTTTAACTGGCCTATAGTATAATTGAAGAGAAGGCTGGGTAACTAGGAATGAGCTAAAGTTTCTTACAGAAATACAGATGCACAGTTGAAGCACAGGTGAAGATTGTTCTGTGGCTTCAAGTGGGAGATTGTTGAGTGTGAAGCCACTCTTGTGGTTTGTCAAAAGTAGCGGCAAAAAACATGTGGGAAACCTGCAACCATGTTTACAGCCTGTCAAAAGAAGTGGCGGAAGACAGCTTCTTTGATCCATTTCTTTTGCTGCATTAATTTCTTTGTTTGACAAATTCTTTTTTAATCTCTATATAAGAGATCCATCTGTATTTTAATCAACGTGTCACAAGAAGAAAGAAATAAAAACCACCCAGTTACCGAGAGTGGACGTAGGTCAGAGCCGGACTGAACCACTATAAATCTTTGTGTTCTTGATTGTGAGCTGAGTGCTTGTGACTCGTGTTCGTGTGTGTGTGCTCCGATCCTAACACGTATTTCTTTTATTTTTAGACTTTCAATTTAATACAATATTAATATTTTATGTAGTAAGTATTTATTTTTAAATTAATTTTGATGTTTGATTCGACATGTCTGACTGGTGAATCGTGTGGTGGTCGGTTTGATTGCCAATGTAATTATAAAAACATTGATCTTATAAATTACATTACGTTTGATTGCGCATGGTGTATAATCTCTTTTAACATATCATATCTTTCTGTTTAAGTTATAAAAAAACTTAAGAATCGTAGCTTGTATTTCTTTTAGTTAATGTACCTTTTAATTTAATCTAGAGTTAAATGCCATTTTAGTCCCTGTGGTTTGAACCATTTTGCCAGTTTAGTCCAAAGGTTTAAAACGTTGTCATTTTAGTCCAAATAGTTCACAACCCGTGTTTATATTTATGAATAGTTTATAACTCTTCTATAACCAAGACATTTAATATGTCATACTTTTTGTATGATTTTTTATAATTATGTATTAATCATAAATAGTTTTTAATATAAGTAATTTTCTTGAGCCCGGGAGGCAATTCCGGGTGATAACCTAGTATATCTATATATATATATATATATATACTACAGGAAATTTGAAATTTTATATACGTATGCATATACAAGACACAATTTCTTGATAGCATACACAATATAATCTTCTGTAAAAAAAAAGGATTTTAGAGATAACAGAAGAAACAAACCTACATGCTTACCCAGAATCTCTCCAAATGATTTTTCAACCATTATCCGCATTTAACCCAAAAGAAACTCTAAAGAGACTCATATTAGCACCAAATCCAAGGGAGCGATGGTAGGACCAATGACTAGGAGTCTCAGGATCTCATATAAAACCCTTATTTCTACCCACAGCCACAATTTCCACCATATATTTTGAATACCTATCCAGCCATGAGCCCTGGAAATATAGCTGAATTGAGAAAAGCTATTATCAATAGAACATCGAGCCCGTAATATAATATACTTTCCTTATATTTTGATAAAAACATATATAATGAAAGTAAATGATATTATATAACACACACATACACACACACACCCACACATATATATAGTTGTGCTAATGCAGTATGTGCAACAAGACGTGTCTGAATGATTGTTTAGTTCTGTGATATTAATATCTGAAAATGTTTGCAATTCAGATGTCAAAGGAAATATCATGTAATCAAGAAATTCAGGCTAGTAATGAAAATTATTTGGATAAGAATACTATAGAAAATATAGTAGCTCAAATGCCATATCTTCGATCATTGAAGCTATTAAAATTTTTGTGCCTAAATACGAGAATCCTACTATACGTTGTAAGCACACCCCTCACTTCAAACCTAACCCTAGTATCAATGGAGGCCAGGTTATTCGTATCAAAACTTCACTTCCCAGGCGAAAGAAAACCACAAACTATAGTTACTCTTATAAGGAATTCCGCTCTGACAAATCCCATCAGAATAAAAGAAGTGGATCGCCAATCGCGCAACCTACCTGCAACAACTATAACAAAAAGCATTCAGTAAAACGCCATTTTAGGAAGTTACACCCATGTAACTTCTACGAGAAGACTGGACATACAGAGGAAACATATAGAAGGAAAACTAACATCTGTTTCAACTGCGGAGAACCAGGTCATATCCGTCCCTACTACCCGAAACAATCTAAAGTACCCGACAACCAGACTAGAACAACAGACGGAGCTAAGGAAAACGCATAAATATCTACGACACAGGAGGCAACAGCAAATTCTAACATAAGCACCCATACGTTTTATCTATACTAAAGTATTAGTTGACATTTTTTATTCCAACCAAAATCTTATGATCATTGTGTCGCCGAATTTCTTTCATAAAGCCAATACTCATTGGTCTCATCTCTTGACAAACTCTGCACATGCATTGCTTGTTACGCATGGGATTTCACTTCACAAGATCATTTATTCATGAGTTCGAATATTATTTCATTGTACTCATTTTAAATTCTGATAAAACATTGACTTTCTGATATCAAGTCAACAAATTTCTTGGAAAACTCCTTTTCTTTTCAGAATTAGTTACTAGATTTTTTATTGTAACCATTTATTGTCAAAAACATATATCCATTATTTGAATATGTCTAAACCAAGCTCAAATTGTTTGAACTTGCTCATATATATTAAATTCAAAATCCCATATGATGAATTGAGACCATCATATTCAAGGTAATCTCCTTTGTTTGAATCGTAGTAGGCTTATTTAGAATCTTCAACCCAATAGATCATTTGTTAAATCATGACACCCTATGGTGACATTCTCTTTTAAACTTGAACTCATTTAACACGTAAGGTACGGATTTATCTATCTTCTGTTGGTTCATTATCCTAAACCAATCTTAACACAATTATGTGTTAAGATAGAGATACATAAATTCATATTATATTCCTATGCACCTCCAAAATTCTTTTATCCTTGATCAATTCTATGACATTCATTCCTTCACTTGAAAATCCTATATTTTGAATATCCAGATTCACTTCATTGAAACATTCAGTTAAATTTCGAGAACAGTGAATTGTTCAGTCAACCGTAATCATTGAACTCTTTCAATTACGACACCTTGCGGTGTCTGTATAAATTTGTAGCCTGAGCTAATCGTAAATCCTAAAAATTCATACGTCTTTCGTTTGACTCAACATCCAAGTAGTCTGGATACAATTATGTATTCGGACAATGATACACTAAACTCTATTGTATTTTCGGTGTATCCCTGCCATTTAAATGTCACTGATTTCTGGTTTGATAGTTGACTAATCATTTTTCATACTTCTATTTTTATTTGAGATTATTGATTCAGGATCTTCCTCAATTGACAATCCAAGCAAGTTCTCTCTTGACATTTAATCATATTGTTTCTAACAATCCTTTGATTTATGTGTCTCTATTGATTTTGCAAAACTTAGTCACCTTGATGATTGTATCATTTCATCTCGTTTAGTTAACATCGATTCCTGAAATTAATTTTATTTAAACCATTGAGTTCCAATTATCATATGATATCCTTATATTCATGTTTTGATTCTGACCTAGACACCTTGAGACTGCTTTTACTAACCAAAGACCTGACATAAACCCAAGAAGATATCGTAGCCCAAATCTTGAGGAAGATATTTAAAACAAGGTGGGGAGGATGTAACAACCCTCAAAAATCACCCCAAAACATTCCTAAAATACACCCCGTATGTGAGAAACAGACCCGAATAACATGTATATTAATGAAAAATGTGACACCTGTGTCACTTCAACCATCAAACAAATACCAAACCAATGAAATATTGTATTTCATACTTGGAATTTGAAAAAAAAATATGTGTATCATTTGCACATAGCAATTCTTGTTCGATTTCAAGCCTTAAATCGCTTTCTAGAAGGTTATACGCGCACTGATGCGTAAGTATAATTAGTTTAATGCAACAAACACTCCGGAATAGCGAAATAGGCTTAACATACCTTAAATAACCTTTACATGAATTAGAAATAAGTTTTGAATGGTTTGGTATTCCGAAATCAAGTTTATTCGCTTACAGGGACTAAATTCGACAAATTGCGAAAGTATGCCGATTCGCACTGTAACGAACATTCCGATACTTGATCATAAGTTAAACATACCCTAAATATCCTTCACATAGCATAGAAATAGGCTTTGAAGTGTTTTGTGCGCTAAAATAAACTTTCATGATCAATAGGGACTAAAAGCGTCAAAAAGTGCATAAGTTTGCATTTTCGCGCATAACTTACGTTCTGAATATATCCGGACATCCAAAAATTTATGTAAGCATTAAAATATTTTATTTTAGTGTTTGGCATGATAAAATTCCATTTGTCGCTTAATTTGGATCGTTTTTGCGTTCGTTACGACTTCCGTCGTAATTAACCGAACAACGCAACCGTACGGCCAAACGATCCGACATCCGAGATATTTTTTAGCACATTTTGAGTTCCCTATACTTTAACTTCATTTTAGAGCTTTGAAATGGGGTTAACGGGGCTTAAACGTGTCAAAAATGCATCGAAAACCTAGTTTGGGGCTTCAGGGGCCTGTTCTGCCTAAATTCAATTCTTGCTGACCTGCAGGGTCCTTACGGACCGTATGGTTCTGGGTCTTACGGTCCGTAAGCATGTGCTAGACAGCAGAAAATTGTTTCCAGATTGTTCCAGCTGTTGCACACTATTGCACATGGTTTTGATCATTCTATGGGCTAGTTTGGTGGCTCCCATGGTATTCAAATCAGTGGGCTTGAGGTGTACGGGCTAGTTCGAAGCTCATTCTTCGAGAAACGATCCTAACGGTTCTATGAAAACTATATATACCCCTCCACCCCATTTGCTCAAACCCACAATTTGAATCTAATTCATGCTCTCTAAGTGGAAGTATATGCTTCCTACCTGAGAGAGAATCGGATCAAATACTTGCGGGGACCCTTTGTAAGTCTTCCTTCGTTCTTTTCATTCGTTTTAGCATGAAAGTCAAACTTTGTTTGACTTTCTGCATTGACCAGTTTATGGTCAATGCGAAGTTCGTTTGAACTTCATAACGTGAGCGTAATCACGATGGTTATAGTCCCTAGTGACTATACCTACTGATTACCACGTTATCTAGGTATAGTGACGAGTCGTAGTTTCGGCCAAAATGCGCCTTCTTGCGTATTTTGTAACCAAACTACTTTTAGGTATCGAAACCGTTTGTTTTGATACCAAACCTGTTTTCTAACTTAACTAAACATGTTTTAGCATGTTTAGCTCGTCACTTTTTAGTTTAGTGCTTGTGTAGAGTCGTAAGTTAAGCGGACTAAACACCCGCCTAGGCTTACGAACTAGACCCATTTGGTCGATCTTTAGGATCCGACCAAACACATTAGGTGACCATAGTTGTATAGGGAATAACCTTCCGAGGTTATACCTTATGGTCACCTAGTTTAAGTAGTTGTATGATAGGTAGTTTATATGCCTTAGGTAAATTAACAAAATACCCTTTTCATGTGTAATTGGTAATTAAGCATATGTAACCTAAACTTTTGTCATTTAACTGATTATGTAACATAATTAAGTATGATAGGGCATATAATACTTGTCATAGGACTAGTTAGGCGGTCTGAACGCGTTATACGCGAACGACGCGTTAAAGTAGCATAAGCTACCTAAACGGGTCGTGATGGATCGTAAGCACTTAGGCTAGGTTTCATTTTAGTATGTAGGCCTTGTTAAACCATATCATATGAGATCCCACACTCATTTGGTTTACGAGACCTCATCCTATCCGATCTTCCGATTTAGGTCCGGTTTGTTTATGTAGTTACCTATATTAGGTACCGTTTGATTTCCGGGAATCCTCTAGCTTGCTTGGTAGTTGTTCAAGACTTCTAAGCACTCTTAGGTGAGTACATAGACCCCTCTTTTACTATTTTCAAACTGTTTTGGGGTGAAGCATGTGTACCTATCTGTTATTTTTTTGTTTCCAAAAGTATAATTGATTATACATATTTGTACTTATCTTTTTGCAAACTGAATGATTGTCTATGATTTAAACTCTAATTTTTCAAAGATTATGAAATAAATGTTTGGAATAGTACTTATTTTGTTCACCGGACCGGTTGGTAGTATGATATAGCGCTATAGGATTTGACACCCCATTCCTGTTGTCATGGAATGTCTGAAACCAATTTATTTCTCCATCCAAATAGGGATTGCCTTTGTGGTATTCCTATAGTCTCAAAGGTGTATTTTGATGCACTAGGTCTGAATGAATTCTTAAGTCACATTATTTTTGTATATTAAGTTATACTCCCAAAAGTATAGTTTGGTATGCTCTCATATGTGATCTCGTACAAACCCAACATATATTTTGTTAAAAATCCAAAACATAGTTTAATATGTTAATTCTAATCCAAAACATAGTTTAATATGTTATTTGTAATCCAAAACATAGTTTAATATGTTATTTATAAATCCAAAGTATACTTTTGATACACTACTGAAAATTATTATTTTAAACAACTAAGGTATATTTAATATACTATTCGTCTAATGATTGGGTTTTGGTTAGTGTTTAGATAACAGGACGGGTGTGATGTGATGAAAACATGGTAGATACGCCGCTGGTACTTCTTATATATAAGTGTTTTCATCACATTACATACCGTGTTGTTATTTAGTACACTTGGGTTAACAATATTGGAACTGAAATATATTTTAATATATTACTCATTCGACTTTCTTAAAAACCAAAGTATATTTTTATATATACTATAAACCTTTTATCAAAATATTGTTTTTCAAACAATATATTTTATACAAACTTATTTTACTTACTTATTAAATTTTCTATGTATTATTATTTTATACCATCTGAATTCTTATAAATGAATTATAAAAGAAAACCTTTTTCAAGGATCATGACTATTTTTATTAAAACATTTTCTTTAAACTCATAAGTCATGAATCCTAATTACAATTAAAACCTATGTATCTCACATGCATTTTTATGCTGACGTACCTATTTTTACACATGTTTCAGGTGCTGCTTTGTGATGACTAATGATATATGCTACACTTAGGATGAACCCATGCCTTAGCGACTTTAAAACATGAAAGATAATAGTTGTACTTATTTGATTGTATTAAAACAATGAGTTCATTTATTCGATAAAACGAAATTATTTATTCCATGGTTGTGAAACAATAATTCTGTTACAACACTCCCCGACGTTTCCGCCACGTTTTGTTGTTTTACGTGGTCGGGGTGTGACAGAAAAGTTGGTATCAGAGCCAATGGTTATAGGGAATTAGGTTATTAGTAATTCTTTGACCTAGACTATAACCTTCCTAGGACCCTAACACAAGTTTTCTTGTGTTTAGTTTTAAAACAATACCGTCACTTATTCTTAGGTGACAACCACAATATGAACACAAATTTCAATCCTGCTTTGAAAACTAATCATCTGTTCTAGGAAGATCGATTGTAGGGTTTTGAACCCTCTAAGTTTTCGAAATCCCGTCAAAGTTTGGTCTAAATAATGTGAACACGTGAAACTGGAAGGGTGGTGCCTGTACCCTGAGCTTTCTGTCTAAGGCTAGAGTGTTCGTACAAATCCGCAATATCGGACCAGTCACTCTTACCTGGGAACTCTTGGGGTGAGTGTCCACTTATAGGCGAGCATGTCTTCGCGATACATTATTTTTGACCCATTTACTTTGATTAATCGTTGTGTGTCGTTTGTTGCTTCGTAGTAACAAACAAATGACCACCATCTTTGCTTAAATCAATTTTGTCTCATCTCATTCTTTTCGTCTAATCCTTTCACTTGTTTTCCTTCCTGTCTTCCCTTTTAGAATGCCTTCTCGACGCGAAAATCCGCTCCCAAATGCCGAAATGGCACATATTATAGCACAACATATGGCTGTTGTACTCCCAGATGTTTTTGCTCAAATGAATCAAGCCATCAATAACCAGAATGTTCCATGCAATTTCAAAAGCTTCAATTCAGCTAACCCACTCAAGTTTAGTGGTTCTGAAGGAGCAACTAGGCTCCTACAGTGGTTCGAGGGCATTGAGAGTACGTTTCGTCACGTTCAATGTCCTGAAAATCGGAAAGTCGAGTTTGCCTCCAGTGTATTTCAGAAAAGGGCTCTTACGTGGTGGAACGGAGTTATGAGGGACCGTGGTGCTGAGGTTGCATTAGCACGGACTAGGGCTGAGCTTAGGGCTCTTATGATGAAGGAGTTTTGTCCTCGTCATGAATTGAGAGCTTTAGAAAGGGAATTCGATGACCTGAAGCAAGACAGTGGTGAACATCGAGCCTATACCTGACCGTTATGAAGAATTGAGATTGTTGTGTCCTGCTATGGTTACTCCTGTGGATAAGGAGATCGAGAAATATATTGATGGTCTTCCTGACCTAGTTCAGGATATTTTTACTGGCAGTAACCCTACTACTGTCAGACAAGCCATTGAACTGTCTGCCACCCTAACTGAGTCCCACATCAAGAAGGGTAAGCTTTTTCGAAAAGGCGACCCAAGACCATCTGACAAGACTGCTCAAGCTGAGCCAAAGGAAAAATAGGCTGAGGTATCCAAGAAGAAGAAGCGCAAAGCCTCTCAAAACTGCGCCATAACTGCTCAAGACAAATAGGTTGCACCAAACCAGCCAGCACAACCTCGCAAAAGGCAAAACTATGTTGGTACCGCACCTTTGTGCAATAAATGCAACCGTCATCATCTGGATTAAGAGCAATGCCACAAATGTACCCACTGTGGGCGGTTGGGACATTTGATTAATGTTTGTCGTTATGCAATTCAAGCTGCTGCAAACCCTGCTGCTGTTCAAGCACGGTTCCCACCAGGGTCATGTTATAACTGTGGTGACCTTACTCACTACAGAAACAATTGCCCAAGACTCATTAACATACCTCCAGCTCGTTGATGGGTGTTTAACATCAATGAGGCAAACGTGAACGATGATGCAGCAGTGAACAACTAGTGTTTTGTTATTTTCCTTTGGTTGTTATCTTTTGACATTTAAAGACAAGTCAGTTGTTATATAAATAAAAATTCGTCGTTTTTATTTTTGCAAAACTGATACGATTGTGTGAATGTTTGATACAACCTTATGACGCCAACACAAGGACAAACTACTCGTGTGGTCCTGTCATTTTTATGATCACTTGTGATCTCCCCAAGAATCTTAAACGCTCGTTTCTTTTAAGAAACAAAGCCAAATTCCTCTTAAGAGCTTTCTATATCCATAGTTAGATTCTTATGTTTAAAGTGCCATATGAAATCCATGGATTGGATTCCTGGTGTGCTTTAAATACCCGTATCCAAAGATAACAAATTAAATATCAAGTTAACTAATTATGTGATTATGTGCTTATGTGTTTTCTTATACGTTTTGTGTTTTTATGTGATCCATCCAAATCCTCGTAGAATCTTCCATATCTCATATGAGGGATTCATAGTAGGATATCCAAAGGTACTATCTTAAATTCTTAATGGACTTCTACGTTGTGGTAAAGTCCCTTGGGTTTTAAAGTAATATTCTATAATTGGACCCCTTGAGTGGTCTAGTTAAACAGATTGATTTGAAAATCTGGTTAGGAATATCATGTGATGATATAATTGAAAAGATCCCTTAAGTGGTCTATTTACGAAGATCGTACAACGGTCTAGTTAAAAAAAAGATCATGCGTTGATCTAGTTAAAAAGATCGTTCGTTGATTTAGTTAAAAAGATCCTTTGGTGATCTAGTCAAATCGCTTCATGTTTATTGATTTTTCCCCCTATGCATCGCATTATGAAATGAACTATGCAGACTGTGCAAGGAATTACGTAATTATGGAGGCCTACATAATTATGGAATTCAGTGCACAGAAACCACAGGAAGTTTTGTCATATGTTAAGACCTATAGTGACAAGAGTAACGTTATGGGAGAAGTCTTGGACCTTGACCGATGTCATTTTATCTTACACTTCCCAATCCTGAATTCAAGCACACACAAGTTTCCTATGATAAGTCTTCATGGGAAACGTTCTCCTATCCATAGTTTGAAACTCCATGTTTTGCTACTACAAGGACTTCACTTTGAGGTTGACAATTTCGCTAAGAATCCTAACATGGCCCGGAGTTTTGCTTAAGGGTTCAATGGATTTATTTGAAAGCGAAACCGTCGCAGTTGTCTTCACAAGTTTCCTCTAAAATTAAATTTCGGGACGAAATTTCCTAAAGTAGGGGAGACTGTGACACCTGTGTCACTTCAACCATCAAACAAATACCAAACCAATGAAATATTGTATTTCATACTTGGGATTTAAAAAAAAATATGTGTATCATTTGCACATAGCAATTCTTGTTCGATTTCAAGCCTTAAATCGCTTTCTAGAAGGTTATACGCGCACTGATGCGTAAGTATAACTAGTTTAATGCAACAAACACTCCGGAATAGCGAAATAGGCTAAACATACCTTAAATAACCTTTACATTACTTAGAAATAAGTTTTGAATGGTTTGGTATGCCGAAATCAAGTTTATTCGCTTACAGGGACTAAATTCGACAAACTGCAAAAGTATGCCGATTCGCACTGTAACGAACATTCCGGAACTTGATCATAAGTTAAACATACCCTAAATATCCTTCACATAGCATAGAAATAGGCTTTGAAGTGTTTTGTGCGCTAAAATAAACTTTCATGGTCAATAGGGACTAAAAGCGTCAAAAAGTGCATAAGTTTGCATTTTCGCGCATAACTTACGTTCTGAATATATCCGGACATCCAAAAATTTATGTAAGCATTAAAATATTTTATTTTAGTGTTTGGCCGGATAAAATTCCATTCGTCGCTTAATTTGGATCGTTTTTGCGTCCGTTACGACTTCCGTTGTAATTAACCGAACAACGCAACCGTACGGCCAAACGATCTGACATCCGAGATATTTTTGAGCACATTTTGAGTTCGCTATACTTTAACTTCATTTTAGAGCTTTGAAATGGGGTTAACGGGGCTTAAACGTGTCAAAAATGCATCGAAAACCAAGTTTGGGGCTTCAGGGGCCTGTTCTGCCAAAATTCAATTCTTGCTGACCTGCAGGGTCCTTACAGACCATATGGTTCTGGGTCTTACAGTCCGTAAGCATGTGCCAGACAGCAGAAACTTGTTTCCAGCTTGTTCCAGCTGTTGCACACTATTGCACATGGTTTTGATCATTCTATGGGCTGGTTTGGAGGCTCCAATGGTATTCAAATCAGTGGGCTTGAGGTGTACGGCCTAGATCGAAGCTCATTCTTCGAGAAACGATCCTAATGGTTCTACGAAAACTATATATACCCCTCCACCCCATTTGCTCAAACGCACAATTTGAATCTGATTTATGCTCTCTAAGTGGAAGTATATGCTTCCTACCTGAGAGAGAATCATATCAAATACTTACGGGGACCCATTGTAAGTCTTCCTTCGTTCTTTATTCGTTTTAGCATGAAAGTCAAACTTTGTTTGACTTTCTGCATTGACCAGTTTATGGTCAATGCGAAGTTCATATGAACTTCATAACATGAGCGTAATCACGATGGTTGTAGTCCCTAGTGACTATACCTACTAATTACCACGTTATCTAGGTATAGTGACGAGTCGTAGTTTCGACCAAAATGCGCATTCTTGCGTATTTTGTAACCAAACTACTTTTAGGTATCAAAACCGTTTGTTTTGATACCAAACATGTTTTCTAACTTAACTAAACATGTTTTAGCATGTTTAGCTCGTCACTTTTTAGTTTAGTGCTTGTGTAGAGTCGTAAGTTAAGCGGACTAAACACCCGCTTAGACTTACGAACTAGACCCGGTTGATCGATCTTTAAGATCCGACCAAACACATTAGGTGACCATAGTTGTATAGGGAATAACCTTCCGAGGTTATACCTTATGGTCACCTAGTTTAAGTAGTTGTATGATAGGTAGTTTATATGCCTTAGGTAAATTACCAAAATACCATTTTCATGTGTAATTGGTAATTAAGCATATGTAACCTAAATTTTTTGTCATTTAACTGATTATGTAACATAATTAAGTATGTTAGGGCATATAATACTTGTCATAGGACTAGTTAGGCGGTCTGAACGCGTTATACGCGAACGACGTGTTAAAGTAGCATAAGCTACCTAAACGGGTCGTGATGGGTCGTAGGCACTTAGGCTAGGTTTCATTTTAGTATGTAGGCCTTGTTAAACCATATCATATGAGATCCCACACTCATTTGGTTTACGAGACCTCATCCTATCCGATCTTCCGATTTAGGTCCGGTTTGTTTATGTAGTTACCTATATTAGGTACCGTTTGATTTCCGGGACTCCTCTAGCTTGCTTGGTAGTTGTTCAAGACTTCTAAGCACTCTCAGGTGAGTACATAGACCCCTCTTTTACTGTTTTCAAACTATTTTGGGGTGAAGCATGTGTACCTATCTTTCAGACCGGTTGGTAGTATGATATAGCGCTAAAGGATTTGACACCCCATTCCTGTTGTCATGGAATGTCTGAAACCAATTTGTTTCTCCATCCAAATAGGGATTGCCTTTGTGGTATTCCTATAGTCTCAAAGGTGTATTTTGATGCACTAGGTCTGAATGAATTCTTAAGTCACATTATTTTTGTATATTAAGTTATACTCCCAAAAGTATAGTTTGGTATGCTCTCATATGTGATATCGTACAAAACCAACATATATTTTGTTAAAAATCCAAAACATAGTTTAATATGTTAATTCTAATCCAAAACATAGTTTAATATGTTATTTGTAATCCAAAACATAGTTTAATATGTTATTTATAAATCCAAAGTATACTTTTGATATACTACTGAAAATTATTATTTTAAACAACTAAGGTATATTTAACATACTATTCGTCTAATGATTTCATTTTGGATAGTGTTTTGATAACGGGGCGGGTGTGATGTGATGAAAACATGGTAGATACGCCGCTGGTACTTCTTATATATAAGTGTTTTCATCACATTACATACCGTGTTGTTATTTAGTACACTTGGGTTAACAATACTGGAACTGAAATATATTTTATTATATTACTCATTCGACTTTCTTAAAAACCAAAGTATATTTTTATATATACTATAAACCTTTTATCAAAATATTGTTTTTCAAACAATATATTTTATACAAACTCATTTTACTTACTTATTAAATTTTCTATGTATTATTATTTTATACCATCTGATTTCTTATAAATGAATTATAAAAGAAAACCTTTTTCAAGGATCATGACTACTTTTATTAAAACATTTTCTTTAAACTGATAAGTCATGAATCCTAATTATAATTAAAACCTATGTATGTCACAGGCATTTTTATTCTGACGTACCTATTTTTACACATGTTTCAGGTGCTGCTTTGTGATGACTAATGATATATGCTATACTTAGGATGAACCCCTGCCTTAGCGACTTTAAAACATGAAAGATAATAGTTGTACTTATTTGATTGTATTAAAACAATGAGTTCATTTATTCGAGAAAACGAAATTATTTATTCCATGGTTGTGAAACAATAATTCTGTTACAACACTCCCCGACGTTTCCGCCACGTTTAGTTGTTTTACGTGGTCGGGGTTTGACAAAAAACAAATAAAAACAAATATTTGGACCGCTCGCGAGCCGCGACCCATTCAAGGGAAGGGCTCGCAGGGCGCGACCCCTTGTTACTTACCGGACACCCTTGCTTCCAAGTGTCCCGACACGTGTCTAACCTACTTCATGACTCAACAACTCTATAGATGACCTTATGGCCCTCGCGGGCCGTGAAGGAAGTAGAAGAGGCTCTCGCGGGGCGCGAGAGACCTCTGTCTCAACTATAAAAGGGCCGAACCCCTGCCTTTCATTTTCGTTCAGAACTTTCAATTCTCTCTCAAAATTTTGTAGGCTAAAGCTATAGCCTAATACCCCCTATTAGAAGCTCCGCCTCATTGTAAGTATTATAACACCTATTTGTTACCCTACACGATTGATCTAGGGCTTCATAACGCATGTCAAGGTTCTGCATGACTCAGTCGTTGGAGTTCTGTCTCGTGTTACACCCGATTGATCTAGGACTCCGTAATGCATGTCAAGGCTCTGCCTGACTCAGTCATTGGAGTTCTGTCTCGAGTTGTACGGTTAATGTGATTTGGGTTATTTTACTAAAACGTGTGCATTGTTTAATTTTTAATAGACAATAACCAGGAGAATCACCAGGAAGCTATAATAATACCACCTAAGTAACAATGTGAGTACATTCTCTTTTTCTCACTGTTTGTGAGTACATCTGCTTTTTGCCACCTTTTTGGAAATTACTTTGTGAGTCAAAATGTTTTACCAAAACCTCAAATGTTTTAAATAAACACTTAACAGTAATTGAGTATTTGTGATTCTACAATTACTGCCGGTATGTTGGGGTTTTGTATACATTACTGAAAGACGTTACCATTGGACAAAGGGTTAGCCAATGAGTAATATGACCCACAAGTCAGGTGTTGACAGTACTGAGTGAGTAATTGAGTAGATATAAACAAATGTAATTGTGGATGCCTCAATACTGTAAAGTGATAAAACTGTTTTGATTAAACTGGGATGCACTCACCAATATTTCTTGCTGATAAAATCTTTTTAAAACACGTTTCAGGTAACTTAGTGTGAAGCCAATAGAAGCCAGCTGGAGAGCACTGAAGGCTTAGAAAAGTGGCTATAAAAGTTACCTAAATAAAAGTAAGACTTGGTTTTCAATAATTAGGGTTTATCCCTTTAAATGTATCGCAAATGAAACTTGGGTTTTATCCAATTGTTTTAAACTCTGATAAATATTTCCTAACTACGGTCCTGATGAAAGTTTTCCGCTGCATATTTAATAAACATTGATACCATCTGACTGGTTCGCGACTCCTGCTCCCAGGGTGGGGTCGGGGGTTGTGACATTTGTAATCTGAAACTTCGATCATAATGGAAAAGTCACATTTTTATACATGCATGTGATATTCATACTTAATTGTTATTCAATCGATCATCAAATACGTATTTCTATGCAAAATTGAGACTTGAAATACTTTGGAAATATCAATCTTACATGCATTATACTTATACCATACTTGGATACACTTTGAATACCTAAAAACAAGCTAAAATATAAGAAAACGACATAAAATAACCTAATAACCAAGTACAGGGGCTGAAATTGGACAAAATACAAAAAATTGAGAAACATGACCCGTCGCGCCACATGACGGGAACGTGTTGGGATGGTCGCATGGCGTGACCAGGCTCAATGCGTAGCTGGTTGTTCCAAGCTTGTGGGTTGGTCCATTTTTCCACCTCTTTTCACCCCAATCACCTCCCAAGCCTTTAATAACCCAAACCCTAATGTCATATTATAAATAAGTGCCTCCCACAACACCTCCAACCTTTACACACCTCAAAACAACTCTCAAATCTTCTCAACCTTCTCAATATTTCCAAGTACTTGGTAGATTACACTTACGTTCGAAACAGTGATTTTGAATACCTTTCTCTTCCTTTTGTTCTTGTATTAAACTACTTGGATAACCTCTAAGGATGTTACCCAAAGTTCACCAAGGTGTAACAAGGTGGTACATCACTTATATGAGGCTCCAAAGTTAGTTTTAAATTTTGTTTTGTTTAAAACCTTACAACTTGTATTTGTTTACATTCATCTTGTGGGAATCTCGTACTAAGCTTTATCCTAACTAAACTCATGTTGTGAGGCTTATGTTATGGTTTATTTCCAGAAGATATAGGTAAAAAACCTTCCTTATTTACTGTCCTAAAGTCCCAAGTGACCACAAAGTGTTGAGTTCAACCTTGTTTTCAACTTTCAATGTTAAAGACTTGAGTTTTGATTAGGTGTGAACAATGGGAGCCTTGGCTTTCCAACTATGATTCCAAAAAACCCAAGTTAGTTAATCCATTTCTACATAACCTAAGGCACCAACTAAACTTTCTAGTAACCAAGTGTCCAAACTACACCAAGTTTCCAAACATTTGCCATGTTTGGAATGCACTCGTCTAGTTTGAGCTCACTTGGTGAATTAGATGAGTTTTTTACATTCACTTTAACATTCATGACCATCCAAAATCACCTTATTGGTGGTTTCGTGCATTGTTGAAATCATAAGAGGTTAAATGGATGGAATTCATCCTACCTTAATACATGACCATACATGACTAACTATACTAAAACATATAGGTGATATATTTACAAAACCGACCCCTGACTTCAACCAATTAATGGCTAAAAGTTATGAGTATGGTGTTACCATCTTTGTTCTCGATACCTCAAAGTTTGGATTCTAATGGATGAGTTACTATCCATAAAAACACACTAATACATTGTGTCTTAACGAGTGTCTAAGACAAGATGTATTTTCTCATATATGTATTTTCTATCATTTTAATACTGAACCCAATGCATCAATCAAATTCATGTACCCATGCACCTTCATTCCCCTATTTTAGGGTAACTTCGGTGTTCCATTCTCAAGACTCATCAAACCCACGACTTCTTTCGAAGCTTTGCAAACCATGAGTTTACATGATCCCATTTTACATTTTATACACTTTTGGGTGCAATATATACAACCTTATCAAAATCACAATCACAATATCAATCGCATTATTCAAATCTATCAATCCATTATTACATGCTCAATCGATATGCTTAGGATACATACATGCTCGAAGACTTTCTAGCACAATATTTTTCATTAACATCACGAGCCAACCTTAACATGTATAACGTTATAGGAGTAGCACACCGCCATTAGGAAGGGTCTATGTTAAGTTATTCAATCATGGTCTTGTTCGCTTTGGTGACAAGATACACAACTTTGTGGGCACAATTAGTTTAACCTATAATTGTTGCATGCTAGCTATGTTATGTTTTAAGCCTTAGTATCCTTGTATGCCATGTAGGATTGATGACAACTTTTCTATTGATGCTAGTAGCCAAAACTTGTATACTCAACAATGCTTTATGTGTTGACCGTTACTTTAATATATATTGCAGTAGATTGATGCTATGACCTTTCAAGAATCTAGTAGGATGGATTTTAGAAACACATTTTAGGTTTATGTACTTTTCATTTTGTCGTAACTGAATTTCCTTGTTGTATTTCCATTCCAAACAATGTACTAGTTAGTTCATAAATGAAAATGAAACTTTATTTAAATATTATCATATTTAGCAAGTTGTGATGTCTCGAACAATCTATTTCATCCCGCCCCGACGTTTTTGCCATCAGTTGGGGTGTGACAGGTTGGTATTAGAGCCATAATTATAGGGAATTAGGAAAATTGCATGATTTAACCTAGTCTATAACTAAGTACCTCATTTGACCATTCTTGAATATCATACTTTAAATTACCAAAATTCTTTCCATTTGCTTCTACCTATTCTTTTATCTCAAAATATACACCTTCCCTAAGGCAAATTTACACTATGAAACGAAACACATGAAGACACTCTCAAATCACAATCGAGGCGACCTCACCAAATTAGGGGTGAAACCCTCACTTTGGTGATCACTCTCGATCTAGGATCAACGATTTTCAAGAAATTATACTATCAAGTTACGAGTAAATTCCTCACCTTGATGAGAATTACCCATTCTCACCCTTGTTGGTGTATATGTCTGTCGACTTCGTCTTGTATCGAGTCGTATGTTTAGATAGGATTGAATGGAGCTCGGTATACGAGAAAATAGGTTTTGTATGTTGAAAGTGCATTTCGCACGAAATGGCTAGTCCATTTCGTACGAAATGAACATTGTCCATTTCGCACGAAATGGATCTTGGTCATTCCGTGCGAAATGGCTCATCTATAAATACCTGATGCTCCATTTCATTTGTAACGATTCTGATTCCGGTACCGAAGTGCTGCCGACGTGTCATTCGATCTGTAAAGCTGTTAAATCAATAAACAAGACAGTTAAAGAGTGAATCAAGTTGTAATCAAGTCTATATCATTGAATTCCGCCTTTGATATGGATTAGAACTCATCTGATAGACTCGTTTAGATTGAATCTCGATCCTACAAGTGGTATCAGAGCTCAGGAGGAAGAGTTCATACCAATTCAGCTTGTTTTTATCAAAAATTCTGACCTCAACACCTTCTTTTCAAAATCAAACAAGATTTTATGGTTAAAATGGATTGATTTTCTCACACTATAAGCGAAACACTGTTTTAACGAATCCTTGAAAGAATTGGACCTAAAATCGATCTAAAACTTGATTAATTTGACATAAATCAGATCGGTTTTGTGACGTCAGCACCATTTCGTACAAAATAGCCCATTTCGTTTGAATCAGATCATCCATTTCGCACGAATTGAACTTTGTGACCTCATTTCACATGAATTGCACCTTGAAACCTCCATTTCGCACGAAATGACTCATTCCGCTTGAAATTTGTCATTTCGCTTAAACTGTTCACCATTTCGCACGGAATCAACATCTTGGACTTCATTTCACACGAAATCAATTGTTTAGACTTCATTTCGCACGGAATAGACATTGAGTATTTCATTTCGTACGAAATAGACTTCTATTTCGTACCAGAGGACCATTTCGCTTGAATCCTGCATTTCGTGTGAAAGTGTTATTTCGTTTGAAAAGCCATTTCGTACCAAAGTTCCATTTCGTACCAAAGGGGTCCATTTCGTTTGAGATCTCATTTCGTGTGAACTTATATTTTGCTTGAACTTTGTGAATTTGTGTAACAGGTTACCAAAACATGGAAGAGGAATTTTATAATGCGTTTGCTACCGCACCAGCTGCACCAATTTCAGTTACCGAAACTCTTGAAATCAAAAATGAAACGGGAACGTCTCAAAAGTCTCCAAAGCTTATGTACATCAAGGATTTTAAAGGGTGGCAAAATCGTTTTAAAAACTGTGTGCAAGCCTATAAGTTTGATGCATGGTGCTCGTTAGATGTAGATTACGTTAAACCGAAAATTGAAGATGGGATTGAAAAAGCTTTAAGTGACTATTCAGTGGCTGAGAAATTGAAATACACCAGTGAAAAAATGATGATTAGTCTTCTCCAACAATCCGTAAAAGAAGATATTTTTGTGTTACTTCAACATGAAGGAACTGCTAGATCAATTTGGTTGGCGTTGATTAACAAGTTTAAGGGAAGCGCTGATATGATAAAGAACAAACAAGCTTTACTAAAGAAATCATTTGATATGTTTGTAGCTTTTGAAGGTGAAACAACAAAAATGACTATCGATAGATATTGTCATCTTGTTCTAGAAATGGGAAGATTGGAAATAAAGAAAGACGACGATGAATGGGTTGATAAGCTAGCCGATGCGTTACCACAGAATAAATGGGGAACATATTTGTTGATCTTAAAACATATGAGAAAATCTGAAAGTATGAATTTAGCGAAGTTTATTCAGAAAATTGAAGAACATGAATTGGATATCCAGAAAACTGCTATCATGAATAATCCAAATGCTCAACAAGATGTTAGTCTATACTATAGAGGAAACAAATTTGAGACTACTCCGAGTCCAAAGATCAAGACTGCTTTCAGTGCTGATAGTTCTTCTGGAACAAATGGTAGTACTGTAACTCAGAGTGGTGGATATTCGTCATCGTATTCAAGTTTTGATCCGAATTTCACAACACCAAGTCCTCAATGACAGAATTCAACAAATCTGCAATGTAATGTTACTTTGAATATTCAAGATGGTCAAAATATTTCCCCAGAAATTGCTAAGCAACACATGGCATCACTTGTTACTATGTTAGAATCGTATGAAAGCTTAGTTGCTGGAAGAATTGGGAATCCGATGCTCACCAAAGAGGATTATGACCAGATCGATGCTGAAGAACTTGAGTTGATGGACATCAAGTGGTGTTTAGCCAGTGCTGTAAGAAGAGCAGAAAAATTTACACAAATCACCGGTAGAGATGATCTTCGTGAGGTTGCTACATCTTCATTAGGGTTTGACAAATCAAAGGTAACGTGTTTTCATTGCAAAGAAAAAGGGCATTTTAAACGAGAATGTAAAAACAAAGAAGCAACTGGAAGACAAGATCCGTTTGGAACCAATGATTATCATCGAAAATCAATTTATCATCAGCTTGCTCAACAACCATCATCATCCCGTGCTATAGAAGATGGAAAGAAGAAAGCTTATCTGGTAAATCAGGATGATGAAAGATTGCCAGAGGGATTTAGCTAGGATAAATATTGTCCAGATAAAGAATACTTAGAAAAATTAGCTTTTGTTGCTCAAATCTTGGAAAAAGATTCAGTAAAATTCAAGCCAAAAAGAACAAAGATTTTTAGATCATCAAAAAGTGATGAAGATACTGATGATGAGGAAGAATACATTAATAATGCTAGAAAAAATTTAGACTCATTCAGTTTTAATTTGTTTTTTGCAGATAAGATCGAGATGCTGAATGAGAAGAAGGCTGATAGATTGAAGAGAGAACTGGAAGAAAGAAGGATTGCTGAAGAAAAGGCAAAATTGGAAGCTGAAGAAAGTTCAACAGAGAAGGTAAAAGATGATGAGAGCGAGGTAAAAGTAGAATTTAATGAAGTACCGGGTATGTTTGAAAAGGTAGTAGAGAAAGTGGTGGAGAAGATCGTTGAAGTCGAAAAAATAGGCGAGGTTGAGAAAATAGTTGAAAAAATCGTCGAAGTTGAGAAGATTGTTGAAGTTATAACACCTTGTCTGAAATGCTTGGAATCATGCAAAGAGTGTGAGGAGAAAGACAAGAAGTATCGTGAACTAGAAGAATTGAAAGAAAAATTGTTATTTGATGTTAAGTATGTGAAAGAGTCGTATGATGTGCTGAACAAGACGGTTGATAGTCTGAACAAGACAAACTTAGAAGTTGATACTGCTATGACGATGATGAGTTCAACATTAATGACAAAGCAGAAGGTCATCAATGAGTATATTGAAGATTGTGCAAAACTAAAGCAGGATTTGGAACTCAAAAAGATTGAAAGTGAAAGAATTAAACGATTGTTGTTGAGTTATACAACTTGTGATTATTTGATTGATAGAGTTTATCCTACTGTTGCAGGTCTTGAAGCTTTCAAGATAAAAAGACGGAAGAGGATACTGGTAAGAAACAAAGTGTCAAATATAACAAGTGTCCACCTCCGATCTGGGAAAGTTATTCTCCCAGAAAGCCAAATGAGGAACGATTGAAAAAGGCTGTCAATATAATGTTAAAGTCTAAAACCATTGATGAGTTACCAGACAACATTGATGTCACATTCACAGCGTCTGACACTGATCATGAGTCTGAGTTATTAAAGAAAGTGGTCGATCAGGTGTTGGATATGAATGAAGAGTCAAAGTCGGAGTCTAAATCTGAAAGTTCAAGTTCATCAGACAAGAGTCCGAGTTCACCGGTCAAACGGGTTTACAATAAAGAATTTCTTTTATCAAAAATTAATTTGAATTATGAACCAATCAAAGTGGCATATACTTTGAATGATTCGGACAAATTATATTCTGATGAAGAATTTCCAATAAGAAGTGTCAAAACTGAAATGATCAAACAGGTTTTCAAACTAACGAAAATTAATATTTCTGAAATAAAAGATGTAAATCTTACTGAAAAACCTAAAAAATACACTTCAAGAGTTCAACAGAGATTGAACAAGAAAAAAGGTTACAGTTCTGGTTCAGGTTATCGAAAGAAACCAAACCATAACGGTAATTTCAAAAAGCAGGGATTAGGTTTCATTCCTCCAGAAAATCATAAAAATGAGAAAATTTATAAACCAAAAACTAGATTTGTTTCAGGTACAAGTTCAGAGGAAGAGAAGGAGAAACTGTTCAGGAAACAGTCAAATCAAGAGTTTCTCGCAGAAAAGAAAAAGAATGTTTTGAAAAAATCTGCACCAAGTGTTGATAGAAGAACCTGTTTCAGATGTCAAGAAGTTGGACACATAGCTTGGAACTGCCCAAAGTCCTACAACACAAAACAGGGAGTTTCCTCTAACTCAAAGATGAAAGAGAAATGGGTTAACAAAATGAAACAACCAACAGAAAGTTTTAAAAAGTTCAAAGATTCGATTTTTGAAATTGGTGAAAGTTCGAAACGTTTTTACAAAAGAAAAGTCGATTTGAACAAATAAAAATGGGTTGTTAAATCTGAAACTAGTTCTGACAATGAATCTGACTCGTCAAAGTCAGAGGAGTCATTTGTTGTGAAAAGTGAAGAGAATTCCGTTCCAGAAATGAACGATGAAAACTTTCCGTCATTGTCAAGAGAAAACCTGAAATCAAAGGTTGGTAAACTTGAGATTTCAGATCAATTCTTTGCTGGTAAGGAAGAATTTGATTCTGAAAAGGTTTTCAATGGAAATGTAAAACATATCTTTGGGAAGATGGTTGACGGGAAGCTAAAGAGTGTGAAAGATTTTTACAAATCAAAAAGATGGTGGGATAGAGTTGAATCAAAATCACCCAAGGCTGGTCAGGCTTGGGTGACAACATTTTCTACTTAAAATCCTGACTTGCGGGAGCTCCCAAGTTAGTAATCGTGGAGCATGAATCGGCATCATTCTTAAAAATTGTTTTTGTAAAAAATTTTAAAAATGTGAAAATTTTACAAGTGTGACTTGCCGGAACTCCCAGGTTAGTAAGTGTGGAGTAGGAATCGGCATCTTCCTACAAGTACAAGTGATATTTCAACCTACAAGTTGTTATTCTTGAAAATTGTCATATTTCATTTTACAAATAGTATGGTTGAATTGACAAGTGGTTAATCAAGGTCATTAAGTTGAACTTGATTTAACTTTCATTCAAATGGTATTTGGAAAACAATGTGATGATCATAACCCCAATTTTACAAATGGTATCAACAAAACTTATTTTCCGGAAAAACCATTTGATTAAAACAAACTTAAGTGTTTTGAAATCATTATGGGAAAATAGTTTGCTGTCAGGGGAAGTTCTGATTGTTTATGCCAAGTGGATGGCGAATTGAAGCAATTCGTATTAGTTTGTCACTTTACTTTGTATAGTTTATTGAGTTTACATTTCAAATTTTCCCTGGAAAATAAAAAATTGAGACGTATTTTTAATTTTAGGGGGAGTAATTTTGAAAATTTGAAAAAATTCAAAAACATTTGAGATATTCAAAAATGAGTTTTGTTGTGAAAAAGAGGAAATGATAGTACATCAGTTAGACAGTTACGGTATGCTAAAGAAATGTAATGATTAAATAGCACTAAACGGTCTCACTGATGATATGCCGATAGGTTTTTACACATTTAGTCAACTTTTTCGGGATATAAACTTAAATTCAAACTTGCTTGTTTTGTGGGGAACACTACTTGGATATATAGGTAACCCTTGAAATCTTGTTTGAAGGATCCCTCTTTCTGAAATACTAGGTCTTTATGCTCAATGATATCTGGGGTATTATCCCGGGACTTCTGATAATGCGAAAGCAATGGCCTAGTCCCCATATAATACTTTACTTCTGCTTGAAATAAAAGCCCGCCCTCAGCATAAAAAATGATGAATCATTGAAAAAATGCAAATCATGTGCTGTTGTAAAAAAGATCCTCTAAAGGGGACACACCAAAAGTCGAGCCTTCATCTCAGCAAAAAAATATGAGCTCTCAAGGTTTCGCAATTAACCCCTTACAGATATCATATGTGGTATACTAACCTGTAAGACTGAATATTGGGATATGACTACGAGAGTATATTCAAGAGGTGGGACACATGAATGAGTTTAAGTTCTTAATACACCTAATTCGTATCCTGAATCAGTTGAAATTTGTGTGAGAATTTAAGTGGATCAGTATATCGACAATCTAAGTGAACTGTTTAATTCTTAATGCGTAACTAAGCTCAACGGTACTTGTGACTTTTCAAAAACTGATATGATCCTCTTACACAAGCTCGCAAAAATATTGTGTGTATATATTACTTTACTACATTTAATTAAAATCAAAAATCCAAAAATATTTTCGGAGTGTTTTAGCATAAATTTTTGAAAAATTCAAAAAGATTTTCAACAACTTATGATGAAAAGCTGATTTTCAAAATTCCAAGTGCTAAACAAATTGAACTGGTTTGGGAAAGTTTATTTGAAATGAGAAAAGATTTTAAAAATGAAATTGTCAAATCTGAATGTTATTCTTACATGTGATCATCAAAGATTTTAAAATGTTAAATCATTTTGTTAAATATCTGCAAGTGGACTATAAATTTGTCAAATTTTAAATTTGTGAAATTTATTGTTAGGTAGAGATTTTTGCAGGTTCCCATGGATAAGCATGAGAAGAGTGTGAGACAGGTCATGATCTTGAAACAAGAGCTAAGTCAGATTGCGATCCCGGAACAATTTAAGGGGGAGTCTGCTAGCAAAGAGGAGTCTGTAGATGCAAGGGCCAGAATCGAATCCTGATGATCAGAGAGAGACGAGTTTGAAGATTATTAGATTGACATTCAAGGGGGAGTTTGAATGATTGAGAGCCAGTTTGAGATCCTGGAAAAGAGAAAGAGATTGAAGGATGCTTAACATGTCAGATACCTTGGAAAAGAGCCCGAAGACTGATAAAGACAGAAGACTTGTACTAAAGACTCGTCGACATCCAAGGGGGAGTCTGTTGGTGCATATGTCTGTCGACTTCGTCTTGTATCGAGTCGTATGTTTAGATAGGATTGAATGGAGCTCGGTGTACGAGAAAATAGGTTTTGTATGTTGAAAGTGCATTTCGTGCGAAATGGCTCATCTATAAATACCTGATGCTCCATTTCATTTGTAACGATTCTGATTCCGGTACCGAAGTGCTGCCGAAGTGTCATTCGATCTGTAAAGCTGTTAAATCAATAAACAAGATAGTTAAAGAGTGAATCAAGCTGTAATCAAGTCTATATCATTGAATTCGGCCTTTGATATGGATTAGAACTCTTCTGATAGACTCGTTTAGATCGAATCTCGATCCTACAACCCTAGTGGACCCTTACCAACGAGTTGGAATTATTTCCGCGTTTGGTAGGTACTAACCACACTTAGGAACGACATCAGCTAGGAGTGAAATCCACATCTTGATGATTAGTTCCATTCCTCGATTTTCAATCTCACCAAAGTCTTGAAATGTCGATTGACTAGGGACACGTAGTAACCGGAAGGGTGAATACCGTTAACCGAAATCTCTGTGAGAGTATTCTACCTATTATGCCAAAGCGTGTTTTCCCGAACTCAAAAGGACTTTCTACCACTTTGGCTTAGTCTTAGTTTCGTTTCGAGACTCTCTACAATTTACAAATTGAAATCTCTTTTATGTTATATCAATTTCAATGTGTTTTACATTTGATCTTTATTTGTTACAAATTTTGAATTCACGAATCACGCACTTCTCGCAATCTAATATAATTAACAACAATCGAGTACAAACTATACTTGTAACGCCCCAAAACTCGAATTTTTATATTCGTTAGTAATTTTCCATGTTATGTACTATGAAATAAATAAGTAGGCAATTTAACCTAGTTAAAATACTTAGTGATATAAGTAAGAAATGAAAGTTGGGACAATTATGATCAAGTAATAAACTGGAAGAACTGAAATTGGGGTTTTGGATTAAACTTTCTACAAAATAGAAAGTGCAGGATGTTATATGTGGATGGAGTGTGTGTTGACACACACACACAAGGAAAAGAAGAAGGGAGTTCTCCAAAATCATTCAAAAATCCATAAATTGAAGGTGGAATGGAGCTTGATCTCTAGCATAAGATGAAATCCTCATCATCTATCCTTAATAAACATGAGCTAAATTGTAATTTTGAATTTAGTGATGTTATAAGAAATGAGTATATGACAAATCTTGGAATTAGTATGAAATTAAGCATGAATGTGTGTTAGAATCATCAAATAGAAATTGGGTTATGAATGATTTTAAGTAATTTGATGTTTGGAGGTGAAACCCACTTCTAGTGGTAAAGATGGCGACATGGGTGTGTCACCCATGTCCAATCCTTGTTCAAACACTTGATATATTATGTTGTATATGATGAATCCTTATTAGTTAGGTTGATTATGGTATGAAATCAATTTGATGTTTTGCTTTGTTGATGAATGACAGCAAGAAGTAGGAAGAAAAGCATGAAGTCTTTGTACATTATGCTTAGATAGTAGTACGCACACCAAGTGTTTGATGAAATGCCTAGTATAAGTTTGTAACACCCCAAATTTCGTATGTCATAATATAATACTATAATTGTGATGTTTTGATGATAAGAATGGTAAATATAGATTTTTACCATTTTCTAAGTTTTATAAACTATGGTAAGTCTAAAGCTTATGTACACATGAAATTAACCAAGTATTAAATTAACTAAGTTAGTATGTAAAATGAAATAAATGGCATGCCCTATAAGAAAGAGGGGTTAAAGTGAAAAATGATAAAAATTAAACACTGAACAAAATTGGTCAGTGTTTGGTGGTGAGGGTGAGCGATCGAGAGAGAGGGCAGGGGAAGAACAAAACCCTTAACAACACAAATCCTTCAAATTGAAAGGGGATTTTAGGGCTAAGTGAATGCATGAACCAAGAATTTTGATCACTTAAGTGTTTCTAACATCAAGTAAGTCAAATTTTATGTTTTAAGTAATGTTTGATGAAGTGGGTTATGTGTAATCTGTGATTAGGTGTGTGATTTACCATGAATGCTACATGATATGAACTTAGAGAGGCTGTGTTATGTGCAATTTTGAATGTATTGATAGCTTGGGGTAAAACCCACTTGTAATTGTAGGAAAATAGAGTTAGGTGAACTTAAGGAATGAATTGTGTAATGTTGATGTTAAATATATGTTATAGAATGTGTTTAGATGGGTAATTTGATATAAAACATATGTAGTATGGTTATGATATTGATTGTGAAAGAGTAGGTTAATCCTTGTGTGAATTATGGAAAAGATGTGCTTAAGGTACTTGTACTTTATGCTTTGTAGATATTACGCACGCCATGTGTTCGATGAAATGCCTTAGAATGATTTAGTTGTGTTTTGATATGAATTCTTGATAAAAATGATGTTGTAAAATGAAAATGGATGTATTCTTAGTTATGTAACGTCATGATGAATAAGTAAAAATACATATGTGATGCAATGCATACGAAAGCTAAAAGTGTGAAGTTATAACATATAGGCACGAAGAAAGAAGAAGGCACGAGTCATTTGAAGTCACAAGCAATGCAAGATCATGGTAAGTTCATATGAACTTTATTTACCTTTCATGTAGATTTTCAAATGGTAATTTTTGGTATTTAAGCCCTAGTGTAAAGTTGCATTGTCGTTCATAGTTGATTTGGATATGTAGAGTATTGAGAGATGTTTAGGAAATGAAGTAGTAATGAATGTGTAATGACCCGCTTCAAATGGGTCGGAATGTTGGAAAGTATGATGCCGAAACGGTTTAAGTAAAGACTTGTTGTAAACGGGTTGATACAATGGAAGTACGACAATAATGTATGGTATGTAATCACCTATTTCGGATGGGTCGAATGGTTTATATGATGGAGGTTCCCAAAAGGTTAAGGATGAATGAGTATAATGAAATTTATGCTAGTATAGAAAGAATGACTACCATAAGTATATTGTTATAACAATAAATCTTGTTAATGGGTCGAATAATGATGAGTAAATGAATGCCTTGAAATTTGTTTAGTATAATGTATTGATGAATGTTTTGGTGTTTTGTATGATAGGTAAATATCATGTTTGATGACGGTGAGCTCGGATTGAACACACTACATCGCCCTTCTTGCGCTTCCGGTTCAAGTTGTCTTTTGTAAATGGGTCAAAACACTTTTGGTGATGTCAATATTAGACTAATGTTTAGGAATTTTTGCAAGTAAGTTAGGATTTAGAAACTCAACTTAGTAGTTCAAGTAAAACACTTGTGATGAAACTTGGATGGTTGTGCTTACTTCGAACTACTTAAAAGTCAATTTGGTTGATAATATGGTTTGTCTAAGAAAGTTCAAATTTTTAGTGTCTATTGATCGTTGTTTTGACCTTATGGAAAAGTGGGCGTTTCAAGTTGGTATCAGAGCCGAGGTTTGAGGGATTCAAGTATTAGAGTTAAAATGCTTAAACTCAAACCGAAAGCTCGTATGAAGGTGTGTTCGTTCCGAAGCGCTATGCAAGTAAGTAAAATATAAATTCCAATTTATGCTTTTAGTTGGAAAGGGGAAGGGGGTTATAGTTAACTCACTAGAATAACCTGGGTTGGAATATTACGGAATGTTAAGGGAGGTTTCGGGACGTCACGGAACCTTTTCGGGTCGAACTGGGGCTCGGGAACGAAGTTTTTGGGTAAAAGTATGTAAAAACAGCGATTGCAGGTCAGAAAAGCCGTCGGCGATGTCCCCCTATGGCGTCGGCGACGCACCTGGGTGTCCCGACGGCCTAACCAACTTTCTACGCCCAAAAGTCAGTGACGCAACATTCTGGGGAGCGTCAGCGACGTGGCCCTGTGCCATCGGCGACACCCTCCCCTGGTTTGCGTTGCTAATTTGCTTTGTTTGTCATCCCGAGGCCCCCAAATCAGTTCCAAACCTTCGTTAAACCTTAGAAAAGGCCCAAAACGCCAATAAAATCAAGAATATAAGCTGATTAATATGAATGTCATTAACTAAAGAATGAACGAATAGGAAGTTAAGCACAAGAATGCATGTATGCTTTGATCAACACGTCTAGACTGTTCGTAATGAAGAATTGTATGGTTTTATGACCTAAGAGAATGAACTATTGAAAGCAAATAATGCATGAATGATAAAGAAATAAATGGAAGGGTATCTAATACAAGTATATAATTGTAGATGGCAGATGTGGTGAATGTAAATGATGATGAAGTGGCACGCCGAGATGAAATAATGACATTGATTGCGGAAGAAGTTGGAAAGGCGATAGAAGCTAACATTCCTCTGTTGGCCTAAGAAGTGGAGAGCCACGTATTGGAGACAGTAGAAACAATGATGACAAGCAAGTTAGAGGAACTAAAGGAAATGATAAGCGAAATACAATTGAAGAAAAGTACTCGTAGATGTACATATAAAGAGTTCATGGCATGCAATCCCTTACCATACAAAGGGGAGATTGATCCGATAGCATGTCAAAGGTGGATTTCAAGTACTGAAGCGGTTTTTATAAGAAGTAAGTGTGAGAAGGAAGATCAAGTGATGTTTGCAACGGGTCTCCTCCAACTTCAGACTAAGGATTGGTGGGAGGCTTATTGCAAGGAGGTAGGGGAAGATAAGATCCAAGTTTTAACATGGCAAGAGTTCAAAGAGCCTTTCTTGAAATATCATTGCCCACAATCCGCAATAGATAGAATTCAAAAGGACTTCTTGCGTCTTCAACAAAAGGATGAGAAAATAGATTAAATAACGAATACATTTCTTGACTTCTGTCGGGAGATAGTGGGGACGGAAAGAAAGAAGATTATTCATTATCACGATATGTTGAAAGCCGAGTTTTGAGAGTTCATAAATCCCTCCAAATGTGATACGCTAAACGAACACATAAACTGGGCAAGAGATAGAGAAATCAAGTTGAAAAGACAAATCGAACGATGGGAGAAAAGGGTGATAGAGAAACCCACTAATCCAAGCCTATCAAAGAAGTAAAAGTTTCAAGATTAGAGTAAGAAAGGAAAGACAAGTAGCGAGATCCCGACTTGTAAGTCTTGCGGGAAACACCACTCGGGTGAATGTTTGCTCGAAAAGAAAGGGTGCTACAAATGTGGGCAAGAGGGACACTAATACTACAAGTGCCCCAACAATCCAAAGACATGCTACAATTGTCAACAAACAGGGCACTCCTGGTTTGTTAATGTTTTAGGGGTGCTTTTGTGGTCCCGTATTGGAGGAGTCCGAATATCATCATCTAGGTTTGATTGCTTACTTATGTGGCACATAAATTAATGTATTAGCTACACATTAATAGGTCCTCAAATTTCATAGACGCTCTCACATACCGGTTTATGAATTATATTTCAAATGTTTTTGAGACTCATTTGATACAAAGAAAACAAACACATGAATTCACCAACTTATTGTTGACTTTTTAAAATTTACATGTATTTTAGGAAAGAAAGCATAACAAGACGGAAGGTCAAGAATAGTAGATAAACAAGAAACGATGGCTATTTGAAGGGTTTGCCTTATATATACCTCCCTCGTGCGGACATATAGAAGTCAAAGCCTTGTTTTACATTAAGAATCAAACTATGTTTTGTTAACAGTCATTTTGGAACTTGGAATGTATTTTGGGGAAATGTTGTGAACATGATCTAAACTTTTTGTACTCATGTTTCAAATTATATATTAATGGGATCGCTGATATTTTATTGTTTACTTGTCGAATGCAATGTTTACCGTTCATAGTCACACGAATGCGCTTCCGCTACGAGCAGGATGTGACAACACGCGTTGAAATGGGGATCGCACACTGGTCAAATGACCAATAGGCCCCTCGTACACTCGGTGAAGTGTCAATTCTACCCTCGCACACCCTGTGAATGGACGGTTTTACCCTCAGAGGGTGTGCGAGGTGAAATAGTTGTCATGCATTGACCAAAATGCCCTCGTACACTGGATGAATTGCCAATTTTGCGCTTCGCACACTGGATTATTACCAGTGTACCACCACAAGAGAGTATGAGTTGACTGTTTGACCAAAGGGTGTACGGTTGACCGGATTGACCATCAAAGTGTGTGCGACCTGATCTATTTTACAAGAATACCCCTCGTACACATATATAATAGACAAAATTGCCATCTCACACTGGTGTCTGGTCGGAACACTCATGTGTGGACCGCACACCTCCTGCATTTGGGCCTGGTTGTTTATATATTGGCCTAATTTGTTTTAGAATTTAACTTTGAGAATGTTTTTTAAAATAACCAACATAATCAGTTATTAATTTTTAAACTCAAAGTTATTTTAAAAAAAAAATTGACCAACGGTTTGACCAAGTTTACGGTCAAACTCGGGAACTTCTTGATTTAGTGTTTATGACAATTAGCGTTATCTAAACCGTTTGGTGCAGATACAGGAAAGTAGGTAGTTGACAAATGAGAGTCAAGGATCTAGCAGGTTTAGATGGAAGTTTGGGTAAAATAGAACTAATTTGGTAGAATATTATTACGAACGAAGTAGAAGCAGAAGACTTGTATTCATACCGAAAGAGTTTACATCATTTACAAGCTGGAGAAAAAGTTTTTACAGCATTTCCCCTCAGGGAACTCCAAAACTTCACCTCAGCTCTAACTCAAAACTCCTATATATAGGCTTTGTACAAGTGAGGCTTTGTGCGAATGAATCTCATCCATTCGTGCGAACTAACTTGTGTCCCTTTGTACGAAGGGAACTTTATAATATAAAACCGTATTTTCTATCACACATCTATACAATATTCAACACACGCTCTATCTAGCCTATTCGTACAGTGGTGGACACACATAATATGCACTAACAATTCCCCCCTTGTACGTCCCTGTTGAATCTGGATCTTTGTAAACGAGAGCCGTGTTTGAATATTTTGCAACTTCAATCAGGAATCTTGATATCTTCGATCGATTCCCCCTTGATTGAAGATTCGGGCTTGCATTATCTTCATTATTCACAAATTCCCCCTGAAACGAATCTTCAGGTCTTTGTTTGCATAGTTCCCAACCTCCTCTGATTTGCTATACCGCAATCTTTAAGAATAACCACCAACTTGAAAATTATTAATGCAGCTTCTCTATTTAAACTTTAACCACATCTGCGTTCGGTTTTTGATTTACCATTTCAACTCAATATCTTAATCTTCAAAAACCCAACCGGCAATTGATAGAAACTTTGAATCACCACACCGATAAACTTCAAGTCAATGAATACACATGAAAATCTGAAATCCCGTTTTCTGTCATAATCTTTAAGCACACTCCTGAATGATTGATTAGTGTAAACGGTAATCTCCAAAATCAGCAAATCTTCATCAGATATCAAATCATCTGGTAACACATTCAGATCTCAAAAACATTCTTCCACGATCAGATTCACATTCTTCCTCTTCAGTCATGATAACAGGTGTATAGTCTTCTCCGTTAGTTCCAGTAGCAACTTAATTAACAAACATCGTCATTTCCCGGCGGTTAGTCTGAAAAAAATTATTTGCTCAAAGATTAACCATTCTAACACTTTAGACTATCACATAGCTGTGATATCTTTTAAGTAACGACAATACTAATGCATCTCCTGACACTAATCCTACTAACCGACTTTACGATGACCCGGGACTCAAACCCTAAGACATCAATCTGATCATGATCTGTAGAATCCAAACTTCCTATGATCATGAACTAACGAATCCAGATCCTATGCATCCCCGGATAATCTGAAGTCGGAACCACCCAAATACTATTGCATGTCACGAATTTCAAAAATGCCGAAATTTCAATATATTCTGATGAAATTTTTATTCCCCCTCATTTTTGAAAATTCTGACTTCTCTAATCTCATCACTGAATTTCCCCCTCAGATTTGGAAAATTCAGTCCACTGTTTTCACTGAAAAATTCCACTATGCAGAAAATTTATCATTTTGGTCCACAAAAGTGCGTTTTCCATCAATGTGGATTTTTCGATTTGGCCCATAAATAGTCAGATAACCCAGATAATAAACATTCTACATAGGTATCTTCACTACTCTGTGATCGTATCATCAAATCTATTATCTGAAGCCCCTGACGGTGTCCCTGAACAGCTTGTATTTGTCGTTAAAAATCCGAAAAAATTCTCAATCACCAAATTTTTCGGGACACGCGTCTCATCACCGCGATCAAAAAACGTTTTTTAGACATTTGGCTCATTCGGGCGAATGGATTAGGTCCATTCGTGCGAATGAGATGATTTTTAGAACGACAAAGGTGTCTTCGTGCAAATGACATTTTCACTCGCTTGAAAATTCCCTTAGTGCGAATGGAAATTTTTTTTTCGTGCGAGTAGGGTCCTCTTCGCACGAGTGGTTCCTTTGTTCGAATGCCGCTGATCACATTTTTTGATCCAAACTCTTTATTTCTGCGAATTTCATGATGATACTTCACAGATATGAACGAAAATCAATTCCGAATTTAATGATGTCTTCAATTTCAAATTCCATCCATGAATTGACCGTCAATTTGATGTTATATGTCTAAAAACCCCCCTAAAAACCCATGATTCATGAGCGTAGGTGATTCAATTAACTGTTTGATCGATTAAATCGGTACCGTAGCTCTGATACCACTTGAGAATCCAGGATCCAGTGGGTTTAGACAGAAATTTGGGTAAAATAGAACTAATTCGGTAGAATATTATTAAGAACGGAGTAGAAGCAGAAGGATTGTATTCATACCGAAAGAGTTTACATCATTTACAAGCTGGAGAAAAAAATTCTCCAGCATTTCCCCTCTGGGAACTCCAAAACTTCACCTCAGCTCTCACTCACAACTCCTATATATAGGCAGTTCCCTCCGTGCAAGTGAGGCTTTGTGCGAATGGATCTCATCCATTCATGCGGACTAACTTGTGTCCCTTTGTACGAAGGACTCCTTCGTGCAAATGGAACTTTACAATACAAAACCGTATTTTCTAACACACATCTATACAATATTCAACACACGCTCTATCTAGCTTATTCGCACAATGGCGGACACACAGAATATGCACTAACAACAAATCCATACACATTCCTGGATTTGAGAAAAGTATGAATATTTCCTGCTTTTTAGGAGAACCTTCAAAGGGACATGAAGAGTTTAAATTAATGATAGTGGGATTGAACACATGTCGCTTGGCACACACTTTACGAGAAAATCCTATCATACACGAAGACTAGATCAGGGATTTCTTGAACAATGCCACAACTAAGAAGGCAGACAATGTGATTCGGTAAATGATTCAGAATAAAGAGATCCTCATCACTGAACAAACAATCAGATAGGTTCTAATTTTTGGAGATGTTGCGGAGGCTCCTATCGAGTTTGAAAAGGAAAAGATCATACCAGTTTATGAAAAGATTAGTTATGAAGGTTCTTATCCACGAACAACCAAGAAACTACTTCATCCATATTGGAGGTTTTTGGCTCATGTGTATTTAGTCTGCATCAGCGGAAACAAGAGCAGAATTGATACTCTTACGATTAGACAAACTTCGGGAATGGTGGCTCTAGTCCAAGGCTGGAAGTTCAATTAATCCAAGTGTGTGTTTGATGATATGATGGTGAATGTCAGAACAATAAACAAGAAGTACTGGTTTAATTCCCAAGGTTCCTTCAGATGATTTTGGATGCCAAATATCCTCAGTTGCAACAAACCGTTAGTATCTACGATACCAAGATGATGAACCATATGGTTTTTGTAATGATAAAGCAGGTGAGGAAAGATGTGCAGGTGATGTATGAGAATAGAAAGCCATTAGGAAAGTTTGGTGCTTTTCCTGATGTTGCAGAACAAGTACCAGAACCAGTTAATGCAAGTGTAATCGACGAAAACGATGTGCAGATCATTGATGCACCACCTAGAACTGAAGAGCCTGTTGAAAACATAGATCTGACGGAAGTAGAGAGTGAAGAGGAAAATGTGTTTGAAGAAACTTTGATGGCTGATGTTGAGGTTAATGAGAATATTGGTGAAGATGAAACAGAGATTGGAACTGAGAGCCTTACAGCAAATGAAATTAATGAAGATCAAATGTTAAGTGTGAATCCTCCTCGTAATGAAACATTTGAACAAATATCTACCTGATATGATATGTTACAAGAAGACCCTACGGCTGATCTTCATCCTAGGAAAAGGAGCCGAAGAGATCCTAGGATCAGCCGTGAAATTACCGGTGCATAAAGTTCAAACCCTGAAGCGAATATACCAGAAGTTATTGCCTCTCAACCGGCCAGTGCTACTGAAACACCTGTAAGCGATTTGATGATTGAATTTCTTACCAACCCTAAGGTTGCTATGTACATGCCTACTCCTAAAACTGGTGAAGGATCAAGTAATGCTCCTTTTGAAGCTGAAGTGTTAAGGCGGCGACATTGTTAGAACAAGTTGTTAGGGAAAGTGTTGCCACAGCTGAACCACCTCAAGAGAAAGCTCACAAACTAGCTAGTTGCCCAGACAGCGAGAATTTGTTTGGTGATGTAGACATTGGAGTATTGATGAAAAGGATCACTGTGCTTGAAGAAGATAAAATCTTCAAGGATGTGGAGATTGCAAGTTTGTTAGAGGAAATTACCCACAAGAATCAGCAAATACAAGAGCTTGAACCAATCTAGGATCACTTTCCGCTATTGTAATGGATCTTAAGCAGAAGTTGGAAGGAAAGTTCGGGAAAGAGTTTGCTGAGCCACCAAAGGAATATACTACAGGTGAGAAAGAGCAAATGGATAAAGAACGTGAAGAAGCGATGAACAAGTATATTCAGGACCCTCTGCGTACAGTTAGTCAAAGAATGAAACAAAAGTATGTGGTTATGAGGAATGTGGGTAGTGAGAAGAACTACGGATTTCAGGATTTGCCAGATCGATACGTTATCAAGATAGGCAAAGATAGATTTGATCGATATGGGAACATATCCGGAGTTAGAAGCTGGGTGTACAATGATGAGAAAGCGTTGTTCTTGGTGACTAGAAATAAAGGAACAGTAGAATATTATAATTCTTCTAGTGCCTTCGAGTCATGAACTGCGGTTGATCTACGTGAGTTAAGCCGGGCTCCCTACACGGTTTTAGAAAGACCTAAGTTTGGAAGGTCATAGGTTCAATCTCACAATAAATAAAATTAAAATTTGCAGTTCGAAAGAAAAAGAATGTTATGGCAAACTCTAGTAAATTTATGGGGTTCAAACTTCGAACACAAAACCAAACCTATGTCACAATCAGTGGCGAAGCTTGAGATTTCCGACCGTGGGGTCGAAAACGTATATACCAAAAATTTCTATATAACCGGGGGCCCAAAACATTCTATACAAAATCTACGTACTTTCCACTAACGAGCGAAAAGTTCGGGGGGTCGACCGCCCACTCCCTCCCTTACAAAGCGACGCCATTGGTCACAATTATGACTAGCTAGTATGCATGATTTATCATATTCTGTTGAGAGTTACCTACGCCGACCTAATGAAAGTTATCTAAGAACATTAAGATTGGAGCCTCTATTCTATATTATATTAGAAAAAATAAGGCCTGGTCTATTCGCACACGGCATTTGTCTATTTGCACACCCAAAGCGCCCCGCTATAGCCAAAGAGGGGCGCTTTAGGGTAAAGTCAACAGACAAGGTCTGAACCGGTCAGACCTTGTCTGTTGCTTTACATCAAAGCGCCCAGCTTTGGCCTAAGAGCGGCGCTTTGGTTTTTTTTTTTACATTTTGGGGCAAAGCGCCCCTCTTAGGTCAAAGCGCAGCGCTTAGGGCCTTTTTTAAATTTTTTAAAATTGTTTTTAATTCACAAATGCGTCGATAATAGTCTAAATTTTACGCTTTTTCCATTATACATCATTTTTTAATATATATGGACTATACTACAAGTTCCGGATCAAATCGGTTACGTGTGATGTCGTATTCCATTATATCGTATCATTTTGGTTTGAAAGCACAAGTACTCCTATGAAATAAAGAGACCGCAAATGACAAAAAGGACCCTAAACTTATAGTTTTCAAAAATTGCACTTTTAACCCTTTAACTTATAAACTTTCAAATAGTGACGGTTTTAATATATGGACTGTACTGCAAGTGCGTATTGAAAACTTAGAGGGTCACGCGTATGCGAGAAGGCTTTCTTCGGAGGATACAAAACTGGTTAAGGAGCTGGCAGAGCAAGATATTCCCAACCACAGTATCTGGCGAACGCTGACGAAAAACAATCCGGCTAGAAAGCTTATTCCGAAAGATATACACAACCCCATATGTTCAAGATGTATGTTAAATGTGTTTAATAATAATCACGTTAATTCTTTTACAATCCAAGAGTACGTTTGTGTTTGTTCAATATATCACGTTAAAAACCGAATGTCACCGACACGACCCAATCAGATTCAATACGCACTTGTACGACCCAAAATGACAATATACATCATAATACTACAGTTAATGAAAAAATACGTCATGTACATGTACGGTAGGCGGCTGATACACATAAAACTACTCATAGGATTACTTGTGCTTTCAAACCAAAATGATACGATATAATGGAATACGACATCACACGTAACCGATTTGATCCGGAACTTGCAGTATAGTCCATATATATTAAAAATGATGTATAATGGAAAAAGCGTAAAATTTAGACTATTATCGACGCATTTGTGAATTAAAAACAATTTTAAAAAATTTAAAAAGGCCCTAAGCGCTGCGCTTTGACCTAAGAGGGGCGCTTTGCCCCCAAAATGTAAAAAAAAAAAAAAAAAAAAACCCAAAGCGCCGCTCTTAGGCCAAAGCGGGGCGCTTTGATGTAAAGCAACAGACAAGGTCTGACCGGTTCAGACCTTGTCTGTTGACTTTACACCAAAGCGCCCCTCTTTGGCCATAGCGGGGCGCTTTAGGGTGTGAAAATAATAAGCACCTTGTGTAAATAGCATGACCCAAAAATAATAGAGAAAACAATAAAAATATCATATTGGAATCTCTATAATAAATTTAAAGAAACTAAAGTACACTTTTATATTTAAAGAGTCATATTCAACCCTCTATATTGTTATTGTGACTCACAATTTGTGAGTCAGAAATAGATAGAGAGCTGGGTGTGAGATATTTTAAAAAAATAACAAAATCTAGATAAAGATGTGTTTTTATATAGATGATGGCTCCATTGTGAATGCTTTTAGCCGAGCTAATAGATATCTGAACATCAAAACTTAGACCATCAGGTATGGGGAACGTGAAAGGCCCGTCCCCCCCCCCCCCCCCCCCCCGCCATGAGGAACGTCCCACACCACCCCCTAAGGGCCCGGCACGGCATTGACGTCGGAAATCCGACGGTGGAGACGGGGCATGGAATGGTGGGGTCCATTCAATATATCCGTTGGGCTATTTAAAAAAAAAAATTCAAATTAATTTAGAACCTTTATAAATACCCACATATCTATCCATTTTTATACCAAAATTCACCCACTTTCTCCAAACAACTCCCACATTTTTTATACAAAATACCCACATAATCTTCTCTAAAAAATACACCATGTTATCTTCTTCATCGGGTTTGACGGACACCATGGAAGCCGTAAATTTTTTTATAAACAAGGTGGTAGAGGCGACACAAATAATTTTGGAAGAAGAAGAGGAGGAGGTTTCGTCACAACCACGAAACAGGAACCCACACATCGAGCGAGACCGAGAAAGTTAGTGATATTTTTATTCTTATATTTATATTCTTATATATTTATTCTTAATTTTTTAAGTTTATGTTTTTAGTCTTATTTTTTAATTATAAGTTATATATATTTTGTTATATGTAGGTGCTAACCAAAGATTAATCGTTGATTACTTTGCGGACGAGCCGCTGTACTCGGAGGCTATTTTTAGACGCCGTTTCAGAATGAGTCTACGACTTTTCTTACGTATCGCCGACGATTTAGCCGCTTATCACCCGTTTTTTACCATGCGACCCGATGCTAGAGGCAAAATGGGCTTCACCACCTTACAGAAATGTACTGCGACGATTCGTCAACTTGCTTATGGGACGACAGCCGATTCTTGGGACGAATACTTAAAGATGTCCGAAAGACATGCTAGAGAATGTTTATACAAGTTTTGCAAATTTGTGGTGAAGCTCTATAGCCAAAAATATTTGCGAAAACCGAATCACAATGACGTTCAAAATTTGTATCAACACCACCAAGCAAGGCACGATTTTCCTGGCATGCTCGGGAGCATTGATTGCATGCATTGGGCATGGCGGAATTGTCCTACCGCTTGGCGAGGAATGTATACGCGAGGCGATCAGGGACATCCAACAATAATTTTAGAAGCTGTTGCGTCTCAAGACCTATGGATTTGGCATGCTTTCTTTGGTATTCCTGGTTCGAATAACGACATCAACGTTTTACAAAATTCGGAGGTTTTTGACGATGTTATAAAAGGGGTCGGTCCTGATACGAGTTTTACAGTTTCGGGCGTGGAGTACAGACGCGGGTATTATCTTGCCGATGGAATATACCCACAATACTCTACAATAGTTAAAACGGTTAGGCATCCTGCAGATGAAAAAAGAAAGAAATTTGCCAAGTTTCAAGAAGCGGCTAGAAAAGATATTGAACGGTGTTTTGGGGTTCTCCAACAAAGATGGCATATTATTGAAAACCCAGCACGCGCTTTTACACCCAAAACGTTGCGATACTGTATGTATGCTTGTATTCTGCTGCATAACATGATCCTCGAAGACGAAGACGAAGGACATGCAATTTGTGAGTATGACGAGAACGCGGTGGAGGAGAATAATGTTCCGGTTAGCGGAGAACAACAAGATTTGAACAGGTTCTCGTTACATAACGATTTCACACATGTCAATCTTCAATCGGACTTGATCGATCACATTTGGAGTCTCGGAGAAAACAACGCGTAGTTTTTTTATTTATTTGTAACTTTAGGCTTTTTTTTTAAATTTAAGTTTAGGTTTTTTTTTAATGTAGCTTTAGAATTTTTATTTTAAATGTAATTTTAAGTTTTTATTTAAATGTAACTTTTTTTATTTTTATTTACTTTGTTTTAATTAATATGGCAAAAAATAAATAATAATAAAAAATGGAGGAGGTGCATCCCCACACCCTTGGATAGTCTCCAAGGAGAGGGTCCTTCTCCTTTGCCTACGTGGCGCTTACGTGGAGGATAGTCCTTTGGAGACTATCCTCCCCCATACCGAATATTCTTAGTAATCCTTGTGAAAAAGTTTACTAGCCCTCCATGTGTAGGTGATGAACTTTAGGATGTATGCAATAATTTATTAGGTTCTCTCTAATATATTATCCAATACTATAATTTTCAACATCTTTTAGGCATAGAGGTGTTACCTTATAGTTTGAGAGTTTTTTCAAGGATTTTTTTCTTTTTAACTTCAAAATTATTTTATTCTTTACTTTTAACCTAAAACTATTTAATTTTTTACTTTTAACCTAAAAACTTTTCATCTTTACTTTTAACAAAAAAACGATTTGAATTTTTACTTTTAACCCCAAAATTTTAATCTTTTACAATTTTACCATACAATTTTTTACTGTCAACTTTGGTTCTCTATACTTTTAATTTTTCTCAAAATTTTCGTTTTACGTTCCATTCTAAATTTTGCGAGTTAACACGGCGCAACGTGCGTGTGTGGTTAAACATTTTTATGTCGTCTATTTTTTCCCGTTTGACAGGTTCATCGTAACGCGCGGGTCCTAGATCAACTTAGTTATTCTTTTATATGTTTTATGTTTCGTTTTAATTTCTTCGCATTAAAACGTCACAACTCAGTGTTGGTGGTCGCTGGCAGTAGTGTGAGATTGGTCTTCGCTATCGCCACAACGCAGGGGTGCTTATAAATTGATTGTACGGATTTTAATTTTGAGTCGATAAGAAATAAGTATTGTATAATTCATAGAAATAACAACATTACATATTTCTAGCTTTCAATAGCTGTTGCAATCCATAAATCTTAACTTATAAAGACAAATCAGTTGGCAAGTTATATAATAATCACCAATGTTCATAGCTTGCCTTAGTATTTTTGCAATCATATAATCATAATAATGATAATAATACATACACGAATTTACTTAATCACACACAAATTTGTAATCTGTATACAGACATACCCCCCCCCCCCCCCCCCCTCCCCCCCCAAAGTTGCACATATTTGTACTTTCTATAAAGTCAAATCAGCTTGCAAGTTATATAATAAGAGGTTCGTTTATGCGTAGTTGCACATCCCATGCACACAAGAGTCTCCTCTCTCGCATACATAGTTGCATCCCCCGCAATGACGTTTGTTCACCATCGGGTTGACACACCATCCTTTGCAACAAATCTCCATATGCCTACATTTCCTTCCACATAGCCCACAATTTTGTTTATCGGTCGTCACATCAACACATTTCTTATTACAACAGTCTGGTCCAGGGCTACCATTGGCCCGACAAAGTCTTGGGTTCTTGTTGCATTTCATTAAGCCAATGGGTTGTTGGGCAAGGAACCTGCCAACCCGTGCTGATGAGGAATCAAACACTATGATATCATCTTTATTATCATCATCAATGTCGAACGGGTTTTCTTGGTTTGGTGTGGAAGATAGAGCTACGGCTAATGCCATAAGAATGGTGAGGGTTACCAAGATTTGGGTTAGGGTGGTCATTGTGTCTCTAGAGGGTAATGAAGGCTGATTTGATGGGAGTGATGATATATAAGAATGGTATTTATAGATATGACATAAGAAATGAGTTGGAAAACAGTTAGGTTTCTAAAGAAAAATATATATAACTAACATTTGTGTACGAAGGACTTCATAAAATTAGATAACGGTCCACTTACGAATTTCAATCTTGAAATTGGATGATATGTTTGTGTATAATACACGCATGATACATGAATACTTAGTGGAAGAAGGTCCGAAGTTGGTTTTAATACGTAAGAAATTTATATTCATATTTGATATTTGTATTATTTGTTTCTAATAAAATAAACTAGGTTAGAACCTCGTGTATTACACGGGTTAAATAAGTATAATTTTATATATTAAGTAATAAAATAGTTATATCTTTTAAAAACTCGTGTATTGCATGATTTGAATAAACACATGTCCTACACGATTGATGTAACCCGTTAACACATTTAGTCATCAAGATGTGTTTTCTAACAAAATGAACTTTAAGGTACTATTTACTTATTGTAACATCTCATTTTATTTTTTATTAGGTTAGAGAGTTGTGTATTACATGGTTTATAACATTTTACTTTGTTTTTTTTATTATTAGGTTAGAAACTTATGTATTAACTGATGTTGGATAATCAGCAGAAAAAAAAGAAAAGAAATATTTTAGTAAAAAGTATTAAATATACAAGAGATAAGCTGGATATTATGATTTAATATTATTATTTCATTGGAGTGTAAAACGTGATAATGAGATCCTTTATTAGAAGTAGGATTCTAAATATACCACATGTATAAAAAATCTATATGTTCTACATTTATTGAATAAATATTTTAACGAAACAGTTGATTAAAATATATATTTTTATTTTAATATGTGATTATCAGTTATCCTTGTCCTTATCGTTAAAATATATAAACAATTAAAACTACCAATTAAATAAAATCTTTATCTTTAGAAATATTTAAAACGCTAATATATTTTTTTAGATTTTAATAGTTAATACATGATTATAATAATTAATATATTATTATCAGTTATCTTTATCTTTATCATTAAAATCTATTGTACAAATTTTAAATTTAATATTATCAATAATTGACTTTCCATAATAAATATTTAGAAAAATAAATAAGACGCCTCATAGAGTGCCATGTGTGCCCAACATGGTTTCTTTTTTATATAGTATAGATTTAAAAATCCAGCCGATATACAATTAAAGGTACCGGCCACATATAATTTTACTAACTGTCATTTTCGTCCCTGAAGTTTGTCTAATTATGTCAGTTCAGACCAAATTCAAATTTGTATCATTTTTGTCCCTGATATTCTTCAAACATATCAGTTTCGTTCAAAAAAAAACATGAGTTAATTGTCATTTCCGTCCCTGTGGTTTGTCCAATTATTCGATTCAACCTTGGTTTTTTTGGACGGAATTAGCATGTTTCAAGAATGTCAGAGACGTTAATAGTACAAATTTGAAATTTGACCTGTACTAGCATAATTGAAGAAATCATAGGGACGAAAATGTCAGTATACAAAGTTCTATTGTAGGGATGTTAATTATTTGAATTGTACTAAAAAAAACTTGAAATTTGATTTGAATTCAAATTCCAGGTTCTAATTTGTATTTTGAGAATTTTATTTCAATTCGAATTTAAATACCGAATTTTGAAGATAAAGAGAGAGAGAATTAAGGTTTAGATAAAATACCAATAAGTTTAGCGTATAAACCATGGTTGTAAAAGTCGCTAGGCGCTCCCTAGTCGGTCGACCGGGGAGTTGAGAGTACTCGGCCTAGTCGGAGAGTACACGGGGAGTACTCGGAGATGCCGAATTATAAAGAAATTAGTTTTCGGAAATTAAATATATGTCAAATAACATAAATTTACTAATATTTATAACAAAATACTTGAAATTGATACTCATTCTTTAATATGATAGGCATAGAAATTATGTTTTATTTTATTTTAAGTCAAACTCGGCCCGGGTTGACCTACTAGATCCGATTTTGGCCAATGTTGACCGCATTTGATCGATTCTGAGTAATTAGTCGGAGTTGAAGAAAGTCGCCTCGGCAACCTACCTTGTAGCGACTACTCGGGGAGTACTCGGCCTTGGAGACCTTGTTTTACAACCATGGTATAAACTATATGAAGTGAAAAAAAATTCACGCACAAGCAATTTCATTATCTATATCTATACAACCTAATAAAAGTTATACCTAGGGGACACATGTCCCCCTCCTAGGGCCTCTAAACCTTATTTTCCCGCCAAAATTGCATTCCCTTGATTTCCCTTGAGTGAAACCCGACGCGGGATCCACTTTCTCTATTCGGGTCCTCCTTTTTCGGTTCATATTTAAACCAACAAACCGATCGATTTTCCCATTTACTCTTCTTTCTCATACTCTTTGGGATTTAGGTTTTTTTTTTCTTTCAATCGTTCTTCTTCAGCAGCCAATCTACTGATTCTTCAATCATCGACGGTATGTATTTTAGTCCTCTCTTACGGCATCGTTGAATCGGTGATTTGTTTGTTCTTATCACTGAAGAATCGAATATCTACGGTTCAAGTTCATAATCATTAATCATCATATTGTAAATGAATATCAATTTCTATTAATATACTATGTAGTTTATCGATTTTGTTACTAGATTTTTGTTTATAACAACTCCATCACATTGTTGTTTTCTTCTTATTTTGAAATTTTGTAATATATAATCTGATTCGTTTGTTTTTGTAACCGTTGTTTGTAGGTTTTGAATATGACGGAAAGTTCATCAAGGTAATTTATGTTTATCTTCTTCATTATGTTTTCTATTATAACTTTTAATTTTTGTGTTTGACATATAGATTCTGTATAAATTTTTTTAAATTATGTAAATTTTTTTTATGTTAGAACTTCTTCATGTTATTTTTTAATTGTTTTTTTGTTATTGTATAAAATATGTTTTCTTATGTTTGTTTAATCTATATTCGTTTATCATTTGTTTTGTTATCTTCATTTAATCTGTCTTTGTAATCGTTGTGTCTTTATTGTTTATGATTTCTGTCTGTCTTACATCATTGTTATTTTGTAAAATTGTTTTTGTTTATTTTAGATTTTGTATTTGTTATCTTAATTTTTAGGATTTCTTCATTAGATTTCCTGTTATATATGTTATATGTTTGCTTCAAATTATTTTTCATATTTGCTATAAGTCACGTGTTTATAATTTTTGAATCTGTATTCGATTCCATCTTATCATTTGTTTTGAACAGTATGATTAACATGTTATTATTTATTAATTTCTTCTTTTTTGAATCAGTATCAGTGAGCCTTCTTTCTATAGGCATATGAATCGAGCCGATGAAGTTCTTATGGTAATTGATAACTTCTAAGACGAATTATATATATATTTTTTTGTTTTCATTAATTTCAATTTATTATTATTGTGTTGTTTATATATTATAATAATTATAATTATAATATATTTTTAATTGTTTGCTTTATAAGACGATTCCATCTGACTTCGAGGGCTAAATTGTGCGGTGTTGATAAAGCGCATACAAATGTTCTGATAGAAACAGAGGATGGGCGAACATTTATTGTTTTCATAAGTGAAGCAAAACGAAAGTTTTTTCTTTTCAATGGTTGGTCGGACGTCGTTACACATTTAGGACTTAAAACTGGTTGTTTGCTAATCTTGAATCCTTTAGATTCTACTAGATTCAAACTAACATATTTTCTTAATGTTGTGAATCTTACCTGTTTCTGGACATCTCTGGTATCTACATCTTCTTATTTTAGTGTAAGATTATTTTTTAATTTATGTTTATTTTTTTAATATATTTACTTTTTCAGAACTGTTTAGAAGTCTAATCTTTTTATTTTTTCTTTCGTATCATTCCTACAGGTCATACCTGAGCGTATCCTGCCAAAGTCCCATGATTATACATTTAGTGATTTAATTTCAACTATCTATTTAGGCAACAAAACGTTCCACGTTAAGATTGAAACGTTGGATGGTAAAGTCGGTTTTACCAATGGTATTGATGTAATTGTTATTCAATATCAATTGGAGACCGGTTGTTATTTTTTATTTACAAAATTGTTTGGTAATTCTTTCCATTTAAGAATTTTTGGTAAAAATGGTGTTGAAATGAATTTTTCTGATGTACATGTCGAGGAGGTAAGTATACATTTTGTTGATTCTTTATATTTAATTACTATAATTTTAATTTAATAAATTTTATATGTACCTTTCAGGCTGTTATTGCACCTGTTGATTCTGTACAAGATGTTTCTCCCATTTCAGATGCTCCGCCTGCTGTTGCTGAACAACCGAATGGACGTCGTATTCGGTTTGTTCGTATGGCTGCTGAATATTTTGTAAGTTGTAATATGTTTTTAGTAACTACTAAATATTAAATATTATATAATTTTTTTTACATAATACATAAATATTTTAAGATTCATGTTCTTATTACTTTTATTGTTTAAAACAATACAGCGGCTGCCTGATGATGTTTCGATGATGGCTAAACTGGATTCGGGTTTAAAAAGTATCACCATCAGACTTCTGCATCTTATTCCTCAGAAGGAGTTTACTAACGGTACCAAACGTGAAAAGAAAGAGAATGGTTATCAATATGCGTTAACCAAGTGGCCGAGATTCATGAAAATTGTTGGCATTAAGGTGGGTGACACGGTTTATTATTGTTTTGATAAAATTGATCAAGTTTTGAGTGTTGAAAGGGTTGTTTCTCATATGAGGCGTACTTGGTAGTTCTTTGACATTTAGGTTTGGTTTTTTTGGTTTTCATATGATATATATTAACTTAGTTATGGATATTATTTTTAACCATAAAATTTATGGTTTTGAAGTTTAAGTTTATTATCTTACCTGTGGTCTTAACGACTATGCAGACAACATATTATATAATATATGATATCAAATATGTCATGTGTAAAAAGTTTTATATTTTTTAAAGTACTTTGTATTCCCATTCTCGCATTGTCAATTATCGTAATATCATAGTATATTAAAATTTGACTGTGTATTATTAGAATTAGAATGTTAAAAAAGATAGATCAAAATAAACCATATAGAAAATTTTTTGTATATATTAAACCATATTACATATATCTTAAATTAGGTGATAACTATATTTAACAATCATACTTAATAATGTATAAATTAAGATATCCAGATAAGATAATATGATAGTTGTTTATTTTTAAAAAATATATTACCATTGCTGTTTATATTATGGTTAAAAATATAATAATAATAATAGTTAGAACCCTATCTGTTTTTGTTACTGTCAATTCTTCTCAGTATAAAATTTATTCTTTAATATTGTAACATTGTTTATATAAATCTTTCTTATATTATATATACAAAATTAAAATGTTAAACATAAAACTGATTCATATATATTTGTTATTGATACTATTCCTTGAACTATCTAAGCTCACCTAAAATAGGTTTATTTATTTTTAGAAATAATATGTAATTGGTTTGAATTTTGGTTAACTATAATTTTTAAATTCTATAACAACCGTAAATGATGTTGATGATGTTAATAATATGTAAATAGCTTAATCTATTTTTTGAAAGAATATGCAAATTGATACTATCAATTTTTGAATTTCAAACATTATAAATAATTGTACTAAAAATAAGTTAATCTATTTTTTGAAAGAATATGCAAATTGATATTATCCATTATTCATATGTTTTATTTTTGTTATTGATTCTTGATTGTTGATATTGATTGTCGATTATTGAGTGTTGATGATTTTGATTATATTCATATATTCATATTGATGATGTTGATTATAATCATTGATGTTTTTCTTATATACCTTTTCATATTGGTCCTATAAGTATTCTTTCAAAACTCCATTCATTTCCGCATTGTGTCATTCATATTACTGCATTGTTTTGGTTACGTGTTAATCTTACATCTTACAATTCTTACATATGATTGCATTATATGATAATCTTTTTGCAATAAACACTATTTTTTTTAAACTCTATTTTCCGTCCAAAATGTTTCTGCATTTTGTTTGTTTTAATATTTTGTATTGGTCTTTGGTTTTTCTGATTCGTATATTGAAATATGTTTTGCGTCGTGTCATAGATATTACGGAGAACCATAACATCACTATGTTGAGAGCTGTTGATGCATTTCAAGAGCAGTTTTCTGTCAAGGTTAGGGTGATCAGGGTTTGGGAACACCCTGAAAGGAGAAATCTCAGTCAATTATACTCATTCGACATGATTCTAATTGATGAAGAGGTTTATTTATTTTTTTACCAATTTATCAATTTAAATATATTTTTTTCAAATTTGTACTTTATTATACTATAATACTATTTTATTAATATTTATTTTAGAGTAAATTACAAGTTTTGTCCTTTATGTTTGTCCAAAATTGCAGGCGCTGTCCTTTGTCTTTAAAATTGATGAGTTTTGTCCTTAATGTTTGCAAATCTTGCACGTTATGTCCTTTAGGCCAAACCCAGTTAGAAAATTTTTAGTTAAATCTGGTCATGTGCAAGGCACATGAGGGCATTCTTGTCATTTGAGCTTTCCAGGGGCTAGTTTGTAAATAACTTTTATTAAAGGGTCATTTTGTACAATTTAAACCCCAATTCATCTTCAACCCAATTCATCTTCAACCCCAAACCCTAATAACACCCCTGATTCATCTTCAACCCCAATCTATGGGTCGGTAATCTGGCCGCCTGTGTTACGGATTCAGTCCCCCTATTCATCATCATCATCTTCTTCTTCTTCACCATTTCAACTCTTTTGTTAACCACAACTGCAATCAGCACCATTACACCAAACCAAAACATAACCGATGGCCAAACCATCGTTTCAGATGATCAATCCTTCAGAATGGGCTTTTTCACCCCCTCAACCTGTTCACCCAACCGGTTTTTCAGAATATGGTACAACCTAAATCAACACACGAATCAAACAATTCACAAATTATCATCAAATTAAGCATAACACCTAGCTTACCTTCCTGAACTTCTTCGCCGACGATCCGAAGGGGTGGATGTTGATGGTGGATCGAAGGGGTGATGTTGGAGACGGTGGAGTGAGTGTTGATGATGGGTGCAGGGGCTGACCCCTCTCTCTTTATACCTCTGCACACCATCACCAACCACCGCCAATAACCGGCATCAACCACCACTACTTTCAACATCACCAACACCACCACTATTCTCCATCGCCATCCATCGCCCTCCACCGCACCACTCTCAACCACCAGCATCGCACCACTCCTAACCACCGCCCCAGATCTGCGAACTGCAGCAACTTTTATGGTTAGATTCCATGTTTAGCGTCTCCGTGTCTCCAGCAACGGCATTATATGGTTAATCGACAGATCTGGCATCCAAGGCTCGAGACAGGTGTTCAGCGACCTTGGTTTAAAAGTTGCAGGTTTCGATTTTGATTTTAGGCTGGTGGGTTACTGTTTGGTGGCGGTGGTGGCGCCAGTGGTGGAAGAAGGTGGTGGCGGCAGTGGTGGAAGGAGGTGGAGGTGATGGGGTAATTAGGTTGTGGAGGTTTTAGGAAAGAGATGAGAGCAGATATCTTAACAAAAGAGGTGATGGTGTAATTGTTAATATATATTGTTTTTATATTTTCTTTTAAGATATTTATTTAAATAATAGGGTAAAATGTCAAAAATACCCTCATGTGCCTTGCACATGACCTTTTTAACAAAAAAAAAATAACTGGGTTTGGCCTAAAGGACATAACGTGCAAGATTTGCAAACATTAAGGACAAAACTCATCAATTTTAAAGACAAAGGACAGCGCCTGCAATTTTGGACAAACATAAAGGACAAAACTTGTAATTTACTCTTTATTTTATTATTTTTTCATACATTATACAGGGTACAAAGATGGAGGCAACATGCTTGAATCGAGTGTTACCACAATTTCTTCCGTCATTAGTGAAAAAGAAATGTTTGATTATCAGGAATCCAACTATAGGTTTTAATAACTCTACGTATAGGTATGTTGACAATCAAAACTGGCTATATTTCTAGGGTACAACCCAAGTTATTCAATGTGAAGATATTGGTGGATCCCCGTACGACTTTGATTTCTTGAGTTTTGCGGACATCTTGAACGGTAATGCTATTTCAAACTCTATAGTCGGTATGTATATGAAATATTGTACCCTGGATATAATTTTGTGTTTCATTAATTTTTTTTAGCTTACTAACCACATCTTATTGCTTGATATTGTATTGTTGTAGATGTTATTGGTTATTTGACTCGATCATTTCCAAAAGAGACTGTAACTAACAAAGCAAGTGGAAAGCAATCTGTTAAAGTTACCGTAGAGATTTCTGATCTAGAGTAAGCATCCTAAGAATTATCTTAGAATCCAGTATATATATTATTGTTACAATTGATAGTAATTATAGTAGTAGTGTTTGACCATAATTATATAATGAAACTTATTTTATACCAATTTTTTTATGAATTACTCAGGCGTTGGACAGTATTTCTTACTCTGTGGGATCAATACTGTGATCAAGTTTTGTCGTTTTTTGAGAGTATCAAAGGGAAAAATGTTCATGCAATCATTATATTGCAGTTTGGCAAGGTCAAGTGGTGGAATGGTTTGTTTTCTTTCCTTAGTAATTTCTTTTTTCTATTGTTTCTCTGTAACTGAATTATTGGAGTGTAAAGTTTATATTTACATTTATTATATTATGTTTTTTAATTTTTAATTTCCCACTGTTTGTTACTAGGTATTGCGTATGTTAACAATTCATACACGGTTAGTCGGCTTTTTTGCAATCATGATTGTCCTGAAGTCGATAAGTTCAGAAACATGTATGAAATAAAGATTCTACATATTCTTTCTTATTTAACTTATCTTTATTTCACTTTTAATATTTATCAATATTATGATGATCGTATACTTTATTATAATATACGTTCATTTTTTATTTCTTCAACAGTTTGTTTACAAATTCTGTTGAGGTTAGTGAATCCACGAGCCTTTGTTCCATGGCAAAATCGGTTGAAGAGGAATTCTTGGAGGGCAAAGATTTTTTCAATATTTGTGATGTATTTTCGCTTATGACGGTATACTTTTTTGTTAATGCTAAATTGTACACTACAAGTTAACTGTATATATTATTATCTTATCATATAATTATGCAGGTTTGCAAGGTCATTGTTCTGGGGAATATAATGGGTGTTTACAAAGATGAAGGATGGTTCTATGAGGGTTGTAATAGATGTAACAAGAAGATCAACAAAGTTGTTAATTTGAATGATGATACACAGGAATCAGGTTCAGCTGTAACAAAGGAGGTTCTTACCTGTCTCTCTGATCGTTGTGCTTTTAAAACTATAACTTCTTCTCTCAAGTAAGTCAATATACCTTCCGAACCTTTTTTTACATGCACGACCTATTTTTATTGTTTTATAATATGAACATTCCCACATTCACTAGGTATAAGATTCAACTTAGAGTTCAAGACCCTTCTGCCTCTGTTACACTTACTTTGTTTGATCGTGAAGCACGGAAGTTGGTAGGAAAGTTTGTTGAAGATATTCTTACTGCCAACCCTGAATTTGTAAGTTTTCATTTAGTAGCCATATTGGTTATGTTATATATTTACTTAAAAGTTAATATTTGTTGATAAATGATAAATATTGTATTTTTTCAGCATTCTGATGATATGAAGATTCCTGCTGAAGTAGATGCGTTGGTTGGCCAGACTGTTGCTTTTAAAATAGATGATACCAGCTATGTCTTGAAGTATAACATCCATAAGTATGGTATAACCAAGCTGACTGTGGATCCTAACGTTATATCCCAACTTCAAGACAAGCAATCTTCTTCACAGATAAGTGTATGTTATATAAATTTTCCGACCTTATTGTTTTAAGTTTTCAACATTGTACTTTGCTGAAGTCTAGATATCATTTTTAATTATTTTTTTTTTATAAAATATGCAGTCTTCTCAGAATTGTTCTCTGAATATTGGTGCTTCGGAATTTCAGACTCAGACATCTGATGGTTTGAAGGTATTCATGTGAATTAGTATTTTGTTAGCTTTTTTTTTATTTCATATATGTTCAAGTAATCGTTGCGTTTGTAACCTGTTAAATTTGTCTTTTGTTAGGACTATGGTGCGAAAGGAAGCGAAAACACGACTCATGTATCTAACATGGCGAGCACCGTTTCACCTGTTTCTTTGGATGTCACTGATACTCCTGCTTCCATGTTAGCTAAGGATGAAGTGAAGCGAAACTTGGTTCAAGTCTATGATGTTGAGGAAGATTATCATACGTCTGCAACGAAGGTCCATAAATCTGGCGAGGTTAAGGATGTCAATAGTGCAGAGAAGATGAACCTCATAATTCCTAAAAGCGAGAAATTGTTTTGGAAGGTTTCATAACATTACGTTATTGGTTGTTTTCTAAAAATTTGTTTTTGTTGGTGTCGTCTAAAACAATACATGGTTTGAAGTTATGGTTTTGGTTTATGGTTTTTATTGGTTTCGTCAAAACAATACATGGTTTGAATTCAGAGACTTTTGATATTTTCTTTTGAATAATAAGCATTATTTTAATGTAGCTGTTAAATTTAATTCCATTTTAATGTTTTTTGTTTACATTTCACGTAAATTCCAAGCATAGTATATTTTTGTTTTGTATTATAACTGTTCATGTATTATGATAAGAAATATCAAATTCTTTCATTAAACTACAAAATCAACAAAAGTTTGTTAAATATATTTTTGAGAGTAATTAATACTTTCGACTTATAGTTCATAACAAATTTTTTTATAAATATAAATTAGATAAATTGTAATAATTATAGAAAGCCTACCTATCCGATATAGAATTATATTTCTTTCCATATATATTTTACGTGTCAAATAATAATTATTTTTTAAAAACGTATAATTACCTTAAATACAGATTTCATAAATTTAGTGAATAAAATAAGCCATTATTTGTTAATTCGTATCAACTAAATTTATATCCATAATTAAGGTTATTTTCTTTTCAATTCTTTATTATACTCTCATATATTGTTATTTATATAGACACTCATTTCTTCACATAACAAAGAAGTCACTGATCGAGTTTGATAAAGTATAATATTATACACACCGCTTTCACGTCATATAAGGTACGTCTTCTATCCTCATTATACATTTTGTGTATATAACTTTATTTATGTGCAACATTATTTGACAAGAAATTATACTTTGCATTATAGAAAATGTCTCAAATTCGTAAAGGTACATCCACATCAATTCCCGACTTTCGTAACATAAATGTGAATTCAACAAATCATCTGTCTGATATATCTAACGGTATGTCCTTTAATTATCTGTTTTGAAGTAGTATTTATTCATTTATTTATTCATTTCATTTCATTTTTTACTAATTCATATGTCATCTCAGTTGATATATGCAGCAATACTGACAAATCTGAGGCTGTTGAAAGAACAAAAGCTAGAAGAATAAATTCCAATAGTAAAAGATTCAATACAATCTCATCGCAGTCAATCCACACTAAATTATTCAACCCCTAATAATTAAGAGAATTTAAGTGCCTCCACATCTCCCATGTATAACAGATCATTTTCTACCCGTGGAATAAACATCAATTTTTCTTGCGGTTTATCAGCTTCGGAAATTCATAAGACGAATGCTTCTTCAACATATCGTTTGCATGATATTTCGAATGGTATTTTGAAATCTATATTCGTAACTTTATTATAAATATTTTATTGATATATATTTTACTAATGGATATGTCATTTTAGTTGATATACGGAATGTAGACAAGGATGAGGCTGCTAAAAGAAGGAAGGCTAGACGAATACATTTGAATAACAAAAGATTAAATAAAATCTCATCACAGACTCAATCGACATTAACTTCTTATACTAAAAATAAAGAGAATATTAGTCCAAACACAACTTTTACGTTGAACAGATCATCTTTTAGCGTCCTATCAAGCATCAATGTCTCTTCCAGTTCATCTAAATTCAATTCAGGTAAGACTTTATTTTTTTCGTCTTTATCAAATTCGCAAATTAGATTTTTATGATTCACGTGTTTTATCTGACTACATATTTTGTTTTGTAGCAAATTGTCCATCATCAAGTGTCGTTGTTAAAGACATAACAACTTTAAGTCCCTCTAATTTTACTAATCCAGGTCATTTCTATACATTAATTTTGTTTGATGAAGCATTACTTTTATGAAACTTAATTTTATAAATTTAAAGATATTATATATTTTTGTTCAGTTTCGGAATATTTATATTATATAATTTTCTATCATTTGTTATAATTATTTTACAAGAAACATTGCATCTTCCAGTGGTATTCTAACAAACATTACAAGCAACTCAGCATCAACTTCAAGTGTTGACATCATACCTTCGTCATCATCTAGAATTCCACCAAATACTGTTCTCGCATCAGACCAAGCTTCAACATTGACAAGAATGTCATCTGGAAAGCGTAAATTAGTAACAAAACGACGAAACTTAACACCAATACCTATTATTGATTTGACAGCAGATGATGATAACGAGGTTCCAGATATCATAGATCAACATTTAAAAGGTGTTTCAAAAGGTAAAGCGGATCCTCTTTTATTTATTACTGCTTCACATATTCCTTTTTATATTTAATTTGAACAACATAGATTTATTAGGTTTAATATTAATCTTTTAACTGAAATACCAAAAAAAAAAAAAAAAAAAAACAAACAGACTACTTGGATCATGGTGACCAAATCATCATTTGTCGATCATGTAACGCAAAGATATGGAAAACAGAGGCGGATAAGGGAGAAAAAAAGCGAAATAAAGTTAACTATTCTATCTGCTGTTCGTACGGTAAAGTTTTGTTACCTAATTTAAAACAGCCTCCGGATATTTTGAAAGATCTAAATGTTGGCGTCAATGTGAAGAGCAATTTTTTTAAAAAAACATTCGGCGTTATAATTCTATGTTCTCATTTACATCTATGGGAGGAAGGATTGACAAAACTATCAACCGTGGAAATGTGCGTTATATCTTTCGATTAAGTGGTCAAAATTATCATACTATAGGTAGTATGTTACCTGATGATGGAAATGAGCCAAAATTCAGCCAGTTGTATATATACGACACAGATAATGAAATATTTAATCGACAAAATGCTGTTGGGTATGTCTTTATTTCTTAGTCTTTATATTTAGCTATATATATTATTTATTTCATATGCTATTAATGTTAGTAATACACATATAAACACTATTAATCCATACATTTTGTTAATTTTACAGGGGCTCAAACACTTCTTTTTCGATAACTGAGTCAGCTTTTGATGTTCAGATCATTGAGGAACTTACACTTATGTTAGACACTAACAACGCTTTGGTTAAAAGTTATAGACAAGCTAGAAACTGTTTAAATGAAAACCCTTACATCGACTTGAAGCTTTGTCTTATTGGTTAAAGATCCAAATATGGTAGAACATATAACCTTCTTGAAGCTTCTGAAGTTGCTGCATTAGTTATTGGAGATCTGACTCAAGCTGTTGAAAATCGTGACATAGTTGTGAAAACAAAATCTGGTCGGGTTGAGCGCATAAGTGAATTACATCCTTCTTATATTTCTCTACAACACCCTCTTCTATTTCCATATGGAGAAGATATGTACACGGTTAACATTCTCCATAGAGGTCTCAATCTAGACACGAAGAGCAAACCTCCAATGTGCACTATGCGTGAGTTCTTTGCATATAGATTACAAGATCGTGTCGATAAGTTTTCTGTTATTCATAATGCAAAACGACTTTTCTAACAATTTTTTGTTGATTCTTACACTATGGTGGAGAGTGAAAGGTTGTTTTACATACGGCGACAACAAACGCATTTGAGGTTAGAAACTGTTGAGAATATACAGAATGCAAATAATGCTGGGAAAAAAGATATGTCAAAAATTGGAACACGTGTCTTTATTCCTTCTTCGTTCACTAGAGGTTCTCGATATATGATGCAAAATTACTTAGATGCAATGTCTTTGTGCAAATGGTTTGGGTATCCAGATTTTTTCATTACTATTACATGTAATCCAAAATGGTCGGAAGTTCAAAAGTTTTTAAAAGATACGACGATAAGGCCTGAAGATAGACCGGACATTTTGTTTCGAATTTTCAAGATAAAACTAGATTCCATAACAAAAGACTTGAAAGAAGGCAAGTTGCTAGGCAGAGTTAATTCTGGTATGTTTATTTTATACGTTAACATTTAAAGGCTAAAGTTTTTAAATAATGTTACCTTACTTTTTATTAATAGTATTATTATTAATCTATGTAGATTGTTGATAATATAAGTTAGTTATACATTTTTTCTAATATATGATATTTTTGTTATTATACTCTGTAGTTGTCTATACTGTTGAATTTCAAAAATGCGGACTTCCTCATGCACACATATGTGTATTCATGCATCCTGACAGCAAGTTACTATCGGTTGACCAACTAGATCCAATCATTTCTGCCGAAATTCCAGACATAGCCGAGGATCTAGAGTTATATAAACTTGTGGCAGGCTACATGATTCATGGTCCGTGTGGTGCTCTCAATATGAATTGTCCTTGCATGGTCGATCGTAAGTGTTCCAAGAAGTTTCCTAAAAAAATTGTTAACGAAACATGTTTGGATAAAAAAGGATTTCCAGTTTATCGTAGAAGGGATTCTGGCATATCTGTTATTAAATCACGCGTGAACGTAGACAATAGATATGTTGTTCCATATAGTAAAGTGCTGTTAAAAAGATACCAGGCGCATATTAATGTTGAATGGTGCAATCAAGTTGGTTCTATCAAATATTTGTTCAAGTACATTAACAAAGGCCCAGATAGAACTACTCTAAGAGTTGTTGAAAGTGGAAATCAGGATGAGCAGGAACCTGTAGTCTATGAGATAGAAAAGTATTACGATTGCCAGTATATTTTTGCATGCGAATCTGCTTGGAGGATCTTTTCCTATGATATTCATTATCGATATCCTACAGTTATTCGACTGTCGTTTCATTTACCGGGTCAACAAAACGTAGTATATGGTGCAGACGATGACATTGACCAGGTTCTTAACAAACCATTTGTTGCTTCTACTATGTTCTTATCTTGGATGAAGTGTAACGAAAGATTACCTGAGGCACGTGAGCTTACTTATGCTGAGTTTCCTTCAAATTTTGTTTTTTAATTAAATACTCGCAGTTGGGATGTAAGGAAACGACATCCTTCAATCGGTAGGATTCATTCGGTGTTTCCTTCAGCTGGTGAAGCATACTACCTAAGAATATTATTGAACAAAGTAAAGGGACCAAAATATTTTGAAGATATTCGTACTGTAAATGGTACTTTGTATCCAACTTTCAAGGACTCATGTTATGTGCTAGGGCTTTTGGATGATGACAACGAGTACATTGAAGCTATTAAAGAAGCGAATGTGTATGGAAGCGCTACTTATTTACAGACGTTATTTGGAACAATGCTGATGTCTGGTAGTTTGTCTAGACCAGATTTTGTATGGGGGAAGACATGGACGTATTTATTAGATGACATTTTATATAGACAAGAAAAACATTTACATGTTGATGGTATGTCTTTTTTTAATGATCGCATGTTATCTATTTATTCAATTAATATACTTATCAATTTAATTATTTTCTGTTTATAAATTTATTATCTGAATGAAATAAAATAAAACTTCATTTATCCAAAAAAATGTTGATTATTTACCCTTCAAATTCATTTATATCAGATTTACTAAAGTATATTTTAATACTCAAATGTACGACTTATGGTATTATTATATACATCTTCTATGTATTTTTTTTTCAGGTTTACATTACTCTGACGAAGAAATAAAGAATTTGGCATTGTTAGAGATTGATAAATTCTTACTTCGTAATAACTCATCGCTGAGGAACTATTCAACTATGCCTTACCCTGATGATGAGTCTATTTCTTCCTCTAACAATCGATTGATCAACGAGGAGTTATCTTATGACCAAAATACTATGGAAGAAGAGTTGAATAGTATGTTAGTACTTTTAACAGTTGAGCAACGTAATGTTTTTTATCAGATTATGGAATCTGTTAGAACAAACAAAGGCGGTGTGTTTTTTCTTTACGGATGTGGTGGCACCGGTAAGACCTTCCTTTGGAAGACATTGTCGGTAGCAATTCAGAGTAAGTCTCAAAGTGTTTTAAATGTTGCTTCAAGTGGTATAGCTTCTTTACTACTTTCTGGAGGTCGAACAACACATTCTCGGTTTTCCATCCCTCTGAATCTAAATGAGGATTCTCTTTGCCGCATGAAGCCTTGTCGGTAGCAATTCGGAGTAAGTCTGAAATTGTTTTAAATGTTGCTTCAAGTGGTATAGCTTCTTTACTACTTTCTGGAGGTCGAACAACACATTCTCGGTTTTCCATCCCTCTGAATATAAATGAGGATTCTCTTTGCCGCATGAAGCCTGGAACTAAAGTTGCGTATCTTTTAAAAAAAACACAACTTATTATATGGGATGAGGCTCCAATGATTCATAAACATGCCTTTGAAGCATTGGATATAACCTTAAAAGATATATTGATGCCTGATTGTTCAAATAGCGAAGCTTTACCATTTGGAGGAAAGGTAATTGTATTTGGTGGTGACTTCAGACAAATTCTTCATGTTGTTCCTAATGGCTCTAGACAAGATATCGTGAACGCTTCTTTGAGTTTGTCATATATATGGAATAAATGCAAGTTACTAACGCTAACAAAAACATGAGGCTCACTGTTGGCATGAATCATGGTGATATTGAGAAGACAAAAGAGTTTGTTAAATGGCTTTTGGATATTGGCGAGGGAAAACTTGGTGGTCGCAACGACGGGGAAGCTGTTATTGATATACCTCAAGAACTATTGATTACTAATTCCACTAACCCTATCGGTAGCCTGATCCACTTTGTGTATCCTTCGATACTTGAATCGTTCAATGATCCAAATTATTTTTAAGAAAGAGCGATACTTGCTCCTAAGAACGACGTTGTTCACAAGATAAATGATACCTTATTAGCAATGTTTCCTGGTGATCATAAAGAGTATCTAAGTTCAGATTCTATCTGCCAATCAGAGAATGCAACTGACTATATTCGACACATTGTTTACCCCCCTGATGTTCTAAATGGTCTAAAAGTTTCAGGAATGCCGAATCATAAGTTGGTATTAAAAGTTGTTGTTCCCATCATGCTTTTACGTAACCTTGATCAGAAAAAACGGTCTGTGCAATGGTACAAGATTACAAGTAGTTACACTTGGTGATCGGATTATTGAAGCAAAAGTTATTTCTGGTAATAATATTGGGACTATAACTTTTATTCCAAGGATCAATCTTTCGCCCTCTGACAAACGAATACCTTTCAAGCTTCAAAGAAGGCAATTCCTGATAGCTGTGTGTTTTGCAATGACGATAAACAAAAGGCAGGTACAGCCGTTATTGAAGGTTGGTTTGTTTCTAAAGCAGCCTGTTTTCACTCACGGACAAGTATATGTTGCAGTTTCAAGAGTCAAAAGTATGGATGGTTTAAGGATGTTAATATTAGACAATGATGGGAACGTTACTAATAAAACTACAAATGTAGTTTACAAAGAGATATTCTCAAATTTATAGTTTCACTATTTTAATATTACTTTCCAACTGTATTTTTATTCCTTGCTTTTTTCCGATATTCATCCTTACTTTTTACTTCAGCTTATTTGGTTACATTACATTTTTAGTACATCTTACTTACAACTTATATAAACAATCCGAATCACATATAAATAACCACAACTTAGTTTGTAAATATATCAATTTAAACATTGATAATCAACAACTGTTTATAGACGATACCAACGTTAATTACATTCAAAAATATGGTACCTCGCTGGATGATATAATACTAATTGTCTTTAACCTTAAACTATCTAGGAACAAAATAAAACATGATAACCAGTGATTGCATGTCCAAAAAAAGGAAACATAAAACTAGTAGCACAAAAGAGTCATGATTTCGTCTACACAAACACCTTCATCATTAGATTATAAGATTACCTGTTAACCTGCATTAACCCCATCCACGTGTGATAAGATCAGGAGATTTCCTAAACTTACAAATGTGAAATGCATTTTGTCACCCAAACGAAGGCCATTCTCCTTCATGAACATCGGCCAACCTTCGATCGCATACCTTACAGCATCTCCATTCTTCTGGCGCCTAAGATTCATATCGATGGTTTTTTCATTCATGTTCGTCACTTTTAACTCATGCACTTTATTTCTGAATCCGGAAAATCTTACAACATCAGCAGGCATTCTCTGCATGAATCCCATAATTAACAAGTAAATCAGCCTTATGCATGTTATAGTATTTCTGTTTATCATTGAGTAGGTTAAAAAAGCATACCATGCGGTATTCTCCCTTCTTTGTGAATTCATATTAACCAGTTTTCTCAACATCATTTGTCCTTGCAACATCTTTTGGTTCAACATCCAATATCTTCAATGCATGACCATATCTCTTTCTTTTTTCGTTTACCTTATTATTACAGATACACATTATATTTAGAGTAATCTCTTAATTTATAACAAATATTCATCACTAAATGTTGTTAAGTTATGTTATACGTACCAACCGGCTGCGAGTTCTCTGTCCAACTGTTGAGACGTTTGGCATTTCCACTTCTGTTCCGCATATCAGCTCCTTACTGTCGTCCGCATTACAATATGCCTCAATTTGTTTTCCTTTCTTCTTAAGCTGTTAACACAACCACTAACATTAGATAACAATAACCAACAATCATTAACTAAATATGTCTACATATATTAATGAAACTACTCATATATTATTATGTTTGAAATAATTACATCTACTTTTGTTGGTTGGTTTGTCTCTTCTCTCATCAAAATCTTTGTTTCTACCTTCGACTTTTGTTTTCCACCAATGTTCTTATTCACCTCCTCTTTGTTACGACCTTCATGCATCTGTGTATAATAGTTAATAAAATCACAAAATCTTACTGTAATGTATTTTAATCTATATAAATGTAAGGTTAGTACCTTACAAATGAACTGATCTATCGAGTCATCATCATCAAGAATGTCTGATATACAATAAGATACGTAAATAAGTCCTATTTTTTAGTAAACCGTTATAGTTTAGTTGTAAATACGTACAAAGTCAACGTTTTTGTAGTATGTGTCTTTAGGTATTTCCAGCAGAGAGTCATCTTCACTTTCTTCTTTGTTGGTCAAAATTACCTCAACTCCTCGACGATAAATTTTTAACTCAAATGTGACGCTGTCCGTCTTCATCAACAACAGTATATCATCATCTTCTATTGCAAGATCATGAAATAATTTCGGACAACCTTTTGTAAAAACATAATTATCATTGATTTTGTCCGTCTCAACTTTCCAAGTCTGACCTGCTGCATATATGTTATAACAATCGTTGACTGGCGAGTAAGAGTAACATTTTTTCACATAAGCTTCTGGAATCACCTAAAAAGTTATGTAACATTTTATTGTCAGATATATATGTATACCATTTATTTTACAACTATAACAAAAAAATTGATTCATACATATTAGTATACTTACTATTATCTTTAAAATGCCGTAACGGTTTACTGTTAAAAAAGATTCACCACACATGTTTTCAACGAAACAATCCATTTCAATATGTTTATCTTCGATTATCCTTAAGCGCAATAACGTCCGCTTTGTCAACTGAAGATCCCTTACGACATTACTCCATCCGTCAGTGATAACAGATTCCCCGCTTACACTTCTCAAAGAAACTGGCCAACTTCTTCCACTTTCATGATGTATCATTATTTTAGTTCTTTGCCAATAATCACCATATACACTCTTAACAAAGTCAATTGGCAACACCTGTGGTTAAATTTATGTTTTAGATCTTGGCAAAAGATCAAATACAAATAATCTTAACATACTAAACATACAAATTGAAGGAAAACTCAAAAAGACAAGGTGACATTTTTGTAATTACCACCAACTATCAAAGTTACTATACAAATGTGAACTCAACCAAAAATACCTAAAAAACACAATTTTTTTTTTAATATTTTTTATAAAAAAATCGCTACATTTTGTTAGCAAAAAAAAAAATTTTTTTTGCTGCTACTAAAAGTAGCGATTTTTTTAATAAAAAATGTTAAAAAAAAATAAAATAATTTGTGTGTTTTTTTTTTTTTTTTTTAGATTTTTTTAGGTTTTTTGGGGGTTTAGTTTTTAGCATTTTAGCTTGGGTGGGGGGTGGGGGGGGGGGGGGTTAGGTTTTTTTTTAGGTTTTGGGGGTGGGGGGGGGGGGTTAGGTTTTTTTTTTTTGGGGTGGGGGGGGGGGGGGTTGGGGAGGTTAGGGTTTTTTTTTTAGGTTTTTTTAGGTATATTTGTAGAGTAACTTTGATAGTTATTGATAATTACAAAAATGCCACCTTGTCTTTTTGAGTTTTTCTTCAATTTGTATGTTTAGTATATTAAGATTATTTGTACAAGAACTTTCCCCTTAGATCTTATGTAACACAATTTATATATACTTTTTTGTAACATTTGTAGCATACCAGTTTTAACGAGGATTGCTCATCTAACACAGCTACGCATGACGAACTCATTTTTATATACCTGTAACATAGCAACAACTATTATAAACATTTACTATTGAAGTTGAATGCATGCATATATGTTTATAGCAATAACAAAATTATGTGTTAAGCAATATTAGATACACATTTTTTTTTATAAATATGCCTTTATTATTCTTATATCTCTAAAATTTATACTGATATAATGTAACCAATATTTTCTTTATTCCTAATCCTAATTCACAATCTTCATAAAATCTGTCTATGTAGACTTTCAATAATACAATATACATATAAACAATAACAAAGGAACTGTTATCAGATCAATGTATTTGATTACAACTAAATAAATACTCAATTTAGTCGATCAATTTATAACAACATACCTCTTTTTTTAGTGTTTAGTCTTAGTGTATACATATATTCTCATAGATAAGGAAAAATAAAAGTATATGACTTCAATGTGATCCTATTTCAATATAAGTCAACAAAAAATATTCTCAATCTTAAATTTTATGTGATGCTGATAACCTATTCAATCATCCAAATAACAATGTTAACCAAGAAATTTTATTTTTTCACAAGAAGATCCACAAAATATATCAACCAAATAACATTATTAACCGAAATTCTACACTTTGAAACACATGCAATACAATCTAATCCCTTTTAGATACACATAACATGTCACACCTGTCACACCCCGACCACGTAGAACAACTAGACGTGGCGGAAACGTCGGGGAGTGTTGTAACAGAATCATTGTTTCGTAACCATGGAATAAATAATTTTGTTTTATTGAATAAATGAACTCATTGTTTTAATACAATCAAATAAGTACAACTATGATCTTTCAAGTTTTAAAGTCGCTAAGGCACGAGTCAATCCTAAATGTAGCATGTATCAACAATCATCTCAAGACAGCACCTGAAACATATGTAAAAATAGGTACGTCAGCATAAAAATGCCTGTGAGATACATAGGTTTTGTGAATATAGGATTCATGACTTATAAGTTTAGAAAGAGTTGTTTAACAGAAGTCAGTCATGATCCTTGTAAAATGTTTTGTTTTATAAATCATTCAAAAAGTGATGATAAAGTAGATGATACGTAAAAGAGTAATGAAAAGTTAAATGAATAACCACGTAAAAAAATGAGTTTGTATAAGATAAATTGTTGTAAAACAATGTCTTATGAAAAGTATGTTATTTGTATAAAATGTTATATGACTTAAATTGAAATGATTCAAATAACGCTACAATATGTAATACCATATAAACACATATATATAGGAAGTACCAGCGGCGTATCCACCATGCTTGTATCATATTACACACGCCTCGTTACTTAAGTCACTTACTCAAACCAAACCACCAATATGGAATGTTCATGTTTAAACCAATAGTCCAATGTTTTTGTATAACCCAAGTTAAATGTAAACCATGTAAGGTGTAAACAAAAGTTATGTATGGTATGTAAAATGAGACTACTTAAACCACAAGTAAAAATGTACAAAACAAAGTGTTTGAATGAATCAAAAGTTATGCTTTGTAAAATAATGCAAGGTTAAACGAATAACCTTATAGTAGCATATTAAAAGCATACTTTGGATTTGTAACTAACATATTAAACTATGTTTTGGTTTCATAAATAACACATCAAAATATGCTTTGGGTTTTATAAATAACATATCAAAATATGTTTTGGTTTGTTAATAAAATATATATGTTGGTTCTGTACAATACCACACATGAGAGTATATCAAACTATACTTTTGGGAGTATATCAAAATATACAATAAAAGTGTGATTTAAGAATTCATTCAGACCTAGTGCATCAAAATACACCTTTGAGACTATAGGGATACCACAAAGGCAATCCCTATTTGGATGGAGAAACAAATTGGTTTCCGACATTCCATGACAACAGGAATGGGGTGTCTAGTCCTATAGCGCTATATCATACTACCAATCGGTCTGGTGAACATAAAATAAGTACAATTCAACATTTTATTTTATGTTCTTTGAGAAATCAGTGTTTAAACCATAGATAGTCATTTAGTTTGTCAAATGATAAGTAATAACATGTATAATCAATTATACTTTGAAATCATGAAAATAACATATAGGTACACATGCTTCACCCCAAAACGGTTGAAAACAGTAAAAGAGGGGACTATGTACTCACTTGAGATTGCTTAGTAGTCCTTGAGTAACAACCAAACAATGCTAGAGATCAAGGAAATCAAACGGTACCTAATATAGGTAACTACGTTAATAAACCAGACCTAAATCGGAGGATCGGATAGGATGAGGGCTTGTAAACCAAATGAGTATGGGAACTCATGTAATATGGTTTAACAAAGCCTACATACTAAAATGAAACCTAACCTAAGTGCTTACGACCCATTACGACCCGTTTAGGTAGCTTATGCTACTTTAACGCGTCGTTTGCGTGAAACGCGTTCGGACCGCCTAACTAGTCCTATGACAAGTAGAATATGCCTTAACATGTCTAATATTGTTGCCAAATCAGTTTAGATATCACAAATTATGTTACATATGCTAAAAATGAATTTTGGCGTAAAAAGGGCATTTTGGTAATTTACCTAAGGCATATAAACTACCTATCATACAACTAACTAAACGTCGTGACCATAAGGTATAACCTCGGAAGGTTATTCCCTATACAACTATGGTCACCTAATGTATTTGGTCAGATCCTAAAGATCGACCAAACGGGTCGGGTTCGAAAGTATAAGCGATTGTTTAGATCGCTTACCTTACGACCCTATATAAGCACTAAACTAAAAGTGACGAGCTAAGCATGTTAAAACATGCTTAACTAAGTTAGAAAACAGGTTTGGTATCAAAACAAACGGTTTTGATACCTAAGAGTAGTTTGGTTACAAAATACGCAAGAATACGTTTTTTGGCCGAAACTACGACTCGTCACTAAGCCTAGATAACGTGGTAATCAGTAGGTATAGTCACTAGGGACTATAACCATTGTGATTACGCTCACGTTATGACGTTCAAACGAACTTCACATTGACCATAAACTGGTCAATGCAGAAAGTCAAACATAGTTTATGATCAGAAAGTCAATGTGAAGTGTTAAACACAACAACTTAGAGAGCAAATTCAGATTTCAAAGGTGTGGGTTTTTGGGGTTGAATGGGTTGGGTATTTATAGGAATATTGGAACCGTTAGGATCGTTCTTCGAATACCGTGCTTTGATCTTGTCCCTACACTTGTTGCAACACTAAGGTAACTCAAATTGGCCCCCCAACATCAGGGATTAACATGTGGCATTGGCCTTTGGAGTGTTTAGCAGCTGTTAACAATTGATTAAACAAATTTTGCTGATCTGAAAGGGCCTCGCGTGACGCCTAGGGGGCTAGGTGTCACGCCTAGGTCCTTCTGATCAGCAAACAGTTTCCAAAGTTTCCATTTCAGTCCCCGTTGTGTATTAAGGCCATTTCCGACATGTTTAAGGCTCGTTAAGTCAACTTTAAGGCCCTAAAATGATGCCTAAACATTGTGGACATGAAACATGCTCAAAAATATCCCGGATGTCGGTTCGTTTGGTCGTACGATCGTGATGATCCTTAATTACGACGGAATGCACATAAGTGCGAAAAACGATCCAAATTGCGCGACGAATGGATTTTTCTTATGCCAAACATTAAAATAAAATATTTTAGTGCTTACAATAAATTTTTGGATGTCCGGATGTATTCAGAACGTAAGTTATGCGCGAAAATGCAAACTTATGCACTTTTTGATGCTTTTAGTCCCTGAATGACCCAAAAGTTTATTTTAGCACACCGAATCCCTCAAAGCCAATTTCTAAGCTATGTGAAGGATATTTATGGTATGTTTAACTTATGGTCATGTTTCAGAATGTCTGTTACAGTTCAAATTGGCATACTTTCGCAGTTTGTCGAATTTAGTCCCTGTAAGCGATTAAACTTGATTTTGTCATACCAAAGCCTTCAAAACTTATTTCTAACTTATGTAAAGGTTATTTAAGGTATGTTAAGCCTATTTCACTATTCCGGAGTGTTCGTCGCATTTAAACTGGTTATATTTACGCATCGGTGAGCGTATAACCTTCCAGAAAGTGATTTAGAGCCCGAAATCGAACAAGAATTGATATGTAGAAATGATACATATATTTATACAAGTTCCCAAGTATGAAATATAATATTTTATTGGTTTGGTCTTTGTTTGATGGTTGAAGTGACACAGGTGTCACAACACCCCGACCACGTAAAACAACAAATCGTGGCGGAAACATCGGGGAGTGTTGTAACAGAATCATTGTCTCATAACACATGGAAATTGAAATTTTGTTTTATTGATTTAAAAGAAGTTACAATGCCTTAAAAACAAAGAAGCATAACATAATAAACTAGTCTTGCATCTTTTATTGTCACTAAGGCCCAAGTCCGCCTAAGTGTATCGTGATCAATCCTATGTATCATCTCCTGAAACACATGTGAAAATAGGTACGTCAGCATAAAAATGCCTGTGAGATACATAGGTTTTATTGATTTAGGATTCATGACTTGTAAGTTTAAGAAAATGTTTAATAAAAATTAGTCATGAACCTTGTAAAATGTTTTCTTTTATAAATCATATAAATAGTGAAAAGAAAATCAGATGATATGAAAGAACAATGCATAATGAAATGAATAACCAAGTAAAAATGAGTTTGTATAAAATATGTTGTTTGTAAAACAATGTTTCATGAAGACATGTTATAAGTGTAAAATGTATTATGTTCAACTTGAAATGGTTTAAATAACGTTACGATATGTAATATCATAAAAGCACTTATATTTAGGAAGTACCAGCGGCGTATCCACCATGCTTTTATCATATTACACACGCCTCGTTACATAAATCACTTACCAAAACAAACCACCCAAAAATGTAATGTTTAAACAAATGTTGAAATGTTATTGTGTAAACAAATTTAATGTATAGTGAATAAAAGCATTTATTGATTAAAAGCATTTACTCAACCCTATAATAAAGAAATGTACAAAACAATGCATTTGATAAATCATAATCAAAAGTTATGTTTTGTAAAATAATGCATGCTTTACTGATACAAACATTTATGCGGTAATGCTAAACGTCTACATCCAAGCCTTGAGACTGTAGGATAAACCCTAGAACAAAGTCAAAGATCTACCTAGAAATTTATTCGGATTCGGTCATTTCTTCCACCCAAACAAACCTAGGATTTTAGAAATGGGAGTTGTCAAGTCCTATGGTACCACTACCTACTACCGAGCGGCATGATCGGTGTTAATGTATGTATTAGTTTCGTTAAACAAACCAAATGTTATACCAAATATTAGCATGTTTTATGAAAACAATGTACCTAGTATGCTAAGTGAACATACAAGGTAGAAATGTAAAACAATGTGTCCATATGCTACAAGAACATATGCAACAGAAATGTGATGTAAAACAATGTACTAAGTATGGACATACATAGCATAAAATGTAATGTAAAATAATGTACTAAGTATGCACTAAATGGACATACATAGCAAAACCATAATGAAATCATGTACTATACGTGTACTAATGAACATAGCAAGTATGATAAAAAAAAACATGGAAAACATGAAAATAACAAGTAGGCACATGTGTTTCACCCCAAAATGTTTGAAAACATAAAAGAGGGGACTATGTACTCACTTGAGAATGCTTAGAAGTCTTGAACAACAACCAAGCAAAGCTAGAGGGATCACGGAAATCAAACGACACCTAATATGGGTAACTACATTAATAAACGGACCTAAATCGGAGGATCGGATAATATGAGGTTTCGTAAACCAAATGAGTATAAGAACTCATGTAATATGGTTTAACAAAGCCTACATTCTAAAACGAAACCTAACCTAAGTGCTTACGACCCAATACGACCCGTTTAGGTAGCTTACGCTACTTTAACGTGTCGTTCGCGTAAAACGCTTTCGGACCGCCTAACTAGTCCTATGACAAGTATTATATGCCTTAACATGTCTAATAATGTTACCTAATCAGTTTAGATGTAAAAATTTAGGTTACATATGCTTAAAATGAATTTATGCGTAAAAGGGCATTTTGGTCATTTTCCTAAGGCATAACAATTACCTATCATACAACTAACTAAACGAAGTGACTATAAGGTATAACCTCCGAAGGTTATTCCCTATACAACTATGGTCACAATATATGTTTGGTCGGATTCTAATGATCTAACAAACGGGTTAGGTTTGAAAGTCTAAGCGGTTGTTTAGACCGCTTATCTTACGACCCTATATAAGCACTAAACCTAACGTGACAAGTTAAACATGTTAAAAGATGTTTAACGAAGTTAGAAAATAAGTTTGGTATCAAAACAAAGGGTCTTGATACCCAAGAGTAGTTTGGTTGCAAAATACGCAAGAATACGCATTTTGACCGAAACTATGACTCGTCACTACGCCTAAATAACATGGTAATCAGTAGGTATAGTCACAAAGGACTATGACCATCGTGATTACGCTCACGTTGCGAAGTTCAAACGAACTTCGTGTTGACCAAAACGAGGTCAAAGCAGAAAGTCAAACACTGTTTGACTTTCATGCTTGAAATACAAGAACAAGCATGAAGGAAAACTTACAAAAGGTCCAATACTTGAAGATTTGATCAAGAACAACTCAGGTATGAAGCCTTCATAGATGAGAGCTTCAACTTAGAGTTGAATTTGAATCAAATGTGTGAAGAAGAAGTGAAATGGAAGTGGGTATTTATAGATTTCATAGAACCGTTAAGATCGTTCCTCGATAAACGAGCATCAATCTGGACCTTCCAAGTGGGCACAAGGTTTTGGAATACTAGGGGTGCCCCAAAACCATCAAACGGTATTGCAAATGTTACAAAATAGCCCCTAAACTTCAAGATAAGTGCTGAAAATGGACCTGCAGTTGCTGAAATGGAGTTTCTGCCCAGATATGGTGGTGGCGTCATGCCATGGAAAAGCATTATGGTGGTGGCGCAGTGCTACCATGTGCCAGCTCCAGAAACTTTGCCAAAATGGCAGAAATGGTCCCTGCAACACTTTTAAGCCATTTTTGATGCGTTTAAACCCTGTTAACCCCATTTAAAGGCTCTAAAATGAAGTTAAGGTATAGGGAACTTTCAATATGCTCAAAATGATCTCGGATGTCGGTTTGCTTGGTCGTACGGTTGCGTTGTTCGGTTAATTACGACGAAACACGAACGGACGCGAAAAACGATCCAAACTACGCGACGAATGGAATTTTATCATGACACTCACCAAAATAAAATATTTTAATGATTACATAAATTTTTGGATGTCCGGATGTATTCAGAAGGTAAGATATGCGCGAAAATGCAAACTTATGCACTTTTTGACGCTTTTAGTCCCTGAATGACCAAAAAGTTTAATTTAGCACACCAAACCCCTCAAAGCCTATTTCTAAGCTATGTAAAGGATATTTAGGGTATGTTTAACTTTTGATCTAGTTACAGAATGTTCGTTACAGTACGAATCGGCATACTTTCGCAGTTTGTCGAAATTAGTCCATGTAAGCGAATAAACTTGATTTCGACACACCAAACCTTCCAAAACTTATTTCTAAGTTATGTAAAGCTTATTTAAGGTATGTTAAGCCCGTGTCACTGTTCCGGAGTGTTTGTTGCATTAAACTGCTTACGTTTACGTGTCAGCTCGCGTATAACTTCCTAGAAAGCGATTTAGAGCTTGAAATCAAACAAGAATTGATATGTGCAAACGATACACATATTTATACAAATCCTAAGTATGAAACACAATACTTCATTGATTTGGTATTTGGTTGATGGCCGTGGTGGCACAGGTGTCACAGTCTCCCCTACTTCAGGAAATTTCGTCCCGAAATTTATTTAGAGGAAACTTGTGAGAGCTCGAAACATGAAGTTGAAAAGATAAAACAACACTGGTTAGAGTTCTGAACTTCTAGTAACTTTAAATAACATCATTCTTGCAATGTAAGAGGGACACTTATATACAAGTATATGCAGCGCCATTGGTGCGTCCACCGTACCTCCATTACATTTTTTACATTTCGTTATATTTTTGCCACTATAGGTTCTTACACATGATAAATCTTACTGGGAATCAGGTGCACTGAATTTCATAATTATGTACGCGTCCATAATTATGTAATTCCTTGCATAGTCCGCACAGTGCATTTTATAATGTGTAGGGGAAAACCAAATGAACAAACCTGTGATGAGTGTGACTAGACCATCCTAGGGTGCTTTTTAATTAAATCAGTAAACGATCTCTTTAAATAGACCACTAAGGAGTCTTTTCAATTATATCATCACATGCCATTCTTAACCAGATTCTGAATTAATCTTTCTGACTAGACCGCTCAAAGGGTCTCTTTGAATTATGGAATGGTACTATATAATCAAGGGGTCTTAACTATTACATAGAAGCCCATTAAGGATTTAAGGTAGTACCTTTTGAATATCCTACTATGAATCCCTCATATGAAGATATGGAAGATTCTACGATGATTTGGATAGCGAATAATCCAGATTAATCAAAAACACAAAAGAAGACACATAACACATAAACACATAATCACAAAATTGGTTAACTTGATCTTCAATTTGTTATCATTTTGTTAATTTGTTTTGTTAATTAGAGCACATGTATTTAAAGCACACCAGGTATCCAATCCGTGGATTTCGATTGGCACTTTAAACATTTCAAGAATCTAACTATGAAGATAGGAAGATTAAAAAGGAAAATTCAATTTCGATTACGAGGAATCGTAATATTCGAATTAAGGTATACAAGGAATTCAATTAAGGATTCTGATTTAAGCAATAATCATCCACAAGGATCTACTTGTGAAGATAAGAAGATCCCATATGGATTTTGGGATTTGAAAAGCGGGAGGCGTTTCAAAACCTTCCACTAGACGTGCTTAAGTCGATTCAAGAGGTAAAATGCTCATGAAGTTGAGGTGCTAGATATGCCAAGGCGACATATAAAGCAGAATTTGAAGGTTAAGTCAATGTATAAGAAAAATGTTTTTGAAAACTATGCATGGGGTTCTTTTTAGAAATGTGTTTAATGTTTTTGAAACCTATAATACTTTCGAAATTATAAAGTAGGTGTATTAGATAAGTATATTTATAAAATGCTTTAAAATCATGCGAGATGAATTTTGAAATTATGTATATGGTTTTTGAAAACATGAATGATGCTTTTGAAATCATGCACTTGATATATTAAGTAAATATACTATGTTAAAAATGTTTTCAAACTATATGGGGTATTTTGAAATCATGAAGGTTGTTTTGAAAACTTATACTATGTATGTTGTTATGAAAACCAAAATGTAATGGGTATGAGATCAAAAAAATTAACCTTAGTTATCTAAACAAGGATTTAAAGGCACAGATGTGCAAAAAGCACGATCACTCATAATGTCACTTTATTTCCTGTACTTCGTTTCTTAGAATGAAACGAGTACTTTAGAATTTTGAGGAAATCAAGAGTGATTACTTGAAAGGGAGAATCACAAGAGTAGTTTGTAAAGAACATAGTTCCTTAATGTAGGTATTATAGGGAAATGCCATACACACATGTAACTACACTTGTATATCAGAATTTGCGAACAATGATTTATTTATAAATTAAAAACATTGTTTCCAAGTTCAACAAAAGAAAAGGAACAAAAGCAACATCTTCTAATCAGCCAACTGCTCATCCGTGGGTCAGACTTGCATTGACAACCTTTAATCACTTGTTCCTGAAATAACTTGTCTCGCCGTAGTTGTACCAAGTACCAGACGGTAAACGAGCTTGAGCAGGGTTGACTTGGGGTTGGTTTGGACCACCTTGGATAGGGTTGAATTGACAAGCATTTGCCAGGTGACCGAGTCGTCCACATGATGCACAGAGACGACACTGCAAGTAAGCTTGGTGAGGTGCATTACACTTGTTGCACATCAGTGCAGTACCGGCATAAGGTTTCCTGGCAGGAGATTGAGCAGCAGCAAGATTTGCAACAGCTTTGTCTTGAATAGCAAAGCGGCACACGTCAACCAAATGTCCCCATCGTCCACAGTGGGTACATTTGAAACATGGTGTTTGATCTGGATGATGACGGTTGCATCGATTGCACAAGGGAGAAGTTCGCAAGTACGGCTTCTTGGCTGGTGGTGCTGCCACCTGGCTAGGTTCTGCTTGATTTGGTGCAACAACTGGAGGATTCTTTGAGGCTTTACGCTTCCTTGACCTTTTCGAAGGCTTGGCTTCAGCTTCTTTCGATGCTTCTTGGGTAGCTTCATTATTGAGATGAGACATGGCGACACCTAAATCCACAGACTTCAGGATTACTTCGCCTATCCGCTGAGCAAATTTAGCAGCCTGCTCAGACATTTGAGCGTTGTTGCGATGAAGAGACATTCTAGAGGAAATGAAAGATATAGGAGGAAACAAATGAAATGTTATCGGATAATCAAAACAGAATGACAACGCATAAAAATTGCGATCATTTGTTTGTTACCTAAGGCAAACAAATGAGACGGTGACTAATCAAAGTGATCGGGTCATCTTAATGTATCGCGAAGACATGCTTTAGCCTATAAGTGGATACTCACCCCAAGAGTTCCCAGGTAAGAGTGACTGGTCTGATTATGTGGATTTGTACGAACACTCTAGCCTTAGACAGAAAACTCAGAGTACAGGCATCCACCCTTCCAGATTGCATGTGTTTAAATTATAAGACCCAACTTTGAGGAGATTTTGAAAACTCAGAGGGTTCAAAACCTAGTAATCAATCATCCTAGAACAGATGATTGGTTTTTGAAGCGGATTCCAAATTCATGTTCTGGTTGTGGTTGTCACCTAAGGATAAGTGACGGTATTGTTTTAAGATCTAAACACAAGGATCTTGTGTTAGGGTCCTAGGAAGGTTATAGACTAGGTCAAAGCATTACTAATAACCTAATTCCCTATAACCATGAGCTCGGATACCAACTTTTCTGTTACACCCCGACCACGTAAAACAACAAATCATGGCAGATTCATCGGGGAGTGTTGTAATAGAATCATTGTCTCATAACACATGGAAATTGAAATTTTGTTTTATTGATTTAAAAGAAGTTACAATGCCTTAAAAACAAAGAAGCATAACATAATAAACTAGTCTTGCATCTTTTATTGTCACTAAGGCCCAGGTCCGCCTAAGTGTATCTTGATCAATCCTCTGTATCATCTCCTGAAACACATGTGAAAATAGGTACGTCAGCATAAAAATGCATGAGAGATACATAGGTTTTATTGATTTAGGATTCATGACTTGTAAGTTTAAGAAAATGTTTAATAAAAATTAGTCATTAACCTAGTAAAATGTTTTCTTTTATAAATCATATAAATAGTGATAAGAAAATCAGATGATATGAAAGAAAAATGCATAATGAAATGAATAACCAAGTAAAAATGAGTTTGTATAAAATATGTTGTTTATAAAACAATGTTTCATGAAGACATGTTATAAGTGTAAAATGTATTATGTTTAACTTGAAATGGTTTAAATAACGCTACGATATGTAATATCATAAAAGCACTTATATATAGGAAGTACCAGCGGCGTATCCACCATGCTTTTATCATATTACACACGCCTCGTTACTTAAATCACTTACCAAAACAAACCACCCAAAAATGTAATGTTTAAACAAATGTTGAAATGTTATTGTGTAAACAAATTTAATGTATAGTGAATAAAAGCATTTATTGATTAAAAGCATTTACTCAACCCTATAAGAAAGAAATGTACAAAACAATGCATTTGATAAATCATAATCAAAAGTTATGTTTTGTAAAATAATGCATGCTTTACTGATACAAACATTTATGCGGTAATGTTAAACGTCTATATCCAAGCCTTGAGACTGTAGGATAAACCCTAGAACAAAGTTAAAGGTCTACCTAGAAATGTATTCGGATTCAGTCATTTCTTCCACCCAAACAAACCTAGGATTTTAGAAATGGGAGTTGTCAAGTCCTATGGTACCACTACCTACTACCGAGCGGCATGATCAGTGTTAATGAATGTATTAGTTTCGTTAAAAAACCAAATGTTATACCAAATGTAAGCATGTTTTATGAAAACAATGTACCTAGTATGCTAAGTGAACATACAAGGTAGAAGTGTAAAACAATGTGTCCATATGCTACAAGAACATATGCAACAGAAATGTGATGTAAAACAATGTACTAAGTATGGACATACATAGCATAAAATGTAGTGTAAAACAATGTACTGAGTATGTACTAAATGGACATACATAGCAAAAACATAATGAAATCATGTACTATACGTGTACTAATGAACATAGCAAGTATGATAAAAAAAAAACATGGAAAACATGAAAATAACAAGTAGGCACATGTGTTTCACCCCAAAATGTTTGAAAACATAAAAGAGGGGACTATGTACTCACTTGAGAATGCTTAGAAGTCTTGAACAACAACTAAGCAAAGCTAGAGGGATCACGGAAATCAAACGACACCTAATATGGGTAACTACATTAATAAACGGACCTAAATCGGAGGATCGGATAATATGAGGTTTCGTAAACCAAATGAGTATAGGAACTCATGTAATATGGTTTAACAAATCCTACATTCTAAAATGAAACCTAACCTAAGTGCTTACGACCCAATACGACCCGTTTAGGTAGCTTACGCTACTTTAACGCGTCGTTCGCGTAAAACGCGTTCGGACCGCCTAACTAGTCCTATGACAAGTATTATATGCCTTAACATGTCTAATAATGTTACCTAATCAGTTTAGATGTAAAAATTTAGGTTACATATGCTTAAAATGAATTTATGCGTAAAAAGGGCATTTTGGTCATTTTCCTAGGCATAACAATTACCTATCATACAGCTAACTAAACGAAGTGACCATAAGGTATAACCTCTAAAGGTTATTCCCTATATGTATGATCATTGACGGACCCGAAATGAGTCGTTCAGAGGCGTTCTACACAATATGAAAGGCGGAAACAAACATATTATGTGTAATTCAGCAAGTTATTCACTAATAACTGTCTTTTGATTGATATCTGATCAATTACAAATCTGTAGACACTTCGACAGAGCTTCGCCGTCGGAAAACACTATTCTAATTCCGTTTCAAATGAAACGAACTGACACCTATTTATAGACTTGGTAATTCCGCTTGAACAAGCTCATGCGGAATTACTTGTTCAAACGAAATTAACAATTCAAACGGAATTACATGCTCAAACGGAATTCCATCTTCATGCGGAATTAGCACTCAAGCGGAATTAACTTTTTGTCTTGATTTCTCGATCTTCGTGCCATGAACAATGCAAGACTCGATACAAGACGAAGTCGACAGACACATGCACCAACAGACTCCCCCTCGAATGTAGACGAGTCTTAAGTGTCGAGTCTTCAACGTCTTCAGTCTTTATCAGTCTGATCATTTTCTGAAGTATCTGACAGTGTAAAACTTCTTCAATATTCTCTTTATTCTCCTCTCCAGCAAACAATCTACCCTTGGATGTTGATCTCACTCTGGCTTTCACAGGATCAGGATTGTGACCTGGCTCTATACTCAGACTTCAGAATCCAGGCTATCCTGCACATCCTCTACCTCACAATAAATTTCACAAATTTAACATTTGACAAATTTATATAACCCTCAAATTTATCCAGAAAGATATAACAATGTTAATAATTGATGAACTACTTATAATTAAATATTCAAAACCTTTTCTCATTTAAACACAAGCTCCCCCCTCACCACATGCTCGTCATGTTTAGCGCTTGGAATTTTGAAAATCAGCTCTACAACACCAGTTGTTGAAAATCTTTTTGGATTTTTCAAAATTTATTCTAAAACACACTAAAATCTTTTTGTATTTTTGAATAGAAATGAAATGCAATAAACAAATATTTACAGACAATATTTTTGCGAGTTTGTGTAAGAGGATCATATCAGTTTTTGACAAGTCACAAGTACCGTTGAGCTTAGTTACACATTAAGAATTAAACAATTCACTTAGATTGCCAATATACTGATCCACTTAAATTTTCACACAAATTTCAACTGATTCAGGATATGAATTAGGTGTATTAAGGACTTAAACTCATTCATGTGTCCCACCTCTTGAATATACTCCCGTATCCAGATCCCAATATTCAGTCTTACAGGTGAATATACCACAGATGATATCTGTAAGGGGTTAAATGCGAAGGCCGTGAGAGCTCAGGTCAGAACTTTCGTTCAGCAGAGAGATGACGGCTTCAACTTTTGGTGGGTCCCCTTTAGAGGATCTTTTTTACAATAGCACATGATTAGCATTTTTCAATCTTTCATCATTTTTTATGCTAAGGGCAGACTTTTATTTCAAGCAAGCGTAAAGTATTCTCCGGGGACTAGGCCATTGTTTCCGCAAAATCAGAAGTCCCGGGATAATATCCCATATATCACTGAGCATAAAGACCTAGTATCTCAGAAAGAGGGACCTTTCAAACAAAATTTCAGGGGTTACCTATATATCCAAGTAGTGTTCCTCACAAAATAAGCAAGTTTGAATTTAAGTTTATATCCCGAAAAAGCTTACTAAATGTGTAAAAACCTATCGGCATATCATCAGTGAGATCGTTTAACGCTATTTAAACATTACATTTCTTTAGCATACTGTAACTGTCTACTGATGTACTATCATTTCCTCTTTTCGACACCAAAACTCATTTTGTATTTTATCATGTTTTTGTCTTTTTCAAATTTTCTAATGTTTTTGGATTTTCTGAAAGTTCTTACTCCCCTTAAAATTCAAACACATTTAAAAGAAATTTGAAAACAAACTATACAAGTAAATTGACAACTGATATCGAATCGCTTCACTTCGCCATCCTCTTGACATAAACAATCAGAACTCCCCATTTCAACAAACTATTTTCTCATTATGATTTCAAAACACTTAAGTTTGTTTTAACCAAAATGATTTTTCCGGAAAATAAGTTTTGTTGATTTTACCACTTGTAGGTTAGGGGTTCATCACATTGTTTTTCTATAACCACTTTTGAAAAATATAACAATTTTGAGTTTACCAACAATATCACTTGTAGAAAATCAAGTACAACTTAATGTCCCTGATTTACCACTTGTAAGTCGAAATATCACACACGTGAATTTCTCAAGAAAGATGCCGATTCCTGCTCCACACTTACCAACCTGGGAGCTCCGGCAAGTCAGGATTTTTACTCATGAAAAACTGCCATCCAAGCCTGACTAAACTTGGATGTGACCACCTCTACATCTTTTTCACTCGGGATATAAGTAGCCTTCTTTGTTTCATAAAAATCTTATACCCCTTTCACTTTTCCCTCAACCATTTTTTCAAAAATCTTTTTAACATTCCCATTAAATGCTTTCTCGACATCAAATTCTTTCTTCTCAGAATAGAATTGATTCGAGATCTCAACCTTTCCAACCTTTGATTTAAAATTTTCAGTTCGCAATAGTGGAAAATGAACATCATCCAAAGGCGGAACTGAGTTTTCACCATTTTTAGCAACTTGTGGCTCTTCTGATTTTGTGGAATCAGATTCATCGCCATGTTTTACATCTGATTTCTTAACAACCCAATTTTGGTTGTCAAGATTTCCCCTTCTCTTGTAAAACCTTTTTGAACACTCACCGACTTCATATTTTGAATTTTTAAACTCTTTAAATTTTTCAGTTGGTGGTTCGGTTTTATCAACAATAATGTCTTTGAGTTTTGCTGAGACTCCCTGTTTTGTGTTAGTTGCTTTAGGACAGTTCTAGGCGATGTTTCCAATTTCTTGACATCTGTAACAGATTCTAGTCTCTTTTCTCTGATGAGCTTCAGTTTTCTTCTTTTCAGCAAGAAATTCCTGATTTGACTGTCTCCAGAATGAGCTCTTCTTTTCATCCTCAGCAGAAGTACCTGACACAAATTTTGTATTTTTAGCAATTTTCTCATTTTTATAATTTTCTGGTGGAATAAAACCCAATCCTTTCTTTTTGAAATTACCGTTATGGTTTGGTTTCTTTCGATAACCTGAACCAGAACTATAACCCATTTTCTTGTTTAATTTTTGTTTTATTCTTGAGGTGTAAGGTCTAGGTTTTGTAGAAAAATTTTCATCTTTTATTTCAAAAATATTAATTTCTGTCAATTTGAAAACCTTTTTGATCATTTCAATTTTAACACCTCTTATTGGAAATTCTTTATCAAAATATAATTTGTCAGAATCATTCAAAGTATATGCAACTTCAAATGTTTCGTCTTTCAAATTAGATTTTGACAACAAAAATTCTTTACTATACATCCGTTTTCCCGACGACTTTGACTTCCTGACAGACGAACTCGAACTCCTGGACTCGGACTTTGACTCGGACTCCTCATCCTTATCTAACACCTGATCGACCATCCTTTTTATTAACTCAGACTCATGATCTATGTCAGACGCTGTGAATGTGACGTCAATATTGTCTGGTAATACATCGGTTATCTCGGACTCCAACTTTATATTGACTGCCTTTTTTACTTGTTCCTCATTCGGTTTTCTAGACGAATACCCTTCCCAAATTGGAGGCAGACACTTGTTATAACAGACACTCTGTTTCTTACCAGTATCCTTTTTCTTCGGCTTCTTGTCTTCAAACACTTCAAAACCTGCAATAGTTGGATAAATTCTATCAATTAAGTAATCAGAACTTGAATAACTTTTCAGTAATCGTCTGATTCTTTCATTTTTCAACTTTTTCAATTTCCAACTCCTGCTTCAACTTAGCACACTCTTCAATGTAGTAATTGATCTCTTTTTGTTTGGACATCATTGTTGCATTCATCATTGTCAAAGCATCTTCTCTTTCAGAGTTTGTTTTCTGCAAACTATTCACAGTTTTGTTCAATACATCGTACGACTCTTTCACATTCTTGACATCAAACAGCAACTTCTCTTTCAACTTTTCAAGCTCACTAAACCTTTCATCTTTATCTTCACATTGTTTGCAAGGTTCCAAACATGTAAGATAAGGTTTTGTGACTTCAACAATCTTTTCAATCTCCACAATCTTCTCGACTTCAACTACCTTTTCCACTTCAACAATCTTCTCAACAACCTTAACTTCTTCCATTTTTTCTGCAGCTTTTCTCTCTTTAAGTTTCTTTAATCTATTTGCAAAATAAAATTCAAAACTGTCAGAAGATAAATGAGTTTTTCCAATGTTTATCTGTTCAATTTCTTCATCATCATCACTAGTATCTGTTGAACTGTTTTCAGAAGAAACATATTATTCATCTTGACTTTTCTCTTCATCAGTTAACACTGCTATCCATTCTTTCATCAATTCTGTCTTTTGAACAATTTGAGCAATGAAAGCTTTAAACTCCCTATTCTCATCCACAAACCTATCCCAGCTAAATCCTGGAGCCATTTTCTCATCATCTTGATCAATGATACCATAATAAGCTTTCTTGTTTGCATCTTCGATCATTTTCCCATGAGCAGTTTGTGAATCTTTTTGTTGATGTGGTTGATGAGCAACTTGTTGATATATGGATTTTCGATAGTAATCATCTTTTCCAAATGGATTCTTTGCTCCACTCGCTTCCTGATTTTTGCATTCTCTTTTGAAATGACCTTTCTCCCTGCATAAAAAACAAGTAACTTTAGATTTATCAAAACCTAAAGTAGAAACATGTGCATCCAAGAAATCATTTCTTCCTGTAATCATTTTGAACTTTTCAGCTCTTCTCAAGACACTAGCTAAGCACCATTTGATATCCATAAGCTCCAATTCCTCTACATTAATCTGGTCATAATCTTCCTTGGTTAGCATAGGATTACCAATTCTTCCAGCAATCAATCCTTCATATGATTCCAAAGCAGTAACCAGTAATGCCATATGACTTTTAACAACTTCTTCAGAAAAATTTTGACCATTTTGAAGATGCAATGCAACATTGCACTGAATCATATGTCCATTACCAACATTTGCACTTTGAACACTTGGAGGATTTACATTTGAAAATCCACTAGTGTTGATTGAACTTTAACTGACTGATCCATATGAATTTTCTGTACTAAAGGCAGTTTGGATCTTTGGACTTGCTTCAAATTTCTCAACATTTCATTTGTAATATAACTTGATGTCTTGTTGAACATTTGAATTATTCATTCTTGCAATTTTTTCCTATTCAAGATCTTGTCCCTTAAGTTTCTCAATGAATTATGCAATTGATAATCTACTAAACTCTCCTGTATTCTTTAAAATCATGAGATATGTACCCCATTCTTTCTGAGGTAAAGCATCAGCTAACTTCTCAACCCATTCTGCTGGAGTTTTAGTAATTTTCAACTGAGACATGGTACGCACAAGATGACAATATCTCTCAATGAGAGTCTTTGTAGATTCACCTGGCATACTTGTAAACAACTCAAATTCTTTCTTCAATAATGATTTTTTGCTATTAATCATTTTTGTACTTCCTTCGAATTTCTTTTTAAGTGCCTCCCATATTGAAAAAGCACTACCATCACGCTGAATCAACACAAATATATCCTCTTTGACAGCTTGTTGTAGAAGACTAATCATCATTTTTTCTCCTTTATAACTATCTCTCTCTTTGTCTGAAAATTCTGAGATAATTTTATCAACATTCAAAGCGGTCTGTGGTCTAACATATTTTGTTTCAATGCTTTCCCAAGCTCTCAGATGATTTGCCTGAACCCAATTCTCAAAACGATTTTTCCAGCCATGGTACTCCTCAATTCCCATAAGTTTCGGGGGTTTTTTGTAAAGTTCCAGTTTCGTTTTCCAAGTTCGTGTTTTGAGCAATGGCAGCTGGACTAGTCGGGGATGTAGCAAACGCGTTGTAGAACTCTTCTTCCATGATTCGGTAAAAAGTTTCACAAACAGGCACTTTCAAACGAGATTAGGTCTTTCAAACGAAATCACTTTCAAGCGAGATTACCTGCACAAACAACTTCAAACGGAATTAAAATTCGAGCGGAATTATACTTCTTGAAACGAAATTACCTAATTTCGTTTGAATTGAAACCAGTTTCAAGCGGAATTATGCTTTTGAAACGAAATTATAATTTCGTTTGAACAATTTCAAACGGAAATACTAATTCCGTGCGGAATTAGTTGCACTTTCAAACGGAATTAGCCAAATGAGGTAATTCCGTGCGGAATTATAGTGCAATTTCAAACGAAATTAGGATGATGTCAGCATATCTGATCTGAAGTTCAAGCGGAATTATCAATTTTAGCAGATTTAAGTCGAATTAAGGTCCAAATTTCTCAAGGATTTGTTAAAACACAATTTCGCTTATGATATGAGAAATTCAGATCATTTTGACCGTTAAAACTTGTTATATTGAGAAAAGAAGGTGTAGAAGTCAGAAAACGAGACGAAATCAAGCTGATATCAGCAGAACTCCTCCTCCTGAGCTCTGATACCACTTGTAGGATCATTGACGGACCCAAAATGAGTCGTTCAGAGGCGTTCTACACAATATGAAAGGCGGAAATAGACATATTGTGTGTAATTCAGCAAGATATTCACTAATAACTGTCTTTTGATTGATATCTGATCAATTACAAATCTGTAGACACTTTGACAGAGCTTCGCCATCGGAAAACACTATTCTAATTCTGTTTCAAATGAAACGAACTGACACATATTTATAGACTTGGTAATTCCGCTTGAACATGCTCATGCGGAATTAATTGTTCAAACGAAATTAACAATTCAAACGGAATTACATGCTCAAACGGAATTCCATCTTCATGCAGAATTAGCACTCAAGCGGAATTAACTTTTTGTCTTAATTTCTCAATCTTCGTGCCGTGAACAATGCAAGACTCGATACAAGACGAAGTCGACAGACGCATGCACCAACACTATACAACTATGGTCACAATATATGTTTGGTCGAAATCTAATGATCGACCAAACGGGTCGGGTTTGAAAGTCTAAGCGGTTGTTTAGACCGCTTATCTTACGATCCTATATAAGCACTAAACCTAACGTGACAAGTTAAACATGTTTAACGAAGTTAGAAAACAAGTTTGGTATCAAAACAAAGGGTCTTGATACCCAAGAGTAGTTTGGTTGCAAAATACGCAAGAATACGCATTTTGACCGAAACTACGACTCGTCACTACGCCTAAATAAAGTGGTAATTAGTAGGTATAGTCACAAAGGACTATGACCATCGTGATTACGCTCACGTTGCGAAGTTCAAACGAACTTCGTGTTGACCAAAACGAGGTCAAAGCAGAAAGTCAAACACTGTTTGACTTTCATGCTTGAAATACAAGAACAAGCATGAAGAAAAACTTACAAAAGGTCCAATACTTGAAGATTTGATCAAGAACAACTCAGGTATGAAGCCTTCATAGATGAGAGCTACAACGTAGAGTTGAATTTGAATCAAATGTGTGAAGAAGAAGTGAAATGGAAGTGGGTATTTATAGATTTCATAGAACCGTAAGATTGTACCTCGATAAACGAGCATCAATCTGGACCGTCCAAGTGGGCACGAGGTTTTGGAATACTAGGGGTGCCCCAAAACCATCAAACGGTATTGCAAATGTTATAAAATAGCCCCTAAACTTCAAGATAAGTGCTGAAAATGGACCTGCAGTTGCTGAAATAGAGTTTCTGCCCAGATATGGTGGTGGTGTCACACCACGGCAAAGCATTATGGTGGTGACGCAGCGCAACCGTGTGCCAGCTGCAGAAACTTTGCCAAAATGGCAGAAATGGTCCCTGCAACACTTTTAAGCCATTTTTTATGCGTTTAAACCCCGTTAACCCCATTCCAAGGCTCTAAAATGAAGTTAAAGTATAAGGAACTTAAAATATGCTCAAAAAGATCTCGGATGTCTGTTCGTTTGGTCGTACGATTGCGTTGTTCGGTTAATTACGACGAAACACGAACGGACGCGAAAAACGATCCAAACTACGCTACGAATGGAATTTTGTCATGCCAATCACTAAAATAATATATTTTAATGATTACATAAATTTTTAGATGTCCGGATGTATTCAGAAGGTAAGATATGCGCGAAAATGCAAACTTATGCACTTTTTGACGCTTTTAGTCCCTGAATGACCAAAAAGTTTATTTTAGCACACCAACCCCTCAAAGCCTATTTCTAAGCTATGTAAAGGATATTTAGGGTATGTTTATCTTTTGATCAAGTTCCGGAATGTTTGTTACAGTACGAATCGGCATACTTTCGCAGTTTGTCGAAATTAGTCCATGTAAGCGAATAAACTTGATTTCGACACACCAAACCTTCCAAAACTTATTTCTAAGTTATGTAAAGGTTATTTAAGGTATGTTAAGCCCATGTCACTATTCCGGAGTGTTTTTTGCGTTAAACTGATTACGTTTACGTATCTGCTCGCATATAACTTCCCAGAAAGCGATTTAGAGCTCGAAATCGAACAAGAATTGATATGTGCTAACGATAAACATATTTATACAAATCCCAAGTTTGAAACACAATACTTCATTGATTTGGTATTTGTTTGATGGCCGTGGAGGCACAGGTGTCACATAACATACACAACATTCAATTTTATAAAAACTTAAAACCCGATTTTACATCTAATTTTTCAATAACAAACGGAAACAAACACCTTATGAGTCAACAAAAAATATTCTCAATCTTAAATTTTATGTGATACTGATAACCTATTCAATCATCCAAATAACAATGTTAACCAAGAAATTCTATTTTTCACAAGAAGATCCACAAAATATATCAACCAAATCACATAATTAACTGAAATTCTATACTTTGAAACACATGCAATAGAATCTAATCCCTCTTAGATACACATAACATACACAACATTCAATTTTATAAAAACCTAAAACCCGATTTCACGTCTAATTTTTCAATAATCGCCGGAAACAAACACCTTATGAGTTAGTTGTAGTACCAAAGACAACTTCAGTGTGTAAATCAAAGTGAAAATTGCCGTTCAAGTGATCGGAAGATAAGTCGGTAAAGTAACTTTACCAATTTCTTCAACCGTTGTTTGGAAATTTCATGAGCTTTGTGATTGAAGGTGATCTGAGTGTTGAAGGAAAGTTGAGTTGATATGTTATGATTGTATTAGATATTTTAATATTTAAGTATTGATCTTTTTATTTTGCATATCCGTTTGTTTGATTATTTTACATTAACGTTTATTTTATTTTTTTTGCCCATTATTTATTTGAATATTTTACATAAATAGATATTGTTTTTTTACCTTTTTATTAAACGTTTAATACTTTAGATCAAGTATTTTTCAATATATTTACAATTATAGTAATGAATAAAAATGAATTTATTTTTTACTATGTTTTTACATTCATTAGGAAAATCTTTGACTATGCATTATCTATAACTAAACTAATTATATATTCTAATGAAAGTATTACGATTTGTTATATCTAATACAATGATTTTTGTTATTTACTATCAAGATTTTTTAAATCGGTTAAATTTTTATTACACATTTACATTATTTTTTTTTTTATTTTGGCCAATATTCAGTTGAATAATAATTTACATAAATAGTTATAAAAACTTTTGATTCAATCATATATTTAAGTATAATTTGGTAATTTTCTCTTATAAATACATACTCTAAATTTTTTGTTTCATTGTATGTGTTGCAAGTACTATTCGATTGTTAGTCTTCTTTCTGATTTTTCGTGTTTGGGTTAAAATGTATCGTTATGGTCCGAATTTTATCATAACTATACTTGATCCGCTATCCCTTCAACAGGTACATACATTTCTGTATTATTTGTTTAAACTAATGATTCGTATTGTTTTATCTTTTATTCGAAAGAAATTTGCCTTTTGATTTTTGGTTTTCAGGCTATACCTATATGTATGAATAGATTTACATGGATGAATAAGTTAGAATCTTCAACTGTTAGTTTTAAATTTGATGAAACACATTCATGGTCTGTTGTTATCAAATTAATAGAAGATGTATTCTACTTTACGGATGGATGGTGTGAGGTTTTAAACTTCTTCGGCTATGAATCTTTCTTCGTGATTTTCAACTATCTTGGTGATCGTACTTTCAAGTTCAACCTCTTCTCTCATAATCCAAATAAAGAGTATGGAAAATAGTTTTGTAAAATTATTCAAAATCTTTACAAAGTCCAACGGTACGTAATTTTCTTATAGATTATGTTTTTTATTTTTTGTTATTACGATTTATTAAAAAAACATAATACGCATAAATTTGTAATAATTATTTTTTTACAGGTTCTACCAAATACTTTTATTTCAAAATGTTAGGAAACTTTATTTGTAAGTATTGAAGAAAATCAGATTCAACTTGATCTCTGAAGAAGACAACAGTTCTGAAGATCACAACAAGAAGAAGAAGATCGGATAGGACAACTGAAATGAACAGCATCTACTTCAAAGAATCACAAGTTGATCAAGAGCTGAAGAAGATTACCAGAGAAGGTCATTTCTGATGGATTTGATGATATTTCTGATGAAATATCATCAGTTTCTGACGATTCTGATCATCAGATTTTCTGATGATTTGTTCACCAGAATTTCTGATGAAGTGGTTTATCAGAAATTCTGATGAATACCCAAGTTGTCTAAAAATCAGCTCTCTATCCTGCCACAATAACCGAAGCAACTTGACATTATTGGATATCATGATTACAAAGGCAACTTGACTCTTGGATTCAATGAATATGTCAAATGGCTACTTTTTGCAGGACTTATTGCATGAATAAAAAATTGTTTATTCATGTACCCAACCTTCTATAAATAGAAGGCTCACCAAGCAGAAGACAATGAGTTAAGCTTAGCATTCATACATACTACAAAACTCGATTGCCCTCTCACCCACAGAATTCAAGATTCATTTGTAATAGATAATAATCTTACAATCGCCTTGTAAACTATTTTGTTTCAAAGTGATATAAACTTGATAATTCTGTAGGTCTTGTGTCTTGAAAGTCTGATTTCCATTTCCGCACATCTTTTTCACATCTACTGAAATCACTTGCCATATTACGTGAAAAGAAGCTTTTAAGTCCAAACTGGGACCAACAATTGGTATCAGAGAAGATTGAATAAACTATTTTCAAACGATCAATCGCTTATCTTCTTTTCTCTAAATATGGCCAGCTTTCAATCCTAGAATAATGCTTTTAACATTGGTTCTATGTCTAAACCTCCGACTCTGGTCAGAGAGGAATACCCCCAATGGAAAATTAGGATGGTCAAATACTAAATGGTCATGACTGAGCTCTGTTTCAATCCATTGAAAGGGGTCCACATATACCAATGACTGAAATACCAGCTATTCCAGCAACTGACCAATCACCAGCAATCCCTGCCTCCCGTGCTCCCAAAAGTGAAATAAACTGGAGTGCGGAAGACAAGGAACTGGTGGCTGGGGATGAAAGGGCAAAGTCACTTTTAATAATGGCCATCCCCAATGACATATTTTCACAAGTTGATGCATGTGCATCAGCTAAGGAAATATGGGATCAGTTGGAAAATCTTTGTGAAAGAGGAGAAAGGATGAGAAGAAACAAGAGAACAAACAATGTTTCCTCAAATGAGAGGTTCAAAAGTTTACCCAATGAAAGATTAAATGATACATATCAAATATTTACAAAACTTTTGAATGAGCTAAAGAAATTTGGTATAACAAAATCAAATGATGAAAGAAACATAAAATTTCTAGATGCTTTACCTAGAGAATGGAGAAGTCTAACCATGACTTTGTCCTCAACCTTAGAACTAGGAAATATGAGTCTTCATGACTTATACAGCATCTTGATCCCCAGAGAGGAAGAAATATTTGAAGAAACCATTCAAAGAGGGGGATCTTTAGCTCTTATCTCAAACTCACAAAGAACACCACCTACCAATGATCCACAACCATCAAACAGCCAAAATCTTGAAATTTCTGATACATCATCAGAGTTTTCAGCTTTTGCTGAAGCAATAGCACTGCTCACCGAAACATTTGAGCAGGGGTTGAGGGGAGGAGGCCAGAGATACTAGAGAAGTGACAGAGGGAGGATGGATGGAAGATCTAAGGAGGAAGGTAGATCTAAGGATAAGGGGAAGGCAGAAGTTGTGTGTTACAAGTGCAAGCAGAGAGGTCACTATACATCAGAATGTAAGACAAAGAAGCTCAAGGATGTTGCTTATTATGAGAAAAAGCTAGAAGAAGCAAAGAAGCAACAACAAGTCAGCTTAATTGCTGGGACAGATACATGGCTATCTGATGATTCTTCTGATGAAGAAGAAAAGGAAATGGCTAATTTCTGTCTGATGGCACTTTCTGATAACCTACCAGAAACTTCAGGACAAAAGGTAAATTTAGATAATCTTGATCTTGAACACAAGCTAAACAAGCTCATGTCATATTTTCTAAATCTGCAAGATAAACATCAATCAGATATTAAAAAATCTGATGAGTTGCAAAGGACCATGAATAAAATCATTCTTGAAAACCAATTACTTATTGAAGAAAGTTTAGATCAAAGAGCTAAAATTGAGTTCTATGAAAATGAAATAAAAGATCTTTACAAGAAAATCAAAGATAAAGAAATCTTTGTAAGAGGTTTTCAACAAGCCATAGAATTCAAAAACTTCATTGAGTCCACACCAAAGAACAAATGAGAGGGTTTAGGTTATGTAAAAACAAGAAAAAGTAAACCCACTGTCTTTGTAAAAGCAACCCATCAGATTTCTGATATTTTTTCATCCGAATCTGATTCTGAATCTTGCAAGTCAACCTGTTCTGAATACTCTTTTGAAAAACCCAACTTTAAACCAAAAGGAAGTGAATGCAAACAAGAATCTTTAAAGACTCCAGAAGCAGTTCACTCATCTTTTCAAAATTGTCAACTCATTCCATCACAAGAAAGAATATCAGAAAATTCTGATAAATCTTGTATGTGTGTTGACATACTGAAGCTTGTTCAACACCATCTCCAAAAGAAAAATGTAAAATCTGTTTATGGCTCAGCATATAACAGAATTTCTGATGAAAGGCCAACAAGAGAAAATAATTTGTTTAAAATCTCATCAGAAAGAGTACCCTAGCAAGCCTGGGTACCAAAAACCCTCTAATTTTTCCATATCAGGACCATCATGTGCAGCAGATCTGGTACTGCGACTCAGGAAGCTCCAAGCACATGACTGGGGACAGGAGCTTACTCAGCAACTTTGTTTCAAAGCTGGGTAAAATGGTAAATTTTGGAAATGGAGTAAAAGGAAGGATCATGGGATATGGATGTATAAGGTATGGATGTTTGATCATAGAAAAAGTAGCCTATGTTAAAGGCTTAAAGTACAATCTGCTATGTTGTGGTCAGTTCTGTGATAAAAGTCTTTTAGATAACCTTATCACCAAAAAAATGCTTGATAAACTATTTTAGTGATAATCAAAATCATATATCTGATAAAACACCAGAAAATCTGATGCATCATTAGAAAATCTGATATATCATCAGAAATTCTGGTGTTTTGTCAGAAAAACATGGTGGACTTTCAGAATCATCATTAATCATTAGAACAAATTCTTGCATGTCATCATCCTTATTCATATCTCTTGATAGTATATTCATAGATTATAATTTAGCGTTATTATTTCTTTTAAAATTTTTTTTCTGAAATATTTATTTTGTTTAGTGCTGATAACGTCATTTAACAGAAAATTTCTGGGAACTCGTTAATGGGTATGAAACTTTCTCTCTCCTTCACTAATTACACCCCATCAGTATTAAGGAGATTGAAGTGACATATTGGTAGGCAATCATGATATATTATCAGAAAATGGCAGCATAATTCATTTAATGCAGGAGAAGTGGAGAAGAAGCTTATCTCCGGTATACCTTTTGTCCTCTGATAATCAATTAAATAACAAAGATTGTGGTGAACAGCAGGAGAAGTGGAGAAGAAGCTTATCTCTGTTATACCTTTTGTCCTCTGATAATCAATTAAATAACAAAGATTGTGGTGAACAAAATCTATAAGTAGGTAGATACCATTTATGGCAAATTTTAAGTTTACTATAAGTGATCACCTCTATGAGTTGAAACTGTCATCCTCACACAAAAAAAAAAAAAAAAAAAAAAAAAAAAACTCTAGAATTTAAAGTTTCATCATCTCCTTCACCTCATACTTTCTCACACACACAAAAATCTCTACCATCAAAGCTGAATGCTTCCCTCTTACTTATCATCCTTATCACAATCTCAGATTGAGGACCAACCTGGAAGGTCCTCAATGGGAAGGATGCCAAACTATGCTGAAGATGATCATGGGAAGTAACTTGAAGTATGCCCTCACTGCCAATATAATATAATTGTTCATCCAGAAATTCTTCAAATGTTCTGGAAAAATGCAACATTATCAGAGTATGAGAACAGAGGACAGATGGCTATCGAGAGTGTGGTGCTAAATCAAAGAATTCTGTTAAATGAAGCCACCATCAGGACGGTTCTACAACTAAATGATGATAATGATGTCCTGATGTTCACAAGGGCATAGAAAGAAGAAACCTTGGAGCAAATGGGATACCATACGGTAAGCCCACAACGAGCAATCAACAAACATGGCTTCATCAAGCCATGGCAATATATGGTCACACAAATGGGTGCTTGTTTTTCAAAGAAGGTCATCAATCATCATGAAGTATCTCTTAGATTGATGGAGCCTATACAAGCACTTGTACTTGGAACACCTTACAACTTCTCTTATTATTTGATGAGAGATTTTGCAAGTAACATGTGGTTTGGCAGGCCGTTCTTGATTTATCCTCGTTTTCTGATGAAGATAATAACGAGCCAGCTAGGCTTTGGGGGTGTTCCTGTAAGTTATCCAAGAGCAGAAATGAGACTTTAGCAAAACATGAATCTCAGCATGCTCGTGCCCACCGATCAGAATTCTAGGTTGATAACTGACCTGTTGTTGCTCCTTGAGATGGAACACGGAGAAGGGGTAGATCTTGATTAGGTTTTTCTTTGTTTGAACCTTGTTTGTGTAGATATTTTGCATGTTAATATGTTTATATTGTGTGCTTCTTATATTGCTTTGTTGTCTGGCTTATGGTTTGGGAAATGGGTAAAGAAAATGAGAAACATGATCATCAGAAATAAAAAAAAATTGAAACAAAATTCTGAGTTTCTGATGACAGGAGACAAAATCTGGTAATTCAAACTTAAAATGGATCTCTAATTTTTTTTCTGGTAAAACTTCAAAATGATAAAAAGTTTTAGAAAATATCAGAAAAAGCCAAGAGACCTGGATGCCACCAGAAAATCAAATGTGAGACTTCTGATCTTATCTCATTTCCTCTCATCTCAAAAAAAATATATATATACAAGTACACCTCTAAATCAATCAAAAGAGAAACTTCAAAATCTGTTGAAGAGGGTCACAAATTTAGGGGGAATTTCAATTGAGAAATTCTGTTGAAGAAAGTTGACTTCTGTTGACCACATCTAAAAGGTCAACAAAAGACAAAACAAAAGAGAAAATATACTCTTAACAGAATTTATGCTGAATTTTTGATGACATCATTAGAATAGAACTTTGACTGATAAGGGAAAGAGGATGAAGAAAACTAATTGGACCTCTTTACAAAATGGGGTCCACAAAGATGAAAAGCCGTCATATAACCGATAGCTTTCTCCAATCAAAATTCAGTTTAACACTTTCGTGAAGGAATGATTGAAGAAACTACAAATTGAAAGGACACGTTGAAAGGGCATAACCACGGTTACACGATCAACCATCATTAAATATCTTGATACCCACGATCCAACGGTTACATTCTGAACCAAAACTCACATCACATGATCTAACAGTAATAAAGACAATTAATGATCTTTTAACCACCATTACATGGCACGTTCCATATCCCCTCAACTCCATAAACCCACAATTCTCTGCTAAAATCCTCACTATATAACTCACACTTAGCAGAAATTCAAAAATCACTCACCTTCTTCATAAAAACTTCAAACCAAAACATCCCCTGTTCCTCACTCAAAATCCAAAAATCCCTAAATTCCAAACCCTAATTCACAAAGATTAACAATGGCAGAAGTAAATCTCAATATCCCAATTGTTCAACATGAAGTACCTTTTGTTGAAGACACAGAATTTCTACCAATGAAGGAAAACAATCTGCTGATGAATACAGAGCATTCGGAATATGATGTAAGATGTCAACTTCTGGTAGAATATCTTATGAAATGTCCAATCTCAGGAGCACTAACAAAAGGAAGAGAAGTACCAGAAAAGTTACTACAGCAATTTGTTCACTCTTTTAAAGAAGATGAAGAGAATCAGGTCTCTACTCATGTATGGGGAAATGTTTTTGTAACATTAACCCCTGCAAGGGTAAGAGAATGGCTTGAACTTCCAGTGCTTGAAAGTTACATTGAAGCACCAAGCAGAGAAGAATTGATAAGCTTTATTATTAAGCTTGGTTACAAGAAAAAGGATATCAACAAAATTGGAGCAATAAGAAGAAATGAAATGCCAGCCATCTGGCAAGTAATGATGGAAGTGTTAAACAAATGTCTCACATCAAAGATAGGAGGAACTGATCAAGTCAGTCAAGCCATTCTGACAATCATGTATGGACTTATAACTAGGTTCAAAATTGATTATGGGTCAGAAATTTTTAACCTACTCAAAAGATCAATCCTCACCAGAAATGGAAGAATAACCTCACATCTGCCATATCCAAGGTTAATCTCAATTTTTATTTCTGAAACATTTGTTGAAAGGGATATGGAAATTCCAATTTTGGAAGATATATGGAGTTCAAATACCATGAAGGCCTGGAGCTCCAATCATGGATGGGAATCTGACAAAGATATCCCTGTGTTACCAAAAAGCATGCTATGTCTCATTTCACCAGACTCATAGAACAGAATACAACATGAAGAACTTCTGACCAAATCAGATTCTCCAACAGAAGAGCCCAGCAAAGAAGTTGTGAACTGTTCTTCATCACCAGAAGAAGAAGATGCTGAGAAGTCCTGGCCATCAGAAATGAAGGCTGCAGGAGGAGAAGGAATTCTGGAGATACCTAACTCACCAGAAAACAAGACAGATCATGCTAAGAGTCAACAGATTCATGAAGAAGGAATTCATCATGAATTTGATATTCATCAAGAGAAAGAACATGAACACTATGCAGAATCACACATTACTGGAGGAACTCATGAAGATGCTGAAGAACAACATGATGAAGAAACTCACATTGATGGTACTGCAAATGAAGCCACTGAAGTTATACATCATGATGAATCTCGGATTGCTGGTACATCTCTTTTAAACATTGTATTAGTTGATACTCATACAAAAGAAACAAAGTCAGAAAGTTCAATTAATGTTTCTTACAAGTTAGAATATAGAAAAACTGATGTTGATAACGAGGTTACAAGTTCCATTAATCTCAACTCTGAATTAGAAAATGAGGAAGAGGCTGAGATCCCAACAGATGGAGATCAGGGAACTGATCAAGGAAATCTGGCAAAAGGTAATCAGTTTACCTAAAAAACTTATGGAGGATCATATATTGATATGATTCAAGGACATAAGGAAATCCAGGATGAAAATGTGTTTTTCACCACTGGTGGAAGTGATTCCGGTACACTTGAGGTTGCACCAAAATCTGGTAAAGCCAAAAGTGACCCTATCATTTCCAAAATAGCAGTAGATGTGTTTGCAACTGATGTGTTAGAAGGAACATCTGTTGTTCCAAATATCCCAGGAACATCCATGAATCAAGAAGATTTGGAAACTGTGCTGGAAAATGTCTACAAAGCCTGCAAGAGAAATCCAACAGAAGAAAAGCTTGATATGTTGCTGTCAGAAATACAAGGTCAAAGGGCAGACTTAAAGACTTTATCAGAATCAGTGGAGGCGACAAAGACACAAACTGAAAGAAACACTGAAGCTCTAAAGTCTCTTCAAAAGATGAAAGAAAAGGCACCAGAATCCAACATCTCTGCATCAGAAATCCAGATGATTCTCACAGAAATAGAAAATATCAAGACACAAGTTGCAAGTACTGTGGAATCAAGACAATCAAGCAGTGCAAACAGAATTTTGGAAGAAGTCACCATCCTAAGGGCAAGCAACAATAGTATCACAGATGCCCTTGAGAAGCTGTCAAAATAATGGGCTGCAATACAGATGAAAGCTCAAACTGAATTTACCAAAGTTAAGAAAAGCATAGCCAGCAACTCAAATCAGGTGAAAGAGGTGCAACAACTGGTGAAGAAAATGCAATTCAACATTGCAAGATTGACCAAAGTGGATCCCAAGGAAATCACAAAAGAAATTCCTGCTGAAAGTTCACATCAAGAAGTTCCAAAGTCAACCCCACAACAATCATCAGCCACACTAATCACCAAAGCTGGAACCACATTGATGGGACCACCTCCAAATGTCCAAAGAGATGAAATGGTGAAAAGGTTAGCAACTGTAAAACCTCAAGTTATTACAAATTTGAAATTGTTAACATCTGTCCCAAAGCCAACGTTGTCCGATGACTCTGCCATAAGTAAATTTATGAATCTGCAAACAATGAATGAGTGGGAACAAGAAGGTGATTCAAGAAAATCAAAGATTGTTAAAAGAAAAATCTCTGAAACTAAGTCTTTCATGGTTAAAGAGATTGCCAGGGATGTAATGAAATTCCCTGAGTACAATCTGGTGAAATATTATTTAACAAAAGAAGATAAACCACTAAGATCATTGTCTCCTGTCAGACTGGCTTTAAGGGAAGAGAGGATAAAAAGAGGTTTAAACAGCATTCACTACAAGAATGAGAATCATGTAAAAAGAATCTTAAAAGTGGATGAAGTAAAAGTTACAACTGATGATATTGGAGGAACCCATGTGCAGAACAGATGCACACTTCTCAGAGCAAATGGGAAAGAAGAAATAGTGACTGATGAAGAAATTGCTGATAAGTTACATCCTTTAGACATTATGTTTATGAAGGAACATTATGAAAAGGAAAAGAAGAATACCCACGAAGTCAGAAGGGCATTAACGGGCATATCAAAGGCTGGAATACAGCTGTTTGAAAGAATGGCTTTTTCAGACTTTGATTTGTGTATCAACTATGAACATGTGCACAACAAAAAGGTATATGTCAGTTCACCAAAGACAAAAGTTCCCCCAGAAATATTGGAAGATGCAAGATCTGGAGACATCATTATACTACCAAGTAAAACTGACAGTCATAACTATGGTGTCATCTTCAGAGATATTGATAGAAACAAAGCTCTGTTCAGAAGTGTTGATATCTGCAAGTACTCAAATCAAACTCTGAAGTTTATCATGAAAAGTATGAACAAGAGACAATAACATCTTCAGAAGGTAGGAAAGAACTTGGAGGGACACAGTAAAGAAATTGAGCAAATGATTGAAGAATGGATCCAAGCAAGAACATGGTATAAAGACATGTATGACATCTGCAGCAAGTATATCTCCTACAAGAAGCAGTTAAAGAAAGGAGACGTGCACAAGAAATTGAAGCTGACTTGAAGAACATGTTTATTTGATTTTTCATCTTTTATGTAATTTGTTTTTTAAAACATCAGTAACTGGTTTAAATTTGCAAATAATAAGTTTCCACTGTTTGGAAATTTTCTGTTCATAAGATAGTTCATTTTCTTATAATACTTAGGGGGAAACTGTTAGGAAACTTTATTTGTAAGTATTGAAAAAAATCAGATTCAACTTGATCTCTGAAGAAGACAACAGTCCTGAAGATCACAACAAGAAGAAGAGGATCGGATAAGACAACTGAAATGAACAACATCTACTTCAAAGAATCATAAGTTGATCAAGAGCTGAAGAAGATTATCAGAGAAGGTCATTTCTGATGGATCTGATGATATTTCTGATGAAATATCATCAGTTTCTGATGATTCTGATCATCAGATTTTCTGATGATTTGTTCACCAGAATTTCTGATGAAGTGGTTTATCAGAAATTCTGATGAATACCCCACTTGTCTAAAAATCAGCTCTATCTTGCCATAATAACCGAAGCAACTTGACATTATTGGATATCATGATTACAAAGGCAACTTGACTATTGGATTCAATGAATATGTCAAATGGCTACTTTTTGCAGGACTTATTGCATGAATAAACAATTGTTTATTCATGTACCCAGCCTTCTATAAATAGAAGTCTCACCAAGCAGAAGACAATGAGTTAAGCTTAGCATTCATACATACTACAAAACTCCATTGCCCTATCACCCACAGAATTCAAGATTCATTTGTAATAGATAATAATCTTACAATCACCTTGTAAACTATTTTGTTTCAAAGTGATATAAACTTGATAATTCTGTAGGTCTTGTGTCTTGAAAGTCTGATTTCCATTTCCGCACATCGTTTTCACATCTACTGAAATCACTTGCCATTTTACGTGAAAAGAAGCTTTTAAGTCCAAACTGGGACCAACACAAAACATTATGATTATCGTTTACCGGATAACATGGTTATACTTAATGTATCCGAGTATCATCAATGGGAAGTCCGTATTAGAAAGATTGGGCCAAATTATTGTTTTGCTGATGGTTGGTTTAAATTTATTGAAGATCTAAGGTTAAATCCTGGGGATATTCTGTGTTTTCAAATAAAGGACGTGAAACATTTTAATATTATCATATTCAATAAACATGATCGTCAAGTTTTGTTAAACAACAGTCCTTTGATTGAGCAAGAATATGAACATATTAGCAATGTGGAAGGTTATCGACAAGTTAGTGACGATCCTAACTATCCTGTTTTTTTGCAATGACAGTAACTCATCAATTGGTATTATACTATCCTGTTTTATGTTAAATTTTTTTTGTTTTTTAGTGTTTTTCATTTAATAACATTTACATATTTTTAATGTTCTTACAAAATGTAGATCCTTCCCAAGTTAATTACTGACTTAAGTGGTTTAAATGAGTTTTCTGAAGTAAAGATCAAAGTTGTTAAAGGAAATACATAAGTTAAGAATCTTTGAACACACAATATTGATGATCAAAGAAGGTTTGTCAATCAATTTATTATCTTAGTTATTATTTCTCTTTTACCCAATTTGTATATATTACTAACTAAAATTTTTCATATTTTTTCTACCATAGGTACGGTGTTGTTGGATGGAATGATATACTTCAAGCTGAACATATTTCCTTAGGTGACGATTGCTTTTTCAACTGGTCTAAAACGAATTCGAGGTTATTGGTTACGAAACTCCAGCAAGAAGAAGTGTTACAGTAATAGAGTTACAGTTTATATTGAAAACCCGAAAAACATATATCTTACATTTACTTTTCGATCCCCCTTTTTTACATTTGTAGTACGATGCGTTGGTTTTTTTAATATTTAAATTCAGATTGCCATGATAATTTCATCCGTACAGTCCATTTATGATAAGTAACATAAATCTTTTCGATCAGAAGTATAAACATATCATTTTTCAACACCGCAAAATTCGCGGGTATTAGCACTAATTATATATAATGCATGAGAAAAGAGTATTTTAACATTCCTAAAAGTTAACAACTTTTGTTTTTCAATGCATAAGGTACAACCTAAAATAAAGGTAAATTAGTCTTTTAAACACTAATTACATTTTAATCCCCCAATCTTAATAACACTTTAATTCAACATCTTTAACAAAAGTATAGACAATTAATTATTAGTGTTCGGTTTCAACGTTAATCACATCCATGTTCGGTTTTTTATTTACCACTTCAGCTTAATCTCTTAATCTTCAAAAACTCAACCGGCAATTGATAGAAACTTCGAATCACCACACCGAGAAATTTCAAGTCTATGAATACCCACGAAAATCTGAAATCTCGTTTTCCATAATCATCTTTAAGCACACTCCTGAATGATTGATCAGTGTAAACGGTAATCTGCATTGTGACACTCTAGGTTTTCCCGAACAACCTTCTTGTACTAGCATTATGTGTACGTGCATTTTAAATGAAAGTTTGTGAATTATCTTGTTGAGCTATGTGATCCTTGTATGTGTATGTACTATATATATATATACATATATATATACATATATATATATGTGTATATGTGTGAGCCGAGACACTAAGGACACGACTCGAGACCACTCGGAAACCCATTAGGGTGCACCAACTTGGAACGGGTATAAAACCCATGAGGATGGCCGACCTTGCCACTTTTGGCAACCACCATTTGCACAAAATTCCCAAACATTCTCTCACTCTCTCTAGCTTTCTCTCTCAAGAAACCCTTAAAAACCATCACACCCTACATTCTTGGGGCCGATTCAGAAGGAGAAGACGTGTAGCTCGATCATCATTCCACCACGAACACACAATCACACTCAATCTGTTTCGGTTAGTGTCTCCTCTTAGTTGTTTAGTGACGAAAATGCATGATGATTATTGTTTATGTATGGTAAAGGTGTTTGTTTGATAAAAGATGCTTGTTTGTTGAAATAATGCATATGGTTAGGAAGAATAAAGTGATTTGATGGTTATCATGCTAGCTTGACATTTGAGTGGTATAGAAATGAATAAATGTTATGCATATGTGTTCTTGAATGCACTTTGGATGATGACATTGTTTTGATGATTCTATGCAACATAAGAGGTTTCCTAGGTGTGTTCATAAATCAAGGAATGATCTGTTAATTGAATCCGTGTTAAATCTTGAAAACCCTAAGGATGAACCGTATGAACATATGATGAAAGTGTGTTGAACATGATAGGAATATTTGAAATTGTTATGTTTGATCCATTTGATTAGGAATTAGACAAGGAAACATGTTTATGCAATTCTATTGGATATTACCAGAAATCATGTCCGTGAAATGTGATTGGATAGTACATCAGAGGTTCTAGAAGAATCTCCTCGTCAAACAAACGAGTCGAGACCCCGGTTTCGACTCGAGACCATCTGAGTGGCAACTCGAGACCATGCAGCAGCCATCGGGAACTCGAGACCAGCCGGATCTCGAATAGAGACCTCCTGATCTCGACTCGAGACCTCCTGATCTCGACTCGAGACTGAACTCGAGACCTTCAAGGTTGCGACTCATGTATGCACCACTCAAGACCTCCTGTTGGCAACCCGAGACCCTTTGGTTGCGACTCGAGACCACATGTTCTCGAGTCGAGACCACTTGGTCTCGACTGGGCTGTCTACCTTAGTTATTAGGCCACAATGTGTATGGACATGATTGGGATGCATGATTAACTGGACTATGTGCTAGCTGTTGTTTAAATGTTTAAATGATAGAACCAACCCAATAACTTAATGGATGTTTGTATGTGATGCAAACTATGTGTTAGATACGTGTAGGATCTAAGTGACTTTTTTGTACCGGAGCTTGACCCATACTGGTAACCATGTTAGGACGTGGTGACCAGCGTGCATGACCAAGTAAACTAATCTGCCGAGCAACCCAAGGTGAGTTCACAACTTTTAAAGCATGCGTTCCCAGTGGTTGGGAAACGGAACTTAAAACAACGATATCCCCTTGTAAGGGATACAAACCTACTTTTCTCCCCTTATGCGGGACCCTTAGTTAATTACTATTTATATTGGATGCAACAAGCAATACTAAATGAAACTCTATCACTCAAGTCCCTACTACTTAATACCGATTAGTCGTCGGGGCCAGGCGAACGGGTTATTAGTTGATAGCGCTATTTAGGTCTCACCAGCCTCACACCGTGCCCGCGTATGGGATCGGGAGTGAACTAATAGACTCTGGCAAACCGTCAATGATTATAGAACATTGACAAACGGGGCACTCTACGGAAATGTACGGTCACATAGTATTCGGTATTGTAAAACCAGTTTAGTAGCTTACTTAAGGGGTAGCTCCCCTTGGCATGGTATAAATGCGTAAATTAACTGTTGAAACAAGTTTTTTTTGGAATTAAAAACTGGACAAACTCGTGAACTCACCAACATTATGTTGATACCCCACTGCGTGCTTTGTAGGTACCCAGTGACGCTGGAGCTTGCAGCTTGGGGATGTGTAGTTGTCATCTTAACCCGTGTGTTGGGTTCTATAATAAACCTAAACTATGAACTTTGTTTGAACTGTTCTGCCTATGCTTCCGCTATTTACTTAGACTGCTATTTGAACTTAAAACTTTTGAACTTTAATTTTGGTATTTACTAACCCTTGTGGTTGGTGAACATTATTACTATTATTAATTGAATGCTCAGTATAATTGGTGGCTGGATCCTGGTCAGTCACACGCCTCGCGGTAGTACTCTGCATGTGGTTTTTGAGGGTGTGACAGATTGGTATCAGAGCTATTGGTTATAGTGAACTCGGTTTTAAAAAGAAAGTCTTTTTGAGAAAAACCAGACTATAACCCGTGACTCGTGATGACACTACACTCCAAGTGCAAGACTCGATGTATTAGACCTCATGGCTCGGACTTGTTTTTCTTGCTTGTCTGCTTTATGTCAATGCTCTACTATATGTACTAGTGTGCCTAGTTAGATGTATACACCTCCCTCTTCTATCTCATTCTCGCTACATTACGACATCGCACTCATATTGTGTTTTTTGGTTATGAAGACAATGAGTGGACGCGGAAGAGGAAACGTTAACATGACTCAGGCTCAGTTCACTAACCTGATCAACACGGTGGCTGCAACTTTTGCAGCTCACCCTGGAGGTAAACTCGTTATTTTAGGATGTTTAGATCCTACGCCCGCATCGTCTTTTCACCCCTAAACCTATTCTCTTCGCTTCTCACAACAGGTCAGCATGCGCCTGCGCAACCACGTGTTTGTACTTTCAAAACCATCATGGATTGCAAGCCTCTCCCTTTCAATGGCACTGAGGGTGCCATAGGCCTTCTGCACTGGATTGAGAAGGCCGAAGCTGTTTTTGTTGTTTGTGAGTGTCCCCCTGCTAATTGGGTGAAGTTTGCTACTGGTACGCTTGAAGGAAACGCGCTTTCATGGTGGAAAGCGCAGATTCAGATGCTTGGTTTGGAAACTGCTAATGCTACTGCGTGGGAAGATTTCAAGAACATGATCAAGGAAGAGTACTGTCACAAGGATGACATCCACAAGCGCAAAAACGAGTACTTCGAGCTTAAGATGGTTGGATCAGAGATTGAGACCTACACCAAGCAGTCCAACTACTACGCTGCTCTCTGTCCAAACATGTCTCGACCTGCTTATCGAAGGATTGAATTGTACATCAAGGGTTTGGTTCCAGAAATCCAGAGCTTGGTCACTTCAGCCAACCTCACTACCATTCAGCCAGTCATCCGTCTTGCTCACAAACTCACTGATCAGGTTGTGGAACAGGGCAAGCTGGCCAAAAGGATCAGTGCTACTTCTGGAACTTCTAGCGATAACAAACGCAAGTGGGATGGAAATCAGGGTAAGGATGCTAACCCCACTCAGGCCCCAACTCAGCAAAGGAAAACTGAAAACAACAAGGGCCCTCAGCAACAGGGTGGCTACCGAGGAAACCACCCCAAGTGTAATAAGTGTAACCGACACCACAGTGGGCCATGTGGAAAAAGTCAGTGTCAGCAGTGCAACAAGATGGGGCATGAAGCCAAAGACTGCAGAAGCCAGCTTCCTGCTAGGCAGAATCAGCAACAACCACAGCAACAGTAGCAGCCAGGAAACAACCGTGGATGCTTCAAGTGTGGAGCAACGGGAAATATGCCAAGGATTACCCTTAACTGAATCAGAACCGCAATAACAACCAGGGTGCTGGAAACAACGATCAAAATAACAACAATGCTGGAAATGGTGCAAGAGGAAGGGCTTTTGTGATTGGAGCTGGAGAAGCTAGGAATGATCCCAACGTCGTAGCGGGTAAGTTCCTACTTGATGATCGTTATGTTTCTGTATTGTTTGATTCTGGAGCCGATGCTAGCTGTGTATCCCTACGTATTAGTAAGAAGCTTAAGCGTACACCTACGATATTAAGTTCTAAGCATACCGTTGAGTTAGCAAATGGTAGAAACATCGAGGCCTCACACGTGATAAGTAACTGCAAACTAGTATTGTCTGCTCAAACCTTTAGCATCGATCTTTTCCCTATCGTTCTTGGAAGCTTCGACGTCGTCATTGGTATGGATTGGTTATCCAAACATCGGGCTGAAATCCTTTGTTAAGAGGAAATGCTTCGCATTTCCCGTCCTTCTGGCAAACCCCTCATCGTACAAGGTGACAAAGTCGGAGAAGTCACAGGCATCATCTCATTCTTAAAAGCGCAGAAGTGTTTACGAAAGGGGTACACCGCTATCTTAGCACTTGTCATCGACACTCAGGGAACGGAAAAGAGGACCGACGATTTTCTAGTTGTACGTGACTACCCCGAGGTATTTCCTGAAGAATTACCTGGACTCCCTCCTCACCGTCAGGTCGAATTCCAAATCGAGCTAACTCCTGAAGCGGCACCTATATCTCGTGCGCCCTATCGAATAGCCCCCGCTGAACTAAAGGAACTTTCAATGCAACTGCAAGAACTTTTGGATAAAGGATTTATCCGTCCTAGTTCGTCGCCCTGGGGAGCACCAGTGCTCTTTGTCAAGAAGAAGGATGGCACATTCCGTATGTGCATCGACTATCGTGAGCTGAACAAGGTTACCATCAAGAACCGCTACCCACTCCCATGAATCGACGACCTATTTGATCAGTTGCAAGGATCGAGCTACTACTCTAAGATCGATTTGCGATCAGGTTATCATCAGCTAAGAGTCCGCGATGAAGACATCTCCAAAACCGCGTTCAGGACTCGTTATGGTCACTACGAGTTTCTCGTCATGCCCTTTGGGATGACCAACGCGCCTGCAATTTTTATGGATCTCATGAACCGAGTGTGCAAACCCTACCTCGACAAGTTTGTGATTGTGTTTATTGACGACGTCCTGATCTACTCGAAAAGTCAAGAGGAGCATGAACAACACCTGCGTCTTATTCTCGAACTCCTTCATAATGAGCAACTGTACGCCAAGTTCTCAAAGTGTGACTTCTGGCTTCGAGAAGTCCATTTCCTTGGGCACATGGTCAATAAGGATGGAATTCACGACCCAGCTAAGATCGACTCCATAAAGAATTGGCCTACACCCAAGACTCCGATCGAAGTTCGCCAATTCTTGGGATTGGCAGGATACTATCGTAGATTCATCAAGGGATTTTCGAAGATCGCTTAACCCCTCACGACTCTCACACAGAAGGGTATCGCTTACAAATGGAATGATGCTCAAGAGTCTGCTTTTCAGAAGCTAAAGGATAACCTCTGTAGTGCTCCTATTCTCTCGTTACCTGAAGGTACCGACGACTTTGTGGTTTACTGCGACACGTCTATTCATGGTCTCGGCTGTGTGTTGATGCAACGCAAGAAAGTTATCGCCTATGCCTTTCGACAGCTCAAGATTCACGAGAGGAACTACACGACGCACGACTTGGAACTCGGAGCGGTCGTTTTTGCACTAAAGATTTGGAGGCATTACTTGTACGGTACCAAGTGCATAATTTACACCAATCACAAGAGTCTCCAGCATATTTTGGAACAGAAGGAGTTGAACATGAGACAACGTAGATGGGTAGAACTCCTTAACGATTACGAATGTGCGATCAAGTATCATCCAGGCAAGGCCAATGTGGTGGCCGACGCCCTCAGCAGGAAGGAAACCAAACCTAGGTAGATGGGTAGAACTCCTTAACGATTACGACGCTCAAGTGGAAGCACTCAAGGAGGAAAACCTTCTAGATGAATCCCTGCGGGGTATGGAGAAACGATTGGAACTCAAGGATGACGGTATTCACTACGTTGCTGGTCGCATTTGGATTCCATCTTATGGAAATCTTCGAGAACTCGTGATGGATGAAGCGCACAAGTCACGCTACTCGATACATCCTAGTGCCGATAAAATGTATCACAATCTCAAGCTTCTGTATTGGTGGCCTAACATGAAAGTTCTCATTGCTAAGTACGTTAGCAAATGTTTGACCTGTGCTAGGGTCAAGGTCGAATACAAGAAGCCGTCGGGCTTGCTGCAACAACCAGAACTGCTAACATGGAAATGGGAGCAAGTTTCTATGGATTTTGTTACAGGCTTACCTAGATCCCAAAGCGGGAACGATACCATATGGGTCATCGTGGACCGCCTAACCAAGTCAGCACACTTCCTCGCGATCAAGAAAACAGATAAGTATTCGAAGCTCGCTGCCATCTACTTGAAGGAAATAGTTGCTAGGCATGGAGTGCCAATCTCTATCATATCTGATCGTGACCCACGCTTTACATCCGAACTATGGCAAGCTACGCATAGATATTTTGGCTCAAGTCTGGATATGAGCACTGCTTACCACCCGCAGACCGATGGTCAAATGGAACGTACCATCCAAACGCTTGAAGACATGCTGAGAGCATGTGTTATTGATTTTGGAAACGGGTGGGAACGACACGTACCGTTGGTAGAGTTCTCCTACAACAACAGCTACCACACCAGCATTCAGGCAGCACCCTTTCAGGCATTGTACGGTCGTAAATGCCGATCACTTCTGTGTTGGGAAGAAGTTGGCGAAAGCCAAATTACTGGCCCGGAACTTGTAGTCGAGACTACGGAAAAGATTGCCCTGATCAGACAACGCATGGCGGCAGCTCGTGACCATTAGAAAAGCTACGCTGATAAGCGTAGGAAACCGCTAGAATTCAAGGTCGGTGACCGGGTTCTACTAAAAGTCTCACCCTGGAAGGGTGTGGTTCGTTTTGGCAAACGGGGCAAGCTTAATCCGTGATACGTCGGACCATTTGAAATTACCGAAAGGATCGGTAAGGTTGCATACAGATTGAATCTCCCTGAAGAACTGAGTGTCGTGCACAACGTCTTTCACGTGTCTAATCTGAAGAAGTGTCTGTCAGATGAAACACTCAAAAATCCTTTCAAGGAACTCACTTTTGACGATCAACTACACTTTATTGAGGAACTGATTGAGATCACGGATCGAGAGATCAAGACCCTCAAACGTAGCCAGATACCTATCGTACGAGTTCGTTGGAACTCGCGCCGTGGCAAAGAGTTTACCTGGGAGCGGGTGGACCAGATGAAGCGCAAATATCCCCAGTTGTTCCCAGACGAAACTCCCAGCACTGAAGCTACATCAGAATTTCGGGACAAAATTCCAAACTAACGGGGGGGGGGGGGGGGGTGATGTGACACCCCGTTGAAACATTCTCGCTCATACTAGCTTGTCAGTGGCTGCACTTTAACTTTCGGGACGAAAGTTCTTAAAACTTGGGGATATTGTGACACTCTAGCTTTTCCTGAACAACCTTCTTGTACTAGCATTATGTGTGCGTGCGTTTTAAATGAAAGTTTGTGAATTATCTTATTGAGCTATGTGATCCTTGTATGTGTATGTAATATATATATATATATATATATATATGTGTGTGTGTGTGTGTGTATATGTGTATATGTGTGAGCCGAGACCCTAAGGACACGACTCGAGACCACTCGGTCTCGAGTGACCCACATCGGTTGGGCCATGCACCCGAGAAGCCCACTCGGAAACCCGTTAGGGTGCACCAACTCGGAACGGGTATAAAACCCATGAGGATGGCCGACCTTGCCACTTTTGGCAACCACCATTTGCACCAAATTCCCAAACATTCTCTCACTCTCTCACTCTCTCTAGCTTTCTCTCTCAAGAAACCCTTAAACACCATCACACCCTACATTCTTGGGGCCGATTCGGAAGGAGAAGACGTGTAGCTCGATCATCATTCCACCACGAACACACAATCACACTCAATCAGTTTCGGTTACTGTCTCCTCTTAGTTACTTAGTGACGAAAATGCATGATGATTATTGTTTATGTATGGTGAAGGTGTTTATTTGATAAAAGATGCTTGTTTGTTGAAATAATGTATATGGTTAGGAAGAATAAAGTGATTTGATGGTTATCATGCTAGCTTGACATTTGAGTGGTATAGAAATGAATAAATGTTATGCATATGTGTTCTTGAATGCACTTTGGATGATGACACTGTTTTGATGATTCTATGCAACATAAGAGGTTTTGTAGGTGTGTTCATAAACCAAGGAATGATCTGTTAATTGAATCCGTGTTAAGGTTGAAAACCCTAAGGATGAACCGTATGAACATATGATGAATGTGTGTTGAACATGATAGGAATATTTGAAATTGTTGTGTTTAATCCATTTGATTAGGAATTAGACAAGGAAACATGTTTATGCAATTCTATTGGATAATACCAGAAATCATGTCCGTGAAATGTGATTGGATAGTACATCAGAGGCTCTAGAAGAATCTCCTCGTCAAACAAACGAGTCGAGACCCCGGTTTCGACTCGAGACCATTCGAGTGGCAACTCGAGACCAAGAAGCAGACATCGGGAACTCGAGACCCGCCGGATCTTGACTCGAGACCTCCTGATCTCGACTCGAGACTGAACTTGAGACCTTCAAGGTTGCGACTCCTGTATGCACCACTCGAGACCTCCTGTTGGCAACCCGAGACCCCTTGGTTGCGACTCGAGACCGCATGTTCTTGAGTCGAGACCACTTGGTCTCGACTGGGCTGTCTACCTTAGTTATTGGGCCACAATGTGTATGGACATGATTGGGATGCGTGATTAACTAGACTATGTGCTAGCTGCTGTTTAACTATTTAAATGATAGAACCGGCCCAATAACTTAATGGATGTTTGTATGTGATGCAAGCTTTGTGTTACATACGTGTAGGATCTACGTGACTTATTTGTACCCGAGCTTGACCCATACTGGTAACCATGTTAGGACGTGGTGACCAGCGTGCATGACCAAGTAAACTAATCTGCCGAGCAACCCAAGGTGAGTTCACAACTTTTAAAGCATGCGTTCCCAGTGGTTGGGAAACGGAACTTAAAATAACGCTATCCCCTTGTAAGAGATACAAACCTACTTTTCTCCCCTTATGCGGGACCCTTAGTTAATTACTATTTATATTGGATGCAACAAGTAATACTAAACGAAACTCTAACACTCAAGTCCCTACTACTTAATACCGATTAGTCACCGGGGCCAGACGAACAGGTTATTAGTTGATAGCGCTATTTAGGTCTCACCAGCCTCACACCGTGCCCGAGTATGGGATCGGGAGTGAACTAATAGACTCTGGCAAACCGTCAGTGATGATAGAACATTGACAAACGGGGCACTCTACGGAAACGTACGGTCGCATAGTATTCGGTATTGTAAAACCAGTTTAGTAGCTTACTTAAGGGGTAGCTCCCCTTGGCATGGTATAAATGCGTAAATTAACTGTTGAAACAAGTTTTTTTTTGGAATTAAAAACTGGACAAACTCGTGAACTCACCAGCATTATGTTGATACCCTATTGCATGCTTTGCAGGTACCCAGTGACGCAGGAGTTTGCAGCTTGGGGATGTGTAGTGGTCGTCTTAACCCGTGTGTTGGGTTCTATAATAAACCTAAACTATGAACTTTGTTTGAACTGTTCTGCCTATGCTTCCGCTATTTACTTAGACTGCTATTTGAACTTTAAACTTTTGAACTATAATTTTGGTATTTACTAACCCTTGTGGTTGGTGAACATTATTACTATTATTAATTGAATGCTCAGTATAATTGGTGGCTGGATCCTGGTCAGTCACACGCCTCGCGGTAGTACTCCGCATGTGGCTTTTGAGGGTGTGGCATGCACAATCAGCAAATCTTCATCGGATAACAAATCATCTTGTAACACATTCAGATCTCAGAAACATTCTTCCATGATCAGATTCACATTCTTCCTCTTCAGTCACGATAACAGATGTATAGTATTTTCCGTTAGTCCCGACAGCAACTTAATCAACAAACAGCATCATTCCCCGGCGGTTAGTCCGAAAAACAATTCATATGCTCGAAGATTAACCATTCTAACGCTTTAGACTATCACAAAGCTATGATATCTTTTAAGTATCGACAATACTAATGCATCTCCTGACGCTAATCCTTCTGACCGGGTTAACGATGACCCGAGACTCAAACCCTAAGACATCAATATGACCACAATTTGTAGAATCTGAACTTCCTATGATCATGAGCAAACGAATCTAGATTTCATGCATCCCCGGACAATCGGAAGTCGAAACCACCCGAATGCAGTTGCACGTCTGAGTTTCAAAAATGCTGGAATTTCACTATATTCTGATGAAATTTTTAATCCCCCTCATTTTTGCAAATTCTGATCTCTCTAAAACTTGTCACTAAATTTGCCCCTCAAACTTTGAAAATTCAGTCATCTCTATTCTCTAAAAAACTCAAATATGCGAAAAATGTGACATTTTGCTCCACAAAAGTCAGTTTTTCATCAATGCGGATTTTTCGATTTGGTCCATTAATAGTCACTATACCAAATGGTAAACATTCTATGTAGGTAGCTCCCGACGGTGTCCCCGAACATCCCGTATTTGTCATTAAAATCTCAAAAAAAATTCAATCACCAAATTTTTTCTAGATACTCGTCTCGTCACTACCATAAAAAAATGCCTTTTTAGGCACTTTGTCTCGTTCGTGCGGATGTAAAGTCTACATTTGTGCGAATGTCTCCTTCGTGTGGATGAAAGTTGATTTAGATCAGATAAGGTACGTTCGTGCTGATGAACTCTTCTTCGTGCGAACGTAGTGTCACACCCCGATATTTCCACATATTACCGGTGGGCCCGTTGGGGAGTATCGTGACGTAGTTGATATCATCATAGTCAATACACACAATATAGTAGCACAGCGGAAGGCTTGGTATTTAAATACTATTACCAACCATAATGTCCGAGTGTCCAAATAAAAGAATATACAGACTGGTTGTAATAGAGATCCAAAGGCGGATCATAAAAACAAAATACAAGAAACTGAAATAACAGACTCCAGGTATCTAAGGATTAGCAAGATCCTCTTATTTGACACCTAGTAGCTCCAGCCTAATTCCAAGAGGTACCTGTCACCCAGTCTTTGGAAAATACGTCGGTTTTCACTCGTAAATACAATTAACTGACTCATTTGAAAACATTTATGAAAATTGATTTAAGTGCACAAAGCACAAACCATTTGTAACTTGGGACAATCTTTAATAAAATCTTGTATAATGTTTTACATGTTTGTCATACATATGGGGCCGGTTTGGAAGCCAGTCATGATTAACCGACACACCACTTATAAAACCCACAAAGGAGTTATCCCTAACATGTGGGTTATTTAGCATTTGCATCTGTCAGGTGTATGCCTACACCCTGTGCATAGGTCGTGGCCATTTTCAAATGAAATGAGTTGAGGATATCCAAGACACGGTCATATTAACCCCCAATGTTTATGTTATCAAACAAAACAGATTAAAACGGGTTATGCAAATTTTTTTAATCACAATCTGATTAAATGATTTCATACCCGACCAAGCGGTATTATTATAATACCGTATCCCAAGCCCGTATAAGAGAAAATAAGTTATAAGTATTTACCTGAGCTAGATGTTTAAGGATGTAACTCAGCCGTATATTTCCTAAAGCCTTATGAAAATACTTTCTACCGAAGCTACTCAATCTGTATGGAAGGTTTATTAACCTATTAGGATACTAACGGGTCTTTATTTAATTCAAAGACTTAGACCGGTTAGCTTGAAAGATACTTTTACGGTTCTAAACGCTAGATTAAGCGAAGACCGGAATGGAATGGAATATGATTTAGATCCAACAAGTTTGAATACTTGTATAATATGGGTAAACTAAATACATTCTCAATTTTGAAGATTTAATGATAAGGTTAAACCCGTTTCGGCTAATTTATGTAAACTAGTTACACAAACCGAACCGAACGCATAAATGCATAACGGATAACCAAATGAATTATATACAGGTCTCATATTTATTATGCTTAAAATATGATAATATATAAGTAGGATGTTAACATTTATGCCCAAAAAGTATTTAAAACCAATTTAAGTCCCGTAGGGGCATTTTGGTCATTTTAATGTTTATAAAAGAGGTTTTATAGTAAACTGATATTCTGGTCTTAAATAATCTGCAAAAATATTTATTTTATGTTGTTATAACAGTAAGATATCATTCATATGCGAGGTTTACCATTTATGGTCAAACTATGCCCCAAAAAGGGTCTTTTGGCCATTTCACATATGCTTTTAAGGATATTTTTGGAAGTCTGAGTTCATGAATTATACCTACTGTAATAATATTAAAATTTATTTATAAAATCAGTAGGTAACAAGTGTTAGGTGTTTAGTATGATTTTAAACCATACTATGCGCTTAAATAGCTTAAAAGTCGATAATTGACGATAATTAAGATGTTTGTGGAAATCTGAGATTTTGATCAGTCTTAAATGTTCAAATTATTTTATTTAATATATAATGTCAGTAGGAAAAGGTTTGGTATGCAAATCATATGTTAATCTCATTTTATGAACGAAAAGGGTATTATCGTCATTTATCGAATTATACAAGAACTCAATGATATGGTCAGTTTATAATTTGATCAAAATTTCCAAAAATCCATAAAAATAATATCTTAACAGTAGGTAATGAGTTTTGGGTCAAATTCCATGTTTAAACATGTGTTATGCTAAAAATGAAATTTAATTAATAAAAATTTTCATTTTACGATATGTTGCATAACTTTCGTTTAAGACCAGAAACTGATGTCAAATTTAAGTGACATACTTATGTATTAGTAATGAAGCTTTTTGTCCTCTCACATTTTCAAAAATCTCGTTTATATGTCAAAAGGGCAAAATGGGTATTTATAAGCATAATAACGGAGATTAGCATATAATTCAAAATACTAATGACCAGGTAATATAACCTCAGAGGGTTATACTACAACCTAATGTGGTCCTAATGGAAGCTTAAAACATGGAAGAATTAAGCTCAATCGGGTCAGAACTGAAAGTCAAAGCAAAAGTCAAGCTTTGGCGACTTTCGGTTGTGAACCAATCCCTAAACTCAGAATTGTCGGGTTGAACATGCTTAACCAAGTTCTAATAATAATTACCAAGTTATTAGAGTGATAAAATATAATTTATAACCTCTGCATTGTTAGTTTTGATTATTATTTCAAATTCTGACCAGTTTGACTTTTTGGTTAATTAGTTTGACCCGACAATTAACTAAGCAAACGAAATAATTAGGAGGTGCCCTTTTAAGGGGTTAACACCTACCTAATTATGGTCACATAACCATATTCATTTCGAATAATGGCTGGACCATTTGAGTTTAAACCAAGAGTCAAAGCTAATTAACATAACTTTGACTTTTCGGTTTTTAATTAAGAAAACTGAACTAAAGAGGGGACTAAGACACTTACAAAGGGTCCTAGCAATCTTTTCTACTAAGGTGAGCTTCCCTTTTTAATCAGGAACCTCCAGAATGCTCAAGGAATGCTTGAACTTAGAGAGAGAGGTGATTTGTTTGAATGATGCAAGTGAAATGGCTGCACCATGAGCCTATTTATAGTGAATAAAGGTTGCCTAAGATGATCACAGGTGTTTAGGGGTGAATTCAGATGTCTCCAGGTGTCTTGGGGGTATGTTAAAACCATCAACAAGGCCATTGTTTCGATTATAACTTGTTTGGAGCTCAAGAAAGAAGGTAACCAGCACATGGCATCACTATTTTGTCGAAACAGGGCCGTCGCGTCGTGCGACGGCATATGATCCTCATTGTCGCGCATCGCGACCTCCTAGTTTACCAGACAAACAAGTTTCAATCTTGACAAGTTCAGTCCCTGCACCTTTATAAGCTTAATTTCTTTCGTTTTAGGCACTTCTTGCCCTTGTAGTTAGTTTGTAGATGATCTAGGGAATATAACAAAACACCGTTAGGCCCGGTTTCATTAAACGGTCACCGAAAATATAATTTTCGCCTCGTTGACGCTTTAAACCCTAATTCTTGGGAATTTGCGTATTTATCACATAACGATATCGAAACCTTGTGAAATTTATATCACTTATTCTTGAGAGTATATTTGAATATTACGAAGCCCCGAGTTCGTTAAAGGGTTACTCAGAGGTAAGAATTAACATGTTGACACGTTTAACCCCTGTAGTTTATAATCTTTCGATTATTTTCACAACGGCTCCTTATATCCGAATAATTACTCGTTTAAGAATATATTCTTCGTGTGTGGTCATTCAGAGGCACAAGTTTGGCATGTTGACACTTTTAGTCCCTTCGCATGCATAATTTCATCGTTTTACAACTTTAGTCCTTCAAACTCAATCTTTCAAATGATTAGGGTTTTGGACACGTGTCTTCACATACTTGAACACATTTTTACGAGGTGTTACATCCTCACCCCCTTAAAAGAAATCTCGACCCCGAGATTTATTGAAATAAATGAGGGTACTTTTGTCGCATAGTGGACTCAACCTCCCACGTATATTATGGGCCTCTACGGGCATCCCATTTAACTTTAACTATAGGCACGTGCTTCCTTCGGAGCTTTTTAACCTGTCGATCCTCGATCGATATAAGTCTTTCAACAAACCTCAGAATTTCATCAAACTGTACGTCTTTATGAGACATTGCTAGCGATTCATCAGCTAGACATTTCTTTAATTACAGATGTGGAATACGTTGTGAATTCCACTAAGCTCCTCAGGCAAGTTTAGCTTATAAGCTACACCGCCGACACATTCGGTAATTTCAAATGGTCCAATATACCTTAGGCTTAGCTTGCCCTTCTTACCAAAACGCATCACACCTTTCCAGGGTGATACTTTCAGTAAGACTTTGTCGCCTACCTCAAACTTTAGGGGTTTTCGCCTCTTATCAGCATAACTTTTCTGCCTATCCCTGGCAGCTTTCAGGCGATCATGAATTTGGACAATCTTGTCCGTGGTTTCAAGGACTATATCAGGTCCTGATAACTGAGCTTCTCCTACTTCCGCCCAACAAACATGCGTTCTACATTTTCTCCCATATAATGCCTTAAAAGGCGCAACCTGAATGCTAGTATGGTAACTATTATTATAGGGGAACTCGATCAACGGTAGGTGGTCATCCCAGCTACCACCTAAATCAATAACGCATGCATGAAGCATGTCTTCCAAAGTTTGAATTGTACGCTCACTTTGTCCATCCGTTTGAGGATGGTAAGCAGGTTAAAATTCAAACGAGTGGCTAAAGATTGTTGGAAACTTTTCCAAAAGTGAGAGGTGTATCTAGTATCTCTATCGGATATAATAGATACTGGCACTCCGTGGAGAGATACAATCTCATCCACATACAACTGAGCTAGCTTGTCGGAGCTATGAGTCTCCTTAATGGGTAAGAAATGTGTTGACTTAGTCAGTCTGTCAACTATGACCCATATAGTATCATTTCCATGCCTTGTTTTAGGTAACTTGGTTATAAAATCCATGGTTACCATCTCCCACTTCCATGTGGGAAGCTCTGGCTGTTGTAGCAAACCTGACGGCTTTTGATGCTCAGCTTTTATTTGAGCGCATGTCAGACATTTAACTACATGTGTGGCTATAGATTTCTTCAAACCTATCCACCAATAATTGGCTTTCAAATCTTGATACATTTTGTCACCTCTAGGGTGAACTGAATATCTGGAATTGTGAGCTTCCTGGAGGATTATACCTCTAAGTCCTCCATAGATAGGAACCCAGATCCTACCATTCAATCTAAGAATTCCATCCTTGCCAGGTGCTAACTGTTCAGCAGTTACACCTAACTTTTCACTTGGAAGGTTAGCTTCTAAAACAGCTTCCTTCTGAGCAGCTAACAATCTTTCATTCAAGCTGTTCTTCAGTTCAATGTTCTTGGCATTAATCCTTATAGGTTTAATCCTTTCTTTTCTGCTCAATGCATCGGCGACTACATGCGCTTTACCAGGATGGTAGCGAATTTCACAATCGTAGTCATTTAGAGTCTCCATCCAACGGCATTGCCTCATGTTAAGATCCTTTTGATTGAATAAGTGTTGGAGACTTTTTTGATCCGAATATATCACACATTTAGTTTCATATAAATAATGTCTCCACAACTTAAGTGCAAAGACAACGGCACCCAACTCCAAATCGTGGGTGGTGTAATTCTTTTCATGCACTTTTAACTGTCGTGATGCATAGGCAATCACCTTGCCTCTCTGCATAAGTACACAAACCATACCGGTGTGTGAAGCATCACAGTACATGACAAACTCTTCTATTCCTTCGGGCAATGTCAACACCGGATCATTGTTTAATTTCTGTTTAAGAATCTCAAAAGATTCTTGTTGTTTTGGACCCCAATCATACTTCACATTCTTGCGGGTCAGAGTAGTCAATGGTGCAGCTATTCTTGAGAAGTTCTCAATGAATCTTCTATAATAACCAGCTAATCTCAGAAAGCTGCGAATCTCTGTAGGTGTCTTAGGCGCTTCCCAGTTCATGATTGTCTCTATTTTAGCGGGATCTACTTGGATACCACGCTCACTAACAACATGTCCAAGGAATTGGACTTCGCGAAGCCGGAACTCGCATTTTGAGAATTTAGCATACACCTTCTCCTTTTGTAGCAATCCTAAGATACACCGAAGGTGCTTCTCGTGATCAAATTGACTACGAGAATAGATAAGTATGTCATCTATAAATACAATGACAAACTTGTCTAAGTATGGCTTGCAGACTCGATTCATTAGATCCATGAATGCTGCAGGTACATTAGTGAGCCCGAAAGGCATCACTAAGAACTCATAATGGCCATATCTCGTTGTAAACGCTGTCTTAGGTACATCTTCAGTTCTAACCTTGAGTTGATGATACCCTGATCTCAAATCGATCTTCGAGAAGAAGCTTACCCCTTGGAGTTGGTCGAACAAGTCGTCGATCCTGGGCAATGGATAACGATTCTTGATTGTTACTTTATTTAGCTCTCGATAATCAATGCATAAACGCATTAATCCATCCTTCTTCTTCACAAACACTATAGGAGCTCCCCAAGGCGAAGAGCTGGGTTGTATGAAACCCTTTTCCAGTAAGTCATCCAATTTTGTCCTGAGCTCTTTCATTTCTGCAGGCGCTAGACGGTAAGGAGCTCGTGCAATTGGTGCAGATCCTGGCAGAATGTCTATCATGAATTCAACTTGCCTCTTAGGAGGTAATCCAGGTAACTCATCAGGAAATACATCAGGGTATTCCGAAATGATTGGAATATCTTCAATCTTGGGTTTTGGTTCATCAACCGTCACTTGTGCCATGTAGATGACACATCTGTTCTTCAGACACTTCGATGCTTTGAGTATAGACACATTGTTGGGCAAACCATATTGTGTATCTCCTTGAATAGTGACGGATTCACCAGAAGGGGTTTTGATGTTAACTAGCTTCTTATCGAGGGCAATTTGGGCTTGGTTATGCGATAACCAATCCATGCCTAAAACTATATCAAACCCAGCCAATTTCATTGGCAAGAGGGATAGCGGGATAGAATGATTCTTAATGGATATAAAGCATCCATCAAGAAGAGTTGAAGCGGTTTCTAAGGTACCGTCTGCGAGTTCTACCTCATATTTTATGTCTAGAGTTTTAATAGGCAGATTCAGTAACTTACTAAACTTATGGTCTACAAACGACTTATCAGCACCTGAATCAAATAAAACTCTAGCATAAATATCATTAATGAGGAAGGTGTTATAACATTCTCGTCATTCACCGCCTCCCTGGCGTTCATTTAAAAGACCCTTGCATTGGTTTTCTTTGCCTCATCAGGCTTCTTAGCATTTTTGGGGCAGTTAGTCTTAATGTGCCCCTTTTCGTTGCAACCATAGCAGGTTGCATCCTTGATGTTTCGGAACTTCACAGTCTTGTGCCCTTTCTTTTTGCAGATCCCACAAGGTTTAGCTTGTGGGTCCTGATTGCACTTTCCAAAGTGCCTTTTATCACACGTTTTACAACTGGGCTTGTCACCCGACTGCCACTTCTTGGAACCAGCGTTCCCTTTCTTCTTTTTATTTGATTGGTGGGACTGGTCATCATCCCTCTTCCTCTTCCCTTCTTCGGTGGTTTTCTTTGACCTACTCCTTACAATATCGAGAGTAAGTGACAAGGATAGATCTACAGCTGATCTATATGTAGTAGGCTTAGAAGCCTTGACATTCCTTTAACCTCAGGGGCTAAACCACCTATAAAACGCGCAATGTGTCTGGGTTCAGGGGTGACCAGATATGGGACGAGTCTAGACATCGAGTTAAAACTGGTCACATAGGACCTGCAATCCAAATCCTTCATCACCAGAGTAAGGAAGTCAGTCTCTACCCTTTCCACTTCATGCTACGGACAATAAGAGTCCTTCACAAGATCAACAAATTGGTTCCAAGAAAGGTTATACAAAGGAACCTTTCCAGCGGATTGCACCAAGGCTTTACACCATGTTAGGGCGTCTCCCTTGAAGGACTGAGACACAAACTTAACGACGTCCTCCTTAGCACACCCACTGATATCAATCACCGTTTCCATTTCATCCAACCACTTCATACAGTCGATAGCTCCCGTTTCTCCTATGAAATCTCTTGGTTTACAAGAGACGAAATATTTATAGGTAAAACCTTTGTTGTACCTGGGAGTCTGATCGAGGACAATTTGCCTCTGTGGTTCACTTTTCTGATTGGATGAGTGTCGAGACTCATCCTTTTTCAATGTATGCGAATGTGATAGAGACTTTGTATGAGTTTTGGACCGAACATTACTCGGCTCCTTAAACATATTATCCACAGCTTGAGCGACTTCTGTGTTTATCATCGCTTGTAATTCAGCACTAGTAACATTTATCCTGGTATTATTGTTTCCTTCCATGGGATGATTGTTTGCTTCGTCAGAGCCAGCCATGATTTGAGTACTAAAAACCAAACAATAATGATCTATTTAGATTATATAATGAATCATCACATTGATGATTAGATGGCCATGGTATTAATAAACCATATAGACCATTTTTGATAACAAGTCAAAAATCTATTTGATCATGATTTGCCTAGGCTACAAATGAACCATTATTGGCAATCAATAGGATATAATCCTTTATATTTATTAGACAGGGGACATAAATCACAACTGTCAATGCCATAGAGACATTTTCATATAGCGCAAGTCTCGTCTCGAAGGACATTTAAATGGCACAAAAAGCCTTGTCACCAGGACAATTACAACATAATCAATGATCTCTTGAATCAGTGAGTTTTAAGGTTCAAACATAGTTCATCGGCTTTTGGGACAAGAAGTTTATAAAATAAAACTATCATTATCATGAATACACCTTCGCCCGTAGGCATACACCTCAAATGGATGTTTTGATGTATACATCATATTTGATGTTTAATAGCCATGATTCATATTGATCATATAGGCTATGTGGGTGGCTTGGAATGATCCAAGTACTTTTAGAAGCTAGTGTGGTCTCTCAAGTCACACTGCCAGGAATGTTAACATGTTTTCAGATGTTAACAGTGAATTGTTGTTTTATAAAGGTTGTACCATCACAACCATTAATATTTTGACTAGGTTATACCTTTAAGAACTTCTTTTGAAATTTATTTGGCAGATCAATTTAAAAAAATTGAAATGATATTTTCATGATGATGTAATAAAATATATATATAAAAATCTCAAAAAGAAATTCCATTAAAGTACTAGACTATTAAAAGAATGCCCTAAATGGGTCTTGAAATAAACAAACTGTCCAAGCAGGGACTATAGAAAAGAAACAAGTCCACGTAGGGACTAAGTACATAAAATAAAATGTCCACGCAGGGACTTGATTGAAATTACAATACAAAATAAAATTAAATAAACTTCTATTTCTTCTTGCCCTTTATGAAGTTCGCGAGGCCTTTAAGAAATTTGTTATGCTTCTTATCGCGTTCCTCCGCTTTTTGTTCAACCTGATCCAACCTCTGTAGGATTTGTTGTGTTTGCAGTTATTGAGGAGGAAGAGGTTGTTGTTGATAAGGTGGGTATTAATACCCTTGCACTGGATACCCAGTTGGTTATACTGGAGGAAATGGTGAAGGATAAAGTGCATTAAATTGAGCTGCCTCAAGATATGGATCTTGGGCAGGGGCTTGATATCCATAATCTGTAGGAGTTGGATATTCAATTGGGTTATACCCAGAAGAAGCTGGGTAAGTTGGTATTGGGTTTTCATAACCCACTGGCGGTGGCGGTGGTGTAAAAGTAACTGGTAGGGGATCATCTTCCGGCACCGCATGAGAAGGTCCACCCATTTGTGGATATTTAGGGATAGGAGGGTAAGTACTTGAAGCTTGTGGGGAACTAAATCTTCGTCCCCCTCGCACGGACATCCGTGCATTCCTCCTTCGCCTTGGTGGCTCATGTAACAACTCGCACTTTTGTGCGTTGTTACTACTCGTTATACTCGTTACGCCTAGCACCAGAGATTCGGATCATAATGTAACCATGTCGTATATATATCGCTATTCGAAGGATAATCGCATATTTTCAAGCTACAGTATCACTATACTACACTATTATCACACTAACACTCACGGAGGCATTGAGTGAGGACCTATTCTACCCTCTTCAGTGGCCGTGATGTGTCAAACGTAAACAATTAACGCTAACAAGGACCCTCGGGTGAGTGCTGTGGCTCCAGTCATCATGACGATGACGATAATACGAGTAAACGGTACCCCGTCAGTCTTTGTGGCACTACACGAAATAACGTTCACGATGACATCAAGAAAGGACCAATACTACCCTCATTCATGGCCGTGCAACGCCGATAATAATCGCATACTCAAATCGAAACCGATTGTTAATTATCGAAAATTTGGATTATGGATACGTAAATACGACCCCTAGAGATATATATCTATATAATAATAACAATATAATAATAATATAAATTAATTATGAAAGGTACGCGCTTCGAAAAATATCAAAACGATCAAAAACGGAGAAGTCCAAGCGTCAGGATAGCTATCCGGATGGATGGACCATCCGGACGGATGGACATGCGCACGGATGGCCATCCGCATGCATGGGCCATCCGCACGGATGGGCCATCCGCACGGATGGGCTGCCCGGGCCAAAACCTTTCTCCTCTCCTCTGTTGCCTATAAATACCATGTCACATCACTTGAACAGTGATGTGACAGCTCCTGTTCAACCAAACGCGCACCAAGAGCCTTTTCCCTCGATTTCCTCGCGATTCCGGTAAGATTTCAACCTAAAACTTTTACTTCTACAATCTACACTCGATTCTACATCATTCCATCTTTCAAAACTCAAATTCTAACCATGAAATCTGCGGATTTGAGGCGTTTTGAGGTGATGTCACCAAGAGTTCTTATGAACTTCAAGTTGGGGTCTCATTTCACTATAAACGACTCAGATCCGGGTGATTTCCACATGTTTTAATGACAAATCTCACCTAAATCTGTGCGATTTCGAATTAACCATGAAGAACCACCATGAACGGCCAGATCTGATGGAACGGGGTGATTCTCGGCCGTTAGAACGAGTCGGAATTGACGGAACTTCAAGTGTTAGTGCGAAATTACACTACCCTAGTAAAAGCGAACGTATTCCTTCCGTTAAACACTCGAAACAGTGCTCAGAGTGCGAAACAGACATGTCAGTCCGCACGGACAACATGTCAGTCCGCACGGACAACTTGTCAGTCCGCACGGACAACAGGTCAATCCGCACGGATGACATGTCACCCGCACGCACATGTTACCCGCACGCACATGTCACCCGCACGCACAAGTCGCCCGCACGCACACTCATCCGCACACATAACATCCATCCGGACGTACACTCATCCGCGCGCACACTCATACGCACGGACGACACATTATCCGCACGGATAACATGTCATCCGGACGGATGACTTGCCATCCGCACGGATGAGGCCCAATTCAACAAAATGTGTAACTTTTCAGGCTAATTGTAACACCTGTGCCTTCACGGCCATCAAACAAATACTGAACCAATGAAATATTGTATTTCATACTTGGGATTTGTAAAAATATGTGTATCATTTACACATATCAACTCTTGTTCGATTTCAAATTCTAAATCGCTTTCTGGAAAGTTATACGCGCTCTTATGCGTAAATATAACCAGTTTAATGCAACAAACCCTCCGGAATAGCGACATAGGCTTAACATACCTTAAATAGCCTTTACATAACTTAGAAATAAGTTTTGAGGCTTTGGTATGGCAAAAACAAGCTAATTCGCTTACAGGGACTAAATATGACAAACTGTGAAAGTATGCCAATTTGAACTGTAACAGACATTCCGGAACATGACCATAAGTTAAACACACCTTAAATATCCTTTATATAGCTTAGAAATAGGCTTTGAGGGGTTCGGTGTGCTAAAATAAACTTTTGGGTCCTTCAGGGACTAAAAGTGTCAAAAAGTGCACAAGTTTGCATTTTTGCGCATAACTCACATTATGAATACATCCGGACATCCAAAAATTTATGTAAGCACTAAAACATTTTATTTTAGTGTTCGGCATAAGAAAAATCCATTCGTCACGCATTTTGGATCGTTTTTCGCGCTTATGCGCATTCCGTCGTAATTAAGCGAACATCGCGTTCGTACGACCAAACGAACCATCACCCGGCATATTTTTGAGCATGTTTCATGTCCACAATGTTTAGGCAACATTTTAGGGCCTTAAAGTTGGCTTTACGGGCCTTGGAAGTGTCGGAAAAGGCCTTAAACACATGCAGGGACTGAAACTGTAATTTCTGAAAGTTATTTCTGATCTGCCACTCCCAGGCGGCCCGCATTATGTTTGCCTGATCCTGAAGCGGGCCGCGTCCGCCTTCTGGACCAGATTAACTGCATTAACAGCTGTTTGCAGCTGTTTTAACCACAACCACACACTCACCACTTGCCTAATCAGCTGATAAGGATGGTTTTTAGCCACCATGAGTTTCCGACAAGTGTACGCCTTGGATCATGGCACGTTTTTCCATGAAACGATCCTAACGGTTACCCGAAAACTATAAATACCCCATCACCCCAACCTCATTTCTTACAAGAATTCTGATTTGAGAGCTCTAAGTTGAAACCATTGTTTCATACCTGAGTTCTTGGATCGGGATTAGCATTCGGGGACCCTTCGTAAGTATTCTTTCGTTCTTTTCCTTATTTTATTGCTTTTCGAGTCAGAAAGTGAAACTTTGTTTGACTTTCAGCGTTGACCAGTAATGGTCAATGCGAAGTTCGTTTGAACTTCGCAACGTGAGTGTAATCACGTTGGTTATAGTCCCTTGGGACTATGCCTACTGATTACCACGTTGTCTAGGGTCGTAGGGTAAGCGATCTAATAAATCGCTTATACCTTCGAACCCGACCCATTTGGTCGATCATTAGGATCCGACCAATTACATTAGGTGACCATAGTAGGTAGGGAATAACCTTTCGAGGTTATACCTTATGGTCACATCGTTTAAGTAGTTGTATGATAGGTAGTTTATATGCCTTAGGTAAATTACCAGAATACCCTTTTCATGTATAATTGGTAATTTAGCATATGTAACCTAAAATTTTGTCACATAACTGATCATGTAACATGTTTAGGCATATAACACTTGTCATAGGACTAGTTAGGCGGTCTGAACGCGTTTCACGCGCACGACGCGTTAAAGTAGCATAAGCTACCTTAATGGGACGCGATGGGTCGAAAGCACTTAGGTTTGGTTTCATTGTGGTATGTAGGCCTTGTTAAACCATATCATATGAGTTCCAACACTCATTTGGTTTACCAAGCCTCATCCTATCCGATCTCCCGATTTAGATCCGGTTTATTTATATAGTTTTAGATTGCCGACTGATTCCGTGCTCCTTCAAGCTTTGTTTGGTTGTTGTTCAAGACCTCTAAGCACTCTCAGGCGAGTACATTATTCCCCTCTTTTACTGTTTTCAACTGTTTTGGGGTGACTCATATGTACTAAATGTTTTATCAATAGTTTCAAGAACAATTACAATGTGGTTTCAAGAACAATAACAATTATTTCAAGAACGCTAACAATGATTTCAAGAATGAATACAATGATTTCAAAAACTAATTACAAATTTCAATAATGTGAACGAACTTGTTGGTTGTAGTTACATAACCAATGACATTCATTAGCAATGATCAGGCCGACCAGTATTAGGTTATGGTACCATAGGATCTGACAAATCCCGTTATTCTCTATACTCATGGTTGTGTGTGGGTATTTTGGGTAATGACTGAATCTGTAATTATTAATTTACCCTTTGGTAAGGGTTTATTAAGAACGAGAACAAGAGCGAGTTGGAACGAGGATCGAGTCAAGAAGGTTTGAATGTTATTAGAGAATCGACCATAAAGTAGTTTCACAATTAAAACAAGAACGATTTGAACGATTAAAACAACAAGAGCGATTGGAACGATTTCACAAAGAGGTTTAACGATTGGGTAAACATTTGGACATGCATTCCACGAAACATAGTAATGGTTTAAACCAAGTTTTACTTCAATACTTTGTTTTGTGCGTTTCTCCTATGGTTTAGTTGATGCATTCCACTAGCCATACATATCATTTTGGTTACACATTACATGGTTTACATTTGACACAAACACTTTTGACATTGATTATACATGACATGATTTACATTGGACATGAACATTACTTTGGTGGTTTGGTTTGATTAAGTGATTAAGTAACGATGCGTGTGTAATATGATACAAGCATGGTGGATACGCCGCTGGTACTTCCTATATATAAGTGTTTGTATGGTATTATATATCGTAGCGTTATTTGAATCATTTCAGTTTGAGACATAGAACATTTTATACAAGTAACATACTTTTCACAAGACATTTATTTACAAACAACTTATCTTATGCAAACTCATTTTACATGGTTATTCAGTTAATCATGCATTATTCTCTTATTTATGTATATTATCTGAACTTATTATTTTTCAAATGATTTACAAAGACAAAGCAAATTACAAGGTTCATGACTAAACATTTTCTTAAACAGAAGTCATGAATCTTATTTTCAACAAAACCAATGTATTCGCCAGCATTTCTTTGCTGACCTCGTTTTTACATATGTTTCAGGTATTGTTGAAAGATATCGATTGATAGGATGCATGCTCACATAGGACTGGACAAGGCCTTAGTGACTCAATAACAATGATAGATTACGTTTAAATTGTGTATTTAGATTTCCAGATGATGTAATTATTCAATGTTTAATAAAACGAAACACTTTTGGTATCCATGGTGATGAAACATTAATTCTGTTACAACACGCCCCGATGTTTCCGCCGCGATCTGTTGTTTTACGCGGTCGGGGTGTGACAGAAAGATGGTATCAGAGCCAATGGTTATAGTGAATTAGGTTATTAGTAATGCTTTGACTTAGTCTATAACCTTCTTAGGACCCTAACGCGAGTTTACTTGCGTTTAGTCATAAAACAATACTGTCACCTATCCTTAGGCGACAACCACAACAAGAACATAAATTTCAAAACCGCTTTGAAAACTAATCATCTGTTCTAGGATGATTGATTACAAGGTTTTGAACCCTCAGTTATAAGGTTTTGAACCCCTTTTTGGAATTTTCAAACTCTTGCCAAAGTTTTGAGTCTTAAATAATGTGAACACGTGCAAACTGGAAGGGTGAATGCCTGTATTCTGGGTTTTCTGTCTAGGCAAGCACTTCGTATACATCTCATCAGACGCGAGACCAGTTGTGCTTACCTGGGAATTCTTGGGATGAGTGTTCACTTATAGGCGAGCATGTCTTCGCGATACATTATTTTCGACCCATTTACTTTAATCAGTCACTGTGTGTCGTTTGTTGCTTTGTAGTAACAAACAAATGACCACTATCCTTGCTTTCATCAGATTTGTTTCATCTCATTCTTTTCGTCTAAATTCTCTCACTCGTTTCCTTTCATGTTTCCTCTTTTAGACAATGCCTCCTCGACGCGAGAGCCAGATAGAGACTGCCGAGCTGGCAGAAATCATTGCACAGCAAATGGCTGCTCAATTCCCAAACCTCTTTGCTCAATGGAACCAAGCCAACAACAACAACAATGTGCTATGCAAATACAAGGATTTTAACCAGGCTAAACCACTCAAGTTTAGTGGTTCTGAAGGAGCGACTGGGCTTCTTCAATGGTTCGAGAGCATTGAGAATACTTTCCGCCACGTGCAGTGTCCTGGCAATCGCAAGGTCGAGTTTTCTTCAAGCGTGTTTCAGAAGAGGGCTCTTACATGGTGGAACGGGATTATGAGGGATCGTGGTGCAGAAGTTGCTCTAGCACAGACGTGGGCTGAACTTAGGGCCCTTATGATGAGGGAATTCTGTCCTCGTCATGAGCAGCGAGCTTTGGAGCAGGAATTTGATGAGTTGAAGCAAGATAGTGGTGAGCACAGGGCGTATACTGATAGGTTTGAAGAGTTGAGTCTGCTTTGCCCGACAATGGTTACCCCACTTGACATAGCTATCGAAAGGTACATCGACGGCCTACCTGACTCGGTACAAGACATCCTTACTGGTAGTAGCCCTGCCACACTCCGTCAGGCGATCGAGTTAGCTGCGACATTGACTGAGTCGCAGATTCGGAAGAATAAGTTACACAGAAAGGGTGACAAGGGTAAGAAGCAGGGGTCTGACAATAAGGATAGCAAGAAAGGTCAAAACGAGAAGGGAAAGGAAGGTGAGACGTCAAAGAAATCGAAGAAGCGGAAGGGTGCCCAGAACTTTGCTGTTACAGCACAGACTGCTCAGAACCCGCGGAACCCACCAGCTCAGTCACCTGCAAAGAAAGCATATGCCGGTACCGCACCTTATTGTGCACGCTGCAACGGTCATCACGCAGTACAACAAGCTTGCTGGCAATGCACGACGTGTGGTAAACTTGGGCATTTGGCCAAGGTTTGTCGTTTGGGACAAAATCAGGCTGCTCAGGTTCAAGCTCCGGTTCAAGGGAATGCTGCGAGATTCCCACTGGGTTCATGTTTCAACTGCGGAGAGATTGGTCACTTCCGCCACAACTGCCCAAGACTGGTGAATTCAAATGCTAACGCAAACCCGAATGCGAACGTCAACGTCAATGTGAATCCAGCACGTGGACGAGTGTATAACATCAATGAGGCAATCAATGATGAAGGAGTGAACAATTAGTATTTTGTTTTTCCTCTGGTTGGTATCTTGTAACATTTAAAGACAATGCGGTTGTTATATAAATAAAAATTTGTGGTTTTATTTTCTGACTGATGCCATTGTATGAATGTTGGATTCAACCTTGTGATGTCAACACAAAGACAAAACTACTCGTGTGGTTCTGTCATTTTTACGATCACTTGAGATCTCCCTAAGAACCTCAAACACTTGTTTCTTTTAAATCTAAAGTATCTTATCGTCTTGCACCGTTCAAGATGCAAGAATTATCAAAAACAGCTTCAAGAGTTGTCTGATAAAGGATTCATCCGTCCGAACTTTTCACCTTGGAGAAATTCCTGTTCTCCTTGTGAAAAGAAAAAAATGGATCTTTCCGAATGTATATCGATTAACGTAAGCCTAGTAAGCTTACCATCAAGAATCGATACCCCCCTACCTTAAATCAACGATTTCTCCGATCAACTACATAGCGTTTCATGCTTTTCCAAGATCGATTTGCGTTTTGGGTATCATCAACTTTGTATTCTCGAAGAAGATATTCCCAAAACGGTGTTCTGCACGAAGTATGGCCATGACGAGTTTACAGTCATGCCTTTTAGGTTGACAAATACTCCAGCCATCTTCAAGGACTTAATAAATAGAGTCTGCAAGCCTTATTTGGATCAGTTCGTCATTGTTATTAATGACATCTTGATCTATTCATATCCCGAGCTAGTAACGATCAACACTTTCATTGACACTGGAACCCTTAAAGAAGGAACAAACTTTTCGCTAAATCCTCCAAGAGGAAATTTTGGCTTAAAGAAGTTCAGTTCTTGGGTCATGTAGTCAACAAGCAGGGTATTCATATGGATCAATCCAAATTACCGCAATTAAGGATTTGATCCCTAGTATGCTTTAAATACCCGTGTCTAACGATAACAAATTAAACAATTAAACAAATTGAACGATTATGCGATTATATGTTATGTGTTTGTGTGTTCTCCTCTATGTTTTTGTGTGATACGATTTTCAAATCCTCATAGAATCTTTCATATCTTCATATGAGGGATTCATAGTAGGATATTCAAAAGGTACTACCTTAATCTTTATGGGCTTCTACGTTGTAGTTAAGACCCTTGGGTTATATGGTACCACTCCATGGTTCGATAAGAGACCCTTTTAGTGGTCTAGTCAAAAAGATTGATTCACAATTTGGTTGAATAACGACATCTAGTGATGTAGCTGAACAGACTCCTTGATAGTCTATTTAGATCATTTATTGATTTAATTAAAAGGACTCTATGGCGGTCTAGTTACACTCATCACAGGTTTGTTCATTTGGTTTTACCCTACACATTATAAAATAGACTGTGTGAACTGTGCAAGGAATTGTCTAATTATGGACGCGTACATAATTATGAAATTTAGTGCATAGGAACCCAGTAAGATTTATTATGTGTAAGAACCGATAGTGACAAAAATAACGAAATGAGAACGATGTAATGGAGGTACGGTGGACGCACCAATGACGCTTCATATACTTGTATATAAGTATCCCTCTTACATTGCAAGCATAATGTTATTAAGGTTACTAGAAGTTCAGAACCCTAACCAATGTTGTTCGATCTTTTCAAACTTCATGTTTTCAAGCTCTCACAAGTTTCCTCTAAATAAATTTCGGGACGAAATTTCCTAAAGTAGGGGAGACTGTAACACCTGTGCCTTCACGGCCATCAAACAAATACTGAACCAATGAAATATTGTATTTCATACTTGGGATTTGTAAAAATATGTGTATCATTTACACATATCAACTCTTGTTCGATTTCAAATTCTAAATCGCTTTCTGGAAAGTTATACGCGCTCTTATGCGTAAATATAACCAGTTTAATGCAACAAACCCTCCGGAATAGCGACATAGGCTTAACATACCTTAAATAGCCTTTACATAACTTAGAAATAAGTTTTGAAGGCTTTGGTATGGCAAAAACAAGCTAATTCGCTTACAGGGACTAAATATGACAAACTGTGAAAGTATGCCAATTTGAACTGTAACAGACATTCCGGAACATGACCATAAGTTAAACACACCTTAAATATCCTTTATATAGCTTAGAAATAGGCTTTGAGGGGTTCGGTGTGCTAAAATAAACTTTTGGGTCCTTCAGGGACTAAAAGTGTCAAAAAGTGCACAAGTTTGCATTTTTGCGCATAACTCACATTATGAATACATCCGGACATCCAAAAATTTATGTAAGCACTAAAACATTTTATTTTAGTGTTCGGCATAAGAAAAATCCATTCGTCACGCATTTTGGATCGTTTTTTGCGCTTATGCGCATTCCGTCGTAATTAAGCGAACATCGCGTTCGTACGACCAAACGAACCATCACCCGGCATATTTTTGAGCATGTTTCATGTCCACAATGTTTAGGCAACATTTTAGGGCCTTAAAGTTGGCTTTACGGGCCTTGGAAGTGTCGGAAAAGGCCTTAAACACATGCAGGGACTGAAACTGTAATTTCTGAAAGTTATTTCTGATCTGCCACTCCCAGGCGGCCCGCATTATGTTTGCCTGATCCTGAAGCGGGCCGCGTCCGCCTTCTGGACCAGATTAACTGCATTAACAGCTGTTTGCAGCTGTTTTAACCACAACCACACACTCACCACTTGCCTAATCAGCTGATAAGGATGGTTTTTAGCCACCATGAGTTTCCGACAAGTGTACGCCTTGGATCATGGCACGTTTTTCCATGAAACGATCCTAACGGTTACCCGAAAACTATAAATACCCCATCACCCCAACCTCATTTCTTACAAGAATTCTGATTTGAGAGCTCTAAGTTGAAACCATTGTTTCATACCTGAGTTCTTGGATCGGGATTAGCATTCGGGGACCCTTCGTAAGTATTCTTTCGTTCTTTTCCTTATTTTATTGCTTTTCGAGTCAGAAAGTCAAACTTTGTTTGACTTTCAGTGTTGACCAGTAATGGTCAATGCGAAGTTCGTTTGAACTTCGCAACGTGAGTGTAATCACGTTGGTTATAGTCCCTTGGGACTATGCCTACTGATTACCACGTTGTCTAGGGTCGTAGGGTAAGCGATCTAATAAATCGCTTATACCTTCGAACCCGACCCATTTGGTCGATCATTAGGATCCGACCAATTACATTAGGTGACCATAATAGGTAGGGAATAACCTTCCGAGGTTATACCTTATGGTCACATCGTTTAAGTAGTTGTATGATAGGTAGTTTATATGCCTTAGGTAAATTACCAGAATACCCTTTTCATGTATAATTGGTAATTTAGCACATGTAACCTAAAATTTTGTCACATAACTGATCATGTAACATGTTTAGGCATATAACACTTGTCATAGGACTAGTTAGGCGGTCTGAACGCGTTTCACGCGCACGACGCGTTAAAGTAGCATAAGCTACCTTAATGGGACGCGATGGGTCGAAAGCACTTAGGTTTGGTTTCATTGTGGTATGTAGGCCTTGTTAAACCATATCATATGAGTTCCAACACTCATTTGGTTTACCAAGCCTCATCCTATCCGATCTCCCGATTTAGGTCCGGTTTATTTATATAGTTTTAGATTGCCGACTGATTCCGTGCTCCCTCAAGCTTTGTTTGGTTGTTGTTCAAGACCTCTAAGCACTCTCAGGCGAGTACATTATTCCCCTCTTTTACTGTTTTCAACTGTTTTGGGGTGACTCATATGTACTAAATGTTTTATCAATAGTTTCAAGAACAATTACAATGTGGTTTCAAGAACAATAACAATTATTTCAAGAACGCTAACAATGATTTCAAGAACGAATACAATGATTTCAAAAACTAATTACAAATTTCAATAATGTGAACGAACTTGTTGGTTGTAGTTACATAACCAATGACATTCATTAGCAATGATCAGGCCGACCAGTATTAGGTTATGGTACCATAGGATCTGACAAATCCCGTTATTCTCTATACTCATGGTTGTGTGTGGGTATTTTGGGTAATGACTGAATCTATAATTATTAATTTACCCTTTGGTAAGGGTTTATTAAGAACGAGAACGAGAGCGAGTTGGAACGAGGATCGAGTCAAGAAGGTTTGAATGTTATTAGGGAATCGACCATAAAGTAGTTTCACAATTAAAACAAGAACGATTTGAACGATTAAAACAACAAGAGCGATTGGAACGATTTCACAAAGAGGTTTAACGATTGGGTAAACATTTGGACATGATTTACATTTGATCATGCATTCCACGAAACATAGTAATGATTTAAACCAAGTTTTACTTCAATACTTTGTTTTGTGCGTTTCTCCTATGGTTTAGTTGATGCATTCCACTAGCCATACATATCATTTTGGTTACACATTACATGGTTTACATTTGACACAAACACTTTTGACATTGATTATACATGACATGATTTACATTGGACATGAACATTACTTTGGTGGTTTGGTTTGATTAAGTGATTAAGTAACGATGCGTGTGTAATATGATACAAGCATGGTGGATACGCCGCTGGTACTTCCTATATATAAGTGTTTGTATGGTATTACATATCGTAGCGTTATTTGAATCATTTCAGTTTGAGACATAGAACATTTTATACAAGTAACATACTTTTCACAAGACATTTATTTACAAACAACTTATCTTATGCAAACTCATTTTACATGGTTATTCAGTTAATCATGCATTATTCTCTTATTTATGTATATTATCTGAACTTATTATTTTTCAAATGATTTACAAAGACAAAGCAAATTACAAGGTTCATGACTAAACATTTTCTTAAACAGAAGTCATGAATCTTATTTTCAACAAAACCAATGTATTCGCCAGCATTTCTTTGCTGACCTCGTTTTTACATATGTTTCAGGTATTGTTGAAAGATATCGATTGATAGGATGCATGCTCACATAGGACTGGACAAGGCCTTAGTGACTCAATAACAATGATAGATTACGTTTAAATTGTGTATTTAGATTTCCAGATGATGTAATTATTCAATGTTTAATAAAACGAAACACTTTTGGTATCCATGGTGATGAAACATTAATTCTGTTACAACACGCCCCGATGTTTCCGCCGCGATCTGTTGTTTTACGCGGTCGGGGTGTGACACTAATCTCGCTTAACCATATATCGTTTACTCTATTCTTCAAGGATCATTATAGACGTACTCGCAACTGACTGAATCAAGTTGTAATCCTGCTAATTACGCACTGTGAGTATACTTGACCCCTTTTTAATCGAATTTTGGGTGTAACATACGTTTCTAACAAATCGAACTTATCAATCGACATATTCAATCAATCGATTTATCACTTGCGAATAACTGTTATGCATAGATATACGTGATGCTAGTTGCATATGTGCTAGGGCTTATACTCGCGACGTCCCACCACGACTAGTATAGTACTATTGCGCCCGACGGGGTCTATTTATGCCATCGTACATTCGAGCATCGAGGACTTAGTTGGTAGTATCAGTTTTGTGAGTATATATGTCGTGTATTACGTTTATGCATATGGAAATTCGCTACACTTTTATCTACTATGCTATACTTATCAAACCTGTATACTCGCCAATACTTTTGTATTGACAAATATTTTAACGTATATTGCAGGTTAGATCGCAGACTATATCAAATCAAGCTAGGGAGTCTAGAAACTCAACAAAAATCTAGGTTGTCGGATTTGTATTGTTCGAGAGGACAAGAAATCTGTGATAACTTATGTGGTTGTATTATTTGTTAGTATGGGATAACGAATGTATTAAATATTATCGCAATATAGTTGTTATGGATTCTCTTGAGCAATCTGATTCGCCTAGTGCCGCGCCCCGATGATTCCGCCATCGGTTGGGGTGTGACAGATTGGTATCAGAGCCATAACTATAGGGAATTAGGTCAGACTCGACCTAGTCCGGGTCGACGTCTTAGAAGATTGACCTAGTCTATAGTCTAAGTACCAACAGGCCGACTCAAACAAACCCGGCGGGGTTTGTATTGGGCTTACTTGATACTCTCGACCGAAATTGCTAAAAGATACAACTTTGTGTGAACCCCGCGTACTACAACTTCACACGAAGAAGCCTTTCCTAAGGCTGAAATACTACTTAGCCTTTCCTAAGGCCGACGCAATACACACATTTTCAAAAATACTCGCATAACGAAACCGAGTGATCCAGACGAGATTAGGTGTGAAAACCAAGAACTCTCGATAGGATTGCTCACTCAGCGCATCTTACTAGCACGAGAACTCTTCATCGAGTTAGGAGTGACATCCACATCTCGACAAAGGTCTCCATTTCTAAATCTAGTGGAACTCACGAATTTATTCGAAGAGCATAACCACAATTAGGAACGAAACTGTTAAGCCAGGGGTGAAACCCGTACCTTAATAAGTCGTCCCATTCTCTATAAACTGGTTTTCAAAAGCTCTCACCAAGGACTCGACTATCACGATAACTCGAGCCACGCGATGACTAGGAAGACGAATGCCAGGAGCTGCATCCCAGTGGAAGCATGAAGTCCTCTAGGTCAACGCGCACGCTCGAACTTGTTAGATATAGTTGGGTTACCTTGGGTAGTCGACGCCTAAAAAACCCAAGGCACTCTATCATACGACCCGCCAATTTTACAATGATTGGAACTTATTTACGTTTGAAACTTTACGCCTTATCGATTTCTCGATGTGACGATTTTCACTCCCTACTTTATAAACACACAATTCGCACAGCCATCGCAATCTAAAACGAAATCCGAATGTTCGCAACAAAACTAATGCATAATCCATCGCATTCGCTCTCGTTTTCTCACTTCGACGCGACCTCGCTTATTCTAAATCGACCTGTATGTGTATGAATACAAATTTCAGCTATATAAATATATATATATATATATATATCTATATACGTATAAACAAACAAGTCATTGTGTGAGAACTTAGGAATTCCGTGTTTCCTATGTGACTCCTATGTGATTCGTATTATTACTATACTATCGCACCAAGTTTTGAACGCGCTCAATCGCAACGCAAAACTCAAAAATCATTATGATCGAATCTCACTCCAAGTCTCTTCCTGTCTAGATGCCTTCCAACAACTCTACCTCGAGACGAGTAGCTAGGAGGAAAGCCAAACGAAGCGCCGAGAAGAGAATTGCTTCACTTGTGATTAAGGAAGTGAGTAAGCTTAGTTCTCAAATTGCCGCTCGAGGACACTCTCTCAGCCACACTCGAGTTTCGGAAGACGTTAAGACAGGAGAGCCGCAATCTACTTTTCTCTACTAGCACTTCAAAGCCTGTGACCCGATGGAATTCACGGGTGAAGGAGGTGCGACTCAACTACTCCAGTGGTTTGATTCTATCGAAGTTACCCTTCGTCAAAGTGGGTGTCCCGATAGTCTCCGTACTACTTGCGCCACCGGAGTATTTCAATCGCGAGCACTCGACTGGTGGACCGCCGAACGTAACAAACGTGGGATTTCCGCAGCTTACGCTCTCTCTTGGAATGAGCTGAAGGAGCTCATGGAGAAAGAGTACTGTCCTCCTCACGAGATTCAGAAGCTGGAAAACGAATTTTGGGAAATCAAGCAAACCAAAGGTGACAATGATGGCTACACCGCAAGGTTCAAACAGCTTAGCATAATCTGCCCAAGTCAAGTCAACACTCCGGGGAAGGCCATCGCGAAGTACATTCGTGGCTTGCCTGAGTGTGTGGGTGACTTTGTCGAAGCTGCAAGGCCTGTTACCATCGAAGAAACCTACCGCTTAGCCGCAGAAATCAACCACAAACGACTCATGGAAGGATTATTCTCAAAGAATCCTGTCAAGCAAGCTCATCAAGCCATCGCCAGTAATCCTTCAGGCGAACACGATTGACGAAATTTCTGACAAATCTGCTGGCGAATCTTCTAATGAATCAGCTAACGGTTCTTCTGACGGATCTGCTAACGATCCTTCGGACGAACCTGTTGCCGATTCTTCTGACGAATCTGCCGACGGATCTTCCGACAAATCAGCCAAAGACTCCGCAAGCGAGTCTTCAGACGAACCCTCCGACGACGACACTTCTTCGCAAAACACCGACGAACCCAGCCGCAAACGAAAGACTTCGAGCCCGAACTCATCAACAACCGAACTGCTACAACCGGAACCTCTTCGAACAGTTCCGATGTTTCCAAAACGAGCTTACACTGGAGCTCATCCTCAGTGTTACTCGTGTACCTATCATCATCCAGTTGGGGATGACTGTCGCTATTGCAATAACTGCAACCGTTACGGTCACTTCACCCGCAACTGCCGCATCGAACCGTGAACTTGAGTAAACCAACAACAGCTCCAGCAAGAGTCTTCAGCATCGAGTATCTAGCAAGCGTAGGATAAAGTTGTAATGATACGATTCTCGACGTTAATTTCTAAGTTGTGAACCTACTCTCTTATTCGAAGTTACCACTATGTGTAACATTAACTCTCGTTTTCGTTTTCTCTTCCGCTCTCTAATCGTCGCACTTAGACTAGATTCACACGCATACTACATACTATATGCTATATCACGAAATAATGTGTTTTACCCTCACTACACTCTTAGAACGAGGTACGATAAACGTGCAAGGAACAAATAATCGCGGGTGCACACGGGATTGTTTGGGTCAGTGCACGGTGATCGTAGTAAGTTCTAAGGTGCCATAGCGTTTTGACAAAAGGTGACGCCAAACCACGGGATGGAAGTAGTAGGGGTCGGGCAAGGTGTGCCTTATCATACTACCGAAGTTCCGTGAAGAAAGTGCCACGTGGAGTTGAACGTTACTAGACCTATATACTATTGCGATCATTTTCAACACACTACACTCAATCGCAAGGCGTAACAACCGAAATTGCATCATCGCAAGACTTGTCGTAAGTCTGCAAACGTAATGCAATCACCTCATCGATGGACTCTGGGGAGTCTACCTCGCAGGACAATTGCATCAACGCAAGACTGGTCGTAAGTCTATAGCAAGCAATCTCATCAAACACACGAACGCTCACGGTATTGTTAAGTGAGGACCTATTCTACCCTCCTCAATAACCGTGATGCGTCGCAACGTAACGTTGAGCTTACTCGAAACAAAACTCGACAAATCGCAATCATTTATTATGTGAACCTCGAAATCTCTATTGCTTATTACGTAAATCTATATCGCCTGCTGTGTATCAATCTATCACTATATCGTTATCCGTAATATTCGTGTTAAGTTAGCACATGACCTCGCTTCACGAGATGAAGCTCATATGGTTAAGGCAGGGTGTTTTAGCCATACCAGCGACCTTTCGTGGAAAAAGGCCATGTGGGGTCTAATGCTAGTCCAACTCCGTGGTGTAATCAATCAAAACGAACCGCGTAAATCGAATCGCATATCTTCGTCGCTTGCAACGCAACTACCGATTATCGTAATTCGTTCATCATCACCGTCATCGCAAGCGTTTCATGTTTATTCGTTTAATCACCTAATCGCTGATCGTCTATCATGTATAATCTACCGCCTATCGCTCGTATGGTATCAAGTACACATGACACCGCTTCACGAGGCAAGGCTAACCTGGTTAAGCACAGTGTTTCGCCATGTTAGTAAACCCCCGTGGAAACGTGCCATGTGGGTGTAATGTGGAATCTAATCGAAAACGCGCTATTTGCTTCTCCCTTATCAACTCGCTGGATTAATCTATTCAATCCTATCCTATGCTCGGTCCGACTTTCTATCGATTGGGCCGAGTAAACGCAATTCTATCCGAGTCATATCGGCACACCTGACACTGCCTCACGAAACGGAAGTAATATGGGCGAAGCATGGTGGATACGCCGCTGGTAATTCCTATATATAAGTGTTTTAAACATATTAACGAACTTCCGTGGGAAGGTGCCACGTGGGGCTTGATGCCAAATTATTCTTTTCAAAAGGTTAAAACTAATTTTTATAAAACTTTTATTAAAACCATGGAACAAGTGAGATTCCTCGCAATGTGGAGGTAACATCGAATCAGCTTAACTCCATATTCAAAGGGAACTTCATGAGTTCAATTTTTCCTTAAAACCATTTTCAAAGATCAAAAACAAGATTTTCTTGAAATGTTGGTTCAACATCGAGTTCAACTGGAACCCATATCATAGGAGAGTTTACGTAACCCTTGTTTTCATTTTCGAATTCCTTAAAATGTTAGAAACTTAAACTCCCTTTGCAACGTCGGTTAACATCGACTTTGTCGACCGTACGTTAAAAGGAAAATTTTCAAGATTTCATCCTAAATCCCTTTTTAATATCTAAGACGAACGCTTCTTGTAGCATTGGTTAACGATCGACTCAGCTAACTTTACGTCATGAGAAACCTTTCAAATTACAATCGCATCGAACTAACGAATTCTACACAAGACAAGGTACTTTGGAATGCCAACTCGTGGGATTAATGCTTTCGTCCTTACATCCCCTTCTCGCTAATCGCAGTCGATCTCTCTTATTCGAAACGTTCCTGCTGTCAACTTACGGTCAAACCAGTCGCTGTATCGCTACTTATACAAGATCAACTCTTAGAAGTCTACCTATTGGATTAATTTCGGGACGAAATTTCCTAAAGTAGGGGAGACTGTAACAACCCGCACTTTTGTGCGTTGTTACTACTCGTTATACACGTTACGCCTAGCACCAGAGATTCGGATCATAATGTAACCATGTCGTATATATATCGCTATTCGAAGGATAATCGCATATTTTCAAGCTACAGTATCACTATACTACACTATTATCACACTAACACTCACGGAGGCATTGAGTGAGGACCTATTCTACCCTCTTCAGTGGCCGTGATGTGTCAAACGTAAACAATTAACGCTAACAAGGACCCTCGGGTGAGTGCTGTGGCTCCAGTCGTCATGACGATGACGATAATACGAGTAAACGGTACCCCGTCAGTCTTTGTGGCACTACACGAAATAACGTTCACGATGACATCAAGAAAGGACCTATACTACCCTCATTGATGGCCGTGCAACGCCGATAATAATCGCATACTCAAATTGAAACCGATTGTTAATTATCGAAACTTTGGATTATGGATACGTAAATACGACCCCTAGAGAGATATATATATATATAATAATAACAATATAATAATAATATAAATTAATTATGAAAGGTACGCGCTTCGAAAAATATCAAAACGATCAAAAACGGAGAAGTCCAAGCGTCAGGATAGCTATCCGGACGGATGGACATGCGCACGGATGGCCATCCGCACGCATGGGCCATCCGCACGGATGGGCCATCCGCACGGATGGGCTGCCCGGGCCAAAACCTTTCTCCTCTCCTCTGTTGCCTATAAATACCATGTCACATCACTTGAACAGTGATGTGACAGCTCCTGTTCAACCAAACGCGCACCAAGACCCTTTTCCCTCGATTTCCTCGCGATTCCGGTAAGATTTCAACCTAAAACTTTTACTTCTACAATCTACACTCGATTCTACATCATTCCATCTTTCAAAACTCAAATTCTAACCGTGAAATCTGCGGATTTGAGGCGTTTTGAGGTGATGTCACCAAGAGTTCTTATGAACTTCAAGTTGGGGTCTCATTTCACTATAAACGACTCAGATCCGGGTGATTTCCACATGTTTTAATGACAAATCTCACCTAAATCTGTGCGATTTCGAGTTAACCATGAAGAACCACCATGAACGGCCAGATCTGATGGAACGGGGTGATTCTCGGCCGTTAGAACGAGTCGGAATTGACGGAACTTCAAGTGTTAGTGCGAAATTACACTACCCTAGTAAAAGCGAACGTATTCCTTCCGTTAAACACTCGAAACAGTGCTCAGAGTGCGAAACAGACATGTCAGTCCGCACGGACAACATGTCAGTCCGCACGGACAACTTGTCAGTCCGCACGGACAACAGGTCAATCCGCACGGATGACATGTCACCCGCACGCACATGTTACCCGCACGCACATGTCACCCGCACGCACAAGTCGCCCGCACGCACACTCATCCGCACACATAACATCCATCCGCACGTACACTCATCCGCGCGCACACTCATACGCACGGACGACACATTATCCGCACGGATAACATGTCATCCGGACGGATGACTTGCCATCCGCACGGATGAGGCCCAACTCAACCAAATGTGTAACTTTTCAGGCTAATCTCGCTTAACCATATATCGTTTACTCTATTCTTCAAGGATCATTATAGACGTACTCGCAACCGACTCAATCAAGTTGTAATCCCGCTAAATACGCACTGTGAGTATACTTGACCCCTTTTTAATCGAATTTTGGGTGTAACATACGTTTCTAACAAATCGAACTTATCAATCGACATATTCAATCAATCGATTTATCACTTACGAATAACTGTTATGCATAGATATACGTGATGCTAGTTGCATATGTGCTAGGGCTTATACTCGCGACGTCCCACCACGACTAGTATAGTACTATTGCGCCCGACGGTGTCTAGTTATGCTATTGTACATTCGAGCATCGAGGACTTAGTTGGTAGTATCAGTTTTGTGAGTATATATGTCGTGTATTACGTTTATGCATATGGAAATTCGCTACACTTTTATCTACTATGCTATACTTATCAAACCTGTATACTCGCCAATACTTTTGTATTGACAAATATTTTAACGTATGTTGCAGGTTAGATCGCAGACTATATCAAATCAAGCTAGGGAGTCTAGAAACTCAACAAAAATCTAGGTTGTCGGATTTGTATTGTTCGAGAGGACAAGAAATCTGTGATAACTTATGTGGTTGTATTATTTGTTAGTATGGGATAACGAATGTATTAAATATTATCGCAATATAGTTGTTATGGATTCTCTTGAGCAATCTGATTCGCCTAGTGCCGCGCCCCGATGATTCCGCCATCGGTTGGGGTGTGACAGCTCAGGAGGTGGTTGTGGTGGTTGTTGAGGTGGTTCCTCAACGGGCAAAGGCGGTGGAGTAACCGCCTGAAGATACAATTCCTCCAATGGAGGTTGTGGTGGAGAATTATGAAAAGAAGGGGTGAATTCCCACGTATAAGTGTTCCACCGTTCGGCCCATGAATCAGGGCCTTGATATGGCGATCCTTCATAAGGAGAACCGCTGGAGATACTGATGGGATGTGTTGGTGTCCCTGTTGGTGGCATCTCTGGGTTGGGGTCATCATCCATTTCCATATCTTGGGAGAAATGGTCCTCGGGTCCAAGAGGGTTGTAACCTTGTGGTTCATTAATATAATCGTTGGGGTTAAATTGACTCGGTGAATAAGGGTCAAGAGAACCAGAATGGTGAAAAGAATGAGAATGTAGAGAGTGATATGAATGATGTGAATGGTGAGAATGTTGGGAATGGTGAGAATGTTGGGCTTATCTTGAATAGGTGGCCCAAAAGAAGGGTGATATGATGGTGAAGAACTTAACGAGACTGAGTGTCTCGCAGGCTCAAATGAGTGTCTCCAATTGTCCTTTGAATCGGAGCTAGTAAAAGACGCTGATGGCGTGCGTTGGTGTGAGGGTCCAGCATTGCTAGATGGTCCTCCCCTCATAGGACCTTTTCCTTTTCCTCCACAGCCCCTAAGTCTTGGCGGCATTTTAATTTAACAAACCTGTCAAAACAAGTAAAACAAATATAAACGGCATAAGGAAAAATTAAGAATAATCATAGGTCATTTGCCTAGACTCGGAAGTCTAAGGAATGTGCTTATTGTGTCATTGAGATTAAACACAAAAGGCTAGTGTTTAATTCACTCAATGTTGGCTCTGATACCAACCTGTCACACCCCCGATATTTCCACATGTTACCGGTGGGCCCGGTGGGGAGTATCGTGACGTAGTTGATATCATCATAGTCAATACACACAATATAGTAGCATAACGAAAGGCTTGGTATTTAAATACTATTACAAACCATAATGTCTGAGTGTCCAAATAAAAGAATATACAGACTGGTTGTAATAGAGATCCACATGCGGATCATAAAAACAAAATACAAGAAACTGAAATAACAGACTCCAGGTATCTAAGGATTAGCAAGATCCTCTTATTTGACACCTAGTAGCTCCAGCCTAATTCCGAGAGGTACCTGTCACTCAGTCTTTGGAAAATACATCAGTTTTCACTGGAAAATACAATTAACTGACTCATTTGAAAACATTTATGAAAATTGATTTAAGTGCACAAAGCACAAACCATTTATAACTTGGGACAATCTTGAATAAAATCTTGTATACAGTTTTACATGTTTGTCATACATATGGGGTCGGTTTGGAAGCCAGTCATGATTAACCGACTCACCACTTATAAAACCCACAAAGGAGTTTCCCCAACATGTGGGTTATTTAGCATTTGCATCTGTCAGGTGTATGCCTACACCCCGTGCATAGGTCGTGGCCATTTTCAAATGAAATGAGCTGAGGATATCCAGGACACGGTCGTATTAACCCCCAATGTTTATGTTATCAAACAAAATAGATTAAAACGGGTTATGCAAAATTTTTTTAATCACAATCCGATTAAATGATTTCATACCCGACCAAGCGGTATTATTATAATACCGTATCCCAAGCCCGTATAAGAGAAAATAAGTTAAAAGTATTGTTGGTGCATCTAGTGTCTGTTAATTTCGTCTTAATCGAGTCTTATGTCTAGATAGGATAAACGAGCACACAACAGGGTTAGAAATTAGGGTTTTATATGTAATAGGGGGTGATTCCGCTTGAAAGTGACACAGTTCAGTTCAAGCGAAATCAACATGATTGATTCCGCTTGAAATGGAATGTGACATCTTCAAGCGAAATCATAACACTATATATATGTGTGTGCTGTTGTCATTTGGAGCGGAATTAGGTCATGTTCTCTGAGCCGAGGTGCTGTTCGTTTGTCATTTGAATTGTAAAAAGCTCAGGATTGATTAATAAGAAGATAATTAGAAAGGAACAAGCTGTGTTGACATCTTTTAGATTGATTCCGCCTTTGTACTTGATGATGAACTACTCAGATTGACTCATTAGGGTCACACGACGATCCAACAAGTGGTATCAGAGCTCAGGACGAGGAGCTCATACCAATTCAGCTTGATTTCACCGGATTCTATCACTTCTACTCTTTCTTTTCTGATTTGAACAAGATTGAACGGATAAAATGGCCTGATTTTCACATATAACAAGCAAAACATAGTTTTAACGAATCCTTGAAAGTATTGGACCATAATTCGATATAAATTTGATAAAAACACATAATTCCGCTTGAAAATTTGTTTGAACATGCTGACGTTATAGTTATTCCGGTTGAAAATATCAGTGTAATTCCAAGCGGAATTACATTTTTGGTCTAATTTCGCTTGAAAAGTGCATACCATTTCAAGCGAAATCTTCAAAGCAGCTAATTCCGCTTGAATTAGTTTGATTCCGCTTGAAATACCTTATTCCGGTTGAAAGTTCAAGCGAAATAAGTGATTTCGCTTGAAAACAGATTTCGCTTGAAAAATCTTATCTCGCTTGAAAACAGATTTCATTTGAAGCTATTTCGCTTCAACTGATTCCGCTTGAAACTGCAATTTTCAAAATTTCAAAAATTTTTCTAAGTGTTTGTTGACTGTTTCAGATACTTGAAAGATGGATGATTTCATGAATCCTTTCTGTGATGTGTTTGCATTTACCGGTGGTTCGGGAGATGTCACTTCAGATAACACAAATGAAACTACACCAACACCGAGTGCAAAGAAGACTATTTTGGATGCATTAAGTGTTGAGAGTGCTTATGGAACGTACAACAAACCTCCAAAGTTGTTGGCGATAGAATATTACAATAGGTGGGCTACAAGATTTGACGAGTGGCTTCAAGCCTTTGCATATCCAAGCTGGAAAAGTTTAAAGATTGGTTACGTTAAAGGAGATCATTTTGGTGAAAGTTTGACAGATACTGATGAGATTGAAAGATATATTGGTGAACAAAAGTGCATCGCGTTGATTCATCAGTCTGTGAGAGATGATATAATTTCATTGATTGAATATGAAAATTCAAAAGATCTTTGGGAGAAACTGAGGGTAAAATGTATTGGTAGTGCTAAAATAGTGAAGAACAAAAAGAAACTGTTACGAAAAGAGTTTGATTTGTTTGGTTGTTTAAAGAACGAGTCTGTTTCCAAGATGATCGAAAGATTTGGGCATCTGAAAATGGAGCTTGCTAGACATGACATCATTTACAGTCAAGAAGAGCTGGTAGACAAATTGTTTGATGCTCTACCGAATGAGCAAGACTGGCAGTATTTTGCATTGATGCTGAAGAATACAATAAAGCCAGCTGATTTGAAGGTTGATCTGCTTATAGAAAGACTGGAAAGCCATGAATTGGAGATCAATAAATCCAGCAAAGTCAATAACACATCTTATCAGCAGAATGTAGAGTTGTACTACAGAGGAAATCTACCAAAGACTGGTTCTCCAAGAACAACATTTTCTGCAGAGAGTTCAAATAATGTGAATCAAGAAACTCCTCACACTGGTTTTCATAGTGGATCTTCTTCAACAACTCCAAGTCAATCTGCATCTAAGAATCTGTTCCAATGTAACATTGCTGTGGATCTGAAAAACGCTCAAAATTTCAGTGAAGAGTCAGCAAAACAACAGATGGTGTTCTTATCATTGGTGTTAGAATCGTACGAGAGTCTTGTAGCGGGCAAGATTGGAAACACCAACCTGACTAAAGAGGACTATGATCAAATAGATCCTGATGAGATGGAACTAATCGATATCAGGTGGTGTATGGCCAGTGTAGTCCGGAGAGCACAACGATTCATGGAGATTACTAGGAGACATTCTATCGGTGGGCAATCTACAAAACTTGGCTTTGACAAATCAAAAGTCACGTGCTTCAGGTGTAAACAGAAAGGACATTTCAAACGTGAATGTCGTAACGCTCCTGCTGATGATACTGCAAATCCATTTCGTGAAGATTACTACAAAAGAGCAATCTACCATCAAAACAAATCTGAACCCCCCCCCCCCCCCAGAATGAAGCAGCTTGAGGATACCACTAAAGAAAAATCAAGAGCTCTTGCTGTTATTCATGATGATGAGGGATACGATTGGAGTGATGTGCTACCAGAGGAAGATGCAGTAGGATACGCTTTCATAGCAGAAAAGATTATTCCTTTCAAAGACACAAGAAATGAAGAACAAAAATACAAAAGCAGACAGCAGAATTCAAAATGATGAGATTATCTAAGGTGTTCAGTGAAGCCAATAGAGTAAAGAGATGGGATGCTGATAGAGAATGTTACCTTGATTCTCAAGGAAACATTACTATTGATATGAAAACTCTTAGTATTGAAGCTTTCATTGAGGAATTTGCTGAAGAAGAAGAAGCCAGACAGAGAGAATGGTGGGGAGGAGGAGAAGCAGTTGAGAAAGAAAAAGAAAAAGAGACAGCAAAAGAACCGGAGCCAAAGAAGATTGATGACGGAGTTATTGATACTTCACAAGAACTCACCGCTGAAAACTTGAAGAAGATGGCTGACAAAGTTTTAGCTGCAAAAGAACTTGAGGTAGACTCTAAATCTAAAATTGAGTCTAAAAGCAAGGTCAGTCCAAACATTTCAACAAGAGAGTCAGGTAAGAAAGTCAAAGGTGATAGTGACTGCAAAAGTTGCATGAAAAACTGCAAGTTTTGTAGTACACTCACTTACCTTAGTGATACAAAGGTTGAAGAACTGACAACAAGAGTCAGAAATGTTAAAGATCAGATTCTAGACCGTGATAAAATGCTAAAAGCTTCAAATGCTCATGCTAAAAATTTGATTGAGAAAATTGAAAATGATAAAATTGAAGTAGAAAGAATTAGGAAAGAGAATGAAAATTTAATTCAAGAAAATCGTCAACTCTCAGAAAAATTTGATAAACTAAAACGAACGGTCAAAGATTCTGATGAAAGAAACGGTAAAACCAATAAAGAAAATGAGCATTTAACTGTAGATCTTAGACACAAAGAAGAGCAAATCAACCAACAATTGGATGAGATTGCTAAATTGAAGCTTCAGTTTGAAGAATCTAAGATTGAGAATGAGCGTATCAATTTAAAACTGAACAGTTACAACTCTGCAGGCTTTGTTTTACAACACATTGTTCCTAAACCCATCGGGAAAAACAAAGCAAGCGAAGATGTATACTGTGATGGAACCGGGGCTGGGTTTCACCAGGTTCCACCACCAATTTTAAACAATTTCTCAAAAAAGAAATCCGGGTTGGTTAATGATGAAGATGTTCATGAAGTGAAACTTCCAGAGTCAATTGATGTGACATTTTCTTCATCATCATCTGATGATAGTGTTCAAATTGATATTGTTAAAAGCATGGCTGAAAGTGTTTTGAAGTCTGATAGTGATTCAGCTGATGATGATGAGTGTTTTCTGGACAAGTATATTTCGAAATCAAAGTCCAAAAACAACTTAAGTGAAGAACCACATCTTGTGATGTACAAGATGGCAGGATCATATAAGTTGTATTCGGATTGTGATTTTCCGTTGGAGAATGTGAATGTGGACAAATTGAAAAATGTTTTCAAGTTGGTTGAAATTGATGTTTCTGAACTTAAAAATCTGAAACGTGCTGAGAGACAATTGAATTTTGAAAAAGATAAAGCTTACTACAAAAAGCCTGTTATACCGCCACGTTTTTCAAACTACAATCAAAACAAATGGTCGGGTGGTTATCAGGGTGGTAAGAATTATCAACGAAGGAATGTTCAAAACAAGAAGTTTGCTGAGAAAAGGGTGTTTGTTTCGAGTTCAAGTTCACTTTCTGATGAAGAATCTAAGATTTTTTCAAAAACAAATGAAGAATTCTTTGAGGAAAGGGCCTCACAACATCAGACCAAAGGCACAAGTTGGGTAGTTGATACTCGTACATGCTTTAAGTGCAACAAAGTTGGACATATTGCACGAATGTGCACCAACTTAAAGCCTAAGTCTGAAGTTGCTGAGAGACAGAAAAAGAAAGCTGATTCAAAAGGAAAAGCTCCGATGGTTGTTGAGAAAAAGGTTTTGAAAAATGATAACACCAAAATTAAAACTGAACCCGTAAAGAATGTGGTAACTAAAAATGACAAGTTTTACAAATGGGTTGCATCATCTCAACAAACATGGAAGCCAAAATCAGTTGACAAGAAGTGAAGTTCTCCAAAACCAAAGGTTTCTGAGACAGAAAAACAATCATCTTCTACCACTCCAGTAAAGATGAATGTTCCTTTGGATTACCATGAGAAACTTGAAAAACAAGAGTTTGTTACTTTTGAGAAAAAGGTTGTTTCGAAAGACCAACCATCTGGTCAACCTCAAAAAGATGAATTTTTCTTGTATAAAGAGGTTGAGGTTGGGTCTACAGAGCTTAAAGATGAATGACAAGAACTTTCCGCCACTTTACATTGCAAAATCTCACATCAATATCAAGTTACCCGAGTCAAAAGAGGCTTGGGTGGCATCAAAATCTCACTAATTGATTGTGAAATGTGCAGTAGCTTCTAAGATCCGTTTCACGTTGGATTATGGATAGTGGAGCTTCTCGGCACATGACAGGGAAGAAGACCCTATTATATGATGTTAGAGGATTTAATGGAGGTTATGTAGGTTTTGCAGGCAATCAGGGTGGTCGGATAGTTGGAGAAGGAACGCTATCAAATGGGATCGTCACATTTGAAAGAGTGAATTACATCGCTGAGCTTGAGAATAATCTTCTGAGTATCTCTCAGATTTGTGATCGTATGTATACAACGCACTTTATAGACAAAGAATGTTTGATCTTGAAACCAGGATTTGTTGTTCCCGAAGAATGGATTGTCATGAGGGCACCTAGAGTGAATGATCTGTATGTATTGGACATGAGTGTAGCTACTACAACCACGGGTCAGGCTCATTGTTTTGTGTCCAAAGCAACGGAGAAGGAATCGCAATTGTGGCACCAGAAGATGGGTCATATACATCTTAGAAAAATGAATCACTTGGTGCACAATGACTTGGTTACTGGTGTTCATGTAAAAGGTTTTCATCTGTAAGGAGAGTGCATTAGCTGTGTTAAAGGCAAGCAAAAGAAGAAATCACATCCACAAAAGAAAGTCAATTCAGTTTCGAGACCTTTAGAGAGACTTCATATGGATCTTTTTGGTCTAGTGAACGTCAAAAGCATCACCGGTGATTACTATTGTCTCGTAGTAACTGATGATTATTCCAGATTTTCATGGGTTTCATTTCTGAAGTCAAAAGATGAGACGTTTGATAGTTTGATGGCGTTGTTCAGAAAAATTGAAAACTTGTACCAAATGCGTATCAAAAGAATCAGAAGTGATAATGGTACTGAGTACAAGAACAACAAGATGGAAGAATATTGTGATGAGAGAGGTATATTGCATGAATTTAGTGCTCCATACACTCCGCAGCAGAATGGAGTAGCTAAAAGAAAGAACAGGACACTAATAGAAACGACCAGGACAATGCTTGCTGATTCCAAACTACCTGTAATTTTTTGGGCAGAAGCAGTCTCAGCTGCGTGCTATACGCTCAACCGGGTTCTTACAGTGAAGAAATTCAACAAGACATGTTTCGAGCTAATGAACAACCGCAAGCCGAACCTGAAGTATTTAGAATCGTTTGGGTCACCCTGCACAGTTCTAGAGCCTTTTGGTAAATTTGGTGCAAAGAGCATTGAAGGAATATTTGTGGATTACTCAAGTCCACAAAAATGAGTCTATGTTCCAAGCTTGAAGCAGATTATTGAGGCATACAATGTTGAATGTCAAGGCTACACAATGCCGCCGTAAAATCCCGGTGATTCATGGCGTTTTCATTATGATACTTTGTGGGATTCGTTTGACATGGAAGAAGAAAAGGAAGAAGAAGAAGACTTCTTTGACGAGTTGGATATTCTGAGAGAGTATGAGTCATCGCAGGAAAGGTTCCCAGCTGAGTATTCAAGATGACCACGACAAACTTCAAATGATGATGAAGCAGGTCTAAGCAATGCTGGAGAACATGATGATATTCAACAAAATGAAGTTGCTCATGATAATCAGACGGAAGTCAATGATAATCGAGAATCTGATAACATGCCAGTATTCGATCATGGTGATTCAGATTCTGAGGGGGAGCAGATCCAGATCTCAAGTCAAACAATTCCAGTTGATGAACAAGGAGCAAATCAAAATCTCACAAATTTGGAAGGTGAGGTAGATGTTCCAGGCGAGGTGATGCCGAGAACTCTTTCATACCATCCAGAAGAATTGATCATTGGAGAATTACAGACAGGCGTTCGCACAAGACGTCAAATTGACCAAGGCCTTACTTGTTTTTATTCTACAGTAGCACCTTTACAAACTGAGTTTTCACTAAGTTGTTTTATTTCGCAGATCGAACCGCGAACATACAAAGAGGCGCTAACTGAAGATTCTTGGGTCAATGCCATGCAAGAAGAGTTGAGTCAGTTTGAGAAGTTAGGTGTGTGGAAGTTAGTAGATTTGCCTGATGGTCAAAGGAAGATAAACACCAAGTGGGTGTTCAAGTGCAAGAGGGATGATAGAGGGGTTGTAGTTCGTAACAAAGCTCGACTTGTAGTCCAGGGTTTCAGTCAGCAGGAGGGTATAGATTTCACCGAAGTGTATGCTCCAGTGGCTCGACTAGAAGCGATCAGAATCTTCCTAGCATTTGCATCTTGGAAAAACTTTAAAGTTTATCAGTTAGATGTGAAATCAGAGTTTCTCTATGGGAAGGTAAAAGAGGAGGTATATGTCGGTCAGCCACCGGGCTTCACCGATCCAATCCACAAAGACAAGGTTTATTTGCTGGATAAAGCACTGTATGGTTTACACCAGGCCCCGAGAGCTTGGTACGAGACATTGTCTCAACACCTGCTAGCCAACAGCTTCATCCGAGGAAAAGTGGATGCCACTCTCTTCACCAAAGAGGTCGACGAACATCTTCTGATAGTTCAAATTTACGTGGACGACATCATATTTGGGTCAACAAATGAAAATCTGTGCAAAGATTTCGAAAGAGTTATGAAGCAGAAATTCAAAATGTCATTGATGGGTGAGATGAAATTCTTTTTAGGACTGCAGGTTGATCAACTACCCAAAGGAATTTTCATACATCAAACGAAGTATGTTCATGATATCTTGGAGAAATTCGGGATGTCAGGTTCTACTCCAGCTTCCACCCCATTAGCGACGAATCATGGGATAAACAATGATCTCACCGGAGAGAAGGTAGATGAAACGTTGTATCATTCCATGATCGGATCGCTGATGTATTTGACAGCTTCAAGACCCGATATTATGTATCCAACCTGCCTCGCAGCGCGGTTTCAGTCTAATCCTAGAGCTTCGCATATGGTGATTGTGAAAAGGATATTACGCTACCTGAAAGGAACTCCATCATTGGGGTTGTGGTATCCAAGAGAAGGCGATTTCACGCTCGAAGGGTATTCTGATTCTGATTTTGGATGCTGTAAATTAATGCTAAATCAACAACAGCGAGGTGCCAGTTTTTCGGACCAAGATTGGTTACCTGGCAATGCAAGAAGCAGACCTCTGTAGCTTTATCCACATGTGAAGCTGAATATGTATCTGTGAGCAGTTGCTGTTCTCAGATCTTGTGGATCCAGCAACAGATGCGCGACTACGGTTTGCAATTTCTAAACACCCTTATCTTTGTTGATAATGAGGCAGCGATAAATATTACTAAAAATCCTGTTCATCACGCTAAAACGAAACACATTGAAATTCGTCATCACTTCATCCGAGATTGTTTTGAGAAGAAGTTGATACGAATTGAGAAAATCCACACTGATGAGCAAAAAGATGATTTACATACCAAAGCATTTGATAAAACACATTTTCAATATTTGCTAAAACTGAATGGTATGAAGCTTTTATCGGTGTTGGAGGAGATTCTTGGTGTTGATGAAGGTGACATTGTAGATGATGTTGAGAAGCAATCTACAATGGTTTGTCGATTTTTACTTGTTTTGGTATTTAGGGGGAGTATAGGGTAATATTTTCAGAAAATACAAAAACAGTAAAAATTTCAAAAATTCAAAAACATGAGATATTTCATAATCTAAAAACAATAGAAAACCAGAAAAGAGCTTGTGTAAAAAGGGAAAGTGATAGTACATCGGCTTGACAGTTACGGTATGCTAAAGATATGTAATGTTTAAAAAGTCTTAAACAGTCTCGCTGATGATGTGCCGTTAGGTTTTTACACATTTAGTAGGTTTGTTCGGGATATAAACCTAAATCTTTACTTACTTATTTCATGGGGAACACTACTTGGATATATAGGTAACCCCTGAAATCCTCTTTGAAAGATCCCTCTTTCTGAGATACTAGGTCTTTATACTCAGTGATATCTAGGGTATTATCCCGGGACTTCTGATTTTACGGAAGCAATGGCCTGGTCCCTGAATAATACTTTCTGCATTGCTTGAAATATAGCGCCGCCCTCAGCATAAAATGATGAGATAATAAAATTGCTATTCAATGTTGTTGTAAAAAAGATCCTCTAAAGGGGACCCACTAAATTCGAACCGTCATCTCTCTGCTGAACGAAAGTTCTGACCTGAGCTCTCACGGTTTCGCAATTTAACCCTTTACAGATATCATCGGTGGTATACTCACCTGTAAGACTGGATATTGGGATCTGGATACGGGAGTATATTCAAGAGGTGGGACACATGAATAAGTTTAAGTCTCTAAAATACTTAATCCGTATCCTGGATAGATTGAAATTTGTGTGAAAATTTAAGTGGATCAGTATATCGACAATCTAAGTGAATTGTTTAATTCTGAGTATGAAATTAAAGCTTAACGGTACTTGTGATTTGTCGAATAGCTGATATGATTCCCTAACACGCTCACCAAAAATATGTTTGTATATAGTTTACTGTTACTGTATTTTATTTCTGTATTTCATTACTAGTTTAGAAACTTTATTAAAATACAAAAAGATTTTACATTTCTGCTTTATTTTCTGACAAACCAAAGTGGAGAGTTGATCTTCAGATTCGAATTGAAGCAGATGCAGGAAGTTTTTGGGCTGGATGATGAGTTGTGAAGCTTAACATGATAAGTTTGTGAAAGTTGAAAAGTTAAAGCAAGTTCATTAATTTAAAACTTGTATATTTTTAGAAAATTGTTTGAAAATGTTTAAACAAATGTCAGTGTGATTTGTTTCAGATCAACCAAGGTCATTAAGTTGGACTTGGTAGACGAATTGAGTAATCAGGGTCATTAATTTGGACCTGGATACTTAAGTGGATTTCTAAACACTGATAAGACCATCAAATGAGGATTGAATGGTAAGGTTAAATTGAAACTGTTATTATCATATATCTTATATTTAGGTAGAGATTGTGCAGGAAACAGGAATTAAGTTCCCCATGGCAAAGAAAATGTCAAGGTTTGAACCAGAATTCAAGTCCCAGCTTATAGAGAGGGAGAGTCTACGAAATGGGGAGTCAGACTTCTGGATCAGCATTCAAATGGGAGATTGAAGATTAAAGTTTGAAGATAAAAGTTTGAAGGAAGCTTTTACAATGTCAAGACAATTTGGAAAAAGACAAAGACTTGACGCTGAAGACTTCGTCAACATCCAAGGGGGAGTCTGTTGGTGCATCTAGTGTCTGTTAATTTCGTCTTAATTGAGTCTTATGTCTAGATAGGATAAACGAGCACACAACAGGGTTAGAAATTAGGGTTTTATATGTAATAGTGGGTGATTCCGCTTGAAAGTGACACAGTTCAGTTCAAGCGAAATCAACATGATTGATTTCGCTTGAAATGGAATGTGACATGTTCAAGCGAAATCAGAACACTATATATATGTGTGTGCTGTTGTCATTTGGAGCGGAATTAGGTCATGTTCTCTGAGCCGAGGTGTTGTTCGTTTGTCATTTGAATTGTAAAAAGCTCAGGATTGATTAATAAGAAGATAATTAGAAAGGAACAAGCTGTGTTGACATCTTTTACATTGATTCCACCTTTGTACTTGATGATGAACTACTCAGATTGACTCATTAGGGTCACACGACGATCCAACAAGTATTTACCTGAGCTAGATGTGTAAGGATGTAACTCAGCCGTATATTTCCTAAAGCCTTATGAAAATACCTTCTACCAAAGCTACTCAATCTGTATGGAAGGTTTATTAACCTATTAGGATACTAACGGGTCTTTATTTAAGTCAAAGACTTAGACCAGTTAGCTTGAAAGATACTTTTACGGTTCTAAAAGCTAGATTAAGCGGACACTGGAATGGAATGTGATTTAGACCCAACAAGTTTGAATACTTATATAATATGGGTAAACTAAATACATTCTAGATTTTGAAGATTTAATGATAAGGTTAAACCCGTTTCGGCTAATTTATGTAAACTAATTACATAAACCGAACCGAACGCATAAATGCATAATGGATAACCAAATGAATTATATACAGGTCTCATATGTTATTATGCTTAAAATTTGATAATACATCAGTAGGATGTTAACATTTATGCCCAAAAAGTATTTAAAACCAATTTAAGTCCCGTAGGGGCATTTTGGTCATTTTAATGTTTATAAAAGAGGTTTTATAGTAAACTGATATTTTGGTCTAAAATAATCTACAAAAATATTTATTTTATGTTGTTATAACGGTAAGATATCATTCAAATGTGAGGTTTACCATTTATGGCCAAACTATGCCCCGAAAGGGTATTTTGGCCATTTCACATATGCTTTTAAGGATATTTTTGGAAGTCTGAGTTCATGACTTATACCTACTGTAATAATATTAAAATTTATTTATAAAATCAGTAGGTAACAAGTCTTAGGTGTTTAGTATGATTTTAAACCATACTATGCGCTTAAATAGCTTAAAAGTCGATATTTGACGATAATTAAGATATTTATGGAAATCTGAGATTTTGATCAGTCTTAAATGTTCAAAATATTTTATTTAATATATATTGTCAGTAGGAAAAGGTTTGGTATGCAAATCATATGTTAATCTCATTTTATGAACAAAAAGGGTATTATCGTCATTTATCGAATTATAAAAGAACTCAATGATATGGTCAGTTTATAATTTGATCAAAATTTCCAAAAATCCATAAAAATAATATCTTAACAGTAGGTAATGAGTTTTGGGTCAAATTCCATGTTTAAACATGTGTTATGCTAAAAATGAAATTTAATTAATAAAAATTTTCATTTTATGATATGTTAGATAACTTTCGTTTAAGACCAGAAACTGATGTCAAATTTAAGTGACATACTTATATATCAGTAATGAAGCTTTTTGTCCTCTCACATTTTCAAAAATCTCATTTATATGTCAACAGGGCAAAATGGGCATTTATAAGCATAATAACGGAGATTAGCATATAATTCAGAATACTAATGTCCAGGTAATATAACCTCAGAGGGTTATACTACAACCTAATGTGGTCCTAATGGAAGCTTAAAACATGGAAGAATTAAGCTCCATCGGGTCAGAACTGAAAGTCAAAGCAAAAGTCAAGCTTTTGCGACTTTCGGTTGTGAACCAATCCCTAAACTCAGAATTGTCGGGTTGAACATGCTTAACCAAGTTCTAATAATAATTACCAAGTTATTAGAGTGATAAAATATAATTTATAACCTCTGCATTGTTAGTTTTGATTATTATTTCAAATTTTGACCAGTTTGACTTTTTGGTTAATTAGTTTGACCCGACAATTAACTAAGCAAACGAAATAATTAGGAGGTGCCCTTTTAAGGGGTTAACACCTACCTAATTATGGTCGCATAACCATATTCATTTCGAATAATGGCTGGACCATTTGAGTTTAAACCGAGAGTCAAAGATAATTAACGTAACTTTGACTTTTAGCTTTTTAATTAAGAAAACTGAACTAAAGAGGGGACTAAGACACACAAAGGGTCCTAGCAATCTTTTCTACTAAGGTGAGCTTCCCTTTTTAATCAGGAACCTCCAGAATGCTCAAGGAATGCTTAAACTTAGAGAGAGAGGTGATTTGTTTGAATGATATAAGTGAAATGGCTGCACCATCAGCCTATTTATAGTAAATGAAGGTTGCCTAAGATGATCACAGGTGTTTAGGGGTGAATTCATGTCACACCCCCAAAATCCACATGCGGAGTATCACCGCTTGGAGGCGTGACTGAACAGGATCCTGCCACCAATCATATTGAACTATGCAATTAAGTAAATAAAACTAAACCCAATATAATTGGTGTTTAAAAGAAACCAAACATGTTTAAGCAATTAGCGGAAGCATAGCAATGTTTAAATAACCAAAACATAGTTTAAAGTTAAAATGTTAAGTATGAGACATAACAGTCCATATCCCTCAACGACCTCCTCCTCGTGCGAATTCCATAAGCATCTAACGACCTGCAAGGCATGTAACAACGAGTCAACAACAAAGTTGAGCGAGTTCACAGTTGGTTGTTTAGTTGTACCAGTTTGTTTCGAAAACCACAACTTGTTTCGTATACCACGAGTTAACCAGTTCCTTTATTTCCCAAACCATATCCATAATCAGTGGGGGCTTCCCCATGTGAACCACTAGACTGTTACCATATCGACAACTGATGAACAATAGTTGTGCCCTACGTCAATGTCTATCATCATTGACAGTTTGCCATGATCCATTAGTACACGCCCATTCGAACGACACGGTGTGAGGTTTGTCAAACCTAATAGCGCTATTAACTAATGACCCGCTCGCCATCGGCCTCGGCGATTAAGTCGATATAAAATGAGGGACTTAATGATAGAGTTTTGTCTAGTAAGTTTAAGGTTGTTGTCCTACCCAAGGAGGACGAACGTACGTATTCTACCCAAGGAGAATACGCAGGATTAATATTGGCATCCTACCCAAGGAGGATGGCCGTACACATCCTACCCAAGGAGGATATGCAAGTTCCATTTTAAATTCTTTAACCCATTCCCAACCACCAGGAATCCCATGCCTTAGAAAGTGTGTGAACTCACCTCGGTTTGCTTGGTTTGATTAATTACTCATTTCCAATAAAATCAGTCAAAGCCTAGTATACGCACATACACAATCAGTTTGCATCCACAAAGTTCACGTATAGGTACAATCATAGTACATAGCAGTTATTCATATTCATGTAGATCATACTTCACATAATTGACTCATAGCAGCACATCACTAACCTAGTTATCCCTTAACAGACTTAACTGCGTTTACTGTGCAGTTTACCTACCAGACGAAACTCCCTCTTTCGTCATGACTCCCATTTGACGAAACCCTAAGGTTTCGTCGTATACCCCTTGGCGAAACCCCCAGGTTTTCGTCGTGATTTATGCTGACGAAACTCCCAAGTTTCATCGCCATCCAAGTTTCGTCAGAATTCATAGGTTACGTCTGACATCAGTTAATTACACAGAAACCCTAATCCTCATTAACAGCCGTTTCACACTATCACCGAACAAACAGTTATCATACATCGCAGTAATCATTGATCACCATATATGTAACCTGTACCCTATGCATAACAGTTTGCTAAACATTCATACGATCTACCCAATCATTACATATATACGATTGATAATCATTCAGATATGTTGGTTCTCTATTATAAAGGATCATCATATGGTTATGATCTAAATAGTATGATCAGATTCTACACTAGCATTCATTAACATGCACCACAAATGATTATATATAAGATTCATGAAACCCTAATCAACGCAACATATGATCGTAATTTCTATAACAAAACCTATATTCACAGCACTTTTCATCAATCAAACACATATATATAAACATGTTTCAATCAGTCAAAGAATCATGCAATCAATTAAACGAAAGTGTAGCTAACCGAGATAGAGGAATAATGGATTGATCGCTAGAGAGGGCTTGGAGAACACAAAGCTGCCGTCACACAGGAGAGGGAACTCTAGGGTTTTCGCTTCTGCTAAAATTGTGCCGAATGAAGCAGTTTCTCGTAATTATACCCACAATGGCGGACTAGGCCCTTAATGGGCTTCGGCGAAAGCCTGGGCCGGCGGAAACCATGTTTCGTCGATGAGGGGATGACGAAACCCCAAGGGTTTTTGTCGAGTTGAATGGTGACATGTTTAACTCCTGTAGTTTATAATCTTTCGATTATTTTCACAACGGCTCCTTATATCCGAATAATTACTCGTTTAAGAATATATTCTTCGTGTGTGGTCATTCAAAGGCACAAGTTTGGCATGTTGACACTTTTAGTCCCTTCGCATACATAATTTCATCATTTTACAACTTTAGTCCTTCAAACTCAATCTTTCACATGATTAGGGTTTTGGACACATGTCTTCACATAATTGAACACGTTTTTACGAGGTGTTGCACGCAGTTACTTCGTTTGAACATGGTCTCGTCCGTTCGAACGCAACTGATTCAATTTTTCGATCCAAAATATTTATTTCTGGGAATGTCATGATGATTCTTTCACAGATATGGTCGAAATTCATTTCTAAACAATCATATGGTCTCAATTTTACTTTTTGCCCGTGGATTGTCCGTTTATTAGATGATTTACATCTAAAACCCATAAAAACCCATAATTCATGAGCGTAGGTGATTCAATCAACAGTTAGATCGATTGAATCGGTACCGTAGCTCTGATACCAATTGAAAGTTCTAGATTCGACGGGTTTTGACGGAAGCTTGGGTAGAAAAGAACTAATTCGGTAGAATATTATTAAGAATGGAGTAGAAGCAGAATAGTCGAAAGCTTCATTCATACAGAAAGAGCATACATCTTTTACAAGCTGGTGAAAACTGGGATCTCCAAAACATTACAACTTTGTACACATGAACCCTATTTGTAGACATGCTATTTAGGACATATGTGCTTGTCCGTGCGGATGAGTCTCATCTGTAAGAACTAGTCTCATTCGCGCGAACCACTCTCGTCCTCTCCAAAGTCATGTGTTAGTATCACAACTATACAATATTTAATACACGCTCTATCTAGCCTATTCGCACAGTGGCGGACACACAAAATATGCACTAACAGAAAGAACGAGAGGTCGGAAAACTTCAAACAAGTTAAAATTAGTTTACCGTTACTTAATGCCATTAAAAAGGTTTATGCTCACGTTGAATATGTAAAGAATTGAGTAACTAGAAATGGCACAACAAACAACCAATACAGTTTGATTTGATTGCACATGTAAGTGTTGTTTTGTCAGGTGTTTTCCCCCCGAAACCCCAAGATCTAAGAGCCCCATTAATTCCAATCCAAGTTGAGGAATTTAATATTGAAAATGTGTTCCTAGATCTTGGAGCATGTGTGAGTATTTTGCCTGGGAGTTTGTATAACCAATATGATTTTGGTCCTTTAAAAACGTTCGACCCCACCATGGTGTTAGCCGGTCAAACTCCCATGCGTCCAAGGGGAATGGTGGAAGATGTGATTATAAAAGTTGAAGATTGGTATTACCCGGTTCACTTATTGGTGGTGGACTATGTTAAAAGTGTTGAGATCAGAACACTCACAGTCATACTAGGTAGACCATTCCTCGCAAGTACATATGTTATAATTAATTGTGCGATGGGAACTGTGTCACACCCTCAAATTCCATATGCGGTGTTCTACCGCGAGGCGCTTGACAAACCAAGATCACAGTCATTAGTCATATTGAACGGCCACTATATGATTTTAAAATGTATCATTGTTTGCTCTTCTCAATAAAAGTTATTGTTTAAACATTTGAATTGCAGATGTGTAGATAAATATGTAACCAAAGATAACTAATGTAATTAGAACCAGGTTTGAATAAACCAATGCGACTCCGTGATGTGGGCGGGGGGGGGGGGGGGGCAGGCAAGTTCAAAGAAAACACTTAAATCAAATATGCTTCATAATGAGATTGTTCTAACTATTAAACAACTTTATAGCCACACAAGTTTCACATTTGCACAAGTTTCATGTTTGCAGAAGTTTCAACTTAGTAACACAAGTTTCACGTTTGCAAAAGTTTCAACTTAGTAACACAAGTTTCATGTTTGCACAAGTTTTAACTTAGTAACACAATTTTCAAAGGTAAATAGGTTCAAGGTAGGATTGATAGGGAATGTGTGGTCGCACAGGGTGTGATCACAGGTAGAGGAAACTTCAGAAATAGTTTAAGTTTGTAAAGAATCTTTAGGATTGGATGTTGGTATGTATTACACATACGTGTAATCAGATGGGTTTGAAAATTTGAAAATAAGAATGATAAGCTGGAAGTTTAAGTTTGTTTCAAGGAGTAAGGAAAAAAAATAGAGATAAATATGTAACTTATAAAAATAACTAGGAGGGGTTCAAACTTTCGGATAGTGAAAGAGGTAAGGGTTGAATGTTTATGTGCTAGTCGTAAAAAGAAACTCGGATAGTGAAAAAGGTAAGGGTTGAATGTTTATGTGATAGTTGTAAAAAGACACTATAAGTTGGGTTTGTAAAAATTGGGAGTAAAAGTAAAAGGGTTTCCAATGGTATTTGTACAAGGATAATGAAATACAAGCAAAGTTTAGGCACATAAGCTTTCAAAAAGATAAATGAGGTGAACAAATGAGTCAAAAATTTTGTTTTCAAGTTTAAGAAAAATAGGATTTCAAACTTGTTTTGAAAGAAGGCATATTTGATGGATAATCATTATGGGCTTTTATAAAGTTGGGCTAGGAAAATAGAAACCAAGTTAATAGCTTATGTGTTTTATCAATTACCCATCTTTAAAAAAATATTTTTCAACCTTTTTAATAAAAAAAATTATGTAGAGAGACATATTTAAAAATTTGTTGTTCAAACCAAATTTCAAGGTAATATGGAGGAGTAAACACAGGAGGGTATTTGAGGACACAATAGAAACACACCAAGATTTATGAGGTGTCATAGAATACATATAAAATTTTTCAAATAAAACATATCCTAGATGGTAACATGGTGAAATAACGACACAAAGGACGTATTGACTTAGGGGCTGTTTGGCAACTTTTGAGTGGTTAAGTGTTGAACCAGTAAGAGAGAGGTCTGAACCATTAAGTGCTGAACCAGTAAGATGTCTAAACTACTAAAAGTCAGTGCAATACTTAACCGTTCAGAGGAAAATATCTGACCAATTCAGATTAGAGGTTATAACCATTCAGATTCAGTATAATCTTTAACCATTCAGAGGTAAATATCTGAACCATTCAGACATCTTCTCGTGAAACATATAGCCTAAACCATTAATTGTTGAACCAATAAAAGGTCTGTATCATTAAGAACCCCATTAAGAGGTAAACAAATAGCCCTTTAGTAGATAAAAAAAATGCTTGCCTAAATCAAGGAAATCAGCTTCCATTGACCACATCGTTATCGACATGAGCCTCATTAGCATTTATCTTAAATGCACGCCCATGGGTTGGGTTGGCATTAGAAAGCCTAGGGCAATAGCGTATGAACTGATTAGGATCACCACAACTAAAACATTGCCCCAAAGGTCTAGTCAACTGAGTAGGAGCAACAATATATTGAACGGGGGTAGCAGGTTGAACGATGGCGTTAGGTCCAAGATTTACACGACAAGTATTGACCAAGTGTCCACCTCTGCCACATCGAGTGCATTTGCGGTAGGGTACCTTGACTGGATGGTAATACTTAGAATTGTTACATAGGGGGTAGTTTCCCACATACGAATTTTTGTAGGGGACTTGGGTTGTAGGGGTAACTGGAGTAATGACATCATAGTTTTGAGTAGTCATACGCTTTTTGTTGTTATGAGAGGGTTTGGCTTAAACAGCCTTTGTGGTTTCAGTAGTAACCTAAGTTGGTTCCTTTATACCACCTATATGAAAAAAGCTTTCCCTTCTTAACATCAGAGTCTGTTGTAACATCTATACCTCTACGACCATCATACGAATACAAAACCAATGAATCTTGTGTTTCATACTTGGGATTTGTATAAATATGTATATCAATTGCACATATCAATTATTGTTCAATTTCGAGCTTTAAATCGCTTTCTTGAAAGTTATACGCGAACTGATGCGTAAACGTAATCAGTTTAACACAACAAACACTCTGGAACCATGAAATAGGCTTAACATACCTGAAATAACCTTTACATAACTTAGAAATAAATTTTAGAGGGTTTAGTGTGTCGAAAACAAGTTTGTTCGATCGAAGGGACTAATTGCGACAAACTGCGAAACTATGCCGATTCGTATAGTAACAAACATTCTGGAACTTGATCATAAGCTAAACATACCCTAAATATCTTTTACATAGCTCGGGCCGGGTCAAACTGTCAACAGCAGGATAAGCGGGTCAACGGGTCAACGGCTCGGGTCAATAGAAGTCATCAAGGTAGTTCGGGTCAGATTTCGGTTCGACTGACTCGGTCAAACTCGGTCAACTCAGCGAGTTGACTCGGTCAGCTCGGCTTTCGACACGAGAAGATGGTAAAGAATGACGACGTGTTTAATACTTACGTTATCTTTTTAGTTTTAATACTTACGTGACTAACGAGCTCGAACCCATTTCGGAACAATATTTAGTTTACATCTTAAACATATGATAAAAAAATTATACATATTGATATTGTTGAATCTTGATAAAATTACGACAACTTGGTTGTCCGGGGCGTCCAAAAACAGAGGAAACTCTGCCCGTTTTTCGAGAAAATCTGTAAAACGAAACACGTTTTTAATATAAAGACACTTTATATACAAGTGTATAATATTTTCGACGACACTTTACAAACATACGAAAACAACGATACGGAAGTTTCTTTCGACAACAAATAAATATAGTTATTATATTTATTTCGAACGTCAAACAAAAACAACGATTCTTTTATAAAATAGATATAACACATCTATTTATTTCAGACATCGTACAACACGAATTCGTTTTATAAAAAAAATATATATAGTTTTATATTTATGTGAAACTTCAAACAACTCGATTTTACTTTCGCAAATAAATATAATATTTTATGTTTATTACGAACGCCGAAATGGCATATACATATATTTTGGCAAAAATATACAAGACGCAATATATATAATACGAGCTTATTATATATTACTTTCATACGAATATTCCTTTATATCAATATACGACTTCTTAAAACGAGCTAACAAGTATAACTTATTCGCTTCTTTTAAGTTGACAATTCACCGTCAAATCATTCGATTAATGATTCGGTAGAGCTCGATTACACGTAGTTAGTTACTGCGTTATTTAGAAACTTATTAGATATTCCGTGTTAGGAATATTGTAGAATGCACGCTAGCAAGTCAAGTCTTGGAAACGACATCACGAAGTCGTAATTAGCTAGCTTTGCACAGGAATATTCAGGTGAGTTCATAACCCCAACCTTTTTACGGTTTTACATTTTTATAAATGTTTTCGGGGTGGAAAGACATGCACATTCTACAAAACATTCAAAGTGTTCAATAAACATGAATTACATATTTCTAAACCATTATACAAACAAGTTTTTAGCTAACACAAATGGTTTACGAAAGGTTTATGATAACTATACCGATTTTTTTCAAACAAAGCGTATTTTTGTAAAGTGCATACAACGCTTACTTGTTTTCTAAATTGGGGAAATGATGAGTACAAAAACATTCAAGTGAAACATTCAAGTGAAACATTCATGTGAAACATTCAAGTGAAACATTCATGTGAAACATTCAAGTGAAACATTCATGTGAAACATTCAAGTGAAACATTCAAGTGAAACATTCATGTGAAACATTCAAGTGAAACATTCAAGTGAAACATTCTAGATCATGTCTCGAATAGGGTACCATAAGCACCATTAATCAACGTATACATTCAGACGTCGGAACAAAAGGTTAGATCTAATGGGTTTCAGGCAACCCCACTCTTGGCCTACTTCTACCAATGAGTGCTTCTGTGTCTCAGTCAAGGTGACAAAAATGCCTAGGTTTGGTGGCTTCCTATGTCGTGACACATGTTAGTGGCCTTGTAAACCACTAGCGATCTCATACATTCAAACAGTCAAAGTGCTCGGTTGCGAGATACATTCAAATATTCATAGTGCTCGGAGCGAGTTACATTCAAACATTCATAATACTCATTTACAGATACGCTTTATGAGTTACATACCATGTTTTCATTCAAGTATTTAAACATTCAGTACAAAACATTCACAATACTTTTGGATTCGTTTTCTCAACAACATTTCAAAAACCGGTTATTCAAAAAGATTTATTTTAAATCTTACAAACAAACTATGAACTCGCCCAACTTTATGTTGACTTTTTCGCATGTTTCTTTCTCAGGTTGCATTTCTAAGACAACGCACGGTTGGAATAGGAGAACCATGTGGAGTCGAGTACTTAGTGGCGTTCATTTTCTAAAAGACTTAGCTTATTTGCTTCCGCTGTGCGATGAAGATACCAGTCCAGTCACGCCAATGCTCTGATATTTCAGGGTGTGACAGATTGGTATCAGAGCTATAAGTTACAGCGAATAGGGTTTCCTGTAGGGATACCTAGGCTCTAACCTCACATTTCCTCTGGGAATTTAGAATACTAAAACCTGAATACATACAGAACGCATAGTACTCGAATATGGTCTCCAACCGTTGCCGAAAAACAAACAGTCAAAAGTTTTGTTTCCCAACATACGCTAAAGTGGTGTTTTACCCACGATACACAAAACAGTCGCATACAGTAATCAAAACCATGAGAGTTTAGGAAACATGCATATAAGACCTTCGGAAACTTATTTTGAAGTTCATTAAAGGTCATCACGAAGGTACCGCAAATATTAATTCGGGCACACACAATTATACATATTGTCTATGATGTTTTAACTTCCCGAGCAGGCAGCCTACGCATAACGAAACGCTAGTGCACGAGAATACATAGAACTCAAATTTTACGTCAACAGATGTCGGAGTGCATCACATTCTACGCAAAACAAAACGCTAGCGCACAGGCATACGTGAGACTTAAGCTATACATCAACGGAGGTTGAAGTACGTCACATACGACTATCGATCAGGAAGCGGCAGTGGGCACGCGGTCCTGCAAACGACACGAGTCATGCTAAGGAAAAGACGCAAGTCACCGTATCCCCCCTATCCGAATAACGACGAATACGCTATGGTAATGTCACCTAACGACTGGTTATCACATGCAACCCCAGGTAAAGTCCTTAAATTTCTTTTATTGAAATTTCGACTTTCACATTTACTGAGTAGATTTTCGCATCTCTACTCCTCTTGATGGTCATTGTATCACGATCATTTCTTTCAGTATAGCGAATATTCATTTGCTTCATTTCTTGAAAATTCATATGATACGCATGCATCGTTTGTTACGCATGTGGTTTCGTTTCGAATAAGCGTTTCATCAAAGTTCAAATATTATTTCGCTAAATATAATTTTTGATTTGTGATTCGAATGACCCGCATCATTGAAATTGTTGGCTTCTTTGTTATCAAGTCAACACATTTTCTTGAAATTTCTTTTCTTTTCAAGTTACATACATGGTTTTTCGTTATGACCATGCCGAAAGTTTTCCTGACGATACATGTAATTATTGTCGGCTTGCGCCAAAATCAAATTCAATTGTTTGAACTTGTTCATTACACATATTCAATTCAAGACACCATATGATGTATTGAAAACATCATATTCGAATTCATTTTAACAAGCTTTCATTGTTCTGAGTCGTAGTAGATTTGTTTGTTCTACGACTCCACTAAGTCGTTTGTTGATTTCGACACCTTGTGGTGTCAGTATAAACTTGTAGCTTGGGCTAATCATGATTGAGCGTTTTATGCAAAACACAGGTGATACTTGTTCGATCACCGCTATATTTGAATTGTTTCATTCACTACGACACCTTGTGGCGTCGGTAGAACTTGCAGCTTGGGCTGATCATGATCGAGCGTTTCATGCAAACTAGTACATTTGAGCTTGTTGAAATCTGAATTCATTTATTGGATGCAATCATTTCTAGAATTCATTTGCATATTGCGATACGTCCTTGAATTCACATCATTCGAATAAGTCTTGATTCGATTTCATGACCGTTCACTTTGGTACTATTCGTATTATCTACACATAACGTAACTCTAAGGAGTTAACGTAGTCTATATTTCGAGGACGAAATTTTATTAACAGGGGGAGAATGTGACAACCGGTAATTTACGCCCTTAATTACGTGATTAACAGGTGATTACGCAATAATAAATAGTGTTTACGACGTTAATTAACTTAATTAGGCCCTTGGAGTGCCCAGAAACGTTTGTTCAGCTATACAGTACGCGTATGAGGATTCGCGTGGAATCTGCGAAACATCAAATGACAACGGACTGAACCGGTATGAAATACTGACGACACCGACAAAAATGGATGTCACACGAATATTTTCATGTTTATGGAGTTTGGGTCGCGATAACGGGTCTCGTAGGAATTACGGGCCACTTACACATGAGAAGGGCTTGTGGGCCCTGGGCCCAAGCCCAAAACCCACAAGCCTAAACCTGCACATAACATATTAGATCTCTTCCTTAAAATCTTATAAGATCTTATCAAATCTTAACAAAATCTTGACAAAATCTCTATAAAATCTATTTAAGATTATTGTCTCTAAAGTTTGAAGCATAAGATCTTTACTAGATTTTATCAAAATCTCTATATAAGACCCAAACCCTCATTTCTCTAAAGAAATGCAACCGAACACCCTTACCCACTCTAACAAACACATAACATCTCTCTTCTCTCCAAAACCTCAGACACAACACAAATAAAAGAACAGGCCTTCATCTCTCACTCTCTCCCTCTCGAAAATCTACTACACACCCCAAATTTTTAGAACTTTATCTTCAAAGAACCACCACACACTCCATCACTTTCCCTAAAATACACACACAAAACCCTTTATCAAACAAGAGCATCACCTCATTCACCCACCGGTCAACACCCCTCTGTCCTTTTTTGTTCGATCTCAGGCACCGGCGACCGGTGTCGGCCGCAACTCAGGCCACCGGCGCCCCCCCCCCCTTGCGTCGGTAAAAGAAACGGACCACCACCACGTCCGGTGGTGGTGAGCGATGGCTGCAGACGAGATCGGAAGAGAGAGACCAGAGATAGAGAAAGAGAGAAAGAAACGCAGAAGAGAGAGAAAGACCGAGAGAAAAGAGAGAGATGGAGGAAATCTCCGGTGGTTGGAGACTCGGACCGCTGGACATTGTCTTTATCCGACGAAGTACACCGGTTCCGGGTCCGATTTGGTTCAAGTTCGGGTATTCAAGTAAGTTTTGGTTCGGTTTTGGCTTTAGATTCGTGCTCAGTTTCGAGTTTTGGTTCGGATTCCTTCTGTTTCATCTCAGATTTTGACTCAGATCCGGGCAGGTGGTTCGAGTCTTGTTCGGGTCTTGCGGCACGGTTCAACACGGGTCGAACGGTCCGGGTTTTGTTCCGAGTCGACTTGGTTAAACCGAGTTCACTCGGCTCGGGCCGGGTCAAACTGTCAACAGCAGGATAAGCGGGTCAACGGGTCAACGGCTCGGGTCAATAGAAGTCATCAAGGTAGTTCGGGTCAGATTTCGGTTCGATTGACTCGGTCAAACTCGGTCAAACTCAGCGAGTTGACTCGGTCAGCTCGGCTTTCGACACGAGAAGATGGTAAAGAATGACGACGTGTTTAATACTTACGTTATCTTTTTAGTTTTAATACTTACGTGACTAACGAGCTCGAACCCATTTCGGAACAATATTTAGTTTACATCTTAAACATATGATAAAAAAATTATACATATTGATATTGTTGAATCTTGATAAAATTACGACAACTTGGTTGTCCGGGGCGTCCAAAAACAGAGGAAACTCTGCCCGTTTTTCGAGAAAATCTGTAAAACGAAACACGTTTTTAATATAAAGACACTTTATATACAAGTGTATAATATTTTCGACGACACTTTACAAACATACGAAAACAACGATACGGAAGTTTCTTTCGATAACAAATAAATATAGTTATTATATTTATTTCGAACGTCAAACAAAAACAACGATTCTTTTATAAAATAGATATAACTCATCTATTTATTTCAGACATCGTACAACACGAATTCGTTTTATAAAAAAAATATATATAGTTTTATATTTATGTGAAACTTCAAACAACTCGATTTTACTTTTGCAAATAAATATAATATTTTATGTTTATTACGAACGCCGAAATGGCATATACATATATTTTGGCAAAAATATACAAGACGCAATATATATAATACGAGCTTATTATATATTACTTTCATACGAATATTCCTTTATATCAATATACGACTTCTTAAAACGAGCTAACAAGTATAACTTATTCGCTTCTTTTAAGTTGACAATTCACCGTCAAATCGTTCGATTAATGATTCGGTAGAGCTCGATTACACGTAGTTAGTTACTGCGTTATTTAGAAACTTATTAGATATTCCGTGTTAGGAATATTGTAGAATGCACGCTAGCAAGTCAAGTCTTGGAAACGACATCACGAATTCGTAATTAGCTAGCTTTGCACAGGAATATTCAGGTGAGTTCATAACCCCAACCTTTTTACGGTTTTACATTTTTATAAATGTTTTCGGGGTGGAAAGACATGCACATTCTACAAAACATTCAAAGTGTTCAATTAACATGAATTACATATTTCTAAACCATTATACAAACAAGTTTTTAGCTAACACAAATGGTTTACGAAAGGTTTATGATAACTATACCGGTTTTTTTCAAACAAAGCGTATTTTTGTAAAGTGCATACAACGCTTACTTGTTTTCTAAATTGGGGAAATGATGAGTACAAAAACATTCAAGTGAAACATTCAAGTGAAACATTCATGTGAAACATTCAAGTGAAACATTCATGTGAAACATTCAAGTGAAACATTCAAGTGAAACATTCAAGTGAAACATTCAAGTGAAACATTCTAGATCATGTCTCGAATAGGGTACCATAAGCACCATTAATCAACGTATACATTCAGACCGCGGAACAAAAGGTTAGATCTAATGGGTTTCAGGCAACCCCACTCTTGGCCTACTTCTACCAATGAGTGCTTCTGTGTCTCAGTCAAGGTGACAAAAATGCCTAGGTTTGGTGGCTTCCTATGTCGTGACACATGTTAGTGGCCTTGCAAACCACTAGCGATCTCATACATTCAAACAGTCAAAGTGCTCGGTTGCGAGATACATTCAAACATTCATAGTGCTCGGAGCGAGATACATTCAAACATTCATAATACTCATTTACAGATACGCTTTATGAGTTACATACCATGTTTTCATTCAAGTATTTAAACATTCAGTACAAAACATTCACAATACTTTTGGATTCGTTTTCTCAACAACATTTCAAAAACCGGTTATTCAAAAAGATTTATTTTAAATCTTACAAACAAACTATGAACTCGCTCAACTTTATGTTGACTTTTTCGCATGTTTCTTTCTCAGGTTGCATTTCTAAGACAAGGCACGGTTGGAATAGGAGAACCATGTGGAGTCGAGTACTTAGTGGCGTTCATTTTCTAAAAGACTTAGCTTATTTGCTTCCGCTGTGCGATGAAGATACCAGTCCAGTCACGCCAATTCTCTGATATTTCGGGGTGTGACAAGAAATAAGCTTTGAGGGGTTCGTTATACGAAAATACGCTTATTTGATCAAACAGGGACTAAAAGCGTCAAAAAGTGCATAAGTTTGCATTTACGCGCATATCTTACGTTCTGAACATATCCGGTCATCCAAAAATTTTTGTAATCATTAAAATATTTTATTTTAGTGATTGGAATGCAAAAATACCATTCGTCGTGTAATTTGGATCGTTTTCTCGTCCGTTCGAGTTTTCGTCGTAATTAACCGAATAACGTGACCGTACGACCAAACGAACCGACATCCGAGATGTTTTCAAGCATATTTCATGTTCCCTATGCTTTAACTTCATTGTAGAGCCTTGAAATGGGGTTAACGAGGCTTAAACATGTCAAAACCCAAGTTTTTAGCATGCAGGGACCAAAACTGTCAAAACTGAAAACTTTCTGGCTGGCAGGCCAGGAGAGTCGCGACAGAATCCCTGTCACTTGCCGCGTGTAGCCTGAGATGCACTTTTTCAGCAAAACAGTTTCAGCAACCAGCTTGAATGTATTCAATAAAACGACCAAAAGTTAGTTTTCACAATTTAAACACGAACCACTGGAACTATTGAACTATTTGAACCACTGGAACTATTTGAACTATGTGAACTAGTTGAACTATTTGAACCACTGGAACTATTGAACTATGTGAACTAGTTGAATTATTTGAACCACTTGAACTATTTGAACTATGTGAACTAGTTGAACTATTTGAACCACTGGAACTATCTGAACTATGTGAACGATTTGAAATATTGAACCATTGGAACTATTTGATCTATTGAACTATTTGAACGATTGGAACTATTTGAACTATTGAACGATTGGGTTATGGTAAGTGATTAGGTAACGGGGCGGGTGTAATGTGATAAAAGCATGGTGGATACGCCACTGGTACTTCCTATATATAAGTACTTTTAACACATTACATATCGTTGCGTTATCTAGATCACTTGGACGAATGTTTTCAAAACGAAGTTACACTACAAGGTTTTCCTAACGATATAAACCATAAGAGTTTTATTACGAGAATGATTTACAACTTGGTTTACAAAGACAAATGTTTCAGTTAAGATTCATGGCTACAATGGTTTTGGTTTATACATATATATCAACTTGTAAAAGTTGATAGAAACATACTGCAATATCAAACTCTTTTGTTTTCAAGATATACACTCGACAACTCTCGTAGTTGGATAAGGTGTTGCAATATGAACTCGAGGCCATGAATCTGACATACTCACAAAACCTACGTACTCGCCGGCATTTTTATGCTGACGTATTTTCACATATGTTTCAAGTACTGTATACGATGATGTTTGATGATGTTTATGATGCATGCTCACATAAGGATGGACGAGGCCTTAGTGACTTAATAACAATGAAGGACAATATGTTCATGTTTTGTTTTTAATATTCGAGACAATGTAATAAACTTAATTCAATAAAACGAAACTTCAATCCATGTGTTGTGAAACAAGATTCTGTTACGACACTCCCCAATGTTTCCGCCGCGGTTTGTTGTTTTAACGCGGTCGGGGTGTGACAGAAGAGTTGGTATCAGAGCTCATGATTATTGTGTTTAGTCTTAAAACAATACCGTTGCCTATCTTTAGGTGACAACCACAACAAGAACACGAATTACGAATCCGACTTGAAAACTAATCATATCTTCTTAGATAATTTATTATAAGGTTTTGAACCTTCAAAGTTTTCAAAATCCCGTCAAAGTTTGGGTCTTATTAATGTTAACACGTGCAATCTGGATGGGTGGGTGACTGTATCCCGAGTTTTCTGTCTTAGGCATGGTTGTAAAACAAGGTCTCCAAGGCCGAGTACTCCCCGAGTAGTCGCTACAAGGTAGGTTGCCGAGGCGACTTTCTTCAACTCCGACTAATTACTCGGAATCGATCAAATGCGGTCAACATTGGCCAAAATCGGATCTAGTAGGTTAACTCGGGCCGAGTTTGACTTAAAATAAAATAAAACATAATTTCTATGCCTATCATATTAAAGAATGAGTATCAATTTCACGTATTTTGTTATAAATATTAGTAAATTTATGTTATTTGACATATATTTAATTTTCGAAAACTAATTTCTTTATAATTCGGCATCTCCGAGTACTCCCCGTGTACTCTCCGACTAGGCCGAGTACTCTCAACTCCCCGGTCGACCGACTAGGGAGCGCCTAGCGACTTTTACAACCATCGTCTTAGGATAGAGTATTCGTATAAATCCACATAATCGGACCAGTCACTCTTACCTGGGAACTCTTAGGGTGAGTGTCCACTCATAGGCTAAAGCATGTCTTTGCAATACATTATAAGGACCTATTTACTTTGTTCAGCCATTGTGCGTCATTTGTTTGTTCGAAGTAACAAATGAATGATCGCCTTCCTTATGTTTCGTCCTTATCTTCGATACCTCTTTTGTTTATCCAATTGTCAATCTCACTCGTTTCTCATGTTTTCTTGTTCTTTTTAGAAAATGCCTCCTAGACGCGATCAAACTGAGAATGCTGCCCTCGCAGCCACAATCGTTCAACAGATGGCTGTTGTAATTCCGAACCTCATTACCCAGATAAACCAAGCGAATAACAATAACAATAATAACAATGCTCTGTGTGATTTCAAAACATTCAATTCAGCTAAACCTTTGAAATTTTTTGGGTCTCAAGGAGCAACTGCGCTCCTACAGTGGTTCGAGAGTCTGGAAAGCACATTCAAACATGTTCAGTGTCCAAATGAACGAAAGGTTGAATTCGCATCTAGTGTCTTTGAGAAACGAGCATTAACATGGTGGAATGGTGTGATGAGAGATAGGGGTGCTGATGTGGCATTGGCTCAAACCTGGGAAGAGCTTCGAGCTCTAATGATGAAGGAATTATGTCCTCGTTATGAAATCAGGGCATTGGAAAGGGAATTTGACGATCTTAAGCAAGATAGTGGTGAGCATCGAGCCTACACAGACTGATGTGAGGAGCTAAGTCTGTTATGCCCAACCATGTTTACGCCTTTAGATAAGGCAATTGAAAAGTATATTGATGGCCTCCCTGACTCAGTTCAAGACATTGTTACTGGTAGTAACCCTACCACAGTTAGATATGCCATTGAGCTATCTGCTACCCTGACTGAATCTCAGATCAGGAAGGGTAAACTTTTCCGAAAAGGCGACAAGAAACCAACCGATGAAACGAAACCAATGGATAAGCAGACTGAATCCTCCAAGAAGTCAAAGAAGCATAAGGCTTCTCAAAACTTCGCAGTGGTTGCTCAAAACGATCAAGTTGTCCCTAACCAACCAGCTCAACCCCCTGCTAAGAAGCCATACAACGGAACTGCACCTTTGTGCAACCAATGTAACCTTCATGATCATGCTAGTGTGCATTGCCGCAAATGCTTAAATTGTGGACTTACTGGTCATACAACTAGGGTATGCCGAGCTGTGGCTGCACCAAATCAAGTTGACAATAATCCTGCTCAAGCTCGTTTTCCACCAGGTTCTTGCTACAACTATGGCGAGATGGGCCATTTCAGAAACAATTGCCCAAAGCTTGCTAATGCAAATCCAGCACATGGATGAGCGTTCGACTGACTGGAAGACGATGCTATTTAGAAACGATCAAACTTTATGTATTATTTTCTTTTGTTATCCAAGTCTATGAAACGAATATTTTGGTTTATAAATAAACATTTATTTACATTACGATGTACGAATGTGGTTACATGTATGAATGACATATCTCTTCAAATACCGACACCAAGGAACCGTGTTCCTTGCAAACCAAACTACTCTCGTAGTTCTTCCATTTTTTATGATCGTTCGCGATCTCCAACGAAAAATCCTAAGTACTCGTTTCTTTTACGAAACGAAGTGCAAGGTACAAGTTACAACTATGGACGAATACCCAAAGTATCACTTTAAATCCTTAATTGGATACTCAAGGGTACTTCCGTAAGTCCTTAATTGGTCTTACATGATATATACATCATATCTTCCTGACTTCACGAGATTTTACACTGCATATGATTTCAAAAGATTATGCATATTTTCAAAAACCTCATACATGTTTTCAAAATCATCTCACATGGTTTTAAAATATTTCATAAAAATGTTTACCTAATATACTTAGTACATGATTTCAAAAACATTATAAAAGGTTTTCAAAAACATATTTTTAACGATTCCATGCATAGTTTTCAAAAAAAAAAACAGCCCGTGTGTTATCTTAGCATACGTGGCACGCGATTTTCAAGAACACCCTGCTTTGTATGCTAGCTTAGCATGCTTGCCATAATGATTTCAAGGATCCATTTGCTTCATATGTTGTCTTAGCACATCTAGCACCTTGATTTCATAAACCCTATACTTCATATGTCGTTTTAGCATACCTAGTACAAGATTCCTAAACATTTTCTGCTACAAATTCCAAATCCTTATAGGATCTTCTTTATAGTTAGATCCTTGTAGATGTTTAAAGTGCAAAATCAAAATCCTTAATTGGATCTTTGTGTGCTTTAATACGAATGTTACTATTCATTGAGAACGAAATCGAATCCTTATAAGATCATCCTATCTTTATAGATAGATTCTTGAGGATGTTTAAAGTGCTAGTTGTAGTCCATTGATTGGATTCCTTTTGTAATTTGAATACACGTGTACAATTCAACGACAAGTTAATAACAAACTGATAACGAATTGATAACCAAGTGAACAATTGTGTGACTATTATGTGCTTACGTGTTATGTTTTCGACCGATTCTATCCCCTACACATTATAAAATAAACTGTGCGGACTGTGCAAGGACTTACGTAATTATGGATGCATACATAATTATGGAATTCAGTGCACAGAAACCACATCAAGTTTTGTCATGTATCAACTTAAACAAGAAATAAAAGTTAACTATATTCATTTCCATTTCTGATGAAGTATCCACTGAGCAAAATGAACTATCCGTCCATTTTCACCTCTAAAGAAATATCCACTGAGGAAAATGAATAAATTTATTCCGTTTCTAGTTAAGTATCCACTGAGGAAAATGAATTGATCATTCTTTTTCGCTTCTAAAGAAATATCCACTGAGGAAATGAATAATCCTGCATTAAATTCGTCATTTTCGTTTCTGATATAGTATCCACTGAGGAACATGAACTATTCGTTCATTTTCGCTTTTGAAGAAATATCCACTGAGGAAAATGAATAAATTCATTCCACTTCTAACGAAGTATCCACGGAGGAAAATGAATCATCCATTCATTTTCTCTTCTAAAGAAATATCCATTGGGGAATAAATAATCCTGTGTCGATTCCTTCATTTCCACTTCTAACAAAGTAACCACTGAGGAAAATGAATCATCCATTCATTTTCACTTCTGAAGGAATAGCCATCGGGGAAATGAATAACTTATTCAACAATCCTTTATTTCTACTTCTGACGAAGTATCCACTGAGGAAAATGAATCATCCGTTCATATTCGCTTTTGAAGAAATAACCATTGAGAAATGAACAGCCTATACATTCCTTCATTTCCGTTTCTGATAAAAGTATCCATTGGAGAAAATGAATTATCCATTCATTTCCGCTTTTGAAGAAATATCCATTGGAAATGAATAACCTATTCGTCTTTCATTTACGTATCTGACGAAGAATCCATTGGAGAAAATGAATCATCCATTCATTTCTCTCTTCTGAAGAATATCCACTGGAGATATGAAATATAAATCCTTACAAGATCTTTCTGTTTTAATAAGTTAGATTCTTAAAGGATACTCTCAGAACTACTGGTTAGTTTGATCTTTATCATTAATCAAAACTCTCGTTCCCACTTCCTGCTTTATCTAAGGAAGTACCCACTAGGGAATGATAAAGTTGTTCCTTACATGGAGATCCTTGATGGGTTACTCTATGCAAATAGATAACACCCTAGATTCCCTGCAAGACGATTGCTTAACAAAACTACACAGAAAAACTCCTTCGAATAAATTTCGGGACGAAATTTCCTAAAGTAGGGGAGACTATAACATCTGTGCCTCTACGACCATCATACGAATACAAAACCAATGAAATCTTGTGTTTCATACTTGGGATTTGTATAACTATGTATATCAATTGCACATATCAATTCTTGTTCAATTTCGAGCTTTAAATCGCTTTCTAGAAAGTTATACGCGAACTGATGCGTAAACGTAATCAGTTTAACGCGAAAAACACTCCGGAATAGTGACATAGGCTTAACATAACTTAAATAACCTTTACATAACTTAGAAATAAGTTTTAGAGGGTTTGGTGTGTCGAAAACAAGTTTGTTCGATCGCAGGGACTAATTGCGACAAACTGCAAAACTATGCCGATTCGTATAGTAACGAATATTCTGGAACTTGATCATAAGCTAAACATACCCTAAATATCTTTTACATAGCTTAGAAATAGGCTTTGAGGGGTTCGTTATACGAAAATACGCTTATTTGATCAAACAGGGACTAAAAACGTCAAAAAGTGCATAAGTTTGCATTTACGCGCATATCTTACGTTCTGAACATATCCGGACATCCAAAAAATTTTGTAATCATTAAAATATTTTATTTTAGTGATTGGAATGCAAAAATACCATTCGTCGTGTAATTTGGATCGTTTTCGTGTCCGTTCGAGTTTTCTTCGTAATTAACCGAATAACGGGACCGTACGACCAAACGAACCGACATCCGAGATGTTTTCAAGCATATTTCATGTTCCCTATGCTTTAACTTCATTTTAGAGCCTTGAAATGGGGTTAACGGGGCTTAAACCTGTCAAAAACCAAGTTTTTAGCATGCAGGGACCAAAACTGTCAAAACTGAAAACTTTCTGGCTGGCAGGTCAGGAGAGTCCCGACAGAATCCCTGTCACTTGCCGCGTATCGCCTGAGATTCACTTTTTCAGCTCAACAGTTTCAGCAACCAGCTTGAAATTCAGGGTCTTTTATGCAATTTTCTCAATACCTTAGGCTGGTTTTTGGATTCCCATTGTATTATAAGCCATGTGCCACAAGTGTATGGCTTAGATCATGTCTTGATTTGCTCAAAAACACTTGTAAAGATCTTGTTAATTCAAGTTCTCCTATAAATACCCACTTTGTTCATTCTCATTCCACACACATTGATTCAAAATCTGCTCTAAGTTGAAGTTAAGACTTCATACCTGAGTGTTTTGGATCAATTCTTCCTTGCTTGGACCTTTTGTAAGCTTCTTTCATGCTTGTTTATGCTTTACAATCATGAAAGTCAAACAGTGTTTGACTTTCTGCTTTGACCATGAATTGGTCAAGTCAAAGTTCAATCAAACTTTGCAACATGAGCGTAATCACGAAGGTTATAGTCCCTTGTGACTATACCTACTGATTACCACGTCGATTAGTCAAAGTTTCGGTCAAAATACGTGTTTATGCGTATTTTGCGACGAAGCTATTTTCGGGTATCAAAACATGTTTTTATATCAAACAAGTTTTCTAACTTAGTTAAACATGTTTTAACATGTTTAACTCGTCACTTTTAGTCTAGTGCTTGTTTAGGGTCGTAAGTCAAGCGGTCTTGACAACCGCTTAGACTTTCGAACGCGACCCGTTTGGTCGATCGTTAGGATCCGACCAAGCATATTTTGTGACCATAGTTGTATAGGTAATATCCTTCTGAGGTTATACCTTATGGTCACTTAGTTTAATTAGTTGTGTGATAGGTAGTTTATATGCCTTAGGAAAATGACCAAAATGCCCTTTTCATGCATAATTGGATTTTAAGCATATGTAACTAAATTTTTGTCACTTAAACTGATTATGCAACATATTTAAACATGTTAGCACATATAATACTTGTCATAGGACTAGTTAGGCGTCTCGAACGCGCATTCGCGCGAACGACGCGTTAAAGTAGCGTACACTACCTTAACGGGTCGTAATGGGTCGTAAGCGCTTAGGATAGGTTCCGATTTAGAATGTAGGCTTTGTTAAACCATATCACATGAGTTCCAATACGCATTTGGTTTACGAGACCTCATTCTACCCGATCTTCCGATTTAGGTGTCAATTTATTAACCTAGCGATCCGATTACTAGGTACCACTTGATTTCTTTGGTTTGTCAGAGCTTTGTTAGTTCACTATTAATCAAGGATACTTTGCAAATCAATGTGAGTACATAGTTCCCCTCTTTTACCACTTTCAATTGATTTGGGGTGATTCATATTTGCTAAACGATTTCGAGTTTTCTAAAACAAGTACTATGGTTTATATTGAACACAACGATTTCAATTATATAAACAAACTTGTTGGGGCGTTGGTCGAAAGAAAATTGAATGACATTCATTAACTATTTAAGCTGACCAGTAGTACGTTATGGTACCATAGGATATTATGATACCATAGGATCTGACAAATCCCGTTATCGGACTTTCACCATGGTTATGGGGGTAATGTGGGTAACGACAGAACCTGATGATTGTTAACTTACCCTTTGGTGGTTTGTTAATACGAGTTAAACGAGTAGGACTCATACGGGCTTGAATGTATTCAATAAAAAGACCAAAAGTTAGTTTTCACAATTTAAACACGAACCACTGGAACTATTGAACTATGTGAACTAGTTGAACTATTTGAACCACTAGAACTATTTGAACTATGTGAACTATTTGAACCACTGGAACTATTGAACTATGTGAACTAGTTGAATTATTTGAACCACTGGAACTATTTGAACTATGTGAACTAGTTGAACTATTTAAATTACCGGAACTATCTGAACTATGTGAACGATTTGAACTATTGAACCATTGGAACTATTTGATCTATTGAACTATTTAAACAATTGGAACTATTTGAACTATTGAACGATTGGGTTATGGTAAGTGATTAGGTAACGAGGCGGGTGTAATGTGATAAAAGCATGGTGGATACACTGTTGGTACTTCCTATATATAAGTGCTTTTAACACATTACATGTCGTTGCGTTATCTAGATCACTTGGACGAATGTTTTCAAAACGAAGTTTATAACAACCCTCCAAAATATTTTAACACGCTAATATATTTTAAAATACCCCAATATGTCTTAAAATACACCCCGTATGTGAAAACCGAGCCCAAAATACGATCTAGCATTAAAAATAAATAAAAAACAAGAAAAATGGGGTCCTCGCGGGGCGCGTAGCCTTTGGCTACTGCCTACGCAGGCCGCGACAGCAAGATATTAGGGCGACACCCGGTGCCGCCACGTGTCCTAGCCGTGTTAAGTCTACGGGTCGGGTCAGCAACCCTAGGGCCTACCCTAGGGTGTCACACCCCGACCACGTGGAACATACAAAACGTGGCGGAAATGTCGGGGAGTGTTGTAACAGAATTAATTGTTTCAAATCCATGGCAATTGAAGTTTCGTTTTATTGATTAAAAGTGTTACAATGTCTTAACAAACAAGGAAATACAACATAATTAACTAGTCTTGCATCTTTTATTGTCACTAAAGCCCAAGTCTGCCTATGTGTATCTTGATCATCTTATGCAACAACTCCTGAAAAACACATGTGAAAATAGGTACGTCAGCATAAAAATGCCTGTGAGATACATAGGTTTTGTGAAAATAGGTTTCATGACTTATGTTTGAGAAAATGTTTAGTCATGAACCCTGTACTTTGCTTTGTTTTGTAAATCATTTGAAAAATGATAAGATCAGATGATATGTATAAATAAATGTCAGGTTAAATGAATAACCATGTAAAAATGTGTTTGTATAAGATAAGTTGTTTGTAAATCAATGTCTTGTGAAAAGTATGATATTTGTAATAAATGTTATATATATCTCAAACTGAAATGATTCAAATAACGCTACGATATGTAATACCATACAAACACTTATATATAGGAAGTACCAGCGGCGTATCCACCATGCTTGTATCATATTACACATGCCTCGTTACTTAAATCACTTAATCAAACCAAACCATCAAGATGTAAAATGTTCATGTCTAATGTAAATCATGTAATATGTATCCAAAATGTAAGCATGTGATGAATAACAAATGTACTAAGTACGCGACAATAGACATACGTAGCATGTGACCTGTACTAAGTATGCAATAATAGACATACGTAGCATATGACCTGTACTACGTATATAACAATAGACATACGTAGCATGTGACCTGTACTACGTATACAACAATAGACATACGTAGCATGTGACCTGTACTACGTATACAACAATAGACATACGTAGCATGTCACCTGTACTACGTATACAACAATAGACATACGTAGCATGTGACCTGTACTAAGTATGCAACAATAGACATACGTAGCATGTGACCTGTACTACGTATACAACAATAGACATACGTAGCAAGTGACCTGTACTAAGTATGCAACAATAGACATACGTAGCATTAAATGTAATGTAAAACATGTACTATAATTGTACTAATGAACATAGCAAGTATATGACGTGAAAACAGGAAAGCACGAAAGTAACAAGTAGGCACATGTGTTTCACCCCAAAACAGTTTAGAAAACAGTAAAAGAGGGGTCTATGTACTCACTTGAGATTGCTTAGTAGTCCTTGAGTAACAACCAAACAATGCTAGAGATCACGGATATCAAACGGCACCTAATATAGGTAACTATGTTAATAAACCGGACCTAAATCGGAAGATCTGATAGAATGAGGGTTCGTAAACCAAACGAGTATGGAGACTCGTGTAGTATGGTTCAACAAAGCCTACATACTAATTGAAACCTAACATAATTGTTTACGACCCATTACGACCCGTTTAGGTAGCATATGCTACGTTAACGCGTCGTTCGCGTGAAACGCGTTCGGACCGCCTAACTAGCCCTATGACAAGTGTTATATGCCTAAACATGTTACATAATCAGTTATGTGACAAAATTTTAGGTTACATATGCTTAATTACCAATTATACATGAAAAGGGTATTCTGGTAATTTACCTAAGGCATATAAACTACCTATCATACAACTACTTAAACGTCGTGACCATAAGGTATAACCTCGGAAGGTTATTCCCTATATACTATGGTCACCTAATGTATTTGGTCGGATCCTAATGATCGACCAAACTGGGTCGGGTTCGAAGGTATAAGCGATTTATTAGATCGCTTACCCTACGACCCTAAACAACGTGGTAATCAGTAGGCATAGTCCCAAGGGACTATAACCAACGTGATTACACTCACGTTGCGAAGTTCAAACGAACTTCGCATTGACCATAACTGGTCAACGCAGAAAGTCAAACAAAGTTTGACTTTCAGACTCGAAAGACTCGAAAAGAAATAAAAGAACGAAAGAATACTTACGAAGGGTCCCCGAATGCTAATCCCGATCCAAGTAGCTCAGGTATGAAACAATGGTTTCAACTTAGAGCTTCTCAAATCAGAATTCTTGTAAGTTTTGCAATGGGGTGGATGGGTATTTATAGGAATACCCGAACCGTTAAGATCGTTTCATGGAAACCGTGCTCGAATCCTACCCGTACATGTGTTGGCAAGTTGTGGTGACTAAAAATGGGTTCTTATCAGCTGACTAGACAAGTGAGAACATGTGGTTGTGGATTAAACAGCTGCAATCTGGTGTTAAATGCAGTTAACCTGGTCAGAAGGAGCCACGCGGGCCGTGTGAGGATGTTCAGAAACTGAGGCGGGCCGCCTGGCCTGCACAGATCAGAATTAAGTTTGCAGAATGACAGTTTCATTCCCTGCACGTGTTTAAGGCCATTTCCGACACTTCTAAGGCCCGTAAAGCCAACTTTAAGGCCCTAAAATGTTGCCTAAACATTGTGGACATGAAACATGCTCAAAAATATGCCGGACATTGGTTCGTTTGGCCGTACGAACGCGATGTTCGCTTAATTACGACGGAATGCGCATAAGCTCGAAAAACGATCCAAATGACGCGACGAATGGATTTTTGGCAAGCCAAACACTAAAGCATAATATAGTCATGCTTACATAAATTTTTGGATGTCCGGATGTATTCATAACGTGAGTTATGCGCAAAAGTGCAAACTTGTGCACTTTTTGACACTTTTAGTCCCTGAATGACCCAAAAGTTTATTTTAGCATACCGAACCCCTCAAAGCCTATTTCTAAGCTATGTAAAGGATATTTATGGTATGTTTAACTTATGGTCATGTTCCAGAATGTCTGTTACAGTTCAAATTGGCATACTTTTGTAGTTTGTCAAATTTAGTCCCTGTAAGCGATTTAACTTGATTTTGCCTTACCAAAGCCTTCAAAACTTATTTCTAAGTTAAGTAAAGGTTATTTAAGGTATGTTAAGCCTATTTCACTATTCTGGAGTGTTCGTTGCATTAAACTGGTTATATTTACGCATCAGTGCGCGTATAACCTTCCAGAAAGCGATTTAGAGCTTGAAATCGAACAAGAGTTGATATGTGCAAACGATACACATATTTTTACAAATCCCAAGTATGAAATACAATCTTTCATTGGTTTGGAATTTGTTTGATGGTTGAAGTGACACAGGTGTCACAGTCTCCCCTACTTTAGGAAATTTCATCCCGAAATTAATACGTAGGAGTCTATTTGTGACTTTGTGTCAAATAACCACCCGAGATATGTAAGGCATAATCCTGACATTTCCTTAACGGTCATTTTTCAGAAATGAAAATGAACGAAATGAGTCATTTTCCACAACTTCTTCAGACCCGAAAATGGACGAAATGAGTCATTTTCCACAACTTCTTCAGAACCGAAAATGGACGAAATGAGTCATTTTCCACAACTTCTTCAGAACCGAAAATGAACGAAATGAGTCATTTTCCACAACTTCTTCAGAACCGAAAATGAACGAAATGAGTCATTTTCCACAACTTCTTCAGAACCGAAAATGAACGAAATGAGTCATTTTCCACCACTTCTTCAGAACCGAAAATGAACGAAATGAGTCATTTTCCACCACTTCTTCAGAACCGAAAATGAACGAAATGAGTCATTTTCCACCATTTCTTCAGAACCGAAAATGAACGAAATGAGTCACTTTCCACCACTTCTTCAGAACCGAAAATGAACGAAATGAGTCATTTTCCACCATTTCTTCAGAACCGAAAATGAACGAAATAAGTCATCTTCCACAACTTCTTCAGAACCGAAAATGAACGAAATGAGTCATTTTCCAGACACACGACCAAACTAGCTGTGGTTTCCGTGCACTGAATTCCATAATTATGTATGCATCCATAATTACGCAATTCCTTGCATAGTCCGCACAATTTGTTTGTAATGTGAAGGGGAGGAAAATCAAACCTGTGATGAGTGTGACTAGACTACCATAGGGTCCTTTTAATTAGATCGACAAATGATCCTTTTAATTAGGCCACCAAGGAGTCCTTTCAGCTATATCATCACATGATATTCCTAACCAGATTTTTTTGGATCAATCTGTTTACCTAGACCACTCAGGGGTCTAATTATGGAATGGTACAATATAATCCAAGGGTCTTTACTATTACGTACAAGCCCATTGAGGATTTAATATAGCACCTTTGGATATCCTACTATGAATCCCTTATACGAAGATATGGAAGATTCTACGAGGATTTGGATAACAAAAACTTGGATTACTCAAAAACATAAAAGGAAACACATAAGCACATAATCACATAGTTGTTTAACTTGGTTATTGATTTGTTATCTTTGGACGCGGATACTTAAAGCACACCAGGAATCCAATTCGTGGATTTCATTTGGCACTTAAATCATTTCAAGAATTCATCCATGAAGATAGGATGATCTACCAAAAATTTGATTTTCGTTTTTAGGAAAACGCAATATGCGAATTAAGGTACACAATAATTTAGGACATACGGAAATACCCTTGGGTACCCTATTAAGAATTTATAATGGTACTTGGGGTATTCGTACAGAATTATAACTTGCGCCTTGTACTTCGTCTCTTTGCAAGAGACGGGTACTTAGGATCTTTGTGTAAAACGCAAGAGATTGTAAAATGGAAGAATTTTGGGGGTAGTTTGCTTTTCAAGGAATACGATTCCTTGATTTTCGGTATTGTAGGGGATATGTTGTTTATACATACAATCACATAAATACATTGCAATGTAAATAAAAAGATTTATTTATTAACAATGATAACAACTGTTTCATGGACCTTGACAAAAAAAGAAAATAATACATAAGACATGATTATTTCTAAACGGTGTTGTCTTCTAGTCGGTCAGATGCTCATCTCTGTGCTGGATTAGCATTAGCAAGCTTTGGGCAATTTCTTCGAAAATGTCCCATCTCGCCACACTTGTAGCAAGAACCTGGTGGAAAGCGAGCTCGAGCAGGTTTGTTGTTAGCTTGATTTGGTGCAACTGCTGCTACGCAAACTTTTGTTGTATGACCTTTACGTCCACAAATTTGGCATTCGCGGCACTTCACCATAACATGATGATAAAGGTTACATTTGTTGCACAAGGGTGAAGTTCCATTGTATGGCTTCCTAGTACGGGGTTTAGCTGGTTGGTTGGGGACGGCTTGACCATTGTGAGCGACCATGGCGAAGTTACGAGAAGCCTTTTGCTTCTTTGACCGTTCAAGGGATCCAGTCTGTTCATCCATGGTCTTTGATTCCTCAATTGGTTTTGATTCCTCGACCGGTTTCTTGTCACCCTTTCGGAAAAGCTTACATTTCCTGATCTGAGATTCAGTCAAAGTTGCAGATAGCTCAATGGCCTGCCTAACCGTAGTGGGGTTACTACCGGTAACAATGTCTTGAACTGAGTCAGGGAGACCATCAATGTATTTTTCAATTGCCTTATCCAAAGGCGTGACCATGGTAGGACACAACAGGCTCAGCTCCTCATAAAGATCAGTGTATGCTCGATGTTCGCCGCTGTCTTGCTTAAGGTCGTCGAATTCCCTTTCCAATGCCCTGATCTCGTGACGAGGACAGAATTCCTTCATCATCAGTGCTCTAAGTTCTTCCCATGTTTGAGCCAGTGCCACATCGGCACCCCTATCTCTCACCACACCGTTCCACCACGTCAAAGATCGTTTCTCAAAGACACTAGATGCGAAATCTACCTTTCGCTCATTTGGACATTGTACATGCCTAAAGGTGCTCTCTAGACTCTCGAACCATTGCAGAAGTGCAGTCGCTCCTTGAGACCCAGAAAACTTTGATGGCTTGGCCGAGTTGAACGTCTTGAAGCTGCAGAGGGCATTATTGTTGTTGATAGCTTGGTAACATTGAGCAACGACATTCGGGATTGCAGCAGTCATTTGCTGTGTAATGACAGCTGCCAGATCGTCAATGGATACCGGATTTTCGCGCCGTGGAGGCATTCTAAAAGAGAAGAACATGAAAGGAAACGAGTGAGAGAATTAGACGAAAAGAATAAGATGAAACAAATCTGATGAAAGCAAGGATAGTGGTCATTTGTTTGTTACTACAAAGCAACAAACGACCTCGGTGATTAATCAAAGTAAATAGGTCAAAAATAATGTATCGCGAAGACATGCTCGCCTATAAGTGAACACTCATCCCAAGAATTCCTAGGTAAGCACAACTGGTCTCGCGTCAGATGAGATGTATACGAAGTGCTTGCCTAGACAGAAAACCCAGAATACAGGCATTCACCCTTCCAGTTTGCACGTGTTCACATTATTTAAAACCCAAAACCTTGACGAGATTTTGAAAATTCAAAGGGGTTCAAAACCATATAACAGAGGGTTCAAAACCTTACAATAGAGGGTTCAAAACCGAGTAATCAATCATCCTAGAACAGATGATTAGTTTTCAAAGCGGTTTTGAAATTTATGTTCTTGTTGTGGTCGTCGCCTAAGGATAGGTGACGATATTGTTTTATGACTAAACGCAAGTAAACTCGCGTTAGGGTCCTAGAAAGGTTATAGACTAGGTCAAAGCATTACTAATAACCGAATTCCCTATAACCATCGGCTCTGATACCATCTTTTCTGTCACACCCCGACCACGTGGAACATACAAAACGTGGCGGAAATGTCGGGGAGTGTTGTAACAGAATTAATTGTTTCAAATCCATGGCAATTGAAGTTTCGTTTTATTGATTAAAAGTGTTACAATGTCTTAACAAACAAGGAAATACAACATAATTAACTAGTCTTGCATCTTTCAATTGATTTGGGGTGATTCATATTTGCTAAACGATTTCGAGTTTTCTAAAACAAGTACTATGGTTTATATTGAACACAACGATTTCAATTATATAAACAAACTTGTTGGGGCGTTGGTCGAAAGAAAATTGAATGACATTCATTAACTATTTAAGCTGACCAGTAGTACGTTATGGTACCATAGGATATTATGATACCATAGGATCTGACAAATCCCGTTATCGGACTTTCACCATGGTTATGGGGGTAATGTGGGTAACGACAGAACCTGATGATTGTTAACTTACCCTTTGGTGGTTTGTTAATACGAGTTAAACGAGTAGGACTCATACGGGCTTGAATGTATTCAATAAAAAGACCAAAAGTTAGTTTTCACAATTTAAACACGAACCACTGGAACTATTGAACTATGTGAACTAGTTGAACTATTTGAACCACTGGAACTATTTGAACTATGTGAACTATTTGAACCACTGGAACTATTGAACTATGTGAACTAGTTGAATTATTTGAACCACTGGAACTATTTGAACTATGTGAACTAGTTGAACTATTTAAATTACCGGAACTATCTGAACTATGTGAACGATTTGAACTATTGAACCATTGGAACTATTTGATCTATTGAACTATTTAAACAATTGGAACTATTTGAACTATTGAACGATTGGGTTATGGTAAGTGATTAGGTAACGAGGCGGGTGTAATGTGATAAAAGCATGGTGGATACACTGTTGGTACTTCCTATATATAAGTGCTTTTAACACATTACATGTCGTTGCGTTATCTAGATCACTTGGACGAATGTTTTCAAAACGAAGTTTATAACAACCCTCCAAAATATTTTAACACGCTAATATATTTTAAAATACCCCAATATGTCTTAAAATACACCCCGTATGTGAAAACCGAGCCCAAAATACGATCTAGCATTAAAAATAAATAAAAAACAAGAAAAATGGGGTCCTCGCGGGGCGCGTAGCCTTTGGCTACTGCCTACGCAGGCCGCGACAGCAAGATATTAGGGCGACACCCGGTGCCGCCACGTGTCCTAGCCGTGTTAAGTCTACGGGTCGGGTCAGCAACCCTAGGGCCTACCCTAGGGTGTCACACCCCGACCACGTGGAACATACAAAACGTGGCGGAAATGTCGGGGAGTGTTGTAACAGAATTAATTGTTTCAAATCCATGGCAATTGAAGTTTCGTTTTATTGATTAAAAGTGTTACAATGTCTTAACAAACAAGGAAATACAACATAATTAACTAGTCTTGCATCTTTTATTGTCACTAAAGCCCAAGTCTGCCTATGTGTATCTTGATCATCTTATGCAACAACTCCTGAAAAACACATGTGAAAATAGGTACGTCAGCATAAAAATGCCTGTGAGATACATAGGTTTTGTGAAAATAGGTTTCATGACTTATGTTTGAGAAAATGTTTAGTCATGAACCCTGTACTTTGCTTTGTTTTGTAAATCATTTGAAAAATGATAAGATCAGATGATATGTATAAATAAATGTCAGGTTAAATGAATAACCATGTAAAAATGTGTTTGTATAAGATAAGTTGTTTGTAAATCAATGTCTTGTGAAAAGTATGATATTTGTAATAAATGTTATATATATCTCAAACTGAAATGATTCAAATAACGCTACGATATGTAATACCATACAAACACTTATATATAGGAAGTACCAGCGGCGTATCCACCATGCTTGTATCATATTACACATGCCTCGTTACTTAAATCACTTAATCAAACCAAACCATCAAGATGTAAAATGTTCATGTCTAATGTAAATCATGTAATATGTATCCAAAATGTAAGCATGTGATGAATAACAAATGTACTAAGTACGCGACAATAGACATACGTAGCATGTGACCTGTACTAAGTATGCAATAATAGACATACGTAGCATATGACCTGTACTACGTATATAACAATAGACATACGTAGCATGTGACCTGTACTACGTATACAACAATAGACATACGTAGCATGTGACCTGTACTACGTATACAACAATAGACATACGTAGCATGTCACCTGTACTACGTATACAACAATAGACATACGTAGCATGTGACCTGTACTAAGTATGCAACAATAGACATACGTAGCATGTGACCTGTACTACGTATACAACAATAGACATACGTAGCATGTGACCTGTACTAAGTATGCAACAATAGACATACGTAGCATTAAATGTAATGTAAAACATGTACTATAATTGTACTAATGAACATAGCAAGTATATGACGTGAAAACAGGAAAGCACGAAAGTAACAAGTAGGCACATGTGTTTCACCCCAAAACAGTTTAGAAAACAGTAAAAGAGGGGTCTATGTACTCACTTGAGATTGCTTAGTAGTCCTTGAGTAACAACCAAACAATGCTAGAGATCACGGATATCAAACGGCACCTAATATAGGTAACTATGTTAATAAACCGGACCTAAATCGGAAGATCTGATAGAATGAGGGTTCGTAAACCAAACGAGTATGGAGACTCGTGTAGTATGGTTCAACAAAGCCTACATACTAATTGAAACCTAACATAATTGTTTACGACCCATTACGACCCGTTTAGGTAGCTTATGCTACTTTAACGCGTCGTTCGCGTGAAACGCGTTCGGACCGCCTAACTAGCCCTATGACAAGTGTTATATGCCTAAACATGTTACATAATCAATTATGTGACAAAAGTTTAGGTTACATATGCTTAATTACCAATTATACATGAAAAGGGTATTCTGGTAATTTACCTAAGGCATATAAACTACCTATCATACAACTACTTAAACGTCGTGACCATAAGGTATAACCTCGGAAGGTTATTCCCTATATACTATGGCCACCTAATGTATTTGGTCGGATCCTAATGATCGACCAAACTGGGTCGGGTTCGAAGGTATAAGCGATTTATTAGATCGCTTACCCTACGACCCTAGACAACGCGGTAATCAGTAGGCATAGTCCCAAGGGACTATAACCAACGTGATTACACTCACGTTGCGAAGTTCAAACGAACTTCGCATTGACCATAACTGGTCAATGCAGAAAGTCAAACAAAGTTTGACTTTCAGACTCGAAAGACTCGAAAAGCAATAAAAGAATGAAAGAATACTTACGAAGGGTCCCCAAATGCTAATCCCGATCCAAGTAGCTCAGGTATGAAACAATGGTTTCAACTTAGTGCTTCTCAAATCAGAATTCTTGTAAGTTTTGCAATGGGGTGAATGGGTATTTATAGGAATACCCAAACCGTTAAGATCGTTTCATGGAAACCGTGCTCGAATCCTACCCGTACATGTGTTGGCAAGTTGTGGTGACTAAAAATGGGTTCTTATCAGCTGACTAGACAAGTGAGAACCTGTGGTTGTGGATTAAACAGCTGCAATTTGCTGTTAAATGCAGTTAACCTGGTCCGAAGGAGCCACGTGGGCCGCGTGAGGATGTTCAGAAACTGAGGCGGGCCGCCTGGCCTGCGCAGATCAGAATTAAGTTTGCAGAATGACAGTTTCAGTCCCTGCACGTGTTTAAGGTCATTTCCGACACTTCTAAGGCCTGTAAAGCCAACTTTAAGGCCCTAAAATGTTGCCTAAACATTGTGGACATGAAACATGCTCAAAAATATGCCGGACATTGGTTCGTTTGGCCGTACGAACGCGATGTTCGCTTAATTACGACGGAATGCGCATAAGCGCGAAAAACGATCCAAATGACCCGACGAATGGATTTTTGGCAAGCCAAACACTAAAGCATAATATAGTCATGCTTACATAAATTTTTGGATGTCCGGATGTATTCAGAACGTGAGTTATGCGCAAAAGTGCAAACTTGTGCACTTTTTGACACTTTTAGTCCCTGAATGACCCAAAAGTTTATTTTAGCATACCGAACCCCTCAAAGCCTATTTCTAATCTATGTAAAGGATATTTATGGTATGTTTAACTTATGGTCATGTTCCAGAATGTCTGTTACAGTTCAAATTGGCATACTTTCGCAGTTTGTCAAATTTAGTACCTGTAAGCGATTTAACTTGATTTTGCCATACCAAAGCCTTCAAAACTTATTTCTAAGTTAAGTAAAGGTTATTTAAGGTATGTTAAGCCTATTTCACTATTCTGGAGTGTTCGTTGCATTAAACTGGTTATATTTACGCATCAGTGCGCGTATAACCTTCCAGAAAGCGATTTAGAGCTTGAAATCGAACAAGAGTTGATATGTGCAAACGATACACATATTTTTACAAATCACAAGTATGAAATACAATCTTTCATTGGTTTGGCATTTGTTTGATGGTTGAAGTGACACAGGTGTCACATAGGGAGCGTCGCGGGCCGCGAAGGCCCTGAAGAAATACTACGCGGGGCGCGACAAGGTCCGAATTCAGCCCTATAAATTGAGTCGACGAGCACAGTTCACAAATCGTTCAGTTTCTTTCTCTCACTCGAATTTTTGAAATAGTAGGCATAATTTTCAAGTATAATACCCCCTAATTAACGAGGTTCTGCCCCAATGTAAGTATTATAACCCCGGTTACGTATTAGATACGCTGCCCGATTGATCCATGGTTCCGTAACGACTGTCGAGGTTCTACCCGACGTAGTCGTTGGAATGTCGTCTCCGGGAGGGTATTACTAATGTAAATAATGGGTTATTTTACTAACATATGTGCATTGTGTAAATTATAGATTATCACCAGGAAACCCTTACAGAAAACCTAAGTCAGCAATATGAGTGACCTCCTTTTTGTAAATTGTTTTTACAAAACCTTTAATTATTTAAATTATAATTAGCAGTGATTGAGTCTTTGTAATTCTTCAATTACTGCCGGTATGTTGGGGTTTTGTATACAAAATGCGGAACACGTTACCATTGGACAAAGAGTTAGCCAATGTGTAATATGACCCATCAGTCAGGATTGACAATACTGAATGAGTAATTGTGTAGATGTAAACATTGTAATCGCTCTCAATACTGCGAAAAAGGATAAAAATATTCTTGATTAAACTGGGATTCACTCACCAGTATTTCCCACTGACAAATGTTTTTAAAACGCGTTTCAGATAACAAAATGCAAAAGCCAATTAGAAGGAAGCCAGCTGGAGAGCACTGACGGCTTGGAAAAATGAGGCTATAAAAGTTACCTAAAAGAGGATGTTTTAAATTCAATAAAATAGGGTTTATCCCTATAAACATGATGTAATAAGAAACTTGGGTTTTACCCATGTGTTTATTAATATAAAATATGGTGGTTTTACTCTGATAAACATTTCCTAACTACGGTCCTAATGAAATTTCCGCTGCCAAAATAATAATAATGGAAGACAAAAATGATACCACCACAACTGGTCTCGCGGCCACCCGTTCCCGGGACAGATAGGGGGCGGGGGTTACGACAGAAGGTGGTATCAGAGCTAAGCCATTTATTCAGCCACAAAGGTGTTCTGCTGACATAAATTATTATTTAAAATTGTTAGGAAATTAATTATGGAAATACGTGCATATCTGTATTTTATTGTTGTGTGTTATTTGACTATTTGTTAGTTTTCAGTATGAGTGATCAAGGACCCTCAGACGTGTATCATCAATTGTCCGAGTCACCTAGGAGTGAAGGTACCTCTTCACAGCCTGCCCTCTCTGGGTATGCTGCTGATAATGAAGAAGGAATATTTTTCTTTAAGGCTCAGTCTGAAGAGCCATTCCCTAAAAAAAAAGAGGATGGTTCAGTAAGGGAGCATTTGAGCGTAGGAAAAGAATGCGAAAGTTGCAACAGCAAAGAGTCCTAGCTGCCGCTAAGCGAGAGTCAGATGCCCACACACAGGATATGCTTAATAGAAGCCTAGCTAATTTTCATATCCTAGTAACAACTGCTGCCGAACCAAACCTTGAACAACTAGTAGCCCCACAACCCTTACCTTTGTTCCCTACTCAGCCGATGGAGATAGAAGACAACCCTGAAAATCAAGTAGAAATGCATGATTTCAACCCTGAGGAGATACCTAGGATACCAGCCCCTAATCCCTTAGACCCGGATTATGATCCATGGTTCGATGATCATAGGGATTATGTGCCGCGCTACCACCTAAATGACAAACCCATGCCAAACTTAGCATGCCAAACTTAGCAGCCTATCCAGGTCTGGACCCTCTAGATCCCTACTACGACAACGATGAATACATTAGGGAGATTTTAGAGAATCCTTACCCTCAGGAGAATCCCATGCCCCAGTACCCGGACCTAGCACCAGCACCTGCACCCCCAATGAGTGCAGAAAATGTGCACGAGCTCTGAACTTTTGAAGAAGAGATCCTGGAGAGTAGTGAGAGGATGAGGCAGGCAGGAGAGCGACTCGTCTGGAAGTACGACGAGCGCAATATGGATTACTGGATGAACCCAAACTAGTAAAGGAGGTAGTGGAATTGGTAATAATAATAATAATAATAATGGAAAAAAATAATATAATATATATGTGTAATAATAATAAGAAATGTTGTAGTATAGAACACTTTCTGGTTAGCGATGCATAGTAGTATTGTATTGTAATTTTTAATATCTAGTATTAGTGTGTATTTGACGCATACTATAATAGAAAAGAGTAAAGTCGCAATGCTCGACGTTTTTGACCAATATGTGTGTTGTGTGGTTGTTGCCTAAATTATTAATTATTTTGTGATATTAATAATTGGTAAATGTTTAAAATCTAGATGGACGATGAGGTAAACCAGGAAAACCAGAATAACGATAACCAGAGTAACATTAACCTGGATAATGAGAACCCGAACAACAACAACAATAATGGAAACCAAGTGGATAACAGTGCCATGCAACATATAGTGGCACAAGGGATAATACATGCGATGCCATATATTATCAAAACGGTTAAGGAAGCCGAAAATAAAAGTAAACATGATAGTAAGCGACCCTCTGAACCTGAAAATAGCGTGAACAATGGACTCGTACTTCAAACGCCCATTCCCAAAATAAGAAGAACCGTGTCTTACGGTTGTTCTTATAAAGAATTTTGGTCTTGTAAACCAATGGAATTCTCGGGCAATGAAGGGGCCGTTGCATCTCTACGCTGGATAAAAAAAGACTGAGGCAGTCTTAAGAATAAGTAAATGTGCTGAAGAGGATAAGATAATGTTTGCTTCCAATTTGTTTAAGAATTCAGCACTAGAATGGTGGAACACTATCCTCCGGTCTGGAGGAAATGATAAAACTTACAATATGGGATGTGAAGAATTTAAAAACATGGTAGAAAGTAAATTCTGCCCTCCTAATGAAAAAGAACAGATAGCAAACAAATTCCTAAACCTTAGAATGGTTGGGGTAGATAGTAAAGGTTATACTACATTATTCTTTGAATATGCCCGAATAGTACCAACCCTTGCTTCAGTTGAACCAGTTTTAATCTCCCGTTACATCTAGGGATTATTTGGGGAGATTAGACATGTAGTCAAGGCAGCTAGACCTCAAACCATAGAAGAAGCTGTAGAACTAGCCAACACCTTGACAGATGAATTAGTCCGCACACGAGAAGAGGATCAGAGAAGAAACCTAACCCAGAAGCTTACTCAAGAATTTCATTCTGGAAATTCTAACCGTGGGAGAAATGTAGGTTCTATCTCTGCACCCTAATGTAAGTATTGCAAAAGGAAGCATTCAGGTAGATGCACCATATAATGTAACTTTTGCAAAATATCTAGACACAAGGAGGAAAACTGCAGGAAGAAGCCTAACAACAGGATATGCTACAACTGTGGAGAACAAGGTCATATCAAGTCTAACTGTCAAAAGTTAGCTCCAGCTACAAACCCCAAGAATACTAAAAATGCTAGAGCATTTGTTCAGACTGCAGAAGAAGCAAAGATGATCCCGGATGTGATCACTGGTATGTTTTTAGTTAATGATGTTTTTGCTAAAGTATTATTTGACTCTGTTGCGAACCAAAGTTTTATTAATACTTTATTTTGCAAACTTCTTAATCAATCATTAACTAAACTCCCACAAGAATGTCTAGTAGAGACAACAAATGAGGAAACCATTAAGATTTCTGAAATCTTGCAGGGAGCAAGAATATAAATTTTAAATCAGAAATTTATTGCAAACCTTTACCAAATGAATCTAGCAGGATTTGATGTTGTGTTAGGAATGGATTGGTTAATAGCCAATAAAGCCAGTATTTTATGTGATCAAAAGTCAATTCAAGTAAATTCACCAAGGGGTGAAAAGATCACAATTAAAGGAAATAAGTTCTCTAAATCCACAAAATTCATCTCTATGATGAAAACTGCAAGTTATATAAGGAAAGGATCATTAGTGTATTTGATTTCTATAATCACTAATACTAAAGGAAAAGAATTAAAGGATATTCCCGTAGTATCCCAGTTTTCAGATGTATTTCCAGAAGAGTTACCAGGACGACCTCCAGATAGAGAAGTTGAATTTAGAATCCATTTGATACCGGGAACCGCACTAATTGCCAAAGCACCTTACCGATTGGCACCCACAGAAATGCAGGAACTAAACAAATAGTTAGATGAATTGTTGGAGAAAGGATTCATACAGTCAAGCTCATCACCATGGGGAGCACCGATTTTGTTCGTTAAAAAGAAAGACGGATCAATGCGTATGTGTATTGATTACCGTGAATTAATCGATGATATGTTTGATCAGTTGCAAGGAGCACGATTTTTCTTAAAAATTGATTTAAGGTCAGGATATCATCAATTAAAGGTACAGGAAGAGGACATTCCTAAGACCGCTTTCAGAACAAGGTATAGCCATTATGAATTTACTGTCATGCCATTTGGTTTAACCAATGCCCCAGTTGCATTCATGGACATGATGAACCAAATATGTAAGCCATATTTGGATAAATTCATAATTGTCTTTATAGATGATATTCTTATTGATTCTAAAAGCAAAGAGGAACATGCAGCCCATCTGCACGCTCTTCTAAGTTTATTGAGAAAAGAAAAGCTTTATGCTAAGTTTTCAAAGTGTGACTTTTGGTTAGAATAGGTACAATTTCTTGGACATCTAGTCAATCATGAAGGAATTCATGTAGATCCCACCAAGATCGAGGCGATTACCAAGTGGAAAACCCCTGAGTCACCAACTGAGATTAGAAGTTTCTTAGGATTGGCCGGTTATTATAGAAGATTTATTATAGAAGATTTATTCGAGATTTTTCTAGAATAGTCGTTCCCTTAACTATGTTAACCTGTAAATCCATTAAGTTTGAATGGGGACCAAAACAAGAAGAAGCCTTTAGAATTCTTAAGCAAAGATTAACCCATACACCCATACTAGCGTTACCAGAAGGAACTGAAGATTTTATAATCTATAGTGACGCTTCTAAGTTAGGTTATGGATGTGTGTTAATGCAACGTCAAAAGGTTATAGCTTACGCCTCTAGACAACTTAAGAATCATCAAGAGAATTATTCAACCCATGATCTAGAGTTAGTAGCTATAATTTTTGCCCTTAAAATTTGGAGACATTACCTTTACGGTAGTAAGTTTACCATATTCACCGACCATAAGAGTTTAAGGTATGTTTTTGGGCAAAAGGAATTTAATATGAGACAAAGACACTGGATAGAGATACTTAGTGATTTTGATTGTGATATCCAATATCATACAGGAAAGGCAAATGTAGTTGCTGATGCTTTAAGTCGAAAGTATCATGAAAAGCCAAAAAGAATACGTTCTCTTAAGTTAAATCTGCAAGTAGATTTAAATGATCAGATTAGAAAAGCACAAGAATCAGTAATCAAGGATGATACTGAAAAGTTGAAAGGAATGATTAAGGAATTAGAACAAGGAACAGATGGAATTTGGAGATTCCATAAGAAAAGAATATGGATACCTAAATTAGGAAACCTACGTCACCGTATATTAGAAGAAGCCCATAAGTCTAAGTATACGATGCATCCTGGAAGTGATAAGATGTATCAGGATTTAAGAAATAATTTCTAGTGGATAGGAATGAAAAAGGATATAGCAGCATATGTCACAAAGTGTTTAACTTGTTCACAAGTTAAAGCTGAACATCAGAAACCCTCAGGTTTATTGCAACAGTTAGAAATTCCTGTTTGGAAATGGGAATTAATAACAATAGATTTTGTTACTAAATTACCCAAAACAAGGAAAGGTAATGATACAATCTGGGTGATTGTAGACAAGCTAGCCAAGTCAGCTCATTTCCTACCAATGAAAGAAACTTTCAGTATGGAACAGTTAGCTAAATTATATGTAAATGAAATAGTTTCATTACATGGAATTCCTCTGTAACACCTGTGTTTGTAATCATTGTAAATAGTCCAGTTATCAATAAAACAACGTTATTTAAATGTTTTTTTGTTTATGTTTAACATGTCACACCCCCCAAAATCCACCTGCGGAGTACTACCGCTTGGAGGCGTGACTGACCAGGATCCAGCCACCAATCATATTGAACAAGCATATGAGTAGTTATAATAATCCAACCAATACAATTGGTGTTCAAACAAAACATAATTTTAAGTTGCAAGCGGAAGCATAGTCTTAAAACCAAAACATAAGTTTAATTGTTTCAAAGTTTAACATGGCACACAACCGTCCATGTCCCACAACGACTCTCCTCCATGCAAGCTCCAGCTAAGTACCTATTGACCTGCAAAGCATGTAGTAACGAGTCAACAACAAGTTGAGTGAGTTCACGGTTGGGTGTTCGTTTTAAGTCGTTTCGAAAACAGTTTCCTTTATCTGGCATCCTGCCGTGGGGGTTACCCCATAGTTAAAAACGTGACTTGTTTATTCCCGGTTACTCTGGCAATCCAGCCGTGGGGGCTACCCCATGTATACACTAGACTCGTTACCATATCGACTGCTGACTGTAGTCATGTTTAAGTGCCCTGAAACTGTCAATGTCTATCATCATTGACGTGCCCCAGATCCATTAGTTCACGCCCGTCCTCTGCGGCACGGTGTGAGGTTTGTCAGACCTAAATAGCGCTATCTAACTAATGACCCGCTCGCCATTGGCCCGGCGATTAAGTCGATATAAAAAGGAGGGACTTCGTGATAGAGTTTTGGTCTAGTACGAGTTATCTGTCCGTGAGGACGAGGAATTACATTCCTGAACCATTGCTGTCCTACCCAAGGAGGACGAGGAACCCATGTTCCTTAACCCCAATTCCCGACCCCTGGGAATCCCATGCTTTGTAGAGGGTGTGAACTCACCTTGGTTTGCTCGGCAGATACACAGAAAAGTCATGTCTAGATGCTAGTGATCAATCACGTCCCAACACAGTTGTATCATACAAGTCAGGTTCAAACTTCGTAGTGCACGTATGTTCTACACGTATACTAGCAAGTTGCACACGGGTATTATTCATGGCATACACGATTTAATCATGGCAGTTCAACAACAGTGCACAACATACTTAATTCACATTAGCACATACGGCCCATAAGCTCGGCCCAATCACTAAGGCCCAAAACAGTGTGAAGGTCCATACAGTGCACACATGTGTGTGGTCTCGAGTCGAGACTGTGCGGTTTCGAGTTGTATCCTACAAGATCTCGAGTAGCAACTGGGGAGGTTTCGGGTTATGCATATGTTGATCTCGAGTCGCAACCGGACTCGCAAGTATGGTCTCGAGTCATGATGTTTATATGCTGATCAAGTGTGGTCTCGAGTCGCAACTGGACTCGCAACCGTGGGTCTCGAGTCGTCACGAGGTGATTTCGAGTTGTAGCTTCATGGTCTCGAGTCGAGACTATGGGTTCTCGACTCGCAACCCGAGTCGCAACTACAGTCTCGAGTTATCATGCTCCCGGTCTCGAGTCGCAACTGAAGTTCTCGGCTGGGGACATTTGCTGAATTCGACATTGTACTTGGCCAATGAGATTTCATGGTCATGATATGGTGTACTAGCCAATAACAATGCACTAACATGTTCCCTTGTCTAGCTAATTATCAAAATGGATCAAACATGGCAAATTTCAAGTGTTCATAACATATTCATATCATCTTCAAGTTGTTCTTCATGTATTCAAATAGTTCATCATCATCATTCGTATAGCCTTAATCAAACAAAAATCATGAACAACAATCTTATCAACATCTATGATATCAACACAATAAATCACCCTAATAGTAAGCTTTCGGTTCTTAACACAAGAGTATACAATCCGATTTATATGAACATTATCTAACATACATGTGAAAGCCGATTTCATGAACATCAACAACATGGTTTAAATCACATTTAGACACAAGTCATCATGAGTTCATTATGCAACATATCCGAAATCAAAACATGTTAGCCGATTATCAACATCATAGACATCCGGTTCACAAAAACATCATCAAGCATACAACTATACTTAGTTCAATCATGTCATTCATACTATTATTTTAAGAACAAACATCATAAAGACACTAACCGGTTGATGGGTTTCAAGGGTGAGTATGAAGCTTCCAAACGGGTGTGTGTGTGTGTGTCGATCCGAGAGCTCCTAGTGTCACCGGTTGATCCGAGAAGAAGGAGGAGAGGTGATGTTGAGACTTAGGGTTTAATGGTTTCTAGAGAGAGAGTGTGTAGGAGGAGGTGTGTGGGAGTGAGTGTGTTGTCCAAAGAAATGGCACCCATGGCTATCCACCTAGTTTATATATCCGATCCAAGTGGTGCACCCTAATGGGCTTTCGGTTGGGTTAAATGAGGTGCACGGCCCATCCGGCCCATTGTTTCATTGCTCACTCGAGACCGCATGGTCTCGAGTTGGGTCCTTGTGTCTCGGGTCATAGTAATACACACATACATACAATTACAACACATAAACGTAGCACGTAATCACATAGGATGTTCATATATATAATTAATCACACCAGTTAACTAGTCACACGTTTAAGCATGTTACAACGGGATACAAGAAGGGTTCTAAATTTCGAGTTGTCACATCATCCCCAAGTTGAAAGAAATTTCGTCCCGAAATTTGGTAGGCACTCACTGAGGAAGCTAGTTAAGTTGTATGGTTTTCCCGTTTTTCCTGGGGTGTCACATCCACCCCCCGTTGATCTGGAATTTCGTCCCGAAATTCCGTAGCTTCGGCCTCAGTAGTGGTTGTACTGTTTGCGAAAAGTTGGGGATACTTTTGTTTCATCTGATCTTCGCGCTCCCAGGTGAACTCTGGGCCGCGACGTGAGTTCCAACGAACTCGAACGAGAGGTATCCTAGTGCTCTTGAGGACCTTAACATCCCGGTCCATGATTTCGACTGGTTCCTCGACGAATCGTAACTGCTCGTCGATAGTGAGTTCCTTCAGAGGAACTACGTGGGTCTCATCTGACAGACACTTCTTCAGATTCGACAAGTGAAAAACGTTGTGAACTGCACCGAGTTCTGCTGGTAAGTTCAGTCTGTAGGCCACCCTGCCTATTTTCTCAATGACTTCGAAAGGTCCAACGTATCGTGGGTTAAGTTTACCGCGTTTACCAAAACGAACCACACCCTTCCAGGGTGAAACTTTGAGTAGTACCCGCTCCCCAACCTGGAGCTCAAGCGGTTTCCTGCCCATGTCGGCGTAAACTTTCTGACGGTCGCGAGCTGCCGCCATGCGTTTCCGTATTTGAGCAATTTGTTCGGTTGTGTCTACCACATGTTCTGGACCAGTGATCTGACTATCTCCCACCTCTGCCCAACAAAGAGGTGACCGGCATTTACGTCTGTACAATGCCTCAAACGGAGCAACTTTAATGCTGGTGTGGTAGCTGTTATTGTACGAGAATTCCACAAGTGGCAGATGCTTTTCCCAGCGGTTGCCAAAATCGATTACGCATGCACGAAGCATGTCTTCTAAGGTTTGAATAGTGCGCTCGGACTGCCCGTCCGTCTGAGGGTGATACGCTGTGCTCATGTCTAATCGTGAGCCAAAGGATTTGTGCATTGCTTGCCATAGTTCTGAAGTAAAACGTGCATCTCGATCCGAGATAATGGAGGTGGGCACCCCGTGCCTCGAAACAACTTCCTTGAGGTATATTTCTGCAAGAGTGGAGAATTTATCCGTCTCCTTGATAGCCAGGAAGTGTGCAGACTTGGTAAGTCGGTCCACGATCACCCAAATAGTATCGTTTCCGCGCTGGGATCTAGGTAGGCCAGTAACAAAATCCATGGAAATTTGCTCCCATTTCCATTGAAGTATCTCTGGTTGTTGGAGTAGGCCTGAGGGTTTCTGGTATTCGGACTTGACTCTCGCACAAGTCAAACACTTGCTAACGTAGGTTGCTATGTGGGCCTTCATGCTAGGCCACCAATACGTGGTTTTGATGTCGTGGTACATTTTATCCGAGCCAGGATGTACCGAGTAGCGAGACTTGTGTGCTTCATCCATCACAAGCTCTCGTAGGTTGCCATAGAGTGGGACCCAAACGCGTCCCGTTACGTAATAAGCACCGTCTTCCTTTTGTTCTAAGCGTTGCCTTGAGCCACGTAGGGCTTCAGCCCTGACGTTTTCTGGTTTCAGTGCTTCTATCTGGGCAGCTCGTATCTGGGAAGGAAGGCTAGAATGTATCGTAAGTTGCAAAGCTCGTACGCGCTTAGGCGCAGTGTCCTTTCGACTGAGGGCGTCAGCCACAACATTGGCCTTGCCCGGGTGATACCTGATTGAGCACTCGTAGTCATTCAGCAGCTCGACCCATCGTCGTTGTCGCATGTTCAGTTCCTTCTGCTTGAAGATATGCTCGAGGCTCCTGTGGTCGGTGTAGATTGCGCACTTGGTACCGTACAGGTAATGCCGCCATAACTTAAGTGCAAAAACAACAGCTCCCAGTTCTAAATCGTGTGTAGTGTAGTTCTTCTCATGAACTTTAAGTTGGCGGGAGGCGTAGGCTATAACTTTATCTCGTTGCATCAACACGCAACCAAGACCCTGAATTGATGCGTCACAGTAGACCACGAAGTCGTCCGTGCCCTCTGGCAATGAAAGGATATGTGCACTGCAAAGTCTATCCTTCAAGTGCTGAAATGCTAACTCCTGTGCATTTCCCCAGCGATAAATAACGCCTTTCTGTGTTAGCGAGGTGAGGGGCTGTGCGATCTTAGAAAAATCCTTAATGAACCTCCTGTAGTAACCTGCCAATCCCAAGAATTGGCGAATTTCCTTTGGTGTACGAGGTGCAGGCCAGTTCTTAATCGAGTCTATCTTGGATGGATCAACGTGAATCCCATCCTTGTTTACCACGTGGCCTAGGAAATGGACTTCTCGAAGCCAGAAGTCGCATTTCGAGAACTTTGCATAAAGCTGTTCTGTTCGAAGGAGTTCCAGAATAAGTCGTAGATGCTGCTCGTGTTCCTCCTGACTCTTGGAATAGATCAGGATGTCGTCGATGAAGACTATAACGAACTTGTCCAGGTAAGGCTTGCACACTCGGTTCATCAAGTCCATGAAAACCGCAGGTGCGTTTGTCATCCCAAAAGGCATGACCAAAAACTCATAGTGCCCGTATCGAGTTCTGAAAGCTGTTTTGGAGACGTCCTCTTCCCGGACTCTTAGCTGGTGATATCCCGATCTCAAATCAATCTTTGAATAGTAGCTCGACCCCTGCAGCTGGTCGAACAAGTCGTCAATCCGCGGTAGAGGATAACGATTCTTCACCGTCACCTTGTTGAGTTCCCGGTAGTCGATGCACATTCTGAAGGTACCGTCCTTCTTCTTCACAAATAGTACTAGAGCTCCCCAGGGCGATGAGCTAGGACGAATAAAACCCTTATCCAATAGTTCTTGTAGTTGCGTAGAGAATTCTTCCAACTCTGATGGAGCTAAACGATAAGGTGCACGAGCTATAGGCGCAGCTCCAGGAGCTAGTTCGATCTGAAACTCGACTTGGCGATGGGGCGGAAGACCAGGTAATTCCTCAGGAAATACCTCTGGATAATCGCGTACAACTGGAAAATCTTCTATCTTTTTCTCTTTCTCCGTGGTGTCAGTAATGAGGGCTAAAATGGCAGTGTGGCCCTTTCGCAAACACTTCTGGGCCTTAAGGAGGGAGATGACGTTCTCAACGGCACTCCGCTTGTCGCCACGAATCATGAGAGGTTCACCACCTGAACCAGGAATACGGACAATCTTCTCGTTGCAAAGAATTTCTGCTCGGTGTCGGGATAACCAATCCATCCCAATGACAACGTCGAAACTACCCAAGACGATAGGAATAAGGTCGATAGAGAAGGTCTGGTCAGCGAGAATAAGTTTACAAACCTCGACTACGTGTGTGGATTTTAAACTCTTACCATTTGCTAGCTCTACAGTGTGCTTGTTGTTCAAAGGTGTTGGAATACGCTTAAGCAGGATCCAGCCTGCGGAGTACTACCGCTTGGAGGCGTGACTGACCAGGATCCAGCCACCAATCATATTGAACAAGCATATTAGTAGTTATAATAATCCAACCAATACAATTGGTGTTCAAACAAAACATAATTTTAAGTTGCAAGCGGAAGCATAGTCTTAAAACCAAAACATAAGTTTAATTGTTTCAAAGTTTAACATGGCACACAGCCGTCCATGTCCCACAACGACTCTCCTCCATGCAAGCTCCAGCTAAGTACCTATTGACCTGCAAAGCATGTAGTAACGAGTCAACAACAAGTTGAGTGAGTTCACGGTTGGGTGTTCGTTTTAAGTCGTTTCGAAAACAGTTTCCTTTATCTGGCATCCTGCCGTGGGGGTTACCCCATAGTTAAAAACGTGACTTGTTTATTCCCGGTTACTCTGGCAATCCAGCTGTGGGGGCTACCCCATGTATACACTAGACTCGTTACCATATCGACTGCTGACTGTAGTCATTTTTAAGTGCCCTGAAACTGTCAATGTCTATCATCATTGACGTGCCCCAGATCCATTAGTTCACGCCCATCCTCTGCGGCACGGTGTGAGGTTTGTCAGACCTAAATAGCGCTATCTAACTAATGACCCGCTCGCCATTGGCCCGGCGATTAAGTCGATATAAAAAGGAGGGACTTCGTGATAGAGTTTTGGTCTAGTACGAGTTATCTATCCGTGAGGACGAGGAATTACATTCCTGAACCATTGCTGTCCTACCCAAGGAGGACGAGGAACCCATGTTCCTTAACCCCAATTCCCGACCCCTGGGAATCCCATGCTTTGTAGAGGGTGTGAACTCACATTGGTTTGCTCGGCAGATACACAGAAAAGTCAAGTCTAGATGCTAGTGATCAATCACGTCCAAACACAGTTGTATCATACAAGTCAGGTTCAAACTTCGTAGTGCACGTATGTTCTACACGTATGCTAGCAAGTTGCACACGGGTATTATTCATGGCATACACGATTTAATCATGGCAGTTCAACAACAGTGCACAACATACTTAATTCACATTAGCATATACGGCCCATAAGCTCGGCCCAATCACTAAGGCCCAAAACAGTGTGAAGGTCCATACAGTGCACACATGTGTGTGGTCTCGAGTCGAGACTGTGCGGTTTCGAGTTGTATCCTACAAGATCTCGAGTAGCAACTGGGGAGGTTTCGGGTTATGCATATGTTGATCTCGAGTCGCAACCGGACTCGCAAGTATGGTCTCGAGTCATGATGTTTATATGCTGATCAAGTGTGGTCTCGAGTCGCAACTGGACTCGCAACCGTGGGTCTCGAGTCGTCACGAGGTGATTTCGAGTTGTAGCTTCATGGTCTCGAGTCGAGAATATGGGTTCTCGACTCGCAACCCGATTCGCAACTACAGTCTCGAGTTATCATGCTCCCGGTCTCGAGTCGCAACTGAAGTTCTCGGCTGGGGACATTTGCTGAATTCGACATTGTACTTGGCCAATGAGATTTCATAGTCATGATATGGTGTACTAGCCAATAACAATGCACTAACATGTTCCCTTGTCTAGCTAATTATCAAAATGGATCAAACATGGCAAATTTCAAGTGTTCATAACATATTCATATCATCTTCAAGTTGTTCTTCATGTATTCAAATAGTTCATCATCATCATTCGTATAGCCTTAATCAAACAAAAATCGTGAACAACAATCTTATCAACATCTATGATATCAACACAATAAATCACCCTAATAGTAAGCTTTCGGTTCTTAACACAAGAGTATACAATCCGATTTATATGAACATTATCTAACATACATGTGAAAGCCGATTTCATGAACATCAACAACATGGTTTAAATCACATTTAGACACAAGTCATCATGAGTTCATTATGCAACATATCCGAAATCAAAACATGTTAGCCGATTATCAACATCATAGACATCCGGTTCACAAAAACATCATCAAGCATACAACTATACTTAGTTCAATCATGTCATTCATACTATTATTTTAACAACAAACATCATAAAGACACTAACCGGTTGATGGGTTTCAAGGGTGAGTATGAAGCTTCCAAACGGGTGTGTGTGTGTGTGTCGATCCGAGAGCTCCTAGTGTCACCGGTTGATCCGAGAAGAAGGAGGAGAGGTGATGTTGAGACTTAGGGTTTAATGGTTTCTAGAGAGAGAGTGTGTAGGAGGAGGTGTGTGGGAGTGAGTGTGTTGTCCAAAGAAATGGCACCCATGGCTATCCACCTAGTTTATATATCCGATCCAAGTGGTGCACCCTAATGGGCTTTCGGTTGGGTTAAATGAGGTACACGGCCCATCCGGCCCATTGTTTCATTGCTCACTCGAGACCGCATGGTCTCGAGTTGGGTCCTTGTGTCTCGGGTCATAGTAATACACACATACATACAATTACAACACATAAACGTAGCACGTAATCACATAGGATGTTCATATATATAATTAATCACACCAGTTAACTAGTCACACGTTTAAGCATGTTACAACGGGATACAAGAAGGGTTCTAAATTTCGATTTGTCACATAACATCTGTCATGTTTTGATTTTTATTCAATTTCAAACTTTACATCGCTTTCTAGAGAGTTATACGCAAACTGGTGCGTAAACGTAATCAGTTTAATGCGACAAACACTCCGGAACATCAACATATGCTTAACATACCTTAAATAACCTTTACATAACTTAGAAATAAGTTTTGAAGGCTTTGGTATGGCAAAAACAAGTTTAATCGCCTACAGGGACTAAATTCGGCAAACTGCAAAAGTATGACGATTCGTACTAGAACAGACATTCTGGAACATGACCATAAGTTAAAAATACCATAAATATCCTTTAAATAGCTTAGAAATAGGCTTTGAGGGGTTCGGTGTGCTAAAATAAACTTTTGGGTCATTCAGGGACTAAAAGCGTCAAAAAGTGCACAAGTTTGCATTTTCGCGCATAACTTACATTCTGAATACATCCGGACATCCAAAAATTTATGTAAGCACTAAAATATTTTATTTTAGTGTTTGGCATAAGAAAAATCCATTCGTCGCGCAATTTGGATCGTTTTTCGCGCTTATGTGCATTCCGTCGTAATTAAGCGAACATCGCGATCGTACGACCAAACGAACTGATATCAGGCATATTTTTTAGCATGTTTTATGTCCAAAATGTTTAGGCATCATTTTAGGGCCTTAAAGTTGGCTTAACGCGCCTTAAACATGTCGGAAATGGCCTTAAACACCAACAGGGACTGAAACTGTCATTTTTCAAAGTTGGTTGCTGATCAGAGCACCCAGGCGTGGCGCGTAAGCTTTGCACATGTCTTACGCAGGCCGCGAGGCCCTCCTAGATCAGCAAAACCAGTTTTAACAGCTGTTAAACACCCAAAACCCTCTTGCACATGGTATTTCCTGATACTGTGGGATATTTTGATGTGCCCATAGTATTGTAAAACCATGGGTGCACATGTACGGACAAGATCAAAGCACGTTATTCGACGAACGATCTTAACGGTTCAAGGAAATCTATAAATACCCCTCAAGTTCACAACTCAAAACCCACACCTTTGAATCTGAAATTGTTCTCTAAGTTGATGTGTTTATCATTTCATACCTGAGAATATTCGGATCAAAACTTCCGTTCTTGGACCCGTTGTAAGTCCTCTTTTGTTCTTTTAGCGTTTTCTGCGTTGACCAGTTTATGGTCAACATGAAGTTCGGTTGAACTTCGCAACACGAGCGTAATCACGATGGCTATAGTCCCTTGTGACTATGCCTACTAATTACCACGTTATCTAGGCTCAGTGACGAGTCGTAGTTTCGGCCAAAATGCGTATTCTTGCGTATTTTGTAACCAAACTACTTTTAGGTATCAAAACCGTTTTTTTATAGCAAACTTGTTTTCTAAATTAGATAAGCATGTTTTAACATGCTTAGCTCGTCACTTTTAGTTTTGTGCTTGTCTAGGGTAGTAAAGGTAAGCGATCTAATCCATCGCTTATACTTTCGAACCCGACCCGTTTAGTCGATCTTTAGGATCCGACCAAATACACTAGGTGACCATAGTCGTATAGGGAATAACCTTTCGAGGTTATACCGTATGGTCACGACGTTTAGTTAGTTGTATGATAGGTAGTTTATATGCCTTAGGTAAATTACCAAAATGCCCTTTTACACCCAAAATTCATTTTAAGCATATGTAACATAATTTTTTATATCTAAACTGTTTTGGCAACAATATTAGACATGTTAAGGCATATATTACTTGTCATAGGACTAGTTAGGCGGTCTAAACGCGTTTTACGCAAACGACGCGTTAAAGTAGCATAAGCTACCTAAACGGGTCGTAAGCACTTAGGTTAGGTTTCATTTTAGTATGTAGGCTTTGTTAAACCATATTACATGAGTTATCATACTCGTTTGGATTACGAACCCTCATTCTATCCGATCCTCCGATTTGGGTCCGGTTTATTAACATAGTTACCTATATTAGGTGCCGTTTGATTTCCGTGATCTCTAGCATTTTTTGGTTGTTACGCAAGGACTTCTAGGCAATCTCAAGTGAGTACATAGATCCCTCTTTTATTGTTTTCCAAATGTTTTGGGGTGAAACACATGTGCCTACTTATTACTTTCATGCTTTCCTGTTTTCATGTCACACCCCGACCACGTAAAACATCAAATCGTGGCGGAAACGTCGGGGAGTGTTGTAACAAAATTATTGTTCCACAACCATGGTAATTAAAATTTCATTTTATTCAACAATCAAAGGTGGAATACATTGTTTCAAAACAAGAACCAAAGAGTACACATCATAATTAAACTAAGTCTATCTTTATTTTAAGTCTCTAAGGCACAGGTCCGCCCTAGTATGTCACGATCATCCTAAGCATCAGCTCCTGAAAACACATGTGAAAATAGGTACGTCAGCATAAAAATGCCTGTGAGATACATAGGTTTTATGAAAATAGGATTCATGACTTGAGTTTATAGATATGTTTAATAAAATTCAGTCATGAATCTTGTTAATTGTTTTGTTTTATAAATCATTTGAAAAATGATAGCAAAATCAGATGATATGTATATATAAAAGAGTAATGTTTGGTTAAAAGAATAACCAAGTAAAAAGAGTTTGTGTAAACCAAGTTATTTGTAAAAACAATATTTAAGTGAAATTGCGTTGTAAATGTAATATGTCTAAACTGAAATGGTTTAAATAACGCTATGATATGTAATATCATACAAGCACTTATATATAGGAAGTACCAGCGGCGTATCCACCATGCTTGTATCATATTACACACGCCTCGTTATTTAAGTCACTCAAACCAACCAACAATGTAAAATATCCATGTTTAGTCCAATAGTAAAATGTCATAATATAATCCAAGTTGAATATAAGTCATGTAATGTGTAAACAAAAGTTATGTATGGTAAGTAAAATGAGACTACTTAAACCACAAGTAAAGATGTACAAAACAAAGTGTTTTGAATAAACCAAAAGTTATGTTTTGTAAAATAAATGCATGTTTTACTGATACAAACATTTATGCGGTAAGTTAACGCATTACATTCAAGCCTTGAGACAGACGGATAACCTTAGAGTAAAGATTATCAAAGTAAAATGTTTTCGGATTCAGTCATTCCTTACATCCAAACAAACCTAGGATGTCAGGAACGGGATTTGTCAAGTCCTATGGTACCATTACTTACTACTGAGCGGCGTAGCTAATGTTAATGAATGTAGTTTAGTCCCGTTGTACAAACCAAATGTCATACCAAAAACAAACATGTAATGAAAGTAATGTACTAAGTATGCTAAGTCAACATACAAAGCAGAAAAGTCATGTAAATCAATGTGCTAAATATGCTAAGTTAACATATAAAGCAGAAAAAGTCATGTAAATCAATGTGCTAAATATGCTAAGTTAACATATAGAGCAGAAAAGTCATGTAAATCAATGTGCTAAATATGCTAAGTTAACATATAAAGCAGAAAAAGTCATGTAAATCAATGTGCTATCATGCCAAGTAAACATGCATAGCAAAAGAAGATGTAATGTAAATTAATAAGCTAGCATGCTAAGTAAACACACATAGCAAGACAAAATGAAATTTATGTACAAATAGTGTACTAATGAACATAGCAAGTATATGATATGAAAACATGGAAAGCACGAAAGTAACAAGTAGGCACATGTGTTTCACCCCCAAACGTTCGGAAAACAGTAAAAGAGGGGTCTATGTACTCTCTTGAGTTTGCTCAATAGACTTTAGATATCCACCAAGCAAAGCTAGAAGATTACGGATTCAAACGGCACCAAATATAGGTAACTACATTAATAAGTGGACCTATATCGGAGGATTGGGTAGCATGAGGGTTTGTAAACCAAATGAGTGTAGGAACTCATGTAATATGGTTTAACAAAGCCTACATACCAAAATGAAACCTAACCTAAGTGCTTTTGACCCGTTACGACCCGTTTAGGTAGCTTATGCTACTTTAACGCGTCGTTCGTGTAAAACGTGTTTGGACTGCCTAACTAGTCCTATGACAAGTAAAATATGCCTCAATATGTCTAATATTGTTGCTAAATCAGTTTAGATGTCAAAAGTAATGTTACATATGCTTAAAATGAATTTTGGCGAAAAAAGGGCATTTTGGTAATTTACCTAAGGCATAAGAACTACTTAACATACAACCACTCAAACGATGTGACCATAAGGTATAACCTCAGAAGGTTATTACCTAAACTACTATGGTCACCTAAAGTCTTTGGTCGGATCTTAATGATCGACCAAATGGGTCGGGTTCGAAAGCATAAGCGATTGATTAGATCGCTTACCCTTACGACCCTAGACAAGCACAAATCTAAAAGTGACGAGCTAAACATGCTAGAACATGTTTAGTTAAGTTAGAAAACAGGTTTTGATATCAAAACAAATGGTTTTGATACCCTAGAGTAGTTTGGTTACAAAATACGTGAGAAAACGCATTTTGGCCGAAACTACGACTCGTCACTGAGCCTAGATAACGTGGTAATCACTAGGTATAGTCACTAGGGACTATAACCATCATGATTACGCTCACGTTATGAAGTTCAAACGAACTTCACGTTTACCATAAACTGGTCAAAGCAGAAAGTCAAACACAGTTTGACTTTAACGCTAAAAACGAATAAAAGAACGAAGGAGGACTTACAAAGGGTCCAAGAGGGAAGAATGATCAAGTATGCTCAGGTAGGTGGCCTCCACAATGGTGGTTGCCTCCACTTAGAGCAGATTTGATCAAGGTTTGAAGAAATGAGTGAATGGAGCTAGCTATTTATAGGAATTTCACAACCATTAGGATCATTTCTTGGAGAAGAGGGAATGATCTTGGCCCTACACTTCATACCCACTGATTTGTGAACCTATGGGCATCCAAAACAAGCACATAGAATCAAAGAAACCAGGTGCAAAGGCGTGTAATAGCTAGATCAAGCTGGAAAACACTTCTGCTGGTCTGGGACCTGCTTACAGACCGCAAGGAGTAGGGCATACGGTCCGTAAGGACCCTGCAGGTCAGCAAACTGTGAAAAATGGCAGAACAGGCCCCTGTGCGCGTATCGTTGCATTTTGGCAATTCTAACACCTGTCAAACCCATTTTTAAGATCCATAAGGATGTTAAAGTATGGGGAACATGAAAGATAAAGTATGGGGAACATGAAACATGCTCAAAAATATGTCGGATGTCGGTTCGTTTGGCCGTACTATTGCATTGTTCGGTTAATTACGACGAAATGCGCACAAGCACGAAAAACGATCCAAATTGCGCGATGAATGGATTTTTCTTATGCAAAACACTAAACTAAAATATTTTAATGCTTACATAAATTTTTGGATCTCCGGATGTATTCAGAACGTAAATTATGCGCGAAAATGCAAACTTATGCAGTTTTTGACGCTTTTAGTCCCGAATGAGCATAAAGTTTATTTTAGCACACCGAACCTCTCAAAGCCTATTTCTAAGCTATGTAAAGGATATTTAGGGTATGTTTAACTTATGATCAAGTTCCGGAATGTCCGTTACAGTTCAATTTGGCATACTTTCGCAGTTTGTCAATTTTAGTCCCTGTAAGCGAATAGACTTGATTTTGCCATACCAAAGCCTTCAAAACTTATTTCTAAGTTATGTAAAGGTTATTTAAGGTATGTTAAGCATATGTTGATGTTCCGGAGTATTTTTCGCATTAAGCTGATTACGTTTACGCACTAGTTTGCGTATAATTATCCAGAAAGCGATATAGAGTTTGAAATTGAATAAAACTCAAAACATAAAAAATGTCAAACATAAACAAACAAACATTGGGATCAAATAACTTTATTTCATTAATAACTGAACTGTTTACAATGATTACAAGCACAGATGTCACAGTCTCCCCTACTTGTGGAAATTTCGTCCCGAAATTTGTTTAGAGGAAACTCGTGAGAAAAGATGCGGATACTTCGCCTTCATTTGATCTTCACGTTCCCAAGTAAACTCGGGTCCACGTTTAGATTCCCAGCAAACTTTAACTAAAGGAATGCGCTTGCGTTTAAGCCATTTGACTATACGATCCATAATTTCCATAGGTTTCTCAACAAAATGCAGCGTTTTATCAACACGAATTTCGTCAAGTGGTATGTGGAGGTTCTCATCAGCTAAACACTTCTTGAGATTGGATACGTGGAAGGTTGGATGAACATTTCCAAGTTCAGGAGGTAACTCAAGTCTGTAGGCTACCTTACCGATTCTTTCGACGATCTTGAATGGTCCAACATATCTAGGTGCAAGTTTTCCTTTCTTTCCAAATCTAATCACACCTTTCCAAGGTGAGACCTTAAGTAATACACGATCACCGATTTGAAATTCCAAGGGCTTGCGTCCTTGGTCCGCGTAACTCTTTTGACAGCTTCAAGCTGTCTGTAGGTTATCACGAACTTTCTTAACCTTATCAGTTGTCTCTAGAACGAGGTCAAGTCCAGTAAGTTGAGCCTCACCTATCTCATTCCAGCAGACTGGTGAATGACATTTTCGACCATAGGGAGCCTCGAAAGGAGCCATGTTGATGCTGGAGTGATAACTGTTGTTGTAGGAGAATTCAATCAATGGAAGATGTGAATCCCAACTACCACCAAAATCGATCACACAAGCTCTAAGCATATCCTCCAAAGTCTGGATTGTTCTTTCAGTTTGGCCATCTGTTTGTGGATGATAAGCAGTGCTCAGATTAAGTTGGGTCCCCATAGCAGTTTGCATGGTTCTCCAAAAATGAGAAGAGAAACGAGCATCTCTATCAGAAATAATGTTCAAAGGAACACCATGTCGAGTTACGATTTCATCCACATAAATTTTTGCAAGATTTTCAGCAGAAAAATCCTCACGGATTGGCAAGAAATGCGCTGACTTAGTAAGACGATCAACAACTACCCAAATGGCATCATGACCTTTCTTAGTGCGCGGAAGTTTAGTAATGAGATCCATAGCGATGTTTTCCCATTTCCAAACTGGGATCTCTGGTTGCTCCAGTAAACCAGAAGGATGTTGGTGTTCAGCCTTGACCTTAAGACAAATAAGGCATTTTGAAACATACAAGGCAATGTCTTTCTTCATACCAAGCCACCAATACTGAGTACGAAGATCCTTATACATCTTATCTGAGCCAGGATGCATAGAATAACGAGACTTATGAGCTTCATCCATAAGCAAAGTGCGAAGATCATCTAGGCTTGGGACCCACAAACGGTCCATGAAGTAATATGATCCATCGTCCTTCAGTTCAAGATCAGGCTGAATGTGATAGGGTAATTCCTTACCCATCAAGTCTTGTGAAACACAAGCGTGTTGAGCCTGAGAGATGCGGGTTTGAATATCAGATCGAGCTTGGATATCAGATTGAACACGAACACAATGACGCTTGACACGTTCTTTACGACTCAAAGCGTCAGCCACGACATTCGCCTTACCAGGATGGTAGCGAATTTCGCAGTCATAGTCGTTTAGAAGCTCAACCCAACGTCGTTGCCTCATGTTGAGTTCTTTCTGATTAAAGATATGCTGAAGACTTTTGTGGTCAGTGAAAACCACACATTTTGTACCATACAAATAGTGTCTCCAGATCTTAAGAGCGAACACAACTGCACCCAACTCAAGATCATGAGTGGTGTAGTTTTTCTCATGCACCTTTAACTGCCTCGATGCATATGCTATGACTTTGTTCCTTTGCATCAGAACACAGCCAAGTTCCAAAATGGATGCATCGCAGTACACGACAAAATCATCATTGCCTTCGGGCAAAGATAGGATAGGCGCATCACAAAGCTTCTGTTTCAAGGTCTGGAATGCTTCTTCTTGTTTAGAACCCCATTCAAAGGGCTTATTCTTCTGAGTTAGAGCAGTTAAGGGAACTGCAATCTTCGAGAAATTTTCGGTGAAGTGACGGTAATAACCCGCGAGACCAAGAAAAGAACGTACTTCGGTAGGAGTAGTAGGCGTGTCCCAATCCTTAATCGCACTGATCTTGGAGGGATCTACATGAATACCTTGTTCGTTGATGATATGACCCAAAAATTGAACTTCCTTAAGCCAAAATTCACACTTGGAGAACTTGGCGAAAAGTTGTTCTTTCTTTAGGAGTTCCAGAGTAAGACGAAGATGTTGCTCATGATCAGCTTGCGTCTTGGAGTATATCAAAATGTCATCAATAAAAACGATGATGAACTTATCTAAATAAGGCTTGCAAACCCTATTCATCAAGTCCATGAAAACAGCAGGAGCATTAGTCAAACCGAATGGCATAACTGTGAACTCATAATGCCCACAACGAGTGCGGAACGCTGTCTTGGGAATATCTTCTTCATGCACACGAAGCTGTTGATACCCAGAACGCAGATCAATCTTTGAAAAGTAAGAAGCGCCCTGTAACTGGTCAAAGAGATCATCAATATGAGGTAGGGGATATCGATTCTTGATGGTAAGCTTGTTAAGCTCACGGTAATCGATGCACATCCTGAAAGATCCATCCTTCTTTTTGACAAAAAGAACGAGAGCACCCCAAGGTGAAAAGCTAGGACGAATAAAACCTTTATCTGAAAGCTCTTGAAGCTGCTTAGATGGCTCTTGCATCTCAGACGGTGCAAGACGATATGGAGATCTGGCAATGGGATTTGCACTAGGTACAAGATCAATACGGAACTCGACTTGGCGCGCTGGGGGTAATCAGGTAATTCCTCAGGAAATAGCTCCTGATAATCCCGAACAATAGGGATATCTTGAATAGACTTACCTTTGCCTTTATCTGCTACAACATGTGCCAAGAAGGCCACATAGTTCTTTCGCAGATACTTCCGAGCTTGAAAACAAGACATGAGCTTGAGACTACTAGCAGGCTTCACACCACGAACCTGTAGGATCTCACCTGACGAAAGTGGAACACGAACAATCTTCTCGAAACAAACTACCTCTGTGTGATGCTTAGTTAACCAATCCATACCCACAATAATGTCGAAACTCCCAAGTTGCATTGGCGTGAGGTCAATGGGAAAAAGATGGTTGTTAAGGTTCAATTGGCAATTACGAAGAACAGAATCAAGAACAACGGGTTCACCACTAGCAACTTCTACTGTCAAAGGCTTACCTAGTTTCATTCTAGACACGCGAAGTAAAGGCTCAAAAGATAATGACACAAAACTATTATCGGCACCAGAATCAAAAAGAACAGATGCGGGTTGATTATTAACAAGGAACATACCGTTAACCACTTCATTGTTTGCTTGCGCCTCTTGTGCATTCATGTTGAAGACTCGACCTCGAGCCTAAGCCTGAGCTGGATTCGCATTCACCAATCTTGGACATTGATTACGGTAGTGGATCAGATCCCCACAGTTATAACAAGAACCTGGTGGGTAGTGAGATCGTGCAGCTTGACCTTGTTGCTGAGCAAGAGGCTGAGCAACTCGTTGAGCCGGGTTCTGAGCTGCCCTATTCTGATTGGCAAGAATGCGGCAGGTGTCAGCAGGATGACCAGATCTTCCGCAGTTGGTGCAATGACGACACTGGAGGTGCGGTTGATGATGACCGTTACATCTGTTGCACAAAGGTGCATTGCCAAGATAAGGTTTCTTGGCGAGTGGTTACGCAGGCTGATTTGGAGCAGCTTGGTTTGCCTGTGCAGTAACGGCGTAGTTTTGGGAAGCCATACGCTTCCTCGAACCCTTCGAGGAACCAGAATCCTTACCCTTCTTGTTTCTACCTTTCTTGCTATCCTCTTTGTCAGACGACTGCTTCTTACCCGTGCCACCTTTTCTATGCAGCTTACCCCTTCAAACCTGTGACTCGGTCAATGTCGTAGATAGCTCGATTGCCTGACGGACTGTGGTAGGGTTACTACCAGTAACGGTGTCTTGTATCGAGTCAGGTAGGCCATCGATATACCTCTCGATAGCCTTCTCGAGTGGGGTAACCATTGTTGGGCATAACAAACTCAGCTCCTCATACCTATCAGTATATGCCCGGTGCTCACCACTATCCTGTTTCAGATCATCAAACTCCCTTTCTAGAGCTCGTAGCTCATGACGAGGACAAAACTCCCTCATCATAAGAGTCCTAAGTTCAGCCCATGTTTGTGCCAAACCAACCTCAGCACCACAATCTCTCATAACCCCGTTCCACCATGTGAGATCCCTCTTTTGAAACACGCTTGATGCAAACTCGACTTTGCGATTATCAGGACACTGAACGTGACGGAAAGTATTCTCAATGCTCTCGAACCATTGAAGGAGTCCAGTTGCCCCTTCAGAACCACTGAACTTGAGTGGTTTAGCCGAGTTAAAACTCTTGAAGTTGCATGGAGCAATATTGTTGTTGTTGGCTTGGTTATATTGAGCAATGAGATTTGGGAATGCAGCAGCCATTTGCTATGCGATGATTTCTGCCAGTTCGGCATTTGGTAGCGGATTTTCGCGTCGAGGAGGCATTCTAAAAGAGGAAACATGAAAGGAACGAGTGAGATTATTAGATGAAAAGAGCGAGATGAAATGAAATCAACAAAGGCAAAGATGGTGGTCATTCGTCCATATCACAAAGCAAACAAACGACTCACAGTGACTAATCAAAGTAAATGGGTCAAAAATAATGCTTCGCGAAGACATGTTCGCCTATAAGTGAACACTCACCCCAAGAATTCCCAGGTAAGAATGACTGGTCCGATTATGTGGATTTGTACGAACACTCTAGCCTTAGACAGAAAACCCAGGGTGCAGGCATTCACTCTTCCAGTTTGCACGTGTTCACACTATTTAGAACCCAAAACTTTGAAGAGATTTTGAAAACTTGGAAGCCACAAGGCCAAACGAAATCATTAAAAAACAAATGATAAATTTTCAAAATCATACAGAAAAATTGAAGGGTTCAAAACCTTACAATGAATTATTTAAAAACAGATGATTAATTTTCAAAAAGCGTTTCGGAAAAATTGGGTTCTTGTTTTGGTGATCACCTAAGGATAGGTGAAGTGCATGTTTTAAAAATCTAAACACAAGACGACTTGTGTTGGGGTCCTAGAAAGGTTATAGTCTAGGTCAAAGCATTACTAATAACCTAATTCCCAATAACCATTGGCTCTGATACCAACTCTTCTGTCACACCCTGACCACGTAAAACATCAAATCGTGGCGGAAACGTCGGGGAGTGTTGTAACAGAATTATTGTTCCACAACCATGGCAATTAAAATTTCATTTTATTCAACAATCAAAGGTGGAATACAATGTTTCAAAACAAGAACCAAAGAGTACACATCATAATTAAACTAAGTCTATCTTTATTTTAAGTCTCTAAGGCACAGGTCCGCGCTAGTATGTCACGATCATCCTAAGCATCAGCTCCTGAAAACATATGTGAAAATAGGTACGTCAGCATAAAAATGCCTGTGAGATACATAGGTTTTATGAAAATAGGATTCATGACTTGAGTTTAAAGATATGTTTACTAAAATTCAGTCATGAATCTTGTTAATTGTTTTGTTTTATAAATCATTTGAAAAACGATAGCAAAATCAGATGATACGTATATATAAAAGAGTAATGTTCGGTTAAAAGAATAACCAAGTAAAAAGAGTTTGTGTAAACCAAGTTATTTGTAAAAACAATGTTTAAGTGAAATTGCGTTGTAAATGTAATATGTCTACACTTAAATGGTTTAAATAACGCTACGATATGTAATATCATACAAGCACTTATATATAGGAAGTACCAGCGGCGTATCCACCACGCTTGAATCATATTACACACGCCTCGTTATTTAAGTCACTCAAACCAACCAACAATGTAAAATATCCATGTTTAGTCCAATAGTCAAATGTCATAATATAATCCAAGTTGAATATAAGTCATGTAATGTGTAAACAAAAGTTATGTATGGTAAGTAAAATGAGACTACTTAAACCACAAGTAAAGATGTACAAAACAAAGTGTTTTGAATAAACCAAAAGTTATGTTTTGTAAAATAAATGCATGTTTTACTGATACAAACATTTATGCGGTAAGTTAACGCATTACATTCAAGCCTTGAGACAGACGGATAACCTTAGAGTAAAGATTATCAAAGTAAAATGTTTTCGAATTCCGTCATTCCTTACATCCAAACAAACCAAGGATGTCAGGAACGGGATTTGTCAAGTCCTATGGTACCATTACTTACTACTGAGCGGCGTAGCTAATGTTAATGAATGTAGTTTAGTCCCGTTGTACAAACCAAATGTCATACCAAAAACAAACATGTAATGAAAGTAATGTACTAAGTATGCTAAGTCAACATACAAAGCAGAAAAGTCATGTAAATCAATGTGCTAAATATGCTAAGTTAACATATAAAGCAGAAAAAGTCATGTAAATCAATGTGCTAAATATGCTAAGTTAACATATAGAGCAGAAAAGTCATGTAAATCAATGTGCTAAATATGCTAAGTTAACATATAAAGCAGAAAAAGTCATGTAAATCAATGTGCTATCATGCCAAGTAAACATGCATAGCAAAAGAAGATGTAATGTAGATTAATATGCTAGCATGCTAAGTAAACACACATAGCAAGACAAAATGAAATTTATGTACTAATAGTGTACTAATGAACATAGCAAGTATATGATATGAAAACATGGAAAGCACGAAAGTAACAAGTAGGCACATGTGTTTCACCCCAAAACATTTGGAAAACAGTAAAAGAGGGGTCTATGTACTCACTTGAGATTGCTCAATAGACTTTAGATATCCACCAAGCAAAGCTAGAAGATTACGGATTCAAACGACACCTAATATAGGTAACTACATTAATAAGCGGACCTATATCGGAGGATTGGGTAGCATGAGGGTTTGTAAACCAAATGAGTGTAGGAACTCATGTAATATGGTTTAACAAAGCCTACATACCAAAATGAAACCTAACCTAAGTGCTTTTGACCCGTTACGACCCGTTTAGGTAGCTTATGCTACTTTAACGCGTCGTTCGCGTAAAACGCGTTTGGACCGCCTAACTAGTCCTATGACAAGTAAAATATGCCTCAATATGTCTAATATTGTTTCTAAATCAGTTTAGATGTCAAAAGTTATGTTACATATGCTTAAAATGAATGTTGGCGTAAAAAGGGCATTTTGGTAATTTACCTAAGGTATAAGAACTACTTATCATACAACTACTCAAACGATGTAACCATAAGGTATAACCTCGGAAGGTTATTCCCTATACTACTATGGTCACCTAAAGTGTTTGTTTGGATCCTAATGATCGACCAAATGGGTCGGGTTCGAAAGCATAAGCGATTGATTAGATCGCTTACCCTTACGACCCTAGACAAGCACAAATCTAAAAGTGACGAGCTAAACATGCTAGAACATGTTTAGTTAAGTTAGAAAACAGGTTTTGATATCAAAACAAACGGTTTTGATACCCTAGAGTAGTTTGGTTACAAAATACGCGAGAAAACGCATTTTGGCCGAAACTACGACTCGTCACTGAGCCTAGATAACGTGGTAATCAGTAGGTATAGTCACTAGGGACTATAAGCATCGTGATTACGCTCACGTTATGAAGTTCAAACGAACTTCGCGTTGACCAAAAACTGGTCAAAGCAGAAAGTCAAACGCAGTTTGACTTTAACGCTAAAAACGAATAAAAGAACGAAGGAGGACTTACAAAGGGTCCAAGAGGGAAGAATGATCAAGTATGCAAAGGTAGGTGGCCTCCACAATGGTGGTTGCCTCCACTTAGAGCAGATTTGATCAAGGTGTGAAGAAATGAGTGAATGAAGCTAGCTATTTATAGAAATTTCACAACCATTAGGATTATTTCTTGGAGAAGAGGGAATGATCTTGGCCCTACACTTCATACCCACTGATTTGTGAACCTATGGGCATCCAAAACAAGCCCATAGAATCAAAGAAACCAGGTGCAAAGTTCTGTAACAGCTAGATCAAGCTGGAAAACACTTCTGTTGGTCTGGGACCTGGTTACGGACCGCAAGGAGTAGGGCATACGGTCCGGTCCGTAAGGACCCTGCAGGTCAGCAAACTTTGAAAAATGGCAGAACAGGCCCCAGTGCGCGTATCGTTGCGTTTTGGCAATTCTAACACCCTTCAAACCAATTTTTAAGCTCCCTAAGGATGTTAAAGTATGGGGAACATGAAACATGCTCAAAAATATGTCGGATGTCGGTTCGTTTGGCCGTACGATTGCGTTGTTCGGTTAATTACGACGAAATGCGCACATGCGCGAAAAACGATCCAATTGCGTGATGAATGGATTTTTCTTATGCCAAACACTAAAATAAAATATTTTAATGCTTACATAAAGTTTTGGATGTCCGGATGTATTCAGAACGTAAGTTATGCGCGAAAATGCAAACTTATGCACTTTTTGACGCTTTTAGTCCCTAAATGAGCATAAAGTTTATTTTAGCACACCGAACCTCTCAAAGCCTATTTCTAAGCTATGTAAAGGATATTTAGGGTGTCTTTAACTTATGATCAAGTTCCAGAATGTCCGTTACAGTTCAATTTGGCATACTTTCGCAGTTTGTCAATTTTAGTCCCTTTAAGCGAATAGACTTGATTTTGCCATACCAAAGCCTTCAAAACTTATTTCTAAGTTATGTAAAGGTTATTTAAGGTATGTTAAGCATATGTTGATGTTCCAGAGTATTTTTCGCATTAAGCTGATTACGTTTACGCACCGGTTTGCGTATAATTCTCTAGAAAGCGATATAGAGTTTGAAATTGAATAAAACTCAAAACATAAAAAAATGTCAAACATAAACAAATAAACATTGGGATCAAATAACTTTATTTCATTGATAACTGAACTGTTTACAATGATTACAAGCACAGATGTCACATTTCACATCATATGCTTGCTACGTTCATTAGTACACTTATAGTACATTGTTTTACTTTAAATTTCTGCTATGTATGTTGACTGAGCATGCTAGCACATTGATTTACATAACTTTTCTGCTTTTTATGTTAACTTAGCATACTTAGTACATTGTTTTCATATAACACGTTTACATTTGGTATAACATTTGGTTTGTACAAACGGGACTTATATACGTTCATTAACATTAGCTACGCCGCTCGGTAGTAAGTAGTGGTACCATGGGACTTGACAAATCCCATTCCTGACATCCTAGGTTTGTTTGGGTGTAAGGAATGACTGAATCTGAAAACATTTCATTTGATAACCTTGACTTAGGGTTATCCGTATGTCGCAAGGCTTGAATGTATGCGTTAACTTACCACATAAGTGTTTGTATCAATAAAACATGCATTTACTTTGCAAAACATAACTTTTTAATATATTCAAAATACTTTGTTTTGTACATTCTTACTTTTGGTTTATGTAACAACACATTACTTACCATACATAACATTTGTTACACATTACTTGACCATATTTGGACTTTTAACATCTGATATGGTTTATGCAAGGACTTTTTGACAATTGGTTTAAATGTAGACTTTGTACATTGGTGGTTTGTTTAAGTGACTTAAGGAACGAGATGTGAGTAGTATGATACAAGCATGGTGGATACGCCGCTGGTACTTCCTATATATAAGTGTTTGTATTATATTACATATCATAGCGTTATTTAAATCATTCATTTTGGACTTATACATTTTACACAAGTAAATGCTTTTCACAAGACTTTGGTTTAAAAAACAGTCCATTCTATACAACTCATTTTACTTGGTTATTCATTTAACCATATATTATTCTTTTATTTATACATATCATCTGATCTTATCGCTTTTTAAATGATTTACAAAACAAAACCATTTACAAGGTTCATGACTAAATTTTATTAAACATTTTCTTAAACTTAAGTCATGAATCCTATTTTCACAAAACCTATGTATCTCACAGGCATTTTTATGCTGACATACCTATTTTCACATGTGTTTTCAGGAGTTGTTGCTTAGGATGATGATCGTGACGTTAGGGCGGACCTGTGCCTTAGAGACTTAAAATGAAGATAGACTTAGTTAAATTTTGTTATGTACTCTTTGGTTCTTGTTTAAGACAATGTAACTCTCTTGTTTGATAAATAAAATATAACTTAAATTGCCATGGTTATGAAACAATTAATTCTGTTACAACACTCCCCGACGTTTCCGCCACATTTTGTTGTTTTACGTGGTCGTGGTGTGACAGAAAAGTTGGTATCATAGCCAATGGTTATAGGGAATTAGGTTATTAGTAATGCTTTGACCTAGACTATAACCTTTCTAGGACCCCAACACAAGTTATATTGTATTTAGATCTCAAAAACTTCACCTATCCTTAGGTGATAACCACAACGAGAACATCAATTTCGAATCCGCTTTGAAAATTAATCATCTATTCTTGGATGATTGATTACTAGGTTTTGAACCCTCTGTTGTAAGGTTTTGAACCCTCTGTTATAAGGTTTTGAACCCCTTTGAATTTTCCAAATCTCGTCAAAGTTTTGGGTCCTAAATAGTGTGAACACGTGCAAACTGGAAGGGTGAATGCCTGTACCCTGGGTTTTCTGTCTAAGGCTAGAGTGTTCATACAAATCCACATAATCGGACCAGTCACTCTTACCTGGGAACTCTTGGGGTGAGTGTTCACTTATAGGCGAGCATGTCTTTGCGATACATTATTTTTGACCCATTTACTTTGATTAGTCACAATGTGTTGTTTGTTTGCCTTGTGGTAACGAACAAATGACCACCATCTTTGTTGTTGTCAATTTTTGTATCATCTCATTCTTTTCATCCAATCATCTCACCCGTTTCCTTTCATGTTCCTCTTTTAGAATGCCTCCTCGATGCGACAATCAGATAGCGAGTGCCGAACTGGCAGAAATCATCATGCAGCAAATGGTTGCTGCTTTCCCAAATCTTATTGCTCAACTGAACTAAGCCAACAACAACAATCATGCTCCATGCAATTTCAAGAGTTTCAATTCGGCAAAGCCACTCAAGTTTAGTGGTACTGAAGGAGCAACTGGGCTCCTACAATGGTTCGAGAGCACTGAGAGTATGTTTCGCCATGTTCAGTGTCCTAACAATCGCAAGGTCGAGTTTGCTTCCAGTGTGTTTCAGAAGAGGGCTCTTACATGGTGGAACGGGGTTATGAGAGACCGTGGTGCTGAGGTTGCTTTAGCACAGACTTTGGCCGAACTTAGGGCCCTTATGATGAAGGAGTTATGTCCTCGTCATAAACTGCGAGCTTTGGAAAGAGAATTTGATGATTTGAAGCAAGATAGTGGTGAGTACCGGGCTTACACTGATAGGTATTGAGGAGCTGAACTTCTTATGCCCAACAATGGTTACCCCACTCAACAAGGCTATCGAAAGGTACATTGATGGTCTACCTGACTCAGTGCAAGACATCATTACTGGTAGTAACCCTACCACAGTCCGTCAGGTGATCGAGTTAGCAGCAACATTGACTGAGTCGTAGTTTCGAAAGGGAAAGCTGTATAAAAAGGGTGACAAAGCTAAGAAGTAGGCGTCTGAAAAATAGAATGGCAAGATAGGTAAAAACAAGAAGGGAAAGGATTCTGGTTCCTCAAAGGGGTCTAGGAAGCGAAAGGCTTCCCAAAACTATGCCGTTACTGCACAGGTTCAAGCTGCACCAAATCAGCCTGCGCAACCACCCGCCAAGAGGCCTATCTTGGCAACGCACCTTTGTGCAACAGTTGTAACGGCCATCACCTACCACATCTCCAATGTCGTCATTGCACTAACTGTGGAAGAAATGGTCATCTTGCCACTACATGCCGCATTCCTGTCAACCAGAATCAGGCAGTTCAGAAACAAGCCCAACAAGTTGCTCAGCCTCTTGCTCAGCAACAAGGTCAAGCTGCACGACCTCATTTTCTTCCTGGTTCGTGCTACAATTGTGGGGATCTGACCCACTACAGAAACCGGTGTCCAAGACTAGCTAACGCAAATCCAAATCAGAATCAAGCTCAGGCTCGAGGTCGAGTCTTCAACATGAATGCACAAGAGGCGCAAGCAGACGATAATGTGGTCAACGGTACGTTCTTTATTAATAATCAGCCTGCATCTGTTCTTTTTTATTCGGGTGCCGATAAGAGTTTTGTGTCATTATCTTTTGAGCCATTGCTTCGCATGTCTAGAACGAAACTAGGAAAACCCTTGACAGTAGAAGTTGCTAGTGGTGAACCCATTGTTCTTGATTCTGTTCTTCGCAACTGCCAGTTGAACCTTAACAACCATATTTTCCCTATCAACCTTACACCAATGCAACTTGGAAGCTTCGACGTTATAGTGGGTATGGATTGGTTAACCAAGCATCACGCAGAGGTAGTTTGTTTCGAAAAGATTGTTCGTGTGCCGCTTTCGACAGGGGAGATCCTACAGGTTCGTGGTGAGAAACCTGCTGGTAGTCTCAAACTCATGTCTTGTTTTAAAGCTCGGAAGTATCTGCGAAAGAACTATGTGGCCTTTTTGGCACATGTTGTAGCAGATAAGGGCAAAGGTAAGTCTGTTCAAGATATTCCTGTTGTTCGGGATTATCCTGAAGTATTCCCTGAAGAGTTACCTGGTTTACCCCCAGCACGCCAAGTCGAGTTCCGTATTGATCTCGTACCTGGTGCAAATCCCATTGCCAGATCTCCATATCGTCTTGCACCGTCTGAGATGCAAGAGTTGTCTAAGCAGCTTCAAGAGCTTTCTGACAAAGGTTTTATTCGTCCTAGCTTTTCACCTTGGGGTGCTCCCGTACTTTTTGTCAAGAAGAAGGATGGATCTTTTAGGATGTGTATCGATTATCGTGAGCTTAACAAGCTTACCATCAAGAATCGATATCCCCTACCTCGCATTGATGATCTCTTTGATCAGTTACAGGGCGCTTCTTATTTTTCGAAGAGTGATCTACGTTCTGGGTATCATCAACTTCGTGTGCATGAAGAAGATATTCCCAAGACAGCGTTCCGCACTCGTTATGGGCATTATGAGTTCACAGTTATGCCTTTCGGGTTGACTAATGCTCCTGCTGTTTTCATGGTCTTAATGAATAGGGTCTGCAAGCCTTATTTAGATAAGTTCATCATCGTTTTTATTGATGACATCTTGATTTATTCTAAGACGCGAGCTGATCATGAGCAACATCTTCGTCTTACTCTAGAACTCCTAAAGAAAGAGCAACTTTTCGCCAAATTCTCCAAGTGTGAATTTTGGCTTAAGGAAGTTCAATTTTTAGGACATATTGTCAAGGAACAAGGTATTCATGTAGATCCCTCCAAGATCAGTGTGATTAAGGATTGGGATACGCCTACTACTCCTACTGAAGTTCGTTCTTTTCTTGGTCTGGCGGGTTATTATCGCTGCTTCATTGAAAATTTCTCAAAGATTGCAGTTCCTTTAACTGCTCTAACTCAGAAGAACAAACCCTTTGATTGGGGATTCAAACAAGAGGAAGCTTTTCAGAACTTGAAGCAGAAGCTTTGTGATGCGCCTATTCTATCATTGCCTAAGGGTAATGATGATTTTGTTGTATATTGTAATGCATCAAACTTGGGTCTTGGCTATGTTCTCATGCAAAGGAAAAAGTCATAGCATATGCATCGAGGCAGTTGAAGATACATGGGAAGAACTACACCACTCATGATCTTGAGTTAGGTGCAGTTGTTTTCGCTCTCAAAATCTGGAGACACTATCTGTATGGTACAAAATGTGTGGTTTTCACTGAACACAAAAGTCTTTAGCATATTTTTAATCAGAAAGAACTCAACATGAGGCAACGATGTTGGGTTGTGCTTCTAAACGACTATGACTGCGAAATTCGCTATCATCCTGGTAAGGCGAATGTCGTAGCCGATGCTTTGAGTCGTAAGGAACGTACTAAGCTTCATTGTGTTCGTTTTCAATCTGATATTCAAGCTCGATCCGATATCCAGGCACACATATCTCAGGCTCAACACACTTGTGTTTCACAAGGTTTGATGGGTAAGGAGTTACCCTATCACATAACACCTGATCTGGAACTGAAGGACAATGGATCGTATTACTTCATGGACCGTTTGTGGGTCCCAAGCCAAGATGATCTTCGCACCTTGCTTATGGATGAAGCCCATAAGTCTCGTTATTCTATTCATCCTGGCTCAGATAAGATGTATAAGGATCTTCGTATTCAGTATTGGTGGCCTGGTATGAAGAAAGACATTGCCTTATATGTATCAAAATGCCTTACTTGTCTTAAGGTTAAGGCCAAACATCAACGTCCTTCTGGTTTATCGGAGCAACCAGAGATCCAATTTTGGAAATGGGAAAACATTGCTATGGATCTGGTTACCAAACTTCCGCGCACAAAGAAAGGTCATGATGCCATTTGGGTAGTTGTTGATCGTCTTACTAAGTCAGCGCATTTCTTGCCAATCCGTGAGGATTTTTCTGCTGACAAACTTGCAAAAATCTATGTGGATGAAATTGTATCCCGACATGGTGTTCCTTTGAACATCATTTCTGACAAAGATGCTCGCTTCACTTCTCATTTTTGGAGAACCATGCAATCTGCTATGGGGACCCAACTTAATCTGAGCACAGCTTATCATCCGCAAACGGAAGGTCAATCTGAAAGAACAATCCAGACTCTGGAGGATATGCTTAGAGCTTGTGTGATCGATTTTGGTGGTAGTTGGGATTCACATCTTCCGTTAATTGAATTCTCCTACAACAACAGTTATCACTCCAGCATCAACATGGCTCCTTTCGAAGCTCTCTATGGTCGAAAATGTCGTTCACCAGACTGCTGGAATGAGATCGGTGAGGCTCAGCTTACTGGACCTTCCCTCATTTTAGGGACAACTGATAAGGTTAAGAAAGTTCGTGATAACCTTCAGACAGCTAGAAGCCGTCAAAAGAGTTACGCAGACCAATGACGCAAGCCCTTGGAATTTCAGGTCGGTGATCGAGTATTACTTAAGGTCTCACCTTGGAAAGGTGTGATTAGATTTGGAAAGAAAGGAAAACTTGCACCTAGATACGTTGGACCATTCAAGATCGTCGAAAGAATCGGAAAGGTAGCCTACAGACTTGAGTTACCTCCTGAACTTGGAAACATTCATCCAGCCTTTCACGTGTCCAATCTCAAGAAGTGTCTTGCTGATGAGAACATCCACATACCGCTTGATGAAATTCGTGTGGATAACACGATGCATTTTGTTGAGAAACCTGTGGAAATCATGGAACGTGAAGTCAAGTGGCTCAAATGCAAGCGCATTCCATTGGTCAAAGTTCGCTGGGAATCTAAGCGTGGACCTGAGTTTACTTGGGAATGTGAAGATCAAATAAAGGCGAAGTATCCACATCTATTCCCACGAGTTTCCTCTAAACAAATTTCGGGACGAAATTTCCACAAGTAGGGGAGACTGTGACACCTGTGTTTGTAATCATTGTAAACAGTCCAGTTATCAATAAAACAACGTTATTTAAATGTTTTTTTTATGTTTAACATCTGTCATGTTTTGATTTTTATTCAATTTCAAACTTTACATCGCTTTCTGGAGAGTTATACGCAAACTGGTGCGTACACGTAATCATTTTAATGCGACAAACACTCCGGAACATCAACATATGCTTAACATACCTTAAATAACCTTTACATAACTTAGAAATAAGTTTTGAAGGCTTTGGTATGGCAAAAACAAGTTAAATCGCCTACAGGGACTAAATTCGACAAACTGCAAAAGTATGACGATTCGTACTAGAACAGACATTCCGGAACATGACCATAAGTTAAACATACCATAAATATCCTTTAAATAGCTTAGAAATAGGCTTTGAGGGGTTCGGTGTGCAAAAATAAACTTTTGGGTCATTCAGGGACTAAAAGCGTCAAAAAGTGCACAAGTTTGCATTTTCGCGCATAACTTACATTCTGAATACATCCAGACATCCAAAAATTTATGTAAGCACTTAAATATTTTATTTTAGTGTTTGGCATAAGAAAAATCCATTCGTCGCGCAATTTGGATCGTTTTTCGCGCTTATGCGCATTCCGTCGTAATTAAGCGAACATCGCGATCGTATGACCAAACGAACTGATATCCGGCATATTTTTGAGCATGTTTTATGTCCACAATGTTTAGGCATCATTTTAGGGCCTTAAAGTTGGCTTAACAGGCCTTAAACATGTCGGAAATGGCCTTAAACACCAACAGGGACTGAAATTGTGATTTTTCAAAGTTGGTTGCTGATCAGAGCACCCAGGCGGGGCGCGTAAGCTTTGCACATGTCTTACGCGGGCCGCGAGGCCCTCCCAGATCAGCAAAACCAGTTTTAACAGCTGTTTACAGCTGTTAAACACCCAAAACCCTCTTGCACATGGTATTTCCAGATACGATGGGCCATTTGATGTGCCCATGGTATTGTAAAACCATGGGTGCACATGTACGGACAAGATCAAAGCTCGTTATTTGACGAACGATCTTAACGGTTCAAGGAAATCTATAAATACCCCTCAAGTTCACAACTCAAAACCCACACCTTTGAATCTAAAATGGTTCTCTAAGTTGATGTGTTTATTACTTCATACCTGAGAATATTCGGATCAAAACTTCCGTTCTTGGACCCGTTGTAAGTCCTCTTTCGTTCTTTTAGCGTTTTCTGCGTTGACCAGTTTATGGTCAACACGAAGTTCGGTTGAACTTCGCAACGTGAGCGTAATCACGATGGCTATAGTCCCTTGTGACTATGCCTACTAATTACCACGTTATCTAGGCACAGTGACGAGTCATAGTTTCGGCCAAAATGCGTATTCTTGCGTATTTTGTAACCAAACTACTTTTTGGTATCAAAACCGTTTGTTTTAATACCAAACTTGTTTTCTAAATTAGATAAGCATGTTTTAACATGCTTAGCTCGTCACTTTTAGTTTTGTGCTTGTCTAGGGTCGTAAAGGTAAGCGATCTAATCAATCGCTTATACTTTCGAACCCGACCCGTTTGGTCGATCTTTAGGATCCGACCAAATACATTAGGTAAGCATAGTCGTATAGGGAATAACCTTCCGAGGTTATACCTTATAGTCATGACGTTTAGTTAAGTGTATGATAGGTAGTTTATATGCCTTAGGTAAATTACCAAAATGCCCTTTTACGCCCAAAATTCATTTTAAGCATATGTAACATAAGTTTTGATATCTAAACTGTTTTGGAAACAATATTAGACATGTTAAGGCATATATTACTTGTCATAGGACTAGTTAGGCGGTCCAAACACGTTTTACGCAAACGACGCGTTAAAGTAGCATAAGCTACCTAAACGGGTCGTAATGGGTCGTAAGCACTTAGGTTAGGTTTCATTTTAGTATGTAGGCTTTGTTAAACCATATTACATGAGTTCTCATACTCATTTGGTTTACGAACCCTCATTCTATCCGATCCTCCGATTTAGGTCCGGTTTATTAACAAAGTTACCTATATTAGGTGCCGTTTGATTTCCGTGATCTCTAGCATTGTTTGGTTGTTACGCAAGGACTTCTAGGAAATCTCAAGTGAGTACATAGACCCCTCTTTTACTGTTTTCCAAACGTTTTGGGGTGAAACATGTCACACCCTGTCTTTTGCGGAAGCGTATGATGTGTGACTAGCTTGTTATCATTGCATTCAATCGTAATAAACAACTACATGATCAAAACGATGTTCATCCATTCATGTAAATTTGAGTATTACAAACGCTTGTTATTTAAGTTTTCAAAACACGACCTTTGACAAGGTTACAATTCAACAAAAGTGGATGACATCTAAACTTGTAGTCTACTTCTAGTTACGACACTTGCGCCCAAGATCCATCCTGTCACCTGAAATGGAAAAACATCAACATAAAGTTGAGCGAGTTCATGCGTTTTGTATATCTTGTATGAAAACATAGTTTGTAACCTTTACAAATCAAGTATTCATTGTATAAATCAAGTTTTCTTGTGTACACCACGTACTAAATGAGTGTTTGTGCAAGGACATTAAGGAATGTGAGGTCATAGGGAGCATTAGTGTTTTCTCCTTTCATTGTGTCGATTACCCTCGACTGTGTCGATTAACCTCGACTGTGTCAATTTCCCTTGACTAGGTAGATTACCCTCGACTGTGTCGATTAACCTCGACTATGTCGATTTCCCTCGACTGGGACACCGAAGCACTCAAGAGGTCACATAAGGACCATGAGTGGGGCTCGGCCGTACCCGTTAGATCTAACCCTCGTCCCTAATTAAGTATTAATGGCATCTCAATATCTAGTTTATGCTCACATGATCTAGTATTTTCTAGGCATTTCTTAAAGCTCATCATATTGCACTCACCAAGAGTGCTTCTCGTATTTTTTTGTATTCTCAAATCATATTGCACTCGGTACTCGTTCTCACCAAGAGTGCTTCTTGTATTTTTACCATTTGTAAAAATTGTAATATTTGTAACATGTATTTCACCCCCGAGAGTTATAAAACCAAAAGCAGTTAGAGAAAAGGGGGAGCATGAACTCACAATTTTGCGTTCCTTGCGTCGTAAACTTCACCGGATTTTGCTTATAGAGCGTCGTGACCTAAACGTGTTTTATTATCGTTAGTCACTAGACTTGCGTCACACAAGTACCGTCACTCTCTTTTGTATACGTATTCTTGTGTTAAAAATAACTTATATTTTTAACTAAGTGTCTTACTTATATCATTTTCTCGAAAATAATTATAAGTTTCTTGTATTATGCACTTTGCACCCGAATTATGTATTTTGCCTAAGTATGGTGTATGTGTATTTTTGTGTTTTCACTTCTCATGAGTATTTAGTGTATTCTTAAGTCCTAATACACTATCAAGTATAATACATACTACATACACTTAGCACAAAATATGGAGATCAATAAATATATATATTTTTCCTCACAAATATACATACTTATATCCTTTCAGTTTAAATATACAAAATTGGGCTGTTTTCGGGCATTTTAATAAAATAGTTATCTTATTCCCAAAATTCCCAAATTTTTACAGAACGTCTTAAACGATCCAAAAATTATTGTGTAAAAATATCGGGGTCCAGTTCATTACCAATATTTTATAAGAATTTATTTTCCGGACTGCAATCAGATTTGTCGCTTTCTGATTGCAGTTTACGAAATAATTCATTAAAAATTCATCGTGAGTCCGATTTACAAAATTCCAGTGGGAGAATTACAAATGCATCAGTGGTCAACTATGGTATAAATTTCGTGATCAGACTCCACACAGAATACAAGTTATGACAGAAAACAGGACGCACATTTTCAGCAGCAAAAATGCAGCTCTAGCTGCTGTTACGAAAAGACACTTTAAAAATAGTAAACGGAGTCCAAAAATTATGATTCCGGTGCCATTAGAACCGTATTTCATAGTACCTAAACCTAGACTTCAGAAAATACATTTTTCGTTTAGTTAAGGACCTGTTACAGCCTGTTAAAGTTGGCAGAAAATACAACTCTGCATGCTGTTTATAGTGCATATGTTACTAAAACACACATATACGATCACCGCACTTTCTAATAACGATTAGCAACAGGTCATAAGTTATTTACAGCAGGTTATAGCTCATATAACTCAGGTTTATCATGTTTTACCATTTGATACTCTTTAACCAACATATTCATCTTTCTTCAAGACTTTTAGATTTGATCTTGCATGTTCTTGATTTTTATCCGATAAATCTCTTATTAACCACTTCAAATATGAACAAGAGAGTGTTTAGAAGCACTTACAACTAGCTCAAGGCTAGGGAAGAATCAAGACGTAAATGTGGTGGATAAAAGCGATGTAGAGAGGTCCTTGTGATTCCGTAAGCACCGAGCCTCCTTGTGTGAACTCTAGCACACTTGTATGTATGTGAAATTACAAGATCAAAGTTGAATGAGGTTGGATGGTGGACTATGGTTTCAGCCGTGACCAAGCCAAGAGAGAAGGAAGAGTGAGTTTTGAGTTGTGATTTATGAGAATGAATGTGATTAACCCTTAGTGTTTCTTATAACCCATGTTATATGTTTAACCAATAGGTAAGGTGTCATCAAGATATTAGACAAGCCTTATTATAATAATAATCAAAAAGAGGTGGGGTATGTCCCCTTGGGGAAACCGATTAGTTAGGGGGGGGGGGGTTATATGGTTGGATTTTGATGTTATAGTTAGGTGTTAGTTTGTTTAGTTATGAACTTTAAACAAGTTACTAGTGTGTTATAAAATATAACGGGTGTTAGGGTATTCGGGGACCCTAACTGGCTCAGAAAAGGAAAAACAGTGTCACTGACAATATTTTTATATTCCGGGTAATATCCGGTTGTTCGGTTAGACACCGGTTCGTTAAAGTGCTAAATTACACTTTTTAGTGTCTTTTAAGTACCTTTTTGTATCCTTCTCAATTCCCAACACTTGGGGAAGTATTCTGGATAATAAAACGTAATTTCTGCATAATATTCATATGTTTAAATGCTGATTAGAGCTGAATTATATAAATTCTGTGCGTGTTTCGGGTGCTATTTAGTGCGTAATTTAGCTTCCAGAATGCCTATATTAAAACCCTTGTATGTACTCTTGGGTTTTAATGCATTCTTGATGTTGGACCTACACCTAGGCTCCAATTCTAATGTCTGACTGCTTTCTGCAGTTCTGTTGACACGATGTGTCTTACCGGTGAGTTCACTAATATTTTTGACGCAACGCTATCATAACGTAATTCTTGTAGCATATATCATGCATGAATTCACTTGCATGGGATTCAGAAATTTATTTGTCTGGTAAACCAGATCATGCACAGTCATTTAAGCACAAATTACTATTCATTTCGTGTACGAAATGTACGGAAAAGTGACGGTTGTCACAAAACACATGTGCCTACTTGTTACTTTCATGCTTTCCTGTTTTCACATCATATACTTGCTACGTTCATTAGTACACTTATAGTACATTGTTTTACTTTACATTTCTGCTATGTATGTTGACTGAGCATGCTAGCACATTGATTTACATGACTTTTCTGCTTTGTATGTTAACTTAGCATACTTAGTACATTGTTTTCTTATAACACGTTTACATTTGGTATAACATTTGGTTTGTACAAACGGGACTTATATACGTTCATTAACATTAGTTACGCCGCTCGGTAGTAAGTAGTGGTACCATAGGAATTGACAAATCCCGTTCCTGACATCCTAGGTTTGTTTGGGTGTAAGGAATGACTGAATCCGAAAACATTTCATTTGATAACCTTGACATAGGGTTATCTGTCTGTCTCAAGGCTTGAATGTATGTGTTAACTTACCACATAAGTGTTTGTATCAATAAAACATGCATTTACTTTGCAAAACATAACTTTTTTATATATTCAAAATACTTTGTTTTGTACATTCTTACTTTTGGTTTATGTAACAACACATTACTTACCATACATAACATTTGTTACACATTACTTGACCATATTTGGACTTTTAACATCTGATATGGTTTATGCAAGGACTTTTTGACAATTGGTTTAAACGTAGACTTTGTACATTGGTGGTTTGTTTAAGTGACTTAAGGAACGAGATGTGAGTAGTATGATACAAGCATGGTGGATACGCCGCTGATACTTCCTATATATAAGTGTTTGTATTATATTACATATCATAGCGTTATTTAAATCATTCATTTTGGACTTATACATTTTACTCAAGTAACATGTTTTTCACAAGACTTTGGTTTACAAAACAGTCCATTCTATACAACTCATTTTACTTGGTTATTCATTTAACCATATATTATTCTTTTATTTATACATATCATCTGATCTTATCGCTTATTAAATGATTTACAAAACAAAATAATTTACAAGGTTCATGACTAAATTTTATTAAACATTTTCTTAAACTTAAGTCATGAATCCTATTTTCACAAAACCTATTTATCTCACAGGCATTTTTATGCTGACGTACCTATTTTCACATGTGTTTTCAGGAGCTATTGCTTAGGATGATGATCGTGACGTTAGGGCGGACCTGTTCCTTAGAGACTTAAAATGAAGATAGACTTAGTTAAATTTTGTTATGTACTCTTTGGTTCTTGTTTAAGACAATGTAACTCTCTTGTTTGATAAATAAAATATAACTTAAATTGCCATGGTTATGAAACAATTAATTCTGTTACAACACTCCCCGACGTTTCCGCCACGTTTTGTTGTTTTACGTGATCGAGGTGTGACATCCTCTATCAATTGTTTCTGATAGAGATAGTCGTTTTACCTCTCATTTTTGGACAAGTTTCCAAAAAGCCATGGGAACCAAGTTGAATATAAGCACCACTTAACATCCACAAACGGACGAACAAAGCGAAATGACAATTCAGACAATGGAAGACATGCTTAGAGCTTGTGTAATTGATTTCGGAGGTAATTGGGACAATCATTTACCATTGATAGAATTTTCTTATAATAACAGTTATCACACAAGTATCAATGCTGCACCATTCGAAGCACTTTATGGACGAAAGTGCCGAACGCCAGTCTGTTGGGCAGAAATTGGAGAAAAGCAACTATCTGGACCCGAGATAGTACAAGAAACAACAGACAAAATCATTCAAGTCAAGGAACGACTGAAAGCAGCACGTGATAGACAAAAAAGTTATGCTGATAACAGACGAAAGCCATTGGAATTTCAAGCAGGAGATAAGGTGTTATTGAAAGTCTCTCCCTGGAAAGGATTGGTAAGATTCATAAAAAGGGGAAAGCTAAGCCCCAGGTACGTTGGACCTTTTGAGATTATTAGAAGAATAGGACCTGTAGCCTATCAGCTACAACTACCAGAGGAAATGGTAGGAATACATGATGTGTTTCATATATCTAATCTCAAGAAATGCTTAGCTGATGAATTGCTAGTAGTACCCCTTAAGGATATAGAGGTAAATAAACAGTTAAAGTTTGTAGAAAAGCCTCTACAGATTGAAGACAGGAAAGTTAAGAACCTCAAGCACAAGAGATTAGTTCTAGTCAAAATGAAGTGGGACTCCAAAAGAGGACCAGAATATACATGGGAGCTTGAATCAGAAATACAAAGGAAATACCCACACCTGTTCCAGTAGACCTCGAGGACGAGCTCTAAAACATGGTGGGGAGGATATAACAACCCTCCAAAGTATTTTAACACCCTAATATATTTTAAAATACCCCAATATCTCTTAAAATACACCCCGTGTGTGAAAACCGAGCCCAAAATACGATCTAGCATTAAAAATAAATAAAAAAACAAGAAAAATAGGGTCCTCGCGGGGCGTGTAGCCTTTGGCTACTGCCTACGTGGGCCGCGACAGCAAGAGATTAGGGCGACACCCGGTGCTGCCACGTGTCCTAGCCGTGTCAAGTCTACAGGTCGGGTCAGCAACCCTAGGGCCGAGAGCGTCGCGGGCTGCGAAGGCCCTGAAGAAACACTACGCGGGGCGCGACAAGGTCCGAATTCAGCCCTATAAATTGAGTCGACGAGCACAGTTCATAAATCGTTCAGTTTCTTTCTCTCACTCGAATTTTTGAAATAGTAGGCATAATTTTCAAGTATAATACCCCCTAATTAACGAGGTTCTGCCCCAATGTAAGTATTATCCGGTTACGTATTAGATACGCTGCCCGATTGATCCAGGGTTCCGTAACGACTGTCGAGGTTCTGCCTGACGTAGTCATTGGAACGCCGTCTCGGGGAGGGTATTACAATGTAAATAATGGGTTATTTTACTAACATATGTGCATTGTGTAAATTATAGATTATCACCAGGAAACCCTTACAGAAAACCTAAGTCAGCAATGTGAGTAATCTCCTTTTTGTAAACTCTTTTTACAAAACCTTTAATTATTTAAATTGTAATTAGCAGTGATTGAGTCTTTGTATGTCACACCCCTTTCTGCGGCGGAAGCACGAGGTGTGATCATGAAAGGTTCTCATTGCATACGAAAGGTAAACATACTACATGCTCATAAAATAACTTCAAAATGTCAGACATTACATAACCGAAAACATGGTTTAAGTGTTTACATCACAAGACATCATCTTGTCTGATAAGTTTACAACTTTATTCAAAGATAAACAAAAGCGACATCCAAGAGCATGAGTAAAACCGCGCGCACATCCATCCTAGTTGCCTGAAATACATGTGAGTTTTTGGAAAAACGTCAACATAATGTTGGTGTGAATTCATGCAGTATTTGTATTTCACGTTTGTATACTTTGTATGAAAACATAATTTGTATCTTGTATAAGTCAAGTCTTTTGTGTACACCACGTACTCATGTATAAACCAAGTATTTCTGTATGTATCAAGTGTTAATGGGTTGCAAAGCCATTAACATGTGACACGACATAGGAAGTCACCAAACCATAGGCATTTTTCTGTAGTCGATTCACGACTGAGACACAAAAACACTACTCGGTTCTAGTGGTCACCAAGAGTGGGGCTGCCCTGAAACCCATCAGATCTAACCTTTTGTTCTGCGGTCTTAGTATGTACACGATTAATGGTGCTTATGGTACCCTATTCGTGACACGATTTCTCATATCATTCCTCAATTCTTGTATCCATCATACCATTTGTAAACATTGTAATATTTGTAACATGTATTTCACCCCCGAAGTTATAAAACTGAAAACAGTTAAAAGAAAAGGGGGAGCATGAACTCACAACTTTGCGTTCCTTGCGTCGTAAACTTCACCGGATTTGCTTAATTAACGTCGTGGCCTATACGTGTTTTCTTAACGTTAGTCACTAGACTTGTTTCGTACAAGTACAAGTCACTGTCTTTTATGTATATGTTTTCTTGTGTTAAAAATAATTCATATTTTTAACTAAGTGTCTTACTTATATTATTTTCTCAAAAATAAATATAAGCTTCTTGTATTTTGCACTTTGCACCCGAGTTATGTATCTAGTATGTTGTATGTATATTTTTGTTACAAAAATTATGGCGAGGTTTATATTCGAAAAGCATAGTTTAGAACACACTAGTAAACATTTGTCTAGAAAATATTTACTAAGTGTTAGGATTTTCAGAAAGTTTCGCCATAGTCTCCTTTGTAAATGGAGGTGTCCATGCTTAAAAGCATATCATTTTCTTTTACATATATCCCGTAGATTGTTCTCACACAACCAACCCGACAATCAGACATGCAATATACTACTTATGTCATTTCAGCTTTATTCATCAAAACTGGACTGTTCTCGAGCATTTTAATAAAATAGTTAACCTTCTCCAAAAATTCCCAAATTTTTACGGAATGTCATATACGATCCAAATTTTATTGTGTAAAAATTTCGGGGTCCAGTTCATTACCAATTTTTAAAGAAATTCATTTACCGGACTGCAATCAGATTTGTCACTTTCTGACTACAGTCTACGGAATAATTCACTAAAAATTAATCGTGAGTCCGATTGAATAAATTCCAGTGGGAGAATTACGGAGACAACAGTGGTCATCTACAGTAAAAATTCCATGAGCTGATTCTACTCAGTTTTTAAGTTATGACTCCGAATACAACACACTTTTTCAGCAGTAAAATCGTAGCTTGAGCTGCTGTCCAAAAATAGTTCTTTAAAAATAGTAAACGACCTCAAAAAATTACGATTCCAGAGCCATTTGATCCGTTTTTCGAAAATACGTAATTTAGGCTTCAGAAAGTCAGTTTTTCGACTTATAATGATACAGTTACAGCCTGTTGAAGTTGGCTGAAAATACTAATCAGCATGCTTTTTACAATGTAAATGTTACTAAAAACGCATCACCAAGTGTCCTAACAACGGTTTATCAATAAATTAATGATCAAACATCATGCATGCTTTAACCAAGCCTAATCCAACCCGATTTCATCTTCAAGTAAACTTTTATGTTCAAGTTTCATGTAAAGTTTCATATTCATCATCTTAGTGTTCTTGTTCTTGTGATTTAAACATGAACATCAAACTACAATTTTTGATCACCAAAAACAAGATGAACAAGGGTGTACAAGTAACTTACTACTAGCACAAGGCTAGGGTAGGATCTAGTGATGAAGATGATGAGAAAAAGATGAAGAATAAGCAAGAAACAAAGCTCCTTTGAAAGCCCTTCAAGATGCAACTTCCATGGATCAACTTTGAAGCTTGAATGGAGCTTGTTATTGAAGAAGATGAAGATGTAAAATGGTGGTGGTGGGTTCGGTTTGGGGGTGACCGAAATGAGAGAGAGAGTGAGTGAGGAGTGTAAATCTTGAAGTGATGATGATAATCTAAGCCACCCTATTAGTAAGGATTATGATTTCTTGGCCAATGTAGCAAATAAGGGAGGTCCAATCACAAATTAGAAGGATTATTTGGTAGGGATTTGAAATGATTAGGGGTGGGGTCCATGGGGCCAAAAATCGGTTAGGGGGGGGTTTAGTGTAACATTGGCAACTAATATGTAAATGGTAGTTACATCTCAAGTATGAATCATATATATTAGTTTGTTGGTTTTTAATGGGTGTTATGATAAACGGGGATCAAGACTAGCCAAGAAATAAATAACAATGTGTTTGGCAAAAATTTGGTGTCCCGGGTAATGTCCGGTTGTTCGGTTAAATATCGTTCCGTTAAAGTGCTAAATTGCACCGTTTAGTGTCTTTTATGTACCATTTCAATTCTCGACACTTAGGGAAATATTCCGGATGATAAAATGTAAATTCTGCATGGTATTTTATTGTTTAAAAGCTGGTTATAGCTGAATTTAGAAAAATTCTGCACTTAAAGTGCGTTTCGGGTGCTTTTTAGTGCGTATTTTAGCTTTCGGAGCGTCTATATGTTAACCCTTGTATGTACCCTTGGGTTTTAATGCATTCTTGTCATTGGACCTACACCTAGGCCTCAGTTCTAATGTCTGACTGCTTTCTACAGAGTTGTTGACATATTGTGTTTTACCGGTGAGTTTACTAGTATTTTTGACGCAACGCTCTTGTTAATGCATAAAGCAATATTTTGTAGTTTTAAACGTGCATGAATTCACTTGTATATAATGTAATCAATCAATGTTGACATTTAAGCACATAATTGCAGTCATTAAGTAATAATTAAAGTGTACGAAAATTACCGGTTTCGTGCCAGTTGTCACAGTCTCCCCCCGTTAAAAGAATTTTGTCCCAAAATTTAGGCTGAACTAACTCTCGCAGGAGTCTTCTTGAATAGGTGGGGATACTTTTCTTTGAACTGGTCTTCACGTTCCCATGTGTACTCGGGTCCGTGCTTAGAGTTCCAACGTACTTTGACAAGTTTAACAGTGCTCCTCCTGGTCTTGTTGACTTTCCAGTCGGTAACCTCAACGGGTTGTTCTGTAAATCGGAGGGCGTCATTAAGATGTACTTCATCCGCAGGGATGATCACGTCTTCTTGTGTTGGACTCTTCTTGTGTTGGACTCTTCTTGTGTTGGACTCTTCTTGAGGTTGGATGCATGGAACGTATCATGTACTCCATTTAGTTCTTCCGGTGATTCCAACTTGTATGCCACGATACCAATTCTTTCCAAGATTCTGAATGGTCCGATGTATCATGGATTCAGCTTTCCACGTTTTCCAAATCTTACTACGCCCTTCCAAGGTGAGACATTTAACAATACTTTGTCTCCCACCTCGAATTCTAATGGCTTTCGTTTTAGATCAGCGTAGCTCTTTTGTCGATCTCGAGCCGCCTTAATGCGCTCTCGGATCTACGTGATCTTGTCGGTTGTCTCTTGTACAAGTTCAGGACCAACCATGCGCTTATCTCCAGCGTCTGCCCAACATAAGGGCGATCGGCACTTGCGGCCATACAGAGCTTCGAACGGTGCGACTTTTATACTTGTATGGTAACTGTTATTGTAGGAAAACTCAACTAAAGGTAGATGAGTATCCCAGCTGCCGCCTAGGTCCATGACACATGCGTGAAACATATCTTCTAACGTTTGTATGGTTCGTTCGCTCTGGCCGTCTGTTTGAGGATGGAATGCCGTGCTTAGATCTAACTGCGATCCAAAGGCTTCCTGAAAGGATTGCCAGATTCTTGAGACAAAGCGTCCATCTCTGTTTGAAATGATTGAGATAGGCACTCCATGACGTGCCACAATTTCTTTTAAGTATATCTCGGCAAGCTTTCCTGTGCTGTCTTTTTCACGGATCGGTAGGAAGTGCGCATACTTCGTTAACAGATCGACTATCACCTATATCATATCGTGCCCTCTTGGGGTCTTGGGTAATTTTGTGATGAAGTCCATTGAGATTTGCTCCCACTTCCACATGGGTATCTCTGGTTGTTGTAGTAGGCCGGACGGTTTCTGATATTTAGCCTTAACCTTGGCACAGGTTAAGCATTTTCCAACATAGACAGCAACATCGCTCTTGAGTCTCGGCCACCAATAGTATTCTTTTAGGTCTTGATACATCTTGTCCGATCCTGGATGGATCGAGTATCTCGATTTGTGCGCTTCACCAAGAATGACTTCTCGTATGCCACTATAGAGCGGAACCCAAATGCGCTTCTTAAGGTACAAGGTTCCCTCTTCATTTGGCACCATATATTTCAATGCACCCTAGAGGTATTCAGCTTTACGGTTTTCTTCCTTAAGATCTTCTTGTTATGCATCACGAATACGTGCAGTGAGGTTCGTTCGAATCGTCATTTCCAATGCTCGAACCCTTAGGGTCTTAACCCTTTCTTTTCGGCTTAACGCATCTGCTACAATGTTTGCTTTTCCAGGATGGTACTTAATCTCGCAGTCATAATCGTTCAGTAACTCGACCCAACGTCGTTGACGCATATTTAATTCCTTCTGATCAAATATGTGTTGTAGGCTTTTGTGATCTGTGAAGATTGTACATCGAGTACCATATAAATAATGTCGCCAAATCTTCAAGGCGAATACCACCGCACCCAGTTCCAAGTCGTGCGTGGTGTAGTTCCTTTCATGTACCTTCAATTGTCTTGAAGCATAAGCGATGACTTTCTGGCGTTGTATGAGCACGCAACCCAAGCCTTGTCATGAGGCGTCACAGTATACCACGAAGTCTTCCGTGCCTTCGGGTAACGATAGTATCGGTGCATCGCATAGTTTGTTTTTGAGCAGTTGGAAGGCTTCTTCCTGCTTGTCACCCCAGTCGTACTTCTTGTCTTTCTGCGTAAGGGTAGTTAGTGGTTGAGCTATCTTGGAGAAATTCTCAATGAATCGCCGATAATAGCCCGCTAAGCCCAAAAATTGACGAACTTCAGTTGGGGTTTTGGGAGCTTCCCAACTCTTTATTGCTTCAATCTTGGATGGGTCTACATAAATACCCTTCTCATTCACAACATGACCCAGAAATTGTACTTCGCGAATCCAGAATTCGCATTTCGAGAACTTTGCATAAAGCTTCCCTTTCTTCAGTAGTTCCAAAATGGTCCTGAGATGTTGCTCGTGCTCTTCTTTCGTTCAGGAGTAAATTAGGATATCATCGATAAATACAATCACGAATTTATCGAGATATGGTTTGCAAACGCGGTTCATCAGATACATAAAGACCGCTGATGCGTTCGTCAATCCGAATGGCATCACAAGAAACTCGTAATGCCCATAGCGCGTTCAGAATGCAGTCTTTGGTACGCTTTCTTCTTATATCCTTAGCTGATGGTATCCAGATCGAAGATCGATCTTGGAATAATAGCTTGATCCTTGCAACTAATCAAATAAGTCATCAATCCTCGGTAGCGGGTACCGATTCTTGATTGTGAGCTTGTTCAGTTCTCTGTAATCGATACACATCCACAGAGTTCCATCCTTTTTCTTCACGAACAATACTGGAGCTCCCCAAGGTGAGAAGCTTGGCCTAATGAACCCTTTATCCAAGAACTCCTGGAGTTGTGTAGATAATTCTTGCATTTCGGATGGTGCAAGCCGATAGGGTGCCTTGGCTACAGGAGCGGCTCCTGGAACCAAGTCTACACGGAATTCGACTTGTCGTTGCGGAGGTAGTCCTGGTAGATCTTCGGAAAAAACATCAGGGAATTCCTTCACCACAGGAATGTCTTCGAGTTTCGGCTCCTCAGCCTTTTTGTCTACAACATGTGCCAGGAAAGTGACACATCCTTTCCTTAAGCACTTCTGTGCCTTCATGCAACTGATGATTCGCAGAGGCGCGTCTCATATTTCTCCATGTACGATGAGAGTTTCATCATTTGCCAAAGGAATGCGAATGATTTTCTCATGACAAATAACTTCAGCTTTGTTCTTGGACAACCAGTCCATTCCAACCACTACATCGAAGCTACCCAATTGAATAGGTAAAAGGTCGATGCTAAATCTTCGTTCACCGAGTTCCAATGTGCAACCTCTAACAACTTCGCCCGACTTAACAAGTTTACCATTGGCTAATTCTACGGAATAAGGAATTTCTAATCTACTAGATTCTATTCCAAGCACTCGTTTAAATTCCACAGACATGAAGCTATAATCGGCCCCAGTGTCAAATAATATGGATGCAAAGTGATCGTTAATGAGAAACGTACCGGTGACCACATTAGGGTCCTCGCGTGCGTCTCTTGCTCCAATCACAAATGCTCGTGCCTGAGCATTGTTTCCCTTTGGGCAGTCTTTCATGAAATGATCATTGCTTCCACAACTGAAGCATCCTTGGTTTCGCCCAGCTCCATTCCCAGTTCGGTTGCCATTACCATTTCCATTCCCACCGTTCGCATTACCAGCACCGTTGCGATTTCCATTTCCGTTCCTTCCTTTTCCCCAACAGTCTTCAGTGCGGTGACCCAACTTTCCACACTTGTCACACTTCGGAACGCGGCAAACCCCGTCGTGATGACGCTTGAAATGATTGCATTTGGGCAGAGTGCCCAGGTATCCCTTAGTTGGAGTGTCATTCATGGCTGCAAGGGATCTCGCCCCCTGAGGCGGGTTGGTGTCACGCTTCTTATTGGAACCTTATTGTTGCGAGTTGCTTGGTTCAGGTTCGCATGTTTCCTTTTCTTGTCGCCGGACGACTCAGCATGCGTCTCGGTCTCTTCTGTTGGGTTCAGTGATAGCTTCTTCATACGAACACAATCTTCAGTAAGGTTGACAGCCAGAGTTACAGCCTCGGTGATCGTTTGAGGTTTGGCCGAAGTTACCATGCCGCGAAATTCTGGGGCCAATCCCCAAATGTAGCGTTCCACACGCTTAAATTCGGGAGTCACCATGAAGGGAAGCACTCTAGACAGATCGTGGAACCTTCGAGTATAACCATTAATGTCAGCACCTTCCATGGTCAGATGCCAATACTCAGTCTCCAACCTTTGGAGTTCAGCACGAGAGCAATACTTCTCTCTCATTCTTTATTTTAGTTCATCCCAAGTCAGGCCATAAGCGGCATCATCACCCAAGGTTTGGACCTGTAAGTTCCACCAGGTCAAAACTTCATCGACAAACAACCAAGTAGAAAAAGTGACTTGCTGATCCGCGGTACACTTGCTCATACGGATAGTGGCTTCAGTTTTCTCTGTCCAGCGTACAAACGCTACTGCACCTCCTGTGTCGTCATAGTTCATTGGTTTGCAGTCGAGAAACTGCTTGAAAGTACAGCCCTGAGCTGCGTTTCCTCCAGATGAATCTCCATTCCCATTACGTCTGGCATTGCTTGGTCCACCACTGTCTTCAGTACGGGTTGCCTCGTAGTGGGCGATAGCTGCAGAGATTCTTTCCTCCAGTAGAGCGTTCAGCTCTTCAGCAGTCTTTGGCAGTGGGGGAGGAGGAGGTTGATCACGTGCGTTCACAGCTTTCCTGGGTGCCATGTTCTGACAGAACATAACACAACAGGGTTAGATATTTGTTTGATATCGTCATACTAGACAGTAGTAGTATATATTTACACAGGTATATACCACTTAAGTGACATCAAACAATTATTACTCTAGCAGAGTATATTAATAGGCTGGTGTTCACGTTTGACCTTTTCTTGTACTGAGGGAATCTATAAGTGATAAGACTTGCTGTGATTTCTGTGCACCGAATTCCATAATTATGTATGCATCCATAATTACGTAACTCCTTGCACAGTCTGCACAGTTCATTTCATCCCCGTATCTCTTCCTTCAGATAGGTCATTGTTTTCAGGTAAAGTCACGTATACTTGTGACATTCTATTTCTGGCAATTATTACACATAATCGCAAGTAATTTTTAGTCGCTGACTAGTACTACTCCAGTGCACCCTAAGTCTTGTAGTGTCTTTCCTAGACTCTTGTGAACAGTTTCAGGTAGTGGATGTCGCAGGACGTTTTATGCAATGAAAACTCTTTGTAAAATTGTCTTCGTGAAAGGATCCTAGTGATTGTAGACTAGACTCGAGAAGAAATCCTAGTTCACTACAATCGCAGCTCTGATACCAATCTGTCACACCCCTTTCTGCGGCGGAAGCATGAGGTGTGATCATGAAAGTTTCTCATTGCATATGAAAGGTAAACATACTACATGCTCATAAAATAACTTCAAAATGTCAGACATTACATAACCGAAAACATGGTTTAAGTGTTTACATCACAAGACAGCATCTTGTCTGATAAGTTTACAACTTTATTCAAAGATAAACAAAAGAGACATCCAAGAGCATGAGTAAAACCGCGCGCACATCCATCCTAGTTGCCAGAAATACATGTGAGTTTTTGGAAAAACGTCAACATAATGTTGGTGTGAATTCATGCAGTATTTGTATTTCACGTTTGTATACTTTGTATGAAAACATAATTTGTATCTTGTATAAGTCAAGTCTTTTGTGTACACCACGTACTCATGTATAAACCAAGTATTTCTGTATGTATCAAGTGTTAATGGGTTGCAAAGCCATTAACATGTGACACGACATAGGAAGTCACCAAACCATAGGCATTTTTATGTAGTCGATTCACGACTGAGACACAAAAACACTACTCGGTTCTAGTGGTCACCAAGAGTGGGGCTGCCCTGAAACCCATTAGATCTAACCTTTTGTTCTATGGTCTTAGTATGTACACGATTAATGGTGCTTATGGTACCTGTAGGACCGGTTTTGACTCCGAAACGATTGCGAAACGAACGTGAAACGTGCGGAAACCGTACACGAACGTGACCTAGTACACACGACGTAATATAAACGTGATTCTTTGATAAATCTGAAATCGTACAAGAACCATGAATCACCTAGAGCACTTTCTCTCTCTACTTTCTCTCTCTAAGCACCAAGCTCCAAACTCTCTAAAATGGCAAAAGTCTTATACCTAACACTATAACTCCCTATTTATAGGCACAAGGAATATAAGGATTTCTCCTTATTTACAAGTTTGCCACCTTGCCCTTTTAACTAGATATTACAATAAAAGCTTAGACTTCTTCGGTTTCTGCTACGTGCTAGATTAACGGAGGCGATAGACACTTAATGCACTAACAGACTCCCCCTTGGATATTGCCGTAGTCAATCTCGTAGCATCTTGTCTTTCTCTTTCTCAAACAAAATCCCGTGATATGTCTTATAGCTTCAGCTTCTCTCCCTCTCCGTAGTTTCGTTCTTCAGGCTCCCCCTTTCGTCAAGCTTCCGTGCTTTTGGGATCGACACCTTTCTTTCCAGCTACAAGCTCCTTCTAACTTTCAGCTTGTCTTCAGATTCCCCCTTAAACTCTGCTCTCGGGATCGTAGTCTGGACTTTTCCTGCAATCACTCATACAACTATAAGTAACAACATTTTAAACTTCCAGATATTGTAATCTGACAATTCAAACCTTCTAAACCACTTCTCATGAATTTGGCAGTTTCATCGAATCGTATCGGAAACTAACACTTATAACAATATAAACATCCAAATCCCCCACAGTTAATCATCCAAGTCCAAATTAATGACCTTGGAGATATCACAAACTATTTTTGAATTTTTAATTTTAAAACTTCAAGTTTCAAATGAATGAACTTGATTTATTTTCAGAAACACGATCAGCTTACTTAGATTTTGAAACTCAGCACTCAGACATCAGTTGTCGAAAATAAAGCAGAAATCAAAATCTTTTTGTATTTTCTGAAAATATAAAGCAGTAAAGAAATATGTACAAACATATTTACAGACAATATTTTTGTTTGAGTATGTGTCAGAGGATCATATCAGTTTATGACAAGTCACAAGTACCGTTGAGCTTAGTTACACATTAAGAATTAAACAATTCACTTAGATTGTCGATATACTGATCCACTTAAATTTTCATACAAAGTTCAACTGATTCAGGATACGAATTAGATGTATTAAGAACTTAAACTCATTCATGTGTCCCACCTCTTGAATATACTCCCGTATCCAGATCCCAATATTCAGTCTTACAGGTAATTATAACACAAATGATATCTGTAAAGGGTTAATAAATTATGAAGAATCATGAGAGCTCAGGTCAGAACTACCGTTCAGCAGAGAGATCATGACTCAACTTGGGTGTGTCCCCTTTAGAGGATCTTTTTTACAACAGCATTGCTAAGCAATTTTATTGTCTTATCATATATGCTGAGGGTGATGCTGTGTTTCAAGCATTTGCGAAAAGTATTATTCGAGGACTAGGTCAGAACTACCATTCAGCAGAAGTCCCGGAATAATACCCCAGATATCACTGAGTATAAAAACCTAGTATATCAGAATACAAGACCTTTCAAACGAGATTTCAGGGGTTACCTATATATCCAAGTAGTGTTCCCCACGAAATAAGCAAGTGTGAAATTTAGGTTTATATCCCGAAAAAGTTTACTAAATTTATAAAAATCTACCGACACATCCACAGTGAGATCGTTTAACACATTTAAACTTTCCATTTCTTTAGCATACTATAACTGTCTACTGATGTACTATCATTTCCTCTTTTTACGCAACAATTTCTTTTTGTTTTTTGACAATTTCATTACTTCCTACACATTTTTTCCCTAACGCTTCCCACAAACTCTTTGAAGTTTTCTCTTGTTCAAGTAACGAAATAATATCCTCTCTCACTGACTGTTTGATTAATGTGATCATTTTAGATTCAGCCACAACATTTTTTTATATCTATGTCTGAGAAATCCTTAGCATCTATTAACTCTCCTCCCTCTTTTACTGGTTCAGTGTATCCATCTGTCATTTTTATCCAACTTTCAGGAGTGAAAGCTTTTACCCAACCCTCAAATCTGTTTTTCCACCAGTGATAGTCTTCAACTTTCATTAACTTTGGTGGCTTCTGTTGGCTTCCGTACATATTCTCAAACTTCAAATTCTCCGAAATCTCTCTTGAATATTCTTTCATCTCAGATCTTCTATCTGATGATTCGGAAGTGAACGCGTTGTAGAAAGTATTGTAGAACTCTTCACTGTTGCTTGACATCTTCAAACACCTAGAATGCAACAAACAAACAAACACTTATCAGTTTAAACACTATCAAATAACCAAAAAAAATACTCGAACTGGTGAATTTTCTGTGCGAACTGAAAGTTGACAGACTGTGCGGACAGCTATGACCTTTTCCAATGACCTGGCTAAACCACACAACGTTGTGCGAATTAGATTGATGTGACTTGAATTTGGTGCAAACTGACCCGAAACACACAACCCGTGCAACTTGGATAACTTTGAGACCTGTTTTGACTGATTTAATATCTCGTGCTCACAAAATCGATTTTAATCAATTGCTGATTGGACCGAATATTCCACTAAAATTACCACCAAATATCACTTCATATAAAACGATCACGTGCAACAAACTTTGATTGGGCCGACACTTACAATGTACACTAACTGGAAACTATAGGACCTCACAATTAACCAATCATATGTGCTAACAAACACCCATCATATGCAAATGGATTGAATCGATAAAAGATGCACATGCAAAACTGCAAATCCCAACAACCTTTTAAACAACTATTGAACCGTTTAATTATAAAGTCACATAAACTTTTCACATGCAAACTAATAAATGTCACCGATTGCACTAATAAACAACTTTTCTCGAAACTTGATGCACTTTTCACGTGAATTCTGATTTTCGAGAGAAACAAACCACACTTTATCAGAGTGCAACAACAAAAGTGACAGACAACTTTAATATCTCGCTGATGTACACAGATAAGATCACATGTATTCTGACATAGAACACGTGATTACATATTCCAATTTACACACAATCAGATATATCTCAAACAATTTTCAAGCGAAAAGGTGTGTCTCGCTTCAGATTGCCATGTGTTTCAAGCGATACCAACAGATATTCAAGCGAAATCCTCAGAATATTCAAGAGAAATCACGACTGTTATCTTTCAAGCGGAATCAATGATGACTTTCAAGTGAAATCTCTGAGTTCCAAGTGATTTTCAAGCGAAACTAAACTGATATCTCAAGCGAAATCTCACTTATAAGGATTTCGCTTGAATTTTTCAAGCGAAATTCAACTGGTTCAAGCGAAATCTTGCTGTTTCCAACGAAATCGGACACAAAAAATCGAAATTCTCCTAAACGACTAGGAGTTTGAATCTGAAACTTGGTAGGATTGTATATCAACTGTTTTCGCACAATATACTAAAAAATCAGCCAATTCGGACCGTAAAATCCCGTTCAATTTGTCGAAAAAACCGTAGAAAACGTGAAAAATAAGTAGAATATGAAGAAATCGATGATATTCAGATCTGAAAACGATGTAATCCTGTGCGAAATCGTGTGATAGATCAGTGCAATCGAGCTCCTGCTCTGATACCACTTGTATGACCGATTTTGACTCCGAAACGATTGCGAAACGAACGTGAAACGTGCGGAAACCGTACACGAACGTGACCTAGTACACACGACGTAATATAAACGTGATTCTTTGATAAATCTGAAATCGTACAAGAACCGTGAATCACCTAGAGCACTTTCTCTCTCTACTTTCTCTCTCTAAGCACCAAGCTCCAAACTCTCTAAAATGGCAAAAGTCTTAAACCTAACACTATAACTCCCTATTTATAGGCACAAGGAATATAAGGATTTCTCCTTATTTACAAGTTTGCCACCTTGCCCTTTTAACTAGATATTACAATAAAAGCTTAGACTTCTTCGGTTTCTGCTACGTGCTAGATTGACGGAGGCGATAGACACTTAATGCACTAACAGTACCCTATTCGTGACACGATTTCTCGTATCATTCCTCAATTCTTGTATCCATCATACCATTTGTAAACATTGTAATATTTGTAACATGTATTTCACCCCCGAAGTTATAAAACTGAAAACAGTTAAAAGAAAGGGGGGAGCATGAACTCACAACTTTGCGTTCCTTGCGTTGTAAACTTCACCGGATTTGCTTAATTAACGTCGTGACCTATACGTGTTTTCATAACGTTAGTCACTAGACTTGTTTCGTACAAGTACAAGTCACTGTCTTTTATGTATATGTTTTCTTGTGTTAAAAATAATTCATATTTTTAACTAAGTGTCTTACTTATATTATTTTCTCAAAAATAAATATAAGCTTCTTGTATTTTGCACTTTGCACCCGAGTTATGTATCTAGTATGTTGTATGTATATTTTTGTTACAAAAATTATGGCGAGGTTTATATTCGAAAAGCATAGTTTAGAACACACTAGTAAACATTTGTCTAGAAAATATTTACTAAGTGTTAGGATTTTCAGAAAGTTTCGCCATAGTCTCCTTTGTAAATGGAGGTGTCCATGCTTAAGAGCATATCATTTTCTTTTACATATATCCCGTAGATTGTTCTCACACAACCAACCCGACAATCAGACATGCAATATACTAATGTCATTTCAGCTTTATTCATCAAAACTGGACTGTTCTCGAGCATTTTAATAGAATAGTTAACCTTCTCCAAAAATTCCCAAATTTTTACAGAATGTCATATACGATCCAAATTTCATTGTGTAAAAATTTCGGGGTCCAGTTCATTACCAGTATTTTAAAGAAATTCATTTACCGGACTGCAATCAGATTTGTCACTTTCTGACTGCAGTCTACGGAATAATTCACTAAAAATTAATCGTGAGTCCGATTGACGAAATTCCAGTGGGAGAATTACGGAGACAACAGTGACCATCTACAGTAAAAATTCAATGAGCTGATTCTACTAAGTTTTTAAGTTATGACTCCGAATACAACACACTTTTTCAGCAGTAAAATCGCACACTACAACAAAAATGGCTTTTTAGGACCTTTTCTGTGGGACGCTTGTTAAAGAGGGTCCTAAAAAACTATTTAATAGGACTAATGAACTTTTGAGGTTCTTATATAATATACTCTACTAAACCGGTGTCCTAAAAAACTATTTAATAGGATGGATGATTTTTTTGGGTCCTATTATCATATAATTTAATAGGACACTTAAAACGTAGATCCTAATAAAGTACTTTATAAGGCATATAATTGTTAATGTCCCATTATGTGGTATTGTATTAGGACACTTGATCATCTGGGGTCCTATTATAACATAACTTAATAGGACACGTTGTAGTTAAGTCATAAATGTTCAGTGTTATAGGACCCTTTCTAGTCGAAGTCATATCAGAATTTAACTTAATAGGACACTTGACACTTGGGTCTTATAACTTTAAACTTTATAGGACGCTTAATTATTGTGGTGTTATTAGAATACACCGTAATAAGACACTTGATATTTAAGTCATAAAACATTAGTTTTATAGGACGCTTATTCGCTAGAGTTTTATTATAATACAACTTAAAAAGACACTTGACACTTGGGTCTTATAAATTTAACCTTTATAGGACGCTTAATCATTGTGGTGTTATTATAATACACTGTAATATGACACCTGATATTTGAGTCATAAAACATCAGTTTTATAGAACGCTTATTCGCTAGAGTTCTATTATAACATAACTTAATAGGACACTTGACACTAGGGTCTTATAACTTTAACCTTTATAGGACGTTTAATCATTATGGTGTTATTATAATACACCATATTAGGACACTTGATATTTACTAATGTGGCTAAAATTTAATACATATGGTTATGTATATTATTTTCTGACCAAAGGTTATACAATATCTAAACTTAAAATTTAAAAAAAAAATCATGGGCCTTTACATAACATTCATCACATCATTGTCATTTTGTTTATTTTCATGTGATGAAATATTATCAAATGTTATGAAAAAATGTGTAATTAAATGTTAAACTTACAAAATATTACAAAATTTCCCAAAATTATTTCACTCTAAAACTTCCCACCAAAATATTTATTCTATAATTTAAATTTTCCCTCAAAATATTTAATCCTAAAACTTACCACCAATATATTTCATCCTAAAAACTTCCCACCAAAATATTTATCCTAAAAGTTAAACTTACCCCCAAAATAACTTCCCCAAAAAATATTTCATTCTAAAACTTCCCACCAAAATATTTCATTCAAAACTCCCCTCTCAATTAATATTCTCATTTGAAAAATTATATTAGTTAATATTATAAAAAAAAATCTTACTACATATTTAAAAATTTATCCTATTATTAATATTATATATTCTAACCATATGTGTTTTCTTTTAAATAATATGTAAGAGTATTCATATTAGTTAGTTTATATACATTTTTAATGTATGCAAAATTAGTACTAGTGCCAAATTTCCTGTACCGAATTATTTTCGGTACTCACTTTTTGGCGTTTTCGGTACGCACTACTAGAAAATAGGCCTAATGCAACTTTTTAGAAGCAACCTTTTATAAATGAGTTGCATTTGACTCTAATGCAACTTCGTTGAACATAAAGGTTGCCTTAGAATTAGGAATGGCAATGGGCCGGACTTGGGCCGGGTATTGGTAATACCAGGCCCGTACCCGGTTGTAATTCTTTGTCCCATACCCGGCCCGTTACCCGTCGGGTATTTTTCGGGTAATTACCCGTCGGGTATCGGGCATACCCTCGGATATCGGGTATACCCGTTAATTTCTTAAAAATAACCGTTGGGACAAATGTGCAATTTTTACTTTGATGTTTATATAATTTACTATTTTAATGACTATAACAAATGAAAATATGATTAACAACTTACATATTATATTCAGAACACATATACTAAACTAAATTAAAACGATTACTTAATTAAGTAATTGTATCAGGACCATCTAATTGCATAAAACATCCATATAATAAAGGGTGATAGCTTCCATATCCAATATACATACTAAAAAATAAGTTATATGTTCACTAAACACTTGACATATACATATCCACATATGACTATAGAGAATGTAATAAGTACATGTACTAAGTTTATATATATGGAAATATATAATATGATACTTTCGGTTATTATTCGGGTAAATGGGCCGTGTGTCGGGCGGGTATCACTTATCCCATACCCGTACCCATACCCAAATTTCTTCTATTTTTAAGCCCGTACCCGACCCATATGTTTCGGGTATACCCGGCGGGCTTGGGCTTTTTTTCCATCCCTAATTAGAATATATAATGAAACCTTTTTCATAAAAAGTTACGAAACTAAATTGAATTTGCAACCTTTTTATTCAAAAGTTGCAAATATTACCAAAACTGCAACCTTTCGCAAATTATATTAGAACTAGGATTAATCACCCCCTAGTTGCGGTGGGGACAAACACCAATGTCACACTATTGTCGATGACCACCAACACTAAAGTTGTGGCGTGTTAATGCGACGAAATTAAACCGAAACGTAATATATATAAAAGAATAATTAAGTCGATATAGGACCCGCACGTTACGATGAACCTGTCAAACGAAAAAAGTAGACAACGTAAAAACGTTTAACCACACACGCACGTTGCGCTATGTTAACTCACAAAATATTACAAATTATAGTATTGGGTAATGGGTAATTGGGTAATGGGTAATGGTAATATAAAGCGTGAAGTGTTTGTACACCATTGTACAATACCACTAAGCATAAAAAAACAATTAAGCATGATGTACAATAGCTCAATGCATACAAGTGTTACAAATTATATCTATTATAAGAGCCACATGTCGGATAATGTCCAAGAGAAGGGCTTGAAGTTCAAGTCCCACTACATATGGTCTTATGTTTGCTATACAGACTCATGCATTATCACGGGGTACCCCACGCAATAATCCCTTGTACTCTCGTGTGGCTCAAAGTTGTAAACCCACATTGGGTACAACCCTAAGATGCTTAATACATCTACAAAGCGTGATGTAGAAGCTTTAATGCAACAAAATATTGCAAATTATACTATTATATAATATATAATTATATAATATATGATGTATAATGTATAATGTACAACCAACAAAACAAACAATACAACAAAGAAAACCAAAAACATACCTAAAGCATAAAGTACAAATCCACCATGCACAAACATATTACAAAATTATAATATATAATTTGCAACTTTGTTAAAAAAAATGTTACATTGTAAAAATAGTTACATTATTAAAAGTTAATATAACTTTTATTTTAAAAGCTTACATTGTTAAAACTTAAAAGTTAAGTACCACTATTATTTTTAAAGGATGTGTATAAATGTACGCGATGTCGTATCATAACGATATATTTCTTATTTACTCACAAACTTCCACGACCAAAAAGTTTTAGGTTGAGAATGGGTAAGTACTGAACTAGTAAGAGGTCTGAACCACTAAGTGTTGAAAGAGTAAGAGGTCTGAACCATTAAGAACCAGTATAATGCTTAATCATTCAAAGGCAAATGTCTAAATCATTCAGACATGTGTTTGCGAAACAAACAGTCTGAATAATTAAGTGCTGAATCAGTAAGAGGTCTGAACCATTAAGAGTCTCATTAAGAGCTAAACAAACAACCATGAAGTTAAGGTGTTACTCCCCTTAAGACCAAGGCAGTGGCAGATCCAGGGGTGTTTTGGGGGTTTCGGGAACCCCCTCTGTTTAGAAAAAAAATGAAAAAAACATTGGAAATTTTGTCTGATTTTGTAGGATCGTGTTTCGACCCGAATGAGTCGTTCAGAGGCGTTCAACTACGTTTCAGGTGCGGAATAACAAGAAACGAAGGTAGAGACAGCTTACAATTCACTTAATCTACTGATTTTATTGATCTGACAACGTTTACAGCTCAATCTTCACACCGGCAGCACCTCGGTATGGAATTTGACAAAGTTACAAATGAGATCCGCTTATGGGGTATTTATAGTATTGGTAGGTCCCCACATATGGACATGTTCGTATAAGCGGACCTGAACAGGTAGGTTCCCATATACGGACATGTACGAATAAGCGGACCTAACCAAATAGGTTCCCATATACAGACATGACACATAAGCGGACCTCCTATGTCCGTATAAGCGGACCTACTCTCTAAATCACAAATTCTCTTCAGTTTTCTTGTAAAACGTGCCCTGATCTAACAATCTAAAACTAAGACTCGATATAAGACGAAGTCGACAGATGTAGTGCACCAACAGACTCCCCCTCAGATGTTGACGAGTCAACTATCGAGTCACGACAATGCTGTATCTTCACATCTTCAGTCTTGATCAGTCTCTGGGCTTTTCTCTCTCTATCTTCTTCATCAGACTCTATTTAACTTGAAAATCTTCAGACTCCCCCTAACGATTTGCTGGCATTCCTTTGTTCTTCAGCAACATCTACTTCAGGATCTTTGTCTGGCTTTCTTTGTCTTCAGAATCTTAAACCTGGCACTCTATAGAATCTTCAATTTCCAGAATCGAAACTTGGCTATTCCTGCACATTCTTAACCCATAAATGAATTTCTAAATTTAACAATTTAAATGCACCAACATTCTGATATAATCAGATGACTCCCTCTCATAAACATAAGCATCAACAATCACTCTCCCTCAGATCACAAACTCATGATGAACCACTTGATGATTTAGAAAATACATTTTGACATTTTAAAACACACTCCCCCTCACAACAATGTCATCATGTTTAGCACTCGGAATTTTGACAATCAGCTTTCTAATATCAGTTGTCGAAAATCTTTTTGACTTTTTCAAAAATTTATGCTAAAACACACCGAAATTTTTTTGTATTTTTGAATGTAAAGAAATGCAGTAAAGAAATATTTACAGACAATATTTTTGTGAGTTTTGTGTAAGAGAATCATATCAGTTTTTGACAAGTCACAAGTACCGTTGAGCTTAGTTACACATTAAGAATTAAGCAATTCACTTAGATTGCCAATATATTGATCCACTTAAATTTTCACACAAATTTCAACTAATTCAGGATATGAGTTAGGTGTTTTAAGAACTTAAACTCATTCATGTGTCCCACCTCTTGAATATACTCCCGTATCCAGATCCCAATATTCAGTCTTACAGGTGAGTATACCACAGATGATATCTGTCCGGGAAATAAATTATAGTACGAGGGCCGTGAGAGCTCAGGTCGATCTTTCGATACGCAGAGAGATGACGGCTTCGACTTTTGGTGTGTCCCCTTTAGAGGATCTTTTGCATTACAACAGCAATGACTATCAATTTTATTGTTTCATCAATTTGCTAAGGGCTGAGCTATTTTTCAAGCATGCGGAAAGTATTCTCCGGGGACTAGGTCAGAAATTCCTTTCAGCAGAAGTCCCGGGATAATACCCCAGATATCACTGAGCATAAAGACCTAGTATCTCAGAAAGAGGGACCTTTCAAACGAGATTTCAAGGGTTACCTATATATCCAAGTAGTGTTCCCCACGAAATAAGCAAGTTTGAATTTATGTTTATATCCCGAAAAAGTTTACTAAATGTGTAAAAACCTATCAGCATATCATCAGTGAGACTGTTTAACACTATTTAAACAATACAAATCTTTAGCATACTGTGACTGTCTACTGGTGTACTATCATTTCCTCTTCTTTGACACACAAACTCATTTTTGATTTTATCATGTTTTTGTCTTTTTCAAATTTTATAATGTTTTTGGATTTTCTGAAATTTTCTACTCCCCCTAAAATGCAAACACATTTTAGGAAATTTGAAAATAAACTGTACAAAACTTGACAACCAATATCGAATCGCTTCAAATCGCCATCCACTTGGCTTAAACAATCAGAACTCCCCCTATCACAAACCATTTTCTCATTTAGATTTCAAAAACACTTACGTTTGTTTTAATCAAAATGATTTTTCCGGAAAATGAGTTTGTTTTTACCACATGTAAGTTTACCACTCGTTAAGTATGGGGATATGGTTCATCATCTTGTCAATATCTATCAAATGTAGTAAATCAAGTACAATTTAATGTCCCTGATTCACTATTTTCAGTGAAGCAACCTCTGTACCAATTGTAACAATTACCACTTTTAGGATCACAAACAACACCACTTGTAGGTATGACTAACCAATACCAACTGTAGGAATGTTACGTCTACATGTATCATTTTATCAATTAGGATGCCGATTCCTGCTTCGCACTTACCAATCTGGAAGCTCCGTCGTAGTCCTTTAACCTGTAATCATTCAAACATTTTCAATAACTTTCATACAATCTCACAAAACATGAATGATGCCGATTCCTGATCCACGATATAAACTTGGGATCTCCGGCATAGTCCTAAGACTTCAAGGGAAACAAACTTCCATCCAAGTCTTCTCAGACTTGATGGCTTTCAATTCTTGCTCAGTAGGGTTGTAAGTTGCCTTTTTAGTTGCATAAAAATCTTTAACCCCCTTAACTTTCCCATTCAACATTTTTCCGAAAATTTTCTTAACACTCCCATTGAATGTTTTCTCGACATCAAACTTAGTATTGTCGTTGTAAAACTGATTCGAGATATCAACCTTACCAACTTTCTGTTTAACTTCTTCAAATTTCAGTGATGGAAACTCATCATCATTTACTGAAATTTTCACCTTAACCTGTGGCTCTTCTGGTTTTGTGGAACCAGATTCATCGCCGACATTCACATCAACTTTCTTAACAACCCACACTTGGTTGTCATTCTCTTTCTTTTTATAAAAATTCTTTTTAGAACATTCACCAACCTCATAAGTTGAGTTTTCAAAAATTTTAAATTTTTCGGTTGGTGGTTCAACATCAACAACTTTCTCTTTCAATTTCCTAGAAACTCCCTATTTTGACTTGGCATTTTTCGGACAATTCCATGCAATGTGACCAGTTTCATTGCATTTGTAACAGGTTCTAGTTTCTTTGAAGTAACAAACTTCAGTTCCATTCTTCTTCTTTTCAGCAAAAAACTCTTGATTTGATTGTCTCCAGAATGGTTTCTTCTGTTCCTCTTCTGTAAGTCCACCTGACACAAATTCTCTTTTTGTTTTAGAATTTTTCAAATTTTTATGATTTTCTGGTGGAATAAATCCAAGACCTTTCTTTTTGTAGCTACGATTTTGGTTTGATTTCTTTTGAAAACCAGAACCAGAATTGTAACCCTTTTTCTTGTTTAACCGTTGTTGAACTCTTGAAGTGTACTTTTTAGGTTTTTCAGTAAGATTTAAATCTTTTATTTCAGAAATATTAATTTCTGTCATTTTGAAAACCTTTTTGATCATGTCAAAACGAACACTTCTTATTGGAAACTCTTTGTCAGAGTATAATTTGTCCGAATCATTTAAAGTGTATGCAACTTCAAATGCTTCATCATCCAAATTTGCTTTCGATAACAAAAATTCTTTACTGTAAGACCGTTTAACCGACGACTTTGGACAGTTGATTGACGAACTCGAACTTTTGACTGACGAACTTGAACACCCAGACTCGGACTTTGACTCAGACTCCTCCTCAGTATCCAACACCTGATCGACCACCTTTTTTATTAACTCAGACTCATGATCAGTATCGGACGAGGTAAACGTGACATCAATGTTATCTGGTAAAACGTCAGTTGTGTCGGTTTTTAGCTTTATATTGACTGCTTTTTCAAGTTGCTCCTCGTTTGGTTTTCTAGGAGAATACCCTTCCCAAATTGGAGGCGGACACTTGTTATATCTAACAGTCGGTTTCTTACCACTATCTTTCTTTTCCTTCGGCTTCTCATCTTGAAAAGCTTCCATACCTGCAACAGTTGGGTAAATATGATCAATGAGATAGTCAGAACTAGAATAACTTTGTAATAAACGTCTAATTCTCTCATTCTCAATCTTCTCTGTCTCCAACTCTTGCTTCCATTTAGCACTCTCTTCGATGCTAAAAGTTGTCGGCTATTTGAATTGAACATTTAAAGTTTTGGACGGCCCAATGAGAATCTTGTCCATTTGTCTGAAAGAATACAATTAGTAATTACATATATCAGTTGAGATTATTGTTGTGAAGTTTGTTTGAAGTGTGAATTCAGGTCAGGTAAGTTTTCAGTTCGTTTAAAGTGTCATCAATTCGCTTGAAACTTGGTTCCAATTTGTATGGTTTGGAGTTCAAAGGTTTCAAAGGTTCTGGTCGTTTGATTTTGATCCGGGTCATAGTAGTCCGCACAGAATATTCATCAGTTCGAGTGATTCAGTTCTTGTAGGATCGTGTTTCGACCCGATTGAGTCGTTCAGAGGCGTTCAACTACGTTTCAGGTGCGGAATAACAAGAAACGAAGGTAGAGACAGCTTGCAATTCACTTAATCTACTGATTTTATTGATCTGACAACGTTTACAGCTCAATCTTCACACCGGCAGCACCTCGGTATGGAATTTGACAAAGTTACAAATGAGATCCGCTTATGGGGTATTTATAGTGTTGGTAGGTCCCCACATATGGACATGTTCGTATAAGCAGACCTGAACAGGTAGGTTCCCATATACGGACATGTACGAATAAGCGGACCTAACCAAATAGGTTCCCATATACGGACATGACACATAAGCGGACCTCCTATGTCCGTATAAGCGGACCTACTCTCTAAATCACAAATTCTCTCCAGTTTTCTCGTAAAACGTGCCCTGATCAAACAATATAAAACTAAGACTCGATACAAGACGAAGTCGACAGATGTAGTGCACCAACAGATTTAAAGAAAATAGTGAGAATTAGTGAATATCTACCAAAACGAGCATGGTGAAAAAAATTTCTGGATCCACCACTAGACCAAGGGTTCAATCCCCATCGACATGGCATAACATAAGCCGTTAAAAATACCATTTATGTTTATAATCATCATTCTAAAACTACGTTATATAACTTCTATGATGGATAGGTAATGATAATTTAATATAATTGATTTATTTCAGTTCCCGCATCAATCCTCCTATTCTCATTTTAATTTCCCCAAAAAATTTAATTTCCCTCTTATTCTCATTTTTAAAATTCGAAGTCATCACCCACTCCAATTGGTTCTTTCCCTCAACCTCTATCAATCGTCTTATTCTTATTCGATTGATTCCAATCCCCCATACCTGATACTCCAAGCAGATGCTCGTCTCTACACATCGATTTCTATTTCTACCACTGTACCACTGATAAGTCACGGCCCGGCGAACCCACTGCACCACCAGACGACCCATCATAACCGCTCGATCGGATCCTTGTTTCTTGACTCCTCGCTTCAGTTTTCACTTCAGCCCTGAGCAGGTACTTTTTCTCTTCCATAAACCTTACTTCAATTCCATTTAGGGTTTTAATTAAATCATTGAATTTGGTTGTAAGTGCATTTGACTATCTGAGGCGGTATATAGCAGTAGAAAAAATTGAATAGAAAATCCAAAGAGTGGTATCTTTTACACCATTGTATTATGTTTTGTGCCAAAGAGTGACATTTTTTTGCACCATTGTATAATGTTTTGAGGTAATCCGATTTGTTGGAGTCAATAGGAATATGACAGTATTGTGGTGCTTAATCGGTTGTTACGGGTCACACGGATAAAATGAGTCACGGGTCAGCAGTTCAAATGGGTAAATGGGTCAAAATTATGTTTAACTTGCAGCAGGAGTTATTTTATTTTTCTGTTAATAGGTCAAGTAGTTGGCTTTTAGCTATAGACTTATAGGTCACGTTTTCTTTTTTCTTTTTTACGGCTGTTTCTGAGTTATTCCCAATCACGATCGGGAAGTGGAGTCTAGATCCAGTTTGCTATTTAATTCGCTGCAAAGTGTTTCAACTGTAATCATTGTTTTAGTTTTTTCAATAAATAAAAAGAGTCGATCAATCAGTTTGATCAAATACTATGTATTATTTACTGTTTTTGGAAATAATTGGTGCACATACACCACTCAGATTGGAGGAAGTTGAGCAAGTTTGTATTTTTAAAGATGACACAGTGATCCACTTCTTAAACCCAAAAGGTACCGATTTTTCATAGGAGTTTCAAGATGATCGGGTCGGGTCGCATGACAACATGGGTTCAAGTTAAAAGTTAAAAATATTCAAACCTTGTTCAAATCGGTTTGGGTCTGGTTGAAACTACGTTGGGTCATAAACCAGTACCCAAAACCAGTTTTAAAAAAAACTGTGTCGGTGAAACCGGTTTGGGTGACTAGAGGGGGAACTGATATACAAATTAGCGGTTTGGGTCAGGTTGAAACCAGTTTAACCGATATTTGAAAAAATATATTTCTTTGGGTCAGGTTGGAACTAGTTTGGGTGACGAGAGAGGAACCGGTATATAAATTGGCAGTTTGGGTCGGGCTAAAACCAGTTTAACCGGTATTAAAAAAAATGTATTTTTTGGGTCCGGTTGAAACCAGTTTAGCTCAAACCAATTTGAAACTGCAGATCGGGTCGGGTTTGAACCGTTTTTTCCATCTCTATGTTTAGTGAGGTCGCAATGGGTCAGGTTAGGTTGGGCCACAAAAAAGTGTTTGTCTAGTTTTTTTTTTTAAATTATATCTAATTAATTAATACATTAGCCGATTAAAAAACAATATTATTACAATAATAATGATTTAAAAGGTTTTATGCATTAGAAAAATAGACAGTTGCTTTGACTATTTTTTTTGCTTGACCCGTTTAAAAAACAATATTATCACTTGTTCATCCGCAAGCGGGTCGAAATTGCAACTCTAGATAACCAGACCTATATTTCTTAACTTCTTTTTTTTCTTTTTGTTTCAGTTGAACTTTCTATTCAAGCCAATACTTGGGTTGTTAGCGGTTCTCCTCAAGTACAGAGTATGTTTCTGTTTTGTTCATAATAATCTGTTAACATCTTGTTCATGATTTATTTAAAACACGAGAGGCAACCACTACCGATAAGCTAGGGACCTGAATGGTTCGACGTTACTCCGGTGTCCCAAAACGACACCCCTAATTCCGTCATTCAGATTACATACTTTGAACGATTCACCGAGATCATGGGCTACTTTCGAGCCATATATTTGTATGCTGGTTGACTTTTTTTATTCTTAGTTGTTTTCCAGAGTTATATATACGGAAAAGTAACCAGCCGCAAAGTGTAGGTAGTTTCTATCAAGACAAGATCAGCTACAGTTGTTTTGCAGCGTTAGATATGTTATTTTGCAACGTACTCAAAGTTTTTCCTTTGAAATTTGTTGTCAAGCCGTGTTAATACAACCATACATTTTATTGATACGGAAGGTGTCTTCTTTCAGACTTTTAAGTTTACGACACTGCCTGAATCCATTCAATACTATGTTAAAGAGTCTTGACTACGAAAGTGTTTTCGTTTAAAGTATCCAACTTGAGATATGTAAAATGTAACAAACAAATTACTTTTGTATCTCTGATTAAAATTTAATGTAGTTTGTTTCTTTCTTGACCCTAACAGGTTGAGAGCACTTCCAACAGTGTAGCCAAGAGACATTGATGACACCCGATCATAGTTCAACTGTTCAAGAGCTTAAATCTCCTAAGAGACCACACGACAAGGTTAGCCTATAGGCTACACCCCCGATATAATTGCATATAGTAGCACGTATAAGCTTTCTAAAGAAGCTATAATCGTATAACTGTTAAACGCTTTAATCATATCTAGACATCAAGATATTATAGTTGAGAATACTTTTAAAATCATCCTATTGTTAAACGCTTTAATCATATCAAGGCTTCAAGATATTACATTTGAGCTCCATGATCTGGTGTTTCAGTTATGTTATTGTATTATTCGCCATGATCGTTCGCATTACTTATGAAGCTGGAATTTAGACGTGGCCTTAGTATATATATTAGATGATCATCTGTCTGTGATGTGACCTGAGTATACGTTCGATTTTGTTCGGCACAACCTATAGCAACGACATGTCGTCGCTATATATAGGCGTACTTCTTTTCGTCTCGAAATAATACAATATTATTTTTATAATCATTTTGATATGTTAAGTTTCAAAGTTAATGGACAAAAAGTGACGGGTCAACTCAACCTCGAGACTTATTTCAACCTTTACAAAAGGATTGGTTTGACCCGAACATGTTACCCGACCCGGCCCGGCCATGTTACCACCTCTACTTTATCTCTTCTACTGTTAAATCTTATCTTATGCAACTTACATGCTTGTTTTAGATGAAGTTGATCCGGAATGGGATAAATCACAAACCACAATTGGTCATGTGGATGGAAATAGTGACCTAGCTCACAGTGTCCTTGAGGTATTTTTTTATTTTATTATTCTCAATCTGCACACATTATTTAACATGATGTTGAGATCAAGCAATTAATCTTTTATGTTAGTATTTCATTATACTTAATCAACAATCTGAATTTCTGAATAGAACTGATTTAGAATGCATTGGTGCATCCATCGCATGACCCTATCCATTCAACTCAGCATGTATTTGTTAAACTTGTGATACAAATAATTTTAATATCATGGAACTTAATGCTTATACATGGATGGTTTATTTGTAGGTAGTCCATGAGGATTGAGGACACATGATGACTCAAGATTTTATGCTTCTTATTTCTTTAATTGCTTTTAATTTCTTTGTTAAATGTAAAGACTTTATGTTAGATAATGTTATAACTTATTTATGGTTGGTGTTTTTGTTATGAACATGCTTATTTAAATATAATGAAGTTTTATTTCTTTCATTAGTTAATGTTATACAATAACTATTAGGATGTTATATGTTGATGGTCTGTTTATAAAATTGGTTTTATAATCTTATTTGGGATATTAGGACCATTTTCTTGATATTAAAGTAGTTATAACGTTACATCATAAGGGTCCTATAAATTAATTTTTAAGGACGCTTGTATGTGTATCAAAAGATTAAAAGTAGGTAATCACATATTAGAACATTGTAAAAGTGTCCTAATATGTTCTTTTTATGACGCTATTTAAGTTGTCTATAGACATACTATGCGACCATAAAATTGGTTTCATAATCTTATTTGGTATATTAGGACCCTTTTCTTGGTACTAAATTAGCTATAATGTCACATCATAAGGGTCCTATCAATTAATTTCTAAGGACGCTTGTAAGTGTATCAAAAGATTAAAAGAATGTAAGCACATGTTAGAACATCGTAAAAGTGTCCTAATATGTTTTTATTAGGACACTATTTTGGTTGTTCAAAGACATATTACGCGACCATAAAATTGGTTTCATAATCTTATTTGAGATGTTAGGACGCTTTTTTAGTTCCGAGACTTATTACGACCCCTTTACATGAAACGCTTTTACCGTTGGTCCTATTAAATAAAAGGTCCTATAAAATAGCATTTCAGGACGCTTTTGCGCGTACTAAAAACCCAGTTTTCTTGTAGTGGCAGCTTGAGCTGCTGTCCAAAAATAGTTCTTTAAAAATAGTAAACGACCTCGAAAAATTACGATTCCAGCGCCATTTGATCCGTTTTTCGAAAATACAGAATTTAGGCTTCAGAAAGTCAGTTTTTCGACTTATAATGATCCAGTTACAGCCTGTTGAAGTTGGCTGAAAATACTAATCAGCATGCTTTTTACAATGTAAATGTTACTAAAAACGCATCACCAAGTGTCCTAACAACGGTTTATCAATAAATTAATGATCAAACATCATGCATGCTTTAACCAAGCCTAATCCAACCCGATTTCATCTTCAAGTAAACTTTTATGTTCAAGTTTCATGTAAAGTTTCATATTCATCATCTTAGTGTTCTTGTTCTTATGATTTAAACATGAACATCAAACTACAATTTTTGATCATCAAAAACAAGATGAACAAGGGTGTACAAGTAACTTACTACTAGCACAAGGCTAGGGTAGGATCTAGTGATGAAGATGATGAGAAAAAGATGAAGAATAAGCAAGAAACAAAGCTCCTTTGAAAGCCCTTCAAGATGCAACTTCCATGGATCAACTTTGAAGCTTGAATGGAGCTTGTTATTGAAGAAGATGAAGATGTAAAATGGTGGTGGTGGGTTCGGTTTGGGGGTGACCGAAATGAGAGAGAGAGTGAGTGAGGAGTGTAAATCTTGAAGTGATGATGATAATCTAAGCCACCCTATTAGTAAGGATTATGATTTCTTGGCCAATGTAGCAAATAAGGGAGGTCCAATCACAAATTAGAAGGATTATTTGGTAGGGATTTGAAATGATTAGGGGTGGGGTCCATGGGGCCAAAAATCGGTTAGGGGGGGGGGGTTTAGTGTAACATTGGCAACTAATATGTAAATGGTAGTTACATCTCAAGTATGAATCATATATATTAGTTTGTTGGTTTTTAATGGGTGTTATGATAAACGGGGATCAAGACTAGCCAAGAAATAAATAACAATTTGTTTGGCAAAATTTGGTGTCCCGGGTAATGTCCGGTTGTTCGGTTAAATACCGTTCCGTTAAAGTGCTAAATTGCACCGTTTAGTGTCTTTTATGTACCATTTCAATTCCCGACATTTAGGGAAATATTCCGGACGATAAAATGTAAATTCTGCATGGTATTTTTTTATGTTTAAAAGCTGGTTATAGCTGAATTTAGAAAAATTCTGCACTTAAAGTGCGCTTCGGGTGCTTTTTAGTGCGTATTTTAGCTTTCGGAGCGTCTATATGTTAACCCTTGTATGTACCCTTGGGTTTTAATGCATTCTTGTCGTTGGACCTACACCTAGGCCTCAGTTCTAATGTCTGACTACTTTCTACAGAGTTGTTGACATATTGTGTTTTATCGGTGAGTTTACTAGTATTTTTGACGCAACGCTCTTGTTAATGCATAAAGCAATATTTTGTAGTATTAAACGTGCATGAATTCACTTGTATAGAATGTAATCAATCAATGTTGACATTTAAGCACATAATTGCAGTCATTAAGTAATAATTAAAGTGTACGGAAATTACCGGTTTCGTGCCAGTTGTCACATTGTAATTCTTCAATTACTGCCGGTATGTGTGAACACGTTACCATTGGACAAAGAGTTAGCCAATGTGTAATATGACCCACCAGTCAGGATTGACAATACTGAATGAGTAATTGTGTAGATGTATACATTGTAATCGCTCTCAATACTGTGAAAAAGGATAAAAATATTCTTGATTAAACTGGGATTCACTCACCAGTATTTCCCACTGACAAATGTTTTTAAAACGCGTTTCAGGTAACAAAATGTAAAAGCCAATTAGAAGAAAGCCAGCTGGAGAGCACTGACGGCTTGGAAAAATGTGGCTATAAAAGTTACCTAAAAGACGATGTTTTAAATTCAATAAAATAGGGTTTATCCCTATAAACATGTTGTAATAAGAAACTTGGGTTTTACCCATGTGTTTATTAATATAAAATATGGTGGTTTTACTCTGATAAACATTTACTAACTACGGTCCTGATGAAATTTCAGCTGCCAAAATAATAATAATGATAGACAAAAATGATACCACCACAACTGGTCTCGCGGCTGCCCGTTCCCAGGACAGATAGGGGGCGGGGATTGCGACAAAGTTACACTACATGGTTTTCCTAACGATATAAACCATACGAGTTTTATTACGAGAACGATTTACAACTTGGTTTACAAAGACAAATGTTTTCAGTTAAGATTCATGGCTACAATGGTTTTGGTTTATACATATATATCAACTTGTAAAAGTTATAGAAACATATTGCAATATCAAACTCTTTTATTTTCAAGATATACACTCGACAACTCTCGTAGTTGGACGAGGTATTGCAATATGAACTCGAGGCCATGAATCTGACATACTCACAAAACCTATGTACTCGCCGGCATTTTTATGCTGACGTATTTTCACATATGTTTCAAGTACTGTATACGATGATGTTTGATGATGTTTATGATGCATGCTCACATGAGGATGGACGAGGCCTTAGTGACTTAATAACAATGAATGACAATATGTTCATGTTTTGTTTTTAATATTCGAGACAATGTAATAAACTTAATTCAATAAAACGAAACTTCAATCCGTGCGTTGTGAAACAATGATTCTGTTACGACACTCCCCGACGTTTCCGTCGCGGTTTGTTGTTTTAACGCGGTTGGGGTGTGACATCTGTTAAGGATGTCTCTTGATCGATAGCCTCTTTTACTGTAGCGGGTTTGCTACTAGTGACAATATCTTGGATAGGATCCGGTACCCTCGATATATTTTTTGAGGGCTCGATCTAGAGGTGTAACTAAGCTTGGGTAAAGAAGAATCAATTCTTCGTAGTTGTTAGTATATGCACGATTCTCACCACTATCTTGTTTGAGATCATGAAATTCAGATTCAAGAGCCCTCATTTCATTTCGTGGGCAAAACTCTTTCATCGTGAGATTTCTAAATTCCTCCCAAGTTAATGTCATAACTGCATATGCACTACGATCTCTCATGACCCCATTCCACCATGTGAGTGCTCTCTTTTGAAAGACACTTGAGTCAAACTCCACTTTACGATCGTTAGGACACTGGTAATGGAAGAAAGTGCTTTCGATGCCTTCAAACCATTATAGGAGTCCAATGGATCCCTCAGACCCATAGTATTTGATGGGCTTAGCGGAGTTGAACTGCTTGAATGTACAAGATGTAGGTGCGTTTATGTTATTGTTATTGTTGCTTGTGTTAGCTTGATTAAGCTAAGTCACAAGAGTTACGAGAATTGTTGTCATTTGTTGGGCAATAAGGCGGCAAGTTCGATAATATCACAGCAAGGAGGCATCCTAAAGAAAAAAGATTGAGTGAGATATTTTGAAATTTAAAACCTTTAAATGAAACAATGAGGCTGGAGGATATAAACCATAAAGATTGTAATCGTTTATTCACGGATAAACGATACAGTGATTAATCAAAATAAATGGGTCCTTATAATATTTTGTGAAGACATGCTTTAGCATATAAGTGGACACTCACCCAAAGAGTTCCCAAATAAGAGTGATGGGTCCAGTTATGGCTATTTGTATGAACACTATAACCTTAGATAGAAAGCTCGGTGTACAGGCGTCCACCTTCCAGATTGCATGTGTTTGCATTATTTGAACCCAAGACTTTGACGAGATTTTGAAAAAAAAAATTAAGGCATAAGGCCTAAGGATTTAAGACAAATCATCTATGAATAGATAATTTGTAAATATAGAGAATGGATAAAGTAACTATGTCAAGGATAAGGATAAGGATGTGGATATGGAATATCAATAGGGATGAAGATAAAGATAAGGAAGAGAAATAATATAGATCATGAGATAACTCATGTTTGGGGCCCTAGAAGGTTATAGTCTAGGTCAAAAGAAATCTAATAACCTAATTCCCGTAAAACCATGGCTCTGATACCAATTTGTAACGCCCCGACCACGTGGAACTTGTGGCAGAAACGTCGGGGAGTTACATTACAAGATTGTTCACAACACATGGCACTATTAAAATTTAAATATTGTAGTTACATTGTTCTGAAAATGTCACATAATAATTTGTTTTTGATTAAATAGAATAAGGCAAAAGAGTCTCCATCCTATGTAAATCAAGCTTGGAAACATCAAATACTAGCACCTGAAACATGTTTTAAAATAGATGGTCAACTACAAATAGTTAGCGAGTATACATAGGTTTTGTATAAATCAAACAAGTTAAGAAATTAGCATGTCATAGTTTTATCTAGAAAAATCTTGCGAAAACAAACATTTTGGAATGAATGTGGTGTACAATCAACCTTAGTGACTGAAAACAACGGCAACAACTTTTAATGTTTAAATGTCTGTTTCGATCATCTCAATAGTTGGATGGGTTTGTCCGACCTATAGCGCTATAATCTACTATAGTCGGCTTGATCAAAGTTAATGATTGTATTATGTTTAATGTGAGTTCCTAAAGTAGTGTTTAAGACAAGATGTATAAAGTAAAAGTTATGCCATAAGTAGTTACAAATGTTAAAGTAAACATGTTTCACCCAAAAGTTTAAAGACAGGGGCTATGTACCTCGCATTGATGATTGATGATGATGTTTGCACGCTTTTAACAACTTCAAGTAAGTCCTAAATAATAAGGATGGTTAGTTTAGGTTTTGTTATCATGATGTTTGTGGATGGGTGTGTATTACAGAAGACTTGACAAGTTGTAATTTGTTTAGCTTTTGGAAAGTATAAGTTTTAGAAGCTTTATGTGTTGTTTTTGTTTTATGTTTTAAAAATAGTAAAGTAAGTCCTAAATAATAAGGATGTTTAGTTTAGGTTTTGTTATGATGATGTTTGTGGATGGGTGTGTATTAAAGAAGACTTGACAAGTTGTAATTTGTTTAGCTTTTGGAAAGTGTAAGTTTTGACAGCTTTCTGTGTTGTTTTTGTTTTATGTTTTAAAAATAGTAAAAAATGTCGAAAAAGTTATAAATTTTTTTAGTCAACTAAATTAGAACGTGATCTGCAACTTTCATTTAGAAAGTTTTTCTGCTTGGAACCTGAAATATGGTCAAAACTGCGGATCTTTACTCATCATTCAGTTTTGACCTTCAGTTTGGTTTTAAACGGTTGAGGGTCCAAACGGAAGTGTTTTTAAGCGTATAATATATCATTGAAATTGTTTTCCAATGTACTTAATCATGAAGTAAGAGTTTACTTAATTTGGTTAAGTTTTGACCAAATTATGGTTGTTCAAAGTGACAACACAGAATCTCTCCAAAATAGGAAAAACATTTATGTGTTCTAGTTAGTAGTTTTATTATGCATAAAATACGATAAGACGTTGTGTTTAGAGTTTTTGGTATGAGTGAAATGGTGACCAAGGAGGTTATCTATAGACAAAGGGGGGTTAAGGAAATCAAGACAAGTATCCCAATGGCTCTTAGAAATAGATTAGTGTCCCCCTTATGTGTCAAGACTAGAATAAGTGTGGCAAGGATGAAACTAGGTGGCAAAAACATGGGTAAGACAAGTGTTCATAGGAGTCTTAAGAGATGATTAGTGTCCTATGATGTTTTTAGAGCTTGAATATGGTTAGGACAAGTGTCCATGAGTTATTTTGGAAGTGATTGGTGTCTTGCTAGGTGGCGTAACATGGTAACTTAAGGCTTTTGGTATTTTTAGTCCCTAGACTTTGAGTTTTGGTGTTTTGACGATTCTAATCCATCAGTTAAATTTAGGAAGGTTTCAAGGCATGTGATACTTATATTTTTTCTGGTAATCACGCTAATTTAAAATTATAATGTTCGTATTATCGAATTTTAGTACGAAAATTAAAGGCTCAAAATTTTCGTGGAGGTTACAGTAAGGACTTTCATGATATGTGTAGCGTTTAGTAAGCATGTGATATAAATGAATTACAAAAATCTAAACATTCGCACAAGTGTTCCCTCCTAGAAAGTGTAGCATTTTAGATTCCTACCAGGAAAGTGTATGTAAAAGAAGTAGTGAGCTCACCTGATGAGCAAGAAAATATTCCATACAGCAAACAAAGTCAAGCAGTCCCTGAATCTTGAAATAACCAACCTTCTCGTGTCCTACTACAAGCAAAGGACACCTTAAAGACTAATGGAAATTATTATAGTTCATAACTTAGTTGTAGAGAGAGTTTACCCAACTACCTGGTCTCGATTGAAACATCATTCGATCTAAAAGGATTAACTCGACGAACAGATAGGATTTTAGTTGGCTTTTCTCGTAAATATATTTATATAAACCATAATATATAAATATAACAAAATGTTCAAATCGCACAATTAAAACTTATCGTATGAAACTTATTTTGGATTAATAAAGTGGAATGGCAAATTGGTCTAGAGTTATAGCTCGTCTAATAAATCGGATAAATATATAACTTTATATAGTTATTTTAAAGAAATATAGTTCAAGAATATATATATATATATAGAGGAAGGTTCAAATGAAAACCACTAGTTATCGCGAAAACTCGAAAACTAACTAAAAAACATATCACATTTTTTTTTGCATACCAATTTTCGCTATTTAAATTAAATAAAAAAACTTTTTTTCAAAAAAAAATAATTGTAGTGGACATGTATAAGAGTACACATGTGTAATAGTACTACACATGTGAATTATTACACATGTGCAGCACAATTTTTTTTAAAAAAAAAAGTTATTTTATATATATAAAAACTAGCGAATTTTAATAAAAAATGTAAACAAAAATTGGTGTGTTTTTTAGGCTTTTTTAGTTAGTTTTCGAGTTTTCGCAATAAAAGTGGTTTTCATTTGAACCTTCCCTTATATATATATATATATATATATATATACTACTTATTAAATAGTTTGTGAAAATATTAGCTCGGGATGAGAATTCCCATTCTAAAACATTTTAAAAGATATTTGATACTTTTGTGTTAAAAAATACACACAACATAGGTTATGGTTTAGTTTTATAAAAGTATGGGCAACGTTTCCCCTATTTTTGCACAAACCAGACAACACAAGTCGTTATCAATTTCCCAAAAATCACCCACCCAATGCAAATGTTTCCGGTAATATATAAACATATATATTTGTAAATATAATTGTATATATATATATATAGAAACGGGATCAGGAGAAAACGGTTAGAAGTGTGAAAACGCTGAGAAGAGATCCTAGCCCAACACGTGGTAGGGGGCGCTAAAATATAGGCAGGGGTACGATTGTCATTGTGCACGTTGCCCTCAATAAATCGTGTTATAAATTGATTTCAAATAGGACTCCAACAATTTCCTATTAGCAGTTACCTCCTTTCCAAGATTTCTAGATCTATGGCGTCTAATGTGGATTCCGTTCGACAAAGTAATATTTGATGACGCTTTCATACTTGTTCCATGTAAGACCCTTACTAATATTTAACAATTATCGTATAAATATTGACTAAAAATGTGTATTTACGACTACACATACTTATGAAAATACGGGTTTATTAAAACTTTTCTCAAAATTTAAAACATTACATCATAATGTAAATAAGTTCGTCGTTTAGAACGACGACGTAATAATGTGCGGAAGCTTGTAACTTGATCGTGTTCGGTTCTTCGTTAAGCTTGATCGTTATTCGGCATCCCAAAATATACCTACATTTCATAAAGCACGAAACGGTTAGTCATACGAGCTTATGGCGTGTTTAAAACAAGTCCTGATACAAAACGAATGAAAAAAACAAATTTGCCAGTTCTGGGTTCTCTCGCGGGGCGCAACCGAGACCCTCCCGGCTCTCGCGGGCCGCGATAACCCGTCGCGTGTCGCACCAGAATTGATCTTCTCTGTCGCGTGGCGCGAGGAGGACAATTTTCCAGCAGGTTTCATTCTAAAACCGGCATTTTCCAGCAATCCATTTTTTTTACGAAAATATTCATAACTTGCTCATTATTGGTCCGATTTACGATCCGTTTCTTCCTACGTGATCGTAAATTGATTCTCCATCACACGGAGTTAAAATCCGGCATCCGGATTAACAATTTTCTAGGTTTTAATCCTTCGGCTAAATTTTAATTATTAAAATTTTTAACAAAGCTTTTGACCCGTTCATACTTTCATCAAACCAACTTGTTGTTACACCTAAATTCTCATGGACATCATATTTAATGTTTCCTATCAAAAAAAGTTCAAATCACGGGTTATTATGCATCGTTAACGCGTTTATGCTTATGCGCTTATTTTGACCCGTTAAGGGTATTTAAGCGCTTTTACGCATAAACCACGCTCATTCATTTCTAGCATCATATTTTCACATTACTTATCGAATGGTCTTCCACCACAACTATAATTATGGTGGATTTTATGTGTATCAATTGTTTATTCCGAATTTACCCTTTCGGATTCTTAATTTAAGACAAGGAACCGTTTTGAGGCATTTGATCCGAAAAGGGTTTATGCCTATACTTTAACACTTAACTAAACCTTACTTTATCATAATACTCATTTCTAAATGACTCATAAGGACCGTTTACCCTGTTAAAAATCCATGGGAATTTTGGTCAACCTTAGTCTCTTCTTTTACGACAAAGGACTATCAACAATATATTTAACCTAAATCACACCTTTCGCCATAATCTTACTTATACGTACCTAGCTCGGGTCATATCATTGACCCGTTTAAATACCTTTGCCTTTAATTTTCTAGTTAAAAGCAACGCAAACCATATGTTATTTCCTATGATCACAAAACTCAACAAGCGGTTATCAGTTATTATTGTCAAATGGTGTTAACACACCATTTGACCCCTTTAGTTGAAATGACCATTTATCATCCTTTGATGGTATTTTGATACCATCTCGCCCCTTGAACCTATTCCGGTATGCACCGTGAGTTCTTATTACTTAAAAGACATTTCTTAAATTGTTTAACCCGTTATGACTTTCACCAAATGGTGTCTTTTCAAATCTTTTATCTATCCGTCAACTCGTGTACGGATTATTATTTAACCACTTTTACTTGTTACAGTTCACCCCATAACGTGATGTTCAAAATTCCGTATTTGTTAGTCTTCACCCGACTAGTTTACCGTTTTACCCTTTTTACCATGATTTATGGTTTTTTACTATTTTTACTTATTCCGACTTGCATTATATCGTGTCAGAACATCATATTTCAAATACTTAACATAATTCATAATCAATACTCACAAGTAAGTGTATTGTAATAAAAAAGGGTGTAAGTTTAACTTACCTCGCATCCAAACTACGCTTTTCTCCTTATACTTGATTCTTTTGACCCGCTTTCTCCCCAAGCTTCCACCTAGCTTGTTAAGCGTCAACTATCATCATAATTCGTAAGATGGTTAGATTAGTCATTATCAATCACGACTATTCCATCTTACGAATTTTATATCGAAACTGCTATTCGACATCATCATTGGTTAGTTTGACTTTCAGAAGTCAACTACCTTTGATCATATGATATGCACAATTAAGTTTAAATCAACATCATGTTTAGGACCTGTATTATTCCATATCACACGAAATTAGTCAAATTAGCCAATTACGTGTTTCTTTCGTAATTTCAACATATCAACATTCGTTTAGGCATTTTAACGAACACCTTGCAAGCATGATTTCTATACCTCTTCTATCAAGTTCATGGCAAATCTTTTTAACCAAGTTTCAATTATTAAATCGAACCCTTATGTCTAGCACGCATGAACAATATCAAATCTTGCATCATAACATCAATTTCTCACAATCTAGCATACAAATTCGTGTGTTTATCACTTTGTTCTAAAAATCCACTTAACACATATATGGGTGATTATCAATTTCATAGTTTTCATCACTATATCATCAAACTTTTAACTAGGGTTCGCTCCTAGACATGGTTTCAACATAACCACACTCATACATTCAACATTCAAACATCAATTTCAATTCATGAGTGTTAATCAGAATTTTAAGATATCACCAAATAACATAATTCGACATACCTTGTGATCCCCTAGCTTGAGTGATCACGAATTCATTTAAAGCCCCAATTTTTAGCTTGATTCTTCTTCGATTTTGTTGGATTTTATGAGCTTTAGGGTTTTGAAAGAACCCACCTCGTGCTCCTGATGTTAGTCGACCAAACACACACACTTGTGTGTGTGTTTTGGTTTTTTTAATTGGTTTATTTAAAACACTTTCATGTTTTGCCCCTTTTAGTCCCTATAGTTCGAGGATCGTTATAAAGGGTTACTAATTCAAGTTTCATTGGCATTTTAACAACACTTAACTAACTAGGTTGATATTCCTAGTTACTTAGTGGGTTCGGGGAAGTTACAATCCGTTTTTGTTTTAAGTCCCGTTAACTCGGGCCCCTTATGAACTTCATTTCCTCAAAAGCTTTTATTCTCTTTTTGTTTAATATTAGGTTTATTTTTTTTAAATCTTAATATTTACCGGGTTTATTCTTACCACCTACGGTATTTTACCCGTTCTTTAATATTAACGTGGTTTGATTACCAAACCCGTTTTTGGGGTGTTACATTCCAGCAAATGATGCAACACATATACAACAGATATGGCATTTTGTTCATTATGCTTGTTTTATTGTCCTTTTTTAAGTAATATTTCACAATGCGTTTTATGTTTCAATTGCATTCTTCATGTATCCAATATTTGGCGTTTTCATTGGTTGTTTAACAAATAGTAAGAACTCATAATTGGCGTTTTCATTATTAATGTTAATTGTCATTTGGGATCTAATATATGCTTATTGTTTACGATCAATGGCGTTTTACACCTGATTACTTTTGAATGTTATTGAGTAATATTTGTAAACATCAGTTTAGTTAATTATGGTGTTTTCATTATCATGTTATGTTTGTTAATTATTCATATTGTTAATTATTCAACTCATGGCGTTTTGATTAACACGTTTTATTAATATTGTTAATTTATCATATTGTTAATTAATCAACTAATAGTGTTTTTATTATGGTGTTTTTACTATGGTGTTTTTATTATGGCGTTTTCAATTATACGTTTATTAGGTCTTGTTTATTATTCAATTAATGGCGTTTTGATCGATAATGTTATAAGGAGACAATTTCTATTTTAATGGCATTTTTCTTAAATTGTTTCTCACTGTGTTTTCTCAGACGAAGGTGTTTCCTCGAATGTAAGGTTTTGCCCCAAAACTGGTTTACTATTTATCATTCATGACGTTAGTGAAGAGATAAATGATATTCCCAAGCCTCGATGAATGTTATTCAATGTATGTTACGTATTCCAAGGCTTGTGGTTTTTCTGTCAAGAAAGGGACTAAAAAGATAAACTCCAAAGGAGAAAAACATATTAAGTATTACATGTGTACAAGATCTAAGGTATATAAGGACAAGAAGGTTGATACGTTAGACCCCAATAAAAAGGAACGGATTCTGCGATCCAACTTTTCAAAAATGACTGATTGTGGTGCACTGTTATGTGTAATATTTGAGGCTGGATCATGAAAGGTCTATAGTTTGTTGAGGAGCACAACCATGATCTTGTTGAACATCCTGATAAGCATTTTCTTCCAACTGGACGACACCTGTGACAACCCGTTATTCCGAGGTAAAAATCATTCATTCTTTTCAATTTCTTTAGTTATGTTTCGTATACGTTCTAATTACCGCTTCATACCGTTTATGAGTGAATGGGTACTATACATATTTATACGTGTATATCATGCCTAAATTTGTTTGATTATTTTTGAGGTGATTATATTTGTTTTATATATATATATATAGGCTAATTATAATGAGAAAACTCATCCCAGTTGAGAAAACCCAGTAAACCCTTATATGTGGATAGGATTGAGCCACGTCGCATGTATGTATCAGATGAGACAAGGGCAATTTCGTCATTTCCTTTGATCTTTGACTGAATGTGTTAGGCTGGTAAGTGTATGAGAGACGGCTGACTTTTGCTTCTTCTCTCCTCTGTTTCATTTACTAGGAAGTGTACTTGTTCTATCACACATCTTTTGTTGTTTTTGTTTTATCTATTATAAATATTGTCACACCCTCAAAATCCACACGCGGAGTATTACCGCGAGGCGTGTGACGACCAGGATCTTAGCCACTAATTATTTTGAACCGTTTAGTTATTATTACAAATAATGGTATAATTAGCGACCAATTTTTTTTTTGTTTAAATTTTTCAAAACATAGCTTGAGTTTGCAGCGGAAAGGAAAGAAGAACACATCGTAATTTAAAACCACAAGTTGTTCATATGAAACTTACGAACCACACACTCCATCCGATTGCAACGTCCGTCCAGAGCTGTATCGAACAACCTGCAAAGCATGCAGTCGAGTGTCAACATAAAGTTGGCGAGTTCACGAGTTTAGTGTTTTCCAGTTTTATTTCCAAAAACTTGTTTTAACCAGTTAATTTATCCGTTTATACATGCGATGGGGAGCTACCCCATAAGTAAGCGACTAAACTGTTTTTACAATACCGAATACTATTCATCCGTACGTTTCCGTAGAGTGCCCCGTTTGTCAATGTTCTATCATCATTGACGGTTGCCAGAGTACATTAGTTCACGCCCGATCCCATACGCGGGCACGGTGTGAGGTTGGTGAGACCTAAATAGCGCTATCAACTAATAACCCGTTCGCCTGACCCCGGCGACTAATCGGTATTAAGAAGTGAGGACTTGAGTGATAGAGTTTTGTTTAGTGTTGCTTGTTGCATCCAGTATAAACAGTAATTAACTAAAAGTTCCCAGTAACAAGGGAAGTAAGTAAGTTTGTTCCCAGTAACAAGGGAAGAAAAGTAAGTTTGTTCCCAGTAACAAGGGAAGAAAAGTAAGTTTGTATCCCTCACAAGGGGATAGCGTTGTTACCCGTATCCCACACAAGGAGATAGAAATACCGTATCCCGCACAAGGAGATAGTAAGCAATCCCAAACCAGGAAAAGTGTTTTGTTCCGTTTCCCAATCCACCGGGAACGCATGCTTTAAGTAAAAAGTAGTGAACTCACCTTTGCTTTGCTCGGTAGTTAATTTACTTGTGTTACATTGGTCAACCATACCCTATTATGGTTTATAAATTTTTATTAGGTTCGTGTGCAAGTAATGGCACGTACAACTACACGTATTTAGCACATAGCACGTAAGTTACACTAGCATAGCAACATATACGTTATTGGGCCTATCCTATCATAAAAATAGTTCGACAGTAACAGTTAAACAATAACAGTAGCACATAGTACAAAACATCAGTTTGTGCGGCCCAACAACTAAGCAGAGTAGTCCAGTCGAAACCGGGTGGTCTCGACTCGAGAACAAGAGGTCTCGAGTCGCAACCATGAAGTTTCGAGTTGCAACCAGACGGTCTCGAGTCAGGTCTCGAGTCGAGATCAGGAGATCTCGAGTCGTAACCAAGCTGGTCTCGACTCCTGGAGTGTGTTGTCTGGTTTCGAGTCGCAACCATAAGGTTTCGAGTCGCAAACTGTGCAGATGCTTCTAGAACCCTTATCCAACTTGTACGAACCAATCAAAATTCATTAACATGTACTGTCCAATCAAATTTCATTATCATGTTTTATTCTACCGTACACTTTCCAATTCAGATCAAAACAACAAAATTTCAAATATTTTCAATGATCTTCAATCAGTTAATCACGTAGGATTTTTCACATCATCACTGTTTTATTAAAGCATGGCACTACATTTATCATCTAAACATAATCTTATTAGCCTATCACCACAGTTCTAACCAATGGCATACATATCATCACGTATTTATCACCTTTAAACATTACATGTTTAATATATCACATTTAGACCTTACATATCTAATAGCTACAAGTGGGTCATGATCAACCAACCCCAATTCTTGTATATAGAATAGAATCAACCCAGCCCATGGTCGTTTGTGATTCTCAAATATTGTGCGGCCCAACAACATATTGCAGCCCAACTTAATTGGAGTGTGTGTGATCTGTGGAAATGTGCGACATGGTGGTTCCAAATACAAAAAGGGTGTGGGTCCTCATGTCAGTTTGTGCAATTCATTCTACAACTTCTACACATATCATTCTCCTACCTAAATCAAATCATAAAAGACAAACAACTGGCATTCCCACAATTTCAAATCATTTTTAGGTAGGTTGTACTCTAAGCTTATAAACTTGTACATTTTATGAAAATCCAGATACAATTTATAAATGGCAGACACACACATTTGAATTAAAACAGATAAGATAAAAGTTCCTTCTTCATCATCCCTAAATCATTCCAAAAACCCATATCTCTAACTACGACCCATATCCATGTTTGTGAATCATCGAACTCTCTTATTTGACAACATGATTATCATCCTTAACGACTTATCAACACTCATCATCATCGCATGGAACAACGAATCATATATTATCATAACTATTTCGAACAGAAATCGACACCTTTCGTCACTTACACAGTCGTTGGATTCAAACATTAAGCAACAGGTTACCACTATCACCTAAACATGATCTTTTTGAATGAACAGAAATATCCATATGAACCAAACGAATATTATCATGAACAGAGCTAGTTATCGAGTATCTGATGTTAAACGGGTTCATATAAGAAGTATCATTAATAACAGATTCAGCAGATAATTTCTCATCTTTAATCATTCACTGTTTTGTTAACAAGAATCCATTCTTTCATGTTTATCACACAAGTTCGCAAACTATCATTTATTACCATCAGTACTTCAGATCTGGGCACATGACAAGAACCGATTCACACACCTTCATACTTTTCACATATAATCATTCAACGAGCTCACTTAGTCAAGCACAATAAAGCGACTAACCTGGATTCGAAGTTTGTGACCGGTTGTAAGCTAAATAGATCGAAGCGGAGTTCCGAGTTCTGAGAACGTAAGCTGCCAAAGACTGATCGGAATGGAGTGGGATTTGCCGGAGATGACGAGGTTAAGTGTGTTAAGAAGAGGTGTCACCGTCATTGTATAATCGGAATTTGATCGGAGGCGCCGATGTTATGGTCGCAGGTTTTGTTTGGAGAAGAAGGAATATTAGGAAGAGAGAGAGAGAACAGTGGGGAATTCTTTTTGGGATTGCAGCTGACCTATGTTGTCGGCTGTGAGTTGTTATACCCTCCAATTAAACGTCGATCAGGATTAGGGCATACAAATTTTGTTTTGGGCTTTTCCCTGGGCCGACTAACAGGGGTTGTGTTGTGGAAGTTTGAATATTTGGTTAATGTGTCCATTAGCCTTAAATTCCTTTAGAATAAATTCGCACCAATATATATTCATGAGATCGCTGATAACAAATTCACCTTGGTATTTTTGTGATTTATACCAATAGCCATATTTGTAATATAATAAACACCAATCTAACAGTTAGTTCGCATAAATTAAATAATGAGATTTTCAAGGAAGTAGGATGTGCGGGTAAAACCCGGAGTGTCACATTATCCCCAAGTTGTAGAAAATTTCGTCCCGAAATTTAAAGTGCAGCCACTGACAAGCTAGTATAAGTGTGAACGTCTCAACGGGGTGTCACATCATCCCCCCGTTAGTTTGGAATTTCGTCCCGAAATTCGTTTGTAGCTTCAGTGCTGGGAGTTTCATTAGGGAACAACTGGGGATACTTGCGCTTCATCTGGTCTACCCGTTCCCAGGTAAACTATGGGCCACGGCGCGAGTTCCAACGGACTCGTACGATAGGTATCTGGCTACGCTTGAGGGTTTTGATCTCTCGATCCGTGATCACAATCGGTTCCTCAATAAAGTGTAGCTGATCGTCAAAAGTTAGCTCCTTGAAAGGAATGATGAGTGTCTCATCTGACAGACACTTCTTCAGATTAGACACGTGGAAGACGTTGTGTACCGCACTCAGCTCTTCAGGCAGGTTTAGTCTGCAAGGCTACCTTACCGATCCTTTTGGTAATTTCGAACGGTCCAACATATCGCGGATTAAGTTCGTCCCGTTAACCAAAACGTACCACACCCTTCAAGGGTGAATTTTAAGTAGAACCCAATCTCTGACTAGGAGTCCTAGGGGTTTCCTACGCGTATCCGCGTAGCCTTTCCGACGGTCCAGAGCTGCCGCCATGCGTTGTCTATTCAGGGCAATCCTACCCGTTATGTCAAGTGCAAGTTCTGGGCCGGTAATTTGGCTTCCGCCCAACGCAGAGGTGACCGGCATCAGCGTCCGCGCAATGCCTCAAATGGTGCTGCCTGAATGCTAGTGTGGTAGCAGTTGTTGGAAGAGAATTCTTCAAAAAGGGAGTGTCACTCGTATCCAAGGTCGATAACACATATTCTTAGCATGCCTTTGGGTGTTTGGATGGTGCGTTTGGCCTGACCATTAATTTGCGGTCGATAAGCAGTGCTCATGCCTAACTGTGAGCCAAAGGTCCTTGTTCACAGCTAGTAACGAATCGGATGCAAAGCGGTGGTTTCGATCAAAAGTGATAGAAGTTGGCACTCTGTGCCCAGCATCTACTTCTGTCAAGTAGAAGATTGCAAATTCAAAAACTTATCGGTTTCCTTGGTTGCGTGTCGTTACTAGCAGACATTTCGTCAATGCCTTGGATAGGAATAAATTAGATGGAAGCATCTCATAGATCATCTTCCAATTGCTAGAGTTGCGGATTTTTGAGCATCTCCCTAATGTCAGGTGATACTCTTTTGAGTTAAAATCGTGAGGGGTTGCGTATACGGTCGAGAAATGCGGGCGTTACGACGTTAAAAGTCGTGCATTGAAAACTTAGCGCAAGGTTGTTTTGCGTCGTAGAAGTACCAGGGTAGTGTGTAGGAGTCGTCCTGATTCCCACTGGTTTTCGGGATAGGTTCGGGCGTCGTTGAAAGAAATGAGTGTCGAATTTTGACAGGATGGAATAAATTCGAGTTTCGTAACTAGGTGTTGATCGTATCGAGTTCGAAGAACAGTGCTTGCGATACCCGTTACCCCCGGGGTGTCCTTGGCTCGTTGCTCCAACGAGTAACATTCGTAGGAAGTAATTCATCCAAACGGAGATTTGTGCAGGGTAGAGTAGGATAAGGATCATGGAATCCGTGAAACATAATGCAAGTAGCGAGAATTTTGCAAGAAGGATAGTCGCAATCGATGCGTTCAAACTTGAGGCAAAACATGAGGGCTTTGGAATAGGCAATGAAGGATTCGTCTGATGTCGACGAGGTAGCTGGTCGTACACACGTTGTATGCAGTTAGAATTAAAGAACGTCGCTTGTCGATAAGGAGTGTTTCGTCGATGTGGTTAGCACCATAAGAAGCAGCTAGAGAGGGATGGCCGTCGTGCGGGTTTGTAGGTTTTAGGATCTACTGAGACGTCTGGCAGGATGTGATTCCTCAAATCGGTAAGAAACCAAGTTCGAGTGGATTGTTCTAAGTCGGGTGAATGAGTTTGAAGTAGTGTTTGCGTCGTCGAGGGGTTTCGATGTGAAACTGCGAAAACAGGTTTTCGAGAAAGTACGGTTGAAGTAAGACGTTTGTCGGCTAAAGGTCGAGTTTGTTGAATTCACCAAACTAGAGAGAGATCTGGTCGAGGTTTCTATACGAAGAAACGTGGATGTCGTGATAAAGAAACGATAGAAACAGGGATACCATCTTGAGCAAGAAGCGCGAATTCGTACAAAAGCTAGCGAAAGGAACCACGGAATTAGAAAAGTCGTCAAAGAATAACGGTTCTGGCGAATGAAGGATAAGGTAAGCATCTAGGTCACCGTACTCGTAGGTGGGTTGAATGGCTCGTAACTTCGTCTTGCCACACTTCCAAATACGCCGGTAAGAAGGATACACTTTGTGCTAAGGTATAAGGTTGAACTTGAATAATGATTTACCATGTAATGAGGAATTAGGGGAAATAACTTTGTGGTCGATGGAAGGGTGATTCGATATCTGGCACTACAATGAGAAGCATACACCACGCATGCTTTTCGTGTTCGAGACTTGCAAGTAAAATCCCGAAGAGTGTAGACTTACTAGAATGCTTCAAGAGTCAAGGTGATCAGTCGGGTGAGGGAACAAGTCTCACCACTAAAGTCGGGAAAGGAAATACGCAGGTAAAAAGGATGCGAATGGCGTCGTCATTCCTTCTAATATCCCATGATATAGGGGTGGCTCCCCTTCGTCGATTCGTTCTCGTAACTTCTCTATATGCTTCGTAGCAGGCCTTTCCTGAGCAGGTTTATTGAGTGGACGTCCCTCACGTCAATTTGAAGTCCAGGGATGATATCAGGAAATACGTGGACGAGGGATTGGAATAACTGGTTCCTTGCCCTTAGTGTATCGTGGTTTCGAACCAGGTTTAGGAGGACTCGCTCCTGTTTAACACGTAACATGCTAGCCTAGCCTTCGTATGATCCACTGTGTGAAATACTAAATATACGCATACATACTAACACATATAAGCTAATTATACACATACACACATGCGTGTTCACACACATAGGTTATGCACAAGTAAATGCCGTTAACCTACCATTACCAGGTGAGTATCTGAGGTTGACGAACCTTGCAATCCGGAGTGTGGTGTCGTTGTGGTTTTCGTTAAAGAACGGTTATAGTCTGGTTTTCATATAAAAATATTTTAAGTCCAAAACATTTTATATTTTAAACCTAGTTCACTATAACCAATGGCTCTGATACCAATCTGTCACACCCTCAAAATCCACACGCGGAGTATTACCGCGAGGCGTGTGACGACCAGGATCTTAGCCACTAATTATTTTGAACCGTTTAGTTATTATTACAAATAATGGTATAATTAGCGACCAATTTTTTTTTGTTTAAATTTTTCAAAACATAGCTTGAGTTTGCAGCGGAAAGGAAAGAAGAACACATCGTAATTTAAAACCACAAGTTGTTCATATGAAACTTACGAACCACGCACTCCATCCGATTGCAACGTCCGTCCAGAGCTGTATCGAACAACCTGCAAAGCATGCAGTCGAGTGTCAACATAAAGTTGGCGAGTTCACGAGTTTAGTGTTTTCCAGTTTTATTTCCAAAAACTTGTTTTAACCAGTTAATTTATCCGTTTATACATGCGATGGGGAGCTACCCCATAAGTAAGCGACTAAACTGTTTTTACAATACCGAATACTATTCATCCGTACGTTTCCGTAGAGTGCCCCGTTTGTCAATGTTCTATCATCATTGACGGTTGCCAGAGTACATTAGTTCACGCCCGATCCCATACGCGGGCACGGTGTGAGGTTGGTGAGACCTAAATAGCGCTATCAACTAATAACCCGTTCGCCTGACCCCGGCGACTAATCGGTATTAAGAAGTGAGGACTTGAGTGATAGAGTTTTGTTTAGTGTTGCTTGTTGCATCCAGTATAAACAGTAATTAACTAAAAGTTCCCAGTAACAAGGGAAGTAAGTAAGTTTGTTCCCAGTAACAAGGGAAGAAAAGTAAGTTTGTTCCCAGTAACAAGGGAAGAAAAGTAAGTTTGTATCCCTCACAAGGGGATAGCGTTGTTACCCGTATCCCACACAAGGAGATAGAAATACCGTATCCCGCACAAGGAGATAGTAAGCAATCCCAAACCAGGAAAAGTGTTTTGTTCCGTTTCCCAATCCACCGGGAACGCATGCTTTAAGTAAAAAGTAGTGAACTCACCTTTGCTTTGCTCGGTAGTTAATTTACTTGTGTTACATTGGTCAACCATACCCTATTATGGTTTATAAATTTTTATTAGGTTCGTGTGCAAGTAATGGCACGTACAACTACACGTATTTAGCACATAGCACGTAAGTTACACTAGCATAGCAACATATACGTTATTGGGCCTATCCTATCATAAAAACAGTTCGACAGTAACAGTTAAACAATAACAGTAGCACATAGTACAAAACATCAGTTTGTGCGGCCCAACAACTAAGCAGAGTAGTCCAGTCGAAACCGGGTGGTCTCGACTCGAGAACAAGAGGTCTCGAGTCGCAACCATGAAGTTTCGAGTTGCAACCAGACGGTCTCGAGTCAGGTCTCGAGTCGAGATCAGGAGATCTCGAGTCGTAACCAAGCTGGTCTCGACTCCTGGAGTGTGTTGTCTGGTTTCGAGTCGCAACCATAAGGTTTCGAGTCGCAAACTGTGCAGATGCTTCTAGAACCCTTATCCAACTTGTACGAACCAATCAAAATTCATTAACATGTACTGTCCAATCAAATTTCATTATCATGTTTTATTCTACCGTACACTTTCCAATTCAGATCAAAACAACAAAATTTCAAATATTTTCAATGATCTTCAATCAGTTAATCACGTAGGATTTTTCACATCATCACTGTTTTATTAAAGCATGGCACTACATTTATCATCTAAACATAATCTTATTAGCCTATCACCACAGTTCTAACCAATGGCATACATATCATCACGTATTTATCACCTTTAAACATTACATGTTTAATATATCACATTTAGACCTTACATATCTAATAGCTACAAGTGGGTCATGATCAACCAACCCCAATTCTTGTATATAGAATAGAATCAACCCAGCCCATGGTCGTTTGTGATTCTCAAATATTGTGCGGCCCAACAACATAATGCAGCCCAACTTAATTGGAGTGTGTGTGATCTGTGGAAATGTGCGACATGGTGGTTCCAAATACAAAAAGGGTGTGGGTCCTCATGTCAGTTTGTGCAATTCATTCTACAACTTCTACACATATCATTCTCCTACCTAAATCAAATCATAAAAGACAAACAACTGGCATTCCTACAATTTCAAATCATTTTTAGGTAGGTTGTACTCTAAGCTTATAAACTTGTACATTTTATGAAAATCCAGATACAATTTATAAATGGCAGACACACACATTTGAATTAAAACAGATAAGACAAAAGTTCCTTCTTCATCATCCCTAAATCATTCCAAAAACCCATATCTCTAACTACGACCCATATCCATGTTTGTGAATCATCGGACTCTCTTATTTGACAACATGATTATCATCCTTAACGACTTATCAACACTCATCATCATCGCATGGAACAACGAATCATATATTATCATAACTATTTCGAACAGAAATCGACACCTTTCGTCACTTACACAGTCGTTGGATTCAAACATTAAGCAACAGGTTACCACTATCACCTAAACATGATCTTTTTGAATGAACAGAAATATCCATATGAACCAAACGAATATTATCATGAACAGAGCTAGTTATCGAGTATCTGATGTTAAACGGGTTCATATAAGAAGTATCATTAATAACAGATTCAGCAGATAATTTCTCATCTTTAATCATTCACTGTTTTGTTAACAAGAATCCATTCTTTCATGTTTATCACACAAGTTCGCAAACTATCATTTATTACCATCAGTACTTCAGATCTGGGCACATGACAAGAACCGATTCACACACCTTCATACTTTTCACATATAATCATTCAACGAGCTCACTTAGTCAAGCACAATAAAGCGACTAACCTGGATTCGAAGTTTGTGACCGGTTGTAAGCTAAATAGATCGAAGCGGAGTTCCGAGTTCTGAGAACGTAAGCTGCCAAAGACTGATCGGAATGGAGTGGGATTTGCCGGAGATGACGAGGTTAAGTGTGTTAAGAAGAGGTGTCACCGTCATTGTATAATCGGAATTTGATCGGAGGCGCCGATGTTATGGTCGCAGGTTTTGTTTGGAGAAGAAGGAATATTAGGAAGAGAGAGAGAACAGTGGGGAATTCTTTTTGGGATTGCAGCTGACCTATGTTGTCGGCTGTGAGTTGTTATACCCTCCAATTAAACGTCGATCAGGATTAGGGCATACAAATTTTGTTTTGGGCTTTTCCCTGGGCCGACTAACAGGGGTTGTGTTGTGGAAGTTTGAATATTTGGTTAATGTGTCCATTAGCCTTAAATTCCTTTAGAATAAATTCGCACCAATATATATTCATGAGATCGCTGATAACAAATTCACCTTGGTATTTTTGTGATTTATACCAATAGCCATATTTGTAATATAATAAACACCAATCTAACAGTTAGTTCGCATAAATTAAATAATGAGATTTTCAAGGAAGTAGGATGTGCGGGTAAAACCCGGAGTGTCACAAATATGGTGTCATATATCTCACATCTCAATGAAGAACAGATCCATATTTTACTTTTCTGAAGCATTTCTCAAATGAAGAACATATTTTACTTCCCAAAAATCCAGAGAGATAGATGGTTAGAGAGAGAAGATCAGAGAGAGAGAGGCAATGAGGATCGGTGAGAGATCAGAAGATCGAACGGGTGTTCCATACAACATCATATTTAGATCTGGTTCAAGTGGTGGAGGTGACAGTGGTTCCTCCTGTCCGAAAACCACTTAGTAGCTACTTGGCGGTGGAGGTCCATGGTTAGTTACTTGAATTCTCATTTCCATTTTCAGGTCTCAATTTATTTTTTGGAGATGATGTTTTTTTTTATCCTAGTTTTTTCCTTTCTTAAATCGGCCTTAGATCTAGTGTTTTTAACAGTTTAATTTATTGATTTTTGTAGAGTGACGTGAAGCATGGTGTTATTCATATGACGGTTCGATGTTTCAGATTACGGGGTCGATGTTTGTCGCAACCCCCGATCCCAGACCCCCGGGAACGGGCGGACGCGAGCTCAGATTTTCGGTGGTATCAGCTATTTAATCTTGCAGCGGAAATTTCATCAGGACCGTAGTTAGGAAATGTTTATCAGAGTAAAACCACCATATTTGATATTAATAATAACATGGGCAAAACCCAAGTTTCTTATTACAATACATTTATAGGGACAAACCCTATTTTATTGAATTTAAAATATCGTTTATTAGGTAACTTTTATAGCCACATTTTTCCCAAGCATTCAGTGCTCTCCAGCTGGCTTTTTATTAATTGGCTGTCACATTGTGTTACCTAAAACGCGTTTTAAAAACATTTGTCAGTCGGAAATACTGTTGAGTGAATCCCAGTTTAATCAAGTTTAAATAAAAAGTCACAGTGAACAGTATTGAGAGCGATCACATTGTTTATTTCTACACAATTACTCCATTAGTACTGTCAATCCTGACTTGTGGGTCATATTACCCATTGGCTAACTCATTGTCCAATGGTAACGTATTGTCATCCCGGCTTACTACTCACAGTGTAGTAAATTTTGTATACAAAATCCCAACATACCGGCAGTAATTGAAGAACTACAAAGACTCAATCACTGCTAAATTTCATTGTAAAACATTTAAGGTTTGGTAAAACATTACCAAAAAGGTTAACAAAAAGAGGATAAACTCACATTGCTATCTTAGAATTCGCGTGAGGGTTTCTTGGATATAATCTATAATTTATACAAAAGTACATTGGTTAGTATTATAACCCTTTGAAAATATTAATGATACCCTCCCCGAGACGGCATTCCAACAACTACGTCGGGCAGAACCACGATAGTTGTTACGGAACCCTTAATCAATCGAGCAGCGTAACTATTACGAAACTGGGGTTATAATACTTACAACGGAGCAGAACCTCGCTAATTAGGGGTATAATACCCGTCTATAATGCCTCTAATTCAGAAAGTGAGATTGAGAATTGAGAAATGAATGAACTGAAATGAGATCCGAGGCCTCCTTTATATAGTTACTGATATTGACTCTCAGGCGGCCCGCGTAAGGTAAGGCGAAGCCTTACGCGGCCCGCGTCAACACCCGGTCAACATATAGCTTAGCTGGGTCAGCGTTTAGGTCTGCCACGATGTCGACACGTGTCAGCTCAGGGTGTCTCCGCGTTTGATGATCTCTAGCGGCCCGCGTAAGAGTTAAGGTGGCCCGCCTCAACTCAATATTTATTGTTTTTAATTTATTTAATAAACTATAATGTATTTCGGGCTCGGTTTTTACATACGGAGTGTATTTAAAGACATATTAAGATATTTTAACATATAATAGGGTGTCGGAAATATACTGAGAGTGTTGGTTTTACTGAGGGTTGTTACATCCTCCCCACCTTATTTTAGAGCTCGTCCTCGAGATCTACTGGAACAAGTGCGGATATTTCCTTTGCATTTCTGATTAAAGCTCCCATGTGTACTCAGGTCCTCTTTTGGAGTCCCATTTTACTTTGACCATAACTAATCTTTTATGTTTAAGATTTTTGACTTTCCTGTCTTCAATCTGTAGAGGGCTTTCTACAAACTTAAGTTGTTCATTTACCTCTATATCCTTAAGAGGCACTATCAGTGATTCATCAGCTAAACACTTCTTGAGATTTGATACATGAAACACATCATGTATTCCTACCATTTCCTCTGGCAGTTGTAGCTGATAGGCTACAGGTCCTATTCTTCTAATAATCTTAAAAGGTCCAATATACCTGGGACTTAGCTTTCCTCGTTTGATGAATCTTACTACTCCTTTCCAAGGAGAGACTTTCAACAATACTTTATCTCCTAGTTTAAACTCTAATGGTTTGCGTCGATTATCAGCATAGCTCTTTTGTCGATCACGTGCTGCTTTCAGTCGTTCCTTGACTTGAATGATTTTTTCAGTTGTTTCTTGTACTATCTCAGGTCCAGATAGTTGTTTTTCCACAATTTCTGCCCAACAGACTGTGGTTCGACACTTTCGTCCATAAAGTGCTTCGAATGGTGCAGCATTGATACTTGTATGATAACTATTATTATAAGAAAATTCTATTAAAGGTAAGTGATCGTCCCAATTACCTCCGAAATCAATTACACAAGCTCTAAGCATGTCCTCCATTGTCTGAATTGTCCTTTCACTCTATCCATCCGTTTGAGGATGATAAGCTGTACTCAGTTTTAATTTAGTTCCCATTGCCTTTTGGAAACTTGACCAAAAATGAGAGGTAAATCGGCTATCCCTATCAGAAACAATTGATAAAGGAATACCATGTAAAGAAACAATTTCATTTACATACAATTTAGCTAATTGTTCCATACTAAAAGTTTCTTTCATTGGTAAGAAGTGAGCTGACTTGGTTAGCCTATCTACAATCACCCAGATTGTATCATTTCCTTTCTTTGTTTTGGGTAATTTAGTAACAAAATCCATTGTTATCAATTCCCATTTCCACACTGGCATTTCTAATTGTTGTAGAAATCCTGAGGGTTTCTGGTGTTCAGCTTTAACTTGTGAACTGGTTAAACATTTAGAAACATAGGCTGCTATGTCCTTTTTCATTCCTATCCACCAGAAATTTTTCCTTAAATCCTGGTACATTTTATCACTTCCTGGATGCATCGTATACTTAGATTTATGGGATTCTTCTAAAATACGATAACGTAGGTTCCCTAATTTAGGTATCCACATTCTCTTTTCATGGAATCTCCAAATTCTATATGTTCCTTGTTCTAATTCTTTTAGCATACCTTTTAATTTTTCAGTATCTTCCTTGATTACTGATTCTTGTGCTTCTCTTATCTGATCATTTAAATCTACTTGTAGATTTAATTTAAGAGAACGTACCCTTTTTGGCTTTTCATGATACTTTCGACTTAAAGCATCTGCTACTACATTTGCTCTTCCTTCATGATATTGGATATCACAATCATAATCACTAAGTATCTCCATCCATCGTCTTTGTCTCATATTCAACTCCTTTTGCTTGAAGATATACCTTAAACTCTTATGATCAGTGAATATGGTAAACTTACTACCATAAAGGTAATGTCTTCAAATCTTAAGAGCAAAAATTATAGCTCCTAGTTCTAGATCATGGGTTGAATAATTCTCTTCATGATTCTTAAGTTGTCTAGATGCATAAGCTATAACCTTTTGTCGTTGCATCAACACACTTCCATAACCTAATTTAGAAGCGTCACAATAAACTATAAAATCTTCAGTTCCTTCTGGTAACGCTAATATGGGTGTATGGGTTAATTTATGCTTAAGAATTCTAAAGGCTTCTTCTTGTTTTAATCCCCATTCAAACTTAACAGATTTACAGGTTAGCTTAGTTAAGGGAATGGCTATTCTAGAAAAATCTTGAATAAACTTTCTATAATAACAGGCCAATCCTAAGAAACTTCTAACCTCGGTTGGTGACTCAGGGGTTTTCCATTTAGTAATTGCTTTTATCTTTGTGGGATCCACATGAATTCCATCATGATTAACTAGGAATATCCTCTTCCTGTACCTTTAATTGATGATATCCTGACCTTAAATCGATTTTTGAGAAATATCGTGCTCCTTGCAGTTGATCGAACAGATCATCAATTCTCGGTAATGGGTACCGATTCTTAATTGTGACTTTGTTCAATTCACGGTAGTCAATGCACATACGCATTGATCCATCTTTCTTTTTAACAAACAGTATCGGCGCTCCCCATGGCGACAAACTTGGCTGTATGAATCCTTTCTCTAACAATTCATCTAATTTTTTCTTCAGCTCCTGCATTTCTGCCGGTGCCAAACGATAGGGTGCTTTGGCAATTGTTGATGTTCCTGGTATTAAGTGGATTCTGAATTCGACTTCTCTATTTGGTGGCAATCCTGGTAATTCTTCTGGAAATACATCTGAAAACTGAGATACTACTGGAATATATTTTAGATCCTTTCCTTTAGTGTTAGTGATTATAGAAATCAAATACACTATAGAACCTTTCCTTATATAACTTGCAGTTTTCATCACAGAGATGATTTTTATGGATCTATTTGGTTTATCTCCTTTAATTGTGATCATTTTACATATAGGTGCATTTATTTGAATTGACTTTTGATCACATAAAATATTGGCTCTATTGGCTATTAACCATTCCATTCCTAAAATAACATCAAATCCTGTCAGTTTCATAGGATAAAGATTTGCAACAAATTTCTGATTTAGAATTTCTATTCTTGCTCCCTGCAAGATTTCAGAAATTCTAACGGTTTCTCCATTAGCTGTCTCTACTAGACATTCTTGTGGTAGTTTAGTTAATGACTGATTTAGATATTTGCAAAATGATGTATTAATAAAACTTTGGTTCGCACAAGAGTAAAATAATACTTTAGCAAAAATATCATTAACTAAAAACGTACCAGCTATAACATCTGGAATCATCTTGGCTTCATCTGCAGTCAAAACAAATGCTCTAGCATTTTTGGTATTCTTGTTGTCCGCAACTGGAGCTAATTTCGGACAGTTTGTTCTAATATGACATTTTTCTCCACAGTTGTAGCACAATCCATTACTGGATTTCTTCCTGCAAGTTTCTTCCTTGTGTCCTGGCATCTTGCAATAGTTGCAAAGAGTGGAGCATTTTCCCGAATGCTTTTTCTTGCAGACCTTGCAGAAAGGTGCAGAGGTAGAACCTATATTTCTACGGTTGTAATTCCCAGAACGGAATTCTTGAGTAAGCTTTTGGGTTAGGTTCCTCCTCTGATCTTCTTCTCTAGTACGGATTAATTCATCTGTCAATGTATTGGCTAGTTCTACAGCTTCTTCTATAGTTTGAGGTCTAGCTGCCTTGACTACGTGTCTAATCTCTCTGATTAATCCCCAGATATAACGGGAGATTAACACTGTTTCTGGTGAAGCAAGAGTTGGCACTATTCTAGCATATTCAAAGAATATTTTAGTGTATCCCTTACTATCCACACCAGTCATCCTAAGATTTAGGAATTTGTTTGCTATCTGTTCCTTTTCATTAGGTGGGCTGAACTTTCTTTCTACCTTGTTCTTAAATTCTTCCCATTCCATAGTGTAAGTTCTATCACTTCCTCTTGATTAGAGGATAGTGTTCCACCATTCTAGTGCTGCATTCTTAAACAGATTAGAAGCAAACAATATCTTATCTTCTTCAGCACATTTGCTTATCCTTAAGACTGCCTCAGTCTTCTCTATCCAGCGTAAGGTTGCAATGGCCCCTTCATTGCCCGAGAATTGCATTGGTTTACAAGGCCAGAATTCTTTATAAGAACAACCGTAAGACACGGTTCTTCTTCTTTTGGGAATAGGCATTTGAAGTACTGGTCCATTGTTCACGCTGTGTTCCGGTTCAATTGGTCGCTTACTACTATGTTTACTTTTATTATTCGCTTCTTGAACCGTTTGAAGAATAAATGGCACGGCATCTATGATTCCTTGTGCCACTATGTGTTGAACAACACTATTATCCATTTGGTTTTCGTTGTTATGGATGCTTGGATTCTCATTAACCACGTTAATGTTACTTTGGTTATCGTTATTCAGATTTCCTTGATTTCCTTCGTCGGCCATCTGAATTTTAAACATTTATCCCATATTAATATCACAAGATAATAAGTAATATAGTTAATCACATGACACGCTATTTAATCAAAAGCGTCGATCATTGCGACCTATACTCTATTTCCATATACTATGCGTCTATTACCAACAGAATATAATCACACTAATAGTAATATGCATCCGTACACACATATTGTATTTTATTTTATTATATTATTATTATTATTACTACCATTTCCTCCATTCTCACATTCACGGATATGGATTTATCCAAAAATCCATATTGCGTTCATCGTATTTCCATACGAGACGCTCTCCCACCTGACGCATTCTCTCACTGCTTTCTAAAATTTCCTCCCCGAAAGTCCTAAGTTCTTGCACGTTTTCTGCACTCATTGGGGGTGCAGGTTCTCGGACTGGGTTTGGAATCTGGGGTGCGGGTTCCTGATATGGGGGTGAAAGTTCCTGAAATTGGTAAGGATCCTCTAAAATCTCCCTAATATAATCATCTTGGTAATAGGAATCTAAAGGGTCCATACCTGGGTAGGCTTCTATGTTCTGTATGGGGTTGTCTTCATGAATTGGGTAACGTTGCACAAAATCCCTATTATCGTCCCACCAGGGGTCGTAATTTGGGTCTAGGGGATTTGGTGCAGGTACCCTAGGGATTTCTTCTAGGTTAAAGTCATGCATCTCCACTTGGTTTTCAGGGTTTACTATCTCCATTGGTTGTTCTGGGTTTTGTGGTTGTGGGGCTACTAATTGTTCCAGACTCGGGTCAGCAGCAGTTGTAGCTAGGATATGGAAATTGGCTAGGCTTCTATTAAGCATATCCTGTGTATGGGCATCTGTCTCTCGCTTAATAGCTGCTAGAACTCTTTGCTGTTGCAACTTTCGCATTCTTTTCCTACGAGCAAAGGCTTCCTTACTGAACCATCCTCTCTTTTTATTAGGAAATGGCTCATCCGACTGAGCTCTAAAAGCAAATATTCCTTCTTCCTGATCAGCAGTATACCCAGAGAGGGCAGGCTGTGATGAGGTACCTTCACTCCTAGGTGAATCAGATAACTGACGACTCATGTCTGAGGGTCCTTGATCACTCATACTGTAAACTAACAGATAGTCAAATAACACATAACAGATAAATACAGTTATGCACATATTTCCATTATTTCCTAACACAAAATTTAGAATTTAAGTGTCAGCAGAACACTTCTTTGGCTCAGACTAGTGGCTAGGCTCTGATACCACCTCCTGTCGCAACCCCCTATCCCTGACACCCGGGAACGGGCGGGCGCGAGCTCAGATTTTCGGTGGTATCAGCTATTTAATCTTGCAGCGGAAATTTCATCAGGACCGTAGTTAGGAAATGTTTATCAGAGTAAAACCACCATATTTGATATTAATAATAACATGGGCAAAACCCAAGTTTCTTATTACAATATATTTATAGGGACAAACCCTATTTTATTGAATTTAAAATATCGTTTATTAGGTAACTTTTATAGCCACATTTTTCCCAAGCCTTCAGTGCTCTCCAACTGGCTTTTTATTAATTGGCTGTCACATTGTGTTACCTAAAACGCGTTTTAAAAACATTTATCAGTCGGAAATACTGGTGAGTGAATCCCAGTTTAATCAAGTTTAAATAAAAAGTCACAGTGAATAGTATTGAGACCGATCACATTGTTTATTTCTACACAATTACTCCATTAGTACTGTCAATCCTGACTTGTGGGTCATATTACCCATTGGCTAACTCATTGTCCAATGGTAACGTATTATCATCCCGACTTACTACTCACAGTGTAGTAAATTTTGTATACAAAACCCCAACATACCGGCAGTAATTGAAGAACTACAAAGACTCAATCACTGCTAAATTTCATTGTAAAACATTTAAGGTTTGGTAAAACATTACCAAAAAGGTTAACAAAAAGAGGATAAACTCACATTGCTATCTTAGACTTCGCGTGAGGGTTTCCTAGATATAATCTATAATTTATACAAAAGTACATTGGTTAGTATTATAACCCTTTGAAAATATTAATGATACCCTCCCCGAGACGGCATTCCAACAACTACGTCGGGCAGAACCACGATAGTTGTTACGGAACCCTAAATCAATCGAGCAGCGTAACTATTACGAAACTGGGGTTATAATACTTACAACGGAGCAGAACCTCGCTAATTAGGGGTATAATACCCGTCTATAATGGCTCTAATTCAGAAAGTGAGATTGAGAATTGAGAAATGAATGAACTGAAATGAGATCTGAGGACTCCTTTATATAGTTGTTGATATTAACTCTCAGGGGGCCCGCGTAAGGTAAGGCGAAGCCTTACGCGGCATTTTTTATGTAACAATTCTCATTACAATTCTTTGCGTCTTGGTTACGAAACTCCAAGATCTAGGCATTTTTTATGTAACACTATGTAATTGGGTGTTAGAATTGTAACAATCGAAGAAAAAATGCATGTTACATTTTTTTGTGTTACATAAATAATGTTTGTTACTTTTTTTTTGTAACAATCAAAGGAAAAATGTTTGTCACATTTTTTTTGTGTTACATAAAAAATGTAACAATCAAAGCAAAAATGCTTGTTACATTTTTTGTGTTACAGAAATAATGCACGTTACAAAAAATAAAGTGTGTTGTTACATTTTTTCCAGATTATTGTAAAAATAAAGTAACTGTTACGGAAACAAAGTTTGTTGTTACATTTTTTTGTGTTACAAAAAAAGTGGTTGTTACATATGTGACGTAAAATTGATCATGTAAAAATTATATGTTACGTTTCTATGTAACACATCTAACAAAACAAAATATATATATATATATATATATATATATATATATATATATTACAAGAATAGATTGTCATATACACATGTAACAAAACCAAAAAAATGTATATATAAAGGTTACATACGTAATAATTTAATCAAATTTGTATCCATCTTTTTTTGAAGGAGTTCCTCTTTTTTACCTGCTTATGCATTAAATGCATTACTATATTTTTTACATAAAATATTGCAAAAATAGTTGGTATATTGGAGCAAAAAAGAAGTGTAACTACATATCATTGTGTGTGTTAGGCTACATCAATCATATTTTATTGTAGGTGTACTTTATAGGTTCTATATAGGTTTTGACTTTTTTTTTTTACATTTTAGCTCTAAGCTCTATGTACTTTATTTCTTTGTAAAAGTAGACAATCTTTATATAATATTCAAAAAAAATTAACTGTTGTTTTATTTCAAATTCTACTTCTAATTTTCTTTTTTAGATTATTTTACCTTTAGATGTAATCTTTTATTTATATATTTTTTTGAAAATATGCACCGCCAAAGTAGCATTTTCTTACCCATAGAATATTTTTTTGTAACAACTTTAAAAAAATATGAAAAAAAGTTTTTTGTTTATTCAAAGCCCAAATGTGTACGTGGGGGGAATCTAACCCTAAATAAACGCCCCTTTGTTTTTACATTGGTCGGTGTATTGAGAAATCCACAGCTTAATTAAAAAGTTTTTTTTTATCAAATCAAAGCCCTTATGAACAAAAGCCACATCATTTTTTTCAACAAAATATCTTGTAGAAATGTTAAAACCCTAAAAGCTTTCTTGTCGCATTGTCAAAACCACATGTTTATGTAACGTTTACATGTTTTATGTTATGTTTTTGTGTATAACATTTCTATGTATTATTTTATGCTGGTACATTTATCTTTGAAAAAAAGTTTAAAACGAGAGAGAGTATGGGAAAATGAGTAAGAGAGAGAAATTAGCAAAAGTTGACTAGTACAGTGGACATCCATATAGTCACATCAGTCTTTATTAGTTTATCTTTTTCAATCTCATTTTTAATAGAAAAATGTGTATCTTTTGTTTCTTATTAAAGTACACAAAGACTTTTTAAACATCATACATCCATTTACCCAGTATATAATAAATAAAAAGTGTTAATTACAAAACAAATTATTTTTTCATATGTTACATAAACCCCGCCACTTGCCAATTATTGCATTAGCTACTTATCAAAAAGTAAGAAATTTAACACGACAACAGTTTATCAGCATTAATTTTACATATATCATGCCCCCCATAATTATGATACATTACATATGTATATCATAATAAAAACCAAAACAAGAAATAATGACATTATTATGATCACTCAAAATAGTAAGAATTTTATCCGACTACTCCCCTTGAGTTGCTATGTTTTTTCATTCGTTTACTTGTAACATAATATATCTTCATTTTTTGTAACAAGTCTTGTGCTAAAAAAAAATAAAGCATGTTACAGTACGCTTTTTTGGTGTAACAAAATTTGCGCTAAAAAGGTAACACAATTTATCAGAATGATAGTTGTTACATTGTTTTTTTCTCAAGAGAATACATGTTATAGTACATAGCAAAAAATGTAACAACACATTTTTTGTTTTTGAAGAGATGAAAAATGTACAAAAAATAGTTAGTTGATAAAGATGACACTTTTTGTGATTTTGTTGGATTTTTGCCTTTTTCCTTCTGTAGTTCATCCCTGTTCTCTTGCATATCTTCAGTCTCCTACATTGACATGATTACAACAAGAAATAATATGTTTACATGTACAAAAGTTTCATTTTACATTTTTTACATTATACACATGGGTGTTACACTTAAAATACATACCCAAAAAATGTAAACAAGGTTAGAACCATATCACACTTTTTTTTATTTTAAACTTTTTGTTAATCCACACATCAACAACTTAGTAAAAACTACATTTTTTTTAAATTTTCATACCCTATTCTTTTTTTTTTTTGTCAAAAACTACAATTTTGTAATTTCCAACCCAAATTTTCAACAAAATATCTTGTAGAAATGTTAAAACCCTAAAAACTTTCTTGTAGCATTGTCAAAACCACATAAAACCCTTTCTTTTTAGCACCTTTAAAACAACAACAAATAAAAAATGATACCAAAAAAGGCTGATACATCTTTTCAGTTGTGTGATACTATCAAATGCGATATCATCACTGAATGGTGTAAAATAAACAATCAAAAATGGATTTTGCATATGGTAGAAATAAAGCCCAAAAGATCTCCAAAAACAACAAAAAGAAAGAAAAAATTAACTACTTAAGTCGACGCACCGGAAATTGTAGATTAATCCCCACGAAGGTTGTTGCTAAAGCTTGTGTGTTTTTCTTGTGGAGGAACATGCAGATAAATTCTTTGAACTTCCTCTCGAAGATCACTTGAAGGGGGAGAGGGAAATTTTGTGTGTATTTTTTGATAAAAAAAACTGGAAAGAAGAGGAATATTTTAGTTTTGTACTGGGGATTTGAATTTTGAATGTTGTAGGGTAGGGTGCATGGACCTTTTTTATTTTCTGATGGATATTACCGTACATGTACATGCAACTACATTTATCCCAAGACACGAATTTTTACTTGATGCCAATAATGCCCTTGCATGTACTTTCTCTTACTATAAAGCACAAAGTAACATCAGACTCAACCAAAAATGATCACAGTTGTTGATCAATTAAATCAATGGTAGATGTTGAGTTTTCTAGGTTTTCTCGACTCAAATAGGTTTTAGATTTATCGTTCCCCTATATATATATATATATATATATAGGGTAGGGTTCATGCGAGAACCACCCTTATTGCGAGAACTGCGAGAACCAATGTGAACAGGGGCAATTTTGCAAATACCCAAACAACTTTTAAAACAAGCGCATATTATTGGACTTCAATCAGAAAATTAACTATATCCAATATTATCTTTCACGTCCAGGAAATATCCCCAATCTGACTCTGATTCTCTTTCACGATTATCTCAACATTTCAACATCATATCGAATCAGTTCGTCTGTTACAAATAAATACATCATTGACTCAAATACATAATCACATTCACCATCATCAGTTCACCATTTCGAAGTATTTGGAGTGACATTTTCTCGGAGATTTGATATTTTACAAGCCTATATTTCAGATTCCGTCATATAATTGAGGTTAGTTCCTAACATTCGTCCATAATGAGTCGTATAATTTATATTAGGAGCATAATCATCGATCGTATATTCTTCATCCATTTGTAATTACGACAACATGATTAAAAACATTGTGGAACTCTATTTCGTTCCTAATTAGGGCAACGTGATTATAATAATAGTCAATATATGCGGTTTAACATAGATATTGTGCAATGTAACATAGATATTGTCATAGAACTCTGTCATATAACACGAGTCACTGTGCAAAATTTATACAATTCGTTCGTGCTTCTTTATATGATATATAATTTGGTGATTCAAACTTCATTGTGTATTGTGATATATTTTGTTATGCACATGTGCATATGTTTACATCATAGATTTAACTAGGTTTAATAGAATATGTTATTAAGGTAAGTTTGTGTGATATATAGTTATGCACATGTGCATATATTGTCATAATAATTCAATATGCACATGTGCATAGTTCTCGTGACATTTTGTGTCACACCCCGACCACGTAGAACAACAAAACGTGGCGGAAAACGTCGGGGAGTGTTGTATCAGAATCATTGTTTCATAACACATGGAAATTGAAATATTGTTTTATTTATTTAAAGAGTTACAATGTCTTGACAATCAAAGAAACATAACATAAATAACTAGTCTTGCATCTTTTATTGTCACTAAGGCCCAAGTCCGCCTATGTGTATCTTGATAAGTCCTATGCATCATCTCCTGAAAACACATGTGAAAATAGGTACGTCAGCATAAAAATGCCTGTGAGATACATAGGTTTTGTGAAAACAGAATTCTTGACTTATGTTTGAGAAAATGTTTAGTCATGAACCTTGTAATTTGCTTTGTCTTGTAAATCATTTGAAAAACGATAAGATCAGATGATATGTATAAATAAGAGAATAATGTATGGTTAAATGAATAACCATGTAAAATGAGTTTGTATAAAATAAGTTGTTTGTAAATTAATGTCTTGTGAAAAGTATGTTATTTGTATAAAATGTTATATGTCCAAATTGAAATGATTCAAATAACGCTACGATATGTAATACCATACAATCACTTATATATAGGAAGTACCAGCGGCGTATCCACCATGCTTGTATCATATTACACACGCTTCGTTACTTAAATCACTTATTCAAACCAAACCAACAATGTAAGATGTCTATGTTTAAGCCAATTGCCAAACGTATTGAATAATATATCAAAATGTTTATTGTCAAGATGTAAGTCATGTAATGTATAACCAATGTCAATAATGTTTATGTATCAAATGTAAATCATGTAATGTGTAACCAATGTCAATAATGTTTATGTGTCAAATGTAAATCATGTAATGTGTAACCAATGTCAATAATGTTTATGTGTTAAATGTAAATCATGTAATGTGTAACCCAAAATGATATGTATGGCTAGTGAAAAGATATCAACTAAACCATATGCACAAAAACAAAGTATTGAAGTAAAACATGGTTTAAATCAAAGCTATGTTTTGTGGAACAAATGCATGCTATACTGATATAAACATCTATGCGGTATTGTGAGAATGCATACATCCAAGCCTTGAGACTGTGGCGATAAACCCTTAAACAAATTAAAGGTTTATCTAAGTTATGTATATCGAATTCGGTCATTCCTTTCATCCAAACCTACCCAGGATGTCCGGAACGGGAGTTGTCAATTCTTATGGTACCACTACCTACTAACGAACGGCGTGATCGGTGTTAATGAATGTATATTGATCCATCAAAACAAACCAAATATCATATCAAAATGTAAGCATGTGAATGAATAATAAATGTACTAAGTATGATGAACATACATAGCATGTGATGTGAAACGAATGTACTAAGTATGATGAACATACATAGCATGTAATGTAATGTAAAACAATGTACTAAGTATGCACACAATGGGCATACATAGCATAAAATGTAATGTAAAATAATGTACTAAGTACGCACACAATGGGCATACGTAGCATAAAATGTAATGTAAAATAATGTACTAAGTACGCACACAATGGGTATACATAGCATAAAATGTAATGTAAAATAATGTACTAAGTACGCACACAATGGGCATACATAGCATAGAATGTAATGTAAAATAATGTACTAAGTACGCACACAATGGGCATACATAGCATAAAATGTAATGTAATGTAAAATAATGTACTAAGTACGCACACAATGGGCATATGTAGCATAAAATGTAATGAAATCATGTACTATAAATGTACTAATGAACATAGGAAGTATTTGATGTGAAAACAGGAAAGCATGAAAGTAACAAGTAGGCACATGTGTTCCACCCCAAAATGTTTGGAAAAAGTAAAAGAGGGGTCTATGTACTCACTTGAGATTGCTCAGAAGTCCTAAGATAACCACCAAGCAAAGCTAGAGATCACGGAATCAAACGGCACCTAATATAGGTAACTATGTTAATAAACCGGACCTAACTCGGAGGATCGGATAGAATGAGGGTTCGTAAACCAAACGAGTATAGAGACTCGTGTAATATGGTTTAACAAACCTACATACTAAATGTAACCTAACATAAGTGCTTACGACCCATTACGACCCGTTTAGGTAGCTTATGCTACTTTAACGCGTCGTTCGCGTGAAACGCGTTCGGACCGCCTAACTAGTCCTATGACAAGTAGAATATGCCTTAACATGCCTAATATTGGTGCCAAATCAGTTTAGATGTCAAAAGTTATGTCGCATATGTTTATAATGAATTTTGGCATCAAAGGGGTATTTTGGTAATTTACCTAAGGCATATAAACTACCTATCATACAACTACTTAAACGAAGTGACCATAAGGTATAACCTCGGAAGGTTATTCCCTATATACTATGGTCACCTAATGTATTTGGTCGGATCCTAATGATCGACCAAATGGGTCGGGTTCGAAGGTATAAGCGATTTATTAGATCGCTTTACCCTTACGACCCTAGACAACGTGGTAATCAGTAGGCATAGTTACAAGTGACTATAACCATCGTGATTACGCTCACGTTGCGAAGTTCAAACGAACTTCGCATTGACCATAAACTGGTCAATGCAGAAAGTCAAACAAAGTTTGACTTTCGGACTCGAAAAGCAATAAAAGAATGAAGGAATACTTACGAAGGGTCCCCGAATGCTAATCTTGATTCAAGTAGCTCCGGTATGAAACAAAGGTTTCAACTTAGAGCTTCTCAAATCAGATTCTTGTGAGGAATGAGTGAAGTTGAGGTGGGTATTTATAGGATTTCCCGAACCGTTAGGATCGTTTCTTGGAGAAGAGGGAATGATTACATCCCTACACTTGTTGGAATGTTGTGGTAGCTCATTTTGCCCCCACCACAAGAGTTTTACACATAGCATTGGCCTTTGGAGGGTTTAAGGGCTGTTAACATGTGTTTAAATGGATTTTTCTGATCAGAAGGGGCCTCACGTGACACCAAGGGGGCTAGGTGTCACGCTAAGGTCCCTCTGTTCAGCAATTGGTTTCCAAAGCTTCCAATTCAGTCCCCGTTGCGTATTAAAGCCATTTTTGACATGTTTAAGGCTCGTTAAATCATTTTCAAGGCTCCACAAGGATGCCTAAACATTTTGGACATGAAACATGCTAAAAAATATGCCGGATGTCAGTTCGTTTGGTCGTACGATCGCGATGTTCGCTTAATTACGACGGAATGCGCATAAGCGCGAAAAACGATCTAAATTGCGTAACGAATGCATTTATCTTATGCCAAAGACTAAAATAAAATATTTTAGTGCTTACATAAATTTTTGGATGTCCGAAGGTATTCAGAACGTAAGTTATGCGCGAAAATGCAAACTTGTGCACTTTTTGACGCTTTTAGTCCCTGAATGACCCAAAAGTTTATTTTACCACACCGAGCCCCTCAAAGCCTATTTCTAAGCTATATAAAGGATATTTAAGGTGTGTTTAACTTATGGTCATGTTCCGGAATGTTCGTTACACTTCAAATTGGCATACTTTCACAGTTTGTCAAGTTTAGTCCCTGTAGGTGAATTAACTTGTTTTTGCCATACCAAAGCCTTCAAAACTTATTTCTAAGTTATGTAAAGGTTATTTAGGGTATGTTAGGTATATGTTGATGTTACGGAGTATTTTTCGCATTAAAATGATTACGTTTAAGCACCCGTTTGCGTATAACTCTCCAGAAAGCGATATAGAGTTTGAAATTGAATAAAAGTCAAAACATGAAAAATGTAAAACACAACCAAACAAACATTGGGATCAAATAACATTGCTTTATTGATAAAAGAACTGTTCACACTGATTTCAAGCACAGATGTTACAGTCTCCCCTACTTGTGGAAATTTCGACCCGAAATTTATTTAGAGGAAACTTGTGAGAGTTTAAAACGTGAAGTTGAAAAGATCGAACAACATTGGTTAGGGTTCTGAACTTCTAGTAACTTTAATAACATCATGCTTGCAATGTAAGAGGGATACTTATATACAAGTATATGAAGCGTCATTGGTGCGTCCACCATACCTCCTGTACATTGTTCACGTTTCGTTATTGTTGCCACTATCGGTTCTTACACATAATAAATCTTACTGTGGTTTCCGTGCACTGAATTTCATAATTATGTACGCGTCCATAATTAGACAATTACTTGCATAGTTCACACAGTCTATTTTATAATGTGTAGGGTAAAACCAAATGAACAAACCTGTGATGAGTGTGACTAGACTGCCATAGAGTCTTTTTAATTAAATCAATAAATGATCTAAATAGACTATCAAGGAGTCTGTCAGCCATATCACCATATGTCATTTTCTAACCAGATTCTGAATCAATCTTTTTGACTAGACCACTAAAAGGGTCTCTTATGAATCATGGAGCGGTACTATATAATCCAAGGGTCTTAACTATTACATAGAAGCCCATTAAGGATTTAAGGTAGTACCTTTTGAATATCCTGCTACGAATCCCTCATATGAAGATATGAAAGATTCTGCGAGGATTTGGATAACAAATATCCATAGTGTAAAAGCACAAAATGCATAAAAGAAAACATAAGGTGCATAAACACATAGTCACATAACCACAAAATTGTTTAACTAAAAATTTGTTCTGCTAACAGAGCACATGTATTTAAAGCACACTAGGAATCCATCTCGTGGATTTCATTTGGTACTTTAAACATTATCAAGAATCTAACTATAACGATAGAAAGATTTTTAAAAGAAAAATTCGATTTCGATTATAAGGAACCGAAATGTTCGAATTTAGGTACAAAAGGAATCCAATCAAGGACTCTGATTTGAATGATAATCATCCACAAGGGTCTAAATGTGAAGATAAAAAGATCCCATATGGATTTTAGAAGTTGAAGATGTTTTGAAACCTTGCACTTGATGTGCTTAGGTCAAAACATGTAGTAAAATGCTTATGAAGTTGAGATGCCAGATATGCCAAGGCGACATATGAAGCGAAATTTGAAAGTTAAGTCAATGTATGAAGAAAATATTTTTGGAAAACTATGCATGGGGTTCTAAAAATGTGTTCAATGTTTTTGAAACCTTATATATATTACCTTTGAAATCATAGAGTAGGTGTATTAGGTAGGTATATATTTTAAAAAAAAAATTGTTTTAAAATCATGCGAGATAAATTTTGAAATCATGTACAAGGTTTTTGAAAGACATGAATGATGCTTCTCGAAATCATGCACTTGATAAGAAAATGTACTGTGTTAATATTGTTTTCAGACTATATGAAATATTCTGAAATTATGAAAGTTGTTTTTGAAAACATAACCAATGTTTTTGAAATAACAAAGACAATACATTTGAAAAAAAAATTGTTTTCAAACTATATGAAATGTTTTGAGATCATGAAGATTGTTTTTGAAATACTTGTACTGTGTATGTTGAAAAATCAAAACGTAATGGGTATGAGATTTGAAAATACCCTTAGTTATCTAACCAAGGATTCAAAGGCACAGATGTGCAGGAGCATGATTACTCATAATGTCACTTTATTTTTCTGTACTTCGTATCTTAGAATGAAACGAGTACTTAAAATTTTCGAGGGAATCATGAGCGATCATTTGAAAGAGAGAATCACAAGAGTAGTTTGTAAGGAACATAGTTCCTTAATGTAGGTATTATAGGGAAAAGCCATACACACATGTAACTATACTTGTATATCAGAATTGCGAACAACAACTTTATTTATGAATAAAACAAATTGTTTCACATTACTAGAAAACGAAAGAAACAAAAGAATAAGATAGCAACATCTTCTACTCAGCCAACTGCTCATCCGTGGGTCAGATTTGCATTAGCAAGCTTTGGGCAATCCCTTTGGAAATGGCCCATCTCGCCACAGTTGTAGCAAGACCCTCGTGAGAAACGAGCTTGAGCAGGATTGTCGCCAGCTTGATTTGGTACAGCTACAGTTGGGCAAACCCTTGCTGTATGACCTATAAGTCCACAAATCTGGCATTTGCGGCACCTCACCCTAGCGTGATGATGAAGGCTACATTGGTTGCACAAGGGTGCAGTTCCACTGTATGGCTTCCTAGCAGGGGGTTGAGCTGGTTGGTTGGGGACGGCTTGACCATTGTGAGCGACCACGGCGAAGTTCTGAGAAGCCTTTCGCTTCTTTGACTTCTTAGGGGATCGTTCATCCATGGTCTTTGATTCCTCGATTGGTTTCTTGGCTGGTGGTGCTGTCACCTGACTAGGTCCTGCCTGTCTTGGTGACTCTTGAGTGGCTTCATCCTGGAGATGATACATGGCAGTAGCTAATTCAACAGTCTTCAGGACTACTTCGCCTATTCGCTGAGCCAATTTGGCAGTCTGCTCGGATATCTGGGCGTCATCGTGATGAAGAGACATTCTAGAAAAAATGAAAGACATAGGAAGAAACAAGTGACGCGTCATCGGCTAAACAAAACAGAATGGTAATGCATAAGAATTTGCGATCATTTGTTTGTTACCTAAGGCAAACAAATGAGACGGTGACCAATCAAAGTAAGCGGATCATATTAATGTATTACTGAAGACATGCTCGCCTATAAGTGAACACTCACCCCAAGAGTTCCCAGGTAAGAGTGACAGGTCCGATACTGCGGATTTGTACAAACACTCTAGCCTTCGACAGAAAACTCAGGGTACATGCATTCACTCTTCCAGTTTGCACGTGTTCACATTATACGACCCAAACTTTGACGAGATTTGAAAACTTAGAGGGTTCAAAACCTTCTAACAGAGGGTTCAAAACCTTACAATAGAGGGTTCAAAACCTAGTAATCAATCATCCTAGAACAGATGATTAGTTTTCAAAGCGGTTTTGAAATTTGTGTTCTTGTTGTGGTTGTCGCCTAAGGATAGGTGACAGTATTGTTTTATGACTAAACGCAAGTAAACTCGAGTTAGGGTCCTAGGAAGGTTATAGACTAGGTCAAAGTATTACTAATAACCTAATTCCCTATAACCATGAGCTCTGATACTAACTTTTCTGTCACACCCCGACCACGTAGAACAACAAAACGTGGCAGAAAACGTCGGGGAGTGTTGTAACAGAATCATTGTTTCATAACACATGGAAATTGAAATATTGTTTTATTTATTTAAAGAGTTATAATGTCTTGACAATCAAAGAAACATAACATAAATAACTAGTCTTGCATCTTTTATTGTCACTAAGGCCCAAGTCCGCCTATGTGTATCTTGATAAGTCCTATGCATCATCTCCTGAAAACACATGTGAAAATAGGTACGTCAGCATAAAAATGCCTGTGTGATACATAGGTTTTGTGAAAACGGAATTCATGACTTATGTTTGAGAAAATGTTTAGTCATGAACCTTGTAATTTGCTTTGTCTTGTAAATCATTTGAAAAACGATAAGATCAGATGATATGTATAAATAAGAGAATAATGTATGGTTAAATGAATAACCATGTAAAATGAGTTTGTATAAAATAAGTTGTTTGTAAATTAATGTCTTGTGAAAAGTATGTTATTTGTATAAAATGTTATATGTCCAAATTGAAATGATTCAAATAACGCTACGATATGTAATACCATACAATCACTTATATATAGGAAGTACCAGCGGCGTATCCACCATGCTTGTATCATATTACACACGCCTCGTTACTTAAATCACTTACTCAAACCAAACCAACAATGTAAGATGTCTATGTTTAAGCCAATTGCCAAACGTATTGAATAATATGTCAAAATGTTTATTGTCAAGATGTAAGTCATGTAATGTATAACCAATGTCAATAATGTTTATGTGTCAAATGTAAATCATGTAATGTGTAACCAATGTCAATACTGTTTATGTGTCAAATGTAAATCATGTAATGTGTAACCAATGTCAATAATGTTTATTTGTCAAATGTAAATCATGTAATGTGTAACCCAAAGTGATATGTATGGCTAGTGAAAAGATATCAACTAAACCATATGCACAAAAACAAAGTATTGAAGTAAAACATGGTTTAAATCAAAGCTATGTTTTGTGGAACAAATGCATGCTGTACTGATATAAACATCTATGCGGTATTGTGAGAATGCATACATCCAAGCCTTGAGACTGTGGCGATAAACCCTTAAACAAATTAAAGGTTTATCTAAGTTATGTATATCGAATTCGGTCATTCCTTTCATCCAAACCTACCCAGGATGTCCGGAACGGGAGTTGTCAATTCCCATGGTGCCACTACCTACTAACGAACGGCGTGTTCGGTGTTAATGAATGTATATTGATCCATCAAAACAAACCAAATATCATATCAAAATGTAAGCATGTGAATGAATAATAAATGTACTAAGTATGATGAACATACATAGCATGTGATGTGAAACGAATGTACTAAGTATGATGAACATACATAGCATGTAATGTAATGTAAAACAATGTACTAAGTATGCACACAATGGGCATACATAGCATAAAATGTAATGTAAAATAATGTACTAAGTACGCACACAATGGGCATACGTAGCATAAAATGTAATGTAAAATAATGTACTAAGTACGCACACAATGGACATACATAGCATAAAATGTAATGTAATATAATGTACTAAGTACGCACACAATGGGCATACATAGCATAGAATGTAATGTAAAATAATGTACTAAGTACGCACACAATGAGCATACATAGCATAAAATGTAATGTAAAATAATGTACTAAGTACGCACACAATGGGCATACATAGCATAAAATGTAATGAAATCATGTACTATAAATGTACTAATGAACATAGGAAGTATATGATGTGAAAACAGGAAAGCATGAAAGTAACAAGTAGGCACATGTGTTCCACCCCAAAATGTTTGGAAAACAGTAAAAGAGGGGTCTATGTACTCACTTGAGATTGCTCAGAAGTCCTAAGATAACCACCAAGCAAAGCTAGAGATCACGGAATCAAACGGCACCTAATATAGGTAACTATGTTAATAAACCGGACCTAACTCGGAGGATCGGATAGAATGAGGGTTCGTAAACCAAACGAGTATGGAGACTCGTGTAATATGGTTTAACAAAAACCTACATACTAAATGAAACCTAGCATAAGTGCTTACGACCCGTTTAGGTAGCTTATGCTACTACAACGCGTCGTTCGCGCGAAACGCGTTCGGACCGCCTAACTAGTCCTATGACAAGTAGAATATGCCTTAACATGCCTAATATTGTTGCCAAATCAGTTTAGATGTCAAAAGTTATGTCGCATATGTTTATAATGAATTTTGGCATCAAAGGGGTATTTTGGTAATTTACCTAAGGCATATAAACTACCTATCATACAACTACTTAAACGAAGCGACCATAAGGTATAACCTCGGAAGGTTATTCCCTATATACTATGGTCACCTAATGTATTTGGTCGGATCCTAATGATCGACCAAATGGGTCGGGTTCGAAGGTATAAGCGATTTATTAGATCGCTTACCCTTACGACCCTAGACAACGTCGTAATCAGTAGGCATAGTCACAAGGGACTATACCCATCGTGATTACGCTCACGTTGCGAAGTTCAAACGAACTTCGCATTGACCATAAACTGGTCAATGCAGAAAGTCAAACAAAGTTTGACTTTCGGACTTGAAAAGCAATAAAAGAACGAAGGAATACTTACGAAGGGTCCCCGAATGCTAATCTTGATTCAAGTAGCTCAGGTATGAAACAAAGGTTTCAACTTAGAGCTTCTCAAATCAGATTCTTGTGAGGAATGAGTGAAGTTGAGGTGGGTATTTATAGGATTTCCCGAACCGTTAGGATCGTTTCTTGGAGAAGAGGGAATGATCACATCCCTACACTTGTTGGAATGTTGTGGTAGCTCATTTTGCCCCCACCACAAGAGTTTGACACATGGCATTGGCCTTTGGAGGGTTTAAGGGCTGTTAACATGTGTTTAAATGGCTTTTGCTGATCAGAAGGGGCCTCACGTGACGCCAAGGGGGCTAGGTGTCATGCTAAGGTCCCTCTGTTCAGCAATTGGTTTCCAAAGCTTCCAATTCAGTCCCCGTTGCGTATTAAGGCCATTTTTGACATGTTTAAGGCTCCTTAAATCATTTTCAAGGCTCCACATGGATTCCTAAACATTGTGGACATGAAACATGCTCAAAAATATGCCGGATGTCAGTTCGTTTGGTCGTACGATCGCGATGTTCGCTTAATTACGACGGAATGCGCATAAGCGCGAAAAACGATCTAAATTGCGTGACGAATGGATTTATCTTATGCCAAACACTAAAATAAAATATTTTAGTGCTTACATAAATTTTTGGATGTTCGAAGGTATTCAGAACGTAAGTTATGCGCGAAAATGCAAACTTGTGCACTTTTTGACGCTTTTAGTCCCTGAATGACCCAAAAGTTTATTTTAGCACACCGAACCCCTCAAAGCCTATTTCTAATATATATAAAGGATATTTAAGGTGTGTTTAACTTATGGTCATGTTCTGGAATGTTCGTTACAGTTCAAATTGGCATACTTTCACAGTTTGTCAAGTTTAGTCCCTGTAAGCGAATTAACTTGTTTTTGCCATACCAAAGCCTTCAAAACTTATTTCTAAGTTATGTAAAGGTTATTTAGGGTATGTTAAGTATATGTTGATGTTCCAGAGTATTTTTCGCATTAAACTGATTACGTTTACGCACCAGTTTGCGTATAACTCTCCAGAAAGCGATATAGAGTTTGAAATTGAATAAAAGTCAAAACATGAAAAATGTAAAACACAACCAAACAAACATTGGGATCAAATAACATTGCTTTATTGATAAAAGAACTGTTCACAATGATTTCAAGCACAGATGTTACATTTTGCAAGTTACACAATTCGTTCGTACTTCTTTATATTATATATAATTTGTTGATTCAAACTTTGGTGTGTATTATGAGAAATATTGTCATGCACATGTGCATATGTTTACATCAGATATTTAATAGAATATGTTATTAAGGTAAGTTTGTGTGATATATTTTATGCACATGTGCATAGATTGTCATATTAATTTAATATGCACATGTGCATATTTTGTAATAAATGTATTTTATGTTAGAATGTGGTAATAAGATATTGTTGTGTGATATATACATATATGCACACGTGCATAAACTGACTAAATATATTACTATGCGCATGCGCATAATTTGTCATACTAGGTTATTAAGGCATCTAACGTATATGCACATGTTCATTGTAGAATTGCAATGGAAAGAAAGTCGGAAAAGAAAATGAAAAAAGTTACATTTGTATTAAAGTCGAGGGATGAATGGTCATCACTGTAAGACGAAGTCACAACAGAAAAGTATATGCATGGTAAACAAAAAGGTTAGAATATTTGATTATTTATAATTAATATTTTGGATGTTCATTAACTAAAAGTTATTTCATGCACATGTGCATCATTACATTAATGTTGTTTTTATTAATATAATTTGTATAAACATATTGAGTTTATGAATGCAGATGTGAAAAAAGTTGTAAAAAAGGACATGAAGGTGAGGAATAATAAACGAAAACAGGTGGAAACACCAAACAAAGGTGTTGGTGAGGTGCATGGAAAAGAACAGAAGGTATCAACTTCTAAAGTTGGTGATAAAGATGACAATGTTGTTGATGGTATGTGTTATTTAGAATTTTTAATCAATATTTAAAATACACATGTGCATTAGTGTGTACAAACATTTCATGCATGTATTAATGTGTTTGCACATATGTTAAACAGAAAAAATTGGAATGGGCAACAAGTGATAATTTCAACGATTGTGGTGCGTTCGCTATGCGACAGATGGAGATGTACAAAGGGAGCGATGTCAAGTTTGAATGCGGTTTTAGTACGCGGAAAGATATTCAAGACATGCAACTGAAAAACTTGAGGATGAAGATAGCAACAAAACTGTTACTATCAGAGGCAAACATGTACAAGGAAACTGTTATGTAACTTGCAAAAGAGACAACACGTGGTTTGAGAGATGAAAAAATGCGGAAAATGTTAGACAAAGAGGAGGTGAAACAAGAAAAATGTTGGAATATGCTTGACAAAAGGAAGAATGAGGACAAAGTTTGAGGGTATGAGTTAACACAGCAGGTTATTAACTGTAGGAACATATAGTATTTCTGATTTGTTGGTGATTTATGTTAATGAAACTAGTACTTTGTTTTGTTTGTTTTAACACGTCTGATTATCTAAGTTAAATGGGTGGTAATAAAATTACATTATGTTAAGTGGGTAATAATAAAATCACAAATAATTACATGTAATACATAATTTATAACAAATTAGGATAATGGCAATGATGAATATATTAAAAAAATGCATTAATAGTCCATTAAGAAACATAATCAAAACAAACATTGATAGTCATAAGTAGTTAAGTTCGATAATCATAAGTTGTAATAGATAATAGATCAATCAAGAATTACGAGTTGGGTTGGTTGATTTACGACGTCTGGTCGAACGCCTAAGAGTTTGCTCAGGTTTTGCACATATGTAGGGACTTCAAGGGTATTATCAGGGTTATCATCAGAAGAAGAAGAATTCTCATCAGAATACTCATCGGTGTCATCAAGATCAACATCATCAGAACCAGATTCAGATGGAGCAGGTAGTCCAGCAGCAATAGCAACAGCACGTTTAGCTGCTCGTGCAGCAAGTTTGGAAGCTTTGATTTTTTCGCAGTTGCTTGAATCATGGTCGAAAACATATTGGTTTCATTTGTTGCATAAACGTGCAGCCTTCTTTCGCTTATCAGATTTCTTTCGCTTATCTTTAATTTTCTGACCACCGGGACCGATCCGGTGTTTTTTGGTACAACACCCTTTGTTTCTAATAACTTGGGGAGGATGAACACTTGTGCTTAAAACTGCAGGTATGTTTAATATATCATTGATGTTTACAGTTTTTTGGTTTTATAGAAGGAATGAACTCAACATCAACTTTAGGTATCCAATATGGGGTGCCGTTGGGTGTAGAATGAAGAGCAGCCGTGATGATTGTTCCAAGGTGATTAATATACGAAAAAATGTTTAGCTAAATTATGGGATGCACGTATGTATGACAAGTATATATAATATACTTACAAAACAACAATTTAATTGTATTATGTTTATTATTTTTTTAACATATGTATGGTTATGTACAGTTGGATGAAAGTTATATATGATGATTACTTTGTGATGCTTACTGATTGTCAATATATGTATTTATAATGTATTTGTAAACAAAGTGCACATGTGCATTACAAGTTAACATATAATTATATAATGTTGTGGTGAACATACTGCACATGTGCATATATGTTAATTCAGAATCATGTACAAACATAATGTAAATATCATAATGCACATGTGCATATATTGTTTTTGCAATATTATTTATAACATATTATAACTGTGAACATGGTGCAAATGTGTGAATATAATATAATGCAAATGTGCATAACATATAATGGATTACAATTTTTTTAAGCAACAAAAATTGACATGTAATACCTTCTCGAACTGTATAAACTGCAAATGTTGATATTCTGTCCCAGTTGAAGTGGTATCAAAAGATTCGGATACAGTAACATTTTCAGATAATTTAACATTGTCTGATGTAGACGTAGAGTAAAAAATATGGATTTTGAAGTTATGAGGAACATACCGACTGTCGCTTATTTTAGACGTAACCTTGTGACTGTCAACTGTATTATCAGCAAATTGACCAACAATGTCAGCAGCACTAACAATGTCAGCATCAGATGTATGAGGAGGATTATCAGAAAATGTACGAGGAGGAACATCAGATGTGTGAGGTTCGACACGTGATGAATCAGAGTATGCCATGTAGAGGATGTAAATGGTGGGTTGTTAGTCGTGAATGCTGCCAGAAACACCATGCCAGGATGTCGCTGACGTGAAATTTTGTGAATGATTGAACGTCGTCGGTCTTCATCGTCGATGAATACAAGATCTCTGTTCATCAGATGAATGAAACCCTAAGTTAGAAGATGTGTGTCGATGAATACAAGATCTCTGTTCATCAGATGAATGAAACCCTAAGTTAGAAGATGTGTAACATGATCAGAGCAAAGTGAACAGAGCGCGTGTTTTTATTAGACATCACATAATTACAATTTTGCCATGTGTTCACACTGGTTTTCGCGGTTCTCACAATAAAGGGTGGTTCCTAACGGATCCTTATCCTATATATATATATATATATATATATAAACAAAACCAATCAGCCCAATCCTAACATCTCACCTTCGCCCCCTTGCGACACCAGTCCAACACTCATCTTCTTTTATTGGGCTCAATCCCAATAGGCCACCAAAACCGTAGCTCTTGTCTCTTCCTCTCTAAGTTACCCCCCATTCCTTTTTATTTAAAGTATGGATGCATGTGTGTGTAGAGTAGTAGCAAAAAACAAAACCCTAGCTCTTGTCCCTTCCTCTCAAAGTTACAAAGCAAAAACAAAACCCTACCTCTGGTCCCTTCCTCTCCAAGTTACGCCAGCAAAGAACCCTTCCTTTCCAAGTTACGGCAGCCAAGAACTGCCGCCCTGTGACATATGTGCCTCTTTTACCATCATACAAATTCCAAACCAATGAAATATTGTGTTTCATACTTGGGATTTGTATAAATATATGTATCATTTGCACATAGCAATTCTTGTTAAATTTCGAGCTTTAAATCGCTTTCTGGAAAGTTATACGCGAACTGATGCGTAAACAATCAGTTTAATGCGACAAACACTCCGGAATAGTGACATAGGCTTAACATACCTTAAATAACCCTTACATAACTTAGAAATATGTTTTGGATGGTTTGGTGTGTCGAAAACAAGTTTATTCGATCACAGGGACTATTTATGTCAAACTGCGAAAGTATGCCGATTTGTACGGTAACGAACATTCCGGAACATGATCATAAGTTAAACATACCCTAAATATCCTTTACATAGCTTAGAAATAGGCTTTGAGGGGTTCGGCATGCGAAAATAAACTTATTTGATCAACAGGGACTAAAAGCGTCAAAAAGTGCATAAGTTTTCATTTTCGCGCATATCTTACGTTCTGAACGTATCCTGACATCCAAAAATTTTTGTAATCATTAAAATATTTTATTTTAGTGATTGGAATGCAAAAATACCATTCGTCACGCAATTTGGATCGTTTTTGCGTCAGTTCGAATTTTCATCGTAATTAACCGAATAACGCAACCGTGCGACCAAACGAACCGACATCCGAGTTGTTTTTGTGCATATTTCATGTTTCCTATACTTTAACTTCATTGTAGAGCCTTGAAATGGGGTTAACGGGGATTAAACATGTCAAAAATGCATCAAAAACCAAGTTTTGGACTTGCAGGAACTAAAACTGACAATCTGCCAAACTACTCTAGGAGGGGCGCGTAAGCCAGGAATGGTTTATACACGGCCCGCGAAAGACTATCAGACAAAAGCATTGAATTTGGACATTTTAGTTGGTTTTGATCCTTGTTTTGCAATACCATTTGATGGTTTTTTAGTTCCCCATGTTTTGTAAACAATGGGTAACACTTGGATGACTAGGATTAAAGCACAAATTTCGAGAAACGATCCTAACAGTTCTTGGAATTCTATAAATACCCACCTTGATTCATTTGCATTCCTCACATTTGATCTGATTTTTTTACTCTAAGTTGAAGCCTTAGCTTCATACCTGAGTATTTTAGATCAAATTCTTAATTGCTTGGACCTTTTGTCACACCCCGACTCGCAGCGGAAGACAATTGTGGGGTGCGGCAAACACATGGCATTCCTCACAATTTAAAAAACATAACATTCCATAAAAAGGAGCATCGGTTACAACATAGCTAAACTATCATTTTACAAGCCAGAAGTTTAAAAGCGGTTCTATAAGCCATTAGAGCTTTTATTATGCTATTTTCCGCCTACTAGAGTCCACATGCACATGCTCATTCCTGTTTCGTCTTACCTGAAATGCATGTTAGTTTTTAAAAAGCTCAGCTGACGCTGCCGGTGAGTTCCACCGGTTTAGTTATTGTGAAACAATATGTGTTAATCAGTTTAATTGCACTTGTCACAGTCACAGATGGAATTATGCGAGAGCACATTCACAAATGGAATTTCACGAGGTCACAAACACCATCAGTGCGCCGGACCCTGTCACACCAGACACCTTCAGCTCGCCGGCCCATATTAGAATCGACAACTTCAGCTTGCCGGACCGTGTCACAACGGACACCTCCAGTTCGTCGGTCCGTGTTACAATCAGCACCTTCAGCTTGCCGGACCGTGTCACAACAGACACCTCCAGTTCACCGGTCCGTGTTACAATCAGACGAGGTAGTTCGTGGGTTAGGCAATTTCACATCATCATAAGTTGGTGCAATTAACACAGTTTGTAACATGAAAATTACTTCAAAACAGTAACACAGTTTGTACATGCACTTCACCACAGAAAACAGGAAAATAGTTTAAAAGTGGGGGAAGGGAACTAATAGTGTAAGTCGTAGTTTCACACAGGATGTAAACAAGCAACTGAGTCAACTTCCAGAATCACTTATGCAAATATGGGCTCACGTCAGTATCTAAGTCGGTAACAGGTATAACTTGGATTCTGTCAGGAGTTTTCACTCCAGATTGAGCCTATACGCTACTGGTATGGTGATGGATGTCAGGGTAGTATTAGTTCCAGTTTGGCTTCCGGGCACCGGTTCGCGTGCCAGCTAATGTCAGTAGTTTAACATGTTCGGACAATGCTACGGGAATACCAATAGTGCGAACATGTTGTTATTTAAGAATGATTAACTTTTCCTTAAGGGCGTTTAGGTGTTTGGAGAGTCCAGGTTGCCCAATTTTGAGTTTCCGTTTCCACCGTCGGGGATTTCCCGAACTGGTATTGGACACACCCCGAGTGTCCAATCCGCCCTAGAATCTCCCGGAATACTCCCTGTGTTTCAATTATAGTATTTGTCGGGTTTGGTCAGTTCCCAGTTCCGGCCGGTTCGTTATACGGTAAATTGCCGAAATTGATTTAAAATAATCCATTTTTAATCCCAAAAATTCCCATTTAACCTAGAATTCGAATAAAAATCTACAATATAACTCAGTAAAAATCAGTAGATTATGGGAAAATTTTCTGGGAATTTATTTTGGCATTAACTTGTCTAAATAAATTATTTATAAAACCATATTTAGCCACATAATTAACATTAATCACCATCAGTGATCCAAAAATTCCCAAAAATTCCTGGACATCTCCAAAGATTTTAAAATTTTTCAGATTTCGTTTCGGTGCGTTTCCGGCTACCGAAAATTCGGAAAACGCGGATTTTAAACCCAAATCAAAACTCAATCAATGGACTCTGAATTTCCCCATAAGATTGCTCATATGTTTCCTAGTGTCTCTGTATAATTTGGTGATTTATTGAATCCATTTGGTATTTTTTCCTGAATTCTTTTAATAAAACAGTCAAAATTTTACCAAAAATCGTACAAAATTCCAAAAATTCTAAAACTTTACGTGGACCTTCCTGACAGTACCCTTCATCACCACACTAAATTTCAGCTCAATCCAAGTATCACGGACCAAGCTATAGCCAACACAAAATTCTGCCGATCCTAGATTCGGTTTTCGGATGTTATACCTAGCGCAAGCTTCGATTCCAAGTGTTCCTTGTGAGTCTAGAAGTATGTGTGGGCTATATTCAGTACCTACACATCAAGTACTATCCAAATATGCTAGAACTTAGATCAATCAAGCTTTATTTCATTGTTTTTCGGTTAATCGACTAGTTAAGAGATTTCTGTCGAATAGGTGTTGATTAGGGTATCAAACCGCAAAGATTTGTAACCATGGCTGCCATATAACACCAGGGAATCCATATGGTGTTCATATTCAGCCCATAAACATGTTTAAACTTCCAAAAATCATGAATTAAAAAAGGTTTTCATGGCCTAAACCATGTTTAATCAAGAAACCAAGCTTAAAACCATAAAAATTAAGGTTGATACCTTTAATTTGAGGCTTGTTATTGTTAGATCAGCTGAGTTTTAGGAGAAAGAAGCAGAATTTTGGAGGATTTTTGTGTAGAAATTAAAAAAAATGAAGTATATATATATATATATATATATATATATATATGGGGGGTGGTGGCGGTTTGGGTGGGCCCCCCTAGGGCCACCTCGTGCTTCGTATAGTGCGCTAAAAGAAGATGTTTATCTTCCGTTGAGTGTTTAGGTTTGTTTACGGGTCCCGGACGCTTTCTCGATTTGCGTGAAGGACTCCGTTTTACGCGTAGTTAGTGTCAAAAGACTCGGTTTTAAAAATCATGCATAACCATCTTGAAATCCGAACCCAGATACGTTTTAATCATAAAAGACTCGTATTAGGGTGGTTTAAGTGTTTTTAAGCTTGATCGATCGTTCCTTGCATGTTTGATTGCATTATGTTATTCCTGAAACGAAAGCGCTTCCCTAACCGGGAAGCTGCTTCGTTTTGCGTGCCCGATCTCTGATTGGCTTCAAACCTTATGTCACAGTCTATGGCACAAAACTAAGTTGTTCCTGGAACTCGAAATCTTAAATGATTCTACCGATAACCAAATAATCAATGTCAAAGGTTTAAAGCGCTGTTAAACGGAACACTCCCGTTTAACACGTGTTTCAAGGCTAAGGACACCAACTTCGCATTGTTGGCCCTTATTAGTGTCATGTTAGTCATAACGTGTTCTTGGATTCCTCCGAGACATAACAGATATCATTTAATCAAGCATATAAGTCACACATGTTTTTAGGGTTTTTCGCGCAATTAAAGTGTTAAGTATGCTTTACAGTTTTGGACCGTTTTGGGTGTACCTGGTTTCGTCATGGGTGTCACAGTCTCCATTGGTTTAGAAATTTCGTCCCCGAAATTTAGTTCGTCTAGTTAGGGAAGAGATGTGGGTATTTTCTACAGAACTCATCCTTCCGTTCCCAGGTATACTCAGGTCCTTGCTTCAAGTTCCACCGGACTTTTACCAGCGAGATTTTGTTATAACGTAGTTGTTTGGTCTTCCCGTCTACTATTTCTACCGGTTCCTCCACAACATGGAGTTTGTCATCAATGTGCACTTCTTCTAACGGTATAATAGCTGCTTCATCCGTGAGACATTTCTTTAAGTTGGATACGTGGAAGACATCATGAATTGTGCTCAGTTCATCTGGTAATTTCAGTCGGTATGCTACAGATCCAACCTTAGAAATAATTTCATACGGCCAAATGTATCTCGGAGCCAACTTTCCTGTCTTGCCAAACCTGATCACTCCTTTCCACGGTGACACTTTTAACAGTACTTTGTCACCTACTTCAAACAACAACGGTTTCCTACGAACATCGGCGTAACTTTTCTGCCGATCCCGTGTCGCTTTCAGTCTACTTTGGATCTTATGCACCTTGTCTGTTATCTCTTGAATTAGTTCAGACCCCGTGAGTTGAGTATCGCCCACTTCAGCCCAACAAAGTGGCGATCTGCACTTCCGGTCATATAGTGCTTCGTACGGTGCAGCTTGTATGCTACTATGATAGCTGTTATTGTAAGAGAATTCAATGAGGGGAAGGTGCTTATCCCAACTTCCTCCAAAGTCTAGGGTGTAAGCACGAAGCAGATCCTCTAATGTCTGGATAGTTCGTTCTGATTGGCTATCGGTTTGGGGATGGTAAGCCATACTCAGGTCTATTCTAGACCCCAAAGCTTCTTGTAACTGTTGCCAATAGTGTGAAGTGAAATGACTATCACGGTCTAAAATGATTGCAACTGGTACCCCATGTCTAGTCACAATTTCATTCGTGTAGATCTCGGCCAATTTTCGGTGTTATAGGTAGTACGAATCGGAATAAAGTGCGCCGATTTGGTTAGTCTATCTACTACTACCCAAATCGCATCATGACCTCGGGGTGTTTTAGCAAGGTGGGTCACGAAATCCATCGTGATTTGCTCCCATTTCCATTGAGGTATTTCGGGTTGCTGTAACATTCCCGAGGGTTTCTTGTACTCTGCCTTTACCCGGGCACAAGTCAAGCGTTTGCTCACGTACTCTACTACGTCCTTTTTCATACATGGCCACCAATAAAATTCTTTAAGGTCGTGGTACATTTTATCTGTACCCGGGTGAATTGAATACTTTGATTTGTGGGCCTCGTCCATGATTAATTGTCTCAGCTCCGGATCCGCAGGGATCCACACTCGATCTTTAAAGTACCACACTTCATCTGTTTTCTTCACAAAGTTGATCTCATTTCCGTACAAGCCTTCACCTGGTAACCTGCTTTCTTCCAAGGCATGCTTCTGTGCATTCCAAATTCGTTCTGTAAGGCTTGTTTGTACAATCATTCCCAAAGCTCATACGCGGAGAGGTTTAATTCGATCCTTTCTACTAAGAGCGTCTACTACCACGTTCGCTTTGCCTGGGTGGTATTTGATTTCACAGTCATAATCATTCAATAATTCCACCCACCTGCGCTGCCTCATATTCAGCTCTTTTTGGTCGAAGATATGTTGGAGGCTTTTGTGGTCCGTATATATAGTACACTTAGTACCATATAAATAATGTCTCCATATCTTTAGTGCAAATATAACAGCGCCCAGTTCTAAATCATGCGTCATGTGATTCTTCTCATGTACTTTTAGTTGTCAAGACGCGTAAGCAATGACCTTGTTTCTTTGCATTAGGACACATCCGAGCCCCAGCCGAGATGTGTCACAATATACGATGAAATCATCGTTGCCTTCGGGTAACGACAGGATTGGAGCTTCACATAACTTTTGCTTTAACAGCTGGAACGCTGTTTCCTGGTCTTCACCCCATTCATACTTATTCTCCTTTCGTGTCAGGGCTGTTAATGATTGGGCAATACTAGAGAAATTTTCGATGAACCGCCGGTAATATCCTGCTAGTCCCAAGAATTGCGTATCTCCTTCGGAGATTTAGGCGCCGGCCAATTCTTGATCGCTTCTATTTTACTGGGGTCTACATGAATTCCATCCTGGTCCACCACATGTCCTAAAAAATTCACCATTTCACCGCTCGTAACCAACAGTCGCACTTTGACAACTTAGCGTACAATTGTTCATTCCGTAGTATCTCTAATATAGCCCGTAAGTGGTGCTCATGCTCGTCCTTTCTATTGGAATAGATCAAAATATCGTCGATGAAAACAATGACGAACTTATCTAGGTATGGTTTGCACACCCTATTCATGAGATCCATGAACACAACAGGTGCATTAGTTAGCCCGAAGGGCATAACCAAGAATTCGTAGTGGCCATACCGAGTTCGAAAAGCCATTTTAGGGATGTCGTCCTCTTGGACCTTTACTTGATGGTAACCCGATCGAAGAACTATCTTAGAAAAATATCGGGCTCCTTGCAAGTGATAAAAAAGATCATCGATCCACGGCAGAGGGTATCGATTCTTGATAGTGACTTTATTCAATTCTCGGTAATCGATACACATTCGGAAGCTACCATCCTTTTTCTTCACAAACAAAACTGGGGCTCCCCAGGGAGAATAGCTGGGACGGATAAAGCCACGATCAAGTAACTCCTGCAGTTGTGTGGATAACTCTTGCATTTCGGATGGTGCAAGACGGTACGGAGCTTTAGCGACGTGTGCCATTCCTGGTATGTGGTCGATCCGGAACTTGACTTGCCTATTGGGCAGCAATCCGGGCAATTCCTCCGGGAACACATCGAGGTATTCGCGTACTACCGGGATGTCTTCTATGCGTTTTTCAGCTGGTTCTTCCGTCGTGATGCTGGCTAAGAACACATCATATCCCTGACGGATACATTTTAATGCCTTGAGATGGGACACAAAGTTCAGTCTGGTGCCTAACTTCTCTCCCTGTATCATGATCACATTATCATGGGACACCAGAATCTTTACCACCTTTTGCTTACACAACACTTCGGCTCGATGCTTGGACATCCAGTCAATTCCTATGACGATGTCAAAGCTACCTAGGTCTACATGCAAAAGGTCAATAGAAAACTGGTGCCCGCTAAGGGTTATAGGACAGTTACAATTGAGTTGATAACTAGTAATCGATTTCCCATTGGCAAGTTCAACAGAATACGGTCGTTTCAAGTCAACAGCAGGCATATTCAATATAGGCAAGAATGCAATAGAAACATAACTCCTATCTGCGCTCGTATCAAATAACACTGAAGCAAATTGATCAAAAACGAGGAACGTACCTGTAACCACATTGGGATCCTAGCGTGCGTCACTGGATCCAATGATGAAGGCACGGCCTCGAGCTGCAGTTGAAGTAGAAGCTTGGCCCTGCACATTCCTTTCTGCTGTCGGTTGTGCCAACTGCGGGCAATTTCTTAAGTGCTCCATGCTGCCGCATCCATAGCATGCACGGGGATAAGTAACCTGCTGCGCAGGAAGTTGAGGTCGTTGTTGAAGGGGTCGACGCCTTAAAAGTTGGGAACGAGTTGGTCTGGACTGTGGTTCCAGGGACATCTTGCAGTTTCTGGCAAAATGCCCATTTTTACGACACCTCAAGCATATCACTGTTCGGCAGGGATCCGAATGGTAGAAAGTGTACTTGTTGCACTTTGGGGCCGTTCCTTTATAGCCCCCATAGTTTTCCGTTGGTGTAGTCATGGCGTAGTATTGACTAGTGGCTCTCCCCCTCTTCGGTGTGGCTGCCCCCGCTCGGCTACTTTCCGGGGCTTCTCGCTTATTTCCTGCCGGCTCTCCCGGCATTGCCAGAATCTTACGTCTAAGCATGTCGTACGTCACCGTGCCTGACCTGGCTACCACCCCGTGCATAGTCAGGTGCTCCCCCAAATTAAAGATGCTTCTCACTTCTGGGGCTAGTCCCCAGATATACCTCTCGATCCTCTTGGACTCCGGTCGAACCATACCTGGCAGTATGCGTGCCAGTTCATTGAAACGGTTAGTGTAACCTGCATGGTCCGCACCTTGCATTTGCAGGTTCCAAAATTCGTGCTCTAGCTTCTGAATTTCATGAGCTGGGCAAAACCTTTCCCTCATTAGTATCTTTAAATCATCCCAAGTCATAGCATTAATCGCATCCTGCCCGCAAGATTGCACAATAGTATTCCACCAGTTCAAAGCGTGGTCGGTAAAAGTACAAGTTGTGTACTTAACCGGGCAATCACCCGGACAATTACTTATGTTAAGTACTGATTCAGACTTCTCAACCCATTTCACAAACCCATTCGGTCCTTTAGTTCCGTTAAACTCCATCGGTTTGCACTCCATGAAATGATTATATGTGCAACCCGACCTACCATTGTTTTGGTTATTGTTTTGACCTACCGGTTCCGGCTGTGGGTTCGGTTGGGGGTTAGCGTTAATACCGGTGCTAACCTGCTCCACGATTGTTGGAATAACCGTTTGGAGTTGTTGGCTGTTAGTTGGGCAATTTCTACCTCTGTCATTTGAGGTACACGTTTCGGGGCCATTGTATTATAAACAATAGATATGTATGTATCAATGTCACATAGTTAATCATCACTTATCACATTTTCAGTTATCACATACCACACAATTCCATCGCACATCACATAATTTCATCGCACACATAGTTTCACAACACGTATATCCAAAATCATCATCACATATATAATGACATCTATCAAATTTTGCACACAGACTTAGCCCATAAGGGCTAGTGCCGAAATGCGTTATCAAAACTGGTCACCAAAGTGACGTACGTGCATCATACCACGACAACACAAACTACGAAAATATGGAAGTACTATGACTGCATCACTACCTCGAAATGGACATAACCCATAATCAACAATCCACAGATGTACACATAAGCACGTATTGCACACAACTTTGATTTTAGTTTTGAATTTTTTTTCCACCACTGTTAAGTTAGCATTCACGTTCCCGTTCTCTCTTCTCTCTCCGTGACTTTCCCGAAGTGCCCGAGTACCAGTAGATAAATTATTTTGTTCCGGACCACAATAATTTAATTGCCTAACAAGGCCATCCCGGTACTAGCCACGCCACTCGGTCTCTAGAGGTTCTCAGGGTGAGGAGTTAACTCAGGATTATAGTCTAGGTTCTCGTAGGGATACCTAAATCGCTATAACCGATGGCTCTGATACCATCTTCTGTAACACCCCGACTCGCAGCGGAAGACAATTGCGGGGTGCGGCAGACACATGGCATTCCTCACAATTTAAAAAACATAACATTCCATAAAAAGGAGCATCGGTTACAATATAGCTAAACTATCATTTTACAAGCCAGAAGTTTAAAAGCGGTTCTACAAGCCATTAGAGCTTTTATTATGCTATTTTCCGCCTACTAGAGTCACCCACATGCACATGCTCATTCCTGTTTCGTCTTACCTGAAATGCATGTTAGTTTTTAAAAAGGTCAGCTGACGCTGCTGGCGAGTTCCACCGGTTTAGTTATTGTGAAACAATATGTGTTAATCAGTTTAATTACACTGGACACAGTCACATATGGAATTACGCGAGAGCACAATCACAAATGGAATTTCACGAGGTCACAAACACCTTCAGCTCGCCGGCCCGTATTAGAATCGACACCTTCAGCTTGCCGGACCGTGTCACAATAGACACCTCCAGTTCGCCGGTCCATGTTACAATCAGCACCTTCAGCTTGCCGGACCGTGTCACAACGGACACCTCCAGTTCGCCGGTCCGTGTTACAATCAGTCGAGGTAGTTCGTGGGTTAGGAAATTTCACATCATCATAAGTTGGTGCGATTAACACACTTTGTAACATGTAAATGACTTCAAAACAGTAACACAGTTTGTACATGCACTTCACCCCAGAAAACAGGAAAACAATTTAAAAGTGGGGGAAGGGAACTCACAGTGTATGTCGTAGTTTCACACAGGATGTAAACAATGTAACTTCCCGAAAATACAAATTCTTAAATTTTCAATTAAGTTGCAAATAAATTAGTAAAATAATATAATTAGTAATGACACTAACCTAGTTAGTTTATCACTTATGAGTAGTTAAAGACATAGAAATAAAATAAAAGAAACTAGAGGGACCAAAAGTGTTAAACTTGAAAATAGTTTTAATAAAAACATTTTCATTAAAACATAAACTCAAAAAAATTCAGTAGGGGGGTCGACCAGAAGCAAGGGGCGACCAAGCATGTCAAAACCCTAAGAACTCACTAATCTCACAAATTGAAGGCTTAAATCAAGTTAAAATTGAAAATCGAGCATAGATTACTGATCCTCATCGCAAGGGGGTTGTAAGGTATGTAAAATTTGATGTTAATTCTCTGTTTGAAATTGTCATGAGTTTGGGAAATTCGAAAAGTGATGTTGCATGTTTGCTATTTGAATAGAATAGGGATGATATAGTGTCTAGGAGTAAAAACCAAGACAATAACATGTGAAATCATGGCTAATTCCTGAAAATCTCATGAACACATTGAAGGTGATTAATGGGTTTTGTGGGAAACTAGTAAACACTAGGGTTTTGAATGATTATTCTAGTGTAATATGGGTCATAGAAAGTGATTTCTGAAATAATGATGTTTAATGTTATATGAAAGCTTAATCGATGTAAATGTTTGCTAAATAGCAAGCCATGAACTTGAATATAAATGATATAAAAATCTGCCCTTAAAGTGTTTGTGAAAATGTCAAAGAGAAGGCAAAATGTTGAGATATAAACAAAAACGCATAAATTGGGCTAAATGATAAATTATGCGTTACATGTGAAACAAAGGGTTCTAAATACACTGTGATTGAACTCTATAGGAAAGGAAGCCGGAGCTACGAGCGGACAAGCCGGTGTTGATGCACGATTAAAGGGTGTGCTTTGAAGGTATGTAACTTGATCCGTTACATTGGGTAAATTTTGATAACTAGCTTATGTGTAGTTGAATCGTAGAAAAAAAGTTGTGTTGATCTAAAGCGATGATGTTCGCCATACTGAATAATAAGACAAGAATTGGTTAGAACTTGTTGGTAGTCATCATAATGGAGGATTCCGTAAGATGAGCCAAACGGGTCGAATAATCGATTAATGCGTGGCAAATACTTCGTAATATAGTTAATCGGTCTTTTGTTATAGTTGATAAAAGACATAATAGAATACGAGAATTTAATATGTTGGCTGTTAGAATGAGAAATCCGAGAATTTGGTTTCGGCAAAACAACAAATCAGTCAAATCATAGCCTTTCAGAGACCACCGTAAGTTACGGTAGTACCGTAACTTATGGTAGAGGCCAAAAGGCTAAGGTGGAATCTTCCTGATTTACGGTGGAACAATGTGCTTCCAGGAGCTACCGTAACTTACGGTGGCTACCGTAAGTTACGGTAGAACCCTGCCAAAATTGCTGAATTTTGCATTTTTCAGATACACGAATTCCGTATTTGATTTTAGTATGATTATTGAATTATTTCAAGAATTCTAATACTAGTGATTGTCAAACTTTCCAGTTTCTTGGTATTTCGTGTATGTGGAAGACGATCAAGTTGATGATTCAAGAACCGAACACTAAGCTTTTGGATGCTTCCGCACTAATTAACTCTAGCTAAACTTTGTAGTTTTGTAATCACTAATGAACGATTTATGTTTGAAACTAGCTATTTAACTATGTTAAACATTATGATGAAGTATAACTTAGTCTACCAACTAAGTTTTGTTAGTTAAATGTTTTGTTTATAAATTTTACATGTCGTACGATTAAATAAATGAATTAAATGGATGGATGTTACAAGTTGGTAATCAGAGCTTAAGGTTGTCAACAAAGTGTTCGGTTCAAGCTTGATTGATCGTCCGGTAAGAATTAACTTATTATTTTAATAGATTATATCTTATGTAAGAAACGAGAAGTGAATTGCCGTGAATGGGAAGAGTGTGTTAATTCACTCAAACCCGGAAAGTGCACCAAATGTGAACGGTTAAAGCAAATTAGGAACTTGGCTAAACCGAAACAAATGAAGCAATTTTATAAATGAAATGTTTAATGTTTAATGTAAACATTTCAGTTTTAAGATGTCGGAAAGAAACGATGATGATCCGGTGCAGACAAGCACCGAACAAATGAAAGAGATAATTGCCGAAGAGGTAGGAAAGGCAATTGAAGGAAGTCTATCCGGGTTTATAGACAAAATTCAAAGCACGGTGTTGTCACTTGTCGAAGAGCGAGTCAAAAGGTTGGAGGATAGTGTCAACCTTATGAAGGAGAAATCGGGAGAACGTAAAGGGTGTTCATACAAAGCATTTATGGCGTGTAAACCGCCAATCTACAACAGGGAGGTTGACCCAATAATTTGCCAAAGATGGTTGGGCGACATTGAAGGGGTATTTGAAAGAACCCATTGTGATGAAAGTGACTTTGTGGCTTACGGAACGGGCCAGTTGAGAGGTCAAGCCAAAGATTGGTGGGACAATAAAAAGAATGAAATAGGAGCCGAAGCGGCGAGAGCCATGACATGGGAGGAGTTTAAGACGCCGTTTCTTAAACATCATAGTCCCAAGGCCGTCATAAATAAAATCAAGGAAGAGTTCATGCAACTTAGGCACAAGGGCGAGACCATAGACAAGATTACGGCGACGTTTATGGATAAGATGAAGTTTAGTAGTGAATTGGTGACGAATGAAGAATAGAAAATATACTACTACTATAACATGTTGAGCGCTGAATATAAGGAGTTTATGACTCCTTCAAAATACGAGACCCTTACCGAGATCATAAACGTTGCTCGGGAACGGGAAATCGAGTTAAAGAAACAAGTTGAAAGGGGTGAGCGAAGGGCACATGATGTGAATCCAAGCCCTATGAAGAAAGCTCGAACTGGAGAATCGGGAAAGAAGGTGGATGCTAAAGGTGGGTCGCCAAGTTGTAAAGTGTGCGGGAAAGGGCACAAGGGAGAATGTCGGTTCAAAGACAAACCATGCCCCATATGTAGTAAGACGGGGCACACGGCGTCGCTATGCCCAGGTAAAGTCTCGGTTTGCTACAAGTTATCAACCCGGACACAAAAAGTCCGAATGCCCGGACTTAGTTGGAAGGAGAGACACTAAAGAATCTCTAATGGAAGCTCCAAAGGCGAAAGCTAGGTCCTTCCAACTTACAGCAGTTGAAGCAAAGACAAAACCCGATGTGGTCTCAGGTATATTCGCAATAAACTCGATCCCCGCACGTGTATTATTTGATACGGGTGCGAATAAATCCTTTATTGCACATGGATTTATTCAACATCCTTCATTTGTATAGACAAAATTATCTGTACCCTTAGAAGTTGAAATAGGGGACAACAAAAGTTTTATAGTTTGTGATGTTTGTCGAGGCTGCAAATTAAGCATCGACGATGAAGAATACTTGATAGACCTAATCCCGATGTCAATGGGGGAATTTCAAGTAGTCGTTGGGATGGATTGGCTATCCCAGCACCACGCAAAGGTCGTGTGTTTTCGTAAGGAGATAAAGCTAACATCTCCGAGAGGGAAACATGTTACTATCTATGGCGAAAAAGGAGGTAACCCCATAATATGCTCGATGTTGAAAGCTCACAAGCTTATGAAGCAAGGATGCAAGGCGTTTATGATATACGCAAATGTATCGGTAGTACGGGACTATGAAGATGTGTTTCCGGAAGATTTACCGGGGATACCGCCAGAACGGGAAATAGAGTTCAGAATCGAATTGATTCCGGGTGCGAAACCTGTAGCTAAAGCGCCATACTGACTCGCACCGTCGGAATTACAAGAGTTGATGTCCCAGATTCAAGACCTGCTTGACAAAGGATTCATAAGGCCGAGTGTGTCTCCTTGGGGCGCACCGGTACTGTTCGTGAAAAAGAAAGACGGAATCATGCACATGTGTATCGATTACCGGGAGTTAAACAAACTCACGACAAAGAACCGATGCCCGCTTCCGAGGATAGATGATCTATTCGACCAACTACAAGGTGCGAACTGGTTTTCGAAAATTGACCTTAGATCAGGGTATCACCAATTAAAGGTCAAGGAGGAAGATGTGCCGAAGACGGCTTTCCGCACGCGATACGGACATTACGAATTCCTCGTGATGTCATTTGGGCTAACAAATGCACCCGCGGCTTTCATGGACCTCATGAACCGGGTTTGCAAGCCAATGTTGGATAAATCAGTCATCGTGTTTATTGATGATATTTTGGTGTATTCAAAAAGTGAAGCTGAACATGCACTCCACTTACAAGAGGTGTTAGAGACACTTAGACGAGAGAGGTTGTATGCGAAATTCTCTAAGTGTTCCTTTTGGTTACGAGAGGTGCAATTTCTCAGCCACAACATAAGTGCCGATGGAGTATTGGTAGATCCGTCAAAGATTGAGGCCGTGTCGAAATGGAATCCCCCGAAGAACCCTTCGGAAATTAGAAGCTTCTTAGGGCTTGCGGGGTACTATAGGAGGTTCATTCAAGACTTCTCCAAGATTGCGTCGCCACTAACAAAGTTGACCTGGAAGGAGGAAAGGTTCATTTGGGGTGTCGAACAAGAAAGGGCGTTTCAGACGTTAAAAGAGAAATTAACTCAAGCTCCGATATTAACGTTGCCGGATGGAGTCGAGGACTTGGTGGTTTATTCAGATGCCTCATTATCGGGGCTCGGATGTGTTCTGATGCAACGGGGTAAAGTTATAGCTTATGCCTCGAGGAAATTGAAGATACATGAGAAGAAATATCCCACGCACGATCTTGAATTGGCTGTGGTGGTGTTTGCGTTAAAAATATGGAGGCACTATTTATATGGGGTAAAGTGCACCATATTCACCGATCACAAAAGCTTAAAATACTTCTTCGATCAGAAGGAGTTAAATATGCGTCAGAGACGATGGTTAGAAATGGTGAAAGATTTCGAATGTGGTGGCGGATGCTTTGATTAGAAAAGCGGACTATGTCCCAATACGAGTAAGGTCGATGCAGCTTGTGGTGACCTCGGGTATACTTGAACGTATCCGAGAGGCGCAAGTAGAAGCAGTGAAAGAGGAGAACTGGAAGAAGGAAAGAATAATTGGCCAGTTAAAAGACTTGTCAGATGGAAAGAACGGGTTGAAGACTCGATACGGAAGAATATGGGTTCCAAACACTTGTGGGGTGAAGGCGCTACTACTTGATGAAGCCCATAATTCTCTAAGTGTGCCTTTTGGTTACGAGAGGTGCAATTTCTCAGCCACATCATACGTGCCGATGGAGTATTGGTAGATCCGTCAAAGATTGAGGCTGTGTCGAAATGGAATCCCCCGAAGAGCCCTTCGGAAATTAGAAGCTTCTTAGGGCTTGCGGGGTACTATAGGAGGTTCATTCAAGACTTCTCCAAGATTGCGTCGCCACTAACAAAGTTGACCTGGAAGGAGGAAAGGTTCATTTGGGGTGTCGAACAAGAAAGGGTGTTTCAGACGTTAAAAGAGAAATTAACTCAAGCTCCGATATTAACGTTGCCGGATGGAGTCGAGGACTTGGTGGTTTATTCGGATGCCTCATTATCGGGGCTCGGATGTGTTCTGATGCAACGGGGTAAAGTTATAGCTTATGCCTCGAGGAAATTGAAGATACATGAGAAGAAATATCCCACGCACGATCTTGAATTGGCTGCGGTGGTGTTTGCGTTAAAAATATGGAGGCACTATTTATATGGGGTAAAGTGCACCATATTCACCGATCACAAAAGCTTAAAATACTTTTTCGATCAGAAGGAGTTAAATATGCGTCAGAGACGATGGTTAGAAACGGTGAAAGATTTCGAATGTGGTGGCGGATGCTTTCATTAGAAAAGCGGACTATGTCCCAATACGAGTAAGGTCGATGCAGCTTGTGGTGACCTCGGGTATACTTGAACGTATCCGAGAGGCGCAAGTAGAAGCAGTGAAAGAGGAGAATTTGAAGAAGGAAAGAATAATTGGCCAGTTAAAAGACTTGTCAGATGAAAAGAATGGGTTGAAGACTCGATCCGGAAGAATATGGGTTCCAAACACTTGTGGGGTGAAGGCGCTACTACTTTATGAAGCCCATAAATCCTGATATTCCATTCATCCAGGTGCGACCAAGATGTACAACGATCTGAAACAAAATTATTGGTGGCCCGGGATGAAGAGAGATGTGGGGAAATATGTGGAGAAGTGCTTGACTTGCTTACAAGTCAAGGCGGAACACCAGAAACCTTATGGGAAATTACAACCTTTGGAGATCCCGGTTTGGAAGTGGGAACATATCACTATGGACCTACTGACCAAACTACCTAAAACGATTTGGGGATTCGATGCTATATGGGTGATTGTGGATAGATTGACGAAGAGTGCTCATTTTATTCCTATACGCGAGACATATACTTCGGAAAAGATGTCTGAAGTATACACAAATGAAATAGTGGCACGTCATGGAGTACCGGTATCCATTGTGTCGGACAGGGATACCCGGTTTACTTCGAACTTCTGGCGAGGTTTTCAAGAACAAATGGGAACAAAACTTTTCATTAGCACCGCCTACCATCCCCAGACGGATGAGGTGAGTGAAAGAACAATACAGACGCTAGAAGATATGTTACGAGCTTGTATCATCGACTTCGGTGGAAGTTGGGATGTTTATCTACCTTTGGCCGAATTTTCATATAACAATAGTTACCATTCGAGTATCGGCATAGCACCTTACGAGATGCTATATGGTAGGAAATGCAGAACCCCGGTGTGTTGGGGTGAAGTGGGACCACGTGAATTGGCACATACAGACATAATTCAAGCTACTAATGAGAAAATTGAAGTGGTGCGAGCGCATTTGAAAGCAGCCCAAGATAGACATAAGTCTTATGCCGACAAAAGACGAAGACCGATTGAATTTCAGATAGGCGATAGGGTTATGCTAAAAGTTTCCCCATGGAAGGGCATTATCAGATTCAGAAAAAGGGGGAAACTAAGCCCGAGGTTTATCGGGCCATTTAAAATCATCGAACGGGTTAGCAAGGTTGCTTATCGCCTTGAACTCCCGGTAGACTTGAGTGGAATACATGGCATGTTTCACGTGTTGCAACTGCGGAAATGTTTAGCAGAAGAAACAACTTATGTCCATTACGACGATATTGAAGTGGATAATAGCGTGAATTATGCGGTAAGGCCATTATAGATTTTGGATAGAAAGGTCAAGTACTTGCGAAACAAACAAATCGATCAAGTCAAGATCAGGTGGGAGCATAGGAAGGTTTCGGACACTACGTGGGAGTCCGAAGAGGAGATGCGACGTCTCTACCCTATGTTAGTTGGTACGTACTTTGGTTTCGGGGACGAAACCCTTTTAAGGGGGGTGGACTTGTAACATCCCAAAAATACAAATTCTTAAATTTGCAATTAAGTTGCAAATAAATTAGTAAAATAATCTAATTAGTAATGACACTAACCTAGTTAGTTTATCACTTATGAGTAGTTAAAGACATAGAAATAAAATAAAAGAAACTAGAGGGACCAAAAGTGTTAAACTTGAAAATAGTTTTAATAAAAACATTTTCATTAAAACACAAACTCAAAAAAATTCAGTAGGGAGATCGACCAAAAGCAAGGGGGCGACCAAGCATGTCAAAACCCTAAGAACTCACAAATCTCACAAATTGAAGGCTCAAATCAAGTTAAAATTGAAAATCGAGCATAGATTACTGATCCTTGTCGCAAGGGGGTTGTAAGGTATGTAAAATTTGATGTTAATTCTCTGTTTGAAATTGTCATGAGTTTGGGAAATTCGAAAAGTGATGTTGCATGTTTGCTATTTGAATAGAATAGGGATGATATAGTGTCTAGGAGTAAAAACGAAGACAATAACATGTGAAATCATGGCTAATTCCTGAAAATCTCATGAACACATTGAAGGTGATTTATGGGTTTTGTGGGAAACTAGTAAACACTAGGGTTTTGAATGATTATTCTAGTGTTATATGGGTCATAGAAAGTGATTTCTGAAATAATGATGTTTAATGTTATATGAAAGCTTAATCGATGTAAATGTTAGCTAAATAGCAAGCCATGAACTTGAATATAAATGATATAAAAATCTGCCCTTAAAGTGTTTGTGAAAATGTCAAAGAGAAGGCAAAATGTTGAGATATAAACAAAAACGCATAAATTAGGCTAAATGATAAATTATGCGTTACATGTGAAACAAAGGGTTCTAAATACACTGTGATTGAACTCTATAGGAAAGGAAGCCGGAGCTACGAGCGGACAAGCCGGTGTTGATGCACGATTAAAGGGTGTGCTTTGAAGGTATGTAACTTGATCCGTTACATTGGGTAAATTTTGATAACTAGCTTATGTGTAGTTGAATCGTAGAACAAAAGTTGTGTTGATCTAAAGCGATGATGTTCGCTATACTGAATAATAAGACAAGAATTGGTTAGAACTTGTTGGTAGTCATCATAATGGAGGATTCCGTAAGATGAGCCAAACGGGTCGAATAATCGATTAATGCGTGGCAAATACTTCGTAATATAGTTAATCGGTCTTTTGTTATAGTTGATAAAAGACATAATAGAATACGATAATTTAATATGTTGGCTGTTAGAATGAGAAATCCGAGAATTTGGTTTGGGCAAAACAACAAATCAGTCAAATCATAGCCTTTCAGAGACCACCGTAAGTTACGGTAGTACCGTAACTTATGGTAGAGGCCAAAAGGCTACGGTGGAATCTTCCTGATTTATGGTGGAACAATGTGCTTCCAGGAGCTACCGTAACTTACGGTGGCTACCGTAAGTTACGGTAGAACCCTGCCAAAATTGCTGAAATTTGCATTTTTCAGATACTCGAATTCCGTATTTGATTTTAGTATGATTATTGAATTATTTCAAGAATTCTAATACTAATGATTGTCAAACTTTCCAGTTTCTAGGTATTTCGTGTATGTGGACGACGATCAAGTTGATGATTCAAGAACCGAACACTTAGCTTTTGGATGCTTCCGCACTAATTAACTCTAGCTAAACTTTGTAGTTTTGTAATCACTAATGAATGATTTTTGTTTGAAACTAGCTATTTAACTATGTTAAACATTATGATGAAGTATAACTTAGTCTACCAACTAAGTTTTGTTAGTTAAATGTTTTGTTTATAAATTTTACATGTCGTACGATGAAATAAATGAATTAGATGGATGGATGTTACAAGTTGGTAATCAGAGCTTAAGGTTGTCAACAAAGTGTTCGGTTCAAGCTTGATTGGTCGTCCGGTAAGAATTAACTTATTATTTTAATAGATTATATCTTATGTAAGAAACGAGAAGTGAATTGATGTGCATGGGAAGTGTGTGTTAATTCACTCAAACCCGGAAAGTGCACCAAATGTGAACGGTTAAAGCAAGTTAGGAACTTGGCTAAACCGAAACAAATGAAGCAATTTTATAAATGAAATGTTTAATGTTTAATGTAAACATTTCAGTTTCAAGATGTTGGAAAGAAACGATGATGATCCGGTGCAGACAAGCACCGAACAAATGAAAGAGATAATTGCCGAAGAGGTAGGAAAGGCAATTGAAGGAAGTCTATCCGAGTTTATAGACAAAATTCAAAGCACAGTGTTGTCACTTGTCGAAGAGCGAGTCAACAGGTTGGAGGATAGTGTCAACCTTATGAAGGAGAAATCGGGAGAACGTAAAGGGTGTTCATGCAAAGAATTTATGGCGTGTAAACCGCCAATCTACAACGGGGAGGTTGACCCAATAATTTTCCAAAGATGGTTGGGCGACATTTGAGGGGTATTTGAAAGAACCCATTGTGATGAAAGTGACTTTGTGGCTTACGGAACGGGCCAGTTGAGAGGTCAAGCCAAAGATTGGTGGGATAATAAAAAGAATGAAATAGGAGCCGAACCGGTAAGAGCCATGACATGGGAGGAGTTTAAGACGTCGTTTCTTAAACATCATAGTCCCAAGGCAGTCATAAATAAAATCAAGGAAGAGTTCATGCAACTTAGGCACAAGGGCGAGACCATAGACAAGATTACGGCGATGTTTATGGATAAGATGAAGTTTAGTAGTGAACTGGTGACGAATGAAGAACAGAAAATATACTACTACTATAACATGTTGAGCGCTGAATATAGGGAGTTTATGACTCCTTCAAAATACGAGACCCTTACCGAGATCATAAACGTTGCTCGGGAACGGGAAATCGAGTTGAAGAAACAAGTTGAAAGGGGTGAGCGAAGGGCACATGATGTGAATCCAAGCCCTACGAAGAAAGCTCGAACTGGAGAATCGGGAAAGAAGGTGGATGCTAAAGGTGGGTCGCCAAGTTGTAAAGTGTGCGGGAAAGGACACAAGGGAGAATGTCGGTTCAAAGACAAACCATGCCCCATATGTAGTAAGACGGGGCACACGGCGTCGCTATGCCCGGGTAAAGTCTCGGTTTGCTACAAATGTTATCAACCCGGTCACAAAAAGTCCGAATGCCCGGACTTAGTTGGAAGGAGAGACACTAAAGAATCTCTAACGGAAGCTCCAAAGGCGAAAGCTAGGTCCTTCCAACTTACAGCAGTTGAAGCAAAGACAAAACCCGATGTGGTCTCAGGTATATTCGCAATAAATTCGATCCCCACACGTGTATTATTTGATACGGGTGCGAATAAATCCTTTATTTCACATGGATTTATTCGACATCCTTCATTTGTATTGACAAAATTATCTGTACCCTTAGAAGTTGAAATAGGGGACAACAAAAGTTTTATAGTTTGTGATATTTGTCGAGGCTGCAAATTAAGCATCGACGGTGAAGAATACTTGATAGACCTAATCCCGATGTCAATGGGGGAATTTCAAGTAGTCGTTGGGATGGATTGGCTATCCCAGCACCACACAAAGGTCGTGTGTTTTCGTAAGGAGATAAAGCTAACATCTCCGAGCGGGAAACACGTTACTATCTATGGCGAAAAAGGAGGTAACCCCATAATATGCTCGATGTTGAAAGCTCACAAGCTTATGAAGTAAGGATGCAAAGCGTTTATGATATACGCAAATGAGCCCGAGAAAGAATCACTGAAGATTGAAAATGTACCGGTAGTACGGGACTACGAAGATGTGTTTCCGGAAGATTTATCGGGGATACCGCCAGAACGGGAAGTAGAGTTCGGAATCAAATTGATTTCGGGCGCAAAACCCGTAGCTAAAGCGCAGTACCGACTCGCACCGTCGGAATTACAAGAGTTGATGTCCCAGATTCAAGAACTGCTTGACAAAGGATTCATAAGGCCGAGTGTGTCTCCTTGGGGCGCACCGGTACTGTTCGTGAAAAAGAAAGACGGAAGCATGCGCATGTTAATCGTTTACCGGGAGTTAAACAAACTCACGGTAAAGAACCGATACCCGCTTCCGAGGATAGATGATCTATTCGACCAACTACAAGGTGCGAACTGGTTTTCGAAAATTAACCTTTGATCAGGGTATCACCAATTAAAGGTCAAGGAGGAAGATGTGCCGAAGACGACTTTCTGCACGCGATACGGACATTACGAATTCCTCGTGATGTCATTTGGGCTAACAAATGCACCCGCGGCTTTCATGGACCTCATGAACCGGGTTTGCAAGCCAATGTTGGATAAATCAGTCATCGTGTTTATTGATGATATTTTGGTGTATTCAAAAAGTTAAGCTGAACATGCACTCCACTTACAAGAGGTGTTAGAGACACTTAGACGAGAGAGGTTTTATGCGAAATTCTCTAAGTGTGCTTTTTGGTTACGAGAGGTGCAATTTCTCGGCCACATCATAAGTGCCGATGGAGTATTGGTAGATCCGTCAAAGATCGAGGCCGTGTCGAAATGGAATCCCCCGAAGAACCCTTCGGAAATTAGAAGCTTCTTAGGGCTTGCGGGGTACTATAGGAGGTTCATTCAAGACTTCTCCAAGATTGCGTCGCCACTAACAAAGTTGACCTGGAAGGAGGAAAGGTTCATTTGGGGTGTCGAACAAGAAAGGGCGTTTCAGACATTAAATGAGAAATTAACTCAAGCTCCGATATTAACGTTGCCGGATGGAGTCGAGGACTTGGTTGTTTATTCGGATGCCTCATTATCGGGGCTCGGATGTGTTCTGATGCAACGGGGCAAAGTTATATCTTATGCCTCGAGGCAATTGAAGATACATGAGAAGAAATATCCCACGCACGATCTTGAATTGGCTGCGGTGGTGTTTGCGTTAAAAATATGGAGGCACTATTTATATGGGGTAAAGTGCACCATATTCACCGATCACAAAAGCTTAAAATACTTCTTCGATCAGAAGGAGTTAAATATGCGTCAGAGACGATGGTTGGAAATGGTGAAAGATTTCAATTGCGAAATACACTACCACCCCGGAAAGGCGAATCCGCTTCGGGGATTTCAGGTTGCCCAATTTTGAGTTTCCGTTTCCAACGTCGGGGATTTCCCGAACTGGTATTGGACACACCCCGAGTGGCCAATCCGCCCTGGAATCTCCCGGAATACTCCCCGTGTTTCAATTATATTATTTTTCTGGTTGGGTCAGTTCACAGTTCCGGCCGGTTCGTTATACGGTAAATTGCCGAAATTTATTTAAAATAATCAATTTTTAATCACAAAAATTCTCATTTAACCTAGAATTCGAATAAAAATCTGTAGATTTTTATATAACTCAGTAAAAATCAGTAGAGTATGGGAAAAATTTCTGGGAATTTATTTTGGCATTTTACTTGTCTAAATATATTATTTATAAAACCATATTTAACCACATAATTAACCTTAATTACCATCATTGATCCAAAAATTCCCAAAAATATTCTTGGACATCCCTTATGTTTCCAGAAACATCTCCAAAAATTTTAAAATTTTTCTAATTTTGTTTCGGTGCGTTTCCGGCTACCGAAAATTCGCAAAACGCGGATTTTAAACCCAAATCAAAACTCAACCAATGGACTCCTAATTTCCCCAGAATATTTCCCATATGTTTCCTAGTGTCTCTGTAAAGTTTGGTGATTTATTGAATCCGCTTGGTATTTTTTCCAGAATTCTTTTGGTAAAACAGTCAAAATTTTACCAAAACTCGTAGAAAATTCCAAAAATTCTAAAATTTTACTTGCACCTTCCTGACAATACCCTTCATCAGGAAAAGAAATTTCAGCTCAATCCAAGTATCACGGGCCAAGCTGTAGCCAACACAAAATTCTGCCTATCATAGATTCGGTTTTCGGATGTTATACCTAGCGCAAGCTTCGATTCCAAGCGTTCCTTGTGAGTCCAGAAGTATGTGTGGGCTATATTCAGTACCTACACATCAAGTACAATCCAAATATGCTAGAACTTAGATCAATCAAGCTTTATTTCATTGTTTTTCGGTTAATCGACTAGTTAAGCGATTTCTGTCAAATAGGTGTTGATTAGGGTATCAAACCCCAAAGATTTTTAACCATGGCTGCCATATAACACCAGGGAATCCATATGGTGTTCATATTCAGCCCATAAACATGTTTAAACTTCCAAAAATCATGAATTAAAAAAGGTTTTCATGGCCTAAACCATGTTTAATCAAGAAACCAAGCTTAAAACCATAAAAATTAAGGTTGATACATTTAATTTGAGGCTTGTTCTTGTTAGATCAGCTGAGTTTTAGGAGAAAGAAGCAGAATTTTGGAGGATTTTTGTGTGAAAATTAAAAGAAAAAAAATGAAAATAATATATATATATATATATATATGGGGGTGGTGGCGGTTTGGGTGGGGCCCCTAGGGCCACCTCGTGCTTCGTATAGTGCGCTAAAAGATGATGTTTATCTTCCGTTGAGTGTTTACGTTCGTTTACGGGTCCCGGACGCTTTCTCGATTTTCGTGAAGGACTCCGTTTTGCGCGTACTAAGTGTCAAAAGACTCGGTCTTAAAAATCATGCATAACCGTCTTGAAATCCGAACCCAGTTACGTTTTAATCTTAAAAGACTAGTATTAGGGTGGTTTAAGTGTTTTTAAGCTTGATCGATCGTTCCTTGCACGTTTGATTGCATTATCTTATTCCTGAAACGAAAGCGTTTCCCTAACTAGGAAGCTGCTCCGTTTTGCGTGCCCGATCTCTGATTGGCTTCAAACCTTTTGTCACAGTCTAAGGCACAAAACTAAGTTTTTTCTGGAACTCGAAATCTTAAATGATGCTACCGATAACCTAATAATCAATGTCAAAGGTTTAAAGCGCTGTTAAACGGAACACTCCCGTTTAACACGTGTTTCAAGGCTAAGGACACCAAATTCGCACTGTTGGCCCTTATTAGTGTCATGTTAGTCATAACGTGTTCTCGGATTCCTCCGAGACATAACAGATATCATTTAATCAAGCATATAAGTTACACATGTTTTTAGGGTTTTCGCGCAATTAAAGTGTTAAGTGTGCTTTATAGTTTTGGACCGTTTAGGGTGTATTTCGTTTCGTCATGGGTGTCACACCTTTTGTGTCACTTGATTCCTTGATTGCCTGAGCTTGTTAGTTCACTTTAATCGAAGATACCTAGCAATTCAATGTGAGTACATAGTTCCCCTCTTTTACCGTTTTCGACTGTTTTGGGGTGATTCATATGTGCTAAACGATTTCGAGCTTTCTAAACAAATGCTATGGTTTATATTAAACACAACAATTTCAATTATATGAACTATTGAAACACTGGAACTACGTGAACTATTGAACCACTGGAACTATTGAACTATTGAACCACTGGAACTACGAGAACTATGTGAACTATTGAACCACTGGAACTACTGATCTATGCGAATTATTTGAACTATTTGAACCATTGGAACTATTTGATCTATGTGAACTACTTGAGCTATTTGAACCATTGGAACTATTTGATTTATGTGAACTACTTGAACTATTTGAACAATTGGAACTACTTGAACTATAAAACGATTGGGTTATGGTAAGTGATTAGGTAACGGGGCGGGTGTAATGTGATAAAAGCATGGTGGATACGCCGCTGGTACTTCCTATATATAAGTGCTTTTAACACATTACATACCGTTTCGTTATCTAGATCACTTGGTCGAATGTTTTCAAAACAAAGTTACACTACAAGGTTTTCTTAACGATAAAACCATACGAGTTTTATTACATAAACGATTTACGATTTGGGTTACATAAATAAATGTTTTGGGTTAAGATTCATGACTACGAGATCTTATAAACTATAACCAACTTGTTTTGAGTTGGTTAATCATATTGCAATACCAAACACTTTTCAAACAAGGTTTTCAACTATCAATTTTTGTAGTCTAACGAGGTATTGCAACATGTAAACAAGCCATGAATCCGATACTCTCACAAAACCTATGTACTCGCCGGTATTTTTATGCTGACGTATTTTCACATATGTTTCAGGTACCATAATTTGATGATGTTTGACGATGATTATGATGCTTACTCATATTGGAATGGACGAGTCCTTAGTGACTCAATAACAATGAAAGTCAATTTGTTCATGTTTTGTTTCTAATTTCAATACAATGTAATAAACTTATTTCAATAAAACGAAACTTTAATCCATGTGTTGTGAAACAATGATTCTGTTACGACACTCCCCGACGTTTCCACCGCGGTTTGTTGTTTTAACGCGGTCGGGGTGTGACATAAAAGTTGGTATCAGAGCTCATGGTTATAGGGAATTAGGTTATTAATAATGCTTTGACCTAGACTATAACCTTCCTAGGACCCTAACGCGAGTTTACTTGCGTTTAGTCTTAAAATAATACCGTTGCCTATCTTTAGGTAACAACCACAACAAGAACACGAAATACGAATCCGATTTGAAAACTAATCATCTCCTCGTAGATGATTTATTATAAGGTTTTGAACCTTCAAAGTTTTCAAAATCTCGTCAAAGTTTGGGTCTTATTAACGTGAACACGTGCAATCTGGAAGGGTGGGTGCATGTATCCTGAGTTTTCTGTCTAAGGCTAGAGTGTTCGTATAAATCCACATAATCGGACCAGTCATTCTTACCTGGGAACTCTTGGGATGAGTGTCCACTTATAGGCTAAAGCATGTCTTCGCGATACATTATAAGGACCTATTTACTTTGTTCAGCCATTTTGCGTCGTTTGTTTGATCAAAATAACAAACAAATGATTGCCTTCCTTATGTTTCGTTGATATTTTCAATACCTCTTTTGTTTATCCAATCGTCAATATCACTCGTTTCTCATGTTTCCTTATTCTTTTTAGAATATGCCACCTAAACGTGATCCAGAACACGATGCTGCCCTCGCAGCCTCAATCGTTCAGCAAATGGCTGTTGTGCTTCCGAACCTCATTACCCAGATAAACCAAGAGAATAAAAATAACAACAATAACAATGCTCAATGTAACTTCAAAACATTCAATTCAGTAAAGCCATCGAAATTTTCTGGGTCTCAAGGAGCAACTACACTCCTACAATGGTTCGAGAGTCTGGAAAGCACATTTAGACATGTTCAGTGTCTAAACGAGCGAAAGATTGAATTCGCATCTAGTGTCTTTGAGAAACGAGCTTTAACATGGTGGAATGGTGTGATGAGAGATAGGGGTGCCGATGTGGCACTGGCTCAAACCTGGGAAGAGCTTCGAGCTCTAATGATGAAGGAATTTTGTCCTCATCATGAAATCAGGGCATTGGAAAGGGAATTCGACAATCTTAAGCAAGATAGTGGCGAGCATCGAGCCTACACGGATCGATATGAGGAATTAAGTCTGTTATGCCCAACCATGGTTATGCCTTTGGATAAGGCAATCGAAAAGTACATTGATGGCCTCCCTGACTCAGTACAAGACATTATTACTGGTAGCAACCCTACTACAGTTAGACATGCCATTGAACTATCCGCTACCCTGACTGAATCTCAGATCAGGAAGGGTAAACTTTTCCAAAAAGGCGACAAGAAACCAACCGATGAATTGAAACCAAAGGATAAGAAGACTGAGTCCTCTAAGAAGACAAAGAAGCAAAAGGCTTCCTAGAACTTCGTCGTGGTTGCTCAAAATGATCAAGCTGTCCCTAACTAACCAGCTCAACCTCCTGCTAAGAAGCCATACAACGGAACTGCACCTATGTGCAACCAATGTAACCTTCATCATCATGCCAGTGTGAAATGCCGCAAATGCCTAAATTGTGGACTTACTGGTCTTACAGCTAGGGTTTGCTGAGTAGCAGCTGCACCAAATCAAGCTGACAACAATCCTGCTCAAGCTCGTTTTCCACCAGGTTCTTGCTACAACTGTGGCGAGATGGGCCATTTCCGAAACAATTACCCAAAGCTTGCTAATGCAAATCCAGCACAAGGATGAGCATTCGACTGACTGGAAGACGATGTTGTTTAGAAACAATCAAACTTTATGTATTATTTTCTTTTGTTATCAAAGTCTATGAAACAGTTATTTTGATTTGGAAATAAATAATTTATTTACATTGCGAGGTACAAATGTGGTTACATGTATAAACAACATATCCCCTACGATACCGACGATCAAGGAACCATGTTCCTTGTAGAACAAACTACCCTCGAAATTTTTTTTTCCATTTTTATGATCGCTTGCGATCTCCACGAAAATCCTAAGTACTCGTTTCTTTTAAGGAAACAAAGTACAAGGCGCAAGTTACAACTCTGGACGAATACCCAAAGTACCACTTTAAATCCTTAATAGGATACCCAAGGGTACTTCCGTAAGACCTTGATTGGTCTTACATATCATATCTTCCCGACTTCACAATTTCAAAAGATTATGCATGTTTTCAAAAATCTCATACATATTTTCAAAATCATCTCACGTGGTTTTAAAACATTTCATAAAAATATTTACCTAATATACTTAGTACGTGATTTCAAAGGATTACAAAAAGGTTTTCAAAATCATATTTTTAACAATTCCTAGCATAGCTTTCAAAAACAATTTTGCTTGTATGTTGCCTTAACATACGTAGCACGCGATTTCCAAGAACACCCTGCTTCGCACGCCGACTTAGCATGCTTAGCACAATGATTTCAAGGATCCGTTTGCTTCATATGTTGTCTTAGCATATCTAGCACCTTGATTTCATAAACACTATGCTTTGCATGTTGTCATAGCATACCTAGTACAAGATTCCTAAACTCTTCCCGCTATACGAATTCCAAATCCTTAGAGGATCTTCTTCATAATTAGATCCTCGTGGATGTTCAAAACGCAGAATCAAAAGTCCTTAATTGGATTCTTTGTGTGCCTTAATACAAATGTTATGATTCCTTGTAAACGAAGTCGATATCTTATAAGATCATCCTATCTTTACAGATAGATTCTTGAGGATGTTGAAGTCCATTGACTGGGTTCCTGGTGTACCTTGAATACCCATGTACAAATCGACAACAAGTTAATAACAATTAATAACAAACTGATAACAAATTAATAACCAAGTGAACAATTATGTGCTTATGTGTTTATGTGTTGACCTAACCAAAGTTATCTCAAGATTATTCAACAAATTCTATCCCCTACACATTATAAAACAAAATGTGTGAACTGTGCAAGGAATTACGTAATTATGGATGCATACATAATTATGGAATTTAGTGCACAGGAATCACAGCAAATTTAGTCATGTATCTAAAGTTAACTCTATTCATTTCCATTTCTAATGAAGTACCCGCTGAGGAAAAATGAACTAGCTATTCTGTTGGACCGTTCTATGACCTGAACACGTCAGTTAAGGCAGTTCATCATCACGTATAAAGGCGGAATCAGAATACGTAACGTAACAACAGCTTTCCTATTCAATTCCTTTACGTTTATTGCTTTCTGAGATCGATTTGACAGAGTTTGGTTACAAATGCAATGACCTGATTTCGCTCCAATGTCCCATATGAAGTCACACATGTGAGGTATTTATACTAGAACTGATTTCGCTTATATGGCATGACCATATGAGCGGAATCACTTGTAACTGATTTCGCTTATATGGCATGACCATAAAAGCGGAATCACATGTGACAAATAAGCGATATCACACCAGGTGACATAAGAGCGAAATCATATCTACCCTAAAAGCGAAATCACTTCTAAACAATGTTCACATAAGCGAAATTAACAATATAAACCCTAATCTTGACTTTCAAGCTCCTATCTTGACTTTCTTGACTTAAGACTTGATATTGATGAAGTCAACAGACATTCTGTGCATCAACAGACTCCCCCTTGGATGTTGACGCAATCTTCAGCTCCTGAGTCTTCAGTCTTAGTCTTTTCTCTAACTCTCTGTCTTCTCATCATAAGCACTATATCTTCAAAGACTTCAGAATCACAACCTGACTCTAACTTCTATCTTCCCTTTGACTGTTGATCCAGACTCCCCCTTTCACAGACTCCCCCTCTCAATATGCTAGAATCTGAGATATCTGGTTCAAGCTTTGACAATTAGCTTCCATTGGGAATAATGAAGTCCAAAACCTGTTACTCAACCAATAATCATTACAATTCTATCTTTCAAACATAACTCACAAACTCAATCAGATTTCGAAATCCACTCAGGTATTCAGGTCCAAGTTAATGACCCTGATCACTTGATTAATCTACCAAGTTCAACTTAATGACCTCGGTTGATCTTTTGACGAAACAATACTGATTTTAAAACAACAATTTCAAACATTTTCTGAAAATAACAAGTATCAAGTTAATGAACTTGTTTTTGACTTTTCAAACAATTCAAACTTCTTCAAAGATAAGCTCTCTTCATTCTTCAGTCCAGAATCTCCTGCATCTGCTTCAATCATCTGAGAATCCAACAATCAACTCTCCACTTTGGTTTGTCGGAAAATAAAGCATAAAATAAAATCTTTTTGGATTTTATCAAAATGATCTAAACTAAGAAATGAAATACAGAAAACTTAAATTGCAGAAAGTAAACAAAGTAAACTATTTACAAACATATTTTTGACGAGCGTGTCAGGGAATCATATCAGCTTTTCAGGCAAATTACAAGTACCGTTAAGCTTCATTTCATACTCAGACTTAAACAATTCACCTCGATTGTCGATATACTGATCCATCTTAAATTCCCACACAAATTTCAATTTACTCAGGATACGATTTGGATGAATTATGAACTAAGCTCATTCATGTGTCCTACCTCTTGAATATACTCCCGTATCCAGAATCCCAATAATCAGTCTTACAGGTGAGTATACTACAATGATATCTGTATATAAATTAGGTATGCGAGGGCCGAGGGATCTCAGGTCGATACTTCCGTATACGCAGAGAGATATCAGCTTCGACTTTACGGTATGTCCCCTTTAGAGGATCTTTTTGCTTACAACAGCAGCGACTATCAATTTTATTGTTTCATCGGCATGCTGAGGGTTTAATGGTATGTTTCAAGTATTTGCAGAAAGTATTATCCAAGGACTAGGTCAGAACTACCGTTCAGCAGAAGTCCCGGAATAATACCCCAGACATCATTGAGTATAAAGACCTAGTATATCAGATTATGAGACCTTTCAAACGAGATTTCAGGGGTTACCTATATATCCAAGTAGTGTTCCCCACGAAATTCACAAGTTTGAAATTTAGGTTTATATCCCGAATAAATTTACTAAATGTGCAAAAACCTATCGACACATCATCAGTAAGACTGTTTAACTCTTTTATACTTTACAAATCTTTAGCATACTGTAATCGTCTAGCCGATGTACTATCATTTTCCCTATATACACAAGCTCTTTTTCAGATTTTATCATGTTTTTGTATTTTTTGTATTTTTTACTGTTTTTGTATTTTCTGAAAATATAACTATGTACAAACATCTACTCCCCCTAAATACCAAAACAAGTAAAAATTCGACAAACCATTGCAGATTGTTTCTCGTCTTCATCCGCAACAGTACTCTCATCAACGCCAATTATGCCATCCGACACTGAAAGAAGCTTCATACCATTCAGTTTTAACAAATATTTAAACCGATTTTTATCAAAAGCTTTGGTATGTAAATCAGCTTTCTGTTCGTCAGTGTGGATTTTCTCAATTGGTATCAACTTTTTCTCAAAGCAATCACGAATAAAGTGATGACGAATTTCTATGTGTTTAGTTTTAGCGTGATGTACTGGATTCTTTGTTATATTTATAGCGGCCTCATTATCTACAAAAAGAGGTGTGTTAAGAAACTGCAAACCGTAGTTGCGCATCTGTTGCTGTATCCACAAGATCTGAGAGCAGCAACTGCTAGCAGAAACATACTCCGCTTCACAAGTAGATAACGCCACAGCCGTTTGTTTCTTACACTGCCAGGTAACCAATCTAGGACCAAAGAACTGGCATCCTGCAGTTGTTGATTTAGAATTGACTTTGCAGCATCCGAAATCCGAATCGGAATACCCTTCGAGCGTAAAGTCGCCTTTCCTAGGATACCACAACCCCAATGAAGGAGTTCCTTTCAGGTAGCGCAATATCCTCTTCACAATGATCATATGCGATGCTCTCGGGTTGGACTGAAATCTTGCTACGAGGCACGTTGGGTACATTATATCAGGACGTGAAGCAGTTAGGTACATTAAAGAACCTATCATGGAACGGTAAAACGTTTCATCAGCCCTGTCTCCGGTGAGATCTGGGTGAATCCCATGATTTGTTGCAAGTGGGGTAGCAGCTGGAGTAGAACTTGACATCCCAAATTTCTCTAGAATATCATGAACATACTTTGACTGATGAATGAAAATTCCCTCAGGAAGTTGTTCAACTTGTAAACCCAGAAAAAATTTCATCTCCCCCATTGATGACATTTCAAACTTTTGCTTCATCACTGATTCAAAATCTTTGCATAGATTTTCATTTGTCGACCCAAAGATTATATCGTCCACATAAATCTGAACTATCAGAAGATGACCATCGACCTTTTTAGTGAAGAGAGTGGCATCCACTTTTCCACGAATGAACTTGTTGGCTAGTACGTGTTGAGACAAAGTCTCGTACCAAGCTCTCGGGGCCTGGTGTAAACCATACAGCGCTTTGTCCAATAAGTAGACCTTGTTTTTGTGGATTGGATCGGTGAAGCCCGGTGGCTGACCGACATAAACCTCCTCTTTAACCTTTCCATAAAGAAACGCCGATTTAACATCCAACTGATAAACTTTGAAGTTCTTCCAAGATGCAAATGCTAGGAAAATTCTGATTGCCTCTAGTCGTGCTACAGGAGCATAAACTTCGGTAAAATCAATCCCCTCCTGTTGACTAAATCCCTGAACAACGAGTCGAGCTTTATTCCTTACAACAACTCCTCTATCGTCCCTCTTGCACTTGAACACCCACTTGGTGTTAATCTTTCTCTGACCATCCGGCAAATCAACTAACTTCCACACTCCCAATTTCTCGAATTGACTAAGTTCCTCCTGCATTGCATTGACCCAAGAGTCTTCAGTAAGCGCCTCTTTGTAAGTTCTTGGTTCAACCTGCGAGATAAAACAACTCAATGAGAATTCAGTTTGCAAAGGAGCAACTTTTGTATAAAAACATGTAAGCCCTTTATCAATCTGATTTCGAGTGCGAACGCCTGTCTGCAATTCTCCTATAATCAACTCCTCAGGATGATATGAAAAAGTTCGCGGCATTACTTCACTTGGAACATCTACATTTCCCTCCAGATTAGTAACATTCTGTTCTGCATCTTGTTCACCAACTTGGTTTGTTTGACTTGAAATCTGAATTTGCTCCCCCACAGAATCTGAATCACCATGATAAAAAACTGGCATGTTTTCAGCTTCTAGATTATCATTCTGATCCGACTGATTATCCTGAGCAACTTCATTCTGTTGGACATCATCATGTTCACCAGCATTACTTGGACCTGCTTCATCGTCATTTGAAGTTTCCCGTGGTCTCTTCGAATACTCAGCTGGAAACCTTAGCTGAGACTCATATTCACGCAAAATATCCAACTCATCAAAGAAATCTTCATCATCCTCTGATTCTTCTCTCATGTCAAACGAATCCCATAGTTTGTCATAATGATAACGCCATGAATCACCAGGATTCTGAGGCGGCATAGTATAACCTTGACATTCAACATTTGCAGCTTCAGTAATCTGCTTCTTACTTGGAACGAAGACACGTCGCAACTGATTTGCATAACCAACAAAAATTCCCTCAATGCTCTTCGGACCAAACTTTCCATGAGGCTCTATAACCGTACAGGGTGACCCAAACGGTTCTAGATACTTCAAATTCGGTTTGCGATTATTGATTAGCTCAAAACATGTTTTGTTGAACTTCTTGACAGTGAGAACTCTGTTGAGCGTATAGCATGCGGCAGAAACAGCTTCAGCCCAAAAATTAATCGGTAACTTTGAATCTGCGAGCATAGTTCTAGCCGTCTCGATTAGCGTCCGATTTTTGCGTTCTGCGACTCCATTCTGCTGCGGAGTGTACGGAGCACTAAACTCATGCAAAATACCTCTTTCATCACAAAATTCTTCCATCTTGCTGTTCTTGAATTCAGTACCATTATCACTTCGAATTCTCTTGATACGCCTTTGGTACAAATTCTCAATCTTCCTGAACAGCCCCATCAAACTGTCAAATGTTTCATCTTTCGTCTTCAAGAAAGAAACCCACGAAAATCTGGAATAATCATCAGTAACGACCAAACAATAGTAATCTCCTGTAATACTTTTGACATTCACCGGACCAAACAAATCCATGTGAAGTCTTTCCAGAGGTCTCGAAACTGAATTGACTTGCTTTGTAGGGTGTGACTTTTTCTTCTGCTTGCCTTTGATGCAGCTAATGCACTCCCCTTCCAGATGAAAACCTTTGATATTAACTCCCAATACCAAATCATTGTGCACCAAGTGATTCATTTTTCTAAGATGTATATGCCCCATCTTTCGGTGCCACAATCTTGATTCTTTCTCAGTTGCTCTAGACACAAAACAATGTGCTTGACCAGTAGTTGTAGTTGCTACACTCATATCTAACACATATAAATCATTCACTCTAGGTGCCCTCATGATAATCCATTCTTTAGGGATAACAAAACCAGGTTTCAAGATCAAACATTCTTTATCAGTGAAGTGAGTAGTATACATATTGTCACAAATCTGCGAGATACTAAGCAGATTGTTCTCCAGCTCAGTGATGTAGTTAACTCTCTCAAACGTCACAATCCCATTGGATAACGTTCCTTCACCAACAATTCTACCACCTTCATGACCTGCAAATCCCACATAACCACCATTGATATTCTTCACATCATACAGTAATGCAGTTTTTCCTGTCATATGTCGATATGCGCCACTATCCATGATCCATCTTGAAATGGCTCTTGGAAGATCCTGCACATACCACAAGTTTATTTTAAAACATTTCAATAAAGATGCTGATTCATGCTTCGCGAACAAGGAAGCTCCGGCAATTCAAACTGCTTATTCGAACATGGTGTCCACCCAGGCCTCATCAGCCTTAGGTGTAACCTTGACTCTCGCAATTTGAATTTTGAAATTTTCAGCCTTCAAAGGTGGAAAATTTGCATCATAATCAACCGAAATTGATTCTTCAGCCTTTTTCACTTCAGAAGTTGAAATTTTCATTTCTGTTTTTGGTTTCCAAACTTGTTGAGATAATGCAACCCGTTTGTAAAATTTGTCATTTTTAGTTACCATTTTCTTTATGGGTTAATTTTTCACTTGGATGTTGTCATTTTTCTCATTCTTTTTCTCAACAACGATTGGTGCTTTACCCTTCACATCAACTTTCTTCTGTTGAGTCTTCACAGTTTCAGTCTTAGACTTCACATTGGTACACTTTCGTGCAATGTGACCAACTTGGTTACATCTGAAACATGTTCGAGTATCAACAACTCGACTTGTGCCTTCAGACTGATACTGTGAAGTTCTTTTCTCAAAGAACTCTTCATTCGATTTTGAAAAAATCTCATTTTCCTCATCCGAAAGTGAACTTGAACTGTTCACAAACATCTTCTTTTCAGCAAATCGTTTGTTTTGAAATCTTCTTTGCTGATAACTCTTACCACCCTGATAACCACCCGACCAATTGTTTCGATTATTATTATAAAAACGTGATGGAACAACAGGCTTTTTGTAGTAAGCTTTATCTTTCTCAAAATTCACTTGCCTATTTGTTTGTTTCAAACTGTTCACTTCAGACAATTCAACTTCAACCAACTTGAAAACATTTGTCAACCTTTTCACATTAACATTCTCAATGGGAAACTCAGAATCCGAATACAACTTATCAGATCCAGCCATCTTGTACATCACAAGACCCGATTCATCACTTAAGTTGTTTTTGGATTTTGATTTCTGAATGTACTTGTCCAAGAAACACCCATCTTCCTCAGTAGTGTCACTATCCATTTTTAACACATTTTCAACAACACCTTTTACAATATCATTTTGGACACTATCGTCATTGGAAGTTGTGACCGTGACATCAATGTTCTCTGGAAGTTTAACTTCACTTTCTTCCTCAATTTCAACCAACCCAGACTGCTTTTTAGTGTAATTATCAAGAACAGGTGGTGGAACTTGATGAAACCCCACCCCAGTTCCATCACAATACACATCTTCGCCCGCTTTGTCTTTCCCTATGGGTTTGGGAATAATATGTTGCAAAACAAAGCTTGCGGAGCTGTAACTGTTAAGCTTCAACTGGATTCGCTCGTTTTCGATAACAACCTCTTGAACTTTAAGTTTCAATTTAGCGATTTCATCCAGTTGTTGGTTGATTGATTCTTCTTTTACTCTAAGCACTGCTCTTAAATGTTCGTTTTCTTTAAAAGTTTTACCATTTCGATCATCACAATCTTTCATTGTGCTTTTGAGTTTTTCAAATTTTTCAGAAATCTGACGGTTTTCAAGAATCAACTTTTCATTTTCTTGTTTAATTTTGTCATGATCAATTTTATCATTTTCAATTTGTCTAGTTAATTCTCTTATCCGTTCAGTTGAAGCTTTAACTGTTTTGTCACGATCAAGAATCTGATTCTCAACACTTCTGACCTTTGCTGTCAGATCATCAACTTTCTTCCCGTTGAGATACGTGACTGTGCTACAAAATTTGCACTCTTTGTTGCAATTTTTGCAATCAGCATTTCCATCGATTTTCTTACCTGACACATTTGTTGACACCTCTGAACTGACCTGGCTTTTTGACTCAGACACGGAGTTAGAGTCTACCTCAAGTGCCTTAGCAGCTAGCACTTTGTCAGCCATTCTTCCAAGATTCTCTTTAGTCAACTCCTGCGTTGTGTCAATAATTCCAGTATCAATCTTCTTTGCTTTCTCGATCTCTTCTTTTTCTTTTCTCTCTTTCTCTTCTTCTTTCATTTTCTCAGTTGGAGTTCCCCACCATTTGTGTTGCCAATACTCATCATCTTCTTTGTATTGCTGGATTATGGCTTCGATATCAAGCGTACTATCATCGATCGCAATATTTCCATATTCATCAAGATAACACTCTCGGTCTGGATCCCATCTATTGGCTCTCCTTGCTTCCAGAAAGATACGAGATATTCTAATGATTTTGTTTTCAGCAATCATTTTTCTATATCTATATTTCTGCTCTTCAGTTCGATCGTCTTTCCACGGAATAGGATCATCATTTTTCGCCATGAATGCGTAACCAACTGCATCTTCTTCCGGTAGAACCTCTTGACTCCAATCATAACCCTCATCATCGTAAATCACTGCAAGAGCTCTAGATTTATCTTTGTTGTCTTCAACCTGCTTCAATCTAGGCGGCTCGTATTTATTCTGGTGATAAATTGCCTTCTTGTAGTAATCATCTCTGAAAGGATTCTCCGACTCATCAGCATAAGCGTTTCGGCATTCTCGCTTGAAGTGACCCTTCTGCTTACACTTGAAGCAAGTCACCTTCGATTTATCGAACCCCAGCTTGGTAGATGCACCACCAATTGTCTTCCTTCCGGTAATTTCCATAAAACGTTGTGCTCGACGAACAGCACTTGCCATAGCCCAACGAATATCGATCAGTTCCATTTCTTCCGGATCAATCTGATCGTAATCTTCTTTCGTCAGATTTGTGTTTCCTATCTTCCCAGCTACTAACCCTTCATACGATTCCAACACTGATGCTAGAAAGATCATCTGCTGTTTGGCCGACTCCTCGTCAAAATTCTGAGCATTCTTCAAGTCTATTGCAATGTTACATTGAAAACGATTCTTTGCATCAGAATGACTTCCAGATGATGAAGATCCACTGTGATAACCACTATGACTTCCACTGCTTTGACCACTTTGATTTTCTTTGCCAGCTGTCGACACATTTTCAGCAGAAAACGCAGTTTTTGGAGAAGATGCTTTTGGCATCATGCTCTTTGGATAATATAGATCCAAATTCTGTTGATAAGATGAATGATTAACTTTGTACGTCTTCTTCAATTCCAGTTCATGACTTTCAAGTCTCTCAATCACCAAATCTGGTTTCAACATTTCAGGAGCAATAGTGTTCTTCAACATCAGTGCATAATATCTCCAATCAATCTCGTCTGGTAATGAATCGAACAGTTTGTCAACAAGTTCTTCATCAGAATAATTGATATCATGTCTTGATAATTCCAGCTTCAGATGACCGAACCTTTCTATCATTTTACACACTGACTCATTCTTAAGACAACCAAACATATCAAACTCTTTCCTAAGAAGTTTCTTTTTGTTTTTCACGATTTCTGTACTTCCTAAACATTTCTTTTCTAATTTTTCCCAAAGATCTTTTGCATTTGAATAATCGATCAATGAGATTATGTCTTCCCGGACTGACTGAAATAACAATGCCACACACTTTTGTTCAGCTACAAACGATTCAATCTCCTCAACTGCTCTTAAAGTTTCACCATATTTCTTTCCATGTTCATAACCGTTTTTCAAACTCTTCCAGCTGGGAAATGCGAATGCCATCAACCAGTCTTCAAACTTTCTTGACCATCGACTGTATTCCTCAATAGCCATTAGCTTTGGAGGTTTATTGAACGTTCCGAAGGCACTTTCCGATTCCCAAGCTTCCTTTTTCTTCTCTTTTGGTGGGTTATCATTCACATTGCTTGACGAAGTATCATTGTTTCCGGAATCTCCAGCGAACGCGTACATATCGCTAAACGGGTTCAAGAATATGTCATCCATCTTGAGTGTACCTGAAAATCAGAAATCACTTAGTAAAATTTTTTGAAATTTTTGAAAACCTTGACAAATAAGCGAAATCAGTCTGAATGACTGATAAGCGAAATCAATCAATGTGACACAAAAGCGAAATCTGATATGTGACAGATAAGCGAAATCACAATATATGACACAAAAGCGAAATCACTTTTGTCAAATAAGCGAAATAAGCTTGTCCAAATAAGCGAAATTAGATGATGTCTGAATAAGCGAAATCAGATGATGTCTGAATAAGCGAAATCAGTAGTGTCCGGATGAGCGAAATCAGACTTTTAACACTCGATGTTCACAAAAGCGGAATCACAATTTTACCCAATTTTAAGCCAAATTTTAACCTGAAACTTCCAAGGGTTGTACTACACAGAATTCCGATCACAATAATATGCTTAATGATCAATTTCGACCACTAATTTGTTCCAGATCTGAGATTGAAGTTCCTGTTCGTGAACTGATCGAATTTTTGTTAAAATTGATTGATTTTTACTTTGTTTTAAGATCTAATACTATTATAGATTATTTAAAAGATAGTTTCGCACAATATACTTGAAATTCAAATCATTTTGTCCGTAGGAACAAATTTAATTCGAAAAAGTAAAAGAGAAAGTGAGTAGAAATGAGAGAATAATGTCGAATCAGCTGTAGTAGTATGAACTCCTCGTCCTGAAGCTCTGATACCACTTGTTGGACCATTCTATAACCTGAACACGTCAGTTAAGGCAGTTCATCATCACGTATAAAGGCGGAATCAGAATACGTAACGTAACAACAGCTTTCCTATTCAATTCCTTTACGTTTATTGCTTTCTGAGATCGATTTGACAGAGTTTGGTTACAAATGCAATGACCTGATTTCGCTCCAATGTCCCATATGAAGTCACACATGTGAGGTATTTATACTAGAACTGATTTCGCTTATATGGCATGACCATATGAGCGGAATCACTTGTAACTGATTTCGCTTATATGGCATGACCATAAAAGCGGAATCACATGTGACAAATAAGCGATATCACACCAGGTGACATAAGAGCGAAATCATATCTACCCTAAAAGCGAAATCACTTCTAAACAATGTTCACATAAGCGAAATTAACAATATAAACCCTAATCTTGACTTTCAAGCTCCTATCTTGACTTTCTTGACTTAAGACTTGATATTGATGAAGTCAACAGACATTCTGTGCATCAACATATTCATTTTTCACTTCTAAAAGAAATACCCGCTGAGGGAAATGAATAATCTATTCATGAACCGTGTTTGTTTTCATTTCGTATGAAATACCCACTGAGGAAAATGAACAAATTCATTTTCATTTCTGATAAAGTACCCACTGAGGAAGATAAACCATCCGTTCATTTCCACTTTTGAAGAAATACCCACTGAGGAAAATGAATAAATTCATTCCATTTCCTACGAAGTACCCACTGAGGAAAATGAAATGATCATTCATTTTCACTTCTAAAGAAATACCCGCTGAGGGAATGAATAATCCAAATAATCATTCATTTCCACTTCTGACGAAGTACCCATTGAGGAAAATGAATCATCCATTCATTTTCGCTTCTGAAGAAATATCCTTCGGGTAAATGAATATCTTATTCAATAATCCTTCATTTCCACTTCTGACGAAGTACCCATTGAGGAAAATGAATCATCCATTCATTTTTGCTTCTGAAGAAATATCCATCGGGGAAATTAATATCTTATTCAATAATCCTTCATTTCCACTTCTGATGAAGTACCCATTGAGGAAAATGAATCATCCATTCATTTTCGCTTCTGAAGAAATATCCATCAGGGAAATGAATATCTTATTCAATAATCCTTCATTTCCACTTCTGACGAACTACCCATTCAGGAAAATGAATCATCCATTCATTTTCGCTTCTGAAGAAATATCCATCGGGGAAATGAATATCTTATTCAATAATCCTTCATTTCCACATCTGACGAAGAATCCATTGGAGAAAATGAATCATCCATTCATTTTCGCTTTAAAGTATATCCACTGGGAAATAACAAGGTTATGCCTTGCATGGAAATCTTTGATGGGTTACTCTACGCAAATAGATGACACCCTAGATTCCAAGCAAGACAATTATTTAACATAACGTCACAGACAGATTCCTACGAATAAATTTCAGGACGAAATTTCCTAAAGTATGGGAGACTGTGAAATCTATGCCTCTTTGACCTTCATACAAATTCCAAACCAATGAAATATTGTGTTTCATACTTGGGATTTGTATAAATATATGTATCATTTGCACATATCAAATCTTGTTCAATTACGAGCTTCAAATCGCTTTCTGGAAAGTTATACGCGAACTGATGCGTAATCATAATCAGTTTAATGCGAAAAACACTCTGGAATAGTGACATAGTCTTAACATACCTTAAATAACCCTTACATAACTTAGAAATAAGTTTTGAATGGTTTGGTGTGTCGAAAATAAGTTTATTCGATCACAGGGACTATTTATGTCAAACTGCGAAAGCATGCCGATTCGTACTGTAACAAACATTATGGAACATGATCATAAGTTAAACATACCCTAAATATCCTTTACATAGCTTAGAAATAGGCTTTGAGGGGTTCGGCATGCGAAAATAAACTTATTTAATCAACAGGGACTAAAAGCGTCAAAAAGTGCATAAGTTTGCATTTTCGCACATATCTTACGTTCTGAACGTATCCGGACATCCAAAAATTTTTGTAATCATTAAAATATTTTATTTTAGTGATTGGAATGCAAAAATACCATTCGTCGCGCAATTTGGATCATTTTTGCGTCCGTTCGAGTTTTCATCGTAATTAATTGAATAACGCAACTGTACGACCAAACGAACCGACATCCGAGATGTTTTTGAGCATATTTCATGTTCCCTATACTTTAACTTCATTGTAGAGCCTTGAAATAGGGTAAACAGGGCTTAAACGTGTAAAAAATCCATCAAAAACCAAGTTTTGGACTTGCAGGGACTAAATCTGACAATCTGCCAAACAACTCTAGGAGGGGCGCGTAAGCCAGAACTGGTTTCTATGCAGCCCGTGACAGACTGTCAGACGGAAGCATTGAATTTGGACATTTGAGCTGGTTTTGATGGTTTTGAACCTTGTTTTGCAATACCATTTGATGGTTTTTTAGTTCCCCATGTTTTGTAAACAATGGGTAACACTTGGATGGCTAGGATTAAAGCACAAATTTCGAGAAACGATCCTAACGGTTCTTGGAATTCTATAAATACCCACCTTAATTCATTAGCATTCCTCACACTTGATCTGATTTTTTTACTCTAAGTTGAAGCCTTAGCTTCATACCTGAGTATTTTAGATCAAATTCTTCATTGCTTGGACCTTTTGTGTCACTTGATTCCTTGATTGCCCGAGCTTGTTAGTTCACTTTAATCGAGGATACCTAGCAATTCAATGTGAGTACATAGTTCCCCTCTTTTACCGTTTTCGACTGTTTTGGGGTGATTCATATGTGCTAAACGATTTCGAGCTTTCTAAACAAATGTTATGGTTTATACTAAACACAACAATTTCAATTATATGAACTATTGAAACACTGGAACTACGTGAACTATTGAACCACTGAAACTATTGAACTATTGAACCACTGGAACTACGAGAACTATGTGAACTATTGAACCACTGGAACTACTGATCTATGCGAATTATTTGAACTATTTGAACCATTGGAACTATTTGATCTATGTGAACTACTTGAGCTATTTGAACCATTGGAACTATTTGATTTATGTGAACTACTTGAACTATTTGAACAATTGGAACTACTTGAACTATCAAATGATTGGGTTATGGTAAGTGATTAGGTAACGGGGCGGGTGTAATGTGATAAAAGCATGGTGGATACGCCGCTGGTACTTTCTATATATAAGTGCTTTTAACACATTACATACCGTTGCGTTATCTAGATCACTTGGTCGAATGTTTTCAAAACAAAGTGACACTACAAGGTTTTCTTAACGATAAAACCATACGAGTTTTATTACATAAACGATTTACGATTTGGGTTACATAAATAAATGTTTTGGGTTAAGATTCATGACTACGAGATCTTATAAACTATAACCAACTTGTTTTGAGTTGGTTAATCATATTGCAATACCAAACACTTTTCAAACAATGTTTTCAACTATCAACTTTTGTAGTCTAACGAGGTATTGCAACATGTAAACAAGCCATGAATCCGATACTCTCACAAAACCTATGTACTCGCCGGCATTTTTATGCTGACGTATTTTCACATATGTTTCAAGTTCCATAATTTGATGATGTTTGACGATGATTATGATGCTTACTCACATAGGAATGGACGAGGCCTTAGTGACTCAATAACAATGAAAGTCAATTTGTTCATGTTTTGTTTCTAATTTCAATACAATGTAATAAACTTAATTCAATTAAACGAAACTTTAATCCATGTGTTATGAAACAATGATTCTGTTACAACACTCCCCGACATTTCCGCCGCGGTTTATTGTTTTAACGTGGTCGGGGTGTGACACCCCCCCCCTCTCGCGATCTCCATTCTAGCTGAATACACTCTCTTTCGCATCCCTTTCATCTCTCGGTTAGTATTCTTGACGTCTTGTTATTTATTTATAGTATTAGATAATTATACATGTTCATCGGTTGCAAAAATCATGTTAACTTGGCTGTGTTTTTCTAATGTGTGATGATGATTGATGCTATGATGATAAATTATAGTGTTATGGTCATAAAAAGATCAAGTGTTATGCTAAGTAATAGTTTTAGCCATGTATGGATAAAGATATCTTGTATTGTGTTGAGATGCTTGATGGTTTTGATGTTTGAACGTGTTAAATCTGATATATATAAGTATATATATATAACGTACAACCTGCTGTGAATGATGATTACGTGTCTCGAATATGTTAGTTGTTTGGTTGGGAAGATTGGGTAACGAAAACAGGTTCTGTCCGATAGTTACAGCCGAATTTAATCGGCTGTAACTGGGTTATAACTTAACAAAAATTGGATTTTATTGAGTCTATAACGTGCTATTTCGAAATACGCTTCTAATGGCGTTGGAATCATGATTTTTGGACATCGTTTGCTATTTTCAATAAATTGTTTCGTTTCAGCAATTAAAGGTGCGTTTTCTGCAGACTTTACGTGTTATTTTTTGAGTCATAACATGATGAATACTTAGAGTTAGACAATGAAATTTATACTGTAGATGCTCTTAAGTGTAGTGGCTATCTACAACCGTTGTTGGGTTCTTATTTAAATAAATTGTTTTTAAACTATTGTTGAGACCTTAGACCTTATGCTTCCGCTAGCAACTTAAACTATGTTTTAAACTTAGAATGTTTTGTCACTAATCATATTAGTGATTATGGATTTACTTTATTTATCTTATTTTAAAGTATTCAATATGATTGGTGGCATGATTCTGGTCTGTCGCACGCCTCGCGGTAATACTTCGCAAGTGAAAATTGTGGGTGTGACAACACCTTACTCAGCTCCAGAAGCATGTTATACACATCATGTCTAAGTTGAATTTGGGTCCGGTTAAGGCGTTTAATGTTATGAAGACTTGTTTTGGCAGTTTTGAAGACTTGGGTGCAAGTAAAGTTGATTTTAAGAACTACAAGAGGCAAATTAACTTGTTTATTGGGGAATACGACGCTGAGATGGTTGTTAGACATTTAGATGAAAAAAACCTTCCCAGCCTAATTTCTTGTACGATTACTTCACAGATGAAGAGAATCGTTTGAAGGGACTTTTTTGGTGTGATGATCAAGCCAAACGTAATTACCACGTGTTTGGTGATGTGATTTCGTTTGACGCCACATATCGTTCCAACATGTAATATTTATAATTCTATTTTTTTCTTTTCTTTTGGCGTTTTCACTGTTAACATGCATTGGCGTTTTTTTCTCGTTTCATTTTCTCTATGGCGTTTTCATATGCAGATACTATATGGTGTTTATACCATTCACTGGTATACATAATCACCACTGCAATGTTACATTTGGTGCTACATTATTGGTGTCAGAAACTGCTGATACGTATATATGGTTGTTGAGAGTTTTTCTAAAAGTTGTTGGTTCTTAACCAAAAGTTGTTGTCACCGACCAAGATCCAACAATGAAGAAGACTATTTCTGCTGTATTTGTTGAAACGAGGCATCGGTTTTGCATGTGGCACGTGATGCATAAAATTTCTCTAAAGGTTGATTTTCTTATTTTTATGTTTGGCGTTTAAGATATATCGCATTTTAAGATATATGGCGTTTTGTCCTTCTTAACTGTTTTTCATGTTAGTTTGTTTGTTTCTAATGTATGTGTTTTTGCTTGGCATTTTCTTCTTTTATATAGGTTGGTATTAAGCTATGCAATTCCAACAATTTCAAAGAACGTATTTGTGGTGTTGTGTGGACGGATATTCTTACACCCGAAGAGTTTGAATCAGGATGGGAAGAGGTTATTGGAGAGTTCAGTTTAGATGATAATGACTGGATCTCTGATATTTTTACACTCGGGGAATCTTGGATCCCGGCATACCATAGAATGAAGGAACTGTCCTGCCTTATGCGTACGACATCGAGGTCGGAGAGTGAGAACCATTTTTTTGGTCAAGTGTGCAATTCAAAATCTACTTTTGTTGAGTTCATGACTCATTACAAAACTACAATAGAAGCACAACGTCACACGCACCGGAAAAATGATCATGAATCTCGATACAAGCGTCCCCAGTTGAAAAGTAATTATAAAGTGTTGGAGGGCCAAGCTGCTGACATATACATAAAAAATATTTTTTGTGACGTTCAGACTGAGCTAATCAAGATTGGGGATTGCATAAATCAATGTTACGAAGATCAGCCCAATGGGATTGTTAAGTTTTACATAAATGATTTCCAGCAGCCTTGTACATTCTTATTCGAGGTAAACAATGGCGTTTTTGGTTATTTTATATTTGGCGTTTTTTGAATATGGCGTTTATTAGATTTTTAAACATTTAATTTGTTTTTTGTATGGAGTTTTTGTGTTTGTTGTTTGATGGTCTTTTTATACAAACATTGCTTGCATGGCATTTTATACAGACATTGTTTTTGGCGTTTTTCAGGTAATGTACCGTAAGTCTGATTGCACCAGCACTTGCTCATGTAGGCATTTTGAGCAGTTTGGTTTACTATGTAGACATATATTTTGTGTTTTGAGAAGTTTGGATAATAGGGAATTTCCAAAATAATACATTTTTAATAGATGGCGTAAAGAGGCTTCACCAAATTGATGTTCCGATTACTCAATGAGTCGTGAATTTATGACCGAGCTCGATCCCGATGGGCAAAGTATGATGCGAGAAATTATTTTTGCAACGAAATATACTTTGAACCGTTTATCTGGTAATAAGGAGTATCTCCTTATTCAAGGATCATGTTCAATCTTATATGAAGATGGTTCAAGATATGCAGATTGTTGCTCCTCCTCCTAGTACTAGGGATAGATTTGCGGAAATAATAGGTCAATATCAAAACGATAAGAATCCGATAAGAGTCCCTGTTGGGTATAGGTCGAAAAGTTCTGGATCTCGCAAGCATCTGAAATCCAAACAGGGGAAGCAATTGAAAAAACAAAAGCAAAGCCCGGGGCCAAAGAAAGACAGTGTAAGAATTGTAAAGCTTACGGACACTACGCATCGACATGCAAGAAGCCCGTAATTAAAAGAAAATTGACACGGTCTTCGAGAGCAAGTGAATAGTAGTTTGGCGTTTTTTGGATTTTTTTATTTTTTTCAGAACACACAAATATTGGCATTTGGCGTTTTATATTTTTATATACCATTTTTTTTATTTTTCCCACATTTTTTCCACTTTTTGTGCATAACATGTGATTTGGAAGTTACATAACAAACCATATAAGATCGGGCACACAAATAAACGCCACAAAAGAATACCATTTAGTAAATAAAAATACCTTAAACCTCTAATTTGGTGATGATTAACTCAATAATATTTTGCTAAATGAGATGGATAACATTGTTAATCCTCAGTTAAGAATGATGTCCAACAATGATGTCTACCCCATTCAGTGAAACTTTATTGAGAACAAAACTGAATCTCCAAGAAACGACGTTTGCAATATGTGGTTTTTGAATACTTTGGCGTTTATAAATTGAATGGTATTTAGTAAAATATGGCGTTTGTTTTTTGGTGTGATCAATGGAAGGTGAGGATAAACTCAAAAAGATTTTGCTCAATGAGATGGACAAAATCCTCACTTAAGAATTTTGTCCATCACATTGAGTGAAACTTTATTGAGAACAAAACTGAATCTCTAAGAAACGACGTTTGCAGTCTGTGGTTTTTTGAATATTTTGGCGTTTATAAATTGAATGATATTTAGTAAAATATGGCGTTTGTTTTGATGTGTTCAATGGAAGGTCTGAGACGTTGTTTATATAAGATGTTTTTTAACGCATATTTTAGGCGGGAATTTCTTATAATAAATGCTAGTAATGAAGCTTCCGTCGTTTTAGTTACTGTTTGTTCAGCTTTATGGATTAAACACAAAGTTTGGCGTTTAGATGAAGATGATGTGTGATTTATAGTTTAAGGCGGGAATTTTGATGCCGTTTTATTCATGAGTTCGGCGTTTTGCGTAGAGAAGTATAAAGACCTTTTGACCCTTAATGAAGCACGTCCATGTAATAAAATTGATGTTATTTACGAAAACACCACCGCGCCAATCTAATCCATAGATTTTTTTGATCCAACATATGAGGGGTGTTCTCACTGTTTTCACACTTTTTGCCTGAAGGCATGAACATGCATGGATGCATGGTGATAATATAAAAGTGAAGTATTGTTGATTGTCGAAGTTGTCGGTGTTGGCATGGTTTAAAAGCATGGTTTAAAACCATGCAATCAGGATTATTTGTTATGTTTTCGTGAAAAGCATGGTTTAAAAGGAAATGCTATGTTTTAGTGTATCACATGGTTTAAAAGGATTTATTTTATTTTCATGGAAAAATAGTTTTAAAATGGTTATTTGTGTTTTTGAGGAAAACACTGTTTAAAAAGAGATTATTTATGTTTTCGTGGAAAACATGGTTTAAAAAAGATGAAAAGGAATTATTTTCAATTTCATGGAAAACGTGGTTTTTAAAAGGATGATTTATGTTTTGAGGAGAAACATGGATGGATGGAATTATAACGTTTAGAGTAAAACGGTTGTATAGATTAAAAATGTTTAAATCCGGTTGTGACGAATTTGCATGATCTCAAGAGGTTAGGTATAAGAATAGGCCTATGACTTTAGTGGGGACTTCAGGGAGCCTTTGGTAGGTGCTTTTCGCAAACTAGCTGTTTAATCATTGTTGATAGATCTATCCGGTTGACAACCCGTCGCTGACGAGTCACCCTGAGTCAAGTCAAATTGATTATACCTTTGTGCGTTATAGCTCATAGGCTTTGCAACCATGTGAAAGTAAAATATTGGCTATAGAAATTTAATATTATTAATCTTGAAAATAAATTCTAATGAGAAAGCTTTGACTAAAACAAATTGTGAAGTAATTTGTTTTTAGTTTTATTATTTACATACGTGAACTCACCAACCATTGTGTTGACACTTGTTAGCGTGTTTTTTTAGGTAAATAAGTTCGGCATCTGGATTTTGGCATGTTGTGTGTTTAGTGGATGCTATTAATGTAACAACATTTTTGGACCATGTTTAAATAACTTGGGACCATGTGTATTAAGATCAACAAGGGATCAAACAACTATGTCATGGTTGTGTTTCACTTGAAAACTTAAATGGTTGTGTTTTAATTAAGTTAAGCGTCCATAAACAATTAATACATCGTTAACTAAATACTTATGGGTACCAACCTCCGTCACCACTACGTTTGTATTTCCACTGCGACGTTTTTGGGGTGTGACATCGTGCTTTGCGGCGGGACCGTTAAATCAAACAAATATACGTAAAAACATTGAACCAAGCACTCACATTGCAGTGGTTAACTCGCAAAAATTTGACTGAAATGTATAAAAAGAAAAGAATAACTAAGTTGACTTATGATACGCGCATTGTGACGTGTGTGAGTACATATGTCTACACCCTACATCTACGTATCGTGTCTAGATTTAATTTATAGATTGTATAGTTTAGCATGAAAAAGGGTTGGAACTTTATGTTTGAAGCCCTTCTGCATGAAGGAGTCCTTCCTTTCATGTGGATGGACCAACCGTCCCAAGGAGTCTCGTGCGAATGGCCCTGCCTATAAATAGGGGACTTGGTTCATTCATTTGTAACTTTTGGCATTTGAGGCGAAGCCCTGCCAAAATTGTTTTTCGGCGTTGTAACTCAAATCAATTAACAGAAATAGTTGTTTAACTGTGTATTCTTGTGTTTGTCATCACTTTGCATGGATTCCGCACATTGTAAAGTGTCTATCTGATCAGCCGGAGCATTTCAAGGAGCGAAACGGTCCTCACAATGTGAAAAGTGTAGGGAAACAAAAGTGAAATTAGAAAACTATTGAGGTTAAAAAGAAAAAGCATTTATGACAAATTGTAAAACTTGAAAAGAATGATGTTAAAAGTAAACAAAAGTCAAACGAAAAAAAAAGTCAAACTAAAATGTATAGTAAATATGTGTGAGGGAGAAAAGTTACTAAATTATAGATAGGTAATAAAATGTTGTTGTTAAAGCGTATTGTTCCTTAATGCCAATGATTCCTAGATTAATTGGTATGCGAGGAGGTAACCCCATGACCTTCCAATGTGGAGGTCATGGGTCAGAGTTCCACATCATGCAATTTTCTTGCAATTTGTTTTTGGTGGGCCAGGGGTTTACCACAGTGGGCCTATGAACGGTTGGTTTCCCTGGAATGGTAAGTGAGCCTGGTCATGACCGTTGTCTGCGTACGTAGGGTGTGGGTGGACTTTCACCAATGAGTTTGTCCGGGTGACCGGACTTATATTGTTTTCGGTGGTGGTTAAAATTTTTTGTGTTTTATTATTATTTTTTTTTTGAATGGTAAACGTAATGCTTCATTAATCAACTAAAAGCAAAAGTACAAACCCCCAGCCAGAAGCTGGGGAATCATACAAGAAAAAAAAAATAAAAATTACATCAATATATTAAAATCCCACCATTCCTTTTGCGTTATCCTATTGAACTTTGATTTCATCTTCACACCTTGGTAAGAATTTTCTTTGATATCCTCCACGATTATCACACCCCCAAAATACCACATGCAGTAATCCCGCTAGGCTTGTGACGCACCAAGATCTAGCCACTAATTACATTGAACTAGCCATAAGATATTTAACAAAGTTTCCATTCATTAAGTAAAACATTCATAAAACAAAATCCAATTTAAATGGTGTCAGTGGAAGCAAATAGTAATTCATAGTTTAAATGTTTCAAAACCCAATGTATATGAATTCAATAACAAGACATGCATATCCAAGCAACGCGACCCATGACCACTCCAGCCATCCAGACAGCAAGTTCCTTTCCCATAGTACCTAACGACCTGCGAGCATGCAACAAGTGTATCAAACAACGCTGGTGAGTTCATAGTTTTACGAAAACGTTAGTTACCAAGTGTTTAGTTTAGTTCATTGATTTCAATGTTGATAATACCTCGAATACAAGACGGCTCCAGATTTATTTTGCCCGTTCCCTAATGCTCCTATCAAAGCATTGGGCATGACTGGGTCATTAGTTCACACTCGTCCTCTCAGGTACGGGGTGAGGGTGCCAAACCTAGATAGCGCTACCAACTAATACCCCGTTACCTCTAAGGTAACAAACAAGATGGGACTTAAAGGTGATAGGATAAGTATCTTATCCAACATTCCAGATTTTACCCACAAGATGTATTCCTCTCAGGAATACCCAATTGATTTACCCAAAAACCTATCCCTCTCAGGGATACCCAATGAATGTCCCAACCACCGGGACGCATGCTCAAGAGGAATGAACTCACCTTGGTTTGCTCGGTAATTGAAATTATTTGTTCACTGTTGATCAACCACGTCCTAACAGAGTTATCAATCTAAATCAGTTTCATTCACCATTGAACACGTATTGAACACATCCTAACTGATACATCACATAGCACATAACAGATAACCCATAGCATGCAAGTCCAATAACAACTACTACATAACAGTCCAAGTCATCAAACAAAACCGTATACAGCCCAGGCATTCGGGCCCACTTATCTTGTGCGACCCGGATAGCCTTGTGAGATTCGAGTGCAAACCAGGCCCAACAGTGCACAAAGCCCAACTGGCTTGTGCGACTGCCATCCCCTTGTACGATTGGCCCCGGGTTGTGCGATCCGCACTGGGCTGCGGCTCAACCACTTGTGCGATTCAACCCTGTACCCGGCCCAAATAACTCTCGGCCCAATAACTTGTGTAATCCACATTACTTGTGCGATCCACAGGACTTGTGCGATCAAGATTTTAATATGGATTTTCTAGGTCAAACTTTCCATAACCTCCCCCTCCTAACAGTCCACTAATTTCGGTTTTCACCCCCCACTCGATTGAAACCAACAGTTACACATTCATTAACAATTATTCAATTGAATTCTCTAATCAATCACACCCATTAATCATCATTCACGAATTTTTAAACATCCGTTAATTATCAAGAACATTGATCATAGATCGTTCCCTAGTATACCAATTATTATCAAGTTGAGTTCTTCGGTTTCTAACACACATAAGCCCTAATTCATCGATCATCCTTGTATTTCTAGGTTAGATCCGATTAACTAATTAGCATACCATGTTCGACCAATCCTATCATCATTCAAATCCTATTTAATCAACCGTAGACAATGATTCATCACACAACATACTATATTAACATATTACCAAATACAAGAAGGAACTAAATCAAACAAGGGTATTCATGTACTAACCCAACACAAGATAGAATTGAGACGAACCCGAGAGAAGGTTGCCATCTAGATCGAAGGGAGAGGAGAGAGAGCTAGGGTTGTGTGTTTTTGTGTTATGATAAGATTATGAGAAAACCATACACCCCTTTGTGTATGCGTATAGGAGGCATGGGCCGAAGCCCATCCTTGAGTTCCATTCTGGGCCACGCACTAACCCACCTCCCTTATGAGTTGTGCAATGAGGAGGTTGTGCGATTAAGCACACCTTGTATGGCCGAGTCTTATATACATATATATACACACACAATCATGTAATAATCAAACTCATATCACTCTATTAACACTAGCCACATCACATGATCACATAACATTTATACGAGCTACATTAAAATATCAAGGAAGTCTAAAATACAGGTTGTCACATTATCCCCAACTTGAAAGAAATTTCATGCCGAAATTTGACAAGTAATCCAAAGCGGCATGATGTTAAATCAGGATGACTGTGGATTTTCCGAAGGTGCCACATCATCCCAAACTTGAAAGGGAATTTCGCCCCAAAATTCACCAGTTGTATTCGATTTGGATTTGTCAGCTGGGAATAAGTGAGGGTACTTTAGCTTCATCTGATCCTCGCGCTCCCACATGAACTCCGGTCCACGTGTTGAGTTCCAACGAACTCTCACAATTGGAATTCGACTGTGCTTACGAATCTTGACTTCCCGATCCATAATTGAAGTGGTACCACTATTGGTTCTTCGACAAACTGCAATTTGTCGTCGATCTTAAGTTCTTGAAGTGGTACCACTAGTGTTTCTGTTGATGCATTTTTAGTGTCTGTAACTAGTCTTACTTATCGTTGTATTTTGTACGGTCTTTTAAGGTTTATCGAGTATGTATTTGATGTTGACCAAGTCGGATATCCTCCTATCCACTTGTGTCTGACTTGTTTGTCTCATTTTGTTATTTAATGTTTAACGAACAATGCATGTTGCATGACAAGGGTATAATGGTCATTATGTGTTTATATATTCTATCTGTTTGCTGTCTGTTTACAGCAAACAGAACAGCTAATGCAGTCCTCGACGAAACAGGTCTGTTTCGTCGAACATATCATGACAAAACAGAACAACATTCATTAAGTCTGTTTCGCCGACAGTCATGACGAATCACACTTGATTTGTCGTGTAATGGGCTGCTTCAAGCCCAATGTTTGGCCCATATTCTGTTTCGCCGAGACACCTTGTGTTTCGTCGACTGTTGGGCCCAGGGACTATATAAACCAAGTCTGCTTTCACTTTGAACGTAGATGAGATAATACCAGTAAAGAAACTCTGTCGAAATTCTGTCTAAACTGTGTTTGTATCAGTTTGTAATCGGTTCTCATCCCGTTTAATCAATCGAGTGTGTTTCATTGATTAATCCTTTTTCGTTATTGCTTTATATGTTTGATTTGCCATAGTTACGTGGATTCCGCACACGTAACCGTGTTTGCTATAAACAAGTGATTCGGTTCGTTATCGATCCTCAGATTTCGGGACCTACAAGTGGTATCAGAGCGTTTGGCTCTTATCCTTGTTTAAAATCAAACATTGTTCGGTTTTTATCAAGTAGTTGTGTTTGTTTTTCTGAAAATTTGTTCTTGAAAAATCAGAAATTCTGGAAAAATATTCATAAAATCTGTTGATTTCTTGTTGTATGCTAAAGAGTTTTATAAAAAAAAAAACCTTGTTAGATTTTTTGTTTATACTTTAAACTGGGTTTTTTAGTGAAAATCTTGTGTATTTTCGTGTTTCGGAAAATTATCAACTGACCGGAAAACTCATGTTCTTGAGTGTGTTCTTGACAATCTTCATAGTGTTCTTATCATTGTTGTGATCTTGATCTATAAATTGTTGAAACCTAAGTGTTATAACATATTATACATTAAATTGACTTTAGTGTAAAATTGTGATCATTATTTTCTGAGAAAAGCATGTTGCGTTGAAAAACGGTGTTACAAACATCACTTGTGTCAGAAAAATATCTAGTTGTCTGAGACTTATCCTTGACGAAACAAGTAGGTGACGAATCAAATCCGTTTCGTCAAAAATATCTTGGACGAAACAGAAATCTGTTTCATCATAATATCTTCAACAAAACAAGTCTGTTTCGTCAACATTCATTTCGACGAAACAAGTTTGTTTCGTGAAAAGTGTTTCGTCGGGTGTGTGTCAATTTTACACAGTGGACTTGCAGAAGTGTTCTAATTGTTTGTTTTCAACTGTTTGACCAGGTATTATCATTTATATATCAAACATGAGTAACAAAGGTCTGTGGGATTGGAGTTCGGACTCAAGACCAAGTGAAAATCAGCCTTCGCTTGCCGACTTAATGAACCAATTGCCACAAAAACAACAATCAATAAATGCAGGTCAATGGGCAATGGTTTCTAATCAAAATCAAAACATTCAAAATCTATTGCTCAGTGAGAGTGAGACGGGAAGCAACAATCGCCCACCAAAGCTAAATCACATGAACGACTATCCATCATGGAAGGGTCGTTTTCATACATACATTCAAGGGCAAAACGTTGAACTTTGGACGTGTTTCACTACTGAATGTAGCCCGGAACTGGAAGCAGCAGCATCAACTTCCGCTGGTATTTCTCATATGCTTGAAGAAGACAAGAAAGCCTATGAATTAGAGAAGAAGGCGTTTTCTTTTCTAACACAAGCTCTTCATAAAGACATCTATCATCAATTTTCTTATAGTAAGAGCACAAAAGCTTTATGGGATGCATTGGAAACAAGAGGAGAAGGAAATGCAGCTTCTAGAAAAATTCGCCATGATCTTTTGAAGAAAGAATTTGAATCATTTCAATCTTTGGAAAATGAAACTCTAAATGATTTGACTTCTCGTTTCTATCATTTGATAAGTGAAATGAGTTCTTATAAGGTTGTTGTAAGTCATGTGGAAATGATTGCACGTTTAGCTGATGCTCTACCTCCTGTATGGAGTCCATTCATTGAACTTCTAAAGCATACTGGTGCTCTGGATGGGGAAACTGTCACTATCTATGGATTCGTTCAGAAGTTGGAGCACAAGAACGAAGAGGAAAATCGGAAAGCTAAAAGGATTGGAGCTCCTCAAAACACAGAAATTTATTTGCCTAGTTTTGCTCCTTCTGCAAGTTCTAGTTCTGTTCAGCAACCTAAGCTTCAAACGGCGTTTGTTTCCAACACAAATTCATCTCCGTTTCCATTCAAACCTACTCAACCAGAGTTTGATTTAGGTGCTTATCTTTCACAATCGCTATCCAAATTAAAATCTCAACCTCCACCTCAAGTTACTACTCAACCAGAGTTTGACTTAGGTACTTATCTTTCACAGTCAATACCCTCATCTCAAGCCCAACCACCACCACAACAAGCACATTATACCAACAATCCTCCACCCCAAAGCACGAACACTGTCAAAGTTGATACTTCGAACCTCTCAAAAGTTAGCATTGAAGTAGCAAAGGAGCACATGGAACTCAATAATACAATGGTCAGTGCATACTTCGGTTTGGTTGCAGGTCAAATTGGGAACATCAGTATGACCAACGAAGATTATCAACAAATCGATCGTGATGAAATGGAGTTGATGGATATAAAGTGGGCGTTTGCAAGTGCAGTTAGAAGGGCAAGGGATTTCATGAGTAGAACAGGAAGAAGTTCTTTGGATAGTAAGAAGGAAACGAAGTACGGGTTTGATAAAGAAGCGGTTACATGTTTTAATTGTGGCGAAAAGGGTCACTTCAAACGTGAGTGCACCCGACCAGCCAAGCAAGGCAATCAGAACCCGTTCAAAAATCAGACAAGTACTTCAAATGCAAATCAAGGCACTCAAGAAAATCATGGAAAAGGGATAGTAGCTGTGAATAATACTACCAACCAGGACCAGTCTGGACCATCTAACAACACTCGTGCATTGACTGTTCAAACAGATGAAGGGTGTAATTGGTCTTTACAATTAGGGGGAGGTGATAATGAAGGAGGAGGAACAGCGTGCTATGCAAAGATCATCAATCACATCAAGCACGTTCATAAAGAAGAATTTTCTGAAAGTGACGACAGTTCGGGTTATACCGGAAGTTCGGATGAAGAAAGTTCTATTTCGGGAGATGTGAAAGAAGAAGCGACTTCTATTGATGACTTGTTGAATGAAGCAGAGGAGTTGAAGTCTCAGAAATCTGTTCTTATCAAGAAAGCTGGGATAGCATCTAAGGAAATGGAGAAGTTCTTCTCTGAAGACGGATCTTTTTCTTTTCAAACTGCCTTTATGGCAAATGTTTCAGCCTCTTCGAGTCAGGTAACATCTGAAACTCCTAGAATATGTACTAATTGTGCTTATATGAAACAGGAATTTGATAGAGTGAAACTTGAATGTGACAAAATTCATAGTCACAATCAAAGTTTGGTTGTTGATATGTCAAAGTGTAAAGAAGCAAATATGGCTTTAACAAGAAACGAAAAGGACTTTAAATCTTTAATTGAAAATTTAAAGAAAAGTGTTTCCGAAACTACTAAAGTTGTTTATCACAAACAAGTTAGTATTAACAAGTACATAAATATCGTTGAGGAAACCAAAAAGGAATTAGCCATTGCAAAATGCGAGCACGATGCGATCAAGCAAAAATTGGAGAGTTATTCTAACTACCGATTTGTGCTCGATCACATAATTGACGTTCAACAACTGAAGAAAAACAAGAGTGGTGTTGGGTATAAGAAATGTCCGCCCCCTTTGAGACACAATTATGCTGCACCACCTGATGAAGAGGATATGCCTCGTTTTGAACCCAGTGTGCCTCTTAATTATGAGGAATTTACTACTGGATTAGGGTTCAAACCGAACAATTCCTCGGGAACCTCATCTGTTGAAACAGAAACTTCAACAACAGTGAGTCAAAGTCCTCCTACTGTTGAGGATTATGATTCATCTGATGATGAAACAGATGCTAATGACCAGGATGAATCACTTGACAAGAAAAAGGGAATAGAAATTCCAATTGAGAATCATATTCTTTGTGATCCTCCTATTCCTATTGTGCAACAAGTTGCCAAACAAGTGATTAATCCTGTCATGGATGACAAGAAACCTGTGTCTACCATTAAGAGTAACAGTGTGTTGTATACTTTGGTTGGTGATTCTAAAATCTATTCAGATAATGATTTTCCAATTAAAAATGTCAATCCATCATCGATTGATAACGTTTTTGAAAATAACACAAGTAAGTTTTTGGGAAAGTCGATTCAAGGAGTTACTGTAACTCAATGTGATCCAATTCCTAAGGCTGAAATCAAAAAGCAATTTGGAAATCAAAAATCCCCAACAAGGCAACAACCTTTTACTCCTAAGGGTAAACAACCATTTCAACGAGCTCAAAGGTCAAATGTTTCTAAGTCAAAAGTTGAAACATCAGGAGCTCGTTATCAAAAGAAAAAAAATGATGTCAGATTTGTGGCATCTGAGGGTACTGATAAAATTGAGACTTTTGCAAACAAATTAAACACCGATTTTGTACAACAAGTCAAGATTTTAAAGCGTAACAGTCAAAACAATTACACTCAACATTCAAACGGGTGTGATGAAAAGGCAAGTACCTCAGGTTCTACAGGTTCGACATATGATCGTCGATCCGGTTCTCCTAAGTTTGTTGAGAGGAGAACGTGTTTTAAATGTGGGGAGTTTGGGCACATCATCAAAGATTGTGCAAACACTCCTAAAGAGAAATTTGTTGAGAAAGCACCACCTGAAACGATTCACCCTCAATGTCGTACTGTTTCGTCAAAACATGATAAAAGAACTGTTAAAGAACAGGAAACGAAACAACGACATCAAAATGTGAAGAAAATAGAAAAGGCTTTAAAATCTGAGGTCAAATCTGTTCCAAGGGAACCAAGTTCACCTTTAAAACCAGAAGTTTCAAAATCTGTTTATAAAACTCAATCTGGTAAACAAAAACAAACTTGGAAACCTAAGAAGGGTGAAAGTTCAGGGAGAGTTGTTAGCTTGGAAAATCATCAACAGATTGAGATCACTATTCGTAACTCTCAGGGACGACCCAAGACCACTTTGGCTTGGGTCCCCATCCTTAACTAATCATTGGATGATATGTGCAGGGTGTTCCAGGAGGAACTACCAGTAGTCATTGGATTGTTGATAGTGGGGCATCCAGGCACATGACGGGCGACTTACGGCTTCTGTACGATGTGAGAAATATTAGAGGAGGCTATGTCGCGTTCGCAGGAGACAAAGGCGGATATATCACCGGAGAAGGAATGATCTCCAATGGTGTGGTATGTTTCGAAAAGATTAATTATGTTCGTCAACTTGATCATAATCTTCTCAGTGTGTCGCAAATCTGCGATAAGAAGTTCACCGTGCATTTTGATGATGCCGGTTGTTATGTGCTTAAACCTGGATTCAAGATTCCTGATGAATGGATTCTCTTATCAGCTCCAAGAGTTAATGATCTTTATATTCTTGATATGAGCCAAGCTATTACGTCATCTGCGCATGTCACACCCCGACCACGTAGAACATACAAAACGTGGCGGAAACATCGGGGAGTGTTGTAACAGAATTAATGTTTCAAATCCATGGCAATTAAAGTTTCGTTTTATTCAACAAATATGAGAGTTTACATTGTTTAAACAAGAAACAAAGGGTACATAACATAAAGTAGCTAGTTCTTGTCTCGTTTTAAGTCACTAAGGCACAGGTCCGCCTAAGTATGTCTTGATAAGTCCTATACATCATCACCTGAAAACACATGTGAAAATAGGTACGTCAGCATAAAAATGCCTGTGAGATACATAGGTTTTGTGAAAATCGGATTCATGACTTATGTTTGAGAAAATATTTAGTCATGAACCTTGTTATTTGCTTTGTCTTGTAAATCATTTGAAAAACGATAAGATCAGATGATATGTATAAATAAGAGAATAATGTATGGTTAAATGAATAACCATGTAAAATGAGTTTGTATAAGATAAGTTGTTTGTAAAACAATGTCTTATGAAAAGTATGTTATTTGTATAAAATGTTATATGTATCAAACTGAAATGATTCAAATAACGCTACGATATGTAATACCATACAAACACTTATATATAGGAAGTACCAGCGGCGTATCCACCATGCTTGTATCATATTACACACGCATCGTTACTTAATCACTTAATCAAACCAAACCACCAAAGTAATGTTTAACAATTGTAGAAATGTTTATGTATGGTCAAATACGGTTCACACGGTTCACAGATACAAACGGTTCACAGATACAAACGGTTCACAGATACAAACGGTTCACAGATACAAACGGTTCAAAATGCAGTATAATGTGTTCACATGCTGGATGAGCATATGCAACAGAAATGTAATGTAAAGCAATGTACTAAGTATGAACTAAATGGACATACATAGCATAAAATGTAATGTAAAACGATGTACTAAGTACGCACACAATGGGCATACATAGCATGAAATGTAATGTAAAACGATGTACTAAGTACGCACACAATGGGCATACATAGCATGAAATGTAATGAAATCATGTACTATAATGTACTAACGAACATAGCAGGTATATGATGTGAAAACATGGAAAGCATGAAAGTAACAAGTAGGCACATGTGTTTCACCCCAAAACAGTTTGGAAAACAGTAAAAGAGGGGTCTATGTACTCACTTGAGATTGCTTAGTAGTCCTTGGGTAACAACCAAACAATACTAGAGATCGCGGATATCAAACGGCACCTAATATAGGTAACTATGTTAATAAACCGGGCCTATATCGGAAGATCGGGTAGCATAAGGGTTCGTAAACCAAATGAGTGTGGAGACTCGTGTAATATGGTTTAACAAAGCCTACATACTAAATGAAACCTAACATAAATGATTACGACCCATTACAACCCGTTTAGGTAGCTTATGCTACTTTAAAGCGTCGTTCGCGTGAAACGCGTTCGGACCGCCTAACTAGCCCTATGACAAGTGTTATATGCCTAAACATGTTACATAATCAGTTATGTGACAAAAGTTTAGGTTACATATGCTTAATTACCAATTATACATGAAAAGGGTATTCTGGTAATTTACCTAAGGCATATAAACTACCTATCATACAACTACTTAAACGATGTGACCATAGGGTATAACCTCGGAAGGTTATTCCCTACCTACTATGGTCACCTAATGTATTTGGTCGGATCCTAATGATCGACCAAACTGGGTCGGGTTCGAAGGTATAAGCGATTTATTAGATCGCTTACCCTACGACCCTAGACAACGTGGTAATCAGTAGGCATAGTCCCAAGGGACTATGACCATCGTGATTACAATCACGTTGCGAAGTTCAAACGAACTTCGCATTGACCATAAGCTGGTCAACGCTGAAAGTCAAACAAAGTTTGACTTTCTGACTCGAAAAACAATAAAATAAGGAAAAGAACAAAAGAATACTTACGAAGGGTCCCCGAATGCTAATCCCGATTCAAGAATCTCAGGTATGAAACAATGGTTTCAACTTAGAGCTCCTCAAATCAGAATTCTAGTGGTTTTAGAGTAATGGGGGGTGGGGTATTTATAGTTTTCGGGTAACCGTTAAGATCGTTTGTCGAATATCGTGCCTTAATCGTAACCGTACAAGTGTCGGAAAGTTATGGTGCCTAAATGCCATCCTTATCAGCTGAATATGCAAGTGGGAAAGGTGTGGTTGTGGTTAAAACAGCTGGAACACGCTGAATGTTCGTTCTAATCTGATCAGACAGGCAGACGCGGCCCGCTTCAGGATCAGGGAAAACTCAGGCGGGCCGCCTGAGGCTTCTGATCAGCAAACATGTTTCAGAAATGACAGTTTCAGTCCCTGCACGTGTTTAAGCCCATTTCCGGCACTTCCAAGACCCGTAAAGCCAACTTTAAGGCCCTAAAATGATGCCTAAACATTGTGGACATGAAACATGCTCAAAAATATGTCGGATGATGGTTCGTTTGGCCGTACGAACGCGATGTTCGCTTAATTACGACGGAATGCGCACAAGCGCGAAAAACGATCCAAATGACGAAACGAATGGATTTCTCTAATGCCAAACACTAAAATAAAATATTATAGTGCTTACATAAATTTTTGGATGTCCGGATGTATTCAGAACGTAAGTTATGCGCGAAAATGCAAACTTGTGCACTTTTTGACACTTTTAGTCCCTGAATGACCCAAAAGTTTATTTTAGCATACCGAACCCCTCAAAGCCTATTTCTAAGCTATGCAAAGGATATTTATGGCATGTTTAACTTATGGTCATGTTTCGGAAGGTCTGTTACAGTTCAAATTGGCATACTTTCACAGTTTGTCAACTTTAGTCCCTGTAAGCGATTTAACTAGATTTTGCTATACCAAAGCCTTCAAAACTTATTTCTAAGTTATGTAAAGGTTAATTAAGGTATGTTAAGCCAATGTCACTATTCCGGAGTGTTCGTTGCATTAAACTGGCTATATTTACGCATCAGTGCGCGTATAACCTTCCAGAAAGCGATATAGAGTTTGAAATCGAACAAGAATTGATATGTGTAAACGATACACATATTTTTACAAATCCCAGGTATGAAATACAATATTTCATTGGTTGGGCATTTGTTTGATGGTCTCAGTGACACAGGTGTCACAGTCTCCCCTACTTTAGGAAATTTCGTCCCGAAATTAATTCGTAGGAGTCTATTTGTGACTTTGTGTCAGATAACCACCAGAGATATGTAAAGCATAATCCTGTCATTTCCTTAACGGACATTCTTCAGAACGAAAATGAACAAACGGAGTCATTTTCCTCAACGAGTATTCTTCAGAAGCGGAAATGAGGGAATAAACAAACGGGGATTCATTTCTTTAACGGACAATCTTCAGAAACGAAAATGAACAAACGGAGTCATTTTCCACGGATACTTCCTCAGAAACGAAAATGAAAATGATAGACAAACGGATATTCATTTCCTCAACGGACAAATCTTCAGAAACGAAAATGAACAAACGGAGTCATTTTCAACGGTTGCTTCCTCAGAAACGGAAATGAAAATGATAGACAAACGGATATTCATTTCCTCAACGGACAAATCTTCAGAAACGAAAATGAACAAACGGAGTCATTTTCAACGGATACTTCCTCAGAAACGGAAATGAAAATGATAGACAAACGGATATTCATTTCCTCAACGGACAAATCTTCAGAAACGAAAATGAACAAACGGAGTCATTTTCAACGGTTGCTTCCTCAGAAACGGAAATGAAAATGATAGACAAACGGATATTCATTTCCTCAACGGACAAATCTTTAGAAACGAAAATGAACAAACGGAGTCGTTTTCAACGGATACTTCCTCAGAAACGGAAATGAAAATGATAGACAAAAGGATATTCATTTCCTCAACGGACAAATCTTCAGAAATGAAAATGAACAAACGGAGTCATTTTCAACGGTTGCTTCCTCAGAAACGGAAATGAAAATGATAGACAAACGGATATTCATTTCCTCAACGGACAAATCTTCAGAAACGAAAATGAACAAACGGAGTCATTTTCAACGGTTGCTTCCTCAGAAACGGAAATGAAAATGATAGACAAACGGATATTCATTTCCTCAACGGACAAATCTTCAGAAACGAAAATGAACAAACGGAGTCATTTTCAACGGTTGCTTCCTCAGAAACGGAAATGAAGAATTAAACAACGGATATTCATTTCCTCAACGGATAATCTTCAGAAACGAAAATGAGCTAACGGAGTCATTTTCAATGGTTGTTTCCTCAGGTTCGGAAATGAAGGATTAAACAACGGATATTCATTTCCTCAACGGATAATCTTCAGAAACGAAAATGAACTAACGGAGTCATTTTCCTCAACGGGTATTCTTCAGAATTGGAAATGAAGGATAAACGGATATTCATTTCCTCAACGGATATTCTTCAGAAGTGAAAAATGAATAGCTAGTTCATTTTTCCTCAACGGATACTTCATCAGAATTGGAAATGAATAGGGTTAACTTCTAGGTATATGACAAAGCTCGCTGTGGTTTCTGTGCACTAAATTCCATAATTATGTATGCATCCATAATTACGTAATTCCTTGCACAGTCCGCACAGTTCGTTTTGTAATGTTGTGGGGAAGGATGTCGAACTTGTGATGACGGCGACTAGACTACCATGGGGTCCTTTTAATTAGATCCACAGAGGATCTTCTTAATTAGGCCTCCCAGGAGTCCTTTCAGCTATATCAATCAGTTTAACTAGACCACTCAAAGGGTCTAATTATAAAGCAGTACTTTATAATCCAAGGAACTTATCTACAACGTAGAAGTCCATTAAGGATTTTAGGTAGTGCCTTAGGGTATCCTACTATAAATCTCTTGTACAAGGATATGTAAGATTCTACGAGGATTTGGATAACATAATTTGGATCACATGACACATGAAAGATAACACATAAGCACATAACCACATAATTGTTTAATTGTTATTATCTTTTTATTGATTGCTATTAACTTGGCACCTCGTACTTCGTTTCTCTTGGAAGAAACAGGTACTTAGGATTTTCGTGAAAAACGCAAGAGATCATACAACGGAAGAAATTTGGGAGTAGTCTGTTCTTCAAGGAATGTGGTTCCTTGATTGTCGGTATTGTAGGGGATATGTTGTTTATACATACATTCACATAAATACATTGCAATGTAAATAAAAGATTTATTTATAAACAACGATAACAACTGTTTCTTGGATCTTGACAACAAAAGAAAATAATACATAAGACGTGATTATTTCTAAACGATGTTGTCTTCTGGTTGATCATATGCTCATCCCTGCGCTGGATTTGCATTAGCAAGCCTTGGGCAATTCCTACGAAAATGGCCCATCTCGCCACAGTTGTAGCAAGATCCCTGTGGAAAACGAGCTTGAGCAGGATTGTTGCCAGCTTGATTTGGTGCAACTGCGGTTGGGCAAACCCTAGCTGTATGACCTATAAGTCCGTAAACTTGGCATGTGCGGCACTTCACCCCAGCATGATGATGTAGGCCACATTGGTTGCACAAGGGTGCAGTTCCGTTGTAGGGTTTCCTGGCAGGGGGTTGAGCTGGTTGGTTGGGGACGGCTTGATCATTGTGAGTAACCATTGCAAAGTTCTGAGAAGCCTTTCGCTTCTTTGACCTCTTAGGGGATTCAGTCTGTTCATCCATGGTCTTTGATTCCTCGATTGGGTTCGATTCTTCGACCGGTTTCTTGTCACCTTTTCGGAAAAGTTTACCTTTCCTGATCTTTGATTCAGTCAAGGTTGCAGATAGCTCAATGGCCTGCCTAACTGTAGTAGGGTTGCTACCAGTCACGATGTCTTGTATTGAGTCAGGGAGGCCATCAATGTACTTTTCGATTGCCTTATCCAAAGGTGTGACCATGTTTGGGCATAACAGACTTAACTCCTCGTAACGGTCCGTGTAGGCTCGATGCTCACCGCTGTCTTGCTCAAGATTGTCGAATTCCCTTTCCAAGGCCCTGATCTCGTGACGAGGACAGAATTCCTTCATCATGAGAGCCCTGAGTTCAGCCCATGTCTGTGCTAGAGCAACTTCTGCACCACGATCTCTCATCACCCCGTTCCACCACGTAAGGGCCCTCTTCTGAAACACACTCGAAGAGAACTCGACCTTGCGATTGTCAGGACACTGCACGTGGTGGAAAGTATTCTCAATGCTCTCGAACCATTGAAGAAGCCCAGTCGCTCCCTCAGAACCACTAAACTTGAGTGGTTTAGCCGAGTTGAAACTCTTGAAATTGCATGGACCGTTGTTGTTGTTGTTGGCTTGGTTCCATTGAGAAAAGAGGTTTGGGAATTGAGCAGCCATCTGCTCGGCAATAATTTCTGCCAGTTCGGCAGTCGCTATCTGGTGTTCGCGTCGAGGAGGCATTCTAAAAGAGGAAACATGAAAGGAAACGAGTGAGAGAATTAGACGAAAAGAATGAGATGAAACAAATCTGATGAAAGCAAGGGTAGTGGTCATTTGTTTATTACCACAAGGTAAACAAACGACACACAGTGACTAATCAAAGTAAATGGGTCAAAAATAATGTATCGCGAAGACATGCTCGCCTATAAGTGAACACTCATCCCAAGAGTTCCCAGGTAAGCACAACTGGTCTCGCGTCTGATGAGATGTATACGAAGTGCTTGCCTAGACAGAAAACCCAGGATACAGGCATTCACCCTTCCAGTTTGCACGTGTTCACATTATTTAAAACCCAAAACCTTGACGAGATTTTGAAAACTCAAAGGGGTTCAAAACCATATAACAGAGGGTTCAAAACCTTACAATAGAGGGTTCAAAACCTTACAATAGAGAGTTCAAAACCTAGTAATCAATCATCCTAGAACAGATGATTAGTTTTCAAAGCGGTTTTGAAATTTATGTTCTTGTTGTGGTCGTCGCCTAAGGATAGGTGACGGTATTGTTTTATGACTAAACGCAAGTAAACTCGCGTTAGGGTCCTAAGAAAGTTATAGACTAGGTCAAAGCATTACTAATAACCTAATTCCCTATAACCATTGGCTCTGATACCATCTTTTCTGTCACACCCCGACCACGTAGAACATACAAAACGTGGCGGAAACATCGGGGAGTGTTGTAACAGAATTAATGTTTCAAATCCATGGCAATTAAAGTTTCGTTTTATTCAACAAATATGAGAGTTTACATTGTTTAAACAAGAAACAAAGGGTACATAACATAAAGTAGCTAGTTCTTGTCTCGTTTTAAGTCACTAAGGCACAGGTCCGCCTAAGTATGTCTTGATAAGTCCTATACATCATCACCTGAAAACACATGTGAAAATAGGTACGTCAGCATAAAAATGCCTGTGAGATACATAGGTTTTGTGAAAATCGGATTCATGACTTATGTTTGAGAAAATGTTTAGTCATGAACCTTGTTATTTGCTTTGTCTTGTAAATCATTTGAAAAACGATAAGATCAGATGATATGTATAAATAAGAGAATAATGTATGGTTAAATGAATAACCATGTAAAATGAGTTTGTATAAGATAAGTTGTTTGTAAAACAATGTCTTATGAAAAGTATGTTATTTGTATAAAATGTTATATGTATCAAACTGAAATGATTCAAATAACGCTACGATATGTAATACCATACAAACACTTATATATAGGAAGTACCAGCGGCGTATCCACCATGCTTGTATCATATTACACACGCATCGTTACTTAATCACTTAATCAAACCAAACCACCAAAGTAATGTTTAACAATTGTAGAAATGTTTATGTATGGTCAAATACGGTTCACACGGTTCACAGATACAAACGGTTCACAGATACAAACGGTTCACAGATACAAACGGTTCACAGATACAAACGGTTCAAAATGCAGTATAATGTGTTCACATGCTGGATGAGCATATGCAACAGAAATGTAATGTAAAGCAATGTACTAAGTATGAACTAAATGGACATACATAGCATAAAATGTAATGTAAAACGATGTACTAAGTACGCACACAATGGGCATACATAGCATGAAATGTAATGTAAAACGATGTACTAAGTACGCACATAATGGGCATACATAGCATGAAATGTAATGAAATCATGTACTATAATGTACTAACGAACATAGCAGGTATATGATGTGAAAACATGGAAAGCATGAAAGTAACAAGTAGGCACATGTGTTTCACCCCAAAACAGTTTGGAAAATAGTAAAAGAGGGGTCTATGTACTCACTTGAGATTGCTTAGTAGTCCTTGGGTAACAACCAAACAATGCTAGAGATCGCGGATATCAAACGGCACCTAATATAGGTAACTATGTTAATAAACCGGGCCTATATCGGAAGATCGGGTAGCATAAGGGTTCGTAAACCAAACGAGTGTGGAGACTCGTGTAATATGGTTTAACAAAGCCTACATACTAAATGAAACCTAACATAAATGATTACGACCCATTACAACCCGTTTAGGTAGCTTATGCTACTTTAACGCGTCGTTCGCGTGAAACGCGTTCGGACCGCCTAACTAGCCCTATGACAAGTGTTATATGCCTAAACATGTTACATAATCAGTTATGTGACAAAAGTTTAGGTTACATATGCTTAATTACCAATTATACATGAAAAGGGTATTCTGGTAATTTACCTAAGGCATATAAACTACCTATCATACAACTACTTAAACGATGTGAACATAGGGTATAACCTCGGAAGGTTATTCCCTACCTACTATGGTCACCTAATGTATTTGGTCGGATCCTAATGATCGACCAAACTGGGTCGGGTTCGAAGGTATAAGCGATTTATTAGATCGCTTACCCTACGACCCTAGACAACGTGGTAATCAGTAGGCATAGTCCCAAGGGACTATGACCATCGTGATTACAATCACGTTGCGAAGTTCAAACGAACTTCGCATTGACCATAAGCTGGTCAATGCTGAAAGTCAAACAAAGTTTGACTTTCTGACTCGAAAAGCAATAAAATAAGGAAAAGAACAAAAGAATACTTACGAAGGGTCCCCGAATGCTAATCCCGATTCAAGAATCTCAGGTATGAAACAATGGTTTCAACTTAGAGCTCCTCAAATCAGAATTCTAGTGGTTTTAGAGTAATGGGGGGTGGGGTATTTATAGTTTTCGGGTAACCGTTAAGATCGTTTGTCGAATATCGTGCCTTAATCGTAACCGTACAAGTGTCGGAAAGTTATGGTGCCTAAATGCCATCCTTATCAGCTGAATATGCAAGTGGGAAAGGTGTGGTTGTGGTTAAAACAGCTGGAACACGCTGACTGTTCGTTCTAATCTGATCAGACATGCGGACGCGGCCCGCTTCAGGATCACGGAAAACTCAGGCGGGCCGCCTGAGGCTTCTGATCAGCAAACATGTTTCAGAAATGACAGTTTCAGTCCCTGCACGTGTTTAAGCCCATTTCCTGCACTTCCAAGACCCGTAAAGCCAACTTTAAGGCCCTAAAATGATGCCTAAACATTGTGGACATGAAACATGCTCAAAAATATGTCGGATGATGGTTCGTTTGGCCGTACGAACGCGATGTTCGCTTAATTACGACGGAATGCGCACAAGCGCGAAAAACGATCCAAATGACGAAACGAATGGATTTCTCTTATGCCAAACACTAAAATAAAATATTATAGTGCTTACATAAATTTTTGGATGTCCGGATGTATTCAGAACGTAAGTTATGCGCGAAAATGCAAACTTGTGCACTTTTTGACACTTTTAGTCCCTGAATGACCCAAAAGTTTATTTTAGCATACCGAACCCCTCAAAGCCTATTTCTAAGCTATGCAAAGGATATTTATGGCATGTTTAACTTATGGTCATGTTTCGGAAGGTCTGTTACAGTTCAAATTGGCATACTTTCGCAGTTTGTCAACTTTAGTCCCTGTAAGCGATTTAACTAGATTTTGCTATACCAAAGCCTTCAAAACTTATTTCTAAGTTATGTAAAGGTTAATTAAGGTATGTTAAGCCAATGTCACTATTCCGGAGTGTTCGTTGCATTAAACTGGCTATATTTACGCATCAGTGCGCGTATAACCTTCCAGAAAGCGATATAGAGTTTGAAATCGAACAAGAATTGATATGTGTAAACGATACACATATTTTTACAAATCCCAGGTATGAAATACAATATTTCATTGGTTGGGCATTTGTTTGATGGTCTCAGTGACACAGGTGTCACAGCGCAAGTAACATGTTTTGTCTCAAAAGCCACAGAGAAGGAGTCTATTTCTTGGCACAGAAGAATGGGGCACATTCACTTGAGAAAAATGAACCATTTGGTGAAAAATAACCTTGTGAATGGTGTGCCTGTGAGAAGCTTTCATCTACAAGATATCTGTGTTTCGTGCCAAAAAGGGAAACAAACAAAGAAATCTCACCCTCTGAAGAAAATCAACACTGTTAGCATGCCTCTTGAACGTCTTCAAATGGACCTCTTTGGACCTATGAAGCACAAGACAACATTCGGAGATGCTTATTGTCTGGTTGTTACTGATGACTATTCTAGATTTTCTTGGGTAGCTTTCATGGCACACAAGAGTGATACTCCTGGAATCCTCAAGGATCTTCTCACAATGTTGGAAAATTTATACACTTTGAAAGTGAAGAGGATCCGAAGCGACAACGGAACTGAGTTCAAAAACCGTGTGATGGATGAGTTATGTACTTCTAAAGGCATTCTTCATGAATACAGTTCTCGCTATTCTCCACAACAAAACGGTGTCGCTGAGAGGAAGAATCGCACGATTATTGAAACTGCAAGAACTATGTTGGTATAGTCGGAGCTTCCTGTTCAATTCTGGGCAGAAGCTGTGTCGACTGCTTGCTACACTTTGAACCGAGTTCTTACAGTTAAGAGGCATGGCAAAACCTGTTTCGAACTTCTACAGAAAAGGAAACCGGATCTTTATTTCCTTGAACCCTTTGGCGGTCCATGTACCATGATTGACCCAGATGGAAAGTTTGGCGCAAAAGCTATCGAAGGGTTCTTCCTTGGATATGCAACTCCAAATTTTCGTGTATGGAATCTGACCACCAAAAAGATTGAGCTTTGGAATGAAGTAAGGGTTCAAAGGTACACAAATCCTGTTAGATCTCCGGGTGATCCTTAGATGTTTGATTACGATGGGATATTCGACTCCTTTAATCTGCCTACCTTTGATGAAGAATCTGCAGCTGTTCAAATGTTATTTGATAGTGATAACGCTGCTGACTCGCCATTGGTAAGACCTGTTATTGTTAGCCCTCAAGGTTCTAATTCAGTTAACAATACTGTTCAAAATGAGGTATTTGAAGATACCACTGACTACAATGAGTCATCAGAAGATGATGAATATCTTGATACGACTGAAAGCACTTCTGCCCCGGTTGTTCCTGTTCATGGCACTTCTTTAGAAACTCCTCAAGTGCAGAATGATGATACTGCTGAAGGAAATGCATCCACTTCCACTCATATTCCCGGTGCGGAGTTGGTTGCTGATCTTAATCTTAACAATTTGGGTATTAATGCTAGTATTCCTGAAAATCCTGAATTGAGGATTCACAATACCCATCCCCAGCAGAACATTATAGGAGATGTCCAACGCGGTGTGCAGACGCGTAATCAGCTGAGAAATTACCAGAATGCTGGTTTATATTCAGCAATTAGAGAATCTGGTCTTCAAAACGATTGGTCCTTTGCGTGTTACGTTTCACAAGAAGAACCGAAATCTTGGAAGGAAGCTTTAAAAGATAATTCTTGGGTTGAAGCCATGCAGGACGAACTGCAACAATTTCAAAAGCTTGGTGTTTGGAAGCTTGTTGAAAAACCGGAGAATTACAAGAAAATTGGCACTCGATGGGTTTATAAATGCAAGAAAGACGACCGTGGAGTGGTTATTCGCAACAAGGCGAGATTGGTTGTTTAGGGTTTTCGCCAGATAGAAGGCATTGACTACAATGAAGTTTATGCACCCGTTGCACGTCTGGAAGCTATTCGGATCTTCTTAGCTTATGCTTCTTTCAAAGGATTCAAAGTTTACCAGATGGACGTTAAAAGTGCTTTTCTTCATGGTATAGTTCAAGAAGAGGTGCATGTCGAACAACCTCCAGGTTTTGAAGATCCTATTCACCCCGATCGGGTTTGGTTGCTAAACAAAGCTCTTTATGGTTTACATCAAGCACCAAGGGCTTGGTACGCAACCTTATCCAACTATCTTCTGGAGAATGGATTTCGACGAGGTCTTATTGATTGCACACTCTTTATCAAAGAACTAGATGGAGATCTTCTGCTGGTGCAGGAAAAGTTCGAAATGAGCGCTATAGGGGAGATAAACTTCTTCTTGGGCCTACAAGTACAACAAACAGAGTCTGGGATATTCATCCATCAGACTAAATATGTTGGTGACATTTTGAGCCGATTCCAAATGTCAGATGCAACGCCCATTGGTACTCCACTTCCGCAAAATCACGGGATTACTCCGGATTTGAAAGGAGAAAGTGTCAACTCTTCTTATTATCGCGCCATGATCGGATCTCTCATGTATCTCACTGCTTCGAGGCCTGACATCATGTATCCAACGTGACTGCTTGCAAGATATCAAGCAAACCCGAAGGCCTCTCATCTGTCAGCTGTCAAAAGGATTTTTCGCTATTTGAAGGGATGCCCGAACCTTGGTCTTTAGTACCCTAGGGATGCTAGCTTTGAATTAATTGCATACAGTGATTCCGATTTCGGTGGTTGCAAAATCGATGGCAAAAGCTTTTGATAAATCACGTTTTGATTATCTACTTTTGGTCAATGGCATTAAGGTGATACCTGAGTAAACTTCTTTTGCTGATCGTTTTTGTAAATATTTTCTTTATAAACTCTAAAAATTCAAAAAGATTTTCGTTTTTCGTAACCTTTTAGCATTTTAGGGGGAGTAATTTCAAGAAAATACAAAAACATTGCAAAATTTCAAAATCCAAAAAGATGTCGTTACTTTCTGTCGTTTCGTTTGAAAAATTCAAAAACAATAGAAAAACCAAAAATGAGTTTCTTGGATAAAGGAAAATGATGATGTTCACTGGTGTGGTCGGTCAACGTGCTCAAAATGAAAAACAAAAAGAAAAATGATAAGTATCTCTACTAACGATGTATCGGTAGGCTCACAATCAGACTAAAATGTGCAGGATGATACAAACCTAACAGACTTCAAGTCAGGTGGGAACCATTCATTGGCATATGGTCTTAGTACCGAAATCTCGTTTGAGAGATTGCCGAGATCTGAAATATTCGGTCTTTATGCTGCTTATCATCTGGGTATCATGGTTGTATCAAACCGTAAAAATAACGGAGACGAAGTCTAAGATCTTCCATGATACCATACATACGTGTACATATTGCATTCGACCTCAATAAGTGATCAACAATCACATGTCCAAACAAAATAAGTGATTTTATATCACAGATTCTTTGCGGGAGTCAAGTTCGTCTCTCTGCTGTACGAAAGTACTGACCTGTTCACGGACTTGCTCCTGTGCCCTCATGCATCTGAAAATCAAGTTCCACATCAATAAGTGATTCTATCACATAGGGCTTGTTTTCAATCAAAATAAGTGAGTTTCTCACATTTTTATACGGTCAAACAGATGATAATCGGTATACTCACCGGTAAGATGAATTCTCATGCATACCTTGATACGGGAATGTGTCGTGAGTGGATTTACATCGACTTGTAAGTATAATCCTTACCGTTAATCGTATCTCTTAATTATGATTACGTCTGATCAGTTTGAGCTTATGTGGACCACAATACCGATAATCGAGGTAGTATACTTATCCAGAGCTTTAAACAGAAATCAAAATCATGTTGACTAAGACCGTAAGCTGGTATGATTCCTTATCCTTGAGATTCGCAAAAAGATTGCATTTTGTACAGTTGCTTACTGTTTTTCTCAGTTTATTGCATTTTCGTTTAGTTTACCACGTTTTAAATTCATTTTTAGTGTTATTTGTAAAGTTCGTTTTTGATTAAGCCGAAGTTGTTGCTTGGTGTTTTCTACCGGAAGCCTGAAACCTTCTTCATAAAACGTTCTTACATTTGAAAACTCAAACATAATGGAAAAGTGTTCATTTTAAATCATAATTTGTTTAGTCTGCAAAAATCTTTCATGCCTCTGTGTTTTGAAAAATTAATGTCGACGAAACAGAATGTGTACGGCGAATCAAAACTATGACGACGAAACAAATCAGTTTCGTCGAAGTTACGACGAATCGCATGAGCCCAAATCAGTTTCGTCATGGGCTAATTTCAGGCCCAAGTGTAAGTCCAACTTCGTTCTGTTTCGTCGAGCCCAATCCTGTTTCGTCGAGATCTCTGTTTCGTCGAGATGAGGCGGTGTATAAATGGGGTCCCTGTGTTCACTTTTTCAAAATATCATCTGTTCATCTTCTCCAAACAACCATTTCGCCATTTTTCTTTCTCGAACCATTTAACCTTGTTTTTAATCAAAAATCGTTCAACACTCAAAGGTACAAACATGTTCATGTTCAGATTCCGAACATTTTGAACCGAGTGTTTTTGTTCGAAACCCTCGGAAACCGATCTTACTTGCTGTTTTATTGATCTGAACTTATGTTTGTTGTGATTTTCTACAATAACTGATAGATTTAGGTTATTTTACAGTGATTGATGTTTGTTTTTAGGTTTGGGTTTCATAGAACAAAACAGGGGTTGTTGATTGATGATGTTTTTGAATGTTTCAAAAAGGGTTTTTGATCGGAAATCACTTATGGGTTTTATCAGTTGTTTTGGGTTATAAACATTGATGTTGAATGTGTTTGTATTAAATTTGATCTTTGTTTAAACCACAAAACGGCGAAACAGAAAAACCCCCAAATCGACGAATCGATTAAACCCTAATTCCGGCGAATCAAACATACGGCGAATCAGAAACGGTGAAACAGACGACGAATCAGAAACGGCGAAACAGACATGGCGAATCAAACTAACGACGAATCAGATCTGTTTCGTCGCACATCTTCTGTTTCGTTGAAGTGTTTCAGTTTCGTCGTCCATGCCTTAGCAGTTTTCTGTTTTTGCTGTTTATTCACAGTAGACATGGTTTGATAGGTTATCTGTTAAGAGGATACATGAACTTGTATCCATACATGTTTAAATGCATAAGTAATGTAATTGTTGCTTATTATGGACATTTTCATGTACAGATGGCACCAAAGGCACCAAAAGAAGGAAAACGCAAGAAGGCGATAAAGAAGGAAAACAAAACTGAAGAGGAGATTATGTCAGAGAAGCGTCATAATCAAGTTGCATATCTGGATCCTGATGACAAGCTCACGGAATTGAAAGATATCACGAAGTGGATCAGGGAGTCACATATTAATTATGCTGTTACATTCTCGACGCCCGTTTACAAATCACTTATCAAGGCTTTCTGGGATTCTGCAAGCGTCGTACAAGTGGATGGAAAAGATGTTATAAGTGGTCGAGTGAATAATTTGGATGTTGTTGTCTCTCCGGATATATTGAACGAAGTTTTACAATTACAAGATCAATCGGATGCTCCATATTCAATCCCAATCATGTGTTCACGAGGCTGTTTGCTACGGATGAAGTGTACTGGAGACATTTTCGTCAAACAAATCAACAAAGGTGATCTTCCATTACGCTACAAGTTTTTATTGCATATTCGTATTCAGTGTCTCAGCAATAGACGGTCTGGATATGATATGGCTGGAGATGATCTCGTTGGTTTCATGGTTACTTTGGTGTTAAACAAACCGTTTAGCATCTCAAAGTATATTTTCAGCAACATGAAAGAAAATATGACAAGGACAGGAAGTAGAACAACCGGGAACAAGTTTTGGATGTATCCGCGTTTTCTTCAAATGATTATGAATGTTCAACATCCTGACCTTCCTAAAGCTGACAATGATCTTTTGAAGATAGAGGCGATGAATTTCAACACTTTAAGGTTAATCAAGACTCTTGCCGCCAAAAGATACAAAGAAAGCGTTCCTCCAAGGAAGCTTTTTGGCGCACTTGAGAATCCTGAATATGTTGCTCCAGCCAATGATAAATGGCGTCATGATGACAGCCAATCTGACAACGAAGAGCCTGAGTTGGAAAGAAAAAGGATAGAGAAATTTGGTCCTGACCCGGTTGATTCAGATGAGTCTGGGAGTGATAGTGATGACAGTAGTGGTGAAGGCGATGATGGTGGTGATACTGGTGATGTTGGTGCATCGAGCAAGGGTGCAGCTGGTGGTACATCAGCTAGTAGTTCTTCAGCAAGTGGGGATGATGAATCTGATTCTAGCTCTAGTGATCATATAGTCGAGCCTGGATACGAAATGTATATCGATATACGTGGAGTGAAAAGATATAGAAAGATTAGAACTGAAGATGATCCAGCATACGTTCCAGAGGATCCTGAAGGTGAAAGAAGAACAAAAAGGAGAGCTGAGAAAGCTGCTGAAACTCAAAAGAAGAAATCAAGAAGATATTTGAGTACTTATACTAGGAAACCTGTGCCTCAAGAGCCTTCATCTGTACCTCAGGAGCCTGTACAAGAAGCTCCTGTAGTTACATCAGCTACAGAAACTCCAGTAGTTACATCAGCTGCTGAAACTCCATCTGTTACCCCTCAGGCAGTTCCTGAAAGAACTATGGCTTCTGCAATCAGAGCAACCACTTTGCAGATCAGTTCTGAACGTCATAGGGTATTTTCCGGATATTCTCAAGACGAAAAGAACAGATACCTATTCACTCAACTGGAAGCAGCTGCTGATCGGATTCAAAGGCAATCTCATTTCCTTAATCTCATAAAGAATGATCAGCTTAAACAATTGGTGGAGATTAACAACTTGAAGTCCACCGTTGGTCAATAGCAAACGGTGATTGAGAGACAACAAGCTGAGATTGTTTTGCTTAAAGCCGAGAATGCTCGTTTGAAGGCTGCTGATGAAGAGAGAGAGAAGAATAACTCTATACTTCAAACACGACTTGCTGCTCTGTGGGATTATCATTGTAAACAACAAGAAGTACTGAAGAAAAAGGATGATGATACGGAAGACCAAGGGAATCCTGACACTTCTGGTACATCACAGAAGCAACCAGCCGCTACATCTTCAGAAATTATTGAAGTTCAACCACCAGTGGTCGAATCATCTCAGGGAACTTCTACTGGAAAAGTTCAACAGATCGCAGGTACTACTTCTGTCGTAAGCAGTGCTGATATTGCTTTACAGGCTATTCATCCAGTCACGGGAGAGTTACTTGAAGAAGGAGAACTAATAGAAGATCTTACTCATGAGCAATTGCTTGCTCTTAATGCTATGAGAGAAATTGATGATGCTGAGATAGATAAAATGTCGACTGAGACTGATACAACAAATGTTGAAGATATTGATGAGATCGTGTTTGAAGGCGAAGCAACAAAATCAACGTATGTTCGAAAAGATGGTACTGAATTCGCTTCATTTGATGAAGATTGGATGAAGGAGAATATTGATGACATAGACGAGCACTTAAGGAATCGTAATTCGTCTGAAAAAGCCGCAGATGCATTCTCTGAATGGCGAAAACAGTTTCTATCTAAAGTCTCCAAGCCTGTGCCTGAAAAAGCTCAAGTCGACTACTTGCAATTTGAAAAGGCAAAGCCAAGTGGAAGAATTCTATGCTGGATGTTTGTTAAGGATATTCACTGTGTTGCCATCAAACGTGAATACGGAATCCTGTATTTCAACTCACTGCTGAGCATTCTTTCTTTGCCATTTTATGATGTTGCTGCGTTGACGAGGCTTGAGCTTATTAATCGTTCAAACTACGATGGCGCTACTTTATTTGAGCGACTGATTAAAGTAAACAAGAAGTCGGGCTGGAAGGATGAATCATACAAGCCACAATTCCCCATCTATCGACCGATCAAGTTTACTCTTAATCCTGAAACCAACACTTGCAGATACAAGCTTGTGTACCAGCCTCCGAGGGTCGTAAATAAAATCCCATTGATGCCTATGCAGCAGGATTTTCTTGAAGATATGGCATTATGGTGCTACGACTCGGACACGCATGAAGCCGTGATTGTATTTAGAGATAATCGTGCAAATTACCGGATGTTGGATCCGATGTGGATCGTCAACATGTCCGAGGCTGACATCAGCAGATTATATCGTCATGATATTTTCTATGAAGATCAGGACGCACGTCAAGCTTTAAAGTTTCAGCGCGTAGCGTGTTTTTGCTACTACCGGGGCATACATTCGGGCAGTTCGTGGTCCGAACAACACTGAGATAGAAGATTAGAAGACCGAAAACGAGTAACAGACAAGGGGGAGTTTGTTGATGCATTTTTAGTGTCTGTAACTAGTCTTACTTATCGTTGTATTTTGTACGGTCTTTTAAGGTTTATCGAGTATGTATTTGATGTTGACCAAGTCGGATATCCTCCTATCCACTTGTGTCTGACTTGTTTGTCTCATTTTGTTATGTAATGTTTAACGAACAATGCATGTTGCATGACAAGGGTATAATGGTCATTATGTGTTTATATATTCTATCTGTTTGCTGTCTGTTTACAGCAAACAGAACAGCTGATGTAGTCCTCGACGAAACAGGTCTGTTTCGTCGAACATATCATGACGAAACAGAACAACATTCATTAAGTCTGTTTCGCCGACAGTCATGACGAATCACACTTGATTCGTCGTGTAATGGACTGCTTCAAGCCCAATGTTTGGCCCATATTCTGTTTCTCCGAGACACCTTGTGTTTCGTCGACTGTTGGGCCCAGGGACTATATAAACCAAGTCTGCTTTCACTTTGAACGTAGATGAGATAATACCAGTAAAGAAACTCTGTCGAAATTCTGTCTAAACTGTGTTTGTATCAGTTTGTAATCGGTTCTCATCCCGTTTAATCAATCGAGTGTGTTTCATTGATTAATCCTTTGTCGTTATTGCTTTATATGTTTGATTTGGCATAGTTACGTGGATTCCGCACACGTAACCGTGTTTGCTATAAACAAGTGATTCGGTTCGTTATCGATCCTCAGATTTCGGGACCTACAGTTTCATCGGACAAACACTTCTTCAGTTGGGAAACATGCAATACATCATGAACGTTACCCAACTCAGCAGGTAACTCGAGCTTGTAGGCCACTTTACCAATTCGTTCCAGGATTTTGAATGGTCCAACATAGCGTGGGTTAAGCTTGCCGCGCTTCCCAAAGCGCACCACAGCCTTCCAGGGTGAGACTTTCAACATAACACGATCGCCTACAGCGAATTCCAAAGGCTTCCTAAACTTGTCAGCGTAGCTTTTCTGACGGTCGCGCGCTGCCTCCATACGGTTTCTAATCTGGACAATCTTTTCAGAAGTTTCGAGAACAAGTTTCGGACCTGTGACTTGGCTGTCACCCACTTCAGCCTAACAAAGAGGAGAACGACACTTCCGGCCGTACAACGCTTCAAACGAAGGTACCTGGATGCTAGTGTGGTAACTGTTGTTGTAGGAGAACTTGATCAGCGGCAAATGTTTCTCCCATCCCTTACCAAAATCAATCTCACATGCTCGCAGCATGCCTTCAAGTGTCTGGATGGTTCGCTTACTTTGACCATTCGTCTGTGGGTGATATGCAATGCTCATGTCAAGGAGTGAGCCGAATGATTTATGCATTGATTGCCACAAATCAGATATGAAAAGCGGATCACGATCAGAGATAATAGAGGTTGGCACCTCGTGTCTAGAAACCACTTCCTTCAGATAAACAGCAGCGAGTTGAGAGAACTTATCCGTTTCCTTAATCGCAAGGAAGTGTGCCGATTTCGTGAGGCGGTCTACGATCACCCAGATGGTATCGTTTCTGATTTGAGTTCTTGGCAAACCAGTGACGAAATCCATAGAAATCTGCTCCCATTTCCACATGGGTATTTCTGGCTGTTGAAGCAGGCCTGAGGGTTTCTGATATTCCACTTTAACTTTAGCACAAGTCAGACACTTGCTCACGTAGGTCGCGATATTAGCTTTCATTTTCGGCCACCAATACAATACTTTGAGATCCTGATACATCTTATCTGAACCTGGGTGAACAGAGTATCGAGACTTGTGCGCTTCGTCCATCACAAGCTCTCTTATGTTACCAAACAAGGGAATCCATACCCGTTCCATGAAGTAGAGAATACCATCAGATCTCTCTACAAGTCGTTTCTCTATGCCTCGCAAGTACTCTGCTTGTATGTTTTCTTCCTTCAGTGCTTCAGTCTGAGCCGAACGGATTTGATCAGGCAAATTAGAGTGGATAGTGAGCTGCAGGGTGCGAACACGTTTGGGTTTCGATTCCCTTCGACTGAGGGCATCGGCCACTACGTTAGCCTTACCCGGATGATACTTGATGGCACAATCATAGTCGTTCAAGAGTTCCACCCAGCGACGCTGTCGCATATTCAATTCCTTCTCGTCAAAAATATGTTGGAGGCTTGTGTGATCGGTATAAATAGTGCATTTGGTACCGTATCGGTAATGCCTCCAGAATTAAGAGCAAACACCATGGCTCCCAACTCTAAGTCGTGAGTCGTGTAATTTCTCTCATGAACCTTCAACTGTCGAGAGGCATAAGCTATCACCTTTTCGCGTTGCATTAGCACGCAACCGAGACCCTGAATAGAAGCATCGCAATAAGCTACAAAATCCTCGGTACCTTCAAGTAGTGACAAGATTGGTGCACTGCAGAGTTTTTGTTTCAACAACTGGAAGGCGTCCTCTTGTTTCGTTCCCCATGAGTATACAACGCATTTTTGTGTCAACGAGGTAAGAGGTTGAGCAATCTTTGAGAAGTCTTTAATAAATCTTTGATAATACCCAGCAAGACCAAGAAATTGTCGCACCTCCGAAGGATTCTTTGGTGCCGCCCAATTTCTAATAGCATCGATCTTTGCAGGATCCACGTATATTCCCGATTCATTCACAATGTGTCCAAGGAAGTGTACCTCCCGAATCCAGAAGTCACACTTAGAGAATTTCGCGTAGAGTTGCTCCTTCCTCAGAAGCTCCAAGATAAGACGCAGGTACCGCTCATGATCCTCCTTGCTCTTAGAGTAGATCAGAATATCGTCGATGAACACGATAACGAAATCGTCAAGGTACGGCTTGCACACACGATTCATGAAGTCCATGAAGACCGCTGGTGCATTCGTCAACCCAAACGGCATGACTAGAAACTCATAATGGCCATACCGTGTTCAAAAAGCTGTTTTTGGTACATCCTCCTCTTGAACTCTCATCTGATGATAGCCCGATCTTAAATCGATCTTCGAGTAAAAACTTGACCCCTGCAACTGGTCAAACAGATCGTCGATACGCGGTAACAAATAGCGGTTCTTGACTGTCACCTTGTTGAGTTCCTGATAATCTATACACATACGGAAAGACCTGTCTTTATTCTTTACAAACAAAACTGGGGCTCCCCAAGGCGAAGAACTGGGTCGGATAAAACCTCTATCCAACAGCTCTTGAAGTTGATTAGATAGCTCTTGCAACTCCCTAGGTGCAAGACGATAAGGAGCTCGAGCAATTGGGGCCGCTCCTGGCACAAGATCAATCTGAAATTCCACCTGACGGTGAGGAGGTAAACCAGGATGTTCCTCAGGAAATACGTCAGGAAATTCACGAACAATTGGCAGATCTTCGATCCTCCTCTCTTCAGGCTGAGGATCAGAAACAAGTGCTAAAATAGCAGGATACCCCTTTCGTAGACACTTCTGAGCTTGCATAGCTGAGATGATACCAACCATCGCACCACTACAATGACCCTGAACCAACAGAGATTCCCCGTTGGGGAGAGGGATGCGCACGATTTTCTCCTTACAGAGAATTTCCGCTTGGTGCTTCGACAACCAAACCATGCCAACGGCTACATCAAAACTTCCAAGAGTAACTGGGAGTAGGTCAATGTCGAACATTTGACCCATAAGATCAAGTTTACAGCCAAAAAGAACATGCGAAGCATCAATTTTTTTGCCATCGGCTAACTCTATGACATGTTTGTTTACAAGAGGTGCAGGACTCAACCCTAACCGACGACTGAACTCCATTGACACAGAACTCCAATCGGCACCAGAATCGAATAAAACAGAAGAAATTAGATTATTCATAGAAAACGTACCAGTCACAACATTGCCACCATTGCGAGCTTCCCCAGCGCCAATGGTAAACACTCTCCCACGCGCATCGTTTCCTCTGTTGTTCCCATTGTTGTTATTCCCAGTGTTGTTGTTGTTGTTACCAACATTCTGATGGAGTTGAGGGCAATCCCGTCTGAAATGACCCTTGTCACCACACTGAAAACAACCCTTACGATTACCCTGATTCTGCTGAGGCTGTTGCCTCTCCTGTTGTTGTGGCTGTTGTTGCTGTGAGGATTGCTGCTGCTGCCTTGGGAGTGAGACCCTACAGTCTCTAGCCATGTGGCCCACCTTGTTAGACATGTGACCGACTCGAGTGCATGGCCCACGATGGTGAAAGCTGCCCTTGTTACACTTCAGTTGCTTTCCTGCATAGGAGCCCTGATTCGAATTATTGCTCTGGTTCTGATTCACAGAAGATGACTGGCTAAAACTGCGGTTGATACTGTTGTCTGGCTTTTTCTGTGACTGATTCGAGTTGGACGCTTTATCCACATAATTCCACTTCTGTTTGATGTACAGCTCGATTCTTCGGTGTGGAGGTCGTGATAAGTTCGGGCACATATTAGCTAACTCATGAGACCGTTTCGTGTATGCCTTAATTTCAGACCCCACCATTTTCAGATCATAATACTCGTTCTCCAGTTTCTGCACTTCATCTCATGGACAGTACTCTTCACGCATCAGCTCCTTAAAGTCGTCCCATGTAGTGGCATTCGCCATCTCAATGCCCAGCATCTGGACTTGGGCATTCCACCAAGTCAGGGCACCATCCTTGTCACACCATGGCTTTGCGGAAGCGTGGGTTTATTTGGTGTGACTTCTTAATACCATAGCTTAATCACATCAAAGCTATATGAATTTAAAACCACGATGATCATCCATTACTTCATGTTTTAAAAACAAAATACCACAACATTGTTTTCAAATGTCGACACATGCAACGAAAATGCAACATAACAAACTAAAAACATTGTTCAAAAGACACAACCACAGACATGAAACAAACACGGCTCAAGACTTGTGACTCGTCCAGGTAAAAGCCACAACTCCCAAACTTGGATGACATCGCACTTCTTACGCAGCTTGAAAACATAACATACCTCGCCAGATCCCTAATTCCCTGAAATACATGTAAGTTGGAAAAATCAACAAAAATGTTGAGCGAGTTCATGTATAGTGAGTATGTAAAACCTTTGTAATATGAAAATCCCTGGTATGTAGCAAATAAGGAAATAAAGAGATCACCAATGGTATGCAAGGCCATTGATATGTGTGAAGTGCAGTATGAAGACTCAAACCTAGCAGATTTTTGCGTCGGGTACCAAGTCACCCCGAGGTCCGTTCTGTTGGGCCTGGGGCTGGGCTCGCTACACCCAGATAGATCTACCGCTAAAGACCCTCGGTCCTACAATGAGGATTAATGGCCTCCAGTTCCCGCCTACCCACTCACATGATCTAAGTAGTAACCCTCCTTACGCTAACCATACCATGTAAAAAGTATTCGTAATCATAGTAACATGTATTTCACCCCCGAAGTATAAAACTAAAAACAGTTAAGAGAAAAAGGGGGGAACATGAACTCACTGAAGTGCGTCTCGAAATAGTATCTCCCAATCAACCTGCTGCGTGACGACCTACACGTACTAACTTCTATTAGACGGACGGTCGTGCCTTGGCTTAAGTTTTAACGTTTTTGGGAAATAGTTAGGCAACTATTTCGTATTTACACTTCGTAATTATCTATAGTTATATTCCTTCCCAAGGATGGGGGTTTTAATACATGTGCGTTTTTGTAAATCCAAAAATATATTTTTAAGTCTCACTTAATAAAATATTTTTATTCATTTGTCTAAAATATTCTATCTCCAAAATATACATATTTTTCTCAAAAATATTATATTTTATACCTTACAATTTCCAAAATAACACTTTTATCAAAATACGCATTTAAGAGTATTTTTTCGAAAATACATAAGTTACATTTAAAGTTCGGGTGGTAATAATAATACCGGTGTAACTTAGATATTTATTTGTGAAGGCGTTGGTATTATTTTGGAGTCGTTACTTTTTAGTGTATACGAGTTATATTATTTTTACCCTAAAAATAATATATGTATAGTTCACAAAATAATGATAAATCACACAAGCGTTTTGTTATGAAATATATATTCTTAATATATATTTAATGAGTTTTATTTACGAAAACCCACCTCCGAATACTTGGTTATATTGTAATTAAAATCATGGCGAAATTTGTTTGGAGAAACAAGTTAAAAAAATATATATTTTTAAACACTTGTCACCAAAATATTCTAAGTGTTATTTTCTGGAAAAATTTCGCCAGAGTTTCCTCTGTAACTGGAGGTGGCCACGCTTACTAGCGTATCATTTTCTTTTCAAAATTCAATCAACAATTTTCCAATCATCAATATTCAATGTTCAATCGTCAAACTAGTCAAAATAAGCATAAATCGCAAACACATGAACTTGTAAGTTGAGTAAAAGTATGTAGTAGCTTTCCAACATTTTTAGTAGATATTTCTATCTTTAAAAATGAATCGGTTTCCTGAAAAACTTTATTTTTAAAGAATATGTAACCTCACAACTTCTAGTCAAAAATTACAGAAATATTTCTTTGTTAAACCCTTTTGTTACACAAGTGTTTACACACTTGTTTGTTCACAAAAACACCTTTAGTTTATGAAAGATCCGGCTTTAAAATAAGACTTGTATATTTTACTTGGTTCTTCGAAAATACCACTTGTAGATCTTTAGATCTACTAGTTTAAAACTCTATTTTACAAGAAAAATCATTTTTACACAAGTTCATGTTTATGTATGGAAGGGTTCGTCATCTTGTATCTTCTACACTTAACATATTGCTAGTTCATGTTCCTTGAACATGATCTAGCGTGGTTAGATGACGATCCGTTCCACTTCTAGCAACCAACAACATAAAATAATCACAACAAAACAAGATTCATAAGATTTACACCATTATTTAATCTTTATCCATCATATTCATCTTTCTTGCAAGACTTTAAGTTTTGTTTTCGCATGTTCTTGATTTTTGTCCGATAAATCTCTTATTAGCCACTTTAAACAAGATCAAGAGAGTGTTTAGAAGCACTTACAACTAGCTCAAGGCTAGGGAAGAATCAAAGCGAAAACTAGGTGGATAAAAGCAACGTAGTGTGGTCCTTGAGATTCCGAAAGCACCGGGTTCCCTCGTATGTCACCTTTCACCTTTGTGTGTATGTTATATAGCAAGAACCAAACTTGATGATGGGTGGATGTGGGATGGTGGTCGCGGACGGACAAGGAAGAAAGAGAGAGAGTTTGAGTTGAGTTGGTTAGTGGAAATGAAAGTTATAATCTCTTGTGTTTATTTATAAACTTATCACCATTACCCATTAGATAATGTGTCATCTAGATATTTAGCACTTGGATTAAAATAATCAACAAGGACAAAGGTGTGTCACCCTTGTGGTGACCGTTCGGTTAGGGGGGGTTCATAGTTTGATTTTGATGGTATAGTTACAAGCTAATTAGTTTAGTTAGGTAACTAAATTAGTGTAATAGTGTGTTATGAATTATAAAGGGTGTTAGGGTATTCGGGGACCCTAACTAGCTCAGAAAAGGAAAAACAATGTCATTGACATTATTTTTATGTTCCGGGTAAAGTCCGGTTGTTCGGTTGGATATTGATCCGTTAAAGTGCTAAATAAGCATTTAAAGTGTCTTTAATATTATTCTTAGTGACACAATGAATTCCCGACACTTTGGAAAGTGTCTAGTATTATTTTCCCATGTTTTTGCACTTTACTAGTTAAGTTAAATGCTGAATTTTGCAATAGAGTGTAGGATTTTATACTTGAAACATGATTTAGGCACATCCGGTCACTATAACAATCACCTAGTGACGCAGTTCTACAATCCTCACCTCCCTACACTCTTTACTAGTGTAGTAATCTATTCCTGGCTCGTAATGGCCTCAGAGACAATATATGTCTAGTGCTGGTAATGTCAGCATGTTTATTGGGTTATCCGTTTATTGTGCTAACTGTGCTTTTGTGCATCAAGTTTGTTACTATAGTTCTGTGTAAATAATGGAGTGACAGCAATAAAGTATGATGCATGTATGTGTATGTATCAGAATTCAAGTAGCAGTTTAATCACAACTGTAAGCAAGCACAACAATCAAGCATTAATTAAATATTAATTAATTCGTACGGATACCTGGTTTGGTGAGGGTTGTCACATTCTCCCCCCGTTAAAGAAATTTCGTCCCGAAATTTTAGGCTCTGCTTCTAGTTGCAGGGGTCTTGGGAAATAAATGGGGGTACTTCTCCTTCATACGATCCTCATGTTCCCACGTGAATTCAGGTCCATGCCTTGCATTCCATCGAACTTTGACTAGTTTGACACGGCTCCTGCGAGTTTTGTTAACTTTCCAATCCGTAACCTCGACGGGTTCTTCGGTAAAGTGGAGCGTGTCATCGATATGAACTTCGTGAGCAGGAATGATCACTGTTTCTTGTGTTAGACTCTTTCTCAAATTTGATACATGGAATGTATCGTGAACACCATTGAGTTCAGCAGGTAGGTCCAACTTGTAGGCTACAAGCCCAATCCTTTGCAGGATTCTGAAAGGACCAATATAACGCGGATTCAACTTCCCGCGCTTTTCGAAGTGTGCCACACCCTTCCAGGGTGAAACTTTCAATAAAACCATATCTCCAACTTGAAATTCCAAAGGCTTTTGCTTTGGATCTGCATAGGCCTTCTGTCTGTCGTGAGCCGCCTCGATGCGCTTTCGAATCTGCGCAATCTTGTCTGTCGTCTCTTGAACTATTTCGGGACCAATAAGCTGCCTATCACCTGCATCAGCCCAGCATAGTGGTGATCGACACTTGCGTCCGTAAAGAGCTTCAAATGGCGCGGCTCCAATGCTTGTGTGGTAGCTGTTGTTGTACGAAAATTCGACCAAAGGTAAATGTTTATCCCAGCTACCACCAAGATCCATTACACATGCTCTCAGCATATCCTCCAAAGTCTGAATAGTTCGTTCACTTTGGCCGTCAGTTTGCGGATGGAATGCAGTGCTCAAGTTCAACTGCGAGCCAAAAGCTTCTTGGAAGGATTGCCAAATCCTTGTTACAAATCTCCCATCTCTATTCGAGATAATCGAGAGGGGCACTCCATGACGTGCAACGATCTCTCGCATGTATATTTTCGCAAGTTTACTCGTGTTGTCCTTTTCTTTGATTGGTAAGAAAAGTGCGGACTTTGTTAGGCGGTTAACTATCACCCAAATCATATCATGGCCTCTGGGCGTCCTTGGTAACTTCATTATGAAGTCCATTGAAATCTGTTCCTATTTCCACTTGGGAATCTCGGGTTGTTGCAGAAGTCCTGAAGGCTTCTGGTATTCAGCTTTCACCTTGGCGCACGTTAAACACTTGCTAACATAAACAGCAACATCGCCTTTCAACCTAGGCCACCAATAATAATCCTTAAGATCTTGGTACATCTTATCCGCACCGGGATGAGTTGAGTACCGAGACTTGTGAGCTTCATCAAAAATAACTTTTCTCGAACCACCAAACAGAGGAACCCAAATTCTTTTCATGAAGTATAGCGTTCCTTCCTCGTTTGGCACTAGTTGCTTCTCCATTCCACGGAGATATTCCTCTTCAATGTTCCTTTCTTTCAGAGCCTCTTTCTGAGCGGTACGAATACGTAAAGCGAGGGCTGTCTGGACAATCATCTCCAAAGCCCTAACCCTTATGGGCTTGATCCTTTCTTTTCGACTCAGGGCATCAGCAACCACATCCGCTTTCCCTGGGTGGTATTTGATCTCGTAATCATAATCGTTCAACAATTCGACCCAACGTCTTTGCCTCATATTCAATTCTTTCTGGTCGAATATGTGCTGCATACTCTTATGATCCGTAAAGATTGTACACTTTGTACCATACAAATAATGTCTCCAGATTTTCAGCGTAAATACCACTGCGCCTAGTTCCAAATCATGCGTGGTATAGTTCCTTTCATGAACTTTCAATTGGCGTGAAGCGTAAGCTATAACTTTCTGGCGTTGCATCAACACGCAACCCAATCCTTGACGCGAGGCGTCACAGTATACCACGAAATCATCAGTTCCTTCTGGTAGCGCTAAGATCGGCGCGTTGCAAAGCTTGTCTTTCAGTAACTGGAATGCTTCTTCCTGTTTGATTCCCCAATCAAACTTCTTATCCTTCTATGTGAGGAAGGTCAATGGTTGAGCGATCTTTGAAAAATCCTCAATAAATCTTCGATAGTAGCCAGCCAAACCTAAGAACTGTCGAATCTCGGTCGACGTCTTTGGAGTCTCCCAGCTCTTTATCGCCTCGATCTTTTTGGGATCAACATGGATTCCATTTCCATTTACCACGTGTCCAAGAAACTGGACTTCGCGTAGCCAAAACTCCCACTTCGAGAACTTGGCGTATAATTTCTCCTTCTTAAGTAGCTCTAGAATAGCTCTTAAGTGCTGCTCGTGCTCGTCCTTTGTCTTCAAGTAAATCAAGATATCGTCTATGAACACAATCACAAACTTGCCCAAGTATGACTTACAAACTCTGTTCATCAAGTCCATAAAAACAGCTGGCGCGTTTGTCAACCCAAACGGCATCACCAGAAACTCGTAGTGTCCATAGCGAGTTCTAAAAGCCGTCTTTGGGATACTTTCCTCCTGTATCCTAAGTTGATGGTATCCAGATCGAAGATTGATCTTTGAATAAAAGCTTGAGCCTTGCAGTTGGTCGAAAAGATCATCGATTCTCGGCAAAGGGTATCTGTTCTTGATAGTCAACTTGTTCAACTCCCGGTAATCAATGCACATACGGAAACTACCGTCTTTCTTTTTAACGAACAGTACTGGAGCTCCCCAAGGTGAGAATCTTGGTCTGATGAATCCTTTATCCAAAAGCTCCTGGAGTTGTGTCGACAACTCCTGCATCTCTGAAGGCACAAGTCTGTAGGGTGCCTTGGCTACAGGCATGGCACCTGGAACCAAGTCAATGTGGAATTCGACTTGCCTTTGAGGCGGTAATCCTGGCAAGTCTTCTGGAAAGACTTCCGGATATTCCTTGATGACTGGAATGTCTTCAATCTTTGGTTTAGCAACTTCCTTATCCACGATGTGTGCTAAGAATGCAACACATCCCTTCCGTAAACACTTTCTAGCTTTCAGGCAGCTAATAATTCTCAGCGGCGTATCATGCTTCTCTCCGTGCACTATGATTGTTTCTTCATCCGTCACAGGGATGCGGATGGTCTTCTCATGGCAAACTTTGTCGGCTTTGTTACTCGATAGCCAATCCATTCCCACTACCACATCAAAGTTTGCCAACTCGACAGGTAGTAAGTCTAGCGTAAACTCGTGCCCTCCTAGTTCAATCACACATCCTCGGACAACTTCACTGGTCTCAACTAGTTTCCCATTTGCTAATTCGATGGAGTACGGAGCGTCTAACTTACTAGGCGTCAACCCAAGTATTTTCTTAAATTCTAATGACACGAAACTATAATCCGCACCGGTATCAAACAAAAGGGATGCAAAGCGTTGGTTTATAGGGAACGTACCAGTAACAACGTTGGGATCCTGGAGCGCTTCCCTCGCCTCAATGTTAAACACTCTTCTGCGGGCTTGATTCAATCCTGGGCAGTCCCTCTTAAAGTGCCCAATGTCACCGCAGTTAAAACAACCCAATTTTTGACCATTTCCTCCTCCGTTCCCCGCTTGATTATTGTTTTGATTTCGATTCACATTACCCGCTTGATTCACGTTGTTGCCTCGGTTTTCATTCCCTTCATTGTTTCCTTGTACACGATTTCCATTGCCACCACGATTATTGTTCCTATTACCAAAACCTCCTTGGCCTCCCCGGCCTGCACTAGCCCAGCAGTTATCCTTCAGGTGGCCAACTTTTCCACAAGCTTCACATACTTTTGGCCCACATCGGCCAGAATGATGACCCTGGCAGGTGTTACACTTGGGATGCGTACCCATATATCCTTTCCCCTTCTTTCCAACACCGGTTGTAGCTTGGACTGGTGCGCTTGATTCTCCTTTCTTGCCAACATTGCTAGTTCCCTGCTTGAAGTTCGAGAATTTCCTTTTATTCTCACCAGATGACTCCACGTGAGTCTCTTTCTTCCTCAGTAAGAGACACGCTTAGATCGATGGCCTCTGTGATTGTTGCAGGCTTGGAAGTAGTGACCATACTCATGATCTGTGGAGCTAAACCCCAGATAAATCTCTCGATCCGTTTGAACTCTGGTGTGACCATATACGACACAACGTGGGATAAATCATGAAATCTTTGGACGTACTCAGCGATCTTGGGACCATCCATCCTTAAATGCCAGAACTCAGTTTCCAACCTTTGTATCTCAGCACGAGAGCAATACTTCTTTCGCATTAACTCTTTTAACTCAGCCCAGGTCAATGCGTAAGCAGCGTCTTCACCAAGAGTTTGCACTTGTAAGTTCCACCAGGACAGGGCTCCATCTAAAAATAGCCCAGAAATGTAAGTCACTTGTTGGTCTGGAGCGCACTTGCTCATTCGGAGAACAGACTTCGTCTTTTCGGCCCATCTTACAAAAGCAACAGCACCTCCGGTGCCGTCAAAGTTCACAGGCTTGCAGTCTAGGAACTGCTTGTAAGTGCACCCTGCACATACGTTAGAATATACAAACGGTATTAGCGGACGTGCTATAAATATCCAAATGTATTGTAATATGTCCCAACGACTTAACATTACCATGTGGTGGATTGTTCTTGCCGTTATTGTTTGAATTGCTCCCGTTGGTTCCTCCCTGTGAGGCTGCATACTGCGCTATGGCAGCAGCAATGATTCCTTGAAGTTCTGCCTCGTTGGCAGGCATACGCGTCTGGCGTCTTAGAGGCATCTTCTAAAAGATGTTTCACGTAGGTCAGGTCATAGTAAGTAAAGTGTACGTATGTATTTAACAATATTAACACATAACATCTCATGTTATAAATAAATCAACCACATAACATCTCATGTTATAGAACATAAACAATCCATAATCAACCCAACATATAATGAGAATACTGTGATTGCGCTGTCATAAATCAAGACCACAATGTAAGGTTTACAAGTACATAACTGTATCGTACATCATCAGTGACTAAGGGCCACATCGCCCTTGTCCAAACTATCTAATCAGTGACATCAGCAACAAGTATACAAATCATCAAAAGTCACAATCATCAAAAATGTGGTCTCCAAAAGCTGTGTAGTCTGCACAATCGCAGTCGTCTCACCCAAAAGTCTACCTGCATCGAATCAAAAAGGCCTAAGCTGATGGCGGTGGAGGAGGGGGAAAACGAGCAAAGAGTAAACGTCGCATATGAAGCCAGTCCTCCTCCATAGCGCGATGAGAGCGCAATAAGTATGCTATCTGCTGCTCGGCAGTCCAAAAACGAGCGGCAGAATAAGGTGAAAGTGGTCGAGGAGGGTGTGATACTGCAGGTGGGGTCTGGCACTGGCACGGGAGTCGCTGAGCTCTTTCTAGCTCCTGTACGCGATGGGTCAGCGCCTCCTGCTGTATCATGAAAGATGTGAGAACATCCTCCGTAGAATACCCCACGTGGTATGGGTGATACGGATCCGTCGGTGGCATCATGGGGGGCGTAGTCCAGAGGAACGGCTCACTAGATGGAGCGAAGGATGGCACAGTAAATGGTGCAACAGTGGGAACAACAGTGGGGTGAGGAATCTGGGGGACAAATTGATCTCCTCCTGACATGAAAGGTGTATGACCAAACGGATGACGTGACGAACCCTCCCCAGGACGGGGTGGAGGGATGTCCTAGAGATAAGTGATCGAGAGATCTGTGCGGTGAGTATCTGTGATATGTGTGGGAAGCAAAGGTACGTCGATGGGAGCTGAAACAGGGGCTGAAACGGGTGCCACAGGGGGGTGTAACAGGCACCACGAAAGGTGGGAAATCATCGTCATCATCTATCCATCCATTGTGGGTGTGTGCGTATCGTGGATCAATGTGGGTCGCAAAAGGTGCGCGGTCGAACATTACCGGCATAGGATCTGGAAGTGGGGCGACAACAGGATACTCTAAAAACAATGGAGCATCAATATGAACATCAACAGCATGTTCATCCACCAACTGTGGAACAACAACAGGATGATCATCAACAGGTATATCATCAACCAAAGGAGCAACAGCAGGTGCATCGGCATGAACAGGGTCATGCTCCAATGCGGGGTCAAGAGCAACGCCTGGCTCAGGGGCCACAGCCGGCTCCGAATCAATAAACTCCATCTCAAAATCAGCTGGATCAGCAAACATAGGGTCGACAGGGGCTACAGGATCTTCCAAGTGCTGGTCTAAGTGTACGAACTCAATGTCCTGGTCTGGATCAAAGCCAGGTGGAAAAATAGGATCTGAATCATCATCAACATCATGATCGAACTCAAAGCTGTGCGCAGGATCAGGTGCAGCGGATGACGCCATGTCTGGGTCGGCGTCGTGTGAGTGGTGCTGCACTCCCTGTGTGTGCGAAGGTACGGATGCCACAGACTCAAAGGAATCTGGGACAGGTGAATGAGCAGGAGCCTCCTCTACAGGAGCATCAGCAAGCAGTAGAATATCACCGGCAGCAATAGGGGCCTCGCCCTCAAGGTCATCCTCAAGTGGGTCCTCCTCAAATAGATCGACATCGTCGTCAGAGACAACGTCGAGGGGCATATCAACAACGGGATAAGCGGCAAGGGGCACAGGAGCAGGGATCACCGCGAGTGGCAAATCCCCAACAAGACGGCCATCAGCAGGCTCTGCTATGACGTCGGGCAGCGCAAAGGGCTGGAAATCGTCATCGTCTGTGCTGGTAGTATCGGAAGTGTACACCTCGTGCTCCGATGAAACTATGTCGTCTGATACTATGGCTATGGGATTTGTAGTGTCCGACTCCCCAGTACCTGATGAAGGCATGACGTCTGTAACACAAACACACACATGCACAAATAATCAATCATATAATCAAATAAACATGTTAGTCACCAATAAGCAATCAAGTAATTCTCCTAGTCCCACTAGTCTATCCTCCCAGCCTCTCAGACTGAACCTCCTAGTCCCATTAGACTATCCTCCCAGCCTCTCAGACTGAACCTCCTAGTCCCACTAGACTATCCTCCCAGCCTCTCAGACTGAACCTCCTAGTCCCACTAGACTATCCTCCCAGCCTCTCAGACTGACTCCCTGGTCCCCCGACCAGAACCTCCCCAGCCACCCGGCTGAATCTCCCCAGCCACCCGGCTGAATCCCTGGTCTCCCGACCAACCAAAACTTTAAAAAAAAATATGCTTAACTTTTTTTTTGTAAAAATGTTTTGTACCTGGGATCTGGACGTAATGTATGCAATGTAAAAATGTTTTCGTGAGAGCCCTAGTGATCATAGTCTAGACTCGAGAAGGAATCCTAGTTCGCTATGATCAAAGCTCTGATACCAAGCTTTCACACCCTGGCTTTGCGGAAGCGTGGGTTTATTTGGTTTGACTTCTTAATACCATAGCTTAATCACATCAAAGCTATATGAATTTAAAACCACGATGATCATCCATTACTTCATGTTTTAAAAACAAAATACCACAACATTGTTTTCAAATGTCGACACATGCAACGAAAATGCAACATAACAAACTAAAAACATTGTTCAAAAGACACAACCACAGACATGAAACAAACACAGCTCAAGACTTGTGACTCGTCCAGGTAAAAGCCACAACTCCCAAACTTGGATGACATCGCACTTCTTACACAGCTTGAAAACATAACATACCTCGCCAGATCCCTAATTCCCTGAAATACATGTAAGTTGGAAAAATCAACAAAAATGTTGAGCGAGTTCATGTATAGTGAGTATGTAAAACCTTTGTAATATGAAAATCCCTGGTATGTAGCAAATAAGGAAATAAAGAGATCACCAATGGTATGCAAGGCCATTGATATGTGTGAAGTGCAGTAGGAAGACTCAAACCTAGCAGATTTTTGCGTCGGGTACCAAGTCACCCCGAGGTCCGTTCTGTTGGGCCTGGGGCTGGGCTCGCTACACCCAGATAGATCTACCGCTAAAGACCCTCGGTCCTACAATGAGGATTAATGGCCTCCAGTTCCCGCCTACCCACTCACATGATCTAAGTAGTAACCCTCCTTACGCTAACCATACCATGTAAAAAGTATTCGTAATCATAGTAACATGTATTTCACCCCCGAAGTATAAAACTGAAAACAGTTAAGAGAAAAAGGGGGGGAACATGAACTAACTGAAGTGCGACTCGAAATAGTATCTCCCAATCAACCTGCTGCGTGACGACCTACACGTACTAACTTCTATTAGACGGACGGCCGTGCCTTGGCTTGGCTTGGCTTAAGGTTTAACGTTTTTGGGAAATAGTTAGACAACTATTTCGTATTTACACTTCGTAATTATCTATAGTTATATTCCTTCCCAAGGATGGGGGTTTTAATACATGCGTTTTTGTAAATCCAAAAATATATTTTTAAGTCTCACTTAATAAAATATATTTTTATTCATTTGTCTAAAATATTCTATCTCCAAAATATATATATTTTTCTCAAAAATATTATATTTTATACCTTACAATTTCCAAAATAACACTTTTATCAAAATACGCATTTAAGAGTATTTTTCTGAAAATACATAAGTTACATTTAAAGTTCGGGTGGTAATAATAATACCGGTGTAACTTAGATATTTATTTGTGAAGGTGTTGGTATTATTTTGGAGTCGTTACTTTTTAGTGTATACGAGTTATATTATGTTTACCCTAAAAATAATATATGTATAGTTCACAAAATAATCATAAATCACACAAGCGTTTTGTTATGAAATATATATTCTAAATATATATTTAACGAGTTTTATTTACGAAAACTCACCTCCGAATACTTGGTTATATTGTAACAAAAATCATGGCGAAGTTTGTTTGGAAAAACAAGTTAAAAAATATATTTTTAAACACTTGTCACCAAAATATTCTAAGTGTTATTTTCTGAAAAAATTTCGCCAGAGTTTCCTCTGTAACTGGAGGTGGCCACGCTTACTAGCATATCATTTTCTTTTCAAAATTCAATCAACAATTTTCCAATCATCGATATTCAATGTTCAATCGTAAAACTAGTCAAAATAAGCATAAATCGCAAACACGTGAACTTGTAAGTTGTGTAAAAGTATGTAGTAGCTTTCTAACATTTTTAGTAGATCTTTCTATCTTTAAAAATGAATCGGTTTCCTGAAAAACTTTATTTTTAAAGAAGATGTAACCTCACAACTTCTAGTCAAAAATTACGGAAATATTTCTTTGTTAAACCCTTTTGTTACACAAGTGTTTACACACTTGTTTGTTCACAAAAACACCTTTAGTTTATGAAAGATCCGGCTTTAAAATAAGACGTGTATATTTTACTTGGTTCTTCGAAAATACCACTTGTAGATCTTTAGATCTACTAGTTTAAAACTCTATTTTACAAGAAAAATCATTTTTACACAAGTTCATGTTTATGTATGGAAAGCTTCGTAATCTTGTATCTTCTACACTTAACATATTGCTAGTTCATGTTCCTTGAACATGATCTAGCGTGGTTAGATGACGATCCGTTCCACTTCTAGCAACCAACAACATAAAATAATCACAACAAAACAAGATTCATAAGATTTACACCATTATTTAATCTTTATCCATCATATTCATCTTTCTTGCAAGACTTTAAGTTTTGTTTTCGCATGTTCTTGATTTTTATCCAATAAATCTCTTATTAACCACTTTAAACAAGATCAAGAGAGTGTTTAGATGCACTTACAACTAGCTCAAGGCCAGGGAAGAATCAAAGCGAAAATTGGGTGGATAAAAGCAATGTAGTGAGGTCCTTGAGATTCCGAAAGCACCGGGTTCCCTCGTATGTCACCTTTCACCTTTGTGTGTATGTAATATAGCAAGAACCAAACTTGATGATGGGTGGATGTGGGATGGTGGTGGCGGACGGACAAGGAAGAAAGAGAGAGAGTTTGAGTTGAGTTGGTTAGTGGAAATGAAAGTTATAATCTCTTGTGTTAATTTATAAACTTATCACCATTACCCATTAGATAATGTGTCACCTAGATATTTAGCACTTGGATTAAAATAATCAACAAGGACAAAGGTGTGTCACCCTTGTGGTGACCGTTCGTTAGGGGGGGTTCATAGTTTGATTTTGATGGTATAGTTACAAGCTAATTAGTTTAGTTAGGTAACTAAATTAGTGTAGTAGTGTGTTATGAATTATAAAGGGTGTTAGGGTATTCGGGGACCCTAACTAGCTCAGAAAAGGAAAAACAATGTCATTGACATTATTTTTATGTTTCGGGTAAAGTCCGGTTGTTCGGTTGGATATTGATCCGTTAAAGTGCTAAATAAGCATTTAAAGCGTCTTTAATATTATTCTTAGTGACACAATGAATTCCCGACACTTTGGAAAGTGTCTAGTATTATTTTCCCATGTTTTTGCACTTTACTAGTTAAGTTAAATGCTGAATTTTGCAATAGAGTGCAGGATTTTATACTTGAAACATGATTTAGGCACATCCGGTCACTATAACAATCACCTAGTGACGCAGTTCTACAATCCTCACCTCCCTACACTCTTTACTAGTGTAGTAATCTATTCCCGGCTCGTACTGGCCTCAGAGACAATATTTGTCTAGTGCTGGCAATGTCAGCATGTTTATTGGGTTATCCGTTTATTGTGCTAACTGTGCTTTTGTGCATCAAGTTTGTTACTATAGTGATGTGTAAATAATGGAGTGACAGCAATAAAGTATGATGCATGTATGTGTATGTATCAGAATTCAAGTAGCAGTTTAATCACAACTGTAAGCAAGCACAGCAATCAAGCATTAATTAAATATTAATTAATTCGTACGGATACCTGGTTTGGTGAGGGTTGTCACAATCCTCGAGTGTGCCTGTAACATACTTCACTCTGTCCCCGGCAGGACAGTTACACATCACAAACACCGACTCTGCCTTCTCAAACCAACGCAGTAGTCCCACAGCCCCTTCAGTCTCACTAAATGTATGTGGCTTACAATCCATGAACGTTTTGAACGTACAAGCAGGCAGATTGTTTTGATTCTGGTTCGCTTGTTGACCTAAGGATGAAAGGAAATACGGCATACGGGTAAGAGTTGTGTACGCGACACAAGAATAAAGAGTAATTGGCACATATCGTACCAGCTTGATAGGCTGCCAAAGCCTCAGCCACACGGGTGTTAATCCGATTTGTCAACTCAGCCTGAGTCATTGCAATGTGACCATGTCCGTGACCTCGTCCGCTCATGATTCTATATAAGAGGAGGGAAAAGGTTAAGAGTCGAGATAAGGTAGGAGTCAAACCTCACGATGACTTCTCTAGACTACAAAGTTTACATCAGACAACAGAGCGGAACCCCTTTCACACTCATTAGATCTCACTGGGACTCACATGCACCCCACATTATTATTATGTGTGCACCCATAATAATAATGCGATTTGCATGTTTGTCTTAGCTCCTCCCAAGTCATGCCAAAAGGTTCCTCAAATTCTCGCAACAAGACAAAACACCACAAACATAAACCACGAGAATCTCACGGGATATCACGCTGTGACTCTATCAATCACATAACTCAGGTAAATACACATGAATTTAGTCTGAAATGCTAAGTGTGTGCAATGACATGCAACATCATATATAAGTGTATACTAGATATACGAGGCAGTAAATAAATGAGAGACAAACCTTGCAATCTAGAGCTGAGTGTCATGGTCGCTTTCTGAACTGTTCGGTTATAGTCTGGTTTTATAAAAAGGTTTTAAAACCTAGTTCACTATAACCATTGGCTCTGATACCAAACTGTCACACACCCAAAATACCACATGCGGTAATCCCGCTAGGCGTGTGATGCACCAGGATCTAGCCACTATTTACATTGAACTAACCATAAGATATTTAACAAAGTTTCCATTCATTAAGTAAAACATTCATAAAACAAAATCCAATTTAAATGGTGTCAGCGGAAGCAAACAGTAATTCATAGTTTAAATGTTTCAAAACCCAATGTATATGAATTCAATAACAAAACATGCATATCCAAGCAACGCGACCCATGACCACTCCAGCCATCCAGACAGCAAGTTCCTTTCCCATAGTACCTAACGACCTGCGAGCATGCAACAAGTGTATCAGACAACGCTGGTGAGTTCATAGTATTACGAAAATGTTAGTTACCAAGTGTTTAGTTTAGTTCATTGATTTCAATGTTGATAATACCTTGAATACAAGACGGCTCCACATTTATTTTACCCGTTCCCCAATGCTCCTATTAAAGCCTTGGGCATGACTGGGTCATTAGTTCACACCCGTCCTCTAAAGTACGGGGTAAGGGTGCCAAACCTAGATAGCGCTACCAACTAATACCTCGTTACCTCTCAGGAAACAAACAAGATGGGACATAAAGGTGATAGGATGAGTATATAATCCAACATTCCAGATTTTACCCACAAGACGTATTCCTCTCAGGAATACCCAATTGATTTACCCAAAAACCTATCCCTCACAGGGATACCCAATGAATGTCCCAACCACCGAGACGCATGCTCAAGAGGAATGAACTCACCTTGGTTTGCTAGGTAATTGAAATTATTTGTTCACCGTTGATCAACCACGTCCTAACAGAGTTATCAATCTAAATCAGTTTCATTCACTATTGAACACGTATTGAACACATCCTAACCGATACATCACATAGCCCATAACAGATAACACATAACATGCAAGTCCAATAACAACTACTACATAACTGTCCAAGTCATCAAACAAAACCGTATACGGCCCAGGCATTCGGGCCCACTTATCTTGTGCGAACCGGATAGCCTTGTGCGATTCGAGTGCAAACCAGGCCTAATAGTGCACAAAGCCGAACTGGCTTGTGCGACTGCCATCCCCTTGTACGATTGGCCCAGGGTTATGCGATCCGCACTGGGCTGTGGCTCAACCACCTATGCAATTCAACCCTGTACCCGGCCCAAATAACTCCCGGCCCAATAACTTGTGCGATCCACAGGACTTGTGCGATCAAGATTTCAATATGGATTTTCTAGGTCAAACTTTCCATAACCGCCCCCTCCTAACACTCCACTAATTTCGGTTTTCACCCCCCACTCGATTGAAACAAACAGTTACACATTGATTAACAATTATTCAATTGAATTCTCTAATCAATCACACCTATTAATCATCATTCATGAATTTTTAAACATCCGTTAATTATCAAGAACATTGATCATAGATCGTTCCCTAGTATACCAATTATTATCAAGTTGAGTTCTTCGGTTTCTAATACACATGAGCCCTAATTCATCGATCATCCTTGTATTTCTAGGTTAGATCCGATTAACTAATTAGCATAACATGTTCGACCAATCCTGTCATCATTCAAATCCTATTTAATCAACCGTAGACAATGATTCATCACACAACATACTATATTAACATATTACCAAATACAAGAAGGAACTAAATCAAACAAGGGTATTCATGTACTAACTGAACACAAGATTGAATTGAGAAGAAACCGAGAGAAGGTTTCCGTCTAGCTCGAAGGGAGAGGAGAGAGAGCTAGGGTTTTGTGTTTTTGTGTTATGATAAGATTATGAGAAAACCATACACCCCTTTGTGTATGCGCATAGGAGGCATGGGCCGAAGCCCATCCTTGAGTTCCATTCTGGGCCACGCACTAACCCACCTCCCATATGAGTTCTGCAATGAGGAGGTTGTGCGATTAAGCACACCTTGTACGGCCTAGTCTTATATACATATATATACACACACAATCATGTAATAATCAAACTCATATCACTCTGTTAAAACTAGCCACATCACATGATCACATAACATTTATACGAGCTACATTAAAATATCAAGGAAGTCTAAAATACAGGTTGTCACAACGATAGTTTGTATAACTCCTTGCTTCCTTTTGAACACTTTGTCGTTTCTTGCTCTCCATAACGACCACATTGTTTGAATTGCGATTGCATGTATAACTTTTTTGATTTTTCAATTCCTCTGTACTTCATTTATCTCTTTCATAAGTTATTTAAGTTCCCGTCGGTGTTGACCATCGGTATTTTTACCCAGTTAGTTACCTTCTCCCAATCTCTTTTTACATAATTACATTGTAGTAGAATATGTACCGCTGCCTCATCGGCTGCGCCACATACTTTGCACGTGACATCTGGGATGTTTACACCTCTATCTCTTAAAGCCACAGCCGACAGTATCTTGTCTTTATAACTCGCCAAACGAACATGGTGCTCTTGCTTGTTGCCCATTTATTCCAGACGAAATCCTCGGCAGTCTCGTTGAGGTTTATCGATGAACATAGGGTCTTCCGGACGTCTTTCACCGTGAACTCCACCTGGTCTGCATCTTTCCAATACCACGCGTCTCTGGTTAACGAAACCTGTTGCTACTGAAGTAATCCATTTAAGCTCTCCATTTCCTATTTCTCGGTGTCACTGCTAGGTGGTCTAACCCACTGCCAGTCCCATATTCTCCCGCCATTGCATTCCCGATAACATTCACTTACCACTGCATTCTTTCTCCTTGCTAGCTGAAATAGTGCTGGGAATTGTTCCTTTAACGGTTCGCTGTCTATCCATGTATCCACCCAAAATTGAGTTTTATCTCCCGATCCAACCTTACTCTTTAATAGATAGGGTAATTGTCGCAAATCCGATAAAATTATTTATTTTAGGGACAATTTTAATGAATTACGGTCAATAATTGTTCATGATGATCAATAATGGCAGTTAGTTGTAGTTACTATCAATTTTAGGTTAATTTGTTAATTTTTAAGGGGTGCCTTATTCCCACATACCCTATATCTTATTTTCACATCCCCTATTGTATACGGGCCGTATACAATTATACGGCTCGTATAGAATGTTTTTGAATAGGAAAATGCGCAGGGAATGTTTTTTTTTGTTTTATTATATACGGCCCGTATACAGTTATACGAGTCGTATACATGTGTATACGATTTGTAAAACGTATACGGCTCAATTGATTTATTTTTGTGGGTTTTTTGATGTTACCAATGGTATACGGGCCGTATAACTATATACGGGCCGTATATATTGGCGTTTTTTCAAGTATCACATTTTATTCCCGTAAAAACACAATCATTCTAGGGTTTCTAAACTCTTCATCACCTTTAACAATGTCAATAAACGTTGATCGGAACATGCCGCTTAAATCGGAGTACAGGTAGAGTAACGTTACCGATCAGTCCGTTGATGAAAACCTTAGCGATCGCAGAGATCTTCATGTTGGTTATTTATCGATTCCGAGTAACTAGCAGAAGAACCTGACACAAACAAGTTCTCCACAGTTTGTTATTCAGATCTCTGTTCGGTCGTCTTTCCAAACTACAACACACGATACTTTTAATAAGCTGTCATAGTTGTCAAATTCGATTTCAACAAATCTTTTCATTTTCCTTCAATTTCTAAAACATTCTCTGTTACATGAAGACGTGTCGGGTTCTTCTACTAGCGGTATTTTACTGAAGTATTGAAGATTGAATGTGCAAACCCAACCGTTTTTTTACTACGGAAACGATGGCTATGCGAAATACAAACCGCTACCATTTTTTACTACGGGAACGGTGGCTATGCGAAATACAAACCGCAATCTTTTGTGACTATGGGAAACACAAGTTTTCTTTTTGAGCTTGATGGATGTCCGTTATCTCAGTTGAGGCGGGCATTGTTTAAATCTGAATATAACTAGATGTTACGTGTATCAGCGTTGTTATCACCCTGTGTGAGCATTGGAAACCCGACAAACAGTCTTGACAGCTGTGACATTTTATCTATCTATGTGTGTCACATCCATCCTGTTATAGCAATCGATATGATTAATTTTTACAGATTTTTTTCTAATTAGCGTTGTTAACTACCAAAATAATGCATACACAAATAGTTGTAGTGGACGAAGCAAAGAGACCGTTGTGTATCTGAATCAGGTTCTCAAACAAACACTACCAAAGATGGGTTGGTGATAAATACCGGAGCTGTTATCTCGGTTGTTCAGTACTTTCGTGATAATAAAACAAGCAGGCATTGATTTTGCCAAGATTGAAGGAAAGAATCTGGCCATAAGCGTTGTGGATTCTCAGCTTTAAGTTTCTGAACCAACCGAAATCCACAAATTCCAACAGTTTCTTCTTAGATTCCGTCCGGTTTCCAAACTCTTTCACACAAAGTTAATATTCACTGTGGTGGATGCAAGCATAAAGTTAGAAAAATACTCAACAAGATTGAAGGGTACACAACTGAAGGTTTAGTGCACGAACAGTTTCTTACGAACGATATGTATCAGGAAGCTCAACTTGAACGGACGATATGTATCAACAACTTGTGAGTGGGAATATGGCTATGAAGAATAGTATGGATAAACAATCACCGGTACCGGTTTTTCTGCTAGTTATACGGAATGTTTCGAATCATCACAGAAGACGTGTCGGGTTCTTCTGCTAGTAGTATGAGTCTGAGTCCATTGTGGTTCGTGAATGTTTCGAATCATCTCAGAAGACGTGTCGGGTTCTTCTGCTAGTAGTATGATCCAAAAATTCCGTTGTTTAAATCAGAATCAGGTTCTCAAGACAAGGATCGTTCTAATAGATTAAAGAGAATAATCCCTTTTTTACCATTTTTTACCCATAGTATACGAGCCGTATAATAATATACGGCCCGTATACAACCATCGTATACATTGTATACGATCGGTAAAAATATTTTTTACCAATGGTATACGGCCGTATAAACCGTATACGACTCGTATACATATGGTAAAAAATGGTAAAAACCTCTTTAATCTATTAGAACGATCCAATAAACGAAGAACAAAGCCTATTTTCAAAACGCAGGTTCATACAGTGTTGTAATAGGTTGTGGTTCAGCCAAAATGACATCTAGCATTACTAACAGTTCAAGTAAGTGTCGAAAACACTACTAAACATCTGCTTTCTGAATCTGAATCAGAATGTTTCCTTTTTTTAGTTGCTTCTCTTGTTAAGTTTCTGACCCAACTGAAATCCACAAATCCTGTCACTTTGTGTATTGACGAAGCTGACCCCACATTGGTATTTTCTCAAAATGTGCAAACTTGAAGAATCTCACATTAAAGGAGTTTGCAACAACGGGATCAGATGGTTTGAGTATCTTTCATCCTCGTTTGGCTAATCTCACACTTAATAGTGAAAAACATCAACAACCATTTTTTCTTTTCCTTTAATTTCGAGAACATTCTCCCTGTGTATGTGCTTGTGCTGTAGAAACCGGTGATGAATTTATATACACAACTGAACGTTAATTGATATTGTTTTAGACAACAACAGATAATGAATGGATTGTTGGTGGATAACGCAAACAAGTTCTCCACAGTTTGTTATTCAGATCTCTATTCAGTCATCTTTCCAAACTACAACACTCGATAAGTTTAAACTTTATCGTGTGTGATTTGACCAGGAAATGATTGGAGGTGAAGGTTCAGTGCACGAAAAGTTTCTTACGAAATGTACGTGACAAAACAAATATGTTGGGAATTAAACGCATGTCCGTAATCCCGCGTTGATAGCTTCCGTTTTATTCAGACTCCTTACAACTCTCATCAAATGCCTCACCCTTCCTTTTATTCTATAAATATTTTAAATAAAGAATAACGCCATGCCCGTAATCCCGCGTTGATAGCTTCCGTTTTATTACAGTCATACGACACGTTTTCTTGTTCTTCAATCTTTGTTACTTGTTGATGTTTTATTTTTTCTACTTTTAGAAAGTTTTGAGCACCTCACAACTCTAAAATACTTGAAAAATCAAATTTTCGTTCCATACGGGCCGTATAACAGTATACGGCCCGTATACACGTTCGTATACATTGTATACGACCAGGCAAACTTATTTACATATGGTGTATACGGGCCGTATACTGTTATACGGCCCGTATGGAATAAAAAAACTGACAAAGTCTGCTTGCACAGACTTTGTCAGTTGTTTTTATTCCATACGGGCCGTATAACAGTATACGGCCCGTATACACCATGTGTAAATAAGTTTTCCCATGTGTTAATATTAGGACCCATTTTTAATCAACCCAAAAATGATAGTAATTACTTTGCGTTTGGAATTAAGAGCTGGTGGAAAAGGAACAGACGATTTTGAACAAATACTATATTATGGTTTTTGGAAATTAGAAAGGGCTGGATAAAAATGTATCCTTTGTAAATTTCTATGGTCCGAAAAATACGAGCGCTAAAATGGCGGTATGGGAGGAAATCGGAAGTTTAATGGACTAGATTCCGGGGGTTTGGGTTCTTATGGGTGACTTCAAAATAGTGAGATTCCAACAAGATAGCCTAAATTCGAATTTTGACCCGGTATGCACTCGCTTTTTAATGATTTTATTATAGCTAAAGGTTTGTTGGAATTTGCTATGAAGGGGTCAAAATATACTTATTGTGAGAAGAAGGGTAGAAAATTCAGCAAGATCGATAGGGTGTTAGTGAATCAAGACTTTTTGGACTTGTGGTCGGATTCTTGTTTTAATGGCGTTGTCGCGTTTCTTATTGGATCACAATCCTATTTTCTTGATTTCGGACCCCCTAGATTACGGCCCAATTCTGTTTCGCTTCTTTAACTCCTGGCTGGACTGTCCGAAGTTCAGTCCCATGGTCCTTATGGCAAATACGTACTTTGAGTGCGGCGAAGGTAATCCGTTCGAGAAAATAGTTGCGAAGCTAAAATTTCAAAAAGACAAGATTAAAGTCTGGATTAAAGAGAAAAAGTCAAGGCTCCAAGGTGTTAAAAACAATACTCTGGCGAAGTTATGGGATATGGATAAAGTGATGGAGGATCAGGATCTTACAGAAGAAGAAGAAGAGTGGATTCGCATTGAATGCCTTAAGTAGTCGGCAAGGGTGGAGCATTAAGAAACCACAAATTTGTATCAGGATTCCCAGGTAAAGTGGGTGGAGGTGGGAGACAATAACTCCGCCTAGTTCCATAGAGCGATCAAACAGAAGGCGGCTACAAATAAGATTCATTGTCTTGTGATAAATGGTCAGTAATGTAGTGTTTCGATCCGAGTCAAAAGAGAGGTGCATCATTTTTTCCGTGACCATTTTATGGAACAGATGAATAGCCGTCTGACATTAGGTGATGTTATTTCGCCGTTTTACATGGAAAAGACCAAGGCTTCAATATGGAAGTATGGGGACGATAAAGCCCCAGGGCCCGATGGGTTCAATTTCAGGTTCTTTAAACGCTGTTGGAATATTTTTGAAACTGATTTGTTTCAAATTATGCAACATTTTTTGAGACAGGGAAAATAGACCAGAAGGTATGATGTTTAAAATCGATTTTGAGAAGGCTTAATGTAAATTGGAATCTTTTGGACTAGGTTTTGGAAAAGATGGGGTTCCCTAGTATGTGGGGAAAGTGGAGAAAAAGTATTGTGTCTTTGGCTAGATCGTCGGTCCTTATTAATGGCTCATTGGAATTTGAGTTTCGATACTCGCATGGCATTAGACAAGGCGACCTGATCTCGATGTTTCTCTTTATAGTGGCAATGGATGCCTTTTCGGTTCTTCTTAACATGGTGGTGTCAAAAAACTTGTTCAAAGGCTTTGCGTCCCCTAATAATGGCTCGGTAATCTCGCATAATGGCACGGTAATCTCGTATTTGTTGTACGCGGATGACGCTCTTATAATTGGAGAGTGGTCGGTGGCAAATTCTTGTAGTTTAGCTCGGCTTCTTCTGTCACACCCCAACCGATGGCGGAAACATCGGGGCGTGGCACTGAGCGAAACAGATTGTCTAGAAGTTTCCATAACAACTTTGATTACCAATTATTTAAAGCATCACATCCCATACCGTGACATAAAAAGTAACATAATTATTACAGGCAAAGTCAAGACAAATTGTTCTGTTTCGACAACTCAGAATTTAAGTACAGACAATTCGTTTATTTGTTTCTAGACCTTTCCTAGCCTCGATTTCAAAGCAAGCCAAGCATTCTAACATCTTAAGCACCTGCCACATACGTTAAAGTAAAAGTCAATACACATAGTGTAAAGGTGAGCATACAAGTTTAATAGATATAATAGAGTTCGAAATCGTTTACGCATAACCAGCACGTACACAGTGTGAAATGAAGCACGTAAGTTATCGACATGATCCTATCACTACCAATGACTGCGGGTTGACTGCGCAAGGAAGTTCGTAATTCACACTCACCACTGTTAGCCATGTAATTAATTGTCCTTAACAACCCCTGAGTGAACAGGTGCTGAGTCCAAACTATAGTACTATCGTTGCTAAGGCAGGTAGACAGCAATCCATGTGTAAACATAACAAACAAGCATTCATTAAGTCACGTATAACATGCAGTAGCTGTTAGCGTTAAAGTATTGCGTAGTGTGTTCGATGTGATTTAGAATAAGTAACGTATGTAACACCCAAAAGTGCGTAAAACAAAAAGGGTTCGAGTATACTCACAGCGATAAAGCTAATGGATTGAAGGGAGCGCTAGAGCGGAATTAGCCTGAACAGTTAATGTTAGCATAAGCGAAAGTCGGCGCGCAAAACAGTGTAGGTGTACCAAGGATCGGACGGTAATCCGATCGGGTGGCAATCCGATCGGATGGCCATTCGATCGGGTGGCAATCCATTTGGATGGTCACCCGATCAGATGGCCATTCGATTGGATTGTCACCTCGCTTGGTGAGGATGTGTTTGTGTATGATGGTTGTACTTTGATGTTTTCGTTGTAGCATTTTAAAATTAGAGAAGTATCTCTACCTTTCAGGTCGATCGATCGAACGTTCGTTCGATCGGCAGCAATCCGATTGGCGAGACTTCTCAGTTTGAGAACAAGTTCACAGCAGGACGGTCACTCGATCGGATGACTGTCCGATCGGGTGGCAATCCCTACGTACTGAACATGTTGAAAATTGTTAAGTGTTGAAGTCCAAAACATCTCATAGTCGGATGGTCGTTCGATCGGGTGCCAACCCGATCGGGCGGTAATCCGTTCGACGTTCCAAACCTTGAAAAGGTGAGTTAATAGTTTAAGTGTGGGACCCAGGTGCAAGCCGATCGGGTGGCTGTCCAATCGGGTGGCAATCCGATCGGATGGTTGTCCAATCGGACGATAATCCGTCCCAGACGACCTGATCGTCCTTACACTTGGTTGTTTTGTTAGTTGCATCTTCTCGAGACTGTACAATAACGTGTCAAACAACAGTAACCTCATCAAGACTTAGTGACCCGATCGGATAGGAACCACCCTAGTCCGACCAGTTAACTATTCGAGACGGTGTTTCATGTTTAACCCGAAATCAGTAATCTCTTGGATAGAATTCAGATCTGGAAGTAACACACCACTAAGAGTGAGTAGGAGGTCAAAGCAAGGTCCGAATTTATCGATTTTGAGTGCATTGAGTGTAAAAGAGTTGAAAGGAAGTTAGAAAACCAACTTTCAATCCTTTTCACCATGAATATGTTCAGATCTATGAAAGATCTTTGTTTATTCATGTGGAATTCGTTCAGATCTAAGTTGTTCTTGGTGGATTGAACCCAAAACATGAAGTTCATAAGAACTCCATGATGACATCACCCTAGAACACCTCAAACCAAGTGATTTCATGGTTAAAAGTTAAGATTCAAAAGATAGAAAGGCGTAGGAGTGCGTGTAGATCAAGAAGGTACAAGATTTAGGTTGAAAACTTATAAGAATCGTGAGAAATCGGAAGAAAAGTGGGCTGGAGTGAGTTAAGTAGAGAGAGAGTTGTCACATCAAGTGATGTGACATATGAGGGGTATTTATAGGGTTTCCATAAAAGGAAAGTGGGAAGGAGGCTGGTCGATCGGGTGGCAGTCCGATCGGGTGGCAACTCGGTCGGGTGGCAACCCGATCAGATGGAAATTCGATCGGATGGCCACTCGGTCGGTTGGCCACTCGATTCGAGTGTTCGGCGTGATGAGTTTAGTCATTTCGATTCGAGTGTTAAGCTTTGCGATGCGATTCGGGAGAGCGATGCGATAGTATTACTCATCAAATTACTTTTAATTCCAACTACTATATCTAACATACAATCACTATAATTACTGCGTTTAGCGTTTCGATTCGATTGCGATGCTATAGATTGCGATTTCGATTGCGATTAACACCTCAACATAAACATAACATGCACAAGTAACACATAAATGGCACACACACGTAAAACAATATCCAGAACACGTAATTCGAGCTGCGAATGCGATTGCGATAAGCGATAAATCGAATAAATATGCGATTAATATGCGATTAATCCTCGGTTATTAACAAGCACTCCACATAGTACAACTAATGTGATAACACAAATAGATTATCTATAAGTCAAAGAAGTCAAAACAGGAGTTGACCAAGGAGTAATAGATCGCAATTAGCAATCTTCTCTTCCTTTGACTTCAATCTTAACTTTAACTAATTCCATATAGTTATGGCTCTGATACCAATCTGTCACACCCCAATCGATGGCGAAAACATCGGGGCGTGGCACTGAGCGAAACAGATTGTCTAGAAGTTTCCATAACAACTATAATTACCAATTATTTAAAGCATCACGTCCCATACCGTGACATAAAAAGTAACATAATTATTACAGGCAAACTCAAGACAAATTGTTCTGTTTCGACAACTCAGAATTTAAGTACAGACAATTCGTTTATTTGTTTCTAGACCTTTCCTAGCCTCGATTTTACAGCAAGCCAAGCATTCTAACATCTTAAGCACCCGCCACATATGTTAAAGTAAAAGTCAATACACATAGTGTAAAGGTGAGCATACAAGTTTAATAGATATAATAGAGTTCGAAATCGTTTACGCATAACCAGCACGTACACAGTGTGAAATGAAGCACGTAAGTTATCGACATGATCCTATCAATACCAATGACTGCGGGTTGACTACGCAAGGCAGTTCGTAATACACACTCACCACTATGAGCCATGTAATTAATTGTCCTTAACAACCCCTGAGTGAACAGGTGTTGAGTTCAAACTATAGTACTATCGTTGCTAAGGCAGATAGACAGCAATCCATGTGTAAACATAACAAACAAGCATTCATTAAGTCACGTATAACATGCAGTAGCGGTTAGCGTTAAAGTATTGCGTAGTGTGTTCGATGTGATTTAGAATAAGTAACGTATGTAACACCTAAAAGTGCGTAAAGCAAAAAGGGTTCGATTATACTCACAGCGATAAAGCTAATGGATTGAAGGGAGCACTAGAGCGGAATTAGCCTGAATAGTTAATGATAGCATAAGCGAAAGTCAGTGCGCAAAACAGTATAGGTGTACCAAGGATCGAACGGTAATCCGATCGGGTGGCAATCTGATCAGATGGCCAGTCGATCGGGTGGCAATCCGTTCGGATGGTCACCTGATCGGATGGCCATTCGATTGGATTGTCACCTCGCTTGGTGAGGATGTGTTTGTGTATGATGGTTGTACTTTGAAGTTTTCGTTGTAGCATTTTAAAATTAGAGAAGTATCTCTACCTTTCAGGTCGGTCGGTCGAACGGTCGTTCGATCGGGCAGCAATCCGATTGGCGAGACTTCTCAGTTTGAGAACAAGTTCACAGCAGGACGGTCACTCGATCGGATGACTGTCCGATCGGGTGGCAATCCGTACGTATTGAACATGTTGAAAATTGTTAAGTGTTGAAGTCCAAAACATCACATGGTCGGATGGTCGTTCGATCGGGTGGCAACCCGATCCAGCGGCAATCCGTTCGACGTTCCAAACATTGAAAAGGTGAGTTAATAGTTTAAGTGTGGGACCCAGGTGCAAGCCGATCGGGTGGCTGTCCGATCGGGCGGCAATCCGATCGGACGGCAATCCGTCCCAGACGACCTGATCGTCCTTAGACTTGGTTGTTTTGTTAGTTGGGTTTTCTCGAGACTGTACAATAACGTGTCAAACAACAGAAACCTCGTCAAGACTTAGTGACCCGATCGGATAGGAACCACCCTAGTCCGACCAGTTAACTGTTCGAGACGGTGTTTCATGTTAACACGAAATCAGTAATCTCTTGGATAGAATTTGGATCTGGAACTAACACACCACTAAGAGTGAGTAGGAGGTCAGAGCAAGGTCTGAATCTATCGGTTTTGTGTGCATTGAGTGTAAAAGAGTTTAAAGAAAGTTAGAAAACCATATTTCAATCATTTTCACCATGAATATGTTCAGATCTATGAAAGATCTTTGTTTATTCATTTGGAATTCGTTCAGATCTAAGTTGTTCTTGGTGGATTGAAGCCAAAACATGAAGTTCATAAGAACTCCATGATGACATCACCCTAGAACACCTCAAACCTAGTGATTTCACGGTTAAAAGTTAAGATTCAAAAGATAGAAAGGCGTCGGAGTGTGTGTAGATCAAGAAGGTACAAGATTTAGGTTGAAAACTTACAAGAATCGCGAGAAATCGGAAGAAAAGTGGGCTGGAGCGAGTTGAGTAGAGAGAGAGCTGTCACATCAAGTGATGTGACATATTAGGGGTATATATAGGGTTTCCATAAAAGGAAAGGTGGAAGGAGGCTGGTCGATCGGGTGGCAGTCCGATCGGGTGGCAACTCGGTCGGGTGGCAACCCGATCGGATGGCAATCTGATCGGATGGCCACTCGGTCGGTTGGCCACTCGATTCGAGTGTTCGGCGGGATGAGTTTAGTCGTTTCGATTCGAGTGTTAAGCTTTGCGATGCGATTCGGGAAAGCGATGCGATAGTATTACGCATCAAATTACTTTTAATCCCAACTACTATATCTAACATACAATCACTATAATTACTGCGTTTAGCGTTTCGATTCGATTGCGATGCTATAGATTGCGATTTCGATTGCGATTAACACCTCAACATAAACATAACATGCACAAGTAACACATAAATGGCACACACACGTAAAACAATATCCAGAACACGTAATTCGAGTTGGGAATGCGATTGCGATAAGCGATAAATCGATTAAATATGTGATTAATATGTGATTAAACCTCGATTATTAACAAGCACTTCACATAGTACAACTAATGCGATAACACAAATAGATTATCTATAAGTCAAAGAAGTCAAAACAGGAGTTGACCAAGGAGTGACAGATCGCAATTAGCAATCTTATCTTCCTTTGACTTCAATCTTGACTTTGACTTTGACTTTCGAAACACGGGGTGTTACATCTTCGGTGTTTTAATCTTGTCTCTGGGTTGAAAATAAATCTTCAAATGTCCTCGTTAATTAATTGGGGTCGGTACGGGGGAGGCCGAGTCTATCGCGTTAGCAAATATCCTTCATTGCAAGGTAGACACTTTCCCGGTGACTTACCTTGGGTTGAAGGTAGGGGTGAGGATGAGTAGAATAAATAGTTGGCAACCGGTGTTGGATTTATTTGATAGGAGGCTTGCGGGGTGGAAGGTTAATGCATTATCTATTGGAGGGAGGCTTACAATTATAAAGTCAGTTCTAGAGAGTTTGCCTTCGTACTACTTCTCAAGCTATAAAAACGAAGATGGAAGCTTGTGGAGAAAAGTGATAGATGTTATTCACCATACGCCCTCAACGTGGCCTCATAGCCCTATTATCAAAGCTCTAGCCGGAACATGGGTTGCCATTGCAAGTAGAGGTAATCACTTAATGTTCACGAATGTTAACATGCGTACAGCGATTAAAGGTACCTTAGGGAAGGGAGAAAGTATTAGGTTCAGATGGATTTATGGTTGGGAGACCAGCTTTTGCGTGACCGGTTTGCAAGGCTGTTTAGGTTGGAAAAGAGAAAGGGCTTCACGGTTGTGGAGCGGGTGTGGTCTTTGTAGTCGAGGGGTATCATCAGTTGGGATTGGAAAGAGTGGCCAAATGATGTGGAGATAAACAACCAGCTGATGGAAGTTACTTAGTGAGTAACATCACCATGGGTAATCCTTGTGATACATGGAGGTGGATGGGTGATACTTCAGGTGTTTTTTCTATTGCTTCTATGAAACGTATTCTTTTAGCCAACGTCTCACAACCAGTGAATGGAGTATGGGAATGGGATAACTGGATTCCTTTAAAAACTAATGTGTTTGGTTGGAGGCTGCAGCAAAATAGAATCTTGACTATGGAGGCGTTAACGCGAATAAGGGTTTTGATCGGTCCATCGATGTGTCAATTCTATAGAGCGAAAACCTGTTTACTTCTTGCATGGTGGCGGCTGTGATTTGGCAAAAGATTAGCTCATGGTGTCAAATTCAACCATTTTTTGCTTTTTCCATTCAAGACCTGTTCGAAGTGCATAAGTTCATGCATGGATCGATTCAGAAAAGAAGACTCATTCAGTCGATTATGGTGATTGCTTGTTGGGGTATTTGGAAGGCTCGAAACAAGATCATCTTCAAGAATATGCCGGTTAAGGTGGAAGACATTTGTGGGGAAATTGTCGCCTATAGCTTCTTGTGGATTACGAATAGGGCAAAAAATGTAAACTGTAGTTGGGAGTCTTGGAAGTCTTTTAAAGTGTAACTATTTTGTTGTTGTTTTGTTTTGCCTCTTGCTAGCGGAGGTGGTGTTTGGTGGTTTATAAAAGTTGCAGTTAAAAAAAACAAAAACAAAAACAAATTACACTGTTGCATCCTATATTTCATGAAACATATTGTACTATAAATCGAACGACATGATTTGTAGTTTTGTAACAAGGTTGAGATCGTGTACCCTCAAAATCATCACCAAGACGTTCTATTATATATGATGTAATTCATATCATTACAAGATCATACAATTGCATCCTAAGATGCTAACACATTACAGTTGAACTAGTTGTGTTAGATTTTAGTTGACAAGAGTCATAGTTTTGTGTGAAGTAAACATCTTTCACCTAATTCAATAAAAGGTCAAAGCTTTTGAACTTGGGCCAAGCAAAAGATACAATTAATCATTAATACAATTATTCATTAATTCTTACAATCCTGATAATTGTAACTAACTGATACAAATCAATTGGTAAGCTAAAACGCAAAGGGTTTGGAGCTTTTCTTCGTAGTTTTGTAATCATTATCATCATGATGAAATAAATACGTATGAATTTACTTAATTGTATATTAATTTGTTCATAATTATATAGTGATTTATGTCCTTTAAATGGTTTGTTTTCACCCATAGCTGCACATCCCATGCACGCAAGTGTCACCTCCCTTGCATACATAGTTGCATCCTCCACAATGACGCTTGCTCACCATCGGGTTCACACACGATCCTTTGCAACAAATCTCCATATGCTTGCATTTACGTCCACACAGGCCACAATTTTGTTTATCAGTCTTCACGTTAACACATTTCTTATTGCAACAGTCTGGTCCAGGACTGCCCTTAGCCCTACAAAGTCTAGGGTTCTTGTTGCATTTCATTAAGCCCTTAGGTTGCTGAGCAAGGAGCCTGCCAACCCGTGTTGACGGTAAATTAGACACTATGGTACCATCTTTATCGTCTTCGGAGTCAAATGGGTTTTCTTGAGTTGTGGAAGCGAGAGTTATGGCTAAGGCCATAAGAATGGTGAGGATTATCAATATTTTGGTTAGGGTAGTCATGGTGTCTTGGAGGGTAATGAAGGCTGATTTGATGGATGTTATGAAACGGGTTGATATCTAAGAATGGTCTTTATAGAGATGATATTTGACTGAGTTTGAAACAAAGTTAGGTGATTTAAGAAAAAATTATATAATTGTGTTGGCAGGATTTGAAAAATTAAAAGTAGATATTGATCCACTTATTACTTTTAATCTAGAAATTGGATGATATTTTTGTGTATACTAGACGTATGGTACAAGCTCGATCAAAGTATGGTTCTGATAGCGAAATGCCAAAATCATATTGTATTTGTTATTATTTGTTTCTTGTTTGTATACGTCTGAAATATTTTTATTGTACCACATATGACCATCTAGGTTAGTGATTAACTAGTTTATTGTACTTTTTAAATCACATGAAGGTCCAAGTAGTACCGTCCTTATATTACACCATATAACATAATATATTACAAGTTTAATGATGTAACATAGTAATTTTAATGGGGTTCTAGCTTGTGAGCTTTTAAACTCAGTTTGATAAGAGCTTTTAGCAAACTGGTTTCGACGTGCTCTCTATAGCTCTTTGATGGATTGGCTTGTTTACACTATACTGTGTACCATTATTAATAGGTCAACACTGAAGGGAATCCGTTGTATAAATTTTTTTTTCTTTTTTTTGAACCCGGTTTATATATGTATATAAAACACTTTTGACAAGTATGATAAGAGCTTTTCCTATATATATATATGAAAAGTGTAAAATACAATACGGCTTAACGTACATCACATACGACAACGTACGTGATTATATGTATAACGTGCGTGATTTTCAAATAAACATCGTAATTATCTGTCGTACGTGATGTACGTTAAGCCATATTGTACGTTAACTGGTCTCTCTCTCTCTCTCTATATATATATATATATAAATATATATAGGGAGAAGATCATGCGAGAACCACCTCTTATTGCGATAACCGTGAGAACCAATGTGAACACAACCAAAAATGCCTAAAAATAGCTAAAAATCACACAAATTTTTTTTTTAAATATTTTTTATATAAAAATCGCTACTTTTCGAAGCAAAAAAAAAAATTAAAACAAATTTTTTTTTTAATTTTTGGCCACTAAATGTAGCGATTTGAGCATAAAAAATATTAAAAAAATTTTAGATTTTTTTTTTTTTTTTAGATTTTTTTGGGGTTTAGTTTTTAGTATTTTAGCTTGTGGGGTGGGGGAGGGAGTTTTGGTTTTTTTTTTTTTTTTTTTTTTGGGGGGGGGGGTTAGGATTTTTTGGGGGTTTTAGTTTTTAGCATTTAGCTTGGGGGGGTTAGGTTTTTTTAGCTATTTTAGGTTGTGTTCACATTAGTTCTCGCGGTTCTCGCAATAAGGGTGGTTCTCGCATGAACTCCTCCTTATATATATATATATATATATATATATATGGGGCCGCTAAAATGAGAAACACCCTCAGTTGCGAGAACCGCGAGAACCACTCTCCACTAATCAAATAATGACAACCAAAAGGGTAATATATTCATTTAATCAAAACCATCTAATCGTCTTTCTCTACTCTTAGTCTCTTTTTAAAGTATTTTCAATTTCTTTCTCTCTTCACAATTCTCCCTCCTCTTTTTGTTATTTTGTAAAAAAAAAATTTGTAAAAAAAAATTCTAAAGAAGTTTTTGTAAAAATAAAATGTTTAAAACCGTAAAAAAAAATTTCGTAAAAAATGTAAAAAAGTTTAAAAATGTGTGTGTAAAAAAAGGTTTTTGTAAAAAAAAGATTAAAACCGTAAAAAAGTTTTCGTATAAATATTTGTCTTTTGTAAAAAAAGTTTTTATAAAAAAAATTTGTAAAAATTTTTTGGTAAAAAAGTTTTTGTAAAAAAAATTAAAACTGTAAAAAAAGTTTTCCAAAAAAACGTAAAAAAGTTTAAAAAACGTGTGTGTAAAAAAAGTTTTTGTAAAAAAAAAAAGGTTAAAACCGTTAAATAAAATTTCGTATAAATTTTTATTCTTTGTTAAAAAGTTTTTGTAAAAAAAATTGTAAAAAAGTTGTTTTAATAAAAAAGTTTTGTAAAAAAAGTTTAAAATCGTAAAAAAAGTTTTCGTAAAAAAAAGTTTAAAACCGTAAAAAAATTAAAACGTGTATGTAAAAAAACGGCGCGTAAATACGGGGCGAAAACAACGGGATGTAAAAAACGACGCGTAAAAAACAGCACGTAAAAACGGGATTAGAAACAGCACGTGAAAACGGGGCATAAAAAACGGCTCATAAAAAGACAGGGTGATAAAACGACGCGTAAATACAGGGGCGTAAAACGGCGCGTAAAAACGGGGCGTAAAAACGGCGCGTAAAACGGGGCGTAAAAACGGTGCGTAAAAAACGGCTCGTAAGAAATCCGGTTAGTAAAAACGTTTTTTGTAAAAAAAATCCTGACAAAAAAATTGTTTTTTTGTAAAAAAATCAGATTTTAAAATGGTTTTAATTAAAAAATCTGATTTTAATAAAAATAGTTAATTATCAAGACAAAAAAGTAATAAAAAAACAATATATACAATAAGACAAAACAAGCAAATTTACTAAACTGTCCTTTTAACATTAAAATATTAAAAACATAATAAGACAAAAAAAATTTAACATTGTTTTTATAACTTTTAATCTTATCCATCAATCTCCAAAGATCAATGGTTAGAAAGTGGTTCTCTTAACTGAGAATGGTTTTCATTTTATCGCCCCTATATATATATATATATATATATATATAGGGAGGAGTTCATGCGAGAACCACCCTTATTGCGAGAACCGCGAGAACCAATGTGAACACAACCTAAAATAGCTAAAAAACCTAAAAAAAAAAACTTAAAAAAATCTAACCCCCACCCCCCCCCCCCCCCAAAGCTAAATGCTAAAAACTAAAACCCTCAAAAAACCTACCCCCCCCCCCCCCCCAAAAAAAAAACCTAAACCCCCCTCCCCAAAAACCTAAACCCCCCAAGCTAAAATGCTAAAAACTAAACTCCCAAAAAAACCTAAAAAAATCGAAAAAAAATCTAAAAAAGTCTAAAAAATATCCAAAAAAAAAATTTATTATTTTTTATGCTCAAATCGCTACTTTTTGTGGCCAAAAAAAAAATTTTTTTTTTGCTTCGAAAAGTAGCGATTTTTATATAAAAAAATATTTAAAAAAAAAAATTGTGTGATTTTTAGCTATTTTTAGGGATTTTTGGTTGTGTTCACATTGGTTTTCGCAATAAGGGGTGGTTCTCGCATGATCTTCTCCCTATATATATATATATATATATATATATATATATATATATAGAGAGAGAGAGAGAGAGAGAAGATCATGCGAGAACCACCTCTTATTGTAAGAACCGCGAGAACCAATGTGAACACAACAAAAAATGCCTAAAAATAGCTAAAAATCACACAAAATTTTTTTTTTTTTTTTTTTATTTTTTTAGATTTTTATAGGTTTTTTTGGGGTTTAGTTTTTAGCATTTTAGCTTGGGGGGGGGGGGCTTAGGTTTTTGAGGGGTGGGGGAGGGGGGTTTAGGTTTTTTTTTTTGGGGGGGGGGGGGTTAGGTTTTTTTTGGGGGGGGGGGGGTGGGGGAGTTTAGGTTTTTGGAGGGTGGGGGTTAGGTTTTTTTAGCTATTTTAGGTTGTGTTCACATTGGTTCTCAAGGTTCTCACAATAAGGGTGGTTCTCGCATGAGCCCCTCCCTATATATATATATATATATATATATATATATATATATATATATATATATATTTTAAAAAACGACGCGTGAAAAAGCCGGGCGTAAAAACGGCGTGTAGAAAACGATGCGCAAAAAAAATTTGTTTTGTTAAACAATCTGAATTTAAAATGGTTTTTTAATAAAAAAATTATGTTTAAAAAATAATAATTAATATAATAATACAAAAATAATAATAAGAAACAATACAGACAAAAAGACAAAATTAAGTAAATTTACTAAACTAACCTTTTGAATTAAAATATTAAAGATATAATAAGACAAAAAATATTTAATAATACTTTTTAATTACTTTTAATCTCATCCATTGATCTTGAAGATCTAATGGTTGAAAAGTGGTTCTCTCGGTTCTTACAACTGGGGGTGGTTTTCATTTTAGCGGTCCCTTATATATATACATAGAGAGAGAGAGAGAGAGAAAGTATAATGTACAAAAGGCCATATCGTACATTAACGTACGCGACCAAGTGTATAACATGCGTAATTACAATTTTGATCAAAATAACGTGCGTGATTTTGGATCCCATGCGTGATTATATGTTCCCATGCGTGATTATATGTTCCATACGTGATTATACCCTGATCCGACGGTTCCCAGCGTCGCGTACGTGAAGTATGATAAGCCCTTTTGTATGTTAACATTTCCCTATATATATATATATATATATATATATATATATATATATATATATATAGAGAGAGAGAGAGAGAGAGAGAGAAAGTATAATGTACAAAAGGCCTTATCGTACATTAACGTACGCGACCAAGTGTATAACATACGTAATTACAATTTTGATCAAAATAACGTGCGTGATTTTGGATCCCATGCGTGATTATAAAAAAAAAAACTGACCCCATGCGTGATTATATGTTCCATGCGTGATTATACCCTGATCCGACGGCTCCCAGCGTCGCGTACGTGAAGTATGATAAGCCCTTTTGTATGTTAACATTTCCCTATATTTATATATATTATAAAATATTTCTTTTTTTTAATAATGGTCAAACGATCGATGTTCAATGGTCGGATTTTTCGAAGAATGCAATGTGTCGAGCGGGTACCCGTGCTAGCCAGCCGAACCCGCCAAGCCTACCCGCGGGGTGGTAGCGATGTTCTGGCGCTGGTCCGAACCCTCAAGGGCCAAGCCGCTCAGTGCCTCGAAACACTAATGATTTATAACTATTACAATCCAAATGATCTTAATCTTAACTCATTAATACAAATGATCAATAAAATAAATAGCTACACACATGGGTTACAAATATTCTTAACACATTAATACAAATGATCAACATTCAATCGGTAGGCTACACATATGGTTTAGGGTTTGGAGTTTGCTTATTTAGTTTTGTAATAAATATAACGAATAACATCATCATCATGAAATACATATATACACAAATTTACTCAATTGTATATATGTTCATAATTAATGTATACTGATTTATGTCCTTTAAGTGGTTTGTTTATGCGTAGCTGCACATCCCACGCACGCAAGAGTTGCCTCTCTTGCATACATAGTTGCATCCCCCGCAATGACGCTTGTTCACCATCGGGTTCACACATGATCCTTTGCAACAAATCTCCATATGCTTGCATTTCCGTCCACATAGCCCACAATTTTGTTTATCAGTCTTCACGTTAACACACTTCTTATTGCAACAGTCTGGTCCAGAGCTGCCCTTGGCCCGACAAAGTCTAGGGTTCTTGTTGCATTTCATTAAGCCCTTGGGTTGTTGGGCAAGGAACCTGCCAAACCGTGCTGACGGTGGATTGGACTCAACGTTTTCATCTTTTTCGTCTTCGATGTCGAGTGGGGTTTTTTGGGTTGGTGTGGAAGAGAGAGTTATGGCTAAGCACATTAGAAGGGTGAAGGTTATCAAAATTTTGGTTAGGGTGCTCATGGTGCCTTTACTGCTTACTCTTTAAAGGGTAATGAAGGCTGATTTGATGGGACTGATGGATGGGGTTGATATATAACAAATGGTATTTATAGAGATGAAATTTGATTGAGTTTGAAAAAAAAAAGTTAGGTGACTTAAGAAAATTATATGTAATTGTGTTGGCAGGATTTGAAAAAAGTAGATACTAATGCACTTATGGTAATTTCGTGTATACGAAACGTATGGTACATGAATATATACTTAGTGGTTCGGTCCATATATGGTTCTAATATAGCGAAATGCTAAATCAAAATTAAATTTGTATAATTAGTTTGCTGTAAAATAATTTAATGAACAATAATAAAATAAGAATATACTTAAAGTGGTTAATCACCTCTTTATACTTTTTTCGAATTAGACTTTGTAGCTTTAAAATTACCTTAAATTTATCACATGAAGGCCCAACAATTCGTGTTTGTTGTATCACATACCATTTTAGTTAAAGTGGTTAATCACTTGATTATACTTTTTTCGAATAATTGTACCGTATAATAACTGAAATTTATAACATGAAGGTCCAACAATTCATATTAACTTTTCATATACATAGAGGAGATAATTTATACATCACTAAACTATACATGCTACCGGATTCGGTATATATGTATTACAGATAATGTCACGTACTATTACATGTTAGAGTTATGTCACCCTAGTCTCATCAACCAACTTAATCCACCACCCTCAATGGAGCGGACCATGACCACCCAATATCATCCACTATCCTCTCCCACCAATCAAAATCTCATTAATTGAAAGAGAGTCATGGTTGTCATGGATCAAACCATACAAACCACCATGGTTTGAGAAGGGGATGGTGTACCACGAGAATCATGTCCCATGTAGCAATCCATAATCCAATCTACCAGACTAAGCGGTGCATTGTAATGAATCGCTAAAAGAAATATATTTCATTTTCATATCTTACAATCTCTCTATAATAGGTTAGGTTAGAAGTAAGATTAGTTTCTCAAATTAGTTTAGCATACTGTTTGATGTATAGAGAAGCGAATTCACAATTGGTCGGATGAATGTTTTACGTGACCACTACCAATGTTAATTACTAAACAAGTCTGAATTTCTCTTTTGAAAAATAAGAGTTTTCAATGGAAGTTTGACTTATGTTATAATTAGGCAAATAAACTATTCTAACGAACAAATTTCAGTTAGTCAAACTTGACAAATGCCAAACTAAATATCTTACGCCAAATTCATACTTACAAAATACCATCACAGTAAAATTAGAGTAGGGTTCAGCTACAAAGTCCATAGTCAAAATGAATTGTCCCACACTAGCACTTCCGCGCAATAATTCTACCAATGGTGATCCTATTACAGGAATAGTGTCAGGTACACCTGTTACAATTTTCACTGCCCAATAACCAATTTGGTCCCAGGGTAAAGAATAACCAGTTACACCAAATGATGCAGTCAATACAGCCAGAACCATACATGTAACCGAAGTTAATTCGCGCGGTTTTTAAAATCCACCGATGAGATATACACGAAATACATGTAGGATCATCATTAGGACCATCATACTTGCTGATCATCGATGAACTGATCGGATTAACCAACGAACAAATTTCAGTTAGTCAAACTTGACAAATGCCAAACTAAATATCTTACGCCAAATTCATACTTACAAAATACCATCACAATAAAATTAGAGTAGGGTTCAGCTACAAAGTCCATATATCCTAAAAATACAAAAAATTATAAGATAATATAGTTTCAGTTATAAAACACACCTAAAACCCACAAATAACAGAGTGAAGACTACTAAAACACCATATTCAAACATTAATAGTCCATAAAAACTTCAGACACACAATCGTAGAACTATGAACATAAGGGTGATAGGGGCGCTTCGGCAAAGTGATCGGTGAGTTGGGTTTGCCACGCGGGTATACCGCCCCCGGCACCCAAAGGGTATTCGGTAAGTGTTTGGAACGGTGAGTACTCACCAAGTGGGAAAGATCAAAAACTAGCCGTTATGTAACCGTTGTATAATAGCCGTTATTGTTTTAAATTAAATAAAATTACAATTTTCTTTATAAACAAGACCATTTTTCACTTCTCTACACAATCCAAACTTCTATCAACCAAATCGTTCTTTCACATTCCAAAAATCTCACCATATTTTCTAAAATGGTGGATGACATACCGTTGTTCATTCCATTTGACATTAGTGAAGATGATTTTTCCTCAAGCGATAGTAGCTTAATTTTTTTTTTTAAATCTCATCAAGGAAGCCGAACTAGAAGACACGTGCACATCTAGTAAAAAAAGTTGTATGTCGTGATAGAGAAACATCACCTTCCTATGATGTTGGCAGCCTTGATTATACGCATTTTGTTTGGAAAATGTGTCCAACAGAGTTGCGATACCAATATATGAGAAGGGATCACAGGTACCCGACAATTATGCTCGAAGCGGTGGCCTTTCATGATTTGTGGGTTTGGCATGTTTTTTGTGGCCCACCAAGTTCACAAAACAACATCAATGTGTTCCAACAATCTCCGTTATTTCTTACTCAACGAAATGGACTGCACCCAAATGCCCATTTTACGTGAACAACCACTTGTACAAGCGTAGATACTATCTTACCGATGAAATCTACCCTATTTGGTAGAAGTTCAAGAGACTACACGAGGAGGCAAGAAAAGACGTGTAACGGGCTTTTGGTGTTTTGAAGTCAAAATGAGGTGTACTTAATCGACAAATGTGTGATATGAGTGTAAAAAAGATTAGATGTGTCGCATATACGTGCATTATTATACATAACATGATTCTAAAAGACGACGGAAACGCGATTGCACCTGTACACATTCGGAATCCTCCGGTCAAACCCGTTTTCGATGATATTGTTTTTAACGAGCTCATTGATGAAGATACGCATTGGAGACTAAAATATGATCTCGTAGTGCTTCTTGGAGAACAAGATTTACCATACCTTTTGGCGGATTCTAACAACGAATAGTTAAATTAGTTTTAGTTTTAGAAAGTTTTTTTTATATTTTAATGTCATTTTATTTATTTTATTTTAACGTGTTGTCTCATGATTATATTAATGTAATTTTATTTATTTTAATTTAATGTAATGTCTTTTTTTAATTAAATGTAATTTTTTTAATATGTTTTATTTATTAATAGATAATTTATAGAAATACAAAATATAAATAAATAAATAAATAAAAGAAATGGACTCCCCACATGGGGAGCACCCCTAGTGTTCGAGTGAAAAATGTGGAGTGGAGAGGAAAGTTGCATGACATGTGTTGAATGATTAGGTGAAAAGTTTACCACTTCTCATGTATTTGAGCACCCCTTCCACCCTAAAACGCACATCCTAATCAACATAAGGGTGGAGATACAATAGAAAGTTTATTTGGCTAGGAAGGCTAGGAAGTGATCTTGATCATCCATTTAATTAATCAATGGCTAAGATTAAATGAATGAAATTGAAGCAAAAAAAAGGCGCGTGGGTTTGTTAGGGGCATTCTAGTCAATCCAGCACAATAGTTTCTCTCTCCTCCAATTCCCCCCCATTTTTTAAACGTTAATAACTTTTTCATACGACATTATTTTTTATAAAAATTGCACCAAAAAAACCAGCTTTTTTTATCTTTAAAACGAGTATACTATTGCTATATTTTCGAAAATTTTTTTTGAAAACCCAGTTGCGTAAAACGCAATGGAGAAAACCCAGTTGCGTAAAACGCAATGAAAAAAAAACGTAAAAAAATGACTTTTTCTAAAACGCAACACACCAAAAAACACAAAGAAATGTCTTATTTCTAAAATGCAATGACCGAAAAACACAAATAAATGTCTTATTTCTAAAACGCAATAGCCTAAAAACACAAAAGAAAGTGTACTTTATAAAACGCAATGGACTGAATGTGTTTTACCTAAAACGCAATGCACCCAAAACACTTAAAAATGTCTTATTTCTAAAACGCAATGGCCAGAAAACACTTAAAAATGTCTTATTTCTAAAACGCAATGCCTAGAAAACACATAAAAATGTCTTATTTCTAAAACGCAATGGCCTAAAAACACAAAAGAAACTGTTCTCTCTAAAACGCAGCTCTACCCCAGCCAGGGGCTCTGCCCCTTTGACCCCGCCAGGGGCTGCCGCCCCTGGGACCCCGCTACCAGGGGCGCTGCCCCCGGACCCCCGCCAAGATCGTAAAACGCAATGACTAAATCAAAAACCCAGATCGTAAAAATGAAATTAAAGAATTTCTTACATGGATCAAAATGATTTCTTCAACAATTGACGAAGTTTGAATGATTGAAACACTTATCAGCGCTCGAATCGAACGAATCGAGTGATTATCTCCAAAATCACCGGAAAAATGAGATTTTTTATGAAATTAAACTGAGTTTTCTTCAAAAAAAAGCTGAAGAACACGTTGATCGGGTGTTTGAATCATTGATTTGTGATGAAAATCGCACTATAATGTAGTGATTATTGAGATAGAAAGTGAAGAAATGGTTGAAGATGGTGGGTTTTGAAAATGGTGGGTTTTGAAGTTACTGGGTTTTGAAAAGGAAGAAGAAAGGGTTGGATTGACTAAAATACCCTTTTTCTTTATTTTAAATGTTGCCACATGTCCTAATCCTATTGCTTCCTACGCTTCCTAGCCAAAATAAACTTCCTATTTGATCTTTTCCCATTAACATAAATCAAAATAATGTTTGTCATTCGATAATCAAAGTCTTATCATCCAAAACACAACCCACATATATGATGTTTTAGTAATCTTTATTTTGTTATTTGTGGTTTTTTGGTGTGTTTTATGGTTGATATTTTGGTGTTTTATTGCTTATAGTTTTACATAAAATCTGAGTGGATATGTTAACTGAAATAAGTTTCAATTTCTGACCAATAACTGGAACGGTGTTCACTTGGGTGGCTGGGTAGCAAAGCGCCAACTCATCATCCTCATCCTAACCTGGATGCATTCAGCCTAGCCTTATAACTTGATCATATACCAACTAATGCATTTGTGTTCATGAAAGAATTTGGGGTTAACATATATATCACATGATGATGTGATTATTATTTCCATTGCTTGTTATTTAACAAATATAATTATATATATATATATATATATATATATATATATAACAATTAGGCCGGTGAGTGTGGTTTAGCGCTCCATACCACCTCACTCTCTTTGGCGCCCCTCCCCCATTTCCTAGGCGCTATTTGTGACAACTCGTATTTCAGGACCTATCTTTGTACTTTGATGTAACGTATGTGAACGTGATGTGATTATGTGAACTTGATTGATTTACTGAATGTTATGATATTATGATATTGTGATATGTGAACGTATGTGATTCGAACCACACAACTATAATCCGATTACACAAAGCCCATTCGGGCCACACTTTGGGTTCGGCCCATTCTTGTATTTACGCATAACCTCATAGGAAGGGGGGTATACTCTTCATTGTTTGTCAAGCACTCTAAACACACAAACCCTAGTGCTCTCTTCCTTCTCTTGAAGCCGACGCCAAACAACATCCTATTCCCATCGAAGCTTTTGGTTCGGAACACCCTTATTCATCTCTAATCCGGTTAGTGTTTTAGTGTTTTGTTGTTATTTGATTTTATGTTGATCGATGATTGTGTATTGATATGTGATTGATGATGATGTAAATTGTTAATAATGATGTTCTTAAAATCGGCTCACATGTACAATCGATAATGTTCATATTACATGATATTAATCAAGAACCGAATATATATTCTCTCGGTTGTGATGAATTTATGTTTAGATTGATTTAGAGTTGATGATGAGTACCGAATAGATGTTAATCGGCTGATATGTTTCTATCCTTCGGATTGGTTTAATGATGATAGTTTGAAGGTTTTAAGATGTTATGCTTGAAACATGATTAGGGTTCATAGAGATTTAATGATAAATCCCTTGTTTGATCGATCTATTTGCATGATTGAAATTGTTGGTGTTGTTGATTGATTAATTGTAAATTTGGAAACTGTTGAATGATTGTAACCGAATAGCATAATACCCGGATAATAAAACGAATCGCACAAGTCCCTCTCGGTCGCACAAGATCTGGTCACACATAACCTGATCTGATCGCACAAGGTGCATCGCACAAGCTAGGTATAACCACACTAAGCACCGTGTACAATCAGTTATTGCATGATCGCACAAGACCTTGTGGATCGCACAAGATAGTACCTATTGCACAAGGCTTGGGCCACACACATAACATTTGGACTTCACTTTGTTACTGGGCCGATTGGCCCAAAACACAATCGCACAACCCAGTTGAGTCGCACAAGATGTTTCGAATCGCACAAGTCGACCGAATCGCACAAAGTGTATCGGACCGCACAAGATCAAAGTTTTGTATTATTGGGCCGGGGTATTTTATTGGGCTTTCAATTTAGTCGCACAAGTTGGATACGTTATGACTGTTAATGTGTTAACATGAATTATATGTTTACCATAATCGATACGTGTTCATAACCTGTTAACTATGTGTAATCATACGTGCACTACTTGAACCTAGACCTGACTTGTATGGTAACCATGTTAGGACGTGGTTGACCTCTAGCAGCTCGATTGACCTTTCGTTTATCTGCCGAGCTAACCTAAGGTGAGTTCACACTTTCTACAAAGCATGGGATTCCCAGGGGTTGGGAATGGGGTTAAGGAACATGGATTCCTTGTCCTTTCTTGGGTAGGACAGTACGGATTCAGGAATATAATTCCTCATCCTCTTGGACAGCTTTCACTAGACCAAAACTCTATCACGAAGTCCCTCCTTTTTATATCGACTTAATCGCCGGGCCAATGGCGAGCGGGTCATTAGTTAGATAGCGCTATTTAGGTCTGACAAGCCTCACACCGTGCCGCAGAGGAAGGGCGTGAACTAATGGATCTGGGCACGTCAATGATGATAGACATTGACAGTTCAGGGCACATAAACATGACTACAGTCAGCAGTCGATATGGTAACGAGTCTAGTATACATGGGGTAGCCCCCACGGCCGAAAAGCCAGATAACTAAACATGGGGTAGCCCCCACGGCTGGATTGCCAGAGTAAATGGGTTAAACAAATCACGTTTTCAACTATGGGGTAACCCCCACGGCAGGATGCCAGTTAAAGAGAACTGTTTTCGAAACAACTTAAAACGAACACCCAACTGTGAACTCGCTCAACATTATTGTTGACTCGTTACTACATGCTTTGCAGGTCAATAGGTACTTAGCTGGAGCTTGCATGGGGAAGAGTCGTTGTGGGACATGGACAGCTGTGTGCCATGTTAAACTTGAAACATTTAAACTTATATTTTGGTTTTGGATTTAATCGTTATGCTTCCGCTTGCAACTTAAACGATGTTTTGTTTGGACACCAATTGTATTGGTTGGATTTTTATATTTACTTATATGCTTGTTCAATATGATTGGTGGCTGGATCCTGGTCAGTCACGCTTCCAAGCGGTGATACTCCGCAGGTGGATTTTGGGGGTGTGACACTATTGGGGGGGGGGGGTTATGGACAATTCCGTTACCCTAATGGCGAGCATTATAGGGGTGTGTATGTGGGACCCATTCATTTCCACAAATCAGAATTCTCCCTTTTTATTTCATATTTCTTTTTTATATTATTTAAAATGGGCGTTATCCCACACCGTGCAAGTTAACGATACAATCCCTCGCTTATGTTGCACATACGTGATGGTGATGTAACGTGATAAAGCCCTAGGGCTTTAAACCACACCCACCAGCGTTATGGGAGCTTAGCTAGAGTGCTAATTCCCATTGGTCGAACTGTTAAATTATAATTAGTCTATGTTTAGTTTTCTTTTTAGTTTTCTTTTTTCTTTTCTTTTGCAAGTTGCTCCCAATAACCATTATATTTGTTTGTTTTCTTTTTTGCTATTGTTTGCTTTTCCAAGCTGAGTCACATGGATGGAAATTTGTTATATGATAACTAAAAATATAAAGCTTAATAACAATATAACATATAACTTCAATAATTACAGTTACAATCTTTTATTTAGTAAACTCGTTACATCTTTCTTCCTTTAGCATTAATAAGGTTAAAATTTTAAGTTATGTTAGAACATGTGCCTTGCACATGACGGTAAATTGGTAATTACATTTTTTTTATATAAAACCCTATTTGTTCTCTCAGCCATCTTTTTCTCCCTCTTTCTCTTCAACCAACCTACACCACCACCACCATATGTCAGCCGCCACCGCCACCACCACCGTATCCAGCAAACACCACTTCTCTCTCTTTATAACAAACCCCTACTTTATTTTCCTCTCTCAATCACACCCTCAGCAAACACCACTTCTTCGGCCATACTTTCCACAAATTCGCAAATCATGATTCAAAGAAACCTTGTTCAAATTCCACACTTTACACTCTAAAGCATTATTCAGTCACAATTAAACCACTCAAATCCGTTCTCTCCTACAATAGACTGCTAAAATTAAATATCAACTTCAAGAATGGAAGGTTTAAAACAAAACCGAAACAATAGCAAATATTCAGGTCAACAGATGAACTAAGATGAAAACAAAACAATACTTTCATCACGAACACTAAAACATAACAAAACTAAAGAGCATTTCTTATAGTTAACCGATTATCGTGTAGGAAAAATTTCAGATGAATTAACATCCACAATCCTCAATTTCAAATTTCAATCTTCTTCCAAACAGCGTTACGAACACTACACTGATTTCGTCCTTTCAGATTGTCACAGTCGCAACCATGACGACGGTGCACGCCGCTTGCGGTGGTTCAGAAGACGACGATGGAAGAGGGACTGATTCCAACAAGATTCGTATAATCGTATGTTCGAGATCTATTTGTGGAAGAGGGACCGGTTCAGACGCTGCTTGCCGATGACGATAGAAGAGGGGCTGGATCCGTTGTAACACCCTGAAAATATAGAATTTGATATTATAAGTTAAATGACGATAATAGTCAAGGTAAAATAACTAGGAATAAATAACCTAGTTAGTTAAAGTCTTGACATAATGTAAGACCCTTCACGCTTATTTTATCATTTATTAAACGCTTTTATAGTAACCGTCGAATTTACAATATTTAGATAAGTTTCAACACCTTACAAACGTTACCCAAAACATGTTTTCAAATCTAACAACCATAAACTTTCTTAAATACACAACATTAAGTACTAAAGTATGGTAACATAACATTTAAAATGGTTTGTGACAAAAGATCTAGTTTGATTTGCGGAAGCTTCTTTATACGCGCGTTCGGTTTCATAACATAGGTTGATCTTCATCCGCAAGTTTCTATATGTACCTGTGATAAAAAAGGCATCAAATATCAACTTTTATGATGTTATAATGTAATTTAACATGTCCGGAATAGCAAACCAAGCAAAATAAATTTTTTTGCTGATTTGAGATGTGGTCGCGTGGCACGACCGAATGGGTTCCAGCCGTCGCGGCCAGCCAGCGTGGTCATGCTGGAATTGAATTTGCAAGAAATATACCTGAAACGACATCAGGTTCGGTTTTAGCCCCAGCAGTTGTCATCTGGAAAGATCTAGCCTTTGCTTTCTGGGCATCAGGCTTTACATCAGTGGTGTCTTTGGTTCCAGCTAACTCCGGGCACTCAGACTTTTTGTGTCCCGGTTTATAACATTTATAGCATACCGACACCTTTGCTGGGCAATTCACAACCACATGTCCCACTTTACCGCAACTAGGACATGGTTTGTTCTTAAAATAACATTCACCCTTGTGATTCTTTCCACAAATTTTGCATGGAGATATTCCCCCCTTTTCCACTCCTTTCTTCGGAGCTTCATTCAGCTTTTGTTTCTTTGCGGGAGTTGGGTTTTTATCAAACACCCTTCGCTCACCCCTTTCAATCTGCTTTTTGAGCTCAATTTCCCTTTCACGTGCAGCATTCACTATCTCTGTAAGATGCCCGTATTTTGAAGGAGTCATAAACTCCCGATACTCCGCGCTCAGCATATTATAATAATAATATATTTTATGTTCTTCAGTCTGAACCAGCACATCACAAAACCTGAGCTTATCAAGAAAGATCCTCGTAATCTTCTCAATCGATTCACCACTATGCCTTAGCTGAATAAGTTCTTCTTTAATCCTGTTGATCACAGCTTTCGGACTATGGTGTCTAAGGAATGGAGTTTTGAATTCTTCCCACGTCATAATTCTCGTGGCCTCAATTACCTATTCCTTCTTCAGATTATCCCATCAATCCTTAGCTTGGCCCCTCAATTGACCGGTTCCGTATGCCACGAAATCAATCTCGTCACAATGGGTCCTTTCGAATACCCCTTCTATATCACTAATCCATCGTTGACAAACGATCGGATTAACTTCACCATGATAGAACGGGGGTTTGCATGCCATAAATTTATTATATGGACATGCTTTCGATTTATCCGCATCTTTTTTTTCATTCATCTTATCGTCTATTACCGCCAGAAGTGTAGTTTGTAGTCTATCGATGAACTAAAGCTTTTCCGACTTCCTCGGAAATAGTAGCTTTCATCTCTTCAGTTACATGAGATGTTGATTCCTTTCCGGTTTCACCGGACGTTTCTTTGACTGAAATATTCGCAATAGTTAATCAATAAATATTTAGTTTATTTCCACCTTGTTACATGGAAATTTATATTACACATACTTAATCACAAGCAATGTGTATTTCTTTTTAGGTTTGGTTAAGTACATATCTTGCCTTACCTTTCCTTACTTAGTGTATTTCCCGGGTTCTAGTGTAATAATACACTCCTCCCATACACTTTTGCATAGCTACATCATCTAGATCTGTACATTTGAACCTATTTATAATTAACTCTTACCGGATGTCTTGATCAAGCTTTGAACCGAACACGCTTTGTCTTAACGAGGCTCTGATTACCAACTTGTAAGACCCTTCACGATTATTTTATCATTTATTAAACACTTTTATAGTAACCATCGAATTTACAATATTTAGATAAGTTTCAACACCTTACAAAACGTTTACAAACGTTACCCAAAACATGTTTTCAAATCCAACAACCATAACCTTTCTTAAATACACAACACTAAGTACTAAAGTATGGTAACCTAACATTTAAAATGGTTTGTGACAAATGATCTAGTTTGATTTGCGGAAGCTTCTTTATACTCGCGTTCGGTTTCATAACATAGCTTGATCTTCATCCGCAAGTTCCTATATCTACATGTGATCAAAAAGGCATCAAATATCAACTTTTATGATGTTATAATGTAATTTAACATGTCCGGAATAGCAAACCAAGCAAAATAAAAATTTTTGCTGATCTGGGCTGCGGTCGCGTGGCGCGACAGAATGGGTTCCAGCCGTCCCGGCCCGCCAGCGTGGTCGCGCGACGCGACAGTGATGTTGTTCTTCCGTCGCGTGACGCGACGGTATAATTTTGACAGCAGGTTTGTTTTCCAAACCTGCATTTTCCAGCTAAGATCCTTTTTACGAAAAACATCATAACTGGTTCGTTTTTAGTCCATTTTGAGTCACGTTTCTTTCTACACGACCGTAATTAGACCATCTATCTCATGGAATAAGAAGCAATTATATGATTTCGCAAAATTTCTGACTTTACACACTTGATTTATAGAACTCTTTCTATTTATTCGACCCGTTTACATTATTGCGACATAAAATGCATTTATGAACTCAAAGTGATATAGGAACGATGCCTTATCATATCTTTACATTTCGACACATGATACAACAACCTCAATTGCCGAAACTAAGGTGCATATGTTCTACTTGTCCGATTTAACTTATTTAGCGACATTTAACACCTTATCTTATTAAAACGAAATACTTCAATGGTTTCAACCTGTTTGATTTCACTAGCGAAATCTATCGCCCTTTTGTGAATCAAACATGTAGTATTCGAGTCCCTTTGACCTGTTTAAACTTTCAAGTGGAATCCACCACTTGCCGTATTTCTATAGTTCGAATTTCATACTTATTCATGTTGAATACTACAAACGAAATCCTTCGTTTTAGTATTATCCAACATTACAAGAAATTGCTTATCAGTCAAGTACTCAACATAAAATACTAAACACGATATTACGAAGCGAATAGCCACGTACCTTTCAAAGCTTTCCTTTTAGGCGAGTATCCATTCCGCCTTGCCCACTTGATGATCCACCCAAATCACCTATATAGTTTGATCCGAATATATGGTTTAGAACTCATAGTTCAATATTCGACATTTCATTCACTTGATTAATCAATTAAGCGGTTACTTCATATATTTCAAGCATTCCCATTCAATCAAGCATTTTATCAAACATCTAGAATGCATAATTTGTGTTCTTACACTATCATGTTCATGGTTAATAACTTTAAACAAACTTAAGCATAGTAATTCCATTCATATATCAAGAACACTATAGTTACACTAGAATTTGCATCATAAGCATCAATTAAGATCCAATAACACAAGAATATATGTATTCTTTACAATACCCATATACCCTTATGTAATTAACATTAAACTCATAGATTATACCATGAATTGATAATTTCATTGTCTAAGATTAGTTCCTAGACTTGTATTCATCAAGATTTAACCCTAACATCCATTAATTTACCATTAATTTCTGTTACAAGAATTCAAAATCATAAAAACATCTTCATAATTCAAAATTAAGCATATCTTTCGATCCCCTAGTGATAGTGATCGAGATTCTAGCTTAATTTTAACTCCTGATTGAATTCTTTCTTGGATTTGAAGTAGTTTTGAGTGAATTAGGGTTTTGAAGAACTTGGGGGTCGCTCCTGGGGGTTTCAATCGAACAGGGAATACACACAAGGTGTGTGTAGTGATGTTTATCCAGGACTTTAAAACATCTTTCTAGAATTGCACAATTGGTCCCCCAAGTTTCTAAGTTATCACAATGGTTATAATTCTTTGATTTCCCCATCTTTTCTTATTAAGAATTTAACTAGGTTAATTATTCCTAGTTTACCTTCTCATTATTTTATGAATATTATTCTAACTTTTACATGTATAACGACATATATAGTTTAATAAAATTTAGGGGTGTTACACATAATGGAATGAATATGGTTAAAACACCCTTTAAATAACTTGTGTAAAGTGGAGGGACTAAACATGGGCAATTGTAACAAAGTTTTAATTAAAACAAAACACACACACATGTGTGTGTCACACCCCGACCGCGTAAAACAACAAACTGTGGCGGAAACGTCGGGGAGTGTAGCAACAGAATTATTGTTTCATAACCATGATATTTAAAGTTATGTTTTATTTATTAACAAAGAGGGGATACATTATCTTAAACAAAGAAAAACAAGAGTACATCACATAGTTAAACTAGTTCTAGCTTCGTTTTATGTCACTAAGGCACAGATCTGCCTAAGTGTATCTTGACCATCCTATGCAACAACTCCTGAAAACACATGCGAAAATAGGTACGTCAGCATAAAAATGCCTGTGAGATACATAGGTTTTGTTAAAATAGAATTCATGACTTAGGTTTAAATAAGTGTTTAATAAAAATTAGTCATGAATCTTGTTAGTGTTTTCTTTTATAAATCATATGAAAACTTGATAAGAAATCAGATTATATAAAAGAAAGATGTATGGTTAATTAAATAACCAAATAAAATGAGTTGTATAAAATAAACTATTTTGTAAAACAATGTCTTGTGAAAATGTGTTATTTATGTAATATGTAATATGTCTAAATTGAAATGATTTAAATAACGCTACGATATGTAATATCATAAAAGCACTTATATATAGGAAGTACCAGCGGCGTATCCACCATGCTTTTATCATATTACACACGCCTCGGTACTTAAATCACTTACCCAAACAAACCACCAAATTGTCTTGTTTAAACCAATTGTCAAATGTTTATGTGTAAATAATTGTCTATTGTCAAAATGTAAATCATGTAATGTGTAAACCAATGTCAAAATGTTTATGTCAAATGTAAACCATGTAATGTATAAACCAATGTCAAAATGTTTATGTCAAATGTAAACCATGTTATGTGTAAACCAATGTCAAAATGTTTATGTCAAATGTAAACCATGTAATGTGTAGACCAATGTCAAAATGTTTATGTCAAATGTAAATCATGTAATGTGTATCCAAATGTCATGTATGGCAAGTGAAATATATCAACTAAACCATAGGTAAAATGTACAAAACAAGGTATTGAAGTAAAACACAGTTTAAATCAAAGTTATGTTTTGTAAAATAAATGCATGCTCTACTGATACGAACATCTATGCGGTATTGTAAAAATGCATACATTCAAGCCTTAAGACTGTTGCGACAAACCCTTAAACAAATTAAAGGTTTATCTGAATTATGTGTATCGAATTCAGTCATTCCTTCCATCTAAACAAACCTAGGATTTCAGGAACAGGAGTTGTCAATTCCTATGGTACCACTACCTACTAACGAACGACATGGCCAATGTTAATGAACGTATTTTTGTCCCATTTAAACAAACCAAATGTCATACCAAAATGTAAGCACGTGATGTAAAACAAATGTACTAAGTATGCAACAAATGGACATACATAGCATGTGATGTAAAACAAATGTACTAAGTATGCAACAAATGGACATACATAGCATGTGATGTAAAACAAATGTACTAAGTATGAAACAATGAACATACATAGCATAAAAGGTAATGTCAAACAATGCACTAAGTATGCACAAAATGGACATACATAGCATGAAATGTAATGTAAAACAATGCACTAAGTATGCACTAAATGGACATACATAGTGAAAACATAATGAAATCATGTACTATAAGTGTACTAATGAACATAACAAGCATATGATATGAAAACATGGAAAGCACGAAAGTAACAAGTAGGCACATGTGTTTCACCCCCAAAATGTTTGAAAAACAGTAAAAGAGGGTTCTATGTACTCACTTGAGATTTCTCAATAGTCTTTAGATAACCACCAAGCAAAGCAAGAAAGATCACGGAATCAAACGACACCTAATATAGGTAACTATGTTTAATAAACGGACCTAAATCGGAGGATTGGATAAAATGTGGTTTCGTAAACCAAATGAGTGTAGGAACTCATGTAATATGGTTTAACAAAGCCTACATTCTAAAACGAAACATAACCTAAGTGCTTGTGACCCATTACAACTCGTTTAGGTAGCTTATGCTACTTTAACGCGTCGTTCGCGTAAAACGCGTTTGGACCGCCTAACTAGTCCTATGACACGTAAAATATGCCTTACAAGTCTAATAATGTTTCCTAATCAGTTTAGATGTCAAAATTTAGGTTACATATGCTTAAAATGAATTTATGCGCAAAAAGGGCATTTTGGTCATTTTCCTAAGGCATATAAACTACCTATCATACAACTAGCTAAACGTTGTGACCATAAGGTATAACCTCGGATGGTTATTCCCTATACAACTATGGTCACCTAAATATGTTTGGGCGGATCCTAATGATCGACCAAACGGGTCGGGTTCGAAAGTCTAAGCGGTTGTTTAGACCACTTATCTTACGACCCTATATAAGCATTAAACCTAAAGTGATGAGTTAAACATGTTAAAACATGTTTAACGAAGTTAGAAAACAAGTTTGATATCAAAACAAAGGGTTTGATACCCAAGAATAGTTTGGTTGCAAAATAAGCATAAACGCGCATTTTGACCGAAACTATGACTCGCCACTATTCCTAAATAACGTGGTAATCAGTAGGTATAGTCACCAAGGACTATGACAATCGTGATTACGCTCACGCTGCGAAGTTCAAACGAACTTTGTGTTGACCATAAACTGGTCAAAGTAGAAAGTCAAACACTATTTGACTTTCGTGTTTAAAAATGTATAAAAGAATGAAAGAATACTTACAACGGGTCCAAGCTAGGAGATTTGATCCAAAAATTCTCAGGTATGAAGCTTTGAGCTTCAACTTAGAGAAAATTTAGATCAAGGTGTGAATGAAAATGGAAGTGGGGGTTGGGTATTTATAGTAAACCAAGAACCGTTAGGATCGTTCCTCGATAATTGAGCTTTGATCTTGGTCTTACAAGTGTGCCCATTGTTTTGAAATACCATGGGTGCCTCAAAAACTAGCTCATGGTATTGCAATTGTTACACAAAAGTCCCTAAACTTCAAGATAAATGCTGAAAATGGACCTGCAGTTGCTGAAAATGATATTCTGCCTAGATAGGGTGGTGGCGTGCCACCACCACATAGCCATAAGGCTGTGGCGCGACGCCACCATGTACCAGGTCCAACAAACTTTTCCAAAATGGCAGAAATGGTCCCTGCAACACTTTCAAGCTATTTTCGATGCGTTTAAACCCCGTTAACCCATTCTCAAGTCTCAATAATGAAGTTTAAGTAAAGGGAACATGCAACATGCTCAAAAACATCTCGGATGTCAGTTCGTTTGGTCATACGGTTGCGTTATTCGGTTAATTACAAAGAAACTCGAACGGACGTGAAAAACAATCCAAATTACGCGACGAATGGAATTTTATCATGCCAATCACTAAAATAAAATTTTTTAATGATTACATAATTTTTTTGGATGTCCGGATGTATTCAGAACGTAAGATATGCGCGAAAATGCAAACTTATGCACTTTTTGACGCTTTTAGTCCCTAAATGACCAAAAAGTTTATTTTGGCACACCGAACCCCTCAAAGTCTATTTCTAAGATATGTAAAGGATATTTTGGGTATGTTTAACTTATGGTCATGTTCCGGATTGTCCGTTACAGTACGAATCAACATACTTTCACAGTTTGTCGAATTTAGTCCCTGTAAGCGAATAAACTTGATTTTGCCATACCAAAGCCTTCAAAACTTATTTCTAAGTTATGTAAAGGTTATTTAAGGTATGTTAAGCATATATTGACATTCCAGAGTGTTTGTCGCATTAATCTGATTACGTTTACGCACCAGTTTGCGTATAACTCTCTAGAAAGCGATTTGGAGTTTGAAATTGAACAAAAATCAGGCAAAATGTCAAACATAAATAAACAAATATTGGGATCAAATAACATTGTTTCATTGATAACTGAACAGTTTACAATAATTACAAGCACAGGTGTCACAGTCTCCCCTACTTGTGGAAATTTCGTCCTGAAATTTATTTAGAGGAAACTCGTGAGAATAGATGTGGATATTTTGCCTTCATTTGATCTTCACATTCCCAAGTAAATTCTGGTCCACGTTTAGATTCCCAGTGAACTTTGACCAATGGAATGCGCTTGCGTTTAAGCTACTTGACTTCACGATCCATGATTTTCACAGGTTTCTTAACAAAATGCATCGTGTCATCAACACGAATCTCATCAAGTGGTATATGGAGGTTCTCGTCAGCTAAACACTTCTTGAGATTGGATACGTGAAAGGTTGGATGAACATTCCTAAGTTCTGGAGGTAACTCAAGTCTGTAGGCTACCTTACCAATTCTTTCGATGATCTTGAATGGTCCAACATATATAGGTGCAAGCTTTCCTGTCTTTCCAAATCTGATCGCACCTTTCCAAGGTGAGACCTTAATTAATACACGATCACTGACTTGAAATTCCAAGGGCTTGCGTCGTCGGTCCGCGTAACTCTTTTGACGGCTTCTAGCTGTCTGAAGATTATCATGAACTTTCTTAACCTTATCTATTGTCTCTAGAATGAGGTTAGGCCCAGTAAGCTGAGCCTCACCGATCTCATTCCAGCAGACTGGTGAACGACATTTTCGACCATAGAGAGCTTCGAAAGGAGCCATGTTGATGCTGGAGTGATAACAATTATTGTAGGAGAATTCAATCAACGGAAGATATGAATCCCAATTACCACCAAAATCGATCACACAAGCTCTAAGCATATCCTCCAAAGTCTGGATTGTTCTTTCAGATTGACCATCGGATTGCGGATGATAAGAAGTGCTCAGATTAAGTTGGGTTCCCATAGCAGATTGCATGGTTCTCCAAAAACGCGATGAGAATCGAGCATCTCTGTCAGAAATAATGTTCAAAGGAACACCATGTCTAGATACAATTTCATCCACATAAATTTTAGCCAGCTTGTCAGTAGAAAAATCCTCACGCATTGGCAAGAAATGCGCTGACTTTGTAAGATGATCAACAACTACCCAGATAGCGTCATGACCTCTCTTAGTGCGCGAAAGTTTGGTAACAAGATCCATAGCAATATTTTCCCATTTCCAAACTGGAATCTCTGGTTGCTCCAATAAACCAGAAGGATGTTGATGTTCAGCCTTAACCTTTAGACAAGTAAGGCATTTAGATACGTACAAGGCAATGTCTTTCTTCATACCAGGCCACCAATACTGAGTACGAAGATCCTTATACATCTTGTCTTAGCCAGGATGAATAGAATAACGAGACTTATGAGCTTCATCCATAAGCAAGGTGCGAAGATTGTCTAGACTTGGGACCCACAAACGGTCCATGAAATAATACGATCCATCATCTTTAAGCTCGAGATCAGGCTTAATATGAAATGGTAATTCCTTACCCATCAAATCTTGTGAAACACAAGTATGTCGAGCCTGAGAAATGCGGGTTTGAATATCAGATCGAACAGGAACACAGTGAAGCTTGACATGCTCTTTACGACTAAAAGAATCGGCTACGACATTCGCCTTACCAGGATGGTAGTGAATTTCGCAGTCATAGTCGTTTAGAAGTTCAACCCAACGTCGTTGCCTCATGTTAAGTTCTTTCTAATTGAAGATATGCTGAAGACTTTTGTGGTCAGTGAAAACCACGCATTTTGTACCATACAAATAGTGTCTCCAGATATTTAGAACGAATACAACTGCACCTAACTCAAGATCATGAGTCATGTAGTTCTTCTCGTGAACCTTCAACTGTCTTGATGCGTAAGCTATGACTTTGTTCCTTTGCATGAGAATACAGCCAAGACCTAATTTGGATGCATTACAGTATACGACAAAATCATCATTTCCCTAAGGTAAAGATAGAATAGGTGCATTGCAGAGTTTCTGTTTCAAGGTCTGAAAAGCTTCTTCCTGTTTGGTTCCCCATTCAAAGGGTTTGTTCTTCTGAGTTAGAGCAATTAGAGGAACTGCAATCTTGGAGAAGTTCTCGATGAAGCGGCAGTAATAACCCACGAGACCAAGAAATGAATGAACTTCAGTTGGAGTAGTAGGCGTATCCCAATCCTTAATCGCACTGATCTTGGAGGGATCTACATGAATACCTTGTTCGTTGACGATATGTCCCAAAAATTGAACTTACTTAAGCCAAAATTCACACTTGGAGAATTTGGCGAAAAGTTGCTCTTTCTTTAGGAGTTCCAAGGTAAGATGAAGATGTTGTTCATGATCAGCTTGCGTCTTAGAATAAATCAAGATGTCATCAATGAAAATGATAATGAACTTATCTAAATAAGGCTTACAGACCCTATTCATCAAGTCCATGAAAACAGCAGGAGCATTAGTCAAACCGAATGGCTTAACTGTGAACTCATAATGCCCATATCTTGTGCGGAAAGCAGTCTTGGGAATATCTTCCTCGACCACTCGAAGTTGATGATACCCAGAACGCAGACCAATCTTTGAAAAATAAGAAGCACCCTATAACTGATCAAAGAGATCATCAATGCGAAGTAGGGGATACCGATTCTTGATGGTAAGCTTGTTAAGCTCACGATAATCGATACACATTCTAAAAGATCCATCCTTCTTTTTGATAAAAAGAATGAGAGCACCCCAAGGTGAAAAGCTAGGACGAATAAAACCTTTGTCAGAAAGCTCCTGAAGCTGCTTAGAAAACTCTTGCATCTTAGATGGTGCAAGACGATATAGAGATCTGGCAATAGGATTTTCACTAGGTACGAGATCAATAGGAAACTCGACTTGGCGTGCTGGAGGTAAACCAGGTAACTCTTCAGGAAACACTTCAGGATAATCCCAATCAATAGGGATATCTTGAATAGACTTACCTTTGCCTTTATCTGCCACAATATGTGCCAAAAAGGCCACATAGTTGTTGCGCAAATACTTTCGAGCTTGAGTACAAGACATGAGTTTGAGACTACTAGCAGGTTTCTCACCACGAACCTGTAGGATCTCACCTGTCGAGAGCGGAACATGAACAATCTTCTCGAAAAAAACTACCTCTGCGTGATGCTTGGCTAACCAATCCATACCCACTATAATGTCGAAACTCTCAAGTTGCATTGGCGTGAGGTCGATAGGAAAAAGATGGTTATTAAGGTTCAACTGGCAGTTACGAAGAACAGAATCAAGAATAAGGGGTTCACCACTAGCAACTTCTACCGTCAAAGGCTTTCCTAGTTTCGTTCTAGACATGCGAAGCAATGGCTCAAAAGACAACGACACAAAACTCTTATCGGCACCCGAATAAAAAAGAACAGAAGCAGACTGATTGTTAATAAAGAACTTACCGTTCACCACCTCGTTGTCTGCTCGCGCCTCATTAGCATTCATGTTGAAGACTCGACCTCGAGCCTGAGCCTGAGCCTGATTCTAATTTGCATTGACCAGCCTTGGACACTGGTTTCGATAATGAGTCAGGTCCCCACAATTGTAGCATGAACCAGGAGGAAAATGAGGTCATGCAGCTTGTGCCTGCTGTTGGGCAGGCGGTTGAGCAACCTGCTGGGCTGGGTTACGAGCTGCTTGATTGGGGGCAAAGCGACAAATATCAGCAAGATGACCTGACTTCCTACAGTTAATACAAAAATGACATGGAACTTGCGGTTGATGGTGGCTATTGCATCTGTTGCACAATGGTGCATTCCCCGCATACCGTTTCTTCGCTGGCGGTTGTGCAGGCTGATTGGGAGCTACCTGATTGGGTTGGGCAGTGACAGCGAAATTCTGGGAAGCCTTGTACTTCCTATACCCCTTCGATGAACCAGTTTCCTTGCCCTTCTTGCTCTTACCCTTCTTGCTCTCACTCTTATCAGACGACTGTTTCTTACCCTTGTCACCCTTCCTGTGTAGCTTACCCTTTCGAACCTGCGACTCAGTCAATGTCGCAGCTACCTCGATTGGCTGACGAACTGTGGTAGGGTTACTACCAGTAACGATGTCTTGTACGGAGTCAGGTAAGCCATCAATATACCGCTCGATAGCATTCTCGAGTGGGGTAACCATTGTAGGGCATAACAAACTTAACTCTTCATACCTATCAGTGTAAGCCCGGTGCTCACCACTATCCTGCTTCAAATCATCAAACTCCCTTTCTAAAGCCCTCAATTCATGATGAGGACAAAATTCCCTCATCATAAGAACCCTAAGCTCGGCCCAAGTCTGTGCTAAAGCAACCTCAGCACCACAGTCTCTCATAACTCCATTCCACCATGTAAGGGCCCTCTTTTGAAAAACGCTAGAAGCAAACTCGACCTTGTGATTATCAGGACACTAAACATGATGAAAGATACTCTCAATGCTCTCGAACCACTGTAGGAGCCCAGTTGCCCCTTCAGAACCACTGAACTTAAGTGGTTTAGCCAAATTGAAACTCTTGAAATTGCATGGAGCATTTTGGTTATTGTTGGCTTGGTTAACTTAAGCAATAATGTCTGGGAGTACAACAGCCATATGCTGCGCCATGATAGCTGCCATTTCGGCATTAGGTAGTGGATTTTCGCATCGAGGAGGCATTCTAAAAGAGGAAACATGAGATAAAATGAGTGAGATGATTAGATGAAAAGAATGAGATGATACAAAAATTGACAGAAACAAAGATGGTGGTCATTCGTCCGTACCACAAAGCAAACAAACGACACACAGCGACTAATCAAAGTAAATGGGTCAAAAATAATGTATCATGAAGACATGCTTGCCTATAAGTGAACATTCACCCCAAGAGTTCCCAGGTAAGAGTGACTGGTCCGATTATGTGGATTGGTACGAACACTCTAGCCTTAGACAGAAGGTCCGATTATGTGGATTTGTACCGATTATGTGGATTTGTACGAACACTCTAGCCTTAGACAGAAAATTCGAGGTACAGGCATTCACCCTTCCAGTTTGCACGTGTTCACACTATTTAGACCCAAAACTTTGACGAGATTTTGAAAACTTAGAAGGCACAAGGCCAAAAAGAATCATTCAAAAACGGATGATTAAATTTTCAAAATCATTCTGAAAAATTGAAGGGTTCAAAACCTTATAAAAATCATTTAAAAACAGATGATTGATTTTCAAAAAGCGTTTCGGAAAATTGGGTTCTTGCTTTTTGGTAATCACCTAAAGATAGGTGACGGTAGTGTTTTAAGATCTAAACACAAGCTAACTTGTGTTAGGGTCCTAGAAAAGTTATAGTCTAGGTCAAAGTATTACTAATAACCTAATTCCCTATAACCATTGGCTCTGATACCAACTCTTCTGTCACACCCCGACCGCGTAAAACAACAAACCGCGGTGGAAAGGTCGGGGAGTGTAGTAACAGAATTATTGTTTCATAACCATGGTATTTAATGTTATGTTTTATTTATTAACAAAGAGGGGATACATTGTCTTAAACAAAGAAAAACAAGAGTACATCACATAATTAAACTAGTTCTAGCTTCGTTTTATGTCACTAAGGCACAGGTCCGCCTAAGTGTATCTTGACCATCCTATGCAACAGCTCCTGAAAACACATGCGAAAATAGGTACGTCAGCATAAAAATGCATGTGAGATATTTAGGTTTTGTTAAAATAGGATTCATGACTTAGGTTTAAAGAAGTGTTTAATAAAAATTAGTCATGAATCTTGTTAAGTGTTTTCTTTTATAAATCATATGAAAACTTGATAAGAAAACAGATTATATAAAAGAAAGATGTATGGTTAATTAAATAACCAAGTAAAATGAGTTGTATAAAATAAACTGTTTTGTAAAACAATGTCTTGTGAAAATGTGTTATTTATGTAATATGTAATGTGTCTAAATTGAAATGATTTAAATAACGCTACGATATGTAATATCATAAAAGCACTTATATATAGGAAGTACCAGCGGAGTATCCACCATGCTTTTATCATATTACACACACCTCGTTACTTAAATCACTTACCCAAACAAACCACCAAATTGTCTTGTTTAAACCAATTGTCAAATATTTATGTGTAAATAATTGTCTATTGTCAAAATGTAAATCATGTAATGTGTAAACCAACGTCAAAATGTTTATGTCAAATGTAAACCATGTAATGTGTAAACCAATGTCAAAATGTTTATGTCAAATGTAAACCATGTAATGTGTAAACCAATGTCAATATATTTATGTCAAATGTAAATCATGTAATGTGTAGTCATCATCATCATCATCATCATACTCAGTATATCCCACCAATAGCAAAGCTAAGGTAGGGTCTGAGGAGGGTGAGATGTAGACAGCCTTACCTCTACCCCATAGGAATAAAGAGGCTGCTTCCAATGAGACCCCCGGCTCGATTGTAATGTGTAGACCAATGTCAAATGTAAATCATGTAATGTGTATCCAAATGTCATGTATGGCAAGTGAAATATATAAACTAAACCATAGGTAAAATGCACAAAACAAGGTATTGAAGTAAAACAAAGTTTAAATCAAAGTTATGTTTTGTAAAATAAATGCATGCTCTACTGATACGAACATCTATGCGGTATTGTAAAAATGCATACATTCAAGCCTTGAGACTGTGACGACAAACCCTTAAACAAATTAAAGGTTTATCTGAATTATGTGTATCGAATTCGGTCATTCCTTCCATCCAAACAAACCTAGGATTTCAGGAACGGGAGTTATCAATTCCTATGGTACCACTACCTACTAACAAACGGCATGGCCAATGTTAATGAACGTATTTTTGTCCCATTTAAACAAACCAAATGTCATACCAAAATGTAAGCACGTGATGTAAAACAAATGTACTAAGTATGCAACAAATGGACATACATAGCATGTGATGTAAAACAAATGTGCTAAGTATGCAACAATGAACATACATAGCATAAAAAGTAATGTCAAACAATGCACTAGGTATGCACAAAATGGACATACATAGCATGAAATGTAATGTAAAACAATGCACTAAGTATGTACTAAATGGACATACATAGCGAAAACATAATGAAATCATGTACTATAAGTGTACTAATGAACATAACAAGCATATGATATGAAAACATGGGAAGCACGAAAGTAACAAGTAGGCACATGTGTTTCACTCCAAAATGTTTGAAAAACAGTAAAAGAGGGGTCTATGTACTCACTTGAGATTGCCCAATAGTCTTTAGATAACCACCAAGCAAAGTAAGAAAGATCACGGAATCAAACGGCACCTAATATAGGTAACTATGTTTAATAAACGGACCTAAATCGGAGGATCGGATAAAATGTGGTTTCGTAAACCAAATGAGTGTAGGAACTCATGTAATATGGTTTAACAAAGCTTACATTCTAAAACGAAACATAACCTAAGTGCTTGTGACCCATTACGACTCGTTTTGGTAGCTTATGCTACTTTAACGCGTAGTTCGCGTAAAACGCGTTTGGACCGCCTAACTAGTCCTATGACAAGTAAAATATGCATTACAAGTCTAATAATGTTTCCTAATCAGTTTAGATGTCAAAATTTAGGATACATATGCTCAAAATTAATTTATGCGCAAAAAGGGCATTTTGGTCATTTGCCTAAGGCATATAAACTACCTATCATACAACTAACTAAACGTTGTGACCATAAGGTATAACCTCGGAAGGTTATTCCCTATACAACTATGGTCACCTAAATATGTTTGGTCAGATCCTAATGATCGACCAAACGGGTCGGGTTCGAAAGTCTAAGCGGTTGTTTAGACCGCTTATCTTACGACCCTATATAAGCACTAAACCTAAAGTGACGAGTTAAACAAGTTAAAACATGTTTAACGAAGTTTGAATACAAGTTTGATATCAAAACAAAGGGTTTTGATACCCAAGAATAGTTTGGTTGCAAAATACGCATAAACGCGCATTTTGACCGAAACTATGACTTGTCACTATTCCTAAATAACGTGGTAATCAGTAGGTATAGTCACCAAGGACTATGACCATCGTGATTACGCTCACGTTGCGAAGTTCAAACGAACTTCGTGTTGACCATAAACTGATCAAAGTAGAAAGTCAAACACTGTTTGAATTTCGTGCTTAAAAACGCATAAAAGAACGAAAGAATACTTTCAACGGGTCCAAGCTAGGAGATTTAATCCAAAAATTCTCAGGTATGAAGCTTTGAGCTTCAACTTAGAGAAAATTTAGATCAAGGTGTGAATGAAAATGGAAGTGGGGGTTGGGTATTTATAGAAAACCAAGAGCCGTTAGGATCGTTTCTCGATAATTGAGCTTTGATCTTGGCCTTACAAGTGTGCCCATTGTTTTGAAATACCATGAGTGCCTCAAAAACTAGCTCATGGTATTGCAATTGTTACACAAAAGTCCCTAAACTTCAAGATAAATGCTGAAAATGGACCTGCAGTTGCTGAAAATGATATTCTGCCCAGATAGGGTGGTGGCGTGCCTCCACCACATAGCCATAAGGCTGTGGCATGACGACACCATGTACCAGGTCCAGCAAACTTTGCCAAAATGGTAGAAATGGTCCCTGCAACACTTTCAAGCTATTTTCGATGCGTTTAAACCCCGTTAACCCATTCTCAAGGCTTAATAATGAAATTTAAGTATTGGGAACATGAAACATGCTCAAAAAAATCTCGGATGTCGGTTCGTTTGGTCGTACGGTTGCGTTATTCGGTTAATTACGACGAAACACGAACGGACGCGAAAAACGATCCAAATTACGCGACGAATGGAATTGTATCATGCCAATCACTAAAATAAAATATTTTAATGATCACATAAATTTTTTGGATGTTCGGATGTATTTAGAACGTAAGATACGCGCGAAAATGCAAATTTATGCACTTTTTGACGCTTTTAGTCCGTGAATGACCAAAAAGTTTATTTTAGCACACCGAACCCCTCAAAGTCTATTTCTAAGCTATGTAAAGGATATTTAGGGTATGTTTAACTTATGGTCATGTTCCTGATTGTCCGTTACAGTACGAATCGGCATACTTTCACAGTTTGTCGAATGTAGTCCCTGTAAGCGAATAAACTTGATTTTGCCATACCAAATCCTTCAAAACTTATTTCTAAGTTATGTAAAGGTTATTTAAAGTACGTTAAGTATATATTGATGTTCTGGAGTGTTTGTCACATTAAACTGATTATGTTTACGTATCGGTTTGCGTATAACTCTCTAGAAAGCGATTTGGAGTTTGAAATTGATCAAAAATCAAAATATGCAAAATGTCAAACATAAATAAAAAAATATTGGGATCAAATAACATTGTTTCATTGATAACTGAATTGTTTACAATAATTACAAGCACAGGTGTCACAGTGTGTCTGTGATTTTACCAGAGCCAAGAAAGGCTTTCATGTTCAAACCCTAAAACTACAAAATTCACCAAATTGAAAGCGTAAAGGGATCATAAGGTATGTAAAATTTCATTGTATGATTCCATCTTGAATTCTAAATAAACACATGAGATTCGAAATTTGAGCTTGCATGATTGTTGTTTGGGTGAATTTGGGATGAAATCATGTCTAGAAATAAACCCTAGCAGGTAGCTTGTTGAAATTTGCTCATCATGATGAAATTCATAATCATCAATATAGGTGTTTAGTGGGTATTGTAGAAAAATGTTGAACACTAGGATTATGATTGTCACTCTAGTTTACTTTGAGCTCTATGAAGTGAATCCAGAATGTTGATGTAAAAAAAATAGATATGAACTTGCCTAATTGATGTTTAATCTTGGCTAAATAGTTAGTCATGAACTTGATTGTAAATTGTATGAGATTATGCCCTTTAGGTGTTTGTTGAAATGCCTAAAAGAAAGCTAAATGTTGGAATTTTGAACTAAAATTCATACTTGTATGTATCGCGAACTATGCATTATGTGTTATGAAAAGAGTTCTAAACGATTTGTGGTTGAACTCTATAGGCAAGGAAACCGAGACGTCAAGCGGACAAGCCGGTGGCGATATGCGTTTGAAAGGAGCGCTTTGAAGGTACGTAACTATGGTTTCGTTACATTATGTTTGAACATTGATTGTAGCTTGTTGATTTAGAATTAGCATTACATGTGAATTTGTTATGTCGATTGAAGTGACGGAGTTCACGAGACAAACAAAACGGGTCAAAATATTGGTTAGAATGAAGTTTGGTATGTCATTGAAATGGTGGATACCATTGGACAACCAAATGGGTCAAACAAAGGTCGTTTTCGTAATATAGAAGTAATTTAAACGTCACTCGATGATTATGGATCATGAGAGCGTAAAACCATGAAATGGTAATGATACGCCAAGGATCCCAAGCCCGGGAATGGGTAACATGTCTAGAGGTCTCAGATTATAAGTAGTAAAAAGTATGACACAAACTAAATGGGTCGAATGAATAAAACGGGGACTTAAAGGCTTTCGGTCCTTAAACCGAACATTTAGCATTATAAATATGATAGATGTGTTGGTATTTGAATTACGGGCACGTAGGATAAATAAACACGTAAAACGGACATGTAGAACGAAAGTTATGAATGATTTAAGTTGAGTTCTTGGAAAAAACCTTGGAGCTGGGCATCTGCAGCTATAAAGGAAGAAACAGTCTGTGAAAAAGGGACTCCGGCACCCCACGACAGAATCACTTAATAAGATCGCGCCCCGCCAGAGGCTATGGCGGCCCGCGAGAGAATGTCCAAAGTCTGTCACGCCCCGCGACAGACTGCAGACTTGGGATTTTTGTGCATTTTGTTCGTTTTTGCAATTCAGACCTGTTTTAACCAATTAAATGTTCATCAAAACTAATCTTGTAGGATCGTGAATAGATTGAAACGAGTCTATCAGAAGAGTTCTCAGTCTAATCAGAGGCAGAATTCATTGATTAGACTTTGTAACAGCTTGATTCATTCTTAATTATCTTGTTTTATTGATTTGACACGATTACAGATCAAACGACACGTCGGCAGCACTTCGATACCAGAATCATGAACGTTACAAATGAAACAGCAAGACGGGTATTTATAGGGGATGGTATTTCGCACGGAATCATCAAATTCTATTTCGTGCGAAATGGCTAGGCTTATTTCGTACGATATTGCTACTTGCTATTTCGTGCGAAATAGCTCAATCACACTCAAACCCTAATTTCCTCGTACAACGTGCCCCGATCTAACAATTCTATTACAAGACTCGATACAAGACGAAGTCGACAGACGTATGCACCAACAGACTCCCCCTCGGATGTTGACGAAGTCTTCAGTGTCGAGTCTTCATAGTCTTCAGCCTTGATCAGTCTTCAGGCTTTTTCAAAATATCTAACGCATCAGCAATTTGTGAACTTCAGGATCTAAAACTGACTCTAGCATCTACAGACTCCTCTCAACTAGCAGACTCCCCCTTAAGTTGTGCTGGGATCGTAGTCTTGCTCTCACATGTTCACAGGTTCAGGATCGAAACCTGACTCAAATTCTGCTCAGAATTCGAAACCTGACAAACCTGCACAAACTCTACCCAAAACATAAATTTCATAAAATTTAAAGTTTGACAAATTTATATACCACTTGCATGTATCAATTAATCAAGAAATGATTTTACAATGTTAATCTCTGTTGAACCACTTGTAGAAATACTATTTTTCTTTTCAAACAATTTTTCAACTCAAACAAACTCTTCCAAACCTGTTCATCATGTTTAGCACTCGGAATTTTGAAAATCAGCTCTCCAACATCAGTTGTCGAAAATCTTTTTGTATTTTCAAAATTTATGCTAAAACACTACGAAAATCTTTTTGGATTTTTGTCAATAAATGAAATGTAGTAAAGAAATATTTACAAACAAAATTTTTTGTGAATTTGTGTAAGAGGATCATATCAGTTTTTGAGACACATCACTAACACCGTTAAGCTTCAAACATTTTAAGTTTTAAACGATTCACTTTGATTGTCAGTATACTGATCCCCTTAAATTTTCACACAAAGTTCAACTGTTTCGAGATACGAGATTAATGTTTTAGAGACTTAAACTTATACGCGTGTCCCACCTCCGAATATACTCCCGTATCCAGATCACAATATTCAGTCTTACAGGTGAATATACCTAGATGATATCTGTAAAGGGTTAAATGCGAGGGCCATGAGAGCTCAGGCTATTGCTTCTGTAAAATCAGAGAGATGATGGCTTCGACTTTAGGTGTGTTCCCTTTAGAGAATCTTTCTTCAACAGCACATGATTAGCATTTTGCAATGTTTCATCATTTTTTATGCAGAGGGGGTGCTATATTTTAAGCAAGCGAAAAGTATTATACGAGGACTAGGCCATTGCTTCCGCAAAATCAGAAGTCCCGGGATAATACCCCAAATATCACTAAGCATAAAGACCTAGTATCTCAGAAAGAGGGATCTTTCAAACAAGATTTCGGGGGTTACCCATATATCCGAGAGATGTTCCCCCACGAGATAAGCAAGTTTGAAATTTAGGTTTATATCTCGACACAATCTACTAAATGTGCAAAAACCTACTGGCATATCATCAGTGAGATCGTTTATCACTTTAGCATGCTATGATAGCCCACTAATGTAGTATCATTTCCTCTTTTATACAACAAAAAGTCATTTTTCATTTTATCATGTTTTTTACTTTTTCAAATGTTTTTGGATTTTCTGAAAAAAATTCTTACTCCCCCTAAAATTCAAAATCATTTAAAGGAAATTTGAAAATAAACTATACAATGTAAAGTGACAACTGATTTTCAAGCTTCAATTCGCCATCCACTTGGCATAAACAATCAGAACTCCCCCTGACAACAAACTATTTTCCCATTATGATTTCAAAACACTTAATTTTGTTTTAATCACAAACGGTTTTTCCGGAAAATAAGTTTTGTTGATTTTACCACTTGTAAGATCAGGGTTATCATCACTTTGTTTTCCAATCACTTTGTATGAGAGTTAAATCAAGTTCAACTTAATGACCTTGATCAACCAATTGTAAGTGAAAACCTTCTTCAACCACTTGTAGGTTCACTTATTAATCAAAACCACTAGTAAAATTGAAATATAACAATTTCAAGAAAACTACCACTTGTAGATTTACCAATCAAACATTTTCAAGAATGATGTCGATTCCTGCTCCACGATTACCAACTTGGAAGCTCCGGCAAGTCAGAATTATTTTCGTTTGAAAAACCTGTCACCCAAGCCTGACCAGCCTTGGGTGATTTTGACTCACATCTATCCCACCATCTTTTTTATTGATAAAAATCTTTTGCACTTTTCACTTTCCCATCTACCATCTTTCCAAATATATGTTTGACTTTCCCATTGAAAGCCTTTTCAGCATCAAATTCTCCTTTACCAGCAAAAATTTGATCTGAAATCTCAAACTTACCTTTTGACCTCAAATTTTCTCTTGACAATGGTGGAAAATTTTCATCGTTCATTTCAGGAACGGAATTCTTCTCACTTTTCTCAACAAATGACTCCTCTGATTTTATGGAATCAGATTCATTGTCAGAACTACTTTCTGATTTAACAACCCATCTTTGTTTGTTCAAATCAACTTTTCTTTTATAAAAACGTTTTGAACTTTCACCAGTTTCAAAAGTTGAATTTTTAAACACTTTGAATTTTTCTGAATTAGAAGTAACTCCCTGTTTTTTATTGTTAGACATTTGGCAATTCCAAGCAATGTGTCCAACTTTTTGGCATTTGAAACAGGTTCTTCTTTCAACTCTCTTCTCAGATTCTTTCACTAGATTCTTCTTCTTTTCAGCGAAAAATTCTTGATTTGACTGTTTCCTGAACAATTTTTCCTTCTCTTCCTCTGAACTTGTACCTGAAACAAATTTAGTTTTTGATTTATAATTTTTCTCATTTTTATAATTTTCTGGTGGAATGAAACCTAAACCTTTCTTTTTGAAATTACTATTATGGTTTGATTTCTTTTGAAAACCATAACCAGAATTGTAACCCATTTTCTTGTTCAATCTCTGTTGAACTCTTGAAGTGTATTTTTTAGATTTTTCAGTAAGATTTAAATCTTTTATTTCATAAATATTAATTTCCGTTAATTTGAAAACCTGTTTGATCTGTTCAGTTTTGACACTTCTTATTGGAAATTCCTCATCAGAATATAATTTGTCCGAATCATTCAAAGTATATGCCACTTTGATTGTTTCGTCATTCAAATTAGATTTTGATAACAGAAATTCTTTATTGTAAACCGTTTTGACTGGTGAACTCGGACTCTTTTCTGACGAACTCAAACTTTCATATTTAGATTCCGACTTTGACTCTTCATCCATATCCAACACCTGATCGACCACTTTCTTTAATAACTCAGATTCATGATCAGTGTCAGACGCTGTGAATGTAACATCAATGTTATCTGGTAACTCATCAATGGTTTCAGACTTTAACTTGATGTTGACGGCCTTTTTTAATCGTTCCTCATTAGACTTTCTGGGAGAATAACTTTCATAGATTGGGGGCGGACACTTGTTATACTTGACACTTTGTTTCTTACCAGTATCCGTTTCTTCCTTCTTTTGTTCTCTAAAGGCTTCAAGACCTGCAACAGTAGGATAAACTCGTTCAACCAAATAATCACAAGTTGTATAACTCAATAGCAATCTTTTGATTCTTTCACTTTCAATCTTTTCGAGTTACAAATCCTGCTTCAGTTTTGCACAATCCTCAATATACTCATTAATAACTTTCTGCTTAGTCATCAGTGTTGAACTCATCATCTTCTGAGCATCTCCCATTTCTCGATTTGTCTTGTTCAGACTATTAACTGTCTTGTTCAGCACATCATACGAGTCTTTCACATATTTCACATCAGACAACAATTTTTCTTTCATCTCTTCAAGTTCACGAATCTTCTTATCTTTCTCATTACAATCCTTACAATACTCCAAACATTTCAAGCAAGGTTCAGTGATTTCAAAAAAAAAAAATCTACCTCAACAACTTTCTCAACTTCAACAATTTTTTCAACTACCTTTTCAATAACAATTTCATATATTGGTTCTTTCTCAAATTCAATTTTTTTCTCACTTTCTTCATCTTCAACTTTCTTTGTTGAACTTTCTTCAACTTTAGCTTTCTCGGCTTCCAGTTTTTCTTTTTCTTCAACAATTCTTTTTGCTTCCAACTCTCTCTTCAATCTAGCAGCCTTCTTCTCATTCAGCATCTCAACCTTATCTGCAAAGAACAAATAAAAACTATCAGTATCCAGACCTTTTTTAGCTTTATTAATATATTCTTCTTCATCATCTGTGTCTGCATCACTTCCTAATTCTGGAAAAATCGGTATTCTTTTTTACTGAGATTTGACTGATTCTGCTTTCAAGATTTGAGCAATAAGAGCTGATTTCTTTAAAAAATCTTTATCTGGCACGTAGTTGTCCCAGCTAGAACCTTCTGCTAATTTTTCATCATCTTGATTAACAAGAAAAGCTTTCTTCTTTCCATCTTCAATAGTACGTGATGATGATGGTTGTTGTTGATCTAGTTGATGAAAGATTGATTTTTGATAATAATTGTTGTTTCCAGATGAGCTTTGTCTTTCAGTCGCTTCTTTATTTTTGCATTCTCGTTTAAAATGTCCTTTTTCTTTGCAACGAAAACACGTGACTTTTGATTTGTCAAAACCTATTGGAGAAGCTCCCATTTCACGAAAATCATCTCTACCGGTGATTTGCTGGAATTTTTCTCCATTTTATATCCATCAACTCAAGTTCTACAGTATCAATCTGATCATAATCCTCTTTTGTGAGCATCGGATTTCCAATTCTACCAGCAACTAAACTTTCATACGACTCTAACATAGTAACCAGTGATGCCATGTGTTGCTTAGCCATTTCTGGAGAAATATTTTGACCATTTTGAATATTCAATGTAACATTACATTGCATATTCATTGAATTTTGTCGCTGAGGACTTGGTGTTGCATAATTTGGATCAAAACTTGAAAATGATGATGAATAACCTCCACTCTGAGTTGTAGTGCTAACATTTGAACCAGAAGAACCACCAGCACTAAAAGCAGTCTTGATCTTTGGACTTGGAGTGGTTTCAAATTTATTTCCTCTATAATACAAACTGACATCTTTTTGTGCATTTGGATTAGACATGATAGCCGTTTTCTGAATGTCCAATTCATGTTCTTCAATTTTCTGAATGAACTTTGCCAAATTCATACTTTCAGATTTTCTAAAATGTTTCAAGATCAACAAATATGTTCCCCATTTATTCTGAGGTAACGCATCAGTTAGCTTATCAACCCATTCATCGTCGTTTTTCTTTATATCCAACCTTCCCATTTCCAGAACCAAATGACAATATCTATCAATGGTCGCTTTTGTTGACTCTCCTTCAAATGCTACAAACATATCAAATGATTTTTTTAATAAAGCCTTTTTGTTTTATATCATATCAGCGCTTCCCTTGAACTTTTGAATCAATGCAGTCCAAATTGATCTTGCAGTACCCGAATGTTGAAGCAAAACAAAAATATCTTCTTTAACTGCTTGTTGGAAATGCTAATCATCATTTTTTTCACTTGCGTATTTCAATTTTTCATCATCTGAATAGTCACTAAATGCTTTTTCAAGTCCACGTTCATTTTTCGGTTTCTCATAATCCACCTCTAATGAACACCATGCATCGAATTTATAAGCTTGCACCCAATTTTCAAACCGATTCTGCCATCCTCTAAAATCTTCAATGTACATAAGCTTCGGTGGTTTTTGATAAGTTCCCGTCTCATTCTCACTGTAAAGAGTTTCAGCAGCTGTAACAGGAGCAACTGGTGTAGCAAACGCATTGTAAAATTCCTCTTCCATGTTTCAAAAACCTGTTTCACAAAATTCACAAAGTTCAAACAACAATGAAATTTCACACGAAATGAAAATTCAAACGAAACAATTTGGTGCGAAATAGCTTCTTCAAACGAAATCAACTTTGGTGCGAAATATCCTTTTCAAACGAAATGGTTCACATGAAATACAGGTTTCAAACAAAATTACTATTTATTACGTGCGAAATAAGGTGATTTCGTACGAAATAGGTGATTTCGTACGAAATAACAAAAACTGAAGCTATTCCGTGCGAAATAAGGATCTGATTCAAACGAAATAAGCTATTTCGTGCGAAATACTGCTGATGTCATCATTCGATCAGTTTTCAAGCGAAATATACAAAATGAACAAGTTATAGATCAATTTTAGGTCCAATTCTTTCAAGGATTCGTTAAAACACTATTTTGCTTATTATATGTGAAATTCAAACCATTTTAACCGTCAAATTTTGTTTAATTTTGAAAGAAGGTGTAGAAGTCTGATTTTTCAGCTGAAATGGTAAGAACTCTTCCTCCTGAGCTCTGATACCACTTGTAGGATCGTGAATTGATCGAAACGAGTCTATCAGAAGAGTTCTCGGTCTAATCAGAGGCGGAATTCATTGATTAGACTTTGTAACAGCTTGATTCATTCTTAATTGTCTTGTTTTATTGATTTGACACGATTACAGATCAAACGACACGTTGGCAGCACTTCGGTACTGGAATCATGAACGTTACAAATGAAACAGGAAGATGGGTATTTATAGGGGATGGTATTTCGCACGGAATCATCAAATGCTATTTCGTGCGAAATAGCTCAATCACACTCAAACCCTAATTTCCTCGTACAACGTGCCCTGATCTAACAATTCTATTACAAGACTCGATACAAGACGAAGTCGAAAGACGTATGCACCAACAAATCTTAATGTTGGTTTTGATATTAGGTGTTGTAGGTGACATTCCGGATGGCGATCAAGCATACGAACCGAACGCACAACTTTTGAAGCTTTCGCGAATGATGTTGTCTAAGTAGTTCGTTTTAAAAACATGTGAACTTCTAAATGTTTTAAGTTACTACAAATTTTGTAATCTTGTACAACTTAACTACGAATGTGTTTTAACTTATCAAAGCTTTTGTATGCACGTATTATATATAAATATATATATAATTAATGCATATTTAATATAAATTTTGTCTATTTTGGGACGGGTGTTACATTCGTCACTGTTCAGATCTAATTCCAACAAGATCTATTTGTGTTCCGACGAAAGGAAGGAGTGATAGGTGGTGGTGGTGGTGGTTAGGGTGGTAGGTGTTGGTGCAAAGGCAGTGATTTGTGGAGAGTGAGCTGAGGGAGGGGGGTTGAGTTTCTAGAAAGAGATATGAGATTATGATTATTGTATATATTTTATAAGTTTTTAATTTTTTTTGTTTTTTTTATAAAATATTTTAATTAGATTGTTAAAAAGACCAAAGGACCCTTTAACATAGATTTAACTGAAACTTTTAACCTTGTTAGTGCTAAAGGATGAAAGATATAACCAGTTTTCCAAATAAAGGACTGTGACTATAATTATTGAAGTTAAAGGTTATCTATTGCTATCCGATACAAACATAAAGGACGAAAAATGTAATTTACCCTAAAAATAATGGTTTACTTAGGATTATATTACTTCAATTATATATTTATATGTTAAACTATAATATTTCTCATTCTGATTCTAAAATCTATTAAACATAAACTCGTGCTTTCCGAATATGTCATCACAACATTTTTTTGGTACGTTTCAATGTGTAAAAGTGAGCGGTCTTAACCTGCCGCCGCAAAGCGCGACGTGTTTTACTAGTTGTAAATAAAATGACATAATTTGGAAAAAGGTCGTAAAGATGACATCGTAGTCAATATCATTTTTGTATCCTCAAAATCACGTACAAAAGCTCTACTAAGAGATTATTTTGTAGAAAAAATCATATCAACAACGAGATTCTTATGATTGCATGCTAACACACAACACTTACAAATGAACTGATTGTGTTACATTTACGTCGACAAGTTTGGTATAATCGTGTGTAAACATATTTATCAAAGCTTTTGAATTATGGGTTATATATTTTGTCTCTTTTTTATACAGCTAGATAGATGTATATACTAAAAATGAGCTCAAAGCCGACTTGGGCCTTGTAGAAAATATAAACACCAATGCTTCAATAAGTGTAACATCCAAACAGTCATAACTAAATAATGTGAACGACTTTGGCAAGCTAGCTAAATTACAAGTTTAGGGTTTGCCTTTATGGTATTGTGAAAATGAGTACATTTCAGATTTGTTGTTGCAACCGTGAAGATGAAGCGAATAATAATATTTATTTATATAAGTAAAAGGGTAGGAGGGTAAAAGCATGTTTTTTTATGACAAAATTGTACAAATAAACCTTTATGTTATACCTAAACTACAGTTCATACCTCTCATTATGAAATCGGCCAAACCCAACCATTATGTTCATGTTTTGTTACATTCCATAACCTTTACAACTAACGTAGTCCAAAAACTCAGTTAAGTTACCTCTCATGTTTTGCATGTGAGGGTACTATGGTCCTTTCCCATTTTATTAATACAATTTATATATTTATTTATGTATTTGTGTATTTGTGTAATTTTAATAAAACCAAAGATGTGTTGTCCATCTCTTATTGGTTCCTTTTTCTTGTTGTCATCTCTCATTACTTCCTTTTTCTTGTTGTCATCTTCATCCCTTTTTTCAACAAACCCTTATTGGCACAGACCCACCTTTCAGGTCTGAGACCAGACAAGTCTTAGATTATTACTTGTCCCTCTAAATTCATTCTTGTTCCCATCACCGTCGCTTGCTGAGAGATGGCAACAACCTATTTCCTTATCGATGGGCTTCATATGCTATCATCACGTCTGATTTGTTGCCCATTAAAGTGGAAACCTTTGATATTTGCGGCTACCGCCACTGCTATTAGGAACAATGACATCACCGGAAAATGGGCCCATGTGAAGGTAAACTTTGATGGCGCTTGAGAAGAGTCGTAGCAATTCAATTTGTTCAGAGCTATTAACAAGAACCATCAACAACAGAGATAGAGACACATATAACTAAGAAAGGAAGTAATGGAGGTGGCTTTATCGGCATCAACAACATGTAGTTGAAGCAGAGAAAGGGGTAACATGGCCTTTAGCTACTTCACGTGCTTGTATAACTTCAAGTGGTAATTGCACAAATAACTATAGTTCCTTCCACTCACAAACAAGCCTTACTAATTAATGGATAGTTGATTTGTTAAAGGACACCTTCATTGAATATGTTGCTTAAATAATTCAAATAATAACAACGTAATGTTACTACCCAGCTTGAGTTAAAAAAATTGTCGAAATTGAAAATAGAGTTGAATAAGATGAAAGGATAACTGGAATGACATTTATACCCTCACATGCAATGCATGTGAGGGATGTTAACCAAAAAACCAAACAATGATAGTGTAAAAGGTTGACTTTTGTATCAAAACATGAACATAAAGGTTGGATTTTGCCGATTTCTTAGTGAAAGATATGAAGTGCAGTTTAGGTATAATATAAAAGTTGTTTTGTGCAGTTTAGTCTTTTTATACATATATAGATAAAATTAGAGTGGTAAACCTAATTCGAATATTGAAATGATTGATAGAAAAAGTTGCAAGGTGAGGAAAAAGTCATGTTTAGTCCAATCACTCTAATAGATTTTTCATCTGATTGTGATAATGATGATGAAGAGGATAAGGTCATTTCTCCTTTCTAGGATAACCCTTTCTATTCATTTTGTTCTGAGTTATTCACAAGAACCATCAGCAACAGAGATAGAGACACATATAACTGAGAAAGGAAGTAATGGAGGTGGCTTTATCAGTTGTAACATGTAATTGAAGCAGAGAAAGGGTAACATGGCCTTTAGCTACTTCACATGCTTGTACAACTTCAGGTGGTAATTGCACAAATAACTATAGTTCCCTCCACTCACAGATAAACCTTACTAATTAATGGATAGTTGATTTGTTAAAGGACACCTTTATTGAATATGTTGCTTAAACAATTCAAATAATAACAACGTAATGTTACTATCCAGCTTGGGTTAAAAAATTGCCGAAATTGAAAATAGAGTGGAAGAAGATGAAAGGATAACTAGATTGACATTTATACCCTCACATGCAATGCATGTGAGGGGTGTTAACCAGAAAAACAAACGATGATAGTGTAAAAAGTTGACCTTTGTATCAAAACATGAACATAAAGGTTGGATTTTGCCGATTTCATAGTGAAAGGTATGAAGTGCGGTTTAGGTATAACATAAAAGTTGTTTTGTGCAATTTAGTCTTTATATATATATATACAGATACATATATATATATAGATAAAAGTAGAGTGGTAAACCTAATTTGAATATTGAAATGATTGATAGAAAAAGTTGCAAGGAGAGGAAAAAGTCATGTTTAGTCCAATCTCTCTAATAGGTTTTTCATCTGATTGTGATAATGATGATGATGATGAAGAGGATGAGGTCATTTCTCCTTTCCAGTATAGCCCTCTCTATGCTAAAGGTCGGTCTCTCTTGGTTTGTTGCTTATTTCATAGGGTTTGCTAAATGCAACAGGGATTACCCTTATATTTCATATTTTATGTATAATATACAAGCAGATAACAAATCGCATACAATACACTAATTGTGTGCGAAGAATATGGGAGAAGGACAGCCATTGTTTTCCAATTATCAATAAATAAAATTTAGGTGGTGACATTTTGGTAAATATCGGGTTCAAACAATTGAAAAAACAAATAGAGAAAGTTTTTTTTTTTTTTTTGTCTTTTCTCACTTGAACCCCCCCCCCCTTTTTGATTTTCAAACGACTATAACTTGTTCATACATTAATATTTCTTTTTAAATTACACGTATTAACGAGCATTTCATTCTCTTTAATTCGAGCAGACTATTGTTATAGTTTTCTTAAAAAATTACAATATATGTGATTACACGTTCAATATAAACCATTACGTGATTACACATTGAAAATAAATCATTACGTGATTACACATTCAATATAAATTTATTACCTAATTACACATTTAATAATAATAACTTAATTTTTTATACTTTATTACGTGATTAAATCTCTAATATACAGCTTTATGTGATTAGTATAGGTTGAATGGCTAATAATTTGTATTACATTGCATTGCATTTGTACTTAATGATAAACCTAAAATATTATGTATTACATGTATTGTTTTTTATTACAGTAATGGTTAGTACGTAATCACTCAGTGGGGTTTCATATAAGTACTATAATGAAATCACGTAATCACGTAATGGGTATCCAAAAACAACGTGATAATACATAGTCAAATATTGTTACGTAATTACATAGTCACTCAGTGGGGTTTCACATAAAATATTATAATGAAATCACGTAATCACATAATAATACATAGTCAACAACTGTTACGTAATCACGTAACGTTACACTTGTTTCGAGAATAAAATGCATATCATGTAATTACTTACGGGAACATAATCACGTAACGTTACATAATCACGTAACTTTATAGCTTGTAAAACAAAAATTTTTAAAAATCAAGAAATGTTAAGTCTGAGTATACAAGGCTTGTGATTAATCAACAAATGAGAGCAAACAATTTTGTATTGTATAAGTAAAGATAAACTATCACAAACGAGAAATCATCATCAACATATGTTTTCAATTATAATCAAATGATTACAGAACATTTTACAGAAGATTGACTCTATAGACTCCCCCTTAAACTGATCACTAACAATTCTGTTCGTACAAAAGAAAAGGTGATGTGTAGTGATAACTAGATCGCTAACAGGTGAGATCTAATTATACTAAGTACGAAAGTTCTGTTTGTGATTGGTTGACATCACCTTGATAGTGACATCTAACATTCCTAATAGAAAAGATTCCAACATCTGTGGGAATCAAAGAACAGATCTAACTATGCTAAACATCATTAAAAGATAATATTGTTACATTGGAAAACAATTGTTAAGCTATCATCTGTTGCTTTGTTCCAAACATCTGTTTGGCCAGACAGGTGTTTGGTCATCTTCATTAGACCTTTGCCTCAACAGACTTTAGGACTTGAACATATCTTGTTTCTTCATGAACAGCGGTTCCAAGGCTTTAAATAGATGTTTGCTAGTCTTCAACAGATGTTCTGATTTAGGTGTTCAAGATTCACTATCTTTTGGAGGAATCTAGTTCAAACTTCTATTTATTTCTTGATCGCTTGATCATGTTTTGGCTTTTGAATATCATATGTTCTTTTATAGGTCCAACAATTTCCCCATAGAACCGATGACGCCAAAATTGATGTTTATTAGATCAAATTTTTATTCCTCTTCAACTTATCTCTGATTTGGGCTTTAAATTGCTTCTCAAATATTTTAGAGAGAGAGTCATCTACATCCCTTTCAAGTGGAAGAACTAGCAGGTCTTGCAGATCTACAATTTTCAAGCTCAACACACTATTCATTAAAGTCTTTTCCACTTCTCTGTTGGCCCTGACTGTTGTCAATTCATGGCTTGTTCTGTTTGAATACCATTTTAGAATTTTTGTGGCTGGTGGATTTACTAGGACCGATTTTATTGGAAGAGGTAAGGGAAATTGTTTTCCCAAGACTTGTCCAAGTAGCTCTTCTGGTTTGGAATCTGGATGCCCATACATGAGTTCATTTTTAATCCATTCCTTCCTTATCTCATCTTCATATTTCTGTAGATCTTTTGTAGATATCTCCTTTTGTCTTTTGAGATAGCTTATAATAGTTGAGGATACATTCTTTACAGATGGAAGTTTTGAATGATTAACTAGCTTATAGTTTGTGAGTTAATCTAAAATCCCAATGAATATTTCATTTGATTGAGTACACCTACAAATACAAGAATCGATACAAGAAATAAGCTAAACTAAAGGAGACTAATTCCCAAATTTACATAGGAAACAGATTTACAATTAAATACATTATAATATAGTTATTCTAGAGATTGATTGGATGAAAATATTATGGAGTTGCCTAATACCCCCAGTCAATGCAAGGCGGAGGATCTAGCCGAAGCATTGCTCTACAATTTTTCAAACAATGGTCGTGGAAGGATCTTTGTGAAGATGTCAGCGACCTGTTGATCGATGGAGATGAATCTAGTATGAAGTCGCCCCGCGGCTACCAATTCACGAACAAAGTGGTAGTTAAGATCGATATGTTTGGCCCTTTTGTGAGAAATTGGATTTTGACTCAAAGACAAGGCACTTTTGTTGTCACAAATGTGACAACTGGCACCAAACCGGTAATTTCCGTACACTTTAATCATTATTTAATGGCTGCAATTATGTGCTTAATTGTCAGCAATGTCTGAACACATACTAAACAAGTGAATTCATGCACGTTGTATACTACAAAATATTGCTTTAGGCATAAACGAGAGCGTTGCGTCAGAAATAATAGTAAACTCACCAGTAAGACACACTGTGTCAACAGAACTGCAGAAAACAGTCAGACAATAAAAGTGGAGCCTAGGTGTAGGTCCAACGACAAGAATACATTAAAACCCGAGAATACATACAAGGGTTTACATATATACCTTACGGAAGCAAAAATAAGCACTAAAAAGCACCCGAAACGCACTTTAAGTGCAGAATTTTATATAATTCAGCTATAATCAGCATTTTGGCACTGAAATATTATGCAGAAATTACGTTTTATTATCCAAAATACTTCCCCAAGTGTTGGGAATTGAAAGGATACAAAAAGGTACTTAAAAGACACTAAAAAGTGTAATTTAGCACTTTAACGAACCAGTGTCTAACCGAACAACCGGATAATGCCCGGAACACCAAAATAATGCTAGAAGCATTGTTTTTATTTTTCTAAGCTAGTTAGGGTCCCCGAACACCCTAACACACTATATATTACTTAAACACTTAAAACCCCTAAACATATCACTTAAGGTGTAACTAGATTTAGTAACCAAGACTTGAAATCCAACCATATTACCCCCCTCCCCCAACCGATCGGTTCCCCTAGGGAACACACACCACAAGATTTTGATTATTTTATTTGCTTATGTCTAATATCTACCATGCATATTACCTTGTGGTTAATGCATTTGGATGGACTTTAAGTAACACCATAAGACAAGAGCATTATCATTCACTTCAACACTTAAACAAAATTTGGTCATCTCTCTCTCTCTCTCTCCCTCTTACCATCGGCCGAGAACTCCCACACACCCACCATCACCTTCCAATTTCAATCTTGCTAAACCACATAGAATCTAAGGTGCTAGAGTTCATACAAGGAGGCTCGGTGCTTACGGAATCACAAGAACCTCTCTACATTGCTTTTATCCACCTTGTTTTCGCTTTGATTCTTCCCTAGCCTTGAGCAAGTAGTAAGTGCTTCTAAACACTTCCTTGTTCATGATTAAGGTGGTTAATAAGAAGTTTATTAGTTAAAAAGCAAGAATACACAAGAACATAACACAAAGTCTTGATCATATGATGAATAAGTTGGATAAAGAGAAACTAGTTGTGTAAATCTAGTGAAACTTGTCTAGTTGAGATTATTTGATGTTGTTTGTCATTAAAAGTGGGATGGATCATCATCTACGCATACTAGATCATGTTCAAGAACATGAACTAGTAGTATGTTAAAGGTTAGAAATATAAAAGATGATGAAATCATCCACCATAAACTTGGAACTTGTGTAAACATAATTTTCCTTGTAAAATAAGACTCTAAACATGTAGATCTAAAGATCTACAAGTGGTTTTTCGGAAGAACCAAGCAAAAATATTAGTTATGTTAAAACCCGGATCTTATCCGAACTAAAAGCATTTCTAGTAAATAAACAAGTGTGTAGACACTTGTGTCACAAGAAAAATTTAACAAAGAAATATTTTTGCGAATCTCGACTAGAAGTTGTGAAACTTCATATTCTTTAAAAATAAAGTTTTTAAGAAACTAAAATTATTTTTAAAGATAACAAGACCTACTAAATATGTTAGTAACTTACTACATATTTTTACAAACTTTCAAGTTCATAAGTTTGTGGTATATGCTTGTTTTGACAAGTTGGGTAATTAAAGATGGTGTTGTTGATATTGTTGTTGAGAAATTGGTTGTTGATGATTTTAAAAGAAAATAAACACATGTTTTGAAAACATGGGAAACCTCCATTTTTAGGGGAAACTCTGGCAAAATTTTTATAAATTTTGACACTTAGAAAAATATAAGTTTTTGAGAAACTTATTCCCTAAAAACGTGTTTAAAAATATTACCAAGGTTTCCCTAATTTTTTGTGATAAGAAATGATGATTTCTTCAAGATTAAAAATTTATGTTAAATATGTATATTTTTGAGAGAAAAATATATATTATTTGATCACCAACTTTTGTGCTAAGTGTATATAGTATGTGTTATACGTGCTAGTGTATTAAGACTTAAAAATACGCTAAATACTCATGAGAAGTATAAACACAAAAATACACATACAACATACAAGATACATAATTCGGGTGCAAAGTGCAAAACACGAGATACTTATATTAATTTTTGAGAAAATAATATAAGTAAGATACTTAGTTAAAAATATAAAATATTTTTAACACAACAATACAAATACAAAAGAGAGTGACTATACTTGTGCGACGCAAGTCTAGTGACTAACGTTAAGAAAACGCGTATAGGTCACGACGTTAATTAAGCAAATCCGGTGAAGTTTACGACGCAAGGAACGCAAAGTTGTGAGTTCATGTACAAATATTACTATGTTTACAAATGGTATGAAAACAAGAAGCACACTTGGTGAGAACGAGAACCAAGTGTGACGAGATATAAGAATACGAGAAGCGCACTTGGAGAGAACGAGAACCAAGTATGAGGCGTTATGAGAAATGATGCGAGAAATCGTGTCACGAATAGGGTACAGAAGCACCATTAATCAACAATATACCTAGACCGCAGAACAATAGGTTAGATCTAACGGGTGCCGGGCAGCCACACTCTCGGTGAGGGTGAGAATCGAGTAGTGCTTTTGTGTCTCAGAATATGCCAATTAAATGCCTAAGGTTTGGTGACTTCCTTTGTCGTGTCACATGTTAATGGATTTGCAACCCATTAACAATCCTGATACTTACAGGAATACTTTATTTACATAAAATTCATACCATACTAAAACTTGATTAATACTTGAAGTACGTGGGGTACTCAAGAAAAACTTGAATTACACTTGAAGTACGTGGGGTACTCAAGAAGACGGGAATTATACTTGAGTACGTGGGGTACTCAAGAAAAACTTGAATTATACATGAGTACGTGGTGTACACATGAATACTTGATTTATATATGAAAACATGATTTATACATGACTCAAACTATGTTTTCATACAAAGTATACAAACGTGAAATACAAAAACTGCATGAATTCACACCAACATTATGTTGACGTTTTTCCAAAACTCACATGTATTTCAGGTAACTAGGATGGATGTGCGTGTGGTCTTACTCATGCTCGTGGATGTCGCTCTGTTTATCGTTAAATAAAGTTGTAACTTTTAAAACAATATGCTATCTCGTGTTGTAAACACTTGACTTATGTTTTCAGTAATGTAATGTTTGAAGTTACTTTTGGAGCATGTAGTATGTTTACTCTTCGTATGCAATGAGAACCTTTCATGATCACACCTCGTGCTTCCGCCGCAGAAAGGGGTGTGACAGATTGGTATCAGAGCTGCGATTGTAGTGAACCAGGATTCCTACTCGAGTCTAGTCTACAATCTTTGGGATCCTTTCACGAAAACAATTTTTTAAAGAGTTTTCATTGCATAAAACGTCTCGCGACATCCACTACCTGAAACTGTTCACATGAGTCTAGAAAAGACACTACGAGACTTAGGGTGCACGAGAGTAGCACTCGTCTGTGATTGAGAGTTAATTGCAATTATGTGTGATAATTAGCATACTAGAAGTAGAATGTCACAAGTATACGTGACTTTATCTGAAAGCAATGGCCCATCTGAAGGAAGAAATACGACGATGAAACGAAGTGTGCGGACTGTGCAAGGAGTTACGTAATTATGGATGCATACATAATTACGGGATTCAGTGCACAGAAACCACAGCAAGTCTTGTCACATGTAGATTCCCTCAGTGCAAGCCTACTAAGTACTCTGCTAGAGTAATAGTTGTTTGATGTCACTTATGTGGTATATATCTGTGAATATATATACTACTACTGTCTAGTATGACGATATCAAACAAATGTTTAACCCTGTTGTGTTATGTTCTGTCAGAACATGGCACCCAGGAAAGCTGTGAATGCTCGCAATGATGATTAACCTCCTCCTCCCCTACTGCCAAGAACTACTGAAGAGCTGAATGCTCTACTGGAAGAAAGGATCTCCGCTGCTATCGCCCAATATGAGGCGAACCGTACTCAAGACAGTGGAGGACCAAGCAATGCTAGACGTAACGGGCATGGAGATTCGTCTGGAGGAAACGCAGCTCAAGGCTGCATTTTCAAGCAGTTCCTCGACTGCAAGCCAATGAACTATGATGGCACAGGAGGTGCAGTAGCATTTGTACGCTGGACGGAGAAGACTGAAGCTACTATCCGCATGAGCAAGTGTACCGCGGATCAGCAAGTCACTTTTGGTACCGGATTGTTTGTCGATGAAGCTCTGACTTGGTGGAACCTGCAAGCCCAAACTTTGGGTGATGATGCCGCTTATGGCCTAACTTGGGAGGAACTGAAGGAAAGAATGAGAGAGAAGTATTGCTCTCGCGCTGAACTCCAAAGGCTGGAAACGGAGTTCTGGCACTTGACTATGGAAGGTGCTGACATTAATGGTTATACTCGAAGGTTCCACGATTTGTCTAGAGTGCTTCCCTACATGGTGACTCCTGAGTTCAAGCGCGTTGAATGCTACATTTGGGGACTGGCCCCAGAGTTTCGTGGCATGGTAACGTCGGCCAAACCACAAACAATCACTGAGGCTGTAACTCTGGCGGTCAGCCTGACTGAAGATTGTGTTCGTATGAAGAAGTTATCACTGAACCCAATAGAGAAGACCGAGACACATGCTGAGTCGTCCGGTGACAAGAAGAGAAAGCATTCGAATCTGAATCAAGCAACTCGTAACAACAAAGGTTTCAACAACAAGAAGCGTGACGCTAACCCGTCTCAGGAGGCGAAGACCCTTGCAACCAAAGCATACCAAGGCTCCATGCCTAAATGCCAAAAATGTAAGTATCATCATGATGGAGCTTGTCGTATTCCAAGGTGCGACAAATGTGGTAAATTGGGTCATCAAACAGAAGACTGTTGGGGAAAAGGAAAGAACCGGAATGGAAATGGTGCTAGTAACAAGAATGGTAACGGGAAAGGGCGGTACCAAGGATGCTTCAGATGTGGAAGTAATGATCATTTCATGAAGGACTGCCCAGAGGGAAACAATGCTCAGGCTCGAGCATTTGTGATTGGAGCAAAGAACGCACGCGAGGACCCTAACGTGGTCACCGGTACGTTTGTCATTAATAATCACTTTGCATCCATATTATTTGACACTGGCGCCAATTATAGCTTCATGTCTGTGGAATTTAAATGCATGCTTGGAATAGAATCTAGTAGATTAGAAATTCCTTATTCCATAGAACTAGCCAATGGTAAACTCATTGAATCGAGCGAAGTCGTTAGAGGCTGCACACTAGAACTTGGTGAACGAAGATTTAACATCGATCTCTTACCTATTAAACTGGGTAGCTTCGATGTAGTGGTCGGAATGGACTGGCTGTCCAAGAACAAAGCTGAAGTTGTATGTCATGAGAAAATCATTTGCATCCCTCTGGCGAATGATGAAACTCTCATCGTGCATGGAGAAAAACGGGACGCGCCTCTTCGAATCATCAGTTGCATGAAGGCACAGAAGTGCTTAAGGAAAGGATGTGTTGCCTTCCTAGCACACGTTGTAGATAAGAAGGCTGAGGAGCCGAAGCTCGAAGACATTCCTGTGGTGAAGGAATTTCCTGATGTTTTTCCCGAAGATCTGCCAGGACTACCCCCACAACGACAAGTTGAATTTCATATAGACTTGGTTCCAGGAGCTGCTCCTGTGGCCAAGGCTCCCTATCGACTTGCACCATCCGAAATGCAAGAATTATCTACACAACTCCAGGAGTTGTTGGATAAAGGATTTATAAGGCCAAGCTTCTCACCCTGGGGAGCTCCAGTATTATTCGTGAAGAAGAAGGATGGAACACTGCGGATGTGTATCGATTACAGGGAACTGAACAAGCTCACTATCAAGAATCGGTACCCGCTACTGAGGATTGATGACTTATTTGATCAACTGCAAGGATCAAGCTACTATTCCAAGATCAACCTTCGATCTGGATACCATCAGCTGAGAATCCAAGAGGAAAGCGTACCAAAGATTGCATTCAGAACACGCTATGGGCACTACGAATTTCTTGTGATGCCATTCGGGCTGACGAATGCACCAGCGGTCTTTATGGATCTGATGAACCGCGTATGCAAACCATATCTCGATAAATTCGTGATTGTATTTATCGATGATATCCTGATTTACTCGCGAACGAAAGAAGAGCACGAGCAACATCTCAGAACCATCTTGGAACTACTGAAGAAAGAGAAACTTTATGCGAAGTTCTCGAAATGCGAATTCTGGATTCGCGAAGTACAATTTCTTGGTCACGTTGTGAATGAGAAGGGCATTCATGTAGACCCATCCAAGATTGAGGCAATAAAGAATTGGGAAGCTCCCAAGACCCCAACTGAAGTTCGACAATTTTTGGGCTTAGCGGGCTATTATCGGCGATTCATCGAGAATTTCCCAAAAATAGCTCAACCGCTAACGACCCTTACTCAGAAAGACAAGAGATACGACTGGGGTCACAAATAAGAAGAAGCCTTCTAGTTACTTAAAAATAAGCTACGCGATGCACCAATTCTATCATTACCCGAAGGCACTGAAGACTTCGTGGTATACTGTGACGCCTCACGACAAGGCTTGGGTTGCGTGCTCATGCAACGCCAGAAAGTCATCGCATACGCTTCGAGACAATTGAAGGTACATGAAAGAAACTATACCACTCACGACCTGGAGCTAGGCGCAGTTGTATTCGCCTTGAAGATCTGGCGACATTATCTATATGGTACTCGATGTACAATTTTCACAGATCACAAAAGCTTACAACACATATTTGATCAGAAGGAATTGAATATGCGCCAGCGGCGTTGGGTCGAGCTGCTAAATGATTACGACTGTGAGATCAAGTACCATCCTGGAAAGGCAAACGTTTTAGCAGACGCATTGAGCCGAAAAGAAAGGGCTAAGACCCTAAGGGTTCGAGCATTGGAAATGACTATTCGAACGAACCTCACTGCACGCATTCGTGATGCACAAAAAGAAGCTCTTAAAGGAGAGAACCGTAAAGCTGAATACCTCCGGGGTATGTTGAATTACATGATGCCAAATGAAGAGGGAGCCTTATACTTTAAGAAGCGTATTTGGGTTCCGCTCTATGGTGGCATACGAGAAGTCATCCTTGATGAAGCCCACAAATTGAGATATTCGATCCATCCAGGATCAGACAAAATGTATCAAGACTTGAAAGAATATTATTGGTGGCCGAGACTCAAGAGCGACGTTGCTGTCTATGTTGGAAAATGCCTAACATGTGCTAAGGTTAAGGCCGAATATCAGAAATCGTCCGGCCTACTACAACAACCAGAGATTCCCGTGTGGAAGTGGGAACAAATCTCGATGGACTTCATAACGAAATTACCCAGGACCCCGAGAGGGCACGATATGATATGGGTAATAGTTGATCGATTAACGAAGTCTGCGCACTTCCTACCGATCTGAGAAAAAGACAGCACTGGAAAGCTTGCTGAAATATACTTAAGAGAAATTGTGGCACGTCATGGAGTGCCAATCTCAATCATTTCAGACAGAGATGGACGCTTTGTCTCAAGAATCTGGCAATCATTTCAGGAAGCCTTTGGATCTCAGTTAGATCTAAGCACGGCATTCCATCCGCAAACAGACGGCCAGAGCGAACGGACTATACAAACGTTAGAAGATATGCTTCGCGCATGTGTCATGGATTTAGGCGGCAGTTGGGATACTCATCTACCTTTAGTTGAGTTTTCCTACAATAACAGTTATCATACGAGCATAAAAGTCGCGCCGTTCGAAGCTCTGTATGGCCACAAATTCCGATCGCCCTTATGTTGGGCAGACGCTGGAGATAAACGTATGGTTGGTCCTGAACTTGTACAAGAGACAACCGACAAGATTGCGCAGATCCGAGAGCACATTAAGGCGGCTCGAGATCGACAAAAGAGCTACGCTGAACTGAAAAGAAAATCAGTAGAATTCGAGGTGGGAGACATAGTGTTGTTAAAAGTCTCACCTTGGAAGGGCGTAGTCAGATTTGGAAGGCGTGGAAAGCTGAATCCACGATACATCGGACCATTCAGAATATTGGAAAGAATTGGTACCGTGGCATACAAGTTGGAGTTACCGGAAGAACTTAATGGAGTACATGATACGTTTCATGTATCCAACCTAAAGAAGAGTCCAACACAAGAGAACGTGATCATCCCGGTGGATGAAGTACATATTGATGACACCCTCCGATTTACAGAACAACCCGTTGAGGTTACCGACTGGAAAGTCAACAAGACCAGGAGGAGCAGTGTGAAACTTGTCAAAGTACGTTGGAGCTCTAAGCACGGACCCGAGTACACATGGGAACGTGAAGACCAGTTCAAAGAAAAGTATCCCCACCTATTCAAGAAGACTCCAGCGAGAGTTATTCTAGCCTGAATTTCGGGACGAAATTCTTTTAACGGGGGGAGACTGTGACAACTGGCACCAAACCGGTAATTTCCGTACACTTTAATCATTATTTAATGACTAAAATTACGTGCTTAATTGTCAGCAATGTCTGAACACATACTAAACAAGTGAATTCATGCACGTTGTATACTACAAAATATTGCTTTAGGCATAAACGAGAGCGTTGCGTCAGAAATAATAGTAAACTCACCGGTAAGACACACTGTGTCAACAGAACTGCAGAAAACAGTCAGACAATAAAAGTGGAGCCTAGGTGTAGGTCCAACGACAAGAATACATTAAAACCCGAGAATACATACAATGGTTTACATATATACCTTACGGAAGCAAAAATAAGCACTAAAAAGCACCCGAAACGCACTTTAAGTGCAGAATTTTATATAATTCAGCTATAATCAGCATTTTGGCACTGAAATATTATGCAGAAATTACGTTTTATTATCCAAAATACTTCCCCAAGTGTTGGGAATTGAAAGGATACAAAAAGGTACTTAAAAGACACTAAAAAGTGTAATTTAGCACTTTAACGAACCAGTGTTTAACCGAACAACCGGATAATGCCCGGAACACCAAAATAATGCTAGAAGCATTGTTTTTATTTTTCTAAGCTAGTTAGGGTCCCCGAATACCCTAACACACTATATATTACTTCAACACTTAAAACCCCTAAACATATCACTTAAGGTGCTAGATTTAGTAACCAAGACTTGAAATCCAACCATATTACCCCCCTCCCGCAACCGATCGGTTCCCCTAGGGAACACACACCACAAGATTTTGATTATTTTATTTGCTTATGTCTAATATCTACCATGCATATTACCTTGTGGTTAATGCATTTTGATGGACTTTAAGTAACACCATAAGACAAGAGCATTATCATTCACTTCAACACTTAAACAAAATTTGGTCATCTCTCTCTCTCTCCCTCTTACCTTCGGCCGAGAAGTCCCACACACCCACCATCACCTTCCAATTTCAATCTTGCTAAACCACATACAATCTAAGGTGCTAGAGTTCATACAAGGAGGCTCAGTGCTTACGGAATCACAAGGACCTCTCTACATTGCTTTTATCCACCTTGTTTTCGCTTTGATTCTTCCCTAGCCTTGAGCTAGTAGTAAGTGCTTCTAAACACTTCCTTGTTCACGATTAACGTGGTTAATAAGAAGTTTATTGGTTAAAAAGCATGAACACACAAGAACATAACACAAAGTCTTGATCATATGATGAATAAGTTGGATAAAGAGAAACTAGTTGTGTAAATCTAGTGAAACTTGTCTAGTTGAGATTATTTGATGTTGTTTGTCATTAAAAGTGGGATGGATCATCATCTACGCATACTAGATCATGTTCAAGAACATGAACTAGTAGTATGTTAAAGGTTAGAAATATAAAAGATGATGAAATCATCCACCATAAACTTGGAACTTGTGTAAACATAATTTTCCTTGTAAAATATGACTCTAAACATGTAAATCTAAAGATCTACAAGTGGTTTTTCGGAAGAACCAAGAAAAAATATTAGTTATGTTAAAACCCGGATCTTATCCGAACTAAAAGCATTTTTAGTAAATAAACACGTGTGTAGACACTTGTGTCACAAGAAAAATTTAACAAAGAAATATTTTTGCCAATCTCGACTAGAAGTTGTGAAACTTCATATTCTTTAAAAATAAAGTTTTTAAGAAACTAAAATTATTTTTAAAGATAACAAGACCTACTAAATATGTTAGTAACTTACTACATATTTTTACAAACTTTCAAGTTCATAAGTTTGTGGTATATGCTTGTTTTGACAAGTTGGGTAATTAAAGATGGTGTTGTTGATATTGTTGTTGATTGTTGTTGAGAAATTGGTTGTTGATGATTTTAAAAGAAAATAAACACATGTTTTGAAAACATGGGAAACCTTCATTTTTAGGGGAAACTCTGGCAAAATTTTTATAAATTTTGACACTTAGAAAAATATAAGTTTTTGAGAAACTTATTCCCTAAAAATGTGTCTAAAAATATTACCAAGGTTTCCCTAATTTTTTGTGATAAGAAATGATGATTTCTTCAAGATTAAAAATTTATGTTAAGTATGTATATTTTTTAGAGAAAAATATATATTATTTGATCACCAACTTTTGTGCTAAGTGTATATAGTATGTGTTATACGTGCTAGTGTATTAAGACTTAAAAATACGCTAAATACTCATGAGAAGTATAAACACAAAAATACACATACAACATACAAGATACATAATTCGGGTGCAAAGTGCAAAACACGAGATACTTATATTAATTTTTGAGAAAATAATATAAGTAAGATACTTAGTTAAAAATATAAAATATTTTTAACACAACAATACAAATACAAAAGAGAGTGACTATACTTGTGCAACGCAAGTCTAGTGACTAACGTTAAGAAAACGCGTATAGGTCACGACGTTAATTAAGCAAATCCGGTGAAGTTTACGACGCAAGGAACGCAAAGTTGTGAGTTCATGCTCCCCCTTTTCTTTTAACTGTTTTTAGTTTTATAACTTCGGGGGTGGAATACATGTACAAATATTACTATGTTTACAAATGGTATGATAACAAGAAGCACACTTGGTGAGAACGAGAACCAAGTGTGACGAGATATAAGAATACGAGAAGCGCACTTGGTGAGAACGAGAACCAAGTATGAGGCGTTATGAGAAATGATGCGAGAAATCGTGTCACGAATAGGGTACAGAAGCACCATTAATCAACAATATACCTAGACCGCAGAACAAAAGGTTAGATCTAACGGGTGCCGGGCAGCCACACTCTCGGTGAGGGCGAGAATCGAGTAGTGCTTTTGTGTCTCAGAATATGCCAATTAAATGCCTAAGGTTTGGTGACTTCCTATGTCGTGTCACATGTTAATGGCTTTGCAACCCATTAACAATCCTGATACTTACAGGAATACTTTATTTACATAAAATTCATACCATACTAAAACTTGATTAATACTTGAAGTACGTGGGGTACTCAAGAAAAACTTGAATTATACTTGAAGTACGTGGGGTACGCAAGAAGACGGGAATTATACTTGAGTACGTGGGGTACTCAAGAAAAACTTGAATTATACATGAGTACGTGGTGTACACATGAATACTTGATTTATATATGAAAACTTGATTTATACATGACTCAAACTATGTTTTCATACAAAGTATACAAACGTGAAATACAAAAACTGCATGAATTCACACCAACATTATGTTGACGTTTTTCCAAAACTCACATGTATTTCAGGTAACTAGGATGGATGTGCGCGTGGTCTTACTCATGCTCGTGGATGTCGCTCTGTTTATCGTTAAATAAAGTTATAACTTTTAAAACAATATGCTATCTCGTGTTGTAAACACTTGACTTATGTTTTCAGTAATGTAACGTTTGAAGTTACTTTTGGAGCATGTAGTATGTTTACTCTTCGTATGCAATGAGAACCTTTCATGATCACACCTCGTGCTTCCACCGCAGAAAGGGGTGTGACAACAAAACCTAGCTCTGATACCTTGACGTTAATCTAAAATCCCAATGAATATTTCATTTGATTGAGTACACCTATAAATACAAGAATTGTGACATTTGTGCATGTAATCATTGTATAAACTCTAATCATTTCAATTATCAATAAAACAATGTGATTTGACCCCAATATTTGTTTATTTATGTTTGACATTTTGCACATTTTGATTTTGTTCAATTTTAAACTCTATATCGCTTTCTAGAAAGTTATACGCAAACTCATGCGTAAACGTAATCAGTTTAACGTGACAAACACTCTGGAACACCAACATATGCTTAACACACCTTAAATAACCTTTACATAACTTAGAAATAAGTTTTAAAGGGTTTGGTATGGCAAAATCAAGTCTATTGGCTTACAGGGACTATTTGTGTCAAACTACGAAAGTATGTCGATTCGTATGATAACGAACATTCCAAAACATGATCATAAGTTAAAAATACCATAAATATCCTTTACATAGCTTAGAAATAGGCTTTGAGGGGTTTGGTGTGCAAAAATAAACTTTTTGGTCAAACAGGGACTAAAAGCGTCAAAAAGTGCATAAGTTTGCATTTACGTGCATATCTTGCATTCTGAACATATCCGGACATCCAAAAATTTTTGTAATTATTAAAATATTTTATTTTAGTGTTTGGAATGCTAAAACTTCATTCGTTTCGCAATTTGGGTCGTACACGCGTTCGTTACGATTTCCGTCGTAATTAACCGAACAACGCAACCGTACAGCCAAACGAACAGACATCCGTGACATTTCTAAGCATATTTCAAGTTCCCTAAGTTTTGAAATCCTTATGGAGCTTAAAAATGGGCTTGACGGGTGTTAGAAGTGCCAAAACGCATCGAAAATCAAGTTTGGAGTCTCAGGGGCCTGTTCTGCCATTTTGCAAAACTTACTTATCTGCAGCAAGGTCCTTACGCACCGTATGGGACTGCTTACAGTCCGTAAGCCATGCCCAGATCAGCAGAACCCAGTTTCTTCAATTCAGCAGCTGTCCCTTGTTTTGATCCTTGGTTTCTTCATTCTATGGGATGGTTTTAATCTGGTTCTAGCAAGTGTAGGGCTAAGATTATGTCTTGATCCACTCAAAGACACTTGTAATGATCTTGTGGCATTGGATTTCCTATAAATAGCTAGAACTTTTGCTCAATCATTTGCTCATTCACTTCCTTCTTCTCTAATCTGCTTTGGAGCTATCCCTTGACTGGTTGAAGGCTCCATTTCATCGGTTTTCTTGATCTTATTCCAAGATTGGACCCTTTGTAAGTTTCTTTCATGTCTGGTTATGCATTTCAAGCATGAAAGTCAAACAGTGTTTGACTTTCTGCTTTGACCAGTCTTTGGTCAACACAAAGTTCGTTTGAACTTTGCAACGTGAGCGTAATCACGATGGTCATAGTCATTTGTGACTATACCTACTGATTACCACGTTGATTAGGCGTAGTGACGACTTATAGTTTCGGTCAAAATATGTGTTTATGCGTATTTTGCAACGAAGCTAACCTTGGGTATCAAAACACTTTGTTTTGATATCAAACTTGTTTTCTAACTTAGTTAAACATGTTTTAACATGTTTAACTCGTCACTTTTAGTCTAGTGCTTATTTAGGGTCGTAAGTGTTTTGGTCAAAAATCAGGCTAGGATAATGTTAGGGGAGGATTTTCCAATGATCAGTGATCCTCAATTACTGTTGGGTTTAGTGATCCTCACTTCTGTTTGAATTGGTGATCCTCAGGAGTGTTGCAGGATCAGGATCATGGATCATCTTAAGGATCCTTATACTAACGATTGTCTACTTTGAATATGATGATGTTTTGTAGGAACACGAGCTTGGACTTGGTCTTGGCGATATTCCTGGAGCATATTCCATATTTATTCCGCACGTGCATGGCAGAAATGGACGTTTTGGGAGTCGTGGAGGACTTGCACCAAATGCGGAATGTTTGTTAGCTTAGATATTTTCCATTTTTAAACGGGATAGCAAGCTAAATAGAAACACTTGGCTATTTTTGGCTACACACACTCTTGCAACTGCTCTCACCAGCTCTTTACAATTCACTTGGCGATTACACACTTTTTTACACAATACACTATAGTTATCCTTGTAATTAGCTCGCTATCATCCGAAGTTGTAATACATTTTCTTGTTTAATTTGAGTTGGTGATCGGTAGTTTCCATCACCCGAGGTTTTTTATGCCGGAGATCATTCATTGATCAAGGGCTTTTTCCTCGTATAAATCTTTGTGTCACTTGTTCATTACATTTCTGAGTGATCCTTAGTGTTGTTCATTGATTCAAGCATCATACCTCACAACAGAAAGTTTGGTTGGATTATCATTGCTTGATTTTTGACCAAAACAGTTTGGCGCCCATCGTGGTGCTTCATTCCCAAGAAGATTCACACATTTGTGGTCATTTCGGTTCATAACAACCAGGCAGATGGCATCTTCAGCGAAGAACACTTCAAACTTAATGCCGTCATTCAGTTCTTCACAAGGCGTTCCTCCTTTGCCTCCAGCACCTTCTGGATCCCAGAAGAATGCTGAGAATGTTGCGAAGAAACAAACCCCCATTTTCACAAAACCACCAACTTCTTTTGTTTCAACTAATCCTACTACTAATGATCTTTACGCTCTGATTTTGTAGATGAGGAATCACGCAAAAGAGCAGGACAAAACCAACGAAAGGATCCTCTGGGAGATCGCTGAGATCAAGAAACAGAAGAAATCAGTGGAGGATCACTCTCCTCTGATGCCAAGGTCGCTGAATTTCGACACTCCAGTCATAACTTCCCAGCACTCAGCAGCTCCGGACGTGCAATACTTGGGTGAATTACCAGGAAGGCGTTATGGATCAGCAACTATGATTCAGGCACTTGGCTCTCACTGCCAGCCTCAGGGATCCTATTTTCAGCCATCGGGATCCTCTATTCAGCATCAAGGATCCTTCAGCTCAGGAGGATATTTGGGAATGCACACGGTCCAAGGATCCTCCCAGGTCCAAGGATCCTCCCAGGTCCAAGGATCCTCCCAGGTCCAAGGATTCTCTATTGTCCTAGGATCCTTTCAGGTTCAAGGATCCTCTCAGCCTCAAGGATCCAACGTCTTTCAGGATCAAGGATTCTTGAGAAGTATGCAGCCTCAGAGCTCGGACGTTCATCAAGGAGACTTCATACCAATGCAGACCATTGCTTCCTCTGGTCCTTCAATCATACCAGAGTCTCGTCAATATGGATTCACATCCGCAATTCCAAACATGAATCCTCCGGGAGGTAACACTTTTAATAATTCTTATAACACTAACCATGGCTCTATGCAGGATACAGGTATCAATCAGGCTATGGCTAGGGAGCTACAGAAGCTTAAGGATATGATATCCAGTGTGCCAGGAGTGGTTAAACCCATTCCTGAAATTGCAGATGGTAGCCATAGGATATCTCATTTTGCACCACCCTTATGTGATGCTGAGATACCTAAAAGGTTCCAGATACCATCTATGAAGCTGTATGATGGTTCAACGGATCCAGAAGAGCATGTAGCTCAGTACAAGGAGAGGATGGAGATCAATCCAATTCCTGAAAAGTTAAAAGAAGCATGTCTATGCTAGGGATTTGGATCCACACTCACAGGATCTGCTCTTAAATGGCTGCTAAGTCTTCCCCTTACTCTATTACTTCATTTGCTAATCTAGTTAATTTGTTTAATAGTCAATTCTCTTGTAGTAGAAAATTTGAACGATTAACTAGCGATTTATATAGGGTAACTCAAGGTCAAAATGAATCACTTAGAGATTATATCACTAAGTTTAGTAAAGAATCCTTAGATATTCCTAACTTGGATATTGCTACGGCTGTAGAAGCCTTTAAAATGGGATTACTTAGGGATTCATTGTTCTATGATGATCTTGTTATGACCCCTTGCAGGAATCTTGATGAAGTAAGAACCAGGGCCCTTAGGTTCATCCGCTTAGAGGATGACAAAAGGATCCAGGATAGATTGACAGGATCCTCAAAACAGGAGAAACAAGGGTCCTACTTCAGGAACAACAAATCCAAGTCCTACAACAAGTCTGATAACCAGAATGTGCATGCAGTGGAACAAGAAGAGGATGATGAGGATTATCCTCCTATTTCTGAATACTGTTTTTCTGTTGATAACAATGAACTAATCCTTGCAATGCAGAATCTAGGTGAGAAAGCTAGGTGGCCAAGGAAAAGTGATAAACCAGCTGCTACAAAGGAAAGTGGTGTGCATATCATGAGGATTTTGGGCATCTCACTGAAGAGTGTATTGCACTGAGAAAGGAAATTGGTTACTTGTTGAGCAAGGGGCATTTGAAAGAACTTTTGGGACAAAAGAAGTCAAGGATCCAGGATCCTGAAAGGATCCCGGAAAGGGCTCCTTCTCCTCCAGCAGATGCACAAGTCATAAACTTCATATCCGGTGGATCAGACATTTGTGGTAACTCCTTTTCAGCAGCAAAAAGACATGCTAAGGAAACCAAGATGGATAATGGAGACAGACCCGTCCGGACATCCGTTGTCACCCAGGATAAAGTCATAACCTTTGATGAGGATGATCGTGTTGATGTCCATGATCCTCATTGTTAGGGGAGGATTTTCTAACAATTAGTGATCCTTATTCGTTATCCTCACTAGTGATCCTTACTTCTGTGACAGGTGGTGATCCTCAGAAGGGCTTTAGGATCAGGATCATGGATCACTTCAAGGATCCTCATACTGACGATTGTTTACTTATGTTTCATAACATCCCGCAGGTATAACAAGCTTGACCAGGTCTTAGCGGCATTCTTGGAGAATATTCCCGAAGTATTCTGCACGTGCTAGATCAAAACTAGACGTTATGGAGAACGTGGAGGCTTGGCTTGAAAGTCGGAGAGTTTGTTAACTAGATATTTTTCTTATTTGAAAGGGGCAACGAGCTAGTTAGTGACACTTAATCATTTTTGGCAGTTTCACACACTCGCAAACACTCTCATACAAGCTCTCGTTCAAACACTTAGCAATTACTTACACATTTTACACATTTCACTGTAGTGATCCTTGTACCTAGCTCGTTGCTATCCGAAGTTGTAAACGTTAATTCATTTATTTGAGCTTGGTGATCGGTAGTTTCCATCACCCGGGGTTTTTTGTGCCGGAGATCAACTCTTGATCAAGGGCTTTTTCCCCGTATAAATCCTTGTGTTGTTTGTGCATTCCATATTGAAGTGATCCTCATTGTTGTTACACATTTTGAGCATCATACCCCGTAATTTAGAGTTGGTTGCAATATCATCATCAGATTTTTTGACCAAAACAGTTTGGCGCCCACCGTGGGGCAATTGGTGCTTCGTCCTTAAGAAAATACGCATTTCTGTGCTTAATTCGGCTCACTACAACCAAGCAGATGGCTTCCTCATCAAAGAATGCTTCAAACCTGATGCCCTCATTCACTTCCTCACAAGGCGTCCCTCCTTTGCCTCCACCACCTTCTGGATCCCAGAAGAATACAGAAAATGCTGCGAAGAAACCGACTCCCATTTTCTCAAAACCACCTGCTTCTTCTGTTTCAACTAATCCTACTACTAATGATCTCTATACCTTGATTTTGCAGATGAGGAATCATGCACAAGAGCAGGATAAGACCAACGAAAGGATCCTCCGGGAGATTGATGAAATTAAGAAACAGAAGAAAACGGCAGAGGATCATTCTCCACTGATGCCCAGATCTTTGAATTTTGACACTCCGATGGTTACTTCTCAGCCGTCAGTGGTTCCAAACATTCAATATGCGGGTGGACCAAAAGCAGTGCACTATGGAACAACAGCTATGACCCAGTCACTAGGTTCATATTTCCAGCCAGCAGGATCCTATCCCCAGCATATGGGATCCCTCACGAGTACAGGAGGATATTCAGGAATGCACCAGGTTCAAGGATCCTCCTTCGTTCCAGGATCATCCCAGGTTCAAGGATCCTCCTTCGTTCCAGGATCATCCCAGGTTCAAGGATCCTCCTTTGTTCCAGGATCGTCCCAGTTTCAGGGATCCTTCCAGATGCCAGGATCCTTGAGGAGTTTGCAAACAGGGAGTTCAGATGTCCATCAAGGAGATTTTATCCCAATGCAGACCAATGCCTCTGCTGGCCCCTCGATCATTCCAGAATCTCAACAATATGGATTAACCTCCATATTTCCTAACTTGAATCCAATGGGAGGTAACACTTTTAATAATTCTCATACTATTAACCATGGTTTTATGCAGGATCCAGGTATCAATCATGCCATGGCCAGAGAATTGCAAAAGCTAAAGGATATGATCTCGAGTGTTCCGGGAGTAGTCAAACCTATTCCAGAGATTGCAGATGGGAGCCACAGGATATCTCGCTTTGCACCACCAATCTGTGATGCTGAGATACCCAAGAGGTTCCATGTGCCTACAATGAAACTGTATGACGGTTCGACGGATCCTGAAGAACACATAGCACAATACAGGGAGAGGATGGAGATCAATCCAATCCCAGAAAAGTTAAAGGAAGCATGCCTATGCAAAGGATTCGGATCCACTCTCACTGGATCAGCTCTCAAGTGGCTGCTAAGTCTTCCTCCCTATTCTATTACCTCATTTGCAAACCTAGTTAACTTGTTTAATGCTCAGTTTTCTTGTAGTAGAAAATTTGAACGATTAACTAGTGATTTATATAGGATAACCCAGGGTCATAATGAATCATTAAGGGATTACATTACCAAATTTAGTAAAGAATCCTTAGACATTCCCAACTTAGATATAGCCACAGCTGTTGAAGCCTTCAAAATGGGATTACTTAGGGATTCCTTATTTTATGATGATCTTGTTATGACACCGTGCAGGAACCTAGATGAGGTAAGAACCCGGGCCCTCAGGTTCATCCGGCTAGAGGATGACAAGAGGATTCAGGAGAGGATAACAGGATCCTCAAAGCAGGATAAGCAAGGATCCTCATTCAGAAACAACAAGTTCAGATCCTACAACAAATCTGATAATCAGAACGTGCATTCTATTGATCAAGAAGAGGATGATGAGGACTATCCTCCAATCTCTGAATATTGCTTTAGTGTTGATAACAATGAACTAATCCTTGCCTTGCAGAACCTAGGTGATAAAGCTAGATGGCCAAGAAAGAATGAAAGGTCAGCTGCAACAAAGGATAAATCAAAATGGTGTGCATATCATGAAGATTTTGGGCACCTCACAGAAGAATGCATTGCATTAAGAAAGGAGATTGGGTACTTGTTGAGCAAAGGGCATCTAAAAAAGTTGTTGGGTAGGAAAAAGTCAAGGACTCAGGATCCTGAGAGGATCCCTGAGAAGGCTCCAGCCCCTCCAGCAGACGCTCAAGTGATAAACTTTATCTCTGGGGGATCCGACATTTGCGGCACATCCTTCTCAGCAGCTAAGAGGCATGCGAAGGAAACCAAAATGGATAACGGAGAAAGGCCAGTTCGAACATCGAGTGTCTCCGAAGGAAAAGTCATAACCTTTGATGAAGAGGATCGTACTGATATCCAGGATCCTCATCACGATGGTTTAGTTATTACTCTTTTTATATCTAACTGTTTTGTCCGCAGGATCCTAATAGACGGAGGAAGTTCAGTGAACATTATCCAGCTTGACGTCCTAAAGAAGATGGGTATTCCCGAATCAGAGATCATACCAAGATCCTCCGTGCTCGTGGGATTTAGTGGCGAAACCAAAAACACCCTGGGGGACATTAAACTCCCAATATATATCGAAGGCTTACACTCTTATCAAAAATTTTGTGTTATTGACTGTTTATCTTGTTGTAATGTTATCCTTGGCAGGCCCTGGATACACGATATGAAAGCAGTCCCGTCCACTTACCATCAATGTGTGAAGCTCCCTAGTCCTTGGGGAATAGTAAAGATCGATAGTGATCAGCAGGAAGCTAAGAATTGCTACACTTCATCGATGAAACCAGCTTCGAAGTCAAGGGAGCAATAGCAATCAAGGTATCCTCCAAGAAATGTCTTGGAGGCCAGAGAGCAGGATGTGGTAGAAATCCTCATGGATACTGATGATCCTGAATCCAAAATCTATATCGGGTCAGGGATCCTTGGCGAAATGAAAGAAGACCTCATATCCTTCCTCAAAAGGAGAAAGACTACCTTTGCATGGAAACATGAAGACATGACTGGTATATCCAAAGATGTTATTACCCATAAGCTCGGCATCGACAGATCTTTCAAACCAATCCATCAAAGAAGAAGGAAGTTTGCTCCAGAAAGGAATGCCATTATCCAGGAAGAGGTAGAAAAATTGCTCCGGGCAGGTATGATTAGAGAGGTCAAGTATCCAAGATGGTTGGCCAATGTGGTAGTTGTTCAAAAGAAAAATGGAAAGTGGAGGGTATGTGTCGATTTTACCGATTTAAATAAGGCATGTCCCAAGGATCCTTTCCCTTTACCCCACATTGACTCCATGGTGGATGCAACTGCGGGTCATGAACTGTTAACTTTTATGGATGCCTCTTCTGGATTTCAACAAATCCAAATGGAACCATCCGACCAAGAGGATACAGCCTTCATGACTCCAACTGGTATATATTGCTATATTGCTATGCCGTTTGGATTGAGAAATGCAGGTGCAACATACCAAAGGCTGGTGAATATGATGTTCAAGGATCAGATCGGACAAACTATGGAGGTCTACATAGATGATATGGTGGTAAAATCCTTGAAAGCTGAGGATCACCTACGAGACCTGGAGGAAGCATTTGATATCCTTGACAAATATAATATGAAGCTTAATCCTTTAAAATGTCATTTTGGTGTTAAAGCAGGTAAATTCTTAGGATACATGGTGACTAAGAGAGGCATTGAAGCTAGCCCGGAACAAATCAAAGCAATAGTGAACATCAAATCTCCGGCCAATGCTAAGGATGTTCAAAGGTTAACAGGAAGGATAGCAGCCTTGAACAGATTCATATCCAAGTCCTCCGAAAAATGTAAAGAATTCTATGACATCCTAAGGAAGAACAAGAAATTTGAGTGGACGGAGAAGCATGAAAATGCTCTAAAAGCCCTCAAAGATTACCTATCTTCGGCCCCGGCTTTAAAGAAACCAGAAAAAGGTGAAGTGTTATCCTTGTATCTCGCGGTATCCTCAAAAGCAGTAAGTGCGGTCCTTGTTAAGGATCATCAAGGTACACAACATCCCGTCTATTATGTAAGTAAAAGTTTACTTGATGCCGAATCCAGGTACTCACACCTTGAAAAGCTTATCCTTGCATTAATAATGGCATCTACTAAGTTAAGACATTATTTTGAAACTCATGTTATCATTGTTAAAACTAATTTTCCAATTAAGAATGTCCTCAGGAAACCAGAGATGTCAGGAAGGATGGCTAAGTGGGCAGTGAAATTGAGTGCATATGATATAAGATATGAGCCTAGGACAGCTATCAAATCCCAAGCATTAGCTGACTTTGTGGTTGATTTCAGTAGTGATTTACAAGAAGAAGCTGAGTTAGAAGTCCAGCAGCTAGAGGAGACCAAGGATCCTTGGATACTTCACACTGATGGATCCTCAAATGTCAAAGGCACAGGGCTTGGAATACTACTAAAATCGCCACAGGGGGACATAATACCCCATTCTATAGCTTGTGAGTTCCAAACCACTAATAATGAGGCTGAATATGAAGCCTTAATTGCTGGTTTGCAAATTGCAAAGCAAATGGGGATCAGGTATCTTGAGGTACACGTAGATTCTTTGTTAATTACAAATCACTTTAATGGATCATATGCTGTTAAAGGTGAAAAACTAACCAAATATTTGGAGATAGTCAAAAGTTTGGCACTCTCTTTTGTTTCCTTTAGTTTGTCACAGGTACCAAGGGAAGAAAATACAGAAGCTGATGCATTGGCTAACTTAGGATCATCTTTGAAGATCCCAGAGGATATCAGGATTCCTATTATCCATATCCTGACCCCGGCTATCGAGGATCACCAGACTATGGAGATAGGAGACGATTCTGCAATTATCCCTAGTGAGGATATTCAATCCTATTCAGGATCCAGATCATGGATCTCACCAATTATGAGATACTTACAACATGGAGAGATTCCTACAGGAGAAAACCCTAGGGCTTTCAAATCTAAGGTATCTCAATTCACAATTATGAATAATATGTTGTATAGACGATCTCTTGCAGGACCATACTTGAGATGCATTGAGGATCCTGAAGTTCAGGAAGTTTTAAAAGACTTCCATGAAGGAGATTGTGGAAACCATACTGGGGGCAGGGCTCTATTTTCAAGGATCCTGAGGACAGGATATTATTGGCCAACCATGAAGAAAGATGCTGTGGAGTATGCCAGAAGATGCGATCCTTGCCAGAGACACAGCAATATCCTTCATCAGCCAGCCGAATTATTGCATCCTATATCCTCCTCTTGGCCATTTATGAGATGGGGTATGGATATAGTTGGCAAGCTCCCTAAGGCACCTGGTGGAAAAGTATTCATGCTAGCTATGACTGATTACTTCTCCAAGTGGATAGAGGCTGAAGCTTTTGCCCAAGTTAGAGAAAAGGAAGTTATATCCTTCATTAAACGAAATATTATAACTAGATTTGGAATTCCCTCTGAGATTATATGTGATAATGGTTCCCAATTTATTGGGGGCAGAACCACTAACTTTTGTGACAGCTGGGGGATTAGGATGATAACATCAACACCAGTCCACCCACAAGCTAATGGTCAAGCAGAATCATCCAACAAGATCATCATCAACAACTTGAAGAAGAAGCTTGGATCCAAGAAAGGAAAATGGGCAGAAGAGCTACCCTATGTGCTCTGGGCTGACAGGACAACCCCTAAGAATGCTACTGGTCAAACACCATTCTCTTTGGTGTTTGGGGCAGAATCAGTGATCCCAACAGAAATGGTGGTTCCTACTGCTAGAACAAATACCCGTGATACTGAGGAAAATGATGAAAACTTGGCTCAAGACCTGGATACTATTGAAGAAATCAGGGATATGGCTAGGATCAGGATGGCCAGTTATCAACAGAGAATGGCTAGTGCTTACAATAAAAATGTCAGGATCAGGAGGTTTCAAGTTGGAGATATGGTGTTAAGGAAAGCATTTCAAAACACCACCAATCCTGCTGATGGAAAATTGGCTCCAAAATGGGAAGGCCCTTATTTGATTGAAGCTGAAGCAGGAAAGGGGGCATATAGATTGCTAACCATGGAAGGTGATTTGCTACCAAGAGCTTGGAATGCTGTTCACTTGAAGAAATATTTCATGTGACAAGGATCCTCGAAGTAGAGGTGATCCTAGTGGAAGGGATATCCTTAAAGGATCCTCAAAGTATCGGTGATCCTTATTCAGGTAATATCCTAATCTTGAACTATTTCATTTCTTAATTTTCTCATCTAAGGATAAGGATCATGTATCCTTTATCCATCTCTCACGTGAGTTCAAGTTTTGAAAGTTCAGGTATCTTTAGCACAACGTTGGTTATCCACAGAAGCAATCCGTCCTTTGGGTTTAACCCCAGTTATTTGGGCTTGTCCCCAGATTCCGCCTGCAGCGCACGATGATCCTGGTATAGTTCAAGGCTTTGGGACCAGTACTCATTATAGGGGCTGATAATTCCATTGTTCTGGCTATGCTTAGGATCCTACGTATAATGGTAGACGTACCATACATCCGTTCATAAGGTTTCTAACGTTTTCACGTTAGCTAAGGTTTTGGCATCTTCATGTCACTAAGTTTGGATAGTCGCCAGTTAGGGCCATACTCCAGTTTACATACGATCCTTGGGCTTGTCCCCAGTTATCCTTGGGCTTGTCCCCAGTTATCCTTGGGCTTGTCCCCAGTTATCCTTGGGCTTGTCCCCAGTTGCTAACTCTTCTCTTATATTGGCTTAGTCCCAAGTAATGCTCTATTTCAGGTCTTTGAGGATAGACAGCTAGGGATCCGTGATCCTTATTTCACTCTAAGGTTTATCTTATAGTTATCCTTATTATGGTTAGGATCCTAACTTGGATCTTCAGGTATGATCCTTAACTATTTTTGATTCTATTCAATCATTTATTTGAATAACCCTTGTACTTGACAACTGAAATTGTGATTCTTAAACTGTATCACTTTTTAGAACTTGTCGATTATGGGATATGTGATCCTTGATCATATCCTAAACTTTTTGGATACTTTTTTTTTATTTTTTTTCAAAGCTTGATAAGTATAAACAAAATGAACATTATAACAGTTGAAAAGTAACATACTAAAAGGGATAACAACACATGATAAGCGACAAAAGGTTAAGTTTTTATTTATCAACAAAAGGCTAACCCTTTAAAGGTTGTCAAAATTACCTACCCGAGCATCTACCAGCAAAACGTGGCCCGTCCGCTGGGGTAGGTAAAGGGTGTCCATGATAATGAGTTCAAAAGTAGTGCAGGAAATAAAGACGGAAGGATAACAAGTGGCTTCATCCCCCAAACAGAGGATCCATCCACCACCTATTATCCTGCCTATTGTCCAAAGGATCATACATGATCCTTAATCCTAAAAACCTATTGTTCAAAGTACAACCCATGAAATTGTCTTAAACATCACAACCATAAAAACAACCACTAAACTAAAAATTGGGCTCCGGCCTTAGCACATACATCCATCATCGCCCAATTGTGCAGCTCACACCTTGGCTGCATCACCACCAGCATCGTCACCACCAGCCTGATCCTTCCCGCTGCCACTTGCCTCAATTGCCAGGACATCAGCTGCCTCCTCCTCATCATCCTCAAGATCTGCCAACCTTGCCTTCCAACCTTCAACGTCCCAGCTGCTTTTGTCAAAGCTAGGATCTTGAGCTTCCTGGGCCATCTTCAACTTAGTCTGATACATTGTGATGGCAGCAGAAAGCTTGGTATTTTCGATGAGGTCATGCTTTTCATAATCAAAGTTGACCAGCGCCTTGGCCATTTCCTGCTTGGTATCCTGGAGTTCCTTCCGAGCATCAGCAAGTGCAAGATCTTTGAGCACGGCAACTTGTTGGAGATCAGCTATTTTCCTGTCTTGATCCTCTACATGGCCCACATAATCCTCGATCTCAGCAAATTTCTGCAGAAAGAAGATAAGGCAGTTTAAGGTCAAGTGATCCTCATACGAGTAGGATACAAAGGCAGAATTAAGGATCCTTACATCATTGAAGTATTCGAGAAACTGGTGGCGGATCAGTGCTAGCCCTTGAAGATCCTCAGCATCAGAAGTTTTCCTCTTCTTAACGGCCTTTCCTTTGGTGGGTGCCCTTGGAATGGAGATGCTAGGACTGGTAGTGGACTTCTTCCTCCTGGGTCGTACGAGATCAAGATCAGCTGCGTTGAATTGGGAAACAGGCTTGACAGGTTTTCCAGCGCCTACACATTCAAACCAAGATGAGTATCCTTATCCTATTTCAATTTATCTATTTATTTTAATATTTAAACTATACAAAAGACAGGATACTTACTCGACATGGTAATGGAACCTGAGGATACTTCTTGTGAGTCTTGGGTGTCTATCTTGAATGTCCTCGTTTCAGGATCAAGCTTCCAAAAAGCAGCGAGCCTGTCCTTGGTTTCAGGTGATGTGCGGATATGTGAAACGGCGATAGCTGCAAAACAAGAAAGCAAAAATATAAGTTATCCTTGCAATAAAAGAAAGTTCCTGGTGATCCTTATCAGGATCCTCCATCCTACCATGGGTAGCCCAATTTTTTGGAAGATCCTTTCCATCCTGGATAGAATCTCTTTTGACAAAGAAAAAGCGACGTTTCCAGTCTTTGTCATTCTTGGTGACTTTCAGAAGAGGATGATCAGCACCGGGTTTTCGCTTGAACAAATAGCGATGGGAACCAAAAGTAGTGATATCGTACAGCTCCGCCAATTCTGACATGCCCAAAGCAATGCCTTCTTGTTCGATGATCCTCTCCAGGGTATACAAGACCCTCCAAATCATCGGCATCGCTTGAATATAAGAGATGCCGGTAAGGGAAAAGAAAGATTGTGTGAACTCTGGGAAGGGATAGGTGTATCCTATAGTGAATGGAGTGGCTGGAAATGCAACCCATGTTTCTGAAACACAGTCGCTAAGGGTAGAAGGATCAAAGGGTCTGAAAAAGGCACTCGCCGGAAAACAGCAACGGATTTTGTCTATCCGTGCGTCGTTAAAACAACACTTTTCGTTCGATGAATCCTTGATGATTTTCTGACTTTGCAAAGGGCTATCCTTCTTGTGATCTTTACCCGGAGAACTTCGGAGCAACATCTTGAAGAAAAGATAAAAACAGAGCAAGAGAGGGAAGAGGATAGAGAGAGAGAATACCTGAGCGTCTTCGGAATGAGGATTATAAAGGGAGTTTCTCTGAAAATTTAAATGCATTTGATCCTATCTATATCTCTATTTATAATCATGATCTTGCAGGTTGTCACTTCCGTGACATCATCATCGCAACGGCTAGTCCTATACTAACGGCTATATATCCGTTAATTTGTTATGGATAAGATCAAGAAAACATAACTCGCTAATTTTACAATTTCACTCCTTATATTTTGGGGGCAATTGTTAGGGGAGGATTTTCTAACAATTAGTGATCCTTATTCGTTATCCTCACTAGTGATCCTTACTTCTGTGACAGGTGGTGATCCTCAGAAGGGCTTTAGGATCAGGATCATGGATCACTTCAAGGATCCTCATACTGACGATTGTTTACTTATGTTTCATAACATCCCGCAGGTATAACAAGCTTGACCAGGTCTTAGCGGCATTCTTGGAGAATATTCCCGAAGTATTCTGCACGTGCTAGATCAAAACTAGACGTTATGGAGAACGTGGAGGCTTGGCTTGAAAGTCGGAGAGTTTGTTAACTAGATATTTTTCTTATTTGAAAGGGGCAACGAGCTAGTTAGTGACACTTAATCATTTTTGGCAGTTTCACACACTCGCAAACACTCTCATACAAGCTCTCGTTCAAACACTTAGCAATTACTTACACATTTTACACATTTCACTGTAGTGATCCTTGTACCTAGCTCGTTGCTATCCGAAGTTGTAAACGTTAATTCATTTATTTGAGCTTGGTGATCGGTAGTTTCCATCACCCGGGGTTTTTTGTGCCGGAGATCAACTCTTGATCAAGGGCTTTTTCCCCGTATAAATCCTTGTGTTGTTTGTGCATTCCATATTGAAGTGATCCTCATTGTTGTTACACATTTTGAGCATCATACCCCGTAATTTAGAGTTTGGTTGCAATATCATCATCAGATTTTTTGACCAAAACACTCATCATGATGGTCTTGTAATTACATTGTTTATTTCTAACCACTTTGTTCGCAGGATCCTTATAGATGGAGGAAGCTCTGTGAACATCATTCAGCTTGATGTCCTCAAGAAGATGAATATCCCGGAGTCTGATATCATCCCAAGATCCTCAGTACTTGTGGGATTCAGTGGAGAAACTAAGAATACATTGGGGGACATCAAACTCCCAATCTATATTGAAGGATTGCATTCTTATCAAAAATTTTGTGTTATAGATTGCTTATCATGTTGCAATGTTATCCTTGGCAGGCCATGGATACATGATATGAAAGAAGTTCCATCCACCTATCATCAATGTGTAAAGCTTCCAAGTCCTTGGGGAGTGGTGAAAATTGAGAGTGATCAACAAGAAGCTAAGAATTGCTATACCTCATCAATGAAGCCAGCCTCAAGACCAAGGGAGCAATAGCAATTAAAGTATCCTTCAAGAGATGTCTTGGAGGCAAGAGAGCAGGATGTGAAAGAAATCCTCATGGATCCCGATGATCCTGAATCTAGGATCTTCATAGGGTCAGGGATCCTTAGCGAAATCGAACAGGAGCTAGTATCCTTCCTTAAAAGGAGGAAATCCACCTTTGCCTGGAAACATGAAGACATGACAGGTATATCTAAGGATATAATTACTCATAAACTTGGCATTGACAGGTCATTCAAGCCTATACATCAAAAGAGGAGGAAGTTTGCACCTGAAAGGAATGCTATTATCCAGGAAAAGGTAGATAAACTACTTCGGGCAAGTAAATTCTTAGGCTATATGGTGACAAAGAGGGGCATTGAAGCAAGTCCAGAGCAAATCAAGGCTATTGTGAATATCAAATCTCCTGCCAATGCTAAGGATGTGCAAAAATTGACAGGCAGGATCGCAGCCTTGAACAGGTTCATATCCAAATCCTCAGAAAAGTGCAAGGAATTCTATGACATCCTGAGGAAGAACAAGAAATTTGAATGGACTGAGAGGCATGAAAATGACCTCAAAGCTCTTAAGGATTACATATCCTTGACGGGTGGTCCGTAGGACAACCCTTAAAGCCTTTAAATAGAGTAAAATTTCATACTTTGCCCGGTTATTTGCTTGAACTTGGTAACCACTTGATGAATTGATGTGCAGGTATTAAAGTACCTAAGATGCAAGATTTTAAGAGAAGCAGCCACCATTCATGTGATTGAGTGAAGGGCCCACATATGCATACAAGGAAGTGGCACATTCAAGATTGATAAATACAACACTTGGAACCTCTACCATTGCACCTAATATATATTGATCAGACCTTTGGAAATTAAAAGAAAACAAACATAACTTGAAGGAGTGAACAAAAGTGGCAGCAACATATTCTAAAAAAAAAAGAGGCAGCCATATGGAACGATTATATTGGCATGTTTGGGTGATATTTTTGAGCGGCACATTTTGGACTTTTGTGGAGGAGCCATATACACGTGAAAGAAGAAGCAAGAGTCAACAACATAATTATCATCATAACTCACGTGTGGATCTTCTGGATTGGGCCAACAATTCACGGCACATGTGGGTTTGGCGGTGGACTCTTTTGGCGGCTGTAGACAAGGATTCACATGGGCTTTGGCAGCCCTATATCGAATTATGGGCCGCTGACATATGAATTAAAGAGGCACATGGGCTAACAACATAACAACAGTCAACAACAACATAATCATCTAAATCAAACATCATCATTGCTTGTTGGGGAGTCTTGTACGCATACAAAGAATGGCGGCCACACAAAAGACTTTTGGCACACATGAGCAGCCATCACATGTGAGCTTTTGAGGAGTCCACGTGAACAAAGAGGTGCACACTTTTTGATTGGGCAGTCAATACACATCACCACAACAATAAATTTGGATTGGGCCGCACATGTGAAGAGGTGACATGAATCACTCATCATTATCATTGGGCTTGGCAGAGGCATCGCGTGGACTTCTGATACAAGCAGGTTGCCACCGTAATTTACGGTTCCACCGTAATTTACGGTGGACCTGATTCTTGCCTTTTTCTCACCGTAAATCAGAAGACTTGCACCGTAACAATATTAAGTCCACCGTAATTTACGGTGGAGCCGTAAATTATGGTGGTGGCTGCGTGAAAAAGTGTAACTGCCACATTAAGTTAGTTTTGATGGTGTCTTTTAAGAGGTTCTCATGATTGGACGGTTATTGGAGACACTAGGGGCGATTTTGCTTGTTGTTGCTTGGTTGGAGACAATTTCTATCATTCAGTTTATGTATTTGATTCGTATGAACATTGGATCGATTGTGATGATGATTCACCAAGCTATGTCCGGCTAAACCTTTCGGTGATCATCTTAGGTGAAGGTTTTTATTGAACTTTTGTGTGTTTATTTCTGAATTTCTAGAATGATAACTTGCGTTGCTTGAATATCATGGTGTATGTTTAATTGCTTGTAACTTGTTAATTGATAGTGCAACTTCTAGTCTCAATCGTACGTTCTTGGTGCCGTTGGCAATCGAGATATCACGGGAAGGGTTAGGGTTGGTTATTGATTAATTGGTCATCGGGAAACAACCTCGCATTTATATAATCCGAGTACTTTGTTCCCTTTCATCACTTCAATTATCTATACACGTGTTATGTCTATGTAACTCTTTCTAGTTGGAATTACACACAATTGTTTAAAGAAACTGGAACCTAGGATGGTCATTGTTCTCTCCTAATCTGTTTTAAAACCTACATTTGATTTGCCATTAGTTTAATTTAGTTTTCTAAAATAACAATCCAAACCATTGATCTTTATTTTTCTGCAAATTAGTTTAATTGTAGTTTAATCGCAAGGCTATAAAATCAACACACTTTCCACATACTCCCTGAGTTCGATACCCTCTTACCACTATCTATAGTTGTTTTTGGGATTAAATTTGTGTGACCCACGACAATCACGTCAAATTTTGGCGCCGTTGCCGGGGAGTAGTGCGCAACGTGTGTCATTTTTGTTAGTTTTGCTTTGTTATTTTCGGGTTTACACTGGTGTGTTTAGTGTGCAGGTTCTTCAGGTGCATGCATACTAGAGGCTCTCACAAAGCGTCACCATTGTCATTTGATCCGGAAATTGAAAGAACGCTAAGGCAGAACCGAGTTTTACTACGCGAAAACAGAATCATTGGTTCACCTACTTCACCCATTACACCAAGAAACATCATGGACGAACCACAAATACCACCTACAACGGGTCAAACGACCTCATCATTCATTCCTACATCCACACAACCATCACCAAACACCACTATTCCAAACATCACCACAATTCCTACTCCACTTCATGATACTACACCAACCAATACCAACACCACACAACCGAACACTACTCAAGTCGAACCCAGTCTTACCTTTAGCCCATCTGCCACAATCCCACCATTATCACACTTATTTCCTCCATCTACAGGTCAATCATCTTCTCATTATTCAATACCACCGAATACAACCATTGTCCATACTACCTCTACATTTAGACCATCTAACCAGTCGGGTTTTCAATACTCGACCATTCCATTTGGGCAAACTTCGGGTATAGGGGGAGATGGATATGAGGAAGGATACGAAGATTTTGAGGGCTATGATGAAGATGGGTACGCTTATGAAGGTTATGGTGATCAAGGAGAGTTCGGGTATGTGCAAAGTCAATCTCAAGGAATGTCAAATGTTGGTGGGATGTCGCAACAACAACTCATACCGCAACATATTCGGCCAAGACCACAAGGGCCACCAATGCAACGCCCTATCCCATTGCAACAAGTTCGGCCACAACATGTACAACCAAATGTTCAACAATTCCAAAGGCCAATTCAACGCCCACCAATGCCCCAACAACAATTTCAACAACCAATTGCACCACAAGGGCCTATACCAAGACCAATGGGTCCTATTCGCCCAAGGGGTAGGTTTGGTGTACCAAGGAGACACCTTAGAGAAAATGTGAGGGGCATCGAAGCACATTTTCGGCCGGTAATCACTCAAAACCCTTCACCGGTAGTTATTCCTCACAATGATCAAGGGAGAACATTTGAAGTGAGGACCAACTCTTTGTAAAGTTTACCAAAATACAAGGGGTTGGCAACGGAGGAGCCTTACTTTCATTTAGAGGCTTATGACTCAATTTGCAACACTCTTGGGAGTCAAGGGTTCTCGGCTGATGACATCAAATTGGTATTATTCCAATTTTCTTTGGAAGATAAGGCGAAGAAATGGTTCTACACGTTACCTTCGGCATCCATATATACATGGGGGGAGATGCAACAAACTTTCTTGGATGAGTTTTACACCGCCCAAAAGACCAACGATGCAAGAAAGGGGTTGAGAAGCTTCCAACAACAACATGGTGAGATGTTTCATGAGGCATTCGAGCGTTTCAATATGATGATTAAAAATTGCCCTCACCATGGAATTGAATTGTGGGAGTTGATGAATGCCTTTCACGAGGGGTTGAGTGCCGAAGATGCACGTGACTTGATGTCTATTACCGGTGGGACTTTTGGAACAAATTATGAGAATGATGATTGGGAGTTTTTGGAAAGCATGGCAACTACATCAAAGAGGAAAGCTCAAGCCTCAAGAAGAGCTCGACCAGCCATTACCCGATCACAAGTGCACGCCATAGATGATGGTAATGTTCAAACCACTAACCAAATTTATGATGTTTGTGCTTTGTGTAATGAAATAGGTCACGCGGCTGAAAATTGCCAAGGGATGGTGGAAGGGCAATATGAAGAGGTGCATGCTATTCAAGGTCAAGGAGGGGGTGGTAGAAACTACAACAACATGAACTCTAATACTTACCACCCCGGGTTGAGGAACCACCCAAATTTTCGGTATGGGAACCCTTCAAATCAAGCTAACCCGAATTTCCAAGGAAACCAAGGATTTCAAAGGCAATATCAAACGGGTCAAAGCTCTTCGGGTGGAAACGAAGTAATGGAGATGTTGAAGGCGATGCAAAGTGAAATGCAACGAATGAACCAACGTGATGAGGTTCGGATGCAAAAGGACGAGGTTCGTGACAAAAGCATCCAATCGTTGACCACTCAAATGGGTCAACTTGCAAGTGACGTGGCGATATTGAAGAAAGCAAAAGGTCAATTACCAAGTGACACGGTGACAAATCCCAAGAACACAAAAAGCATTAACATCAATGTGATAAGCACCGTTCCAAATACTAAATTTAATGAAACATTGCTAACTTCTTCGTATCAAGTGAATGCAGGTTTGAAAAAAGATGACGAAGTCGAGAATGATAAACAGTGTGAAGCGCCAATTGTGCCTATCCGTGTGGGAAAATTAAAAATCCCTCACGCATTGTTGGACTACGGGGCAAGCATGAGTGTGCTACCAAGCGATTTATACGATATGTACGACTTTGGTCCACTTGAAGGTATAGACACCATGGTGAGCTTGGCGGATGGAAGTTTGAGGCGTCCACGGGGAATGGTTAGGAATGTTAAGATTCAGTTGGGAGAATTTGAATACCCGGTGGATTTTCTAGTTTTGGACTATGCTTCTACCAACATGGCATCACAACAAAGGGTGATTTTAGGTCGACCGTTTCTCTATACGGCAAATGCTCAAATTGATTGTAGAGAAGGAATTATTACCATGACCGAAAGGAACCGTAAGTTGTCATTTGATGTTCAGACTAAGATGATTAGTTATGATTTTGTTGTGGCGAAGGATAGCGGGTTTAGTGAAAAGGTGTTACCACGAATGAAAAAAAAAACACCCACCGGACCGTGAAGAAACATATATGGGTGCGAGCAAGAGTGTATTTGATTACCCACCGAGTCAAAACAAGATAGATGCAGTTTGCTCAATGGCACAAGGAAGTGATGGAAGTGGCAGTAACCGATTCTTTGAGCCACCATAAATGGGGGTGGCTCGGTCTGGCTGAAGACTCAAAACTTAGCGCTGCTCGGGAGGCAACCCGGGGTTTTATAGTGATCTTGTTGTTTTTATCTTTCTATGTTTCAGGGCCATGACGACATTCAAGTGTGGGGAAGATGTACGGATATTTGGGTGAAGGTGGTGATAGAAAGTCGGATTATCTACAACATCTGTTGTGGCAAACTTCACCAGGTCAATGTACTTTTTCCTTAGACTTGTCATGTTCTTTAGCTTTGAAATATTGTTAGTTTATTAGTTTGCTTTTGTTTATTAAAAAAAAATAAAAAAATAAAAAAATACCAAAAAGAAATTTGGGGTTTGAGATTTAAAGCTTTTGTTGATGTTGAATGAATTTTAGTGATCAAAGCCCTCAAAGCCATACATTGGGACAATGTATCCCAAGTGTGGGGATGGGGGAAATTTTTGAGGAGTTTAAAAAAAAAAAAAAAAAATTTTGTAAATCCGAGCGAAAATTGTTAAAATTTGAAAGCTTGATATTGTACCATTTGACACACCGACACCCATTCCTAGTCTTTTCTTGGTAAGGATTTGAGCCACACATGATTGTTATTGATATTTCATTGTTTGAGTGGCGGTGTGTGTTGTGTGTTAATAGAACTTGTGTGTGAATACTTGTTAAATCCTAGAATTAGCATGCTTTTGAAAATGATAGGGGGACTTTTAGGAAGCCTTGTCGAGATGTGTGAGAGTGCGGGATTGGTGGGTTGGACCTCATACGTTACATATATGAGCTTGGTATTGTGAGGGGTGGGGGTTTGGTCATTAGAAAGCCATGTTGAGCCTTAGACCATTCGATTGTGACCCGAGCCTACTTCCTACAAAAAAATTGTACCTTTTGAGATGACCCGGTTTAGGAAATTTAGCATGTGGTGTTGATGTTCTTGTATATATTGTTATATCTTATTTGAAAAAAAAAAAAGAAAAAAGAAAAAAAGAAAAGAGAAAAATATGGAAAAAATACAAAAAGAAGTGATTGGGTGCAATAGTAGTTGAAAATGTTGAAGAAGTTGTGTATATATTTGATGGTTGCTTTGTTTAGTGGTAGAAATAAAACCGGGTCAAATCAATTAGCTCTTTCATATGTATTCCACCATTTTCCTACCTTTACACCTAGCCCCGTTGCAACCCGCAAGTCCCTTTGATTCTAAAGCATGTTAGATATTTGTTAGGAGGAAACTTGATTTGTATACAAGCTTATTGTCGCACACACACACACACGCATTGAGTAGTTTAGCATTATGCTAATAATTCTTGTAACCGAGAGATTTTTGTTACGGACCACCTTAAAGCCTTTAAATTGAGTAAAATTTCATACTTTGCCCGGTTATTTGCTTGAACTTGGTAACCACTTGATGAATTGATGTGCAGGTATTAAAGTACCTAAGATGCAAGATTTTAAGAGAAGCAGCCGCCATTCATGTGATTGAGTGAAGGGCCCACATATGCATACAAGGAAGTGGCACATTCAAGATTGATAAATACAACACTTGGAACCTCTACCATTGCACCTAATATATATTGATCAGACCTTTGGAAATTAAAAGAAAACAAACATAACTTGAAGGAGTGAACAAAAGTGGCAGCAACATATTCTAAAAAAAAAAAGAGGCAGCCATATGGAACGATTATATTGGCATGTTTGGGTGATAATTTTGAGCGGCACATTTTGGACTTTTGTGGAGGAGCCATATACACGTGAAAGAAGAAGCAAGAGTCAACAACATAATTATCATCATAACTCACGTGTGGATCTTCTGGATTGGGCCAACAATTCACAGCACATGTGGGTTTGGCGGTGGACTCTTTTGGCGGCTGTAGACAAGGATTCACATGGGCTTTGGCAGCCCTATATCGAATTATGGGCCGCTGACATATGAATTAAAGAGGCACATGGGCTAACAACATAACAACAGTCAACAACAACATAATCATCTAAATCAAACATCATCATTGCTTGTTGGGGAGTCTTGTACGCATACAAAGAGTGGCGGCCACACAAAAGACTTTTGGCACACATGAGCAGCCATCACATGTGAGCTTTTGAGGAGTCCACGTGAACAAAGAGGTGCACACTTTTTGATTGGGCAGTCAATACACATCACCACAACAATAAATTTGGATTGGGCCACACATGTGAAGAGGCGACATGAATCACTCATCATTATCATTGGGCTTGGCAGAGGCATCGTGTGGACTTCTGATACAAGCAGGTTGCCACCGTAATTTACGGTTCCACCGTAATTTACGGTGGACCTGATTCTTGCCTTTTTCTCACCGTAAATCAGAAGACTTGCACCGTAACAATATTAAGTCCACCGTAATTTACAGTGGAGCCGTAAATTACGGTGGTGGCTGCGTGAAAAAGTGTAACTGCCACATTAAGTTAGTTTTGATGGTGTCTTTTAAGAGGTTCTCATGATTGGACGGTTATTGGAGACACTAGGGGCGATTTTGCTTGTTGTTGCTTGGTTGGAGACAATTTCTATCATTCGGTTTATGTATTTGATTCGTATGAACATTAGATCGATTGTGATGATGATTCACCAAGCTATGTCCGGCTAAACCTTTCGGTGATCATCTTAGGTGAAGGTTTTTATTGAACTTTTGTGTGTTTATTTCTGAATTTCTAGAATGATAACTTGCGTTGCTTGAATATCATGGTGTATGTTTAATTGCTTGTAACTTGTTAATTGATAGTGCAACTTCTAGTCTCAATCGTACGTTCTTGGTGCCGTTGGCAATCGAGATATCACGGGAAGGGTTAGGGTTGGTTATTGATTAATTGGTCATCGGGAAACAACCTCGCGTTTATATAATCCGAGTACTTTGTTCCCTTTCATCACTTCAATTATCTATACACGAGTTATGTCTATGTAACTCTTTCTAGTTGGAATTACACACAATTGTTTAAAGAAACTGGAACCTAGGATGGTCATTGTTCTCTCCTAATCTGTTTTAAAACCTACATTTGATTTGCCATTAGTTTAATTTAGTTTTCTAAAATAACAATCCAAACCATTGATCTTTATTTTTCTGCAAATTAGTTTAATTGTAGTTTAATCGCAAGGCTATAAAATCAACACACTTTCCACATACTCCCTGAGTTCGATACCCTCTTACCACTATCTATAGTTGTTTTTGGGATTAAATTTGCGTGACCCACGACAATCACGTCAATCCTCAGCCCCTGCTTTGATGAAACCAGAAAAGGGGGATATATTATTCTTATACTTAGCAGTATCCTCAAAAGCAGTAAGTGCGGTCCTTGTTAAGGATCACCAAGGTACACAACATCCTGTCTATTATGTAAGTAAGAGTTTGCTTGATGTTGAATCCAGGTATTCACATTTAGAAAAACTTATCCTTGCATTAATCATGACATCTACTAAATTAAGACATTAGTTTGAGACTCATGCCATTGTTGTTAAGACTAACTTTCCAATTAAGAATGTTCTCAGGAAACCTGAAATGTCAGGAAGGATGGCTAAGTGGGCAGTGAAACTGAGTGCATATGATATAAGATATGAACCAAGGACTGCCATCAAATCCCAAGCCTTAGCTGACTTTGTGGCAGATTTTAGTAGTGATTTACAAAAGGAGGCTGAGTTAGAAGTCCAACAGCTTGAAGAAACCAAGGATCCTTGGATACTATTCACTGATGGAGCCTCCAATGTAAAAGGAAAAGGACTTGGAATACTACTAAATATCGCCACAGGGGGACATAATACCCCACTCCATAGCTTGTGAATTTCAAACTACCAACAATGAGGCTGAGTATGAAGCCTTGATAGCTGGTTTGCAAATTGCCAAGCATATGAGGATCAGGTATCTTGAGGTACATGTAGATTCATTATTAATCACTAATCACTTTAATGGATCCTATGATGTTAAAGGTGAAAAGCTAATCAAATATTTGGAGATAGTCAAAGAATTGGCACTCTCTTTTGTATCCTTTAGTTTGACACAGGTACCAAGGGAAGAGAATGCAGAAGCTGATGCATTAGCTAATCTAGGATCATCCTTGAAGATCCCGGAAGATATAAGGATTCCTATTATCCATATCCTGACCCCTGCTATCGAGGATCATGTAGCTATGGAGATAGGAGAGGATTTCGCAATCATCCCTAGTGATAATACTCAATCTCATTCAGGATCGTGGATACTCCCAATCATGAGATACATACAATATGGAGAGATTCCTACAGGAGAAAACCCAAGGGCTTTCAAAATTAAGGTATCTCAATTTACAATATTAAATAATATGTTGTATAAACGATCTCTTGCAGGACCATATCTAAGATGCATTGAGGATCCTGAAATCCAAGAAGTCCTAAAGGATTTCCATGAAGGAGATTGTGGAAACCACACTGGGGGCAGGGCATTATTCTCAAAGATCCTGAGGACATGATACTATTGGCCCACCATGAAGAAGGATGTTATGGAGTATGCCAAGAAGTGTGATCCTTGTCAGAGGCATAGTAATATCCTTCACCAACCAGCAGAGCTCTTGCATCCTATATCCTCTTCCTGGCCATTCATGAGATGGGGAATGGATATAGTTGGAAAGCTTCTTAAGGCACCTGGTGGAAAAGTATTCATGCTTGCTATGACTGATTACTTCTCTAAGTGGATAGAGGCTGAAGCCTTTGCTCAAGTCAGAGAAAAGGAAGTTATATCCTTTATCAAAAGAAATAGTATTACTAGATTTGGTATCCCTTCTGAAATTGTTTGTGATAATGGATCCCAATTTATTGGGAATAGAACCACTAACTTTTGTGACAGCTGGGGGATTAAGATGATAACATCAACACCAGTCCACCCACAAGCTAATGGTCAGGCAGAATCATCCAACAAGATCATCATCAACAATTCAAAGAAGAAGCTTGGATCCAAGAAAGGAAAATGGGCAGAAGAACTACCTTATGTGCTTTGGGATGATAGGACAACTCCCAAGAAAGCTACTGGCCAAACTCCATTTTCTTTGGTGTTTGGGGCAGAATCAGTGATCCCTACAGAGATGGTGGTTCCAACTGCAAGAACAAGCACTCGTGATCCTGAAGAAAATGCTAAAAACTTGGTTCAAGACTTGGATACTATAGAAGAAATCAGGGATTTGGCAAGGATAAGGATGGCTAGTTATCAACAAAAGATGGCTGGAGCCTACAACAAGAATGTTAGGATCAGGAAATTCCAAGTTGGTGATATGGTATTAAGGAAAGCATTTCAGAATACCACCAATCCTGCTGATGGAAAGTTGGCACCAAAATGGGAAGGCCCCTATTTGATTGAAGCTGAAGCAGGAAAGGGGGCATATTGATTGCTAACAATGGAAGGTGATTTGCTACCAAGAGCTTGGAATGCTGTCCATTTGAAGAAATATTTTATGTGACAAGGATCCATGATCCTCACTTGACAAGTATCCTTAAAGGATCCTTACAGAGTAGACGATCCTCATTTTGGTAACATTCTAATCTCAAACTATTTCATTCTATAGTTCTCTTATATAAGGATAAGGATCCTGCATCCTTTATCCTCCTTTCACTTGATTTTAAGTTTTGAAGGTTCATGTATCCTTTACTAAGGATTGAGTATCCACAGAGGTATCCAGTTATTTGGGCTTGACCCCAGTTTGGGCATGTCCCCAGTTTTGCCAGTAGCGCATGATGATCCTGGTATAGTTCATGGCAATGGGGCCAGTACTCGCTTTAGTGGCTGACAATTTCATTGTACTGGCTATATTCAGGATCCTACGTATAATGGTAGACGTACCATACATCCGTTCCTAAGGTTTCAAACGTTTTCACGTTAGCTAAGGTTTTGGCATTTTCATGTCACTAAGTATGGATAGTCGCCAGTGAGGGCCATACTCCAGTTTACATACGATCCTTTGGGTTTGTCCCCAGTTATCCTTTGGGCTTGTCCCTAGTTATCCTTTTGGCTTGTCCCCAGTTATCCTTTGGGCTTGTCCCCAGTTATCCTTTGGGCTTGTCCCCAGAATTGTTGGGCTTGTCCCCAGTTGCTAACTCATATCTTATATTGGCTTAGTCCCAAGTTGTATCCTATTTCAGGTTTTTAGAGATAAGTGACCAAGGATCCTTGATCCTTACCTTCTACTAAGGTTTGTCTTTTGGGTTATCCTGATAATAAGTGTTAAAGGTTAGGATCCTAACTTGGATTCTCAGGTATGATCCTTAACTATTTTTTTTTATTCATTATTTATTTGAATAACCCTTATCCTTTGACAACTGAACTTGTGATCCTTAAACTATATAACTTTCCAAAACTTATCAGCTATAGGATATGTGATCCTTGATCATATCCTAAAATTTTTGGGGATATTTATTAAATTTTTCCTTTACTTGATAAGTTTAGACAAAATGAACATCACAACAGTTGGAAAGTAAAATACTAACAAGGATAGCAACACGGGAGATAGCCAAAAAGTTAAAGATATTTTATTCACAAAATATTAAACCCTTTAAGGTTGTCAAGATTGCCAACCCACGTTTCTACCAGCAAAACGTGGCCCGTCCACATGGGTTGGCAAAGGGTGTCCATTGTTTACAGGTCTTGGTAGTGCAGGAATCAAAAGACGGCAGGATCACAATGGCTTCATCCCCCAAACAGAGGATCCATCCACCATTTGTAATCCTACCTACTGTTCAAAGGATCCATGATCCTTAGCCCTAATTACTATTGTTCAAAATACAACCCATCATTGTTCAACAAAAAACACCATAACCAAAATAAACTACCAAATTCTAAAAAAAAATGGGCTCCGGCTACGTCTAGAAATGTCCTTCATCGCCCATTCATGCAGCCTACACCTTCGCAGCATCACCATCTCCTCCAGCTCCAGTATCCTTCACCTGATCCTTGCCACTGCCACCAGCCTCGATTGCCAGAACCTCATCAGCCTCATCTTCATCCTCCAATTCAGCCAGCCTAGCCTTCCAGCCCTCCATGTCCCAGTTGCTCCTGTCAAAATTAGGATCCTGAGCTTCTTGGGCCATCTGCAACTTGGTCTTGTACATGGCAATGGCAGCGGAGACTTTAGCATCCTCCGTGATCTCATGCTTCTCATAATCGGCAATGATCTGAGCCGAAACTATCTGAGTTTTAGCATCATTGAGGTCCTTTTCAAGGGAGGTGATGTGTGTAAAATGCAACATATAAATTACATCAAATGAGGCATAAAACTAATCCTTTTTAAGTACTAATATTGGAAAAAGAGTGTTTTTGTCTTCCTTTTGTATTTTCAGGATTAAATGAGCTCAAAAACACAATAGAAGCAAAAAGACAGCTAAATCCAACATAAATACAAGAAAAGGAACATAAGTGGACTGCCCGACCCCTCAACGGCATCTTCCCAAGCAAAATAGAGAAGGCAGAAGACTGAACACGCCCCGTGCTCAGCCAGCACGGGGCCGTGCACAAGAAGCAGCAGAAAAGACAAACCTATAGAAGCTTCTATTGCCCACCACGGGGCCGTGCCCAGTGAACACGGGGGCGTGGCGAAAGTACAGCAGGCGCATTAATTGTAATTGCGAATTACAATTAATGAAGAGAGAGAGTGTCAGACAGGCACGGGGCCGTGTCCAGCGGACACGCGGCCGTGCCCAGCCTTCTGTTCAGCCTATAAATAGGAGTGCTTGGTTTCATTTCAACTCATCCCTTGGCACACCACCTCTCTCACACTTCATCCACCACCCACCACCATCAGAACACCATCATCCACCACCATCATCCATTGTCCATCATAGAGTGTGTGAGTCGTCTCGGGATCCAAGATTGATCGTAAGAGTTCTTGACAATCAAGGCCATGTTTGCCTAAGTCTCTTACATCACTTGGTGAAGACAAAGTGTCTAGTATAATACTTTTTATTTCTAATCTTTTGCACTTTTTATTTGGTTTTGTATTAATGACTTTAATAACTAGTTACTTATGTTGAAGGTGATCTTTCCTTATCGTTTGTCCGTGGTGTCTTGGCATTATTTTACTGTCTATATAAAATAAAAGATTTTCACCATTCATATCTCCACGGTCTATATGGAGGTATGTTGGCTACCTTGTCGGGGGTTAAGGGAACGGTTTGGTAAAGGTCTTGCCATTGTTCAGCGTTTAGAGGTCCTGCAATGGACCTGGGTCAAATTTAGTAGGACCTCCTTCAATGCTTCACGGTATTGGATGGCGGGGGTCAAAACTCTTTGATCCCCTCATAAGTTAACTACTATTAATACTATAACCCGGCTATTTAGGACTGTATCCCTGCTGACTCAGACTACTTAGCCGAGGGTAACGTCACCGCCAAAAGCGGGGCCTACCATAATACTGCATTAATAACTTAATTCATTATCTTCCAATAATCCACCCTTTTAGGATTGTATCCTTGCTGACTCAAACTACTGGGGTGAGGGTAACGTCACCTTCAAAAGAGGGGCCTACTACAATAACTAAGATAATCTCTTAATTATGTGCAAAAGTGCGGAAATAATCAAAGGTTATACTAGATACGAGTCGGAACCAAGTGATTCATCTTGTCTATCTGTTTTTATTTTATTTTTATTTTCAGCATTTTAGTTAGTTTTTCTTTTTCTTAGTTTAAAACATTTTTCTAACCTTTTTATTTTGATTAGACGTTGAGGATAAACCGGTACTAAAAGCTCTTGTGTCCTTGGACGGCCTCGGTATCTTACCAACGCTATACTACGCTCACGATGGGTGCACTTGCCCATATGTGTGTTTAGTGTTAGTAAAATATCGTGTTTTATAAATTTAAAACTTGGCTAAAAATAAGTGTTAAAAGGGCTTAAAATATACACCTAATATATATAACACTTCACACGCATCAAGTTTTTGGCGCCGTTGCTGGGGACACAAGGATTTTAAGAAAGTTAGGAGTCAACGGCCTAATCATTTGTTTTAATTTTCTTTTTATTTTTAGGATTTTCTTAGTTTTTCAGCTTCTGCAGAGCTCAGCACAGGCCGTGCCCGCTGAACACGCCCCCGTGCTAAATCGTTGGAACTGGCAATCCTGTTTTAAGTCAGACAGTAAGCTGAACATGGGGCCGTGCTCACCCAACACGCCCCCGTGCCCAAGATTCACTTACTGAAAACAGAACCGTTAGATCCCGGCGGTTGGTAATTTCTGACATAAACATGAGTGATAGTAATTGTTTTTACTTTCGGCACTCTTATGGTACGTGGTGTCAATTATGTGGTGGCGAACATGAAGAAGTAGAATGCTACTTTCTAAATTATAGGCCCCACTACATGGACCCACCAACTTCTTATAACCTTAAGAGGGGCGAAAGTAAAAATAAGCCCTATCTCTCCCTCGAATGCGCCCAGCCAGATATTATAGGGGAAATGCTCCTTGACGAGTTATTTCAACTAGAAAAGCGAATTCTAAATTGGTCAAAAGAGCTTAGGAAGGATTTTATTGATCCACCCCAAGACGATGACCATGACGAAATGCTGGACCCGCATTCCGACAACCTCGTTGCTCCGGAAAATACCTTCGTACCTAGCAAAGACTTGGACGATAGTCGTCCCTGTGCCGATTGTGCCGTGAAGGACTCTCCATCGACTTCGTTCGGTGCATACACAGACCTGAGCGATTCGGCATACACCTTCTTTAACGAGAGCCCGGGAAAGGGTTGGACTTGTCCACCTAGAATGAAAATAGGAATTACCCTCACCGACAACCTCTTGCGTTCTCGCCTTAGTCTAGGACAATTAAGGTATCTTAGGCACTTTGGGGTTGTCCCAACCAGTAAGGAACCACCCGATATCGACAAGATCCTTAGAAGTAACAAAACTCTATAAGACAGCCTCCAGACACGGGGCCGTGTCCAGGTCAACACGCCCCCGTGCTCACCTAAAAGATTCTCTGCTGATTTTGTCAGAATACGGACAAAATGTGTCAGGATTTCATCTGCACACGGGGCCGTGTCCAGCCAACACAGGGTCGTGTCCAATGCGCTGTCATTTTCTTTAAATGCAGCCTGATTCCTGCTCACTTTTGACCACTTCAATAGACAGAGATTCCTGGGATCTTCACTCATACCATCCTAGGTAAGTGCTAAAAGAAGGTTCCCAAGGACCATCTTGTCCCTTCCACTTTTATTCATTTCCTCTTCTTTCAAAAATTTTTCAGCATTTCCTCCATGGAAGCTTGGAAATTCCATGATTCCAAACCTCTATGAGAAGTTTGCAAGGTTATTTGCTAAGGATTCTTGTTTAAAGTTAGTTGTATAACTTTATTTTAAATTATCTAAGCTTAAAAACTCGCTAAAAATCATGAAAATAATTTAAAACTCCAAGAATTCTTAGCCTAAAATCCTGCAGACAACTAGACACTGGGCCGTGCTCAGCGAGCACGCGGCCGTGTCCGAGGCACTGCTTTGTAAAAATTTTGCTTTCTTCGGTTTCTTTCACAGAAAATGGCAAGCAGAACAAGCGGATCATCTTCAAGAAGTAACCGACAAGGAAGGAGATCATCAACAACAGAAGACTCTCTTGTAAACTATGTTTACGCCCTAAGGGAGGCTATTGACGAAATGACGGGAGTGGAGGAAGCATTGGTCGACCGTATCAACCATTTAACAGTAGGGCTGGAGGGCTGTCTTCGAGAGGTAAACCTCTTGCACCAGAGGTTAAACCTTCTCGCCTCCCCACCTTTGGTACCTATAATAACCCAAAGGGCGTGGAACGTGGTGCCCGAAGTCATCATTCCGGCCGAATGGTATGCCATGCACCAAGAGCCTCCGCAAAGGGTGGTGCAAGGAGTCCCGGTGAATGTTCCCCTTCAGCCACCAGCTGCTGAGGAAAATGAAGCCGCATTCTTCCTTCCTAGGGAGATCGAAGAATGGCTTTAAACAACGTTTAGGGAAGGAATCCTTCGGCTAAAAGTCCTACTATATCGGGAAACTATTCTCGAAATTTTCTTAAAATAGTAGAACTCCTTATGATAACCTCGTGTACCTGCAGACCTATTTAGTTAAGTTTTAGTTTTATCTTAATTTAGGATTATGTAAGGTCTCTCTATGATTGCAATGAAATGATGGTTTTTAAAGTTTGGATGGTTCATAATAAATAAAACTCACTCGTGGTGGTAAGGGATGAAAAGGGAACGAGAAAAATGACCTCATGCACAAGAACAAGGCAACCCGGCATCAATCTCCATTACAGAAGGTTCAACACGGGCCGTGTCCAACCAACACGGCCCCGTGCTGAACCACCTGTAGAAAAACGCCCAGTTCAGGTAACTGGACACGGGCCGTGTTCACCAGACACGCCCCCGTGTCCAGACTTATGTTTCTTCTCTTTAATTTCTGTTACTGGCACCTGAACACGGGGCCGTGTCCAGTCCCCACGGGGCCGTGTCCAGATTACCAGTAACATAAATCTTTGCTTTTAACACCATTTTACACATCTAATCAACCTAAAAATTTATTTTTGGGACACATTGAGGACAATGTGTAATTTAAGTGTGGGGGGGATGCTAAAACCTTGAATCTTGCAAGTCCTAAATACAAGCCTTACACAAAACTCTATTGGAACCGCTAATCACCCCAAATTTTTTTCAAAAATTTCATTTTTTACTTGTCCAGGTTTAACTCGGGAAATTCAAGTTCTCAAAAAGGTTATATTTTTACGAATTTACAACCGATAGCGTAGTGATAAAAAGAACCAACATAAGAAAATTATGAAAAGGCATGGCAAACTTAGTTAAAATTTGATTATATATACTTGATCACATAAAAACCCATTCCCACAAAAGTGAGTTTTGAGCCTTTATTGAGCATACAAATACATATCATTAAACTAATGCTCATTTTTCGTTTCTTGTGTGAATAGCCGCTTGGTTCTTACGACTCTAGAACTTGCCATGACGATACATTCCCGGTCCTTATCAACTTAAACCCGAGTAAGTAAATGATGGAGGCATTAGGACTAACCCTTTTTATTTCTACACCATTATTTTTCCTTTTCTTTTACCACCTACCCAAAAAAAATCCCCCTAGTTAGCCCCTTTGAGCCTAAACCTTTTCATTTCATCACCCAAACCAAAATCCTTTTACCCACCAAAACCTTTTTTTTATTTTTAACCCTTTGTTTTAGTAACAAGTTCGGTTTTTTTCGTATGATCGTTCAAAAAAAAATATGTGTTGATGATGAAGCAAAAGATAAACAAACAAGTTCATCAAAAATAACTTTGTTTGAATAAAAGCTTCATCAAAATAAAAGTTACAAAAAATAGAAAGTCCTACGAAAACCGACACTTGTTACGCTTTTCGCCCTTTTTCTACTAACCACTAACCACTATCCCAACCACCTACCTTTAACCCAAGCCTAACCCTTAACCCACAAAGTCCTCTTGATATTTACAAAGGTATAAAAGTTAAAAAGGAGGAGGATTGATTGCTTGGCAAGCTTATGGTAGGAATAAGTTCCATGCCGCTCTCGAGTGATTCACTAAAAATACACCTTCGGCCGAGTGTGAGTGATTTCTCCCGTGAGGTATGTGAACTTGTATATAAATGGAATTTAAAAAAAAAGGCATGTTATGCCCAAATAAGTAATTTCTCCTATGAAACGTTCTAAATAAATCATTACGAATAGGATTGTAAATAGATAAAATAAAACCCAAAAAGATCTTGGATTCCCAACACTCTACGACAAGTCAAAACCTTCTCTCCTACCCATTCCATTTGGGAGTGTAAGCCACATATTAAAGAGTTTTGCTTGAGGACAAGCAAAAGTTCAAGTGTGGGGGTATTTGATGTGTGTAAAATGCAGCATATAAATTACATCAAATGAGGCATAAAACTAATCCTTTTTAAGTACTAATATTGGAAAAAGAGTGTTTTTGTCTTCCTTTTGTATTTTCAGGATTAAATGAGCTCAAAAACACAAAAGAAGCAAAAAGACAGCTAAATCCAACATAAATACAAGAAAAGGAACATAAGTGGGCTGCCCGACCCCTCAACGGCATCTTCCCAAACAAAATAGAGAAGGCAGAAGACTGAACACGCCCCGTGCTCAGCCAGCACGGGGCCGTGCCCAAGAAGCAGCAGAAAAGACAAACCTATAGAAGCTTCTATTGCCCACCACGGGGTCGTGCCCAGTGAACACGGGGGCATGGCGAAAGTACAGCAGGCGCTTTAATTGTAATTGCAAATTACAATTAATGAAGAGAAAGAGTGTCAGACAGACACGGGGCGGTGTCCAGCGGACACGGGGCCGTGCCGAGCCTTCTGTTCAGCCTATAAATAGGAGTGCTTGGTTTCATTTCAGCTCATCCCTTGGCACACCACCTCTCTCACACTTCATCCACCACCCACCACCATCACAACACCATCATCCACCACCATCATCCATTGTCCATCGTAGAGTGTGTGAGTCGTCTCGGGATCCAAGATTGATCGTAAGAGTTCTTGACAATCAAGGCCATGTTTGCCTAAGTCTCTTACATCACTTGGTGAAGACAAAGTGTCTAGTATAATACTTTTTATTTCTAATCTTTTGCACTTTTTATTTGGTTTTGTATTAATGACTTTAATAACTAGTTACTTATGTTGAAGGTGATCTTTCCTTATCGTTTGTCCGTGGTGTCTTGGCATTATTTTACTGTCTATATAAAATAAAAGATTTTCACCATTCATATCTCCACGGTCTATATGGAGGTATGTTGGCTACCTGGTCGGGGGTTAAGGGAACGGTTTGGTAAAGGTCTTGCCATTGTTCAGCGTTTAGAGGTCCTGCAATGGACCTGGGTCAAATTTAGTAGGACCTCCTTCAATGCTTCACGATATTGGATGGCGGGGGTCCAAACTCTTTGATCCCCTCATAAGTTAACTACTATTAATACTATAACCCGGCTATTTTGGACTGTATCCCTGCTGACTCAGACTACTTAGCCGAGGGTAACGTCACCGCCAAAAGCGGGGCCTACCATAATACTGCATTAATAACTTAATTCATTATCTTCCAATAATCCACCCTTTTAGGATTGTATCCTTGCTGACTCAAACTACTGGGGTGAGGGTAACGTCACCTTCAAAAGAGGGGCCTACTACAATAACTAAGATAATCTCTTAATTATGTGCAAAAGTGCGGAAATAATCAAAGGTTATACTAGATACGAGTCGGAACCAAGTGATTCATCTTGTCTATCTGTTTTTATTTTATTTTTATTTTCAGCATTTTAGTTAGTTTTTATTTTTCTTAGTTTAAAACATTTTTCTAACCTTTTTATTTTGATTAGACGTTGAGGATAAACCGGTACTAAAAGCTCTTGTGTCCTTGGACGACCTCGGTATCTTACCAACGCTATACTACGCTCACGATGGGTGCACTTGCCCATATGTGTGTTTAGTGTTAGTAAAATATCGTGTTTTATAAATTTAAAACTTGGCTAAAAATAAGTGTTAAAAGGGCTTAAAATATACACCTAATATATATAACACTTCACACGCATCAGGAGGCAATCTTGTGATCCTTGAGCACCGCCACTTTTTGGAGATCAGAGTATTTCTCCTCAAACTCTTCGACGTTCCCAACATAGTCCTCGATTTCAGCAAATTTCTGCAAACAAGACAATGCAAAGTTCAGGATCATGTGATCCTCAAATGAGCAGGATAACTAAGCTAAGTTAGTGATCCTTACATCAGCAAAGTACTCGAGGAACTGATGGTGGATCAGAGGCAAGCCTTGTAGGTTGTCAGCTTCAGAGGTCTTCCTTTTCTTTCCACCTCTTCCCTTTGAAGTGGTTGCCTTGGGGATTGTGACGGAAGGGCTAGCAGCAGACTTTTTCTTTGAGTAACGGACAGTGTCAAGATCAGTGACACTGAATTTGGAGGCAGATTTTGAGGATTTCCCAGCACCTACACACCCAAAACAGATAAGTATCCTTATCCTATTTCTATTTAGCTATTTATTTAAACATTTAACTACACCAAAAACAGGATACTTACTCGACATAGTGACAGAACCTGAGGATACTTCCTGAGAATCCTGGGTACTTGTTTTAAATGATCTTCTTGCAGGATCAAGTCTCCGGAAAGTGGCAAGTCTTTCCTTTGTTGCAGGTGTTGTGATGAGGTGTGCGACAGTAATAGCTGCAAAAAAGGAACAAAAGTACGTTAGTGATCCTTAAATAAAAACAAGTTCATCTGGTGATCCTTCTCAGGATCCTCTATCCTACCATGGGTGCTCCACTTCCTCGGCAGATCCTTTCCATCAGAGATAGAATCCCTTCTGACAAAGAAGAATCGCCGTTTCCAGTTGGTATCATTCTTAGTGACTTTGAAGATGGGGTGTTCTTCACCGGGTTTATGCTTGAGTAGATAACGGTGGGATCCAAATGTTACGAGGTCATACATCTCTACCAACTCCGACATTCCCAGAGCAATTCCTTCTTGCTCAATGATCCTTTCAAGGGTATATAAGACCCTCCAGATCATTGGCATAGCTTGAATGTAGGAGATTCCGGTGAGGGAGAAGAAAGACTGGGTGAATTCAGGGAAAGGATACGAATATCCTATTGTGAAAGGAGTGACCGGGAAAGCTACCCATGTTTCAGAAATTTAATCACTTAAAACGGTGGGATCAAATAGTTTAAAAATAGTGTTTGCCGGAAAACAGTGGCGGATTCTGTCTATTTGTGGATCAGTGAAGCAACATCTTTCTTTCGTCGAGTCTTTGATGATCCCCTGGCTCTTAAGAGGACTGTCTTTTGTGTGATCCTTAGCCGGAGAGGATCTTAGCATCATCTTGGTCATGAGGGTAGAGAAGAAGATGAACAGAGAAATAAAACGTAAAGGGAGAAGAGGAAGAGAGATACATGCTTGATCTTCGAATGTGGATTTAAAGGGAGTTTCTCTTGAATTTAAATGCGAATTGATCCTTATCTCTAACTTCAATTTATAATGATGGTTTTGCAGGATAGTCACCTCAATGACGTCATGCTCGTAACGGCTAGTCCGATTACAACGGCTAGTTATCCGTTGATTCATTACGGATAAGAACAAAAAATATAACTCGTTTATTTACATAATTACTCCTTATATTTTGGGGGCAATTGTTAGGGGAGGATTTTCCAATGATCAGTGATCCTCAACTACTGTTGGGTTTAGTGATCCTCACTTCTGTTTGAATTGGTGATCCTCAGGAGTGTTGCAGGATCAGGATCATGGATCATCTTAAGGATCCTTATACTAACGATTGTCTACTTTGAATATGATGATGTTTTGCAGGAACACGAGCTTGGACTTGGTCTTGGCGATATTCCTGGAGCATATTCCATATTTATTCCGCACGTGCATGGCAGAAATGGACGTTGTGGGAGTCGTGGAGGACTTGCACCAAATGCGGAATGTTTGTTAGCTTAGGTATTTTCCATTTTTAAACGGGATAGCGAGCTAAATAGAAACACTTGGCTATTTTTGGCTACACACACACTCTTGCAACTCCTCTCACAAGCTCTTTACAATTCACTTGGCGATTACACACTTTTTTACACAATACACTATAGTTATCCTTGTAATTAGCTCGATATCATCCGAAGTTGTAATACATTTTCTTGTTTAATTTGAGTTGGTGATCGGTAGTTTCCATCACCCGAGGTTTTTTATGCCGGAGATCATTCATTGATCAAGGGCTTTTTCCTCGTATAAATCTTTGTGTCACTTGTTCATTACATTTCTGAGTGATCCTTAGTGTTGTTCATTGATTCAAGCATCATACCTCACAACAGAAAGTTTGGTTGCATTATCATTGCTTGATTTTTTACCAAAACAGATAATACAACCGAATCTTTGTTGTGAGGAATGATGCTTGAAACAATGAACAAATGAATGAATAACTTGGAAAATGTAATGAACAAGTGACACAAGGATTTATACAAGGAAAAAGCCCTTGATCAAGAGTTGATCTCCGGCACAAAAAACCTCGGGTGATGGAAACTACCGATCACCAACTACTATTAGACAAATGATTGTTACAACTCGGGATGATAACAAGCTTGTTACAAGGATCACTATAGTGTAATGTGTATGAAATCGCCAAATGAACTGTTGAGAGCTTGCGAGAGCTGTTCAGAGTGTATGTGGTTTTTAAAATTAGCCAAGTGTTCTAATTCAAGCTTTTTATCCGCTTTTAAATTTAGAAATAACTAAAACAACTAACTATCCGCAATTCATGCTAGCTTCCCACGATCTCCATAACGTTCACTAAGCCATGCACGTGCGGAATATTGAGAGCATATTCTCCAAGAATATCGGCAAGACCAAGTCTAAGGCGTATACTCCTGCAAAAAAAAAACTCAAACATAGCAAAGACAATTGTTAGTGTAAGGATAACCATGAGGATCCTAAATCCTGATCCTGCAACACCTTCTAAGGATCCTTAACTCAAACAAAATTGAGGATCCGTGATCCTGGCAGTACTTTAGGATCCGTGATCCTTAGGATTGGAAAATCCTCCCCTAACAATTGCCCCCAAAATATAAGGAGTAAAGTGTAATTTTAACGAGTTATATTTTTTATCTTATCTCCAACTGACTAACGGATATATAGCCGTTTGGATCGAACTAGCCGTTACTGGTCTTACGTCATTGAAGTGACAATCCTGCAAAATCATCATTATAAATTCAAGTTAGAGATAAGGATCAGAAGGCATTTAAATTCGTGCGTTACACCCTTTAAATCCTCATTCGAAGATTGATCAGGTACTTCTCTCTCCCTTCTCTCTTCATCTTCTTCCGCTGTTCCTCTTCGAAATCTTTAAATCATAATGAAATTACGATCCTCCCCTGCCAAGGATCACCAAAAAGATAGTCCTTTGAAAAGCCAAGGGATTATCAAAAACACTCCGAAGGAACTCTGCGATTTCACTGATCCGGATATTGACCGGATTCGCCATTGTTTTCTGGCAAATACCGTCTTCAAGCCCTTTGACCCTACCACCAAAAGTGACTTTGTTTCTGAAACCAGGGTTGCTTTTCTGGCCACTCCATTCCTGATAGGATACTCCTATCCTTTCCCTGACTTCACTGAATCCTTCTTCTCTCTCACCGGCATGTGCTATGTTTAGGCAATGCCTATGATGTGGAGGGTTTTATATACCCTATGGAGAATCATTGAGCAGGAAGGCATAGAGTTGGGGATGTCAGAACTTGCTGAACTGTACAACCTTGTGAGCCATGGTTCACACCGCTTTTTATTCAAACACAAACCCAGTGAAGCACACCCAATCCTCAAGACCACCAAGAATGACACCAACTGGAAGAAGCGTTTTTTCTTCGTTAGGAGGGATTCTATCCCGGATGGGAAGGATCTCCCAAGAGAATGGGCCACCCATGGTAGGATAGAGGATCCTTATAGAAGGATCATAGGATAACCCTATTTCTGTTAAGGATAACTAACCCCTCTTTGTATCTTTTGTGCAGCTATCTCTGTTTCTTATATTATTCCATCACCTGCAACAAAAGAGAGGATCGTTGCTTTCTGGAATCTTGATCCTGCAGTAAGATCATTTCAAGCAAACTCAAAGGATTCTCAAGAAGTATCCTCCGGCTCAGTCACAATGTCAAGTAAGTATCCAAGTCTGTATATGATTAAATGTTTAAATGAAAATAAAACAAGAATACTTATCTGTTGTTTTGGATTGATAGGCGCTGGAAAATCCTCAAAGTCAGCCACCCGCTTCAGTGTAACCGGTCTTAGTGTTATTGCTCCCAGGTCTGGGAAGAAGAAGTCTGCTTCTAGCCCCAGCGTTCCAGTTCCAAAGCCTACCACCTCCAAGGGCAAAGGAGGAAAGAAGAGGAAATCCTCTGAAGCTGATAACCTTGAAGGCCTGTCCCTCATCCGTCACCAGTTCAAGGAATACTTTGCTGATGTAAGGATCCCTGATCCTTAATTCTATCCTGCCCATATGAGGATAAGTGATCCTGAAATGAATCCTTCTTTCTTTGCAGAAATTCGCTAAGATCAAGATGCTCTTCGATGCCTATGTTGAAGAAGCTGAGATGAAGGAGCTGGACTTCCAGAAGATCTACCTGGCTAAAGATCAAACAATCTCCAACCTCGAGAAAGATCTCAATGTGGCAAAGAGGCAGGTGGTCCTGGCCCAAATAACTGCTGATCAGGAAAAGAATGAGGTGTTGGAGGACGCCAAACTCTCTGCTGCCATTGCTATGTACAAGACCAAGCTACAGATGGCTGAAGAGGCTGAGGATCCTGACTTTGACAGGACCAACTGGGACCAGGAAGGCTAGGCTGGCTGAGCTTGATGATGAAGAGGAGGCTATAGAGGTCTTGGCAATTGAGGCAGGAGGCAGCGGAGCTAAGGATCAGGCGGGTGATGCTGGAGCAGGAGGTGATGGTGATGCAGTGAAGGTGTGAGCTGTTGAAATGGGCGATGATGGATTTATCTAGATGCGGTCGGAGCCCATTTTTTATAGTTTGGTAGTGGTTTTTGTTTGATGGTGTTTTTCATGAACAATTGTTGGTCTGTAATAACTTAGACAATAGTTTTTAGGGTTGAGGATCATGGATCCTTGGACAATAGGTAGGATAATGCATGGTGGATGGATCCTCTGTTTGGGGGATGAAACCATTTGTTATCCTTCCGCCTTTTTTTACCTGCACTTAGACCTTTGGTAAATATGGACACCCTTTGCCAACCCAAGTGGACGGGCCACGTTTTGCTGGTAGAAGCTTGGGTTGGCAATTTTGACAACCTTTTAAGGGTTTAACCTTTGGTAAATAAAATCTTAATCCTTTGACTATCTTATGTGTTGTTTCATTTGTGAATACCTTACTTTTCAGTTGCTATTATACACTCTGTTAGAATTCATAAGTTGAGAATAAAAGTTCAATAGATTATGTCAAAAATTTTGTATCGATCGGTGACCCTAAATAGTCAGTATGAGTAGTTCATCATCAAGTACAAAGGCGGAATCAATGTAAAAGATGTCAACACAGCTTGTTCCTTTCTAATTATCCTTTTATTGATCAATCCTGAGCTTTAACACGTTCAAATGACAAACGGACAACACCTCGACTCAGAGCATATGATCTGATTCTGCTCCAAATGACACCAGCACACACATATTTATAGTTGTTGAGATTCCGCTTGAACATGCAACAGATCGTTTCAAGTGAAATCACATGCGTTGATTTCGGTTCAAACTGCCATATACCATTTCAAGCGGAATCACCCACTTTAACATATAAAACCCTAATTTCAACCCTGTTGTGTGCTCGTTTATCCTATCTAGACATAAGACTCGATTAAGACGAAGTTAACAGACAATAGATGCACCAACAGACTCCCCCTTCGATGTTGACGAAGTCTTCGGCGTCGAGTCTTTAGTCTTTATCTCTTTCCAAATTGTCTAACAATGCAAGACTTGATACCAGACGAAGTTGACAGACAAACAGCACTAACAGACTCCCCCTTGGATCTCGACGAAGTTTGTAGTGTCGAGTCTTCATAGTCTTCAGTCTTCATCAGTCTTTGCGTTAACCAAAAATGTCTATCACTATAAAGCTCCTTTAACCTCTATCAGCTTCATTCTTCAAACTTCAATTTGATTGTTGATCCAGAATGTAAACTCCCCCTTTCGATAAGCTGGAATTTATTTTCTGGTTCAAACTTTATACAATCTTTGCCATGAAGTTCTTTCTTTGCTCATTAACTCCCCCTTAGCTGATCTATCTCAACTAACCTGCACATCTTCTACTTCAACATAAGTTTCAAAAAGTTTATGAAAGTTAAAATAAAAACTTACTGGTAGAAATCATTCATTCATCAAACTGTTATAGTTACATCAAGTTCAAGTAAATGACCTTGATTAACAAATCACACAAACTTTCAAAAGAATTGTATGTAACATTCAAAGTTTTTCAACAAATTTTCCCAACCCAATATAGTTCATCATGTTTAGCACTTAGAATTTTGAAAATCAGCTTTCCAACATCAGTTGTCGAAAATCTTTTTGAATTTTCAAATATCTATACTAAAACATAATCTTTTTGGGTTTTGTTTTTAGAGAAATGCAGTAAAGAAATATATACAGACAATATTTTTGTGAGTTTGTGTAAGAGGATCATATCAGTTCATGAGACAAATCACTAGCACCATTAAGCTTTAATCATTTTAAGTTCTAAACGATTCACTTAGATTGACAATATAGTTGTCCTCTTAAACTCAATCTAAAAACTTTCGAAATGCTTACTGATACGTTAAAGTATGATACCACTTGTTGGATCGATCGGTGACCCTAAATAGTCAGTATGAGTAGTTCATCATCAAGTATAAAGGCGGAATCAATGTAAAAAATGTCAACACAACTTGTTCCTTTCAAATTATCCGTTTATTGATCAATCCTGAGCTTTAACACGTTCAAATGACAAACGGACAGCACCTCGACTCAGAGCATATGATCTGATTCCGCTCCAAATGACACCAGCACACACATATTTATAGTTGTTGAGATTCCGCTTGAACATGCAACAGATCGTTTCAAGCGAAATCACATGTGTTGATTTCGCTTCAAACTGCCATATACCATATCAAGCGGAATCACCCACTTTAACATATAAAACCCTAATATCAACCCTGTTGTGTGCTCGTTTATCCTATCTACACATAAGACTCGATTAAGACGAAGTTAACAGACACTAGATGCACCAACAGACTCCCCCTTGGATGTTGACGAAGTCTTCGGCGTCGAGTCTTTAGTCTTTGTCTCTTTCCAAATTGTCTAACAATGCAAGACTTGATACCAGACGAAGTTGACAGACAAACAGCACTAACAGACTCCCCCTTGGATGTCGACGAAGTTTGTAGTGTCGAGTCTTCATAGTCTTCAGTCTTCATCAGTCTTTGCGTTAACCAAAAATGTTTATCACTATAAAGCTCCTTTAACCTCTATCAGCTTCATTCTTCAAACTTCAATTTGATTGTTGATCCAGAATGTAAACTCCCCCTTTCGATAAGCTGGAATTTATTTTCTGGTTCAAACTTTATACAATCTTTGCCTTGAAGTTCTTTCTTTGCTCATTAACTCCCACTTAAGCTGATCTATCTCAACTAACCTGCACATCTTCTACTTCAACATAAGTTTCAAAAAGTTTATGAAAGTTAAAATAAAAACTTACTGGTAGAAATCATTCATTCATCAAACTGTTATAGTTACATCAAGTTCAAGTAAATGACCTTGATTAACTAATCACACAAACTTTCAAAACATTTGTATGTAACATTCAAAGTTTTTCAACAAATTTTCCCAACCCAATATAGTTCATCATGTTTAGCACTTAGAATTTTGAAAATCAGCTTTCCAACATCAGTTGTCGAAAATCTTTTTGAATTTTCAAATATCTATACTAAAACATAATCTTTTTGGGTTTTCTTTTTAGAGAAATGCAGTAAAGAAATATATACAGACAATATTTTTGTGAGTTTGTGTAAAAGGATCATATCAGTTCATGAGACAAATCACTAGCACCATTAAGCTTTAATCATTTTAAGTTCTAAACGATTCACTTAGATTGACAATATAGTTGTCCTCTCAAACTCAATCTAAAAACTTTCGAAATGCTTACTGATACGTTAAAGTATGATTCCACTTGTTGGATCGATCGGTGACCCTAAATAGTCAGTATGAGTAGTTCATCATCAAGTACAAAGGCGGAATCAATGTAAAAGATGTCAACGCAACTTGTTCCTTTCTAATTATCCGTTTATTGATCAATCCTGCGCTTTAACACGTTCAAATGACTAACGGACAGCACCTCGACTCAGAGCATATGATCTGATTCCGCTCCAAATGACACCAGCACACACATATTTATAGTTGTTGAGATTCCGCTTGAACATGCAACAGATCGTTTCAAGCGAAATCACATGTGTTGATTTCGCTTCAAACTGCCATATACCATTTCAAGCGGAATCACCCACTTTAACATATAAAACCCTAATTTCAACCCTGTTGTGTGCTCGTTTATCCTATCTAGACATAAGACTCGATTAAGACGAAGTTAACAGACAATAGATGCACCAACAGACTCCCCCTTGGATGTTGACGAAGTCTTCGGCGTTGAGTCTTTAGTCTTTATCTCTTTCCAAATTGTCTAACAATGCAAGACTTGATACCAGACGAAGTTGACAGACAAACAGCACTAACAGACTCCCCCTTGGATGTCGACGAAGTTTGTAGTGTCGAGTCTTCATAGTCTTCAGTCTTCATCAGTCTTTGCGTTAACCAAAAATGTCTATCACTATAAAGCTCCTTTAACCTCTATCAGCTTCATTCTTCAAACTTCAATTTGATTGTTGATCCAGAATGTAAACTCCCCCTTTCGATAAGCTGGAATTTATTTTCTGGTTTAAACTTTATACAATCTTTGCCATGAAGTTCTTTCTTTGCTCATTAACTCCCCCTTAAGCTGATCTATCTCAACTAACCTGCACATCCTCTACTTCAACATAAGTTTCAAAAAGTTTATGAAAGTTAAAATAAAAACTTACTGGTAGAAATCATTCATTCATCAAAATGTTATAGTTACATCAAGTTCAAGTAAATGACCTTGATTAACTAATCACACAAACTTTCAAAACATTTGTATGTAACATTCAAAGTTTTTCAACAAATTTTCCCAACCCAATATAGTTCATCATGTTTAGCACTTAGAATTTTGAAAATCAGCTTTCCAACATCAGTTGTCGAAAATCTTTTTGAATTTTCAAATATCTATACTAAAACATAATCTTTTTGGGTTTTGTTTTTAGAGAAATGCAGTAAAGAAATATATACAGACAATATTTTTGTGAGTTTGTGTAAGAGGATCATATCAGTTCATGAGACAAATCACTAGCACCATTAAGCTTTAATCATTTTAAGTTCTAAACGATTCACTTAGATTGACAATATAGTTGTCCTCTTAAACTCAATCTAAAAATTTCAAAATGCTTACTGATACGTTAAAGTATGATACCACTTGTTGGATCGATCGGTGACCCTAAATAGTCAGTATGAGTAGTTCATCATCAAGTACAAAGGCGGAATCAATGTAAAAGATGTCAACGCAACTTGTTCGTTTCTAATTATCCGTTTATTGATCAATCCTGCGCTTTAACACGTTCAAATGACTAACGGACAGCACCTCGACTCAGAGCATATGATCTGATTCCGCTCCAAATGACACCAGCACACACATATTTATAGTTGTTGAGATTCCGCTTGAACATGCAACAGATCGTTTCAAGCGAAATCACATGTGTTGATTTCGCTTCAAGCTGCCATATACCATTTCAAGCGGAATCACCCACTTTAACATATAAAACCCTAATATCAACCCTGTTGTGTGCTCGTTTATCCTATCTAGACATAAGACTCGATTAAGACGAAGTTAACAGACACTAGATGCACCAACAGACTCCCCCTTGGATGTTGACGAAGTCTTTGGCGTCGAGTCTTTAGTCTTTGTCTCTTTCCAAATTGTCTAACAATGCAAGACTTGATACCAGACGAAGTTGACAGACAAACAGCACTAACAGACTCCCCCTTGGATGTCGACGAAGTTTGTAGTGTCGAGTCTTCATAGTCTTCAGTCTTCATCAGTCTTTGCGTTAACCAAAAATGTCTATCACTATAAAGCTCCTTTAACCTCTATCAGCTTCATTCTTCAAACTTCAATTTGATTGTTGATCCAGAATGTAAACTCCCCCTTTCGATAAGCTGGAATTTATTTTCTGGTTCAAACTTTATACAATCTTTGCCATGAAGTTCTTTCTTTGCTCATTAACTCCCCCTTAAGCTGATCTATCTCAACTAACCTGCACATCCTCTACTTCAACATAAGTTTCAAAAAGTTTATGAAAGTTAAAATAAAAACTTACTGGTAGAAATCATTCATTCATCAAAATGTTATAGTTACATCAAGTTCAAGTAAATGACCTTGATTAACTAATCACACAAACTTTCAAAACATTTGTATGTAACATTCAAAGTTTTTCAACAAATTTTCCCAACCCAATATAGTTCATCATGTTTAGCACTTAGAATTTTGAAAATCAGCTTTCCAACATCAGTTGTCGAAAATCTTTTTGAATTTTCAAATATCTATACTAAAACATAATCTTTTTAGGTTTTGTTTTTAGAGAAATGCAGTAAAGAAATATATACAGACAATATTTTTGTGAGTTTGTGTAAAAGTATCATATCAGTTCATGAGACAAATCACTAGCACCATTAAGCTTTAATCATTTTAAGTTCTAAATGATTCACTTAGATTGACAATATAGTTGTCCTCTTAAACTCAATCTAAAAACTTTCGAAATGCTTACTGATACGTTAAAGTATGATTCCACTTGTTGGATCGATCGGTGACCCTAAATAGTCAGTATGAGTAGTTCATCATCAAGTACAAAGGCGGAATCAATGTAAAAGATGTCAACACAACTTGTTCCTTTCTAATTATCCGTTTATTGATCAATCCTGAGCTTTAACACGTTCAAATGACAAACGGACAGCACCTCGACTCAGAGCATATGATCTGATTCCGCTCCAAATGACACCAGCACACACATATTTATAGTTGTTGAGATTCCGCTTGAACATGCAATAGATCGTTTCAAGCGAAATCACATGTGTTGATTTCGCTTCAAACTGCCATATACCATTTCAAGCGGAATCACCCACTTTAACATATAAAACCCTAATTTCAACCCTGTTGTGTGCTCGTTTATCCTATCTAGACATAAGACTCGATTAAGACGAAGTTAACAGACACTAGATGCACCAACAGACTCCCCCTTGGATGTTGACGAAGTCTTCGGCGTCGAGTCTTTAGTCTTTGTCTCTTTCCAAATTGTCTAACAATGCAAGACTTGATACCAGACGAAGTTGACAGACAAACAGCACTAACAGACTCCCCCTTGGATGTCGACGAAGTTTGTAGTGTCAAGTCTTCATCAGTCTTTGCGTTAACCAAAAATGTCTATCACTATAAAGCTCCTTTAACCTCTATCAGCTTCATTCTTCAAACTTCAATTTGATTGTTGATCCAGAATGTAAACTCCCCCTTTCGATAAGCTGGAATTTATTTTCTAGTTCAAACTTTATACAATCTTTGCCATGAAGTTCTTTCTTTGCTCATTAACTCCCCCTTAAGCTGATCTATCTCAACTAACCTGCACATCCTCTACTTCAACATAAGTTTCAAAAAGTTTATGAAAGTTAAAATAAAAACTTACTGGTAGAAATCATTCATTCATCAAAATGTTATAGTTACATCAAGTTCAAGTAAATGACCTTGATTAACTAATCACACAAACTTTCAAAACGTTTGTATGTAACATTCATAGTTTTTCAACAAATTTTCCCAACCCAATATAGTTCATCATGTTTAGCACTTAGAATTTTGAAAATCAGCTTTCCAACATCAGTTGTCGAAAATCTTTTTGAATTTTCAAATATCTATACTAAAACATAATCTTTTTGGGTTTTGTTTTTAGAGAAATGCAGTAAAGAAATATATACAGACAATATTTTTGTGAGTTTGTGTAAAAGGATCATATCAGTTCATGAGACAAATCACTAGCACCATTAAGCTTTAACCATTTTAAGTTCTAAACGATTCACTTAGATTGACAATATAGTTGTCCTTTTAAACTCAATCTAAAAACTTTCGAAATGCTTACTGATACGTTAAAGTATGATTCCACTTGTTGGATCGATCGGTGACCCTAAATAGTCAGTATGAGTAGTTCATCATCAAGTACAAAGGCGGAATCAATGTAAAAGATGACAACACAACTTGTTCCTTTCTAATTATCCGTTTATTGATCAATCCTGAGCTTTAACACGTTCAAATGATAAACGGACAGCACCTCGACTCAGAGCATATGATCTGATTCCGCTCCAAATGACACCAGCACACACATATTTATAGTTGTTGAGATTCCGCTTGAACATGCAACAGATCGTTTCAAGCGAAATCACATGTGTTGATTTCGCTTCAAACTGCCATATACCATTTCAAGCGGAATCACCCACTTTAACATATAAAACCCTAATTTCAACCCTGTTGTGTGCTCGGTTATCCTATCTAGACATAAGACTCGATTAAGACGAAGTTAACAGACACCAGATGCACCAACAGACTCCCCCTTGGATGTTGACGAAGTCTTCGGCGTCGAGTCTTTAGTCTTTGTCTCTTTCCAAATTTTCTAACAATGCAAGACTTGATACCAGACGAAGTTGACAGACAAACAGCACTAACAGACTCCCCCTTGGATGTCGACGAAGTTTGTAGTGTCGAGTCTTCATAGTCTTCAGTCTTCATCAGTCTTTGCGTTAACCAAAAATGTCTATCACTATAAAGCTCCTTTAACCTCTATCAGCTTCATTCTTCAAACTTCAATTTGATTGTTGATCCAGAATGTAAACTCCCCCTTTCGATAAGCTGGAATTTATTTTCTGGTTCAAACTTTATACAATCTTTGCCATGAAGTTCTTTCTTTGCTCATTAACTCCCCCTTAAGCTGATCTATCTCAACTAACCTGCACATCCTCTACTTCAACATAAGTTTCAAAAAGTTTATGAAAGTTAAAATAAAAACTTACTGGTAGAAATCATTCATTCATCAAACTGTTATAGTTACATCAAGTTTAAGTAAATGACCTTGATTAACTAATCACACAAACTTTCAAAACATTTGTATGTAACATTTAAAGTTTTTCAACAAATTTTCCCAACCCAATATAGTTCATCATGTTTAGCACTTAGAATTTTGAAAATCAGCTTTCCAACATCAGTTGTCGAAAATCTTTTTGAATTTTCAAATATCTATACTAAAACATAATCTTTTTGGGTTTTGTTTTTAGAGAAATGCAGTAAAGAAATATATACAGACAATATTTTTGTGAGTTTGTGTAAAAGGATCATATCAGTTCATGAGACAAATCACTAGCACCATTAAGCTTTAATCATTTTAAGTTCTAAACGATTCACTTAGATTGACAATATAGTTATCCTTTTAAACTCAATCTAAAAACTTTCGAAATGCTTACTGATACGTTAAAGTATGATTCCACTTGTTGGATCGATCGGTGACCCTAAATAGTCAGTATGAGTAGTTCATCATCAAGTACAAAGGCGGAATCAATGTAAAAGATGACAACACAACTTGTTCCTTTCTAATTATCCGTTTATTGATCAATCCTGAGCTTTAACACGTTCAAATGATAAACGGACAGCACCTCGACTCAGAGCATATGATCTGATTCCGCTCCAAATGACACCAGCACACACATATTTATAGTTGTTGAGATTCCGCTTGAACATGCAACAGATCGTTTCAAGCGAAATCACATGTGTTGATTTCGCTTCAAACTGCCATATACCATTTCAAGCGGAATCACCCACTTTAACATATAAAACCCTAATTTCAACCCTGTTGTGTGCTCGGTTATCCTATCTAGACATAAGACTCGATTAAGACGAAGTTAACAGACACTAGATGCACCAACAGACTCCCCCTTGGATGTTGACGAAGTCTTCGACGTCGAGTCTTTAGTCTTTGTCTCTTTCCAAATTGTCTAACAATGCAAGACTTGATACCAGACGAAGTTGACAGACAAACAGCACTAACAGACTCCCCCTTGGATGTCGACGAAGTTTGTAGTGTCGAGTCTTCATAGTCTTCAGTCTTCATCAGTCTTTGCGTTAACCAAAAATGTCTATCACTATAAAGCTCCTTTAACCTCTATCAGCTTCATTCTTCAAACTTCAATTTGATTGTTGATCCAGAATGTAAACTCCCCCTTTCGATAAGCTGGAATTTATTTTCTGGTTCAAACTTTATACAATCTTTGCCATGAAGTTCTTTCTTTGCTCATTAACTCCCCCTTAAGCTGATCTATCTCAACTAACCTGCACATCCTCTACTTCAACATAAGTTTCAAAAAGTTTATGAAAGTTAAAATAAAAACTTACTGGTAGAAATCATTCATTCATCAAACTGTTATAGTTACATCAAGTTCAAGTAAATGACCTTGATTAACTAATCACACAAACTTTCAAAGCATTTGTATGTAACATTCAAAGTTTTTCAACAAATTTTCCCAACCCAATATAGTTCATCATGTTTAGCACTTAGAATTTTGAAAATCAGCTTTCCAACATCAGCTGTCGAAAATCTTTTTGAATTTTCAAATATCTATACTAAAACATAATCTTTTTGGGTTTTGTTTTTAGAGAAATGCAGTAAAGAAATATATACAGACAATATTTTTGTGAGTTTGTGTAAAAGGATCATATCAGTTCATGAGACAAATCTCTAGCACCATTAAGCTTTAATCATTTTAAGTTCTAAACGATTCACTTAGATTGACAATATAGTTGTCCTTTTAAACTCAATCTAAAAACTTTCGAAATGCTTACTGATACGTTAAAGTATGATTCCACTTGTTGGATCGATCGGTGACCCTAAATAGTCAGTATGAGTAGTTCATCATCAAGTACAAAGGCGGAATCAATGTAAAAGATGACAACACAACTTGTTCCTTTCTAATTATCCGTTTATTGATCAATCCTGAGCTTTAACCCGTTCAAATGATAAACGGACAGCACCTCGACTCAGAGCATATGATCTGATTCCGCTCCAAATGACACCAGAACACACATATTTATAGTTGTTGAGATTCCGCTTGAACATGCAATAGATCGTTTCAAGCGAAATCACATGTGTTGATTTCGCTTCAAACTGCCATATACCATTTCAAGCGGAATCACCCACTTTAACATATAAAACCCTAATTTCAACCCTGTTGTGTGCTCGGTTATCCTATCTAGACATAAGACTTGATTAAGACGAAGTTAACAGACACTAGATGCACCAACAGACTCCCCCTTGGATGTTGACGAAGTCTTCGGCGTCGAGTCTTTAGTCTTTGTCTCTTTCCAAATTGTCTAACAATGCAAGACTTGATACCAGACGAAGTTGACAGACAAACAGCACTAACAGACTCCCCCTTGGATGTCGACGAAGTTTGTAGTGTCGAGTCTTCATAGTCTTCAGTCTTCATCAGTCTTTGCGTTAACCAAAAATGTCTATCACTATAAAGCTCCTTTAACCTCTATCAGCTTCATTCTTCAAACTTCAATTTGATTGTTGATCCAGAATGTAAACTCCCCCTTTCGATAAGCTGGAATTTATTTTCTGGTTCAAACTTTATACAATCTTTGCCATGAAGTTCTTTCTTTGCTCATTAACTCCCCCTTAAGCTGATCTATCTCAACTAACCTGCACATCCTCTACTTCAACATAAGTTTCAAAAAGTTTATGAAAGTTAAAATAAAAACTTACTGGTAGAAATCATTCATTCATCAAAATGTTATAGTTACATCAAGTTCAAGTAAATGACCTTGATTAACTAATCACACAAACTTTCAAAACATTTGTATGTAACATTCAAAGTTTTTCAACAAATTTTCCCAACCCAATATAGTTCATCATGTTTAGCACTTAGAATTTTGAAAATCAGCTTTCCAACATCAGTTGTCGAAAATCTTTTTGAATTTTCAAATATCTATACTAAAACATAATCTTTTTGGGTTTTGTTTTTAGAGAAATGCAGTAAAGAAATATATACAGACAATATTTTTGTGAGTTTGTGTAAAAGGATCATATCAGTTCATGAGACAAATCTCTAGCACCATTAAGCTTTAATCATTTTAAGTTCTAAACGATTCACTTAGATTGACAATATAGTTGTCCTTTTAAACTCAATCTAAAAACTTTCGAAATGCTTACTGATACGTTAAAGTATGATTCCACTTGTTGGATCGATCGGTGACCCTAAATAGTCAGTATGAGTAGTTCATCATCAAGTACAAAGGCGGAATCAATGTAAAAGATGACAACACAACTTGTTCCTTTCTAATTATCCGTTTATTGATCAATCCTGAGCTTTAACCCGTTCAAATGATAAACGGACAGCACCTCGACTCAGAGCATATGATCTGATTCCGCTCCAAATGACACCAGCACACACATATTTATAGTTGTTGAGATTCCGCTTGAACATGCAATAGATCGTTTCAAGCGAAATCACATGTGTTGATTTCGCTTCAAACTGCCATATACCATTTCAAGCGGAATCACCCACTTTAACATATAAAACCCTAATTTCAACCCTGTTGTGTGCTCGGTTATCCTATCTAGACATAAGACTTGATTAAGACGAAGTTAACAGACACTAGATGCACCAACAGACTCCCCCTTGGATGTTGACGAAGTCTTCGGCGTCGAGTCTTTAGTCTTTGTCTCTTTCCAAATTGTCTAACAATGCAAGACTTGATACCAGACGAAGTTGACAGACAAACAGCACTAACAGACTCCCCCTTGGATGTCGACGAAGTTTGTAGTGTCGAGTCTTCATAGTCTTCAGTCTTCATCAGTCTTTGCGTTAACCAAAAATGTCTATCACTATAAAGCTCCTTTAACCTCTATCAGCTTCATTCTTCAAACTTCAATTTGATTGTTGATCCAGAATGTAAACTCCCCCTTTCGATAAGCTGGAATTTATTTTCTGGTTCAAACTTTATACAATCTTTGCCATGAAGTTCTTTCTTTGCTCATTAACTCCCCCTTAAGCTGATCTATCTCAACTAACCTGCACATCCTCTACTTCAACATAAGTTTCAAAAAGTTTATGAAAGTTAAAATAAAAACTTACTGGTAGAAATCATTCATTCATCAAAATGTTATAGTTACATCAAGTTCAAGTAAATGACCTTGATTAACTAATCACACAAACTTTCAAAACATTTGTATGTAACATTCAAAGTTTTTCAACAAATTTTCCCAACCCAATATAGTTCATCATGTTTAGCACTTAGAATTTTGAAAATCAGCTTTCCAACATCAGTTGTCGAAAATCTTTTTGAATTTTCAAATATCTATACTAAAACATAATCTTTTTGGGTTTTAATTTTAGAGAAATGCAGTAAAGAAATATATACAGACAATATTTTTGTGACTTTGTGTAAAAGGATCATATCAGTTCATGAGACAAATCACTAGCACCATTAAGCTTTAATCATTTTAAGTTCTAAACGATTCACTTAGATTGACAATATAGTTGTCCTCTTAAACTCAATCAAAAAACTTTCGAAATGCTTACTGATACGTTAAAGTATGATACCACTTGTTGGATCGATCGGTGACCCTAAATAGTCAGTATGAGTAGTTCATCATCAAGTACAAAGGCGGAATCAATGTAAAAGATGTCAACACAACTTGTTCCTTTCTAATTATCCGTTTATTGATCAATCCTGAGCTTTAACACGTTCAAATGACAAACGGACAACACCTCGACTCAGAGCATATGATCCGATTCCGCTCCAAATGACACCAGCACACATATATTTATAGTTGTTGAGATTCCGCTTGAACATGCAACAGATCGTTTCAAGCGAAATCACATGTGTTGATTTCGCTTCAAACTGCCATATACCATTTCAAGCGGAATCACCCACTTTAACATATAAAACCCTAATTTCAACCCTGTTGTGTGCTCGTTTATCCTATCTAGACATAAGACTCGATTAAGACGAAGTTAACAGACACTAGATGCACCAACAGACTCCCCCTTGGATGTTGACGAAGTCTTCGGCGTCGAGTCTTTAGTCTTTGTCTCTTTCCAAATTGTCTAACAATGCAAGACTTGATACCAGACGAAGTTGACAGACAAACAGCACTAACAGACTCCCCCTTGGATGTCGACGAAGTTTGTAGTGTCGAGTCTTCATAGTCTTCAGTCTTCATCAGTCTTTGCGTTAACCAAAAATGTCTATCACTATAAACTCCTTTAACCTCTATCAGCTTCATTCTTCAAACTTCAATTTGATTGTTGATCCAGAATGTAAACTCCCCCTTTCGTTAAGCTGGAATTTATTTTCTAGTTCAAACTTTATACAATCTTTGCCATGAAGTTCTTTCTTTGCTCATTAACTCCCCCTTAAGCTGATCTATCTCAACTAACCTGCACATCCTCTACTTCAACATAAGTTTCAAAAAGTTTATGAAAGTTAAAATAAAAACTTACTGGTAGAAATCATTCATTCATCAAACTGTTATAGTTACATCAAGTTCAAGTAAATGACCTTGATTAACTAATCACACAAACTTTCGAAACATTTGTATGTAACATTCAAAGTTTTTCAACAAATTTTCCCAACCCAATATACTTCATCATGTTTAGCACTTAGAATTTTGAAAATCAGCTTTCCAACATCAGTTGCCGAAAATCTTTTTGAATTTTCAAATATCTATACTAAAACATAATCTTTTTGGGTTTTAATTTTAGAGAAATGCAGTAAAGAAATATATACAGACAATATTTTTGTGACTTTGTGTAAAAGGATCATATCAGTTCATGAGACAAATCACTAGCACCATTAAGCTTTAATCATTTTAAGTTCTAAACGATTCACTTAGATTGACAATATAGTTGTCCTCTTAAACTCAATCAAAAAACTTTCGAAATGCTTACTGATACGTTAAAGTATGATACCACTTGTTGGATCGATCGGTGACCCTAAATAGTCAGTATGAGTAGTTCATCATCAAGTACAAAGGCGGAATCAATGTAAAAGATGTCAACACAACTTGTTCCTTTCTAATTATCCGTTTATTGATCAATCCTGAGCTTTAACACGTTTAAATGAAAAACGGACAACACCTCGACTCAGAGCATATGATCTGATTCCGCTCCAAATGACACCAGCACACATATATTTATAGTTGTTGAGATTCCGCTTGAACATGCAACAGATCGTTTCAAGCGAAATCACATGTGTTGATTTCGCTTCAAACTGCCATATACCATTTCAAGCGGAATCACCCACTTTAACATATAAAACCCTAATTTCAACCCTGTTGTGTGCTCGTTTATCCTATCTAGACATAAGACTCGATTAAGACGAAGTTAACAGACACTAGATGCACCAAAAAAAAAGTTTAGGATACGATCAAGGATCAAATATCCTATAATCGATAAATTCAAAAAAGTAATGTAACTTAAGGATCATGAGTCCTGTTGTCAAAGAGTAAGGGTCACTTAGAAAAACAAAGAATAAAAATGAACAAGGATCATACCTGTGAATCCAAGTTAGGATCCTAAACCTTTAGTACTTACAATCAGGATAACCAAAAGACAAACCTTAATAAAAGGTAAGGATCAAGGATCCTTAGCTGTTTAGCTTCAAAAACCTGAAATGGAACATAACTTGGGACTAAGCCATTATAAGAAAAGAGTTAGCAACTGGGGACAAGCCCAACAATTCTGGGGACAAGCCCAATATACTGGGGAGAAGCCCGAAAAAACTGCGGACAAGCCCAAAAAACTGGGGACAAGCCCAAAGGATCTTGTGTACACTGGAGTATGGCCCTCACTGGCGACTATCCAAACTTAGTGACATGAAAATGCCAAAACCTTAGTGTTAGGGGAGGATTTTCCAATCCTAAGGATCACGGATCCTCAAGTACTGCCAGGATCACGGATCCTTAATTTTGTTTGAATTAAGGATCCTCAGAAGGTGTTGTAGGATCAGGATTCAGGAACCTCATGGTTATCCTTACACTAACGATTGTCTTTGCTATGTTTAAGTTTGTTTTGCAGGAGTACACGCCTTAGACTTGGTCTTGCCGATATTCTTGGAGAATATGCTCTCAATATTCCGCACGTGCATGGCTTAGTGAACGTTATGGAGATCGTGCGAAGCTAGCATGAATTGCGGATAGTTAGTTGTTTTAGTTATTTCTAAATTTAAAAGGGGATAACAAGCTTGAATTAGAACACTTAGCTAAATTAGCAAACACACACTCTCGTAACAGCTCTCAATCAGCTCTCAACAGTTTACTTGGCGATTTCATACGCTTTTGCACTTTTGCACTCTAGTGATCCTTGTAACAAGCTTGTTATCATCCCGAGTTGTAACAACCATTTGTTTAATCATAGTTGGTGATCGGTAGTTTCCATCACCCGAGGTTTTTTATGCCGGAGATCAACTCTTGATCAAGGGCTTTTTCCTCGTATAAATCCTTGTGTCACTTGTTCATTACATTTTCCAAGTTATTCATTCATTTGTTCATTGTATCAAGCATCATTCCTCACAACAAAGATTTGGTTGTATTATCCTAGCCTGATTTTTGACCAAAACAGTTTGGCGCCCACCGTGGGGCAATTGGTGTGACAACCGGTAATTAACGCCCTTAATTACGTGATTAACAGGTAATTACGCAATAATAAATAGTGTTTACGACGCTAATTAACTTAACCAGGCCCTTGGAGTGCCCAGGAACGTTTGTTCAGCTATACAGTACGCGTATGAAGATTCGCATGGAATCTGCGAAACATCAAATGGCAACGGACTGAAACCGTATGAAATACTGATGACACCGACAAATATGGATGTCACACGAATATTTTTATGCTTATGGAGTTTGGGTTGCGATATCAGGTCTCGTAGGAATTACGGGCCACTTACACATAAGATGGACTTGTGGGCCCCGGGCCCAAGCCCAAAACCCATAAGCCTAAACCTACATATAATATAGATCTTTACTACAAGACTTTCTTGTAAATCTTGCCAAGATCTTTTCAAGATCTACAAAAATCTATACAAAATATTGCCTAAATCTCTAAAAAAAAATCCTACCCAAAATCTATTCAAGAGATTTTGTCCCTAAATTTGAGAACACACAAAATCTCACAAAATCTCAAAAATCCCTATAAAACACCCCACCCTTCTTCACAAAATTCATAACACTCACTCCTCCATTTTCCTTGTCTGCATATTAATTTACAACACACTCAAAGTCACAAACTAAAAGAATCATTCAACTTCTCAAAACAACATCTCCTCTCTCTCTCGTTTCCTTTCCCCTCAAAATACAGAACAACACTAAGCCAAACACCCTCTCACAACTACTCTCTCTCTCGAGACCTATACATCTGATGTATACATCAGAATACATCATACATACCCACACACACTATTCAATCACCTATACACACACACACAGCTCTCACTTTCTCTCGGTACAAGACCGGCGATCGGAGCCAGCTGATCAGTGGCGGAGCTCCGACGGAGACAGTGGTGGCGGCGCGTGATGGTGAACGGCGGCCAGACGGCAGAGAGAGAGAGACGGCGAGGAGAGAGAGAGACGCGGCAGGGGTGAAGGACCGGAGGTCGGAGATTTGGTCCCGCGGTCCCTGTTTTGGACCGACGGATCTTGTCGTTATCCGACAAATCTCGTCGATTTTCCGGCAGTCTGTGCTTCGGACCGACGGTCCTCGACATCATCAGGCGAGTTCACGGTAAATCGGTTCTTTTCGTCTCCTGTCGATTTTTGAAACGATGACTGTTGCTGATGTGTTGAAGATGATGATGTTCCTGTTTGGGTGGTGGTTTTGTTGTCGGTTCAGGCTCGGTGTAGCCTCGGTTTCGATTCAGGTCAGCCGGTTCGAGTCACATCATGAAGCAGTTCAGGTTTGGTTATGTTTGCTTCGGGTTCCGCGACTCAGTCGGGTTCGAGTCAACCCAGCTGCATTTCGGGTCAACAGCAGATCGACTCCGGTTCGGGTCAAATTCAGTCAAAGTTGGCAGTCAATGGAGCCACGGTTCGGTTCGGGTTAACGGTCAAATGCAGGTCAGATTTGATTTCGGGTCAAACCGAGTCAACTCAGTCAACCCGGTCGACTCAGTTAACTCGGTTAATTCCGGTTAACCCGGTTGACTCGGTCAACTCAGCCGGGCAACTCGGTCAAGTGGTTCGACGTTTCGACACAAGATGGTAAAGATTAACGGCGCGTTTTATTCCGTTATTTCATAATTTTATTAAATACGTGAGAAACGAGCTTGAACCGATCAATTAAAATAATGATTTATAATTTGACGTATTTGGTGAAAGTTATATAATTTGATTGATTAATTGTTGAATTAATATTGATTAAATTGTGTTGAATTTTTGAAAATAAAACGACAACTTGTGTTGTCGGGGGCGTCCAAAAACAGAGGAAACTCTGCCCGTTTTTCGAGAAAAACCCTTAAACACGACACGTATTATATTTAAAAAACGACGCTTAATGGAATTCGAGTTTATAAAACTTCAAACTTTGATAATCCCAAACGCTTTTACAAATAAATATAATGTTATATTTATTTCGAACGTCGTTAATTCGTATAACTTCTATAAAATAAATATAGCTTATATATTTATTTCAAATATCAAACAACACGATCTTGTTTTATAAAATAAATATAGACGTATATTTATTTCAAACACACGAATTCCTTTACAAAATAGATACAGTCTATCTATTCAACGACTCGATGAAGTTCTTATAGAATAAATATAATATTTTATATTTATTACGAACGCCGAAACGGCATATACATATATTTTGGCAAAAATATACAAGACGCAATATATATATAATACAAGTTTATTATATAATACTTTCATACGAATATTCCTACATACTCAAATGACTTCTCGCGGCAGTTTAACTTAGTCATTTTCATTAAGTTAACTATTTACCGTCAAATCGTTCGACTAACGATTCGGTAGAGCTCGATTACACGTAGTTAGTTACTGCGTTATTTAGAAACTTATTAGATATTCCGTGTTAGGAATATTGTAGAATGCACGCTAGCAAGTCAAGTCTTGGAAACGACATCACGAAGTCGTAATTAGCTAGCTTTGCACAGGAATATTCAGGTGAGTTCGTAACCCCACCTTTTTACAGTTTTACATTTTTCTAAATGTTTTCGGGGTGGAAAGACATGCACTTTTTGCAAAGCATACAAGAATTACATATTTATAAACCATTTTACAAGCAAGATTTATCTGATGCAAATGGTTTACGAAAAGCTTATGTTTTTATACCGGTTTTTCAAACAAGCGTTTACACACGAATTCTAGTTTTCTAAACTGCGAGAAAATACAAATACAAGAGTATACAAAAACATGAGAATCGATACAAGAACTGAAAAATTGATACTTGATATGATGAATACATAAACAAGAAGCACTCTTGGTGATAACTAGTACCAAGTATGATGCGTTTGAGGAATGATACGAGAAATAGTGTTACGAATAGGGTACCATAAGCACCATTAATCGTGTACATACTTAGACCGCAGAACAAAAGGTTAGATCTAACGGGTGTCAGGGCAGCCCCACTCTTGGTGACAACTAGAACCAAGTAGTGTTTTTGTGTCTCAGTCGTGAATCGACTATAGAAAAATGCCTATGGTTTGGTGACTTCCTATGTCGTGTCACATGTTAATGGCCTTGCAACCCATTAACAACAAGATACATACAGAAAGACTTGATTTATACAAGAAAACATGATACATACAAGAATACGTGATTTATACAAGAATACATGATACATACAGAAATACTTGAATTATACAAGATCCATACCATGTTTTCATACAAAGTTTCTGTATAACATGACAAGAAAATTATTTTAAATTCGTTTTCTCAACAATACTTCAAAAACCGGTTATTCAAAAAAGATTTAATTCAAATCTTTTACAAACAAACTATGAACTCGCTCAACTTTATGTTGACTTTTTTGCATGTTTCTTTCTCAGGTTGCATTTTAAGACAAGGCACGGTTGGAATAGGAGAACCATGAAGAGTCGAGTACTTAAAGGGCGTTCGCATTCTAAAAGACTTAGCTTATTTGCTTCCGCTGTGCAATGAAGATACCAGTCCAGTCACGCCAATGCTCTGATAATTTCGGGGTGTGACAGATTGGTATCAGAGCTATAGGTTACAGCGAATAGGGTTCTATGTAGAGATACCTAGGCTCTAACCTCATATTTCTCTGGGGACTTAGATTATAAAAACGTTGAATACATACAGAACGCATAGTACTCGAATATGGTCTCCAACCGTGGCCGAAAAACAAAAAGTCAAGATTTTGTTTTCAAACATACGCTAAAGTTGTGTTTTACACACGATACACAAAACAGTCGCATACAGTACATAAAACTCTGAGAGTTTAGGAAACATGCACTTAAGACCTTCGGAAACTTATGTTGAAGTTCATTAAAGGTCATCACGTAGGTACCACGTTTATTAACTCGGACAAACGCCATTATTATGTCGTCCATGCTATTTTAAGTAACCAAGCAGGTAACCTATGCAAAACGGAGTACGAGCGCGCAAATTACACGAAACGCGACTATACATCAACAGAGGTTGAAGTACGTTACATACAACTTATGAGGCATGGTCTTTGAAAAGACACGATGGCGTAATTCAGCGACGACGTTAGATCCTGTCAGCACGAAAACTATCGATCAGGAAGCGGCAGTTTGGCACGCGGTCCTGCAATGACACGAATCACGCCAAGAAGAAGACGCATGTCTCCGCATTTCCCCTATCGCACTAACGACGAATACGCTATGTTCGACATTCTATGGTAATGTCACCTAACAACTGGTTATCACATGCAACCCCAGGTAAAGTCCTTAAATTTCTTTTATTGAAATTTCGACTTTCACATTTACTGAGTAGATTTTCGTATCTCTACTTCTCTTAACGGTCATTGTGTCACAATCATTTCTTTCAGTATAGCGAATAGTCATTTGCATCATTTCTTGAAAATTCATATGATACGCATGCATCGTTTGTTACGCATGTGGTTTCGTTTCGAATAAGCGTTTCATTAAAGTTCAAATATTATTTCGCTTATGATTCGAATGACCCGCATTATTGTAATTGTTGGCTTCTTTGGTATCAAGTCAACACACTTTCTTGAAATTTCTTTTCTTTTCAACTTACATGGTTTTTCGTTGTGACCATGCCGAAAGTTTTCTTGTCGATACATGTAATTATTGTCGGCCTGAGCCGAAGTCAAATTCAATTGTTTGAAATATTCAGTTCAAGACAACATATGATGTATTGAAAACATCATATTCGAATTCGTTTTAACAAGCGTTTCATTGTTCTGAGTCGTAGTAGATTTGTTTGGTCTACGACTCCATTAAGTCGTTTGTTGATTTCGACACCTTGTGGTGTCAGTACATACTTGTAGCTTTGGCTAATCATGATTGAGCGTTTTATGCAAAACACAGGTGATACTTGTTCGATCACCGCTATATTTGAAATTGTTTCATTCACTACGACACCTTGTGGCGTCGGTAGAACTTGCAGCTTGCGCTGATCACGATCGAGCGTTTCATGCAAACTATTACATTTAAGCTTGTTGAATCTAAGTTCATTATTGGATGCGATCATTTCTAGAATTCATTTGCATCTTGTGATATGTCCTTGAATTCACATCATTCGAATAAGTCTTGATTCGATTTCATGATCGTTCACTTTGGTACTATTCGTATTTTCTACGCATAACGTAACTCTAAGGAGTTAACATAGTCTAAATTTCGAGGACGAAATTTTATTAACAGGGGGAGAATGTGACAACCGGTAATTTACGCCCTTAATTACGTGATTAACAGGTAATTACGCAATAATAAATAGTGTTTACGACGCTAATTAACTTAACCAGGCCCTTGGAGTGCCTAGGAACGTTTGTTCAGCTATACAGTACGCGTATGAAGATTCGCATGGAATCTGCGAAACATCAAATGGCAACGGACTGAAATCGTATGAAATACTGACGACACCGACAAATATGGATGTCACACAAATATTTTTATGCTTATGGAGATTGGGTTGCGATATCAGGTCTCGTAGGAATTACGGGCCACTTACACATAAGATGGACTTGTGGGCCCCGGGCCCAAGCCCAAAACCCATAAGCCTAAACCTGCATATAATATAGATCTTTACTACAAGACTTTCTTGTAAATCTTGCCAAGATCTTTTCAAGATCTACAAAAATCTATACAAAATATTGCCTAAATCTCTAAAAAAAAAATCCTACCCAAAATCTATTAAAGAGATTTTGTCCCTAAATTTGAGAACACGCAAAATCTCACAAAATCTCAAAAATCCCTATAAAACACCCCACCCTTCTTCACAAAATTCATAACACGCACTCCTCCATTTTCCTTGTCTGCATATTAATTTACAACACACTCAAAGTCACAAACTAAAAGAATCATTCAACTTCTCAAAACAACATCTCCTCTCTCTCTCGTTTCCTTTCCCCCTCAAAATACAGAACAACACTAAGCCAAACACCCTCTCACAACTACTTTCTCTCTCGAGACCTATACATCTGATGTATACATCAGAATACATCATACATACCCACACACACTATTCAATCACCTATACACACACACACACACACAGCTCTCACTTTCTCTCAGCACAAGACCGGCGATCGGAGCCGGCTGATCAGTGGCGGAGCTCCGACAGAGACAGTGGTGGCGGCGCGTGATGGTGAACGGCGGCCAGACGGCAGAGAGAGAGAGAGACGCGGCAGGGGTGAAGGACCGGAGGTCGGAGATTTGGTCCCGCGGTCCCTGTTTTGGACCGACGGATCTTGTCGTTATCCGACAAATCTCGTCGATTTTCCGGCAGTCTGTGCTTCGGACCGGCGGTCCTCGACATCATCAGGCGAGTTCACGGTAAATCGGTTCTTTTCGTCTCCTGTCGATTTTTGAAACGATGACTGTTGCTGATGTGTTGAAGATGATGATGTTCCTGTTTGGGTGGTGGTTTTGTTGTCGGTTCAGGCTCGGTGGAGCCTCGGTTTCGATTCAGGTCAGCCGGTTCGAGTCACATCATGAAGCAGTTCAGGTTTGGGTTATGTTTGCTTCGGGTTCCGCGACTCAGTCGGGTTCGAGTCAACCCAGCTCCATTTCGGGTCAACAGCAGATCGACTCCGGTTCGGGTCAAATTCAGTCAAAGTTAGCAGTCAATGGAGCCACGGTTCGGTTCGGGTTAACGGTCAAATGCAGGTCAGATTTGATTTCGGGTCAAACCGAGTCAACTCGGTCAACCCGGTCGACTCAGTTAACTCGGTTAATTCCGGTTAACCCGGTTGACTCGGTTAACTCAGCCGGGCAACTCGCTCAAGTGGTTCGACGTTTCGACACAAGAGGGTAAAGATTAACGGCGCGTTTTATTCCGTTATTTCATAATTTTGTTAAATACGTGAGAAACGAGCTTGAACCGATCAATTAAAATAATGATTTATAATTTGACGTATTTGGCGAAAGTTATATAATTTGATTGATTAATTGTTGAATTAATATTGATTAAATTGTGTTGAATTTTTGAAAATAAAACGACAACTTGTGTTGTCGGGGGCGTCCAAAAACAGAGGAAACTCTGCCCGTTTTTCGAGAAAAACCCTTAAACACGACACGTATTATATTTAAAAAACGACGCTTAATGGAATTCGAGTTTATAAAACTTCAAACTTTGATAATCCCAAACGCTTTTACAAATAAATATAATGTTATATTTATTTCGAACGTCGTTAATTCGTATAACTTCTATAAAATAAATATAGCTTATATATTTATTTCAAGTATCAAACAACACGATCTTGTTTTATAAAATAAATATAGACGTATATTTATTTCAAACACACGAATTCCTTTACAAAATAGATACAGTCTATCTATTCAACGACTCGATGAAGTTCTTATAGAATAAATATAATATTTTATATTTATTACGAACGCCGAAATAGCATATACATATATTTTGGCAAAAATATACAAGACGCAATATATATATATATAATACAAGTTTATTATATAATACTTTCATACGAATATTCCTACATACTCAAACGACTTCTCGCGGCAGTTTAACTTAGTCATTTTCATTAAGTTAACTATTTACCGTCAAATCGTTCGACTAACGATTCGGTAGAGCTCGATTACACGTAGTTAGTTACTGCGTTATTTAGAAACTTATTAGATATTCCGTGTTAGGAATATTGTAGAATGCACGCTAGCAAGTCAAGTCTTGGAAACGACATCACGAAGTCGTAATTAGCTAGCTTTGCACAGGAATATTCAGGTGAGTTCGTAACCCCACCTTTTTACAGTTTTACATTTTTCTAAATGTTTTCGGGGTGGAAAGACATGCACTTTTTGCAAAGCATACAAGAATTACATATTTATAAACCATTTTACAAGCAAGATTTATCTGACGCAAATGGTTTACGAAAAGCTTATGTTTTTATACCGGTTTTTCAAACAAGCGTTTACACACGAATTCTAGTTTTCTAAACTACGAGAAAATACAAATACAAGAGTATACAAAAACATGAGAATCGATACTTGACATAAAGAATACAAGAACTGAAAAATTGATACTTGATATGATGAATACATAAACAAGAAGCACTCTTGGTGATAACTAGTACCAAGTATGATGCGTTTGAGGAATGATACGAGAAATAGTGTTACGAATAGGGTACCATAAGCACCATTAATCGTGTACATACTTAGACCGCAGAACAAAAGGTTAGATCTAACGGGTGTCAGGGCAGCCCCACTCTTGGTGACAACTAGAACCAAGTAGTGTTTTTGTGTCTCAGTCGTGAATCGACTATAGAAAAATGCCTATGGTTTGGTGACTTCCTATGTCGTGTCACATGTTAATGGCCTTGCAACCCATTAACAACAAGATACATACAGAAAGACTTGATTTATACAAGAAAACATGATACATACAAGAATACGTGATTTATACAAGAATACATGATACATACAGAAATACTTGAATTATACAAGATACATACCATGTTTTCATACAAAGTTTCTGTATAACATGACAAGAAAATTATTTTAAATTCGTTTTCTCAACAATACTTCAAAAACCGGTTATTCAAAAAAGATTTAATTCAAATCTTTTACAAACAAACTATGAACTCGCTCAAGTTTATGTTGACTTTTTCGCATGTTTCTTTCTCAGGTTGCATTTTAAGACAAGGCACGGTTGGAATAGGAGAACCATGAAGAGTCGAGTACTTAAAGGGCGTTCGCATTCTAAAAGACTTAGCTTATTTGCTTCCGCTGTGCAATGAAGATACCTGTCCAGTCACGCCAATGCTCTGATAATTTCGGGGTGTGACAATTGGTGCTTCATTTCTGAAAAAAATTGCTCATTGTGTTCGTTTTGGTTCATCAGCTTCAACCACATGGCTTCTTCAGCGAAGAACACGTCAAGTTCAATGCCGGCAATCACTTCTTCACAGGGCGTTCCACCTTTGCCTCCACCACCTTTTGGATCCTAGAAGAATGCTGAAAATGCTGCAAAGAGACAAAGCCCCATTTTTTCAAAACCACCAACTTCTGTTGTTTCTTCTAACCCTACTACTAGTGATCTTTTTTCTTTGATTTTGCAGATGAGGGATCACATACAAGAGCAGGACAAAACCAACGAAAGGATCCTCCCGGAAATTGGTGACATCACGAAACAGAAGAAATCAGGGGAGGATCACTCTCCTCTGATACCAAGGTCACTGGATTTCGACACTCCAGCTATGACTGCCCAGCAATCTGTAGCTCCGGATATCCAGTATCAGAGTGGACCATTGGTGTAACACCCCGTGTTTTCAAGAAGTCAAAGTCAAGGTCAAAGTCAACGACCGATTTCACGCAATTTGACTTATAGAAATTTCTTTATTTTGATTGTATTATGTGGAGTAAGTGTCGTTAACTACAATAATCGACGAACGACTGTGAACTATAGGAAGTAACAATGCGATAAAGTTAATTAATCGATAATCAAACTATGTTAATCAAATCGACATTGAATCGCAACACGAACTACGCATATTAGTTATTGTATTACGTGTGTGTGTGCCTTATGTGTTACTTATGCATGTTCAGTTATGTTATATGTGGTGATCAATCGAAACGCAATCGAACTCGAAATGCAATCGAACTCAATCGACAACGAAACTCGAATCACGATCGAACTATGATAATTAGTGGAGAAGGGATAGTGCGAGATATGAGTGGTTGGGATTAAAAGTAATTTGAATAGGAAACTCCATCGCATTCGCACCACTCGCAATCGAAATCGAATCAGCAAAAATCGTCGTGTCAAACATTCGAACCAAGTGCCATCCGACCGAGATGTCATCCGACCGGATAGTCATTTGGGTGGTGTGCCATCCGACCGGACAACACTTTACCCTTTTGAAATCCTATAAATACCCATGTCACTCTCAAACCTTTCTACTTTTGGAAACCTCTGTCCGACCAGCTCGTGTTCCTCACCTTTTCTTTTATTTCTCTCAATCCTGGTAAGATCTCGTCCTAAAACTTGTACTTTCTTGATCTACACGCACTCCTACACCTTTCTATCTTTTAAATCTTAACTTTTAACCGTGAAATCACTAGATTTCGGGTGTTCTAGGATGACGTCATCATGTGTTCTTGAAGAACTTCATGTTTTGACTCCAATCCACCAAGAACAACCTAGATCTAACCGATTTCCACACAAATACACAAAGATCCAGTAGAGATCTCAACAAAAACATAGTGGAAAAGGATTGAAAGATGGTTTCTAACTTTCTTTCAACTCTTTTACACTCAATGCACTCAAAACCGATAGAATCGGACTTTGTTCTAGTCTCCTAATCACTCTTAAGTGTTGTACAGGTTCAAGGATCTGGATTCTACTTACGAGACCACCGATTTTGGGTTAAACACGAACAACCGTCTTGAGCCGGTAACCGGCCGAACAAGGGTGATTCCTGGTCGGTTTAGTCACGCGGGTCAAAATGGAGTTCTATTGTTTAACACGTTGTCAACACGTCTCGATAAAACAACAAACAATCAAAACGACCAAGTGTAGGACGAACGGAACAATCAGAACGGAATGCCATCCGACCGGACTACCGTCCGACCAGATGACCATCTGAACGGATTGCTGTCTGAACGGATAACATCTTGGGTCCCACATCTCATCAACTCTAACGAAAGTTTGAGTATCGAACGAATTGCCATCCGATCGGACTACCATCCGACCGGATTACTCTTCGAATCATGAGATACTAGGACTTTAAAGACTTAAACAATTTTCAACATGTTCATTAACAGGGTTGCCACCCGGTCGAATGAACATCTGACCGAGTGACTCTTCTGCTATGAATTATTCCCACAAAATAACCTCATCACTAAGGTCGCCGTCCGACTGGATTACCGTCCGAACGGATTGTTATCCGCATGATTGATCGTCCGATCGACCGACTTGAAGGATAGAGATACTTCAATGTTTTTAAAAAGATACAACGAAAACTTCAAAGGATAAGCCATCATACACAAACAGATCTTTCTTATAGGAACAAACAATCCACTCGAATAGTCATCCGACCGGACTACCGTCCGACCGGATGACCATCCGAACGGATTGTTATCCGCACGGGTTGCTGTCCGATCGGATTACCATCCGACCGATTTGTTGTCCGACCCATTCACACTTTGTATCGTTTTACGCGTCACTTATCGTTATGCTATCAAACTAACTTTACTCGCTAAGCGCTCCCTTCAATCCATCAACCGCTGTGAGTATACTTGATCCCTTTTTGCTTTATGCACTTTTGGGTGTTACATACGTTACAACTATTCGAATCACATCAAACACACTACTCAATACTATTTGAACGCTAACCGTTAATGCATGTTATACGTGGCTTATGAATGCTTGTTTGTTATGTTTACACATGGAATGCTGTCTACCTGCCTTAGCAACGATAGTACTATAGTTTGGACTCGGCACCCGTTCACACGGGGGTTGTTGTTAGGGGTGGATTTCTAAGTGACCCGTGATCCTCAAATATTATCCTGTTTGGTGATCCTTACTTCTGTGTCAGTTAGTGATCCTCAGAAGTGCTTCAAGATCAGGATCATGGATCATCCTAAGGATCCTTATACTAATGATTGTCTGTTTTGAATTCGTAACTGTTTTCCAGGAATATCAATTGGGACTTGGTCTTGGCGATATTTCTGGAGAATATACTAAGTCTATTCCGCACGTGCTTGGTCAGAAATGGACGTTGTGGAGTCGTGGAGGACTTGCACCATTTGCGGATAGTTTGTTATTTAGATTTTTGCTAGATTTAAATGGGATAGCGAGCTAATTAGACAACACTTTTTGCTATTTTGGCTACACACACTCTTACAACCGCTCACAACAGCTCTCGTTCATTCACATAGCAATTTCGTACACTTTTTACACATTACACTATAGTGATCCTTGTATTTAGCTCGCTATTATCCGAAGTTGTAACACATTGCTTGTTTAATTTGAGTTGGTGATCGGTAGTTTCCATCACCCGGGGTTTTTTGTGCCGGAGATCAACTCTTGATCAAGGGCTTTTTCCCCGTATAAACCTTGTGTCACTTGTCATTTATTTTTCATAGTGATCCTTATTGCTATAAACCAATTCAAGCATCATACCCTTAACAGAGAGTTTGGTTACATTATCCTCGTCTGATTTTTTTGACCAAAACAGTTTGGCGCCCACCGTGGGGTAATTGGTGCTTCATTTCTAAGAAATTCTCATCTTTGTGATTATTCCGGTTCATTGCATACGAGCAGATGGCTTCATCATCAAAGAATACCTCCAGTGCGATGTCTGCAGTCAATTCATCCCAGGGCATTCCACCTTTGCCTCCACCACCTTCTGGACCTCAGAAAAATGCCGAGAAGAAACCAACTCCCATTTTCTCAAAACCTCCAACTTCTTCTGCTTCTTAAACTCCTACTACTAGTGACTTGTTTACTCTGATTTTGCAGATGAAGGAGCATATCCAGCAGCATGACAAGACCAATGAAAGGATCCTTAGAGAAATTGGAGACATCAAGAAACAAAAGAGATCGGCAGAGGATCATTCCCCACTAATGCCCAGATCTTTGAATTTTGATACTCCGGTTATAACTTCTCAGCCTTCAGTGGTTCCAGACGTTCAATATGTTGGAGGACCAAAAGGAGTGCATTACGGGTCATCAGCAGTGACTCAGGCTTCAGGGTTACACTTTCAACCATCAGGATCCCATCCTCAGCATATAGGATCCTTTGCAAGCTCAGGAGGATACTCGGGAGCGCAGTAGATTCAAGGGTACTGGCCGTTTCAAGCATCCTCCCAGGTTCAAGGATCCTCCCAGGTTCAAGGATCCTCCCAGGTTCAAGGATCCTCCCAGGTTCAAGGATCCTCCCAGGTTCAAGGATCCTCCCAGGTTCAAGGATCCTCCCAGGTTCAAGGATCCTCCTAGGTTCAAGGATCCTCCCAGGTTCAAGGATCCTCCTATGTTCAAGGATCCTCCCACGTTCAAGGATCCTCCTATGTTCCAGGATCCTCCCAGGTCCAAGGATACTCACAGTTTCAAGGATCCTTCCCGATTCCGGGATCCTTAAGGAGTTTGCAATCAGGAAGTTCCGACATCCATCAGGGAGATTTCATTCCAATGCAAACCGTTGCTTCTACTGGTCCATCGGCCATTCCAGAGCCCCAACAATATGGATTAACGTCCACTCTTCCTAATTTGAATCCAATGGGAGGTAACACTTTTAATAATTCTTATACTACTAACCATGGCCTTATGCAGGATACAGGTATCAATCATGCCATGGCCAGAGAATTACAAAAGTTAAAGGACATGATATCAAGTGTCCCAGGAGTGGTTAAGCCTATCCCAGAGATTGCAGATGGGAGCCACAATATATCTCGTTTTGCACCACCAATCAGTGATGCTGAGATACCCAAGAGGTTCCATGTACCTACCATGAAGTTGTATGATGGTTCAACGGATCCTGAGGAACACATAGCTCAATACAGGGAAAGGATGGAGATCAACCCCATCCTAGAAAGGTTAAAGGAAGCGTGTCTGTGCAAGGGATTTGGATCCACTCTTACTGGATCGGCTCTTAAATGGCTGCTAAGTCTTCCTCCTTACTCTATTACCTCATTTGCTAATCTAGTTAACCTATTTAATAACCAATTTTCTTGTAGTAGGAAATTTGAGCGTTTAACTAGTGATCTGTATAGGATAACCCAGGGTCATAATGAATCATTAAGGGATTATATCACTAAATTTAGTAAAGAATCCTTAGATATTCCTAACCTGGACATAGCTACGGCTGTTGAAGCCTTTAAAATGGGACTGCTTAGGGATTCGTTATTCTATGATGATCTTGTTATGACACCATGCAGGAACCTAGATGAGGTAAGGACCTGGGCCCTTAGGTTCATCCGGCTAGAGGATGACAAAAGGATCCAGGAGAGGTTAGCAGGATCCTCAAAGCAAGAGAAGCAAGGATCCTCATTCAGGAACAACAAGTTCAGATCTTATAATAAATCCGATAACCAGAATGTGCATGCTGTTGAACAAGAAGAGGATGATGAGGATTATCCTCCAATCTCTGAATATTGTTTTTCTGTTGATAACAATGAACTAATCCTTGCGATGCAGAATTTAGGTGATAAAGCTAGATGGCCCAGAAAAAATGATAGACCAGCTGCAACTAAAGATAAATCAAAGTGGTGTGCATACCATGAAGATTTTGGGCATCTCACAGAAGAATGCATCGCATTGAGAAAAGAAATTGGATACTTGTTGAGCAAGGGGCACTTGAAAGAATTATTGGGGAGAAAGAAGTCAAGGACTCAGGATCCTGAAAGGATCCCAGAGAAAGCTCCAGCCCCTCCAGCAGATGCACAAATTATAAACTTTATATCTGGAGGATCAGACATTTGTGGGACATCCTTCTCTGCAGCCAAAAGACATGCGAAGGAAACCAAGATGGATAATGGAGATAGACCCATCCGAACATCCAGCGTCTCTGAAGGAAAAGTTATAACTTTCGATGAGGATGATCGTGTTGACATCCAGGATCCTCATCATGATGGTTTGGTTATCACTCTTTTTATTTCTAACCATTTTGTTCGCAGGATCCTTATAGATGGAGGAAGCTCTGTGAACATTATCCAGCTTGATGTTCTCAAGAAGATGAACATCCCTGAATCCGACATCATACCAAGATCCTCTGTGCTCGTGGGATTCAGTGGCGAGACTAAAAATACTCTGGGGGACATTAAACTCCCAATCTATATCGAAGGCCTACATTCCTACCAAAAGTTTTGTGTTATTGACTGTTTATCTTGTTGTAATGTGATCCTTGGCAGGCCTTGGATACACGATATGAAGGCAGTCCCATCCACTTATCATCAATGTGTGAAGCTTCCTAGTCCTTGGAGAATAGTGAAAATTGATAGTGATCAGCAAGAGGCTAAGAACTGCTACACCTCATCAATGAAACCAGCATCAAAGTCTAGGGAGCAATAGCAATCAAAGTGTCCTCCAAGGGATGTCTTGGAGGCAAGAGAACAGGATATAGTTGAAATCCTTATGGATCCTGATGATCCTGAATCTATAGTTTATATAGGATCAGGGATCCTTGGCGAAATGAAGGAAGACCTCATATCCTTCCTTAAAAGGAGAAAGACTACCTTTGCATGGAAACAAGAAGACATGACAGGCATATCTAAAGATGTAATCACTCACAAACTTGGCATCGATAGGTCCTTCAAACCAATCCATCAAAGGAGAAGGAAATTTGCACCAGAAAGAAATGCCATTATCCAGGAGGAGGTAGAGAAATTACTCCGAGCAGGTATGATTAAAGAGGTCAAGTTTCCAAGATGGTTGGCCAATGTGGTTGTTGTTCAAAAGAAAAACGGAAAGTGGGGGGTATGTGTCGATTTTACCGATTTAAATAAGGCATGTCCCAAGGATCCTTTCCCATTACCCCACATTGACTCCATGGTGGATGCAACTGCGGGTCATGAACTGTTAACTTTTATGGATGTTTCATCTGGATTTCAACAAATCCAAATGGAACCATCCGATCAAGAGGATACAGCCTTCATGACCCCAACTGGTATATACTGCTATATTGCTATGCCATTCGGACTAAGAAATGCAGGTGCAACTTATCAAAGGCTAGTGAATATGATGTTCAAGGATCAGATTGGACAAACTATGGAGGTTTACATAGACGATATGGTGGTAAAATCAATAAAGGCTGAGGATCACCTAAGAGACTTGGAGGAAGCATTCAATATCCTTGATAAATATAATATGAAGCTTAATCCTTCAAAATGTCACTTTGGTGTTAAAGCAGGTAAATTCTTAGGATATATGGTGACAAAGAGAGGCATTGAAGCCAGTCCAGAACAAATCAAAACAATAGTGAACATCAAGTCCCCTACCAATGCTAAGGATGTTTAGAGATTAACAGGCAAGATTGCAGCTTTAAACAGATTCATATCCAAATCTTCAGAAAAGTGCAAGGAATTCTATGATATCCTAAGGAAGAACAAGAAATTAGAGTGGACTGAGAAGCATGAAAGTGCCTTAAGAGCTCTTTAGGATTACCTATCCTCGGCCCCGGCTTTAATGAAACCAGAAAAAGGAGATGTGTTATCCTTATATCTTGCGGTATCCTCAAAAGCAGTAAGTGTCGTCCTTGTTAAGGATCACGAAGGTACACAACATCATGTCTATTATGTAAGTAAGAGTTTACTTGATGTTGAATCCAGGTATTCACACTTAGAAAAACTTATCCTTGCATTAATTATGGCATCTACCAAATTAAGACATTATTTTGAAACTCATGTTATTATCGTCAAAACTAATTTTCCAATCAAGAATGTCCTCAGGAAACCTGAAATGTCAGGAAGGATGGCTAAGTGGGCAGTGAAGCTTAGTGCATATGATATAAGATATGAGCCCAGGACAGCCATTAAATCCCAAGCATTAGCTGACTTTGTGGCAGATTTCAGTAGTGATTTGCAAAAGGAAGCTGAATTAGAAGTCCAGCAGCTAGAAGAGACCAAGGATCCTTGGATACTCTACACTGATGGATCCTCAAACATCAAGGGAACAGGGCTTGGAATACTACTAAAATCGCCACAGGGGGACATAATACCCCACTCTATAGCTTGTGAGTTCCAAACCACTAACAATGAGGCTGAATACGAAGCCTTGATAGCTGGTTTGCAAATTGCTAAGCATATGAGGATCAGGTATCTTGAGGTACATGTAGATTCTTTGTTAATCACTAATCACTTTAATGGATCCTATGTTGTTAAAGGTGAAAAGCTAATCAAATATCTGGAGTTAGTCAAAGAATTGGCACTCTCTTTTGTATCCTTTAGTTTGACACAGGTACCAAGGGAAGAGAATGCAGAGGCAGATGCACTAGCCAATTTAGGATCATCCTTGAAGATCCCGGAGGATATCAAGATCCCTATTATCCATATCCTGACCCCGGCTATCGAGGATCATGTGGCTATGGAGATAGGAGAGAATTCTGCAATTATCCCTAGTGAGGATACTCAAGCTCATTCAGGATCATGGACCCACCCAATCATGAGATATTTACAACATGGAGAGATTCCTACAGGAGAAAATCCTAGGGCTTTCAAAATTAAGGTATCTCAATTCACAATTTTAAATAATATGTTGTACAAACGATCTCTTGCAGGACCATACTTAAGATGCATCGAGGATCCTAAAATCCAAGAAGTTTTAAAAGACTTCCATGAAGGAGATTGTGGAAACCACACTGGGGGCAGGGCGTTATTCTCAAGGATCCTGAGGACAGGATACTACTGGCCAACCATGAAGAGAGATGCTGTGGAGTATGCTAAGAGATGTGATCCTTGTCAGAGACACAGCAATATCCTTCATCAACCAGCTGAATTTTTGCATCCTATATCCTCCTCTTGGCCATTTATGAGATGGGGTATGGATATAGTTGGTAAGCTCCCTAAGGCACCTGGTGGAAAAGTATTCATGCTTGCTATGACTGATTACTTCTCCAAGTGGATAAAGGCTGGAGCTTTTGCCCAAGTCAGAGAAAAGGAAGTTATATCCTTCATTAAAAGAAATATTATAACTAGATTTGGTATTCCTTCTGAAATTATATGTGATAATGGTTCCCAATTCATTGGGGGCAGAACCACTAACTTTTGTGACAGCTGGGGGATTAAGATGATAACATCAACACCAGTCCACCCACAAGCTAATGGTCAGGCAGAATCCTCCAATAAGATCATCATCAACAATTTGAAGAAGAAGCTAGGATCCAAGAAGGGGAAATGAGCAGAAGAATTACCTTATGTGCTTTGGGCTGATAGGACAACTCCTAAGAATGCTACAGGCCAAACTCCATTCTCTTTGGTATTTGGGGTAGAATCAGTGATCCCTACAGAAATGGTCGTTCCAACTGCTAGAACCAGTATTCGTGATCCTGAGGAAAATGATGAGAACTTGGTTCAAGACCTGGATACCATTGAGGAAATCAGAGATTTGGCAAGGATAAGGATGGCCAGTTATCAGCAAAGAATGGCCGGTTCCTACAACAAAAATGTTAGGATCAGGAAATTCCAAGTTGGTGATATGGTACTAAGGAAAGCATTTCAGAATACCACCAATCCTGCTTATGGAAAGTTGTCACCAAAATAGGAAGGCCCTTACTTGATTGAAGCTGAGGCAGGAAATGGGGCATATCGATTGCTAACAATGGAAGGTGACTTACTACCAAGAGCCTGGAATGCTGTCCATTTGAAGAGATATTTCATGTGATAAGGATCCATGATCCTCACATGATAAACATCCTTAAAGAATCCTTAAAGCGCAGATGATCCTCATTTTTGGTAACATTCTAATCTTAAACTATTCCATTTCCTTACTTTCTCACATAAGGATAAGGATCTCGCATCCTTTATCCCCATTTCACGAGATTTTGAGGTTTGAAGGTTCAGGTACTCTTAGCAAAAGCATGATTATCCACACAAGCAACCAGTTACTTAGGTTTGACCCCATTTGTTTGGGTTTAACCCCAGTTTCGCCAGTAGCGCACGATGATCCTGGTATAGTTCATGGCAGTGGGACCAGTACTCGTTTTAGGGGCTGATAATTCCATTGTACTGGCTATACTTAGGATCCTACGTATAATGGTAGACGTACCATACATCCGTTCTTAAGGTTTCTAGCGTTTTCACGTTAGCTAAGGTTTTGGCATTTTCATGCCACTAAGTTTGGATAGCCGCCAGTTAGGGCCATACTCCAGTTAACACACGATCCTTGGGCTTGTCCCCAGTTATCCTTGGGCTTGTCCCCAGTTATCCTTTGGGCTTGTCCCCAGTTATCCTTGGGCTTGTCCCCAGTTATCCTTGGGCTTGTCCCCAGTTATCCTTTGGGCTTGTCCCCAGTTGCTAACCTTTATCTTATAATGGCTTAGTCCCAAGTTATGTTTTATTTCAGGTTTTCGAAGTTAAACAACCAAGGATCCTTGATCCTTACCTTTTACTAAGGTTTGTTCTGTGATTATCCTGGTTATAATAATATTAAGAGTTAGGATCCTAACTTGGATCCTCAGGTATGATCCTTAACTATTTTGATTTTATTCATTGATTATTTGAATAACCCTAATACTTTGACAACTGAACTCATGATCCTTAAAATATACCACTTTTTGGAATTTTTCAACTATAGGATATTTGATCCTGCATTATATCCTAAGTTTTTTATCTAAGTTGTTCAACTTTTCTTACTCGGACAAGTGTAAATCAATACAATTGAAAAATAAAACAACAACAAGGATATCAACACAAGATAAGCCAAAAAAGATTAAGGTTATTTTATTAACAAAAGCTTAACCATCAAAGGTTGTCAAAATTACCTACCCCGAGCATCTACCAGCAATACGTGGCCCATCCGCTGGGGTAGGTAAAGGGTGTCCATTGTCTAAAGGTCTTAGTAGTCCAGGAATTAAGAAGATGGCAGGATCACAATGGCTTCATCCACCAAACAGAGGATCCCTCCACCAGTTGTAATCCTACCTATTGTCCAAAGGATCATTCATGATCCTTAACCCTAATAGCTATTGTTTAGTTATTACAAACCATCATTGTTTTAAAAACATCACAATCACAAAAAACTACTACCAAATTTAAAAATTGGGCTCCGGCTACGTCTAGGAATGTCCATCATCGCCCAATTGTGCAGCCTACACCTTCGCTGCATCCTTATCCCCTCCAGCTTCGGTATCCTTAACCTGATCCTTCCCGCTACCTCCAGCCTCGATCGCCAAAACCTCCTCAGCCTCCTCATCATCTTCAAGATCAGCCAACCTTGCTTTCTAGCCCTCAACATCCCAGCTGCTTCTGTCGAAGTTAGGATCTTGAGATTCCTGGGCCATCTTTAGTTTTGTCTGGTACATTGTGATGGCAGCAGAGACCTTTGCACCTTCTATGAGATCATGCTTCTCATAGTCAGTGTCGATCAGGATTTTAGCTGTCTTAGTCTTGGCATCTTGAAGGGCTTTTTCAAGATCAGCAATCTTAAGATCCTTAAGCACTGCAACTTGTTGGAGGTCAGCAATCTTCTTATCCAGCTCCTCGACGCTTCCCACATAATCTTCAATCTCAGCAAATTTCTGCAAAGAAAAAGACAAAGCAGTTCAAGATCAGGTGATCTTCAAATGAATAGGATACCTAGGCAGAATTGGTGATCCTCACGTCATTGAAGTATTCAAGGAACTGGTGGCGGATCAGTGGTAGGCCTTGTAGGTCCTCTGTGTCAGAAGTTTTCCTCTTCTTGCCACCCCTTCCTTTAGTGGGTGCCTTGGGAATGGAGATGCTAGGACTGGTAGTGGCCCTCTTCTTCCTGGATCGAACAACATCAAGGTCGGCCGTGTTGAACTAGGAGGCAGGCTTGGAAGATTTTCCGGCACCTACGTATTTAAAGCAAGATAAGTATCCTTATCCTATTTCAATATAACTATTTATTTTAATATTCAACTATACAAAAAGCAGGATACTTACTTGACATGGTGATGGAACCTGAGGATACTTCTTGTGAGTCTTGGGTGTCTATCTTGAATGACCTTATTTCAGGATCAAGCTTCCAAAAAGCAGCAAGACTATCCTTGGTTGCGGGTGTTGTGATGAGGTGCGAAACAGAAATAGCTGCATAACACATGACAAAAAGGGGTTAGTGATCCTTTCACAAGAGCCAGATTACCTGATGATCCTTCTCAGGATCCTCTGTCCTACCATTGGTGGACCACTTCCTGGGTAAATGCTTTCCGTTTGGAATGGTATCCCTCCTGACAAAGAAGAAGCGTCGTTTCCAATTTGTGTCATTCTTGGTGGCTTTAAAAATGGGGTGTTCTTCGCCGGGTTTTCGCTTAAACAGATATCGATGTGATCCAAACATCGTGAGATCATACATCTGTGTCAGCTCTGACATTCCTAAATCAATCCCTTCCTGCTCTATGAACCTCTCCGGGGTATACAAGACCCTCCAAATCATCGGCATGGCTTGGATGTAAGAGATGCCGGTAAGGGAAAAGAAGGATTGGGTAAAGTCTGGAAAAGGATAGGTGTATCCTATGGTGAAGGGAGTAACTGGAAAGGCAACCCATGTTTCAGAAACATAGTCGCCCAGAATAGTGGGATCGAAGGGTTTGAAAAAGGCATTCGCCGGAAAGCAGTGACGAATCTTATCTATTTGAGCATCGTTAAGGCAACACCTCTCATGTATTGAGTCTTTGATAATCCCTTGACTCTTCAAGGGGCTATCCTTCTGGTGATCCTTGGCGGGGGAGGACCGGAGCATCATTGATGTTGGTAAAGAAAGAAAAACAGAGTAAGAGAAGGAGAAATAAGAGAAGAGATACCTGATTGATCTTCGACTGAGAATGTAAAGGGAGTTTCCTTCGGATTTAAATGCATATTGATCCTATCTCTAACTCCTATTTATAATGATGATTTGCAGGATTGTCACTTCAGTGACGTCAGATTTGCAACGGCTAGTCCGTCTCCAACGGCTAGTTATCCGTTAGTTTGTTGGCGATAAGATCGAAAAAATATAACTCGTTTATTTACGATATAACTCCTTATATTTTAGGGGCAATTGTTAGGGGTGGATTTCTAAGTGACCCGTGATCCTCAAATATTATCCTGTTTGGTGATCCTTACTTCTGTGTCAGTTAGTGATCCTCAGAAGTGCTTCAGGATCAGGATCATGGATCATCCTAAGGATCCTTATACTAATGATTGTCTGTTTTGAATTCGTAACTGTTTTGCAGGAATATCAATTGGGACTTGGTCTTGGCGATATTTCTGGAGAATATACTAAGTCTATTCCGCACGTGCTTGGTCAGAAATGGACGTTGTGGAGTCGTGGAGGACTTGCACCATTTGCGGATAGTTTGTTATTTAGATTTTTGCTAGATTTAAATGGGGTAGCGAGCTAATTAGACAACACTTTTTGCTATTTTGGCTACACACACTCTTACAACCGCTCACAACAGCTCTCGTTCATTCACATAGCAATTTCGTACACTTTTTACACATTACACTATAGTGATCCTTGTATTTAGCTCGCTATCATCCGAAGTTGTAACACATTGCTTGTTTAATTTGAGTTGGTGATCGGTAGTTTCCATCACCCGGGGTTTTTTGTGCCGGAGATCAACTCTTGATCAAGGGCTTTTTCCCCGTATAAACCTTGTGTCACTTTTCATTTATTTTTCATAGTGATCCTTATTGCTATAAACCAATTCAAGCATCATACCCTTAACAGAGAGTTTGGTTACATTATCATCGTCTGATTTTTTTGACCAAAACAGTTTGGCGCCCACCGTGGGGTAATTGGTGCTTCATTTCTAAGAAATTCTCATCTTTGTGATCATACCGGTTCATTGCATACGAGCAGATGGCTTCATCATCAAAGAATACCTCCAGTGCGATGTCTGCAGTCAATTCATCCCAGGGCATTCCACCTTTGCCTCCACCACCTTCTGGACCTCAGAAAAATGCCGAGAAGAAACCAACTCCCATTTTCTCAAAACCTCCAACTTCTTCTGCTTCTTATACTCCTACTACTAGTGACTTGTTTACTCTGATTTTGCAGATGATGGAGCATATCCAGCAGCAGGACAAGACCAATGAAAGGATCCTTAGAGAAATTGGAGACATCAAGAAACAAAAGAGATCGGCAGAGGATCATTCCCCACTAATGCCCAGATCTTTGAATTTTGATACTCTGGTTATAACTTCTCAGCCTTCAGTATGTGACAGGTGCTTAGGAAGTTTACATGCTTGACATGCTGTGAACTTAAGGCTAGGAAAGGTCTAGGATGCTCTCTGTGCTGTGATGAAATCGAAGCTAGGAAAAGAGGTCCTAGAAACCAATAAATAAACTATCTATGTATAAATCTGAGATGTCGGAACAGAACTACTTGACAAGATTTTGTCTGTAATAATTTGTTTACTGTTTGAGACATGGTATGGGACATGTTATTTAAATTAAATGGTAAAGATAATTGTGATGGAAGCTTCTGGACAATCTGTTTCGCTTAGTGCCATACCCCGATGTTTTCGCCATCGGTTGGGGTGTGACAATTGGGAAGGCGTTATGGAACAACAACTATGAGTCAGGATTTTGGGTCTCACTTTCAGCCTTCAGGATCCTGTTTTCAGCCTTCGGGATCCTCTTTCCAGCATCAGGGATCCTTCGTCAGCCCAGAAGGATATATGGGAACACACACGGTTCAAGGATCCTCCCAGGTCCAAGGATCCTCACAGGTCCAAGGATCCTCTCAGGTCCAAGGATCCTCTCAGGTTCAAGGATCTTCTCAGGTTCAATGATCCTCCTTCCAGGTTCAAGGATCTAACATCTTTCAGGATCAAGGATTCTTACGAAGTGTACAACCCTCAAGTTCAGATGTTCATCAAGGAGACTTCATTCCAATGCACACCATTGCTACTTCCGGTCCTTCAATTATACCAGAATCTCGTCAATATGGATTCACATTTGGGATTTACAGGAAAAGCAAGGATCCTACTTCAAGAACAACAAGTTCAAGTCCTACAACAAGTCTGATAACCAGAACGTGCATGCAGTAGAACAGGAAGAGGATGATGAGGATTATCCTCCCATTTCTGAATACTGTTTTTCTGTTGATAACAATGAACTAATTCTTGCAATGCAGAATCTAGGTGAGAAAGCAAGATGGCCAGGGAAAAGTAATAAACCAGCCGCAACAAAAGACAAGTCCAAATGGTGTAAATATCATGAGGATTTAGGGCATCTTACTGAAGAATGTATTGCACTTAGAAAAGAAATTGGTTACTTGTTAAGCAAGGGGCACTTAAAGGAACTTTTGGGCAGGAAGAAGTCAAAGATCCAGGATCCTGAGAAGATCCCAGAAAGAGCTCCTACTCCTCCAGCAGATGCACAAGTTATAAACTTCATTTCCGGTGGATCAGACATTTGTGGTACTTCCTTTTCAGCAGCCAAAAGACATGCCAAGGAGACCAAGATGGATATTGGAGATAGACCCATCCGTACCTCTACTATTACACGGGAGAAAGTCATAACCTTTGATGAGGATGATCGTGTTGATGTGCAGGATCCTCACCATGATGGTCTTGTTATTACTTTATTAATATCTAACCATTTTGTTCGCAGGATCCTAATCGATGGAGGAAGCTCAGTGAACATCGTTCAACTTGATGTCCTCAAGAAGATGAATATCCCTGAATCAGATATTATCCCAAGATCCTCAGTTCTTGTGGGATTCAGCGGAGAAACCAAGAATACATTGGGGGACATTAAACTTCCCATTTATATTGAAGGACTTCATTCTTATCAAAAATTCGGTGTTATAGATTGCTTATCCTGTTGCAATGTTATCCTTGGCAGGCCATGGATACATGACATGAAGGCAGTTGCATCTACATATCATCAGTGTGTGAAGCTTCCTAGTCCATGGGGGGTGATATAGATTGAGAGTGACCAACATGAAGCAAAGAATTGTTATACCTCATCAATGAAGCCAGCCTCAAGACCAAGGGAGCAATAGCAACTAAAGTATCCTCCAAGAGACGTCTTGGAGGCAAGAGAATAGGATGTGAAAGAAATCCTTATGGATCCTCATGATCCTAAATCCAAAGTCTTCATAGGATCAGGGATCCTTAGCAACATTGAACAGGATCTAGTATCCTTCCTTAAAAGGAGGAAAACTACCTTTTCCTGGAAGCATGAAGACATGACAGGTCTCTCTAAGGATATAATTACTCATAAACTTGGCATTGACAGGTCATTCAAACCTATACATCAGAAGAGGAGGAAGTTTGCACCAGAGAGGAATGCCATTATCCAGGAGGAGGTAGACAAATTACTTCGAGCAGGTATTGTTAGGGGTGGATTTCTAAATGACCCGTGATCCTTAGCTATTATCCTCTTTAGTGATCCTTACTTCTGTGACAGATAGTGATCCTCAGAAGAGCTTCAGGATCAGGATCATGGATCACCTTAAGGATCCTCATACTAACAATTGTTCACTTGTGTTTCGTATTGTTTTGCAGGAGTAACAAGTTAGACTTAGTCTTAGCGACATTCCTGGAGAATATTCCTTGACTATCTCGCACGTGCTTGGCCAAAAATAGACGTTGTGGAGAACGTGAAGGCATGGCACGAAAGTCGGAGAGTTTGTTAGCTAGATATTTTCTTATTTTAAAGGGGTAACGAGCTAGTTAGTAACACTTAGTCATTTCTGAGTTACACACACACTCATACAAACGTTCATACCAGCTCTCGTTCAAACACTTAGCGATTTCATACACCATTTACACGTTATATTCTAGTGATCCTTGTACCTAGCTCGTTACCATCCGAAGTTGTAAACATTTATTCATTTATTTGAGTTTGGTGATCGGTAGTTTCCATCACCCGGGGTTTTTTGTGCCGGAGATCAACTCTTGATCAAGGGCTTTTTCCCCGTATAAATCCTTGTGTTGTTTGTGCAATTTACATTGAAGTGATCCTCATCGCTATTACATATTTTAAGCATCATTCCCCGAAACAAAGAGTTTGGTTGCATATCATAAACAGAATTTTTGACCAAAACAGTTTGGCGCCCACCGTGGGGCAATTGGTGCTTCGTCCTTAGAAGAATACGCATTTCTGTGCTCATTTCGTTTCACTACAACCGAGCAAATGGCTTCCTCAGCGAAGAATGCTTCAAACTTGATGCCTTCATTCACTTCTTCACAAGGCGTCCCTCCTTTGCCTCCACCACCTTCTGGACCCCAGAAGAATGCTGAGAATGCTGCGAAGAAACCAACTCCCATTTTCTCAAAACCTCCAACTTCTTCTGCTTCTTACACTCCCACTACTAGTGACATGTTTACTTTGATTTTGCAGATGAAGGATCAGATAAAGCAACAGGATAAAACCAATGAGAGAATTCTCAAAGAAATCGGAGATCTCAAGAAACAAAAGACAACGGCAGAGGATCATTCCCCACTGGTGCCGAAATCCTTGAATTTTGATACTCCGGTGATTACTTCTCAGCCATCATTGGCTCCAGACGTTCAATATGTGGGTGGACCGAAGGGAGTGCACTACGGAACAACAACAGTGACCCAGGCATCAGGTTCATATTTCCAGCCAGCGGGATCCTATCCTCAGCATATGGGATCCCTCACGAGCTCAGGAGGATATTCAGGAATGCAGCAAGTTCAAGGATCCTTCTTCGTTCCAGGATCATCCCAGGTTCAAGGATCCTCCTTTGTTCCAGGATCATCCCAGGTTCAAGGATCCTCCTTTGTTCCAGGATCATCCCAGGTTCAAGGATCCTCCTTCGTTCCAGGATCATCCCAGGTTCAAGGATCCTCCTTCGTTCCAGGATCATCCCAGGTTCAAGGATCCTCCTTTGTTCCAGGATCATCCCAGGTTCAAGGATCCTCCTTTGTTCCAGGATCATCCCAGGTTCAAGGATCCTCCTTTGTTCCAGGATCGTCCCAATTTCAGGGATCCTTCCAGATGCCAGGATCCTTGAGGAGTTTGCAAACAGGACGTTCAGATGTCCATCAGGGAGATTTTATTCCAATGCAGACCAATGCCTCTACCGGCCCCTCGATCATTCCAGAGCCCCAACAATACGGATTAACATCCATTCTTCCTAACTTGAATCCAATGGGAGGTAACACTTTTAATAATTCTCATACTACTAACCATGGTCTTATGCAGGATCCAGGTATCAATCATGCCATGGCTAGAGAATTGCAAAAGCTAAAGGATATGATATCAAGTGTTCCGGGAGTAGTCAAACCTATCCCAGAGATTGCAGATGGGAGCCACAAGATATCTCGTTTTGCACCACTAATCTGTGATGCTGAGATACCCAAGAGGTTCCATGTGCCTACAATGAAACTGTATGATGGTTCGACGGATCCTGAAGAACACATAGCACAATACAGGGAGAGGATGGAGATCAATCCAATCCCAGAAAGGTTAAAGGAAGCATGCCTGTGCAAAGGATTCGGATCCACTCTTACTGGATCAGCTCTCAAATGGCTGCTAAGTCTTCCCCCCTACTCTATTACCTCATTTGCTAATCTAGTTAATCTATTTAATAATCAGTTTTCTTGTAGTAGGAAATTTGAACGATTAACCAGTGATTTATATAGGATAACCCAGGGTCATAATGAATCATTAAGAGATTACATTACCAAATTCAGTAAAGAATCCTTAGACATTCCCAACTTAGATATAGCCACGGCTGTTGAGGCCTTTAAAATGGGACTGCTTAGGGATTCGTCTTTCTATGATGATCTTGTTATGACACCATGCAGGAACTTAGATGAGGTAAGAACCCGAGCACTTAGGTTCATTCGACTAGAAGATGACAAGAGGATCCAGGAGAGGTTAGTAGGATCCTCAAAGCAGGATAAGCAAGGATCCTCATTCAGGAACAACAAGTTCAGATCCTACAACAGATCTGATAACCAGAACGTGCATTCTATTGATCAGGAAGAGGATGATGAGGATTATCCTCCAATTTCTGAATATTGTTTTAGTGTTGATAACAATGAACTAATCCTTGCGATGCAGAGTCTAGGTGATAAAGCTAGATGGCCGCGAAAAAATGATAGGCCAGCTGCAACTAAGGATAAATCAAAGTGGTGTGCATACCATGAAGATTTTGGGCATCTCACAGAAGAATGCATTGCACTAAGAAAGGAAATTGGATACTTGTTGAGCAAGGGGCATCTAAAAGAATTGTTGGGAAGAAAAAAGTCAAGGACTCAGGATCCTGAAAGGATCCCTGAGAAGGCTCCAGCCCCTCCAGCTGATGCACAAGTGATAAACTTTATTTCTGGAGGATCCGACATTTGTGGCACATCCTTCTCAGCAGCTAAAAGGCATGCAAAGGAAACTAAAATGGATAATGGAGAAAGACCAGTTCGAACATCAAGTGTCTCCGAAGGAAAAGTCATAACCTTTGGTGAAGAGGATCGTGTTGATATCCAGGATCCTCATCACGATGGTTTAGTTATTACTCTTTTCATATCTAACCATTTTGTCCGCAGGATCCTTATAGACGGAGGAAGTTCAGTGAACATTATCCAACTTGATGTTCTAAAGAAGATGGGTATCCCTGAATCAGAGATCATACCAAGATCCTCCGTGCTCGTGGGATTTAGTGGCGAAACTAAGAACACCCTGTGGGACATTAAACTCCCAATATATATTGAAGGCTTACACTCTTATCAAAAATTTTGTGTTATTGACTGTTTATCTTGTTGTAATGTTATCCTTGGCAGGCCCTGGATACACGATATGAAAGCAGTCCCATCTACTTACCATCAATGTGTGAAGCTCCCTAGTCCTTGGGGAATAGTAAAGATTGATAGTGATCAGCAGGAGGCTAAGAATTGCTACACTTCATCGATGAAACCAGCCTCGAAGTCAAGGGAGCAATAGCAATCAAAGTATCCTCCAAGGGATGTCTTGGAGGCAAGAGAGCAGGATGTGATAGAAATCCTCATGGATCCTGATGATCCTGAATCCAAAATCTATATCGGATCAGGGATCCTTGGCGAAATGAAAGAAGACCTCGTATCCTTCCTCAAATGGAGAAAAACTACCTTTGCATGGAAACACGAAGACATGACTGGTATATCCAAAGATGTTATCACTCATAAACTCGGCATTGACAGATCCTTCAAACCAATCCATCAAAGGAGAAGAAAGTTTGCACCGGAAAGGAATGCCATTATCCAAGAAGAGGTAGAGAAATTGCTTCGGGCAGGTATGATTAGAGAGGTCAAGTATCCAAGATGGTTGGCCAATGTGGTTGTTGTTCAAAAGAAAAACGGAAAGTGGAGGGTATGTGTCGATTTTACCGACTTAAATAAGGCATGTCCCAAGGATCCTTTCCCTTTACCCCACATTGACTGCATGGTGGATGCAACTGCGGGTCATGAACTGTTAACTTTTATGGATGCTTCATCTGGATTCCAGCAAATCCAAATGGAACCATCCGACCAAGAGGATACATCCTTCATGACTCCAACTGGTATATACTGCTATATTGCTATGCCGTTCTGATTAAGAAATGCAGGTGCAACATATCAAAGGCTGGTGAATATGATGTTCAAGGATCAGATTGGACAAACTATGGAGGTTTACATAGATGATATGGTGGTAAAATCTTTAAAAGCTGAGGATCACCTAAGAGACTTGGAGGAAGCATTCGATATCCTTGACAAATATAACATGAAACTTAATCCTTCAAAATGTCACTTTGGTGTTAAAGCAGGTAAATTTCTAGGATATATGGTGACAAAGAGAGGCATTGAAGCTAGCCCGGAACAAATCAAAGCAATAGTGAACATCAAATCTCCGGCCAATGCTAAGGATGTTCAAAGGCTAACAGGCAGGATAGCAGCTTTGAACAGATTTATATCCAAATCCTCAGAGAAATGCAAAGAATTCTACGATATCCTAAGGAAGAACAAGAAATTTGAGTGGACTGAGAAGCATGAAGATGCTTTAAGAGCCCTCAAGGATTACTTATCCTCAGCCCCAGCCTTGATGAAACCAGAAAAAGGTGATGTGTTATCCTTATATCTTGCAGTATCCTCAAAAGCAGTAAGTGCGGTCCTTGTTAAGGATCATCAAGGTACACAACATCCTGTCTATTATGTAAGTAAAAGTTTACTTGATGCTGAATCCAGGTACTCATACCTTGAAAAGCTTATTCTTGCATTAATTATGGCATCTACTAAGTTAAGACACTATTTTGAAACTCATGTTATCATTGTTAAAACTAATTTTCCAATTAAGAATGTCCTCAGGAAACCAGAGATGTCAGGTAGGATGGCTAAGTGGGCAGTGAAGCTGAGTGCATATGATATAAGATACGAGCCTAGGACAGCCATCAAATCCCAAGCATTAGCTGACTTTGTGGCTGATTTCAGTAGTGATTTACAAGAAGAAGCTGAGTTAGAAGTCCAGCAGCTAGAAGAGACCAAGGATCCTTGGATACTCTATACTGATGGATCCTCAAATGTCAAAGGCACAGGGCTTGGAATACTACTAAAATCGCCACAGGGGGACATAATACCCCATTCTATAGCTTGTGAGTTCCAAACCACTAATAATGAGGCTGAATATGAAGCCTTAATTGCTGGTTTGCAAATTGCTAAGCATATGGGAATCAGGTATCTTGAGGTACACGTAGATTCTTTGTTAATTACAAACCAGTTTAATGGATCATATGCTGTTAAAGGTGAAAAGCTAACCAAGTATTTGGAGATAGTCAAAAGTTTGGCACTCTCTTTTGTTTCCTTTAGTTTGTCACAGGTACCAAGGGAAGAAAATACAGAAGCGGATGCATTGGCTAATTTAGGATCATCCTTGAAGATCCCGAAGGATATCAAGATCCCTATTATCCATATCCTGACCCCGGCCATTGAGGATCATGTGGTTATGGAAATAGGAAATGATTCTGCAATAATCCCTAGTGAGGATACTCGATCCCATTCGGGATCAGAATCATGGATCTCACCAATTATGAGATACTTACAACATGGAGAGATTCCTACAGGAGAAAACCCTAGGGCTTTCAAATCTAAGGTATCTCAATTCACAATTTTAAATAATATGTTGTATAGACGATCTCTTGCAGGACCATACTTGAGATGCATTGAGGATCCTGAAATCCAAGAAGTTTTAAAAGACTTCCATGAAGGAGATTGTGGAAACCACACTGGGGGCAGGGCATTATTCTCAAGGATCCTGAGGACAGGATACTACTGGCCAACCATGAAGAAAGATGCTGTGGAATATGCTAAAAGATGTGATCCTTTTCAGAGGCACAGCAATATCCTTCATCAACCAGCTGAATTATTGCATCCTATATCCTCCTCTTGGCCATTTATGAGATGGGGTATGGATATAGTTGGTAAGCTCCCTAAGGCACCTGGGGGAAAAGTATTCATGCTAGCTATGACTGATTACTTCTCCAAGTGGATAGAGGCTGAAGCTTTTGCCCAAGTCAGAGAAAAGGAAGTTATATCCTTCATTAAAAGAAATATTATAACTAGATTTGGAATTCCTTCTGAGATTATATGTGATAATGGTTCCCAATTTATTGGGGGCAGAACCACTAACTTTTGTGACAGCTGGGGGATTAAGATGATAACATCAACACCAGTCCACCCACAAGCTAATGGTCAGGCAGAGTCATCCAACAAGATCATCATTAACAATTTGAAGAAGAAGCTTGGATCCAAGAAAGGGAAATGGGCAGAAGAACTACCTTATGTGCTTTGGGCTGACAGAACAACCCCTAAGAATGCTACTGGTCAAACACCATTCTCTTTGGTGTTTGGGGCAGAATCGGTGATCCCAACAGAAATGGTGGTTCCAACTGCTAGAACAAGTACTCGTGATCCTGAGGAAAATAATGAAAACTTGGCTCAAGACCTGGATACTATTGAAGAAATCAGGGATATGGCTAGGATAAGGATGGCCAGTTATCAGCAAAGGATGGCTGGTGCTTACAACAAAAATGTCAGGATCAGGAGGTTTCAAGTTGGAGATATGGTATTAAGGAAAGCATTTCAGAATACCACCAATCCTGCTGATGGAAAGTTAGCTCCAAAATGGGAAGGCCCTTATTTGATTGAAGCTGAAGCAGGAAAGGGGGCATATAGATTGCTAACCATGGAAGGTGATTTGCTACCAAGAGCTTGGAATGCTGTCCACTTGAAGAAATATTTCATGTGAGTAGGATCCTCATGACACAGATGATCCTAACGAAAGGTATATCCTTAAAGGATCCTCAAAGTATTGGTGATCCTTACTTAGGTAATATCCTAAACTTAAACTATTTCATTTCTTTATTTTCTCATATAAGGATAAGGATCATGTATCATTTATCCATCTCTCACGTGAGTTTAAGTTTGGAAAGTCCAGGTATCCTTTGCATAACATTGGTTATCTGCAGAAGCAATCCGTTCCTTGGGTTTAACCCCAGTTATTTGGGCTTGACCCCAGTTCCGCCTGTAGCGCACGATGATCCTGGTATAGTTCAAGGCATTGGGACCAGTACTCGTTTTAGGGGCTGATAATTCCATTGTTCTGGCTATGCTTAGGATCCTACGTATAATGGTAGACGTACCATACATCCGTTCACAAGGTTTCTAACGTTATCACGTTAGCTAAGGTTTCTAACGTTTTCACGTTAGCTAAGGTTTTGGCATTTTCATGCCACTAAGTTTGGATAGTCGCCAGTTAGGGCCATACTCCAGTTTACATACGATCCTTGGACTTGTCCCCAGTTATCCTTGGGCTTGTCCCCAGTTATCCTTGGGCTTGTCCCCAGTTATCCTTGGGCTTGTCCCCAGTTGCTAACTCTTTTCCTATGTTGGCTTAGTCCCAAGTTATGCTCTATTTCAGGTTCTTGAAGATAGGCAACTAGGGATCCTTGATCCTTACTTTATTCTAAGGTTTATCTTATAGTTATCCTAATTATGGTTAGGATCCTAACTTAGATCCTCAGGTATGATCCTTAACTATTTTGATTTTATTCATTATTCATTTGAATAACCCTTAAAAGTTTGACAACTAAACTTGTGATCCTTTAAAACATATTGCTTTCTGAGATTCTTTAACTAAAGGATATCTGATCATGGATCATATCCTAAATATTTTCAATTTGACTTATCCTAAATTATTTGTTCAATAAGTATGCATCAAAACAAAGGGAAATCAAGGAAACACAAGGATAACAACACAAGATAAGCGACAAAAGGTTAAGTTTTTATTAACAAAGTAGTAACCCTTAAAAGGTTGTCAAAATTACCTACCCGAGCATCTACCAGCAAAACGTGGCCCGTCCCCTGGGGTAGGTAAAGGGTGTCCATGATAATAAGTTTAAAGGTAGTGCAGGAATATAAAGGCGGCAGGATCACAATGGCTTCATCCCCCAAACAGAGGATCCTTCCACCATATGCAATCCTGCCTATTGTCCAAAGGATCATACATGATCCTTAATCCTAAAACCTATTGTTCAAGTACAACCCATCATTGTTCAGCAAAAAACACCATAAACAAAACAAACTATCAAACTTAAAAAATGGGCTCCGGCTACGTCTAGAAATGTCCTTCATCGCCCATCCATGCAGCCTATGCCTTCGCTGCATCCTCTTCCCCTCCAGCTGTGGTGTCCTTTATCAGATCCTTCCCACTGCCACTTGCCTCAATCGCCAAGACCTCAGTAGCCTCCTCCTCATCATCCTCAAGATCAGCCAACCTTGCCTTCCAGCCCTCAACATCACAGCCGCTCTGGTCAAAACTAGGATCTTGTGCTTCCTGGGCCATCTTCAATTTTGTCTGATACATAGTGATGGCGGCAGAGACCTTAGCATTTTCTATGAGGTCATGCTTTTCATAGTCAAGGTCGATCAGAAGTTTGGCCGTCTTAGTCTTCTCATCTTGGAGTTCCTTCCGAAGATCAGCAAGTGCAAGGTCCTTGAGCACGGCAACCTGTTGGAGGTCAGCAATTTTCTTGTCCTGCTCCTCAACATTCCCCACGTAATCCTCAATCTCAGCAAATTTCTGCAAAGAAAAGGATATAGCAGTTCAAGATCAAGTGATCCTCATACGAGTAGGATACCTAGGCAGAATTAAGGATCCTTACATCATTAAAGTATTCAAGGAACTGGTGGCGGATCAGTGGTAGGCCTTGAAGATCCTCAGCATCAGAAGTTTTTCTCTTTTTGACACCCTTTCCTTTAGTGGGTGCCTTTGGAATGGAGATGCTAGGACTGGTAGTGGACCTCTTCTTCCTGGATCGTACGACATCAAGGTCAGCCGTGTTGAACTGGGATACAGGCTTGGCAGATTTTCCAGCGCCTACACATTCAAAGCAAGATAAGTATCCTTATCCTATTTCAATTTATTTATTTATTTTAATATTCAAACTATGTAAAAGGCAGGATACTTACTTGACATGGTAATGGAACCTGAGGATACTTCTTGTGAGTCTTGGGTGTCTATCTTGAATGTCCTTGTTTCAGGATCAAGCTTCCAAAAAGCAGCGAGCCTATCCTTGGTTTCAGGTGATGTGATGATGTGTGAGACAGAAATAGCTGCATGACACAAGACAAAAAGGGTCAGTAATCCTTATACAAAAATAAGACTACCTGGTGATCCTTCTCAGGATCCTCCGGCCTACCATGGGTGGACCATGTTCTCGGTAAATGCTTTCTGTCTGAAATGGTATCCCTTCTTACAAAGAAGAAGCGACGTTTCCAATCTTTGTCATTCTTGGTGACTTTAAGAAGGGGATGTTCTGCACCGGGTTTTCATTTGAACAAATAACGGTGGGATCCAAAGGTGGTAACATCATACAATTGTGTCAGCTCTGACATGCCTAAATCAATACCCTCCTGCTCGATGATCCTCTCCAGGGTATACAAAACCCTCCAAATCATCGGCATGGCTTGGATGTAAGAGATGCCGGTAAGGGAAAAGAAGGATTGTGTAAATTCCGGGAAAGGATAGGTGTATCCTATGGCGAATGGAGTAACTGGAAAGGCAACCCATGTTTCTGAAACATAGTCGCTTAGGACAGTAGGATCGAAGGGTTTGAAAAAGGCATTCGCCGGAAAACGGTGACGGATGTTATCTATTTGTGCATCGTTAAAGCAACACCTTTCGTTCATTGAGTCTTTGATGATCTTTTGACTCTTCAATGGGCTATCCTTTTTGTGATCCTTGCCCGGTGAGCTTCGGAGCAACATTCTCAAAGTGGTGGTGATAAAGAAAGAAAAACAGAGTAAGAAAGGGAGAAAGAGGAGAAAGAAATACCTGCTTGATCGCCGACTGAGAATTTAAAGGGAGTTTCTTTCGAATTTGAATGCATATTGATCCTATCTATATCTCTATTTATAATTATGATTCTGCAGGATTGTCACTTCCGTGATGTCATGATCGCAACGGCTAGTTCTATTTTAACGGCTATATATCCGTTAGTTAGTTACGGATAAGATCAAGAAAATATAACTCACATATTTACAATTTAACTCCTTATATTTTGGGGGCAATTGTTAGGGGTGGATTTCTAAATGACCCGTGATCCTTAGCTATTATCCTCTTTAGTGATCCTTACTTCTGTGACAGATAGTGATCCTCAGAAGAGCTTCAGGATCAGGATCATGGATCACCTTAAGGATCCTCATACTAACAATTGTTCACTTGTGTTTCGTATTGTTTTGCAGGAGTAACAAGTTGGACTTAGTCTTAGCGACATTCCTGGAGAATATTCCTTGACTATCTCGCACGTGCTTGGCCAAAAATAGACGTTGTGGAGAACGTGAAGGCATGGCACGAAAGTCAGAGAGTTTGTTAGCTAGATATTTTCTTATTTTAAAGGGGTAACGAGCTAGTTAGTAACACTTAGTCATTTCTGAGTTACACACACACTCATACAAACGTTCATACCAGCTCTCGTTCAAACACTTAGCGATTTCATACACCATTTACACGTTATATTCTAGTGATCCTTGTACCTAGCTCGTTACCATCCGAAGTTGTAAACATTTATTCATTTATTTGAGTTTGGTGATCGGTAGTTTCCATCACCCGGGGTTTTTTGTGCCGGAGATCAACTCTTGATCAAGGGCTTTTTCCCCGTATAAATCCTTGTGTTGTTTGTGCAATTTACATTGAAGTGATCCTCATCGCTATTACATATTTTAAGCATCATTCCCCGAAACAAAGAGTTTGGTTGCATATCATAAACAGAATTTTTTACCAAAACAGGTATCATTAGAGAGGTTAAGTATCCAAGATGGTTAGCCAATGTGGTTGTTGTTCAAATGAAAAATAGAAAGTGGAGGGTATATGTCGATTTCACTGATTTAAACAAGGCATGTCCCAAGGATCCTTTCCCATTACCCCACATTGACTCCATGGTGGATGCTACCACGGGTCATGAGTTGTTGACTTTTATGGATGCTTCATCCGGATTTCAACAAATTCAGATGGAACCATCTGATCATGAGGATACGGCTTTTATGACCCCAACTGGTATCTATTGTTATATTGCTATACCATTTGGACTAAGGAATGCAGGTACTACTTATCAAAGGCTAGTCAATATGATGTTTAAGGAACAAATTAGACACACTATGGATGTCTACATAGACGACATGGTGGTTAAGTCCAAGAGAGCTGAGGATCACCTTGGAGACCTGGAAGAAGCATTCAATATCCTTAACAAATTCAATATGAAGTTGAATCCTTCAAAGTGTCACTTTGGTGTTAAAGCAGGCAAGTTCCTAGGATACATGGTAACCAAAAGAGGCATTGAAGCAAATCCAGAGCAAATTAAGGCTATTGTGAATATCAAATCTCCTGCCAATGCCAAGGATGTGCAAAGGTTGACAGGAAGGATCGCAGCCTTGAATAGGTTCATATCAAAATCATCAGAAAAGTGCAAGGAATTCTATGACATTTTGAGAAAGAACAAGAAATTTGAATGGACTGAAAAGCATGAAAATGCTCTCAAAGCCCTTAAGGATTACCTATCCTCAGCTCCTGCCTTGATGAAACCAGAAAAAGGGGATGTATTATCCTTGTACCTAGCGGTATCCTCTAAAGCAGTAAGTGCGGTCCTTGTTAAGGATCACGAAGGTACACAACATCATGTCTATTATGTAAGTAAGAGTTTGCTTGATGCTGAATCCAGGTATTCACATTTAGAAAAACTTATTCTTGCTTTGATTATGGCATCTACTAAACTAAGACATTATTTTGAAACTCATGCCATTATTGTTAAGACTAATTTTTCAATTAAGAATGTTCTCAGGAAACCTGAAGTGTCAGGAAGGATGGCTAAATGGGTAGTGAAGCTTAGTGCTTATGATATAAGATATGAACCAAGGACTGCCATCAAATCCCAAGCCTTAGCTGACTTTGTGGCAGATTTTAGTAGTGATTTACAAAAAGAAGCTGAGTTAGAAGTTCAGCAGCTTGAAGAAACTAAGGATCCTTGGATACTTTTCACTGATGGAGCTTCTAATGTCAAAGGAACAGGACTTGGAATACTACTAAAATCGCCACAGGGGGACATAATACCCCACTCCATAGCTTGTGAGTTTCAAACTACAAATAATGAGGCTGAATATGAGGCCTTGATAGCTGGTTTGCAAATTGCCAAGCATATGAGGATCATGTATCTTGAGGTACATGTAGATTCGTTGTTAATCACTAATCACTTTAATGGATCCTATGCTATTAAAGGTGAAAAGCTAATCAAATACCTAGAGATAGTAAAGGAATTGGCACTCTCTTTTTTTCTTTTAGTTTGACACAGGTACCCAGGGAATAAAATGCAGAAGCTGACGCATTGGCCAACTTAGGATCATCCTTAAAGATCCCAGAGGATATCAAGATCCCTATCATCCATGTTTTGGCTCCTGCTATTGAGGATCACATAACTATGGAGATAGAAGAGGATTCTACAATGGTTCCTAGTGATGGTGCACAGTCTCGTTCAGGATCATGGATCCTTCCAATCATGAGATACATACAACATGGAGTGATTGCTACAGGAGAAAACCCCAGGGCTTTCAAAATCAAGGTATCTCAATTCACAATATTGAATAACATGTTATATAAACGATATCTTGCAGGTCCATATCTAAGATGCATGGAGGATCCTGAAATTCAAGAAGTCTTAAAGGATTTTCATGAAGGAGATTGTGGAAACCACACTGGGGGCAGAGCATTGTTCTCAAGGATCCTTAGGACAGGATACTATTGGCCTACGATGAAGAAGGATGCTGTGGATTATGCCAAGAAGTGTCTTCCTTGTCAGAGACATAGTAATATCCTTCACCAACCAGCAGAGCTCTTGCATCCTATATCCTCTTCTTGGCCATTCATGAGATGGGGAATGGATATAGTTGGAAAACTTCCCAAAGCACCAGGAGGAAAGGTGTTCGTGCTTGCCATGACTGATTACTTCTCTAAGTGGATAGAGGCTGAAGCCTTTGCTCAAGTCAGAGAAAATGAAGTGATATCCTTTATTAAAAGGAACATTATTACTAGATTTGGTATCCCTTCTGAAATTGTTTGTGATAATGGATCCCAATTTATTGGGAGTAGAACTACTAACTTTTGTGACAGCTGGGGGATTAAGATGATAACATCAACACCAGTCCACCCACAAGCTAATGGTCAAGCATAATCATCCAACAAGATCATCATTAACAACTTGAAGAAGAAGCTTGGATCCAAGAAAGGAAAGTGAGCAGAAGAACAACCTTATGTACTATGGGCTGATAGGACAACTCCCAAGAATGCCACTGGCCAAACTCCATTTTCTTTGGTATTTGGGGCAGAATCAGTGATCCCTACAGAGATGGTGGATCCTACTGCAAGAACAAGCATTCGTGATCCTGAAGGAAATACTGAAAACTTGGTTCAAGACTTGGATACTATAGAGGAACTCAGGGATTTGGCAAGGATAAGGATGGCTAGTTATCAACAAAGGATGGCTGGAGCCTACAATAAGAATGTCAGGAATAGGAAGTTCCAAGTAGGTGATATGGTATTAAGGAAAGCATTTCAGAATACCACAAATCCTGCTGATGGAAAATTGTCACCAAAGTGGGAAGGCCCCTACCTGATTGAAGCTGAGGCTGGAAAGGGGGCATATCGATTGCTAACAATGGAAGGCGATTTACTACCAAGAGCTTGGAATGTTGTCCACCTGAAGAAATACTTCATGTGATAAGGATTCATGATCCTTAGTAATATTCATGATCCACATCCTTGAAGGATCCTTAGAGGATGGATGATTCTCACTTTGGTAATGATCTAATCTCAAACTATTTCATTCTTTAATTATCCTATATACAAGGAAAAGGATCCTGGATCCTTTATCCTTCTTTCACTTAATTCTGAGTTTTGCAGAAGGTTCATATATCCTTGACAAAGGGTTGAGTATCTACAGAAGTATCCAATTATTTGGGCTTGACCCCAGTTATTTGGGCTTGACCCCAGTTATTTGGGCTAGTCCACAGTTGTTGGGTCTGTCCCCAGTATCGCCAGCAGCGCACGATGATCCTGTTACAGTTCATGGCAATGGGACCAGTACTCGCTTTAGGGGCTGACAATTTCATTGTACTGGCTGTATCCGGGATCCTACGTATAATGGTAGACGTACCATACATCCGTTCCTAAGGTTTCTAACGTTTTCACGTTAGCTAAGGTTTTGGCATTTTCATGTCACTAAGAGTGGATAGTCGCCAGTGAGGGCCATACTCCAGTTTACACAAGATCCTTTGGGCTTGTCCCCAGTTTTTTGGGATTGTCCCTAGTTTTTTTTGGGCTTGTTCCCAGTTTTTTTGGGCTTGTCCCCAGTTTTTTGGGCTTGTCCCCAGTTTTTTAGGCTTATCCCCAGTATATTGAGCTTGTCCCCAGAATTGTTGGGCTTGTCCCCAGTTGCTAACTCTTTTCTTATAATGGCTTAGTCCCAAGTTATGTTCCATTTCAGGTTTTTGAAGCTAAACAGCTAAGGATCCTTGATCCTTACCTTTTACTAAGGTTTGTCTTTTGGTTATCCTGATTGTAAATGTTAAAGGTTTAGGATCCTAACTTGGATTCTCAGGTATGATCCTTGATCATTTTGATTTTATCCTTTATTTATCTAAGTGGCCCTTATTCTTTGACAACAAGATACATGATCCTTAAGTTACATTACTTTTTGAATGCATCGATTATAGGATATTTGATCCTTGATCATATCCTAAGCTTTTTCACATGATCTATTGAACTTTTATTCTTTATTTGTGAATTCAAACAAAGTATATCACAACAATTGAAAGATAAAATATTTACAAAAGTAACAACACAAGATAGTCAAACGATTAAGATTTTATTTACAAAAAGTTAAACCCTTTAAAGGTTGTCAAAATTGCCAACCCAAGCTTCTACCAGCAAAATGTGGCCCGTCCACTTAGGTTGGCAAAGGGTGTCCGTTTTAATAAGGTCTTAGTGCAGGAAACAAAGGCGGAAGGATAACAAGTGGTTTCATCCCCCAAACAGAGGATCCATCCACCACCCATTATCCTACCTATTGTCCAAGGATCCATGATCCTCAACCCTAAAAACTATTGTCTAAGTTATTACAGACCAACAATTGTTCATGAAAAACACCATCAAGCAAAAACCACTACCAAATCATAAAAAATGGGCTCTGGCCGCGTCTAGATAAATCCATCATCGCCCTTCTGCAGCTCAAACCTTTGCTGCATCACCATCACCTCCTGCTCCAGCATCACCCGCCTGATCCTTAGCTCCGCTGCCTCCTGCCTCAATTGCCAAGACCTTTGTAGCCTCCTCCTCATCATCAAGCTCAGCCAGCCTAGCCTTCCAACCCTCCTGGTCCCAGTTGGTCCTATCAAATTCAGGATCCTCAGCCTCTTGAGCCATCTGCAGCTTGGTCTTGTACATAGCAATGGCAGCAGAGAGTTTGGCATCCTCCATCACCTCGTTCTTCTCATGGTCAGCATTGATCTGGGCCATTACCAGTTGCTTCTTTGCCAAGTTCAGATCCTTCTCAAGGCGAGAGATAGTCTCATCCTTAGCCAAGAAGATTTTCTGGAAGTCCAACTCTTTCGCCTCAGCCTCTTCAACATAGGCATCAAAAAGCATCTGGATCTCAGTGAATTTCTGCAAAGAAAGTAAGATTAATTTCAGGATCACTTATCCTCATATGTGCAGGATAGGATTGAGGATCAGGGACCCTTACCTCGTTGAAGTATTCCTCGAATTGGTGACGGAGGAGGGGCAGGCCTTCAAGGTTGTCAGCGTCAGAGGACTTCCTCTTCTTTCCTCCTTTTCCCTTGGAGATGACAGGCTTAGGGACTGTAGCGCTTGGGCTAGCAGCAGTTTTCTTCTTTCCAGACCGAGGAGCCACAATGCTGAGATCACTGACACTAAAGCGGGAGGCTGACTTCGAGGATTTTCCAGCGCCTATCAATCCAAAACAACAGATAAGTATTCTTGTTTTATTTTCATTTAAAAATTTAATCATATACAGACTTGGATACTTACTTGACATTGTGACTGAGCCGGAGGATACTTCTTGGGAATCCTTGGTGTTTGCTTGAAATGATCTTACTGCAGGATCAAGATTCCAGAAAGCAGCGATCCTCTCTTTTGTTGCAGGTGATGGAATAATATGAGAGACAGAGATAGCTGCTAAACAAAACAAAAAAAGGATCAGTTATCCTCACAGGAACAGGGTTATCCTGTGATCCTTCTATAAGGATCCTCTATCCTACCATGAGTGGCCCATTTTCTGGGGAGATCCTTCCCATCCGGGATAGAATCCCTCCTAACGAAGAAAAACGCTTCTTCCAGTTAGTGTCATTTTTGGTGGTCTTGAGGATTGGGTGTTCTTCACCGGGTTTGTGTTTGAATAAAAAGTGGTGTGAACCATGGCTCACAAGGTTGTACAGTTCAGTAAGTTCCGACATCCCCAACTCTATGCCTTCTTGCTCAATGATTCTCTCTAGGGTATATAAAACCCTCCACATCATAGGCATTGCCTGAACATAGCACATGTCGGTGAGAGAGAAGAAGGATTCAGTGAAGGCAGGGAAAGGATAGAAGTATCCTATCAGGAATGGAGTGGCTGGAAAAGCAACCCAGGTTTCAGAAACAAGATCACTTTTGGTGGTAGGGTCAAAGGGCTTGAAGACGGTGTTCGTCGGAAAACAATGGCGAATCTGATCGATCTCCAGATCGGTAAAACTGCAGAGTTCCTTTGGAGTACTTTTGATAATCCCTTGGCTTTTCAAAGGACTATCTTTCTGGTGATCCTTGGTAGGGGATGATCGTAACTTCATTGTGGTCTAGAGATTTCGGAGAAAGAACAGATTAAGAAGATGCAAAGAGAAGAAGGAGAGAAAGATACCTGGTCGATCTTTGAATGAGGATTTAAAGGAAGTAACGCACGAATTTAAATGCATGCCGATCCTTATCTCTAACCTATTTATAATGATGATTCTGCAGGATTGTCACTTCAGTGACGTAAGATCAGCAACGGCTAGTTCGATCCAAACGGCTATATATCCGATAGTCAGTTGGAGATAAGATCAAAAATATAACTCGTTCAAATTACACTTTACTCCTTATATTTTGGGGGCAATTATTAGGGGAGGATTTTCCAATCCTAAGGATCACGGATCCTCAAGTACTGCCAGGATCACGGATCCTTAATTTTGTTTGAATTAAGGATCCTCAGAAGGTGTTGCAGGATCAGGATTCAGGATCCTCGTGGTTATCCTTACACTAACGATTGTCTTTGCTATGTTTTAGTTTGTTTTGCAGGAGTATACGCCTTAGACTTGGTCTTGCCGATATTCTTGGAGAATATGCTCTCAATATTCCGCACGTGCATGGCTTAGTGAACGTTATGGAGATCGTGGGAAGCTAGCATGAATTGCGGATAGTTAGTTGTTTCAGTTATTTCTAAATTTAAAAGGGGATAACAAGCTTGAATTAGAACAATTAGCTAAATTAGCAAACACACACTCTCGTAACAGCTCTCAATCAGCTCTTAACAGTTTACTTGGCGATTTCATACGCTTTTGCACTTTTGCACTCTAATGATCCTTGTAACAAGCTTGTTATCATCCCGAGTTATAACAACCATTTGTTTAATTATAGTTGGTGATCGGTAGTTTCCATCACCCGAGGTTTTTTATGCCGGAGATCAACTCTTGATCAAGGGCTTTTTCCTCGTATAAATCCTTGTGTCACTTGTTCATTACATTTTCCAAGTTATTCATTCATTTGTTCATTGTATCAAGCAACATTCCTCACAACAAAGATTTGGTTGTATTATCCTAGCCTGATTTTTGACCAAAACACTTAGCTAACGTGAAAACGTTAGAAACCTTAAGAACGGATGTATGGTACGTCTACCATTATACGTAGGATCCCGGATATATACGTAGGATCATCGTGCGATGCTGGCGATACTGGGGACAGGCCCAAATAACTAGGGTCAAGCCCAAATAACTAGGGACAAGCCCAAATAACTGGGGTCAAGCCCAAATAAGTGGAGATTTCTGTGGATACTCAATCCTTTGTTAAGGATACATGAACCTTCTGCAAAACTCAGAATCAAGTGAAAGGAGGATAAAGGACCCAGGATCCTTTTCCTTGTATATAGGATAATTAAAGAATGAAATAGTTTGAGATTAGATCATTACCAGAATGAGGATCATCCATCCTCTACGGATCCTTCGAGGATGTGGATCATGAATATTGCTAAGGATCATGAATCCTTATCACATGAAGTATTTCTTCAAGTGGCAGCATTCCAAGCTCTTGGTAGCAAATCACCTTCCATTGTTAGCAATCGATATGCCCCTTTCCAGCTTCAGCTTCAATCAGGTAGGGGCCTTCCCACTTTGGTGCCAATTTTCCATCAGCAGGATTTGTGGTATTCTGAAATGCTTTCCTTAATACCATATCACTAACTTGGAATTTCCTGATCCTGACATTCTTATTGTAGGCTCCAGTCATCCTTTGTTGATAACTAGCCACCCTTATCCTTGCCAAATCCCTGAGTTCTTCTATAGTATCCAAATCTTGAACCAAGTTTTCAGCATTTCCTTCAGGATCACGAATGCTTGTTCTTGCAGTAGGAACCACCATCTCTGTAGGGATCACTGATTCTGCTCCAAATACCAAAGAAAATGGATTTTGGCCAGTAGCATTCTTGGGGGTTGTCCTATCAGCCCATAGTACATAAGGTAGTTCTTCTGCCCACTTTCCTTTCTTGGATCCAAGCTTCTTCTTCAAGTTGTTGATGATGATCTTGTTGGATGATTCTGCTTGACCATTAGCTTGTGGGTGGACTGGTGTTGATGTTATCATTTTAATCCCCCAGCTATCACAAAAGTTAGTAGTTCTATTCCCAATAAACCGGGATCCATTATCACAGACAATTTCAGAAGGGATACCAAATCTAGTAATAGTATTTCTTTTAATAAAGGATATCACTTCTTTTTCTCTGACTTGAGCAAAGGCTTCAGCCTCTATCCACTTAGAGAAGTAATCAGTCATAGAAAGCATGAACACCTTTCCTCCTGGTGCTTTGGGAAGTTTACCAACTATATCCATTCCCCATCTCATGAATGGCCAAGAAGAGGATATAAGGTGCAAGAGTTCTGCTGGTTGATGAAGGATATTACTATGTCTCTAACAAGTATCACACTTCTTGGCATAATCCACAGCATCCTTCTTCATTGTAGGCCAATAGTATCATGACCTAAGGATCCTTGAGAACAATGCCCTGCCCCCAGTGTGGTTTCCACAATCTCCTTCATGAAAATCCTTTAGGACTTCTTGAATTTCAGGATCCTCAATGCATCTTAGATATGGACCTGCAAGAGATCGTTTATATAACATGTTATTCAATATTGTGAATTGAGATACCTTGATTTTGAATGCCCTGGGGTTTTCTCCTGTAGGAATCTCTCCATGTTGTATGTATCTCATGATTGGAAGGATCCATGATCCTGAACGAGACTGTGCACCATCACTAGGAACCATTGCAGAATCCTCTTCTATCTCCATAGTTATGTGATCCTCAATATCAAGAGCCAAAACATGGATGATAGGGATCTTGATATCCTCTGGGACTTTCAAGGATGATCCTAGGTTGGCCAATGCATCAGCTTCTGCATTTTCTTCCCTGGGTACATTTGTCAAACTAAAAGAAACAAAAGAGAGTGCCAATTCTTTGACTATCTCTAGGTATTTGGTTAGCTTTTCACCTTTAACAGCATAGGATCCATTAAAGTGATTAGTAATTAAGCATGAATCTACATGTACCTCAAGATAACTGATCCTTATATGCTTGGCAATTTGCAAACCAGCTATCAAGGCTTTATATCCAGCCTCATTATTAGTAGTTTGAAACTCACAAGCTATGGAGTGGGGTATTATGTCCCCCTTTGGTGATTTTAGTAGTATTCCAAGTCCTGTTCCTTTGACATTAGATGCTCCATCAGTGAAGAGTATCCAAGGATCCTTAGTTTCTTCAAGCTGCTGAACTTCTAACTCAGCTTCTTTTTGTAAATCACTACTAAAATCTGCCACAAAGTCAGCTAAGGCTTGGGATTTGATGGCAGTCCTTGGTTCATATCTTATATCATAAGCACTAAGCTTCACTACCCATTTAGCCATCCTTCCTGACATTTCAGGTTTCCTGAGAACATTCTTAATTGGAAAATTAGTCTTAACAATAATGGAATGAGTTTCAAAATAATGTCTTAGTTTAGTAGATGCCATAATCAAAGCAAGAATAAGTTTTTCTAAATGTGAATACCTGGATTCAGCATCAAGCAAACTCTTACTTACATAATATACAGGATGTTGTGTACGTTCGTGATCCTTAACAAGGACCGCACTTACTGCTTTAGAGGATACCGCTAGGTACAAGGATAATACATCCCCTTTTTTCTGGTTTCATCAAGGCAGGAGCTAAGGATAGGTAATCCTTAAGGGCTTTGAGAGCATTTTCATGCTTTTCAGTCCATTTAATTTTTTTGTTCTTTGTCAAAATGTCATAGAATTCCTTGCACTTTTCTGATGATTTTGATATAAACCTATTCAAGGCCGCGATCCTCCCTGTCAACCTTTGCACATCCTTGGCATTGGCAGGGGATTTGATATTCACAATAGCCTTAATTTGCTCTGGACTTGCTTCAATGCCTCTTTTAGTTACCATATAGCCTAGGAACTTGCCTGCTTTAACACCAAAGTGACACTTTGAAGGATTCAGCTTCATATTGAATTGGTCAAGGATATTGAATGCTTCCTCCAGGTCTTTAAGGTGATCCTCAGCTCTCTTGGACTTAACCACTATGTCGTCTATATAGACTTCCATAGTGTGTCCAATTTGTTCCTTAAACATCATATTGACTAGCCTTTGATAAGTAGCACCTGCATTCCTTAGTCCAAATGGCATAGCAATATAACAATAGATTCCAGTTGGGGTCATAAAAGCTGTATCCTCTTGATCAGATGGTTTCATCTGAATTTTTTGAAATCCAGATGAAGCATCCATAAAAGTCAACAACTCATGACCCGTGGTAGCATCCACCATGGAGTCAATGTGGGGTAATGGGAAAGGATCCTTGGGACATGCCTTGTTTAAATCAGTGAAATCGACACATACCCTCCACTTTCCATTTTTCTTTTGAACAACAACCACATTGGCTAACCATCTTGGATACTTAACCTCTCTAATCATACCTTCTCGGAGTAATTTATCTACCTCCTCCTGGATAATGGCATTCCTCTCAGGTGCAAACTTCCTCCTCTTCTGATGTATGGGCTTGAATGACCTGTCAATACCAAGTTTATGAGTAATTATATCCTTAGAGATACCTGTCATATCTTCATGCTTCCAGGAAAAGGTAGTTTTTCTCCTTTTAAGGAAGGATACTAGATCATGTTCGATGTTGCTGAGGATCCCTGATCCTATGAAGACTTTGGATTCAGGATCATGAGGATCCATAAGGATTTCTTTCACATCTTGTTCTCTTGCCTCTAAGACGTCTCTTGGAGGGTACTTTAGTTTCTATTGCTCCCTTGGTCTCGAGGCCGATTTCATTGATGAGGTATAGCAATTCTTTGCGTCTTGTTGGTCACTCTCAATCTTTATCACCCCCCATGGACTAGGAAGCTTCACATACTGATGATATGTAGATGCAACTGCCTTCATGTCATGTATCCATGGCCTGCCAAGGATAACATTGCAACAGGATAAGAAATCTATAACACAATTTTTTTATAAGAATGAAGTCCTTCAATGTAAATGGGAAGTTTAATGTCCCCCAATGTATTCTTGGTTTCTCCGCTGAATCCCACAAGAACTGAGGATCTTGGGATAATATCTGATTCAGGGATATTCATCTTCTTGAGGACATCAAGCTGAATGATGTTCACTGAGCTTCCTCCATCGATTAGGATCCTGTGAACAAAATGGTTAGATATGAATAAAGTAATAACAAAACCATCATGGTGATGATCCTGCACATCAACACGATCATCCTCATCAAAGGTTATAACTTTCTCCTGTGTAACAGTAGAGGTCCGGATGGGTCTATCTCCATTATCCATCTTGGTCTCCTTGGCATGTGTTTTGGCGGCTGAAAAGGAAGTACCACAAATGTCTGATCCACCGGATATGAAGTTTATAACTTGTGCATCTGCTGGAGGAGCAGGAGCTCTTTCTGGGATCTTCTCAGGATCCTGGATCCTTGACTTCTTTCTACCCAAAAGTTCCTTTAAGTGCCCCTTGCTTAACAAGTAACCAATTTCTTTTCTAAGTGCAATACACTCTTCAGTGAGATGCCCGAAATCCTCATGATATGCACACCATTTGGACTTGTCTTTTGTTGCTGCTGGTTTATCACTTTTCCTTGGCCATCTTGCTTTCTCACCTAGATTCTGCATTGCAAGAATTAGTTCATTGTTATCAACAGAAAAACAATATTCAGAAATGGGAGGATAATCCTCATCATCCTCTTCCTGTTCTACTGCATGCACGTTCTGGTTATCAGACTTGTTGTAGGACTTGAACTTGTTGTTCTTGAAGTAGGATCCTTGCTTTTCCTGTTTTGAGGATCCTGTCAATCTTTCCTGGATCCTTTTATCATCCTCTAATTGGATGAATCTAAGGGCCCTGGTTCTCACTTCATCAAGATTCCTGCATGGGGTCATAACAAGATCATCATAGAATAACGAATCCCTAAGCAAACCCATTTTAAAGGCTTCCACAGCCGTAGCTATATCCAGATTAGGAATGTCTAAGGATTCTTTACTAAACTTAGTGATGTAATCTCTAAGTGATTCATTTTGACCTTGTGTTACCCTATATAGATCACTAGTTAAACGTTCAAATTTTCTACTACATGAGAATTGACTATTAAACAGATTAACTAGATTAGCAAATGAAGTAATAGAGTAAGGGGAAGGCTTAGCAGCCATTTAAGAGCTGATCATGTGAGTGTGGATCCAAAACCCTTGCATAGACATGCTTCCTTTAACCTCTTAGGAACTGGATTGATCTCCATCCTTTCTCAGTATTGAGCTACATGTTCCTCTGGATCCGTCGAACCATCATATAGCTACATAGTTGGTATCTGGAACCTTTTGGGTATCTCAGCATCACAAATAAGTGGTGCAAAACGAGATATCCTATGGCTACCATCTGTGATTTCGGGAATGGGCTTAACCACTCCTGGAACGCTAGATATCATATCCTTAAGTTTCTGTAATTCCCTAGCCATAGCTTGATTGATACCTGGATCCTGCATAAAGCCATGGTTAGTGTTGTAGGAATTATTCAAAGTGTTACCTCCCGGAGGATTCAGGTTTGGAATCCCATATGTGAATCCATATTGAAGAGATTCTGGTATGATTGAAGGACCAGAAGAAGCAACGGTCTGCATTGGAATGAAGTCTCCTTGATGAACATCTGAACTTGAGGGTTGTACACTTCTTAAGAATCCCTGATCCTGAAAGATATTGGATCCTTGCACCTGGAAGGAGGATCCTTGAACCTGAGAGGATCCTTGAACCAGTGAGGATCCTTGGACTTGAGAGGATCCTTGAACCTGTGAGGATCCTTGGACCAGAGAGGATCCTTGAACCTGAGAGGATCCTTGAACTGTGTGCGTCCCCATATATCCTCCTGGGCTGACGAAGGATCCCTGATGCTGAAAAGAGGATCCCGAAGGCTGAAAACAGGATCCTAAAGGCTGGAAGTGAGACCCAAAAGCCTGACTCATAGTTGTTGTTCCATAACGCCTTCCCAATGGTCCACTCTGATACTGGATATCCAGAGCTGCAGATTGTTGGGCAGTCATAGCTGGAGTGTCAAAATCCAGTGACCTTGGTATTAGAGGAGAGTGATCCTCCCCTGATTTCTTCTGTTTCTTGATGTCCCCAATCTCCCTGAGGATCCTTTCATTGGTTTTGTCCTGCTCTTGTATGTGATCCCTCATCTACAAAATCAAAGAAAAAAGATCACTAGTAGTAGGGTTAGAAGAAACAGCAGAAGTTGGTAGTTTTGGAAAAATGGGGCTTTGCCTCTTTGCAGCATTTTCAACATTCTTCTGGGATCCAATAGGTGGTGGAGGCAAAGGTAGAACGCCCAGTGAAGAAGTGACTGCCGGCATAGAGCTTGAAGTATTCTTTGCTAAGGAAGCCATGTTGTTGAAGATGATGAACCGCAATGAACACAATGAGCAAATTTTTTCAGAAATGAAGCACCAATTGCCCCACGGTGGGCGCCAAACTGTTTTGGTCAAAAATCAGGCTAGGATAATACAACCAAATCTTTGTTGTGAGAAATGATGCTTGAAACAATCAACAAATGAATGAATAACTTGGAAAATGTAATGAACAAGTGACACAAGGATTTATACAAGGAAAAAGCCCTTGATCAAGAGTTGATCTCCGGCACAAAAAAACCTCGGGTGATGGAAACTACCGATCGCCAACTACTATTAGACAAATGATTGTTACAACTTGGGATGATAACAAGCTTGTTACAAGGATCACTATAGTGTCATGTGTATGAAATCGCCAAATGAACTATTGAGAGCTTGCGAGAGCTGTTCAGAGTGTATGTGTTTTTTAAAATTAGCCAAGTATTCTAATTCAAGCTTGTTATCCCCTTTTAAATTTAGAAATAACTAAAACAACTAACTATCCGAAATTCATGCTAGCTTCCCACAGTCTCCATAACGTTCACTAAGCCATGCACGTGCGGAATATTGAGAGCACCTCCAAGAATATCGGCAAGACCAAGTCTAAGGCGTATACTCCTGCAAAACAAACTCAAATAGAGCAAAGACAATCGTTAGTGTAAGGATAACCATGAGGATCCCGAATCCTGATCCTGCAACACCTTCTAAGGATCCTTAATTCAAACAAAATTGAGGATCCGTGATGCTGGCAGTACTTGAGGATCCGTGATCCTTAGGATTGGAAAATCCTCCCCTAGCAGTAAGATAAGCGGTCTAAACAACCGCTTAGACTTTCGAACCCGACCCGTTTGGTCGATCATTAGGATCCGACCAAACATATTTTGTGACCATAGTTGTATAGGGAATAACCTTCCGAGGTTATACCTTATGGCCACTTAGTTTACTTAGTTGTATGATAGGTAGTTTATATACCTTAGGAAAATGACCAAAATGCCCTTTTTATGCATAATTTCATTTTAAGCATATGTAACTTAAATTTTGTCACATAAACTGATTATTAAACATGTTAGGGCATATAATACTTGTCATAGGACTAGTTAGGCTACTCGTTTGCGCTTTTGCGCAAATGACGCGTTAAAGTAGCATAAGCTACCTAAACGGGTCATAAGCACTTAGGATAGGTTCCGTTTTAGAATGTATGCTTTGTTAAACCATATCACATGAGTTCCAATACTCATTTAGTTTATGAAACCTCATTTTATCTGATTCTCCGATTTAGGTCCAGTTTATTAACATAGTTACCTATATTAGGTGCCGATTGATTCCACGATCCTTCTAGCTTTGTTTAATTGTTATTTCAAGATTACTAAGCATTATCAAGTGAGTACATAGTCCCCTCTTTTACTGTTTTCAAATATTTTGGGGTGATTCACATGTGCCTACTTGTTACTTTCGTGCTTTTATGACATATGCTTGCTATGTTCATGTAGTACACATATAGTACATGATTTCATCTATGTTTATGCTATGTATGTTTAATTAACATGCTAGCACATTGATTTCATAAACACATTTGTTGCATATGTTTACTCAGCATATGGACACATTGATTTACATTACATTTCTGCTATGTATGTTTACTAAGCATGCTAGCACATTGATTTCATACACATTTATGCTTTGTATGTTTGCTTAGCATACTTAGTACATTATTTTCATATAACATGCTTACATTTGGTATAACATTTGGTTTTTTTAATGAAACTAAAATATGTTCATTAACATTGATCACGCCGCTCGGTAGTATGTAGTGGTACCATAGGAATTGACAACTCCCATTCCTGGAATCCTAGGTTTGTTTGGACGTAAGGAATGAAAGAATCCAAAAACATTTTTGATAAACCTTTGATTTGTTCTAGGGTTTATCCTTCAGTCTCAAGGCTTGAATGTATACGTTTAAACATTACCGCATAAGTGTTTGTATCAATAAAGCAATTATATTTGCAAAACATAACTTTTTGATTTAAAAGAGACTTTGTTTTGTACATTTTACCTATGGGGTTGAGTAATTCTATTATTCACAATACATTTCATTTGATTATACATAAACATTATACATATGGTTTGAGTAGCTACTTTTTACTTGCCATACATAACATTTGATTATACAAGATATGATTTACATTCGATATTGTTTACACATAAACATTTTGACATCGGTTTAAACAAGACATTTTGGTGGTTAGTGATAAGTGATTTACTTAACGAGGCGTGTGTAATATGATAAAATCATGGTGGATACGCCGCTGGTACTTCCTATATATAAGTGCTTTTATGATATTACATATCGTAGCGTTATCTAAATCATTTCAACAAGACATGTTACATTTTATACAAATAACATATTTTCACAAGACATTGTTGTGCAAACGACATTTTTCATACAAATTCATCTTTACTTGGTTATTCATTTAACCATGCATATTTTTTATATCATCTGATTTCTTATCGATTTCTGTATGATTCATAAAAGAAAACATTTTCTTAAGGTTCATGGCTTACTTTTTGTTAAACATTTCTTTTAACTACAAGTCATGAATCCTAAATCAACAAAATCTATGTATCTCACAGGCATTTTTATGCTGACGTACCTATTTTCATATGTGTTTTCAGGAGCTGACGCATAGGGTTGATCAAAATACACTTAGGCGGACTTGGGCCTTAGTAACATAAAATGAAGCAAGAATAGTTTAATTATGTTTTGTAATCTTTGTTTCCTTTGTTTTAAGACAATGTAATCCTTTTACTTCAAATAAAACTGAACTTTAAATACCATGGTTGTGAAACAATAATTTTGTTGCTCCACTCCCTGACGTTTCCACCGCGGTTTGTTGTTTTACGCGTTTGGGGTGTGACAGAAGAGTTGGTATCAGAGCCAATGGTTATAGGGAATTAGGTTATTAGTAATTCTTTGACCTAGACTATAAGTTTTCTAGGACCCCAACATAAGTTATCTTGTGTTTAGATCTTAAAAACATTACCATCGCCTATCTTTAGGTGATGACCAAAACAAGAACACCATTTTCCAAAACGATTTTGAAAATCAATCATCTATTCTTAGATGATTTGTTATAAGGTTTTGAACCCTCTAAGTTTTCAAAATCTCGTCAAAGTTTGGGTCTAAATAATGTGAACACGTGCAATCTGGAAGGGTGGGTGCCTGTACCTCGAATTTTCTGTCTAGGCTAGTGTGTTCGTACAAATCCACATAATCGGACCAGTCACTCTTACCTGGGAACTCTTGGGGTGAGTGTCCACTTATAGGCTAAAGCATGTCTTCGCGATACATTATTATGACCCAATTACTTTGATTAGTCATTGTGTGTCGTTTGTTAGCTTTGTGGTACGAACGAATGACCACCATCCATGCTTTTTGTCGATATTTGTAACATCTTATTTTTCATCTTATCTTCTCACTCATTTTCTCTCATGTTTCCTCTTTTAGAATTCCTTCTCGACGTGACAATCAGCTACCTACTGCCGAAATGCCAGCTATCATTGCGCAGCAAATGGCTACTGCACTCCCAAACATCATTGCTCAAGTTAACAAAGCCAACAATAACAATAATTCTCCATGCAACTTTAAAAGTTTCAATTCGGCTAAACCGCTCAAGTTTAGTGGTTTTGAAGGAGCAACTGGGCTCCTACAGTGGTTCGAGAGTATTGACAGTACTTTTTGTCATGTCCAGTGTCCTGATAATCGCAAGGTCGAGTTTGCTTCTAGTGTGTTCCAAAAGAGGGCCCTTACTTGGTGGAATGGAGTCATGAGAGATCGTGGTGCTAACGTCGCTTTGGTTCAGACCTGGGAAGAGCTTAGGGCTCTTATGATGAGGGAATTATGTCCTCGTCACGAGCAGAGGGTGTTAGAAAGGGAATTTGATGATCTGAAACAGGATAGTGGTGAACACCGGGCTTATACTGACAGGTACGAGGAGTTGAGTTTGCTTTGTCCCACAATGGTTACCCCGCTTGATAAAGCTATCAAGAAGTATGTCGATGGATTACCTGACCCCGTGCAAGATATCATCACTGGTAGCAACCCTACCATAGTTCGACAAGCCATCGAGTTGGTTGCGACTTTGACTGAGTCGCAAATCAGGAAGGGTAAACTTCATAGGAAGGGTGACAAGAAACAGAATCAGTCTGTCAAGAGTGAGAATCAGAAGGGTAAGAAAGCTGGGTCTTCAAGCTGGTCTAGAAAGCGGAAGGCTTCCAAGAATTTCGCTGTTACAGCGCAGACAAATCAAGCAGCCCCAAATCAGCCCGCGCAACCACCCGCAAAGAAACAATATGCTGGGAATGCACCTTTGTATAACAGGTGTAACAGCCCCCATCAACCGCATGTTCAGTGTCGTTATTGTACCAATTGTGGGAAATCTGGTCATCTTGCCACCACATGTCATATTCCTCCAAACCAGAACCAAGCTGCATAAAACCCTGCTCAGCAACCTGCCCAACAACCTGCTCAACAACCAGCACAGGCTGCACGACCTCGTTATCCTCCTGGTTCATGCTACAATTGTGGGGATCTGACCCACTATCGAAATCAGTGTCCGAGGTTGCTAACGCGAATCAGGCTCAGGCTCGTGGTTGAGTCTTTAATATGAATACTAATGAGGCGCGCGCAGATAACGAGGTGGTGAATGGTACGTTCTTTGTTAACAATCAGCCTGCTTCTGTTCTTTTTTATTCGGGTGCCGATAAGAGTTTTATGTCATTGTCTTTTGAACCATTGCTTTGCATGACTAGAACCAAACTAGGAAAGCCCTTGACAGTAGAGATAGCTAGTGGTGAACCCGTTATTCTTGATTCTGTTCTTCGAAATTGCCACTTGAACCTTAATAACCATATTTTTCCTATCGATCTCACGCCAATGCAACTTGGAAGTTTCGACATTATAGTGGGAATGGATTGGTTAGCCAAGTATCACGCAGAGAATTTTGTTTTGAGAAGATTGTTTGTATACCGCTTTCGACTGGTGAGATCTTGGAGGTTCGTGGTGAGAAACCTGCTAGTAATTTCAAACTCATGTCTCGTACTCAAGCTCAAAAGTATCTACGAAAGAACTATGTTGCCTTCTTGGCACATGTCGAAGGGGAAAAAGGCAAAGGTAAGTCTATTCGACATATCCCTATTGTTCGGGATTATCCTGAAGTGTTTCTTGAAGAATTACCTGGTTTACCCCCAGCACGCCAAGTTGAGTTTCGTATTGATCTTGTACCTGGCGCTAATCCTATTGCTAAATCTCCGTATCATCTTGCACCGTCTGAGATGCAGGAATTATCTAAGCAGCTTCAGGAGTTTTCTGACAAAGGTTTTATTCGTCCTAGCTTTTCACCTTGGGGTGCTCCCATTCTTTTTGTCAAGAAGAAAGATGGCTCTTTTAGGATGTGCATCGATTATCGTGAGCTTAACAATCTTACCATCAAGAATCGATATCCCCTACCTCGCATTGATGATCTCTTTGATCAGTTACAGGGTGCTACTTGTTTTTCAAAGATTGATCTACGTTCTGGGTATCATCAACTATGAGTACTCGAAGAAGATATTCCCAAGACTGCATTCTGCACAAGATATGGGCATTATGAGTTCACTGTTATGCCATTCGGTTTGACTAATGCTACTACTGTTTTCATGGACTTAATGAATAGGGTTTGTAAGCCTTATTTAGACAAGTTCATCATCGTTTTCATTGATGACATCTTGATTTATTCTAAGACTCGAGCCGACCATGAACAACATCTCCGTCTTACTATGGAACTCCTAAAGAAAGAACAACTTTTCTCCAAATTCTCCAAGTGCGAATTTTGGCTTAAGGAAGTTCAATATTTGAGACATATCGTCAACGAACGAGGTATTCATGTAGATCCCGCCAAGATAAGCACGATTAAGGATTGGGATACACCTACTACTCCTACTGAAGTTCGTTCATTTCTTGGTCTTGCGAGTTATTACCGACGCTTTATTGAAAACTTCCCCAAGATTGCAGTTCCTCTCACTGCTTTAACCCAGAAGAATAAACCTTTCGAGTGGGGATCCAAACAAGAAGAAACATTTCAGACCTTGAAACAGAAACTTTGTGATGCACCTATTCTATCTTTACCTGAGGGCAACGACGATTTCGTAGTATATTGTGATGCATCCAATTTAGGCCTTGGTTGTGTTCTCATGCAAAGGAACAAAGTCATAGCCTACACATCAAGACAGTTGAAGATACACGAGAAGTACTACACCACTCATGATCTTGAGTTAGGTGCAGTAGTTTTTGCTCTCAAAATCTGGAGACACTACTTGTATGGTACAAAATATGTTGTTTTTACTGACCACAAAAGTCTTCAGCATATTTTCGATCAGAAAGAACTTAACATGAGGCAACAACGTTGGGTTGAACTTCTAAACGACTACGATTGCGAAATTCGCTACCATCCTGGTAAGGCGAACGTCGTGGCTGATGCATTGAGTTGTAAAGAAAGAGTCAAGCTTCACTGTGTACAAGTTTGATCTGATATTATTTCTCAGGCTCAACATACTTGTGTTTCACAAGACTTGATGGGTAAGGAATTACCATATCATATCAAGCCTGATCTTGAACTGAAGGACAATGGATTGTATTATTTCATGGACCGTTTGTGGGTCCCAAGTCAAGACAATCTCCGCACCTTGCTAATGGATGAAGCTCATAAGTCCCGTTATTCTATTCATCCTGGTGCAGATAAAATGTATAAGGATCTTCAAACCCAGTATTGGTGGCCCGGTATGAAGAAAGACATTACCTTATACGTATCCAAATGCCTTACTTGTCTTAAGGTTAAGGCTGAACATCAACATCCCTCTGGATTATTGGAGCAACCAGAGATTCCAGTTTGGAAATGGGAAAACATTGCTATGGGTCTCTGATGTATTGTAAAATACATCTTTATTCGCGTCTAGTTTTAGTCGTTAGATAGTCGGTTGTGTCTGGTTTTAGATTAGAATGTAGATGCTTTTGATTTATTTGTGTTTTCAGGTATGTTGAGCTGAAAAGGAGCAGAAACGAGTAAATTATGACAAGGGAAGGTGTCGGGTCAAGAACCGGAAGCACGTAAGCGAAAACGAAGCGAAAAAGTCAGTTCTGGAGTGCCCAGGCGGGCCGCATAAGTTTTTGATCATCTTTCACGCGGGCCGCTTTAACTTAAATAACATTTTCGGATAAAAACAGCCGGGCGGCCTGCGTACACTTACTCTATACATTGAGGCGGGCCGCGAGGCCCTTATGTCGCGAAACAGAATAGTGAACAGCTACGGATGTTAGGGTTTTGGATGTTATATATCATGATAATCATCACAGCCGAGAACAACAACAAATTACGAACTTTGGACATCTTGGGCGATCATTGGAGGCTGATTAGAGGCTGTTGAAGTGCTCGGGACGTGTGGAATCATCATTGTTGAAGCGTAGGAGCACACGGGATTGGAGTTCACGGGTTTTATAATCTTGTTTCTCTCGTTTTCGTTTGTTTCTTGTTAATTGATGATGAATTTTGTTTTGACCATGATTGCTATGTTTTTAGACATGATTATTGGCTAAATTTCTGTTACTACCTAGACATGGATGAATGATTGTTTAAGTTTGATTATTTTTGGATTTATGGAAGCTATGGATTGTTTATAAATTGTAAACGGTTTGTTCTATCAGTTAGATGTGTTTGCGTGCTTGATGATATTTAATTGTTGATTATTGCTTCGCATGAATCTTGGTGATGGTCTTTATCACATAATAGAGTCGTGCTAGGTTTTAGATTTTGGTGACTGTCTATATCACGTAATAAATCTTGAATCTTTAGGGTTAAATTGGCCAATAAACCTTAGAAGTAATAGTTGGTAATTTTATAAAATCAAGTGTTCTACTAATCGTCAATAGCTGTAAGGTGCGAGATTATTGCTAGGTCTAAGTGATTAAACCGCAAGGTGGGTCCTTCTTAGGAAGTTAACCTTTTGGCTGCTGTCTAGCAAGTCTAGCTGAGAAAACAAACCTATCCTAGGTTTAGGTCTCGTAAGGGAGTGAGCCTTGTAGGATACTTTTATAAACCCATTAGATGTCTTGTAAGGGAGTCTAAAAACCAGTAGTTTAACAACCTTTAGGGGATCTTAGCGTGCTCTTGAGAAGGATTAGGGCTCCTTAGATTCCCCGAGAGGTGAGAATTTCAAGATTCCGGTTCCATAGCAGACAACTTCCAATTATAATCATAACTAAAAGCAATCAGGATTCCTGTCTAGGTAGTTCCTTCATCATCCTTGAGTTCAGTCTTCGTGTGAGTTCGTGTCTAGTTCGTCTAGTCTAGTTAGTATTCGTTATTTGCATTCTTAGGATCTTTAGAAACCCCCCCCCCCCAATTAATAAACATTTAGTTAAGTCGTGTCAGTCTAAGTCTAGATAGAGTCGTTAGCGTAATCAGTAGAGTCTCTTGGGTTCGATACTCGGACTTCCTTAGGCTATACTTCATCGATCGGTACACTTGCCGGTCGTGTGATTTAGGGTTTAGAGAGTCTTAGTTTTATAAATTTAAAACTTAGAGAGTCTAGATTTAGGGTAATTTTAGTTGTTTTAGTTGACCCATTTTCAGCACATCAAGTTTTTGGCGCCGTTGCCGGGGATTCTTTGGCGATTGTGTTGATTGCTTTGTTTAGACTTGTTTGACATATTACGTGCTATTTGTGTTCGTTGAGTCGTATGAGTCTAAAAATTTTAAAAATCAAAAAAATATTTGCTTTAGTGTCTTTTCTAGGTTAGTGAGTCGTTGTTAGAGTCTTTTCGTTGTTCGTAGTTGGTGGATGCCCCATACGTGCTCGCAGGGACCGCCGCCACCTTTGTTTACAGTCAAGTCTTCTGAGTCGTCTTCTTCGTCTTCTTCAGTTCCACATTCCACCCCCGCCTTCGATTTCACACCAAAGCCATCACCACACGTTTCATCACACGTTTCCCCACCACCCTCCCGTTCTCGTTCGCCTAGTCCTCCACTAGTCATGGCGAACCGCACCGTTTACCAGCAGGCTACCACCGGTTTCACTGGTGCTACATCACCCATCACCCTTCCGAATATCGCGAACGATAGGTCTTGGCAGATACCTTCGTACATCATGACCGCCATCACCAATTTGTGTCAGTTTCATGGTCGTGATGACGAGGATGCTCCCGCCCACATAAATCGCATCACTCGTCTTTGTGGCACCTACTCCATTAAGGGTGTCAATCTAGATGCTAGGTACCTTCAGGTATTCCCGTTTTCACTCGCTGGACGCGTAGCCGTCTGGTTTGATTCTCAGCCAGCAGGCACTTTCACTACTTGGGCCGGTCTTCGAGATGCTTTCATAGCAAAATACTTCCTGCCAGCCAAGGCGTCTCGCCTTCATGATCAGATACACTCCTTCCGTATGGAGCCTGATGAGCCGTATCACTTAGCTTGGGAGCGTTTTCAGACGCTTCTCTCTCGTTGTTCACAGCACGGTTTGTCGGATTGGGCGTTAGTTGAGAAATTCTACAATGGTCTTACTCCCGAGATTAGAGCTCGTTTCGATACTTCAGCAGGAGGTCAGCTTATGGGGAAGAAGACAGTGACTGAGTGTAATGATTTGTTTGAGAGCTTTGCACATTCTGATATGGATTACAGCACTATCGGCAGGACTTCCATTCCTGTTACTACCACCTCGGCCGGTCGAGGGGTAAACCAAGTTAGCTTGGATCCATCGGTAGCTGCTATAGTCGAGAGTGTGAAGCAAGATTTGAGGCAGGAGATGAGGAGAGAGATAGATGAGATTAAGAAGAAAGTTGATAGGTGTGAGGTTTGTAGAGGAGGTCATGATACACTTGATTGTCCCAAACTTACGTTAGAGCAGGTAGAGTACATAGCCGGTCAGTCTAGGGGTCTATTTGGTAATAATAATAATAATTATAACTCCAACTGGCAGGGTAGTGGTAGTAGTTATCGTTCTTCTGGCAATCCCCCTGGATTCCCATCTGGTCAGTATCAAAATAGGGGGCCAGGTCTTTACACGAGTGGTGGTTCGGGTCAGAGTGGTCAGTATAGTGGGTCAGGATGTCAGTTTGCGAGTGGAGGGTTGAATCAGGAGAGTCAGGGTAGTGGTAAGGCTCCAGAGGGCAGTATGAGTAGGATAGAGGAGATGTTAGCTCAGATTATGACACAAAATCAGGCGACGCAGAAATCCCTCAATGATTTCACTAGGACTCAAGAGCAGATCAATAAGAATCATGAACTTCAGCTTAAAAATCAAGAGTCCACTCTTCTAGATCTTCAGAGAACAGTAGGGGATATAGCTAGGCAGTTGAAAGAGTCCCCTTCTGGTCAGTATTCAGGTACTACTCACCCAGTCCACCATTCTGTTAAAGCAATTACTACTCGCAGTGGGTTGAGTCTAGGAGAGGTCGTGAGAGAGAATGTTGAGATAGGGAGTGATGATGAGGTAGATGAGGTGATTGAGATGGAGGCTCCAGGCAAGGTGCACATTAGGCTAGACCCAGCAAGTACCGCACACGCCGAGAAGTCGCCAGTAGAGAAGAAAGAGGAGAAGCAGCCGAAGAAGGTTCGGCCACCACCGTGAGTGATTGATATTTCTCGTCTTCCGTTTCCCGCTTGTACTAGGCAGCAGCTATATGCTAGGGAATACGAGAAATTTCTTGAGATGTTCACCCAGCTGAAGGTGAATCTTCCGTTCATAGAGGCTTTGAGATCCATGCCCAAATATGTCAAGTTCCTTAAGGATTTTCTCAAGCGTAAGGATAGGGTAGGAGAGTGTTCGAGAAATTCATTGAATGGAGAGTGTTCTGCTGTGATCCTAAATAAACTTCCTGAAAAACTCACTGATCCGGGCATTTTCACGATTCCTTGTTTGTTTGGTGGTGATGTTAAAAACCACGCGTTGGCAGACCTTGGTGCTAGTATTAATTTGATGCCATTTTCATTTACGAAAAACTAGGCCTTGGTGATTTGAAGCCAACTCGTATGACCCTCTCGTTAGCCGATAAGACAGTTAAGTATCCTAGGGGGATTGTAGAAAATTTGTTAGTGAAGGTAGATAAGTTTGTTTTTCCGGCCGATTTTGTAGTGCTAGATATGGAGGCCGATGATAGAGTGCCGTTGATTTTAGGGCGCCCGTTCTTGAACACTGCTAAAGCGCTTATAGATGTCTTCTTAGGCACAATCACACTTAGAGCGGAGGATGAGTCGGTAGTTTTTAAGGTGAATAATGCGAGAGGGTCAAGTGAGAGCGTTGAGGTGATAGCGTCATTGGGGTAGAGTGAAAAGACTGAGAGAGACGAGAAAAAGGTAGTAAGTGAGTCGAGTCTAGGAAAGGTGTTAAAACCCAAGTGTGGGGATCCACCTGATAGGAGAGTAGAGGAGTTGGAAGAGAGATTGATGAGGTTAGAGTCTAAGGTAGAGATACTGAGCAAGGCTCAGTGTGGGGATAGGTTTCGATATGAAACATCTAGATTCAAACCGCCCGATGATGAGTCGAGAGAGTATGAGAGAGTTAGGAGAGATGCGGGCGATGTTCGGAATGATAGTGCTACAGCCCGTAAGGTGCGGGAGATGTTAGAAGGTGAACTGCGCTTGTATGATCCGCCGTGAGTGCGTGAATAGTTGTGACCCACTTGTAGAGTTTGTATATTGAGTCGTGGTTCGTGTCGAGTCGTTAGTTAGGTTGTTAGTTTAGTTTACGTCGTTTCATAGTTTTTGTGTCTATTATGTGTCGTCGAGTGTTTTGCAGGTACACATTCCTTTACGGACACGAAATCGACAACCGAGCAGCGTTCCAGGTACGTATAACAGTAAAAACGACAAAATAAGGTGCAGGGGCAGTTTGGGAATAAAGAAAAAAACGAATTCTGCACATTCTGCTGTTGCTGCATTGTCTGTTGCTGTTATCTGCTGTTCAGGCGGCCCGCATGGACTTAGGTTTATCTCTGAAGCGGGCCGCGCGGACTAAAAGAAGTTTGGGCGGTTGTTAAGTTGAAGCGGGCCGCCTCAACTTATCACACATCTTATGCGGGCCGCGAGCCCACTACTGTCGACATTGGGCTTTTATCACAGCCATTTGATCCATTTCTCATATTCACCTTCATCCATTTATCCATCCTCATTCGGTTGGTTCGAGTCGACGTTCAGGTATGTTTTCCTGCGTTTGTTGTTGTTGTATTTGAGTCGTTTGTTATCGGGTTTATTTCCATCTTAAGTGTGGGGAAACGGGTTGTATATTTTTAAGGAGTTAAAATATGATTTTTCACTAAACTTTCAACCCCGTTATCCGTTGCATCCACACTTTGGTCAGGTTTGGCACTTGGGTTGTTCGAGGGCGAGAAAAGTGTCGGGAGGGGGTAAGATGGTAATTCGGTGGTGTACTTTGAGTCTTTTATTTTGTACCATGCGTCTAAGTTAGTAGTTTTTGAGTCATTTTGTGTTTCGAGTCGGTATTGCTTTGGTATTTTGCTTGTTTTTGTTGATGCAGGTTCGAATATGTACCACCCGTACTCAATCTCCATTCGGGTGAATTTGGAGCTGTTTATTCGAATTTCAAGGCATTTATCGAGCATACTAGTCAGTTAGTGTCAAAGCCGATCGCGAACGAAATGCTATACGATCGAGATGGATTAGACGAGAGATTTGGAGCTTACGCATTAATTAACCAGCTAAGTCCTTTCCGATTTGCCCTTTGTTTTTCTTTCTTATTTATTTTTAGTATTTTGAGTCGGTTTCCATCCTACATTGAGGGCAATGTAGAGTTTAAGTGTGGGGATGGGAAACTATCGTTTAGTGTCATTAGTTAGTGAGTCTTGAGTCATAAAAAATGAAAAATTGAAAAAAAAAATAGAAAAATGTCTTTTGAAATAAGAAGTTTGCAAAATAAAAAAAAAGCGGAAAATGATAGAAAAGTCGGGTTTTTGTTCGGGTTCAAATAATAATAATATGAGATTAATATAATCGTGCTTGTGTCTAGTTTGGGATGCGCGGGTAGGCTTGATTCGGTTCTAGGTTCCTTTGATCTTAATTATACTTAATTGTCGGTCTACTAGTGGGTTCTCATCTAGGGAAAGTGGGGAAATTGAAACCGCCAAAAATAGTATAAGGGATGCCGTTATAAGCTAAGATCGTTAGAGTTTTTAGTCATTATCTCGTTGAAAAAAGAAAAAAAAAATAAGTGAGCTAGAAACTAAAAGAAAGTAGCACAGGCCTATGTAATCCGAGTTGGGGATAGCGACTCTACAGCCGGAATGCCTCTGGGATGTGTGAAATCGACTTGCCGAATAAAAGTACCGAAACCTAAGTAATCTGTGGTTGGGGATCGCGACTCTACAGCCGGAATACCTCTTGGTTAGGGAAAGCATCGTCTAGACTCACGAAAGAAAAAAAAAAAAGCGAAAAAAAAAAAAGAAAAAAAATGGAAAAATAGATTTGATTTTAAACTCTCTGGATCTTGGTATAAAACGGTTAGGAAATAACCCAGTGGTTGTTCCTTTTGTCCTATAAGCTTGAGGGGGGATTAGGTGGACTTGCGATTGTTAGTGTGAGACCCTAGGTAGATTGACCGAACTTGAACTAAATTGCATGATAAGGGCTTGGAACCGGGTTGGGTTTAAGAGGATCAAAATACTTGCAATCGCGGCTAACACGAGTTTCGATTTTAATAAAATAACTTATACTTTGACCCGTTCAATTATTCTGACTATGATTCCGTTTGCATAATTCTTTTTCGAGGACGAAAAAAGGTTAAGTGTGGGGATATTTGATGTATTGTAAAATACATCTTTATTCGCGTCTAGTTTTAGTCGTTAGATAGTCGGTTGTGTCTGGTTTTAGATTAGAATGTATATGCTTTTGATTTATTTGTGTTTTCAGGTATGTTGAGCTGAAAAGGAGCGGAAACGAGTAAATTATGACAAGGGAAGGTGTCGGGTCAAGAACCGGAAGCGCGTAAGCGACAACAAAGCGAAAAAGTCAGTTCTGGAGTGCCCAGGCGGGCCGCATAAGTTTTTGATCATCTTTCACGCGGGCCGCTTTAACTTAAATAACATTTTCGGATAAAAACAGCCGGGCGGCCCGCGTAGACTTACTCTATACATTGAGGCGGGCCGCGAGGCCCTTATGTCGCGAAACAGAATCGTGAACAGCTACGGATGTTAGGGTTTTGGATGTTATATATCATGATAATCATCACAGCCGAGAACAACAACAAATTACGAACTTTGGACATCTTGGGCGATCATTGGAGGCTGATTAGAGGCTGTTGAAGTGCTCGGGACGTGTGGAATCATCATTGTTGAAGCGTAGGAGCACACGGGATTGGAGTTCACGGGTTTTATAATCTTGTTTCTCTCGTTTTCGTTTGTTTCTTGTTAATTGATGATGAATTCTGTTTTGACCATGATTGCTATGTTTTTAGACATGATTATTGGCTAAATTTCTGTTACTACCTAGACATGGATGAATGATTGTTTAAGTTTGATTATTTTTGGATTTATGGAAGCTATGGATTGTTTATAAATTGTAAACGGTTTGTTCTATCAGTTAGATGTGTTTGCGTGCTTGATGATATTTAATTGTTGATTATTGCTTCGCATGAATCTTGGTGACGGTCTTTATCACATAATAGAGTCATGCTAGGTTTTAGATTTTGGTGACTGTCTATATCACGTAATAAATCTTGAATCTTTAGGGTTAAATTGGCCAATAAACCTTAGAAGTAATAGTTGGTAATTTTATAAAATCAAGTGTTCTACTAATCGTCAATAGCTGTAAGGTGCGAGATTATTGCTAGGTCTAAGTGATTAAACCGCAAGGTGGGTCCTTCTTAGGAAGTTAACCTTTTGGCTGCTGTATAGCAAGTCTAGCTGAGAAAACAAACCTATCATAGGTTTAGGTCTTGTATGGGAGTGAGCCTTGTAGGATACTTTTATAAACCCATTAGATGTCTTGTAAGGGAGTCTAAAACCCGGTAGTTTAACAACCTTTAGGGGATCTTAGCGTGCTCTTGAGAAGGATTAGGGCTCCTTAGATTTACCGAGAGGTGAGAATTTCAAGATTCCGGTTCCATAGCAGACAACTTCCAATTATAATCATAACTAAAAGCAATCAGGATTCCTGTCTAGGTAGTTCCTTCATCATCCTTGAGTTCAGTCTTCGTGTGAGTTCGTGTCTAGTTCGTCTAGTCTAGTTAGTATTCGTTATTTGCATTCTTAGGATTTTTAGAAACCCCCCCCCCCAATTAATAAACATTTAGTTAAGTCGTGTCAGTCTAAGTCTAGATAGAGTCGTTAGCGTAATCAGTAGAGTCTCTTGGGTTCGATACTCGGACTTCCTTAGGCTATACTTCATCGATCGGTACACTTGCCGGTCATGTGATTTAGGGTTTAGAGAGTCTTAGTTTTATAAATTTAAAACTTAGAGAGTCTAGATTTAGGGTAATTTAGTTGTTTTAGTTGACCCATTTTCAGTACATCAGTCTCGTTACCAAGTTGCCACGCACTAAGAAAGGTCATGATGCCATTTGGGGGTAGTTGTTGATCGTCTTACAAAATCATCGCATTTCTTGCCGATCCGTGAGGATCTATCTGCGGACAAGCTTGCTAAAATCTATGTGGATGAGATTGTATCCCGTCATGGTGTTCCTTTGAACATTATATCTGATAGAGATGCTCAATTTTCATCTCACTTATGGAGAACCATGCAATCTACAATGGGAACCCAACTTAATTTGAGCACAGCTTATCATCCGCAATCAGATGGTCAATCTGAAAGAACAATCTAGACACTGGAGGATATGCTTAGAGCTTGTGTGATCGATTTTGGTGGTAGTTGGGATTCGTATCTATCGTTGATTGAATTCTCCTACAACAATAGTTATCACTCCAGCATCAACATGGCTCCTTTCGAGGCTTTATATGGTCAAAAATGTCATTCACCAGTCTGCTAGAATGAGATCAGTGAAGCTCAGCTTATTGGACCTGAGCTCATTCTAGACACTACAGATAAGGTTAAGAAAGTTCGCGATAACCTTCAGACAGCTCGAAGCCGTCAAAAGAGTTACGCGGATAGACGACGCAAGCCCTTGGAATTTCAAGTCGGTGATCACATTCTACTTAAGGTTTCACCTTGGAAAGGTGTGATTATATTTGGAAAGAAAGGAAAACTTGCACCTAGATATGTTGGATCATTCAAGATCGTCGAAAGAATCGGAAAGGTAGCCTACAGACTTGAGTTACCTCCTGAACTTGGAAATGTTCATCCAACCTTCCACGTGTCCAATCTCAAAAAGTGTTTAGCTGATGAGAACCTCCACACACCACTTGATGAAATTCATGTTGATGACACGATGCATTTTGTTGAAAAGCTTGTGGAAATCATGGACCATGAAGTCACGAAACTCAAACGCAAGCGCATACCTATCGTCAAAGTTCGCTGGGAATCTAAACGTGGACCAGAATTTACTTAGGAACGTGAAGATCAAATGAAGGCGAAATATCCACATCTATTCTCACAAGTTTCCTCTAAATAAATTTTGGAACGAAATTTCCTAAAGTAGGGGATACTGTGACATTTGTGCTTGTAATCATTGTATAAACTCTAATCTGTTCAATTATCAATAAAACAATGTGATTTGACCCCAATATTTGTTTATTTATGTTTGACATTTTGCACCTTTTGATTTTGTTCAATTTTAAACTCTATATCGCTTTCTGGAAAGTTATACGCAAACTGATGCGTAAACGTAATCAGTTGAAGGTGACAAACACTTCGGAACACCAACATATGCTTAACATACCTTAAATAACCTTTACATAACTTAGAAATAAGTTTTAAAGGGTTTGGTATGGCAAAATCAAGTTTATTCGCTTACAGGGACTATTTGTGTCAAACTGTAAAAGTATGCCGATTCGTATGATAAAGAACATTCCGGAACATGATTATAAGTTAAACATACCATAAATATCCTTTACATAGCTTTGAAATAGGCTTTGAGGGGTTCGGTGTGCAAAAATAAACTTTTTGGTCAAACAGGGACTAAAAGCGTCAAAAAGTGCATAAGTTTGCATTTACGCGCATATCTCGCGTTCTGAACATATCCGGACATCCAAAATTTTTGTAATCATTAAAATATTTTATTTTAGTGTTTGGAATGGTAAAACTTCATTTGTTTAGCAATTTGGGTCGTACATGCGTTCTTTACGATTTCCGTCGTAATTAACCGAACAACGCAACCGTACAGCCAAACGAACCGACATCCATGACATTTCTGAGCATATTTCAAGTTCCCTAAGTTTTGACATGTCACACCCCGACCACGTAAAACAACAAGATGTGGCGGAAACATCGGGGAGTGTTGTAACAAAATCATTGTTTCATAACACATGGAAATTGAAATATTGTTTTGTTGATTAAAAGAGTTACAATGTCTTGACAATCAAAGAAACATAACATAAATAACTAGTCTTGCATCTTTTATTGTCACTAAGGCCCAAGTCCGCCTATGTGTATCTTGATAAGTCCTATGCATCATCTCCTGAAAACACATGTGAAAATAGGTACGTCAGCATAAAAATGCATGTGAGATACATAGGTTTTGTGAAAACAGAATTCATGACTTATGTTTGAAAAAATGTTTAGTCATGAACCTTGTAATTTGCTTTGTCTTGTAAATCATTTGAAAAACGATAAGATCAGATGATATGTATAGATAAGAGAATAATGTATGGTTAAATGAATAACCATGTAAAATGAGTTTGTATAGAATAAGTTGTTTGTAAATTAATGTCTTGTGAAAAGTATGTTATTTGTATAAAATGTTATATGTCCAAATTGAAATGATTCAAATAACGCTACGATATGTAATACCATACAATCACTTATATATAGGAAGTACCAGCGGCGTATCCACCATGCTTGTATCATATTACACACGCCTCGTTACTTAAATCACTTAGGTGCTGTTTGTTTTTTCAGATGTAAAATGTCTGTAGTCTGCGAACCACATCTGCAGGCATCTGCAAGAGAAGATGTGGCCCAAATGTCTGCAGTCTGCAAGGAGAAGAGGGTTTGTTTTTTTCATTCAAAAACAACTTCACACACACACACCACACACAAGCTCTCTCTCTCTCTGCTCTCTCTCTCTGCTCTCTCTCTCTAGAAACTCTCTCTCTCTCTACAACCACCACCACCACCGCACCACCTCTGCCACCACCACCACACCACCTCCGCCATCACCGCCGCCCTCTTATTGACTGAAAACGGTGCACCACCGTCACGGAACCACCTGTTCTGGAACCACCACCGCGATTCTTCATCACCACCGCCATCGCCGCGATTCTTCAACACCACCGCCGGAACCGCCGTCACGGAACCACCACCGCCATCGCCGAGGATTCTTCTCTCCCTCACAGCTCTCTCTCTCTCTCAGCTCTCTCTCTCTCTCTCACAGATCTCTCTCTCTCTACGATCTCTCTCTCTCTCACAGCTCTCTCTCTCTCTCAGCTCTCTCTCTCACAGATCTCTCTCTCTCTCTCTACGATCTCTCTCTCTCTCTCACACAGATCTCTCTCTCTCTCTCGCCCAATCTCTCACATCCCTAAATTGGTGGTGGGTTTTGACGATGGTGGTGGTGGAGGTGGTGGCGGAGGTGGTGGTGGTGGCGGAGGTGGTGGTGGCAGGAAGAAGAAGGGTTTGTGGTGTGTGAAAATGGTGTGTGAAGATGTGTGTGAAGATCTTGAAGCAATGATTCATAGCTTTTTTTTAAGCAAACAAAAGCTATTTTAAGATCTTCTTTTTTTTTTAAACAAACCGTCTTCAAGAGCTTATGTCTGCCCGCCCGCAGACATAAGCTCTTTTCAGCCAATATAAGCAAAAACAAACAGCACCTTACTCAAACCAAACCAACGAAGTAAAATGTTTATGTGTCAAATGTAAATCATGTAATGTGTAACCCAAAATGATATGTATGGCTAGTGAAATATATCAACTAAACCATATGCACAAAAACAAAGTATTGAAGTAAAACATGGTTTAAATCAAAGCTATGTTTTGTGGAACAAATGCATGCTATACTGATATAAACATCTATGCGGTATTGTGAGAATACATACATCCAAGCCTTGAGACTGTGGCGATAAACCCATAAACAAATTAAAGGTTTATCTAAGTTATCTATATCGAATTCGGTCATTCCTTCCAATCCAAACAAACCCAGGATTTCAGGAACGGGAGTTGTCAATTCCTATGATACCACTACCTACTAACGAACGGCATGATCGGTGTTAATGAATGTATATTGATCCATCAAAACAAACCAAATATCATATCAAAATGTAAGCATGTGAATGAATGATAAATGTACTAAGTATGATGAACATACATAGCATGTGATGTGAAACGAATGTACTAAGTATGATGAACAATGCAACAAATGGACATACATAACATGTGAACTGTACTAAGTATGCAACAATAGACATACATAGCATGTGACGTGAAACAACTGTACTAAGTATGCAACAATAGACATACATAGCATGTGACGTGAAACAATTGTACTAAGTATGCAACAAATGGACATACATAGCATGTGAACTGTACTAAGTATGCAACAATAGACATACATAGCATGTGACGTGAAACAACTGTACTAAGTATGCAACAATAGACATACATAGCATGTGACGTGAAACAACTGTACTAAATATGCACACAATGGGCATACATAGCATGAAATGTAATGTAAAACAATGTACTAAGTATGCACACAATGGTCATACATAGCATAAAATGTAATAAAATCATGTACTATAAATGTACTAACGAACATAGCAAGTATATGATGTGAAAACAGGAAAGCATGAAAGTAACAAGTAGGCACATGTGTTTCACCCCAAAACAGTTTGGAAAACAGTAAAAGAGGGGTCTATGTACTCACTTGAGATTGCTCAGAAGTCCTAAGATAACCACCAAGCAATGCTAGAGATCACGGAATCAACCGGCACCTAATATAGGTAACTACATTAATAAACCGGACCTATAATCAGAAGATCGGATAGAATGAGGGTTCGTAAACCAAACGAGTATGGAGACTCGTGTAATATGGTTTAACAAAGCCTACATACTAAATGAAACCTAACATAAGTGCTTACGACCCATTACGACCCGTTTAGGTAGCTTATGCTACTTTAACGTGCCGTTCGCGTGAAACTCGTTCGGAACGTCTAACTAGCCCTATGACAAGTGTTATATGCCTAAACATGTTACATAATCAGTTATGTGACAAAAGTTTAGGTTACATATGCTTAATTACCGATTACACATGAAAAGGGTATTTTGGTAATTTACCTAAGGCATATATACTACCTATCATACAACTACTTAACGAAGCGACCATAAGGTATAACCTCGGAAGGTTATTCCCTATATACTATGGTCACCTAATGTGTTTGGTCGGATCCTAATGATCGACCAAATGGGTTGGGTTCGAAAGCATAAGCGATTGATTAGATCGCTTACCCTTACGACCCTAAGCACAAAACTAAAGGTGACGAGCTAAGCATGTTGAAACATGCTTAACTAAACAAGTTTGGTATCAAAACAAACGGTTTTGATACCTAAGAGTAGTTTGGTTACAAAATACGCAAGAATACGTATTCTGGCCGAAACTACGGCTCGTCACTGAGCCTAGATAACGTGGTAATCAGTAGGTATAGTCACTAGGGACTATGACCATCGTGATTACGCTCACGTTATGAAGTTCAAACGAACTTCGCATCAACCATAAACTGGTCAATGCAGAAAGTCAAACAAAGTTTGACTTTTGGAATCGAAAAGCAATAAAAGAACGAAGGAACACTTACGAAGGGTCCCTGAATGCTAATCGTGATCCAAGTAGCTCAGGTATGAAACAAAGGTTTCAACTTAGAGCTTCTCAAATCAGATTCTAGTGGGTTTTTGCAAGTGAACGCAAGGGGTATTTATAGGATTCGTAGAGCCGTTAAGATCGTTTCTTGGAAAACGTGCTTTAATCTTAGCCATACACTTGCACACATGGTATTGTAATACCATGTGCACATCCAAAACCAGCCTCTAGTATCAGAATTACCATGTGCAATTGGATTAGGAGTGCATAACAGCTGATAACAGGCTGTTAAAACATCGAATCTGGTCTGAGAGGCTAACGCGGGCCGCGTAAAGATACACCCTGGTTTTACGCGGGCCGTCTGAGGGTCTTGATCAGACAACAACTTTGCAAAATGACAGTTTCAGTCCCTGTTGGTGTTTAAGGCCATTTCCGACATGTTTAAGGCCCGTTTAACCAACGTTAAGGCCCTAAAATGATGCCTAAACATTGTGGACATGAAACATGCTCAAAAATATGCCGGATGTTGGTCCGTTTGGTCGTACGATCGCGATGTTCGCTTAATTACGACGGAATGCGCATAAGCGTGAAAAACGATCCAAATGACGCGACGAATGGATTTTTCTCATGCCAAACACTAAAATAAAATATTTTAGTGCTTACATAAATTTTTGGATGTCCGTATGTATTCAGAACGTAAGTTATGCGCGAAAGTGCAAACTTGTGCACTTTTTGACGCTTTTAGTCCCTGAATGACCCAAAAGTTTATTTTAGCACACCGAACCCCTCAAAGCCTATTTCTAAGCTATGTAAAGGATATTTATGGTATGTTTAACTTATGGTCATGTTCCGGAATGTCTGTTACAGTTCAAATTGGCATACTTTCACAGTTTGTCAAATTTAGTCCCTGTAGCCGAATTAACTTGTTTTTGCCATACCAAAGCCTTTAAAACTTATTTCTAAGTTATGTAAAGGTTATTTAAGGTATGTTAAGTATATGTTGATGTTCCGGAGTATTTGTCGCATTTAAACTGATTACGTTTACGCACCAGTTTGCGTATAACTCTCCAGAAAGCGATATAGAGTTTGAAATTGAATAAAAGTCAAAACATGAAAAATGTAAAACACAACTAAACAAACATTGGGATCAAATAACATTCTTTTATTGATGAAAGAACTATTCACAATGATTACAAGCACAGATGTTACATGACATCCTTATGGAGCATATAAATGGGCTTGATGGGTGTTAGAAGTGCCAAAACGCATCGAAAATCAAGTTTGGAGTCTCAGGGGCATGTTCTGCCATTTTGCAAAACTTACTGATCTGTAGCAAGGTCCTTACGGACCCCGTATGGGACTGATTACGGTCCGTAAGCTATGCCCAGATCAGTAGAACCCAGTTTCTTCAATTCAGCAGTTGTCCCTTGTTTTGATCCTTGGTTTCTTCATTCTATGGGTTTGTTTTAATCTGGTTCTAGCAAGTGTAGGGCTAAGATTATGTCTTGATCCACTCAGAGACACTTGTAATGATCATGTGGCATTGGATTTCCTATAAATAGCTAGAACTTTTGCTCATTCATTTGCTCATTCACTTCCTTCTTCTCTAATCTGCTTTGGAGCTATCCCTTGCCTGGTTGAAGGCTCCATTTCATCAGTTTTTTTGATCTTATTCCAAGCTTGGACCCTTTGTAAATTTCTTTCATGCTTGGTTATGCAGTTCAAGCATGAAAGTCAAACAGTGTTTGACTTTCTACTTTGACTAGTCTTTGGTCAACACAAAGTTCGTTTGAACTTTGCAACGTGAGCGTAATCACGATGGTCATAGTCCTTTGTGACTATACTTACTGATTAACACGTTGATTAGGCGTACTGACGAGTCTTAGTTTCGGTCAAAATACGTGTTTATGCATATTTTGCAACGAAGTTAACCTTGGGTATCAAAACACTTTGTTTTGATATCAAACTTGTTTTCTAACTTTGTTAAACATGTTTTAACATGTTTAATTCGTCACTTTAGTCTAGTGCTTATTTAGGGTCGTAAGATAAGCGGTCTAAACAACCGCTTAGACTTTCGAACTCGACCCGTTTGGTTGATCATTAGGATCCGACCAAACATATTTTGTGACCATAGTTGTATAGGGAATAACCTTCCGAGGTTATACCTTATGGCCACTTAGTTTACTTAGTTGTATGATAGGTAGTTTATATGCCTTAGGAAAATGACCAAAATGCCATTTTTATGCATAATTTCATTTTAAGCATATGTAACTTAAATTTTGTCACATAAACTGATTATTAAACATGTTAGGGCATATAATACTTGTGATAGGACTAGTTAGGCTACTCGTTTGCGCTTTTGCGCAAATGACGCGTTAGAGTAGCATAAGCTACCTAAACGGGTCATAATGGGTCATAAGAACTTAGGATAGGTTCCGTTTTAGAATGTAGGTTGTGTTAAACCATATCACATGAGTTCCAATACTCGTTTGGTTTACGAAACCTCATTTTATCCAATCCTCTGATTTAGGTCCAATTTATTAACATAGTTACCTATATTAGGTGCCGATTGATTTCGTGATTCTTCTAGCTTTGTTTGATTGTTATTTCAAGATTACTAAGCATTATCGAGTGAGTATATAGTCCCCTCTTTTACTGTTTTCAAATATTTTGGGGTGATTCACCTTTGCCTACTTGTTACTTTCGTGCTTTTCGTGCTTTTATAACATATGCTTGCTATGTTCATGTAGTACACATATAGTACATGATTTCATCTATGTTTATGCTATGTATGTTTAATTAACATGCTAGCACATTGATTTCATAAACACATTTGTTGCATATGTTTACTCAATATATGGACACATTGATTTACATTACATTTCTGCTATGTATGTTTACTGAGCATGCTAGCACATTGATTTCATAAACATTTATGCTTTGTATGTTTGCTTAGTATACTTAGTACATTATTTTCATATAACATGCTTACATTAGGTATAACATTTGGTTTGTTTAACGAAACTAAAATATGTTCATTAACATTGATCACGCTGCTCGGTAGTATGTAGTGGTACCATAGGAATTGACAACTCCCATTCCTGGAATCCTAGGTTTGTTTGGACGTAAGGAATGACAGAATCCGAAAACATTTTTGATAAACCTTTGATTTGTTCTAGGGTTTATACTTCAGTCTCAAGGCTTGAATGTATACGTTTAAACATTACTGCATAAGTGTTTGTATCAATAAAGCAATTATTTTTGCAAAACATAACTTTTTGATTTAAAAGAGACTTTGTTTTGTACATTTTACCTATGGGGTTGAGTAATTCTATTATTCACCATACATTTCATTTGATTATACACAAACATTATACATATGGTTTAAGTAGTTACTTTTTACTTGCCATACATAACATTTGATTATACAAGATATGATTTACATTCGATATTGTTTACACATAAACATTTTGACATCGGTTTAAACAAGACATTTTGGTGGTTAGTGATAAGTGATTTACATAACGAGGCGTGTGTAATATGATAAAATCATGGTGGATACGCCGCTGGTACTTACTATATATAAGTGTTTTTATGACATTACATATCGTAGCGTTATCTAAATCATTTCAACAAGACATGTTACATTTTATACAAATAACATATTTTCACAAGACATTGTTGTACAAACGACATTTTTCATACAAATTCATCTTTACTTGGTTATTCATTTAACCATGCATATTTTTTTATATCATCTGATTTCTTATCAATTTCTGTATGATTCATAAAAGAAAACATTTTCTTAAGGTTCATGACTAACTTTTTGTTAAACATTTCTTTTAACTACAAGTCATGAATCCTAAATAAACAAAACCTATGTATCTCACAGGCATTTTTATGCTGACGTACCTATTTTCATATGTGTTTTCAGGAGCCGATGCATAGGGTTGATCAAGATACACTTAGGCGGACTTAGGCCTTAGTAACATAAAATGAAGCAAGAATAATTTAGTTATGTTTTGTACTCTTTGTTTCCTTTGTTTTAAGACAATGTAATCCTTTTATTTCAAATAAAACTGAACTTTAAATACCATGGTTGTGAAACAATAATTCTGTTGCTCCACTCCCCGACATTTCCGCCGCGATTTGTTGTTTTACGCGGTCGGGGTGTGACAAGAATCGATACAAGGAATGAGCTAAACTATGGGAAACTAATTCTCTAAATTACATAGGAAACAGATTTACAATTAAATACATTTTAATATAGAAATTCTAGAGATTGATTGGAGGTAAATATTATGGAGTTGCCTAATAGTTTGGCCTTTTAGGGGCTGAAGGATCTTTAGCTCTTAATTCTTGAGGTTTCTTATAGCTCTGTTTGATTTTTGACTCATCCCACCTGGCCGTTGATTGCATTGATCCAAATTTTGTTGCCACCATCTCCTCTTTCATTCTTCTTAGCTCAACATCTTTTTTACCAATAGGCTTTTTACGTTCTTTCCAATTAGGAGGGGTGGGCTTGATATTTGGATTGAGCTTTAACTTCTCAATCCTTTCCAATTGGGGGTTTAAACCCCTTGACGAGAAAACAAGTTTAACCACTACACTAGGTATCAACTTTGATTTTAGCATTAATCAGTTATTTTTATATGGGTCAATGTCCGAAAAAGTATTGGTCAATCAAATTTTTGTGCAGTGCCAGTATACATGATGTACAAATTTTAAATATAAGTTGTGAGTGGTGTATGTGAGAGTGAAAAGCATACCAAGGTGACGATTGTAAAGAAGAATGACGTCGCTTCAAAGAAGGAGAACATGAGTGGAGGCTCAAAGTAAGCAAAAGAATAGTTGGTATTTTTGTTGGACTTTTATGTTATCTTTTTCTATGATGGCTGAGTTTTCTTACGTGAGCTATATTAGTTGGACTTTCGTTTCTAGTGGTTACTCTAGAAAACTTCGTAATTTGTTGCACTAATGATGGTTGTATTTACTCTAGCCAGAGCTCGAATCATTTTCCTACAAAATTGGGGGGGAGGGGTACTATTATTTTTATAATGGCTGGGTTTTCTTACGTGAGCTATATTAGTTGGACTTTAGTTTCTAGTGTTTACTCAAGCAAACGTCGTAATTTGTTGCACTAATGATGGTTGTATTTACTCTAGCCAGAGCTCGAATCATTTTCCTACAAAATTGGGGGGGGGGTTACTATTATTATTATTATAATGGCTGAGTTTTCTTACGTGAGCTATATTAGTTGGACTTTAGTTTCTAGTGTTTACTCTAGCAAACTTCGTAATTTGTTGCACTAATGATGGTTGTATTTACTCTAGCCATAGCTCGAATCATTTTCCTACAAAATTAGGGGGGGTTACTATTATTATTATAATGGCTGAGTTTTCTTACGTGAGCTATATTAGTTGGACTTTAGTTTCTAGTGTTTACTCTAGCAAACCTCGTAATTTGTTGCACTAATGATGGTTGTATTTACTCTAGCCAGAGCTCGAATCATTTTCCTACAAAATTGGGGGGGGGGGTACTATTATTATTATAATGGTGTCATGACAAGAAAAGAACTTTACATCCACCAGATCCATAATGTTGATCAATCATCAAGAAATAACATGGGCTTGAATCTTTATGGTTGACTTTGACTAAAAAATGGTGTTCATGTTCCTGATCTTCATGATCAAAGCTTTTGATGATAAAAGAAATGGGCCAGGTAGCTCGGTTTTAGATAATTTGATTAGGAAGACACTAGGGATGATGAATATGATGATTAGAGTGAATTGAAAATTTTGTCCTTTATCTTTATAACCAATTGCAGGCGGTGTCCTTTATCTTTAAAATTGATGAGTTTTGTACTTAATGTTTTAAAATATTACACGTTATGTCTTTTAGGCCTAACCTAGTTAGATTTTTTGGTTAAATCTGGTCATGTGTCTTGCACATGAGGGTAGATTAGTCATTTCCCTTGTATTCTCTATTTTCCACCAAAAATAATGATTTAAAATATTACAATAAATACAATAAACAAACCCCCAATTAACTTAAATTCTCCACCATTTCAACTCCTGAGATCTTGGTTCAATCAACCAACCCATTATACAAATTCACCATGAAAACCATATAACTTGAAGAACTAACGATCAAAGATTTAAGCTCAACTTGCGAACACACACTAAACCTAAAAGAAGAATGTACAAAATGCGGCTCACCAATCTCAAATTCTGCAAAGAAGCTAGCCTTATTATTCTCAAGATTGTTTCACCATTTTCAAAAAATTGAATACTCTCGGGTAAAACTTGCAATTCCACAATTTTTATCTAATAAATTTTCTTATAATATTCTTCATATCTGTAAACAAACTCACATATCTTGAATGCTCGAGATGTGAGACTCAATATTGAGTTTGAGAAATCAAAGTGTACCATGTTTGATTCAAAATTTTGGGGTTTTAAGAAAGCGCTTGATTCTGACCGGTCATTTCAGATACGACGATCTTATCAGACCCGACCACTTCAGATACAACCACCATCAAGTTCGTCTGATTAGGGTTGCCGGAGCCCAGTCGGAACCCTAGCCACTACTTTTTTTCTCCTTGGCCTTTTCTCCTTCGTTGGAAGTTGGAACCCTAACCCGTTACTAACCTGCTCGATCACCCTAGATTGCTGCCATGGTTGTTCCTTCACCACAAAGTGGTGGTGGGTGGTGCAATCTGGTGGTGATGGTGGGGTGGTGGTGGAGGTCGTGTAGTGTGGAGAGAGAAAGGTAGAGATAGGAAGAGTGGTGGAGGAAGGAGGCTGTGTTAGAAGGAGTTGGTGGTGGTGGACTGGTTGTAGATAAATAGAGATCGATGGAGTAGAGAGAGAGAGAGGGAGAGAGAGAGTTGTTTGTTCAGAGAAAGAAAGAGATGAGTGATATATAACATTTAATTTTATTTATGTTTCTTATATACGTAAAAGACAATTATGCCCTCATGTGCGTTGCACATGATCAAATTTAACAGAAAATTTCAACTGGGTTAGGGCTAAAGGACAAAGCTTATAGTATTTTGAAACATTAAATACAAAACTCGTCAATTTTAAAGATAAAGGACACCGCCTGCAATTGGGTATAAAGATAAAGGACACAATTTGTCACACCCTGACTTTTGCGGAAACGTGTTACGTGTGACTCGCTTAATATCATTGCATTCAACCATAACAAACAACTATATGATAGAAACCACGATGTTCATCCACAACTAAGTTTCAAGATAATACAACCAACATTGTTTAACACGAAACCTAGACTTCAAGTTCATAATACAAACCAACCAATTGTTTAAAGTTCCTTAAAGGACTTGACACAATACATTGTTAAAACAAGGCTTTGAAGTGTATGTCTTATCTAGGATAAGACATCCATTTCAAACCCTACAAAAGTGCGGATGCCATCATTTATTGTAGACACAACTTGAAAACCTTCAACGCACGCTAGATCCGTTCTCAATTTCCTGAAATACATGTAGTTAGAAAACATCAACAAAAGTTGAGCGAGTTCATGTGTTTTGTATGTGAGCTCGTAATAAACTTTGTAACCATAGTATGTATGTATATGTAAACCCCGGTATGAAAGCGTCTATGAACAGATCAATTAATGATTTGCAAGGTCATTAATATGTGTGCAATGGTGCAGGTGTAACACCTCGAAAAATCACGTCCAATGAAGTATTGACACGTATAATAAACCCTAATGAAGTCAAACATTGAATTCAAGGGACTAATTTTTCGAAAAATCGAAAAACTTTGATTTTGAAAGAACTGGAAGTATTATCATACCTAAAATAAGTTTCTAATTAACCTTTTATGGTTTTATATTCACAAATGAGCCACTTGTTAATCAAGTGTAGCCGTTTATGTAATTAATTGAAAGTTTGCGCAGAAAAGGGTTAAAAGCGTCAACATGTTAAATTCTTACCTCTGAGTGACCTTTTAACAAACCGAGAGCCTCATGATATTTGATTATGCTCTTGGGGATGCCAATCATTGGCCATACAAAGCTTTTATGCCTAAAAGTGAAGTTACGCGCAACTTTGCAAGTATAAGGGACTAAAAGTGTCAATATGTTTAATTATACCTCTGAATGACCTTTTTATCAAGCCCGAAGCATTATGATGTTTAATAATGTTTTCAATAATGCCTAATATGGACTAGATGAGGCTTCAATGCTATTAAATGATGATTTACGCAAGTTTGCGCAATAGGGGGACCTAAAGCGTCAAAATGCTAAAGTATGCCGATTCGTATGTTATCGGACCTTCTGGAATATGACCATGAGTTATACATACCTTAATTATCCTTCTCATAGCTTAGATATAGGCTTTGAGGTGTTTAGTGCGCAAAAATAAACTTTTAAGTCATGCAGGGACTAAAAGTGTCAAAAAGCGCACAAGTTTGCGTTTACATGCATATCTTACATTCTGAATATTCCCGGACACCCAAAAATTTATGTAAGCACTAAAATATTTTATTTTAGTGTTTGGCTTGATAAAATTCCATTCGTCGCGTCGTTTGGATTGTTTTCGCGTCCGTCCGTGTTTCGTCGTAATTAGCCGAACAACGTGACCGTACGACCAAACGAACTGACATCCGGCATATTTTTTAGCATGTTTCATGTTCCCCATACTTAGGCATCATTGTAGAGCCTTAAAAATGGTTTAACGGGCCTTAGATGAGTCGGAAATGGCATTTGGAAGTGCAGGGACTAAAAATGTCAACAAATGAAACTTGTTTGGCTGACCAGGTCCTTACGGACCTCAACACTATGGACCTTACGATCCATAAGTGTTGCCTAGATGCAGTAACTCGTAAATTTTGCCTGTTCAGCCATTCAAACGACATGTATTGCCCTTTTTCACTTCCATGCGCGTCCCCTACTAATTTTAGGGCTTAGGGACATGTATTAATGATCAGGGATCACTCTTAGACTTAGTTGTCATCATCAAAATGGATCAAGAACACTATAAATAGCCCCATTGTTTGCAATTCTTGTTCATTCATTCACAACTCCTCTCCTGATCAATTCTGGAGCTCAAGACCTCCTTCTAAGTTTCCCTAATCGTGCATAGGACCTTGGTAAGTCTACTTAACCTTCCCTAATCATGTTTTGCTTAGTTATTAGCTTAAAAGTCAAACCGTCGTAATTAACGGTTGACTTATCGATTAATCAATAATGGTCCAGTGATTAGTCGAATTAAGAGTAGTTATAAGTTGGTAATTATGTGGGCAATAAACCCTTAAAAGGGCACCCTCTGATTCCCACTCTAACTAGATCAAATGGCGGGTCAAAGTTGTTTAGAAAAAGTCAACAGAAGCTTAATTTGCAAATTTACATGTAATTAACAATATATAAGGCATGTAACCTATTTTATCACTCATATAACCTATTAATAAGTATAAGAACTGATCTAGGCTTGTTTGATCCGACAATTTTCTGTTTAGACCCGGTTCGGAACCGAAAGTCGCAAAACTTTGACTTTTGCTTTGACTTCAGTTCTGACCCAATTTAGTATGATTTGGAAATCCCTTAGAGCTTCCTTAGGACCATGCTACATGTTAGCATAACCCTCCGTGGTTGGTTCATTGATTATCCGATTCGTTTACATGTTTCCGTTAATTGCTTAAATGTTGACCAATATGCCCTTTTGACCATAAAACGAGAATTTTGGGAATGTGAAAGGACAATAATCCTTATTACTGATTTATAAAGTTGTCCCTAAATTTTGACATCAGTTGGAGGTCTAGATTAGGAGTTATGCTCATTAGCGTAATTATAACGCCTTTTAGTAATTAAAAGGCGCAATTAGCATAAAGCCTATCTAAACCCAATTTTCGACACCAAACCTTTTACCCACTGATGTAAGATAATATTTTGAGATTTTTAAAGATTTTTAATCATTTTTAACCTGTCCATAATCGAAGGTTATGGCCTCAAATCGGTAAATACCGATTATGCCCTTTTAGGCCATAAAATGAGTTTTACAGGCCCTTTTGATACCAATCCAATGGCTACTGATTTTATATAATAAATAAAGTATTTTGAACTTTATAACCTGATCAGAAAACTCAGATTTCCTGTATAACCCGGAAATCGCTTAAAATGACTTTTTACGCATATTAAACGCATAGTTTGGGTTTAAAACCATTTTGTCATATAAGACCTATTACCAACTGATATGACCTATTAAAATAAGTTATTTTACTGATGTATTCGGACACGAATCTCAGAACTTCATTTAAACTCCTTTTTAATCTTTAAAATGACCAAAATACCCCTACGGGGCTTATTTTGAGATTAAACTCGTTTTGGGTATAATGGAAGGTATCCTACTGATATCACAACATATTAAAGGCACATTAACTTAGGAAACCTGTATATGATTCACTTGGTTACCCGTTACGCATTTTTCGCGTTCGGATCGGCTTATGTAACTAGTTTGCATATATTAGGCGAAACGGGTCAAACCTTATCGGTTTTACCCCAAAATTCAGAATGTGCCTAGATTACCCATATAAGGCAAGTCTTCAATCTTGTCGAGTCTAAATCACATTCTATTCCGGTCTTCGCCTAATCGTGCGTTTGAACCGTATAATTAACCGATCTAAGCTTAAGCTTAATTAAAGACCCGTTAGCATTCTAATTGGTTATTTATACCATCATTCCAGACTAGAGCCTTCCGGTAAATTGTACCTAAGCTTACTTAAGTGAATACGGCTGAGTTATTGTAATTCTTGCTATTTAAGACAGGAGCTAGCTCAGGTAAATACTCTTAACTTATTTTCCCTATTACGGGCTTGGGATACGGTAATATAAATACCGCATGGTCAGGTATGGGATTCAAAGACCAATGAGTCGGGAAATCCAAATAACCTGTTTTAATTCGTATTGCTTCACTGAAACATTGGGGGTTAATGCGACCTTGTCCTGGATATCCTTGACTCATTAAATGCAATGGCCACGACCTAAGCACGGGGTGTAGGCATACACCTGACAGATGCCATATGTTTATTAATTAATTATACCCAATAAGGGGTTCCCAATAAGGGAATAGTGGTGTGTCGGTTAATCTTGAACCGGCATAGAACCGGGCCCCGTATGTAGAGCAAGTTATGTAAAACTGATAACATGAAATATAGTTTGTCCCAAGTATAAAAGATTAATTTTGTCTTGTGCATTTTAATCAAAGTGTCAAAACATCTTCGTGCCTTGAGCACCTAAACCAATTTTCACAGACATTTTCAAATGAGTCGGTTGAGTGTATTTACCAGTGAAAACTGACGTATTTTCAAAAGTCTAAGTGACAGGTACAAGTACGTAATAGGCTGGAAGCTGCTCAGGACGTTAATAAGGAATCTTGCAAGTTCTAGGCGTCTAAAGTCTGTTGAACAATATTTATGTTTTAAGATCCGCCTGTGGATCCTTTACTTTTCATTGTAATACTTGATATTACTTTATATTCGGATTGTAATATATTTATCTTTTGCTTCCGCTGTACATTTATATATTGTGTTGTTTGACTATGATGATATCAACTACGTCACGATACTCCCCACCGGGCCCACCGGTGACACGTGGAATTTGGGGTGTGACAGCAGGAAGGCTCAAACCTAGCGGATTTTGTACCGGGCTTCCGGCTGGAAGACATAGTTACCACCTTCGGCCACATCCGGCCCAGGGGTGGGGCTCGCAACACCCAAATAGATCTAACACTCATGTCCCTCGGTCCTTATACGAGGATTAATGGTCTTAAGCATTGTACTCACCACTCACGTGATTTAACAGTTCATTCCTTAGCTAACCATACCATATGTAAACGTTTGTAAACAAATGTAACATGTACTTCACCCCCGAAGTTATAAAACTGAAAACAGTTAAAAGAAAAGGGGGACATGAACTCACAATCTTGCGTTCAGTAAACAGGTGTAACTCGAAGCTTCTCCTCGGTCGCACGACTACCTACACACGTGCTATGGTTTATTAGACGGATGGGTCGTGCCTTGACTTTTAGTCTTAATTGTTATGACTTAGTGTCTTTGAGTTACGTTTCTTGGTGTCATAAATATTATTCAAAAGTATATAATTATTTGTTAAAATAATAATATTTTAACTTAAATTATATTTATTAATTATTGGAATATTTGTTAAAATAATATATTTTAACTTATTTGTTTTGTAATCCTTCATGAATATTTTTCCCCAAGGATGGGTATACTTATACATGTATTCTTAGACTCGTGTATTTTGCCAAGTATTAGTGGCGTATTCTGGTGTGTACTTATGCGTACGAGAATACGTATTCTTATGGTATTTATTAAGTATTCTTATACTTAATTTTTGTATTCAAACTTTCCGGAATATTATTTATAAATAAAAAATCACCAATATATATTCTTAAAATGTATATATTTTCAGAAATCTTTTTGTAGAAAATTATTTATAATTTCTCCTTGGCAAAAATAATTATATTTCCATATAAACCTCAAAAATAATATATTTTCAAGATTAACTTAGAAAAATATTTATAAATCCATTTTTCACCCAAAAATAATATATTCTAAATTTGTTTAAGAAAATATATTTCCTTCAAAATAATATATTCTCTAATAATTCAAAAAAATATATATATCCTTTCTTTATTCAAAAATAATATATTTTCTTCTTGACAAAAATATGATATATTTTTGTAACACTTGTAAAAATTATAATTTCCGTTTCTTGGGTTTCCAAAATACCATTTAATTTATTTGTCAAAATACATATGAACTTAATTTCCGGAATATTTATGTAGTTCATATTCCTTGTTCGGTTTGTCCAATTTTTGGGTATAATTTATATATTTGTTTTCTTGGAATTTTGGTAATATTTTGTATTATAATTCTTGGTATTTTGGTGAGTTATATTATTTCAAGTCCTAAAATAATATATCTAATACACATAATATACATGTAATCACACAAATTGTGACATCTAAATATATATTTTCCTAAATAAATATTTAGTCACTTTTATTTATCAAAAACCAACCTCCAATATTTGTAATTTTTGTAGCAAAATTTATGGCAATTTTTATATGAAAAACCATGATTAAAATTTACTCATAAACACTTTTTAAAATATATTTTTCTAAGTGTTTAAATTCTAAAAATTTTTTGCCATAGTTTCCCCTTAAAAATGGAGGTTTCCATGCTTTCAAAGCATATTATTTTCTTTTAAAATCATCACAAATCAACAACAATTCAATCAATACTTACCAAGAGCCAAAATCATGAAATTACACTACATCATGAACTTGAAATTTTTGTAAAAACTTGTAGTAACTTTGTATGTTGTTAAGTAAGCTTAGTTACCCTTAAAAGTGTGGTTATTTGTTTATAAATATCATCCTTGAAATTTTTAGACTTTCACAACTTGTAAAATGATTTTTCTAAAAATCATTTTTAAAATTTTTCTTGTTAACAACATATTTCTACACTTGATTTAACACTAAAACATGGTTAGTTTCTTTAAAAAATCATGGTTATGTGAATCTTGTAAATAAACTTGGTTTCTTGAGAAAATAATCTTTGAAATCATTCTTCTATAAGACTTATATCATGTTTCAAGCATCATCATTCATAAAAACAACTTCATCTTTCAAGTTCATGTTTACATAAAGGATGATCATCTTGATTTTTCACAAGATCATCCTCTCACTTGCTAGATCATGTGTTTAATCACAATCTAGCAAGTTTCATATGATGTTTAACATCATAAACACAAGTAATCAACATTCAAGAAGCACACATACACTTAAACAACAATGATTCTTATGATTTTAAGCTTTATGTTAAGAGTTATGTTCTTGATTCTTTATGATCTTCATATTTAGTTACGTATATCATCTTTTAACCAACATTATAAGAAGTAAAATGAGATTATGAGAGTCTTACTACTAGCACAAGGATAGGGAAGAGATTCAAGATGATGAACTTGGTGGTTAAAAGCTCTAGAGAAAGGTCCTTCCACTTCTAATGGCACCAAGCTTCTTATCTGTAACAACTCTCATCAAAAGTCATAATTATTAAATTAATTTGACCAATAGGAAACCCTAATTGAGACACTCAAGTGATTCTGAACAAACCCTAAAATTTTCAGAACAATCAGAATCAGGATCAGGGCCCCTAAAACTCAGGGGGGGGGGTATTTCCTAGTTAACGATTATCCACATAAACAGCTGTTCAATTCGAAATTTCAGAAAGTGTCGACTCAGCTGAGCTAGTCCCACACGTGGCCACCCTATGCAAATTTCAAGACCCTTACGGACCGTAAGGATCATTTGTTACGGTCCGTAAGAAGTTCAAAATTCGTGTATAAATAGCAGAGGTTGGCACTTGAAATTCTGCGTATGTTCGACGAAGAAATTCGTTCTATGCTCCGAGATAATTTCTGTATACTCCAATTAACACACACAGGCACTAAATCAACGCCGCAACCAGGGTATTAGCACAATCGCTGCTACGATTCATTTTCCGATGATCAATATATCCAATGGATGTTTAAGTGCCGCCCACATTAGGGTTATACTTTGTCGTTCGTCGTTAATTCGATGGATGAAGTATCGCACTTTGTCGTTCGTTGTGAGAATTTGATCTCGTGAGTTATCGTAAATGCTGGATTGATTACTAACCCCGAATTGTGTGCCTATTATTAAATTTAGGATAAAAGGCTAAATCAGTAGGCCAAACTCTGCCCATATAAATCTGCAATGTGAGTCATTCTTCTTTTCTCACAGTTTGTGAGTCATTCTCTTTTTATCAACTATTTTACAATACCTCAAATTATTTTTCAAGGTTATAATTACAGGGACTAAGTCGTGGATATCTTGAATTACTGGTTAGTGGGGTATTGTGCACATTACTAATTTTCTCCCAATTAGGTTCATTGACCTACTCGGGATAATCAGTGTTGGGTTCATTGACCTACAGGGATAATCATCACTATTTAGGTTCATTGATCTAATAGTGGTATGACCATCGTCACCATTGTGACATGTCACCATTGTGACAGAATGCCAGATAAAAATAAGATAGAAGCCATTGTAATCGCTCTTATGCTGTAATTGATAACTATGCATCATTATGCAAAATAGAATGATTCACTCAGTATTTCCCGCTGACAAAACCTTTTTCAAACATGTTTCAGGTGACCTGTTATGAATCAGGAAAAGTGCCATATAGCACTACAAGCTCAAGGAAGTGGCTCAGTATAAAATAAAGAAACATGTTTTGTAAAATAAAAGATTTCTTCGTGAAATCAAATGATTGTAAATTACCAGGTTTTACCCCGAATTGTGAAATAAAATAATCGGGAAATATTTACATCTTAAAAGATCCTGATGAAAACTTCCGCTGTTAAACTCAAATAAATAAATACCGCAGGATTTCTGTCCCGCGGCTCCTGAAACGGGTCAAACCGGGTCGGGGGTCGTGACAGAAAAAGGTGGTATCAGAGCCACTTATCGAGCCACTGATTTAAGCCAATTAAGTATTTAGAAAATACTTAATTTTTATTAATTGCTATCTTGTGATTATATGTTTTATTATCTGACTAATTTTGAACAGTATGGGCAGATTTTTATATGTTAGCTACTGTAGTAGTAAATATAAATCTTTAAATATGCTGACTCAAAGTTTTAGCACCTCTATTATCTACAGTCTATAAACTGTATTTACAAATAAAACATAGGGTGTTTTAATTTTTAGTTATTTTGGTAGTTACCCAGTATGAAATACTATTTAAAAAGTTGTTCTATACAATTTGTTTATAACTTAGTAATGGTGTGTATTTTACTAAACAGCATGAGTGATCTGTCGGAAGCCCTTCAGAATTTAAATCTCTATCCAGTAAGAATCAAAGTTTCCAGAGATTTCAATAGGTATATTCCAGACATAGAAGAACCTATAGAATTCAACGCTTTACCTCTTGAGAAACCTAAACCTAAGAAAATGGAAATTGGGGAAAGTTCTAGGCAAATTGATGGATTACCATCTCAAGAAGAACTAGATTTTATAATGGCAACCGATGATACTATTGAGCCTATTAATGAAAATGATTTTATTCATTCTCTTGAAACACAACTACCAATGAATTTAGAACCAGCTATTCCAAACCCTTCAATCCACTGGAAAATAGACGAATGGTTGAATAATGAAATACTGTTACAAAACCATCCCTATAGGCTTTTTCCTAAGTTCAATCCAGAACCCTTATCAAATTCACCAATGAGTAACGAGAATATGGCTGAATTCCGTCATTTTGACAAAATGGATGCTGGGAATAAGATCCAAGAGATTTTGGGACAAATCTCCTGGAAATACGATGAGAAGGAACGCCGTTACTAGAACATCACCTGACAAAGGATAGGGGATTATGAAACTATGATTGTGTAATAGTAAAATCAGTTTGTGTAAAGTAAATAATAAAACGGTTGTATATAGAAGCATGATATAATCTTTACAACAAATGAAATATTAGAAAAATTACAATTCTGGTTGTATATTTGTTTACATGATTCTGTGCAAATAATTGTAACATTGGATTATTTCTTTTATACTAATTATTTATCTATAAATTAGATATCAGATGGAAAACGCTAATAATGAACCAGTTAATGAGGTTAATCAATCTGAGCAACAACCAGGGGATCAATATGTAACTAGGCAAGATATAGAAAATATCGTTGCTCAAGGGATAGCCAACGCTATTCCAGGAATAGTTGCTCAAGGGATAGCCAATGCTATTCCAGCAATCATTGCTGCTGTTAAAAATCCAATCGAACCACAACAAGTTGTTCCTAGTAAACGTATTTCTGAAGATAACTTCAGTAATAGCGTAAATGGAGGCAATAATCATGTTAATCATGATAATGAACCACGGCAAGCTCCGCTCCCTAAGAAAAGGAAAGTTGCAACACCTGGTTGCACTTACAAAGAATTTCTTGCTTGTAAACCCACTGAGTTTGCAGGCAATGAAGGAGCGACTACAGCATTGCGTTGGTTAGAGAAAACCAAGGCAGTAATTGCCATAAGTAAATGTGCTCAGGATGATCAGGTCATGTATGCGTCAAATCTTTTCAAAGAAGGGGCGCTAGAATGGTGGAACACAGTGTTACAGGCTAAAGGAAGAAATAGGGCTTATGCCATGAAATGGGAAGAATTTAAGAGTCTTGTAGAAAGAAAATTATGTCCTGAATATGAAAAAGATCAAATGGCAAATAAGTTTCTAACCCATCGGATGGTGGATGTAGATTGTCGAGGGTATACTACGACATTCTTCGAATATGCTCGAGTGGTACCAACCCTGGCTTCGCCAGAGCCGGTACTTATTTCCCGTTATATTTGGGGATTGATTTCCGAAATCCGTAATATCGTCAAGGCTGCGAAACCTCGCACGATTGATGATGCAGTAGAATTAGCCAATACTCTGACTGACGAGCTAGTACGGACAAGAGAAGAAAATAGAAGAAAGGAAGTAGCCCAAAAGATTACCCAAGAATTCCGTTCAGGTAACCATAACAATTTCAAGAAAGGAGGGAATGGGCAATCTTCTACTAGTCCATTTTGCAATTCTTGCAAAAGAAAGCATTTTGGAAGATGCAAAGGATATTGCAATTTTTGCAAGATTCCAGGGCATCAAGAAGAAGATTGTAGGAGGAAGAAATTTTCAGTTTGCTATAACTGTAGAGAAACTGGACATCTTAGGCCAGATTGTCCAAAACTGAATAAATCATTTGACAATAAAGCCAAACCTGCAGAAGGAGCAAAAAGGAATGTAAGAGCCTTCCAACTGACTGCTAAGGAAGCAGAACTCATTCCAGATGTGATAGCCGGTATGTTCTTAGCTTATAAACGTTTACACAACAGTATTATTTAACTCTGGTGCAAACCAAAGTTTTATAAATACTTTACTCTGCCAAACTCTTAACTTACCTTTAACCAGCAGTAAGTAAATTTTTACAATAGAAACGGCAGATGGGAATTCAGTTAAAATAAATAAGGTTCTGCGAAACATAGAAATAGAACTTTTAAGTCATAAATTTTCTGCAACCCTATTATCTATGAAATTAGTTGAAATCAAGATTGTGCTAAGAATGGATTGATTAGTAAAACAAGTATGCTCGAATTATCTGTGATAAGAATTCTATAGAAATTGTGCAATCACTGGAGAAGTAATAATGATTACAGGAAATAAGTCATAAAGTTCATATCAGTAATGAAAAATTGCTAATTATGAACGAAAGCAAGGAATAGTATACATGATTTCAATAATCATCAATACTAAAGATAAAGAAATTAAGGAAATTTCTGTAGTTTCAGAATACCCAGATGTATTTCCAGAAGATTTACCTGGATTACCACCAGATAGGAAGATAGAATTTAGGATTCATCTAATTCCAGGGAAATAGATATTTTTCTAAGATCGATTTACGTTCCAGATATCATCAATTGAAAGTACAAGAGGAAGACATACCTAAAAATGTTTTCAAGACTAGGTATGGTCATTACTAGTTTACAGTCCTGCCATTCGAATTAAAGAATGCACCTGCAGTATTTATGGACATGATAAATAGGATCTGTACACCATATTTGGATAAATTGGTAATTGTCTTCATAGATGATATACTTATTTATTCCAAAAGTCAGAAAAAACATTGTCAGCATTTGCATATACTCTTAACTTCGTTAAGAAAAGAGAAGCTGTAAGCCAAATTCTAGAAGTATGAAGTTTGGCTGCCAGAAGTGCAATTTCTAGGTCATATGGTGAATTATGAAGGTATTCACGTAGATCCTGATAAGATAGCAGAAATTACCAAATGAAAGGTTCCCTAATCCGTAATGGAAATTAGAAGTTTAGTCGGATATTACAGACAATTTATTAAGGATTTTTCTAAGATAGTTATACCATTAACTAAGTTAACCTGTAAAATAGCTAAGTTTGAATGAGGATCTTAAAGCAGAAATTAACCAAACTGCTCCAATCTTAGCCTTATGAACTGAAGATTTTGAAGTATAAGGTAATGCTTCAAATTTAGGATTTGAATGCGTGTTAATGCAATGCAAAAAGGTAATTGCATATGTATCAAGGTAATTGAAAAAGAACGAAGGAACTATACCACGCATAACTTATAATTTGGAGCCATAATTTTTGCCTTAAGATTTGGAGACATTATCTGTATGGAAGTAAGTTTACTGTCTATACGGATCATAAGAATTTAAGATATATAGTTGGGCAAAAAGAATTAAACATGAGGCAAAGGAGATGTATGAAAATCTTAAGTGACTACGACTGTGATATTTAGTATCACGAAGAAAAGGCTGAAGATGACTAAGGATCGTCAGAAGAATTATACAGATAATAGACGAAAGCCGTTGGAGTTCGAGTTGGAGACAAAATGTAATTGGAAGTATCTCCTTGGAAAGGAGTTGTTAGATTCGGTAAGAAAGGAAAAGTTAAGTCCAAGTTACGTAGGACCATTTCCAGTGATCCAACGTATAGGAACAGTTACTTATCGTTTACAACTACCAGGAAGAGTTAGCTGGAGTACATGATATATTTCATATATCCAATCTCAAGAGATGCCTATTAAATGAATCTTTGGTAGTACCTTTTCAAGATATAAAGGTAAACAAATAGTGTTAGTTTAAGTAAAGTGGGATTCAAAGATAGGACCCTAATATACTTGGGAACTGGAATCCAAAATGAAGAGAAAATATCCTCAATTATTCCAGTAAATCTCGAGGACGAGATTTTTATTAAGGTGGGGAGAATGTAACAACTCTCATCAAAAGTCATAATTATTAAATTAATTTGACCAATAGGAAACCCTAATTGAGACACTCAAGTGATTCTGAACAAACCCTAAAATTTTCAGAACAATCAGAATCAGGATCAGGGCCCCTAAAACTCAGGGGGAGTATTTCCTAGTTAACGATTATCCACATAAACAGCTGTTCAATTCGAAATTTCAGAAAGTGTCGACTCAGCTGAGCTAGTCCCACACGTGGCCACCCTATGCAAATTTCAAGACCCTTACGGACCGTAAGGATCATTTGTTACGGTCCGTAAGCAGTTCAAAATTCGTGTATAAATAGCAGAGGTTGGCACTTGAAATTCTGCGTATGTTCGACGAAGAAATTCGTTATATGCTCCGAGATAATTTCTGTATACTCCAATTAACACACACAGGCACTAAATCAACGCCGCAACCAGGGTATTAGCACAATCGTTGCTACGATTCATTTTCCGATGATCAATATATCCAATGGATGTTTAAGTGCCGCCCACATTAGGGTTATACTTTGTCGTTCGTCGTTAATTCGATGGATGAAGTATCGCACTTTGTCGTTCGTTGTGAGAATTTGATCTCGTGAGTTATCGTAAATGCTGGATTGATTACTAACCCCGAATTGTGTGCCTATTATTAAATTTAGGATAAAAGGCTAAATCAGTAGGCCAAACTCTGCCCGTATAAATCTGCAATGTGAGTCATTCTTCTTTTCTCACAGTTTGTGAGTCATTCTCTTTTTATCAACTATTTTACAATACCTCAAATTATTTTTCAAGGTTATAATTACAGGGACTAAGTCGTGGATATCTTGAATTACTGGTTAGTGGGGTATTGTGCACATTACTAATTTTCTCCCAATTAGGTTCATTGACCTACTCGGGATAATCAGTGTTGGGTTCATTGACCTACAGGGATAATCATCACTATTTAGGTTCATTGATCTAATAGTGGTATGACCATCGTCACCATTGTGACAGAATGCCAGATAAAAATAAGATAGAAGCCATTGTAATCGCTCTTATGCTGTAATTGATAACTATGCATCATTATGCAAAATAGAATGATTCACTCAGTATTTCCCGCTGACAAAACCTTTTTCAAACATGTTTCAGGTGACCTGTTATGAATCAGGAAAAGTGCCATATAGCACTACAAGCTCAAGGAAGTGGCTCAGTATAAAATAAAGAAACATGTTTTGTAAAATAAAAGATTTCTTCGTGAAATCAAATGATTGTAAATTACCAGGTTTTACCCCGAATTGTGAAATAAAATAATCGGGAAATATTTACATCTTAAAAGATCCTGATGAAAACTTCCGCTGTTAAACTCAAATAAATAAATACCGCAGGATTTCTGTCCCGCGGCTCCTGAAACGGGTCAAACCGGGTCGGGGGCCGTGACATTATCCTAGCTCCTTACACCTTTGTAGCACCTTGGATTGAATGATCAAGACTTGAAAGTGACGGTGATGTGGGTGTGTGGTCTCGGTCGTGAGGGAGGAGAGGAGAGGAGAGGGAGAGAGTTTGAGTGGTCTTGTGTTTGTGAAATGAAGTTATGAACTCACTTGTGGTTTATAACATAACTTCTCCAACATTAGTTAGTCCTATGTGTAATATGCTTCTAAAGTGAACAACATGATCAAATAAACAAATGAAACAAATCAAGGTTGGGCCACACCCTTGTGACCGTCGCCAATGGGGGGTATAGGGTTGGGTTATAATGGATAGTTAAATTAGTTGGTTAAATTCTAAGTGTTTAGTTAGTGTTTTTAGTTGTTATGTTGTTATAAGACATGTTATGGTGTTTGGTGACCATTACTAGCTCGGAGATGATAAAACAGTGCTTCTAGTGAAAATTTGGTGTTTCAGGTAGTGTCCGGTTGTTCGGTTGGTTACCGGTTCTTTAAGGTGCTAAATTACGCAGTTTAGTGTGCTTTATGTTCCCTTTTATGACAGTTTTGATTCCCGACACCTAGGAAGGTATTCTGGACCATTAAACCATAATTCTGCATAATATTAAGTTGTTTAAATGCTGATTTTTGCTGAAAATTGCAGAATTCTGCAGTTTGGGTGAGTTTTAGGCACTTTCCGGCACTTAATCTATTACTAGGAAGACAGTTTTATGATCCTTACTTTCCTACACACTATACTAGTGTAACTCTTGGTTTCTGGCTCATTCTGTGCTTTAACATTATGTCTGTCTGAGTACTGAACTCCCGTCAGTACTTCTGATTTGTCTGATAACTGTGCTGACTTTGTTTCGTGCATCATTTGAATCATAAAGTGTTGCATGCAATATGTGATGCACTTGTATGTATATGACAATAATCAGAAAGCATTCATGTCATTAATTCAGATCTAGCACAGTCATTAAGCTACAAATTACTGTTTAATTATTGTACGGATACATGGAAATTTGACAGTTGTCACACAATTTGCAATTCACTCTGACGATTATTTCTCCATCTCGAGGAAAAAAAGATTCTCAGAGGCTGATCAAGCTTGTCCATCTTGAGAAAAGTTTTGAGACGGAAAACAAACTCGAGCTAATCGGGGAAGGGAGTTGCCGGAATTTCATGGATCCCGCAAGTTTGTCATTAATTTTTTATGAGTAAGAGTATTTTTATCAATTTCTAATAATTAACATCCACTCCAGGGGGGCATCCCTGATCCGTGTAACCTGTGAACAGTGAGGAACTTGATAGTTAGAAACCAAACATGCAATATGAGTAAACCATAGGGACCAACCGTGTAGCTAACTCTTAAAAATTCTGAAACTTCAAGTCTTCATCGAGTTAACAGGTCTATTAAACGGGTCAACCCGTTTATTAAAAAGGTCAACCCGAACACCGCCAGTTTTTTAAACAAGTTATATTCCAAGTGTAAAGATCAAATACAAATGGATCTTAACACGAGAGGTAACGGAAGTTTTTTTTTTTTTTTTTTTTTTTTTTTGAATTTTTTCATCTACTTAAGCATGATGTTTAGTTGAAAAATGTAAATAAAATCGTGTTTTTTTTTTTTTTTTTGTTCTAGGACTAAAATACGTGCCTGACAAGATGGGAAAAAATTAAAAAAAAAATCTCTTCTTCACTTCTCATGTTTAGTATGTTAAGCCCATTTGTACAATAACCTTACTCAATATTCCAAACCAAAACCTTACTATTTCCTTATCGTGTTTTAGGTGGTGACAGAAATTGCCACCCCGCTCACGAGCCGAGCTTAAGCTCGCTCAAGCTCGCTCGGGCACAACTCGCGTTCATTGATACCCCTAGATCCTATGTGCACAGGGGATCAGCACAGTTTTGTTATTGAAATCATAAGAACTTATCATCAACACAGAGATCTTAACAACCTTCATTTTGACAACTATGCATACTCGGTTCTTTTTGTTATTGAAATTTGAAATTAGGGCTGTAAACAAACCAAACGTTCGGCGAACAGTTCGTGAACCGTTCGGCGGGAAGTTCGTTTGTGTTCGTTCGTTTATTAAACAAACGAACATGAACAAGAAATTTCGTTCGTTTAGTTAAATGAACAAACATGAACAGAGGACGCGTTCGTTCGTTTATGTTCGTGAACGTTCGGTAAGGTGTTCACTTGTGTTCGATAGTTCATTAGTGTTTTTAGTTTTTATATTTATTTAAATATATCAAAATTCTGACAAATTAAATATCTAATAAGTGTGAGTGTATTATATATTCTGTTCATGAACTATTATTTGTGTTCGTTTGTTTCCATTTGTGTTCATTAACATTAATTTGTGCTTATTTGTGTTCGTCAACATTCGTTGCCTAAAATTAACAAACAAACACAAACGAACACGAACAAGTTCATTTCCTTAACAAACGAACACAAACATAAAATCTCGTTCGATAAGTGTTCGTAAACGGTTCGTGAACACATATAATTTTTAACAAACGAACACGAACAAGGTCTTGTTCGTGTTCGTTTGGTTCGTTTACAGCCCTATTTGAAATCATAAGAACTTATCATCAAGACAGGGATCTTAAACAACCTTCAATTTGACAACTATGCATACTTGGTTCAAAAGACCCGTACAATCAACCATCATGCAGTTGAGTTCCCCACAAAACCATAAATGGAGTTCCAAACTGTTTCTATCCATTTGAACATAAGACCAGTTTACTACTACTATCCAAATACATCTACTAAACCTATAAATATTATAGCTAATGGTCACATATACAACTTTCTTCTACACTACCTAAAATACACTTTGTACCGATTTAGAACACCAACAAGTAAGATCCCAAACACAAAACCTTAAAATCATTCAAGTTTCTTTCAACAGGAAACCAACCTAAAAACCTACAGCGGCCATTACCCGGGATCAACTAGTATCGATCATTTGAACATGTTTGTTAGAGGAACACAAGGTATATATATTGTTTCATAAATAAGTAACTATATATAACAAACACACTGAATAAAAACAGAAAGTAAATGTATAAAACAAATGCTAAGCCTCAAACTTTCAGAAGCTGCATCTTGTTCCCAAAAGCAATACCAATCCAATCCGGCATAGCAGCCGACCACTGCACCTGATTAATCTCAGCCCCAGCCGTATACATGGACACGGGATCAATCCCATTCGGCCCAGCCACATTCGGCACCTCCCAAATAAGCGCCTGCGAATCATCCCCACCCGAACAAATATGCTGGCAACTCACGGGGGCCCACGCAATGGCATTCACACTCCCTCTATGCCTCTCCAACTCCGCGACAGGCAACGTAGGCGACCGAATATCAAGAACCACAATCTTATTACTATCCATCAAAATCGTCGCCATATACCTCAAATCCTGCTTATTCCAGGCCAATCTGAGCAAGGGTGTATCCGGCTGAGGACTTTCGTATATAATCGTGGAATGCTCCTTATCGCGTAAATCAAAGACCCGAACCGACCCATCAGCGGATACCGAAGCAAACACACCAGCCTCCCCCCAAGCAATATCATGAACCTCCTTATCGTGGGCGATTAACTGAGTCTCCACAACTCCTTTCTCGACGTCCCATATCGTGCAAGTGGTATCGATGGAAGACGTCCCAATTCGCCTTGGCTCGAGCTCGTTCCAGTCGAATGAAGTCAAGGGGGCGCAGAACTCGCTGCTTTTACTATTGTTGAGGAGGGAAATGGGTTCGATTGAGGTGTCACGGAGGGAGTAGAGTCGGAGGAAGTCGCCGGAGGAGGCTAGAATGTCGGCGGAGACGGTGGGGTTAGGGTGGAACATGAGTTTGGTAGGGGGGTAGGGGTGGTCGAAGGATAAGTTGGGGTTTGGTTTGATGGAGAGGGTGTCTTCGTTGAAGGTTAAGATGTTGATTCGATTGGCGTATTCTTCGATGAAGCTGCCGACGGCGATGCGGCGGTGGGTGGTGGTGGTGGTGGGGGAGACGGCCATGGAGTAGAGGGTGAAGGGGGATTCGTATGTGACGAAGTTGTCGGGTCGGGTTTGGGATTCTAGGGTTGAACTGTCCATCGGTGGTGGTTGTGTGGTGTGAGATTGGGAAAGTGGGAAGGGGAAGAAGGGGGTTGGAGTTTGACTAGAAGAAGGAGGAGATTGGGGATGATTTGGTTTTCTGTCAAAAGTCAAAATGATCTAAGATTCAAGATTGTGTACTATGACTTTCAACTTTCAAACCACATGTAATGCGTTCAAACTAGTGGAATTCTCTCCATAATTTGATCTAAGACTCTTGGGTATATGGGGCTTCTGTTAGAGCGTGGGTTGGCTCAAAAATCAAGATTGGGTATGGCATCGTCTTCAGTTGGGAATTCGGGCTCGCGTAGGGAATATACAGCGATCAGTTGGATGATATTGCATACAAGTTAGATACATTCAACGTATTTCAACAATAAAGGGCCGAAATTCGAAAGAACAAAGAAGCTAGAGATGCCCTGAAACAAAAACGAGATGATTTGAAATTTCTATCACAGCCCGTTGATCACCTAGAGGGTGAAGAGTTGGAACTAATCTTGGAGATGAGAGAAGAGATAAAGAACAAATATAAGCGTTAGGAATTTTTTATGTAATTTTCTTTATTTAAAAATATTAAAAAAATTAAATTTATTGTTTTAAAAAATATTCAAATAGCGGTTTGGGCTGGCCACGCCCCAAACCCCCACCCCACCATACCGTCTTCAATGTGGGTCAGCCCAGCGAAGCCCTCCCAAGCCACGTGTCAACCCATGCCCCAAACCCCCGCCCCACCATACCCCACGGTCTAACGCAAGGCTCGCAACACCATAGCAAGTTTCGTGTTTGAATTAACTTGTTTCGTGTTTTAAACATGTTAGACACGTTTAGAACACGATAAAATTCGTGTCTAAACAAGTTAAAGACATGTTACCTTGTTAGCGCTTGTTTGTTTTTTCATGCCTAATAAATATAAAGTTCCATCTTTCTTTGGCTCCATTTGTTTTTCCATGTCTCATATTGATTCCGCCTGAATATGTTCCGTTTTAAGAGCTTCTTACTAGGCGTCATGAATCCGTGCTATGAAGTTTGTTTGAACCGTTAGTTCCAATACCCGCACATGTAGAGTCTTGACCCGCTCCTTCCTACTCAAGGCATCCGCGACGACGTTCGCGTTGACCGGATGATACTTGATTTCACAATTATAGTCATTCAACAATTCAACCCAACGCCATTGACGCATATTTAATTCTTTCTAATTAAATATATGTTGAAGACTCTTCTGATCGATGAATATGGTACACTGAGTACCATAAAGATAATGACGCCAATTTTTTAGTGCAAATACCACCGCGCCTAATTCCAGGTCGTGGGTGATATAATTCTTTTCGTGGACTTTTAATTGGTGTGACGCGTACGCGATAACTTTTTGCATTAACACGCAACCTAAGCCTTGATGCGACGCATCACAATAAACAACGATCATCGGTACCGTTTGGAAGTGATAAGATTGATGCATCACATAATTTGTTTTTGAGTAGTTGGAATGTCGCTTCTTGTTTTTCTCCCCAATCAATTTTTTTGTCTTTTTGTGTGAGTGAGGTTAATGGTTGAGTAATCTTTGAAAATTTCTTAATGAACCTCCTGTAATAGCCCGCTAACCCCAAGAATTATCGCACTTCAGTTGAGGTCTTTGGTGCTTCCCAGTTTTTGACCGCCTCAATTTTTAACGGGTCTACATGAATACCCTTCTCATTCACCACGTTTCCGAAAAAAGTCAACTTCGCGAATCCATAATTCACACTTGGAAAACTTCGCATATAACTTTTCCTTTTTCAGTAATTCCATAATGGTCCTCATGTTGCTAATGTTCCTCCTTAGGGGTTTGTGTATATATCATGTTGGACATGATTATAAGTCTTATAGTCGACGTTTAGGGGAGTATTGGAACCGTCCTGACACGACTAGTCTAACCGAATAATTTACCAACGGTCTTTGTAATAATTTATACAACATCGCGACACGGTGAATACTATTATGTGATATGCAAATGTAAATGCATTTATCGGGATTGCTAGACTTATGAGACTCAATGATTACGTAATTAAGTCTAATGCACGTAATTGTATATTAATTCGGTGATTATGTTGTACGGAATTACCGGATATTTTGCCATTTGTCACACGGTTAACCAAAGCTTCATGACCATAACCATCGGTTATGTTGGTTATCGACAGTGTTGTAGAAGTCGCTAGGCGCTCCCAAGTCGGCCGAGTGGGGAGTTGGGAGTACTCGGAGTACTTGGGGAGTACTCGGACATGTTAAATATAAAGAAATTAATGATTGGATATTTTATATGTGTCAAAATAAGCGTAATTCATGTCAAAACTATCATTATTCATGTCAAATTAGCATAACTCATGTCAAAATTAGCATAATCCCGAGTAGTCGCCAAGTAGGCCGAGTAGTTGTCCGAGTAGTCGTTGAATATTCCAAGGTTCCCACCAAGTATTTGCCCAAGTATTCCGAGTAGTTGGCCGAGTATTCCGAGTAGTCGCCGAGTAGGCCGAGTTTGACCGCCTCCAACTTATAAAGGTCGACTTGTAATATGTTGGTGCATTTATGTCTATCGCCTCCGTCAATACAAGTCGTAGCAGAATCAGATTTATTCTAGCCTTATATTGTTATAATTAGATAGAAAAGGCAAGGTGGCAATATTGTAAATAAGAGGAAAGGTCTTATAAGCCTTGGCCTAGAAATAGAATCCTTAGGGTTAGGATTTAAGACTTTTGCCACTTTTGAGACTTTTGCTCATTTGGAGACTTGGAGAGCTCTAGTGTTAGAGAGAAAAGCTAGAGAGAGAAAGTGCTCCATGTGATTCAGATTCTTGTACGATTTCAGATCTTTCAATAGAATCACAGTTTATAGTACGTTCTCGTGTGTTCGGTCACGTTCGTGTACGGATTCCGCACGTCACACGTTCGGTTCACAATCGTTACGGAGTCAAAACCGGTCCTAACAAGTGGTATCAGAGCAGGAGCTCGATTGCATGGATCAAACACACAAATTCGCATGGAAATTCATCAGATTCAGATAAAAAATCGAATCAGATTTGCTCAATCACTTCATCTTTTTCATTTCGTCACGATTCTAACTGAAAAATGCCAAATTAAACAAGATTTTACGGTTAAAAATTGATGATTTTTGGATATGTTGTGCAAAAACACTTGATCTATAAGCCTACAAATTTTCAAAACCTAATTCTAAGCCGTTTAAGAGAAATCTAAATTTTTGTGTTCGAAAAAGTTGTGAAAATGCTTGCTGATAATGTTGGTGTTCTATTGGATGTCACCTGATCGGAGTACAACTCGATCGGGCGGTAATCCGATCCATTGTCCCACTCGATTCATAACTTTGGATTAAAATGTTAACTATGTTGACTGCTACCCGATCGGAGTACAACTCGATCGGGCGGTAGTTCGATTCAAGCGACACCTCACTCATTTCATTAAAGTCAACTGATTATGTCAATCATTCAGTTCGTTCATTACATCACGTGAATACATCAGAGCAGGCCATTAATATTTGCATGTGAAGCTATTGATTGCTGTAGGCTATTATTTTTAATCATATCATCACGTGATTTGATTCAAGTTTGCATGTGTGTTTGATTGAAAATCATATTATTTTATGGTGTGACTCGATCGAACAGCAACTCGATCGAACAGCATATAACTTTTGTCGTGTAGTGCCATCGATCGAACAGCAACTCGATCGAACAGCGTATAACTTTTGTCGTGTAGTGCCATTGATCGAACAACAATTTTGTGTCACTCGATCGAGTTGCCACTCGATTCAAAAGTTTCTATCTGATCGACGAACCTTATTGCTGTTGACGAACCTTATTGCTGTTGACGAACCTTCATTGCTGTTGACGAACCCTTATAAAATTTGCATGTGAATTCATTATTGCTGCATGTGATAAACAATATTGTCAGCCTTTTTGAACTTTGATTGTCACGTGAATAGAGTAGATATTGCATGTGATCTGATACTCTCTGTACATTGAAAATTGTTTCGATATTTGTGGTCAAATTAGAATTTGTATCAAATAAAGGTTGTCGGCCAAGAAATAAATTTCATCACTTTGCACGTGAGATCATTACACTTTTAAGCAGTTGCATGTGAGATAATCTTGTAAGTCATATTTCTTTATTGAGGTCAAATAGTCAAACCGATACCCGATCGGATCACCGTCCGATCGACCAGCATTACATTTTTGTCGTGTAGTGGCATAAGCATCGAGTGGTGACTCGATTGAATCACCACCCGATTCATTGCATTTCATAAGATTTAACTTCGTTGACCCACCCGATCGGGTCACAATCCGATTCAAGGGAGTTTGCTTGTTTGAAAGTTTAAAGTGCAGCGAATCGAGTGGCAATCCGAACGGATTACCACCCGATCCTAATCTTCTTATTTGTTTGTGATTCAGGTGATTGTCAAAGTATCGCATCCCACCTGATCGGACAGCATTCCAACCGATCGGACAGCATCCCCACCCGATCGGACAACATTGTCACCCGATTATTATCACTGTTAACTTTTGTTGACTCACTTGATCGGATACTCGTCCGATCAAGTTGTTTGATAGTAATTGAACTAATCTTGTTTGTTTATATTCAGGTGATTCAAGGAGATAAAATCATGGCTGAAATGAAAGTGAGAATAAGAGAAGAGATTCTGAAAGAGAAAACTTACAGGGAAAGATGCATTGTTGGATACAGAATCAAAGATATGGAAAGAGAGTATGGAGAAGCAATAAGCAACAAAAGATGGGATAAGAAGAGAGAGTGTTATGTGAACAGGGATAGTGAACCGGTTCTTCATCCAAGTGAAATAGTTTTTGATGAAGTTCTTGCAGTAATTCCTCTATCCGACGAGTATTACTCAAATGCTGAAAAAGACAAAACCTACAAGAAAAGACTGGATAAAATCATCAGAGATGCTATGACATCAAGTCTGAGGAAGAGGGATGAAGCAAGAATGAAGAAAAATGTTGATGAATTGGTGAATGATTTGAAGAAAGTGGCTGAAGAAGTGAAGGAAGAGAAGATTGAAGAAAAAGTTGTTGTTAATGAAGAAGTTGTGAAAGAAGCTGTTACTGAAAAACAACAGGTTGTTGAAGAAGAAAGAAGAAGGAGAAGTAAAGGATGAGAGTTTGGAAGTTGGTGCCGACACTAGTAAAGAAGAACAGAATAAAGATGCTGATCAGACACAGATGGAAGCAAAAGCCGAAGTGCCAATCACTGAGGTAAAATCTGATTCTGAAATCTTAAACAAAAATGTTGAGCAATGCAAGAAATGCATGGAAACATGCAGTGCTTGTACTGAAAAAGATGAAAAGTTCAGAACAAGAGATCTAGAATTTACTAAAATCAAAAATGTTTTCAAAGAAAAATGCAAAGAAATGTTAGAAAACGAAAAAGTTTTGAAAGATAATGATGAAAAGCTTACACAAAAGTGCAAGAGTTTAGAAAAAGAAAATGAAATTTTGAAAGATAAAGTTTCGAAAATGACAGAAGAATGTGTTCAAAAAGAAAATGCATGTCAGGAAATGAAAAAGGAATATGATTCAATAAAATTGGCTTACCACATTACAAAACAATCATATGAAGATGTGAAGAGTCAAATGAAACTTGTTCAATCTAGATTGAGATACTGTTCTGAAACAACTGATACGCTAAAGAGACGGTATTCAATAAGCAACAAGTTGTTAATTCTTATATTGAGGATGTTGCTAAGCTAAGCGTCAAATAGCCGATTTAGAACAGGATAACAACAAGTTAAAAAGCTACCATGTGTCACACCCCGACCACGTATAACATACAAGACGTGGCGGAAAACGTCGGGGAGTGTTGTAACAGAATTAATTGTTTCAAATCCATGGCAAACAAAGTTGTATTTTATTTATAAAACAAGAGTTACATTGTCTTCACACAGGAAATACAGAGTTTATAACATAATTAAACAAAGTCTATCATCGTTTTTAGTCTCTAAGGCACAGGTCCGCCCTAGTGTCCTGATCAACATCCTATGGAAAAGCTCCTGAAAACACATGTGAAAATAGGTACGTCAGCATAAAAATGCCTGTGAGATACATAGGTTTGTGAAAATAGGATTCATGACTTAAGTTTAAGAAAATGTTTAGTCATGAACCTTGTAAATTGTTTTGTCTTGTAAATCATTTGAAAAACGATAATATCAGATGATATGTATAAATAAGATCATAAAGTATAGTTAAATAAATAACCAAGTAAAATGAGTTTGTATAAGATAAGTTGTTTTGTAAAACAATGTCTTGTGAAAAGTATGTTATTTGTATAAAATGTCATATGTCCAAATTGAAATGATTTAAATAACGCTACAATATGTAATACCATACAAACACTTATATATAGGAAGTACTAGCGGCGTATCCACCATGCTTGTATCATATTACACATGCCTCGTTACTTAAATCACTTAAACAAACCACCAATGTATAAAGTCTATGTTTAAACCAATAGTCAAAGGTCCTTGTATAAGCCATGTCAAATGTTTATAAGTCCAAGATTAGTCAAGTAATGTGTAACAAATGTTATGTCTTGTAAGTAAAGTATTGTCAAATAGTCCAAATGTAGAAATGTACAAAACAGAGTAATTTGAATATATCAAAAAGTTATATTTTGTAAAGTAATGCATGTTACATTGATACAAACATTTATGTGGTAAGTTAACGCATACATTCAAGCCTTGAGACAGTCGGACAACCCTTTCAGTCAAGGTTATCAAAAGTAATGTTTTCGGATTCAGTCATTCCTTACATCCAAACAAACCCGGGATGTCAGGAATGGGATTTGTCAAGTCCTATGGTACCAGTACTTACTACCGAGCGGCGTAGCTAATGTTAATGAACGCATAATAGTCTCGTTTGTGCAAACCAAATGTCATAGCAAAAGTGAACATGTTATATGAAAACAATGTACTAAGTATGCTTAGTTAACATACAAAGCAGAAAAGTCATGTAAATCAATGTGCTAGCATGCTATCAGTTAACATACATAGCAGAGATGTAATGTAAAACAATGTACTAAGTATGCTTAGTTAACATACAAAGCAGAAAAGTCATGTAAATCAATGTGCTAGCATGCTATCAGTTAACATACATAGCAGAGATGTAATGTAAAACAATGTACTAAGTATGCACACAATGGACATACATAGCATGAAATGTAATGAAATCATGTACTATAATGTACTAACAAACATAGCAGGTATATGATGTGAAAACAGGAAAGCACGAAAGTAACAAGTAGGCACATGTGTTCCACCCCAAAACAGTTTGGAAAACAGTAAAAGAGGGGTTCTATGTACTCACTTGAGATTGCTCAGAAGTCCTAAGATAACCACCAAGCAATGCTTAGAGATCACGGAATATCAAACGGCACCTAATATAGGTAACTACATTAATAAACCGGGCCTAAATCGGAAGATCGGATAGAATGAGGGTTCGTAAACCAAATGAGTATGGGAACTCATGTAGTATGGTTTAACAAAGCCTACATACTAAATGAAACCTATCCTAAGTGCTTGTGACCCATTACGAGCCGTTTAGGTAGCTTATGCTACTTTAACGCGTCGTTCGCGTGAAACGCGTTCGGACCGCCTAACTAGTCCTATGACAAGTAATATATGCCTTAACATGTCTAATATGGTTGTCAAATCAGTTTAGATGTCAAAAGTTATGTTACATATGTTTAAAAATGAATTTTGGCATAAAGGGGTATTTTGGTAATTTACCTAAGGCATATAAATTACCTATCATACAACTACTTAAACGTAGCGACCATAAGGTATAACCTAAAAGGGTTATTCCCTATATACTATGGTCACCTAATGTATTTGGTCGGATCCTAATGATCGACCAAATGGGTCGGGTTCGAAAGTATAAGCGATCGTTTAGATCGCTTACCTTACGACCCTATACAAGCACAACTAAAAGTGACGAGCTAAGCATGTTAAAACATGCTTAACTAAGTTTAGAAAACAGGTTTGGTATCAAAACAAACGGTTTTGATACCCATAAGTAGTTTGGTTACAAAATACGCAAGAATACGTATTCTGACCGAAACTACGACTCGTCACTGAGCCTAGATAACGTGGTAATCAGTAGGTATAGTCACTAGGGACTATAACCATCGTGATCACGCTCACGTTATGAAGTTCAAATGAACTTCGCATCGACCATAAACTGGTCAATGCAGAAAGTCAAACAAAGTTTGACTTTCGGACTCGAAAGCGATAAAAGAACGAAAGAATACTTACGAAAGGTCCCCGAATGCTAGTCTAGATCCAAATAACTCAGGTATGAAACAATGGTTTCAACTTAGAGTCTTTTAGATCAGATTCTAGTGAGGAATGAGTGAAAATGGGTTGGGTATTTATAGTAAACCCACAACCGTTAGGATCGTTTCTTGGAAAAGGGGGCACAATCTAGGCCGTACACTTGTCAAAATGTTGTGGTAACAAATTTTGGCCACCATAGGAGATTAACATGTGGCACTTGACCTTTGGGAAGTGTTAGGGGCTGCTAACTTATGTTTAAAATGGCTTTTTGCTGCATTTTTTTATTTATTTTCTTTTTTTTGCAGTTTTGCAGTTTTGGTTCCTGAGCGCGTATCGTCGTGTTTTGGCACTTCTAACACCCGTCAAGCCCATTTTTAAGCTTCACAAGGATGTTAAAGTATAGGGAACATGAAACATGCTCAAAAATATGCCGGATGTCGGTTCGTTTAGCCGTACAATCGCGTTGTTCGGTTAATTACGACGGAATGCGCATAAGCGTGAAAAACGATCCAAATTGCGTGACGAATGGATTTTTCTCATGCCAAACACTAAACTAAAATATTTTAGTGCTTACATAAATTTTTGGATGTCCGGATGTATTCAGACCGTAAGTTATGCGCGAAAATGCAAACTTGTGCATTTTTTTTTGACACTTTTAGTCCCTGAATGACCCAAAAGTTTATTTTAGCACACCGAACACCTCAAAGCCTATTTCTAAGCTATGTAAAGGATATTTAAGGTGTGTTTAACTTATGGTCATGTTCCGGAATGTCTGTTACAGTTCAAATTGGCATACTTTCGTAGTTTGTCAAGTTTAGTCCCTGTAAGCGAATTAACTTGTTTTTGCCATACCAAAGCCTTCAAAACTTATTTCTAAGTTATGTAAAGGTTATTTAAGGTATGTTAAGTATATGATGATGTTCCGGAGTATTTGTCGCGTTAAACTGGTTACGTTTACGCACCAGTTTGCGTATAACTCTCCAGAAAGCGATATAGAGTTTGAAATTGAATAAAAGTCAAAACATGAAAAATGTAAAACACAACCAAACAAACATTGGGATCAAATAACATTGTTTTATTGATAATAGAACTGTTCATAATGATTACAAGCACAGATGTTACATCATGCGTCATCATATGTGCTTGAAAGAATTTTTAACATAAAACCGGGTGATGATGATTCTGAGAAAAACAAAAAGGGTATTGGTTCTGAGTATCATCAAGTTCCTCCACCGGAAAAGTTTGAATTCTATGATGATGAAAAAGTCGAAAAAGCTTTCAACATGGTTGATCAATTGCCAGATAACAGTGACGTAACCTACTCTAAATTTGATGATTCAAGTGATTCAGAGGTGGTAGGTAAGGTCGTTGAAAGTGTGTTGAAAGAAGAGTTGGTTGAAACAGGTAAATCTAAATCACAGGATGAAAATGAAGGTAGTTTTCATGAAGAATATCTGAAAAACTCAAAATCTGAGAAAAATTTGAATGATGATTCAAAAGGATTGGTTTATACCATGATTGAATCGGACAAATTATTCTTAGATGTTGTATTCCCGATTCAGAATGTGATTTCATTAAAGATTGACAAAGTTTTCAAGATGGTTGAGATTGAAAAGTCTGAGATTCCAAAGTTTGCTGGAAAGTGTCACAAAACTTTTTATAACAAACCTGGTTACAAGAAGAAAAACATGAAGGCTGGGTTGGGTTATAAGAAGAAACAAAGTTGGAATAAAAATGAAAATCCAAATTATCAGACAAAAATGAATTTTGTTCATGGAACAAGTTCCGAAGAAGAGAAAGAACTCCAATTTAGACGACAGTCTAATGAAGAGTTATATGCTCAAAAGAAAACGCAACAACAACAGGTCAAAGATGTGTCCAAGAGAACATGTTTTAAATGTGATCAAACAGGACATCTTGCACGCAAGTGTCCAAATCTGAAACCTGTTGATGTTGAGACGAAAAAGAAGTCTGATGATGTTGAAAAACAAAAATCTGAGGATGTGAAACAAAGGTCAACCAGATTTGATTCAAAACAAACTTGGAGGTACAATACGAACAAGTTTGCTTCGAATCAAACTTGGAAATCAAACCCAAATAGTTTCAATTCTAGACAGACCCAGAATTTTCACACACCCAGATTTAGAACAACACAAAGTTGGAAAATAACTGTCGATGCAACAAAACCAAATGAGTTTTGGAAACCAACTGTTGTTCAAAATCAAAATGTTCAAAAAGAGTCACATTTTTACAAACGAGGTACTCCTAAAGGTCAAACATGGAGTGTTAAGAAACAAGTGACTTCGGTAGATGATGCTAAAATTGAAAAAGTCTTTGTACAAAATGACAAAGATTTTCCGAAGTTGAATGAAGCATATTGTGTTGAAATACCTAAGGTCAAACAGACCTGGGCTAAATTGTTCAAGTAATTGAGTAAGTGTGAATGTGCAGGGGCTTCCGAAGAAAATGGAATGTCAGTTAGAGGAATGTCGGAGTAGCCTGGCACGAGAAGAGAAGGCTGCTGAACCCTGCGATTGTTGAACGGGGAGTTTGTTTGTTTCTGTAAATAAATAAACAATATTTCTAAAAACCCTAAAAATTTAAAATTTAAAAACCAAAAATATGTTTTTATTTTGTCAAAAATTGAAAAATAAAAAATATGTTTGTTTTTAAATTTTGTCAAAAATTTCAAAAATATGTTGATTGAATACGCCGAAACCCTCACGGCTAAACAAACATGATTACTTTCACAAGATTGAAAAACGGTTTTCAAACTGTAAAATATCAATGTGTTGTAAATCATGGGGGTACGAAATTTGACAACCTGATAAATAGAAGTGTTATATTTTTTTGTAAAACAGAGCATGAAAAGCAGAAAATGGATGGCGAGACAAAGCTATCAGTAACGGTTTATCAAAATTTTCTTTAAATGGTTTTGCATTTTAGGGGGAGTAAGAAATTTTCAGAAAATCCAAAAACATTAGAAAATTTGAAAAAGCAAAAACATGATAAAATTCAAAATGAGTTTTTATGTAAAAAGAGGAAATGATAGTACATCAGTAGACAATCACAGTACGCTAAAGAAATGGAATGTTAAAATGTGATAAACGATCTCACTGATGATATGCCAGTAGGTTTTTACACGCTTAGTAGATTGTTTTCGAGATATAAACCTAAATATCAAATACTTACTTATCTCGTGGGGAACATCTCTCGGATATATGGGTAACCCCCGAAATCTTGTTTGAGAGAATGAGGGATTCTGAGATACTAGGTCTTTGTACTGTTTGATATCTGGGGTATTATACCTGGTCTTCTGATATTGCGGAAGCAATGGCCTAGACCTAGTATAATACTTTACGCGCTTTTAAAGCTCACCATCTGCATAAAAATTGATAAAATATCGAAAGATACGAATCAATTGCAGTTGAAGAAAAGATTCCCTAAAGGGAACACACCTAAAGTCGAGCCTTCATCTCTATGACTGAACGGAAGTTCATACCTGAGCTCTCAAGGTCTCGCACTAAACCAGAATATAGATATCAGATTGGTATACTCATCTGTAAGACTGAATCTAGGGAATTTTGATACGGGAGTATATTCTGAGGTGGGACACGCGAATAAGTTTAAGTTCTTAAAACACTAATCCGTATCTCGAATCAGTTGAACTTTGTGTGAAAATTTAAGTGGATCAGTATACTAACAATCTAAGTGAATCGTTTAGAACTTAAAGTGTTTAAAGCTCAACGGTGCTAGTGATTTGTCATAAACTGATATGATCCTCTGACACGAACTCAATCAAAAATATTATCTGTAAATATTTCTTTACTGCTTTATGTTTCAGAAAAATACAAAAAGATTTTGATTCCACTTTATTTTCGACAACCGATGTCTGAATGCTGAGTTTCAAAATCTAAGTATGCTGATCGTGTTTCTGAAAATAAAACAAGTTCATTAATTTGAAACTTGAAGTTTTAATAAACAATCAAAAACAGTTTGTGATATATCCAAGGTCATTAATTTGGACTTGGATGATTAACCGTGAAGGATTTGGATTCTTATATTGTTAAAATCTGTAAAAGAGCCAGTTTCCATTCATGTTCGCTTAAAACTGCCAAATCAATGAAGATTGTTGATAGGGGGTGAATCAAGTATTCCTGGATATATTCATATTATTATATTAAGAGTCAGGATCTTGATTTAGAAAGTTTAATAGAGCCAGGTTATGATTCCTGGATATCTAAAATGCTTTTATTGTCAAAATATTTTAGCTTATGCTGAGAGAGCCAGGATTTTCAATCCTAGATGATCAAAACGTTTTTACTTATAAATTGTCACGGCCCCCGACCCGGTTTGACCCGTTTCAGGAGCCGCGGGACAGAAATCCCGTGTATTTAATTAATTGAGTTTAACAGCGGAAGTTTTCATCAGGATCTTTTAAAACTGAAATATTTCCCGATTATTTTATTTCACAACGCGGGATAAAACCCCGGTAATTTACAATCATTTGATTTCACGAAGAAATCTTTTATTTTACAAAACATGTTTCTTTATTTTATCCTGAGCCACTTTCTTAAGCTTGTAGTGCTTCACGGCACTTTTTCTGGATCATAACAGATCACCTGAAACATGTTTGAAAAAGGTTTTGTCAGCGGGAAATACTGAGTGAATCATTCTATTTATATAAAATGATGCATAGTTATTAATTACAGCATAAGAGCGATTACAATGGCTTCTATCTTATTTTTTTATCTGGCGCTGTGTCACAATGGTGACGATGGTCATACCACTATTAGATCAATGAACCTAAATAGTGATGATTATCCCTAGTAGGTCAATGAACCTAACTGGGAGAAAATTAGTAATGTGCACAATACCCCACTAGCCAGTGATTCAAGATATCCACGACTTAGTCCCTGTAATTATAACTTTTGAAAATAATTTGAGGTATTGTAAAATAGTTGATAAACAGAGAATGACTCACATTGCAGATTTAATTTGAGCAGAGTTTAGCCTACTGATTAGCCTTTTAACCTAAATTTAATAACAGGCACACAATTCTGGGTTAGTAATCAATACAGCATTTACGATAACTCACGAGATCAACCCTCACAACGAATGACAAAGTTCTATGCTTAAACATCCATCGAATTAACGACTAATGACAAAGCATCACCCTAATGTGGGCAGCACTTAAACATCCATTGAGTACATTGATCGATCGGAAAATGAATCGTAATAGCGATCGAGTTAATACCCTGATTGCGGCGTCGATTAGTGATTCGTGTGTGTTATGATAGTATTTCTACGATATCTCAGTGTGTATTTGGAATTTTTACGTCGTTTCTGTGCCCAAAATCAAGTCCCAAGGCCTTCTATTTATAGCAAGATTTTGACCCCCCTCGCGTGACGCGAGGGGTACTGCCCTGGGCGTCGCGTGACGCGAGGGACAACATATCACCATAGAGTTGCCACGTGTGGGACTAGACCTGCTGAGTTGACAGTTTCGTGAAATTCGATTTTGACAACGAGATTTTAAGATAATCGTAACTAGGGTTTACCACCCCTGAGTTTTAGGGGCCCTGATCCTGATTCTGATTGTTCTGAAAATTTTAGGGTTTGTGCAGAATCACTTGGGTGTCTCAATTAGGGTTTCCTATTGGACAAATTAAATTAATAAATATGACTTTTCATGAGAGTTGTTACATTCTCCCCACCTTAATAAAAATCTCGTCCTCGAGATTTACTGGAATAATTGAGGATACTTTTGCTTTATTTCTAATTCTCATTCCCAAGTGTATTAGGGTCTTCTTTTTGAATCCCACTTGACTTTAACTAGCACTAATCGTTTGTGCTTTGAGAAACTTCACTTTTCTGTCTTCTATCTGAAGAGGTTTTCTTACAAATTTTAAATTTTTCGTTTACCTCTATATCTTGGAGAGGTACTACCAAAGATTCGTCTGCTAGACATTTCTTGAGTTTGGATACATGAAATATATCATGTACTCCAGGAAATTCTCCTGGTAGTTGTAAATGATAAGCAACTGATCCTATACGTTGGATCACTGGAAATGGTCCTACGTACCTTGGATTTAGCTTTCCTTTCTTATCAAATCTAACAACTCCTTTCCAAGGAGATACTTTCAAGCATTTTGTCTCTAACTTGAAACTCCAACGGCTTTCGTCTATTATCTGTATAACTTTTCTGACGATCTCTAGCCGTCTTCAACCTTTCCTTCGTGATACTAAATATCATAGTCGTAGTCCCTTAGGATTTTCATCCATCTCCTTTGTCCCATGTTTAATTCTTTTTGCCCAAATATATGTCTTAAATTCTTATGATCCGTATAGACAGTAAACTTACTTCCATACAGATAATGTCTTTAATCTTAAGGGCAAAATTTATGGTTCCTAATTCTAAGTCATGAGTGGTATAGTTTTCTTCGTGCTTTTTCAATTGCCTTGATGCATACGCAATTACCTTCTTGCGTTGCATTAACACACATCTAAATCCTAGTTTTAAAGCATCACTGTATATTTTAAAATTTTCTGTTCCTTCTGGTAAGGCTAGGATTGGGGCATTTGTTAATTTATGCTTTAAGATCCTAATGACTTCTTCTTTATTTAGGTCCCAATTCACTTTCCTGTTTTACAGATTAACTTAATTAATGGTATAGCTATCTTGTAGAAATCCTTAATAAACTGTCTATAGTATCCAGCTAAACCTACAAAACTTCTAATTTCCATTGCGGATTGCGGAACCTTTCATTTAGTAATTACTACTATCTTATCAGGATCTATGTGAATACCTTCATGATTCACCATATGATCTAGAAATTGTACTTTTGGCAGCCAAAATTCACACTTCGAAAATTTGGCGTAAAGCTTTTCTTTTCTTAACAAAGTTAAGAGTATATGCAAATGCTGACAATGTTCGTCCTGACTTTTTGAATAAATAAGTATATCATCTATGAAGACAATTACAAATTTATCCAGATACGGTTTACAGATCCTATTCATCATGTCCATGAATGCTGCAGGTGCATTCATTAACCCAAAGGGCATGACTGTAAACTCGTAATGACCATACCTAGTTTTGAAGGCAGTCTTAGGTATGTCTTCTTCTTGTACCTTCAATTGATGATATCCGGAATGTAAATCGATCTTAGAAAAATATCTATCTCCCTGGAATTGATCGAATAGATCATCAATTCTAGGTAATGGGTATCGAGTCTTAATGGTAACCTTATTCAATTCCCTATAATCAACACACATTCTCATCGACCCATTCTTTTTCTTAACAAACAACACTGGCGCTCCCCTAAGGGGATGAGATAGGTTGTATAAATCCTTTACTTAATAATTGTCACGGTCCTTGGCCCCGGTTTGACCCGGTCCAGAGCCGCGAGGCAGGAAATCCGATGGTATCTGATTAAGTGACAGCGGAAGTCTTTTTAAATAGGATCGATTAATATTAAAACTTGCTCGTTTATATAATATAGGGATAAATCCCATAATTTACAATAAAATGATTTTTCTGGGAAATCTTTATTTCTTAAAACATGTTTCTTTATTTAGTTACATTGAGCCACTTTCTAAGCTTGTAGTGCTCCACGGCACTTTTCCTGTGCTCACAACAGATCACCTGAAACATGTTTGAAAAAGGTTTTGTCAGCAGGGAAATACTGAGTGAATCATTCAGTTTTACTAAAACAACACCTTTGCTATAATTTACAGTATTAAGAGATTACAATGTTTCTGATATCAAACCAACTACCCACAGTATTTGTCACTCGACTCTTTTCGGTGACTGTGGTCATATCACCATTGGCTGCCCCAACGAATGACGGTTATCACTAAATTTTAGGTTCGCCCACCTAAAGTGATAAAACTGCAATACTGTGCACAATACCCCACATACCGGCTGTAATTTAGTGATTACATAAACTTAATCACTGTAATTATAACTTTGAAAATAATTTGGAGTATTGTAAAACAGTTGATAAAAAGAGAATGACTCACATTGTAGATTTAACGAGCAGAATATAAGCCTACTGATTAGCCTTGATTAACCTAATTTAAATAACAATGCACACACAAACAGGTTAGTAACTAATACAGCAGTTACGACATTTCACGAGATTAAACCCTCACAACGATTTACAAGTGCAATACTTAACAATTCAGCGGATTCACAACGAATGACAGAGTATAGTCCGAATTCGAGCAGTACTCAAACATTCAAGTCGAAATCACGATGAATTAACAAAGTATAAACTCAATTTGAGCGGCACTTAAACAATCGTTGGATAGTTATAATCGATCGGACGTTGAATCGTAATAGCGATCGAGTTATTACCCTGATTGTGGCAGCAATTAGTGATTGTGTGTGTTTAGTGGACTGTTTCTGTGATAACTCAGTCTACGTAACTCGAATTTACGTCGTTCCAAAGACAGAATTCAAGTCCCAATGCCCTGTATTTATACCCTAATTTTGCACCCCCCGCGTGTCGCAACAGGTGACAATGATTCTGTCGCGACTCGCCTGTGGTAACACCCTAGCCTAGAGTAGCCTTGTCACTAGTATAGGCCTGTTGAGTTGATAATTCGTGAATTCTCAGTTTGTACAACGCATTTTAGAGATAACTATCAACTTAGGGTTTACCCCCCTTTAGTTTTAGGGGCCCAAATCCTGATTCTAAATGTTTTGAAAATTTTAGGGTTTGTTCAGAATTACTTGGGTTTCTCAATTAGGGTTTCCTATTGGCCAAATTAAATAATAATTAGGACTTTTGATGAGAGTTGTTACATTCTCCCTACCTTAATAAAAATCTCGTCCTCGAGATTTATTGGAATAAATGAGGATACTTTCTCTTCATTTCTGATTCCAGCTCCCAATTATATTCAGCTCCTCTCTTTGAATCCCATCTGACTTTGACTAAAACTAGTCGCTTGTGTTTGAGAAACTTGATCTTTCGATCCTCAATTTGAAGAGGTTTCTCAACAAATTTCAGCTTTTCGTTTACCTCTATATCTTGAAGAGGTACTACCAGTGATTCATCTGATAAACATTTCTTAAGATTGGATACATGAAATACATCATGTACTCCAGCTAATTCTTCAGGTAGTTGTAAACGATAAGCAACTGGTCCTATACGTTGGATCACAGAAAATGGTCCTACGTACCTGGGACTTAGCTTTCCTTTCTTACCGAATCGAACAACTCCTTTCCAAGGAGAAACTTTCAAAAGTACTTTATCTCCGACCTGAAATTCTAACGGTTTGCGGTGATTATTTGCATAACTCTTCTGACGATCTCGAGCTGTTTTCAGTCTTTCCTTGATCTGAGTTATCTTGTCAATAGTTTCTTGCACAATTTCTGGACCTGATAATTGACTTTCTCCTATTTCTGCCCAACAAACTGGAGTTCTGCACTTACGTCCATATAGTGCTTCAAATGGAGCAGTTTCAATACTTGAATGATAACTATTGTTATAGGAGAATTCAATTAATGGTAAATGATCATCCCAGTTTCCACCAAAATCTATTACACATGCTTGAAGCATGTCTTCTAGAGTTTGGATGGTTCTTTCACTTTGTCCGTCTGTTTGGGGATGATATGCAATACTTAGATTTAGTCGAGTTCCCATAGCTTGCTGGAAACTTTTCCAGAAATGAGAAGTAAAACGACTATCTCTATCTGATACAATGGAGAGTGGGACTCCATGTAAAGACACCACTTCGTCTACGTACAACTTGGCTAACCTTTCCATGCTAAAGGTTTCCTTCATTGGTAGAAAATAAGCTGATTTGGTTAATCGATCCACAATTACCCAAATCGCATCATTACCTTTTCTTGTTTTAGGCAACTTAGTAACAAAATCCATTGTTATAAGTTCCCATTTCCATACCGGCATTTCTAATTGTTGTAGTAATCCTGAAGGTTTCTGATGTTCAGCCTTTACTTGTGAATAAGTAAGACACTTAGAAACATATCTTGCTATATCTTTCTTCATTCCTATCCACCAGAAATTCTTTCTTAAATCTTGGTACATCTTATTGTTTCCTGGATGCATAGTATACCTAGATTTATGAGCTTCCTCTAAAATCTTATTTCTTAATTCTCCTTGCTTAGGTACCCAAATTCGTTTCTTGTGGAATCTCCAAATTCCATCATATCCTTGCTCTAGTTCCTTTATATAACCTTTCATTCCTTCAGCATCGTCCTTGATTGCTGTTTCCTGAACTTTCTTTAATTGTTCCATTAAATCTACTTGTAGATTTAATCTAAGAGCACGGACTCGCTTTTGTTTTTCATGATACTTACGACTTAAGGCATCTGCAACTATGTTTGCCTTTCCTTCGTGATATTGAATATCACAGTCGTAGTCGCTTAAAACTTCCATCCATCTTCTTTGCCTCATATTTAACTCTTTCTGCCCAAATATATATCTTAAACTTTTATGATCTGTATAAACAGTAAACTTACTTCCATACAGATAATGTCTCCAGATTTTAAGGGCAAAAATTATGGCTCCTAATTCTAAGTCATGAGTTGTATAATTCTCCTCGTGCTTTTTCAACTGTCGGGAGGCATACGCAATTACCTTCTTGCGTTGCATCAACACACATCCGAATCCTAATTTTGAAGCATCACAATATACGTCGAAATCTTCTGTTCCTTCGGGTAATGCTAAAATTGGAGCATTTGTCAATCGGTGTTTTAAAATCTTAAAAGCTTCTTCTTGTTTAGATCCCCATTCAAACTTAGCGGCTTTACAGGTTAACTTAGTCAAAGGTACAGCTATCTTAGAGAAATCCTTAATAAATCGTCTGTAATATCCGGCTAAGCCTAGAAAACTTCTAATTTCCATAGCTGTTTGTGGGACCTTCCATTTGGTAATTGCTTCTATTTTAGCAGGATCTACGTGAATTCCTTCGTGATTCACCATATGTCCTAGGAATTGCACTTCCTTTAACCAAAATTCACACTTTGAGAATTTTGCATAAAGCTTTTCTTTTCTTAACAAAGTTAAGAGTGCATGCAAGTGTTCACAATGTTCTTCTTGACTTTTGGAATAAATAAGTATATCGTCAATGAATACGATTACAATTTATCCAAGTACGGTTTATGTAACACCCCGAAAATATAAAACCTTAAATTTGAAGTAGTAAGGTTTTAATAAACTAGAATTTATTAACTAGGAAATCTAACCTAGTTAGTTAATAGGCTAGAAATAACTCAAAGTAAGGATAAAAACAACTAAATTAAATTATGTTGAACAAAGTAGAGGGACCTTAGTTGTTAATTCTGAAACTTAATTAAATGGAACAAATAAAAATAAACCAAACACCCCAAATCTGGGTGTTGGTCGATCAAGGAGAAGCAGGGGGCGACACCCCCTTTCCAAAAACCATAATCTCACCAAAACAATCTAATTGAGGGCTCAAATCTGATCAAAAACGAAATCTGAACATAGAACAGTGATCCTCATCACAAGAGGATTACAAGGTATGTAAAAATTCGTGTTAATCCTTTGTTTGAAATTCTCATGATTTTGGAAAATCTAAGATTAGATGTTGCATGTGTGTTGTTTGATTTGATTGGAGATGATGTAGTGTCTAGAAGTGAAACCTAGACAACTACATATGAAATCATGTCCAATTTCATGAAATTCCATGAACACCTTGAAGGTGGGTTATGGGTTTTACAAGATGAAGATGAACACTAGGGTTTAGGATGATTATTCTAGTGTAATTTGATTGTTGAAAGTGATTTCAGAAAGATATGATGCTTAAAACACTATAGGAGGGCTTTATTGTTGTCAAGTTAGCTAATTAGCAAGTTAAGAAGTTGATTACTAAAGGTATAAAAAAATTCTGCATATGAAGTGTTTGTTGAAATGCCTCAAAGAAGACTTGAAAATTAGAATTTTGTAGTTAAAACGCCTAATCGTGATGTTTTAACTATTATGTGAAATATGGTTTACAAAGAGTTCTAAACAAGATAACATTGAACTCTATAGGACAAGATACCGGAACGTCGAGTGGACAAGCCGGTGGTGACTCACGGTTGAAGGGCGTGCGCTAATGTATGTAACTTGTTCCGTTACATTTATTATATCGGATGATTTAAATATGTAAGTGAATTTTGAATAAGAGTTGTTGTGAATTATGCCTCGAAGTCGTTATATTGATTGATATATTAAATTCGGTTGGTACGCGTTGGTAGTCGTCATATAGGATGATTTCCTTAGACGAGCCAAACGGGTCAATAAATCATGTGAAATATGATATATACATATACACCGGAATATGATGGATAGTGTTATGTTGTTGGTAAATATTTATCACATTATTAGAACACTAGAAATTTGATGTTATGGATGATAGAAAGGTAAATTACCAGATTTGTTAGAATGAGATGACTCAAACATAACAAGACATTGATCTCCAGGTTTTACCGTAAATTACGGTAATACCGTAATTTACGGTAGAGGTAAGATCTGTTACGGTGTAAACCTCCTGGTTTACGGTGACCACAAAACTTCAGGGATCACCGTAAATTACGGTGATACCGTAATTTACGGTGGATCCAGAATAGTTGTTTGTGTTTATTATTTCAAATGTGATGTACAACTTTGTGATTATATTATACTATAACATCAAAACTAATGTTTTAATGGTTTTGATCATAGGTAAATCGACAAGTCTTACGGGTGGCGATCAAGTGATAAGACGAAGAACCGAACACACTATTTTTTAAGCTTCCGCAACGTCTTAGATCTTTTGTAGTCTTTGTGTATGGGTCGTTAACACATTTTAAACAGTTTTGAAATTATGTAACTTAGTCATTAGTCGACTAAGGTCATGGTTATTATTAAATTTTGTTAATGAAAGTCATGTACTTAACTATATTTTGTCTAAAATCAAGGGTACAAATTTTAGGGTGTTACAAGTTGGTAATCAGAGCTCATGGTTGTCAATAAGTGTTCGGTTCAAGCTTGATCGATTGTCCGGTAAGAATTAACTTGTTTTGTTAATAAATTATGTACTATGTATAAAATGAGAAATGAACAAATATGCATGAAAAGAGTGTGTAAGCTCACTCAAAAACAAGAAATGCATGAAACAAGAATGATTAAATCAAGTCACGGACTTGATTGAATAGAAACAAGTATTATTAAATCAAGTTACGAACTTGATTGAATTTAAACAAGAATGATTAAATCAAGTTATGAACTTGATTAAATCAAAACAAGTAAAGCATGTGTTATAAATGGAATGTTTAACAATCTATGTAAACATTTCAGAAATCGAGATGGCTGATGGAGGCAATGATAATGCGGTGCCAAGAGTCACTGAACAAATGAAAGAAGTGATTGCCGAAGAAGTTGGAAAGGCGATCGAAAACAGTTTGTCGGGCTTTATTGATAAAATTCAAAACACAATTTTATCAATAGTAGAAGATAGAATCAAGAAGCTGGAAGATGATTCAAATGTAGCAAAGGAAAAGCGTGGAGGACGAAAGCCTTGTTCATACAAGGAATTCATGGCTTGTAAACCACCAATATATAATGGGGAGGTTGACCCAATAGTGTGCCAACGATGGCTAAGTGACATCGAAGGGGTATTCGAGAGAACCCATTGTGACGAAGAAGACTACGTAGCCTATGGTACGGGTCAACTAAGGAGTCAAGCGAAAGATTGGTGGGATAACAAAAAGAAGGAGATTGGAAGTGAAGCGGCTAAGGCCATGACTTGGGAGGAGTTTAAGACGCCGTTTCTTAAACACCATAGTCCCAAGGCGGTCATAAATAAAATCAAGGAAGAATTCATGCAACTCAGACACAAAGGTGAATCCATAGACAAGATCACGGGGATGTTTATGGACAAAATGAAGTTCTGTGATGATTTGATAACGAATGAAGAGCAAAAGGTCTATTATTATCATAACATGCTAAGCGCGGAGTATAGAGAGTTCATAACCCCTTCAAAGTACGAGACCCTTACCGAGATTGTCAATGCTGCTCGGGAAAGGGAGATTGAATTGAAAAAGAGTATAGAACGGGGTGAACGAAGGGCACAAGATGTGAATCCAAGCCCTACCAAGAAAGCAAGAACGAATGAAACAGCAAAGAGATCAGATGCTAAAGGTAGTACACCAGGTTGCAAAATTTGTGGGAAAAATCATAAGGGTGAATGCCGTTACAAGGATAAGCCTTGTCCTATATGCAAGAAAACGGGACATATGGCTATGTCTTGTCCGGAGAAAGTGACGGTTTGTTACAATTGTTATCGAACGGGTCACAAGAAGTCGGAATGCCCGGAACTGGTTGGAAAGAAGGATGGGCAAGAACCTAAAGGTGAAGCCCCGAAAGCAAAGGCAAGATCTTTTCAACTAACCGCCGCAGAAGCAAAGGTGGAACCGGACGTGGTCTCAGGTATATTTGCTGTAAATTCAATTCCTGCACGCGTGTTATTTGATACGGGTGCGAATAAATCCTTTGTTTCATATGGATTTATTCGACATCCTTCATTTGTTTTAACAAAATTACCTGTGCCCTTAGAAGTAGAGATAGGTAATAACAAGAGTTTTATTGTTTGTGATGTATGTGAAAACTGTAAATTGAGCATTGACGATGAAGAATATTTGATAAATCTAATTCCGATGTCGATGGGAGAATTCCAAGTAGTCGTTGGGATGGATTGGCTATCTCAATACCATGCAAAGGTCGTGTGTTTTCGCAAAGAGATAAAACTAACATCTCCGAGCGGAAAACACGTCACCATTTATGGCGAAAAACGAGGCAACCCCATAGTATGTTCGATGTTGAAAGCTCACAAGCTCATGAAGCGAGGATGCAAGGCATTCATAATTTATGCAAATGAGGCCGGGAAAGAATCACGAAAGATTGGAGATGTACCGGTAGTACGAGATTATGAAGATGTTTTTCCGGAAGATTTACCGGGGATACCGCCTGAACGGGAAGTAGAGTTCGGGATCGAATTGATTCCGGGCGCGAAACCTGTAGCAAAAGCCCCGTACCGACTTGCGCCGTCGGAACTACAAGAGTTGATGTCCCAAATCCAAGACCTGCTTGACAAGGGATTCATAAGGTCGAGTGTGTCTCCTTGGGGCGCACCGGTATTGTTCGTAAGGAAGAAAGACGGGAGCATGCGTATGTGTATTGATTACCGAGAGTTAAACAAACTCACGGTAAAGAACCGGTACCCGCTCCCGAGGATAGATGATTTATTCGACCAATTACAAGGCGCGAATTGGTTTTCCAAAATTGACCTTAGATCGGGGTATCACCAACTAAAGGTCAAAGAAGAAGATGTGCCGAAGACGGCTTTCCGCACAAGGTACGGACATTACAAATTCCTCGTGATGTCGTTCGGGCTAACAAACACACCCGCTGCTTTCATGGACCTCATGAACCGGGTTTGCAAGCCAATGTTGGATAAGTCGGTCATCGTGTTTATCGATGATATCTTGGTGTACTCGAAAAATGAAGCTGAACACGCACATCATTTACAAGAAGTGTTAGAGACACTTAGGCGAGAGAAGTTATATGCAAAATTCTCTAAATGTGCCTTTTGGTTACGAGAGGTTCAATTTTTAGGTCATGTCATAAATGCCGACGGAGTATTGGTGGATCCGTCAAAGATAGAAGCAGTGTCAAAATGGAATTCCCCGAAGAACCCTTCTGAAATTAGAAGCTTTTTGGGGCTTGCTGGATATTATAGGAGATTCATTCAAGATTTCTCCAAGATTGCATCGCCGCTAACAAAGTTAACCCAAAAGAAAGCAAAGTTTGTTTGGGGAGTCGATCAAGAAAAAGCGTTTCGGACGCTAAAAGAAAGGCTAACTCAAGCTCCGGTACTGACATTGCCGGACGGAGTCGAAGACATGGTGGTTTATTCGGATGCTTCATTATCGGGGCTCGGTTGCGTGTTGATGCAACGGGGCAAGGTAATAGCCTATGCCTCGAGACAATTGAAGATACACGAGAAGAAATACCCCACGCACGATCTCGAGCTGGCAGCGGTGGTATTTGCATTAAAAATATGGAGGCATTACTTGTATGGGGTAAAATGCACCATATTCACCGACCACAAGAGCTTGAAATACTTCTTCGATCAGAAGGAGTTAAATATGCGACAAAGGCGATGGTTGGAAACGGTGAAAGACTATGATTGTGAGATACATTATCACCCCGGAAAGGCAAATGTGGTAGCGGACGCTCTGAGCAGAAAAGCGGATTATGTCCCGATACGAGTACGATCGATGCAACTCGTGGTAACCTCGGGTATACTTGAACGTATTCGAGAGGCGCAATTAGAAGCAGTAAAAGAAGAGAATTGGAAGAAGGAAAGAATAATTGGTCAGTTGAAAGACTTGTCGGATGGGAATCACGGGTTAAAGACTCGATCCGGAAGGATATGGGTCCCACATACCTGTGGAGTAAAGGCGCTTCTACTTGATGAAGCTCATAAATCCCGTTATTCAATTCATCCGGGTGCGACCAAGATGTACAATGATTTGAAACAAAATTATTGGTGGCCCGGAATGAAGAGGGACGTGGCGAAATATGTGGAAAAATGCTTGACATGTTTACAAGTCAAGGCGGAGCACCAGAAACCATACGGTAAACTCCAACCGTTAGAAATTCTGGTTTGGAAATGGGAACATATTACAATGGACCTGTTAACCAAGCTGCCTAAGACGAATCGTGGTTTTGATGCCATATGGGTAGTGGTGGATAGATTGACGAAAAGTGCTCACTTCATTCCGATTCGTGAGACTTATACGTCAGAAAAGATGTCAGAAGTCTATACCAATGAAATCATAGCACGTCATGGAGTGCCGGTGTCCATCGTGTCGGATAGGGATACCCGGTTTACTTCGAATTTCTGGCGTGATTTCCAAGAACAAATGGGGACCAAATTGTTCATTAGCACTGCGTACCATCCTCAAACGGATGGACAAAGTGAAAGAACGATACAAATATTGGGAGACATGCTACGGGCGTGTATAATCGACTTTGGAGGCAGTTGGGATGTTCACCTACCGTTAGTCGAGTTTTCGTATAACAACAGTTACCAATCTAGTATTAAAATGGCACCATACGAACTGCTTTACGGTAGGAAGTGTCGAACCCCGGTTTGTTGGGGTGAAGTGGGTCCACGTGAACTCGCCCACCAAGACATAGTACGAGCCACGAACGAAAAGATCGATAAAGTTCGGGCACACTTGAAAGCGGCTCAAAACAGGCAAAAGGCGTATGTTGATAAAAGGAAAAGGCCAATTGAATTTCAAGTCGGTGACATGGTCATGCTAAAAGTGTCCCCATGGAAAGGTGTTATTAGATTTAGAAAGAAGGGGAAGTTAAGCCCAAGGTTTATCGGGCCATTTAAAATTATCGGAAGAGTTGGCAAGGTAGCTTACCGTCTTGAACTACCGGAGGAGCTGAGTGGGATCCATGGCACGTTTCACGTATCTCAATTAAGAAAGTGCCTAGCAGACGAAACGACCTATATCCATTACGATGATATCGAAGTGGATAATAGTCTAAACTATGCGGTAAGACCGGTTGAAATTTTAGACAGAAAGGTCAAACGTTTACGAAATAAGCAAATTGAACAAGTCAAGGTTAAATGGGAGCATAGAAAGGGTTCGGACATTACGTGGGAGTCCGAAGAGGAGATGCGACGACTTCACCCTACTTTATTTGGTACGTACTACGGTTTTGGGGACGAAACCCCTTTTAAGGGGGGTGGACTTGTAACACCCCGAAAATATAAAACCTTAAATTTGAAGTAGTAAGGTTTTAATAAACTAGAATTTATTAACTAGGAAATCTAACCTAGTTAGTTAATAGGCTAGAAATAACTCAAAGTAAGGATAAAAACAACTAAATTAAATTATGTTGAACAAAGTAGAGGGACCTTAGTTGTTAATTCTGAAACTTAATTAAATGGAACAAATAAAAATAAACCAAACACCCCAAATCTGGGTGTTGGTCGATCAAGGAGAAGCAGGGGGCGACACCCCCTTTCCAAAAACCATAATCTCACCAAAACAATCTAATTGAGGGCTCAAATCTGATCAAAAACGAAATCTGAACATAGAACAGTGATCCTCATCACAAGAGGATTACAAGGTATGTAAAAATTCGTGTTAATCCTTTGTTTGAAATTCTCATGATTTTGGAAAATCTAAGATTAGATGTTGCATATGTGTTGTTTGATTTGATTGGAGATGATGTAGTGTCTAGAAGTGAAACCTAGACAACTACATATGAAATCATGTCCAATTTCATGAAATTCCATGAACACCTTGAAGGTGGGTTATGGGTTTTACAAGATGAAGATGAACACTAGGGTTTAGGATGATTATTCTAGTGTAATTTGATTGTTGAAAGTGATTTCAGAAAGATATGATGCTTAAAACACTATAGGAGGGCTTTATTGTTGTCAAGTTAGCTAATTAGTAAGTTAAGAAGTTGATTACTAAAGGTATAAAAAAATTCTGCATATGAAGTGTTTGTTTAAATGCCTCAAAGAAGACTTGAAAATTAGAATTTTGTAGTTAAAACGCCTAATCGTGATGTTTTAACTATTATGTGAAATATGGTTTACAAAGAGTTCTAAACAAGATAACATTGAACTCTATAGGACAAGATACCGGAACGTCGAGTGGACAAGCCGGTGGTGACTCACGATTGAAGGGCGTGCGCTAAGGTATGTAACTTGTTCCGTTACATTTATTATATCGGATGATTTAAATATGTAAGTGAATTTTGAATAAGAGTTGTTGTGAATTATGCCTCGAAGTCGTTATATTGATTGATATATTAAATTCGGTTGGTACGCGTTGGTAGTCGTCATATAGGATGATTTCCTTAGACGAGCCAAACGGGTCAATAAATCATGTGAAATATGATATATACATATACACCGGAATATGATGGATAGTGTTATGTTGTTGGTAAATATTTATCACATTATTAGAACACTAGAAATTTGATGTTATGGATGATAGAAAGGTAAATTACCAGATTTGTTAGAATGAGATGACTCAAACATAACAAGACATTGATCTCCAGGTTTTACCGTAAATTACGGTAATACCGTAATTTACGGTAGAGGTCAGATCTGTTACGGTGTAAACCTCCTGGTTTACGGTGACCACAAAACTTCAGGGATCACCGTAAATTACGGTGATACCGTAATTTACGGTGGATCCAGAATAGTTGTTTGTGTTTATTATTTCAAATGTGATGTACAACTTTGTGATTATATTATACTATAACATCAAAACTAATGTTTTAATGGTTTTGATCATAGGTAAATCGACAAGTCTTACGGGTGGCGATCAAGTGATAAGACGAAGAACCGAACACACTATTTTTTAAGCTTCCGCAACGTCTTAGATCTTTTGTAGTCTTTGTGTATGGGTCGTTAACACATTTTAAACAGTTTTGAAATTATGTAACTTAGTCATTAGTCGACTAAGGTCATGGTTATTATTAAATTTTGTTAATGAAAGTCATGTACTTAACTATATTTTGTCTAAAATCAAGGGTACAAATTTTAGGGTGTTACAGTTTACAGATCCGATTCATCATGTCCATAAATGCTGCTGGGGCATTTGTTAGTCCAAAGGGCATTACTGTAAACTCATAATGGCCATACCTAGTTCTGAAAGCAGTTTTAGGTATGTCTTCTTCTTGTACTTTTAACTGGTGATATCCGGATCTTAAATCTATTTTAGAAAAATACCTAGCACCTTGAAGTTGATCAAAAAGATCGTCAATCTTAGGTAATGGGTATCGATTCTTAATTGTAACTTTATTCAATTCTCTATAATCGATACACATTCTCATCGATCCATCTTTCTTTTTCACAAACAACACTGGTGCTCCCCAAGGGGATGAACTGGGTTGTATAAATCCTTTGCTTAATAATTCATCTAACTGCTTTTTCAATTCTAGCATTTCGGTGGGTGCTAATCGATAAGGTGCCTTAGCTATTGGTGTAGTACCCGGAATTAGATGAATTCTAAACTCTACTTCTCTATCAGGTGGTAACCCAGGCAATTCTTCTGGAAAGATGTCTGGGTATTCTGAAACTATAGGAATGTCTGAGAGTTCCTTACTTTTAGTGTTAATGATTACCGAAATCATATACACCATTTCTTGTTTTCTTGAATAACTAGCCAACTTTATGACTGAAATAAATTTCAGTGGCTTTCGTGGTTTATCTCCTGTAATTAAAATTACCTCTCCTGTAGGAGTACTGATTTCTACCGAATTCTTATCACAAAGGATTCGAGCATGGTTGGCTATCAACCAATCCATTCCTAACACTACATCGAATCCGGCTAACTTCATAGGTAACAGTTTTGCAGAAAACTTATGGCCTGACAATTCTATCTTTCCTTCTTGCAAAACCTTGTTTATGTTAACAGAATTCCCGTCTGCCGTTTCGACTGTAAAAATTTGCCTAAGGGTGGTTAAGGGTAAGTTAAGAGCTTGGCAAAATGAAGTATTGATAAAACTTTGGTTTGCACCAGAGTCAAATAATACTTTTGCATAAACGTCGTGGACCAAGAACGTACCAGCTATGACGTCAGGGATTAGTTCGGCTTCCTGAGTAGTTAGCTGGAATGCTCGGGCATTCTTCTTTGTTCCATCAGTTAGTTTGCCTTTATTATCTGCGGTTTTAATCAATTTAGGACATTCTGTTTTGTAATGTACCGTTTCTCCACAGTTATAGCAAACTATGGTTTTCTTTTTGCAATTTTCTTCACGATGTCCTGCCATTTTGCAGAAGTTGCAATTTACATTGCATTTTCCAAAATGATTCTTTTTGCAATTGCTGCAAAAAGGTGGTTGTGCAGCTTGTCTCCTTCCTCTTTTCTTGAACCTATTATTATCATTACCCACACGAAATCCTTGGGTAATCTTTTGAGCCAATTCCTTCTTTCGATCTTCTTCTCTTGTGCGCACTAGTTCATCAGTTAGGGTATTAGCTAGTTCCACAGCATCGTCAATAGTGCGAGGTCTCGCAGCTTTAACGATGTTACGAATTTCACTAATTAATCCCCAAATGTAACGAGAAATGAGTACCGGTTCTGGCGAAGCCAGTGTTGGTACCACTCTAGCGTATTCAAAGAATGTCGAAGTATAACTGCGACACTCCACACCTACCATACGATGGTTTAGGAACTTATTTGCCATTTGTTCCTTTTCATATTCAGGACAATATTTTCTTTCTACAAGAATTTTAAATTCTTCCCAGTTCATGGCATAAGCCCTATTTCTTCCTTTAGCCTGTAGCACCGTGTTCCACCATTCTAGCGCCCCTTCTTTGAACAAATTTGATGCATACATCACCTGATCTTCTTCTGAACACTTACTTATTGCAATTACTGCTTCGGTTTTCTCTAACCAACGCAGTACTGCAGTTGCTCCTTCGTTACCTGCAAATTCAGAAGGTTTGCAAGCAAGAAATTCTTTGAAAGTGCAACCAGGTGTTGCGGCTTTCATTTTCTTAGGAGGTGGAGCCTGTCGTGGATTATTATCGTCATGATTGCCGCCTCCATTTACACTATGACTAAAATTATCTTCCTGAGTACGTTTACTAGGAACGATTTGTTGTGGTTCTATTGGATTTTTAACAGCAGCAACTAATGCTGGAATAGCATTGGCTATCCCTTGAGCAACAATATTTTCTATATCCTGCCTAGTCATATATTGATCTCCCGATTGTTGCTCAGATTGATTAATCTCATTAACTGGTTCATTATTAGCGTTTTCCATCTGATAATTATGAAAAATATAACGATTAGTATCAAATGATTGTAAATAAAACAATTACACAGAAGCACATAAAATCTTACAACACAGATATATATCCAAAATTGTCGATGTTTCGACTTCTATTTTGCTTTATATATTATATAGGCATCCATACACACTGTTTATCTTACAATGTTTTAATTCCCATTTTACAGATTTATATTTAACTATTATTATTATACAGACATTCTTCCCAACCCCACTATTCTTTGGTTAATTGGCAGTTTAGTAGCGACGCTCCCTTTCGTCGTACTTCCAGGAAATTTGCTCCCCCATTTGCCGGATCCTATTCCCTGTACCTATCAGCTCTTCACCGAACTGACGGAGTTCGGCTAAGTTTTCGTTGCTCGTTGGAGGATTGGGGATAGGTTCTGGATCAAACTGTGGAAGGAAAGAATAAGGACTGTTGATGGTATTTTCAAATTGCCAGTCATTTGTCCACCATTCTTCCATTTGACCTAAAGGTCGAGTGTGGATTAGTGGGTCTGGAATAGCTGGTTCCAGATTGATAGGAAGTTGGGTTTCTATGTAAGGATATAGATTCTTATGGATAGGGCTAATGACATCACAATTTGCCAGTAGACGGTCGATTTCGTCTTGAAATGTGATTTCTTCAGATTGTCTCGAACTCTTTCCAATTTCTATTCCTTTTTGTTTGGGATCTTTCCTGATTTCTATCTCTGCTGGATTAGAACTTTCTCCGATTTCGATTCCTTTTCCTTTATCTATAGGGTTTTCTATTTTAGGGAGTTTCCTAGTAACTGGCTTTCTCCTACGCACTTTCCTCCATCCTACATATCTTCTTTTCTTTTTAAGTTTTGCTTTTTCCAGCGGTGGAGCTTGGAATTCCAGGGGTTCCTCTATGTCAGGAATATAACCAGTAAAGTCGTGGGAGACTTCAATTGGTACTGGGTAGAGGTTGAGATTCTGAAATGCTTCCGATATCTCAGTCATGCTGGATAGCATATATGCAAAATGCACAAAAATGTTAATGTTAAAACTTTGGAACAAAGTTTTACAAATAAACATTAAAGTTTTATTGCATACGGATTTGTACAAAAGACTACTGGAAAGAAAACTCACTAAAATTTATTTATTTACTGGTATTAATTTTCTACTAAACCAGACTTATTAATAGTTTAAAGGTTTGCATTCTCTGCTACTGTAGCTAGCATATAAAGATTTGCCCATTTTTCATCTAACGTGTCTTCCCAAGGTGACCTATTGCCTAATTCCTGGATTTCTGAATTAAACCTCACTTTCTTGACTTGGGGTTTCTTTATTTTCTCCTGTCCCTTCCTAAGAACGAATTTCTTTTATCTTGGGTGAGAGGATTTTCATAATTTGCTTTACGGACAAAAATCCCTTCTTCCAGATCTGCTGGGTGTTTGGAGGAAGAGGTTCCTTTTTCTGTGGTTGCAGTATCTAATTTGTGGTAGATAGCAGAAATCTTGTGTTTACCCATACTGTAACTCAACAATTAATCAATTAATAAAACTTATTTTCACAGAATAGCAATTAAATCTCCTAAGTATTTCTCAACAAATTTTAATAGGCTAAAATCAATAGTAAGCTTAAATCAGTGGCTCTGATACCACCTTTTCCTGTCACGGTCCTTGGCCCCGGTTTGACCCGGTCCAGAGCCGCGATGCAGGAAATCCGATGGTATCTGATTAAGTGACAGCGGAAGTCTTTTTAAACAGGATCGATTAATATTAAAACTTGCTCGTTTATATAATATAGGGATAAATCCCATAATTTACAATAAAATGAATTTTCTGGGAAATCTTTATTTCTTAAAACATGTTTCTTTATTTAGTTACATTGAGCCACTTTCTAAGCTTGTAGTGCTCCACGGCACTTTTCCTGTGCTCACAACAGATCACCTGAAACATGTTTGAAAAAGGTTTTGTCAGCAGGGAAATACTGAGTGAATCATTCAGTTTTACTAAAACGACACATTTGTTATAATTTACAGTATTAAGAGATTACAATGTTTCTGATATCAAACCAACTACCCACAGTATTTGTCACTCGACTCTTTTCGGTGACTGTGGTCATATCACCATTGGCTGCCCCAACGAATGACGGTTATCACTAAATTTTAGGTTCGCCCACCTAAAGTGATAAAACTGCAATACTGTGCACAATACCCCACATACCGGCTGTAATTTGGTGATTACATAAACTTAATCACTGTAATTATAACTTTGAAAATAATTTGGAGTATTGTAAAACAGTTGATAAAAAGAGAATGACTCACATTGTAGATTTAACGAGCAGAATATAAGCCTACTGATTAGCCTTGATTAACCTAATTTAAATAACAATGCACACACAAACAGGTTAGTAACTAATACAGCAGTTACGACATTTCACGAGATTAAACCCTCACAACGATTTACAAGTGCAATACTTAACAATTCAGCGGATTCACAACGAATGACAGAGTATAGTCCGAATTCGAGCAGTACTCAAACATTCAAGTCGAAATCACGATGAATTAACAAAGTATAAACTCAATTTGAGCGGCACTTAAACAATCGTTGGATAGTTATAATCGATCGGACGTTGAATCGTAATAGCGATCGAGTTATTACCCTGATTGTGGCAGCAATTAGTGATTGTGTGTGTTTAGTGGACTGTTTCTGTGATAACTCAGTCTACGTAACTCGAATTTACGTCGTTCCAAAGACAGAATTCAAGTCCCAATGCCCTGTATTTATACCCTAATTTTGCACCCCCCCCCCCCCCCCCCCGCGTGTCGCAACAGGTGACAATGATTCTGTCGCGACTCGCCTGTGGTAACACCCTAGCCTAGAGTAGCCTTGTCACTAGTATAGGCCTGTTGAGTTGATAATTCGTGAATTCTCAGTTTGTACAACGCATTTTAGAGATAACTATCAACTTAGGGTTTACCCCCCTTTAGTTTTAGGGGCCCTAATCCTGATTCTAAATGTTTTGAAAATTTTAGGGTTTGTTCAGAATTACTTGGGTTTCTCAATTAGGGTTTCCTATTGGCCAAATTAAATAATAATTAGGACTTTTGATGAGAGTTGTTACAATAATTCATCTAATTGCTTTTTCAGTTTTAATATTTCTGTGGGTACTAACCGATAAGGTGCCTTGGCTATCGGTATAGTTCCTGGAATTAGATGAATTCTAAATTCTACCTCCCTATCTGGTTGTAACCCTGGTAATTCTTCTGGGAATATATCTGAATATTCTGAAACTACAGAAATTTTCTTAAGTTCTTTATCTTTAGTATTAATGATTACTGAAATCATATATACTATTCCTTGCTTTCGTTCATAATTAGCAACTTTCATTACTGATATGAACTTTACGGGTTTACATGGCTTATTTCCTGTAATCATTATTACTTCTCCAGTGGGTGCACAAATTTCTATGGAATTCTTATCACAGATAATTCGAGCATAGTTGTTTACTAACCAATCCATTCTTAACACAATATTGAATTCAACTAATTTCATAGATAATATGGTTGCAGAAAATTTATGACTTAAAAGTTCTATTTCTACATTTTGCAGAATCTTATTTATTTTAACTGAATTCCCATCTGCCGTTTCTATTGTAGAAATTTGCCTAATGCTGGTTAAAGGTAATTTAAGAGTTTGGCCGAATGAAGTATTTCTAAAACTTTGGTTTGCACCAGAGTCAAATAATACTTTTGTGTAAACGTTGTGAACTAAGAACGTACCGGCTATCACATCTGGAATGAGCTCTGCTTCCTGAGCAGTCAGTTGGAAGGCTCTTACATTCCTTTTTGCTCCTTCTGCAGGTTTGGCTTTATTGTCAGATGGTTTATTCAGTTTTGGACAATCTGGCCTAAGATGTCCAGCTTCTCCACAGTTGTAGCAGACTGAAAATTTCTTCCTCTTGCAATCTTCTTCTTGATGTCCTGGAATTTTGCAAAAATTGCAATATCCTTTGCATCTTCCAAAATGCTTCCTTTTGCAAGAATTGCAAAATGGGCTAGTGGAAGATTGCCCATTCCCTCCTTTCTTAAAATTGTTATGGTTACCTGGACGGAATCCTTGGGTAATCTTTTGGGCTACTTCCTTCCTTCTATTTTCTTCTCTTGTCCGTACTAGTTCGTCAGTCAGAGTATTGGCTAATTCCACCGCATCATCAATCGTGCGAGGTTTCGCAACCTTGACAATATTACGTATTTCGGCAATCAATCCCCAAATATAACGAGAAATAAGTACCGGCTCTGGCGAAGCCAGGGTTGGTACCACTCGAGCATACTCGAAGAATGTCGAAGTATACCCTCGACAATCTACATCCACCATCTGGTGGGTTAGAAACTTATTTGTCATTTGTTCCTTTTCATATTCGGGACAGAATTTTCTTTCTACAAAGCTCTTAAATTCTTCCTAGTTCATAGCATACGCCATCCTTCTTCCTTTTGCTTGTAACACCGTATTCCACCATTCTAGCGCCCCTTCTTTGAAAAGGTTTGACGCGTACATGACCTGATCATCCTGAGCACATTTACTTATGGCAATTACTGCCTCGGTTTTCTCTAACCAACGCAGTGCCGCAGTCGCTCCTTCATTGCCTGCAAACTCAATGGGTTTACAAGCAAGAAATTCTTTGTAAGTGCAACCAGGCGTTGCAGCTTTCATTTTCATAGGGAGTGGAACTTGCCGTGGTTCATTCTCATGATTAGTATGATTATTGCCTCCATTTATGCTATTACTGAAGTTATCTTCAGAAATACGTTTGCTAGGAACGATTTGTTGCGGTTCGATTGGATTTTTAACAGCAGCAACGATTGCTGGAATAGCGTTGGCTATCCCTTGAGCAACTATTTCTGGAATAGCGTTGGCTATCCCTTGAGCAACGATATTTTCTATATCCTGCCTAGTCATATATTGATCCCCCGGTTGTTGCTCAGATTGATTAACCTCATTAACTGGTTCATTATTAGCGTTTTCCATCTGATATCTAATTTATAGATAAATAATTAGTATAAAAGAAATAATCCAATGTCACAATTAATTGCACATAATCACGTAAACGAATATACAAACAAAATTGTAAATTTTCTAAAATTTTATTTGTTTTATAGATTATATCATGCTTCTATATACAACCGTTTTATTATTTATTTTACACATACTAATTTTACTATTACTATTACACAACCACAGTTCCATAATTCCCCTATCCTTTGTCAGATGATATTCTAGTAACGGCGTTCCCTCTCATCGTATTTCCAGGAGATTTGTTCTTCTACTTCCCTGATCCTATTTCCGGCATCCACTAGTTCTTCGCCAAAGTGGCGGAGTTCAGCCATATTCTCGTTACTCATTGGTGGATTTGGTAAAGGTTCTGGATTGAACTGAGGAAAAAGCTTATAGGGATTGTTTTGTAACTGTATTTCATTAGTCAACCATTCGTCTATTTGCGAGTGGATTGAAGGGTTTGGAATAGCTGGTTCTAAGTTCATTGGTAGTTGTGTTTCAAGAGAGTGAATAAAAACATTTTCATTAACAGGCTTAATAGTATTATAGCTTGCCATTATAAAATCTAGCTCTTTCTGAGATGGTAACCCCTCAATTTGCCTAGAGCTTTCCCCAATTTCCATCTTCTTAGGTTTGGGTTTCTCGAGAGGTAAAGCGTTGAATTCTATAGGTTCTTCTATGTCTGGTATATACCTACTGAAATCTCTGGAAACCTCTATTCTTACTGGATAGAGATTTAAATTCTGAAGGGCGTCAGACAAGTCACTCATGCTGTTATGCAAAATACACACCATTACTAATTATATAAAAAAAAATATAGAAAACCTTTTAAATATTATTTCATACTGGGTAACTACAAAACAACTTAAAATTAAAACACACTAGGTTTTATTTATAAATTTATTTATTTACTGAATAAGGTTTCTAGACTGTAGATAATAAAGGTGCTAAAACTTTGAGTCAATTTATTTAAGGATTTACATTAATTGCTATATTGGCTAGCATATAAAGATCTGCCCATACTGTACACAATTAGTCAGATAATAAAACACATATTCACAAAATAGCAATTAATAAAAATTAAGTATTTTCTAAATACTTAATTGGCTTAAATCAGTGGCTCGATCAGTGGCTCTGATACCACCTTTTTCTGTCACGGCCCCCGACCCGGTTTGACCCGTTTCAGGAGCCGCGGGACAGAAATCCCGTGTATTTAATTAATTGAGTTTAACAGCGGAAGTTTTCATCAGGATCTTTTAAAACTAAAATATTTCCCGATTATTTTATTTCACAACGCGGGATAAAACCCCGGTAATTTACAATCATTTGATTTCACGAAGAAATCTTTTATTTTACAAAACATGTTTCTTTATTTTATCCTGAGCCACTTTCTTAAGCTTGTAGTGCTTCACGGCACTTTTCCTGGATCATAACAGATCACCTGAAACATGTTTGAAAAAGGTTTTGTCAGCGGGAAATACTGAGTGAATCATTCTATTTATATAAAATGATGCATAGTTATTAATTACAGCATAAGAGCGATTACAATGGCTTCTATCTTATTTTTTTATCTGGCGCTGTGTCACAATGGTGACGATGGTCATACCACTATTAGATCAATGAACCTAAATAGTGATGATTATCCCTAGCAGGTCAATGAACCTAACTGGGAGAAAATTAGTAATGTGCACAATACCCCACTAGCCAGTGATTCAAGATATCCACGACTTAGTCCCTGTAATTATAACCTTTGAAAATAATTTGAGGTATTGTAAAATAGTTGATAAAAAGAGAATGACTCACATTGCAGATTTAATTTGAGCATAGTTTAGCCTACTGGTTAGCCTTTTAACCTAAATTTAATAACAGGCACACAATTCTGGGTTAGTAATCAATACAGCATTTACGATAACTCACGAGATCAACCCTCACAACGAATGACAAAGTGCTATGCTTAAACATCCATCGAATTAACAACTAATGACAAAGCATCACCCTAATGTGGGCAGCACTTAAACATCCATTGAGTACATTGATCGATCGGAAAATGAATCGTAATAGCGATCGAGTTAATACCCTGATTGCGGCGTCGATTAGTGATTCGTGTGTGTTATGATAGTATTTCTACGATATCTCAGTGTGTATTTGGAATTTTTACGTCGTTTCTGTGCCCAAAATCAAGTCCCAAGGCCTTCTATTTATAGCAAGATTTTGACCCCCCTCGCGTGACGCGAGGGGTACTGCCCTGGGCGTCGCGTGACGCGAGGGACAACATATTACCATAGAGTTGCCACGTGTGGGACTAGACCTGCCGAGTTGACAGTTTCGTGAAATTCGATTTTGACAACGAGATTTTAAGATAATCGTAACTAGGGTTTACCCCCCTGAGTTTTAGGGGCCCTGATCCTGATTCTGATTGTTCTGAAAATTTTAGGGTTTGTGCAGAATCACTTGGGTCTCTCAATTAGGGTTTCCTATTGGACAAATTAAATTAATAAATATGACTTTTGATAAGATGTCACACCCCGACCACGTGGAACATACAAAACGTGGCGGAAATGTCGGGGAGTGTTGTAACAGAATTAATTGTTTCAAATCCATGGTAATTGAAGTTTCGTTTTATTGATTAAAAGTGTTACAATGTCTTAACAAACTAGAAATACAACATATTTAACTAGTCTTGTATCTTTTATTGTCACTAAAGCCCAAGTCTGCCTATGTGTATCTTGATCATCTTATGTAACAGCTCCTGAAAAACACATGTGAAAATAGGTACGTCAGCATAAAAATGCCTGTGAGATACATAGGTTTTGTGAAAATAGGTTTCATGACTTATGTTTGAGAAAATGTTTAGTCATGAACCTTGTTATTTTCTTTGCTTTGTAAATCATTTGAAAATCGATAAGATCAGATGATAAGTATAAATAAATGTAAGGTTAAATGAATAACCAAGTAAAATATGTTTGCATAAGATAAGATGTTTATAAATCAATGTCTTGTGAAAAGTATGTTATTTGTATAAAATGTTCTATGTCTCAAACTGAAATGATTCAAATAACGCTACGATATATGTAATACCATACAAACACTTATATATAGGAAGTACCAGCGGCGTATCCACCATGCTTGTATCATATTACACACGCATCGTTACTTAATCACTTAATCAAACTAAACCAATCAATGTAAGAAGTCTATGTTTAAATCAATTGTCAAATGTATTGGGTAATATGTCAAAGTGTTCATGTCAAGATGTAAATCATATCAAAATGTCTATGTCAAATATCCATGTCAAATGTCTATGTCAAGATGTCATGTATGGCAAGTGAAATGTCTCAACTAAACCATATGCACAGAAACAAAGTATTGAAGTAAAACTTGTTTTAAATCAAAGTTATGTTTTGTGGGAAATGCATGATCAAATGTCAATCATGTTAAAATGTCTATGCCGAAATGTCTATGTCAAATGTCTATGTCAAATGTCTATGTCAAATATCCATGTATGGCAAGTGAAATGTCTCAACTAAACCATATGCACAAAAACAAAGTATTGAAGTAAAACTTGGTTTAAATCAAAGTTATGTTTTGTGGGAAATACATGATCAATGTCAATCATGTTAAAATGTCTATGTCGAAATGTCTATGTCAAATGTCTATGTCAAAATGTCTATGTCAAATGTCTATGTCAAAATGTCATGTAAAACGATGTACTAAGTAATGCACACAATGGCAATACATAGCATGAAATGTAATGAAATCATGTACTATAATGTACTAACGAACATAGCAGTATATGATGCGAAAACAGGAAAGCATGAAAGTAACAAGTAGGCACATGTGTTTCACCCCAAAACAGTTTGGAAAACAGTAAAAGAGGGGTCTATGTACTCACTTGAGATTGCTCAGAAGTCCTAGGATAACCACCAAACAATGCTAGAGATCGCGGATATCAAACGGCACCTAATATAGGTAACTATGTTAATAAACCGGACCTAGATCGGAAGACTGGGTAGCATGAGGGTTTGTAAACCAAATGAGTGTAGGAACTCATGTGATATGGTTAATCAAAGCCTACATACTAAATGAAACTTAACCTAAGTGTCTACGACCCATTACGACCCGTTTAGGTAGCTTATGCTACTTTAACGCGTCGTTCGCGTGAAACGCGTTCGGATCGCCTAACTAGTCCTATGACAAGTGTTATATGCCTAAACATGTTACAAAATCAGTTATGTGACAAAAGTTTAGGTTACATATGCTTAATTACCAATTATACATGAAAAGGGTATTCGGGTAATTTACCTAAGGCATATAAACTACCTATCATACAACTACTTAAACGATGTGACCATAGGGTATAACCTCGGAAGGTTATGCCCTATACTAGGGTCACCTAATGTATTTGGTCGGATCCTAATGATCGACCAAACTGGGTCGGGTTCGAAGGTATAAGCGATTTATCAGATCGCTTACCCTACGACCCTAGACAACGTGGTAATCAGTAGGCATAGTCCCAAGGGACTATAACCAACGTGATTACACTCACGTTGCGAAGTTCAAACGAACTTCGCATTGACCATTACTGGTCAACGCTGAAAGTCAAACAAAGTTTGACTTTCGGACTCGAAAAGCAATAAAATAAGGAAAAGAACGAAGGAATACTTACGAAGGGTCCCCGAATGCTAATCCCGATCCAAGAACTCAGGTATGAAACAATGGTTTCAACTTAGAGCTCTCAAATCAGAATTCTTGTGCAAAATGAGGTTGTGTGGGTTGGGTATTTATAGGAATACCCGAACCGTTAGGATCGTTCCATGGAAAACGTGCCATGAATCCAACCCGTACACTTGTCGGAACCTTATGGTGGCTGGAAATCCATCCTTATCAGATGACTAGATAATTAGGAATGTGTGGTTGTGGTTAATCCAGCTGAAAACAGGCTGTTAAGTACATTGCATCTGGTCTGCAGACCCCTAGCGCACCGCTACGCTAAAAGTGTAGCGCACCGCTAGGCTTAAGTTTGGCAGATTTACACTTTTGGTCCCTGTCATGCATTCAGCCCATTTTCGACACGTTTAAGGCCCGTTAACCCCATTTCAAAGCTCTAAAATGAAGTTAAAGTATAGGGAACTTAAAATGTGTTCAAAAATATCTCGGATGTCGGTTCGTTTGGCCGTACGAACGCGATGTTCGCTTAATTACGACGGAATGCGCACAAGCGCGAAAAACGATCCAAATGACGCGACGAATGGATTTTTCTTAAGGCGAACCATAAAATATAATGTAGTCATGCTTACATAAATTTTTGGATGTCCGGATGTATTCAGAACGTAAGTTATGCGCGAAAATGCAAACTTGTGCACTTTTTGACGCTTTTAGTCCCTGAATGACACAAAAGTTTATTTTAGCATACCGAACACCTCAAAGCCTAGTTCTAAGCTATGTAAAGGATATTTATGGTATGTTTAAATTATGTTCATGTCCCGGAAGGTCTGTTACAGTTCAAATTGGCATACTTTCACAGTTTGTCAACTTTAGTCCCTGTAAGCGATTAAACTTTGATTTCACCACACCAAACCTTCCAAAACTTATATCTAAGTTATGTAAAGGTTATTTAAGGTATGTTAAGCCTATTTCACTATTCCGGAGTGTTCGTTGGATTAAACTGGTTATATCTACTCATCAGAGCGCGTATAACCCTCCAGAAAGCGATTTAAAGCTTGAAATCGAACAAGAATTGATATGTGTAAACGATACACATATTTTTACAAATCCCAAGTATGAAATACTATATTTCATTGGTTTGGAATTTGTTTGATGGTTGGAGTGGCACAGGTGTTACAGTCTCCCCTACTTTAGGAAATTTCGTCCCGAAATTAATTCGTAGGAGTCTATCTGTGACTTTGTGTGAAGTAACCATCAAAGATAAGCAAGGCATAATCCTGTTATTTCTCTTTAACGGACATTTTTCAGAATTGAAAAATGAACGGAGTTATTTTCAACAGGCATTCTTCAGAAACGAAAATGAACGAAATGAGTCTTTTTCCACAACCTCTTCAGAACCGAAAATGAACGAAAAGAGTCATTTTCCACCATTTCTTCAGAAACCAAAAATGAACGACAAGAGTCATTTTTCACCATTTCTTCAGAAACCAAAAATGAACGACAAGAGTCATTTTTCACCATTTCTTCAGAAACCAAAAATGAACGACAAGAGTCATTTTTCACCATTTCTTCAGAAACCAAAAATGAACGACAAGAGTCATTTTTCACCATTTCTTCAGAAACCAAAAATGAACGACAAGAGTCATTTTTCACCATTTCTTCAGAAACCAAAAATGAACGAAAAGAGTCATTCTTCAGACACATGACCAAACTAGCTGTGGTTTCCGGGCACTGAATTCCATAATTATGTATGCATCCATAATTACGCAATTCCTTGCATAGTCCGCACAATTTGCTTGTAATGTGGAGGGGAGGAAAATCAAACCTGTGATGAGCGTGACTAGACTACCATAGGGTCCTTTTAATTAGATCTACAAACGATCCTTTTAATTAGGCCACCAAGGAGTCCTTTCAGCTATATCATCACATGATATCCCTAACCAGATTTTTTTTTTTTTGGATCAATCTGATTACCTAGACCACTCAGGGGTCTAATTATGGAATAGTACAATATAATCCAAGGATCTTTACTATCACGTAAAAGCCCATTGAGGATTTAATATAGTACCTTTGGTACGAATTCCTTATACAAAGATATGGAAGATTCTTCGAGGATTTGGATAACAAAAACTTGGATTACACAAAAACATAAAAAGGGAACACATAAGCACATAATCACATAGTTGTTTAACTTGGTTATTAATTTGTTATCTTTGGACGCGGATACTTAAAGCACACCAGGAATCCAATTCGTGGATTTCATTTGGCACTTTAATCATTTCAAGAATCTATCTATGAAGATAGGAAAATCTTAAAAGGAATTCGGCTTTGTCCTTATTGAATTGTGATGTACGTATTGAATCATACAAAGAATTCAATTAAGGATTCCGATGAATGATACCCATCCACAAGGATCTAATTATGAGGATAGAAAGATCCTACATGGATTTTGGAATTTGTGTAACGAGAGGTGTTCCGACACCTTGCACTAGGCGTGCTTAATTCGATACACAAGGTAGAAAGTTCATGAGGTTGAGGCGCCAAATATGCCAAGCAACATATGAAGCAGAGTTTGAAGGTTGAGCAGCAGCAGGATTTGTAACAGCTTTGCTTTGGATTGCAAAGCGGCACATGTTAACCAAATGTCTCCATCGTCCACCGTGGGTACATTTGAAACAAGGTATTTGATTTGAATAATGACGATGGCATTGATTGCACCAAGGAGCAGTTCCCTTACGGCTTCATCCCTGAGGCGAGTCATGGTGATAGCTAAGTCAACGGTCCTCTGGAGTACGACGCCTATTCGCTGGGTAATTGCAGCACCTGGTTCGGACATTGTTGTTGCGATGAAGAGGCACCATGAAGAAAATAGAAGACATGGGAGGAAACAAGGGAAAGATAGTCGAGAGAAAATGACAACGCATGAAGATTGTGACCATTTGTTTGTTACCAAAGGCAAACAAATGAGACAGTGACTAATCAAAGTAAATGGGTCAATATAATGTATCGCGAAGACATGCTCGCCTATAAGTGAACGCTCATCCCAAGAATTCCCAGGTAAGCACAACTGGTCTCGCGTCTGATGAGATGTATACGAAGTGCTTGCCTAGACAGAAAACCCAGAATACAGGCATTCACCCTTCCAGTTTGCATGTGTTCACATTATTTAAAACCCAAAACCTTGACGAGATTTTGAAAATTCAAAGGGGTTCAAAACCTTGTAATAAATCATCCTAGAACAGATGATTAGTTTTCAAAGCGGTTTTGAAATTTATGTTCTTGTTGTGGTCGTCACCTAAGGATAGGTGACAGTATTGTTTTATGACTAAACGCAAGTAAACTCGCGTTAGGGTCCTAAGAAGGTTATAGACTAGGTCAAAGCATTACTAATAACCTAATTCCCTATAACCATTGGCTCTGATACCATCTTTTCTGTCACACCCCGACCACGTGGAACATACAAAACGTGGCGGAAATGTCGGGGAGTGTTGTAACAGAATTAATTGTTTCAAATCCATGGTAATTGAAGTTTCGTTTTATTGATTAAAAGTGTTACAATGTCTTAACAAACAAGAAATACAACATATTTAACTAGTCTTGTATCTTTTATTGTCACTAAAGCCCAAGTCTGCCTATGTGTATCTTGATCATCTTATGTAACAGCTCCTGAAAAACACATGTGAAAATAGGTACGTCAGCATAAAAATGCCTGTGAGATACATAGGTTTTGTGAAAATAGGTTTCATGACTTATGTTTGAGAAAATGTTTAGTCATGAACCTTGTTATTTGCTTTGCTTTGTAAATCATTTGAAAATCGATAAGATCAGATGATAAGTATAAATAAATGTAAGGTTAAATGAATAACCAAGTAAAATATGTTTGCATAAGATAAGATGTTTATAAATCAATGTCTTGTGAAAAGTATGTTATTTGTATAAAATGTTCTATGTCTCAAACTGAAATGATTCAAATAACGCTACGATATATGTAATACCATACAAACACTTATATATAGGAAGTACCAGCGGCGTATCCACCATGCTTGTATCATATTACACACGCATCGTTACTTAATCACTTAATCAAACTAAACCAATCAATGTAAGAAGTCTATGTTTAAATCAATTGTCAAATGTATTGGGTAATATGTCAAAGTGTTCATGTCAAGATGTAAATCATATCAAAATGTCTATGTCAAATATCCATGTCAAATGTCTATGTCAAGATGTCATGTATGGCAAGTGAAATGTCTCAACTAAACCATATGCACAGAAACAAAGTATTGAAGTAAAACTTGTTTTAAATCAAAGTTATGTTTTGTGGGAAATGCATGATCAAATGTCAATCATGTTAAAATGTCTATGCCGAAATGTCTATGTCAAATGTCTATGTCAAATGTCTATGTCAAATATCCATGTATGGCAAGTGAAATGTCTCAACTAAACCATATGCACAAAAACAAAGTATTGAAGTAAAACTTGGTTTAAATCAAAGTTATGTTTTGTGGGAAATACATGATCAATGTCAATCATGTTAAAATGTCTATGTCGAAATGTCTATGTCAAATGTCTATGTCAAAATGTCTATGTCAAATGTCTATGTCAAAATGTCATGTAAAACGATGTACTAAGTAATGCACACAATGGCAATACATAGCATGAAATGTAATGAAATCATGTACTATAATGTACTAACGAACATAGCAGTATATGATGCGAAAACAGGAAAGCATGAAAGTAACAAGTAGGCACATGTGTTTCACCCCAAAACAGTTTGGAAAACAGTAAAAGAGGGGTCTATGTACTCACTTGAGATTGCTCAGAAGTCCTAGGATAACCACCAAACAATGCTAGAGATCGCGGATATCAAACGGCACCTAATATAGGTAACTATGTTAATAAACCGGACCTAGATCGGAAGACTGGGTAGCATGAGGGTTTGTAAACCAAATGAGTGTAGGAACTCATGTGATATGGTTAATCAAAGCCTACATACTAAATGAAACTTAACCTAAGTGTCTACGACCCATTACGACCCGTTTAGGTAGCTTATGCTACTTTAACGCGTCGTTCGCGTGAAACGCGTTCGGATCGCCTAACTAGTCCTATGACAAGTGTTATATGCCTAAACATGTTACAAAATCAGTTATGTGACAAAAGTTTAGGTTACATATGCTTAATTACCAATTATACATGAAAAGGGTATTCTGGTAATTTACCTAAGGCATATAAACTACCTATCATACAACTACTTAAACGATGTGACCATAGGGTATAACCTCGGAAGGTTATGCCCTATACTAGGGTCACCTAATGTATTTGGTCGGATCCTAATGATCGACCAAACTGGGTCGGGTTCGAAGGTATAAGCGATTTATCAGATCGCTTACCCTACGACCCTAGACAACGTGGTAATCAGTAGGCATAGTCCCAAGGGACTATAACCAACGTGATTACACTCACGTTGCGAAGTTCAAACGAACTTCGCATTGACCATTACTGGTCAACGCTGAAAGTCAAACAAAGTTTGACTTTCGGACTCGAAAAGCAATAAAATAAGGAAAAGAACGAAGGAATACTTACGAAGGGTCCCCGAATGCTAATCCCGATCCAAGAACTCAGGTATGAAACAATGGTTTCAACTTAGAGCTCTCAAATCAGAATTCTTGTGCAAAATGAGGTTGTGTGGGTTGGGTATTTATAGGAATACCCGAACCGTTAGGATCGTTCCATGGAAAACGTGCCATGAATCCAACCCGTACACTTGTCGGAACCTTATGGTGGCTGGAAATCCATCCTTATCAGATGACTAGATAATTAGGAATGTGTGGTTGTGGTTAATCCAGCTGAAAACAGGCTGTTAAGTACATTGCATCTGGTCTGCAGACCCCTAGCACACCGCTACGCTAAAAGTGTAGCGCACCGCTAGGCTTAAGTTTGGCAGATTTACACTTTTGGTCCCTGTCATGCATTCAGCCCATTTTCGACACGTTTAAGGCCCGTTAACCCCATTTCAAAGCTCTAAAATGAAGTTAAAGTATAGGGAACTTAAAATGTGTTCAAAAATATCTCGGATGTCGGTTCGTTTGGCCGTACGAACGCGATGTTCGCTTAATTACGACGGAATGCGCACAAGCGCGAAAAACGATCCAAATGACGCGACGAATGGATTTTTCTTAAGGCGAACCATAAAATATAATGTAGTCATGCTTACATAAATTTTTGGATGTCCGGATGTATTCAGAACGTAAGTTATGCGCGAAAATGCAAACTTGTGCACTTTTTGACGCTTTTAGTCCCTGAATGACACAAAAGTTTATTTTAGCATACCGAACACCTCAAAGCCTATTTCTAAGCTATGTAAAGGATATTTATGGTATTTTTAACTTATGTTCATGTCCCGGAAGGTCTGTTACAGTTCAAATTGGCATACTTTCGCAGTTTGTCAACTTTAGTCCCTGTAAGCGATTAAACTTTGATTTCACCACACCAAACCTTCCAAAACTTATATCTAAGTTATGTAAAGGTTATTTAAGGTATGTTAAGCCTATTTCACTATTCCGGAGTGTTCGTTGGATTAAACTGGTTATATCTACTCATCAGAGCGCGTATAACCCTCCAGAAAGCGATTTAAAGCTTGAAATCGAACAAGAATTGATATGTGTAAACGATACACATATTTTTACAAATCCCAAGTATGAAATACTATATTTCATTGGTTTGGAATTTGTTTGATGGTTGGAGTGGCACAGGTGTTACATAAGAGTTGTTACATAAATGTTTGAGAGATTGCAGATGATATTCCAGATTACGATCCCGATAGCCGAGTCTAAGGGGGAGTCTGAAGACGAGCTCAACGCAAGGGGGAGTGTGCTTTCAAGAAGCTAGGTAACTATCCTGGAAGAGCTTGTACACGAAAAGCCAGGTGTCGATCCCAAAAGCACGGAAGCTTGACGAAAGGGGGAGCCTGAAGATAGAGTCTAGTGAAAGGGGAAGTTGAAGCTGAAGACAGATCCACGGGGATTCTGTTCGAGCAAGAAGGAGTCTACGTTGATGAAAGAAAATGATAAAGCTTCAAGAAGACTCAAGAGAGAGAGAAAGACAAGTCGCTACGAGTTTGACTACGGATTGACTGCGGCAATATCCAAGGGGGAGTCTGTTGGTGCATTTATGTCTATCGCCTCCGTCAATACAAGTCGTAGCAGAATCAGATTTATTCTAGCCTTATATTGTTATAATTAGTGAGAAAAGGCAATGTGACAATATTGTAAATAAGAGGAAAGCTCTTATAAGCCTTGGCCTATAAATAGAATCATTAGGGTTAGGATTTAAGACTTTTGCCACTTTTGAGACTTTTGCTCATTTGGAGACTTAGAGAGCTCTAGTGTTAGAGAGAGAAGCTAGAGAGAGAAAGTGCTCCACATGATTCAGGTTCTTATACGATTTCAGATCTTTTAATAGAATCACAGTTTATAGTACGTTCTCGTATGTTCGGTCACGTTCGTGTACGGATTCCGCACGTCACACGTTCGGTTCGCAATCGTTACGGAGTCAAAACCGGTCCTTACATAGTAACTCTCCAAGGTAAGGTCCGAGTAGTTGCCGAGTACTCGGCCTTGGAATCCGACTTTTACAACACTGGTTATAGGTTAAAATCGATTCAGTTATGTTGGTTATGATTCGATTATCAATTATGATGGTTAATTTAGTCACCCGGTGGATAGGATGTGAATGCGAGTATAAACTTTAAAGATGTTAAATGGGCCAGATGCTAGTTCGGCCAATAAAATGTCTTGGGCCCAGTTAAAACACATGAAAAAAGAGAGGGATAAGACAATCAACACCGACGGTATCCAACAATGGCAGCATCCGCCATGGACGGCGTTGCTGCGACGGCGCTCCGGTCAGTTCTTCAACGCGTGAAACAAGCAGCTGAAAGATCATCTCGTGCATCCGATCGGATAAGAGTGGTCGCAGTGAGCAAAACGAAGCCCGTTTCACTCCTCCGAGAAGTATACGACACCGGTCACCGTTGTTTCGGTGAAAATTACGTTCAAGAAATCGTTGAAAAAGCACCTCAGGTTTTCATTTCAATCTCATCAATTATCAAAGTGTAGAAATAAGGGCTCACATATTAGAACACAAATTCGATATCTAATTAGGAAGTTAATATTGGACCAGGTAGGTTTTTTTTGGGTGTCGTCGGGTCGGGTTACATAAATGGGTTACATAAATTATAATGACTTGTGGTTAAAATGAAGAGGTACATTTTACCGACTGAATTTGCAGCTTCCTGAAGATATAGAGTGGCATTTTATTGGAAATTTGCAGAGTAACAAAGTGAAGCCTCTGTTGAGTAAGTTTCTTATGTAAGAATGCAACTTTGCAGACTTTACAAGTCGGAAGATATGTTGGTAAAAGAGAGGGAGATACAGATTGTATATTATGTCTTTTGTTTTTGGAGTAAAGAAGAATGTTGTTATGATGAGCATGTTCTTATTAATATAATTTATTATGTGCAGCTGGGGTACCGAATCTTGCTATGGTGGAGACTGTAGATGATGAAAAGGTAATCTCAGTTTTGTTTGTAATTTTGTAAATAAATGGCACTACATGTAAGCCTGATTATTGTTCTGCCGGATATTTTCATGTAAAGCGAGAGGTCGTTGATGCAAATTGGATATAATGTCTGGCTCATGCTTGTAAATGTTTGTGGAACTCATGCTACTTTCAGAATTATTAGATCTTGAATAGTAATCGTTATGTTTGTGGAACTCATGCTACTTTCAGAATTATTAGATCTTGAATAGTAATCGTTATCTTAAACCATTGGAAGTTTGCCTTGGGATGGATAAGTTGTTAAGGATACACGTATACAGGTGCCATATAAAGTCTAGTTCCTGCTTGCAAGGTTTAAAAAAACGGAAACGAGTTTCGAGGCGTTTTCCCTTCGCCTCACGAGGCGTAAGCCTCGAGGCGAACTGAGGCGTAAACATGAGGCGGAGTTAAAAAATAAATAGAAATATTATATATCTTATAAAAATAGTAATACTAACTAAATTCATCATCAAATTCATCAAAATAATAAAAAACACACATAAAAAAGACCTAAATTGCTTGAAATTGACACAAAAACTCAAAAACATCAAAAACAAATATCAAAAACCCCTGAGGTGCACTTGAGGCGCAGCCTTTTTAGCGCCTCAGCCCCTTTGAGGCGCACATACAGCATAAACCCCCTGAGGCGCGCCTCAGAATCATTTTTTGGCCGTTTCGCCTTGAGGCGCGCCTCAAGGCGCACGCCTCAACCGGTTTTTTAAAACCATGCCTGCTTGTAAGCGTTTAGGGAACTCATGCTGCTTTCACAATTATTAGATTTTAGGATAGTAATTGTTATCTCAAACCATTAGAAGTTTGCTTTGGCATGGATAAGCTGCTAAGGATGCATGTATACAGGGTGCAATATAGCTTCAGGGTGAATATTAGAATGGATGCAAATCAGGTAGCTTTGCACCTCCTAGTGAAGTTCTATTCTGGCTGCTTATAGGAGTCGAATTTTACAGATTCCTTAAGGAGATAAGATTCTGTAGGTTGCTTGTTACCTTCTTGGAGATAATGCTGATTTTTTTACAAAGTTGGCATCCTCTTTATCTTTAGAGTTTTGTAGCAATTGTTTTCGCCAAATTTTAGTGAGGCCTTGGAAGTGGTGGCATTCTTATGGCTGCTTAACCACCATTGTTTAGGTTGAATATTGGTTCCTCTTAGTTGAATAACATGTGGGAGGAAGAAAGTAGAATTTGCAACACAGAAATGAGAGATCCTGAACGAGTACTTCATTAGGAGAATTTTGGTGTCTGTCAAATAAGTGGAATTTGATGCATATTTTATACTACTGGGATGGCATAACTTTCTAGTGCTTCTTACTTTTTCCTATATGATGTCTTGGATTATTAGTGATTCATCTAATGTTTTTTTTATTGTCTAGATTGCAAATAATCTTGATCGAGTTATTGGGAACATTGGCAGGAAGCCTTTGAAGGTGTTGGTCCAGGTGAATACAAGTGGAGAAACATGTGAGTCATATGTTGTTGATAAATTTGTAACTAAGCTTCTTAACATATACTAATCCCATCATTGCAGCAAAATTCGGAGTTGACCCCGATGGGTGCTTGGCGCTTGTGAAACATGTTACTTCAAACTGCCCGAACCTTGAGTTTTGTGGCTTAATGACCATTGGGATGCCAGATTATACTTCAACTCCAGAGAACTTCAAGGTGATATCCAGCACATCTATTTTATATTTTGACATTTTATGTTCTTCACGTGATAACAGTTTAGTTTTTGTGTGTCTTGATGATGTCAGACTTTAGCCAATTGCAGAACAGAGGTATGCAATGCTCTTGAAATACCTGAGGAGCAATGCGAACTGTCAATGGGCATGTCTGGTGACTTTGAGCTAGCTGTAAGTGGAACTTTTAATCTCAGCAATCTATTTACATAATATAAACGCATGCAAATTGCAATGAATGACAGCATGGTAACGGGTTAAAGTGAGCTAGTTAATATTCTAAATATGACTTAACATGTATAATCTATCTATTCTACTAAGCGAATTATGAGGTATGCAATAGAAGTTAAATTTTGGCGACTTTTGCCTAGTTTGACCCCATTTTCTTTTGAGCTAAATGTGTTAATTTGATCAATTTGACCCATTACAAATCAAACATGGCCCAAATTGATCCGTCTCTTAGAAGTTGATAAATATTTTTCTAAATTATACACTTGTTTTTCGTCTTTTTACAAATCTGATTATTAAGGTTCTTTTGTTTCTTCTGTAGATTGAAATGGGCAGTACCAATGTGAGAGTCGGATCTACCATTTTTGGAGCAAGGGAGTACCAAAAAAACAATGAATGAAATCATTTTCGTGTATTCATAGCGATGAATTCAACCTATAAACATATGAATAAGCCTGAAAGAGGGAGGGACCTTTTCATCCAGGCCAAGGGCTCATGCGGGGCATATATGGGCATATTTGAATAATGCTTTGAATCTTACATGTTCATGCGGAGGCCGTGGCGTCTGGAAACAGCTAATTGTTTTATTGTGTTTGAAATGCTCGGTTTTTACTCCTACGGATTTGTCAACGATGGTATTGTATTTAACATATAAATATTGAAGGTATGATGTTGTGGTAGTTTCTTAACGGGGCATGACTAAAGGTGATTTATTATAGAACGCTAAAACTACAATGTATACCATTAAACATGTGAAAATGTTTGTGTTGTGTATAAACTTTTTCTAGAGTAAATTACGAAAATCGTCCTTTATGTTAACACTAGATTGCAAACTGTATCCTTTACCTTCAAAAAGTACAAAAAACGTACTCGATGTTTGCAAACTCTTGCAGGTTACGTTCTTTAGTCCTAACTTAGTTAATTTTTATGGTTAAGTTTATCTAAATGGAGCCCTCGTATTTTGATCAATATACCCTGTATCTATATTATATAAATACTCCTTTCTTTCTCTCTACCCCTCTCTTATGAGTTCCCTACCACCGCCACCTCCCCCACTTGCCACCACCCCCTTTCTCACTCTCTATAAATATAGAAATACTCATATCTTACTCTCTTTAAATCCATAAAAGGGCTTCACCTGCATCCTCTCTTTCTCTCTAAATCCATAAATCCATAAAAGGCCTTCACCTGCACACTCTATGTTTCTCTCTCTCTAAATCCATAAAAGGCCTCAATCCAGAAAACACTAGCAAACACTTTATAAAATTATATGTATGATGCATTCATCATTAGAAATTAAAAAAGCCATTTAGTTTTTTTTTTTTTTTTTTTTTTTGTAAAGTCTCTTTTCTATAATTGCAATTCTGCACCATTCTATAATTACAAACACTAACAACCCATTCGCCATTCTTGTGACCACCTGTGACCACCTGCGGTGCTGATATTTGGATCAACGACAATCACTTCAGGAAGCTTGGTGAGGGTCTCTCTGCATACGTCTTTCTTGTGACCACCACCACAACGACAATCGCTTCATGAAGGGGTCATCTACAAACAATCAGTCCGCAACCACCTATGACCACCACCACCACAACCAACCAACCAACCAACCTTTCTTGTCCAAAACACTGTCTTCTCTAATCAGATCTGGCTAAGATCTTGGTGGATGGTGAGTTCAGATCTGAAGGATGGTGAGTTTAAAGGGTTCGTTTTTAGTTAGGGGGTGGTGGTAGGTAGTGCGTGATGGTGGTCAGATTTGGCAGTGGCAGGTAAGAACGCTTACGGTGGTGGTCGTCGTTTTTTTTAGATAGAGGGGGAGAGACTTTATTAGGGTGTAAGAGCATTCACATCCAAGGCATCATATTGTGAGTGTGGGGTTTTTAAAATGTAAAGAGTATAAAAAGTGGTTGTGAGTGGAGGAGAGATAAAATATTACTGTTCATCTGTATATTTGGGGGATACTGTTCACCCACTATAATTTTTTAATATATATTGAAAGTGGTTGTGAGTGAAGGAGAGAGAAAAATGTAATATATATTGAAAAGGAGAGAGAAAAAATATTTGTTTTTAGTGGAAATATATTGATATAGGAGTTGTTTTTTAGTGGAATGTATGTATATTTTTAGTGGATTGGATGTGAATGCTCTAAGGCACTCCTCCATGTGCAGTGGATGGGGAAAATAATGCCCCCAAGTGTGGCGTCATGTTGTGGTTCAGTCAACAAAATGGCATTATTGAGTGTTTTTTAAAATTGGTGTAGTGGGATGAGGCATTATTGGGGCATTAAATAAAAAAAAGAAAAAAAAAATCTTATTGGATAGGATAAGGGGAGATGAAATCTGATTGGACAAAGAGAAGGGTGTTGGGCGTGGTTTAAAAAACGCCAAAGGGGCTTTTTTTGATTTTTTGCTTAAAAAAACGCCCCATGTAATGGTGCATGGGCGTTTTCGGGCGTTTTTTTTTTAATTTAAAAAAAAAAACGCCCCACTACACATGGTCTAAGTGGGGAGTGACCTCTTTTACCCACAGCCAATCAGCACGCGCCACGTCAACTCCCCACTTAACTCCTCCACATCCTCAATTTGATGGCGGCACTCCTCTCTTGGGGGACTTGTTTTTTTATTTTTTTAATTAAGAAAATATTTTTTATAAAAAGTAAAACATAATTTCATTTAAAATAAAAAATTACATTTCATTTAATAAAATAAAAATTACATCGCAATACTACTTAAAAAATTTAGAAATTGCACGGCCACCCGTCCCTTAGTGTTAGAGCCGACAGACTTTTTCTTGGCTTCGCGGGGTTGGTTATCCATTGCTCGGTTTGGATTTGTGTTGTATTTGAAAGAATTTTAGAGAAAATTGAGAATTTGTGTGGTAAAAAAATAGATTTAGTTGGTTATTTATAGGTTAAAATTATTTTTTTTTAATTTTTTCCTTCATGACTGTTGGGCAACGTTCAAAACTTGAAAAGTTGTGCGGTGAACACCCACCGCTCCCCACTACCCGCTTACACTCCCCGAGGGGTCGGCGGCGGTGTTCCCGCTCGGGGACTAGCCTCACCGCACCCCTCCCCGCAAAGCGCCCCGGACACCCATAGAGAAACAGAGAGAATGTAGATGGTTTATGTGTGTAACATTTCCATTTATTATATAGGGTTAGGATATAATAGAAAGTTTATTTGGGTAGGAAAGCTAGGTAGTGATCTTGATCATCCATTTACTTACTTAAGGGCTAAGATTAAATGGGTGAAATTGAAAGAAAGAAAAAAAAGGAGGCGCGTGGGTTTGTTCAGGGGCATTCTAGTCAAGTCAAGACAATAGTTTCTCTCTCCTCCAATTCCCCCCCATTTTTTAAACGTTAATAACTCTTTCATACGACATTATTTTTTTTATAAAAATAGCACAAAAAACGAGCGTTTTTTTTTATCTTTAAAACGAGTATACTATTGCTATATTTTCGAAATTTTTTTTTGAAAACCCAGTTGCGTAAAACGCAATGGAAAAAAACTCAGTTGCGTAAAACGCAATAGAAAAAAAACCCTAAAAAATGACATTTTTCTAAAATGCAATGCACCAAAAACACAAACAAATATCTTATTTGTAAAACGCCAATTGCCAGAAAACATAAAGATGTCTTATTTCTAAAACGCAATAGCTTAAAAACACAAAAGAAAATGTACTTTCTAAAACGCAATGGACTGAAAACACATAAAAATATGTTTTACCTAAAACGCAATGCACAAAAAACACAAAGAAATGTCTTAGTTATAAAATGCAATAGCCAGAAAACACATAAAAATGTCTCCTTTCTAAAACGCAATGGCCTAAAAAAACAAAAGAAAATGTTCTCTATAAAACGCAATGCACAAAAAACAAAAAAAAATGTCTTATTTATAAAACGCAATGGCCAGAAAACACTTAAAAATGTCTCATTCTAAAACGCAATGGCCTAAAAAAGCAAAAGAAAATGTTTTCTCTAAAACGCAATGGACTGAAAACACCTAAAAATGTGTTTTACCTAAAACGCAATGACTAAAAACACTTCAAAAATGTGTTTTTCTAAAACGAATGGCCAGAAAACACATAAAAATGTCTTAGTTCTAAAACGCAATGGCCTAAAAACACCAAAGAAAGTGTTCTCTCTAAAACGCATTGAACCAGGACAATAGTTTTGTATGTGAATTGTCTGAACCAGGAAGCATGAGATAAAAAACTGTCTACGAATGCAGTTTTCCAGAGGTAATTTTTATTAAAGCAGTTTTCCAGGTCAGCTCAACCCCAGCCAGGGGCTCTGCCCCTTGGACCCTGCTACCAGGGGCGCTGCCCCCGGACCCCCGCCAAGATCGTAAAACGCAACGACTAAATCAAAAACCCAGATCGTAAAACTGAAATTAAAGAATTTCTTACATGGATCGAAGCCGATTTCTTCAACGATTGACAAAATTTGAATGATAGAAACACTTATCAGTGAACGAATCGAAGGGATTGAGTGATTATCTTCAAAATCATGAGAAAAAACGAGATTTTGTATGAAATTAAACTGGGTTTTCTTCAAAAAAGCTGAAGAACACGTTGATCGGGTGTTTGAATCATTGATTGTTGACGAAAATCGCACTATAATGTAGTGATTATTGAGATAGAAAGTGAAGAAAAGGTTGAAGATGGTGGGTTTTGAAAATGGTGGGTTTTGAAGTTACTGGGGAGAAGAAGGAAGAAGAGTGGATACGATTGACTAAAATACCCTTGCTCTTTATTTTAAATGTTGCCACATGTCATAATCCTATTGCTTCCTACACTTCCTAGCCAAAATAAACTTCTCATTTGATCCTCACCCTTATTATATATATATATATATATATATATATTAAAATAAAGTATATAAAACTTATATTATTAAACGGGTAGATTACGAGTAAGTTGACTATTAGAAATATGAGATATCTAGACGAACATATGAACCGTTTAATAATAATAAAAATACATTATAATTGACCTTACTCCGCTTTTAACGAAACTTAGGTCAAAATGTAGATAAAAATATGCTCATTCTAATGACATATTCATCGTTTTATAAAACGTCATATTTTAAAAGTTATAAACAATAAATGAATGAAGCATCTGAATTAATTATAATAATAAAATAATAATATAAATCTAAACATTTGAAATTGAATTGTGGTGTACATGTCTCGCCAGAAGGAATCTTTCAACTTCAACTATAAATAGGCAATGATCAGTTTTTTTCCTTTGCTCACATTCTTTTCTTTCCTTCTTTCTATTCTCTCGCCCACTCTGCTCTTCTGTATATATCCCATTTTTTCTTTAGTATTACACCCATAAATCCTACAAAGCTCTGCCCCGTTTTAAGTGTTTTAACCCTCTTATCATTGATTCGATACCTTGTCCGATCGATCCTGAACCCAGTAACGGATGTCAAGGCGCTGCCTGAATAAGGCTATGCTTTGCTAACTATGTAAGTCCCTGATGAAACACTGGTTATGTCACACCCCAACCGATGGCGGAAACATCGGGGTGAGGCACTGAGCGAAACAGATTGTCCAAGAGAATCCATAACGCTATTAGTGACAATATAATTAACATTCATGTCCCATACCATAAAATCAAAAAGCACAAATAGTTATTACATACATTGTTCTCAAAGACAAATATTGTTTCGACAACTCAAATATTGTTCGTGGGTTTCTAGACCACCTAACTTGATTCCACAAAAGTCCTGCAATCCTAGCATCCTAAACACCTGTCACATACGTTAAAATCGGTCAATACACATAGTGTAAAGGTGAGCATACAAGTTTAATAGGATATAGTAGCGAAAATCGATTTACGCGTAACCAGCATCTAACACGTAGAAATGTGAAGCAAGTAAGCTATCAACAATGAAATACGCACAGACATGACTGCGAGTTGTAGAATGCGCAACACATATCACCACTGTGACACATGAAGAAATACCCTTAACAACCCCTGTCCACGACAGGTGCTGAGTCCAAACTATAGTACTATCGTTGCTAAGGTGTCAGTCAACAATCACTGTGTAAACATAACATACAAGCATTCATCGAATTAACACGTATAACATGCGAGAGCGGTTAGCGTATAAAAGTAGTTGCATTGTGTGTCGATGTGATTTGATATAAGTAACGTATGTAACACCCAAAAGTGCGTTAAGCAAAAAGGGATCGAGTATACTCACAGTTCGTGTTTAATAAATAAACACAATCTTGGATTGAAGGGGGCGCTTAGGAGATTAGCCTGATCACAGTACGACAGTATAAGCGTTGAACAGTGTGTGGAACATCGTGTCGAAGAGGTGAGTGATCAGATGTTGGTTCGGTCGGATGACCGTCCGGACGGATGGTCATCCGGACGGATGACCATTCGGTCGGTTGGTCATTCGACTGAAGGAGGTGTGTTTGTAAAATGTTGAACTTTTGAAGTTTTCGTTGTAGTATAAATAAAGTCATTCGTTTGGATGGTCATCCGGAAGGATGGCTGTTCGTTTGGCAACTGATTTTCTTTGAAGTTTTGAAAATTGTTTAAGTGTGGAATTTACAAGGCAAGTCGCCTGGTCGAATAGTCGTTCTATTGGATGGTCGTCTGTAACACCTCGAAAAAAAATTACGTCCAATATTGTATTGACACGTGTCATAAGCTTTGATTATGTGAAAAAGTACTTTAGAGGGACTAAAGTTGACAAACAGAGAAACTATGTGAATATAAGGGTCCAAAGTGTCAACAATGGATAAATATGCCCTACAATAACCCTACACGGTGTTTATAATCCTAAACGAATAAATCATGGATCATACGAAGCTGAAAATGAAAGAAAGTGAGGAATTACAAACTACATGGGTTAAATAAGTCAACATATTGAAAGTATACCTCTGAGTGACCTTTTAGCAAACCCTAAGCTTTGTAACGGTAAAATATGCTCACTAGAATGTGTGATAAAAATTTCATAAAGTTTCGTTATCGTAATGAGAAAGTTATGATCAAATCCGTGTACGAAGGGTTAAAATCGTCAACGTTGAAATTTGTGACTTTTCGGGTAAGCACAAAGTTAACCAAGGACTTAACCAAGTTTGTAAAATTCCTAAGGCCCTTAAAAATCAAGTTGGAGGGCCAAAAGTGCAAGAAAAACTATCAAAACCACGTTACAAAGGACCAGGGACTGAAATGTAATAAATTGAAACCTTTTTAACCTATTGCACTGTTTTAGACGCCCCGCGAAGGGTCTCTCACGGCCCGCGAACAAGTTTCAGGTCTGAACCGACTTTAATCAGTTGTTTTCTTAGACCAGAGGCTCTCCAATGGTATTTCATGCATAGGGGGGCACTTGTACTGATCTGGTAACATTCTTTGGCATCATCTTGAAGGATCAAAGTTAGTATATAAGAACACCCATTGTTGCAACTTATGCACATTCACTTGCATTCACATTTCTGGAGCTCTCCTGATCAGCAACCAAGTTTCTTCGGCTCCCTAATCGTGCATAGGACTATTGTAAGTATTCTTAACCCTTCCTAATTCAGTTTAGCCTAGTTAATTAGCCAAAAGTCAAACCGTCGTAATTAACGTTTGACTTTGAAATTAAATAAAATCTGTTTAGTCAATTCTCGAATTGAAAGTACCTATAAGTAGGTAATTATGTGGGTAATAAACCCTTAAAGGGTACTCTCTGATTCCCACTCTAACTAGGTCAATTGTCGGGTCAAACTTATTATTATAAAGTCAACAGAATGCTTATTTTCAAATTAATGCATAATTAGCAATGTAGGAGGCATGCAACCTGTTTTATCATTAATATAACTTGGTAATTAATGTAAGAACATGTTTAAACATGTTCAACCCAACAATCTTAAGTGTAAACCCGGATCGGAACCGAAAGTCGCATAATTTGACTTTTGCTTTGACTTTCAGTTCTGACCCGTTTATGCATGTTTTAGATTTTCCTTAGAGCTTTATTTGGACCAGATTTCATATAAGTATAACTCTCTGAGATTATACAACTTGGTTCATTAGTTATCCGATTCATATGCATGTTTCCGTTAAATGCTTAAATGTTGACTATTATGCCCTTTTGACTATAAAACATGATTTTTGAAAAAGTAAAAGAGTAGAAACCTTAGTTACTGATTTATAAACTTGCACCTAAAATTTGACATCAGTTTGAGGTCTAGATTAAGAGTTATGCTCATTAGCGTAATTTGAAAGCTTTATGTTAATTAAACGGCGTAATTAGCGTATAGCCTATTTAAACCCACTTTTTGATATCAAACTTTTTACCCACTGATGTAATATAATATTTTGGGATTTTTGAAGGTTTTTATTTAATTTTTGGCTGAGCATAACATAGGTCTCTAAGTTGATTCGGTTAATGCTGGTTTTGCCCTTTTAAGCCATAAAATGAGTTTTACAAATCCTTTTGACCCCAAACCTTTTTCTACTGATTTTATTTGATAAATAAAATATTTTGAGCCTTCTGGAATTAAAAAAATATCAGCTTTCCTTTGAAAACCCGGAAATGGCTCCAAATCGCCTTTTTAAGCGTTATTAACGCATAGTATGTACTAAAACTATATTAAACATATAAGGTTGATACCTACTGATATTTTTAGTATATTTTTATATAATAACAGTAAGTAAAAGTTTTTAAACTCAGGTTTCCAGTTTTGACCTTTTTAGCTTATGTGAAATTACCAAAATACCCCTAGAATGCATAGTTTGGTTTTAATTGATAAATTTCACATATAGGTCATACCTTATTGTTATAACTTATTAAATTAAGTGTATTTACTGAATGAATCAGACCTGTAACTCAGATTACTAATTAAACTCTTTTATAACCTTTTAAATGACCAAAATGCCCTTACAAGGCATAGTTTGAGTTTAAATCCATTTCGGGCATAATAAAAGATAACTTACTGATATCACAACATATTTAAGGTATATTAATTTAGGAAATTTGCATATGACTCATTTGGTTACCCGTTACGCACTTTTCGCGTTCGGAGCGGCTTATGTAACTAGTTTGCATATATTAGCCGAAACGGGTCAAACCTTATCATCTTTGTCTCAAAATCCAGAATGTGTTTAGTATACCCATATTATACAAGTCTTCAAACTTTTCGGGTCTAAATCACATTCTGTCCGGTCCTCGCTTAATCGTGCGTTTGAACCGTATATTCCTTTAAAACTTACCGGTCTAAGCTTAAGCTTAATTAAAGACCCGTTAGGATTCTAATAGAATAATAAAAACCTTTGTTCCAGATTAGGAGCCCAGTAAAAGCCATCTGTACTTGCTGTATTTGACTTATACATTGCTCAGGTAAATACTCTTAACTTATTTTCCCTATACGGGCTTGGGATACGGTATTATAATAATACCGCTTGGTCGGGTGTGTAATCATTTAAATCGGATTGTGATTAATGTAATTACACACTTGTTTAATATGTATTATTTGGTGTATGGCCTTTGGGGGTTAAATGACCATGTCCCGGATATCCTTGGCATCATTTTACGAAATGGCCACGACCTAAGCACGGGGTGTAGGCGTATACCTGACAGTTGCATATGTAAAAACTGGTAGCCCATTTAAAGGAATTAACCTTGTGGGTATCATACCTGTGGCGTGTCAGTTAATCTTGTCCGGCCCTACCAACCGGCCCTGATGGACGACAAATAAGTAAAACTGTATACATGATTATTTAATAATTGTCCCAAGTTATAAAATATATTTTTGCCGAAGTGCATTCAAATCAATTTTCAAACTCTTTTCAAAATGAGTCAGTTAAGTTGTATTTACCAGTGTAAACTGACGTATTTTCCAAAAAGGTTAAGTGCAGGTGCTACACATAATAGGCTGGATACTCCAGACATCAATAATCAAGTTTTCGCAAAGCTCTAGGTGTCAAAGTCTGTTGAACAGTTTTCCTCTTTTTTTTGATCCGCCTGTGGATCTGTTTCAACTACATTGTGATACTTTATATTACAATTTATTTGGTTGGAATAAATCTATCTTTTGCTTCCGCTGTGCATTTAAATATTGTGTTGTTTGACTATGATGATATCAACTACGTCACGATACTCCCCACCGGGCCCACCGGTAATACGTGGAAATATCGGGGTGTGACAGGTTGGTATCAGAGCCAACACTGAGTGAATTAAACACTAGCCTTTTGTGTTTAATCTCAGTTACACAATTGCACATTCCTCGATTCTCGAGTCTAGACAAAGAACTTAGGAATTATCCAAATTTGTTTTATTTCTAACTTTGTCTTATATATTTCTTTTGTTGTATCACTTGTTTGTTTTTGACAGGTTGACAAAATGCCGCTAAGGATGAGAGGAAGAGGAAGAGGAAAAGGGCCACTCGTCGCCCCAAATGACCACGAGGCCGGACCTTCGCACCGGCGAACACCATCAGATCCCAACAACCCGGGTCCTCAAGAGCCATGGAGGACCTACATTGAACCCGCTAGATGCTCAGTTTCACTGAGTACCTCCCCTTCTATTCCACACTCTTTCGGGCCTCATTCTGAAAATGAGCCCAACAACTCCCACCAGTCCTACATACCTCTTCAAGGGCATAACTCACCCTTCGACCACCTATCACCTGTTTTCCAGGGCCAGTTCAACCCTGCCGACTACCTTGGAGCACCAGTGGGTTTTAACCCACTTGGACCTGAAGATCATTTTTCCGGTGGCAACGCGATGGATATAGATGAGGACACCGATCCTACCGAGCCACCATCTGGAACTCCTAACCACCCCATTGAAATTTCAGATGGGTCACATTTCGTGGGATCACCATATAATGGTCCCGACAGTTATGAGGAGAGATTCCGGCAGTGTGACTGGGCGTTTACCCCCAGTTACCACAACTCTCCCCTGCACCACCAGCAGCAGCCACAAGAGCAGCGGGATCCTTCCGAGGATTCTAGATTTGTAGCGGTCATTCCATCGCGACCACCACCACTGCAACAGCCTCCGGAGCCCCCGAGGCGAAGGAGAACGACCGCGCGAATATCCGCGCGAGGAGGAGTGCGTATCAACACCCCTCCACTTTCAAGTGGCAGCCGATACTCGCCACTTCACGAGGAACCAGAGATGGGAGAATCTTCACACCCCATCTCAGAGGTAAACTCTGCGCCAGTTGCGCCGCCACCACCACTGGGTTTTGGAGACCCAATTCCTGCTTACACTGGTGCGGTGGCGTATAATCCCTTCGAGCAGCCGATCCACACAAATTACAACTATGCCGAGGCCGATCCCTATTTGGTAGCTGCGAACTACAACGCTCTCCATCCGGAAGGTCCCTATGGAGGTCCCTGGACTACGGGATACCCGACCTATGGATACCCACCATATGGGTATCAGTAACCGCCGCCCCCTCAACCTCAGCATTATCAGCAACCACCGCAGACGCCGGTGATGTCACCGCCACAATTTCAAGAAATCCTTCAGGGGATAAATGAGGTGCGGCAAGAGGTGCGGGAAGACCGTAGGCATAACCAAGGGATGTTCAAGAAGATGGTGAATTTGATCAAGGGAAAAAGCAAGAAGGATCGTTAAATCCTTGTTTGTTTGTTTGTTTGTTTATTTTTAGTGTTGTAATCATGTCCCTGCGAGGACATTTGTTTCTGTACTCTGCCCCTGCGTGGGCATATTTTTATGTTCTGCCCCTGCGTGAGCATGTCTTTCTATTTGACCCCTGCGTGGGTATGTTTGTTAGTTTGGCCCCTGCGTGGGCGTGTTATTTATGTAAAAGTCCCGTTTAGGGCAAACTTGTACTAGTTTAATTTTAATGAAATGGTTAGTTTAAATTTTTCATTTTTAAATTTTATGCATAAATATAATATGTGGATAAATGAAAAATAACATTCATTTTATAAATTTACCATTTTAATAAGTAATGAGAATCTTAAAAGGTAAAACCTAGCTTGTATGTCATAATAAGACCTGGCCAATATGGTAAAACCTATTTAAGAAGATTCAAATCTCTGTTAACATCTGCAAACATGTTAACATTCTTGGCTAATGTGATCCGCAAAATCACACACGTCACCCTTTTAAAAAAATTAACCAAATTCCTTATTATTATTTTAAACATCTGATTGTGATGTAATGCCTACGGGCTATAACTAATGTCATATAAGACAAAAGGCAGTCATAGTTTATAAACTCCCTGCCAAGGAAGGTAACGAATTTTTAATTCAGACCCTAATAAATAGATCCTCTAAGATCTAAATTATAATTTAGAAATTGTCCACGTGACTAGGCTTGTTATGCCCATATTATATTTTAAGGACTACTAATGAAAAGTCCTGAATGAAATTACTTAACTAGTATGGCTCTTTAATTACCATAGTTAATAAATTTTCAAGATGACAGACCTATTATAATTCCTTGAATGAATCATTGTCATCATCTTATGTAGCAGTTCAACTACATGGCCGAGTCTGACGAGGTTAACAGTCGGCCAATGGAGAATCATGACGCCACCAGAATCAATATCACTGGTGCAGAACTCCAAACACTAATAGACAATGCAGTCACTAAAGTAATAGAGAGGCAATATAGTGAATCGAGTAGTACTCGAAGCAAGACCCGATCTGCACCTCACTCTAAGCCAAAAACGCATTCTGAGGCTCATAGTAAGCCACCATCTAAGCTAGATAAGCCAAAGAAGGATGATGACGATCATCACTCCTCGAACCAACACAGTGTCCCGTCAAGGAAGATTGAGCTTAAACAGGATCCACGTAGTAAATCCTGTACGTATAAATACTTCGTCTCATGTAAACCCAGAGACTTTACTGGGGAAAAAGGAGCGGTTGACTGTATGATGTGGTTGGATGAAATAGATACTGTGGTGGATATCAGCGGGTGCGCTGATAGAGATGTAGTGAAATTTGTATCGCAATCGTTCAAAGGTGAGGCTTTAGCCTGGTGGAAATCTTTGATTCAAGCCACTGGGAAGGTTCCACTATACAATATGACATGGGAACAATTTGTTTCCCTCATCAAGGAGAACTACTGCCCTCAACATGAGGTTGAAAAGATAGAGTCAGATTTTCTATCATTAGTAATGAAGAATCTGGACTGCCAAGCTTATCTCACGAGTTTTAATACCCTGTCACGGTTGGTTCCTTATCTTGTAACCCCGGAACCCCGAAGAATAGCTCGTTTCATCGGGGGTTTAGCCCCAGAGATTAAAGCAAGTGTGAAAGCCTCCCGGCCTGCTACCTTCAAGTCAGCAGCTGATCTATCCCTATCCCTTACCTTAGACGCGGTCCGATTAAGATCGCTCAGAAATTCAGAAGAAGGTAAGAGGAAGCGTGAGGACGATACCTCACGAAGATCTGAGAAGAAGCATAAGGGTAATACTGACTCCAGGAAGAAGTCTGGATCCAACAAGGGTAGCCAGCAAGCTGAGGAAAAGCCGAAGTGCAAGACTTGCCAAAAAGCCACTTTGGAAAGTGTCGACTTAAGTCCAAGTCTAAGTCAGGACCACATGGGTGTGGGTTATGCAAGTCTAAAGAGCACAAGACTGTTGATTGCAAGAAGATTAAAGATGCCACATGCTACAACTGCAATGAGAAAGGGCACATTAAAACCAACTGCCCTAAATACACCAAGAAGCCGGAAGATGTCAAGAAGACCAATGCTAGGGTCTTCAAGATGGACGCAAAGGAAGCTGTCCAGGGCGACAACGTAATCACATGTACTTTTCTCATAAATGATGTTTATGCCAGAGTATTGTTTGATTCTAGAGCAGATAAGTCTTTTGTGGATAACAAATTTTGTGAGTTGTTGAAATTACTTGTAAAAGCCTTAAGTGTGAAGTATGAGGTGGAATTAGCAGATGGAACCATAGAAACCGCCTCAACTATTTTAGATGGATGTGTTATATCCATTAGGAACCACTCTTTTCCTTTGTCCTTACTTCCCTTTAAGCTAGCCGGTTTTGATATAGTTATAGGTATGGATTGGTTATCGCATAACCAAGCCCAGATTGTGTGCAACAGAAAGCAAGTGGTAGTCAAAACTCCGTCTGGTGAGTCACTTACCATTCAGGGGGATACCCAACATGGATTGCCTGAGCATGTGTCTATGCTCAAGGCATCCAGATGTCTGAAGAAGGGCTGTGTCATTTATATGGCACAAGTTACTATTGATGAGCCAAAGCCTAAGATTGAAGACATCCCCGTCATTTCAGAATATCCTGAAGTTTTTCCTGAAGAACTACCTGGTTTACCACCAGATAGGCAAGTGGAATTCCGAATTGACATCATCCCTGGTGCAGCACCAGTAGCAAGAGCACCTTATAGATTGGCACCGACAGAGATGAAGGAGTTAAGGACGCATTTGGATGATCTGCTAGCCAAAGGTTTCATTAGACCTAGTTCGTCTCCTTGGGGAGCGCCGATCTTGTTTGTCAAGAAAAAGGATGGATCGATGCGTCTGTGCATCGATTACCGTGAGCTTAATAAGGTCACTATCAAGAATAGGCATCCTTTGCCCAGGATCGACGATTTGTTCAATCAACTTCAAGGGGCAAGTTACTTTTCTAAGATTGATTTAAGGTCAGGCTATCATCAGCTGAAAGTTAAGGAAGAAGATGTACACAAGACTGCATTTAGGACTCGTTATGGTCATTACGAGTTCCTAGTGATGCCTTTTGGGCTCACTAATGCTCCTGCCGCATTCATGGACCTCATGAATCGCGTCTGCAAACCTTACTTAGATAAATTTGTCATCGTTTTCATTGACGACATCCTCATCTACTCGAAGAGCCAAGCTGACCACGAGAAACATCTTCGCTGTATTCTTAAACTTCTACATCATGAGAAACTCTATGCCAAATTTTCAAAGTGCGAATTTTGGCTTCGAGAAGTCCAATTCCTTGGACATGTGGTAAGTGAGTGTGGTATCCAAGTGGATCCCGCTAAGGTAGAAGCAGTTATGAATTGGCAAGAGCCAAAGACGCCTACTGAGATTCGCAGCTTTCTTGGACTAGCAGGATACTATAGGCGATTTATCGAAAACTTCTCAAGGATTGCTGCACCCCTAACTTCGTTGACACGTAAGAAGATTAAGTTTGATTGGGGCCCTAATCAGCAGGAATCCTTTGACATTCTTAAGAAAAAGCTGAGCAATGCACCAGTGTTAACATTGCCCGATGGAATAGAAGAATTCGTGGTGTATTGTGATGCATCACACACTGGTATGGGTTGTGTACTCATGCAGAAAGGCAAAGTTATTGCCTACGCTTCATGACAGTTAAAGGTGCACGAGAAGAACTACACCACCCATGACTTGGAGCTGGGTGCCGTTGTATTTGCACTGAAACTATGGAGGCACTACTTGTATGGAACCAAGTGCGTGATCTATTCAGATCACAAGAGCCTTCAACACTTGTTCAATCAGAAGGACTTGAACATGAGGCAGCGACGCTGGATGGAAACTTTAAATGATTATGATTATGAGATAAGATACCATCCAGGCAAGGCAAATGTAGTTGCTGACGCCTTAAGCAGGAAGGAAAGAGTGAAGCCGATAAGAATCAATGCCAAGAGCATTGAGATAAAGAACAGTTTGAACGAAAGGTTGTTAGCTACACAGAAGGAAGCTGTGTTGGAAGCTAATTATCCTGAAGAAAAGCTAGGAGTAACTGAGGAGCAGTTATCCTATGACAAAGACGGAATGCTGAGATTGAATGGACGAATATGGGTTCCAGTTTTTGGAGGACTTCGAGATGTTATCCTCCAGGAAGCCCACAGTTCCAAATATTCCGTTCATCCTGGAGCTGATAAGATGTACCAGGATCTAAAGGAAAACTACTGGTGGATAGGCTTGAAAAAGTCTGTAGCTGCCTATGTAGCTAAATGTTTGACGTGTGCGCAAGTCAAAGCTGAGCATCAGAAGCCTTCAGGTTTGCTACAACAGCCTGAACTTCCCGCTACAACAGCCTGAACTTCCCACCTGGAAGTGGGAGATGGTGACAATGGATTTCATCACCAAGTTGCCAAAGACAAGGAAGGGAAATGATACTATATGGGTGATAGTAGATAGACTGACCAAGTCAGCACATTTCCTACCCATTAAGGAAACTTATAGCTCTGACATGTTAGCTCAATTATACGTAGATAAGATTGTAGCTCTGCATGGCGTACCAGTGTCAATTATCTCTAACGAGATATAAGATACACCTCTCATTTATGGAAAAGTTTCCAACAATCATTGGGCACGCGCTTGAATTTTAGTACGGCTTACCATCCACAGACGGACGGGCAGAGTGAGCGTACCATCCAAACGTTGGAAGACATGCTTCGTGCATGTGTGATTGATTTAGGTGGCAGTTGGGATAACCACCTGCCATTGATCGAGTTCTCCTATAACAATAGCTACCATACAAGTATTAAGGCTGCGCCTTTTGAGGCATTATATGGTAGAAAATGCAGAACACCTATTTGTTGGGCGGAAGTAGGAGAAGTTCAATTATCAGGACCTGATTTGGTCTTTGAAATGACGGACAATATTGTCCAGATTCGCTATCGCCTGAAAGCTGCCAGGGACAGGCAGAAAAGTTACGCTGATCCAAAGCGTAAACCTCTAAAGTTTGAGGTTGGTGATAAAGTTTTGCTTAAAGTATCACCCTGGAAAGGGGTGATGCGATTTGGTAAGAAAGGTAAGTTAAGCCTAAGGTATATAGGACCATTCGAGATTATCGAATGTGTTGGGTCAGTGGCTTATAATTTGAACTTGCCTGAAGAGCTTAGTGGTATCCATAATGTTTTTCACATCTGCAATCTGAAGAAATGTCTAGCTGATGACTCGCTAGTCATACCGCACACGGATGTGCATATTGATGAGAGCTTGAAATTTGTGGAAAAACCGTTGTCGATTGAGGATCGACAGGTAAAGAAGCTTCGAAGGAAGCATGTGCCTATTGTAAAGGTCAAATGGGATGCCCGTAGAGGTCCCGAATACACATGGGAAGTAGAATCCACGATGAAAGAAAAGTACCCTCATTTATTTCAATAAATCTCAAGGTCGAGATTTCTTTTAAGAGGGTGAGGATGTAACACCTCGAAAAACAATTACGTCCAATATTGTATTGACACGTGTCATAAGCTTTGATTATGTGAAAAAGTACTTTAGAGGGACTAAAGTTGACAAATAGAGAAACTATGTGAATATAAGGGTCCAAAGTGTCAACAATGGATAAATATGCCCTACAATAACCCTACACGGTGTTTATAATCCTAAACGAATAAATCATGGATCATACGAAGCTGAAAATGAAAGAAAGTGAGGAATTACAAACTAAAGGGGTTAAATGTGTCAACATGTTGAAAGTATACCTCTGAGTGACCTTTTAGCAAACCCGAAGCTTTGTAACGGTAAAATATGCTCACTAGAATGTGTGATAAAAATTTCATAAAGTTTCGTTATCGTATGAGAAAGTTATGATCAAATCCGTGTACGAAGGGTTAAAAGCGTCAACGTTGAAATTTGTGACTTTTCGGGTAAGCACAAAGTTAACCAAGGACTTAACCAAGTTTGTAAAAGTCCTAAGGCCCTTAAAAAACAAGTTAGAGGGCCAAAAGTGCAAGAAAAACTATCAAAACCATGTTACAAAGGACCAGGGACTGAAATGTAATAAATTGAAACCTTTTTAACCTGTTGCGCGGTTTTAGACTGTAACACCTCGAAAATTCACGTCCTATAATGTGTTGACACGTGTCATATGTTTGAACGTGTGAAAGAATGTTATAGAAGGATTTAAGTTGACAATCATGGAAAGTATGTGAATATACGAGTTCTAAATGTCAACAGTGAATAAATATATTGTACATTAACCCTACATGATGCTCATACCTTCAAACGAATAAATCATGGATCATACGAAGCTAAATATGAAAGAAAGTGAGAGATTACAAACTACAAGGGTTAAATGTGTCAACATGTTTAAGTTATACCTCTGAGTGACCTTTTGACAAACCCGAAGCTTTGTAACGGTTAATTATGCTCACTAGAATGCATGATAAAAATTTCATAAAGTTTCGTAATCGTATGAGAAAGTTATGATCAAATTCGTATATGAGGGGTTAAAGCGTCAACGTTGAAAGTTATGACTTTTCGGGTAACAATAAAGTTAACCGAGGAATTAACAAGGGGGGTAAATGTCCTGAAGCCATTATATGTCAATTTAGAGGGTTCAAAGTGCAAGAAATAAAGTCGTAGCAAAGTTTCCAAGAGCCAAGGACCAAAGCATAAAAATCTGAAAGTTGGATTTGGTGCAGGAGGGGTGTCGCGCGACGCGAAGGCCCAAGGGGGGACTACGCGTGACGCCTAGGGTCATCTTATCCGAAAACTTTGGGTTCTTGTCTGCCATGGCCATTTTAACCCACTTATAAACGTTTTTCCTCATCTTGCACGACCCCTAGGCAACCCCTAGACATTTAGGGACACTTGTTAGTGATCAAACATCAATGGTAGACCTTGTTGTCAACAATCTATGAAGATATGAGCGCTATAAAAGGCCACAAGGTTGCAACCTTTTCTTCACACCTTCATTCTGCAATTGAGGAGCTTTCTAGAGCTTAAGAGCAGACCCAAGTCCTTCCTAATCAAGCATAGGACTTCAGTAAGTATGCTTAACCTTTCTTAGTTAAGTTTTTGCTTAGTTTTAGCTTAAAAGTCAAACCATCGTAATTAACGGTTGACTTAGCGATTAATCACTAATGGTCCAGTGATTAGTCGAATTGAAAGTAGTTATAAGTTGGTAATTATGTGGGCATTAAACCCTTAAAAGGGCACCCTCTGATTCCCACTCTAACTAGGTCAAATGTCGGGTCAAACTTGTTATTTAAAAGTCAACAAGATACTTATTTTCTAATTTATGCATAATTAGCAATGTAGAACACATACAACCTGTTTGATCATTAATATAACTTGGTAATTAGTATAAGAACATGTCTAAACATGTTCAACCCGACAATTTTCTGTTTAGACCCGGTTCGGAACCGAAAGTCGCAAAGCTTTGACTTTTGCTTTGACTTCAGTTTTGACCCGTTTGGTTATGATTTAGAAATGCCTAAGAGCTTTAATTGGACTAGGTTACTTGCTAGTATAACCCTCTGTGATTATACACCTTGGTTCATTAGTTATCCAATTAATATGCATGTTCCCGTTAATTGCTCATATGTTGACCATTATGCCCTTTTCACCTTAAAACGTGATTTTTGATAATGTAAAAGAGTAGAAACCTTAGTTACTGAATTATAAACTTGTTTGACATCAGTTTGAGGTGTAGATTGAGAGTTATGCTCATTAGCGTAATTAGAATGCTTCTTTAGCGATTAAACGACATAATTAGCGTATAGCCTATTTAAACCTACTTTTTGATATCAAACTCTTTACCCACTGATGTAATTTAATATTTTAGGATTTTTGAAGATTTTTAATTAATTTTAGGCTGAGCATAACTTATAGTCATAGGCTTAATCCGGTAATTGTCGGTTTTGCCCTTACAGGCTATAAAATGAGTTTTACATATCTAATTGACTCTAAACCTTTTGCTACTGATTACACATGATAAATAAATTATTTTAAGCCTTCTGGAGTAATAAAAATATCAGCTTTATGTATAGAACCCGGAAATGGCTTCTAATCGCCTTTTTAAGCGTTTTTAACGCATAGTATGTACTCGAACTATTTTAAACATACAAGGGTTGATACCTACTGATATTTTGGGTAAATTATAATATTTTAACAGTAAGCAAAAGTTGTTTAACTCAGACTTCAGTTTTGAGCTTTACGGCTTATGTGAAATTACCAAAATGCCCCTACGGTGCATAGTTTGGTTATAATTGATAAATTTCACATATATACTTTACCCTACTGTTATAACTTAGTAAACTAAGTATTTTTGCTGATTATATCAGACCTGTAACTCAGGTTCATACTTAGACTCTTTTATAACCTTGTAAATGACCAAACTTCCCTTACGGGGCATAGTTTGTGTTTAAATTCGTTACGAGCATAATAAAAGATATCTTACTGATGTCACAACATATTTGAAGCATATTAACTTAGGAAACCTGTATATGGCTCTAATAATTACCCGTTACGCCTCTTGCGCGTTCGGTTCGGTTTATGTAACTAGGTTGCATAAATTAGCCGAAACGGGTCAAACCTTATCGGTTTTATCTCAAAATCCAGAATGTGTATGAATTACCCATATTAAGCAAGTCTTCAAACTTGTCGGGTCTAAATCACATTCTATTCCGGTCTTCGCTTAATCGTGCGTACGAACCGTATCTTTGAAACTAACCGGTCTAAGCTTAAACTTAACTAAAGACCCGTTAGGATGCTAATAGGTTATTATAAACCTTCGTTCCAGATTAGGAGGACCAGTAAAAGCTACTTGCATTTGCTTATTGTGATTATTACTTTGCTCAGGTAAATACTTTTAACTTATTTTCCCTATACGGGCTTGGGTTACGGTATATAAAATACCGCTTGGTCGGGCATCAAATCTTCCATCGTTTGGTGGTTAATTGAATAATTTGATCGGCCCGTTTAAATTGTTTTGTTTACTTAAAGCCTTTGGGGGGTTAATGACCATGTCCCGGATATCCTTGGCATCATTTTACGAAATGGCCACGACCTAAGCGCGGAGTGTGGGCGTACACTCATCAGTGCATAAATAGATTATGTGGTGTGTCTATTGATCTTTAACCCGGCACGATCCGGGCTACTGAACGCATAAGGAACATGTAATTCTTTTACGAGATTATATATTTAAATAATTATCCCAAGTTATAAAATGTTTATGCCATGTGCATCCAAATCAATTTTTAATCATTTTTAAAATGAGTCAGTTGATTGTATTTACCAGTGTAAACGGACGTATTTTTCCAAAAAGATTAAATGCATGTACTAAGCGTAATAGGCTGGATTCTCTCCTTAGCATCAATAAAGAGTCTCGCAAGCTTAAGATGCCTATCGTCTGTTGAACTACTGTTTCCTATTTATTTTCGATCCGTCTGTGGATAAACTTTCAACTGTTTGTGATACACGTTATTACAATATTTTATTCGGTTGAAATATATCTTTCAATTGCTTCCGCTGTGCATTTAAATATTGTGTTGTTTGACTATTATGTCGCCAACCACGTCACGATACTCCCCACCGGGCCCACCGGTGACACGTGGAAATCGGGGTGTGACAGGTTGGTATCAGAGCCAACACTGAGTGAATTAAACACTAGCATTTTGTGTTTAATCTCAGTTACACAATTGCACATTCCAAAAACTTTCGAGTCTAGACAAATAACCTAGGACAAATTCTAGTTTGTTTTGTTTTGTTTTGTCCTTTATTTTATATATTCTTGTCGTTATCTCATGTTGTATTGACAGGATTAATTATGCCGCCAAGATTCTTTCGACGAAGAGGACGAGGCAAGGGGCCAATCACCGCCCCCAATGACGACGAGGCAGGACCTTCGCACATGCGAACTCCTACCACCACTGCGAGTGCTGACCCTAGAGAAAACCGGAGGAACCTTTTTGAACCTGCTAGACGATCTGTCTCGCACAGTTCGACACCTCCCATTCACAACTCATATGGGCCACAGTCGGAAAATGAGCCCGACAACCCTCAACCTTCTTACATACCTCTTCAGCGATCCCTATCGCATAATTCCTTTGGTAACCCCTCACCTGTTTTTAGGGGCCGGTTTAACCCGACAAATTACATACCAGAACCAGTGGGTTTTAACCCATTGGGGCCAGAGGATCATTACTCCGGTGATCATGCAGAGGATATGGACGAGGACACCGATCCCGTCGAGCCCGCAACCGGAACTCCCAACCATCCCATCGAGGTCTCGGATGGTTCGTCCTTTCATGGATCACCCTACCATGGTCCGGACAGTTATCAGGCATGATTTAGTCAACACGAGTGGTATTTTACACCCTCGCATCATTCATCGCCTCATCATCAGCAGCAGCAGTAGGATCCCTCTGAGGATTCACGATTCGTGGCAGTCACGCCACCGCCTCCACCGCCACCAGTTCAGCCGACACCTCCGCAACCGCCGAGGCGTAGGAGAACCGGAGCACGTATGTCTGCACAAGGAGGGGACTTTCATTTTAGCTCTCCTCGATAATCAAGTGGCAGTCATTATCCGCCACTTCAAGAAGATCCACAAATGGGTGGACCTTCGAACCCAGTTGCACCGCAACCACCACCGATGGGTTTTGATAACCCGATTCCAGCATACACGGGTTCTATGACGTACAACCCGTTTGGGCCGCCAGTTCACACCAACTACAATTAAGCTGAAGCCGACCCATACTTGGTAGCGTCCAATTACAACGCCTTTAACCCTGAAGGACCGTATGGAGCTCCTTGGGGAGCAGGTTACCCAACCCATGGGTACCAGATACCTGCCAGACCTATAATACGGACACAATCGCAGCCGCCACGGTTTTCTCCCCCAGAACGGGAGGAAATTCTTCAGAGACTAGACCAGGTCGAGCGAGACTTTCACCGAGATCGCAGGGAGCGACAGACCTTCTTCCAAGGATTGACAAGCCTAATAAAAGGGAAGAGCAAAAAGGACCATTGAATCCTTCCACTGTTGTTGTAATTTCCTTGTATCTTTTGAGCCCCTGCGTGGGCCTGTCTTGCTGTATTAGCCCCTGTGTGGGTATGTTTGTTTGTTTTGACCCCTGCGTGGGTCTATCTTTCTGTTAACCCCTACGAGGGTATGATGTTTGGTTAAGTCCCTGCATGGACTAGTATGTTGCTTGACCCCTGCGTGGGTAACTTGTTTGTCTAAAAAGTCCCGTTTAGGGCAACACGTAATCTTTAATAATTAATGGAATGTTATGTTTATAAATTTCATTTTGCTATTATCTGGATAAATATATTACATGAAATAAATAAATCAAAATCATTCCTTTTAATAATAATCTGCCTATTAAATATTGAATAAGAATCTTAAGAGTGAAACCTAGCCTGAGTGTCATTGTAAAGACCTGGCCAAGATGGTAAGACCTGTTTAAAAGATTCGTATCCCTGTTAACATCTAAAAATATGTTAACACTCCTGGCAGACGTGATTCGTTAAAATCACACACGTCATTCTTATATAAGGATTCTTCAAAAGATTCCTAACCCAATTTAATGATCTCTGAATCATGGGTTTAAATCATCAATTAAGATGATCATATTTTGACCATACATTGGTAATATAATGCCTACGGGCCTTGCTCATTTCTACATGAGCCAAAAGACAGTGGTAGCTATGACTCCCTGTCCGAAAAAGGTAAAGAACTATGTTCAAAACCTTCATGATTTGATTCTCTGAAATCATAAGCTTATAATTTATAAATGTCCTTGTGACTAGGCCTTTTGTGCTATTAATAAAACTGTTATTGTTTTATAATTAGGATAAATTATAATATAAAATCCTAAATAGATATGATTCATAAATTAACCAAATATGGTCTATGTTTACCATGGTTAATGAATTGCCATAAAAGACAATTCCATAATAAACTCCCAAGTAAACTATTGTCCTTGTTTTATGTAACAGTTCAATTAAATGGCTGGCTCAGATGAAATTAATAGTCACCCAGTGGAGAATAATGATAACGCCCGAATTAATCTAACGGGTGCTGAACTGAAAGCGTTAGTAGACGACGCAGTTACAAAGGCATTAGAGTGGCAGTACGAAGAATATAGTGGGACTCGAAGTAGGACCCTATCTACACCGCATTCGAAGCCACCTTCCAAGAAGGAATAACCGAAGAAAGATGATGATCGGCTCTCCTCAAACCACCACAGTGCTCCATCTCAACAGATTGTACTAAATCAAGAACCCCGTAGTAAGGGTTGCTCCTATAAGTACTTTGTTTCATGCAAACCCAGAGATTTCACTGGGGAAAAAGGAGCCATTGACTGCATGACGTGGTTAGATGAGATGGATACGATAGTGGATATCATCGGGTGCGCTGAGAGGGATATAGTCAAGTTTGTGTCGCAATCTTTTAAAGGCGAGGCTTTAGCCTGGTGGAGATCACTGATTCAAGCCACTGGGAAGATCCCATTGTACAACATGTCGTGGGAACAATTCGTTGCCCTCATCAGGGAGAATTACTGTCCTCAGCATGAGGTCGAGAAGATTGAGTCAGATTTTCTTTCGTTGGTAATGACCAATCTAGATTGCCAAGCTTACCTCACGAGCTTTAATACAATGTCGAGGTTGCTTCCGTATTTGGTAACCCCGGAACCCAAACGAATAGCTCGTTTCATTGGGGGTTTAGCCCCCGAGATAAAGGCAAGCGTGAAGGCCTCTCGGCCAGCTACTTTCAGATCAGTAGCTGACATATCTCTGTCCCTCACTCTGGATGCGGTCAGACAAAGATCGCTGAGGAACAAAGATGCTGAGAAAAGAAAACGTGAAGATGATAATTCACGGAGGTCAAACAAGAAGCACTGAGGAAACGGTGACAACAAGAAGGGGTCTGAGTCAAGGAAAGATGGGCATCAGTCTGGTGATAAGCCCAAGTGCAAGATTTGCAAGAAACAACACTTTGGAAAGTGCAGACTCGAATCGAACTCGCAGACTCAGTCAAGAACTTTTGCTTGCGGGATATGTAAGTCCAAGGAACACAAGACCTTGGATTGCAAAAAGCTGAAGGATGCAACTTGCTACAGCTGTAATGAGAAAGGGCACATTAAAACCAACTGCCCTAAATACGCCAAGAAGCCTGAAGAGGCCAAGAAGACCAATGCTAGGGTCTTTAGGATGGATGCTAAGGAAGCGGTTCTAGACGACAATGTGATTACAGGTACTTTCCTTGTAAATGATATCTATGCAAGAGTACTTTTTGATTCAGGTGCTGATAAGTCTTTCGTAGATAATAAGTTTTGCAAATTGCTGAATTTACCTGTCAAAACCTTAAGTGTGAATTACGAGGTGGAGTTAGCAGATGGCACCATAGAAACCGTCTCAACTGTGTTAGATGGATGTGTTATATCCATTAAGAACCACTCCTTTCCTCTGTCCCTACTTCCCTTTAAGTTAGCCGGTTTTGACATAGTTTTGGGTATGGACTGGTTATCTCATAACCAGGCCCAAATTGTCTGCAACAAGAAACAAGTGGTGATTAAGACTCCGTCTGGTGAATCACTTACCATTCGGGGAGATACCCAGTATGGACTGCCTGAGCAAGTGACTATGCTCAAGGCTTCCAAGTGTTTAAAGAAGGGTTGTGTCATCTACATGGCACAAGTGATTATTGATGAGCCTAAACCGAAGATAGAAGATATCCCTGTCATTTCTGAATACCCAGAAGTTTTTCCTGAAGAACTACCTGGTTTACCACCAGATAGGCAAGTGGAATTCAGAATTGACATCATCCCTGGGGCAGCACCAGTTGCTAGAGCACCCTATAGGTTGGCACCAACAGAAATGAAGGAATTGAGAACGCAATTAGATGAATTGCTAGCTAAAGGTTTCATTAAACCCAGTTCGTCTCCTTGGGGAGCACCAGTCTTGTTTGTCAAGAAGAAGGATGGATCGATGCGTCTGTGCATCGATTACCGTGAACTTAATAAGATCACAATAAAGAATAGGTATCCTTTGCCCAGGATCGACGATTTGTTCGATCAATTGCAAGGGGCAAGTTATTTCTCGAATATTGACTTAAGGTCAGGCTACCACCAACTGAAAGTTAGAGATGAAGACGTACATAAAACTGCATTTAGGACTCGTTATGGTCATTACGAGTTCCTAGTGATGCCTTTTGGGCTCACTAATGCACCGGCCGCGTTCATGGATCTCATGAATCGCGTTTGCAAGCCGTACCTAGATAAATTCGTCATCGTTTTCATCGACGACATTCTCATCTACTCAAAGAACCAAGCTGACCATGAGAAACACCTTCGCTGTATTCTTAAACTTCTACATCGTGAGAAACTCTACGCCAAATTTTCCAAGTGTGAATTTTGGCTTCGTGAAGTCCAATTTCTTGGACATGTGGTTAGCGAACGCGGAATCCAAGTAGATCCCGCTAAAGTTGAAGCTGTCATGAACTGGCAAGAGCCAAAGACGCCTACAGAGATTCGTAGCTTCCTGGGATTGGCAGGATATTAAAGGCGTTTCATTGAAATTTTTTCAAGGATTGCTGCACCCCTAACTTCATTGACTCTTAAGAAGGTAAAGTTCGAGTGGGGTCCTAAACAGCAAGAATCTTTTGATATTCTGAAGCAAAAATTGAGCAACGCTCCTGTACTGACATTGCCTGAAGGTACCGAAGAATTCGTAGTTTACTGCGATGCATCACACACTGGCATGGGGTGTGTGCTTATGTAGAAAGGCAAGGTTATTACCTATGCTTCAAGGTAGTTAAAGGTGCGCGAAAAGAATTACACCACCCATGACTTGGAGTTGGGTGCTGTTGTATTTGCACTGAAGCTCTGGAGGCATTATTTATATGGAATCAAGTGTGTGATCTATTCTGATCACAAGAGCCTCCAGCACCTGTTTAACCAGAAGGATTTGAACATGAGGCAACGCCGCTGGATGGAGACTTTAAATGATTATGATTGTGAGATCAGATACTATCCAGGCAAAGCAAACGTGGTTGCTGATGCCTTAAGCAGGAAGGAAAGGGTGAAACCCATCAGAATCAATGCCAAGAGCATTGAAATAAAGAACAGTTTGAATGAAAGGTTGTTAGCTGCACAGAAGGAAGCTGTGTTGGAACCTAACTATCCTAACGAAAAGCTAGGAGTAACTGAGGAGCAGTTATCTCTTGGCAAGGATGGAATTCTGAGATTGAATGGATGAATATGGGTTCCAATTTATGGAGGACTTCGGGATGTTATCCTCCAGGAAGCCCATAGTTCCAAATATTCTGTTCATCTTGGAGCTGATAAAATGTACCAGGATCTAAGGGCAAACTATTGGTGGATAGGCTTGAAGAAGTCTGTAGCTACCTATGTAGCTAAATGCTTGACGTGTGCGCAAGTCAAAGCAAAACATCAGAAGCCGTCAGGTTTGCTTCAACAGCCTGAACTTCCTACGTGGAAGTGGGAAATGGTAACTATGGAATTTATCACCAAGTTACCTAAGACAAGGAAAGGAAATGATACCATATGGGTGATCGTAGATAGACTGACTAAGTCAGCACACTTCTTACCCATCAAGGAGACTTATAGCTCCGACATGTTAGCCCAACTGTATGTAGATAAGATTGTAGCTTTACATGGCATACCTGTGTCTATTATCTCCAACAGGGATACTAGATACACATCCCATTTTTGGAAAAGCTTCCAACAATCTTTGGGCACGCGCTTAAATTTCAGTACGACTTACCACCCTCAGACTGACGGACAGAGTGAGCATACCATCCAGACATTGGAGGACATGCTACGTGCATGTGTAATTGATTTAGGTGGCAGTTGGGATAACCACCTACCATTGATTGAGTTCTCTTATAACAATAGCTACCATACCAGCATCAAGGCTGCGCCTTTCGAGGCTTTATACGGTAGAAAGTGTAGAACGCCCGTTTGTTGGGCGGAAGTTGGAGATGTCTAATTATCAGGACCAGAGATAGTCTTTGAAACGATGGACAAGATTGTCCAGATTTGTGACCGTCTCAAAGCTGCCCGAGATAGGCAGAAGAGCTACGCAGATCCAAAGCGTAAAGCTATGAAATTTGAAATTGGTGACAAAGTGTTGCTTAAAGTATCACCCTGGAAGGGAGTGATGCGATTTGGTAAGAAAGGCAAGTTAAGCCTAAGATACATAGGACCGTTCAAAGTCATCGAACGTGTCGGATCAGTTGCCTATAAGTTAAACTTACCTGAAGAGCTCAGTGGCATTCATAATGTATTCCACATCTGCAATCTGAAGAAGTGTTTCGCTGACGAATCACTGGTCATACCACATACAAATGTGCATATAGATGAGAGCTTGAAATTTGTGGAAAAACCATTGTCGATTGAAGATCGACAGGTTAAGAAGCTTCGAAGGAAGCATGTGCCTATTATAAAGGTAAAATGGGATGCCCGTAGAGGTCCCGAGTACACGTGGGAGGTTGAGTCCACAATGAAAGAAAATTACCCTTATTTATTTCAGTAAATCTCGAGGTCGAGATTTCTTTTAAGGGGGTGACGATGTAACACCTCGAAAATTCACGTCCTATAATGTGTTGACACGTGTCATATGTTTGAACGTGTGAAAGAATGTTATAGAAGGATTTAAGTTGACAATCATGGAAAGTATGTGAATATACGAGTTCTAAATGTCAACAGTGAATAAATATATTGTACATTAACCCTACATGATGCTCATACCTTCAAACGAATAAATCATGGATCATACGAAGCTAAATATGAAAGAAAGTGAGAGATTACAAACTACAAGGGTTAAATGTGTCAACATGTTTAAGTTATACCTCTGAGTGACCTTTTGACAAACCCGAAACTTTGTAACGGTTAATTATGCTCACTAGAATGCATGATAAAAATTTCATAAAGTTTCGTAATCGTATGAGAAAGTTATGATCAAATTCGTATGTGAGGGGTTAAAGCGTCAACGTTGAAAGTTATGACTTTTCGGGTAACAATAAAGTTAACCGAGGACTTAACAAGGGGGGTAAATGTCTTGAAGCCCTTATATGTCAATTTAGAGGGTTCAAAGTGCAAGAAATAAAGTCGTAGCAAAGTTTCCAAGAGCCAAGGACCAAAGCATAAAAAACTGAAAGTTGGATTTGGTGCAGGAGGGGTGTCGCGCGATGCGAAGGCCCAAGGGGGGGTCTACGCGTTACGCCTAGGGTCATCTGATCCAAAAACTTTGGGTTCTTGTCTTCCATTGCCATTTTAACCGACTTATAAACATTTTTCCTCATCTTGCACGACCCCTAGGCAACCCCTAGACATTTAGGGACACTTGTTAGTGATCAAACATCAATGGTAGACCTTGTTGTCAACAATCTATGAATATATGAACACTATAAAAGGCCACAAGGTTGCAACCATTTCTTCACACCTTCATTCTGCAATTGAGGAGCTTTCTGGAGCTTAAGAGCAGACCCAAGTCCTTCCTAATCAAGCATAGGACTTCAATAAGTATGCTTAACCTTTCTTAGTTAAGTTTTTGCTTAGTTTTAGCTTAAAAGTCAAACCGTCGTAATTAACGGTTGACTTAGCGATTAATCACTAATGGTCCAGTGATTAGTCGAATTGAAAGTAGTTATAAGTTGGTAATTATGTGGGCATTAAACCCTTAAAAGGGCACCCTCTGATTCCCACTCTAACTAGGTCAAATGTCGGGTCAAACTTGTTATTAAAAAGTCAACAGGATACTTATTTTCTAATTTATGCATTATTAGCAATGTAGAACACATACAACCTGTTTGATCATTAATATAACTTGGTAATTAGTATAAGAACATGTCTAAACATGTTCAACCCGACAATTTTATGTTTAGACCCGGTTCGGAACCGAAAGTCGCAAAGCTTTGACTTTTGCTTTGACTTCAGTTCTGACCCATTTTGGTATGATTTAGAAATGCCTAAGAGCTTTAATTGGACTAGGTTACATGCTAGTATAACCCTCTGTGATTATACACCTTGGTTCATTAGTTATCCAATTAATATGCATGTTCCCGTTAATTGCTCATATGTTGACCATTATGCCCTTTTCACCTTAAAACGTGATTTTTGATAATGTAAAAGAGTAGAAACCTTATTTACTGAATTATAAACTTGCACCCAAATTTTGACATCAGTTTGAGGTGTAGATTGAGAGTTATGCTCATTAGCGTAATTAGAAAGCTTCTTTAGCGATTAAACGACATAATTAGCGTATAGCCTATTTAAACCTACTTTTTGATATCAAACTCTTTACCCACTGATGTAATATAATATTTTGGGATTTTTGAAGATTTTTAATTAATTTGAGGCTGAGCATAACTTATAGTCATAGGCTTAATCCGGTAATTGTCGGTTTTGCCCTTACGGGCTATAAAATGAGTTTTACATATCTAATTGACTCTAAACATTTTGCTACTAATTACACATGATAAATAAATTATTTTAAGCCTTCTGGAATAAAAAATATCAGCTTTATGTATAGAACCCGGAAATGGCTTCTAATCGCCTTTTTAAGCGTTTTTAACGCATAGTATGTACTAGAACTATTTTAAACATACAAGGGTTGATACCTACTAATATTTTGGGTAAATTATAATATTTTAATAGTAAGCAAAAGTTGTTTAACTCAGACTTCAGTTTTGAGCTTTACGGCTTATGTGAAATTACCAAAATGCCCCTATGGTGCATAGTTTGGTTATAATTGATAAATTTCACATATATACTTTAACCTACTGTTATAACTTAGTAAACTAAGTATTTTTGCTGATTATATCAGACCTGTAACTCAGGTTAATACTTAGACTCTTTTATAACCTTGTAAATGACCAAACTACCCTTACGGGGCATAGTTTGTGTTTAAATTCGTTACGGGCATAATAAAAGATATCTTACTGATGTCACAACATAATTGAAGCATATTAACTTAGGAAACATGTATATGGCTCTAATAATTACCCGTTACGCCTGAACGCATAAGGAACATGTCACACCCCGACCACGTAAAACAACAAAACGTGGCGGAAACGTCGGGGATTGTTGTAACAGAATCATTGTTTCATAACACATGGAAATTGAAATATTGTTTTATTGATTAAAAGAGTTACAATGTCTTGACAATCAAAGAAATGTAACATAAATAACTAGTCTTGCATCTTTTATTGTCACTAAGGCCCAAGTCCGCCTAAGTGTATCTTGATAAATCCTATGCATCATATCCTGAAACACATGTGAAAATAGGTATGTCAACATAAAAATGCCTGTGAGATACATAGGTTTTGTGAAAATAGGATTCATGACTTGTAAGTTTAGAAAAAAGTTGTTTAGCAAAAGTCAGTCATGAACCTTGTAAATTGATTTGTTTTGTAAATCGTTTGAAAAACAATAGTTCAGATGATATGTATAAATAAGAGAATAATGTATAACCAAGTAAAATGAGTTTGTATAAGATAAGTTGTTTGTAAAACAATGTCTTGTGAAAAGTATGTTATTTGTATAAAATGTTATATGTCTCAAATTGAAATGATTCAAATAACGCTACGATATGTAATACCATACAAACACTTATATATAGGAAGTACCAGCGGCGTATCCACCATGCTTGTATCGTATTACACACGCCTCGTTACTTAAATCACTCACCCAAACCAAACCACCAAAGTAAAATGTTTATGTATAATCAAATGTCAAAAATGTTTTGTGTATATCAATGTCAAAATGTTTATGTCTAATGTAAATCATGAATTGTGTATGTAAATGTCAAAATGTTTATGTATGGTAAGTGAAATATATCAACTAAACCATATGTAAAATGCACAAAAACAAGGTATTGAAGTAAAACATGGTTTAAATCAAAGTTATGTTTTGTGTAATAAATGCATGCTATACTGATATATACATTTATGCGGTATTGTGAAAATTCATACATCCAAGCCTTGCGACAGTCGGATAACCCTTTTAGTAAAGGTTACCAAAAAAATGTATTCGAATTCGGTCATTCCTTACGTCCAAACAAACCCGAGATTTTAGGAATGGGATTTGTCAAGTCCTATGGTACCACTACCTACTACCGAGCGGCATGATCGGTGTTAATGAATGTACATTGTCTCATTTAAACAAACCAAATGTCATACCAAAATGTAAGCATGTGATGAGTAAAATAATGTACTAAGTACGCACACAATGGGCATACATAGCATAAAATGTAATGTAAAATAATGTACTAAGTACGCACACAATGGGCATACATAGCATAAAATGTAATGTAAAATAATGTACTAAGTACGCACACAACGAGCATACATAGCATAAAATGTAATGTAAAGTAATGTACTAAGTACGCACACAATGTGCATACATAGCATAACACACAATGAAATCATGTACTATAAATGTACTAATGAACATAGCAAGTATATGATATGAAAGCATGAAAGCATGAAAGTAACAAGTAGGCACATGTGTTCCACCCCAAAATGTTTGGAAAACAGTAAAATAGGGGTCTATGTACTCACTTGAGATTGCTTAGTAGTCCTTGAGTAACAACCAAACAATGCTAGAGATCACGGATATCAAACGGCACCTAATATAGGTAACTATGTTAATATACCGGACCTAAATCGGAAGATCGGATAGAATGAGGCTCGTAAACCAAATGAGTAGGGGAAGTCATGTAATATGGTTTACCAAGTCTACATACTAAGATGAAACCTAACCTAAGTGCTTACGACCCATTACGACCCGTTTAGGTAGCTTATGCTACTTTAACGCGTCGTTCGCGTGAAACGCGTTCGGAATGCCTAACTAGCCCTATGATAAGTAAAATATGCCTTAACATGTCTAATATTGTTACCAAATCAGTTTAGATACCAAAATTTATGTTATATATGCTTAATATGAATTTTGGCGTTAAAAGGGAATTTTGGTAATTTACCTAAGGCATATATACTACCTATCATACAACTACTCAAACGATGTGACCATAAGGTATAACCTCAGAAGGTTATTCCCTACATACTATGGTCACCTAATGTGTTTGGTCGAATCCTAATGATCGACCAAACGGGTCGGGTTCGAAAGTATAAGTGATTGTTTAGATCGCTTACCTTACGACCCTACATAAGCACTAAACTAAAAGTGACGAGCTAAGCATGTTAAAACATGCTTAACTAAGTTTACAAAAACAGGTTTGGTATCAAAACAAACGGTTTTGATACCCAAGAGTAGTTTGGTTACAAAATACGCGTAAATGCGCATTTTGGCCGAAACTACGACTCGTCACTGAGCCTAGATAACGTGGTAATCAGTAGGTATAGTCTCTAGGGACTATAACCATCGTGATTACGCTCACGTTATGAAGTTCAAACGAACTTCGCATTGACCATAAATTGGTCAATGCAGAAAGTCAAACAAAGTTTGACTTTCGGACACGAAAAGCGATAAAAGAACGAAGGAACACTTACAAAGGGTCCCCGAAAGCTTTGATTTCTCAAGTATTCTCAGGTATGAAGTGATTTCACCTCAACTTAGAGAACTCTCAAGAAATCAAGTGGGTTTTGAGTTGTGATGTTGGTGGGTATTTATAGGATTTGCAAGACCGTTAGGATCGTTTATCAAATAACGTGCTTTGATCTTGTCCATACATGTGCACTCATGGTATTGTAATACCATGGGCACATCAAAACCAGCAAATGGTATTGAGAAAGTTACAAAATAGCCCCTAAACTTCAAGTTAAGTGCTGAAAATGGACCTGCAAGTGCAAAAATGGTGTTTCTGCCCAGATGAGGTGCTCGTGTAGCGCCACGGTAAAGGAATAAGTTGCTCGCGCTACGCTAGCATGTGACAGATTCAAAAAAGTTTCAAAAATGGCAGAAATGGTCCCTGCAGCCCGTTTAAGCTATTTTCGATGCGTTTGAACCCCGTTAACCTCATTTCAAGGCTCTAAAATGAAGTCAAAGTATAGGGAACATGAAACATGTTCAAAAAGATCTCGGATGTTGGCTCGTTTGGCCGTACTATTGCGTTGTTCGGTTAATTACGACGGAAGTCGTAACGGACGCAAAAACGGTCCAAATTGCGCGACGAATAGATTTTTGACTAGCCAATCATTAAAACATAATATTTTAATGATCATATAAATTTTTGGATGTCCGGATGTATTCAGAACGTAAGATATGCGCGAAAGTGCAAACTTGTGCACTTTTTGACGCTTTTAGTCCCTGAATGAGCCAAAAGTTTATTTTAGCACACCGAACCCCTCAAAGCCTATTTCAAAGCTATATAAAGGATATTTAAGGTGTGTTTAACTTATGGTCATGTTCCGGAAAGTCTGTTACAGTTCAAATTGGCATACTTTCGCAGTTTGTCAAATTTAGTCCCTGTAGGCGAATTAACTCGATTTTGCCATACCAAAGCATTCAAAACTTATTTCTAAGTTATGTAAAGGTTATTTAAGGTATTTTAAGCCTATTTAACTATTCCAAAGTGTTCATTGCATTAAACGGGTTATATTTACGCATCAGTGCGCGTATAACCTTCCAGAAAGCGATTTAAAGCTTGAAATAGAACAAGAATTGATATGTGCAAAGGATACACATATTTATACAAATCCCAAGTTTGAAATACAATATTTCATTGATACAGTATTTGTTTGATGGCCGTGGAGGCACAGGTGTCACAGTCTCCCCTACTTTAGGAAATTTCGTCCCGAAATTTTATTTAGAGGAAATTTGTGAGAGTTTAAAACATGAAGTTGAAAAGATCGAACAACATTGGTTAGGGTTTTGAACTTCTAGTAACTTTAATAACATCATGCTTGCAATGTAAGAGGGATACTTATATACAAGTATATGAAGCGTCATTGGTGCGTCCACCGTACCTCCATTACATCGTTCTCATTTTGTTATTGTTGTCACTATTGGTTCTTACACATGATAAATCTTACTGGGTTTCTGTGCACTAAATTTCATAATTATGTACGCGTCCATAATTAGACAATTCCTTGCATAGTTCAGACAGTCTATTTTATAATGTGTAGGGGAAAACCAAATGAACAAACCTGTGATGAGTGTGACTAGACCACCATAGGGTCCCTTTTATTAAATCAATAAATGATTTTAATAGACAACCAAGGAGTCTTTTCAGCTTATATCATCACATGTCATTCTTAACCAGATTTTTGTATCAATCTTTTTGACTAGACCACTAAAAGGGTCTCTTATGAACCATGGAATAGTACTATATAATCCAAGGGCCTTAACTATTACATAGAAGCCCATTAAGGATTTAAGGTAGTACCTTTTTAAATATCCTACTACGAATCCCTCATATGAAGATATGAAAGATCCTACGAGGATTTGGATAACGAATATCCAGAGTATACAAAAACACAAAATGCATAAAAGAAAACACAAGATGCATAAACACACAGTCATATAACCACAAAGATTGTTTATCTAGATCTTTAATTTGTTAATTTTTTTTGCTAACAGAGCACATGTATTTAAAGCACACTAGGAATCCATCTTGTGGATTTCATTTGGTACTTTAAATATTATCAAGAATCTAACTATAAAGATAGAAAGATTTTTAAAAGAAAAATTCGATTTCGATTATAAGGAACCGAAATGTTCGAATTTAGGTACATAAGGAATCCAATTAAGGACTTTGATTTGAATGATAATCATCTACAAGGGTCTAAATGTGAAGGTAAAAAGATCCCATATGGATTTTAGAAGTTGAAGATGTTTTGAAACCTTGCACTTGATGTGCTTAGGTCAAAACATGAAGTAAAATGCTTATGAAGTTGAGATGCCAGATATGCCAAGGCGACATATGAAGCGAAATTTGAAAGTTACGTCAATGTATGAAGAAAATATTTTTGAAAACTATGCATGGGGTTCTAAAAAAAATGTGTTCAATGCTTTTGAAACCTTATATATAATACCTTTGAAATCATAAAGTAGATGTATTAGGTAGGTTTATATTTATATAAAAAAAATTGTTTTAGAATTATGCGAGATGAATTTTGAAATTATGTATAAGGTTTTTGAAAACATGAATGATGCTTTTCGAAATCATGCACTTGATAAGAAAATGTACTGTGTTAATATTGTTTTCAGACTATATGAAACATTTTGAAATTATGAAGGTTTTTTTTTTTTTTTTTTGAAAGCATAGCCAATGTGTTTGAAATAACATAGACAATGCATTTAAAAAAATTGTTTTCAAACTATACGAAATGTTTTGAGATCATGAAGATTGTTTTTGAAATACTTGTACTGTGTATGTTGAAAAATCAAAACGTAATGGGTATGAGATTTGAAAATACCCTTAGTTATCTAACCAAGGGTTCAAAGGCACAGATGTGCAGAAGCATGATTACTCATAATGTCACTTTATTTTCTGTACTTTGTTTCTTAGAGTGAAACGAGTACTTAAAATTTTCAAGGGAATCATGAGCGATCATTTGAAAGAGAGAATCACAAGAGTAGTTTGTAAGGAACATAGTTCCTTAATACAGGTATCATAGAGAATTTCCATTTACTCATGTAACTACACTTGTATATCAGAATTGTGAACAACCATTTATTTATAATCAAAATAGATTGTTTCACATTACAAGAAATAGAAGAAACAAAAGCATAAGACAACAACATCTTCTAATCAGCCAACTGTTCATCCGTGGGTTGAATTTGCCTTAGCAAGCTTCGGGCATTTATTCACGAAATGACCCATCTTGCCACAATTGTAGCACGATCCAGGCTGAAAGCGAGCTTGAGCAGGATTGGCTTGTGGTTGATTTGGACCACCTTGGTTCGGGTTACATCGACAAGCACTTGCCAGGTGACCAACTCGCCCACATGATACACACAGACGACATTGTAAGTGAGCTTGGTGATGCCCATTACATTTGTTGCATATTGGTGCCGTTCCCTTGTATTGCTTCTTAGCAGGTGGTGTTACCACCCGGATGGGTCCTGTTTGATTTGGTACTGCTGTAGTTGGGCAAACCCTTGCCGTATGACCTATAAGTCCACAAATTTGGCATTTGCGACACTTCACACTAGCCTGATGATGAAGGCTACATTGGTTGCACAAGGGTGCAGTTCCATTGTATGGCTTCCTAGCAGGGGGTTGAGCTGGTTGGTTAGGGATGGCTTGACCAATGTGAGCGACCACGGCGAAGTTCTGAGAAGCCTTTCGCTTCTTTGACTTCTTAGGGGATCTAGTCTGTTCATCCATGGTCTTTGATTCCTTGATTGGTTTCTTGGCTGGTGGTGCTGTCACTTGGCTAGGTCTTGCCTGTTTTGGTGCAACCACTGCGGGATTCTTTGGAGCTTTACGTTTCTTTGGTTTAGGTGAAGGCTTGGCCTCTGGCTCCTTTGGTGACTCTTGAGTGACTTCATTCTGGAGACGATACATGGCAATGCCTAAATCCACAGTCTTTAGAATCACTTCGCCTATTTGCTGGGCAAATTTGGCTGTTTGCTCGGACATTTGACCGTTGCTGAGAGGAAGAGACATTTTAGAAGAAAATGAAAGATATAGGAAGAAACAAGTGAAAGGTTATCAGACAATCAAAACAGGATGGCAATGCATAAAAATTGCGATCATTTGTTTGTTACCTAAGGCAAACAAATGAGACGGTGACAAATCAAAGTAAACGGGTCATATTAATGTATCACTGAAGACATGCTCGCCTATAAGTGAACACTCACCCCAAGAGTTCCCAGGTAAGAGTGACTGGTCTGATACTGCAGATTTGTACGAACACTCTAGCCTTCGACAGAAAACTCAGGGTACAGGCATTCACTCTTCCAGTTTGCACGTGTTCACATTATAAGACCCGAACTTTGACGAGATTTTGAATTCAAAGGGGTTCAAAACCTTACAACAGAGGGTTCAAAACCTAGTAATCAATCATCCTAGAACAGATGATTAGTTTTCAAAGCGGTTTTGAAATTTGTGTTCTTGTTGTGGTTGTCGCCTAAGGATAGATGACAGTATTGTTTTATGACTAAACGCAAGTAAACTCGCGTTAGGGTCCTAGGAAGGTTATAGACTAGGTCAAAGCATTACTAATAACCTAATTCCCTATAACCATGGGCTCTGATACCAACTTTTCTGTCACACCCCGACCACGTAAAACAACAAAACGTGGCGGAAACGTCGGGGAGTGTTGTAACAGAATCATTGATTCATAACACATGGAAATTGAAATATTGTTTTATTGATTAAAAGAGTTACAATGTCTTGACAATCAAAGAAATGTAACATAAATAACTAGTCTTGCATCTTTTATTGTCACTAAGGCCCAAGTCCGCCTAAGTGTATCTTGATAAATCCTATGCATCATATCCTGAAACACATGTGAAAATAGGTACGTCAGCATAAAACAGCCTGTGAGATACATAGGTTTTGTGAAAATAGGATTCATGACATGTAAGTTTAGAAAAAAAGTTGTTTAGCAAAAGTCAGTCATGAACCTTGTAAATTGATTTGTTTTGTAAATCGTTTGAAAAACAATAGTTCAGATGATATGTATAAATAAGAGAATAATGTATAACCAAGTAAAATGAGTTTGTATAAGATAAGTTGTTTGTAAAACAATGTCTTGTGAAAAGTATGTTATTTGTATAAAATGTTATATGTCTCAAATTGAAATGATTCAAATAACGCTACGATATGTAATACCATACAAAAACTTATATATAGGAAGTACCAGCGGCGTATCCACAATGCTTGTATCGTATTACACACGCCTCGTTACTTAAATCACTTACCCGAACCAAACCACCAAAGTAAAATGTTTATGTATAATCAAATGTCAAAAATGTTTTGTGTATATCAATGTCAAAATGTTTATGTCTAATGTAAATCATGAATTGTGTATGTAAATGTCAAAATGTTTATGTATGGTAAGTGAAATATATCAACTAAACCATATGTAAAATGCACAAAAACAAGGTATTGAAGTAAAACATGGTTTAAATCAAAGTTATGTTTTGTGTAATAAATGCATGCTATACTGATATATACATTTATGCGGTATTGTGAAAATTCATACATCCAAGCCTTGCGACAGTCGGATAACCCTTTTAGTAAAGGTTACCAAAAAAATGTATTCGGATTCGGTTATTCCTTACGTCCAAACAAACCCGAGATTTCAGGAATGGGATTTGTCAAGTCCTATGGTACCACTACCTACTACCGAGCGGCATGATCGGTGTTAATGAATGTACATTGTCTCATTTAAACAAACCAAATGTCATACCAAAATGTAAGCATGTGATGAGTAAAATAATGTACTAAGTACGCACACAATGGGCATACATAGCATAAAATGTAATGTAAAATAATGTACTAAGTACGCACACAATGGGCATACATAGCTATGTAAAATAATGTACTAAGTACGCACACAATGGGCATACATAGCATAAAATGTAATGTAATGTAAAGTAATGTACTAAGTACGCACACAATGGGCATACATAGCATAACACACAATGAAATCATGTACTATAAATGTACTAATGAACATAGCAAGTATATGATATGAAAGCATGAAAGCATGAAAGTAACAAGTAGGCACATGTGTTCCACCCCAAAATGTTTGGAAAACAGTAAAATAGGGGTCTATGTACTCACTTGAGATTGCTTAGTAGTCCTTGAGTAACAACCAAACAATGCTAGAGATCACGGATATCAAACGGCACCTAATATAGGTAACTATGTTAATATACCGGACCTAAATCGAAAGATCGGATAGAATGAGGCTCGTAAACCAAATGAGTAGGGGAAGTCATGTAATATGGTTTACCAAGTCTACATACTAAGCTGAAACCTAACCTAAGTGCTTACGACCCATTACGACCCGTTTAGGTAGCTTATGCTACTTTAACGCGTCGTTCGCGTGAAACGCGTTCGGAACGCCTAACTAGCCCTATGATAAGTAAAATATGCCTTAACGTGTCTAATATTGTTACCAAATCATTTTAGATACCAAAAGTTATGTTATATATGCTTAATATGAATTTTGGCGTTAAAAGGGCAATTTGGTAATTTACCTAAGGCATATATACCACCTATCATACAACTACTCAAACGATGTGACCATAAGGTATAACCTCGGAAGGTTATTCCCTACATACTATGGTCACCTAATGTGTTAGGTCGGATCCTAATGATCGACCAAACGGGTCGGGTTCAAAAGTATAAGCGATTGTTTAGATCGCTTACCTTACGACCCTACATAAGCACTAAACTAAAAGTGACGAGCTAAGCATGTTAAAACATGCTTAACTAAGTTTAGAAAAACAGGCTTGGTATCAAAACAAACGGTTTTGATACCCAAGAGTAGTTTGGTTACAAAATACGCGTAAATGCGCATTTTGGCCGAAACTATGACTCGTCACTAAGCCTAGATAACATGGTAATCAGTAGGTATAGTCTCTAGGGACTACAACCATCGTGATTACGCTCACGTTATGAAGTTCAAACGAACTTCGCATTGACCATAAACTGGTCAATGCAGAAAGTCAAACAAAGTTTGACTTTCGGACTCGAAAAGCGATAAAAGAACGAAGGAACACTTACAAAGGGTCCCCGAAAGCTTTGATTTCTCAAGTATTCTCAGGTATGAAGTGATTTCACCTCAACTTAGAGAACTCTCAAGAAATCAAGTGGGTTTTGAGTTTTGATGTTGGTGGGTATTTATAGGATTTGCAAGACCGTTAGGATCGTTTATCGAATAACGTGCTTTGATCTTGTCCATACATGTGCACTCATGGTATTGTAATACCATGGGCACATCAAAACCAGCAAATGGTATTGAGAAAGTTACAAAATAGCCCCTAAACTTCAAGTTAAGTGCTGAAAATGGACCTGCAAGTGCAAAAATGGTGTTTCTGCCCAGATGAGGTGCTCGCGTAGCGCCACGGTAAAGGCATAAGTTGCTCGCGCTACGCTAGCATGTGCCAGATTCAAAAAAGTTTAAAAAATGGCAGAAATGGTCCCTGCAGCCCGTTTAAGCTATTTTCGATGCGTTTGAACCCCGTTAACCTCATTTCAAGGCTCTAAAATGAAGTCAAAGTATAGGGAACATGAAACATGTTCAAAAACATCTCGGATGTCGGCTCGTTTGGCCGTACTATTGCGTTGTTCGGTTAATTACGACGGAAGTCGTAACGGACGCAAAAACGGTCCAAATTGCGCGACGAATAGATTTTTGACTAGAAAATCATTAAAACATAATATTTTAATGATCATAAAAATTTTTGGATGTCCGGATGTATTCAGAACGTAAGATATGCGCGAAAGTGCAAACTTGTGCACTTTTTGACGCTTTTAGTCCCTGAATGAGCCAAAAGTTTATTTTAGCACACCGAACCCCTCAAAGCCTATTTCTAAGATATATAAAGGATATTTAAGGTGTGTTTAACTTATGGTCATGTTCCGGAATGTCTGTTAAAGTTCAAATTGGCATACTTTCACAGTTTGTCAAATTTAGTCCATGTAGGCGAATTAACTCGATTTTGCCATACCAAAAACACTTAAAAACTTATTTCTAAGTTATGTAAAGGTTATTTAAGGTATGTTAAGCCTATTCCACTATTCCGAAGTGTTCGTTGCATTAAACGGGTTATATTTACGCATCAGTGCGCGTATAACCTTCCAGAAAGCGATTTAAAGCTTGAAATCGAACAAGAATTGATATGTGCAAAGGATACACATATTTATACAAATCCCAAGTATGAAATACAATATTTCATTGATACAGTATTTGTTTGATGGCCGTGGAGGCACAGGTGTCACAGTCTCCCCTACTTTAGGAAATTTCGTCCCGAAATTTTATTTAGAGGAAACTTATGAGAGTTTAAAACATGAAGTTGAAAAGATCGAACAACATTTGTTAGGGTTTTGAACTTCTAGTAACTTTAATAACATCATGCTTGCAATGTAAGAGGGATACTTATATACAAGTATATGAAGCGTCATTGGTGCGTCCACCGTACCTCCATTACATCGTTCTCATTTTGTTATTGTTGTCACTATCGGTTCTTACACATGATAAATCTTACTGGGTTTCTGTGCACTAAATTTCATAATTATGTACGCGTCCATAATTAGACAATTCCTTGCATAGTTCAGACAGTCTATTTTATAATGTGTAGGGGAAAACCAAATGAACAAACCTGTGATGAGTGTGACTAGACCACCATAGGGTCCCTTTTATTAAATCAATAAATGATTTTAATAGACAACCAAGGAGTCTTTTCAGCTTATATCATCACATGTCATTCTTAACCAGATTTTTGAATCAATCTTTTTGACTAGACCACTAAAAGGGTCTCTTATGAACCATGGAATAGTACTATATAATCCAAGGGCCTTAACTATTACATAGAAGCCCATTAAGGATTTAAGGTAGTACCTTTTTGAATATCCTACTACGAATCCCTCATATGAAGATATGGAAGATCCTACGAGGATTTGGATAACGAATATCCAGAGTATACAAAAACACAAAATGCATAAAAGAAAACACAAGATGCATAAACATATAGTCATATAACCACAAAGATTGTTTATCTAGATCTTTAATTTGTTAATTTTTTTTGCTAACAGAGCACATGTATTTAAAGCACACTAGGAATCCATCTTGTGGATTTCATTTGGTACTTTAAACATTATCAAGAATCTAACTATAAAGATAGAAATATTTTTAAAAGAAAAATTCGATTTCGATTATAAGGAACCGAAATGTTCGAATTTAGGTACATAAGGAATCCAATTAAGGACTCTGATTTGAATGATAATCATCCACAAGTGACTAAATGTGAAGGTAAAAAGATCCCATATGGATTTTAGAAGTTGAAGATGTTTTGAAACCTTGCACTTGATGTGCTTAGGTCAAAACATGAAGTAAAATGCTTATGAAGTTGAGATGCCAGATATGCCAAGGCGACATATGAAGCGAAATTTGAAAGTTACGTCAATGTATGAAGAAAATATTTTTGAAAACTATGCATGAGGTTCTAAAAAAAAATGTGTTCAATGTTTTTGAAACCTTATATATAATACCTTTGAAATCATAAAGTAGATGTATTAGGTAGGTATATATTTATATAAAATTTTTTTTTTAGAATTATGCGAGATGAATTTTGAAATTATGTATAAGGTTTTTGAAAACATGAATGATGCTTTTCGAAATCATCCACTTGATAAGAAAATGTACTGTGTTAATATTGTTTTCAGACTATATGAAACATTTTGAAATTATGAAGGTTTTTTTTTTTTTTTTTTTGAAAGCATAGCCAATGTGTTTGAAATAACATAGACAATGCATTTAAAAAAATTGTTTTCAAACTATATGAAATGTTTTGAGATCATGAAGATTGTTTTTGAAATACTTGTACTGTGTATGTTGAAAAATCAAAATGAAATGGGTATGAGATTTGAAAATACCCTTAGTTATCTAACCAAGGGTTCAAAGGCACAGATGTGCAGAAGCATGATTACTCATAATGTCACTTTATTTTCTGTACTTTGTTTCTTAGAGTGAAACGAGTACTTAAAATTTTCAAGGGAATCATGAGCGATCATTTGAAAGAGAGGATCACAAGAGTGGTTTGTAAGGAACATAGTTCCTTAATACAGGTATCATAGAGAATTTCCATTTACTCATGTAACTACACTTGTATATCAGAATTGTGAGCAACAATGTATTTATAATCAAAACAGATTGTTTCACATTACAAGTAATAGAAGAAACAAAAGCATAAGACAACAACATCTTCTAATAAGCCAACTGCTCATCCGTGGGTTGGATTTGCCTTAGCAAGCTTCGGGCATTTATTCACGAAATGACCCATCTTGCCACAATCACGATCCAGGCTAAAAGCGAGCTTGAGCAGGATTGGCTTGTGGTTGATTTGGACCACCTTGGTTCGGGTTACATCGACAAGCACTTGCCAGGTGACCAACTCGCCCACATGATACACACAGACGACATTGTAAGTGAGCTTGGTGATGCCCATTACATTTGTCGCATATTGGTGCCGTTCCCTTGTATTGCTTCTTAGCAGGTGGTGTTGCCACCCGGATGGGTCCTGTTTGATTTGGTACTGCTGTAGTTGGGCAAACCCTTGCCGTATGACCTATAAGTCCACAAATTTGGCATTTGCGACACTTCACACTAGCCTGATGATGAAGGCTACATTGGTTGCCCAAGGGTGCAGTTCCATTGTATGGCTTCCTAGCAGGGGGTTGAGCTGGTTGGTTAGGGATGGCTTGACCAATGTGAGCGACCACGATGAAGTTCTGAGAAGCCTTTCGCTTCTTTGACTTCTTAGGGGATCTAGTCTGTTCATCCATGGTCTTTGATTCCTTGATTGGTTTCTTGGCTGGTGGTGCTGTCACTTGGCTAGGTCTTGCCTGTTTTGGTGCAACCGCTGCGGGATTCTTTGGAGCTTTACGTTTCTTTGGTTTAGGTGAAGGCTTGGCCTCTGCCTCCTTTGGTGACTCTTGAGTGACTTCATTCTGGAGACGATACATGGCAATGCCTAAATCCACAGTCTTCAGAATCACTTCGCCTATTTGCTGGGCAAATTTGGCTGTTTGCTCGGACATTTGACCGTTGCTGAGAGGAAGAGACATTCTAGAAGAAAATGAAAGATATAGGAAGAAACAAGTGAAAGGTTATCAGACAATCAAAACAGGATGGCAATGCATAAAAATTGCGATCATTTGTTTGTTACCTAAGGCAAACAAATGAGACGGTGACAAATCAAAGTAAACGGGTCATATTAATGTATCACTGAAGACATGCTCGCCTATAAGTGAACACTCACCCCAAGAGTTCCCAGGTAAGAGTGACTGGTCCGATACTGCGGATTTGTACGAACACTCTAGCCTTCGACAGAAAACTCAGGGTACAGGCATTCACTCTTCCAGTTTGCACGTGTTCACATTATAAGACCCGAACTTTGACGAGATTTTGAATTCAAAGGGGTTCAAAACCTTACAACAGAGGGTTCAAAACCTAGTAATCAATCATCCTAGAACAGATGATTAGTTTTCAAAGCGGTTTTGAAATTTGTGTTCTTGTTGTGGTGGTCGCCTAAGGGTAGGTGACAGTATTGTTTTATGACTAAACGCAAGTAAACTCGCGTTAGGGTCCTAGGAAGGTTATAGACTAGGTCAAAGCATTACTAATAACCTAATTCCCTATAACCATGGGCTCTGATACCAACTTTTCTGTCACACCCCGACCACGTAAAACAACAAAACAAGGCGGAAACGTCGGGGAGTGTTGTAACAGAATCATTGTTTCATAACACATGGAAATTGAAATATTGTTTTATTGATTAAAAGAGTTACAATGTCTTGACAATCAAAGAAATGTAACATAAATAACTAGTCTTGCATCTTTTATTGTCACTAAGGCCCAAGTCCGCCTAAGTGTATCTTGATAAATCCTATGCATCATATCCTGAAACACATGTGAAAATAGGTACGTCAGCATAAAAATGCCTGTGAGATACATAGGTTTTGTGAAAATAGGATTCATGACATGTAAGTTTAGAAAAAAAGTTGTTTAGCAAAAGTCAGTCATGAACCTTGTAAATTGATTTGTTTTGTAAATCGTTTGAAAAACAATAGTTCAGATGATATGTATAAATAAGAGAATAATGTATAACCAAGTAAAATGAGTTTGTATAAGATAAGTTGTTTGTAAAACAATGTCTTGTGAAAAGTATGTTATTTGTATAAAATGTTATATGTCTCAAATTGAAATGATTCAAATAACGCTACGATATGTAATACCATACAAACACTTATATATAGGAAGTACCAGCGGCGTATCCACCATGCTTGTATCGTATTACACACGCCTCGTTACTTAAATCACTTACCCAAACCAAACCACCAAAGTAAAATGTTTATGTATAATCAAATGTAAAAAATGTTTTGTGTATATCAATGTCAAAATGTTTATGTCTAATGTAAATCATGAATTGTGTATGTAAATGTCAAAATGTTTATGTATGGTAAGTGAAATATATCAACTAAACCATATGTAAAATGCACAAAAACAAGGTATTGAAGTAAAACATGGTTTAAATCAAAGTTATGTTTTGTGTAATAAATGCATGCTATACTGATATATACATTTATGCGGTATTGTGAAAATTCATACATCCAAGCCTTGCGACAGTCGGATAACCCTTTTAGTAAAGGTTACCAAAAAAAAGTATTCGGATTCGGTCATTCCTTACGTCCAAACAAACCCGAGATTTCAGGAATTGGATTTGTCAAGTCCTATGGTACCACTACCTACTACCGAGCGGCATGATCCGTGTTAATGAATGTACATTGTCTCATTTAAACAAACCAAATGTCATACCAAAATGTAAGCATGTGATGAGTAAAATAATGTACTAAGTACGCACACAATGGGCATACATAGCATAAAATGTAATGTAAAATAATGTACTAAGTACGCACACAATGGGCATACATAGTATAAAATGTAATGTAAAATAATGTACTAAGTACACACACAATGGGCATACATAGCATAAAATGTAATGTAAAGTAATGTACTAAGTACGTACACAATGGGCATACATAGCATAACACACAATGAAATCATGTACTATAAATGTACTAATGAACATAGCAAGTATATGATATGAAAGCATGAAAGCATGAAAGTAACAAGTAGGCACATGTGTTCCACCCCAAAATGTTTAGAAAACAGTAAAATAGGGGTCTATGTACTCACTTGAGATTGCTTAGTAGTCCTTGATTAACAACCAAACAATGCTAGAGATCACGGATATCAAACGACACCTAATATAGGTAACTATGTTAATACACCGGACCTAAATCGGAAGATCGGATAGAATGAGGCTCGTAAACCAAATGAGTAGGGGAACTCATGTAATATGGTTTACCAAGTCTACATATTAAGATGAAACCTAACCTAAGTGCTTACGACCCATTACGACCCGTTTAGGTAGCTTATGCTACTTTAACGCGTCGTTCGCGTGAAACGCCTTCGGAACGCCTAACTAGCCCTATGATAAGTAAAATATGCCTTAACATGTCTAATATTGTTACCAAATCAGTTTAGATACCAAAAGTTATGTTATATATGCTTAATATGAATTTTGGCGTTAAAAGGGCATTTTGGTAATTTACCTAAGGCATATATACTACCTATCACACAACTACTCAAACGATGTGACCATAAGGTATAACCTCGGAAGGTTATTCCCTACATACTATGGTCACCTAATGTGTTTGGTCGGATCCTAATGATCGACCAAACGGGTCGGGTTCAAAAGTATAAGCGATTGTTTAGATCGCTTACCTTACGACCCTACATAAGCACTAAACTAAAAGTGACGAGCTAAGCATGTTAAAACATGCTTAACTAAGTTTAGAAAAACAGGTTTGGTATCAAAATACGCGTAAATGCGCATTTTGGCCGAAACAACGACTCGTCACTGAGCCTAGATAACGTGGTAATCAGTAGGTATAGTCTCTAGGGACTATAACCATCGTGATTACGCTCACGTTATGAAGTTCAAACAAACTTCGCATTGACCATAAACTGGTCAATGCAGAAAGTCAAACAAAGTTTGACTTTCAGACTCGAAAAGCGATAAAAGAACGAAGGAACACTTACAAAGGGTCCCCGAAAGCTTTGATTTCTCAAGTATTCTCAGGTATGAAGTGATTTCACCTCAACTTAGAGAACTCTCAAGAAATCAAGTGGGTTTTGAGTTGTGATGTTGGTGGGTATTTATAGGATTTGCAAGACCGTTAGGATCGTTTATCGAATAACGTGCTTTGATCTTGTCCATACATGTGCACTCATGGTATTGTAATACCATGGGCACATCAAAACCAGCAAATGGTATTGAGAAAGTTACAAAATAGCCCCTAAACTTCAAGTTAAGTGCTGAAAATGGACCTGCAAGTGCAAAAATGGTCTTTCTGCCCAGATGAGGTGCTCGCGTAGCGCCGCGGTAAAGGCATAAGTTGCTCGCGCTACGCTAGCATGTGCCAGATTAAAAAAAGTTTCAAAAATGGCAGAAATGGTCCCTACAGCCCGTTTAAGCTATTTTCGATGCGTTTGAACCCCGTTAACCTCATTTCAAGGCTCTAAAATGAAGTCAAAGTATAGGGAACATGAAACATGTTCAAAAACATCTCGGATGTCGGCTCGTTTGGCCGTACTATTGCGTTGTTCGGTTAATTACGACGGAAGTCGTAACGGACGCAAAAACGGTCCAAATTGCGCGACGAATAGATTTTTGACTAGCCAATCATTAAAACATAATATTTTAATGATCATATAAATTTTTGGATGTCCGGATGTATTCAGAACGTAAGATATGCGCGAAAGTGCAAACTTGTGCACTTTTTGACGCTTTTAGTCCCTGAATGAGCCAAAAGTTTATTTTAGCACACCGAACCCCTCAAAGCCTATTTCTAAGCTATATAAAGGATATTTAAGGTGTGTTTAACTTATGGTCATGTTCCGGAATGTCTGTTAAAGTTCAAATTGGCATACTTTCGCAGTTTGTCAAATTTAGTCCCTGTAGGCGAATTAACTCGATTTTGCCATACCAAAAACACTTAAAAACTTATTTCTAAGTTATGTAAAGGTTATTTAAGGTATGTTAAGCCTATTTCACTATTCCGAAGTGTTCGTTGCATTAAACGGGTTATATTTACGCATCAGTGCGCGTATAACTTTCCAGAAAGCGATTTAAAGCTTGAAATCGAACAAGAATTGATATGTGCAAAGGATATACATATTTATACAAATCCCAAGTATGAAATACAATATTTCATTGATACAGTATTTGTTTGATGGCCATGGAGGCATAGGTTTCACAGTCTCCCCTACTTTAGGAAATTTAGTCCCGAAATTTTATTTAGAGGAAACTTGTGAGAGTTTAAAACATGAAGTTGAAAAGATCGAAAAACATTGGTTAGGGTTCTGAACTTCTAGTAACTTTAATAACATCATGCTTGCAATGTAAGAGGGATACTTATATACAAGTATATGAAACGTCATTGGTGCGTCCACCGTACCTCCATTACATCGTTCTCATTTTGTTATTGTTGTCACTATCGGTTCTTACACATGATAAATCTTACTGGGTTTCTGTGCACTAAATTTCATAATTATGTACGCGTCCATAATTAGACAATTCCTTGCATAATTCACACAGTCTATTTTATAATGTGTAGGGGAAAACCAAATGAACAAACCTGTGATGAGTGTGACTAGACCACCATAGGGTCCCTTTTATTAAATCAATAAATGATTTTAATAGACAACCAAGGAGTCTTTTCAGCTTATATCATCACATGTCATTCTTAACCCGATTTTTGAATCAATCTTTTTTACTAGACCACTAAAAGGGTCTCTTATAAACCATGGAATAGTACTATATAATCCAAGGGCCTTAACTATTACATAGAAGCCCATTAAGGATTTAAGTTAGTACCTTTTTGAATATCCTACTACGAATCCCTCATATGAAGATATGAAAGATCCTACGAGGATTTGGATAACGAATATCCAGAGTATACAAAAACACAAAATGCATAAAAGAAAACACAAGATGCATAAACACATAGTCATATAACCACAAAGATTGTTTATCTAGATCTTTAATTTGTTAATTTGTTTTGCTAACATAGCACATGTATTTAAAGCACACTAGGAATCCATCGTGTGGATTTCATTTGGTACTTTAAACATTATCAAGAATCTAACTATAAAGATAGAAAGATTTTTAAAAGAAAAATTCGATTTCGATTATAAGGAACCGAAATGTTCGAATTTAGGTACATAAGGAATCTAGTTAAGGACTCTGATTTGAATGATAATCATCCACAAGGGTCTAAATGTGAAGGTAAAAAGATCCCATATGGATTTTAGAAGTTGAAGATGTTTTGAAACCTTGCACTTGATGTGCTTAGGTCAAAACATGAAGTAAAATGCTTATGAAGTTGAGATGCCAGATATGCCAAGGCGACATATGAAGCGAAATTTGAAAGTTACGTCAATGTATGAAGAAAATATTTTTGAAAACTATGCATGGGGTTCTAAAAAAATGTGTTCAATGTTTTTGAAACCTTATATATAATACCTTTGAAATCATAAAGTAGATGTATTAGGTAGGTATATATTTATATAAAAAAATTGTTTTAGAATTATGCGAGATGAATTTTGAAATTATGTATAAGGTTTTTGAAAACATGAATGATGCTTTTTGAAATCATGCACTTGATAAGAAAATGTACTGTGTTAATATTGTTTTAAGACTATATGAAACATTTTGAAATTATGAAGGTTTTTTTTTTTTTTGAAAGCATAGGCAATGTGTTTGAAATAACATAGACAATGCATTTAAAAAAATTGTTTTCAAACTATATGAAATGTTTTGAGATCATGAAGATTGTTTTTGAAATACTTGTACTGTGTATGTTTCAAAATCAAAACGTAATGGGTATGAGATTTGAAAATACCCATAGTTATCTAACCAAGGGTTCAAAGGCCCAGATGTGCAGAAGCATGATTACTCATAATGTCACTTTATTTTCTGTACTTTGTTTCTTAGAGTGAAACGAGTACTTAAAATTTTCAAGGGAATCATGAGCGATCATTTGAAAGAGAGAATCACAAGAGTAGTTTGTAAGGAACATAGTTCCTTAATATAGGTATCATAGAGAATTTCCATTTACTCATGTAACTACACTAGTATATCAGAATTGTGAACAACCATTTATTTATAATCAAAACAGATTGTTTCACATTACAAGAAATAGAAGAAACAAAAGCATAAGAAAACAACATATTCTAATCAGCCAACTGTTCATCCGTGGGTTAAATTTGCCTTAGCAAGCTTCGGGCATTTATTCACGAAATGACCCATCTTGCCACAATTGTAGCACGATCCAGGCTGAAAGCGAGCTTGAGCATGATTGGCTTGTGGTTGATTTGGACCACCTTGGTTCGGGTTACATCGACAAGCACTTGCCAGGTGATCAACTCGCCCACATGATACACACAGACGACATTGTAAGTGAGCTTGGTGATGCCCATTACATTTGTCGCATATTGGTGCCGTTCCCTTGTATTGCTTCTTAGCAGGTGGTGTTGCCACCCGGATGGGTCCTGTTTGATTTGGTACTGCTGTAGTTGGGCAAACCCTTGCCGTATGACCTATAAGTCCACAAATTTGGCATTTGCGACACTTCACACTAGGCTGATGATGAAGGCTACATTGGTTACACAAGGGCGCAGTTCCATTGTATGGCTTCCTAGCAGGGGGTTGAGCTGGTTGGTTAGGGATGGCTTGACCAATGTGAGCGACCACGACGAAGTTCTGAGAAGCCTTTCGCTTCTTTGACTTCTTAGGGGATCTAGTCTGTTCATCCATGGTCTTTGATTCCTTGATTGGTTTCTTGGCTGGTGGTGCTGTCACTTGGCTAGGTCTTGCCTGTTTTGGTGCAACCGCTGCGGGATTCTTTGGAATTTTACGTTTCTTTGGTTTAGGTGAAGGCTTGGCCTCTGCCTCCTTTGGTGACTCTTGAGTGACTTCATTCTGGAGACGATACATGGCAATGCCTAAATCCACAGTCTTCAGAATCACTTCGCCTATTTGCTGGGCAAATTTGGCTGTTTGCTCGGACATTTGACCGTTGCTGAGAGGAAGAGACATTCTAGAAGAAAATGAAAGATATAGGAAGAAACAAGTGAAAGGTTATCAGACAATCAAAACAGGATGGCAATGCATAAAAATTGCGATCATTTGTTTGTTACCTAAGGCAAACAAATGAGACGGTGACAAATCAAAGTAAACGGGTCATATTAATGTATCACTGAAGACATGCTCGCCTATAAGTGAACACTCACCCCAAGAGTTCCCAGGTAAGAGTGACTGGTCCGATACTGCGGATTTGTACGAACACTCTAGCCTTCGACAGAAAACTCAGGGTACAGGCATTCACTCTTCCAGTTTGCACGTGTTCACATTATAAGACCCGAACTTTGACGAGATTTTGAATTCAAAGGGGTTCAAAACCTTACAACAGAGGGTTCAAAACCTAGTAATCAATCATCCTAGAACAGATGATTAGTTTTTGAAATTTGTGTTCTTGTTGTGGTGGTCGCCTAAGGGTAGGTGACAGTATTGTTTTATGACTAAACACAAGTAAACTCGCGTTAGGGTCCTAGGAAGGTTATAGACTAGGTCAAAGCATTACTAATAACCTAATTCCCTATAACCATGGGCTCTGATACCAACTTTTCTGTCACACCCCGACCACGTAAAACAACAAAACATGGCGGAAATGTCGGGGAGTGTTGTAACAGAATCATTGTTTCATAACACATGGAAATTGAAATATTGTTTTATTGATTAAAAGAGTTACAATGTCTTGACAATCAAAGAAATGTAACATAAATAAATAGTCTTGCATCTTTTATTGTCACTAAGGCCCAAGTCCGCCTAAGTGTATCTTGATAAATCCTATGCATCATATCCTGAAACACATGTGAAAATAGGTACGTCAGCATAAAAATGCCTGTGAGATACATAGGTTTTGTGAAAATAGGATTCATGACATGTAAGTTTAGAAAAAAAGTTGTTTAGCAAAAGTCAGTCATGAACCTTGTAAATTGATTTGTTTTGTAAATCGTTTGAAAAACAATAGTTCAGATGATATGTATAAATAAGAGAATAATGTATAACCAAGTAAAATGAGTTTGTATAAGATAAGTTGTTTGTAAAACAATGTCTTGTGAAAAGTATGTTATTTGTATAAAATGTTATATGTCTCAAATTGAAATGATTCAAATAACGCTACGATATGTAATACCATACAAACACTTATATATAGGAAGTACCAGCGGCGTATCCACCATGCTTGTATCGTATTACACACGCCTCGTTACTTAAATCACTTACCCAAACCAAACCACCAAAGTAAAATATTTATGTATAATCAAATGTAAAAAATGTTTTGTGTATATCAATGTCAAAATGTTTATGTCTAATGTAAATCATGAATTGTGTATGTAAATGTCAAAATGTTTATGTATGGTAAGTGAAATATATCAACTAAACCATATGTAAAATGCACAAAAACAAGGTATTGAAGTAAAACATGGTTTAAATCAAAGTTATGTTTTGTGTAATAAATGCATGCTATACTGATATATACATTTATGCGGTATTGTGAAAATTCATACATCCAAGCCTTGCGACAGTCGGATAACCCTTTTAGTAAAGGTTACCAAAAAAATGTATTCGGATTCGGTCATTCCTTACGTCCAAACAAACCCGAGATTTCAGGAATGGGATTTGTCAAGTCCTATGGTACCACTACCTACTACCGAGCGGCATGATCGGTGTTAATGAATGTACATTGTCTCATTTAAACAAACCAAATGTCATACCAAAATGTAAGCATGTGATGAGTAAAATAATGTACTAAGTACGCACACAATGGGCATACATAGCATAAAATGTAATGTAAAATAATGTACTAAGTACGCACACAATGGGCATACATAGTATAAAATGTAATGTAAAATAATGTACTAAGTACACACACAATGGGCATACATAGCATAAAATGTAATGTAAAGTAATGTACTAAGTACGCACACAATGGGCATACATAGCATAACACACAATGAAATCATGTACTATAAATGTACTAATGAACATAGCAAGTATATGATATGAAAGCATGAAAGCATGAAAGTAACAAGTAGGCACATGTGTTCCACCCCAAAATGTTTGGAAAATAGTAAAATAGGGGTCTATGTACTCACTTGAGATTGCTTAGTAGTCCTTGAGTAACAACCAAACAATGCTAGAGATCATAGATATCAAACGGCACCTAATATAGGTAACTATGTTAATATACCGGACCTAAATCGGAAGATCGGATAGAATGAGGCTCGTAAACCAAATGAGTAGGGGAACTCATGTAATATGGTTTACCAAGTCTACATACTAAGATGAAACCTAACCTAAGTGCTTACGACCCATTACGACCCGTTTAGGTAGCTTATGCTACTTTAACGCGTCGTTCGCGTGAAACGCGTTCGGAACGCCTAACTAGCCCTATGATAAGTAAAATATGCCTTAACATGTCTAATATTGTTACCAAATCAGTTTAGATACCAAAAGTTATGTTATATATGCTTAATATGAATTTTGGCATTAAAAGGGCATTTTGGTAATTTACCTAAGGCATATATACTACCTATCATACAACTACTCAAACGATGTGACCATAAGGTATAACCTCGGAAGGTTATTCCCTACATACTATGGTCACCTAATGTGTTTGGTCGAATCCTAATGATCGACCAAACGGTTCGGGTTTGAAAGTATAAGCGATTGTTTAGATCGCTTACCTTACGACCCTACATAAGCACTAAACTAAAAGTGACGAGCTAAGCATGTTAAAACATGCTTAACTAAGTTTAGAAAAACTGGTTTGGTATCAAAACAAACGGTTTTGATACCCAAGAGTAGTTTGGTTACAAAATACGCGTAAATACGCATTTTCGCCGAAACTACGACTCGTCACTGAGCCTAGATAACGTGGTAATCAGTAGGTATAGTCTCTAGGGACTATAACCATCATGATTACGCTCACGTTATGAAGTTCAAACGAACTTCGCATTGACCATAAACTGGTCAATGCAGAAAGTCAAACAAAGTTTGACTTTCAGACTCGAAAAGCGATAAAAGAACGAAGGAACACTTACAAAGTGTCCCCGAAAGCTTTGATTTCTCAAGTATTCTCAGGTATGAAGTGATTTCACCTCAACTTAGAGAACTCTCAAGAAATCAAGTGGGTTTTGAGTTGTGATGTTGGTGGGTATTTATAGGATTTGCAAGACCGTTAGGATCGTTTATCGAATAATGTGCTTTGATCTTGTCCATACATGTGCACTCATGGTATTGTAATACCATGGGCACATCAAAACCAGCAAATGGTATTGAGAAAGTTACAAAATAGCCCCTAAACTTCAAGTTAAGTGCTGAAAATGGACCTGCAATTGCAAAAATGGTGTTTCTGCCCAGATGAGGTGCTCGCGTAGCGCCACGGTAAAGGCATAATTTGCTCGCGCTACGCTAGCATGTGCCAGATTCAAAAAAGTTTCAAAAATGGCAGAAATGGTCCCTGCAGCCCGTTTAAGCTATTTTCGATGCGTTTGAACCCCGTTAACCTGATTTCAAGGCTCTAAAATGAAGTCAAAGTATAGGGAACATGAAACATGTTCAAAAACATCTCAGATGTCGGCTCGTTGGCCGTACTATTGCGTTGTTCGGTTAATTACGACGGAAGTCGTAACGGACGCAAAAACGGTCCAAATTGCGCGACGAATAGATTTTTGACTAGCCAATCATTAAAACATAATATTTTAATGATCATATAAATTTTTGGATGTCCGGATGTATTCAGAACGTAAGATATGCGCGAAAGTGCAAACTTGTGCACTTTTTGACGCTTTTAGTCCCTGAATGAGCCAAAAGTTTATTTTAGCACACCGAACCCCTCAAAGCCTATTTCTAAGCTATATAAAGGATATTTAAGGTGTGTTTAACTTATGGTCATGTTCCGGAATGTCTGTTACAGTTCAAATTGGCATACTTTCACAGTTTGTCAAATTTAGTCCCTGTAGGCGAATTAACTCGATTTTGCCATACCAAAGCCTTCAAAACTTATTTCTAAGTTATGTAAAGGTTATTTAAGGTATGTTAAGCCTATTTCACTATTCCAGAGTGTTCGTTGCATTAAACATGTTATATTTACGCATCAGTGCAAAGGATACACATATTTATACAAATCCCATGTATGAAATACAATATTTCATTGATACAGTATTTGTTTGATGGCCGTGGAGGCACAGGTGTCACAGAACATGTAATTCTTTTACGAGATTATATATTTAAATAATTATCCCAAGTTATAAAATGTTTATGCCATGTGCATCCAAATCAATTTTTAATCATTTTTAAAATGAGTCAGTTGATTGTATTTACCAGTGTAAACTGACGTATTTTCCCACAAAGATTAATTGCAGGTACTAAGCGTAATAGGCTGGATTCTCTCCTAAGCATCAATAAAGAGTCTCGCAAGCTTAAGATGCCTATCGTCTGTTGAACTACTGTTTCCTATTTATTTTCGATCCGTCTGTGGATAAACTTTCAACTGTTTGTGATACACGTTATTACAATATTTTATTCGGTTGAAATATATCTCTCAATTGCTTCCGCTGTGCATTTAAATATTGTGTTGTTTGACTATTATGTTGCCAACCACGTCACGATACTCCCCACCGGGCCCACCGGTGACACGTGGAAATCGGGGTGTGACATAGACGTCGCGCGAAGGGTCTCTCGCGGCCCGCGAACAAGTGACCAGCGCAGAAACAAACGACCAGCTGCCAGTTTCAGGTCTGAACCGACTTTAATCAGTTGTTTTCTTATACCAGAGGCTCTCCAATGGTATTTAATGCATAGGGGGGCACTTGTACTGATCTGGTAACATGTGTAGACCTCTTTGGCATCATCTTGAAGGATCAAAGTTAGTATATAAGAACACCCATTGTTGCAACTTATGCACATTCACTTGCATTCACATTTCTGGAGCTCTCCTGATCAGCAACCAAGTTTCTTAGGCTCCCTAATCGTGCATAGGACTATTGTAAGTATTCTTAACCCTTCCTAATTCAGTTTAGCCTAGTTAATTAGCCAAAAGTCAAACCGTCGTAATTAACGTTTAACTTTGAAATAAAATAAAATATGTTCAGTCAATTCTCGAATTGAAAGTGCCTATAAGTAGGTAATTATGTGGGTAATAAACCCTTAAAAGGGTACTCTCTGATTCCCACTCTAACTAGGTCAATTGTCGGGTCAAACTTATTATTAAAAAGTCAACAGAATGCTTATTTTCAAATTAATGCATAATTAGCAATGTAGGAGGCATGCAACCTGTTTTATCATTAATATAACTTGGTAATTAATGTAAGAACATGTTTAAACATGTTCAACCCGACAATCTTAAGTGTAAACCCGGATCAGAACCGAAAGTCGCATAATTTGACTTTTGCTTTGACTTTCAGTTCTGACTCGTTTATGCATGTTTTAGATTTGCCTTAGAGCTTTATTTGGACCAGATTTAATATAAGTATAACTCTCTGAGATTATACAACTTGGTTCATTAGTTATCCGATTCATATGCATGTTTCCGTTAAATGCTTAAATGTTGACTATTATGCCCTTTTGACTATAAAACGTGATTTTTGAAAAAGTAAAAGAGTAGAAACCTTAGTTACTAATTTATAAACTTGCACCTAAAATTTGACATCAGTTTGAGGTCTAGATTAAGAGTTATGCTCATTAGCGTAATTTGAAAGCTTTATGTTAATGAAACGGCGTAATTAGCGTATAGCCTATTTAAACCCACTTTTTGATATCAAACTTTTTACCCACTGATGTAATATAATATTTTGGGATTTTTGAAGGTTTTTATTTAATTTTTGGCTGAGTATAACATAGGTCTCTAAGTTGATTCGGTTAATGCCGGTTTTGCCCTTTTAAGCCATAAAATGAGTTTTACAAATCCTTTTGACCCCAAACCTTTTTCTACTGATTTTATTTGATAAATAAAATATTTTGAGCCTTCTGGAATTAAAAAAATATCAGCTTTCCTTTGAAAACCCAGAAATGGCTCCAAATAGCCTTTTTAAGCGTTTTTAACGCATAGTATGTACTAAAACTATATTAAACATATAAGGTTGATACCTACTGATATTTTTAGTATATTTTTATATAATAACAGTAAGTAAAAGTTTTTAAACTCAGGTTTCCAGTTTTGACCTTTTTAGCCTATGTGAAATTACCAAAATACCCCTAGAATGCATAGTTTGGTTTTAATTGATAAATTTCACATATAGGTCATACCTTACTATTATAACTTATTAAATTAAGTGTATTTACTGAATGAATCAGACCTGTAACTCAGATTACTAATTAAACTCTTTTATAACCTTTTAAATGACCAAAATGCCCTTACAAGGCATAGTTTGAGTTTAAATCCATTTCGGGCATAATAAAAGATAACTTACTGATATCACAACATATTTAAGGCATATTAACTTAGGAAACTTGCATATCACTCATTTGGTTACCCGTTACGCACTTTTCGCTTTCGGAGCGGCTTATGTAACTAGTTTGCATATATTAGCCGAAACGGGTCAAACCTTATCATCTTTGTCTCAAAATCCAGAATGTGTTTAGTATACCCATATTATACAAGTCTTCAAACTTGTCAGGTCTAAATCACATTCTGTCCGGTCCTCGCTTAATCGTGCGTTTGAACCGTATCTTCCTTTAAAACTGACCGGTCTAAGCTTAAGCTTAATTAAAGACCCGTTAGGATTCTAATAGAATAATAAAAACATTTGTTCCAGATTAGGAGCCCAGTAAAAGCCATCTATACTTGCTGTATTTCCCTATACGGGCTTGGGATACGGTATTATAATAATACCGCTTGGTCTGGTGTGTAATCATTTAAATCGGATTGTGATTAATGTAATTACACACTTGTTTAATATGTATTATTTGGTGTATGGCCTTTGGGGGTTAAATGACCATGTCCCGGATATCCTTGGCATCATTTTACGAAATGGCCACGACCTAAGCACGGGGTGTAGGCGTACACCTGACAGTTGCATACGTAAAAACTGGTAGCCCATTTAAAGGAATTAACCTTGTGGGTATTATACCTGTGGCGTGTCAGTTAATCTTCTCCGGCCCTACCAACCGGCCCTGATGGACGACAAATAAGTAAAACTGTATACATGATTATTTAATAATTGTCCCAAGTTATAAAATATATTTTTGCCGAAGTGCATTCAAATCAATTTTCAAACTCTTTTCAAAATGAGTCAGTTAAGTTGTATTTACCAGTGTAAACTGACGTATTTTCCAAAAAGGTTAAGTGCAGGTGCTACACGTAATAGGCTGGATACTCCAGACATCAATAATCAAGTTTTCGCAAAGCTCTAGGTGTCAAAGTCTGTTGAACAGTTTTCCTCTTTTTTTTGATCCGCCTGTGGATCTGTTTCAACTACATTGTGATACTTTATATTACAATTTATTTGGTTGGAATAAATCTATCTTTTGCTTCCGTTGTGCATTTAAATATTGTGTTGTTTGACTATGATGATATCAACTACGTCACGATACTCCCCACCGGGCCCACCGGTAATACGTGGAAATATCGGGGTGTGACATCGTCCGATCGGACGGCTATTCGTTTGAGCAACTGTTTTGCTTGAAAAACTTGTAAAATCAGTCAAGTTAAAGGTTTGCGGTTTGACGGAGACGGTATGATGGCGTGTTAAACAACGGAAATCACATCAAGTCCAACTCTTCCGATCGGACGGGAACCACCCCATTCGATCAGCCTCTGCTGTTCTTGACGGAGTTTCATGCTCAACCCGTGATTCGGTCGTCCCTTCGTTAGAAATCCATTCTCAGACCGGTTCTCCACTAGAGAATGAGTATAGAGCCTGAACGAGTTTAGATTCTAACAGTTTTTAGTAAAAAGTGAAGAATGTTGAAGAAAAGTTTGAAACTGTTGTTAAATGTTTAGATTCATGTCGAAATCAGTGTAAAACGTGTAGAAATCCATTAGACCCGAACCGTTCTTGGTGAGATGAGGTCACACTTCAATGTTCATAAGAACTCCATGATGACGTCACCTTAGAATAGCCCAACTTCGATGATTTCATGGTGGAAATGCAAGATTTGTTGGTGAAATTGATGAGAAAGTGTGTATTGAAGATGGAAGTACATGATTTAAGAAGAAAACTTACAAGAATCGCGAGGAATCGAGAGAAAAGAGGCTGAGAGTACACGGGTCGGACGAAGATGTCACATCAATGAACAGTGATGTAACAGGAGGGGTATTTATAGTGTGAGAGGTGAAAGGTGGTGCAGGGTTAAGCGGGTCAGACGGCTGTTCGATCAGATGGCCATTCGATCGGATGGTCATCCGGTCGGATGTCCATTCGATCGAATGGTCGTTCGGTCGGACGGCGCGTGTGGGTTAGTTTTCTGACTTTCATTTCGTGCATTGAGCGTTGCGTTTCGTTTAAGCGAGTTGCGAGTAAGCAATGCGACAGTATTAAACAATAGTTACACAAATAATATAACTAACACATAACAACATAAAAGTAAGTAAACTTGCATTTACCGTTTGCGATTAGATAGCGTTGCGGTAGATTTGCTATTGCTTTGCGAATAACACCTTTGAACATATATAAACATGCACACTCAAAACACATAATATCACACACATAGAACAATACCAATAATTGCGATTCGAGTTGCGATGCGATAGCGATGTAATAGCGTTAAGTAGATTAGCGTTTAATAGCGTTTATCGCATTGTTACTTCGCATAATAACAAATCATAATTTAAAATAACGTTAACTACTATATCGATTATCGAGTCAGAGAGTACAAGCCATAATTAGGTAAGAAATGACAGATCTGAACGTTGACTTTGACTTGTACTTTGACTTCCCTCGGAAAGTCGGGTTGTTACAACCTCCCCTACTTTAGGGAATTTCGTCCCGAAATTAAGGCATAGGCGTAACGAAAAGCTGTGGATGCTTATCCTTCATAACAATTTCGAGTTCCCCGGTGAACTCGGCACCGCGTTTTCCTTCCCAGCGAACCTTCACTATAGGAATGCGTGATCGTCGGAGTTTCTTGGTTTCTCAGTCCATGATCTCGACTGGTTTTTCCACGAAGTGTAATGTTTCGTCCACTTGTAAATCTTCAAGAGGAACATGTAAATTCTGCTAGGCTAGACACTTTTTGAGGTTCGAGATGTGGAAAGTCGGATGGACGTTGCTGAGTTCCTCCAGTAATTCGAGTCTGTAGGCCACTTTGCCAATTCTTTCCAGAATCTTAAAGGGTCCAACATATCGAGGCGCGAGCTTTCCTTTCTTGCCGAATCGGATCACCCCCTTCCAAGGTGAAACCTTTAGGAGTATGTGATCGCCAACGTCAAATTCAAGGGGCTTGCGGCGTTTATCTGCGTAACTCTTTTGACGACTCCGAGCTTTCAAGAGCAATGTTTTAAAAACCGGTATTTTAATCATACCGGGTTAGGCTCAAAAATGGTTCAACCGGTTGAACCGGGTTATACCAGGTGGTTCAACCGGGTTAACTAGTTAACTCTATAATTCCATAAATTACAAAATTTAACTCAAAAATAATAATAAAAAAAACCTATGAGAACTAGTTGACCCTTGATGAAAACATGATCCAAGGGCTGTGTTCAGGTCCCTCAACTCAAACACTATCATAACACACTCACAAATATGAATGAAGAAGAGTTACAGAAGGTGTTTAGAATGAAGATGGGTTATTTTCTATTAAACACAAGACATGGCTTTATAGCCTACAAGTTCCAACGGTAACAAACAAACAAACCCCACTTTCTCCTAAAGCAAACCCACTATCCAACTTCCTATCCCTCAACGTTCACTTCTCCTTTCCAACGTTCACATCCACCAAACCCACTTGCAGAACTTGACCATTTCTTCCAGCCCATGCAACATTCAGCATGCATGCAAACATGACACAAGAATATCCATGCAACCAAGTAAACTTTGACTCTTCTACCCCTGATTCATTTGCACTATTGACCCGCAACCTGCGCGAACCCGTATCCGTGAACTGGCGACCCGATAACGTGCAGACCCGTGACCCGTAAACAAACCCAATAACCCAACATCGTCTTCATCTCCAGAGCATCTTCTCCGGCAGCCACCGTTGACGACCACCATCAGACACACTGAGCATCTTCTTCGTCACCGGAGTATCTTCTCCGTCCACCACTGTAACGGCGACACGCACAAGCTCCGGCCAGTTTTGTAGTTGTATGTAAAAAATTAACCATGTGTCGGTACCGGTTTAACGGTTTAAACCGGTATACCGGATTTTACCGCCGGTACGAATCTTATGCCGTTTCACATATTTACCGGGGTGTTTCGTACCGGATTTGCATCCGGCACCGGTAATACCGGTATAATCGGCCGGTATTTACCGGTTTTTAAAACATTGTTCAAGAGATTGTCTCGTATCTGGAGGATCTTGTCAGTCGTTTCTTGCAATTACTCAGGACCGGTAATTTGCGCATCTTCGATCTCGTGCCATACAATAGGCGATCGATATTTTCTTCCATATAATGCCTCAAATGGTGCCATTTGAATGCTAGAATGATAACTTTTGTTGTATGAGAATTCGACTAAAGGTAAATGCGAATCCCAATTACCACCAAAATCTATAACACACGAACGAAGCATGTCTTCAAGGGTGCAAATCGTGCGTTCAGTCTGACCATCGGTTTGGGGATGGAAAACGGTACTTAGATTAAGAGTAGTACCGAGAGTGGATTGAAAGGTTTCCCAAAGGCACGAGGTAAATTGACCATCGCGGTCAGAGATGATATCACGAGGTGTCCCATGTCGACAGATAACTTCGTTGGTATAGATTCATGCTAATCGTTCTACCTTAAAGTCTTTTCATATTGGCAGAAAATGAGCAGATTTGGTAAGATGATCAACGATAACCTAAATGCTATCGTGACATGATGGCGTTCGCGGAAGTTTCGTAATGAAGTCCATAGCTATACTCTCCCATTTCCACATAGGGATCTCGGGTTGTACGAGTAAGCCAGAGGGTCTTTGTTGCTCAGCCTTGACTTTTGAACAAGCCAGGCACTTCGAAACATAGATAGCGATATCCTTCTTCATTCCAGGCCACCAATACCGAAGACGAAGGTCATGGTACATCTTGTCGGCACCGGGATAAATGGAATATCGAGACTTGTGGGCTTCAGTCAACAATATCTCCCGAAGGTTATTGCGACTTGGGATCCAGATGCGATCGACATAGTAATAGATACCGTACAATTTGGTGACAAGTTGGGTTTCAGTACCACACTTCTTCATTTCCTCTTTCAAGGTGTTCTTAATGAAGCAGGCGTGTTGAGCGTCACGGATTAAAGCTTCGGGGTCGTGCTGGGCTTGAGTATTACGAACGCTATCCAAATAGCTTCGTCTGCTGAGAGCCTCGGCAACGATATTGGCTTTGCCAGGGTGGTAACGAATCTCACAGTCATAATCGTTGGGAAGTTCAACCCATCTGTGTTGGCGTATATTCAGTTCCTTCTGGTTCAAGATATGTTGTAGGCTCTTATGATCGGTGAAGACCGTACACTTGGTACCATAAAGGTAGTGTCGCTAGATCTTTAACGCAAAAACAACTGCACCTAGCTCGAGTTCGTGGGTCGTATAGTTCTTCTCGTGGATCTTGAGCAGACAAGAGGCGTACGCGATAACCTTGTCCCGTTGCATGAGAACACAACCAATACCGAGGTTAGAGGCATCACAATAGACTACGAAGTCGTCGTTTCCATCGGGTAACGCGAGGAGGGGAGCGTTGCAAAGCATGCGCTTGAGAGTTTGAAAGGCTTCATCTTGTTTGGTTCCCCAAATAAAATGCTTGTCTTTATGCGTGAGAGAGGTAAGCGGAACGACGATTTTAGAAAAATCTGTGATAATTCGACGGTAAAAGCCCGCCAATCCGAGGAACGAACGAATTTCGGACGGGGATTTTGGTGTAACCCAACTCTTAACTGCTTCAATCTTCGCGGGATCGACGTGTATACCTTGACTATTGACGATGTGACCGAGGAATTGAACCTCCTCAAGCCAAAATTCACACTTGGAGAACTTGGCAAAGAGTCGATTCCCTTGGAGTAATTCGAGAACCAAACATAGATGTTGCGTATGTTCGGCTTTCGATTTTGAATAGATAAGGATATCATCGATAAACACGATGATGAAGCGGTCGAGAAAGGGTTTACACACGCGATTCATCAAATCCATGAAAACCGCGGGTGCGTTGGTTAGACCAAAGGGCATAACGACGAATTCATAATGGTCGTAACGGATTCGAAAAGCGGTTTTAGGTATATCTTCCTCCTGGATTCGTAATTGATGATAACCTGTGTTACACCCCAACCGATGGCAGAATCATCGGGGTGTGGCACTGAGCGAAACAGATTGTCCAGAAGTTTCCATAACAATTATCAATACAATTCAATTTAAATAATACGTCCCATACCGTATCTTAAATAGTAACACAATTATTACAGACCAAATCTAGGCAAATATTCTGTTCCGACAACTCAGATTTAAATAGGCAGCAATTGTTTATCTGCTTCTGGAGACCCTTAGTTTGACCACTACAGACAACTATTTGTTGGGCTCTAAAGCTTTATTCTAGCTTCAACTTCCTATCAAGTGTGCGTCCTAAGCACCTGTCACATACGTTAAAATAAAGTCAATACATATAATGTAAGGTGAGCATACAAGTTTAATAATAGCATATAGAGTTCGAATTCATTTACGCATAACCAGCACGTACACATAGTGAAATGAAGCACGTTAGTTATCGACATAGATCCATCGATACCAGTGACTGCGGGTTGACTGCCCGAGGCAGTTCGCAATACATGATTACCACCGTAATCCATGCAAGTAAATGATCCTTAACAACCCCCGTGTGAACGGGTGCTGAGTCCAAACTATAGTACTATCGTTGCTAAGGCAGGTAGACAACATTCCATGTGTAAACATAACAAACAAGCATTCATAAGCCACGTATAACATGCATTAACGGTTAGCGTTCAAATAGTATTGAGTAGTGTGATTATTGTAGTTTGAATATTCGTAACGTATGTAACACCCAAAAGTGCTTAAAGCAAAAAGGGATCGAGTATACTCACAGCGATTAATGGATTGAAGGGAGCGCTTAGCGAGTAAGGTTAGCCTGAATAGATTCGGTGGTATAACGGTAAGTGAAGCGTAAAACGTTACAAAGTATGCAAGGGTCGGATGGTGGTTCGATCGGATGGTAATCCGATCGGACAGCAATCCGTGCGGATAATAATCCGTTCGGGTGGTTATCCGGTCGGACAGTGGTCCGGTCGGATGGCGATTCGAGTGGATTGTTTCTTCCTATGATGAGAATGTGTTTGTGTATGATGGCTTGACTTTTGAAGTTTTCGTTGTAGTATTTTGAAAACAATGAAGTATCTCTATCTTTCAAGTCGGTCGATCGGATGACTAGTCGTGCGGATGTCATTCCGTTCGGATGGTCATCCGGTCGGACAGTGGTCCGGTCGGACGGCGACTTAGCAATGAGGTTACTCACTGAAGGCAAGTTCACAACATAAGTGTCATTCGATCGGATGGCAACCTTGTTATTGAACATGTTGAAAATTGTTTAAGTCTTTAAAGTCTTAGTATCTCATGATCCGAAGAGTAATCTAGTCAGATGGTCGTCCGATCGGATTGCAATTCATTCGATACTCAAACTTTAGTTAAGATTGTTTTAAAAGTGGGACCCAAGTGTGATCCGTTCGGATGACTATCCGATCGGACAGCAATCCGGTCGGACAGCAATCCGTTCTGGTTGTCCTGTTCGTCCTACACTTGGTCGTTTTGAGGGTTTGTCATTATGTCGAGACACTTTGACGACGTGCTAGCCAACAGAACCCCTAGTTCGACCCAGATGACCAACTTGACCAGGAATCACCCTAGTCCGGCCGGTTACCGGCTCGAGACGGTTGTTCTTGACTAATCCGAAATCAGTAGTCTCGTGGGTAGAATCCGGATCTTGAGCTAGTACAACACTACGGTAGAGTAGAAGACTAGAACAGAACTCGATTCTACTGGTTTTGAGGGTTTTGAGTGTAAAAGAGTCGAAAGAAAGTTAAAACCATCTTTCAATCCTTTTTCACCATTCTTGTGCCGAGATCTTTACAAGATCCTTGTATGTTTGCGTGGAAATCGGTTAGATCTCGGTTGCTCTTGGTGGATTGACGTCAAAACATGAAGTTCTTGAAGAACACATGATGACGTCACCCTAGAACACCCGAAATCTAGTGATTTCACGGTTAAAAGTTAAGATTTAAAAGACAGAAAGGTGTAGGAGTGCGTGTAGATCAAGAAAGTACAAGATTTAGGGCGAGATCTTACCTGGATTGAGAGAAATTGAATAAAAGGTGAGGAGCACGAATGGTTCAGACAAGGACTTCCAAAAATGGAAAGAATGACAGTGACATGGGTATTTATAGGATCCAAAAGAGGAAAGGGCTATTAGGTCGAATGGCATACCGCCCGGGTTGGCTGTCCGGTCGGATGACATCTGGGTCGGATGGCACTTGTTTTGATGGCAAGGCGGCTATCCGATCGGATGGCTATCCGATCGGATGGCACCTGGGTTGAGTGTTTAGCGCGAAGATTTTTAAAGTTTCGATTTTGATTGCGAGCGGCTCGATACGATAGGGTTTCCTAGTCAAATTACTTTCCATCCCAACTACTTCATATCTCGCATAATCTCTTCTCCACTAATTATCATAGTTCGATTGCGATTCGAGTTCGAGTTTGATTGCGTTTCGAGTTTCGATTGATTTCCACAACAACATATATATATAGCATGTACAAGTAACACATAAGACACAAACACACACACACGTATAATAACTAAATTAAGTCGAGTTGCGGTTTGTATCACGATTCGATGTCAACTAGCATAGTTTGATTATCGATTAATTAACTTTATCGCATTGTTACTTCCTATAATTCACAGTCGTAAGTCGATTAGATAGCGATTAACACATCGATTTTGCATTTAACAACACTTACTCCACATAATACAATTAAAATAAGGAAATTACTATAAGTCAAATTCGCACAATTGGTCGTTGACTTTGACCTTGACTTTGACTTTGACTTTCGAAAACACAGGGTGTTACAACCTGAGCGTAAATCGATCTTCGAGAAACATGTAGCACCTTGCAATTGATCAAACAAATCATCAATTTGGGGCAAGGGATAGCGATTCTTGATGGTAAGCTTATTAAGTTCCCTATAGTCGATGCACATTCGGAACAATCCGTCCTTCTTTTTTAACGAAAAGGACAGGTGCGCCCCAAGGAGATGTGCTAGGGCGAATGAAACCTTTATCAAGCAATTCCTGGAGTTGACTCGAGAGTTCGTGCATTTCAGACGGAGCGAGGCGATAGGGAGCTTTAGCAACAGGGTTAGCTCCAGTAATGAGGTCAATACGGAAATTAATATCACGACTCGCGGGTAAACCAGGTAAATCGTCAGGAAAAACAGCAGGAAAATCACGAACCACAGGCACCTTTTCCATTGACTTCTTTTCCTTTCCTCTGCTACTACGATGTGTGCCAAGAAAGCCTTATATTTCTTTCGGAGATACTTGCTCGCTTGAATGCACAACATGAGCTTAAGATCCTTCGAAGACACTTCGCCATAGATACAGAGTTGGTCGCCATTAGCAAGAGGGAAACGAATCATTTTATCAAAACAAACGACTTTAGCATGATTTTCACAAATAAAATCCATGCCTACTATGATATCAAAACTACCAAGCTACATCAGAATAAGGTCGATCGGGAAGACGTGATTGTTGAGTTCAAGCGTACAATCACGGAGAACAGAACTAACGGTGACGTTTCTTCCAGTGGAAATTTCTACGTCGAACGTCGTTGGGAGGTTAACGCGTTTACGGTTTAGGAGCTTTTCGAATTCTAACGATACAAAACAGTTATCGGTTCCAGTATCAAATAAACACGAAGCATAAATACCGTTGATAAGAAACGTACCATTGACAACATTGTTGTCTGTTTATGCCTGGCGGAGATTGATGTTGAATGCTTGGCCACGGGCTGCTTGTTGAGCTGGCTGCTGCTGCTGCTGAGGCTGCTGCTGTTGATGTTGTTGCTACGCTTGTTGTTGTTGTGGCTCTTGCTTCACCACTAGATTCGGGAAGACGTTTGCGAAGTGGTTCGGATCACCATATGCGAAGCAGGCTCGTGCGTGAGCAGGAGCTGCTTGAATACCCTGAGGAGCGGGAAGAGGAGCTGGCAGTGCAGGAGGGGCTTGAACCTGAGCTTGACGAGGACCAGTGCGACAGTTAGCTGTAAAGTGCCCGTAAAGGTTGCAGTGGACAAAGAAGCGGCATGCAATCCAAACTGGGTGATGGTAAGTACAAGTAGGGCATAAAGGGTGCGTACCGATATACGCACGCTTTGCAGGCGGTGCGTTGGTCACGGGTGCGGCTACTTGGCGGTTCTGGTTCTAAGGTTGGGCAGGAACAGCATTGAGAGGATCGGCGGTGACATCACAGTTCTTGTTGTTGTTGTTGTTGCTCTTGCGCTTGCGGCGTGAAGATTTCGACCCTTGCGATGCGGCGGTTTCAGGAGCGAGAGTAGCGGTGAGTTGATGGAGACTTTTGGTGGTGTTCTTGAAGTAACCAGCCATAACTCGCTTGTCATTAATTTCAGCAGCGAGCTGATAAATCTCTTCGATGGTGGTAGTCTTGGTGGCTTGCACGAAATCAGCAACACAATCAGGTAAAGCGCGGATGTATTTCTTGATTATGATGTCGGGAGTTGAGACTTGGCCAGGACAGATGATGCTAAGCTGCTTAAAGCAAGCAGTAAGACCAGCATTGTCGCCACCTTCTTGCTTGATGTTCCAAAACTCGATCTCCAGCTTCTGGAGCTCATGTGGGGGACATAATTCTTTCATCATGATTTCCTTCAATTCCTCCCAGGAAAGTCCATAGGCTGCATCGTTACCTCGCTTGTTTCTTTCGGCAGTCCATGCCAGTTGCGTTGACAGTGCGGAGGTTGTCTAGACATCCGCTTTGGCAAAGAGTGACTTCAATTGAGTCGAACCATTGAAACATGGCGCTGGGCCCGTCTTCACCAGTGAAGTCTTTGGGGCCGCAGGCCTTAAACTGCTTGAGGCTAAAAGAAGCTTTTGGAGAGTTCGTCTAGATTCCTCAGAGGACTTGCTACCGATTTCATTGATTTCGCTGACGATTTGCGGAATGACCTTGGCCATTTCCTTGGCGACTAGCGAGGCGATGCGTTTGTCAGCGTGGTTGCGGCGGGTAGCGCGAGAAGTATGTGATCCGAATGACGACATTGTCTGCAACAGACATCGTCATAGGATTCAGACGTGATACAATTGAATCTCTCCACACAAACATACTTATTACTACTAGATAAAGCATCAGGAACACGTCTAACACATAGGCACATAATCAAATAGTCACATAATCCACATTGGCACATAAACACATAAGCACCTAAGCACGTAGAGCACAAAAGCACATATTCAACAATATTTTTCACGTATTCACCTACATATATTGCACGTATTCACCTATCATTCAAGTTTCGCGAAGTGCGTTCGAGAGTAGCAAGTGCGAGTAGCGAGTAACGTGGCATGCGAGGGTTCATAGATTGACTACGATTTGTTAGCGTGTTGAGATAAATGTGCAGTGCAAGTTGTGCGTGTTTATCAAAGCGATGAGCGGAAAGCGAATAAGTCTTCAAGATCGAACACACAAAACATGTAAAACCACTTAAATCACATAAAATCACACATAAAAGCGATAATTCGCAGAGTCAACGACTGCGTGTTCAGAGTCGAAACGGAGTGTCTGGGTGTGAGACATCGACTACCCAAAGTGATTCGACTATTCTCAAGGACTTCGAGTACACGCTTTGGCCTAATAGACTGTGCTCTCTGACCGACATACGGTGAATGGCACGCATCCTTTCGGTTACTCACTTAACTCAAGTCATTGGAATCCTTCGGGACTTTGGTGAAAGTTTTGCAAAACCAGATAGAGAGCGGAACAAGTCATTAAGATGCGGGTTTCACCCCTAACTTAACAACTTCATTCCTGGTTGTGTGACAAAATCACGAGAGTGATACGGAGAACTTTGTCGAGATATGGATTTCACTCCTGACTCAACGCAAATTCTCGTGTTTATAGAAAAAATGCTCGTCGAGCAAGCGATCTAGTCGAGAGTTTGCGGTTTTCACACCTAATCTTGACCCAATCACTCGTTTGTTTTGATATAAGTAACGTGTAAAAAAATCGTGTGTGGTGTTAGCCTTAAGAAACGCTAAGTGGCGGTGTTCCAGCCTTAGGAAAGGCTGGCTTTGCGCAACGCTTAGCATGCGGTGTTTGCGCAAGAATAATTTCGAGGGAATAACAGAAATAGGCTCGTGCAAAACCCCTACTAGGTTCGCACAAGGCGGTCTGTTGGTTCTTAAACTATAGACTAGGTTATTTCTAAGACATCGACCCGGACTAGGTCGAGTCTCACCTAATTCCCTATAGTTATGGCTCTGATACCAATCTGTCACACCCCAACCGATGGCGGAAACATCGGGGTGAGACACTGAGCGAAACAGATTGTCCAAGAGAATCCATAACACTATTAGTGACAATATAATTAACATTCATGTCCCATACCATAAACTCATAAAGCATAAATAGTTATTACAGACATTGTTCTCAAAGACAAATATTATTCCGACAACTCAAATATTGTTCGTGGGTTTCTAGACCACCTAACTTGATTCCACAAAAGTCCAGCAATCCTAGCATCCTAAGCACCTGTTACATACGTTGAAATAGGTCAATACACATAGTGTAAAGGTGAGCATACAAGTTTAATAGCATATAGTAGCGAAAAGCAATTTACACGTAACCAGCATGTAACACGTAGAAATGTGAAGCAAGTAAGCTATCGACAATGAAATATGCACAGACATGACTGCGAGTTGTAGAATGCGCAACACATATCACCACTGTGACACATGAAGAAATACCCTTAACAATCCCTGTCCACGACTGGTGCTGAGTCCAAACTATAGTACTATCGTTGCTAAGGTGTCAGGCAATAATCACTGTGTAAACATAACATACAAGCATTCCTCGAATTAACACGTATAACATGCGAGAGCGGTTAGCGTATAAAAGTAGTTGTGTTGTGTGTCGATGTGATTTGATATAAGTAACGTATGTAACACCCAAAAGTGCGTTAAGCGAAAAGGGATCAAGTATACTCATAGTTCGTGTTTAATAAATAAACACAATCTTGGATTGAAGGGATCGCTTGGGAGATTAGCCTGATCATAGTACGACAGTATAAGCGTTTAACAGTGCGTGGAACATCGTGTCGAAGAGGTGAGTGATCGGATGTTGGTTCGGTCGGATGACCGTCCAGATGGATGGTCATCTGGACGGATGACCATTCGGTCGGTTGGTCATTCGACTGAAGGAGGTGTGTTTGTAAAATGTTGAACTTTTGAAGTTTTCATTGTAGTATAAATAAAGTCATTCGTTCGGATGGTCATCCGGACAGTTGGCCGTTAGATCGAATGGCTGTTCGTTTGGCAACTGATTTTCTTTGAAGTTTTGAAAATTTTTTAAGTGTGGAATTTACAAAGCAAGTCGCCTGGTTGAATAGTCGTTCGATCGGATGGTCGTCAGATCGGACGGCTATTCGATTGAGCAACTGTTTTGCTTGAAAAACTTGTAAAATCAGTCAAGTTAAAGGTTTGCGGTTTGACGGAGAAGGTATGATGGCGTGTTAAACGACGGAAATCACATCAAGTCCAACTCGTCCGATCGGACGTGAACCACCCCGTTCGATCAGCCTCAGCTGTTCTTGACGGAGTTTCATGATCAACCCGTGATTCGGTCGTCCCTTCGTTAGAAATCCATTCTCAGACCGGTTCTCCACTAGAGAATGAGTAGAGAGCCCGAACGAGTTTTGATTCTAACGGTTTTGAGTAAAAAGTGAAGAATGTTGAAGAAAAGTTTGAAACTGTTGTTAAATGTTTAGATTCATGTCGAGATCAGTGTAAAACATGTAGAAATCCATTAGAACCGAACCATTCTTGGTGAGATGAGGTCACACTTCAATGTTCATAAGAACTCCATGATGACATCACCTTAGAACAGCCCAACTCCGATGATTTCACGGTGGAAATGCAAGATTTGTTGGTGAAATTGTTGAGAAAGTGTGTATTGAAGATGGAAGTACAAGATTTAAGAAGAAAACTTATAAGAATCGTGAGGAATCAAGAGAAAAGAGGCTGAAAGTGCACGGGTCGGACGGAGATGTCACATCAATGAACAGTGATGTGACAGGAGGGGTATTTATAGTGTGAGAGGTGAAAGGCGGTGTAGGGTTAAGCGGGTCGGACGACTGTTCGATCGGATGGCCATTCGATCGGATGGTCATCCGGTCGGATGTCCATTCGATCGAATGGTCGTTTGGTCGGAGGGCGCTCGTGGGTTAGTTTTCCGACTTTTATTTCGTGCGTTGAGCGTTGCGTTTAAGCGAGTTGCGAGTAAGCGATACGGTAGTATTAAACAATAGTTACACAAATAATATAACTAACACATAACAACATAAAAGTAAGTAAACTTGCGTTTAGCGTTTGCGATTAGATAGCGTTGCGGTAGATTTGCGATTGCGAATAACACCTTTGAACATATATAAACATGCACACTCAAAACACATAATATCACACACACATAGAACAATACCAATAATTGCGATTCGAGTTGCGATACGATAGCGATGTAATAGCGTTAAGTATATTAGCGTTTAGTAGCGTTTATCGCATTGTTACTTCAGATAATAACAAATCGTATTTTAAAATAGCGTTAACTACTATATCGATTATCGAGTCGGAGAGTACAAGCCATAATTAAGTAAGAAATGATAGATCTGAACGTTGACTTTGAATTTGACTTTGACTTGTACTTTGACTTCCCTCGGAAAGTCGGGTTGTTACAGGTTAACGCTTAGGCTAACCAGCTGGGTCGTCTCATGGTTAAGGGTTCAATCTCTTCCTCCATTCGTCGACTGCTGGATTCCTGCAAAACAGAACACCGGTGACTCGCCACAAGGAGGGGAATAGGGGGTTCTCCTTGTGACCACCCTCCGCCGTGAGAATAAGTACTGTTCTGAGGAGAATAGTGTGTGTTGTAAGTGAAATAGAGAGAGAGAGAGCAGAAATGTTAAACCTGAAGGAGGAGTGTCCTATTTATAGCCGAAGGATGAAGGAGGGAGGGAAGGCCTTGCCAGCTGCTGCTGGGTGCCAGCTGTCCAACCAAGAGGAATATCCTCTTGGTCTCCTCTGTGGTGCTTAGAGTAGTGGATGACATGGCGCATCATTATTCGTCTAGATAGGAGAATTGTAGCAGCGGTTGTCGGCCTGTCCTAGGATTATCTTGCAGGTCCAGCTGGCGCCCGATTACTGGTGACACATGTTGTCCTTTTTGTCTGGAGGAGCATCTTTGGTGTCACCTACGATTTCTTCCAGAGCTTCTAGAAGATTCTGGATATGCTCTGCTGATGTAGGCGCCATGCTGGATAAAAGTGGTGTGGTCCCTGCCATGTGTGCATGGACTTGGGACCATACCTCTTCAAGCCCCCAGTCCAGTGTGCCTTCTAGTTGAGTTTATCATCTAGGAGGGATTCTGGTCTCATAAGGGTTGTAGTATTGTTGTTTGGTTTTCTTTGAGCTTTGTGGTTTACCGCGTGTGGTCTGTAGCGTGCAAGGTTGACCTAAAACAGCGTAAGGCGTGTGGTATTGGTGTGCAGAGTTGAGCCAAAACAACGCGTGGCGCAAGGTAATGATCTTCAAAATTGGGCCAAAATAGCGCATGGCGCATGGTGATGAATTGCAAAAAAAATGAGCCAAAATGGCGCATGGCGACTCTCAAAATTGAGCCAAAATAGCACATGGGCATAGTGATGACTCTCAAAATTGAGCCAAAATAGCGCATGGTGATGACCTGCAAATTTGAGCCAAAATAGCGCGTGGCGCATGTTGATGACTCTCAAAATTGAGCCAAAATAGCGCATGGCGCATTGGATTTTTTCCTTAGAGATTTCTTTGAAGGGACGTTTTGATTTTCGTCTTTGTAAAAATGATGACGTTTGGGATGTGACTGACGTTCCGTCTGAGGTGGTTGTCTTGTCGGAGGGGTGTACAGTTACTTTTTCAGTCTGCCAGGCACATTTTTCGTCGTGTGTCTGGCGCGTGGCGGCCACGCGCCCTAAGGAGGCGGCGTCTATTTTTCTCTCTCTTGACGTGTCAACGCCTGATTGGTCGTCGTTCTGTCTTCCGACGCTCCACTACCCCATCACATTAAATGCGATGGGTATAAAAACTAGGCGGTTTCCACCAAATCTCCACTTTCTTCTCTAACTTCCTTCCGGTTTCAAATTTCAAAACTCCTTTTTCTCTCTTTCAAATCTTTTTTCTAGTTCTTCTTGGTTTCTTGAAGAAATGTCTACTGGTGCAAAACCTGTTTCTACGAGAAAAAGGAAATCCAGGCCCAAAAATCCTCCGGGTCCAAATCAAGCATTCATCAATTGGAAGGAGGATGAACTAAACAACTTAGTTCAGAATTTTGGTTCCTCTTCCGATTGGGGTGTTCAGTTTCCGACGCCCAATTGTATGGCTTTGGACGCTCCTCCAGGTTATATTACGTTGTATGCTGAGTTCTTCCCGGAGGGGAACTTCCGTCTTCCAATTTTGAAATTCATAGGGGAGGTGTTGATTGGTTATGGTCTACATATTTCACAGATAAACACTTTGGGGTTACCCCGGATCACCCACTTTGAATTTATTTGTCGGGCCAATCGTATTGAACCCGCGTTTGAGAAGTTTAACGTCTTTTACATTGTTACTTACACTGGTGGCTTTTACTCTTTCAACTCCTATACTGGTGGGGTGAAACCTTGTAGCCAGGATCCTCCTAAAAGCCTACATGACTGGAAGCAAAAATTCTTCTATATACGTCGTTGTGTCATCCCGATTGACATGCATTACCGGTCAGAGAGTGAAGGTGTCACACGGGTGAATGTCTCGATATCTTATGCTGACCAGAATTGGTATACCACACTAACTCGGAAGGTTAATCCGATCATTCAGTTGGAAGAGAGAGTGTTAGTAGCGGCTGGGATGAGCATGTTATGGGTGCCTCAAAACCCTAGGGCCTATCCAGTCTACGGGTACAAGGGAAAAGGTTTTGCTTTTTTGTTAACTACCTTGTCATTACTTTTTCTTGTTTGTCTTTTCACATTCTTTTATGTTTTGCAGTAGGATATTGTTTAATGAACGTGTTTGATCCCAATGTTGGTAGTGCAATGGTTGTGGCTGCGTTGCCTGAGGACCGACCGGTGTGGGTTGACCAGATAATGGACAATTTTTTCACCCTTCAAGTGAGAGTATGGCGATTTATGCCAATACTGTTTTAGGTGATGATGGTGAAGATGAAACTAACGTTGATCCCCCTCCTACTCGAGAGGAACCTATATACCTTTCGAGTGAGGATTCTGCAGGCTCGCATCAGGACCTAATTAACCGTTCCACGTGTGCAGGTCCACAACGAGGAGCTACTCGAGAACCTGCTATCAAGGGCGTTTCTACTCCTGTTGTGGATCCACAAGCTGGAGTTGCTAAACAAGTAGAGATAAGGAAGAAGAAGAAAGAGGGGAGGACCGAGGAAAAAATGGCTGAGGAGCCTGTTGCTGAAATACCTCGTAAGCGTCCTTCTAACTCCTCTGTCTTGGTCTATGTTGTCGTTTCTGACACAATATCTGGTTTAGACGCAGGGGTCAAACGACCATCTCATGACCCGGATGATGATGCTACCTTAACAGAAATGATGATTAAAAGGAAGATTCTTGAAGACAAAAAGCGTGAGCTGGATGCGCAAGCTGCTGCTGTGTTGTCTGAGAAAAAAATCAAAATTTATGGGTCCAACTGCTGCACCCTCTAAGTCGGAGTTTGCCTTGGGTGTGTTTAGCAAGAAATCTGGCAATCGCCTGGAGAAAATATTCAAAGCTTCCTCTGCTCCACGATGTATGATCTCTTTCATTGTGTATATTTTGAGTTTTGTCTAACTTTCTTTATCTTTTTAGTATGACTATTTGTGTTTTACTGCAGCGTCTTCAAAATCTGCCCGTTCTAGGTCCAAGATTGATATCTCTAAGATCACTCCACCTACGTCTCCTCCTTCTAAGCCCCTTGATTTATCTCCTCGCAACCCTGACCCGAAGGGGAAGGGTAAGGATGATGACTTTGAGGTTGACAAGACGGAGAGGGTGGTCGAAAATGTTGTTGCTGGATCTGGAAGGGATGATGTGCATGCTGAGGGTGTGGAGACAGAATGGGAATCAAGTGAAGCTACTCCTCAAGTCATAGTGTATACTAAGCGCGTGCGTAGTTCTGGAGGTAGTGGTGCTTCGGTAGCCGGCAAGGTCCGAAAATTCACCGAGTTGAAGGTGGATCTTGGACAGCCCTCAACCCAACCTGCGATGATCTTCCACATGTTCCTCGCTGGGGTTTGACCCAGGGTTCCAGGATGGATAGCCTCCCAAACTGCGGTGAGTTTTACTCCTTGTCTCTTCCCCCAGCAGAGAGACTTTTTCAAAAGAATCACCATCGCATGGATCTCTTAGTTGATCACATTCATGCTGGTGTTAACTACTTCGCCACTACCCAAGAGATTACATTGGAGTTTGAAGCTGCGAAGGAGTTTGCTGTCGAGCGGGAGGCGTTTAATGTTGAAAAGAAAGGTTTGTTGTGGAGGGTTGCAGACAAGGAAGAGAAGCTTGCAAAAGAAAAACAATTCAATGCCGATCGCCAAAAAGAATGGGAGGTTGCCTATGAAAGGACCAACCGGGAGCTGAAGGCTGCCTGTGATGAAATAGTGAGGTTAAAAAGTGAGAAGGCCAAGGAGAGTGATGAGCATGAACGTGTGGTTTCTGCTTATCAGAAGAGGGAAACTGGGTCTGAACAGCGGCTTGTTGCCTTGGAAAGGCTGTTGGAGAAAAGACGACTCAAAATAAAGCTTTAGAAATTCTAGCTGAAGAGATCAGTACTGATTGCAAGTGGCTACTTGCCTGTGGCGTTCCCTTAGTATGCTTCTTTATTGTTTAAATTTCTCCTATCTTCCTTCTTATGTTGTATATTTCTTTTCGTGTCCTTTGTAGATAGCTGACCGGATAGTCAAACCAGATGAGCTGGCAAAATACATGTTTGAGTTGGGTGGGGCCGCTTATGACAACGGTCATAAGGATGGCTATGGTGAAGGCAGAGCAACCGTTGTTACCAACGAGAAAGTGGATCACTTTGAACTTCACAAAGTTGACTGCTCCGCCAAATACACCGCCAAGCGCCAAGAGTATGAATTTCTTGAGTTTGGCATTGTCAGAGCCGTTGAGAAGTTAACTAGGAAAGGCATTGATGTGGAAACCTTGAAGAAAGCACTTGAAGATGAAGATGTGGAAACTGGTGATGCTGGCCCACGCCAGCAAATCTGATTTCGTTACTTCTCCGGCTTGCATGCCGTGTATGGGTCTGATGACCTTGTAACCCTCGAACAATTTGCTACTTGCTTTATGTTTGTGAACAATATGTCCTTATGGTTCTGTGTTTGTTGATACATTTCCACAGTTTTGTTGACGTACAATGCTAACTTTTAGTTGTTAATTTGCTTGTGTGAATTTTGTTTTATTTACAATATGTGCATATGTTTAATTGCTTTGATCAGGTATTGCGAATGAATGATGGCTATGACAGGTTATTGTGTTTGGTCCGCTTGGTTTTACGCTTTGTTGTGCCAAGCCCAAGTGACTCTACAATGTTTTTTTATCATTATGCCCATTGTTTGTTCGCATGTCCGAAATGTACGAAGTGATCGTTAACAGGTTATTGTGTTTTATTGACCCGGTTGTGCACTTGGAAATGACTAGCCTTGGAGGTCTACAATGTTTGTTTTACCTTGCCTACGATGCTTTCGTGTATACATGGGTACGAAGTAATAGTTGGCTGACAGGTTTTATTGTGTGTATTCGACCCGGCTGTGCACTTAGTCGTGACGAGCCTTGGAGGTCTACAATGTTTTCTGTCGTTAAGCCAGCGATGTTTTCGTGTATACCCAAAGTAATATATGCAGTTGTAACAAAAATTCGCAAAAGATAGGATAATCAACACTTCTTGTATTAAAGATGATTGTGTTGGGCGTGCGGCCTTACATTAAAAGGAAACATCATCAGCTGATTACATGTAACATTTTCTTAACTGTTGGGCGTTCCAAGTCCTCGGGACTTCTTTGTTTTCCAACGTGCGCAGCTTGTATGCTCCCTTGCCTAGGACCTTATCAACGACATAAGGTCCTTCCCGTTTTGGAGCCAATTTTCTTGGTCTTTCGGCATTGGATGCCTCATTGTCTCTCAAGACATAGTCCCCAGGGTTGAAGGTGCAGACTCGCACCTTGCTATTGTAGTACTTCTCCAACTTGGTTTCGTACTTTGCTTCGTTTATTACTGCCATTTCCCTCCTTTCTTCTAGAAGGTCCAAATCTAGCCTTCTCTGTTCTTCATTGTTAATGGCGTTAATTGACAACATCTTGGGGATGGCAAACCGATTTCTGCAGGTATCACTACTTCAAACCCGTATACCAGACTGAACGAGGTTTCACCATTGCTCATTTTTGGCATTGTTCCGTGGGCCCATAAGATACTGGGTAACTCATCGACCCAACCCCTACGTTGATTACCAAGCCTTGCTTTTATGCCATTGAGAATGCTTTTGTTTACTGCCTCTACTTGATCGTTTCCCTGTGGGTGTGCCACTAAGGAGAACGTATGCTCAATGTTCAGTTCTTTGAACCAATTCTGGAGGTCTTCGGCAGCAAAGTTTGTCCCATTGTCAGTTATGATCCTCAAAGGTAATCCAAAAAGACAGATTATTTGCTCCCATATGAACCTTTGAACCACCGTAGATGTGGTTGATGCTAATGCTTTCGCCTCCATCCATTTGGTAAAATAGTCAACGACGACTATGATAAATTTTACTGCTCCTGGGGCTTCTGGGAAAGGACCAACCATGTCTCTTCCCCATTGTTGGAACGGCCATGCCGTTGTGACGGGGACCAGTTCGTTCTTACGACGCATGGTTTTTGGTGCGTGCCTCTGACATCTGCTGCACTTTCTCAACACTTTGATTGCATCTAAATGCATTCCCGGCCAGTAAAAGCTAGCATTCATCACTTTTGCCACTACCATCCTTGGACCTGCATGAATGCCACAAATTCCTTCGTGCACTTCGCGGATTAAGTAGTTGGCATCTTCGGGATCTACACAGCGTAGTAGTGGTCCAAGGTATGATTTTCTGTATAGAATGGCGTCAGACATTTGGTAGTGCTCTGCCTTGTATTGTATTTTTCTTGCCTCTGCCTTGTTCTCAGGTAAGATTCCCGACTGGAGGTACATGATGATGGGAGTCATCCATGATGCCGACCCCAGTTAGATAATGTTGACTTACCTCTATGGAACGGACGGGTTGCTCAATACTTTGATGCGTACGTCTTTAGCCAAGTGTTGAAAACTGGTCGATGCAAGTTTGCTCAGTGCGTCCGTGGGCTTGTTTTAACTTCTATTGATATGGTGTATCTTGAAAGAATCAAAGCTTTGAATTAGGGTTTTTGCTTGTTCTAAGTATAGTGCCATGACATCTCCTTTTGCGTCATATTGACCGTTGATTTGCCCTGCCACAAGCATCGAGTCAACATGCGCTTCTATGTGTTTGACCCCCATTTTGATTGTAAGTCGTATTCCAGCAAGAAAAGCTTCATATTCTGCTTCGTTGTTCGTGCTTTTGAAGTCCAAACGAATAGCGTATGTGAATTCATGCTTTTCTGGGATTACTAACCTTAAGCCTGCCCCTGCTCCATCCTCATTGGATGCGTCGTCTGTGTAAAACAGCCACGGCTCTTTAGAACATTGCTTTTATGCCTTCTCCATTGCTTTGCATTCTCGATCCTTGTCGTCGGGCACTTCTGTAAGGAAGTCAGCTAGTACTTGGCCTTTAATGGCTGGTCTTGGTCTAAAAACCACAATATGGCCTCCTAGTTCGATGGCCCACTTTGCTAACCTGCCTGAGATTTCTAGTCTAACTAGGATATTGCCAATATTGTAACTCGTCAAGACATGGATAACATGATTGGCGAAATATCTGCGTAACCTTCTAGATGGATGGATCAGTGCCAGGACTAGCTTTTCCATGACAGAATATCTTTTTTCTGGATCATTCAAGGTGCGACTTACGTAGTACACTAGTGTCTGTACGCCTTGTCGATCAACCAAAAGAACTGCACCCACTGCCTTATCTGATGCTGACAAGTACTTGACCAACGGCTTATCTTTCATTGGGGATGTTAATGTTGGTAGGCGTATTAGACAATCCTTCATTTCTCTGAATGCAAGTTCTGCTTCCGGAGTCCACAGGAGTTGATTTTTCTTCACACAATTACGAAGGGTTTTGATAAACGGAAATGACTTTGCTGCGTGATTAGTGAGGAAACGGTTTAGCGCTGCTAAACGTCCTACTAGGTTCTACATTTCTTTTATCGTGGATGGGGAATGCATTCGCTCTATTGCTTGTACTTTTTCGGGGTTGACTTTGAACCCATCCTTGGTAACGATGAAGCCCAAAAATTTTCCTTTTTCCATTCCAAAGGAGCACTTTGCTGGGTTTAGCTTGATGTTTACCCCCTCGTAGTGTGTCAAACGTCTTCTGAATGTTTTCCAACATCAGATCTTCCTCTTTACTCATGATGACTAAATCATCCATGTAAACTTCAATGTACTTCCCGATGGCATCGCTAAATGTTTCGTTCATTAGCCTTTGATACGTTGCTCCTGCATTCTTTAGTCCAAAAGGCATTTTCGTGTAACAATACAACCCTGTTGGTGTATGGAATGCTGTCTTGTCTTCATCTTGGATGGCCATCTACACTTGATGGTATCCTTTGTAACAGTGGAGAAAACATTTCCATCAGAAAGATGCCAGTGAATCAATCTTTTCATCGATCTCAGGTAAAGCGTAACAATCTCGCGGGCAAGCTTTGTTCAGATCTTGATAATCTACACACATTCTCCAACCGCCATTTCCTTTTGGCACCAATACTTGGCTGGCAACCCAGGTCTGGTATCATACTTCTCTGATGATGCCGGCATTGAGCAACTCTGTGATTTGTTCTTGCATGGCTTCATGTTTTATGTCTCCTAAATGGCGTTTGGTGTGTACCACAGGTTTGGCATTTTCGGCAACGTTCAATCTGTGTTCCGCTATGTGCCGTGGAACACCGACCATATCGGCTGGTGTCCAGGCGAAAACATCCATATTTTTTAACAACAACTTTTTGAGCGACGCGCGTGTGATTTCTGACATTGTTGGACCTAAAGTGATTGTTTTTCTAGATACTTCCTGTTTAGAATCCACATTTTAGGTTTCGCGCGTGGAGTTGGCTTGCTTGACTTTGAAGGTTGCACCTCGTCAGTTACGAGCACTTCTTTGCTTGCATAGATTATGGCCACTCCGGTCTCTGTCAAAAATCCTACCGCTGAGTGTGGTCCTAAACAGATCATGCTGAAGTCTCCTTGGGACTCTCTTCCTAAAAGGATATCATGACTTGAATTCGCTGGTAAGACCATGAACATAACTTCTTCAGTCCTTGAAGTCTTCCCATCAGAAAGTACACCGGGAAAGATATCTGGCCAGGAGGAAAAATGGTTTCGTTGCAGAAACCAGTGAGTGGGTAATCCACTAGTTCTAAGCACGCCTTATCTTCTTGGTCCAGTTGGTTGAAACACTGCCCGTATATGATTTCCGTAGTGCTTCCTGGGTCGATAAAAATGTAATATGTCTGGTAGTGGCCAAACACACCAGAAATGACAGTGGGTCTTCTCTCCCTTGGACCACCTCGTACTACCGGGAAGACAACTTGCCTCTCACGCCAAGAGTCATCCTGGGCGCGCTTGTTGTAATTTTTCCTGGGTCTTCTCTGACCCCCTTGGATCATATGTGTTTCCAGCTTTCGAAGTTTCTTGTTATCTGGACCCTCTTCTCGTCTCTGGATCTTATAGTTGTCTCTTTTTCCCCCTTTGATCAAATGGGTGAGCTTGTCACCTTTCAAAGCTCGCTCTATCTCCTGCCTTAAGCTAATACAGTCATCTGTCAGATGGCCTGTATCTTTGTTAAATTCACAAAAGAGGTTCGGGTCTTGCACTCTTTTGTTTCGCATCTGCAACGGAGCTTTAAATTGATGGTTTTCAGTTGACAAGACTTCAGAAGGGGTTTTTGTCAGAGGTGTCCATTGTTTTTCTCTGTTTTCTTTCTTGACTTCTTTGCGATAGCTAATTTGGTTGATGGTCGCGCGCGCGTCCTCAGCTGGTGGACTTCTTTCTTTATAGCCAGACGCCTTCCAGGGTTAACCCCTTCCCTTCTTGTTACGTCTATCGTTGGCATGCTGACTATAGTTATGCTGACGGCTGTCGTCACCGGTCAGCTGTTTGTCGGTTCTTGCAATAGTTTTTGCTGCTTCGATGAAAGTATCCAAATCTTTGGGACCTCTATCCCTGCCCTTGACTCTTTTGATTAGATCATCACATTTGACAGCTCTCATGAAATGCGCGCGCATCATTTTTTCCCCAACGTCTCCTATTTCCAAACATTCTTTGTTGTATCTGGTGATAAAGTCTTCAATGCTTTCGTGATTTTTTCTCCAGATGTTTAAACAATCTGCTGGATCCCTGGTGTGCCTGCGTTGTTGGGAAAAGTGTGCCAAAAACTTGTTTTGAAAGTCCATCCAGGACTTGATCCTTCCTTCTGGTAAACTGTCAAACCATGTGCGTGTTGCGCCAATGAAGGTTTGCACAAACAGATGAAACCAAGTGGGTAATGACCAACCACCTACTACCCCTGCGCCAGTGAAGACTTGAAGGTGAACATCAGGATCTGTGAGGCCATTGTACTTTCCCACATTGTGTGGTAATTTTGTCTTGACTATTGGAGCCACTGCAATTTCTCTGATAAACTTTGATTTTTCAGCTATGCCTTCAGCACGATAGCTTAAGGTGTAGTCGTACTCGGCATTTGGATTGTATCCCGCGTGTGCGCGGGGTCTAGACGCCTCATGATTTGGTGGTAGTCTGCTGAAGACAGTGCTTTCTCCTTACTTATAAGTCGAGTCATCTTCTTCGTTGTAACTCTCCCATTCATTGTTACTGTTGCGCGGGCCTAAGCGACTGTGCAATGGAGGTTTCTTTTGTTGGTAAGTGTGCTGCTCATAGTTGCTTTATGTTTCACCATAGGTGTCGCGCGTGTCGTGTACGCTTTGTCTCCTGATGGTGGATGATTTCTCATGTTGTTGATTTCGCGCATGCCCATGAGCATGTGTCTGTTGCGGAATTTGGGTAGTTGGTGGTCTTTGAGGTGGAGTGATGAAAGTAGATGGAGCAGCTTGTGCCTGGAGCAGTGCTTGTTGTGCGCTTAACTGCACATAGACAATGTTTAAAGACGTTGTCTGCTTGGAGTACCAGGAGGCCAGAGTTCCTCCTTCAGGTAGCCCTAAGATAGCTGAGAAATTTAGCTGTGCCTGAGCCGATGGTGCTGGAGGACCAGCACCATGGTTTGGCGTTTGGACTCCTGGATTTGTTTGGTTGATGACTCCAGGTGGTGTTTGGTTGTTAGCTCCAGGTGTGGTTTGGTTGATAACTCTGGAAGTACTTCCAAAGAGATCAGGTATTTCATTGTTCACTTGTTCTTCTCTGACGGTCCCGTTCCTTTGGTGCCCTTAGACGTGAACGGTGTCCGCATACAACTCAAAGGAAGAGCTTTCTCCGTCTACGTGAAGAGAAGGGTTTTGCTCAGCCATTCAGATAGTGTTTTTGAAGAGAAAAGAGATGAAAGTGGTTGCAAAAAGATGCGGTGGGCGCCAATGATGAAACACTGGTGAACGCTTAGGCTAACCGGTTGGGTCGTCTCGTGGTTAAGGGTTCAATCTCTTCCTCAGCTCGTTGACTGCTGGATTCCTGCAAAACAGAACACCGGTGACTCGCCATAAGGAGGGGAATAGGGGGGTTCTCCTTGTGACCACCCTCCGGCGTGAGAATAAGTACTGTTCTGAGGAGAATAGTGTGTGTTGTAGGTGAAATAGAGAGAGAGCAGAAATGTTAAACCTGTGGTCGTGGGTTCGAGCCCCACGGTGGGCGCCAACGATGAAACACTGGTTAACGCTTAGGCTAACCAACTAGGTCGTCTCGTGGTTAAGGGTTCAATCTATTCCTTCACTCGCCGACTGCTGGACTCCTGCAAAATAGAACACCGGTGACTCGCCACAAGGGGGAATGGGGGGGGGGTTCTCCTTGCGACCACCCTCTGGCGTGAGAAGAAGTATTGTTCTCGGGAGAATAGTGTGTGTTGTAGGTGAAATAGAGAGAGGGAGCAGAAATGTTAAACCTGAAGGAGGAGTGTCCTATTTATAGTCGAAGGATGAAGGAGGGAGTGAAGGCCTTGCCAGCTGCTGCTGGGTGCCAGATGTCCGACCAAGAGAAATATCCTCTTGGTCTCCTCTGTGGTACTCAGAGTAGTGGATGACGTGGTGCGTCGTTATTCGTCCAGATAGGAGAATTGTAGCAGCGGTTGTCGGCCTGTCCTATGATTATCTTGTAGGCCTAGCGGGCGCTCGATTACTGGGGAGACGTGTTGTCCTTTTTGTCTGGAGGAGCATCTTTGGTATCACCTGCGATTTCTTCCAGAAACTTCTGGATACGCTCTGCTGATGTAGGCGCCATACTGGATAAAAGTGGTGTGGTCCCTGACATGTGTGCATTGACTTGGGACATACCTTTTCAGTCCCGAAATCCAGATAAAACAACAATATCAAACGATCAACAGGGATGTGTGGAATCCAAGCTTGATGATCTTCAAGAAATAATCACGAACAAGAAGAAGAAAGATGAAAGATTTGTTAAATTGAATGCTTAATCTTGCATACAAAAGTGTTTGTCTAATATAAGATTCTAAAACAAATAAACCAACCCATGCTCCTCATTTCCATTTTCTATTTATAGTAAGGGGTTTCCACCAAAACCCTAGGCCCATTATCCCTAAAGCCCACTCTAATACCCCACCTTCTAGAAGCCTTGGTCCATTAGCCTACTAATCCATAAACCTATATGGCCTAACAATCTCCCCCTATGTTTACTGGATTAGTTGCTAACTCCGTTAGGAGGAGCAAAAATAGAGCAACATCCGCAAACAAACGATTTCTGATCACATGTCTGCTAATCAGATGGATTGTTCTTCAGTCACGATCATAGCCTTGGCTATTTTGGGGTCATTTTCCTAGAACTTGAAGGACTTGAGAATTTCCTTTGCAAACTTGTGAGCAACTGAAATTATCTCCTCCTTATCAATTGGCGTACCGATGACAGTCTTGATCGTTTGCTTAGTGTGAGGATCACGAACGCCATGATCTTTGCTTGAGAGTTAAGCTTGCAAAGATGAGATATGGGCTTCTTTCAAGGCAGCATCTTGTTCCAACACAATCACACTTCTTTGCAACTTCGCTATATCAACAGTCGTATCGTCATCACTATCTCTTTCTTCATAAATTTCATTTTGTTGGTTGCAAAGCGCATAGCTGCTTCATCATGCTCAGAGAAACCAACACCACTGGAACTTCCTACATTGAACCTGATGCCGCTTGAGCTTTCTGGTTGCGAGTGACTTGTTTCAGGCAGATCAAAATCGAAATCGAAAGTAAAATAAAAGTCAAGATCTTGTGTGCTTGTTTCTTGAGTAGCAACAGTGACTTGTGGATCGGTGGGCATAGTAGGCTCTGGTTCTGAGCTTAGGCCAGTAGAATGATTATCAAGAGCTATTTCGGTTCTTCGTTTCTTGTTGGATGCTTGTTCAACATCATCTGTCGAATCATCTTCAATACGAACTTCTATTTCAGGAATGGGTACAGAAGGAGGGTTTCCGACACTATTCTTCAAAGATTCAATCAGGGCTTGTAGGTTTTCAGCAGTAACTAACATTGATTCTCGAACAGGTTCTTCAGCTTTCTCAGAGATAATCACTTCCACATCACTGTCGTCGTCAGATTCTTCTTCGTTTGAGTCTGAGTCAAGAATTTCATTTTCTATCTCAGCTTTAGTAGCAGCATTCGTGAGTTACTCGCCATGTTCTTCGGCAACTACGGCATTCAAAGGCTTTGGTTTGAAAAGTATAGGAACCTGCAAACCTTGTAATTCGAATAAGTGGTCTGGGAAGACAATGAGAGAATCAGAAATGCATAGGAAATGAGATTAGTCCGAAATGTGGCTCAAATGAGAAATGGTTGACTATTTATAGTGTTTTGGATTATAAGATCAAACGGCCAAGCCCCAACTCGGAACAATGGTCCGAATTACATTCGAGAGCAATGGACCGGATCTGATTCGTTTTATCCGAAACAGTGGGCCCCAATCCGAAACAGTGGGCCAGACTATTACTTTAATGTTTTGCTTTTTCAAGACAGAAAACATCTTTCTCAAAATCAATGATCCAACCAACCGAGCAACCTTTTTGAATATAAATGATGTGTGTAAAATGCAACATATAAATTACACCAATTGAGGCATAAAACTAATCATTTTTAGTACTAATGTTGGAAAAAGTATGCTTTTGTCTTCCTTTTGTATTTTCAGGACCAAATGAGCTTAATTGAACAAAAGGAACAAATATGCAGCCAAATCTAACATAAATACAAGAAAAGGAATAAACGTGGCATGCCTGACCCCTCGACAGCATCTTCCCAAGCAAAAACAAGAGAACAGAAGGCTGACCACGGCCCCGTGCCCAGCGGACACGGGGGCGTGGCCAGTTGTCTGCATAAAGGACAAAGCTATAGAAGCTTCTATTCCGGACACGGGGGCGTGCCCAGTTCAACACGGGCCGTGGTCAACGCTAAGATTCGTAGAATCCAAGCAAATCTTGATAGTACAGATACGCTTCTGCACACGGGGCTGTGCCCAAGGGATACAGGGGGGGTGTGGAGCTAATGCAGACAAAGTGCAATTAATGAAGAAAGAGAAAGTGGATGGACACGGGGCCGTGTCCGGGCTTCTGTGAAGGCTATAAATAGAGGTGCTTGGTTCACTTCAAAAGCATCCCTTGGCAAACCACCTATCTCCCACTTCACCCACATTCCACCACCACTACAACCCACATCCACCACCATCATCCATCATCCATCTTAGAGTGTGTGTACTAGTCTCGGGATCCAAGATTGATAGTAAGAGTTCTTGACAATCAAAGGCCATGTTTGCCTAAGTCTCTTACATCACTTGGTGAAGACAAGCATTTAGTGTAATACTTTTGATTTTTAATCTTTTCACACTTTTTATTTGGTTTTGTATTTATGACTTTAATAACTAGTTTCTTATGTTGAAGGTGAAACTTCCTTATCATTTGTCCGTGGTGTCTTGGCATTATTTTACTGTCGATATAAAATAAAAGATTTTCACCATTCATATCTCTACGGTCTATATAGAGATATGTTGGCTACCTGGTCGGGGGTTAAGGGAATGGTTTGGTAAGGTTCTTGCCTTGTTCAGTGTATAGATCCTGCAAGGACCTGGATCAAGCTTACTAGGACGTCCTTCAATACCCACTGGTATTGGATGGCGGGGGTGTGAATGGCTTGATCCCCTCATATGTAAACTACTATTAATACATTAACCCGACTACTTGGGATTGTATCCCTGCTGACTCAAACCACTTAGCCGAGGGTAACGTCACCTTTAAAAGAGGGGCCTACCACATTACGCATTAATAACTTAATTAATTATCTTTCAATATTCTGACCCTTAAGAATTGTATCCTTGCTGACTCAAACTACTGGGTTGAGGGTAACGTTACCTTCAAAAGAGGGGCCTACTACTATAACTAAGATAATCTCTTAAAAAGTGCAAAAGTGCGGAAATCATTAAAGGTTACACTAAAGGCGAGTCGGATCCAAGTGATTCATCTATTTTTAAAACCTTTTTCTAAAATTTTGATTTGATTAGACGTTGAGGATAAACCGGTATTAAAAGCTCTTGTGTCCTTGGACGACCTCGATATCTTACCAACACTATACTACGCTCACGATGGGTGCACTTGCCCATATGTGTGTTTAGTGTTAGTAGAATAGCGTGTTTTATAAATTTAAAACTTGACTAAAGTGTTAAAAAGCTTAAAATATAACTAAAAACCTATCACGCACTACGCACATCAAGTTTTTGGCGCCGTTGCCGGGGACACAAGGAATTTAAGAAAGCTTAAAATCAACGGCCTAATCAGTTTTTCAAAACCTTTTTAAAATAGCGCGCACATTTTCTGCATTTTAGTGAGTTTTTGCATTACAGTAGAACACGGGGCCGTGTTCACTGAACACGGGGCCGTGCTGCATATATTTTTTAAAAACTCCCAGATACAGAGTCTGAACACGGGGTCGTGTTCACTGAACACGCCCCTGTGCTGCACAAAACCAGTCACTTTTATTAAAATGTCCAGATACAGAACCTGAACACGGGGTCGTGCTCACTGAACATGGGGCCGTGTCCAGCATCTGTTTCCGTTTTTATTTTTGTTTTCAGGTCCCGAGACTTTGTTGTGGTCTGCTGAGTGATTCTTATGGATCAATACTCAGGAGATTACAACTACCACTATGAGGAGGATGATTATAGGGAGGACTATTGCACCATTTGTGGTAATCCTCATCCGGTACAATATTGTGACCTCTTTGAACCATCTGCTTCATACAACTACTATGAGGAGCTCAGGTACGAGCCATCCACTTCATATACATCCTATGAAGACCCAAGGTATGAACCTTCTCCCTCATACTCATATTTTGATGAACCAAGGTATGAGCCTTCATACTCATACTTTGAGGAACCAAGATATGAGCCTCCACCTTCATATGCTTACTATGAGGAACCATGGCGTGAACAACCCACCTCATATAAGTATTATGATGAATAAAGTTACGACCCTTATCCATCATATACTTACAATGAGGAACAATGGTGTGAACCATCTACCTCATATGAGTATCATGAGGAGCCAAGGATCGAACTTCCGAATTCAAGCTTTAAGGATCCTTATTCTATCACACACATAGCCGATAAGATAATAGAACACCTTAAAACTATCAAACGTTATATAAAAGAAGCCCATGCAAGGGAAGAGGAATCCCGCGCAAGGGAAGAACTAACTTGTAATAAAGAAGAGAAAGTTGAAGAGGTAAAAATGGAAGAACAAGTAAGTGAAAAGCCGACACATGAGGTAAACAACGAAAAAGGTGAGTCCAACAACGTTAAAATTCAAGAAGAGTCTAATTTTAAAGAAATTAACCTCTTGTCACCTTCTTTCGAAAATCACTGCTTAGTACCCACTCATGCAAAGTTTTTAAAAGAGTTAAACACTAACACTAAAATTGACGAAACGGTAAGCATTAAGTTAACGAATGATCAAACTACGCTAATGAAAGAAGATCCCTTTGAAATTAACATTACACGGGTTCCATGTTTTTTTTCAAAATTCTTTTATTAGTAACATCACCATTGATAAAGATCTTTGTGTTAATATAATGCCGAACTACATTTTTGAAAAATTAAGTATTAGTGATTTTTCTCCACTTCAAATACTCATTTTTCTATCTAATTGGAAAACAATAAAATCAATAGGGATAGTTGAGGATGTGCTGGTCCAAACCAATCAAAAGGTAATCCCAACCGACTTCGTCATCCTTGATGACGCTCCACTAGTGTTGGGATGAACTTTTGTAAAAACCCACGAAGCTTTGAAAAATCGGAAGTATAACAATCTACCCATTCAATTAGGGGCATTAAAAAAAAGTGTCGATCTTGAGCATTCAATGAAATATCCATTCGGCAATAATGACCCCCTAATTGAAGATGAAGATGAACCACCCGATACAAGAAAAGAAATTGACCACTTTGTTGAAGAAGAGGTCGCCAAAGAACAAACCTTTTAGGTTCTTGATCAAAATGAGCAACCAAATAAGGAGTCTCCTAAAGACCCATCTCTTGAGCTCAAAGAACTTCCAAAAGGTTTGGAATATGCTTTTCTCGACAAAGATGGTAAATTACCTGTAATTATTTCATCAAAATTAACTAGTGTAGAAAAAGAAAAATTAATCACACTTCTGAAAAAACACAAAAACGCGATCGCTTGGAAGCTTGTAGTTATTAAAGGAATAAGTCCTTCCATGTGCACACACAAAATTTTAATGAATGATGATTATAAATCAGTAATACAACCCCAACGTAGAGTAAATCCAAACGTCCAAGAAGTGGTTAAAAATGAAGTCATCAAATTACTTGACGCCGGACTCATTTACCCAATCTCCGATAGTCCTTGGGTAAGTCCCGTCCAAGTAGTTCCTAAGAAAGGAGGTATGACGGTGGTAACTAACGAGAAAAATAAATTAATTCCAACAAGAACCGTCACAGGATGGAGGGTATGTATAGATTATCATCGATTAAATGTGGCAACAAGGAAAGATCATTTTCCTTTACCTTTTATTGATCAAATGTTAGAAAGATTATCCGGTCACAAATTTTATTGTTTCTTAGATGGTTTTTCAGGTTACTTTCAAATACCGATAGCACCCGAAGACCAAGAAAAGACAACATTCACATGTCCGTACGGAACCTTTGCTTATCGACGCATGCCTTTTGGTCTATGTAATGCCCCCGCAACTTTTCAACGTTGCATGGTGGCCATCTTCCATGATATGATAGAAAAGACAATGGAAGTCTTCATGGACGACTTTTCTATCTTTAGAGATTCATACGACCAATGCCTCGATAACCTTGAACGAATGCTATCCTGATGTGAGGAAACTAACCTCGCCCTTAACTAGGAAAAATGTCATTTCATGGTAACGGAGGGAATAGTACTCAGTCACAAAATCTCAAGCGAAGGAATGGAGGTTGATCGAGCAATAATAAACACTATTTCTCGATTACGACCCCCATCCTCCGTTAGAGCTATCAGGAGTTTCCTTGGGCATGCCGGATTTTATAGATGATTTATCAAAGACTTTTCAAATATCTCAAGACCTCTAACAAAATTACTTAAAAAAGATGCCATTTTCATCTTTGACAAGGATTGCAACCAAGCATTACTAACACTAACAGAAATGTTAGTCAATGCACCTATCATGATAGCGCCTGATTGGAAATTACCTTTCGAAATCATGTGTGATGCAAGTGACTTTGCGGTTGGAGCCATCTTACGAAAACGAAAAGATAAGCATTTTCACCCGATATACTACGCTAGTAAAACACTTAATGATGCACAAGAAAATTACACAACAACAGAAAAAGAATTACTAGCTGTAGTATTTGCTTTTGATAAATTTCCTTCTTATCTTGTTCTTTCTAAAACGATAGTTTATACAGACCATGCAGCCATTTGATATCTTTTTAAGAAACAGGATGCTAAACCGCGTTTAATTCGATGGATTCTACTCCTCCAAGAAATTGACATTGATATAAAAGACAAAAGAGGAGCAGAGAACACCGCTGCAGATCATCTTTCCCGCTTGGAAGATCCAGCTTTGGATGCAACTAGGAACGAGCTAATCAATGAAAAATTCCCAACGGAGTCCCTAGAAATGGAGGAATACCGAGAAGAGCCATGGTACGCCGACTATGCTAACTACTTAGCTAGCGGTATAGTCGCAAAAGGATGGCCACATCATCAAAGAAAAAAACTCTTTGCTGATGTAAAGCATTATTTTTGGGAAGATCCTTATCTTTTCAAAATGTGTGCCGACCAACTTATCCGTCGATGCGTACATGGCAGTAAAGCAAGAGGAATTCTCCGCCATTGTCATGAAGGCCCCTACGGAGGACATCATGGTGCTGCTAGTACCGCACGAAAGGTATTTGATTTAGGATTTTATTGGCCAACCATTTACAAAGACGCCCAAAGTCTTATCAAGACATGTGACGCTTGCCAAAGATCAGGTAATATTTCTTCCAAAAACGAAATGCCACAAAATGGCATTCTTGTTTGTGAAATTTTTGATGTGTGGGGACTCGACTTTATGGGACCCTTCCCACCATCAAAAGGAAACAAATATATACTTGTGGCAGTAGATTACTTGTCTAAATGGGCCGAGGCCGAAGCACATCAAACAAACGATGGAAGAGTTATGGTAAGATTCCTGAAACGATTATTTTCTCGTTTTGGAACTCCAAAAGCATTAATAAGTGATAGAGGTACCCATTTTTGTAACCATCAACTTGAATTTTTTTTAACAAGGTTTGGGGTCTATCACCGGGTCTCAACAGCATATCACCCTTAAACAAACGGACAAGCCGAAGTGACTAATCGAGGTTTAAAAAGAATACTTGAAAAAATCGTTGGGTTAAATAAAAAAGAATGGGCTGATAATTAGACGATACTTTATGGGCTTTTCGAACTGCGTATAAAACAACAATAGGTACAATCCCCTTTAAGCTTGTCTATGGAAAAAGTTGTCATTTACCGGTAGAAATAGCACACAAAGCCTAGTGGGCACTTAAAAATGTAAACTTAGACTTAGAAATGGCCGGTAAAAATCGATTTTGTCAATTAAATGAATTAGATGAATTAAGAAATCACACATACCCTAACTCCGAAATTTATAAGGAAAGAATGAAAAATCTGCATGATAAACACATTAAACCTAATGAATTTCGGGTAGGAGATCAAGTTCTATTATTAAATTCACGACTTCGATTATTTCCTTGTAAATTAAAGTCTAGGTGGTCGGGACCTTTTTCCATCACCCACATTTTCCCACACGATGCAATTGAAATTAAATCTCGGAATGGAATCCCATTCAAAGTCAATGGCCAACGGCTAAAGCTCTATCAAGGATTTATTGAGGATGAAGAGGAGGAAATCTCGCTACAAGCGGCCGAAGATTAAACAAACGTTGAGCATCAACATCATATCTTGTAGTAACGAACGACGGGGAAGCCTCTAAATCGGTAAGATTTCTAAAAAACCAAGTTTCGGGAAACAGGGCATTCACACGTGCACTTAAAATATATATATCCACGGGGCTGTGTTAGCGCAACTGTCGGGGATAAAACCACTTTTTCCTTCATTTCCTCATTTCAACACGCCCCGTTTCCCCAAGAACTCTCTGGTTCCGACGAAATTTTCTGCAGATTTTCACGTTCCTCCGACTTCTAACAACGTTAAGGTATGATTCTATCATCATAGTTAGTTAGTTTAATCACTTGCATGTAGTTTATCATCAAAAATTTGGGGAAAAATCTAGGGTTCTTCAACCTGAACCGAATCAAACCTCAAATTTTTGCTTAGATCTGTTAGAATTAGTATAGATGCATGTTATAGGGAGTAAATCAACTTGAATTGTTTGTAGATTTGGCCGATTTCTCATAAAAACCTCAAACCCTTGTTTTTGAACCGAAAAAGATGAAATTAAAGGGGTAAACAATTTGTTTTGGGAAAAACGGCACTTGGGGTTTCATTTTCAGGGAAAACCGCCCCTACTGGAACAAAAATTTTCAAGTTTTCAGGACCGGGTCGAAAAATGAAGTTTTTGGGAAACAGACGCCTGAGCACAGGGTCATGCTCAGCGAGCACGGGGGCGTGTTCAGTTGAATTCTGGCGAACATGGGGCGTGTCCGCTGGACACGGGGTCGTGTTCAGCTGGCTGTTTTCAGTTTTCTTCGAAAATTTTACTGTTTCGTGCTAATTGTTTGGTGTTTTCTTTTAGATGGCCAAGAAATTTACCAGGTTCAACGCGAATGAGTGGGCTGCTCAAGCGCGGTTTGAGGTTCTCAAGACAAGGCTCGAAGAAAATCCCCGACAAGTTTGCTTGGATACTCTAGAAGCAGTAGGCCAAATCGACCGCTTCAACAACCTTGTTACTGGTCCACTACGAGTAGCTCTTTACACTCAGCTCCACTCCGTGCATGAGTATAACATGGAATTTTATAGCACGTTTGCCTTCAAGGCAAAAGCGAAGCCGTTTGACAATGAGGTGGAAGAATTCCGTTGTGCAGGGGTTATGTACTCAATTTCAATTGCACAATTTGGGGCAATCATCAAGTTGTACTCAGAAGAGGATGCTAGAGAGGAAGAGAACACTGGAGGTCTCCACGAACTTCCACAAGATCAACGCTAAGATGCATGGGCTCAGATTAGGGAAGGACACTATAACCCGAGCCAGACCAAGAGCACACAGTTGAGGGACCCTCTCTACCGTTACATCCATAGGGTCCTCAGCTACTCCCTTTCCTAGAGACATGACAGTGGTGGTGTTGTAGGGTTGCGTGATCTGATAGTCCTCCATTGCATTCACAACCGTATCAACCTCGATGTTCCATACCTTCTACTTCGCAACATGCACTTGAACCAACTTGCAACTCCCCCGACCCCTATCCTTTTTGGAGGGTGGATCTACCGCCTCTTCAAACATTTTGTGCAAAGGATGCCGAGGTCCTTTCAAAAGGGCCCATGGTCGGGAAAAGTGGACCTTGTCATTTGTCGCTCCATGAACCTAATCAACAAAGCAAATGACGGGACGGTCAGGTTTCAAACAATTCAAGGGCATGTGTGGAACCCTCAAGAAACTCTCGTCCTTCACGCTCCACAAATCCGTCCTCCTCCACAGTACCAGTATCAGCACCATGGTGATCTGGGTCAATCCTCCTTTCAAGGAGGTGGTTTTCCTAACTTCCAAAGTTTACGTGATTTGTTGCAGGAAAATCTCATGTGCACCCAGAACACCTACAATATGGCTAGCAACACGTACACCCGGGTCGGACTTATAGAGAGAAACATCTCCGACATGCAGGATGACATCAGCAACATCCGGGAGTACATGGCGGGCCAAGGAGGGGATGATGACGAGGATGACGACATGGATTGAGTGGGAGGCATTGGAGGTGGTATTACACGGTTGAAGGTCATTACAGGTTAATCCTTTATCTCTCACAAACAATTTCATGGCCTGCGTGCCATTGTTGAACAATTTACTTTTCTTAACACTTTTAATTTCCTGCATTTTTCTTTTTTTTAGTTTATGTTGTGAATGGTGAACTTATGGTAAAGTAGGATGTTGGTTATTTTGTTTGGTGTGGTATTTATAAGTAAAACAGGTACCTACGAGGCTTGAAGCACTAAATATTAGTGCTACCAAAGCCGGGAAAGCAGAACCAAAAGCCGTAACCTGTTTTCAATGATTGCAGATTGTCAACACGGGGTCCAGTCAACACTCCCCCGTGTCCACCGCCCAGTATCTTCTGTTTGTTTAATTTCTGCCCAACACGGGGTCGTCTTCACCAGGCACACCCCCGTGTCCACATTCTGTAAGTTTTCGTTACTGGTAATCTGACCACGGGGTCGTGTTCATCCAGCACGGGGCCGTGTCCAGATGCCCAGTAACATCAAAACCTTATTTTTAACACCTTTTTACACATTCAATCAATCTAAAAACTTATTTTTGGGACACATTGAGGACAATGTGTAATTTAAGTGTGGGGGGATGCTAAAACCTTGAATCTTGCAAGTCCTAATAACAAGCCTTACATAATACTCTATTGGAACCGCTAATCACCCCAAATATTTTCAAAAACTTTTCATTTTTTTACTTGTCTTGGTTTAATTTGGGAATAACAAGTTCTAAAAAGGTTATATTTTTATAAATTTACAACCGATAGCGTCATGATAAAAAGAACCAACATAAGAAAATTATGAAATGATATGACAAATCTAGTTAAAATTTGATTATATATACTGGATCACATTATAAACCCATTCCCACAAAAAGTGAGTTTTGAGCCTTTATTGAGCATACAAATATACATCTTTAAATTAAATGCTCATTTTTTGTTTCTTGTGTGAATAGCCGCTTGGTTTCTTACAACTCTAGAACTTGCCATGACGATACATTCCCGGTCCTTACCAACTTAAACCCAAGTAAGGAAATGATGGAGGCATTAGGACTAACCCTTTTTCTTTTCAACACCATTATTTTTCATTTTTTTTACCACCTACCCAAAATCCCCCTAGTTAACCCCTTTGAGCCTAAACCTTTTCATTTCTAAACCCACAAAACAAACACCCTTTACCCACTAAAACCCCTTTATATTTTTAAAACCCTTTATTTTAGTAAAAAGTTTGGTCTTCATGTGACATTCCGTATCAAAAAAAAAAAATGAATGATGAAGTCTAGCAATAAACATACAAGTTCCTCAAAGAAACATTGTTTGAAAATGTTTTGTTTGAATAAAAGTCACAAAAACAAAAATTTTATGACGACCAAGGCTTTTTATACTTTTAACCCTTTCTACTAACCACTAACCCAAAACCACCTACCTTTAACCCAAGCCTAACCCTTCCCCAAGTCCTCTTGATATTTACAATGGTTTATAGTTAAAAAGAAGGAGGATTGATTGCTTGGCAAGCACATGGTAGAAGTGAGTTCCATGTCGGTCTCGAGTGTTTCACAAAAATACATCTTCGGCCGATTGTTGAGTGATCTCCCGTGAGGTATGTGAACTTGTATATAAATGGAATTTTTAAGAGGCATGTTATGCCCAAATAAATAATTTCTCTTATGAAACGTTCTAAATAAATCATAACGAATAGGGTTGTAAATAGCATAAAAATAAAGCCTAATAAAGATCTTGGATTCCCGACACTCAAGACAAGCCAAAAAACTTCTCTTCTACCCATTCCATTTGGGTGTGTGTGTGTGAGCCACATTATAAAGATTTTTCTTGAGGACAAGCAAAGATTCAAGTGTGGGGGTATTTGATGTGTGTAAAATACAACATATAAATTACATCAATTGAGGCATAAAACTAACCCTTTTTTAGTACTAATGTTGGAAAAAGTGTGCTTTTGTCTTCCTTTTGTATTTTCAGGACCAAATGAGCTTAATTGAACACAAGGAACAAATATGCAGCCAAATCTAACATAAATAAGAAAAGGAATAAACGTGGCATGCCTGACCCCTCGACAGCATCATCCCAAGCAAAAACAAGATAACAGAAGGCTGACCACGGCCCCCTGCCCAGCGGACACGGGGGCGTGGCCAGTTGTCTGCAGAAAGGACAAAGCTATAGAAGCTTCTATTCCCGACACGGGGGCATGCCCAGCTCAACACGGGCTGTGGTCAACGCTAAGATTGACAGAATCCAAGCAAATCTTGATAGTACAGATACGCTTCTGCACACGGGGTCGTGCCCAGCGGACACGGGGGCATGTGGAGCTAATGCAGACAAAGTGCAATTAATGAAGAAAGTGAAAGTGGATGGACACGGGGCCGTGTCCGGGCTTCTGTGCAGGCTATAAATAGAGGTGTTTGGTTCACTTCAAAAGCATCCCTTGGCAAACCACCTCTGTCCCACTTCACCCACACTCCACCACCACTACAACCCACATCCACCACCATCATCCATCATCCATCTTAGAGTGTGTGTAGTAGTCTCGGGATCCAAGATTGATAGTAAGAGTTCTTGACAATCAAAGGCCATGTTTGCCTAAGTCTCTTACATCACTTGGTGAAGACAAGCATTTAGTGTAATACTTTTGATTTTTAATCTTTTCGCACTTTTTATTTGGTTTTGTATTAATGACTTTAATAACTAGTTTCTTATGTTGAAGGTGAAACTTCCTTATCATTTGTCCGTGGTGTCTTGGCATTATTTTACTGTCTATATAAAATAAAAGATTTTCACCATTCATATCTCTACGATCTATATAGAGATATGTCGGCTACCTGGTCGGGGGTTAAGGGAATGGTTTGGTAAGGTTCTTGCCTTGTTCAGTGTATAGATCCTGCAAGGACCTGGGTCAAGCTTACTAGGACCTCCTTCAATACCCACTGGTATTGGATGGCGGGGGTGCGAATGGCTTGATCCCCTCATATGTAAACTACTATTAATACATTAACCCGGCTACTTGGGATTGTATCCCTGCTGACTCAAACCACTTAGCCGAGGGTAACGTCACCTTCAAAAGAGGGGCCTACCACAATATGCATTAATAACTTAATTAATTATCTTTCAATATTCCGACCCTTTAGGATTGTATCCTTGCTGACTCAAACTACTGGGTTGAGGGTAACGTCACTTTCAAAAGAGGAGCCTACTACTATAACTAAGATAATCTCTTAAAAAGTGCAAAAGTGCGGAAATCATCAAAGGTTACACTAAAGGCGAGTAGGATCCAAGTGATTCATCTTGTCTATCGGTTTTTATTTTATTTTAATTTTCAACATTTTTAGTTTTTATTTTCATGTTTAAAACATTTTTCTAAAATTTTGATTTGATTAGACGTTGAGGATAAACCGGTATTAAAAGCTCTTGTGTCCTTGGACAATCTCGGTATCTTACCAACACTATACTATGCTCACGATGGGTGCACTTGCCCATATGTGTGTTTAGTGTTAGTAGAATATCGTGTTTTGTAAATTAAAACTTGACTAAAGTGTTAAAAAGGGCTTAAAATATAACTAAAAACCTATCACGCACTACGCACATCAATAGACATAAGAAATAACAAAATAAAATAATAATAGAATAATAGTAGAGGGGTAATATAAAAAGGAGCTGCCATGGGATCAATTCGTTCTCGAACTGATTAAGGAACATTTTTCAGCACATGCTTACTTGGACTAGTCCACGCGATTGTTAATATACTTGTCCTCTTAAATCTAACACTCAACCTTCAACTTTCAACCTTGTGATACTCTTAAGGTAGAATTATAATGTGACATCAGTGTGTCCCATTCCAAGGCATACCCCCGTGATCAAGGTAAGCACAACGGTTCATCGTAGCAGGTGAGTATACTGAGTCCATCCTTTGTTTTACAACGCCAGACTTTCTGGTGAACAGGTCAGTACTTTCGTATAGCACAGTGACCAGAGAAGTCTGATGAGGGCTAGGCTGATACCTTTAACGGTACGAATTTGGCTTTTATAAGCGCACAAAATTCTCTTTTTGAGATTTTCTTCCGTTTCAGGTTTTGGCCCTCTTTTGCGGCTCTTTTAAGATATCATGAATGTGCCTAGGTCTGCATATAATCTGGATGCAACAGAAGGACAGTCCTGATATCCTGGATGACTCATCAGTATAAAGACCAGAAACCTCAGATGTTGGCTATCTATCAACGCAGGATTTAAGACCATGAAATCATACGCCGTTGCTCTGTTACCCACGTTATGTCCAGTCCATTAGATTTCTATCACTAGGTATCTCTTTGCGTTTTGAGCGTTAGACCTATCATCACATCATAGTGGATCCTAGCCTTTTCAGCTTCGAAACCTTACATGTGTTAATCAAATTCTTTAGCACGAAAATTTATTTCACTTCCGAGCAACTATTTATCCCCCTCAAACAATGTGTACATACATATGTTTTTTTTTTCTTTTCTCCCCATCAAACAATGCATATGTACATATATGTCCCTCTCCCCCTAAATATGTGCATCACACTTTATGCGCAAATTTACTTATTTATTTACATTAGTATAGAAACCCTGTTTTTTTTTTGTCGCTCAGTCAGTGAAAACGCATAATTTTCAAACGATCCACACCCACATTGAATCTCGAGATGCTGAAAGATTTTGTAAAAAGATCCATTGAATTAGCATCAGTGTGGATCTGTTTAAGTTTAAACAATCCTCTGTCATAGCAATCTTGAATAAAGTGCACCTTGATATCAATGTGCTTGGTTTTAGAGTAAAAGACAGAGTTTTTGATAATTTGGATAACGACATCATTATCAAAATAAATAGTAGAGTTTAGATAAGTCAAACCGTAATCCTTAAGCTGGTGTTGTATCCAAAGAACCTGAGAGCAGCAGGCAGCAGATGCTGCAACGCACTTTGCTTCCGCTGCAAAAGTGAGCTGTTGCTTCTTGCACTACCATGAGACGAGTCTGCCCCCCCAAGAATTGGCATCTAGCCAATGTAGACTTCATATCCTTATCCATCCCTCCAACAATAATTGACAGACAAAAAACATGATGCCTAGCCGACTTGCAATCAAGTAGGGGCCGTTCTGCAATGGGAAGTCCATAGGCTTTCAATCTGTCATGTCAAATTAGGCAAGAACGTCGTGAACATATTTGATTTGACAAAACAAGATTCCTTGACTATTTTGACGAACTTGCAAGCCTAGAAACATTGTCACTTCTCCCAACGAGCTCATTTCGAACTTCTTTCTCATCATCTGAAAATACGAATGGCCTCCAGACGTGCCACCGGTGCGAATATCCCATCATGATCCAGTCCTTTAACTTGTTCGAAACCTTGAACTGCCAATCGTGCCTTGTTCCTCACGATCACGCATGGGGTTATCCAGTTTGTTTCTGAATACCTAGCACGTTCCAAGGGCACGTTTTCTTTTGATGAAGAGAACCTCCATCCCTTTGTCACACATCTGAGATGTGCTCAAAAGGTTGTGCTTCCGTTCAGGGATATAATTGATGTCTGAGAATATGAGAACTCCGTTTTTGACAGTGCCCTTTGTCACACCCCAACCAATGGCGGAATCATCGGAGTGGGACGAAGAAAGATTGCTCATCACATATAACGCTAATTGTGACAATAATTAAATCAAAACTGTTTTCATTTCATAATTCAAATTGTCATTACAATACATGGAATTCAAATTACAACAAATAAAAGACAAATACGACAAGTTCAACATAACCTAAATATTCAAATCTAGTAATTTCTTTGGCGTGTTTCTAGTCATCCCTACTAGGTTTCATACGATCATCATCTTTAACCTGTAACATGTTTAAAATAAAGTTCAATGCAAAAACAAAGGCAGGTATACAGGTTTTCATACATAGCATAAAAAGATAAGTTTTAAACAATTCCACATGACAAGCTAGTCCAAACAAGATAAACAACAAACTGGCATGTGTCTAACTAATCAAACCAAGATGAAACGCAATAAGCTCTTAACATAACCCAACGTTCACATGAGGTGCGTTAATCCTATAGCACTATATATGTCAAGGATAGGCTCGTGCGAAGGTAATGATAAGTCTAACACAAAACGTATAAACCCAAATTTAAAGTATCAAGTAACAAGTATGCATGCATGTATAAGGAATGTTTGTGCATTTTAGAAATACGTATGTTAGGAAACTTTATTTGTAAGTATTGAAGAAAATCACAATCAACTGGATCTATGAAGAGATCACAGTCCTGAAGATCACAAACAAGAACAAGAAGATCAGATGGGACAATTGAAATGCACAGCATCTACTTCAAAGAATTACAAGTTGATCAAGAGCTGAATTGGAATATCAGAGAAGGTCATTTCTGATGGATCTGATGATGATGAAATATCATCAGTTTCTGACGATTCTGATCATCAGGATTTTTCTGATGATTTGTTCACCAGAAATTCTGATGAAGTGGTTTATCAGAATTTCTGGTAAAGAACCCCACTTGTCTGAAATTGGCTCTATCCTGCCACACTTACCGAAGCAAGTTGACATTAATGGATATCATGATGAAAAAGGCAACTTGAACGTTGGATTCAATGAATATGTCAATTGGCCACTTTTTGCAGGACTTATTGCATGAATAAACTATTGTTTATTCATACACCCAGCCGTCTATAAATAGAAGGCTCAACCAGGAGAAGCAAAGTGAGTTTGAAGCTTATCATTCATACATACATCAAAACTCCATTGCCCTCTCACCCATAGAATTCAAGATTCATTTGTACTAGATAATAATCTTACAATCACCTTGTAAACCATTTTGTTTCAAAGTGATATAAACTTGATAATTCTGTAGGTCTTGTTTCTTGAAAGTCTGATTTCCATTTCCGCACATCTTTTTCACATCTACTGAAATCACTTGCCATATTACGTGAAAAGAAGTTGTTTTAAGGCCATACTGGGTCCAACAATTGGTATCGGAGTAGATTGAATAAACTATTTTCAAATGATCAATCGCTCATCTTCTTTTCTCTAAATATGGCCAGCTTTCAATCCTGGAATAATGCTTTTAACATTGGTTCTATGTCCAAACCTCCGACTCTGGTCAGAGAGGAATACCCCCAATGGAAAATCAGGATGGTCAATTTCCTTAATGGTCATGACCGAGCCCTGTTTCAATCCATTGAAAGGGGTCCACATATACCAATGACTGTAATACCAGCTATTCCAGCAACGGACCAATCACCTGATATCCCTGCCTCCCAAGCTCCCAAAAGTGAAATACTTTGGAGTGAGGAAGACAAGGAAAAGGTGGCTGGGGATGAAAGGGCAAAGTCACTTTTAATAATGGCCATCCCCAATGACATATTTTCACAAGTTGATGCATGTGCATCAGCTAAGGAAATATGGGATCAGTTGGAAAATCTTTGTGAAGGAGTAGAAAGGATGAGAAGAAACAAAAGAACAAACAATGTCTCATCTTATGAAAGGTTTAAAAGTTTGCCAAATGAAAGGCTAAATGATACATATCAAAGATTTACAAAACTTTTAAACGAGCTAAAGAAATTTGAAATAACAAAGTCAAATGATGAAAGAAACATAAAATTTCTTGATGCCCTTCCTAGAGAATGAAGAAGTCTAACCATGACTTTATCATCAACCTTAGAACTAGGAAACATGAGTCATCATGACTTATACAGCATCTTGGTCCCCAGAGAGGAAGAAATATTTGAAGAAACCATTCAAAGAGGGGGATCTTTAGCTCTTATCTCAAACTCACAAAGAACAATACCCACCAATGATCCACAACCATCAAGCAGCCAAAGTTTTGAAGTTTCTGATACTTCATCAGATTTTTCAGCTTTTGCTGAGGCTATAGCACTGCTCACCAAAACATTCGAGCAGAGGTTGAGGGGAGGTAGCCAGAGATACCAGAGGAAGGATGGATGGAAGATCTAAAGAAGAGGTTAGATCTAAGGATAAAGGGAAGGCTGAAGTTGTGTGTTACAAGTGCAAGCAGAGAGGTCATTATGCATCAGAATGCAAGACCAAAAAGCTGAAGGATGTTGCCTATTATGAGAAAAAGCTTGAAGAAGCAAATAAGCAGCAACAAGTAAGCTTAATTGCTGGAACAGATACATGGTTATCTGATGATTCTTCTGATGATGTGTAGGATCATTTTCAGACCCGAACGAGTCGATCAGAAGAGTTTTACTCAGCACGAAAGGCGGAAACAGACGTGTAGAGATCAATTCAGCAAGATATACACTTTAAACTTTTGTAAGATTGATTTGATAATGATTTACAGTCTGACAACACTTCGGCAGCACTTCGTTACACTGACCGGAAAGTTACAAATGATTTCGTATGTAGGGTATATATAAGGGATGCTATTTCGTTTGAAGATGGCATGGTTCACTTCAAACGAAATTAAACTAGTTAATTTTGTTTGAAGGTGTTACATGTCATGTTCAAACGAAATTAGCTCACAAACACATAAATTCTACCCTATTTCTCGTACAACGCGCCCTGATCTAACAATTGTAATGTAAGACTCGATACAAGATGAAGTCGACAGACGCATGCACCAACAGACTCCTCCTCGAATGTTGACGAGTCTTAAGTGTCGAGTCTTTAATGTCTTCAGTCTTTATCAGTCTGGTCACTCTCTGAAGAATCTGACAGTGTAGACATTCTCAACTTTATCTCTTTTTCCTCCTCTTCAGCATCAACATACTCCCCTCGAACAATCTCATTTACCCTCGGATGTAGATTGCAATCTGACTTTCACAGGATCAGAATCATAACCTGGCTCTATACTCAAACTTCAGAATCCAGGCTATCCTGCACATCCTCTACCCAAAAGTAAATTTTCACAAATCTAACATTTTACAAAATTTAAACAACCAAATTCTCCCTCAAATTTATTCAGAAAGATATAACAATGTTAATAATTGATGAACCACTTGTAATTAAATATTCAAAACCTTTTCTCATTTAAACACAAGCTCCCCCTCACCACATGCTCATCATGTTTAGCGCTTGGAATTTTGAAAATCAACTCTTCAACAACAGTTGTGAAAAATCTTTTTGGATTTTTCAAAATTTATGCTAAAATACACATAAAATTTTTTGTATTTTTGAAAAGAAATGAAATGCAGTAAAGAAATATTTACAGACACTATTTTTGTGAGTTTGTGTAAAAGGATCATATCAGTTTATGACAAGTCACAAGTACCGTTGAGCTTAGTTACACATTAAGAATTAAACAATTCACTTAGATTGCCGATATACTGATCCACTTAAATTTTCACACAAATTTCAACTGATTCAGGATATGAATTAGGTGTATTAAGGACTTAAACTCATTCATGTGTCCCACCTCTTGAATATACTCCCGTATCCAGATCCCAATATTCAGTCTTACAGGTGAGTATACCACAGATGATATCTGTAAGGGGTTAAATGCGAAGAATCGTGAGAGCTCAGGTCAGAACTTCCGTTCAGCAGAGAGATGACGGCTTCGACTTTTGGTGGGTCCCCTTTAGAGGATCTTTTTTTACCACAGCACATGATTAGCATTTTTCAATGTTTTATCATTTTTTGTACTGAGGGCAGGCTTTTATTTCAAGCAAGCGTAAAGTATTCTCCGGGGACTAGGCCATTGCTTCCGCAAAATCAGAAGTCCCGGGATAATACCCCAGATATCACTGAGCATAAAGACCTAGTATCTCAGAAAGAGGGATCTTTCAAACGAAATTTCAGGGGTTACCTATATATCCAAGTAGTGTTCCCCACAAAATAAGCAAGATTGAATTTAAGTTTATATCCCGAAAAAGCTTACTAAATGTGTAAAAACCTACCGGCATATCATCAGTGAGACCGTTTAACGCTATTTAAACATTACATTTCTTTAGCATACTGTAACTGTCTACTGATGTACTATCATTTCCTCTTTTTTCACAACAAACTCATTTTTGTATTTTATCATGTTTTTGCCTTTTTCAAATTTTCAAATGTTTTTGGATTTTCTGAAAAATTCTTACTCCCCCTAAAATTCAAAATCATTTAAGGAAATTTGAAAACAAACTGTACAAGTAAGGTGACAACTGATATCGAATCACTTCAATTTGCCATCCACTTGGCATAAACAATCAGAACTCCCCCTTTCAACAAACTATTTTCTCATTATGATTTCAAAACACTTAAGTTTGTTTTAACCAAAATGATTTTTCCGGAAAATAAGTTTTGCTGATTTTACCACTTGTAGGTTAGGGGTTCATCACATTGTTTTTCTCAACCATTTGACAAATATAACAATTTTGAATTTTAACAACAATATCACTTGTAGAAAATCAAGTACAACTTAATGTCCCTGATTTACCACTTTGAAAGAAGAAATATCACAAAAGTGAATTTCTCAAGAAAGATGCCGATTCCTGCTCCACACTTACCAACCTGGGAGCTCCGGCAAGTCATACTTTTTACTTGTGAAAAACAGCCATCCAAGTCTGACCAAACTTGGATGTTTCTTTCTTAACTTCACTTGGGTAATAAGTTGCTTTCTTTGTTTCATAAAAGTCCTTTACCCCTTTCACTTTACCCTTAACCATTTTTCCAAAAATCTTTTTCACATTTCCATTAAAAGCTTTCTCAACATCAAATTCATTCTTCTCAGAATAAAATTGATTCAAGATCTCAACTTTACATCTGATTTCTTAACAACCCAAGTTTGGTTGTCAAGATTTCCCCTTTTCTTGTAAAATCTTTTCGAAAACTCACCAACTTCATATATTGAATTTTTAAAGATTTTAAACCTTTCAATTGGTGGTTCGGTTTTATCAACGACTACTTCTTTGAGTTTTTCAGAGACTCCCTGTTTTGTTTTTGTTGCTTGAGGATAGTTCCAGACAATGTGACCAACTTCTTAACATCTGTAACAAGTTCTAGTTTCTTTTCTCTGATGAGTTTCAGTTTTCTTCTTTTCAGCAAAAAATTCCTGATTTGACTGTCTCCAGAATGAGCCTTTTGATTCTTCTTCACAACTTGTCCCTGAAACAAATTTTGTATTTGTTTTAAAAGTTTTTTCATGTTTATAATTTTCTTGTGGAATAAATCCAAGACCTTTTCTTTTGAAATTACCGTTATGGTTTGGTTTCTTTCGATAACCTGAACCAGAACTGTAACCCATTTTCTTGTTTAATTTTTGTTTTATTCTTGAGGTGTAAGGTCTATGTTTTCCAGAAAGATTTACATCTTTTATTTCAGAAATATTAATTTCTGTCAGTTTGAAAACCTTTTTGATCATTTCAGTTTTAACACCTCTTATTGGAAATTCTTTATCAAAATATAATTTGTCAGAATCATTCAAAGTATATGTAACTTCAAATGTTTCGTCATTCAAATTAGATTTTGACAACAAAAATTCTTTACTATACACCCGTTTTCCCGACGACTTTGAACTCCTGACAGACGAACTCGAACTCCTGGACTCAGACATTGACTCGAACTCCTCATCCTTATCTAACACCTGATCGACCATCCTTTTTATTAACTCAAACTCATGATCTATGTCGGACGCTGTGAATGTGATGTCAATATTGTCTGGTAGTACATCGGTTATCTTGGACTTCAACTTTATATTGACTGCCTTTTTTACTTGTTCCACATTCGGTTTTCTAGACGAATACCCTTCCCAAATTGGAGGTGAACACTTGTTATAACTAACACTCTGTTTTTTACCAGTATCCTTTTTCTTCGGCTTCTTGTCGTCAAATGCTTCAAAACCAGCAACAGTTGGATAAATTCTATCAATTAAGTAATCAGAACTTGAATAACTTTTTAGTAATCGTCTGATTCTTTCATTTTCAACTTTCTCAGTTTCCAACTCTTGCTTCCATTTCGCACATTCTTTAATGTAAAAATTTATCTCTTTTTGTTTGGACATCATTGTTGCATTCACCATTTTCAATGCATCTTCTCTTTCAGAGTTTGTCTTCTGCAAACTATTCACAGTTTTGTTCAATACATCATACGATTCTTTCACATTCTTGACATCAAACATCAACTTCTCTTTCAACTTTTCAAGCTCACTAAACTTTTCATCTTTATCTTCACATTGTTTGCAAGGTTCCAAACATGTAAGACATGGTTTTGTGACTTCAACAATCTTTTCAATCTCCACAAACTTCTCGACTTTAACAATTTTTTCCACTTCAATTATCTTCTCAACAACCTTAACTTCTTTCTTTTCTTTTGCATCTTTTCTTTCTTTAAGTTTCTTCAATTTATCTGCAAAATAAAATTCAAAACTGTCAGAAGATAAATGGGTTTTTCCAATGTTTATCTGTTCAATTTCTTCATCATCATCACTAGTATCTGTTGAACTGTTTTCTGAAGAAACAGATTCTTCATCTTGAATTTTCTCTTCATCAGATAACACAGCTATCCATTCTTTCATCAAATCTGGCTTTTGAACAATTTGAGCAATGAAAGCTTTAAACTCCCCATTCTCATTCACATAATCATCCCAGCTAAATCCTGGTGCCATTTTCTCATCATCTTGATCAATGATACCATAATATGCTTTCTTGTTTGCATCTTCAATCATCTTCCCATGAGCAGTTTGTGAATCTTTTTGTTGATGTGTTTGATGAGTAATTTGTTGATTTATAGCCTTCCGGTAGTAATCATGACCACCAAACGGATTCTTTGCTCCATTTGCTTCTTGATTTTTACATTCTCGCTTAAAATGTCCTTTCTCCCTGCGTCGAAAACAAGTAACTTTAGATTTATCAAAACCTAAAGCAGAAACATGTGCATCTAAGAAGTCATTTCTTCCTGTAATCATTTTGAATTTTTCAGCTCTCCTCATAACACTTGCTAAGCACCACTTTATATCCATGAGCTCTAATTCCTCTGCATCGATCTGATCATAATCTTCTTTGGTTAGCATAGGATTGCCAATTTTACCAGCAATCAATCCTTCATAGGATTCCAAAGCAGTAACCAGTAATGCCATATGATTTTTAACCACTTCATCAGAAAAATTCTGACCATTTTGCAGATGCAATGCAACATTGCACTGAATCATATGTCCATTACCATCATTTGAACTTTGAACATTTTGAGGATTAACATTCGAAAAAACACTAGTGTTGATTGAACTTTGATTGACTGATCCGGATGAATTTCCTGCGCTAAAAGCAGTTTGGATCTTTGGACTTGCTTCAACTGTTTGAACATTTCCTTTGTAATACAATTTGATGTCTTGTTGATTGCTTGAGCTGTTCATTCTTGCAATCTTCTGTTGTTCAAGATCCTGTGCCTCAAGTTTTTCAATAAACTGTCCAATTGATAATCTGCTAAACTCTCCAGAATTCTTTAAGATCATGAGATAAGTTCCCCATTCTTTCTGTGGTAAAGCGTCAGCTAACTTTTCAACCCATTCTGCTGGAGTTTTAGTAATCTTCAACTGAGACATGGTACGCACAAGATGACAATATCTCTCAATAAGAGTCTTTGTAGATTCACCTGGCATACATGTAAACAACTCAAATTCTTTCTTCAATAATGATTTTTTGCTATTGATCATTTCCGTACTTCCTTCAAATTTCTTCTCAAGTGCCTCCCAAATTGAAAATGCACTACCATCATGTTGAAGTAATATAAAAATGTCTTCTTTGACAGCTTATTGTAGAAGACTAATCTGTCACACCCTGGCTTTGCGGAAGCGTAGGTTTATTTGGTGTGACTTCTTAATACCATAGCTTAATCACAACAAAGCTATATGAAAGTAAAACCATGATGATCATCCATTACTTCAAGTTTTAAAAGTAAAATATGACAACATTGTTTTAGAGTTGACACATGCAACGAGTTTACAACACAACATAATAAAAATCTTGTTCATAAGACACAACCACAAAACAAGAAATAAACACAGCTTAAGGCTTGTGACTCGTCCAGGTAAAAGTCACAATCCCTAAACTTGGATGACACCATTCTTCTACGCAGCGTAACGACAGTGCATACTTTGCCAGATCCCTAATTCCCTGAAATACAAGTAAGTTGAAAAATCAACATAAAGTTGAGCGAGTTCATGTGAAAGTGAGTATGTAAAACCTTTGTAAGTATGAAATCCCTGGTATGTAGCAAATAAGGAAATAAAGAGATCACCAATGGTTTGCAAGGCCATTGATATGTGTGAAGTGTAGTAGGAAGACTCAAACCTAGCAGATTTTTGGGTCGGGTACCAAGTCACCCCGAGGTCCGTACTGTTGGGCCTGGGGCTGGGCTCGCTACACCCAGATAGATCTACCGCTAAAGACCCTCGGTCCTACAATGAGGATTAATGGCCTCCAGTTCCCGCCTACCCACTCACATGACATAAGTAGTAACCCTCCTTACACAAACCATACCATGTAAAAAGTATTCGTAATCATAGTAACATGTATTTCACCCCCGAAGTATAAAAACTGAAAACAATTAAGAGAAAGGCGGGACATGAACTCACAGAAGTGCGTCTCGAAATAGTAAATCCCAAATCAACCTGCTGCGTGACGACCTACACGTACTAATTTCCATTAGACAGACGGCTGTGCCTTGGCTTAAGGTTTAACGTTTTTGTGAAATAGTTAGGCAACTATTTCGTATTTACACTTCTTAGTTATTTAATAATTATATTCCTTCCCAAGGATGGGGGTTTTAATACATGTGCGTTTTCGTAATTCCAAAAATATATTATTAAGTCTCACTTAATAAACTATATTTTTATTCATCTGTCTAAAATGTTCTATCTCCAAAATATACATATTTTTCTCAAAATATTATATTTTATTCCATACAATTTTCCAAAATAATACTTTTATCTAAATACGCATTTAAGAGTATTTTCCGAAAATACATAAGTTACGTTTTTAAAGTTCGTGTGGTAATAATAATACCGGCGTAACTTAGATATTTATTTGTGATAGCGTTGGTATTATTTTGGAGTCGTGCTTTCATAATGTATTCCAGTTATATTATTTTTACTCTAAAAATAATATATAGTTCTCAAAATAATCATAAAATCACACAAGTGTTTTATTATGAAATATATATTCTCAATATATATTTAACAAGTTTTATTTAAGAAAATCCACCTCCGACACTTGGTAATTTTTGTAATAAAAATCATGGCGAAGTTTGTTTGGAAAACAAGTCAAAAATATATTTATAAATACTTGTCACCAAAATATTCTAAGTGTTATTTTCTAGAAAAATTTCGCCAGAGTTTCCTCTGTAACTGGAGGTGGCCACGCTTACTAGCGTATCATTTTCTTTTCAAAATTCAATAAACAATTTTCCAATCATCAATATTCAATGTTCAAACATCAAACTAGTAAAAAATAAGTATAAATCGCAAACACATGAACTTGTAAGTTGTGTAAAAATATGTAGTAACTTTCCAACATATTTAGTATATCTTTCTATCTTTAAAAATGAATCGGTTTCCTGAAAAACTTTATTTTTAAAGAAGATGTAATCTCACAACTTCTAGTCAAAAATTACGGAAATATTTCTTTGTTAAATCCTTTTATCACACAAGTGTTTACACACTTGTTTGTTCTCAAAAATGCTTTTAGTTCATGAAAGATCCGGCTTTTAAACATGATATGCATCTCACACTTGGTTCTTCGAAAATACCACTTGTAGATCTTTAGATCTACTAGTTTAGAACTCCCTTTTACAAGAAAAACTATTTTTACACAAGTTCATGGTTATGTATGGAAGGGTTCGTCATCTTGTATCTTTCAAGCTTAACATATTGCTAATTCATGTTCCATGAACATGATCTAGCGTGGTTAGATGACGATCCGTTCCACTACTAGCATTAAACAACATAAAATAATCATTACTAAACAAGATTCACAAGTTTTACACCATTATTTACTCTTTAACCACCATGTTCATCTTTCTAGCAAGACTTTAAGTTTTGTTTTCGCATGATCTTGAGTTTTAACCGTTAAACTTCTTATTAACCACTTTAGACAAGATCAAGAGGGTGTTTAGAATCACTTACAACTAGCTCAAGGCTAGGGAAGAATCAAAGCGAAAACTAGGTGGATAAAAGCGATGTAGAGAGGTCCTTGTGATTCTGAAAGCACCGAGCTTGGTTGTTGATCCTAGTGCACCTTTGTGTGTATGAGAATGGCTTGAAAGAAGCTTGATGGTAGTGATGGTGATGATGGTTGTGTTCGGCCGAAGGTAGCCAAGAGAGAAAGGGGAGAGCAAGTTTTGCTAAGTGTGTTGATGTGAGAGAATTGTGATCTTTAGGATACATTTATAATCCATATTAGTGTTTTAACCTCTAGGTAATGTGTCCATAAGATATTCAACATCTCTAAATAAAATATTCAAAAATTGGTGGGGTGTGTCCCACATGGGAACCGATTCGGTTGAAGGGGGGGGGGGGTATTTAGTTAGATTTCAACCAATATTAAGTGACTAGTTATGTTAGTTAGGAGTTTAAATTAGTGTAATAGTGTGTTATGTAATATAACGGGTGTTAGGGTGTTCGGGGACCCTAACTGGCTCAGAAAAGGAAAAACAGTGTCATTGACAATATTTTCATGTTCCGGGTAAAGTCCGGTTGTTCGGTTGGATATTGATCCGTTAAAGTGCTAAATAAGCATTTAAAGTGTCGCTAATATTAGTTTTAGTGACACAATGAATTCCCGACACTCTGGAAAGTGTCTAGTATTATTTTCCCATGTTTTTGCACTTTACTAGTTAAGTTAAATGCTGAATTTTTGCATTAAAGTGCAGAATTTTGTAATTAAAGCATGTTTTAGGCACATCCGGTCACTATAACAATCACCTGGTGACGTAGTTCTACAATCCTCACCTCCCTATACTCTTTACTAGTGTAGTAAACTATTCCCGGCTTGTACTGGCCTTAGAGACAATATATGTCTAGTGCTGGCAATGTCAGCATGTTTATTGGGTTATCCGTTTATTGTGCTAACTGTGCTTTTGTGCATCAAGGTTGTCACTGATGTTTGTGTGTAAATAATGGAGTGACAGCAATAAAGTATGATGCATGAATATGTATGTATCAGAAATCAAGAAGCAGTTTAATCACAACTGTAAGCAAGCACAGCAATCAAGCATTAATTAAATATTAATTAATTCGTACGGATACCTGGTTTGGTGAGGGTTGTCACATTCTCCCCCCGTTAAATAAATTTCGTCCCGAAATTTTTTTGGTTCTGCTTATAGTTGCAGGGGTCTTAGGAAATAAATGGGGGTATTTCTCCTTCATACGATCCTCACATTCCCACGTGAATTCAGGTCCATGCCTTGCATTCCAACGAACTTTGACGAGTTTGACACTGCTCCTGCGAGTTTTGTTAACTTTCCAATCCGTAATCTCGACGGGTTCTTCGGTGAAGTGGAGCGTGTCGTCGATATGTACTTCGTCAGCAGGAATGACCACTGTTTCTTGTGTTGGACTCTTTCTCAAATTTGATACGTGTAATGTATCGTGAACACCATTGAGTTCAGCAGGTAGGTCCAACTTGTAGGCAATAAGCCCAATCCTTTGCAGGATTCTGAAAGGGCCAATGTAACGCGGATTCAACTTCCCACGCTTCCCAAAGCGTGCCACACCCTTCCAGGGTGAAACTTTCAATAAAACGATATCCCCAACTTGAAATTCCAAAGGTTTCCTCTTTGGATCTGCATAGGCTTTCTGCCTGTCGCGAGCCGCATCGATGCGTTTTCGAATCTGCGCAATCTTGTCTGTTGTCTCTTGGACTATTTCGGGACCAACAAGCTGCCTATCACCTGCATCAGCCCAGCATAGTGGTGATCGACACTTGCGTTCGTAAAGAGCTTCAAATGGCGCGGCTCCAATACTGGTGTGGTAGCTGTTGTTGTACGAAAACTCGACCAAAGGTAAATGATTATCCCAGCTACCACCCAAATCCATTACACATGCTCTCAGCATATCCTCCAAAGTCTGAATTGTTCGTTCACTTTGTCCATCAGTTTGCGGATGGAATGCAGTGCTCAAGTTCAACTGCGAGCCAAAAGCTTCCTGGAAGGATTTCCAAATCCTTGATACAAATCTCCCATCTCTATCCGAGATAATCGAGAGGGGCACTCCATGACGTGCAACGATCTCTCGCATGTATATTTCTGCAAGTTTACTCGTGTTGTCCTTTTCTTTGATTGGTAAGAAATGTGCGGACTTTGTTAGGCGGTCAACTATCACCCAAATCATTTCATGGCCTCTGGGCGTCCTTGGTAACTTCGTTACGAAATCCATTGAAATCTGTTCCCATTTCCACTTGGGAATCTCGGGTTGTTGCAGAAGTCCTGAAGGCTTCTGGTATTCAGCTTTCACCTTGGCGCACGTTAAACACTTGCTAACATAAACAGCAACATCGCCTTTCATCCTAGGCCACCAATAATAATCCTTAAGATCTTGGTACATCTTATCCGCACCGGGATGAATTGAGTACCGAGACTTGTGAGCTTCATCAAAAATAACTTTTCTCAAACCACCAAACAGAGGAACCCAAATCCTTTTCATGAAGTATAGCGTTCCTTCCTCGTTCGACACTAATTGCTTCTCCATCCCACGGAGATATTCCTCTTCAATGTTCCTTTTTTTCAGAGCCTCTTTCTGAGCGTCACGAATACGCAATGAGAGATTCGTCTGGACGATCATTTCCAAAGCCCTAACCCTTATGGGCTTGATCCTCTCTTTTCGACTCAGGGCATCAGCGACCACATTCGCTTTCCCTGGATGATACTTGATCTCGCAGTCGTAATCGTTTAACAATTTGACCCAACGTCTTTGCCTCATATTCAACTATTTCTGGTCAAATATGTGCTGCAGACTCTTATGATCCGTAAAGATTGTACACTTTGTACCATACAAATAATGTCTCCAAATCTTCAACGCAAATACCACTGCGCCTAGCTCTAGATCATGCGTGGTATAGTTCTTTTCATGAACTTTCGATTGACGCGAAGCGTAAGCTATAACTTTCTGGCGTTGCATCAACACGCAACCCAATCCTTGACGCGAGGCGTCACAGTAAACCACGAAATTGTTTGTTCCTTCTGGTAGCGCTAAGATCGGCGCATTACAAAGCTTGTCTTTCAGTAACTGGAATGCTTCTTCCTGTTTGATTCCCCAATCAAACTTCTTATCCTTCTGTGTAAGGAAGGTCAATGGTTGAGCGATCTTTGAAAAATCCTCAATAAATCTTCGATAGTAGCCAGCCAAACCTAAGAACTGGTGAATCTCGGTCGGCGTCTTTGGAGTCTCCCAGCTCTTTATCGCCTCGATCTTTGTGGGATCAACATGGATTCCATTTCCATTAACTACGTGTCCAAGAAACTGGACTTCGCGTAGCCAAAACTCGCACTTTGAGAATTTGGCATACAACTTTTCCTTTTTCAGCAACTCCAAGATAGCTCTTAGATGTTGTTCGTGTTCATTCTTCGTCTTTGAATAAATCAAGATATCATCTATGAACACAATCACAAACTTGTCCTAGTACGGCTTACAAACTCTATTCATCAAATCCATAAAAACAGCTGGCGCGTTTGTCAACCCAAACGGCATCACCAGAAACTCGTAGTGTCCATAGCGAGTTCTAAAAGCGGTTCTAGGAATACTTTCCTCTTGTATTCTCAGCTGATGGTATCCAGATCGAAGATCGATCTTTGAATAAAAGCTTGAGCCTTGCAGTTGGTCGAAAAGATCATCGATTCTCGGCAAAGGGTATATGTTCTTGATGGTCAACTTATTCAACTCCCGGTAATCAATGCACATACGGAAACTACCGTCTTTCTTCTTAACGAACAGTACTGGAGCTCCCCAAGGTGAGAAGCTTGGCCTGATGAATCCTTTATCCAACAGCTCCTGGAGTTGTGTCGACAACTCCTGCATCTCTGACGGCGCAAGTCTATAAGGTGCCTTGGCTACAGGCGCGGAACCTGGAACCAAGGCAATGTGGAATTCGACTTGCCTTTGAGGCGGTAATCCTGGCAAGTCTTCTGGAAAGACCTCCGGATATTCCTTGACAACTGGAATGTCTTCAATCTTCGGCTCAGCAGCTTTCTTATCCACGATATGTGCTAAGAATGCAACACATCCCTTCCGTAAACACTTTCTAGCTTTTAGGTAGCTAATAATTCTCAGCGGCGTATCCTGCTTCTCTCTGTGCACTATGATTGTTTCTTCATCCGTCAACGGGATGCGAATGGTCTTCTCATGGCAAACAATCTCGGCCTTGTTACTCGATAGCCAATCCATCCCCACTACCACATCAAAGCTTCCCAACTCGACAGGTAGTAAGTCTAGCATAAACTCGTGCCCTCCTAGTTCAATCACACATCCTCGGACAACTTCACTGGTCTCAACTAGCTTTCCATTTGCTAATTCGATGGAGTACGGAACGTCTAACTTACTAGGCATCAACCCAAGTATTTTCTTAAATTCTAATGACACGAAACTATAATCCGCACCAGTATCAAACAAAACGGATGCAAAGCGTTGGTTTATAGGGAACGTACCAGTAACAACGTTGGGATCCTGGCGCGCTTCCCTCGCCTCAATGTTAAACACTCTTTCGCGGGCTTGAATCAATCCTGGGCAGTCCCTCTTAAAATGCCCAATGTCACCGCAGTTAAAACAACCAATTTTTTTACCATTACCTCCTCCGTTCCCCGCTTGATTGTTGTTTTGATTTCGATTCGCATCCCCAGCTTGATTTGCATTGTTCCCTCGATTTCCATTACCTCCATTATTCCCTTGTACACGATTTCCATTGCCACCTCGATTATTGTTCCGATTACCAAAACCTCCTTGGCCTCCCCGGCCTGCACTAGCCCAGCAGTTATCCTTCAGGTGGCCAACTTTTCCACAAGCTTCACATACTTTTGGCCCACATCGGCCAGAATGATGACGCTGGCAGGTGTTACACTTGGGATGCGTACCCATATATCCTTTCCCCTTCTTTCCAACACCGGTTGCAGCTTGGACCGGTGCGCTTGATTCTCCTTTCTTCCAACACTGCTAGTTCCCTGCTTGAAGTTCGAGAATTTCCTCTTATTCTCACCCGACGACTCTGCGTGAGTCTCTTTCTTCTTTGGCTCAACATTCGAAAACTTGTTCAGGCGGATGGCTTCCTCAGTAAGAGACACGCTCAGATCGATAGCCTCTGTGATTGTTGCAGGCTTGGAAGTAGTGACCATACTCATGATCTGTGGAGCTAAACCCCAGATAAAGCGCTCGATTCACTTGAATTCCGGTGTAACCATATAAGGTACCACATGCGACAGGTCATGGAATCTCTGAACATATTCCGCGATTTTGGGACCGTCCATCCTCAAATGCCAAAACTCAGTCTCCAACCATTGTATCTCAGCACGAGAACAATACTTCCTTCGCATCAATTCTTTTAACTCAGCCCATGTCAACGCGTAAGCAGCGGCTTCACCAAGAGTTTGCACTTGTAAGTTCCACTAGGACAGGGCTCCATCCAAAAATAGCCCAGAAATGTACGTCACTTGTTGGTCTGGAGCACACTTGCTCATTCGGAGAACAGACTCCGTCTTTTCGGCCCATCTTACAAAAGCAACAGCACCTTCGGTGCCATCAAAGTTCACAGGCTTACAGCCTAGGAACTGCTTGTAAGTGCACCCTGCACATACATTAGAATATACAAATGGTATTAGCGGACGTGCTATAAATATCCAAATGTATTGTAATACGTCCCAAACGACTTAACACTACCATGGGGTGGATTGTTATTGCCGTTATTGTTCGAATTGCTTCCGCTGGTTCCTCCTTGTGAGGCTGCATACTGCGCAATGGCGGCAGCAATGATTCCTTGAAGTTCTGCCTCGTTGGCAGGCATACGCGTTTGGCGTCTTGGTGGCATCTTCTAAAAGATGATTCACATAGGTCAGGTCATAGTAAGTAAAGTGTACGTATGTATTCAACAATATCAACACATAACATCTCATGTTATAAATACATCAACTACATAACATCTCATGTTATAGAACATAAACAATCACTCAACATCACATATAATGAGAATACTGCGATTGCGCTGTCATAAATCAAGACCACAATGTAAGGTTTACAAGTTCATAACTGTATCATACATCATCAGTGACTAAGGGCCACATCGCCCTAGTCCAAACTATCTAGTCAGTGACAACAGCAACAAATATACAAATCATCAAAAGTCACAATCATAAAAAATGTGGTCTCCAAAAGCTGTGTAATCTGCACAATCGCGGTCGTCTCACCAAAAGTCTACCTGTGTTGAATCAAAAAGGCCTAAGCTGATGGCGGTGGAGGAGGGGGAAAACGAGAAAAGAGTAAACGTCGCATATGAAGCCAATCCTCCTCCATAGCGCGATGAGAGCGCAATAAGTATGCTATCTGCTGCTCGGGAGTCCAAAAACGAGCGGCAGAATCAGGTGAAAGTGGTCGAGGAGGGTGTGATACGGCAGGTGGGGTCTGGCACTGGCACGGGAGTCACTGAGCTCTCTTTAGCTCCTGTATGCGACGGGTCATCGCCTCCTGCTGTATCATAAAAGATGTGAGAACATCCTCCGTAGAATACCCCACGTGGTATGGGTGATACGGATCCGTCGGTGGCATAATGGGGGGCGTGGTCCAGAGGAATGGCTCACTAGATGGAGGGAAGGATGGTACAGTAAATGGTGCAACAGTGGGAACAACAGTGAGATGAACAATCTGAGGCACAAACTGGCCTCCTCCTGACACAAAAAGTGTATGACCAAACGGATGACGTGACGAACCCTCCCCAGGACGTGGTAGAGGAATGTCCTGGAGATAAGTGATCGGAAGATCTGTGCGGTGAGTATCTGTGATATGTGTGGGAAGCAAAGGTACATCAATGGGAGCTAAAACAGGGGCTGAAACGGGTGCCACAGGTGGTGTAACAGGTACCATGAAAGGTGGGAAATCATCATCATCTTCTATCCACCCATTACGGGTGTGAGCGTATCGTGGATCAACGTGGGTCGTAAAAGGTACGCGGTCGAACATCACCGGCATAGGATCTGGAAGTGGGGCGACAACAGGATCCTCTAACAACAGTGGAGCATTAACATGAGCATCGATATGAACATCAACAGCATGATCATCCACCAACTGTGGAATAGCAACAGGATGATCATCAACAGGTATATCATCAACCAAATGAGCAACAACAGGTGCATCGGCATGAACAGGGTCATGCTCCAATGCCGGGTTAGGAGCGACAACTGGCTCAGGGGCCACAGCCGGCTCCGGATCAACAAACTCCATCTTGAAATCAGCTGGATCAGCAAACAAGGGATCGACAGGGGCTACAGGATCCTCCAGGGGCTGGTCTAAGTGTATGAACTCAATGTCATGGTCTGGATCAAAACCAGGTGGAAAAACAAGATCATCCTCAATATCGTGATCAAACTCAAAGTCATGTGTAGGTGCAGCTGATGACGCCATATCAGGGTCGGCGTCGTGTGAGTGGTGCTGCACTCCCTGTGTATGCAAAGATGCGGACGCCACAGACTCAAATGAGTCTGGGATAGGTGAATGAACAGGGGCCTCTCCTGCAGGGGCGTCAGCAAGAAGTAGGATATCATTAGCAGCAATAGGGGCCTCGCCCTCAAGGTCATCCTCAAGTGGGTCCTCCTCAAATAAATCGACGTCGTCGTCGAAAACATCAACAAGTGGCATATCAATAACGGGATAAGCGGCAAGGGGTATAGGAGCAGGGATCACCTCGAGTGGTAAATCCCCAGCGAGATGGCCATCAGCAGGCTCGGCTACGACGTCAGGCAGCGCAAAGGGCTGGAAGTCGTCATCATCTGTGCTGGTAGTATCGGAAGTGTACACCTCGTGCTCCGATGAAACTATGTCATCTGATACTATCGTCATAGGGTCTGTAGTGTCCGACTCTCCAGTACCTGATGAAGGCATGACGTCTGTAACACAAACACACACATGCACAAATAATCAATCATATAATCAAATAAACGTGTTAGTCACCAATAAGCAATCAAGTAATTCTCCTAGTCCCACTAGTCTATTGTGACACCTGTGTCACTTCAACCATCAAAAAAAATACCAAACCAATGAAATATTTTATTTCATACTTGGGATTTGTAAAAAATATGTGTATCATTTGCACATATCAAATTTTGTTCGATTTCAAGCTTTAAATCACTTTCTGGAAGGTTATACGCGCACTGATGCGTAGATATAACCAGTTTAATGCAACGAACACTCCAGAATAGTGAAATAGTCTTAACATACCTTAAATAACCTTTACATAACTTAGATGTAAGTTTTGGAAGGTTTTGTGTGGTGAAATCAAGTTTATTCGCTTACAGGGACTAAATTTGACAAACTGCGAAAGTATGCCAATTTGAACTGTAACAGACATTCCGAAACATGACCATAATTTAAACACACCTTAAATATCCTTTATATAGCTTAGAAATAGGCTTTGAGGGGTTCGGTGTGCTAAAATAAACTTTTGGGTCATTCAGGGACTAAAAGCGTCAAAAAGTGCACAAGTTTGCACTTTCGCTCATAACTTACGTTCTGAATACATGCGGACATCCAAAAATTTATGTAAGCACTAAAATATTTTATTTTAGTGTTTGGCATAAGAAAAATCCATTTGTCACGCAATTTGGATCGTTTTTCGCGCTTATGCGCATTCCGTCGTAATTAAGCGAACATCACGATCGTACGGCCAAACGAACCGACACCCGAGATATTTTTGAGCACATTTTAAGTTCCCTATACTTTAACTTCATTTTAGAGCTTTGAAATGGGGTTAACGGGGCTTAAACGTGTCAAAAGTGCATCAAATAGCAAGTTTGGAGCTTCAGGGGCCTGTTCTGCCATTTTTCAAACTTTCTGGTCTGCAAGGTCCTTGCGCACCGCAAGGTTCTAAGTCTTACAGTGCGCAAGCAGGGGTCAGACAGCATAATTGCAGAAACATTGCATCTGGTCAATTCCACTTGTTGCACATGGTTTTGGGGCAAATCTATGGGCTCAAATGGTTTTAGAAAACCAGGGTCTTGAGGTGTATGGCCAAGATCAAAGAACGGTTAACGAGGAACGATCTTAACGGCTCTACGAACACTATAAATACCCAACCCCATTCATTTCAAAACCCACAAGAATCTGATCTTAGAAGCTCTAAGTTGAAACCATTGTTTCATACCTGAGCTACTTGGATCAAGATTAGCTTTCGGGGACCCTTTGTAAGTGTTCCTTCGTTCTTTTATTGCTATTCGAGTCCGAAAGTCAAACTTTGTTTGACTTTCTGCATTGACCAGTTTATGGTCAATGCGAAGTTCGTTTGAACTTCATAACGTGAGCGTAATCACGATGGTCATAGTCCCTAGTGACTATACCTACTGATTACCACGTTATCTTGGCTCAGTGACGTGTCGTAGTTTCGGCCAAAATGCGTGTTATTGCATATTTTGTAACCAAACTACTCTTAGGTATCAAAACCGTTTGTTTTGATACCAAACTTGTTTTCTAACTTAGTTAGGCATGTTTCAACATGCTTAGCTCGTCACTTTTAGTTTTGTGCTTGTCTAGGGTCGTAAGGGTAAGCGATCTAATCAATCGCTTATGCTTTCGAACCCGACCCATTTGGTCGATCATTAGGATCTGACCAAACACATTAGGTGACCATAGCATATAGGGAATAACCTTCCGAGGTTATACCTTATGGTCGCTTCATTTAAGTAGTTGTTTGATAGGTAGTTTATATGCCTTAGGTAAATGACTAAAATGCCCTTTTTATGCCAAAATTCATTTTAAGCATATGTATCATAACTTTTGGTATCTAAACTGATTTGGTAACAATATTAGACATGTTAAGGCATATTTTACTTATCATAGGGCTAGTTAGGCGTTCCGAACGCGTTTCACGTGAACGACGCGTTAAAGTAGCATAAGCTACCTAAACGGGTCGTAATGGGTCGTAAGCACTTAGGTTAGGTTTCATTTAGTATGTAGGCTTTGTTAAACCATATGACATGAGTCTCTATACTCGTTTGGTTTACGAACCCTCATTCTATCTAAATCCTCCGATTTAGGTCCGGTATATTAACATAGTTACCTATATTAGGTGCCGTTTGATATCCGTGATCTCTAGCATTGTTTGGTTGTTACTCAAGGACTACTAAGCAATCTCAAGTGAGTACATAGACCCCTCTTTTACTGTTTTTCAAACTGTTTTGGGGTGAAACACATGTGCCTACTTGTTACTTTCATGCTTTCCTGTTTTCACATCATATACTTGCTATGTTTATTAGTACATTTATAGTACATGATTTCAATACATTTTATGCTATGTATGTCCATTGTGTGCATACTTAGTACATTGTCACATTTCATGCTATGTACGCCCATTGTGTGCATACTTAGTACATCACTTTATAATACATTTCATGCTATGTATGCCCATTGTGTGCATACTTAGTATATTGTTTTACATTACACTTATGCTATGTATGTCCATTACGTGCGTACTTAGTACATTGTTTTACATTACACTTATGCTATGTATGTCCATTACGTGCGTACTTAGTACATTGTTTTACATTACACTTATGCTATGTATGTCCATTACGTGCATACTTAGTACATTGTTTTACATTACACTTATGCTATGTATGTCCATTACGTGCATACTTAGTACATTGTTTTACATTGCATTTCTGTTGCATATGCTCATCCAGCATATGAACACATTATACTACATTTTGAACCATTGTAACCATTTGACTATGTGAACCTTCGTAACCCTTTGATTATATGAACCGTTTGTAACTATTGAACCGTGTGAACCATTTGTATCTGTTGACTTGATTTACATTTGACAATAGACATTTGACTATACATAAACATTTCTACAATTGTTAAACATTACATCTTGGTGGTTTGGTTTGAGTAAGTGATTTAAGTAACGAGGCGTGTGTAATATGATACAAGCATGGTGGATACGCCGCTGGTACTTCCTATATATAAGTGTTTGTATGGTATTACATATCGTAGCGTTATTTGAACCATTTCAATTTGAGACATATAACATTTTATACAAATAACATACTTTTCACAAGACATTGTTTTACAAACAACTTATCTTATACGAACTCATTTTACATGGTTATTCATTTAACCATACATTATTCTCTTACTTATACATATCATCTGAACTTATTGTTTTTCAAACGATTTACAAGACAAATCAAATTACAAGGTTCATGACTAAACTTTATTAAACATTTTCTTAAACTTACAAGTCATGAATCCTATTTTCACAAAACCTATGTATCTCACAGGCATTTTATGCTGACGTACCTATTTTCACATGTGTTTTCAGGAGATGATGCATAGGACTTAGCGAGATACACTTAGGCGGATTTAGGCCTTAGTGACAATAAAAGATGCAAGACTAGTTATTTATGTTATTTTCTTTGATTGTCAAGACATTGTAACTCTTTTAATCAATAAAACAATATTTCAATTTCCATGTGTTATGAAACAATGATTCTGTTACAACACTCCCCGACGTTTCCGCCACATTTTGTTGTTTTACGTGGTCGGGGTGTGACAGAAAAGTTGGTATCAGAGCCAATGGTTATAGGGAATTAGGTTATTAGTAATGCTTTGACCTAGTCTATAACCTTCCTAGGACCCTAACGCGAGTTTACTTGCGTTTAGTCATAAAACAATACCTTCACCTATCCTTAGGTGATAACCACAATGAGAACATAAATTTCAAAACCGCTTTGAAAACTAATCATCTGTTCTAGGATGATTGATTACTAGGTTTTGAACCCTCTATTGTAAGGTTTTGAACCCCTTTGAGTTTTCAAAACCTCCTCAAAGTTTTGGGTCCTAAATAGTGTGAACACGTGCAAACTGATAGAGTGAATGCCTATACCCTGAGTTTTCTGTCTAAGGCTAGAGTGTTCGTACAAATCCACATAATCGGACCAGTCACTCTTACCTGGGAACTCTTGGGGTGAGTGTCCACTTATAGGCGAGCATGTCTTCGCGATACATTATGAGGACCTACTTGCTTTGATTCAGCCTTTGTGTGTCGTTTGTTTGCTTTGTGGTTCAAACAAAGGACCATCACCCATGATTTTGGTCGGTAGTTATAACATCCTATTCTTGCCCAATGCCATTTCATTTGTTTTCTCTCTTATTTTCCCCTTTTTAGAATGCCTCCACGACGCGAAAATCAGGTATCTATTGAAGAGCTGGCAACTGTCATTACACAGCAAATGACTGCTGCAATCCAGAACATCGTTGCTCAATGTAACCAAGCTCTCAACAACAATAATGCCCCCTGTAACTTCAAGACGTTCAACTCGGCTAAGCCATCAAAGTTTTCTGGGTCTCAAGGAGCGACTGCACTTCTGCAATGGTTCGAGAGTCTAGAAAGCACCTTCAGGCATGTTCAATGTCCAATCGAGCGAAAGGTAGAATTCGCATCTAGTGTCTTTGAGAAACGAGCTTTGACATGGTGGAATGGTGTGATGAGAGATAGGGGTGCCGATGTGGCACTGGCTCAAACGTGGCAAGAGCTTCGAGCTCTGATGATGAAGGAATTCTGTCCTCGTCACGAGATCAGGGCCTTGGAAAGGGAATTTGATGATCTTAAGCAAGACAGCGGTGAACATCGAGCATACACTGATCGATATGAGGAGCTGAGCCTGTTGTGTCCTACCATGGTTACGCCTTTGGATAAGGCGATCGAAAAATACATTGATGGTCTCCCTGACTCAGTTCAGGACATTGTTACTGGTAGTAAACCCACTACAGTTAGACAGGCCATTGAGCTATCTGCAACCTTGACTGAATCTCAAATCAGGAAAGGTAAACTTTTTCGAAAAAGTGACAAGAAACCAACTGAGGAATCAAAGACCATGGATGAATAGACTGGATCCCCTAAGAAGTCAAATAAGCGAAAGGCTTCTCAGAACTTCGCCATGGTTACTCACAATGATCAAGCCGTCCCCAACCAACCAACTCAACCCCCTGCTAGGAAGCCATACAATGGAACTTCACCCTTGTGCAACCAATGTAACCTTCATCATCATGCTAGTGTGAAGTGCCGCGAATGCCAAATTTGTGGATGTAAAGGTCATACAGCAAAAGTTTAGCGAGCAGCAGTTACATCAAATCAAGCTGACAACAATCCTGCTCAAGCTCGCTTTCCACCAGGTTCTTGCTACAATTGTGGTGAGATGGGTCATTTCCGAAGAAATTGCCCAAAGCTTGCTAATGCAAATCCAGCACAGGGATGAGCATCTGACCGACTAGAAGACAACACCCTTTAGAAATAATCACGTCTTATGTATTATTTTCTTTTGTTGTCAAGGTCCATGAAACAGTTGTTATCATTGTTTATAAATAAATCTTTTATTTACATTGCAATGTATTTATGTGGTTGTATGTATAAACAACATATCCCTTACAATACCGACAATCAAGGAATCGTATTTCTTGAAAAGCAAACTACCCCCCAAGATTTTTCTATTTTATGATCTCTTGCGTTGTCCACGAAATTCCTAAGTACCCTTTTCTCCCAAGGAAACGAAGTACAAGGCGCAAGTTACAACACTGGACGAATACCCAAAGTACCTCTATAAATCATTAATAGGGTACCTAAGGGTATTTCCGTAAATCCTAAAAATGTTGTGTTCCTTAATTCGAATATTACGTTTCTTTGAAAACAAAAATAGAATTTTTGGGAGATCTTCCTATCTTTTCAGATAGATCCCAGAGGACATTGAAGTCCATCGACTGGTTTCCATATCCATTTTCAATCGATGACAAGTTAATAACAAGTTAATAATCAAGTTAAACAACTATGTGATTATGTGCTTATGTGTTCCTTTTTATGTTTTTTTTGTGATCCAAATATTGTTACCAAAATCCTCGTAGAACCTTCCATATCTTCGTATAAGGGATTCATAGTAGGATACCCAAAGGTACTACCTAAAATCCTCAACGGACTTCTACGTTGTAGTTAAGTCCCTTGGATTATAAAGTACTACTCCATACTTAGACCCTGTGAGTGGTCTAGTTAAACAGATCGATCCAAAGATCTAGTTAGGAACATCATGTGATGATATAGCTGAAAGGACTCCTTGGTGGCCTAATTAAAAAGATCATATGTCGATCTAATTAAAAGGACCCTATGGTAGTCTAGTCACCCTGATCACAGGTTTGATCTTCCTCCCCTAAACATTACAAGACAAACTGTGCGGACTACGCAAGGAATTACGTAATTATGGATGCATACATAATTATGGAATTCAGTGCACAGAAACCACAGCGAGTTTTGTCATGTGTCTAGAGTTGACTCGGTTCATTTTCGTTTCTGATGAAATTATGGAAAATGACTCCTTCCGTTCATTTTCGTTTATGAAGAAATTGTGGAAAATGACTCATTCCGTTCATTTTCGTTTCTGAAGAAATTGTGGAAAACGACTCATTCCGTTCATTTTTGTTTCTGAAGAAATTGTGGAAAATGACTCATTCCGTTCATTTTCGTTTCTGAAGAAATTATGGAAAATGACTCATTCCGTTCAAATGACTCATTCCGTTCATTTTCGTTTCTGAAGAAATTATGGAAAATGACTCCTTTCGTTCATTTTCGTTTCTGAAGAAATTATGGAAAATGACTCCTTCCGTTTTTGAAGAAATTGTGGAAAATGACTCATTCCGTTCATTTTCGTTTCTGAAGAAATTGTGGAAAATGACTAATTCCGTTCATTTTCGTTTCTGAAGAAATTGTGGAAAATGAGTCATTCCGTTCATTTTCGTTTCTGAAGAAATTGTGGAAAACGACTCATTACCTTCATTTTCGTTTCTGAAGAAATTGTGGAAAATGACTCATTCCGTTCACTTTCGTGTCTGAAGGAATTGTGGAAAATGACTCATTCCATTCATTGTCGTTTCTAAAAATTGTCCATCGAAGGGAAATGAATATCCCTGATTCTTCCTTCATTTCCATTTCTGAAAATGTCCGTTAAAGAGGAATATCAGGATATGCCTTATCCTTGATGGTTATTTAACACAAAGTCACAGACATGCTCCTACAAATAAATTTCGGGACGAAATTTCCAAAAGTAGGGGAGACTGCGACACCTGTGTCACTTCAACTATCAAACAAATACCAAACCAATGAAATATTGTATTTCATACTTGGGATTTGTAAAAAATATGTGTATCTTTTGAACATATCAAATTTTGTTCGATTTCAAGCTTTAAATCACTTTCTGGAAGGTTATACGCACACTGATGCGTAGATATAACCAGTTTAATGCAATGAACACTCCGGAATAGTGAAATAGGCTTAACATACCTTAAATAACCTTTACATAACTTAGATTTAAGTTTTGGAAGGTTTGGTGTGGTGAAATCAAGTTTATTCGCTTACAGGGACTAAATTTGACAAACTGCGAAAGTATGCCAATTTGAACTGTAACAGACATTCCGGAACATGACCATAATTTAAACACACCTTAAATATCCTTTATATAGCTTAGAAATTGAAACACCCTAACACGTAATAACTTAAAAACGACGCAGCGGAAAAAGAGCCTTAAAAAAATTACTTTTCTTAACAATCATAAACCATTCGAATCAACTTGATTTAAATCTTTTACATTATTCATACCTAATCAATAAAATTACATTACAAATAGTTTCCAAAATGTGATTACATCCCCGTACAATCCTTGATCTTGACTCGACACTCGATCACTAGTCCGCCATGAATATACGACTAACCTGCAGTCACCCAACACGTTAATAATTGGCGACATCATATTCATTGGTATAAAGACATAAAAATATATATAACCACTTATCAATCTATCATTTTATACAACTCCAATATAATATTCTTTTGAGTTCATTCTTTACACCAAGCATCCAATCTTTGTAAGCCCAATACTTACGTATCTGCATTCCTATTCCATTCTTAAGGCACACCATTAGTAATGTGACTATTCTAACATGTTAGAGCTATATATAAGCATATATATATATATATATATAAGATCCTTTCTTTCATGCACAACAAATCCTACTTCATGGATAAGTACCTACACACGTATGTTCACACACATTTCATACCTACATACATACATGCATACATAAACACGTCTATATGTACATGCTTACATACTTACATATAGTTATACAATGCATATAACATAGTTAGATAGCCTTCACACAAGTTTGGAGTTGAAGAATGCGAAAAATATGAAAGAACCAGCGATTGGCGCAAGCAGAAACCCATCTGGCGCAACCTTGTGCCAATTCTGGCGCAATACAGAAGACATCAGTCAGGGGCGCAACCTTGTGCCAGGGGGGCGCAACCTTGCGCCTGGTTTAGACCTGCAACTTTCAGCTTAAATAATTTTTACCATTTTGGTCATAACTTTCTCATTTCTTGTCCGTTTTACGATCCGTTTCTTCCTACATGATCGTAAATTAATATTCTATCATGTAAACTTGAAATCCAACATCCAGGTTAAGGAAATTCTTAACTTATACTTTTTCGGCTTATTATTCATTTACGAATTATTCGACCCGTTCATGCATTTATCAACATAACTCGTTCGTTTGACCATAACTTCTTATGAACCTAATACTATCATTGAAGTCTATCATAAAAATTAGATTCTCAGATGTCTTGCATCCTCTTTAACCCTTTTTCGCTCAAAAGCTTAATTTGACCCGTTAAGGGTATTTGCGCATTTTAATGTCCCTGACTTACAAAAATCATATTTCTCGCTATCATACTTATCCATTTCATTCACTTAGTCAAAAGTTTGTTTCCAAACAACTTTTAAGACCGTTTGCCCGAATTACCCATCAAGGGCGTTTTTGTCAACCTTGTCCCATTCTTTACAACAAAAGACTTCATTACATAATTAACCAATCATGCGACTTATCTACAATTGTAAATGCACATACCTGGCTCGGATCAAAGCTATGACCCATTTTAATACTTCATCCGCTAAATTGCTAGATAATAGCAATGCAAATCCTTTTTCTATACATTCTGTGAATTCATAATACTTAACAAAGCAATTCATTAGTCGATAACGCCAAAGGGTGACATCTTCACCATTTGACCCATTAAGTCTAAATGTCCATTTTATCCTTGTGGGATGTTAGTTATTCATTATCCCATCCACGTAACTTATTACTTCGTTAACTTGCAACAAAAATTACCATAATGCCCCTTTTTCCCTTTTTAACCATCAACTTAGTTTCTTAACATAACTACATGTTCCGACCCATACCAAGACTTGTCGGAACATCATAATTCACATATTTACTTACCATGTTTGTAATCTAAACATTGAATAGATATTCTACAAAAAAAGGTGTAAGCTTTACTTACCTAGCGTCCGAATATGCTTCCCGTGCGCATTAGTCCCGTTTGACCCGCTTCCTTCTCAAGCTTCCATGTCGCTTATTAAGCATCAACTTATAATCCTCTTATGATGGTGATCATTAATCCATGTTTATCCATGAATTTAAGCTTCGATTTACCCTTCAATTTGATCATTTAAGGTTGAGCTAGGGTTTGGCTCCTTTGGGAGCTCCTGATCGATCTAGAACACACACGATTGTGTGTTTGTGTGTGTTATTACTTTCTTTTAATACCTCCACTTTCATTCTATACCATCTAGCCCCTCATGTTTTACCACTTAACATATTTGGCATAACTTTCGTCATTTAATAGTTTTGGCCATAAACTTTAACTAGGTTAAATAGCCTAATTATTTATTTAGGGGTATATTATATCAGAATGTATGTCAATTATAAACATTCGGATTTTGGGGCGTTACAGAAATAGGCTTTGAGGGGTTCGGTGTGATAAAATAAACTTTTGGGTAAAAGCGTCAAAAAGTGCACAAGTTTGCACTTTAGCGCATAACTTACGTTTTGAATACATCCGGACATCCAAAAATTTATGTAAGCACTAAAATATTTTATTTTAGTGTTTGGCATAAGAAAAATCCATTTGTCACGCAATTTGGATCGTTTTTCGCGCTTATGCGCATTCCGTCGTAATTAAGCGAGCATCGTGATCGTACGGCCAAACGAACAGACACCCGAGATATTTTTGAGCACATTTTAAGTTCCCTATACTTTAACTTCATTTTAGAGCTTTGAAATGGGGTTAACGGGGCATAAACGTGTCAAAAGTGCATCAAATAGCAAGTTTGGAGCTTTAGGGGCCTGTTCTGCCATTTTTCAAACTTTCTGGTCTGCAAGGTCCTTGCGCACCGCAAGGTTCTAAGTATTACGGTGCGCAAGCAGGGGTCAGACAGCAGAATTGCAGAAACATTGCATCTGGTCCATTCCACTTGTTGCACATGGTTTTGGGGGCAAATCTATGGGCTCAAATGGTTTTAGAAAACCAGGGTCTTGAGGTGTATGGCCAAGATCAAAGCACGGTTAACGAGGAACGATCTTAAGGGCTCTACGAACACTATAAATACCCAACCCCATTCATTTCAAAACCCACAAGAATCTGATCTTAGAAGCTCTAAGTTGAAACCATTGTTTCATACCTGAGCTACTTGGATCAAGATTAGCTTTCGGGGACCCTTTGTAAGTGTTCCTTCGTTCTTTTATTGCTTTTCGAGTCCGAAAGTCAAACTTTTTTTGACTTTCTGCATTGACCAGTTTATGGTCAATGCGAAGTTCGTTTGAACTTCATAATGTGAGCGTAATCACGATGGTCATAGTCCCTAGTGACTATACCTACTGATTACCACGTTATCTTGGCTCAGTGACGAGTCGTAGTTTCGGCCAAAATGCGTGTTATTGCGTATTTTGTAACCAAACTACTCTTAGGTATCAAAACCATTTGTTTTGATACCAAACTTGTTTCAACATGCTTAGCTCGTCACTTTTAGTTTTGTGCTTGTCTAGGGTCGTAAGGGTAAGCGATCTAATCAATCGCTTATGCTTTCGAACCCGACCCATTTGGTCGATCATTAGGATCCGACCAAACACATTAGGTGACCATAGCATATAGGGAATAACCTTCCGAGGTTATACCTTATGGTCGCTTCGTTTAAGTAGTTGTATGATAGGTAGTTTATATGCCTTAGGTAAATGACCAAAATGCGCTTTTTACGCCAAAATTCATTTTAAGCATATGTAACATAACTTTTGGTATCTAAACTGATTTGGTAACAATATTAGACATGTTAAGGCATATTTTACTTATCATAGGGCTAGTTAGGCGTTCCGAACGCGTTTCACGCGAACGACGCGTTAAAGTAGCATAAGCTACCTAAACGGGTCGTAATGGGTCGTAAGCACTTAGGTTAGGTTTCATTTAGTATGTAGGCTTTGTTAAACCATATGACACGAGTCTCTATACTCGTTTGGTTTACGAACCCTCATTCTATCTAAATCCTCCGATTTAGGTCCGGTATATTAACATAGTTACCTATATTAGGTGCCGTTTGATATCCGTGATCTCTAGCATTGTTTGGTTGTTACTCAAGGACTACTAAGCAATCTCAAGTGAGTACATAGACCCCTCTTTTACTGTTTTTCAAACTGTTTTGGGGTGAAACACATGTGCCTACTTGTTACTTTCATGCTTTCCTGTTTTCACATCATATACTTGCTATGTTTATTAGTACATTTATAGTACATGATTTCAATACATTTTATGCTATGTATGTCCATTGTGTGCATACTTAGTACATTGTCACATTTCATGCTATGTACGCCCATTGTGTGCATACTTAGTACATCACTTTATAATACATTTCATGCTATGTATGCCCATTGTGTGCATACTTAGTATATTGTTTTACATTACACTTATGCTATGTATGTCCATTACGTGCGTACTTAGTACATTGTTTTACATTACACTTATGCTATGTATGTCCATTACGTGCATACTTAGTACATTGTTTTACATTACACTTATGCTATGTATGTCCATTACGTGCATACTTAGTACATTGTTTTACATTGCATTTCTGTTGCATATGCTCATCCAGCATATGAACACATTATACTACATTTTGAACCATTGTAACCATTTGACTATGTGAACCTTCGTAACCCTTTGATTATATGAACTGTTTGTAACTATTGAACCGTGTGAACCATTTGTATCTGTTGACATGATTTACATTTGACAATAGACATTTGACTATACATAAACATTTCTACAATTGTTAAACATTACATCTTGGTGGTTTGGTTTGAGTAAGTGATTTAAGTAACGAGGCGTGTGTAATATGATACAAGCATGGTGGATACGCCGCTGGTACTTCCTATATATAAGTGTTTGTATGGTATTACATATCGTAGCGTTATTTGAACCATTTCAATTTGAGATATATAACATTTTATACAAATAACATACTTTTCACAAGACATTGTTTTACAAACAACTTATCTTATACGAACTCATTTTACATGGTTATTGTAACATCTGTACTTGTAATCATTGTGAACAGTTCAGTTATCAATAAAACAATGTTATTTGATCCCAATGTTTGTTTGGTTGTGTTTTACATTTTTCATGTTTTGACTTTTGTTCAATTTCAAACTCTACATCGCTTTCTTGAGAGTCATACGCAAACTGATGCGTAAACGTAACCAGTTTAATGCGAAAAATACTCCGGAACTTCAACATATACTTAACATACCTTAAATAACCCTTCCATAACTTAGAAATAAGTTTTGAAGGCTTTGGTATGGCAAAAACAAGTTAATTCGCCTACAGGGACTAAACTTGACAAACTGCGAAAGTATGCCAATTTGAACTGTAACAGACATTTCGGAACATGACCATAAGTTAAACATACCATAAATATCCTTTACATAGCTTAGAAATAGGCTTTGAGGGGTTCGGTATGCTAAAATAAACTTTTGGGTCATTCAGGGACTAAAAGTGTCAAAAAGTGCACAAGTTTGCATTTTCGCGCATAACTTACGTTCTGAATACATCCGGACATCCAAAAATTTATGTAAGCACTAAAATATTCTATTTTAGTGTTTGGCATGAGAAAAATCCATTCGTTGCGTCATTTGGATCGTTTTTCGCGCTTATGCGCATTCCGTCGTAATTAAGCGAACATCGCGATCGTACGACCAAACGAACCAACATCCGACATATTTTTGAGCATGTTTCATGTCCACAATGTTTAAGCATCATTTTAGGGCCTTAAAGTTGGCTTTACGGGCCTTAGAAGTGTCGGAAATGGCCTTAAACACATGCAGGGACCAAAACTATAATTTCAGCAAATTTGTTATGATCAGACAAGGCCAGGCGGCCCGCCTGAGTTTTGTCTGATCCTGAAGTGGGCCGCATCAGCCCCCAGACAGCAGAAAACATGCAGAAACTTTGAATCTGGTCCATTCCTCTTATGCACATGGTTTTGGGCAATACTAGGGGCTCAAATGGTTTTCAAAAACCACTATCTTGATGTGTATGGCCAAGATTAAAGCACGGTTTCCTAGAAACGATCCTAACGGCTAACCGAACACTATTAATACCCCATGCCTTCCATTGCAAAACCCACAAGAATTTTGATCTTAGAAGCTCTAAGTTGAAACCATTGTTTCATACCTGAGTTACTTGGATCGAAATTAGCATTCGGGGACCCTTCGTAAGTATTCTTTCGTTCTTTTATTGCTTTTCGAGTCTGAAAGTCAAACTTTGTTTGACTTTCTGCGTTGACCAGTTTATGGTCAATGCGAAGTTCGTTTGAACTTCGCAACGTGAGTGTAATCACGATGGTTATAGTCCCTTAGGACTATGCCTACTGATTACCACGTTGTCTAGGGTCGTAGGGTAAGCGATCTAATAAATCGCTTATACCTTCGAACCTGACCCATTTGGTCGATCATTAGGATCCGACCAAACACATTAGGTGACCATAGTATATAGGGAATAACCTTCCGAGGTTATACCTTATGGTCGCTTCGTTTGAATAGTTGTATGATAGGTAGTTTATATGCCTTAGGTAAATTACCAGAATACCCTTTTCATGTATAATTGGTAATAAAGCATATGTAACCTAAAATTTTGTCACATAACTGATTATGTAACATGTTTAGGCATATAACACTTGTCATAGGACTAGTTAGGCGGTCCGAACGCGTTTCACGCGAACGACGCGTTAAAGTAGCATAAGCTACCTAAACGGGTCGTAATGGGTCGTAAACAATTAGGTTAGGTTTCAATTAGTATGTAGGATTTGTTAAACCATATTACACGAGTCTCCATACTCGTTTGGTTTACGAACCCTCATGCTACCCGATCTTCCGATTTAGGTCCGGTTTATTAACATAGTTACCTATATTAGGTGCCGTTTGATTCCGAGATCTCTATCATTATTTGATTGTCACTCCAGGACTACTGAGTAATCTCAAGTGAGTACATAGAACCCCTCTTTTACTGTTTTCCAAACATTTTGGGGTGGAACACATGTGCCTACTTGTTACTTTCATGCTTTCCTGCTTTGACATCATATACCTGCTATGTTCGTTAGTACATTATAGTACATGATTTCATTACATTTCATGCTATGTATGCCCATTGTGTGCGTATTTAGTACATCATTTTTCATTACATTTTATGCTATGTATGCCCATTGTGTGCGTACTTAGTACATTGTTTTACATTACATTTCATGCTATGTATGTCCATTGTGTGCATACTTAGTACATCGTTTCACATTACATTTCATGTTAGGTACGCCCATTGTGTGCATACTTAGTACAGTTGTTTTCATAACATGCTTACATTTTGGTATGACATTTGGTTTGTTTAACATGGAACAATACATTCATTAACATCGATCACGCCGTTCGTTAGTAGGTAGTGGTACCATAGGAATTGACAACTCCCGTTCCTGAAATCCTGGGTTTGTTTGGATTGGAAGGAATGACCGAATTCGATATACATAACTTAGATAAACCTTTAATTTGTTTAAGGGTTTATCGCCACAGTCTCAAGGCTTGGATGTATGCATTTTCACAATACCGCATAGATGTTTGTATCAGTAAAGCATGCATTTGTTACACAAAACATAACTTTGATTTAAACTGTGTTTTACTTCAATACCTTGTTTTTGTGCATTATACATATGGTTTAGTTGATATATTTCACTTACCATACATGACATTTTTGGTTACACATTACATGATCTACATTAAACATAAACATTTTGACATTGATATACATAGTTGGTGGTTTACATTGGACATAGACATTTCGATATGGTTTACACATTAACACATGACAATTCATTTATACATGAACAATTTACATTGATGATTGGTTGGAGTAAGTGATTTGAGTAACGAGGCGTGTGTAATATGATACAAGCATGGTGGATACGCCGCTGGTACTTCCTATATATAAGTGTTTGTATGACATTACATGTCGTAGCGTTACTGAAATCATTTCAATATTGGACATTTTACTTTTTTACATAAACATCTTATTTTCACAAGACAATGATTTACAAAACAACTTATCTTCTACAAAAATCATTTTCTTGGTTATTCATTTAACCTTACATTATTCTCTTATTTATACATATCATGGCTTTTGAATGATTTACAAAACAAAACAACATACAAGGTTCATGACTGACTGTTATTAAACAACTTTTCCTAAACTTATAAGTCATGAATCCTCTTTTCACAAATCCTATGTATCTCACAGGCATTTTTATGCTGACGTACCTATTTTCACATGTGTTTTCAGGTGCTTTTGCATAGGATGTTGATCGTGACACTAGGGCGGACCTGTGCCTTAGAGACTAAAAATGGAGATAGACTTGTTTAATTATGTTATAAACTATTTGTTTCCTGTTTAAGACAATGTAACACTCTTGTTTAATAAATAAAATATAACTTTGTATGCCATGGTTGTGAAACAATAATTCTGTTACAACACTCCCCGACGTTTCCGCCACGCTTTGTATGTTACACGTGGTCGGGGTGTGACAGAAGAGTTGGTATCAGAGCCAATGGTTATAGGGAATTAGGTTATTAGTGATGCTTTGACCTAGACTATAACCTTTCTAGGACCCTAACACGAGTTATCTTGTGTTTAGATCTTAAAACATGCACATCACCTATCCTTAGGTGATTATCAAAACAAAAACCAAATTTTCCGAAACGATTTTTGAAAAACAATCATATGTTTTTGGATGATTTATTACAAGGTTTTGAACCCTATGTTATATGGTTTTGAACCCTTCCAGTTTGGTTTTTGGCCTTGTGCCTTCAAATTTTCAAAATCTCGTCAAGGTTTTGGGTTTTAAATAATGTGAACACGTGCAAACTGGAAGAGTGAATGCCTGTATTCTGGGTTTTCTGTCTAGGCAAGCACTTCGTATATATCTCATCAGACGCGAGACCAGTTGTGCTTACCTGGGAATTCTTGGGATGAGTGTTCACTTATAGGCGAGCATGTCTTCGCGATACATTATTTTTGATCCATTTACTTTGATTAGTCACTGTGTGTCGTTTGTTTGCTTGGTAATGTGGGCAAATGACCACCATCTTTTCTTTTGTTAATTTTGTTTCATCTCATTCTCTTCATCCAATCATCTCACTCGTTCCCTTTCATGTTTTCCTCTTTTAGAATGCCTCCTCGACGCGAAAACCAGATAGCGACTGCCGAACTAGCAGAAATCATTGCGCAGCAGATGGCTGCTCAATTCCCAAATCTCTTTGCTCAATCGCACCAAGCCAACAACAATAACAATGGTCCATGCAATTTCAAGACTTTTAACTCGGCTAAACCACTCAAGTTTAGTGGTTCTGAAGGAGCGACTGGGCTGCTTCAATGGTTCGAGAACATTGAGAATACTTTCCGCCACGTGCAGTGTCCGGATAATCGCAAGGTTGAGTTTTCTTCGAGTGTGTTTCAGAAGAGGGCTCTCACATGGTGGAACGGGGTTATGAGAGACCGTGGTGCAAAAGTTGCTCTAGCACAAACTTGGGCTGAACTTAGAGCTCTTATGATGAGGGAGTTTTGTCCTCGTCATGAACAGCGAGCGTTGGAGAAAGAGTTTGATGTTTTGAAGCAAGATAGTGGTGAGCACAGGGCGTATACTGATAGGTTTGAGGAGTTGAGTCTGCTTTGCCCGACTATGGTTACCCCACTTGACAAGGCTATCGAAAGGTACATCGACGGCCTACCTGACTCAGTGCAAGACATCCTTACTGGTAGTAACCCTGCCACACTCCGTCAGGCGATCGAGTTATCAGCAACATTGACTGAGTCGCAGATTCGGAAGAATAAGTTACACAGGAAGGGTGACAAGGGTAAGAAGCAGGCGACTGACAAAGAAGATAGCAAGAAAGGTCAAAACAAGAATGGAAAGAATTCTGGTTCTTCGAGAGGGTCAAGGAAGCGTAAGGCTTCCCAAAACTATGCTGTCACTGCCCAAGCTAACCAGGCAGCTCCCAACCAACCCGCACAGCCTCCAGCAAAGAAACCCTATTCAGGGAATGCACCTTTGTGCAATAGATGCAACAGTCACCATCAGCCGCAACATCAGTGTCGTTTCTGTAATAACTGTGGGAAGTCGGGTCATCTTGCCAATGTTTGTCGGTTTACTCAGAATCAGGCAGTCCAAAACCCGGCTCAACAAGTTGCTCAGCCTCCTGCTCAACAACAGGGTCAAGCTGCACGACCACAATACCCACCAAGTGCTTGTTATAACTGTGGGGATCTGACCCACTATAAAAACCGATGCCCAAGGCTAGCCAACCAGAATCAGAATCCAAACCAGAATCAGGCTTAGGCTCGAGGGAGAGCTTTTAACTTGAATGCCCAAGAGGCGCAGGCAGACGATAATGTGGTGAACGGTACGTTCTTTATTAATAATCAGCCTGCATCTGTTCTTTTCGATTCTGGTGCCAACAAGAGTTTTGTGTCATTGTCTTTTGAGCCAATGCTTCACGTGTCTAGAACGAAACTAGGTAAACCTTTGACAGTAGAAGTTGCTAGTGGTGAACCCATTGTTCTTGATTCTGTTCTTCGCAACTGCCAGTTGAACCTTAACGACCATCTTTTTCCTATCGACCTCACGCCTATGCAACTTGGAAGCTTCGACGTTATAGTGGGTATGGATTTTTATCTAAGCATCGCGCAGAGATAGTTTGTTCTGAGAAGATTGTTTGTGTGCCGCTGTCGACAGGCGAGATCCTCCAGGTTCGTGGTGAGAAGCCTGCCGGTGGTCTCAAACTCATGTCTTGTTTTAAAGCTCGGAAATATCTGCGGAAGAACTATGTGGCCTTCTTAGCACATGTTACAGCAGATAAAGGCAAGGGTAAGTCTATTTCAGATATTCCTGTCATTCGGGATTATTCTGAAGTTTTCCCTGAAGAGTTACCTGGTCTACCTCCAGCATGCCAAGTCGAGTTCCGCATTGATCTCGTACCTGGTGCAAATCCCATTGCCAGAGCTCCATATCGTCTTGCACCATCTGAGATGCAAGAGTTGTCTAAGCAGCTTCAGGAGCTCTCTGACAAAGGTTTTATACGTCCTAGCTTTTCACCTTAGGGTGCTCCCGTTCTTTTTGTCAAGAAGAAGGATGGATCCTTTAGGATGTGTATCGATTATCGTGAGCTTAACAAGCTTACCATCAAGAATCGATATCCCCTACCGCGCATAGACGATCTCTTTGATCAGCTACAGGGTGCTTCTTATTTTTCAAAGATTGATCTGCGATCTGGATATCATCAACTTCGGGTGCATGAAGAAGACATTCCCAAGACAGCGTTCCGTACGGGTTATGGACATTATGAGTTCACAGTCATGCCATTCGGTTTGACTAATCCTCCTGCTGTTTTCATGGACTTAATGAATAGGGTCTGCAAGCCTTATTTGGATCAGTTCGTCATTGTTTTTATTGATGACATCTTGATATACTCTAAGACGCAAGCTGACCACGAGCAACATCTTCGTCTTACCCTAGAACTCCTAAAGAAAGAGTAACTTTTCGCCAAATTCTCCAAGTGCGAATTTTGGCTTAAAGAAGTTCAATTTTTGGGGCATATTATCAACGAATGAGGTATTCATGTAGATCCCTCCAAGATCAGTGTGATTAAGGAGTGGGATACACCTTCTACTCCTACTAAAGTTCGTTCTTTTCTTGGTCTAGCGGGTTATTACCGCCGCTTCATTGAAAACTTCTCAAAGATTGCAGTTCCTCTAACTGCTCTAACTCAAAAGAACAAACCCTTTGATTGGGGATTCAAACAAGAGGAAGCTTTTCAACACTTGAAGCAGAAGCTTTGCGATGAGCCTGTTCTATCATTGCCTGAGGGTGATGATGATTTTGTCGTGTATTGTGATGCATCGAAATTGGGTCTTGGTTGCGTTCTGATGCAAAGGAACAAAGTCATAGCCTATGCATCGAGGCAGTTGAAGATACATGAGAAAAACTACACCACTCATGATCTTGAGTTAGGTGCAGTTGTTTTCGCTCTCAAGATCTGGAGACACTATTTGTACGGTACAAAATGTGTGGTTTTCACTGACCACAGAAGTCTTCAACATATCTTCAATCAGAAAGAACTCAACATGAGGCAACGACGTTGGGTTGAGCTTTTAAACGACTATGACTGCGAAATTCGCTACCATCCTGGTAAGGCGAATGTCGTAGCTGATGCATTGAGTCGTAAGGAACGTACAAAGCTTCATTGTGTACATGTTCAATCTGTTATTCAAGCTCAATCTGATATCCAAGAACGCATTTCTCAGGCTCAACAATCTTGTGTTTCACAGGGTTTGATGGATAAGGAATTTCCCTATCACATAACACCTGATCTGGAACTGAAGGACAATGGATCGTATTACTTCATGGACCGTTTGTGGGTCCCAAGCCAGGATGATCTTCGTACCTTGCTTATGGATGAAGCCCATAAGTCTCATTATTCTATTCATCCGGGCTCAGATAAGATGTATAAGGATCTTCGTATTCAGTATTGGTGGTCTGGTATGAAGAAAGACATTGCCTTATACGTATCAAAATGCCTTACTTATCTTAAGGTTAAGGCTGAACATCAGCGTCCTTCGGGTTTATTGGTGCAACCAGAGATCCCAGTTTGGAAATGGGAAAACATTACTATGGATCTCATTACTAAACTTCCGCGTACAAAGAAAGGTCATGATGCCATCTGGGTAGTCGTTGATCGTCTCACTAAGTCAGCACATTTCTTGCCAATCCGTGAGGATTTTCCTGCTGACAGACTTGCTAAAATCTATGTGGATGAAATTGTAGCCCGACATGGTGTTCCTTTGAACATCATTTCTGACAGAGATGCTCGTTTCACTTCTCATTTTTGGAGAACCATGCAATCTGCTATGGGGACCCAACTTAATCTGAGCACAGCTTATCATCCGCAAACGGATGGTCAATCTGAAAGAACAATCCAGACTCTGGAGGATATGCTTAGAGCTTGTGTGATCGATTTTGGTGGTAGTTGGGATTCACATCTTCAGTTGATTGAATTCTCCTACAACAACAGTTATCACACCAGCATCAAAATGGCTCCTTTCGAAGCTCTCTATGGTCGAAAATGTCGTTCACCAGTCTGCTGGAATGAGATCGGTGAGGCCCAACTTACTGGACCTGCCCTCATTTTAGAAACAACTGACAAGATCAAGAAAGTACGTGATAACCTTCAGACAGCTAGAAGCCGTTAAAAGAGTTACGCGGACCCAAAATGCAAGCCCTTGGAATTTCAAGTCGGTGATCGAGTATTACTTAAGGTCTCACCTTGGAAAGGTGTGATCAGATTTGGAAAGAAAGGAAAACTTGCACCTAGATACGTTGGACCATTCAAGATCGTCGAAAGAATCGGAAAGGTAGCCTACAGACTTGAGTTACCTCCTGAACTTGGAAATGTTCATCCAACTTTTCACGTGTCCAATCTCAAGAGGTGTTTAGCTGATGAGAACCTCCACATACCACTTGACGAAATTCGTGTTGGTAAAACACTGAAATTTGTTGAGAAACCTGTGGAAATCATGGAACGTGAAGTCAAGTGGCTCAAACGCAAGCGCATTCCTTTGGTCAAAGTTCGCTGGGAAGCTAAACGTGGACCCGAGTTTACTTGGGAACGCGAAGATCAAATGAAGGCGAAATATCCGCATCTTTTCCCACGAGTTTCCTCTAAATAAATTTCGGGATGAAATTTCCACAAGTAGGGGAGACTGTAACATATGTGCTTGTAATCATTGTGAACAGTTCAGTTATCAATAAAACAATGTTATTTGATCCCAATGTTTGTTTGGTTGTGTTTTACATTTTTCATGTTTTGACTTTTGTTCAATTTCAAACTCTACATCGCTTTCTGGAGAGTTATACGCAAACTGATGCGTAAACGTAACCAGTTTAATGCGAAAAATACTCCGGAACTTCAAAATATACTTAACATACCTTAAATAACCCTTCCATAACTTAGAAATAAGTTTTGAAGGCTTTGGTATGGCAAAAACAAGTTAATTCGCCTACAGGGACTAAACTTGACAAACTGCGAAAGTATGCCAATTTGAACTGTAACAGACATTTCGGAACATGAACATAAGTTAAACATACCATAAATATCCTTTACATAGCTTAGAAATAGGCTTTGAGGGGTTCGGTATGCTAAAATAAACTTTTGGGTCATTCAGGGACTAAAAGTGTCAAAAAGTGCACAAGTTTGCATTTTCGCGCATAACTTACGTTCTGAATACATCCGGATATCCAAAAATTTATGTAAGCACTAAAATATTTTATTTTAGTGTTTGGAATAAGAAAAATCCATTCGTTGCGTCATTTGGATCGTTTTTCGCGCTTATGCGCATTCCGTCGTAATTAAGCGAACATCGCGATCGTACGACCAAACGAACCAACATCCGACATATTTTTGAGCATGTTTCATGTCCACAATGTTTAGGCATCATTTTAGGGCCTTAAAGTTGGCTTTACGGGCCTTAGAAGTGTCGGAAATGGCCTTAAACACATGCAGGGACCAAAACTGTAATTTCAGCAAATTTGTTATGATCAGACAAGGCCAGGCGGCCCGCCTGAGTTTTGTCTGATCCTGAAGTGGGCCGCATTAGCCCCCAAACAGTAGAAAACATGCAGAAACTTTGAATCTAGTCCATTCCTCTTATGCACATGGTTTTGGGCAATACTAGGGGCTCAAATAGTTTTCAAAAACCACTATCTTGATGTGTGTGGCCAAGATCAAAGCACGGTTTCCTAGAAACGATCCTAACGGCTAACCAAACACTATAAATACCCCATGCCTTCCATTGCAAAACCCACAAGAATTTTGATCTTAGAAGCTCTAAGTTGAAACCATTGTTTCATACCTGAGTTACTTAGATCGAAATTAGCATTCGGGGACCCTTCGTAAGTATTCTTTCGTTCTTTTATTGCTTTTCGAGTCTTTTCGAGTTTGAAAGACAAACTTTGTTTGACTTTCTGCGTTGACCAGTTTATGTTCAATGCGAAGTTCGTTTGAACTTCGCAACGTGAGTGTAATCACGATGGTTATAGTCCCTTGGGACTATGCCTACTGATTACCACGTTGTCTAGGGTCGTAGGGTAAGCGATCTAATAAATCGCTTATACCTTCGAACCTGACCCATTTGGTCGATCATTAGGATCCGACCAAGCACATTAGGTGACCATAGTATATAGGGAATAACCTTCCGAGGTTATACCTTATGGTCGCTTCGTTTGAATAGTTGTATGATAGGTAGTTTATATGCCTTAGGTAAATTACCAGAATACCCTTTTCATGTATAATTGGTAATAAAGCATATGTAACCTAAAATTTTGTCACATGACTGATTATGTAACATGTTTAGGCATATAACACTTGTCATAGGACTAGTTAGGCGGTCCGAACGCGTTTCACGCGAACGACGCGTTAAAGTAGCATAAGCTACCTAAACGGGTCGTAATGGGTCGTAAACAATTAGGTTAGGTTTCAATTAGTATGTAGGCTTTGTTAAACCATATTACACGAGTCTCCATACTCGTTTGGTTTACGAACCCTCATGCTACCCGATCTTCCGATTTAGGTCCGGTTTATTAACATAGTTACCTATATTAGGTGCCGTTTGATTCCGAGATCTCTATCATTATTTGATTGTCACTCCAGGACTACTGAGTAATCTCAAGTGAGTACATAGAACCCCTCTTTTACTGTTTTCCAAACATTTTGGGGTGGAACACATGTGCCTACTTGTTACTTTCATGCTTTCCTGCTTTGACATCATATACCTGCTATGTTCGTTAGTACATTATAGTACATGATTTCATTACATTTCATGCTATGTATGCCCATTGTGTGCGTATTTAGTACATCATTTTTTATTACATTTTATGCTATGTATGCCCATTGTGTGCGTACTTAGTACATTGTTTTACATTACATTTCATGCTATGTATGTCCATTGTGTGCATACTTAGTACATCGTTTCACATTACATTTCGTGTTAGGTACGCCCATTGTGTGCATACTTAGTACAGTTGTTTTCATAACATGCTTACATTTTGGTATGACATTTGGTTTGTTTAACATGGAACAATACATTCATTAACATCGATCACGCCGATCGTTAGTAGGTAGTGGTACCATAGGAATTAACAACTCCCGTTCCTGAAATCCTGGGTTTGTTTGGATTGGAAGGAATGACCGAATTCGATATACATAACTTAGACAAACCTTTAATTTGTTTAAGGGTTTATCGCCACAGTCTCAAGGCTTGGATGTATGCATTTTCACAATACCACATAGATGTTTGTATCAGTAAAGCATGCATTTGTTACACAAAACATAACTTTGATTTAAACTGTGTTTTACTTCGATACCTTGTTTTTGTGCATTATACATATGGTTTAGTTGATATATTTCACTTACCATACATGACATTTTTGGTTACACATTACATGATCTACATTAAACATAAACATTTTGACATTGATATACATAGTTGGTGGTTTACATTGGACATAGACATTTCGATATTGTTTACACATTAACACATGACAATTCATTTATACATGAACAATTTACATTGATGATTGGTTGGAGTAAGTGATTTGAGTAACGAGGCGTGTGTAATATGATACAAGCATGGTGGATACGCCGCTGGTACTTCCTATATATAAGTGTTTGTATGACATTACATGTCGTAGCGTTACTGAAATCATTTCAATATTGGACATATTACTTTTTTACATAAACATCTTATTTTCATAAGACAATGATTTACAAAACAACTTATCTTATACAAAAATCATTTTCTTGGTTATTCATTTAACCTTACATTATTCTCTTATTTATACATATCATGGCTTTTGAATGATTTACAAAACAAAACAACATACAAGGTTCATGACTGACTGTTATTAAACAACTTTTCCTAAACTTATAAGTCATGAATCCTCTTTTCACAAATCCTATGTATCTCACAGGCATTTTTATGCTGATGTACCTATTTTCACATGTGTTTTCAGGTGCTTTTGCATAGGATGTTGATCGTGACACTAGGGCGGACCTGTGCCTTAGAGACTAAAAATGGAGATAGACTTGTTTAATTATGTTATAAACTATTTGTTTACTGTTTAAGACAATGTAACACTCTTGTTTAATAAATAAAATATAACTTTGTATGCCATGGTTGTGAAACAATAATTCCGTTACAACACTCCCCGACGTTTCCGCCACGTTTTGTATGTTACACGTGGTCGGGGTGTGACAGTTATTCATTTAACCATACATTATTCTCTTACTTATACATATCATCTGAACTTATTGTTTTTCAAACGATTTACAAGACAAATCAAATTACAAGGTTCATGACTAAACTTTATTAAACATTTTCTTAAACTTACAAGTCATGAATCCTATTTTCACAAAACCTATGTATCTCACAGGCATTTTTATGCTGACGTACCTATTTTCACATGTGTTTTCAGGAGATGTTGCATAGGACTTATCGAGATACACTTAGGCGGATTTGGGCCTTAGTGACAATAAAAGATGCAAGACTAGTTATTTATGTTATTTTCTTTGATTGTTAAGACATTGTAACTCTTTTAATCAATAAAACAATATTTCAATTTCCATTTGTTATGAAACAATGATTCTGTTACAACACTCCCCGACGTTTCCACCACGTTTTGTTGTTTTAGGTGGTCGAGGTGTGACATCTATCCTCCCAGCCTCTCAGACTGAACCGCCTAGTCCCACTAGATTAACCTCCCAGCCTCCCAGACTGAACCCTCTAGTCCCACTAGACTAACCTCCCAGCCTCCCAGACTAAACCCTCTAGTCCCACTAGACTACTCCCTCAGTCTCTCAGACTGAGCCTCCTAGTCCCACTAGACTACTCCCTCAGCCTCTCAGACTGAGCCATAAAAAAATATTTTGCACTCTTGATCTGGACGTAGTGTATGCAATGTAAAAATGTTTTCGTGAGAGCCCTAGTGATCATAGTCTAGACTCGAGAAGGAATCCTAGTTCGCTATGATCAAAGCTCTTATACCAAGCTGTCACACCCTGGCTTTGCGAAAGCGTGGGTTTATTTGGTGTGACTTCTTAATACCATAGCTTAATCACAACAAAGCTATATGAAAGTAAAACCATGATGACCATCCATTACTTCAAGTTTTAAAAGTAAAATATGACAACATTGTTTTAGAGTTGACACATGCAACGAGTTTACAACACAACATAATAAAAATCTTGTTCATAAGACACAACCACAAAACAAGAAATAAACACAGCTTAAGGCTTGTGACTCGTCCAGGTAAAAGTCACAATCCCTAAACTTGGATGACACCATTCTTCTACGCAGCGTAACGACAGTGCATACTTTGCCAGATCCCTAATTCCCTGAAATACATGTAAGTTGAAAAATCAACATAAAGTTGATCGAGTTCATGTGAAAGTGGGTATGTAAAACCTTTGTAAGTATAAAATCCCTGGTATGTAGCAAATAAGGAAATAAAGAGATCACCAATGGTTTGCAAGGCCAATGATATGTGTGAAGTGTAGTAGGAAGACTCAAACCTAGCAGATTTTTGCGTCGGGTACCAAGTCACCCCGAGGTCCGTACTGTTGGGCCTGGGGCTGGGCTTGCTACACCCAGATAGATCTACGGCTAAAGACCCTCGGTCCTACAATGAGGATTAATGGCCTCCAGTTCCCGCCTACCCACTCACATGATCTAAGTAGTAACCCTCCTTACGCTAACCATACCATGTAAAAAGTATTCGTAATCATAGTAACATGTATTTCACCCCCGAAGTATAAAAACTGAAAACAGTTAAGAGAAAGGGGGGGACATGAACTCACAGAAGTGCGTCTCGAAATAGTAAATCCCAAATCAACCTGCTGCGTGACGACCTACACGTACTAATTTCTATTAGACGGACGACCGTGCCTTGGCTTAAGGTTTAACGCTTTTGGGAAATAGTTAGGCAACTATTTCGTATTTACACTTCTTAATTATTTAATAATTATATTCCTTCCCAAGGATGGGGGTTTTAATACATGTGCGTTTTCGTAATTCCAAAAATATATTATTAAGTCTCACTTAATAAACTATATTTTTATTCATCTGTCTAAAATGTTCTATCTCCAAAATATACATATTTTTCTCAAAAATATTATATTTTATTCCATACAATTTTCCAAAATAATACTTTTATCTAAATACGCATTTAAGAGTATTTTCCGAAAATACATAAGTTACGTTTTTAAAGTTCGTGTGGTAATAATAATACCGGCGTAACTTAGATATTTATTTGTGATAGCGTTGGTATTATTTTGGAGTCGTGCTTTCATAATGTATTTCAGTTATATTATTTTTACTCTAAAAATAATATATAGTTCTCAAAAAAATCATAAAATCACACAAGTGTTTTATTATGAAATATATATTCTCAATATATATTTAACAAGTTTTATTTAAGAAAATCCACCTCCGACACTTGGTAATTTTTGTAATAAAAATCATGGCGAAGTTTGTTTGGAAAACAAGTCAAAAATATATTTATAAACACTTGTCACCAAAATATTCTAAGTGTTATTTTCTGGAAAAATTTCGCCAGAGTTTCCTCTGTAACTGGAGGTAGCCACGCTTACTAGCGTATCATTTTCTTTTCAAAATTCAATCAACAATTTTCCAATCATCAATATTCAATGTTCAAACATCAAACTAGTCAAAAATAAGTATAAATCGCAAACACATGAACTTGTAAGTTGTGTAAAAATATGTAGTAACTTTCCAACGTATTTAGTATATCTTTCTATCTTTAAAAATGAATCGGTTTCCTGAAAAAATTTATTTTTAAAGAAGATGTAATCTCACAACTTCTAGTAAAAAATTACGGAAATATTTCTTTGTTAAATCCTTTTATCACACAAGTGTTTACACACTTGTTTGTTCTCAAAAATGCTTTTAGTTCATGAAAGATCCGGCTTTTAAACATGATATGCATCTTACACTTGGTTCTTCGAAAATACCACTTGTAGATCATTAGATCTACTAGTCTAGAACTCCATTTTACAAGAAAAACTATTTTTACACAAGTTCATGGTTATGTATGGAAGGGTTCGTCATCTTGTATCTTTCAAGCTTAACATATTGCTAGTTCATGTTCCATGAACATGATCTAGCGTGGTTAGATGACGATCTGTTCCACTACTAGCATTAAACAACATAAAATAAACATTACTAAACAAGATTCACAAGTTTTACACCATTATTTACTCTTTAACCACCATGTTCATCTTTCTAGCAAGACTTTAAGTTTTGTTTTCGCATGATCTTGAGTTTTAACCGTTAAACTTCTTATTAACCACTTTAGACAAGATCAAGAGGGTGTTTAGAATCACTTACAACTAGCTAAAGGCTGGGGAAGAATCAAAGCGAAAACTAGGTGGATAAAAGCGATGTAGAGAGGTCCTTGTGATTTCGAAAGCACCGAGCTTGGTTGTTGATCCTAGTGCACCTTTGTGTGTATGAGAATGGCTTGAAAGAAGCTTGATGGTAGTGATGGTGATGATGGTTGTGTTCGGCCGAAGGTAGCCAAGAGAGAAAGGGGAGAGCAAGTTTTGCTAAGTGTGTTGATGTGAGAGAATTGTGATCTTTAGGATACATTTATAATCCATATTAGTGTTTTAACCTCTAGGTAATGTGTCCATAAGATATTCAACATCTCTAAATAAAATATTCAAAAATTGGTGGGGTGTGTCCCACATGGGGACCGATTCGGTTGAAGGGGGGGGGGGGGGTATTTAGTTAGATTTCAACCAATATTAAGTGACTAGTTATGTTAGTTAGGAGTTTAAATTAGTGTAATAGTGTGTTATGTAATATAACGGGTGTTAGGGTGTTCGGGGACCCTAACTGGCTCAGAAAAGGAAAAACAGTGTCATTGACAATATTTTCATGTTCCGGGTAAAGTCCGGTTGTTCGGTTGGATATTGATCCGTTAAAGTGCTAAATAAGCATTTAAAGTGTCGTTAATATTAGTTTTAGTGACACAATGAATTCCCGACACTTTGGAAAGTGTCTAGTATTATTTTCTCATGTTTTTGCACTTTACTAGTTAAGTTAAATGCTGAATTTTTGCTTTAAAGTGCAAAATTTTGTAATTAAAGCATGCTTTAGGCACATCCAGTCACTATAACAATCACCTAGTGACGCTGTTCTACAATCCTCACCTCCCTACACTCTTTACTAGTGTAGTAAACTATTTCCGGCTTGTACTGGCCTTAGAGACAATATATGTCTAGTGCTGGCAATGTCAGCATGTTTATTGGGTTATCCGTTTATTGTGCTAACTGTGCTTTTGTGCATCAAGGTTGTCACTGATGTTTGTGTGTAAATAATGGAGTGACAGCAATAAAGTATGATGCATGAATATGTATGTATCAGAAATCAAGAAGCATTTTAATCACAACTGTAAGCAAGCACAGCAATCAAGCATTAATTAAATATTAATTAATTCGTACGGATACCTGGTTTGGTGAGGGTTGTCACATAATCATAATTTTTTCTCCTTTATAACAATCTCTCTCGGTGTCTATAAATTCTGAGATGATTTTATCAACTTTCAAAGCAGTCTGTGGTCTCACATACTTTGTTTCAATACTTTCCCAAGCTCTCAGACGGTTTGCCTTAACCCAATTCTCAAAACGGTTTTTCCAGCCATGGTACTCTTCAATTCCCATAAGCTTCGGGGGTTTTTGCAACGTTCCACTTTCATTTTCTGAGTTCATGTTTTGAGCAATGGTAGCCGGAGTATTCGGAGATGTAGCAAACGCGTTATAAAATTCCTCTTCCATGATTCGGTAGCACGGTTATCAAAACAGTCACTTTCAAACGAGATTAGATTCTTCAAACGGAATTAACATGTTCAATCAATCTACCTAATTTCGTTTGAAACACCCACTATTTCAATCGAAATTGTTGAACTTGTATGACCTTCAAACGAGATTGCAACTTGAAACAAAATTGCCTAGTTCAAACGAAACCCTCAAACGGAATATGATCCTCAAACGAGATAACTGTTTCAAACGAGATTAATCAAGAACTTTCAAACGGAATTAGTCCCCATGTACAATCTCAAACGAAATCACCAAACAACTTCAAACGAAATCAGGATTAATGTAGACTCTCAAATGAAATCAGCAAGCAATCTCAAACGGAATCAGCATGACATCATCATTTCGGTTCAAATTTTGTCCAATTAATCAAGTTTTAATCCGATTTTAGTTCTAAAACTTTCTAGGGTTTGTTAAAACAACATTACGCACATGATATGTGAAAATCAGTCGTTTTTAACCGTGAAAACTTGTTTAATTTTGAAAAGAAGGTGTAGAAGTTAGAAAAAAACATCTGAATTGGTATGAACTCTTCCTCCTAAGCTCTGATACCACTTGTAGGATCGTTTTCAGACCCGAACGAGTCGATCAGAAGAGTTTTACTCAACACGAAAGGCGGAAACAGACGCGTAGAGATCAATTCAGCAAGATATACACTTTAAACTGTTGTAAGATTGATTTGATAATGATTTACAGTCTGACAACACTTCGGTAGCACTTCGTTACACTGACCAGAAAGTTACAAATGATTTCGTATGTAGGGTATATATAGGGGATGCTATTTCGTTTGAAGATGGCATGGTTCACTTTAAACGAAATTAAACTAGTTAATTTTGTTTGAAGGTGTTACATGTCATGTCACAAACACATAAATTCTACCATATTTCTCGTACAACGCGCCCTGATCTAACAATTGTAATGTAAGACTCGATACAAGACAAAGTCGACAGACGCATGAACCAACATGATGAAGAAGAAGAAGAATTGGCAAATTTCTGCCTCATGGCACTTTCTGAAGGACTACCAGAAACTTCAGAACAAAAGGTAAATTTAGACAATCTTGATCTTGAACACAAGCTAAACAAGCTCATGTCAGATTTTCTAAATCTGCAAGAAAAACATCAATCACATATTAGAAAATCTGATGAGTTGCAAAGGACTTTGAATAAAATCATTCTTGAAAACCAACTTCTTATAGAGGATAGTTTAGATCAAAGAGCTAAAATTGTGTTGATGCATACGTCTGTCGACTTCGTCTTGTATCGAGTCATGTAATAGAATAGATAAAACAAGTCACGCAGTTCGAGATAAGTAGGAAACAGAGGTGAACAAGCCAGTTCAAACGAAGTGGACAGTTCAAACGAAGTGGTCAGTTCAAACGAAGTGGACAGTTCAAACGAAGCAGACAATTCAAATGAATTGGACCAGTTCGTACGAACTGGAGATGTTTGTTCAAACGAACTGGAAATAGTATAAATAGGTGACTTGTGATTTTCATTTGGAACTTGTTCGATTCTGGTAGCGAAGCTCTGCCGAAGTATCTCCAGGTCTGTAATCGTCATCAAATCAATACAAGAGATAGTTAAAGTGATTCTCGTGTGTTTGTAGCTGAAATAACTCCGATACGTTTGATTACGCCTCTCGTATTGGACGAGATCTCTTCTGAACAACTCGTTTGGTCGTGCAAACGATCCTACAAGTGGTATCAGAGCTCAGGAGGAGGAGCTCTTGGATTTTCAGCTTTGATTTCATAAAATTTCTGCTTCTACACCTTTCTGTCACGTATTTTCAAAATTAAACAAGATTTTCTGGATGAAATGGATTGATTTTGAAATATAACGTTCGGAACAATGGTTTAATCAATTTGTGAAAGTTTCAGATCTTAAAACAAAGTAAATCTTGATCAATTTTTCGAAAATTCGGCCAGTTCGTTTGAAAGTTTATACATCTCGTATGAACTGAATCTTCAAACTCAGATCTACAATGATTTAGTGGATGAAATTGAACGGAAATCATATCATAGTGATCGGAATTTATTGTAGAACAATCTTTGAAGAAATCAGAACGTAATTCTACCAAAAACTTGTTTAAATCTATCAAAAACATCTCCAGATCATTCAAAGATGCTTCACTTCGTTTGAGATTTATGTTTAGTTCGCATGAGATGTTTCAGTTCGTTTGGATTGAATTTTATCAGTTCATTTATGAACCTCAAATTGTGTGAAGATCTCAGTTCGTTTGAATGAAGTTCGTTTGAAAGTTTTAGTTCGTTTGAAAAGGACAATTCGTTTGAAAGGTCATCTCGTTTGAAAGTTCAGTTCACACGAAGTAAACTTGAACCTCTAGTTCGTGTGAATCCAGTTTGTATGAATTTGCACTCCAGTTCGTCTGAAGGTTCTTTTCGTGTGAAATAGTTTCAGGTCACGTGAAATCTAATTTGTGTGTTAAAGTTTTATCGGACATTTAAAGTTTGCATGTGAAGTTTAACAGTTGTCGGCAATGTCAATGTACATGTGATCTTTAGTCCAATGAGAATTTAGAGACCAATTAAAGTTGTCAGCTCACTGAATCATCTGCCCAATCAAATTGAAGATACAATAAAACTTGTCGACTATTATCAGTTTGCATGTGAACAAGTGGTGCGGCCCAATCATATATTAATGGCCCATGTGACTTTATAAGTAAGGTCCAATTAAATTGATTGATAGTAAAGGATTGTCGGCCATTACTTGAAAGCTTATGTGAAGACTATATCGGACAATGTAATTGGTTTTTATTGCGGCCCAATAGAATCATATGTTAAACTGTTGTTGTCGGCCATTTGCAAAAGTGTTGGCATGTGAGAATAACTTGTAAATCAAAGTTTATCCTTGAAGGTGATCAGATCGTTTTTGTCGTATAGTGCTTACAATCAAGTGGCAGGTCGTTTGAAAAACAACATTCAGTTCGTACAAGAAGGGTGATTTGTAAGTTCGTTTAAAAGTGATCCCAGTTCGTTTGAAAAGTCTATTCCGTGAATCTTCGACACGAGTCCTAGATCAATTCAACCGTCACACACATTCACATATTCAGTTCGTTTAAACTGATCATTTGTTTTTGTGTCTCCAGGTGTTTCCTGAAGTATCTCAGATTACTGAAGTATGGCTGAGGAATTCTACAATGCATTTGCTACACTGGTTGCACCAGTTACTGCTGCTGAAACATTGTACAGTGAGAATGAAACCGGAACTCATCAGAAACCGCCAAAACTGATGTACATTGAGGATTTTCAAGGATGGAAAAGTCATTTTGAGAACTGGGTGCAAGCTTATAAGTTTGATGCATGGTGTTCGTTGTTGAAAGATTATGAGAAACCTAAGAATGAACGTGGGATTGAAAAAGCTGTTGTTGACTATTCAGAGGGTGACAAGCTGAAGTTTACAAGTGAGAAAATGATGATTAGTATTCTTCAACAAGCGATAAAAGAAGATATCTTTGTTTTGCTTCAGCATAATGGTACAGCTAAATCTATTTGGGAAGCATTGATTCCGAAATTCAAAGGAAGCGCATATATGATTAAAAACAAAAAGGCATTATTGAAGAAATCGTTTGATATGTTTTCTGCTTTGGACCATGAAACAACAAAGCAGACCATTGATAGATATTGTCATCTAGTTTTGGAAATGAAAAGATTTAACATTGAGAAAGATGATGATGAGTGGGTCGATAAACTAGCTGAAGCATTACCACAACATAAGTGGGGAACTTATTTGATGATTTTAAAACACACAAGAAAGTCTGAGAGTATGAATCTGGCACAGTTTATTCAAAAGATTGAAGAGCAGGAGTTGGATATTCAGAAACTGCTATAATGACGAATCCAAATGCCAAACAAGATGTCAGTTTGTATTATCGAGGGAACAAGTTTGAGGCTACCCCCAGTCCTAGCCCAAAGATCCAAACTGGTTTTAGTGCTGATAGTTCATCAGGAACAAAAGGTAGTAATGTGACACAAAGTGGTGGATCTTCATCTTCATATTCAAGCTTTGATCCAAATTTTACAACACCAAGTCCTCAACATCAGAATTCAACAAATCTTCAATGCAACGTTACTTTAAACATTCAAATTGGTCAGAATTTGTCTCCAGAAATTGCCAAGCAACACATGGCATCACTCGTTGCTATGTTGGAATCTTATGAGAATTTGATTGCTGGCAAGATTGGAAAGCCGATGCTTACAAAAGAAGATAATGATCAAATTGATGCAGAGGAGCTTGAGTTGATGGATGTAAAGTGGTGTTTAGCTAGTGCTTGGAGGAGGGCAGAAAAGTTTTAGCAAATTACTGGTAGAGATGAGTTTCGAGGAATGGCTACTTCTCCACTGGGTTTTGACAAATCGAAAGTCACCTGTTTTCGTTGCAAAGGAAAAGGCCATTTTAAACGAGAATGCAAAAACCAAGAAGCAACCGAGAATCAAGAAAAGAACAATTATTATCAGAAATCAATTTTTCATCGGATTACTCAACAAAAGGAACCACAAACTGCACATGCTCGGCCAATTGTGGATGACAAAAGGAAAATGATCGAAGATGCAAATAGAAAAGCTTATTTTGGTATCATTGATTAAGATGATGAATTTGTTGCAGAGGGTTTTAGCTGGGATAAATACATTCCATATGGTTCAGATTTTGTTGCTAGAATTCAGGATGAAGATGAGACTAATCAGAAAAGAATCCCGATTTTTCCAGATCTTGGAAGTGATGTTGATACTGATGATGAAGAAGAACATCTTAATAAAGCTAGAAAAGGCTTAGATCCTGACAGCTTTAATTTCTTCTTTGCAGATAAAATGGAGATGCTAAATCAGAAGAAGATTGCCAGATTGAGAAGAGAATTGGAAGCAGCAAGAATGCTAGCTGATGAAAAAGCAAAGACAGAAGCTGGAGAAGCTAATGTTGAACTGAGAAAGTAGTAGAGAAAATTGTTGAGGTGGAGAAAGTGGTGGAAAAAATAGTTGAAATTGAAAAAATAGTTGAAGTTGAAAAATTAGTTGAAGTTGAGAAACTTGTCGAAATAGAAAAAATTGTTGAATTTGAAAAGATTGTTGAAGTTGAAAAGACTGTCGAGGTTGAAAAAATAGTTGAAAAAATGGTTGAAGTTGAAAAACCATTTTTGAAGTGTATAGAATCGTGCAAAGTTTATGAGGAAAAAGATAAGAAGATTGCTGAGTTGGAGAAGATTAAAGAAGATTTACTATCTGATGTGAAGTACGTGAAGGAGTCGTATGATGTGCTCAACAAAACAGTTGATAGTTTGAAAAGAACGAATTCAGAAATTGAAAATGCAATGGAAAAAATGAGTGCAACATTAATGACAAAGTAGAGCGTCATCAATGAGTACATCGAAGATTGTGCTAAGTTGAAGAAAGAAGTGGAACTTGAGAAGATTGAGAGTGAAAGGATTAAACGATTGCTGTTAAGTTACACTACTTGTGATTATTTGATTGATCGTGTTTATCCTACTGTTGCAGGTCTTGAGGCATTCATGGAGATAAAGACTGAAGATACTGATACTAGTAAGAAACAAAGTGTCAAGTATAACAGATGTCCGCCCCCGATCCATGAAAGTTATTCTCCCACGAATCCTAACGAGGAGCGTCTAAAAAGGCAGTCAACATCAAGTTAAAGTCTGAAATCATTGATGAATTACCAGATAATATTGATGTCACATTCACAGCGTCTGACACTGATCATGAGTCTGGGTTATTAAAGAAAGTGGTCGATCAGGTGTTAGATATGGATGAAGAGTCAAAACCGGATTCTAAGTCTGAAAGTTCGAGTTCGTCAGAAAAGAGTCCGAGTTCACCGGTTAAAAGGGTTTACAATAAAGAATTCTTGTTATCAAAATCTAATTTGAGTGACGAACCAATCAAAGTGGCTTATACTTTGAATGATTCAGACAAATTATATTCTGATGAGGAATTTCCAATAAGAAGTGTCAAAACTGAAATGATCAAACAGGTTTTCAAATTGACAGAAATTAATATTTCTGAAATAAAAGATTTAAATCTTGCTGAAAAACCTAAAAAGTACACCTCAAGAGTTCAACAGAGATTGAACAATAAAAAGGGTTACGGTTATGGTTCAGGTTATCGAAAGAAACCTAACCACAACGGTAATTTCAAAAAGCAAGGTCTTGGTTTTAATTCTTCAGAAAATTATAAAAATGAGAAAAATTATAAACCAAAAACAACATTTGTTGCAGGAGGAAGTGCTGAAGATGAGCAAAAGAAACCATTCTAGAAACAATCAAATCAAGAGTTTCTTGCTCAAGTAAAGAGGAATGTGAAGAAAGTTGCTCAAAGAGTTGACAGAAGAACATGCTTTAAGTGCCAAAAAGTTGGACATATTGCTTGGAATTGCCAACAGTGCAACAACACAAAACAGGAAGTTACTTCTAACTCAAAACTGAAAGAAAAACTTGTCTTTGAGAAGAAACAATCAACTGAGAAATCGAAAGTGTTTGAAAATTCAACTTCTGAAGAAGGTGAAAGTTCAAAACAATTTTATAAAAGACAAGTTGATTTGAATAAACAAAAATGGGTTGTTAAAAGTTCTGAAAGTAGTTCTGACAATGAATCTGATTCCATAAAATCAGAGGAGTCATTTGTTGAGAAAAAGGTTGTTAATTTCGTTCCTGAGTTGAACAAGGAAAACTTTCCGCCATTGTCGAAAGATAATCTAAAATCAAAAGGTAGATTTGAGATATCAGGTCAATTCTTTGCTGATAATAAAGAATTTGATGCTGAAAAGGTGTTTAACGGAAATGTTAAACATATTTTTGGAAAGATGGTTGACAGGAAAGTGAAGGATGCTCAAGAATTTTACAAATCAAAATGTTGGTGGGACAGATGTTTGCCACCAAAATCACCCAAGGCCGGTCAGGCTTGGGTGACACCATTTTCAAACTAAAAATCCTGACTTGCCGGAGCTCCCAGGTTTGTAAGAGTGGAGCAGGAATCGGCATCATTCTAGAAATGTTTGTTTGGTAAATCTATAGGTGATATCTTTATATTGTTATATTTTGATTTACAAATGGGATGGTTGGTAAGTGAACCTACAAGAGGTTGAAGAAGGTTTTCATCTTCAAATGGTTAATCAAGGTCATTAAGTTGAACTTGATTGGACCATACTTACAAGTGGTATTTTGAAGAACAAAATGATGAGTTTATCTCCTAACCTACAAGTGGTTTGAAAATCAACAAAACTAATTTTCCGGAAAAACCATTTGATTAAAACAAACTTAAGTATTTTGAAATCACAATGGGAAAATAGTTTGTTGTGAGGGGGAGTTCTGATTGTTTATGCCAAGAGGATGGCAAAGTGAAGTAATTCGATATCGGTTGTCACTTTATTGTACAGTTGGTTTTCAAATTTCCTAAAATGTGTTTGCATTTTAGGGGGAGTAAAAATTTTCAGAAAATCCAAAAACATTAGAAATTTTGAAAAAGTCAAAAACATGATAAAATTCAAAAATGAGTTTTGTTGTCAAAAAGAGGAAATGATAGTACATCAGTGGACGATCACGGCATGCTAAAAAATTGGAAAGTTAAATAGTGATAAACGGTCTCACTGATGATTTGCCAGTAGGTTTTTGCACATTTAGTAGATTGTGACGAGATATAAACCTAAATTCAAACTTGCTTACTTCGTGGGTAACATCTCTCGGATATATGGGTAACCCCCGAAATCTTGTTTGAAGGACCCCTCTTTCTGAGATACTAGGTCTTTATGCTTAGTGATATCTGGGGTATTATCCCGGGACTTCTGATAATGCGAAAGCAATGGCCTAGTCCCCGGAGAATACTTTACTGCTTGCTTGAAATATAGCGTCGCCCTCAGCAAAAATGACAAAACAATAAAATTGATAATCATTGCTGTTGTAAAAAAGATCCTCTAAAGGGGACCCACCAAAAGTCGAGCCGTCATCTCTCTGCTGAACGGAAGTTCTGACCTGAGCTCTCACGGTTTCGCAATTAACCCCTTACAGATATCATCTAGGTATACTCACCTGTAAGACTGAATATTGGGATCTGGATACGGGAGTATATTCTGAGGTGGGACACGCGAATAAATTTAAGTGCTTAAAACATTAATATCGTATCTCGAAACAGTTGAACTTTGTGTGAAAATTTAAGTGGATCAGTATACTGACAATCTAAGTGAGTTGTTTAGAACTTAAAATGTTTAAAGCTTAACGGTGTTAGTGATTTGTCTAAAAAAACTTATATGATCCTCTTACACAAACTCACAAAAATATTGTTTGTAAACATTTCTTTTCTGCATTTCTATTTCAACAAAATTCAAAAAGATTTTCGGTGTGTTTTAGCATAAATTTTGAAAAATCCAAAAAGATTTTAGACAACTGATGTTGAAAAGCTGATTTTCAAAATTCCGAATGCTAAACATGACGAACAGGTTTGGGAAAGTTTGTTTGAAAAGAAAAATGATATTTCTTCAAGTGGTTTATCAAAGAGTAACATTGTAAAAATCATTTATTGATTGTTTAAAACCTGCAAGTGAGATTAAATTAGTTAAATTTTAAATTTGTGAAATTTACTTTGAGGTAGAGAATGTGCAGGTTAGCCAGACTACGATCCCAAGTTGATTGAAAGGGGGAGTCTGAAGATGGAAAAGCAAGGTTTCTGATTGGTCAAAGCCAGATGCTGTTATTGCTGATAAGAAAGAGAAGAAAAGAAGATAGAGATTTAGGATGCTTACATTGTCAGATACTTTGGAGAGAGCTTGTACACTGATCAAGACTGAAGATGAAGGCATACCGAAGACTCGTCAACATCCGAGGGGGAGTCTGTTGATGCATACGTATGTCGACTTCGTCTTGTATCGAGTCATGTAATAGAATAGATAAAACAAGTCACGCAGTTCGAGATAAGTAGGAAACAGAGGTGAACAAGCCAGTTCAAACGAACTGGACAGTTCAAACGAACTGGACAGTTCAAACGAACTGGAGATGTTTGTTCAAACGAACTGGAAATAGTATAAATAGGTGACTTGTGATTTTCATTTGGAACTTGTTCGATTCCGGTAGCGAAGCTCTGCCGAAGTATCTCCAGGTCTGTAATCGTCATCAAATCAATACAAGAGATAGTTAAAGTGATTCTCGTGTGTTTGTAGCTGAAATAACTCCGATACGTTTGATTCCGCCTCTCGTATTGGACGAGATCTCTTCTGAACAACTCGTTTGGTCGTGCAAACGATCCTACAAATTGAGTTTTATGAAAATGAAAGAAAAGATCTTTACAAGAAAATCAATGACAAAGAAATCAATGTAAGAGGTTTTCAACAAGCCAAAGAGTTCATAAATTTTATTGAGTCCACACCTAAGAACAAAGGAGAGGGTTTAGGTTATACAAGATCAAATGGAAATAAACCCACTGTCTTTGTAAAAGCAACTCATCAGAATTCTGATAAATTTTCATCAGAATCTGAATCTTGCAAAACAACCTGTTCTGAATACTCTTTTGAAAAACCAAACTTCAAAACAAACAAAAGTGAATGCAGTCAAGAATCTGTAAAGACTCTAGAAGCAGTTCACTCATCTTTTCAAAATTATCCACTCATTCCATCACAAGAAGAAATATCAGAAAATTCTGATAACTCTTGTATGTGTGTTGACATACTGAAGCTTGTTCAACACCATCTTCAAAAGAAAACTATAAAATATGTTAATGGCTCAGCATATAACAGAGTTTCTGATGCAAAACCAAGAAGAAGAAATAAAATTATTAGGATTCCATCAGAAACAGTACCCAAGCATGCCTGGGTACCAAAAACCCTCTAATCATTTCATTTCAGGACCATCATGTGCAGCAGATCTGGTACTGTGACTCAGGAAGCTCCAAGCACATGACTGGGGACAGGAGCTTACTCAGCAACTTTGTTTCAAGGCTGGGTAGAATGGTAAATTTTGGAAATGGAGTGAAAGGAAGGATCATGGGATATGGATGCATAAGGTATGGATGTCTGACCATAGAGAAAGTAGCCTATGTCGAAGGCTTAAAGTATAACTTGCTGAGCTGTGGTCAATTCTGTGACAAAGGTTTTCAGGTAACCTTTTTACCAGAAAAATGCTTGTTAATAGGTATAGATGATAATAAAATCTATTTAAGTAGGAAAAGAATAAGAAAATCAATTTACTATTTTGACTTCAAAGAAGAAAGTGAACATTCAAAACTATGTTTATTTTCAAAACTCAACAAAGGTAGTAGTTGGTTATGGCACAAAAGGCTTGCCCACTTAAATTTCAAAAACCTAAGCAAACTAGCAAGCAAAGGTTTGGTAAAAGGATTACCTTTGATATCCTCAAAGAAGGATAAAATTTGTGAAGCATGTGAGATGGGTAAATCCAAGAGAAGCTCACATAAATCAATTTCTGAATCTTCTATTTCACAAAATTTGGAACTTTTACACATGGATTTCTGTGGACCCATAAGTACAAAAAGTTTTTCTGGAAAGAAATACATACTAGTAATAGTAGATGACTTTTCCAGGTACACATGGGTAGAATTTTTTAGAAAGAAAAGTGAAACTCCTGATCTGGTCATTTATTTTATTAAGAAAATTGAAAATCTGTTAAAACTAACAGTAAGAAGGATCAGATCAGACAATGGAACAGAATTTAAGAATGCAAAAATTGAGAATTTCCTTGTAAGTAAAGGAACTTCTCATGATTTTTCTGCTCCCAGAACACCCCAATAGAATGGGGTGGTTGAAAGAAGGAATAGGACCTTGGTAGAAGCTGCCAGAACCATGCTGGCTTATGCTAAGCTGCCCACTCACTTTTGGGCAGAAGCTATAGCAAATGCATGCTTTACCCAAAACAGATCCATAATCAACAAAAGGCACAATAAAACACCTTACAACATTATCAATGGAACAATTCCAAGTATAAAATTTTTGCATACATTTGGTTGTAGAAGTTTTGTTTTCAATGATTTTGAAAGCCTTGAAAAATCTGACAGAAAAGCAGAAAAAGGGTTTTTTTCTTAGTTACTCTTTGTCATCACAAGCATATAGAATTTTTATTCTCAATACAAGGACAATCAAAGAAAGTCTGTATGTTTCATTTGATGACTCATCAGAAACAAGAGTTTCTGATGAATACATGAAAGAAACAAATTTTTCTGACAAGCAAGAAAAGTATGAACATCTCTTTGAAATGATAAATGAAGAGTTCCTAGAACATGATAATTCTTTCAAAAACAAATCAAAAGATTCTTCATGTACTAACTCTGCAGAACAAAGGTGTAGTACATCAGAACCTCAGAATTCTGATATCTTACACACAATTGAAGCACTTGTTCAAGGGGAAACTTCAAATCCATCAGAACCAGTAACTTTTCACAACAAGTTAAGATGGATCAAAGGACATGTTCATTCTGACATCATTGGCAATCCTGCAGATGGTGTCAGAACAAGATCTGCAACTGCACATGAGTGTGCATTTTCTGGGTTTTTAAGCAAAGTAGAACCCAAATCTGTCAAAGAAGCTCTAAGTGACCCAGACTGGATTCAGGCCATGCAAGAAGAGCTTGATCAGTTTGAAAGGAGCAAGGTATGGGATCTGGTACCCAAGCCAAAAGACAAATCTGTCATTGGCTCAAAATGGGTATTCAGGAATAAATCTGATGAGAATGGCATAATCACAAGAAACAAAGCAAGGTTAGTGGTCAAGGGTTACTGTCAACAAGAAAGTATTGATTATGACGAAACTTTTGCACCAGTAGCTAGATTAGAAGCTGTAAGAATTTTTCTTGCTTATGCTGCATCCAAGGATTTCAAAGTTTATCAAATGGATGTAAAATCTGCTTTTCTGAATGGTAAAATTGAAGAAGAAGTTTATGTGCAGCAACTAGAAGGCTTTGTTGATCCAAAATTTCAAAATCATGTTTACAGATTAAACAAAGCCTTGTATGGGCTGAAGCAAGCTCCTAGAGCCTGGTATGAAACTTTGTCAAACTTTTTACTCAATTATGGGTTTACCAAAGGTACTATTGACACCACTCTTTTTCTCAAAACACACAAAGGTAATACTTTGCTGGTCCAGATATATGTTGATGACATTATATTTGGATCAACAAATGAAAAATTTTGTGATAAATTTCAAAAATTGATGACCAGCCACTTTGAAATGAGTATGATGGGTGAGTTAACCTTTTTCTTAGGGTTACAAGTAAAACAAAGAATTGATGGAATATTTTTTAGTCAATCAAAATATGTGAAAACAATTCTACAAAAATACTCACTTGAAAACTGCTCTGTTTCAAAAACTCCCATGGCAACAGGGAACAAGTTAGATTCTGATAAGGATGGTATAAGTGTTGATATTAAAACCTATAGAGGGATGATAGGATCACTGCTATATTTAACTGCAAGCAGACCATATATCATGTTTGCAACATGCTTTCTGGCCAGATATCAATGTGATCCCAAAGAATCCCATCTAAAAGCTGTAAAAAGGGTTTTCAAATATCTTAAAGGAACATCAGAAATTGGTCTCTGGTATCCAAAGGATACAAACCTTGAATTAATTGCATACACAGATGCAGATTATGCAGGGTGTAAAATTGACAGAAAAAGCACATCTGGTGCCTGTCAACTCTTGGGAGAAAAATTGGTATGTTGGGCAAGCAAGAAACAAAACTGTGTTGCCACATCAACAGCAGAATCAGAATATGTAGCAGCAGCAAGTTGCTGTTCACAAGTCCTGTGGATGCAAACTCAACTGAAAGACTATGGAGTAACTCTGACAAGAATACCTATTCTATGTGACTCAAAGAGTGCTATTGCAATAACAGAAAATCCAGTTCATCACTCAAGAACCAAACACATAGATGTCAGATATCACTTCATAAAAGATCATGTGGAGAAAGGTAACATTGAAATGTATTTTGTTCCAACTGAAAACCAAATTACTGATATCTTTACAAAGCCTCTTGATGAAAAGAGACACAATTTTTTGATCAGCAAACTTGGCATGGTAAATTTAAATGAAGAAGTTTCTTTAGAAAAGACAAGGACACAAATTGAAAACGAAATTGATGATCATCAAAGTTCTGATAATCAAAGAACAAATCAACTAGTTTCTGACAAAACAATCCATCAATCTGATGGAACATCAGAAAATCTGACGGATCATCAATAAATGATGATTTATCATAAAATCTAAAGGAATATCAGAATATCTGGTGTATACACTAGAAATTCTGATATAAAATCAGAAACCAGGTTGAAACATCAGAATAATTTGTAAATCATCATAATCTTCCATCTTCATAATTTGCATATCCCACAACAAATTGTATATATCTATACTTGTGTATATTTTGTTTTTGTATTTTTTTTCCTATTAAAAAAAACAAAAAGGGGGAAAAGTAACATTCAAACTGATGAAGTTCCATACAGCCGTGATAATCAACCGTCTCAAAAAAAATTTCAGTTTATTGAATTTCATTTTTTCTTCTGCAAATGCATGCAACGTCATTTTTTCATAAGAAACTTAAGTGACACGTAGGCACTAGAATCATTAGGAGCTATGAAAGTAGCCGCCTAGTCATTAAATGCTTACTCACACATGGGGCTTAGTAGACTGTCACATTCACTGTTATATTCACTATTATATTCACTGCAACAGATATCGTCTTAATTGAAGAAAAAAGGGTTGGCTGTTAATATCATTTATAGGGAACCATCACTTTCATCTATAAATATTAACAACTTGAAAAGAACTCACCTCACACCAAAAACATCTCTTCAAAAGCCCTTGGATATAATTTTTCTTATCTTAAAATGGGTCGCCCAAAATTGATGAAAGCTACTCAATTCCCTCTCCCATTTCATAGACTTCATAATCTTAGATTAAGATCCAACTTGGAAGGACCTGCATGGGAGGACTGTAGGTTTGTGTACAATATGATCATGCGAAGTCCTTTGGGTTTTGCTGTATCATCACATGTCACCATTTATCCATAACTTCTCCAAGAGTTCTGGTGGAACTCTCAAATCATTTTTAGTGGTACTTCCGTGTGGATTGAAAGTGAGGTTATGGGGGTAAAGATTACCCTAAAAGAGGAAACAATCAGAAATGTCCTCAAACTAGGTAATGATCATGAAATCAAATTTCTGGAGAAGATAAATGTGCAATAGACCTTGACTGAAATGGGCTATCATACAAACAACTCATCAAGGGCTGTTAGCAAATCAGGTTTTATACCACCTTTCCAGTTTTTGGTAACACAGCTAAGTGTCTGCTTCTCCAAGAAGATTGGACACTTCAACGAGCTGTCTCATAAGATGATTGAAGTGGTTCATGCTGTTGTACAGGAAAAACCTTACAACTATGCTAAGTTTCTCATGAGAGACCTAGAAGCAAACATCCACGACCGTCAACCCTTTCTGATCTACCCTCGATTCGTAACCAAGGTGATCACAAGTCAGCTGGACTTCGGAGGAGTGAGAAGTTGCTATCCAAGGGCCGAGCTAGTACTTCAAGAAAACATTAGTGAAGCCACCCTGACACCATCAACGAATAACACCGGTTGAATAAATCAGAAAACTTTGAAAATTCTGACAATAAATCAGAAAATCAAATTTTTATCAGAAAAATATCTGGAAAGCCAGGAAGTTTGACATATCATCAGAAAAACAATACTTTTAACCAGATTTAAAGAAACTTATGAAAATCTAAAATTTTAGGAATAGGTTTCTTTCTAAAAAAAATTTCTGAGGACTGGAACAAGCTGTATGAAAAATACCTCCTGTATATCAGAACAAAGGTGTGGAGTTCAGAACTGCAAGACTGCAATGTAAGTAAAAATCTCGGAACTCTACTTATTCCCTCTCATCTCAAAAAAAAATCTCTGATGATTCATTCTCTGTCTATGAATCAAATGAATTCTGATGATATATAAATAAGATACAACTCTCAAAAGTTTCATTCAAAATTTTCTGATGTATATCATCAAGAGGAAAACCTGGGAAGGCACACAAACCCGGAAAAGGTTTCTATTGGACCTTTTGAAACTAAAAGGGTCCCACATGGAGAAAAGGTGCAAGGTGGACATTAGTGTTTATCCACAAAATCATTGGAATCTCTAAGTCTCTTTAAAAGGATTTACATTAGATTAGAGATAAACCAAAGGTTTTTCAAAAACGGTTGTTTCCTTAAAGGATTAAAACATCATAAAGGTGTCATTAACCACCTTGAATACAAACAACCCACGACAAACACTCAAGAATCTCTGTCTGTACACACTATAAATACCTCATTCAAAAACAGAGTCTTCCATCTTCAACCTTCAAATTTAAAACCCTAAAACCCTTCTCCGAAATAAAAACCAAAATTCTCAATGGCAGCTATCAACATCAACATACCACCAACAGAACACTCTGTTCCCTTCATCACTAAAGACGAATTTCTTCCATTAAAGAGCAACAATGAAGCAATGAATGATAACATTGAACTTTATGATTTGAAGTGTCAAATTCTCATTGAATTTCTGACCAGATGCCCCATAGCTCAAGCCCTCACAAAGACCAGAGAGGTACCAGAAGAACTGATACAACAAGTTGTAAAAACTCTCAAAGTCTCAAATCAACTCGAGCTAACAGCACATGTGTGGGGAAATATCTTTATTTGTCACACCCCCAAAATCCACAAGCGGGGTACCACCGCATGGAGGCGTGACATGACCAGGATCAAGCCACCAATCATATTGAACATCGTAATTAAGTAAATAAAACCAACCACAATATAATTGGTGTCCAAAAGAAAATAACCAACTTTAAGTTAACAGCGGAAGCATAAAATGTAGACCCAAACATAAGTAATAAGTTCATAAGTTTAAATGTTTAACATGGGACTCGACAGTCCCTGTCCTATAACGACCGCGCCTCCTCGTGCAAGCTCCATAGATACCTAACGACCTGCAAGGCATGTAACAACAAATCAACAACAAAGTTGAGCGAGTTCACAGTAGGTGTTCGTTATAAAGTAGTTTTTCAAGAACTATGAGTTTGTTTGCATCTACAAGTTAAATTAGCTTTCCTTGTTTTCCAAACCATAAACGGTGGGGGCTACCCCATGTTGTAAACCACTAGACTAGGTGTATATATAGGTGTCCTTCCCAATCCAAGGACAGAGGTGCGTATAAGAATACGTAGGTTTAGCGCAGGTGCCCTTCCCAATCCGAGGACAGAGGTACGTATAAGAATACGTAGGCCCTTCCCAATCCGAGGACAGAGGTACGTATAAGAATACGTAGGTTTAGCACTGGTGCCCTTCCCAATCCGAGGACAGAGGTACGTATAAGAATACGTAGGTTTAGTGTCACACCCCGACCACGTGTAACATACAAAACGTGGCGGAAACGTCGGGGAGTGTTGTAACAGAATTAATGTTTCATAACCATGGATACCAAAAAGTGTTTCGTTTTATTAAACATTGAATAATTACATCGTCTGGAAATCTAAATACACAATTTAAACATAGTCTATCATTGTTATTGAGTCACTAAGGCCTTGTCCAGTCCTATGTGAGCATGCATCCTATCAATCGATATCTTTCAACAATACCTGAAACACATGTGAAAACGAGGTCAGCAAAGAAATTGCTGGCGAGTACTTAGGTTTTGTGAAAATAAGATTCATGACTTCTGTTTAAGAAAATGTTTAGTCATGAACCTTGTAATTTGCTTTGTCTTTGTAAATCATTTGAAAAATAATAAGTTCAGATGATATGTATAAATAAGAGAATAATGCATGATTAAATGAATAACCATGTAAAATGAGTTTGTATAAGTTAAGTTGTTTGTACAACAATGTATTGTGAAAAGTATGTTATTTGTATAATATGTTATATGTTTAAATTGAAATGATTTAAACAACGCTACGATATGTAATACCATATAAGCACTTATATATAGGAAGTACTAGCGGCGTATCCACCATGCTTATATCATATTACACACGCCTCGTTACTTAAATCACTTACTCAAACCAAACCAACAATGTAAGATGTCTATGTGTAAACCAACTGCCAAATGTATTGGAATAATATGTCAAAATGTTCATGTCAAGATGTAAATCATGTTATGTATAACCAATGTTAAAAGTGTTTGTGTCAAATGTAAACCATGTAATGTGTAACCAAAATGATATGTATGGCTAGTGAAATGCATCAACTAAGCCATAGGTGAAATGCACAAAACAAAGTATTGAAGTAAAACTTGGTTTAAATCAATACTATGTTTCGTGGAAATGCATGATCAATTGTAAATTCATGTCCAAATGTTTACCCAATCGTTAAAACATTTTGTGAAATCGTTCAAATCGTTCTTGTTGTTTTAATCGTTCAAATTGTTCTTGTTTTAATTGTGAAACTACTTTATGGTCGATTTTCTAATAACATTCAAACCTTCTTGCCTCGTTCATCGTTCCAACTCGTTCTCGTTCTTAACAAACACTTACCAAAGGGTAAATTAATAATTACAGATTCAGTCGTTACCCAAAATACCCACACATAATCATGGGTATAGAGAATAGCGGGATTTGTCAGATCCTATGGTACCATAACCTAATACTGGTCGGCTTGATCATTGCTAATTAATGTCATTGGTTATGTAACTACAACCAACAAGTTTGTTCACTTTATTGAAATCGTTCTTGAAACCACATTGTAATTGTTTTTGAAACCATTGTAATCGTTCTTGAAACCATTGTTATCGTTCTTGAAACCACATTGTAATTGTTTTTGAAACCATTGTAATCGTTCTTGAAATCATTGTTAAGACATTTAGCACATATGAGTCACCCCAAAACAGTTGAAAACAGTAAAAGAGGGGAATAATGTACTCGCCTGAGAATGCTTAGAGGTCTTGAACAACAACCAAGTAAAGCTAGAGGGAGCACGGAATCAATCGGCAGTCTAAAACCATATAAATAAACCGGGCCTGAGTCGGAAGATCGGTTAGAATGAGGGCTTGTAGACCAAATGAGCATGGGAACTCATGTAATATGGTTTAACAAAGCCTACATACTACTATGAAACCAAACCTAAGTGCTTTCGACCCATCGCGACCCATTAAGGTAGCTTATGCTACTTTAACGCGTCGTGCGCGCAAAGCGCGTTTGAGACGTCTAACTAGTCCTATGACAAGTATTATATGCCTATACATGTTTTATCATGTTGTATAATCAGTTATGTATAAAAGTTTAGGTTACATAAGCTAAATTACCAATTATACATGAAAAGGGTATTCTGGTAATTTACCTAAGGCATATAAACTACCTATCATACAACTACTCAAACGATGTGACCATAGGGTATAACATCGGAAGGTTATTCCCTACCTACTATGGTCACCTAATGTGTTTGGTCGGATCCTAATGATCGACCAAAAGGGTCGGGTTCGAAGGTATAAGCGATTTATTAGATCGCTTACCCTACGACCCTAGACAACGTGGTAATCAGTAGGCATAGTCCCAAGGGACTATAACCAACGTGATTACACTCACGTTGCGAAGTTCAAAAGAACTTCGCATTGACCATAAACTGGTCAACGCAGAAAGTCAAACAAAGTTTGACTTTCAGACTCGAAAAGCAATAAAAGAACGAAAGAATACTTACGAAGGGTCCCCGAATACTAATCTCGATCCAAGAATCTCAGGTATGAAACAATGGTTTCAACTTAGAGTTTCTCAATCAAGATTCTAGTGAGTTTAGCAATGGGTGGGGTTGGGTATTTATAGTAATCGGGTAACCGTTAAGATCGTTTCATGGAAACCGTGCTCGAATCTCATGCGTACACTTGTTGGAATGTTATGGTAGGTAAATTTGCCACCCACCATAAGGAATTGACACTTGGAATTGAGATTGGGGGTGCAAAACAGCTGCAAACAGGCTGTAAAACAATGAATCTGGTCTGCAGAGGCTGACACGGCCCGCTTCAGGATTACCAGAAGTGTAGGCGGGCCGCCTGGCCATCTTTCACAGAATTGCAGTTTTGGTCCCTGTTGTGTATTCAGCCCATTTCCGACGCGTTTAAGGCCCGTTAACCCCATTTCAAAGCTCTAAAATGAAGTTAAAGTATAGGGAACTTAAAATGTGCTCAACAACATCTCAGATGTCGGTTCGTTTGGCCGTATGATCGCGATGTTTGCTTAATTACGACGGAATGCGCATAAGCGCGAAAAACGATCCAAATTGCGCGACGAATGGATTTTTCTCATTCCAAACATTAAAATAAAATGTTTTAGTGCCTACATAAATTTTTGGATGTCCGGATGTATTCAGAACGTAAGTTATGCGCGAAAATGCAAACTTGTGCACTTTTTGACACTTTTAGTCCCTGAATGACCCAAAAGTTTATTTTAGCACACCGAACCCCTCAAAGCCCATTTCTAAGCTATGTGAAGGATATTTAGGGTATGTTTAACTTATGGTCATGTTCTGGAATGTCTGTTACAGTTCAAATTGGCATACTTTCGCAGTTTGTCAATTTTAGTCCCAAGGGTCTCTCATCGAATCATAGAATGGTACTATATAACCCAAGGGTCTTAACTACCACGTAGAAGCCCATAAGGATTTAAGGTAGTACCTTTGAATATCCTACTATGAATCCCTCATATGAAGATATGAAAGATTCTTTGAGGATTTGAAAATCGGATCACACAAAAACATAGAGGAGAACACATAAACACATATCACATAATTGCATACTCGCATAATTGTTTAATTTGACCTTAAAATTTGTTATCTTTGGACACGGGTATTTAAAGCATACAAGGAATCAAATCCTTAATTGCAGCAATTTGGATGGATCCATATGAATACCCTGCTTGTTGACTACATGACCCAAAAACTGAACTTCTTTAAGCCAAAATTTCCTCTTGGAGGATTTAGCGAAAAGTTTGTTCCTTCTTTAAGGGTTCCAGTGTCAATGAAGGTGTTGATCGTTATCGGCTCGGGACATGAATAGATCAAGATTTCATCAATAACAACAATGACGAACTGATCCAAATAAGGCTTGCAGACTCTATTTATTAAGTCCATGTAGATGGCTGGAGCATTTGTCAACCTAAAAGGCATGACTATAAACTCGTAATGGCCATACTTCGTGCAGAAAGCCGTTTTGGGAATATCTTCTTCGAGAACACGAAGTTGATGATACCCAGAACGCAAATCGATCTTGGAAAAGCATGAAGCACCCTGCAGCTGGTCGAAGAGATCATCAATTCGAGGTAGGGGATATCGATTCTTGATGGTGAGCTTACCAAGCTTACGTTAATCGATACACATTCGAAAAGATCCATCTTTCTTTTCACAAAGAGGACAGGAGTTTCCCCAAGGTGAAAAGTTCGTAAGGATGAATCCTTTATCAGGCAACTCTTGAAGCTGTTTTGATAATTCTTGCATCTCGAACGATGTAAGACGATAAGGTGCTTTCACAACTGGGTTGGCATTGGGTACAAGGTCAAAATGAAATTTGACTTGACGAACTGGAGGCAAACCAGGCAGTTCATCAGGAAACACCTCTGGATAATCCCGAACAATCGGAAGATCCTGAATACTCTTGCTCTTGCCTTTCTCCTCGGAGACATGTGCTAGAAAAGCAACATATCCTTTTCGTAAATAACTTTGGGCTTTTGATTTAAAAGAAATAAGTGTTTAAGGTTCTTGGGGAGGTCACAAGTGATCATAAAAAAAAATGACAGAACCACACGAGTAGTTTGTCTTTGTGTTGACATCATAAGGTTGGATCAAACATTCCTACAATTGCATTATTGTTGTTGTTGTTGCCATTGTTGTATATCTCGTGGACTTGGGTTACAACACCGGGGAGCACAGCAGCCACTTGCTGAGAGACCAGGGTTGCGAGTTCTTCAATAGTAAAAGTTCGAGCATCGGTTCGAGCATCGTGTCGAGGAGGCATTGTCTAACAAGGAAATAAGGGAGTCGATGATTTAATCAAAGTAAACGGGTCATATAACGTATCACTGAAGACATGCTCGCCTATAAGTGAACACTCATCCCAAGAATTCCCAAGTAAGCACAACTGGTCTCGCGTCTGATGAGATATATACGAAGTGCTTGCCTAGACAGAAAACCCAGAATACAGGCATTCACCCTTCCAGTTTGCACATGTTCGCATTATTTAAAACCCAAAACCTTGACGAGATTTTGAAAACTCAAAGGGTTCAAAACCTTACAACAGAGGGTTCAAAACCTAGTAATAAATCATCCTAGAACAGATGATTAGTTTTCAAAGCAGATTCGAAAATTGTGTTCATGTTGTGGTTATCACCTAAGGATAGGTGACAGTTTTGTTTTAGAAATCTAAACGCAAATTTCTTCGCGTTAGGGTCCTAAGAAGGTTATAGACTAGGTCAAAGCATTACTAACAACCTAATTCCCTATAACCACTGGCTCTGATACCATCTTTTCTGTCACACCCCGACCACGTGTAACATACAAAACATGGCGGAAACGTCGGGGAGTGTTGTAACAGAATTAATATTTCATAACCATGGATACCAAAAGGTGTTTCGTTTTATTAAACATTGAATAATTACATCGTCTGGAAATCTAAATACACAATTTAAACATGGTCTATCATTGTTATTGAGTCACTAAGGCCTTGTCCAGTCCTATGTGAGCATGCATCCTATCAATCGATATCTTTCAACAATACCTGAAACACATGTGAAAACGAGGTCAGCAAAGAAATTGCTGGCGAGTACTTAGGTTTTGTGAAAATAAGATTCATGACTTCTGTTTAAGAAAATGTTTAGTCATGAACCTTGTAATTTGTCACACACTGGCTTTGCGGAAGCGTGGTTAATTTGGTGTGACTTCGTAATACCATAGCTTAACCATAACAAAGCTATATGAAATAAAACCATGCAAGATCATCCATTCGATTAAGTTTTAAAAACCAAATACAATAACATTGTCTTAACGGAAACACATCCTAACGACATAAACATTGTTCAACAAACACAACATAACATAAGCATAGTTTATGGACTGTGACTTGTCCAGGAAAGAGTCATATTCCCTAAACCCGGATGACCTCGTAACTAGTGCAGCGGGAAAATGTGTCATACCGCGCCAGATCCTTTAATTCCCTGAAATACATGTAAGTTGAAAAATCAACAATAATGTTGAGCGAGTTCATGTGTAAGTGAGTAAATAAACCTTTGTAAGTATAAAAATCCTGGTATGTAGCACATAAGGGAATTGAGATCACCAATGGTTTGCAAGGCCACTGATATGTGTGAAGTGCAAGTAGGGAGACTCAAACCTAGCAGATTTATGCGTCGGGCACAAAGTCACCCCGAGGTCCGTTTCTAGTTTGGCCTGGGGCTGGGCTCGCTACACCCAGATAGATCTACCGCTCCTGTCCCTCGGTCCTACCATGAGGACTAATGGCCTCATGTTGCTCCTACCCACTCACATGATCTAAGTAGTAAACCTCCTTACGCTAACCATACCATGTATAAAGTACTTGTAATCAAAGTAACATGTATTTCACCCCCGTAGTTTAGAAAACTAAAAACAGTTAAGAGAAAAGGGGGACATGAACTCACAGTGGTGCGTCTCTACCAAGTATACCTCCAAATCAAGCAGCTGTGTGACGACCTACACGTACTAACTCTATTAGACGGACGGCCGTGCCTTAGCTTTAAGGTTTAAGTTTTCGGGAAATAGTTAGACAACTATTTCGTGTTTACATTCTGTATACTTGGTAATCATTTTCCTTCCCAAGGATGGGGGATTTAATACATGTGTGTTCGTATAATTTCGAAATATATTATTAAGTCTCACTTAAAATATATTTTATTTCTAATCCCAAATATAAATATTCTTCTCAAAAATATTATATTTTCTATTACACATAATTTTCCCCAAAATAACACTTTAACAAAAATACGCGTTCAAGAATATTTCCTTAAAATGTGTAAGTTACGTTTTAACGATCGAGTGGTAATAATAATTACCGGTGTAACTTATATATTTATCGTGAAAGCGCTCGTATTATTTTTGATTCGTTAACATTCGATAATATTATTTTTACCCTAAAAATAATATTTATGTATCTTCGCAAATAATGACAAGTAACGTTGTGAAAAAAAAATATATTTACTAAATATATTTATCACGTTTAATTTTTGTGAAAATCCCACCTCCGATATTTTGTAAATAAAGTCGTGGCGAAACTTATATTTTGAAAACATGTCGAGAAGTATTTCTAACACTTATAGTGAAAATAATTCTAAGTGTTAGGTTTTTAGAAAAATTTCGCCAGAGTTTCCTCTGTAACTGGAGGTGGCCACGCTCTCAAGCGTATCATTTTCTTTTATAAATCAACCCAACAATTTCCTTATTTAACCAAAACAATGTTCAAGACAACAAACTAGTCAACAAATATATATAAGTCGCAAAAATCACTTGAACTTGTGGTTTTCTAATATTATGAAGTAAATCCCATTACTTTTAGCGGATCTCTATATAAATCCATCCAATTTTGTAAAAACCTCGTTTTTAGAGAAATTCCGTTTTTACAACTTCTCGTCACCTTTTACAAAAATAGTTATTTTGTCGAAACTTTGTGCTTCACAAGTGTTTACACACTTGTGTGTTCTAAAAATCATTTTTTTTGTTAGTGTAAGATCCGTCTTTAGAAAACATAATTTCTTTGATACTTGGTTCTTTGAAAATACCGCTTGTAGATCCGTGGATCTACTAGTTTTAAACACTATTTCACAAGCTAAATCGCTTTTACACAAGTTCATGATTCGTGTGTGGTAGAGTTTCATCCTTTGACCCTTGTTACTTCCAAAACAACCTTATGTCATGATCCAAGATCATGACCAATCCGGGTTAAACGATGATCAGAGCTACCACAACATAGATCGGGTCCAAATAACTACACAAATCAAATACTACAAGTTTTACACAACAAACAAGCTTTTAACCATCACTTTTAGTGTTTTTAGTAGACTTTCATGTTTCAACTTGCATGTTTACGAGTTTTAACCGTTACAAATCATTTTAACCACTTCAAAATAGTTCGAGAGGGTGATTATAGCAACTTACTACTAGCTCGAGGCTAGGGGAGAATCTAGACGCAAAATGAGAGGATAAAAGCAATAGAGTGAGGTCCTTCGCCTTCAGAATGCACCAAGCCTTCTTATCCGCGATCCTTAACGCTTGTATGGACTTGGAATGTGAAGATAAAAATCGAAATGTAGAGGAATGATATAGGGGGTGTTCAGCCGAAGCCTTTGAGAGAGAGAGAGGAAGTGTTTGGTGAATGCTAAGTGGTGAATGATCAAGTGTGTAATCTCTAGCTCTTATAGACAAACTTAAGTTCTTTAACCATTGGATTTCATGTCACTTTGATATTAAACAAATGTAATTAAATAATCAAGAAGGACAAAAGGATGTCCCCCCTCTTGGGGACGGTTTGTAAAGGGGGGGGGGGTAGTTTGGTTCAAATCCAACTAAACATTAGTTAATAGTTAGGTTAATCTAGTTAAGTTTAGGGATTAACCCGGTTAGTAGTGTGTTGTGCTTTATTGCGGGTGTTAGGGTATTCAGGGACCCTAACTGGCTCAGAAAAAGATAAGTAATGTTATTAACAATATTTTCATGTTCCGGGTATAGTCCGATTGTTCGGTTGGATAGTAATCCGTTAAAGCGTTAAACAAGCTTTAAAGTGTCGTTAATACCTTTTTTAGTGGCACAACTTATTCCCGACACTTTGGAAAGTGTCTAGTAACATTTTTCTCATGTTTTGGCACTTTATTAGTTAGCTAAAAGCTGGATTATTTATTAAAGTGCTGAGTTTTTTTTTTTTTTTTGCTTAGAGCACGTTTAAGGCACATCCAGTCATTGTAACTTATTCCTAGAGACGCAGTTCTACAACCCTTGTATCCCTACACTCACCACTAGTGTAGTAAAATATTTCTGGCTCATATAGGCCTTAGAGGCAGTGTCTGCCTGATGCTGGCTTTATCAGCATGTTCAATAGGTTATCCGTTTATAGTGCCACTGTGCTTTTTGTGCATCATGTTTGTCACTAAGGTTCAGCATGTAAATAATGTAGTGACGGTAAGTAAAGTATGATGCAGGTATATGCATGTATCAGAAATCAAGTAGCAGTTCTTCAGTAATTTCAAACAAGCACAGTAATTAAGCAGTAATTAATTATTAATTAAGTCGTACGGATACCTGATTTAGTGAGGGTTGTCACATTCTCCCCCCGTTAGAAAAATTTCGTCCCGAAATTTTAAGTTCTGCTTGTAGATGCAGGGTTCTTAGGAAATAGGTGGGGGTATTTCTCTTTCATCCGGTCCTCACGCTCCCAGGTGTATTCAGGACCATGTCTGGCATTCCAACGAACTTTGACGAGCTTGACACTGCTCCGGCGGGTCTTGTTTACTTTCCAATCCGTAACCTCAACCGGTTCTTCAACGAAATGGAGCGTGTCGTCAACATGAATCTCGTCGATGGGAATGGCAATGGTATCTTGAGTTGGACTTTTCTTCAGGTTGGATACATGAAATGTATCGTGAACTCCATTCAGCTCGGCAGGTAAGTCCAGCTTGTATGCTACTAGTCCTATTCTTTCCAAAACTCTGAAAGGACCAATGTAGCGCGGATTTAACTTTCCACGCTTTCCGAAGCGTGCCACACCCTTCCAGGGTGAAACTTTCAATAAAACCATATCTCCAACTTGGAATTCCAAGTGTTTCCGGTTTGGATCTGCATAGGCTTTCTGTCTTTCACGAGCTGCTTCGATGCGTTTTCGGATCTGCGCAATCTTGTCTGTCGTCTCTTAGACGATTTCGGGACCAACAAGCTGTCTATCACCTGCGTCAGCCCAACATAGGGGTGATCGACACTTGCGTCCGTAAAGAGCTTCGAATGGCGCGGCACCAATACTGGTGTGGTAGCTGTTGTTGTATGAAAATTCGACCAAAGGCAAATGCTTATCCCAGCTACCGCCTAAATCCATAACACACGCTCTCAGCATGTCTTCCAAAGTCTGTATCATCCGCTCGCTTTGCCCGTCGGTCTGCGGGTGAAATGCGGTGCTCATATTCAATTGCGAGCCAAAAGATTCTTGGAAGGATTGCCAAATCCTTGATATGAACCTTCCGTCTCTATCGGAAATGATTGAGAGAGGTACTCCATGGCGCGTAACGATCTCTCTCATGTAAATTTCGGCCAACTTGCTCGTATTATCCTTCTCTCTGATAGGTAAGAAGTGTGCTGACTTTGTTAATCGATCCACTATTACCCAAATAGTGCCATGGCCTCTTGGCGTTCTTGGCAACTTTGTAATAAAATCCATGGAGATTTGTTCCCATTTCCACTTGGGAATCTCGGGTTGTTGCAGAAGTCCTGAAGGCTTCTAATATTCGGCTTTAACCTTAGCGCATGTTAAACATTTGCTCACATAAACAGCAACATCGCCTTTCATCCTAGGCCACCAATAATAATCTTTGAGATCCTGGTACATCTTATCCGCTCCAGGGTGGATAGAGTACCGCGACTTGTGAGCTTCATCGAAAATAACCTTCCTTAAACCTCCAAACAAAGGAACCCAAATCCTTTTCTCAAAACATAACGTTCCTCCCTTGTTTGGTACCAGTAGCTTCTCCATCCCACGAAGATATTCTTCTTCAAGGTTTCCTTCCTTGAGAGCTTCTTTCTGCGCGGCACGAATGCGCAAGGAAAGATCGGTTCGGATAATCATTTCTAAAGCCCTAACCCTTATGGGCTTGATCCTCTCCTTTCGACTTAGGGCATCGGCGACCACATTCGCCTTCCCTGGATGATACTTTATCTCGCAGTCGTAATTGTTCAGCAACTCAACCCAACGTCTTTGCCTCACATTCAGCTCCTTCTGGTTGAATATGTGTTGTAGGCTCTTGTGATCTGTAAAAATTGTACACTTTGTACCATAAAGGTAGTGTCTCCAGATCTTTAATGCAAATACCACTGCGCCAAGTTCCAAATCGTGTGTGGTATAGTTCTTTTCGTGCACTTTCAATTGACGTGATGCGTAAGCAATAACCTTTTGGCGTTGCATCAACACGCAACCCAATCCTTGACGCGAAGCGTCACAGTATACCACAAAATCATCTGTACCTTCCGGTAGTGCTAAGATTGGCGCATTGCAGAGCTTATCCTTCAATATCTGGAACGCTTCTTCCTGTTTTATTCCCCAATCAAAGCTCTTATCTTTCTGCGTGAGGAGCGTCAATGGTTGAGCGATTTTTGAAAAATCCTCAATGAATCTTCGATAATAGCCAGCCAAACCCAAGAATTGTCGAATCTCGGTTGGCGTCTTTGGCGTTTCCCAATTCTTAATCGCTTCGATCTTGGTGGGATCCACGTGGATTCCATCTCCATTTACCACGTGCCCAAGGAATTGTACTTCTCGTAGCCAAAACTCGCACTTAGAGAACTTAGCATACAACTGTTCTTTCTTCAGCAGCTCCAAAATAGCTCTTAGGTGTTGCTCATGCTCAGCCTTCGTCTTTGAATAAATCAAGATATCATCGATGAACACTATCACGAACTTATCAAAGTACGGCTTGCAAACTCTATTCATCAAATCCATGAACACTGTAGGTGCATTTGTTAACCCAAACGGCATAACTAGGAACTCGTAGTGCCCATAACGAGTTCTGAAGGCTGTCTTTGGGATACTCTCCTCTTGTATCCTTAACTGATGGTATCCAGATCGAAGATCGATCTTTGAATAAAAGCTTGAGCCTTGCAGTTGGTCAAACAGATCATCAATCCTTGGCAGAGGGTATCTATTCTTGATCGTCAGCTTGTTCAACTCCCGGTAGTCAATACACATACGAAAACTACCGTCCTTCTTCTTGACAAACAAAACTGGAGCTCCCCAAGGCGAGAAGCTTGGTCGGATAAATCCCTTGTCTAACAACTCTTGAAGTTGTGTTGACAGTTCCTGCATCTCAGACGGAGCAAGTCTATAAGGTGCCTTAGCCACAGGCGCGGCGCCTGGAACTAAGTCAATGCGGAACTCTACTTGTCTCTGAGGTGGCAGTCCAGGTAAGTCCTCTGGGAAGACTTCTGGATATTCCCTCACGACAGGGATGTCTTCTATTCTCGGCTCAGCAGCCTTCTTATCCACAATGTGTGCCAGGAAGGCAACACATCCCTTCTGCAAACACTTTCGCGCTTTCAGGCAGCTGATAATTCTTAACGGCGTATCACGCTTCTCCCCGTGAACCACAATTGTTTCGCCATCTTCGGTTGGGATACGAACAACCTTTTCGTGACAAACTATTTCAGCCTTGTTGCCTGATAACCAATCCATTCCTACCACCACGTCGAAGCTTCCCAACTGGACTGGTAGTAGATCCAAAGCAAACTCACGCTCTCCCAATTAGATCACACAACCTCTGATAACTTCATTGGCTTCTACTATCTTTCCATTAGCCAATTCGATTGAGTACGGAATATCTAATTTACTAGCGGCTAAACCAAGCATATTCTTAAACTCTAACGACACGAAGCTATAATCGGCGCCAGTATCAAATAAGACGGATGCATAGCGTTGGTTTACAGGGAACGTACCAGTGACAACATTGGGATCCTGGCGCGCCTCCCTCGCTTCAATATTAAACACTCTTCCACGGGCTTAGTTTAACTCTGGGCAGTTCCTCTTGTAATGCCCAAGATCACCACAGTTGAAGAATCTGGGTCTCTGCCCGTTTCCACCAGCTTGATTATTCCTCTGGTTACGATTCACGGCGTCCACTTGATTAGCATTGTTGCCTCGATTCCCATTACCTCCATTGTTTCCTTGTGGGCGATTTCCATTCCCACCCCAGTTGTTATTTCTGTTTCCGAATCCTCCCTGGCCTCCCTGGCCAGCAGTGGCCCAACAAGTGTCCTTCAAGTGGCCCGGCTTTCCACATGTTTCGCATACTTTCACACTACAATGGCCAGAATGGTGGCGTTGGCAGGTATTACACTTGGGCTGGGTGCCCATATATCCTTTTCCTTTCTTTCCACTACCAGCTGTAACCAGAACTGGCGTGCCTGATCCTCCTTTCTTAACCACCACACTGGCGCCCTGCTTGAAGTTCGAGAACTTCCGTTTGTTACCTCCTGATGACTCGATGTGAGTCTCTTTCTTCTTATGCTCAGCATCATCGAACTTGTTCAGGCGAATAGCCTCCTCTGTGAGAGCCACGCTCAGATCAATTGCCTCAGTAATTGTCGTAGGCTTGGATGAGGTCACCATGCTTATGATTTAAGGAGCTAATCCCCAAATGAAACGTTCAATCCGCTTGAACTCCGGAGTGACCATGTAGGGTACCACATGCGATAAGTCATGGAACCTCTGAACGTATTCTGCGATCTTTGGACCTTCCATTTTCAAATGCCAGAACTCAGTTTCCAATCTTTGGATTTCCGCGCGAGAGCAGTACTTTTTGCGCATAAGTTCCTTCAGTTCGGTCCAGGTTAGCGCGTAGGCAGCAGCTTCACCAAGTGTCTGTACTTGCAAATTCCACCAAGAGAGGGCTCCGTCCAAGAATAGCCCCGAGATATAGGTGACTTACTGATCTAGTGCGCATTTGCTCATGCGAAGAACAGATTCAGTTTTCTCAGCCCAACGAACAAAGGCGACAGCACCTCCTGTGCCATCAAAGTTGACCGGTTTGCAGTCTAGAAACTGCTTGTAGGTGCACCCTGCACACACATTGTAACATGTGAACGGCATTAGCATCTTTGCTATAGATATCCAATTAGGTCATGGTATGTCTAAATGACTTAGTATTACCATGAGGTGGATTGTTGTTGCCATTGTTGTTTGAGCTGCTTCCGCTGGGTCCTCCTTGCGAGGCGGCGTATTGCGCGATGGCAGCAGCGACGACTTGTTGGAGTTCTGCCTCATTGGTAGGCATCAGCGTTTGACGTCTCGGCGGCATCTTCTAAAAGATGGGTTTACGTCGGTCAGGCCATAATAAAGATCCCATGTTATAATACGTACGCTTTATTATGATAGTAATAGTACATAACATCTCATGTTATAATCATATCAATCACACAACATCCCATGTTATAAAACATAAATAATCAATCAAAACATCACATATGATGAGAATACTGCGATTGCCATATATCGAGACCACATAGTAAGTGTACAGGTACATAATGGTGTCATACATCATCATCGACTAAGGGCTACATCACCCTAGTCCAAAAACTATATCAAATCAGTGTCAGTACATCAAATACATGTCAACAAAAGTCAGAATCATAATGTAGTCTCCAAAAATGCTGTGCAGTCAAAAGCAATCGCCGTCTTCTCACCAGCGTCTACCCATACGGTACTGAAGAGCACTACACGGATGGCGGTGGAGGAGGGGGAAAGTGAGTGTAAAACAAGCGACGCAAATGGAGCCAGTCCTCCTCCATGGCTCTCTGGGTACGCAAGAAAGAAGCAACCTGCTGCTCTAGGGAAAAAAGGCGTGCAGCAAAGTCTGGTGGTAAAGGTCGAGAGGGCTGCAAAGGAGAGTGGGTCTGACCCTGGCACTGACACGGCGGCGGCTGGGCTCTCTCAAGCTCCTGAATGCGCTGCGTGTGTGCCTCGTGCTGGGCGACAAAAGACATCAAAACATCCTCAATGGAATATCCCATATGGAAAGGATGGTAAGGGTCGGTCGGTGTCATGGCAGGTGGTGATGACCAGAGAAACGGCTCACTGGTGGGATCAAAAGGTGCCACATGAAATGGAGAAACAGGGGGAAAAGTAGCAGACGGTGGTATAGCAGGGATAGATACCGGTACATGTCCAAAAGGGTGAGCCGAAGAACCCTCTCCAGGTCGCGCTGGAGGTGTAAACCGAGGAAATGAAAAGGAGGTATCAATGTGACGGGTATCAGTGATCTGAGGGGGAATAGGTGGGACCTCGTTATCAGCAGGAATCCACCCATGCTGGGCGTGCTCATCTCGTGGGTCCATCTGTGCCTCAAAAAGTGCACGATCAAACTGAACTGGCATAGGATCATGGTGAGGTGCAACAAGAGGGTCAACTGGTGCATCAGCAATGAGTGGGGGATCAACATGATCAGCAGCAATGACATGATCGCCTTCCAACAACGGAGCATCCACTGGGTGATCATCAATAGGTGGGTCAGCAATGACAGGCTCAATAATAGGTGCGTCAGCATGAACTGGGTCGTGCTCAAACGCAGGGTCTAGAGCGGCTACCTGCTCAAGGGCCATGGCAGGCTCGGGGTCATCAAAGGCCATCCCAAAATCAAACTCGGGATTGATGGGATCAACTGGGTCTACTGGGTCGACTGGATCCTCCATAGGCTGATCCATGGGTATAAACTCTATATCCTGATCTGGGTCGAATCCTGGGGGAAAGACAGGATCGGAATCCTCCACATCAACGTGGTCGAAAGAAAAACTAGGAATAGGGGCAACAGAGGATGCCTGGTCGGGATCTGATCCATGTGAGAAGTGCTGCGCACTCTGGGTGTGTGAAGGTGCGGAGGCCACAGACTCGAAAGAGTCTGGGACCGGAGAGTGAGCGGGTGACTCCTCGGCGGGAGCATCTGCGATCATCAAGAGATCACCAGTAGCAAGAAGGGCCTCGCCCTGAACATCCTCCTCTAAGGGCTCATCATCATACAGATCGACGTCGCCATCATCGTCGGCGTCGAGAAGCAAATCGTAAGCAGGATAAACAGCTAAGGGTATGGGAGCAGGGATCTCCACTAACGGGAGGTCCCCGGCCAAAGGGCCATCAACGAGCTCATCAGCACCATCAGGTAAAGCAAAGGGCTAAAAGTCGTCCTCGTCGGTGCTAGTAACGTCGGATGTGTGGACCTCGTGCTCTGAAGACTCTAGGTCATCTGATACTATAGGTCTAGGTCCTGTGGTGTCTGAGTCACCTGTGCCAGAGGTGTCCATGGTGTCTATAACATAAACACAAACATGCACAAACAGTCAATCATACAATCAATTAATCACATAAGTCACCAAGTAAGCATTCAAATAATTCTCCTAGTCCCACTAGCCTCCCAGTCTCCTAGACTGATACTCCTAGTCTCACTAGCCAAATTCTCCCAGCCTCTTAGACTGCTCTTCCTAGTCTCACTAGCCAAATTCTCCCAGCCTCTCAGACTGACTCCCTAGTCCCACTAGACAACTACCTCGATCTCCCAGACCGAGCCTCGGCCTCCCAGACCGAGCCTCAGCCTTTCCAGACTGAGCCTATAAATAATAAATAAAATGTGCTCAACATTTGTTTATAAAAACGTTTTGGATCTGGACTTAAGTGGTATGCAGTGTAAAAATGTTTTCGTGAGAGCCCTAGTGATCATAGTCTAGACTCGAGAAGGAATCCTAGTTCGCTATGATCAGAGCTCTGATACCAAGCTGTCACACCCTGGCTTTGCGGAAGCGTGGTTAATTTGGTGTGACTTCGTAATACCATAGCTTAACCATAACCATAACAAAGCTATATGAAATAAAACCATGCAAGATCATCCATTCGATTAAGTTTTAAAAACCAAATACAATAACATTGTCTTAACGGAAACACATCCTAACGACATAAACATTGTTCAACAAACACAACATAACATAAGCATAGTTTATGGACTGTGACTTGTCCAGGAAAGAGTCACATTCCCTAAACCCGGATGACCTCGTAACTAGTGCAGCGGGAAAACGTGTCATACCGCGCCAGATCCTTTAATTCCCTTAAATACATGTAAGTTGAAAAATCAACAATAATGTTGAGCGAGTTCATGTGTAAGTGAGTAAATAAACCTTTGTAAGTATAAAAATCCTGGTATGTAGCACATAAGGGAATTGAGATCACCAATGGTTTGCAAGGCCACTGATATATGTGAAGTGCAAGTAGGGAGACTCAAACCTAGCAGATTTATGCGTCGGGCACAAAGTCACCCCGAGGTCCGTTTCTAGTTTGGCCTGGGGCTGGGCTCGCTACACCCAGATAGATCTACCACTCCTGTCCCTCGGTCCTACCATGAGGACTAATGGCCTCATGTTGCTCCTACCCACTCACATGATCTAAGTAGTAAACCTCCTTACGCTAACCATACCATGTATAAAGTACTTGTAATCAAAGTAACATGTATTTCACCCCCGTAGTTTAGAAAACTGAAAACAGTTAAGAGAAAAGGGGGACATGAACTCACAGTGGTGCGTCTCTACCAAGTATACCTCCAAATCAAGTAGCTGTGTGACGACCTACACGTACTAACTCTATTAGACGGACGGCCGTGCCTTAGCTTTAAGGTTTAAGTTTTCGGGAAATAGTTAGACAACTATTTCGTGTTTACATTCTGTATACTTGGTAATCGTTTTCCTTCCCAAGGATGGGGGATTTAATACATGTGTGTTCGTATAATTTCGAAATATATTATTAAGTCTCACTTAAAATATATTTTATTTCTAATCCCAAATATAAATATTCTTCTCAAAAATATTATATTTTCTATTACACACAATTTTCCCCAAAATAACACTTTAACAAAAATACGCGTTCAAGAATATTTCCTTAAAATGTGTAAGTTACGTTTTAACGATCGAGTGGTAATAATAATTACCGGTGTAACTTATATATTTATCGTGAAAGTGCTCGTATTATTTTGGATTCGTTAACATTCGATAATATTATTTTTACCCTAAAAATAATATTTATGTATCTTCACAAATAATGACAAGTAACGTTGTGAAAAAAAAAAATATTTACTAAATATATTTATCACGTTTAATTTTTGTGAAAATCCCACCTCCGATATTTTGTAAATAAAGTCGTGGCGAAACTTATATTTTGAAAACATGTCGAGAAGTATTTCTAACACTTATAGTGAAAATAATTCTAAGTGTTAGGTTTTTAGAAAAATTTCGCCAGAGTTTCCTCTGTAACTGGAGGTGGCCACGCTCTCAAGCGTATCATTTTCTTTTATAAATCAACCCAACAATTTCCTTATTTAACCAAAACAATGTTCAAGACAACAAACTAGTCAACAAATATATATAAGTCGCAAAAATCACATGAACTTGTGGTTTTCTAATATTATGAAGTAAATCCCATTACTTTTAGCGGATCTCTATATAAATCCATCCGATTTTGTAAAAACCTCGTTTTTAGAGAAATTTCGTTTTTACAACTTCTCGTCATCTTTTACAAAAATAGTTATTTTGTCGAAACTTTGTGCTTCACAAGTGTTTACACACTTGTGTGTTCTAAAAATCATTTTTTTTTTTGTTAGTGTAAGATCCGTCTTTAGAAAACATAATTTCTTTGATACTTGGTTCTTTGAAAATACCGTTTGTAGATCCGTAGATCTACTAGTTTTAAACACTATTTCACAAGCTAAATCGCTTTTACACAAGTTCATGATTCGTGTGTGGTAGAGTTTCATCCTTTGACCCTTGTTACTTCCAAAACAACCTTATGTCATGATCCAAGATCATGACCAATCCGGGTTAAACGATGATCCGAGCTACCACAACATAGATCGGGTCCAAATAACTACACAAATCAAATACTACAAGTTTTACACAACAAACAAGCTTTTAACCATCACTTTTAGTGTTTTTAGTAGACTTTCATGTTTCAACTTGCATGTTTACGAGTTTTAACCGTTACAAATCATTTTAACCACTTCAAAATAGTTCGAGAGGGTGATTATAGCAACTTACTACTAGCTCGAGGCTAGAGGAGAATCTAGACGCAAAATGAGAGGATAAAAGCAATAGAGTGAGGTCCTTCGCCTTTCGAATGCACCAAGCCTTCTTATCCGCGATCCTTAACGCTTGTATGGACTTGGAATGTGAAGATCAAAATCGAAATGTGGAGGAATGATATAGGGGGTGTTTGGCCGAAGCCTTTAAGAGAGAGAGAGGAAGTGTTTGGTGAATGCTAAGTGGTGAATGATCAAGTGTGTAATCTCTAGCTCTTATAGACAAACTTAAGTTCTTTAACCATTGGATTTCATGTCACTTTGATATTAAACAAATGTAATTAAATAATCAAGAAGGACAAAAGGATGTCCCCCCTCTTAGGGACGGTTTGTAAAGGGGGGGGGGGGTAGTTTGGTTCAAATCCAACTAAACATTAGTTAATAGTTAGGTTAATCTAGTTAAGTTTAGGGATTAACCCGGTTAGTAGTGTGTTGTGCTTTATTGCGGGTGTTAGGGTATTCAGGGACCCTAACTGGCTCAGAAAAAGATAAGTAATGTTATTAACAATATTTTCATGTTCCGGGTATAGTCCGGTTGTTCGGTTGGATAGTAATCCGTTAAAGTGTTAAACAAGCTTTAAAGTGTCGTTAATACCCTTTTTAGTGACACAACTTATTCCCGACACTTTGGAAAGTGTCTAGTAACATTTTTCTCATGTTTTGGCACTTTATTAGTTAGCTAAAAGCTGGATTGTTTATTAAGGTGCTGAGTTTTTTTTTTTTTTTTTTTTTTTTGCTTAGAGCACGTTTTAGGCACATCCAGTCATTGTAACTTATTCCTAGAGACGCAGTTCTACAACCCTTGTATCCCTACACTCACCACTAGTGTAGTAAAATATTTCTGGCTCATACAGGCCTTAGAGGCAGTGTCTGTCTGATGCAGGCTTTATCAGCATGTTCAATAGGTTATCCGTTTATAGTGCTACTGTGCTTTTTGTGCATCATGTTTGTCACTAAGGTTCAGCATGTAAATAATGTAGTGACGGTAAGTAAAGTATGATGCAGGTATATGCATGTATCAGAAATCAAGTAGCAGTTCATCAGTAATTTCAAACAAGCACAGTAATTAAGCAGTAATTAATTATTAATTAAGTCGTACGGATACCTGATTTAGTGAGGGTTGTCACATAATTTGCTTTGTCTTTGTAAATCATTTGAAAAATAATAAGTTCAGATGATATTTATAAATAAGAGAATAATGCATGATTAAATGAATAACCATATAAAATGAGTTTGTATAAGTTAAGTTGTTTGTACAACAATGTATTGTGAAAAGTATGTTATTTGTATAATATGTTATATGTTTAAATTGAAATGATTTAAACAACGCTACGATATGTAATACCATATAAGCCCTTATATATAGGAAGTACCAGCGGCGTATCCACCATGCTTATATCATATTACACACGCCTCGTTACTTAAATCACTTACTCAAACCAAACCAACAATGTAAGATGTCTATGTGTAAACCAACTGCCAAATGTATTGGAATAATATGTCAAAATGTTCATGTCAAGATGTAAATCATGTTATGTATAACCAATGTCAAAAGTGTTTGTGTCAAATGTAAACCATGTAATGTGTAACCAAAATGATATGTATGGCTAGTGAAATGCATCAACTAAACCATAGGTGAAACGCACAAAACAAAGTATTGAAGTAAAACTTGGTTTAATTCAATACTATGTTTCGTGGAAATGCATGATCAATTGTAAATTCATGTCCAAATGTTTACCCAATCGTTAAAACATTTTGTGAAATCGTTCAAATCGTTCTTGTTGTTTTAATCGTTCAAATCGTTCTTGTTTTAATTGTGAAACTACTTTATGGTCGATTTTCTAATAACATTCAAACCTTCTTGACTCGTTCATCGTTCCAACTCGTTCTCGTTCTTAACAAACCCTTACCAAAGGGTAAATTAATAATTACAGATTCAGTCGTTACCCAAAATACCCACACATAACCATGGGTATAGAGAATAGCGGGATTTGTCAGATCCTATAGTACCATAACCTAATACTGGTCGGCTTGATCATTGCTAATGAATGTCATTGGTTATGTAACTACAACCAACAAGTTTGTTCACTTTATTGAAATCGTTCTTGAAACCATTGTTATCGTTCTTGAAACCACATTGTAATTGTTTTTGAAACCATTGTAATCGTTCTTGAAATCATTGTTAAGACATTTAGCACATATGAGTCACCCCAAAACAGTTGAAAACAGTAAAAGAGGGGAATAATGTACTCGCCTGAGAATGCTTAGAGGTCTTGAACAACAACCAAGCAAAGCTAGAGGGAGCACGGAATCAATCGACAGTCTTAAACCATATAAATAAACCGGGCCTGAGTCGGAAGATCGGTTAGAATGAGGGCTTGTAGACCAAATGAGCATGGGAACTCATGTAATATGGTTTAACAAAGCCTACATACTACTATGAAACCAAACCTAAGTGCTTTCGACCCATCGCGACCCATTAAGGTAGCTTATGCTACTTTAACTCGTCGTGCGCGCAAAGCGCGTTTGAGAAGTCTAACTAGTCCTATGACAAGTATTATATGCCTATACATGTTTTATCATGTTGTATAATCAGTTATGTATAAAAGTTTAGGTTACATAAGCTAAATTACCAATTATACATGAAAAGGGTATTCTGGTAATTTACCTAAGGCATATAAACTACCTATCATACAACTACTCAAACGATGTGACCATAGGGTATAACCTCGGAAGGTTATTCCCTACCTACTATGGTCACCTAATGTGTTTGGTCGCATCCTAATGATCGACCAAAAGGGTCGGGTTCGAAGGTATAAGCGATTTATTAGATCGCTTACCCTACGACCCTAGACAACGTGGTAATCAGTAGGCATAGTCCCAAGGGACTATAACCAACGTGATTACACTCACGTTGCGAAGTTCAAACGAACTTCGCATTGAACATAAACTGGTCAACGCAGAAAGTCAAACAAAGTTTGACTTTCAGACTCGAAAAGACTCGAAAAGCAATAAAAGAACGAAAGAATACTTACGAAGGGTCCCTGAATGCTAATCTCGACCCAAGAATCTCAGGTATGAAACAATGGTTTCAACTTAGAGTTTCTCAATCAAGATTCTAGTGAGTTTAGCAATGGGTGGGGTTGGGTATTTATAGTAATCGGGTAACCGTTAAGATCGTTTCATGGAAACCGTGCTCGAATCTCATGCGTACACTTGTTGGAATGTTATGGTAGGTAAATTTGCCACCCACCATAAGGAATTGACACTTGGAATTGAGATTGGGGGTGCAAAACAGCTGCAAACAGGCTGTAAAACAATGAATCTGGTCTGCAGAGGCTGACGCGGCCCGCTTCAGGATTACCAGAAGTGTAGGCGGGCTGCCTGGCCATCTTTCACAGAATTGCAGTTTTGGTCCCTGTTGTGTATTCAGCCCATTTCCGACGCGTTTAAGGCCCGTTAACCCCATTTCAAAGCTCTAAAATGAAGTTAAAGTATAGGGAACTTAAAATGTGCTCAAAAATATCTCAGATGTCGGTTTGTTTGGCCGTATGATCGCGATGTTCGCTTTATTACGACGGAATGCGCATAAGCGCGAAAAACGATCCAAATTGCGCGACGAATGGATTTTTCTCATTCCAAACACTAAAATAAAATGTTTTAGTGCCTACATAAATTTTTGGATGTCCGGATGTATTCAGAACGTAAGTTATGCGCGAAAATGCAAACTTGTGCACTTTTTGACACTTTTAGTCCCTGAATGACCCAAAAGTTTATTTTAGCACACCGAACCCCTCAAAGCCCATTTCTAAGCTATGTGAAGGATATTTAGGGTATGTTTAACTTATGGTCATGTTCTGGAATGTCTGTTACAGTTCAAATTGGCATACTTTCGCAGTTTGTCAATTTTAGTCCCTGTAAGCGTTTTAACTTGATTTTGCCATACCAAAGCCTTCAAAACTTATTTCTAAGTTATGTAAAGGTTATTTAAGGTATGTTAAGCCTATTTCACTATTCCGGAGTGTTCGTTTCATTAAACGGGTTATATTTCCGCATCAGTGCGCGTATAACCTTCCAGAAAGCGATTTAGAGTTTGGAATTGAACAAAAATTGATATGTGCAAATGATACACATATTTATACAAATCCCAAGTATGAAATACAATATTTCATTGGTTTGGTATTTGTTTGATGGTCGCAGTGACCCAGGTGTCACAGTCTCCCCTACTTTAGGAAATTTCGTCCCGAAATTTAATCAGAGGAAACTTGTGAGAGCTTGAAAACATGAAGTTGAAAAGATCGAACAACATTGGTTAGGGTTCTGAACTTCTAGTAACCTTAATAACATTATGCTTGCAATATAAGAGGGACACTTATATACAAGTATATGAAGCGTCATTGGTGCGTCCACCGTACCTCCATTACATCGTTCTCATTTTGTTATTGTTGTCACTATCGGTTCTTACACATAATAAATCCTACTGGGTTTCTATGCACTAAATTTCATAATTATGTACGCGTCCATAATTATACAATTCCTTGCACAGTTCACACAGTCTATTTTATAATGTGTAGGGTAAAACCAAATGAACAAACATGTGATGAGTGTGACTGGACCACCTAGGGTCCTTTCAGCTGTATCATCACATGCCATTCTTAACCAGATCTTGAATCAATCTTTAACTAGACCACTTAAGGGTCTCTCATCGAATCATAGAATGGTACTATATAACCCAAGGGTCTTAACTACCACGTAGAAGCCCATAAGGATTTAAGGTAGTACCTTTGAATATCCTACTATGAATCCCTCATATGAAGATATGAAAGATTCTATGAGGATTTGAAAATCGGATCACACAAAAACATAGAGGAGAACACATAAACACATATCACATAATCGCATACTCGCATAATTGTTTAATTTGACCTTTAAATTTGTTATCTTTAGACACGTGTATTTAAAGCATACAAGGAATCAAATCCTTAATTGCAGCAATTTGGATGGATCCATATGAATACCCTGCTTGTTGACTACATGACCCAAAAACTGAACTTCTTTAAGCCAAAATTTCCTCTTGGAGGATTTAGCGAAAAGTTTGTTCCTTCTTTAAGGTGTTGGTCAATCACGTCCTAGTATGATTACCACTTAGTTTATTAGTGACTTCAAATATGCACGAAGCTCCCTACACGCATCTACCACATAACATGCACTCACTTTAACGGTTCATGCCCATATAAACTTCCCCTCTATTCCCATTCATAAGCAAACATACAATATTGCACATAACACTTTCATTGACATATAACACATTAGATCATTCTAAGATAACCTACCCGACATTTTGACCCGCAAATTACTACTTATGTCGTTTTAGCCTTAACATTCAAAACTGGGCTGTTTTCGAGGATTTTAATAAAATAGTTAACCTGTTCCAAAAATTCCCAACTTTTTACAGAAGGTCTTAAACGATCCAAATATTATTGTGTAAAAATATCGGGATCCAATTTATTACCAATATTTTATGAAAAATCATTTACCGCACTGCAATCAGATTCGTCATTTTCTGACTGCAGTCCACGGAATAATTCATTTAAAATTCATCCTAAGTCCGATTGATGAAATTCCAGTTGGAGCATTACAAAGACATCAGTGGTCATCCACAGTACAAAGTTCATGAGCTAATTCTACACAGATTTCAAGTTATGACGAAAAACATAACACACATTTTCTGCAGTAAAAACGCAGCTTTTGCTGCTGTGAAAAACAACCCTTTAAAAATAGTAAACCACCTCAAAAAAATATGATTCCAGTGCCATTTGATTCGTTTTTTGAAAATACATAATTTAGACTTCAGAAAATCCATTTTTCGATTAATAACAGTCTGTTTACAGCCAACTGAAGTTGGCTGTAAATGTTACTCGGCATGTTTTTTATAGTTTAAATGCCACTAAATTGCACACATACAATCACCATACTTTCTAATAAAGTTCCATATGATTATCAATCATCATATTACTAGAAATCAACATGCAATCATCATTCATCTACTAAACAACATCATTTCAACAAGATTTCATCATATCTCATCTTATGTTTCAAGATTCAAGTGTATGTCTTTTAGTGTCCTTATGATTTCAACAAAATATATCTTTTAACCACCAAAGATATGAAGTAAACAAGAGTTAGCAAGAATCTTACTACTAGCTTCAAGCTAAGGAAGAACAAGACGAATAATGAGTGGATAAAAGCAAACGGATGAGGTCCTCAAGTTCCGAGACCACCAACCCTTCTTATATGGCTTCTTGCACCTTTGATCACCCTTGGTTAGTCTTGAAATGGCTTGGAAAAATTGATGGAGATTAGGGGGTGTTGGGTCGTAGCTTATTGAGAGGGAGAGAGAGGTGTTGTGGTGAGTTGTGGGAATGATGAAGATGGTCATGCTTTTATATCCAAATCTATGACAAGATCCTAGGAAATCTTAGGAAATCCAAGCAAGATCCTTAAAGATCACATATGATCTTAGCATATCCAAGGAAGATTATATGGAAGGATTTAGGGAGATTGTGTAATCTTGGAGTGGGGCCACTCTTTGGGCCGATTGCATCAAAGGGGGAGGGGGTCTAGTTGTAACATTTAACCATTTAGTTAGTTCATACATCAATTTCAAGTATATAGTTGCATGTGTTAGTTGATAGATATTCTAGTGGGTGTTAGGGTGTTCGGGGATCATAACTAGCCAAGAAATAATTAAACAATGTTTCTTGCAATATTTTGGTGTCCCGGGTAATGTCCGGTTGTTCGGTTAGATACCGGTTCGTTAAAGTGCTAAGTTATTCCGTATAATGTCTTTTATGTAGCTTTTTATAACACTTTTAATTCCTAACACATAGGAAAACATTCAGGACCATTTAGTCAATTTTCTGTACAATTAATAAGCACAATATAATATTAATTAATCGTACGGATACATGTAATTATGAGGGTTGTCACATTATTACTATATCACCAGAGAAAATAAGAGAATGTTTGGAACTACCCTTAAGCCAAAGCTATGAAGAAGCACCAGTAAAATAAGATATGTTCTCACAACTAGATGTTGTAATGGGTTACAAGACAAAGATTTCAAAGATCAATGAATTCAAGAGAAACAAGCTACCTGCCTTCTGGCAAGTTCTAATGGAAGTACAGATCAGATAAATAAGAATATTCTAACAATCATGTTCAGTCTCATTAGTGGGTTGAACATTGATTTTGGAACAGAAATATTTATTCTGATCAGAAGATCAATTCTGACAAACACTGGGAGGATAGATTCACATCTACCCTTTCCCAGATTTCTGTCAATCATAATTTCTGATGCCTTTTCTGAAAGGAACCTATAAATTCCAGCCTCAGAAAATATGTGGAAAACAGAAATTATGAGACCTTGGACTGCTATAGGATCTTGGAAGTCAGATTATGATGTGCCTGCTCTATCAGAAAGAATGATGAATCTGATACCAGAAAATTCACCGTACAGAGCAGAATATCTGAAGATGTTGAACAAAAGGCCAGAGAACAAAGAAGTTTTTGAAAATGTGTCCCCCATGGAGCATGATGCACAAGAGTCAAGCACACCAAGAATGGAACAGCAGGGTGAATCTGATCCTCATCTAGCTGATGAAGATGTGAATATGATTCCTGTGGCAGAAGAACATCATGCTGAAATCTCACATATGGGAGAAACAGGTGCACAACACTCCAAACTAAACATATTTCATTTCTCTGAGAGTGATTCTGATGAATCAATTCAAGGAAAACATGAAATTTTACTTAGAGGCACCACTTCTGAAAAACAAAATGTGAGTGAAACTGATGTGTGAAAATGTGACTATTAATTTTGAACAAGTTTTTAAAATGGGAATCGCTAACTAAACCACACACAATCGGCAAGTGCACCGGTCGCAGTGTAGTGTAGATGGCAAGACCGGATATCAATCCGTGGACACTATATGCAAACTTTAGATAATGAACCTCTATCGAATATAAAGTCAATTTTTAAGTTTGTTTTAAGTTGATTTTTGATATTTAACTAATAACTAAATTAATTAAGAAAGCGTAGAGATGAAGACAAGCAAAATGGAGCAAACACGAGAGCAAATTGTGATCAAATATATATGAGATAAGGACTACCTAGGTGTCGAATCCCTAGAATCATGCAATGCTAATGTGACAATGATAATGGTTAAATATCTATTTCCCTCGATTGACCCCCCGCTAGAGATGTCCCAAACGAAAGAGCAAGACTAAATGTGAAGTGCTAGAACGAACCGGCTCGAGCTATCGATACCAAATCCTACGAAGATCAAGCAATGAAAGCAACTTTAGCCCCAAAACCCTCAAATCGCAAAGCAAACCCAACCTTGATAATTGAAATCCTAGGAAACCTTAATTACGATGCAATAAACGAGCCCGAGCTATCGGTCACCCAATCTACCCACCAATAATTAGCTAATAAACCTAGCTCACCCTAATCGTCTTTCGAGTCGCAAGATGAGTATGCAAGTTTTAATATAGTGATTTTAATTATTAGTCAACTTGGTCAATTTCTCAACACAATATTCAACCCGAAAATCCAAAGATAACCGAATTAAATTAAATCCTAAGTCTAGGGGGAATTTCATCGTGCCTAAACCGCTGAATTTATTGACTAATAAAACAATCAAAACATACCAACATGCAATATCAAGATCAATTTCAAGGAAAAGTTATGTAAATCACATCAAATAACCGAAATAATGTCAAAAACGCATTACAATCCTCTAGTTCATCAAAACCCAGGTAGTTATGAAGTTTAGCTACTCATAATATTCGAGAAAACAACTAAACAAAGTCTGAAAACAACTGAATTCATAGTTCAAGATGAAAAGAAACCGAAAAACTAATGTTTAACGAACCGATTATGCCCAAAACTTGAACTGAAAGCTTCCAAGACTCTTGCACAACTCCAAGGTGCCTCAAAATCGTCCAAGAATGCTCCAAAGTCGCCTGGTATGCGTGTGTGTTCCAAACCCTAGACGGAAACCTTCAATTTATATTTTTTTGCGAAAATCGACTTGCTTACGGACCGTATGGGTTAAGCTTTATGATCCGTAAGGCTATTAGGTCAATCCGGAGCGCCCCCCCCCCCCCCCTTTGCGGACCGTAAAGAACAAGTCTTACGGTCCGTAAGGGGTCCTGTTCAGCAAATTTATTTCTTTTTCCTTGTTTTCCGACACGTCTTTCCGTGCTCCTTTCGCTGCAATTACTTTCCTTCGGTTTCACCACGAAATCAACAGGTTCTTCACAAATTCCTGTAAATATAACATATAATCAAATCAGTACCAAAATCGCAGGAAAACCGATTACAAACTTATCAAAATGTAAGGAATTCGATGCATAAAATGTGTATAATTTTAGACACATCAAACATCCCCACACTTAACCTTTTGCATGTCCCTAAGCAAAATCCCATGCAACATGTCCAACTTAAACACTTAACAAGGACGCAAGTCTCGAACAAATTATAACGTGAACCACGAAATCATCAAACACAGAGGTTTCGCAAGACTTACATCGTTCAAAAGGGTGATCATTCAAAATATTTCTCAAAAACGGGCCTACCTAATCAAGTTTTAATCACCTTCAAGCAACCAATCATGCAATGTCAATATCCCTCACAATTTCACTCGACACTCGGCTAATATATATGATAATTCAAGTGAACTCTCAAAACCAAACTATGAAGCAACACTGTCATAAGCTTGTACGTCAATCAGATTTCCACCTATTTGTTAAAACTCAGCACGGATCAAAAGGACTTTATTGGGTAGGCAAGGGCTAAAGGTAGGTTATTTTTTTTTCATTTTCATTTTGGGAATATATGGCTAAACACGTAAACACACGAAAAACCGGATAAGCACTAAACACATATTAACATTTTGGTCATTTTGACCTACAACTTTATTCTTTTTTTTTTGTTTTTTTTCATATATATATATATATATATATATATTCAATCACATATAAACATCACGTAATACGATCCGGCTATCAAATCACAAATGGGTAACAAACGAATGGACAGGCTCAAAGTGGTGTAACTAAGGGTAATGGTGAAACGGGTTAAAACACAAGGCTAAACAAAAGGTGATCCTAATGCCTCTATCATATCCATGCCAAATCCTAACCGAAGGTCTCAAACTGTATCAAAACGCACAAGTTCTAAAGTAATGCAACAAAGTCAGTAAACACACATGAAACGAAAGTAGTGAACATATAAATATGAACATGTAAAGGCTCAAATCTCACTATCATGTGGTAAATAAGGGCTACCGATATCGACAATGCACAACCAATCAACTCTCCGGCTCAATCCACTATCCTAGGCGTCCCAAAACCTTTTACTTCCCAAAAACAGAATCAATCAACCTACTATCCCGCAACTTAAAGAAACATGTGCTCTCCAACTCGTAAATTCGACAATTAAACCGTTTTTGACCGACGTGTTGAAAAGGTTCTCGTTTTCTATGCGCTAAGGGACCGGGACTCGCAAAACCAACTATTTTTTTTTATTTTTTTATTTATTTATGGTATTTACAGACTCAATTTACAAAATTCCCCCATCCCCACACTTGAAAGACACATTGTCCCCAATGTGAACGAAAAGGAAATAAACAAAAACAAAAATACACAACAACAACAACAAACAGGAGAGGTGAAACGGGAACTCCCCTGATATGCTCGATGAACATGCTCGTAGATGATTAAACCATTCAGCTTACGTGTCACACCCCTAAAATCCACACACGGAGTACCACCGCTTGGAGGCGTGACTGACCAGGATCAAGCCACCAATCATATTGAACATATAAGTAAATAGTGAAAGTCATTCATCAATACGATAGGTGTTTTCCAAAACCAAACATAAACAAGTGTGTAGCGGAAGCAATAATGTAAAAACCCAACATAAGTATTAAGTTGAAGTGTCACAAAAGAGTGTATCATAACATCCATAATCCGTGCCCACAACGACCGCGCCTCCCGTGTAAGCTCCAAGAGTACCTATGGTCCTGCAAGGCATGTAACAGAGAGTCAACAACTAGTTGAGCGAGTTCACTGTTGGTTATTCAGTTATAGTGTTCGTATCGTAGATCGTAAGTTACGATTAGTAATCATGTATCGTATGTAATGGTATCGCGGCCCTCTAGGCATGTTTGCGAAGTTTAGTGGGGGTTTCCCATGTTTTCTAGACTAGGTATATTTGTATCGCGGCCCACCCGGCATGTGTGCGAAGATTAAAGTGTAGTTCGCGGCCATTCTAGGCATGTTTGCGAAGATTGTTCTATTATCGCGGCCAATCCCGGCGTGTGTGCGAAGAGAAGTATATGTATCACTAGTCTAGCAGTATCTACCAATAACCTTCCTCTCCCGAGGAATAATCCCATTAATCATATAAGTATCATTCAACCCATTCCCAACCCCGGGAATCCCATGCCTTGGTAAGAGTGTGAACTCACCTTGGTTTGCTCGGTATGCTAAAGTTATGTGCTCACAATTTATCAGTCAAGTCCTATATTTATGCACGTATACTCAATCAGTTCACGTTCATAATATTTCACATGTAATTATCACCACAGTAATATCACAGAGTGTTTGGCAGTGAATCATACATCACATAATGCCTTGGTAAGAGTGTGAACTCACCTTGGTTTGCTCGGTATGCTAAAGTTATGTGCTCACAATTTATCAGTCAAGTCCTATATTTATGCACGTATACTCAATCAGTTCACGTTCATAATATTTCACATGTAATTATCACCACAGTAATATCACAGAGTGTTTGGCAGTGAATCATACATCACATAACAGTTAATCACATGTGCACAATTCGTGTTTCACATAACAGTCTTTCACAGTTTACTCTAGCATATCATCCAATAACATACTTAATACAATTACTGACTTAGCATAGTTATTGAGCCATAACATGGTTGGATCAGAACTAACAGAGTTAACACATGTAATAAGGTTAACATTCTTAACATGATTTGATTTGATCACATGGCCGCCATATTCATTTCCAACATTTAATTAAACTCACACTTTGACTCCATGCCCTTACACACACATCAAATCTGCCATTGACACACAATTCAATTTCATGTGCCAAACATATGTGGTGAAGTAATTAATTGTGAAGGCTCACATGTGATAAAGCAATTATGTTGGTCCAATTGGAGTTAAGTAGAATCAGTTCATTTAAAGATTGTTGGCCTTGTGTCACCTAAAGATGCATGTCCTAAATGGCGGCCCAATCACAACCGATTAATCAGTTTTTACCATCAAGTAGTCAACGGCTCAAGTTGGTTCTTTCTAGGTTTCATGTGCTAATGTGGTGAGGTCCAATAGTGATCAAGCTTTGTGATATTGTCAGTCAATGGCATGTGCTCTTGGTTACATTTAAAAGCTCATTATCATGAAATCACATCATATGCATAACATTTAATATAACAGCTCATTCATGGTAACAAACAGATAATGCATGATGAAATAGATCAGTTAACTATTAACAGATTTATCATTACAATAACATTAGCAATCTAATCATCGTGACAGTCGTCATAAATCAACGAGAGAAAACAAGATATGACAGCCAGCATTTACACCGATAATCTACACAGTTAAACAATATACCAAAACTGGTTATTGCACACTAACCGGTTACGAAACGAACTGGCAAGAATCCGTAAGGGTGGGTGATTGCCGTCGCGTGCAAGATAGAGAGGGGAGTCTAGGGTTTTTGTCAGTTATCGAAATCGTGCACCAGTTATAACAAATCCTAATCTAATCGCTAATGGGCCGAAGCCCATGTATTGTTTTCGTTGGCCCTTTAGTGACAAAATCACCTCTTGATTTCGTGGGATGTGTTTTCATTGAATGAAAGTGTTTTCGGCTAGTGATGTTATACAAGTTCTATGCTTCAAATAGTTACATAATCCGACATTATATATACATGATATCATATACACTTATATTGAACCTCAAATAATTATTAAACATATTTGACAAATAAGTACGGAGTTTAAATTGGATAAAGACCTTGAAAACTCAGGTTGTCACATTATCCCCATCTTGAAAGAAATTTCGTCCCGAAATTTAGTACGTGGTTACTGAGGAAGCTAGTTGTGTTTTTGTAGTTTACTGGTTTTCCTGGGGTGTCACATCATCCCCCCGTTGATTTGGAATTTCGTCCCGAAATTCTGTAGTAGCTTCAGCCTCAGTAGTGGTTGCACTATTTCCGAATAACTGGGGATACTTGAGTTTCATTTGATCTTCTCATTCCCAGGTGAACTCTGGGCCACGACGGGAGTTCCAACGAACTCGAACAAGAGGTATTCTGGTGTGCTTGAGGACCTTAACATCCCGGTCCGTGATTTCAACAGGTTCCTCGACGAATCGTAACTGTTCGTCGATAGTGAGCTCCTTCAAAGGAACTATGTGGGTCTCATCTGACAGACACTTCTTCATATTCGACACGTGGAAAACGTTGTGAACTGCACTGAGTTCAGCTGGTAAGTTCAATCTGTAGGCCACCCTGCCTATCTTCTCAATGATTTCGAATGGTCCGACGTATCGTGGATTAAGTTTGCCGCGTTTGCCAAAACGAACAACACCCTTCCAGGGTGAAACTTTGAGTAACACTCGATCCCCAACCTGGAATTCGAGTAGTTTCCTGTCTTTATCGGCGTATGCTTTCTGACGGTCACGAGCTGCCGCCATGCGTTGTCGTATTTGAGCAATCTTTTCTGTAGTATCAACTACCATTTATGGACCTGTGATTTGACTATCACCCACCTCTGCCCAACAAAGAGGTGACCGGCATTTACGTCCGTACAATGCCTCGAATGGAGCGGCTTTAATGCTGGTGTGGTAACTGTTGTTGTACGAAAACTCCACTAACGGGAGATGTTTTTCCCAGCCGTTGCCGAAATCGATTACGCATGCACGAAGCATGTCTTCTAGAGTTTGAATAGTGCGCTCAGACTGCCCATCTGTCTGAGGGTGATAAGTTGTGCTCATGTCTAAACGAGAGCCAAAAGATTTGTGCATTGCTTGCCACAGTTCTGAAGTAAAACGTGCGTCACGATCAGAGATAATGGAGGTTGGCACTCCGTGCCTTGAAACCACTTCTTTTAAGTAAATGTCTGCTAAGGTAGAGAACTTGTCTGTTTCCTTAATAGCCAGGAAGTGTGCAGACTTAGTGAGTCGATCCACGATCACCCAAATAGTATCATTCCCACGTTGAGATCTAGGCAAGCCAGTAACAAAATCCATGGAAATTTGCTCCCATTTCCATTGTGGTATCTCAGGTTGTTGAAGTGGGCCTGAAGGTTTCTGGTATTCGGCTTTGACTCTCGCACAAGTCAAACACTTGCTGACGTAAGTTGCTATGTGAGCTTTCATGCTAGGCCACCAATATGTAGTTTTGATATCGTGGTACATTTTATCCGAACCAGGATGTACCGAGTAGCGAGACTTGTGTGCCTCATCCATCACAAGCTCTCGTAGGCTGCCATAAAGTGGGACCCAAATGCGTCCTGTGACGTAGTAAGCACCATCTTCCTTCTGTTCTAAGCGTTGCCTTGAGCCGCGTAGGGCTTCGGCCCTGACGTTCTCTGGTTTCAATGCTTCTACCTGGGCATCTCGTATCTGTGAAGGAAGACTAGACTGAATAGTGAGTTGCAATGCTCGTACACGCCTAGGTGTAGTATCCTTTCGACTGAGGGCGTCGGCCACCACATTGGCTTTGCCCGGATGGTACTTTATAGCACATTCGTAATCGTTCAGTAGTTCAACCCATCTACGTTGTCGCATATTCAATTCTTTCTGCTTGAAGATATGTTCGAGACTCCTGTGATCGGTGTAGATGGTGCACTTAGTGCCATACAGGTAATGTCGCCATATCTTGAGCGCAAAAAAAACAGCTCCCAGCTCTAGATCATGTGTAGTGTAATTCCGTTCGTGAATCTTAAGTTGGCGTGAAGCATAAGCAATAACTTTATCCCGTTGCATCAATACACATCCAAGACCCTGGATAGATGCGTCGCAGTAGACCACAAAATCATCGGTGCCTTCAGGAAATGAGAGGATAGGTGCGCTACAAAGTCTATCCTTTAAGTGCTGAAACGCTGTTTCCTGTGTATTACTCCAACGATAAACAACACCTTTCTGTGTCAGTAATGTGAGCGGCTGTGCAATCTTTGAGAAGTCTTTGATGAACCGTCTGTAATAACCCGCCAAACCCAAGAATTGGCGTATTTCTGTCGGTGTGCGAGGTGCAGGCCAGTTCTTGATCGAATCTACCTTGGATGGATCAACATGAATCCCATCCTTGTTTACTACGTGGCCTAGGAAGTGGACTTCACGAAGCCAGAAGTCGCATTTTGAAAACTTGGCGTATAGCTGTTCCGTTCGAAGAAATTCCAAAATAATTCGTAAATGCTGCTTGTGTTCCTCCTGACTCTTCGAATAAATCAGGATGTCGTCGATAAAAACAATGACGAACTTGTCAAGATAAGGTTTGCACACCCTGTTCATAAGATCCATGAAAACCGCAGGCGCGTTCGTTAGCCCGAATGGCATGACCAAAAACTCGTAGTGGCCGTATCGAGTTCTGAATGCTGTTTTGGAGACGTCCTCATCCCGGACTCTCAGTTGGTGATACCCTGACCTCAAGTCAATCTTCGAGTAATAGCTCGACCCTTGCAACTGGTCGAATAGGTCGTCGATGCGTGGAAGAGGATAGCGATTCTTCACGGTTACCTTGTTCAGTTCATGGTAATCTATGCAAATACGGAAGGTACCGTCTTTCTTCTTCACGAATAATACTGGAGCTCCCCAGGGCGAAGAGCTAGGTCGTATGAAACCCTTTTCCAAGAGTTCTTGCAGTTGCTTAGACAGTTCTTCCAGTTCAGTTGGAGCTAAGCGATAAGGTGCTCGAGCTATGGGTGCTGCTCCTGGAGCTAGCTCGATCTGAAATTCAACCTGACGATGAGGCGGTAACCCAGGTAACTCTTCAGGAAACACTTGAGGAAAGTCGCGTACAACTGGAATATCCTCTAACTTCTTCTCTTTCGTCGACGTATCTGTAACGAGTGCTAATATTGCAGTGTGGCCCTTTCGCAAACACTTCTGAGCCTTCAAGAAGGAGTTGATGCCACTCACGACACCACTCGTGTCGCCTTGAACTTCGAGAGGTTCTTTGCCAGAACGGGAAATGCGAATGATCTTCTCTTTGCATAGGATCTCTGCTTGTTGTTGAGATAACCAATCCATACCAATGACGATGTTGAAACTACCCAGGGTTATAGGAATGAGATCGATAGAGAAAGCCTGACCGGCGAGGATAAGATTACAACCCTGAACTATGTGTGTGGCCTCTAGGCTTTTACCATTAGCTAACTCTACGACATGTTTGGTGTTCAAAAGTGTTGGTGCGCGTTTAAGCATTTGACTAACTTTCTGAGACATATAACTGGTATCCGCACCTGAATCAAATAATACTGTAACATAAAAGTCGTCGAGAAGAAACTTAACCATAACCACATTAGGATCGTTCCTTGCATTAGCCTGACCAATCACAAATGCACGACCCCTAGCACCATTGTTGTTGTTGTTTCCCCCATTGTTGTTCCCGTTGCCCTGATTGTTGTTGTTGTTATTCTGGTTCTGGTTTAACTGGGGACAGTTCCGCTTGAAGTGGCCTTCAGCCCCACACTGAAAGCATGCCCTATTTCCTTGCTGTTGTTGCTGTGGCTGGTTTCGTGGAGCGGGTGGTTGTTGTTGCTGGTTCTGATTTGCAGGCCTTGAGCTCCTGCAATCTTTAGCTTCATGACCCATCTTGAGGCATCTCTGACAGCGGCCCTTGCGACATTGACCACTGTGGTGTCTGTTGCACCTGTTACACAGTGGGTGAATTCCCCGATATCCACTCTGCCCCTGACCACCAGAAGATTGCTGACTCGGACTCTGGTAATCACTAGTCTTGCGCTGCTGCTGTGCTTGAGACTGTACGGTAGCTGAACCCCTGCTGGAATCCCCTTCCCATTTCCGCTTGTTGTCACTGGGAGTAGCAGGAGTAGCTGGAGTGGTAGCGGTAGTAGTAGCGCTGATGCGTTTAGGTAGCCTGTTCTGTTCCACTGCCTGATCGGTGAGGCGATGAGCTAACTTGACGATCTGTTGAATGGTGCCAAGATTCGCTGAGGTTACGTGACTTTGAATCTCCGGCACCAGACCATTGGGATACAGTTCGATACGCTTAATGGGAGGGTCTACCATAGTAGGACACAGAATAGCCAACTCATTCGATCTTTTGGTGTACGCTTCAATTTCTGACCCCGTCATTTTCAAGTGGTAAAACTCTACCTCCAGCTTATGAATGTCATCACGGCTACAGTATTCCTCTTTGATCAACTCCTTGAAATCATTCCAGGGTGTGGCGTTAGCAACAGCCAACCCTAACATCTGAACTTGCGCATTCCACCAAGTCAGCGCAATGCCTTCTAGAGTACCAGTGGCGTACTTCACCCTACGAGCCTCAGGGCATTCACTGTCACACCCCGACCACGTAAAACAACAAAACGTGGCAGAAACATCGAGGCGTGTTGTAACAGAATTAATGTTTCATAACCATGGATACCAAAGAGTGTTTCGTTTTATTAAACATTGAATGATTACATCGTCTTGAAATCTAAATACACTATTTAAACATAGTCTATCATTGTTATTGAGTCACTAAGGCCTTGTCCAGTCCTATGTGAGCATGCATCTTATCAATCGATATCATCCAACAATACCTGAAACATATGTGAAAACGAGGTCAGCAAAGAAATGCTGGCGAGTACATAGGTTTTATGAAAATAAGATTCATGACTTCTGTTTAAGAAAATGTTTAGTCATGAACCTTGTAATTTGCTTTGTCTTTGTAAATCATTTGAAAAATAATAAGTTTAGGTGATATGTATAAATAAGAGAATAATGCATGATTAAATGAATAACCATGTAAAATGAGTTTGTATAATATAAGTTGTTTGTAAATAAATGTCTTGTGAAAAGTATGTTACTTGTATAAAATGTTCTATGTCTCAAACTGAAATGATTCAAATAACGCTACAATATGTAATACCATACAAACACTTATATATAGGAAGTACCAGCGGCGTATCCACCATGCTTGTATCATATTCCACACGCATTGTTACTTAATCACTTAATCCAAACCAAACCACCAAAGTAATGTTCATGCCCAATGTAAATCATGTAATATGTAACCAAAACCCAATCGTATATCGCTTTGAAACCAATCGTTTACCCAATCGTTAAATTCATTTTAGGTCGTGAAACTACTTAAATGGTCGTCTCGCTAATAACATTCAAACCTTCTTGACTCGCATTAATAAACCCTTACCAAAGGATAGATTAATAATTCGCATTAATAAACCCTTACCAAAGGATAGATTAACATCTCGCATTAATAAACCCTTACCAAAGAGTAAATTAACAATTACAGATTCAGTCGCTACCCACAACACCCACACATAACTACGGGTGTAGTAACTAACGGGATTTGTCAGATCCTATGGTACCATAACCTAATACTGGTCGGCTTGATCATTGCTAATGAATGTCATTTGTTATGTAACTACAACCAACAAGTTTGTTCACTTTATGAAATCGTTATTAGTTTTGTATAAATCGTCTTAATCGTTTTTGAAACCATCGTTATAACATCGAAAACATTTAGCACATATGAGTCACCCCAAAACAATTGAAAGCAGTAAAATAGGGGAATAATGTACTCGCCTGAGAATGCTTGGAGGTCTTGAACAACAACCAAACAAAGCTAGAGAGAGCACGGAATCAGTCGGCAATCTAAAACTATATAAATAAACCGGACTTAAATCGGGAGATCGGATAGGATGAGGCTTGGTAAACCAAATGAGTGTTGGAACTCATATGATATGGTTTAACAAGGCCTACATACTACAATGAAACCAAACCTAATTGCTTTCGACCCATCGCGACCCATTAAGGTAACATATGCTACTATAACGCGTCGTGCGCGTGAAACGCGTTCAGACCGTCTAACTAGTCCTATGACAAGTGTTATATGCCTAAACATGTTACATAATCAGTTATGTGACAAAAGTTTAGGTTACATATGCTTAATTACCAATTATACATGAAAAGGGTATTCTGGTAATTTACCTAAGGCATATAAACTACCTATCATACAACTACTTAAACGAAGCGACCATAGGGTATAACCTCGGAAGGTTATTCCCTACCTACTATGGTCACCTAATGTATTTGGTCGGATCCTAATGATCGACCAAATGGGTCGAGTTCGAAGGTATAGGCGATTTATTAGATCGCCTACCCTACGACCCTAGACAACGTGGTAATCAGTGGGCATAGTCCCAAGGGACTATGACCAACGTGATTACAATCACGTTGCGAAGTTCAAACGAACTTCGCATTGACCATAACTGGTCAATGTAGAAAGTCAAACAAAGTTTGACTTTCAGACTCGAAAGACTCGAAAAGCAATAAAAGAACGAAAGAATACTTACGAAGGGTCCCCGAATGCTAACTTTGATTCAAAAATCTCAGGTATGAAACAATAGTTTCAACTTAGAGTTTCTCAAATCAAAGTTCTTGTAATTTTGAAGCATGGGGGGTGGGGTATTTATAGGATTTCCCGAACCGTTAGGATCGTTTCTTGGAAAAAGTGCTTCAATCTTGGCCATACACTAGCACCCATGGTATTGTAATACCATGTGCCCAAAATACCAGCCCATAGATTCCCAAAACCATGTGCAACAAGTGGGAAGGACTAGATTCGATGTATAAGCAAACATCTTTCAGAAATGACAGTTTTGGTCCCTGTTATGTGTTTATGCCATTTCCGACACTTCTAAGGCCCGTAAAGCCAACTTTAAGGCCCTAAAATGATGTCTAAACATTGTGGACATGAAACATACTCAAAAATATGCCGGGTGTTGGTTCGTTTGGTCGTACGAACGCGATGTTCGCTTAATTACGACGGAATGCGCATAAGCGCGAAAAACGATCCAAATGACGCAACGAATGGATTTTTGGTAATCCAAACACTAAAGCATAATATAGTCATGCTTACATAAATTTTTGGATGTCCGGATGTATTCAGAACGTAAGTTATGCGCGAAAATGCAAACTTGTGCACTTTTTGACACCTTTAGTCCCTGAATGACCCAAAAGTTTATTTTAGCACACCGAACACCTCAAAGCTTATTTCTAAGCTATGTAAAGGATATTTATGGTATGTTTAACTTATGGTCATGTTCCGGAATGTCTGTTACAGTTCAAATTGGCATACTTTCGCAGTTTGTCAACTTTAGTCCTTGTAAGCGATTTAACTTGATTTTGCCATACCAAAGCCTTCAAAACTTATTTCTAAGTTATGTAAAGGTTATTTAAGGTATGTTAAGCCTATGTCACTATTCCGGAGTGTTTGTTGCATTAAACTGGTTATATTTACGCATCGGTGCGCGTATAACCTTCCAGAAAGCGATTTAGAGTTTGAAATTGAACAAGAATTGATATGTGCAAATGATACACATATTTTTACAAATCCCAAGTATGAAAATATAATATTTCATTGGTTTGGTATTTGTTTGATGGCCGTGGAGGCACAGGTGTTACATTCACACATCTCAAATACTGACTCAAGCTTTTCAAACCAATGGAGGAGTCCAACTGCTCCTTCCGTGCCACTGAAAGTAGTAGGACGACAGTCCATGAAAGTCTTGAAGGTGCAAACAGGTGGTTGACCTATTGTGTATAAGAATCGGGACAAAGTTAAACACAAGAGTTGGTTTAGGAGTGTAGGATCTAAAGATCCTAGTGTGAGTTATAACTGCAGGGTATACCTCCTGCTTGTGCGGCTGCAAGTGCCGCAGCAACTCGCTCGTTAATGAGAGCCGTCAATTGGGCTTGTGTCATGTTGATACGTCCAGACATGATCTTCATAGCAAAGATAACATAAGTGAGAGAGGTTCGCGAATAGTGCGATGACAGAAGAGAGTAGGCAAACAAGTATTCTCAAGCAATAGTGTTACGTTAATCTAAGCATACCCTGAGCAAAGTTCTATGCAATTTTAGCAAGTAGGCAATAAAACATATACCATATTACCTAGAGTGTTGAGTCTTGCACGTGGAGCGAGGCGTCGTTGTGGATCGTTGAGCACTGTATTGGTTATAGTCTGGTTTTAATAAAAACGTTTTCCCTTATTAAAACCTAGTTCACTATAACCAATGGCTCTGATACCAATCTATCACACCCCCAAAATCCACACACGGAGTACCACCGCTTGGAGCCGTGACTGACCAGGATCAAGCCACCAATCATATTGAACATATAAGTAAATAGTGAAAGTCATTCATCAATACGATAGGTGTTTTCCAAAACCAAACATAAACAAGTGTGTAGCGGAAGCAATAATCTAAAAACCCAACATAAGTATTAAGTTGAAGTGTCACAAAAGAGTGTATCATAACATCCATAATCCGTGCCCACAACGACCGCGCCTCCCGTGCAAGCTCCAAGAGTACCTATGGTCCTGCAAGGCATGTAACAGAGAGTCAACAACTAGTTGAGCGAGTTCAATGTTGGTTATTCAGTTATAGTGTATGTATCGTAGATCCTAAGTTACGATTAGTAATCATGTATCGTATGTAATGGTATCGCGGCCCTCTAGGCATCTTTGCGAAGTTTAGTGGGGGTTTCCCATATTTTCTAGACTAGGTATATTTGTATCGCGGCCCACCCGGCATGTGTGCGAAGATTAAAGTGTAGTTCGCGGCCATTCTAGGCATGTTTGCGAAGATTGTTCTATTATCGCGGCCAATCCCGGCGTGTGTGCGAAGAGAAGTATATGTATCACTAGTCTAGCAGTATCTACCAATAACCTTCCTCTCCCGAGGAATAATCCCATTAATCATATAAGTATCATTCAACCCATTCCCAACCCCGGGAATCCCATGCCTTGGTAAGAGTGTGAACTCACCTTGGTTTGCTCGGTATGCTAAAGTTATGTGCTCACAATTTATCAGTCAAGTCCTATATTTATGCACGTATACTCAATCAGTTCACGTTCATAATATTTCACATGTAATTATCACCACAGTAATATCACAGAGTGTTTGGCAGTGAATCATACATCACATAACAGTTAATCACATGTGCACAATTCGTGTTTCACATAACAGTCTTTCACAGTTTATTCTAGCATATCATCCAATAACATACTTAATACAATTACTGACTTAGCATAGTTATTGAGCCATAACATGGTTGGATCAGAACTAACAGAATTAACACATGTAATAAGGTTAACATTCTTAACATGATTTGATTTGATCACATGGCCGCCATATTCATTTCCAACATTTAATTAAACTCACACTTTGACTCCATGCCCTTACACACACATCAAATCTGCCATTGACACACAATTCTAATTCATGTGCCAAACACATGTGGTGAAGTAATTAATTGTGAAGGCTCACATGTGATAAAGCAATTATGTTGGTCCAATTGGAGTTAAGTAGAATCAGTTCATTTAAAGATTGTTGGCCTTGTGTCACCTAAAGATGCATGTCCTAAATGGCGGCCCAATCACAACCGATTAATCAGTTTTTACCATCAAGTAGTCAACGGCTCAAGTTGGTTCTTTCTAGGTTTCATGTGCTAATGTGGTGAGGTCCAATAGTGATCAAGCTTTGTGATATTGTCAGTCAATGGCATGTGCTCTTGGTTACATTTAAAAGCTCATTATCATGAAATCACATCATATGCATAACATTTAATATAACAGCTCATTCATGGTAACAAACAGATAATGCATGATGAAATAGATCAGTTAACTATTAACAGATTTATCATTACAATAACATTAGCAATCTAATCATCGTGACAGTCGTCATAAATCAACGAGAGAAAACAAGATATGACAGCCAGCATTTACACCGATAATCTACACAGTTAAACAATATACCAAAACTGATTATTGCACACTAACCGGTTATGAAACGAACTGGCAAGAATCCGTAAGGGTGGGTGATTGCCGTCGTGTGCAAGATAGAGAGGGGAGTCTAGGGTTTTTGTCAGTTATCGAAATCGTGCACCAGTTATAACAAATCCTAATCTAATCGCTAATGGGCCGAAGCCCATGTATTGTTTTCGTTGGCCCTTTAGTGACAAAATCACCTCTTGATTTCGTGGGATGTGTTTTCATTGAATGAAAGTGTTTTCGGCTAGTGATGTTATACAAGTTCTATGCTTCAAATAGTTACATAATCCCACATTATATATACATGATATCATATACACTTATATTGAACCTCAAATAATTATTAAACATATTTGACAAATAAGTACGGAGTTTAAATTGGATAAAGACCTTGAAAACTCGGGTTGTCACATTACGCGACTCGGCATCATAATATAACCTGTATAATGAAACTGCACTGCTAGAAGTAATATATCAAACACAACCATAATATACAATAAATATACAAAGTACAAGTACAACAAAAGACCCAACCGGTTACCCTTACAATTCCCCCGAATATATGTATCAATACAGACCATGATCATAAAAACAAAAATAAGGAGAAAAAAATACAAAGGTAACCCAAAATCCAACTCTGAGGCTGTCTACTGCAGGTCTGGTGGCGGCTGCTGATCCTGTGGAGGGATGTGAAGGTGATCCATGATGCGCTGAAGCATCGTCCTGATCTCTACCTGTGTATCCCTAACCTCCTCTACAGCCTGCTCCAAACTATCCATCCTCTCGTCCACTGACCTCACTGCCCTAGGAGTTCCAGCTCCCCTAATCTAAGCTCTCTGCCTACCGCCATGCTGATGACGTGGCGCAACCACTGGGGCATCCTCCTGTGCCGCTCCCTCGACCCCAGGAACTAACTGAACTGCCCTCGGCTCAAGAAACCTAGGTGGATCGCCTACTGCCAATAGCTGTATCATCTGCCTCATGTCACCAAGTCTGTACAATGACCCGGCAGGCTCCTCGTGTAACCATCCTGGCGGAAAATCCTGATAAACACCCAAACTCTCGGCGAGTACACTGACATACGATCCCATACAAATCCTAGAGTTTGTACCGCGTCCTCGAGCTCTGTCAAATACGTGGAGTAGAAACACTGCTACATTGGCCTCCTGGCCCTCCACCATACAGTACAGTGCGAACAGATCGTGATATGTCACTTTCTCGAGACTCATGTATCGAGAAAGAATGGTACATGCTAGAATCCGATGCAGAAAACGGATAACTGGGTCTCTGATCTGTGTGGCTGGAATACCTGAAACCCACACACCATCTCCTATGGTGGACCAAAATGCCGTCAGCTGTGTCGTGGTGACACACTGAGGTAATGCCTCATTCGTCCAACCCATCAAACTCTCAGTGAAGATCGGTTGCGTAGTCTCCTCTAGTGTATATAACCCTGCGTGGATGGCGAACTGAGCAAGGGACAGTATATGTGTCCGTCGTCCGAGGGCAAAGCTGACTGCAGCTGGCTCAGTAAAGTGAACATGATGTAGCCTGAAAGTAAGAATGAAACTCCAGTACCAGCTCATGATGATATGCTCGCCTCTCATCTAACAACCTCCTCCAGCGAGGTGTGATCAATCCCTCAAGTCTAGCACGAACGCCCATGCGCTCCATCAATCCCCAATCCAGAACCCTAGCTCGGTGATAACGTAAACCGAGATACCTCTGCAATGCTGTATACTCGTTTGAATCTGGGTGAAACTGCAGCAGTGTGTGCCCCTCTTCTGGTGGAAGGTCAGCTGGTGATGGTATCACTGCTAACGGATCAGGCATCCGCGCATCCTCCGAATAACGAATTACCCGAGCAGGACGCTCGGGCGGCTGCGAGCTGGTGTACGCTGACCAGAAGGGCGGCCCTGCTTGCGGGACGGCTGTGATGCAATGAAGATGCCATACCTGCACTCATTTACAACAATGAGAAATACAAAACAATAATACCGGCCACCGCCCCCAAACACGTTTTACGATGCATTTTTAATTTTTTTTTGAATTTTTATTATTTATTTATTTATTTTAAACAATTAAAGTGAACAAAATAATTAAAGTAAACGGAAAGCAAAAAGACATATTTTTTGTGTGCTGGGGGTGGTAGTTGCGGTCGTATAGCATTTCGTTCGCGACCGCAACGAATAAATATACAACAACAAAAATTAGAAATTTCGGCATGCCCCCGACGTATTTACAAGAAACCAACCGTCCTAGCCCAAATGGAGATTGAGTACGGGCGAGGCGGTCGCAATCCTGCAAATAAAACGCAATAATAATGTCGACACTAAAAATTTAAATCAATTCAAGCTCCAAGTCGATACTATAAACATCCGAAGCGACAAGTATAACAAACAACATAAGACGCCTAAAGTATGACTGAAACGACTCGAATACATAAAAGACACAACAATAAAAACAAAAGTAACATGACTCAACTAAAGACGCCTAGACTGTGACTCGAGACGACTCAAAAGATACAAGACCCGATGAAACGACACAACCTAATCTCGAACCGACAAGAAAGAAACTTTACAAAACTTTACACATACTCGAGATGAGTCGACACGACTAAATGACTCAACTCCCAGCAAAACTAAATAGTTCGACACTCCAAACACGACACGACAAACTGACTACACCTAGACCAGAAACAAAGCAAACCTGATGCATACTGATCAGACTACCGACTCACAATATACAACTGATTCAACAAATGAATTACAACATACGTACCTGAAGGTCGAAATAGCGCAAACATCGAAATGAGTCGGAGTGGAGGTGGGTGGCCGATGACGGTGGCAGGTGGTTGTTGGTGTGTGACGAAGGTTGGTGACGGTTGAAAGGTGGGAGTGGTGGCTGGTGGAAGTAGGCGACGGTGGTTGGGGCCGGCTTGGGTGAATCGGGTGAATGGCGGGTGGTTGAGGAGTGGTGGTGGTTATTTGAATTGGGGAAGACGACCTAAATTGGGGCTTTTATATTTTTTTACGCAGATGACAGGCTTACGGACCGTATGAGCTAACCTTTGCGGTCCGTAAAGGGTATCAGAGCAGATTTTTTTATTTTATATATATATATATATATTAGTATTATTAGTATTATTAATATTATTAATATTATTATTATTATTAATGATTATTATTATTATTAGACCCTTAAACTCACCTTATTTTCGACGTCTCCCCCGATCGCCTCGGTTCGGTTTTCCCACCTGTGAACTACGCATCTCAACAAACAGATCAGTACGCTCAACACAAAACAAACTCTACAAGACTCATGCTACATAAAAAAAAATAACTTACACACATAACGGTAAAAAGTATACAACTCAGGAAACCCCGAGTGTGCAAAACAACTCTCACGTGCTCATAACGGGGAGGTTAATCACTTCCTCCTCTTGATCCTCTGTCGGTCCCTTGACAAAATGCTTCAATCGATGCCCATTGACCTTGAACCTCTGACCATCCTCATTCTCAACCTCTATTGTTCCTTACGGGAACACCTGTTTAACCACATACGGTCCATGCCAACGCGATCTCAACTTTCCCGGGAACAGCTTCAACCGGGAATTGTATAGCAACACTTTCTCCCCACACTTGAATTTGAAGAAACCGGTTCCTGCCTGCAGCTGGTAAGTCAAGATTTGCTGCCTTCAGTGCCCAGTATGCATGATGCTCTAACTCAACCGGCAGATGACACGCTTTCCCATAAACTAACCTAAAGGGTGTGGTCCCAATAGGCGTCCGATAAGCAGTACGGAAAGCCCACAGAGCGTCATCCAACTTCTCGGACCAATCAATACGACTGTTTCCGACAGTTTTCTCCAAGATTCTCTTAATCCCCCTGTTCGAATTTTCCACCTGCCCACTCGTTTGTGGATGATAGGCCGTCAAAAGCCGATGAGTTACCCCATAGCGTTTCAAGACCTTCTCCATCTGTGAATTGCAGAAGTGGGTGCCTCGATCAAATATCAAGGACTTCGGTGTCCCGAACCTAGCAAACAATCTCCTCAAGAATCTCACAACAACCCTCGCGTCATTCGTAGGCAAGGCCTCTGCCTCCACCCACTTAGAAACATAATCCACTGCGACTAGGATGTATCGGTTCCCCCTCGACATAGGGAACGGACCCATAAAATCGATACCCCAAATATCAAAGATCTCAACCACCTGGATGGGGTTCTGGGGCATCTCATTATGGGATGAGATATTTCCTGTCCTCTGACAGGCATCACAGCTTCGCACAAACTCATGTGCGTCCCTAAAGATGGTCGGCCAATAAAAACCCGCATCAAACACGCGTTTGGCGGGATAAGTTGCACCATAATGGCCACCAGTCGGTCCCTCATGACAATGTCGCAGAATGCTGCGAGACTCGGACCCAAACACACATCTCCTAATAACCTAGTCCGCACCAATCCTAAACAAGTACGGATCCTCCCAAATGTAGTGCTTGACATCCGCAAAGAATTTCTTCTTTTGCTGGTATGTCATGCCCTCCACAAGGTCACCTGTAGACAAGTAATTCGCCAAATCAGTGAACCAGGGAAAGCCTTCCTCGTGGGCTTTCAAAAACATCAACGCCTCATGGGGAAACTCATCCCCAATCCTATCCTCCCGAGTTTTCTCTATCTCAGGGCTCTCTAATCTTGACAGAAGATCAGCAGCTACGTTCTCTGCCCCCTTCTTGTCCCTAATCTCTAGATCAAACTCCTGAAGCAACAAAATCCATCGAATAAGCCTAGGCTTCGCATCCTTCTTCGCAAACAAGTACCGAAGAGCCGCATGATCCGTGAAAATAACAGTCTTCGACAGCGCAAGATAAGAACGGAATTTGTCGCACGCGAATACGACTGCTAGCAACTCCTTCTCCATTGTGGTGTAGTTTTCTTGGGCGTCTTTTAGGGTCTTGCTAGCATAGTAGATGGGATGAAAGTGTTTCTCCCTACGCTGCCCTAGAACGGCCCCAACGGCGAAGTCGCTAGCATCGCACATGATCTCGAATGGGAGGCTCCAATCAGGAGCAATCAGAATGGGAGCACTCACTAACCTCTCCCTAATCAACTCGAAGGCCCTCAAACACTCATCATCGAACACGAACGGCCTATCCTTCTCTAACAGTTGGGTCATCGGGCGAGCAATCTTTGAAAAGTCGCGTATGAAACAGCGGTAGAATCCCGCATGACCCAAGAAACTCCTAATCGATTTCACAGAAGTAGGCGGCGGGAGCTTGGAAATAACATCAACTTTGGCTTGATCAACCTCAAGCCCCGCCTGTGAAATCTTGTGCCCTAGCACAATCCCCTCTCGAACCATGAAATGACACTTCTCCCAGTTAAGCATCAGGTTCGTCTCCTCACATCGAGTAAGCACACGCTCAAGATTACGCAGACAGTGATCGAAGGAACTCCCAAACATAGAAAAGTCATCCATAAACACCTCCATGGAGTCCTCGATCAACTCATGAAAGATCGCCACCATACAGCGCTGAAATGTGGCTGGAGCGTTACACAACCCAAATGGCATGCGTCGATACGCGAAGGTGCCAAAAGGGCATGTAAATGTGGTCTTTTGCTGATCCTCTGGTGCAATAGGGATCTGGAAATAACCTGAGAATCCATCAAGAAAGCAATAGAACTGCTGTCCTGACAGTCGCTCCAGCATCTGATCAATAAATGGCAAAGGAAAGTGATCCTTGCGCGTGGCATCATTGAGTCTGCGATAATCTATGCAAACTCGCCAGCCGGTGACGGTCCGGGTGGGTATCAACTCATTCTTATCGTTGACGGCCACTGTCATACCCCCCTTCTTGGGGACCACCTGGACGGGACTCACCCATGCAGATTCTGAAATCAGGTAAATCAGTCCTGCATCCAGCAACTTAATCACCTCTTTCTTCACAACGTCCTGCATATTAGGGTTTAGCCTTCTCTGAGGCTGAACCACCGGCTTGAACTCCTCTTCCATCAAGATCTTGTGCGTGCAAAACGAAGGGTTAATACCCTTGATATCCATCACCTTCCACGCGATCGCCTGCCTATGGTCTCTCAGGACACTCATCAGCTTCTTCTTCTCCTCCTCCGTCAATCCAGCAGAAATGATGACGGATAACTGGGATCCCTTGCCCAATAATGCGTACTCCAGATGAGACGGCAACTCCTTCAACTCCAAGGGCGGGGGTACCTCAACGGATGGTCTCTCCTTCGGAATCTCCTCTTTCTCGATGACCTCAAACACCTCGAATCTAGGGGAAGGCTCGGTAGCCTGCGGCAGAGGGTCCTGCTCAACATCGAACTCAGTGACCCCACTCCCCTGATCATCCATACTCACATCATGCGTATCAGACTCATCTTTCCCACAAATCTCGTTGAGAAGGCCACCCACATGTGACATGAGAGTATCAATAAAGTAAAGAGTGTCATCATGCTGACGGGTGTGCCTCATAGAATGTTGGATATCAAAAGTGACCTCATCCTTATCGACACGGAGAGTCAACTTGCCATCATATACGTCAATGACTGCTCGTGCAGTGGCAAGGAATGGACGGCCTAAGATCAACGGGACCTCAGCGTCCTCATCCATGTCAAGAATGACAAAGTCAACTGGAAATACGAACTTGTCGACTTTCACCAACATGTTCTCCATGATTCCCCTCGGATACTTCACCGATCGATCGGCGAGCTGAATACTCATGCGCGTAAGGGAAGGCTCTCCTAGGTTAAGCTTAGCGAATATGGAATAAGGCATGAGATTTATGCTAGCACCTAGGTCAGCAAGCGCATTGCTGACAGTAAGATTCCCAATCAGACATGGGATGGTAAAGCTACCAGGATCAGTCATTTTCTTTGGCAGCTTGTTCTGTACGACAGCAGAACACTCCTCGCTCAGGGTGACAGTCGAAAGATCCTCTAATTTCTTCTTATTCGTAAAAAGATCCTTTAAAAACTTCGCATACTTTGGCATCTTCGCCAAAGCCTCGACGAACGGGATGTTCACATGCAGCTTCTTCAGCATCTCCATGAAATGACCATACTGCTCTGCGTCCTTACCCTTCACTAACCTACCAAGGTAAGGGGGTGTCGGCTTATACACCCTCATCAGCTCCTTCTCTGGCTCCTTCTTCTCTCCTGGAGACCCGCTGGACTGTGCTGTACTTGTTGGGCGCAGCCTAGGGTGCACTTTGCCAGCTGGTGTCTCCATCTCAATCTCCTCGTCGACCTCCAGGTCCTCATCGACTACCGGCTCGACCTTTACACCTCCTCGACCACTTCTCGTAGTAACGGCTTTCGCAGTGGCATTTGAGTTCTCAACAGTGCTACTGGGGAGACCACCAGGAGGTCTCTGATACAACTTCTCTGACATCGCACCTACAGTCCTCTCAAGGTTTTGGAATGCTGCGCTCTGATTTTTCATGAAAGTCTCGTGCTCCAAGAACCTTGCCTGTGTCTCCCGATGTCGAGCATCCCCCTGCGTGATGAACTGTGTAAGCAGCTGAGTCTGCTGAGCTAACGTCTCCTGGTTCTTCCTTAGCATCTCCTCTAATGTCGAGTTGTTCGCACTTGAACTCGCTCCTGCTCCTGCGTCCTGAAACAAACTCTGACGCGGCTGAAACCCCGGTGGGTTGTTGTAACGCTCCCAATTCGAATTGTAACGCTCCCCGAAATTTCCTTGATTTCGATTACCCACAAACTCTACCTGCTCTGATGACTCAGTAGGAGCAATAGGACACGCGGTCGTGTCATGCTTCCAAGTACATATCTCGCATAGCTGCTCCTTCTGTATCTTCATATCACCCACCTGCTTTTGCAGAGCGTCAATCTGTGCTTCCATCCTGGTGACTTCATCGACCTTGTGTACTCCTCTATGTGTAGCGGATGAATCTCTAGACTCAGGAAACTCGTAGCTACTCATCGCTATATCCTCGAACATATCAATGCACTCCTCAGGTGTCTTGGCAGTCATCAGATTGCCACCAGCAGTAGTATTCAGCATATTCCTCGTAGTGGGCGTCACTCCATGATAAAACTTCTCAACTAAAGCCCAATCCTCGAATCCGTGATGAGGACACTTAAGTAGTAACTCCTTGAAATGCTCCCATGTCTCGTAGAACGACTCTCCCTCCTTTTGGTGAAACTCTTGGATCATGCTCCTCAGACGAGCGGTTTTGGACGGAGGAAAGTACTTGCCTATGAATTTTTCTTTCATACTGGCCCAGGTGGTGATGGATCCCGCAGGAAGGGATTCCAACCAAGCATGAGCGCGGTCAGCAAGCGAGAATGGAAATAGGCGCAGCTTGCAGGCGTCCTCGATGACACCTTGCTCCTGAAACGTGTCGCAAATAGCTGAAAAGCATGAGAGATGGACATTCGGGTCCTCAGAAGGTAACCCGTGGAACTGGATGGTGTTCGTAACCATCGTCATGATCTGGGGTGGAATCTGCCAGTGATTAACTCTGATAGCGGGTCGGGTAATGCTGGAACGAGCATTGGCCGCGTTCGGCCTGGCGTAGTCTGCGACGACTCTCCTAGTTGGGGCTTCGTTGTCACCCATAGTAAAAGCAGAAGATGAAGTGTGTACCTGACTACCTCGGAAAGTGCGAAGGCGCTCGTGGCAATCTCGCTCGGGATCAGACGAAGCAGCAAACGAAGGTGGCCCCTGTGAACGAGTATGGTGCATACAATGAGAAGATTACAAATCTAAGTACTAAAGCAAATCTAACCCTAGAGGCACAAATTGCAAGCAAAAGGCACCTAAAGGCAATGGAAATCTACGAAAGCAAGTAAACAACTAAATAAACGACTCGGGTCGTTCTCTAAAGTGCCAGTGTCCCCGGCAACGGCGCCAAAAACTTGATGTGTGAAAATGTGACTATTAATTTCGAACACGTTTTTAAAATGGGAATCGCTAACTAAACCACACACAATCGGCAAGTGCACCGGTCGCAGTGTGGTGTAGATGGCAAGACCGGATATCAATCCGTGGACACTATATGCAAACTTTAGATAATGAACCTCTATCGAATATAAAGTCAATTTTTAAGTTTTTTTTAAGTTGATTTTTGATATTTAACTAATAACTAAATTAATTAAGAAAGCGTAGAGATGAAGACAAGCAAAATGGAGCAAAAACGAGTGCAAATTGTGATCAAATATATATGAGATAAGGACTACCTAGGTGTCGAATCCCTAGAATCATGCAATGCTAATGTGACAATGATAATGGTTAAATATCTATTTCCCTCGATTGACCCCTCGCTAGAGATGTCCCAAACGAAAGAGCAAGACTAAATGTGAAGTGCTAGAACGAACCGGCTCGAGCTATCGATACCAAATCCTTGGAAGATCAAGCAATGAAAGAAACTTTACCCCCAAAACCCTCAAATCGCAAAGCAAACCCAACCTTGATAATTGAAATCGTAGGAAACCTTAATTACGAGGCAATAAACGAGCCCGAGCTATCGGTCACCCAATCTACCCACCAATAATTAGCTAATAACCTATCTCACCCTAATCGTCTTTCGAGTCGCAAGATGAGTATGCAAGTTTTAATATAGTGATTTTAATTATTAGTCAACTTGGTCAATTTCTCAACACAATATTCAACCCGAAAATCCTAAAATAACCGAATTAAATTAAATCCTAAGTCTAGGGGGAATTTCTTCGTGCCTAAACCGCTGAATTTATTGACTAATAAAACAATCAAAACATACCAACATGCAATATTAAGATCAATTTCAAGGAAAAGTTATGTAAATCACATCAAATAACCGAAATAATGTCAAAAACGCATTACAATCCTCTAGTTCATCAAAACCCAGGTAGTTATGAAGTTTAGCTACTCATAATATTCGAGAAAACAACTAAACAAAGTCTGAAAACAACTGAATTCATAGTTAAAGACGAAAAGAAACCGAAAAACTAATGTTTAACGAACCGGTTATGCCCAAAACTTGAACTGAAAGCTTTCAAGACTCTTGCACAGCTCCAAGGTGCCTCAAAATCGTCCAAGAATGTTCCAAAGTCGCCTGGTATGCGTGTGTGTTCCAAACCCTAAACGGAAACCTTCAATTTATATTTTTTTGCGAAAACCGACTTGCTTACGGACCGTATGGGTTAAGCTTTACGATCCGTAAGGCTATTAGGTCAATCCGGAGCGCGCCCCCCCTTTGCGGACCGTAAAGAACAGGTCTTATGGTCCGTAAGGGGTCCTGTTCAGCAAATTTATTTCTTTTTCCTTGTTTTCCGACACGTCTTTCCGTGCTCCTTTCGCTGCAATTACTTTCCTTCGGTTTCACCGTGAAATCAACAGGTTCTTCACAAATTCCTGTAAATATAACATATAATCAAATCAATACCAAAATCGCGGGAAAACCTATTACAAACTTATCAAAATGTAAGGAATTCGATGCATAAAATGTGTATAATTTTAGACACATCAGAAACAAAGGACCCATTTTCTGAATCAGATTCTGAGGAGGAAAATATGGTGGCAACAGGTGGAGATAAGCCTGCTGATCAAGGAAACCTGGATGAGAAAACTAAGTGTTTCTCAACAACTCATGGAGAACCTGAAAAGGTTCAAGGATATGAGGAAAACCAGAACTTGAATGTGTTTCAATTTTCTGGTAAGGATATAGAGAATTTGGAATCTTCAAATCCTCTTAACCTTAGAACAGCAGAGAATGTGTTTTCTGCTGGTGTTAGAAGGGGAACATCAGTTGTTTCTCCTATTTCCCAAGGACATCAATCTATGTCCCCTAAACAACTTTACAAGGAACTTGAAGACACAACTGCTACTGTGAAAACAATCACAGAAGGACAACTTGATCTGATACTAGAAGAAATCGGAAAACAAAAGTCAGATATCAAGGTTTTGTCAGAAGCTGTCAAAGTTGTGCAGAAGCAAACAGAAGACAATGCTGCAGCCCTTAACAAACTGCAAAAGTCATCAGAAAACAAAGAGAGCTCATCAGAATTAGAGAAGGCTCTTAAGGAACTGCATGATATCAAGAAAAAGATGGCTAAGGTTGCAACTGCAGGAGAAAGCTCAAGTTCAAGGAAGCTTCTTAAAGAAATACAGTTCCTCAGAGCCAACAACAGCAGCATGGCTGAGGCTTTTGAGAAACTGTTGATGGAATTAACTGCACATAGAAATCAAGAAAACCAGGAGTTTCAGAAAATGAAGAAACAAGAAGAAGAAAATACTCAACTTCTCACTAATATTCATTTGTTAGTAGAGAGATTGCAATATAATGTTGCTAGAATAGCAAAAGTTGATCTTCATGAACTGAAAGCCCCAATTCCACAAGAAAGACAAACAAGGAGATCAGAAACTCCTCAACAACAACAAGAAACCATTCAACAACTTCAAACCAAAAACCTCAACAGTACAAAAACAGAAGCAACCCATGGGTCCACCTCCAGATAAACAAAAGTTACTCATGGGTCCTCCACCAAATGTCCCAAAGCTAGACTCATCAAGGGTACAACAGAAAGACCATGTTCCAGTTCAGTCATCTTCTACAGCCATCACAGGAGAAACAGAGTAGAGTTAAGCATAAGGATGGATACAAAAGAGAAGAGAAGAATGGAACTTGAAGTGACTTCCTCAAAAAGGCCAAGAAAAGAAATGATAGAAGATTCAGAAGGGAACATCAAAGAAATGGATGTGCTGAAAGGTGATTTACTCACTATTATGTATCCTGAAGAACATCTAAAGAATTACTATTGGAAAGGTCCAGAAGACAACCCAAGAGACCACTCTCTCCAATGAGCAAAGGTATTGTTGAAAACAGAAACAATGGAGGTTGGGTAATTCTACACAAGCACATGACCAATCCAATAGTATCAATTGAAAGAATTGATACCTTGACCACTGGAGGAGGCATCTTAGGTTATGAAGCACAAAACAAGTATACCCTGATCAGAAAAGACAACAGTGAACAAAAGGTTACTGATGCAAATCTGGCTGATGATATTCACCCATTGGGAATAGTCAAAATGAAGAATATCGTTGATGAAATGAAAGGTAATTCAGTTGTGGTCAGAAGAGCCCTTGAAAGCCTCAAAAGTACAGGAGCAAAGCTATACAAAAGAGCTGAACTGGCAGACTTTGATCTAACTATCAATTTTGAGTACATCAACAAGGTATTAATACCTCCTCCCAACACCAGAATTCCAGCTGAAATCCCTTCCAAACTAGTGAGAACTGGAGCAATCTTTGACAAACCAGAAATGTGTGTAGTCTTCAAAGATGCTAATGAAGAGAAAGCTCTATTCAGAATCAGAGATATATGCAGGTATTCAAATCAAACTCTAAAATATATAAGGAACTGCATGAATGAAAAACAAGAGCAACTCAAGAAGAAGGGAAAGAACAATGAACAGTTGAGAAAAACAATTAAAGAATGCATTGAAAACTGGATGGAAGCAAGAGGATGGTACAAAGAAATGTACAAAGAAACTCAAAAGGCAATTGATCACAAGAAAAGGCTGAAACCAGGAGACAAATACAAAAGTGGAGTGAAGATCAATTAATGAATTTATGAGATTAAATTTCTGTCTTTGAACAATATTTTATTTTTGTCTGATTTATGGTTGGTTTGACTATGTTCCATGTTTCTGAACTTAGTTGTTTTTAAATTTCTCTTTCCAGAAAGTTGTTTATGTTAGATGTAGAGATAGTTCATTTTCTTACAATACTTAGGGGGAAACTGTTGGGAAACTTTATTTGTAAGTATTGAAGAAAATCACAATCAACTGGATCTATGAAGAGATCACAGTCCTGAAGATCACAAACAAGAACAAGAAGATCAGATGGGACAATTGAAATGCACAGCATCTACTTCAAAGAATTACAAGTTGTTCAAGAGCTTAATTGGATTATCAGAGAAGGTCATTTATGATGGATCTGATGATATTTCTGATGAAATATCATCAGTTTCTGACGATTCTGATCATCAGGATTTTTCTGATGATTTGTTCACCAGAAATTCTGATGAAGTGGTTTATCAGAATTTCTGGTAAAGAACCCCACTTGTCTGAAATTGGCTCTATCCTGCCACACTTACCGAAGCAAGTTGACATTAATGGATATCATGATGAAAAAGGCAACTTGAACGTTGGATTCAATGAATATGTCAATTGGCCACTTTTTGCAGGACTTATTACATGAATAAACTATTATTTATTCATGCACCCAGCCGTCTATAAATAGAAGGCTCAACCAGGAGAAGCAAAGTGAGTTTGAAGCTTATCATTCATACATACATCAAAACTCCATTGCCCTCTCACCCACAGAATTCAAGATTCATTTGTACTAGATAATAATCTTACAATCACCTTGTAAACCATTTTGTTTCAAAGTGATATAAACTTGATAATTCTGTAGGTCTTGTTTCTTGAAAGTTTGGTTTCCATTTCGGCACATCTTTTTCACATCTACTGAAATCACTTGCCATATTACGTGAAAAGAAGTTGTTTTAAGGCCATACTGGGTCCAACAACGTATAAGTGTAAGTTTTCATAGTTTAACATGTTACACCCCAAAGGTGGTAAACGAAAAGGGGGTTTCAAGTATACTCACGGTTTTGTAAGCTTCCACTTGTTAATCTGCGAGGAATTGTTGGTTGTTGGAGGATGGGACACCAAGTCCTTCTACACGAAGAAACGTAGGTGTATGAGTATTGGATGATAACGGAAGATTAGGGGTTTGGAATTGAGAGTATATGGAAAGTAAACATATGAGAAAGTAACCATCTAGCACATAATACTCCTTTTTTACACTATGAAACCCATAGGGGTTTGAATGTTTTCATGGGTTAAAGTACCCATTGGAATCGTAACGAGTACTAAGTTCTTAGATGGTGTAACTTAGTATTTTGACAAATAATCACTAGATTATCATCAAAATTTCGGTTACTATAGGTATTATATATTCTATATAGGATATATTATTAGTTCTAGTCCACCAAGTATAACAAGATTATCATAGAAGTCATGCATGAGGTAGGAAGATAAATCTTCCATTTTGGAACCTCTTTTGTATTCACTAATGCACAAGTTGTCATAGACAACAAGGATGGTCATGAATGGGTTATTACGGAAATGAAATACACTAACTAGCTAACTAAGAAGAAAACATCAAGTGATGTGTGGATTTGTAAGTAGGATAGTCCAAGCTATCCAAATAATCACACTTTCACAAGTTCAAGACTTGTTCATCACTTGTGGGTTAAAACCCTTTTAAAACAGAAAGTTTTGAGGCTTAAAACCTCTGTATTTACATGTCACAACCTTGTTTTTAAGCACACATAATCATGGTCTTGATTAGTGGCATAAGGACATAGGAATGTTGGAAGAAATCACTAGTTAAAGTATGTTTATCAAAGTGTTTGTACAAAACAGAAACTTTCTTGCACTTTTAACCTTATTTTGTTGATGTTCCAGCCTTGGTTTTCCATGGAAAACCTATGGAAATATACCTAAGGTTGTTCCAATTGCTAAGAAGAAAGAATGAATGAAAAAGATGAAGTATTAGTGAAGTTATGCTCACTTTTGCAACTTGTAACCTGTAACAACCCTCATTAAAAGGCCTATTTATATTATTATTTTATTCAATAAGAAACCCTAATTGAGACACCCAAGTGACTCTACGCAAACCCTAAAAAATTCAGAACAATCTGAATCAGGATCAGGGCCCCTAAAACTCAGGGGGGGCATTCCCTACTCAACGATTATCTTTATAAGTTATTATAAAAATCGAATTTAATCAAATCGTCGACTCAGCAAGCCTACACCCACACGTGGCGACCCTATGGAGAAAAGGTGTCCCTTACGGACCGTAAGGGAATATTGTTACGGTCCGTAAGCCTGGCAAAGTTTCGGGTATAAATAGCAGGAGGTGGGACTTGTTCTGTGCATTCGTTCGACGATAAAATTCGACTCTGGCACGGAGTTATCGTCTGATTACTACCAAAAACACTAATTAGTATAGCGGGGTGCTGTCGCAAACAGGGTATTAACTCGATCACTGCTACGATTCAATGTCCGATCGATTAAACTATCCAATGGATGTTTAAGTGCCGCTCAAATTGAGTTTATACTTTGTTATTCATCGTGATTTCGACTTGAATGTTTGAGTGTTGTTCGAACTCGGACGATACTCTGTCATTCGTTGTGAATCCGATGGATGTTTAAGTATTGCACTTTGTCATTCGTTGTGAGGGTTTTATCTCGTGAGTTATCATAAATGCTGTATTAGTTACTTACCTAGTTTGTATGCACTAGGTTACAAGGCTAATCAGTAGGCTAGGCTCTGCTCAAATTAAATCTGCAATATATCAAGGCTTATCTGTAGACTAAGCTTTGCCCGTAGAAATCTGCAATGTGAGTTCATTTCTCTTTTCTCACCGTTTGTGAGTCCATTATATTTTCTCACAGTTTTATCACCTTTTTGTGATACAATTATATTTACAAAGGCTTTTCAAAATCCTAAAATGTTTATCAGTTATGCTTACAGTGATTAAGTTTTTATATTCTATAATAACTGCCAGTATGAAAGGTTTTATACATTATTTGATTCTCGTTATTATTTGCCAGAAAGTTAGTCAATATTAGCATGACCACAATCACAGTAGGAATTATGCCCAGTAGCTATAATCAATAACTAATATTATTTTAACATTAAATTATTAATTAATTTAATGTATGTTTGAGATAAATGTAAATGGTGTATACCATAATAAAATAGTCAATTATAATATATTCTACTATACGAAGATTATATTTTTAGTCACGTTAATATATTAAATAATGATATTACAATTATTTAATTAACATATTATATTTGATAAATTATAGTAGTTTGACATCAAATGATATATGTTATCTTCTGAGTTAAAATGGTTTTGTGCCATAAGTAATATATTTGACAAAATAATGTCACGGGACGCAATTAAGTCCAGAGTCACTAGTTGAGAGAATGATCAACAGTGACATGTCCAAAGACACTAGTTGAGAGAATGATCAACAGTGTTATGATTAGAATCACTAGTTGAAAGAATGATCAGCAGTGATATGACCAGAGTCACTAGTTGAAAGAATGATCAACAGTGATATGATTATCGTCACAGGAATCGCCTAGTGACAGATAAAGTGAATAATAGTAAAATATAATTACTTGATAAATTCACTATTGGATGAAAGTAAGCCAATAAGTGACATGATTACTGTCACATCGGAACTACCACTATGTGACAAATACTAATTGAGTTGGGTAAATATAAATAAATATAAAAACCTTAATATTGTAAGGTATAACAATATATTTTATGAAAATGAAATGAATTCACTCAGTATTTTCGCTGACAAAACCTTTTTCAAACATTTTTCAGGTAATTACAGTAGATTGGAATAAGAGCTGGATACGACACTGAAAGGCTTCAAGAAGTGGCTTATTTTATTAATTAAATCAAATTAAGAAATATTATTTTATGTAAACAAATTTATCTTATTAAAGCTACCTTTATAAAACATGGGTTTATCCCATCTATTTAATAAATAAAATCCGGTGTTTCTAAACTCTGATATTTTTCCAAAGTCACGGTCCTGATGAAATTTCCGATGCAATGTTTTATAAAATTAATCACCGGTACCACTGGGATGTTCACGGCTTCTGATTCCGTCCAGGGTGGATCGGGGGTCGTGACATAACCAATCTGATTTGCTACTGATTTCCAGCTGATTTTTAAGTGTTTGAGAGCGAAAGTGGACTGTTTGCAAAGTGGAAAATGTGTGGAGAAGGGTTGGGTTTTATAGGGAATGACTAGGGTTGGTGGTTGGGTCATTTAATGGAAGAAACACAAGTAAACAAGCACATTTTGGCCAATATGTCACACCCCCAAAATCCACACGCGGAGTATCACCGCTTGGGGGCGTGACATGACCAGGATCCAACCACCAATCATATTAAACAATGTATTTAAAATAGATAAAATCCAACCACTCAATATAATTGGTGTTTCAAAACTAGTTAACCAAGTTCAAATTAAACAGCGGAAGCATAAGACGTGGAACCAAAACATAAGTTCAATTGGTTCATAAAGTTTAAGTGTTTAGAATGGGACTTAACAATCCATATCCCACAACGACCTCCTCCTCGAGCAAGCTCCATAAGTATCTAACGACCTGCAAGGCATGTAACAACGAGTCAACAACAAAGTTGAGCGAGTTCACAGTAGGTGTTCGTTACAAAGTAGTTTTTCAAGAACTATGAGTTTGTTTGCAACTACAAGTTAAATCAGCTTTCCTTGTTTTCCAAAACATGAACGGTGGGGGCTACCCCATGTTGTAAAACCACTAGACTAGATGTATATATAGCTGTCCTTCCCAATCCGAGGACAGAGGTACGTATTGAATACGTAAGTTTAGCATAGGTGCCCTTCCCAATCCGAGGACAGAGGTACGTATAAGAATACGTAGGTTTAGCGCTGGTGCCCTTCCCAATCCGAGGACAGTGGTTAGGTTTAGCGCTGGTGCCCTTCCCAATCCGAGGACAGTGGTATGTAGTGAATACGTAGGTTTAGCGCTGGCGTCCTTCCCAATCTGAGGACGGAGGTACGTAGTGAATACGTAGGATTAGCGCTGGCGTCCTTCCCAATTCGAAGACAGAGGTAAGTAGTCTAGTAGTGGTGAAAGTACAAATTCCGTCTTAGCTATTTAATCCCATTCCCAACCCACCGGGAATCCCATGCCTTAAGAGTGTGAACTCACCTCGGTTGCTCGGTTTGACTCTATAAAATAGCTAACAATCAGTGTTGGTCAATCACGTCCTAGTATGATTACCACTTAGTTTATTAGTGACTTCAAATAAGCACGAAGTTCCTACACACATCTACCACATAACATGTACTCACTTTAATAGTTCACGCCCATATAAACATTCCACTTATAGCTACTCAAGAGCAAGCATAGGATATTGCACATAACATTTTCATTGACATATAACATGTTAGATCATTCTCAGATAACCTACCCGACATTTAGACACACAAATTACTACTTATGTCGTTTCAGCTTTTACATTCAAAACTGGGCTGTTTTCAGGAATTTTAATAAAATAGTTAACATGTTCCAAAAATTCCCAAATTTTTACATAAGGTCTTAAACGATCCAAATATTATTGTGTAAAAATCTTGGGATCCAATTCAATACCAATATTTTATAAAAAATCATTTACCGGACTGCAATCAGATTCATAACCTTCTGACTGCAGTCCACGGAATAATTTATTTAAAATTCATCGTAAGTCCGATCGATGAAACTCTAGTTGGAGAATTACAACGACATCAGTGGTCATCTACAGTATAAATTTCATGAGCTAATTCTATACAGATTTCAAGTTATGACGAAAAACATAACACACATTTTCTACAGTAAAAACACAGCTTTTGCTGCTGTACAAAACGACCCTTTAAAAATAGCAAACGAAGTCCAAAAATTATGATTCCAGTGCCATTAGAACCGTATTTCGAAATAACACGTTATAGAATCAAGAAAATCAATTTTTCGTTAAGTTATGACCTGGTTACAGCTGACTGAAGACGGCTGTAACAGTGTGACAGCTTCCTGTTTTTAGCTTATAGCGCTCTAACGCAAGTTCTATTCGTTCCGTTAACATGTTTAGTGATCAACAACGCCATTTAACATCACTTGCAGCAGGTTATCATTTATTTCACTCAGATTTATCATGTCAAGTACCATCATTAACATAACAAAATCATACTAGCATTATTTCATCACATTACATCTTTATGTAACTTTATGTTCAAGTCTTTAGTTCATGTTCTTTAGTGTTCTAGTATTTCATCATACTACATCTTATAACCATAAAAATAAAAGTACGCAAGAGTAAATCAAGAACTTACAACTAGCACAAAGGCTAGAGGAGATCTCTAGTGAAAAAGATGATGAAAAGGGTGTGAGAAAGCAAGTAATGGAGTTCCTTCAAGTTCTTCAAGCTTCCACCTTCACAAGGAACCTTCTAGTACTTGAATAAGCTTGAGAATGGATGGATATGGTTGAGTTAAGGTGGTGGTGGCGGTTATTGTTAGGACTGGTTTTGACTTCGAAACGATTGCGAACCGAACGTGTGACGTGCGGAATCCGTACACGAACGTGGCCGAACACACGATAACGTAATATAATTGGTGATTTTATTGATTGATATGAAATCGTACAAAGCACCTGAATCACGATGTCACTTTCTCTCTCTAGCTTCTCTCTCTAACCTTCAAAGCTCCAAGCCTCAAATGTGACAAAAAGTTGCAAAAGTCCTAAATGAGAACCCTAATGGTTCTATTTATAGGCCAAGGTTATAAGGAGGTTCTCCTTATTTACAGTTATGCCACCTTGCCTTTTACTAACTAGATATTACAAAATAAGCCTAGAATTAATCTATTTCTGATACGGTGTGAGATGACGGAGGCGATAGACATAAATGCACTAACAGACTCCCCCTTGGATATTGCCGCAGTCAATCTCAAACATTTAGTCAGACTCGTAGCGTCTTATCTTTCTCTCTCAGTGAGTCTTATTGTTTGAACAGAATCCCCGTGGATCTATTTTCAGCTTCAGCTTCTGCTTCCTCTTTCGATAGACTCTTCAGGCTCCCCCTGTCGTCAAGCTTCCGTGCTTTGGGATCGACACCTGGATTTCCGTATACAAACTCCTTCAGGATAGTTTCCTGGCTCATTGAATCCACGCTTCCTCTTGCGTTGAGCTCGTCTTCAGACTCCCCTTTAGACTCGGCTGTCGGGATCGTAGTCTGGTACAACATCTGTAACTTCTCAAACATTTATAAGTAAAAACATTTTGAACATTCAATTGTCCAGGAATTGTGACCTGGCTCTTTTAAACTTTCTAAATCAAGATTCTGGATTTAAGATATAATAATATGAATATATCCAGAAATACTTGACTCACTCCCCCTATCATCAATTTTCATTGATTTGGCAGTATTAAGTATCCAAAATCGAAAACTGACTCTTTTATAGATTTTAACAATATAAGCATCCAAATCCCTCACAGTTAATCATCTAAGTCCAACTTAATGACCTTGGAGATATCACAAACTGTTTTTGATTTTTTATTTTTAAAAATTTTAAGTTTCAACTTAATGAACTTGTTTATTTTCAGAAACACAATCAGCTTACTTAGATTTTGACACTCAGTATCTCAGACATCGGTTGTCGAAAATAAAGTAGAATCAAAAATCTTTTTGTATTTTCTGAAAATATAAAGCAATAAGGAAATATTTACAAACATATTTACACATAATATTTTTGTTTGAGTTTGCGTCAGAGGATCATATCAGTTTATGACAAATCACAAGCACCATTGAGCTTTTTACACTTTAAGTTCTGAACAATTCACACAGATTGACGATATTGTTGTCCACTTAAACTCAATCTAAAAACTTTCGAAATGCTTACCGATAAGTTAAGGTATATTAATTTGCACTAAATTCTTATGGACCCCACGATCTCAGCATATTCCCTCATCATGCAATACACTAACTCAAGTAATGCCTTTAAACTTTCATCAACTGTGATTTGTGCGAAAACAACGTAGAATGCTTAAACATTAACAATCAGGTCGATACTTCCGTATACGCAGAGAAAGTCCAATGTTTAAACAAAATAAGAAAATAAAACAAGTTGAAGTTGTTTAGGCTTTAACCACCAGGTTGATACTCCCGTATACGCAGAGGTGATCCAAATCTTAAACGAAACACCAAATAAAATAAAGCAGAACGTTTAGGCAATAACATCCAGGTTGATACTCACGTATACGTAGAGGATGTCCAATGCTTAAATAAAATAAAAAATTCAAACAAGTTTAAATCTTTGCAAAATGAAATGCACAATCATAGTGACTTTTTCAGCAAGTTGTGAAAGTTCACAAACTTAACCGGTTTTATGTCTTTCCACAATCAGCGATTACCGAGCAGGCACACAGTCAAGAAGTGTTAGGTCCCAGTTTTGACTCCGAAACGATTGCGAACCGAACGCGTGACGTGCGGAATCCGTACACGAACGTGACCGAAACACACGAGACGTAATATAATCTGTGATTCTTTGATAAATCTGAAATCGTACAAGAACTGTGAATCACCTTGCCACTTTCTCTCTCTAGTTTCTCTCTCTAGTTTCTCTCTCTAGCTCCAAAGATCTCCAACTAGCAAATGTGGCAAAAGTCTCAAAAATCCTAAATGAGAACCCAAGGTTATAAGGAGGTTCTCCTTTTTTACAGTTATGCCACCTTGCCTTTTACTAACTAGATATTACAAAATAAGCCTAGAATTAATCTATTTCTGCTACGGTGTGAGATGACGGAGGCGATAGACATAAATGCACTAACAGACTCCCCCTTGGATATTGCCGCAGTCAATCTCAAATATTTAGTCAGACTCGTAGCGTCTGGTCTTTCTCTTTCTAGCTTGGACAGAATCTGTCACACCCTGGCTTTGCGGAAGCGTGGTTAATTTTGGTGTGATTTCTTAATACCATAGCTTAACCATAACAAAGCTATATGAAATAAAATCATGCAAGATCATCCATTTGATTTAGTTTTAAAACCAGAGTAACATAACATTGTCTTAGGGGCTTACAACCTTATAACATAAAACATTGTCTTGAAAACCATAAACATCAACATGAGACAAACGCAGTTTAAGATTTGTGACTCGTCCAGGAAAGAGTCACATTTCCTAAACTGGGATGACCTTGGAACCCTTATGCAGCGGGAAAACATAACATACCGCGCCAGATCTTTAGTTTCCTGAAATACATGTAAGTTGAAAAATCAACAATAATGTTGAGCGAGTTCATGTGTAAGTGAGTATGTAAAACACTTGTGAGTATAAAAATAGTCTTGGTATGTAGCAGATAAGGGAATTGAGATCACCAATGGTTTGCAAGGCGAGGTTACAACCCTGAACTATGTGTGTGGCTTCAAGACTTTTACCATTTGCTAGCTCTACCATGTGTTTGGTGGTCAAAAGTGTTGGGGTGCGCTTAAGCATTTGACTAACTTTAAGGACACGTAGCTAGTATCGGCACCTGAATCAAATAAAACATTAACATAAAAGTCATCCAGTAGGAACTTACCCATCACAACGTTGGGATCATTCCTAGCATCACCTTGTCCAATCACGAAGGCACGACCTCGGGCGCCATTGCCATTATTGTTACCCCGTTGTTGCCTCCATTGTTGTTCCCGTTTCCTTGGTTGTTGTTCTGGTTCTGATTCTGATTCAGCTGTGGACAGTGCCTTTTGAAGTGACCCTCAGCACCGCACTGGTAACATCCCTTATTACCCTGCTGGTGTTGTCGTTGGTTCTGTGGAGCTTGTGGCTGCTGTTGTCGATTCTGATTCGCAGGACGTGAGCTCCTGCAATCTTTGGCTTTGTTGGACCGGTTTTGACTCCGAAACGATTGCGAAACGAACGTGAAACGTGCGGAATCCGTACACGAACGCGACCTAAACACACATGACGTAATCTAAACGTGATTCTATTAGAAATCTGAAATCGTACAATCACTTGAATGACTTAGAGACTTTCTCTCTCTAGTTTCTCTCTCTAGAACTAGAGCTCTTCAAATCTCTAAAATGGTAAAAGTTCCTAAACTATGACATAAGGATCTATTTATAGGCCTTGACTATTAATGAGATTTCTCATTAATTACAATTATGCCACCTTGCCTTTTTGACTAGATATAACACTATAAAGACTCGTTTTCTTCTGTTTCTTGCTACGGCTCGGATTGACGAAGGCTATAGACATAAATGCACTAACAGGCTTCATGTCCAGGCTTGTTACATCTCTGACAACGACCCTTGCTGCACGGCCCGCTATGGTGCAAATTACATCGATTGCACTTAGGGTGATTTCCCCTATATCCACCCTGACCTTGATTCCCAGAAGAATGCTGACTGGGGCTCCTGTACTCATCTGTCTTTTGCTGCTGGGACTAAGACTGAACTGAAGTAGAACCCTTGCCCGAATTTCCATCCCACTTGCGCTTGTTATCACTGGGAGCATCAGAAGTAGTAGTAGCGCTAATACGCTTGGGCAGCTTGTTCTGCTCAACTGCCTGATCAGTGAGACGATGAGCCAACCGGATGATTTGCTGAATGGTACCCATGTTAGCTGAAGTCACGTGACTCTGAATCTCTGGTACAAGACCCTTGAGGTAAAGCTCAATACGTCTGATGGGAGGGTCCACCATAGTAGGACACAAGATGGCCAGTTCGTTTGACCTCTTCGTATACGCCTCAATTTCAGACCCCGTCATTTTTAGATTGAAAAATTCCACCTCTACCTTGTGGATGTCGTCACGACTATAGTACTCTTCCTTGATCAAATCTTTGAAGTCATTCCATGGGGTGGCATTAGCAACCGCCAGCCCTAGCAGTTGAACCTGTGCTTTCCACCAGGTTAACGCAGCACCTTCGAGTGTTCCAGTAGTAAATTTCACCCTACGAGCTTTAGGGCATTCAGACATTGTCACACCCCGACCACGTAGAACATACAAAACGTGGCGGAAACATCGGGGAGTGTTGTAACATAATTAATTGTTTCAAATCCATGGCAATTGAAGTTTCGTTTTATTGATTAAAGGTGTTACAATGTCTTAACAACCAAAGAAATACAACATAATTAACTAGTCTTGCATCTTTTATTGTCACTAAAGCCCAAGTCTGCCTATGTGTATCTTGAACATCTTATGCAACAGCTCCTGAAAAACACATGTGAAAATAGGTACGTCAGCATAAAAATGCCTGTGAGATACATAGGTTTTGTGAAAATAGGTTTCATGACTTATGTTTGAGAAAATGTTTAGTCATAAACCTTGTAATTTGCTTTGTTTTGTAAATCATTTGAAAAATGATAAGATCAGATGATATGTATAAATAAGAGAATAATGTATGGTTAAATGAATAACCAAATTAAATGAGTTTGTATAAGATAAGTTGTTTGTAAAACAATGTATTGTAAAAAGTATGTTATTTGTATAAAATGTTATATGTATCAAACTGAAATGATTCAAATAACGCTACAATATGTAATACCATACAAACACTTATATATAGGAAGTACCAGCGGCGTATCCACCATGCTTGTATCATATTACACACGCATTGTTACTTAATCATTTAATCAAACCAAACCACCAAAGTAATGTTTAACAATAGTAGAAGTGTTTATGTATGGTCAAATACGGTTCACACGGTTCGCAGATACAAACGGTTCACAGATACAAACGGTTCACAGATACAAACGGTTCACAGATATAAACGGTTCACAGATACAAACGGTTCACAGATACAAACGGTTCTCAGATACAAACGGTTCACAGATACAAACGGTTCACAGATACAAATGATTACAACGGTTCACATAGTCAAATAGTTATAAACGGTTCAAAATGTAATATAATGTGTTCATATACTGGATGAGCATATGCAACAAAATGTAATGTAAAACAATGTACTAAGTATGCACACAATGGACATACATAGCATAAAGTGTAATGAAATCATGTACTATAATGTACTAACGAACATAGCAGGTATATGATGTGAAAACGGGAAAGCATGAATGTAACAAGTAGGCACATGTGTTTCACCCCAAAACAGTTTGGAAAACAGTAAAAGAGGGGTCTATGTACTCACTTGAGATTGCTCAGAAGTCCTAGGATAACCACCAAGCAAAGCTAGAGATCACGGAATCAAACGGCACCTACTATAGGTAACTACATTAATAAACCGGACCTAAATCGGAAGATCGGGTAGCATTAGGGTTTGTAAACCAAACGAGTGTAGAGACTCGTGTCATTTGGTTTAACAAAGCCTACATACTAAATGAAACTTAACCTAAGTGTTTACGACCCATTACGACCCGTTTAGGTAGCTTATGCTACTTTAACGCGTCGTTCGCGTGAAACGCGTTCGGACCGCCTAACTAGTCCTATGACAAGTGTTATATGCCTAAACATGTTACATAATCAGTTATGTGACAAAAGTTTAGGTTACATATGCTTAATTACCAATTATACATGAAAAGGGTATTCTGGTAATTTACCTAAGGCATATAAACTACCTATCATACAACTACTTAAACGATGTGACCATAGGGTATAACCTCGGAAGGTTATGCCCTATACTAGGGTCACCTAATGTATTTGGTCGGATCCTAATGATCGACCAAACTGGGTCGGGTTCGAAGGTATAGGTGATTTATCAGATCGCCTACCCTACGACCCTAGACAACGTGGTAATCAGTGGGCATAGTCCCAAGGGACTATAACCAACGTGATTACACTCACGTTGCGAAGTTCAAACGAACTTCACATTGACCATAACTGGTCAATGTAGAAAGTCAAACAAAGTTTGACTTTCAGACTCGAAAGACTCGAAAAGCAATAAAAGAACGAAAGAATACTTACCCAGGGTCCCCGAATGCTAATCCCGATCCAAGAATCTCAGGTATGAAACAATGGTTTCAACTTAGAGTTTCTAAAATCAGAATTCTTGTAAGTTATGCAATGGGGGGCATGGGGTATATATAGTTTTCGGTCCACCGTTGAGATCGTTTGATGGAAAACGTGCCATGATCCAACCCGTACACTTGTCGGAAACTCATGGTAGCTAAAAATGGTTCTTATCCGCTGACTAGACATGTGAGAATGTGTGGTGGAGGATTAATCAGCTGAAATCTGATGTTAAAACATTGAATCTGGTCTGATTAGGCCGTCGCGTAGCGCGACTGGTAAAGCCTATAGGGCTCGCGCTACGCTAGCACCCCTCTGATTCAGAAATGTTTCAGAATTGGCAGAAATGGTCCCTGTTGTGTTTTAAGGCCTTTTTCGATGCGTTTGAACCCCGTTAACCTCATTTCAAGGCTCTAAAATGAAGTTAAAGTATAGGGGACTCAAAACATGCTCAAAAATATCTCGGATGCCGGTTCGTTTGGTCGTACGAACGCGATGTTCGCTTAATTACGACGGAATGCGCATAAGTGCGAAAAACGATCCAAAATGCGTGACGAATGGGTTTTTCTTATGCCAAACACTAAAATAAAATATTATAGTGCTTACATAAATTTTTGGATGTCCGGATGTATTCAGAACGTAAGTTATGCTCGAAAATGCAAACTTGTGCACTTTTTGACACTTTTAGTCCCTGAATGACCCAAAAGTTTATTTTAGCACACCGAACCCCTCAAAGCCTATTTCTAAGCTATATAAAGGATATTTAAGGTGTGTTTAACTTATGGTCATGTTCCGGAATGTCTATTACAGTTCAAATTGGCATACTTTCGCAGTTTGTCAAATTTAGTCCATGTAAGCGAATAAACTTTGATTTCACCACACCAAACCTTCCAAAACTTATATCTAAGTTATGTAAAGGTTATTTAAGGTATGTTAAACCTATTTCACTATTCCGGAGTGTTTGTTGCATTAAACTGGTTATATTTACGCATTAGTGCGCGTATAACCTTCCAGAAAGCGATTTAGAGTTTGAAATCGAACAAGAGTTGATATGTGCAAAAGATACACATATTTATACAAGTCCAAAGTATGAAATATAATATTTCATTGGTTTGGCATTTGTTTGATAGTTGAAATGACACAGGTGTCACAGACATCTCAAAAACAGACTCAATCTTCTCGAACCAGTGAAGAAGACCTACAGCTCCTTCTGTGTCGCTGAAAGTACTAGGTCGGCAATCCATGAATGTTTTGAACGTACATACGGGAGGCTGAGCATGTTGACCTATTGCGCAAGAATAAAATACAAGGTTAAGCACAAGAGTTGGTTCGCGAGTGTAGGATCTAAACATCCTAGGATAGGTCGAAATGGCAGGTTATACCTCCTGCAGGGACAGCTGCAAGTGCCTCAGCCACTCGTTCGTTGATTAGAGCCGTCAGCTGGGCTTGAGTCAAGTTCAAACGTCCACTCATGATCTTCACAACGAAGCAACATAAGTGAGAAAAGTGTCGCGAAAGTGCGTAAGCGTGGGATGACAGAAGAGAGTAAGCACACATGGCTCAAATAGCAGTTATCACGTTAACTAATGCACTATGTGAACTATCAAACAGACAATATAAACATAAATCATACCACTTATTGTGTTGAGCCTTTCACGTGGAGCGAAGTGTCGTTGTGGATCATTGAGCACTGTACAGGTTATAGTCTGGTTTTGTCAAAAAGCTTTTCCCTTTTAAAAACCAAGTTCGCTATAACCAATGGCTCTGATACCAATCTGTCACACCCCCAAATTCCACACGCGGAGTATCACCACTTGGAGGCGTGACATGACAAGGATCCAGCCACCAATCATATTGAACAATGTATTTAAAATAGATAAAATCCAACCGCGCAATATAATTGGTGTTTCAAAACTAGTTAACCAAGTTCAAATTAAACAGCGGAAGCATAAGACGTGGAACCAAAACATAAGTTCAATAAGTTCATAAAGTTTAAGTGTTTAGAACGGGACTTAATAGTCCATATCCCACAACGACCTCCTCCTCGCGCAAGCTCCATAAGTATCTAACGACCTGCAAGGCATGTAACAACGAGTCAACAACAAAGTTGAGCGAGTTCACAGTAGGTGTTCGTTACAAAGTAGTTTTTCAAGAACTATGAGTTTGTTTGCAACTACAAGTTAAATCAGTTTTCCTTGTTTTCCAAAACATGAACGGTGGGGGCTACCCCATGTTGTAAAACCACTAGACTAGATGTATATATAGCTGTCCTTCCCAATCCAAGGACAGAGGTACGTATTGAATACGTAGGTTTAGCGTAGGTGCCCTTCCCAATCCGAGGACAGAGGTACGTATAAGAATACGTAGGTTTAGCACTGGTGCCCTTCCCAATCCGAGGACAGTGGTACGTAGTGAATACGTAGGTTTAGCGTTGGTGCCCTTCCCAATCCGAGGACAGTGGTACGTAGTGAATACGTAGGTTTAGCGCTGGCGTCCTTCCCAATCCGAGGACGGAGGTACGTAGTGAATACGTAGGTTTAGCGCTGGCGTCCTTCCCAATTCGAGGACAGAGGTAAGTAGTCTAGTAGTGGTGAAAGTACAAGTTCCGTCTTAGCTATTTAATCCCATTCCCAACCCACCGGGAATCCCATGCCTTAAGAGTGTGAACTCACCTCGGTTGCTCGGGTTGACTCTATAAAATAGCTAACAATCGGTGTTGGTCAATCACGTCCTAGTATGATTACCACTTAGTTTATTAGTGACTTCAAATAAGCACGAAGTTCCTACACACATCTACCACATAACATGTACTCACTTTAATAGTTCACGCCCATATAAACATTCCACTTATAGCTACTCAAGAGCAAGCATACGATATTGCACATAACACTTTCATTGACATATAACATATAACATGTTAGATCATTCTCAGATAACCTACCCGACATTTAGACACGCAAATTACTACTTATGTCGTTTCAGCTTTTACATTCAAAACTGGGCTGTTTTCGGGAATTTTAATAAAATAGTTAACCTATTCCAAAAATTCCCAACTTTTTACAGAAGGTCTTAAACGATCAAAATATTGTTGTGTAAAAATATCGGGATCCAATTCACTACCAATATTTTATAAAAAATCATTTACCGGACTGCAATCAGATTCATCACCTTCTGACTGCAGTCCACGGAATAATTTATTTAAAATTCATCGTAAGTCCGATTGATGAAATTCCATTTGGAGCATTACAACGACATCAGTGGTCATCTATAGTATAAATTTCATGAGCTAATTCTACACAGATTTCAAGTTATGACGAAAAACATAACGCACATTTTCTGCAGTAAACACGTAGCTTTTGCTGCTGTACAAAACGACCCTTTAAAAATAGTAAACGAAGTCCAAAAATTATGATTCTAGTGCCATTAGAACCGTATTTCTAAATAACACGTTATAGACTCAAGAAAATCAATTTTTCGTTAAGTTATGATCTGGTTACAGCCGACTGAAGACGGCTATAACACTGTGACAGCTTCCTGTTTTTAGCTTATAGCGCTCTAACTGGGTTATGTCTCAAGGTCCTGACACAATTACATAATCCTAGGTTAGGTAATGGTACACCTAACTAGTCATTATCATGGTTGGATATTGGTTAGTGCTGCCTTGTTTAAGCATGGTTGATCAGTCTATGCTTAACTAAGGCTAGGCTACCCAATACCCGCCCCTGACAATAACCCTAGTACCTAAAAATAATACTAACATTACCACTACTACTAATAATAATATTACTACTAATAACAATACTCCTATTAACTACTAAAATTGAATAATAAATAACTAAACATAAACGTAAACGAGAGCATACCTTAAAACTATCTACGACACGTTGATGTAGAGTTTCCCTACTCCTGCTCCTACTCGCGCTCCAAAAGCGACTATTAACAACACCCAACGGGGTATCGTATACTCGGGATTCTCTATACTAGAGCGTTTCCATTAAAGAAACTGGTACCTAAACAAACTACTGAGACTCTTATTTAAAGCAAGCAAGCAAGCACCTCAAAACCCTTTCTGGTCGATGTGGGATTCAATTGACGTGCCTACCTACCTACTTGACCTGCTAGCTAGCTTGCTTGCTTATATAAATTAATTCAGCTGCTTCACTCGTTTTTCTCGTATAACTTTTAAAATATGACATTTTATAAAACGACGAATATGTTATTAGAACGAGCATATTTTTATATACGTTTTAACCTAAGTTTCATTAAAAACGGAGTAAGGTCAAAAATAACATATTTAATTATTAATATTAAACGGTCTCATATATTAGCCAAGGCTTGTCAAGATATTTCTCCTTTCACACAATCATCTTACTCGTTCAACAATATATGAAATATAAATTACATAATTCATATGTTTATAACCAATACATTAAGGTTCGGGGTATTACATCCTTCCCTCCTTACAAAAATTTCGTCCTCGAAATTTGTCATCACTTAAAAAGATGAGGGTACTTATCTTTCATTATGTTTTCTAATTCCCATATAAAGTTGGGTCCATGACGTGCGTTCCACTTGACTTTGACTAACGGGGTTTCCTTTTTGCGTAACTTTTTAACCTTCCTATCTACGATTTGTAGTGGTTTTTCAATGAAGTTGAGTTTGTCGTCAACCTGTACGTCTTCCAGGGGTATTTGTTGGGCTTCGTCCACTAGGCACTTCCTTAAATTTGATACATGAAAAGTATCATGTATTCCTGCCAGCTGTTCAGGAAGTTTTAGCCGATAAGCCACTGGTCCTACTTTGCTTGTTACTTCAAACGGCCCAATGTATCGGGGTTTCAACTTTCCCTTCTTTCCAAACCGAATCACTCCTTTCAGAGGTGATACCTTAAGCATTACTTTATCCCCTAGTTGGAACTATAGGGGTTTACGCCTCTGATCTGCATAACTCTTTTGTCGATCTTGAGCACTTTTCATCCTTTCTTTTATTTGTTGGATCTTTTCTGTGGTCTCCACAATGATTTCTAATCCTGATAGTTGACTTTCCCCTACTTCCGTCCAACAGATAGGAGTTCGGCACCTTCTTCCGTATAAAGCTTCATAACATGTAGCTTTGATGCTGGCGTGATAGCTATTATTGTAGGCGAATTCGATGAGTGGTAGATGAGTGTCCCAACTTCCACCAAAATCAATTACACAAGCCCGAAGCATATCTTCTAATGTCTGAATAGTCCGTTCACTCTGCCCATCCATCTGAGGATGATACGCAATGCTTAGATTAAGCTTGGTTCCCAACTCTTGTTGGAAACTTTGCCAGAATTTAGATGTGAAACGACTATCTCTGTCTGATATGATCGATATAGGCACCCCGTGTCGCGAGACTATTTCTTTGATGTAAATTTGAGCTAGCTTGTTCATCTTATAGTCCTCACGAATTGGCACGAAGTGTGCAGACTTGGTCAGTCTGTCCACTATTACCTAAATAGTATCATAACTATGACTTGACCTTGGGAGCTTCGTGATAAAATCCATGGTGATTTTCTCCCATTTCCATTCTGGAATCTCTGGTTGTTGCAAGTATCCAGAGGGTTTTTGATGTTCTGCCTTCATCTTAAGGCATGTAAGACACTTTTCCACATAATGGGCAATAGATCGCTTCATTCCCGGCCACCAATAATCTCTCCTTAAATCCTTATACATCTTGTCACTGTCTGGGTGAATGGAATACTTAGACTTATGAGCTTCCTCTAAGATTGTATCCTGCAGTCCTCCAAAATTAGGAACCCATATCCTATTGTTGAACCTAAGGATATTATCATTTCCCATTGTCAGTAGCTTCAGTCTCCCAATCATTCTTTCTTTTACAATATGATTCTCTTCTAAGGCTTCTTGTTGTATATTCTTAACTTAATCTAATAGACTAGTTTTAACCTCTATTCTGGTTGCACGAATTCTTATTGGTTGAGGTTTCTCTTTTCTACTTAGACCATCTGCTACTATGTTTGCCTTACCTGGATGGTATTGGATCTCACAGTCGTAATCACTTAATAACTCCATCCATCGTCTCTGACGCATATTGAGCTCCTTCTGCTCAAATATATGTTTTAAACTTTTATGGTCACTATAGATAGTGCACTTTGTACCGTAAAGATAGTGCCTCCAAATTTTCAATGCGAACACTATGGCACCAAGTTCCAAATCATGGGTTGTGTAGTTCCGTTCATGAATCTTCAATTGTCTAGAGGCGTAGGCAATCACTTTGCCTCTTTGCATGAGTACACATCCCATACCATAGTGAGATGCATCATAGTAGAAGACAAAATCTTTTATTCCCTCAGGAAGTGACAATATTGGGGCACTACATAACTTATGCTTTAACGTGTTAAAGGCTTCTTCTTGTTTAGGTCCCCAATTAAACTTAGAGGATTTCTGGGTTAGTGTGGTTAATGGTGTTGCAATCTTTGAGAAGTCTTGAATAAACCTTCTATAGTATCCTGCTAACCCCAGAAATCTTCTGATTTCAGTGGGATTCTTCGGTACTTCCCATTTCTTGATGGCCTCGATCTTTGCAGGGTCAACTTGTATTCCATATTCATTTATCACGTGGCATAGGAATTGCACCTCACGTATCCAAAATTCACACTTAGAGAACTTTGCATAGAGTTTTTCTTTCTTGAGCAATTCAATGACTGCTCTCAGGTGTTGTTCATGTTCTGCCTCATTCTTAGAGTAGATAAGGATATCGTCAATGAAAACGATCACAAACTTATCGAGGTCAGGTTTACAAACTCTGTTCATGAGGTCCATGAACACTGCAGGTGCGTTGGTTAATCCAAATGGCATTACCAAAAATTCATAATGACCATACCTAGTCCTGAAGGCAGTCTTAGGTATGTCTTCTAGTGCAACTTTCACTTGGTGGTATCCAGACCTCAAGTCTATTTTAGAGAAATAGCTTGCCCCTTGTAATTGATCAAACAAGTCGTCGATCCTGGGCAAAGGGTATTTATTCTTTATAGTGGCTTTATTCAAGTCTCTATAATCGATGCACATGCGCATCGTCCCATCTTTCTTCGTGACAAACAAGATGGGTGCTCCCCATGGCGATGAACTAGGTTGGATAAACCCCTTGTCAAGCAACTCTTGTAGTTGCCTCTTGAGTTCTTGCATTTCTGTTGGGGCTAGTCTGTACGGCGACTTAGCATTCGGTGATGTACCGGGAACTAGGTCAATGCGAAACTCAACCTGTCTATCTGATGGTAGTCCCGGGAGCTCATCGGGAAACACTTATGGGTATACTACTGGCACATCCTCGACCTTCTGATTTTCTGTAGTGTTTACGACATATGCTAAAAAGGCAACATACCCTTTCCTTAGGCGTTATGTGCTTGTGCTATCATGATGAGGTTCTTAGTCTTGTCAATGCGGTCTCCCGATACAGTTAGCTGTTTGTCGTTGGGTAATCGGAGTCAGACGATCCTTTTGTCACATATAACTTCCGCATGATATGGTGTCAACCAGTCCATTCCTAGGACTATGTTGAATTCTCCAAGTTCCATAGGCATTAGGTCTATAGGGATAACATGGTTGTTTAAGCTTATTTTACAATTCTTAACTATGTCAACTATCTCTCTTTGACTTCCATCAACCATTTCTACTGTAAAGGCATGATCTAGGTTTTGGGACGCCTGGTTCAAGTAAGGTCTAAAGGTAGTTGACACTAGACTTCTATTTTCACCGGTATCAAATAACACACGCGCATATACATCATTTACGAGATACGTGCCCGTGATAACGTCTGTATTGGTCTTGGCTTCTTCCGTGGTGAGTACAAATGCCCGCCCTTTTGGCTGATTTGGTTGTGTCCTATCATTTCTTTTGAGTTCGGGACATTCAGATCTCATGTGGTTAGGGTCTCCACATTTGAAACACTTCTTCTTTTCCTTGCATTCTTGAAGAGCATGACCCGTCTTTTTACAATTTGGACAAGGAAAACGACATTCCCCCGTATGAAAGTGTTTGCAATTTTGACATTGAGGAAATGTTTTAGGCCTTTTAAAGTTGTTATTCCGGGTGTCCCCCTTTCTTTCTTCACACTTCCTTTTTGGTGCGGGAGATTCAGCCTGCCGCAGAATCATCTCGGCAGCCATGACGGCGCCAGCCTCAACAGTTTCTGCAAAAGTCTTGGGGGATTTGGATTTGATAAACACCCTCATTTCAGAGGGTAGACCCCAAATAAACCTATTGATCAGTTGTTCCTCGGTCAATGCAAAATAAGAAACCAGTCGAGATATGTAGTTGAAACGAGAAACATACTCTCGATAGGTTTTATTTCCCATTTTTAACTGAAAGAATTCCACTTCCAGTTGCTCAGTCTCACTGGGAGGACAATACTTAGTAAGAAACTTATGAATAAACTCCTCCCACTTCATCTCCTTAACCTTTTCTTTTCCCTCTGTTCGGACCACAATGTTCCACCAGTGAAGGGCTTCAGCTTCAAACATATGTACGGCGAACCGTACTTTGTTGCGGTCATCACACTCACATATGTCTAATACTGACTCCGTTCTGTTGAGCCAGTCTTGAGCTTCTAGTGCTCCCTTTCTTCCATCAAAGGACTGAGGTTTACAGGACATGAAGTGCTTATAAGTACATTCCTTTGATTTGGAATATTCACCTTTTCCTTCTAGTGGCATGGTTGCAATAGTGTTTTTCCTTTCGCCCATTCCTTCCCTTTGTACTGGTGTGGAGGCTGCTGAGCTTTCTTCATGTCGTTCTCCAGATTGGTTAACATTACCAGTTTGTGCATTCTTCATTACCTTAGCCACTTCCACATCTATATTGTGGATATCCTCAGTATTTAGACGCATGCTTGTACTAGACCGGGACCTGACACTGTGAGAGGGAGTTCGAGCCCTATAAGAACCTTCCTCTCTCCTTCTGTTATTCTGATTATTTCTAGACCCTTGTTCATCTCTATGTTCAGACATTGTCTTATTCCTATAGGAATATGAGTATAAAGAGTTACTAGTATGTATGATACATCATTATAATATAACAACTATATACATCACATAGATATATATATATAGCACATAAAAAGGCACAACATAGTTTACTTCTTCTAGCGTCACTCAATTGACTATGCAAGTACTTTTCCTGAGAACATGTTATTTGGCCTAGTCTGAGTGTCCTATTAATCTTTAGAGAACTACTGGTTAAAGCTTAGGCATTCCTGCAATACCTAATTCGCTAAAACCTCAGGCTCTGATACCAACTGTAACACCCACCCCGTAACCCGGGTGATTATGCACAGTTGATACACTTACAGCGGAAACAACCTACACTTTCATTAAAACTTGTAATAGTCTGAGTACAACACTTTATTTATTTACAAACTTTTGGCAACTAAGAAATCCTTGATCTTCTAAAACTCCACAACTGTCAAGTAGTTCCTATAGCTTTCCTCATGACTCACCTGATATAAGTATACTCAAAACGACGTTAGATATATACTGGTGAGCTCATACTATACAATTTTTATAAAGACAGACCACAGTTTAGATTATATGCATACACAATATGGGCATGTGACCACATTATAGTCAGGTTGGGCCTCATTGAACCTTATAGGTCACATTTGACTTGTCACAAACCACCGTACAAGAGACATACTGGTCCTCCAGCTGTGTCCCCCTACGGCCGTCACGTAGGTATGAGTGTGTGTCGCTGGACCTTATAAGCACGAAGTGCCTGTGGGTACAACACCTTATTACCCTTCCCAGAGTGACGCACCTCATTAAGCATAATAGGATCCCATATACCCCTACTGACACATGCATACTGCAGCATTCTCATTATTACCCGTTATGGATGAGTATACTATCACAGTTTAAAAGACAAGTATGATGACTCACCTGATTAGCAATTGCTTAACAGCCGCTAGTACGACTGGGTTATGTCTCAAGGTCCTGACACAATTACATAATCCTAGGTTAGGTAATGGTACACCTAACTAGTCATTATCATGGTTGGATATTGGTTAGTGCTGCCTTGTTTAAGCATGGTTGATCAGTCTATGCTTAACTAAGGCTAGGCTACCCAATACCCACCCCTAACAATAACCCTAGTACCTAAAAATAATACTAACATTACCACTACTACTAATAATAATATTACTACTAATAATAATACTCCTATTAACTACTAAAATTGAATAATAAATAACTAAACGTAAACGTAAACGAGAGCATACCTTAAAACTATCTACGACACGTTGATGTAGAGTTTCCCTACTCGCGCTCCAAAAGCGACTATTAACAACACCCAACGGGGTATCGTATACTCGGGATTCTCTATACTAGAGTGTTTCCATTAAAGAAACTGCTACCTAAACAAACTACTGAGACTCTTATTTAAAGCAAGCAAGAAAGCACCTCAAAACCCTTTCTGGTCGATGTGGGATTCAATTGACGTGCCTACCTGCCTACTTGACCTGCTAGCTTGCTTGCTTATATATATTAATTCAGCTGCTTCACTCGTTTTTCTCGTATAACTTTTAAAATATGACATTTTATAAAACGACGAATATGTCATTAGAACGAGCATATTTTTATCTACGTTTTAACCTAAGTTTCATTAAAAACGGAGTAAGGTCAAAAATAACATATTTAATTATTAATATTAAGCGGTCTCATATATTAGCCAAGGCTTGTCAAGATATTTCTCCTTTCACACAATCATCTTACTCGTTCAACAATATATGAAATATAAATTACATAATTCATATGTTTATAACCAGTACATTAAGGTTCGGGGTATTACACTACCCGACATTTAGACACGCAAATTACTACTTATGTCGTTTCAGCTTTTACATTCAAAACTAGGCTGTTTTCGGGAATTTTAATAAAATAGTTAACCTATTCCAAAAATTCCCAAACTTTTACAGAAGGTCTTGAACGATCCAAATATTATTGTGTAAAAATATCAGGATTCAATTCACTACCAATATTTTATAAAAAATCATTTACCGGACTGCAATCAGATTCATCACCTTCTGACTGCAGTCCACGGAATAATTTATTTAAAATTCATCGTAAGTCCGATTGATGAAATTCCAGTTGGAGCATTACAACGACATCAGTGGTCATCTACAGTATAAATTTCATGATCTAATTCTACACAGATTTCAAGTTATGACGAAAAACATAACACACATTTTCTACAGTAAAAACGCAGCTTTTGCTGCTGTACAAAACGACCCTTTAAAAATAGCAAACGAAGTCCAAAAATTATGATTCCAGTGCCATTAGAATCGTATTTCGAAATAACACGTTATAGACTCAATAAAATCAAATTTTCGTTAAGTTATGACCTGGTTACAGCCGACTGAAGACGGCTGTAACAGTGTGACAGCTTCCTGTTTTTAGCTTATAGCGCTCTAACGCAAGTTCTATTCGTTCCGTTAACATGTTTAGTGATCAACAACGCCATTTAACATCACTTGCAGCAGGTTATCATTTATTTCACTCAGATTTATCATGTCAAGTACCATCATTAACATAACAAAATCATACTTGCATTATTTCATCACATTACATCTTTATGTAACTTTATGTTCAAGTCTTTAGTTCATGTTCTTTAGTGTTCTAGTATTTCATCATTCTACATCTTATAACCATAAAAATAAAAGTACACAAGAGTAAATCAAGAACTTACAACTAGCACAAAGGCTAGGGGAGATCTCTAGTGAAAAAGATGATGAAAAGGGTGTGAGAAAGCAAGTAATGGAGTTCCTTCAAGTTCTTCAAGTTTCCACCTTCACAAGGCACCTTCTAGTACTTGAATAAGCTTGAGAATGGATGGATATGGTTGAGTTAAGGTGGTGGTGGTGGCGGTTATAGTGAGCCGAGAGGGAGAGGGAGAGATGTGAAGGAGTGGGGTGAAGTTAGGAAGGTGAAATGATGTTGTGATCTTGTAAAATCATGGACCATGCTTATAATCTCACCTCCAAATATTATGTTCACCATATCAAGTAAGATCAAGTAAAATATTAGATAAAATCTTGGAAGGCATGGTGTGAAGTATGGTTGATGTGTGCAAAATGCAACATATAAATTACATCAAACAAGGCATAAAACTAACCCTTTTTAAGTACTAATATTGGAAAAAGAGTGTTTTTGTCTTCCTTTTGTATTTTCAGGATTAAATGAGCTCAAAAACACAAAAGAAGCAAAAAGACAGCTAAATCCAACATAAATACAAGGAAAGGAACATTAGTGGACTGCCCGACCCCTCAACGGCACCTTCCAAAGCAAATTAGAGAAGTCAGATGACAGAACACGCCCCGTGCTCAGCCAGCACGGGGGCGTGCCCAAGAAGCAGCAGAAAAGGCAAATCTATAGAAGCTTCTATTGCCCACCACGGGGCCGTGCTCAGCGGACACGGGGGCGTGTCGAAAGTACAGCAGGCGCATTTATTGTAATTGCGAATTACAATTAATGAGGAGAGAGAGTGTCAGACAGACACGGGGCCGTGTCCAGCTCTCTGTTCAGCCTATAAATAGGAGTGCTTGGATTCATTTCATCTCATCCCTTGGCACACCACCTCTCTCACACCTCATCCACCACCCACCACCATCACAACACCATCATCCACCACCATCATCCATTGTCCATCGTAGAGTGTGTGAGTCGTCTCGGGATCCAAGATTGATCGTAAGAGTTCTTGACAATCAAGGCCATGTTTGCCTAAGTCTCTTACATCACTTGGTGAAGACAAAGTGTCTAGTATAATACTTTTTATTTCTAATCTTTTGCACTTTTTATTTGGTTTTGTATTAATGACTTTAATAACTAGTTACTTATGTTGAAGGTGATCTTTCCTTATCGTTTGTCCGTGGTGTCTTGGCATTATTTTACTGTCTATATAAAATAAAGGATTTTCACCATTCATATCTCCTCGGTCTATATGGAGGTATGTTGGCTACCTGGTCGGGGGTTAAGGGAACGGTTTGGTAAAGGTCTTGCCATTGTTCAGCGTTTAGAGGTCCTGCAATAGACCTGGGTCAAATTTAGTAGGACCTCCTTCAATACTTCACGGTATTGGATGGCGGGGGTCCAAACTCTTTGACCCCCTCATAAGTTAACTACTATTAATACTATAACCCGGCTACTTAGGACTGTATCCCTGCTGACTCAGACTACTTAGCCGAGGGTAACGTCACCGCCAAAAGCGGGGCCTACCACAATACTGCATTAATAACTTAATTCATTATCTTCCAATAATCCACCCTTTTAGGATTGTATCCTTGCTGACTCAAACTACTGGGGTGAGGGTAACGTCACCTTCAAAAGAGGGGCCTACTACAATAACTAAGATAATCTCTTAATTATGTGCAAAAGTGCGGAAATAATCAAAGGTTATACTAGATACGAGTCGGAACCAAGTGATTCATCTTGTCTATCTGTTTTTATTTTATTTTTATTTTCAGCATTTTAGTTAGTTTTTATTTTTTTTAGTTTAAAACATTTTTCTAAACTTTTATTTTGGTTAGACGTTGAGGATAAACCGGTATTAAAAGCTCTTGTGTCCTTGGACGACCTCGGTATCTTACCAACGCTATACTACACTCAACGATGGGTGCACTTGCCCATATGTGTGTTTAGTGTTAGTGAAATATCGTGTTTTATAAATTTAAAACTTGGCTAAAATAAGTGTTAAAAAGGGCTAAAAATATACACCTAATATATACAACACTTCGCACGCATCAAGTTTTTGGCGCCGCTGCCGGGGACACAAGGATTTTAAGAAAGCTTAAAATCGACGGCCTAATCAGTTTTTCAAAACCTTTTTAAAAGCGCGCACATTTTTCTGCATTTTAGTTTAGATTTGCATTTACTGTAGCCTGTACACGGGGCCGTGTTCGCTGAACACGGGGCCGTGCTGCACGTTTTCATAAAAACACCCAGTAACAGAACCTTGAACACGGGTCGTGCTCACTGAACACGCCCCCGTGCTCAACGAAATCAGTAAATTTAATTAAAACGCCCAGATACAGATCCTGAACACGGGGCCGTGTCCAGCCTCTGTTTCCGTTTTTCTTTTTGTTTTCTGATCTCGAGACTCGGTTGTGGTCTGCTGAGTGATTCTTATTGATCAATACTCAGGAGGTTACAACTACACCTAGGATGAGGATGATTGTAGGGGTAATTATTGCACTAATTGTCGTAATGCACGCTCGATTCAAAATAATCACTCATATCAACCATCCAATTCATACACCTACTATGAGGAGCCCAGGTACGAGCCATCAACTTCATACACATCCTATGAAGACCAAAGGTATGAACCTCCTCCCTCATACTCATATTTTGATGAACCAAGGTATGAGCCTTCTTACTCATACTTTGAGGAACCAAGATATGAGCCACCACCTTCATATTCTTATTATGAGGAACCATGGCGTAAACAACCCACCTCATATGAGTATTATGAAGAACAAAATTACGAACCTTATCCATCATATGCTTACAATGAAGAACAATGGTGTGAACCATCAACTTCATATGGGTATTATGAGGAACAAAGGGTCGAACAACCGGATTCAAGCTTAGAAAATAATGATTCTTTTTCTATAACCGAAGTGACCGATAGGATATTAGAACACATTAGAGTTATCGATCGATGTATAAAAGAAGCTCGCGCAAGGGAAGAGGAGTCCCGCGCAAGAGAAGAATTAAAAAAGGAAGAGATAACTAAAAATAAAAAAATGGAAGAACAAATAAGTGAAAAACCGACACATGAGTTAAACAACGAAAAAGGTGAGTCCGACAACGTTAAAATCCAAGAAGAGTCTAATTTTGAAGAAATTAATCTCTTGACACCTTCTTTTGAAAATCATTGTTTAGTACCCACTCATGCTAAGTTTTTAAAAGAGTTAAACACTAACACTAAAATTGACGAAACGGTAAGTGTTAAGTTAACTAATGATCAAACTTCACTAATAAAAGAAGACCCATTTGAAATTAACATCACACCGGTTCCATGTTTCTTTCAAAATTCGTTTATTAGTAATGTCACAATCGATAAAGATCTTTGTGTTAACATAATGCCTAACTACATTTTCGAAAAATTAAGTATTAGTGATTTTTCTCCACTTCAAATACCCATTTTTCTATCCAATCGGAAAGTAATAAAATCAATCGGTATAGTTGAAGATGTCTTGGTTCAAACAAATCAAATGGTAATCCCAACCGACTTTGTCATCCTCGATGACGCTCCTCTAGTGTTGGGACGACCATTTGTAAAAACTCACGAAGCTTTGAAAAACCGGAAGTTCAATAATCTACCTCTTCAATTAGGGGCATTTAAAAGAAGTGTCGATCTCGAACGATCAATGAAATATCCATTCGGCAATAATGACCCCCTAATTGAAGATGAAGATGAACCACCCGATACAAGTGAAGAGATTGACCACTTTGTTGAAGAAGAGGTAGCCATAGAACAAACTTTTAAGGTTCTTGATCGAAACGAGCAACCAAATAAGGAGTCTCCTAAAGACCCACCACTTGAGCTCAAAGAACTTCCAAAAGGTTTGGAATATGCTTTTCTAGACAAAGATGGTAAGTTACCTGTAATTATTTCATCTAAATTAGATAACTTAGAAAAAGAAAAATTAATTAATCTGTTGAAAAAACACAAAAACGCAATAGCTTGGAAACTTGTGGACATAAAAGGAATTAGTCCTTCTATGTGCACACACAAAATTTTGATGAATGATGACTACAAATCGGTCATACAACCACAACGTCGAGTAAATCTAAATGTTCAAGAAGTGGTTAAAAATGAAGTCATCAAGTTACTTGACGCCGGACTTATCTATCCTATCTCCGATAGTCCTTGGGTAAGTCCCGTCCAAGTAGTTCCAAAGAAAGGAGGTATAACGGTAATTACTAACGAAAAGAATGAACTAATACCAACGAGAACCGTCACAGGATGGAGAGTATGTATAGATTATAGACGATTAAATGAAGCAACAAGAAAGGGTCATTTTCCTTTACCCTTCATTGATCAAATGTTAGAAAGATTATCCGGTCATAAATTTTACTGTTTCTTGGATGGTTTTTCAGGTTACTTTCAAATCCCGATAGCACCCGAAGACCAAGAAAAGACAACTTTCACATGTCCCTATGGAACTTTTGCTTATCGACGCATGCCGTTTGGTCTATGTAATGCCCCAGCAACATTCCAACGTTGCATGGTGGCCATTTTCCATGACATGATAGAAAAGACAATGGAAGTCTTCATGGACGACTTTTCTATTTTTGGGGATTCATATGACCAATGCCTCGATAACCTTGAACGAATGCTATCCCGATGTGAGGAAACTAACCTCGCCCTTAATTGGGAAAAATGCCATTTCATGGTAACGGAGGGAATAGTACTCGGTCACAAAATCTCAAGCGAAGGAATGGAGGTGGATCGAGCCAAAATAGATACCATTTCTAGATTACCACCTCCATCCTCCGTAAGAGCTATCAGAAGTTTCCTAGGGCATGCCGGATTTTATAGGCGGTTTATCAAAGACTTTTCAAAGATCTCAAGGCCTCTAACAAAATTACTTGAAAAAGATGCTCCTTTCATCTTTGACAAGGATTGCAATCAAGCATTTCTAACCCTAAAGGAAATGCTAGTCAATGCGCCTATCATGATAGCGCCTGATTGGAAATTTCCTTTCGAAATCATGTGTGATGCTAGTGACTTTGCAGTTGGAGCTGTCTTGGGACAGAGAAAAGAAAAGCATTTCCACCCAATCTATTATGCTAGTAAAACACTCAATGATGCACAAGAAAATTACACAACAACTGAAAAAGAGTTACTAGCTGTGGTATTTGCTTTTGATAAATTTCGTTCTTATCTTGTTCTTTCTAAAACTATAGTCTATACAGACCATGCAGCCATTCGATATCTCTTCAAGAAGCAAGACGCAAAACCACGTTTGATTAGGTGGATTCTACTCCTCCAAAAATTTGACATTGAAATCAAGGACAAAAGAGGAGCAGAAAATACCGCAACAGATCATCTTTCACACTTAGAAGACCCAGCTTTAGAGGCAACCAGGGACGAGCAAATCAACGAAAAATTTCCAACTGAGTCCCTGGAAATGGCGGAATACAAGGAAGAACCATGGTACGCCGACTATGATAACTACCTAGCTAGCGGTATAGTCGCAAAAGGATGGCCACATCATCAAAGAAAAAAATTCTTTGCCAATGTGAAACACTACTTTTGGGAAGATCCATATCTTTTCAAAATGTGTGCCGACCAACTCGTCAGACGATGCGTACATGGTAGTGAAGCACGAAGAATTCTCCACCATTGTCATGAAGGTCCATACGGAGGACATCATGGTGCTGCTAGTACCGCTCGAAAGGTATTCGATTCAGGATTTTATTGGTCAACCATTTACAAAGACGCTCAAAGTCTTGTAAAGACATGTGATGCTTGCCAAAGAACAGGTAATATTTCTTCCAAAAACGAAATGCCACAAAATGGCATTCTTGTTTGTGAAATTTTTGATGTGTGGGGACTCGACTTTATGGGACCTTTCCCACCATCGAAAGGAAACAAATATATACTTGTGGCAGTAGATTATTTGTCTAAATGGGCCGAGGCACTTCCAACAAATGATGGAAGAGTCGTGGTAAGATTTCTAAAAAAAAATATTCTCTCGTTTTGGCACACCTAAAGCTTTAATAAGTGATAGAGGTACCCATTTTTGCAACCATCAACTTGAAAAAATTTTAACAAGATATGGGGTCTATCACCGGGTTTCGACAGCATATCACCCTCAAACAAACGGACAGGCCGAAGTGACTAATAGAGGTTTAAAACGAATACTCGAAAAAACCGTAGGGTTAAATAAAAAGGAATGGGCTGATAAATTAGACGATGCTTTATGGGCTTTTCGAACTGCTTATAAAACAACAATAGGTACAACCCCATATAAGCTAGTTTATGGAAAAAGTTGTCATTTGCCAGTAGAAATTGCACACAAAGCCTACTGGGCAATCAAAAATGTAAACTTAGATCTAGAATTTGCTGGTAAAAATCGATTTTGTCAAATAAATGAATTAGACGAGCTTAGGAATTATGCATACTCAAACTCTGAAATTTATAAGGAAAGAATGAAAAATTTGCATGACAAACATATTAAACCTAATGAATTTCGGGTAGGGGATCTAGTTCTTTTGTTTAATTCACGACTTCGATTGTTTCCTAGTAAATTAAAGTCTAGGTGGTCAGCACCTTTTTCCATCACCCACATTTTTCCACACGGTGCAGTAGAAATTAAATCTCGAAATGGGCCACCATTTAAAGTCAATGGCCAACGGCTGAAACTCTATCAAGGATTTATTGAGGATGAGGAAGAAGAGATCTCGCTTCAAACCGTGGAAGAATAAAAACATCATGCCTGGTAAGTTACGAACGATTGAGACGACAAAATAAAGCGGTAAGTTTTCTAACCATAGCTTATGGGAAAAAAGGGGCACTCACACGCGCACATAAAAAAAAATAAAAATAAAAACGCTCGGCACGAGGCCGTGTTCGCGCTGCAGACGGGATAAAACCCCTTTTTCAAAACAGTTTCTTCATTCCACACGCCCCGTTTCCCCACAAAAGCTCTAGTTCCAGGCGATTTTTCGCGAAATTTCGACGTCTCTTACCGATCTAACAACGTCAAGGTATGATTCTATCACTCTTAGTAGTTAGATTAGTTACTTGCATGTAGTTAAAACACCACAAATTTGGGGAAAATCTAGGGTTCTTGATGTTCATCCGGATCGAATCTAAAATTTTTGCCTAAATCTGTTTGCATTTAGTTAGATTAGTGTTAAGGAAAGTAAATACACTTAGATTGTTCAAAGATTCACCCGATTTCTTAGAAAACCCCCAAACCCTTGTTCTTGAACCGAAAAAGATAAAATTGACGGGGTAAGCGGGATAATTTGGGAAAAACGGTGTTTAGGGTTTCATTTTCGGGGGAAACCGCACCTATTGGACCAAAAATTTTCAAGTTTTCGAAACCGGGTCGAAAAATGAAGTTTTTGAGTAACAGACCTCTGGACACGGGGCCGTGTCCGCCGGACACGGGGGCGTGTCCAGCCGGCTGTTTGCAGTTTCTTTAAAAATCTCATTGTTTCGTAAAATTTTTGGTGTATTCTTTCAGATGGCAAAGTTCACAAGGTTCAATGCAAGTGAGCTCGATGCAAAGGCAAGGTACGAGATACTTCAAACGAGACCCGAGGAGTACCCCAGGAGAGCTTGCACGGACCTGTTAACCTTGGTAAACCAGCTGAACCGATTCAACAACATCGTTACGGGACCACTAGCTGTTGCATTAAACACTAGGCTTCGGTCGGTGCATCAATGCACCATGGAGTTCTACAGTACCTTCAACTTCAATTCAAGGTGTGACCCATTCGACAATGAAGGGGTTGTATTTCGGTGTGGAGGGACAATGTACTCGATCTCCATGGCACAGTTTGGAGCCATAATAGGGCTATACCAAGAAGAGGAATCGGGAAATGAAGAGAATACCGGGGGATTACGAGACTTGGAGGGAAATGAAAGACAAGCCGCATGGGCTCAAATCGGTGAAGGAATCTACGACCCTCGTAGCACCAAGAGTACGAAGCTAAGGGATCCGCTCTATCGCTACATTCACAGGATCCTCACCTACTCTCTAAACCAACGTCACGACAGTAGTGGTGTTGTAGGGTTGAAAGATTTGGTTGTCCTCCACTGTATCCACAACCAAAAGCCTCTTGATGTTCCGTATCTCCTGTTAAGAAACATGCATCTCAACCGCCTTGCTCGCGCTCCAACGCCTATCTTCTTCGGGGGATGGGTGTACCGTCTTTTCAAGCATTACACGCAAATTCCAAGAGCCTTTGAAAGAAGCCCATGGTCGGGACGAGTTGACTACCACATTTGCCGAGCCATGAACTTACTTTATGAGGCGGAAGACGGAACAGTGAGTTTTCAAAAAACGCAAGGCTATGCATGGAACCCACAGGAGGCCCTAGTTCTTCACGCACCACCTCCCCACCACCAGTATCCACCCCATGGTGATCCGGGTCAATCCTCCTCACAAGGAGGCGGTTTTCCTAATTTTCAAAGCTTACATGATCTTATGCAGGAAAACCTCATGTGTACCAGGAACGCCTACAACCTCGCCAACAATACTTACCACCGGGTCGGAGCTATTGAACGCAACATCAACGATATACAAGACGATATCGGCAGCATCCGGGAGTACATGGCGGGGCATGGGGATGGAGGTGATGATAGCGATGAGGATATGGAGTAGAGGGTTTGGAGGAGCAGGAGCGGGTTGATGGCGAGCCCACAGGTTTAAGTCCCTTTATCTATCGAACAATTGGTGGCCTGCGTGCCAGAAGTTGAACAATTTACTTTCCTTGCAACATTTTTATTTTCCGTTTTATTTTTCTTTTACTTTATGCTTGGAACAATTAACTATGGTAAATTAGGATGTTTGTGTTGCTTGGTGTGGTATTAAGTGATGAAACAGGTACAAACCAAGGCTTAGGGAGCTAAACCTCAGCACTTATAGGGCCAGGATGGAAAAACCGGAGGAAGAAACCTGTTTTTCAGGCTTTCAGACTGTCCACACGGGGACGTGTCCAGCCAACACGCCCCCGTGCTCACCTCCCAGACCTGCTGTTTGGCTTCTGTCCTGCAGATTTTTGTCAGACACGTGGCCGTGTCCAGTGGACACGGGGGCGTGTCCACCTTCTGTAAGTTCTTGTTACTGGCACCTGAACACGAGGTCGTGCCCACTCAACACGGGGCCGTGTTCAGTGCCCAGTAACACAAATTTTTGCTTTTTAAACACTATTTTACACATCTAATCAACCTAAAAATTTATTTTTGGGACACATTGTGGACAATGTGTAATTTAAGTGTGGGGGGAATGCTAAAACCTTGAATTTTGCAAGTCCTAAATACAAGCCTTACACAAAACTATATTGGAACCGCTAATCACCCCAAATTTTTTTCAAAAAATTTCATTTTTTTACTTGTCTAGGTTTAACTCGGGAAATTCAAGTTCTCAAAAAGGTTATATTTTTAAGAATTTACAACCGATAGCGTAGTGATAAAAAGAACCAACATAAGAAAATTATGAAAAGGCATGACAAACTTAGTTAAAATTTGATTATATATACTTGATCACATAAAAACCCATTCCCACAAAAGTAAGTTTTGAGCCTTTATTGAGCATACAAATTTACATCTTTAGACTAAATGCTCACTTTTCATTTCTTGTGTGAATAGCCGCTTGGTTCTTACGACTCTAGAACTTGCCATGACGATACATTCCCGGTCCTTATCAACTTAAACCCAAGTAAGTAAATGATGGAGGCATTAGGACTACCCCTTTTTATTTCTACACCATTATTTTTCTTTTTCTTTTACCACCTACCCAAAAATCCCCCTAGTTAACCCCTTTGAGCCTAAACCTTTTCATTTCATCACCCAAAACCTTTTATCCACCAAAACCTTTTTATTTTTAACCCTTTGTTTTAGTAACAAGTTCGGTTTTTCGTATGAAAAAAAAAAAAAAAAAAAAATGTGTGTTATTGATGAAGCAAAAAGAAAATAAAACAAACAAAGTCATCAAAAATAACTTTGTTTGAATAAAAGCTTCATTAAAAAGTTACAAAAATAGAAAGTCCTACGAAAACCGACACTTGTTACGCCTTTTCGCCTTTTTTCTACTAACCACTAACCACTTTCCCAACCACCTACCTTTAACCCAAGCCTAACCTTTAACCCACAAAGTCCTCTTGATATTTACAACGGAATAAAAGTTAAAAAGGAGGAGGATTGATTGCTTGGCAAGCCTATGGTAGGAATAAGTCCCATGCCGCTCTCGAGTGATTCACTAAAAATACACATTCGGCCGAGTGTGAGTGATTTCTCCCGTGAGGTATGTGAACTTGTATATAAGTGGAATTTTAAAAAGGCATGTTATGCCCAAATAAGTAATTTCTCCTATGAAAAGTTCTAAATAAATCATTACGAATAGGATTGTAAATAAATAAAAATAAAACCCAAAAAGATCTTGGACATCCCGACACTCTACGACAAGCCCAAAACCTTCTCTTCTACCTATTCCATTTGGGAGTGTAAGCCACATATTAAAGAGTTTTGCTTGACGACAAGCAAAAGTTCAAGTGTGGGGGTATTTGATGTGTGCAAAATGCAACATATAAATTACATCAAACAAGGCATAAAACTAACCATTTTTAAGTACTAATATTGGAAAAAGAATGTTTTTGTCTTCCTTTTGTATTTTCAGGATTAAATGAGCTCAAAAACACAAAAGAAGCAAAAAGACAGCTAAATCCAACATAAATACAAGGAAAGGAACATTAGTGGACTGCCCGACCCCTCAACGGCACCTTCCAAAGCAAATTAGAGAAGTCAGATGACTGAACACGCCCCGTGCTCAGCCAGCACGGGGGCGTGCCCAAGAAGCAGCAGAAAAGACAAATCTATAGAAGCTTCTATTGCCCACCATGGGGCCGTGCTCAGCGGACACGAGGGCATGTCGAAAGTACAGCAGGCGCATTTATTGTAATTGCGAATTACAATTAATGAGGAGAGAGAGTGTCAGACAGACACGGGGCCGTGTCCAGCGGACACGGGGCCGTGTCCAGCTCTCTGTTCAGCCTATAAATAGGAGTGCTTGGATTCATTTCATCTCATCCCTTGGCACACCACCTCTCTCACACCTCATCCACCACCCACCACCATCACAACACCATCATCCACCACCATCATCCATTGTCCATCGTAGAGTGTGTGAGTCGTCTCCCGATCCAAGATTGATCGTAAGAGTTCTTGACAATAAAGGCCATGTTTGCCTAAGTCTCTTACATCACTTGGTGAAGACAAAGTGTCTAGTATAATACTTTTTATTTCTAATCTTTTGCACTTTTTATTTGGTTTTGTATTAATGACTTTAATAACTAGTTACTTATGTTGAAGGTGATCTTTCCTTATCGTTTGTCCGTGGTGTCTTGGCATTATTTTACTGTCTATATAAAATAAAGGATTTTCACCATTCATATCTCCACGGTCTATATGGAGGTATGTTGGCTACCTGGTCGGGGGTTAAGGGAACGGTTTGGTAAAGGTCTTGCCATTGTTCAGCGTTTAGAGGTCCTGCAATGGACCTGGGTCAAATTTAGTAGGACCTCCTTCAATACTTCACGGTATTGGATGGCGGGGGTCCAAACTCTTTGACCCCCTCATAAGTTAACTACTATTAATACTATAACCCGGCTACTTAGGACTGTATCCCTGCTGACTCAGACTACTTAGCCGAGGGTAACGTCACCGCCAAAAGCGGGGCCTACCACAATACTGCATTAATAACTTAATTCATTATCTTCCAATAATCCACCATTTTAGGATTGTATCCTTGCTGACTCAAACTACTGGGGTGAGGGTAACGTCACCTTTAAAAGAGGGGCCTACTACAATAACTAAGATAATCTCTTAATTATGTGCAAAAGTGCGGAAATAATCAAAGGTTATACTAGATACGAGTCGGAACCAAGTGATTCATCTTGTCTATCTGTTTTTATTTTATTTTTATTTTCAGCATTTTAGTTAGTTTTTATTTTTTTTAGTTTAAAACATTTTTCTAAACTTTTATTTTGGTTAGACGTTGAGGATAAACCGGTATTAAAAGCTCTTGTGTCATTGGACGACCTCGGTATCTTACCAACGCTATACTACACTCAACGATGGGTGCACTTGCCCATATGTGTGTTTAGTGTTAGTGAAATATCGTGTTTTATAAATTTAAAACTTGGCTAAAATAAGTGTTAAAAAGGGCTTAAAATATACACCTAATATATACAACACTTCGCACGCATGAATGGTGGTGATGGTGGCGGCCTAGGCTAGGGGGAGGGGGTCTAGATGTAATTTTGTAATTAGTTGGTAAATGAAGTTCAAATCCAAGTATATGATTTCATATGTTAGTTAGTGTGTATTTTAGCGGGTGTTATGGTGAACAGGGATCATAACTAGCCAAGAATTAATTAAACACTGTATTTGATAAAATTTTGGTGTTCCAGGTAATGTCCGGTTGTTCGGTTAGATACAGTCCCGTTAAAGTGTTAAGTTATACCGTAAAGTGTCTTTTATATATCTTTTTGTAACACTTTTAATTCCCGGCACTTAGGAAAGCATACAGGACTATTTAGTCAATTTTCTGCACAAGACTAGTATGTTAACAAGCACATGTAAGTATGACGCGGTAATCAGAAAGCAGTTAAGTAATTCAACACAGTCATCAAGCACTTTAATTAACATTAATAAATCGTACGGATACATGTAATTATGAGGGTTGTCACACAATAAACGAAGCTGGTTATGTTTTCTGCGGATCAGACGTCCTCACGGGGCGCGAGCCATATGGGCATCTCGCTCGCGGGGCGTGAGCCACCCCAGACTGGTGATTTTGTTTGATTTTTAACACTTTTAACCCTTATACTTTCATATTTTAGTGTTTTAAGTTGTTTTAGGGCATTCTAAGTATAAAGGGCCATGTGTAAAGGTATATTATGAAATTTAAAGCATAAAAATAAATATAAAACAAGTATGAATGGGTATGGATGTCGAGAATAAGCATCGTATTTGCGTGAATTGAGCACGTATGACAAGTAATTGTATGTTTAACACGTTTTGCGTGAATTATGAATAAAGTATAACACGTATGATTATTCCAAACGTATGAGCATGTGTGAAGTATGTATAACACGAATTTAAAGAAATACGAATTTTATTTATGATCCAAGTCTTAGATTATACAACGATTACAACGAAAAGACGATTACAAGAATACAAGACTTCCAAAAATAGAAATACAAACAATGCTTTCTAATTATGGAAAGTACGAAGAAGCAGGGCGTTACAGCAAGCTCCAAGAATGTGGGAGATGAGAAGAGAATGAAATGAGCAAGGAATGAAGTAAATGGAATGGCTATTTATACTTGTTCTTGTTTTGTAGGATCATGACAAGTGTTTTGAGTGTTTTGCAAGGACTAATAAGATTAAAACAAGTGTAAGGATCAGGTTTCATGCTTGAAGAACATACATCTTTGCCCCCAACTATGTAAAACCATGCCTGAAAACCATTGCAGTTGCAGAAATAAAAATCCTGCCCAGTGACTGCTCAGGCAACACGTGGGGCTGACTGCCTTACCCTGTCGTGACCCTCCTGGCTGAACCACCAGAAGTTGTTAATTTTTGGCAGTTTTGGTCCCTACACTTGTTTCGTCGCGTTTTCTCACTTCTAACATCCGTTAACCTATTTTTTAGGCTCTATAAGGAAGTTAAGGCATATGTAACTTGGAATATGCCCAAAAATGTGGTGGATGTCGGTTCGTTCGGTTGTACGGTTGTACGGTTGCGTTTTTCGCTTAATTACGACGAACGCTATAACGAACACAAAAACGACCGAAATTGCGTGACGAATGATATTTTTGCATTCTTATCATTAAAATACAAGATTTTAATGATTACAAATTTTTTGGATGTGTGTACGTGGTCCGTATTCAAAAAAATATGCGAATCGGCAGACTTTTGCAGTTTGACACAAATAGTCACTGTGCTCGAATAAACATGTTTTTTTCCATACCGAATCCCTCAAAACTTATTTCTAAGTTATGTAAAGGGTATTTAGGGTATGTTTAGCTTATGTCATTGTTCTGGAGACGTATTGCTTCCAGGAAGGCTTTTGAGAGTTCGAAATTGAAGAAGGATTGAAAATGTGCAAATGTCATAGATAATTATACAACCCCATAAATAAAACACAAGGTTTTGATTATGATATTGTTTGGGATTGTATAATGATTACTGAAGGCACAATTATAACACATTGTGTTTTTAGTTTGATACTCATTGTATTTTACGTTATGTCCATTGTGTCTTCTATCTGTTGTAATCGATTGTGTTTTTGATCTACTTTCCATTGTGTTTTTAGTTTAATACTCATTGTGTTTTACGTTATGTCCATTATGTCTTTTATCTGTTGTCATCGATTGTGTTTTTAGTCAACTTTCCATTATGTTTTTAGTTTGATACTCATTGTGTTTTATGTTGTGTCCATTGTGTAATACGCAACTGGGTTTTCTCAGTGTGTTTTACGTTATGTACATTGTGTAATATGCAACTGAGTTTTCGGAATTTTTTATAAATATAAAAATATGGTACTTATATTAAAGATAAAAAACACTCGATTTTATGGTATTATTATTTTTTAAAAACAAATGACGTATAAAAAAATTATGGACGTTTAAAAAATAGGGGGAAATAGCATATGACTTGCATGTGCATAATCTTTTTATTCTCTTTGACAAAATTACACTTTTCACTTGATTTTTTTTAGAAACTTGTCACTCTACTTCTTACACTTTTTATTTTTATACTTGTTTGTTGAATAACTTAACCAATAAAAACTAATATTAAATTAAAAAAATAGTTGGTGTAACTTACAAATAAAGATGTTTGTTAAAAGTTATAAAACTAATTTTCTATACTAATAAACAAAAATCCTTTTTGGACACATGTCATTCTCTGGTAATTTCTCACCCTTATTTTTTTATTTATCTCTTTTATTAAATAATAATAATAATATTAAACATCAATTTAACTAAATCTATTTATCTCTTTTGTTTTTATAATGTGAAATTGATTTCTTTTTTAATTCTAAAGTTTCAGTCTTTGGCAATTTAAGTCTAAAGCTTCAATTTTTGGTATTTTAACCCCTTTGATTAATTTGATTTTTCACTTATAATTCAAAAGTTTTCATCTTTTACAATTTAACCCCTTTAATTTTTTTTTTACTTTCAACCCAAAGCTTTTCATCTTTCGCAATTTAATCTCAACGCTTTTTTTACTTTTAACTTTAGTCCCTTATATACTTTTCATCTTTCATAAGTTCTCCGTTTAACGTGTCGTTCTAAATTTCCGAGTTAACACGCCGCAACGTGCGTGTGAGGTTCAACGTTTTTTCATCTATTTTTTTCCTGTTTAACATGTCCGTTGCAGAGGTCTATTTTTCCCGTTTGATAGGTCTGTCGTAACGTGCGAGTCAGAGATCGACTTATTTATTTTTTTCTCGGTTTTACACATAGGCTCATGGTCATGTGAGAAACATTTGCCTTTCATCTAACATGATATATAACTAATGAATCCCCCGCCGAATTGCGGCGGGTGGTAATTCTAGTATTTAATTAAAAAAAATAGTTGGTGATTACCACAAACGAATTTACCCCGCATTCTTTACCAGGCACATTCTTATGAATCTTATTCTACTATTTACCTATTCATCCAATGGGATTATAAGGTTACCCACCTTATTCGGACTATTTACAGGAATGACAAGGGGCTATGGGCCCATTAGCAATAAAGGGTAACCTCGTAAATTCAGTCTTGGCAGAAAACCCTAAATTCGTCCCCCCTTTTCCTATTATAAATATTCTCAATCACAATCAATCTATGCCAAAACAATAGACAGAGAATGATGAAAGAGAAAAAAGCATAGAAGATGAAAACATGAGATCTGGAAATTTGTATGTTTTCTTTGCAAAATTGGTGTGATCATATGCATCAGTATCAAGGAGGCTTACCTCTTTCTTCAAACACTCTTTTCTATCTGAAGATCATATCTTGTTGATTCTTTCTACTTGTTATACATACATGTAAATATGTATGTATATTTAGTTTATTGTTGGAGGGTGGTTTTGAAACTAGTACCACTTCTAGTGAGCTATTTTCATAAATCAAGCTTGAAAAAGGCTAGATCCAGTCCTTCAACCCCATTGGTAGGCTTTATGTTGAAAAGGAGGAATTATCATAATAATTATAAAAGGTTAGTTATTATTTTCTATAGAATCTTGGTACTCACATATATATTTCTTAAAAAACTTTAAAAGGAGGAGACTTGTGGGTATTTCAATTCAGGTTAACCACATGAATTGGGAACACCGTCGCCATCTATGTATCGAAAATACTGGTATCGAAATTCATCAGATATGGGTATTGTTATCGGTATTTAAAGGTAAAGTTCGGTAAAATTATGGTACCGTATTGAAACGGTACCTAACCCAAAGTACCGGTACCAAAAACCCCAAAAGTGGGTACTGATTCGGTACCAAAAAAATAATTCGATATCGGTACCAAGTCTATATGCTCATCCCTACACCTATGTGGGTACCGATTTCGGGTAGAGGTTGCGGGTTGTTCGCGTGATGCGGCGGGATCTCGGTTTTTTTCTCGTGATGTAGATAGCTTGTGACTTTTTTTTGTGGGCTTAAGGGTGGTGCTTTCACCGTGGATTAAGTTGTTTTAGAAGATGTTTCGGTCAAAAAGTGACAAAACACGAGAAAGCACGTCATAAAAACTAAAACACATATTTATCCCATTTGCTTTTGATACTTTTGGTTTTTTTACGCCAGAGGTTGTGGATCTAGTTAGTCGTGTCCAATGAGTCATGTATAGTAACGTTATGAACACGAGATCTATGAATATAGTTTAAAAAAAATTGGTTTATTATTCAAAAGGGGATAACATCGTAGTTTGTTGTCCGTTTACCTTCTATTTCAATGTAAAAATAAACAAATAAAAAGCTAAAAAGTAAATGCTACAAAATTGATGGGAAAAACTATGATTTCTATCTTGACCGTTTCTTTTTAATTAAATTTAATTAATTTAATATATATACACGGATATATTATTTATAGAGTTAAATGTCATTTTAGTACCTGTGGTTTGGGTCATTTTGTCAGTTTAGTTCAAATGTTTTATTTTTAACCTGTGGGTTCAAAAAGGTTTCACATTTGCCATTTTAGTCCACTTGGTTAACTTCATCCATTTTTTCTATTAACGAGAAAGCCAATTTGGTCATTTTGTATGTAATTCTGTTAACTAAAAGGGCAATTCAGCCATATAAAATGACCGAATTGGCCTTCTCATTAACAGAAAAAATGGATGAAGTTAACCCGGTGGACTAAAATGACAACTGTGAAACCTTTTTGGACTAACAGGTTAAAAATGAAACATTTGAACTAAACTGACAAAATGGCCTAAACCACAGGGACTAAAATGACATTTAACTCTTATTTATAATAGGTATATGTACACCTAAACTCAGTAAATCTCATGTGTAGAAATGTTATTTGTTGGGTTGCAGGTGAGATATAAACAAATCTATGTAAGCCAATATTTTCCTTATCTTTGGAGATAGGGAGGTTGCTTCCAGAATGTTAGCTACAAGGTTTGAATCATGGATGAGCTCGGTACCAACTGATACCGAAAATACCCGTACCGAAAATCCATAAAAAATAGTACTGGTACCGAATATACCTGGTACGGTTTGGTACCGTTACGATACCGGTATTTGAGGGTAAATACCGGTACCGAAAATGTATCCGGTTCGGTAAATTCGGTACCGGTACCCGGTACCATTTGCTCATCCCTAGTTTGAACCCATGACATAAAGGTTATAAGTCAGAAACCTTAACCAGTTGTAAAAACTTTTGAATTCATTACATACAAAACTGGAAAAAAAAAAATGTGTGAGAGCCCATGCCAGTGTGTTACTTACTTTGTGACGTAACAATGAAAAAATTTGAAACCATAATGGATAGCCTTATAGCTAAAACTAGCTCAAAACAGTTGATAAGTGCAAGACGTAAGAAACATGGACCGGTGTAAAACCCATTTGCGCAAGCTTGATAGTTTTGATCCCTCATTTATGTGTGCAGGTCATGGGCATGCCCAACTTCAGTTTTTCAAAGACCCTGTGCGTAGTGGGTTAAGGGGAGTGTAGCAGTACCTTGGCTCTTTCTTTGGTTATAAGTTGGTTTAAGGTTTGTTTACCCTACAACTTTACCTCACTCCACTTTAAGGTTTGTTTTTCTATTCAAAAGGGGGTGGCGGCGCAACTTGTTGCCCGACTACCTGCCATTGCTTTGTAATTGCCCTTTTTCGTGTGGAATGATATTCTACTTTATTATAGTCAAAAAAAAATTCAAAGAAAAAAAAAAAAAAACTTTGATATTTAATTCACTTTAACCCATTCTGAACACATATTAGCTTATTGCGAAACTCTCCATCACATACAACATAAGGGTCGGTATATATTAGAAAGTTTATTTTGGTTATGAAATCTAGGAAGTAATCTTCACCATCAATTGATTAATCAAAGGCTTGGATTAAATGAGTAAAAATGAGATATTGTATGAAATTAAATTGGGTTCCTTCAAAAAAGTTGAAGAACACGTTGATTGGGTGTTTGGATCATTGATTGATAACGAAAATCACACTATAATGCAGTGATTATTGAGATAGAATATGAATAAAAGGTTGAAAACGGTGGGTTTTGAAGTTACAAGGAAAGAGAAGTGAAAAGATTGTATAAACTTGATTAAAATAGTCTTCCCCTTTATTTTTAAATTTTGGCACATGTCATGACCCTATTGCTTCATATCCTTACTAGCCAAACTATACTTCCTATTTAACCATCTCCCTAGAACATAAGTCAAAAACTGTTATTTATATATTTCATATATCGAATGATTAGTTTTTATTAATGATCTTGAAAATATATTAATATATTTATATATTTCAACTAGTCGGGTCATTTGATCCGTTGGCTTATTTGTTGACAGAGTATCCTTATGTTTTCAAAACCCCACTTTCGTGTTTTTTATAAGCATAGGGAGTGTTTCAGAAAGAAAAAAAAAAGAAAAAAAAATTGGTCTTTTCACTTTTAATTTAAAGGTTTTCATCTTTTTTGCATTTTAACCTCATTATTTTTTTTTACTTTTACCCAAAGTTTTTCATTTTTTTCAAGTTAACCCATAATACCTTTTTGTTTACAACTTTAATCCCCGATACTTTTCATATTTTTCAAATTTTTCGTTATACGTTTCGTTTTACATTTTGTGGGTGAATACGCTGCGACGTGCGTGTGGGTTCAATGTTTTTTTGTCTATTTTATTTCCATTTGACAAGCCTGTTGCAATACGTCTTTATTTCTCTGTTTGGCAACTTCGTCGCAACGAGCGAGGGTCCTAGATTTACTTAGTTATTCTTTTCTATGTTTTACGTTTGAGTCTAATTTTTTCGCATTAACACGATGACGCAACAGATGTGCATGGTTCAATAATCTTACGTATGCTTTTCGTTCGGTGTTATTGTTTCCTTTTATGTTATTTTGTTTTTGCCTGTTTTTTCGTGTGTGGGTGATTGCTAGCAGTGATATATTATTGGTACTACATGACACAGTTTACGCCCTCCGCCGCAACGCGGGGACCTTAATACTAGTTTTTTTTTACAATTTGTGTGGGATTAGTTTATTTGACCAATTAAATGTATCATTATTTTTTTATAACCTCTTGTGGATCTAAAACCATCTTCGGGTTGGTTTTTGAAGCTCACGAACATAGACGATGAACAGATAAGGATGTTGCGGATGTGATGAAGGAGCCTCCATGAGATGCTCTAAGCCTCTAATAAAAAGGTAAGTCACACATTCTATTTTTTCTTTTTAAGTGTAAATAATGTTTATGGTTGTTGGGTTGGTGTTTTAAAAATAAAAACATGTTTAATAGCTAAAGCATAGGTAATGTTAGTTTGTGTTCTTGAGTTTACTAATTGAAGGAGGTGAAAGAAAAATGATAGTAGAGTTTTTTTGTAACGGAAGGAAGATGAAGTTCTTCCCAAATAACTTTCTTTCTTAATGGAAGTAGGGCTGGCGAATCGTGTTTCAGCAGGTTTAACAGGTATCTGATAATGCGAACAACAAAAATTTTAAACATGAATATGACTCGTTTAACTACTTTATATCCAATGTCTATAAAACAGATGTGCATTTTATGCACCTAGAAGGAGAAATAATGGATCCGAACTATCAAATTTTAATTATTTTTAAAAACGTAAAAAATCACATAGTGTACTTTTCTGTTATCGTGTCTTAGCAGGTTACCTATAGGTTACCTATTGCCAGCCCTAAATGGAAGACTTTCGTTTTGTTTACAAAATTCCTTGGAATAGGAAATTTTCCATTGTAATTCATGACTGGTTGGCGCAAGCACTCCGTTCCCAAGTTTACTTGAGGAAGGAAGAGAAGATCTCTAGAACACAACCACCCTTTCCTTTCCTCTCATTTCTCTTATCTTCTATTCTCCTCTTTCCATTTCTTTCAAATTTGAAAGGATGAAATATATCCCTAAACTCCCTCTCTTTATCTTATCTTCTTTCCAAAAAATCTCTGCCAATCAAGCTTTTCTTTCCTTTCACTTTCTTTTCTACTCTCCTTAATCTATTGTCGAGTGAATTCCCGAGAGAAAGGAAAGGGACGGGAAGTAAATAAAGTAAAGTTTTTACGTGTTCTCGAGTTGAAAGTAAGATAAAAAGGAATGGATAATTCTACGATTATAACCTTTGTTGGGTTTTATGATGGTAAACTGTAAAGCCTTTTAGTTGTCATCCTTTCCCTTCCTTCCATTTCGGAAGGAAAGTTATAACATAAGATTTTTCTTCCATTTCCATCCGTTAATGAAACTCAAGAACACAAATATTTTTCACTTTCTTTCCACTTCTTTTCACTTCTTCCCATTAGTAAACTCGGGAACAGAGCAAAGATGTAATTGGTATCGGAAAGTATTCTTCTCAAATCCTTAATTTAATAGAGAGTTACATTCGTCATTATTGGAATTATGACTAAAATGCTCCCACAACCATCTTAACCTAATGGTTATCACTAGAACCATTTTCACCAAAATTACTTCAAACTCATTTGCTTCATCATAATCCCTCAAACTCAGAAATTCATCATCACCAAAACTAGAGACCCAAAATCAACCATCACCTCAATCGAATCCCACTAATTAGAAGCCTATAAAATTGATTTTTGTCGTAACTAATTTCAAATTCAAAACATTGTTAGTACCAAATAATCAAAAGATTTTAAGAAACCCAAGACCTCTCTTGCTATAAAACAAAAATCACTGAAAATGAAAGTCACCAAAAAAACGAAAATCAAATGTAACAGTTGGCGAGAAACTAGCATTGAAGATGGGAAAATGAAACACATTAAGATGAAAAGTTACAAACTTTCAACTTTGATTCCTTCGATCGTCATGATAATGATAACCCAAAGAAATAGTAATCAAGAAAATTAGAGAAACCGACGCTAGGGATGGTGACTAAAAACTAGGGTGATAACGGGTGGTGAACCACCATTGACGAAGACCTACTATGTATAAATCAAACACCAATGGAAACTAATTTCGGTCCTTGAAATATTTCAATTTATTCTTAAACGTTCTCGAACCAAACGAGTCTAAGAGTATTGATATAAAATAGATTTTATAGATAATAAGGATTAAGTGCTTATTTGTACTACGGAAGGGATACACATTCTAGGGAGATGAATGGAAAAGTATAGGGAAAAGAAGCGATGTTTGCCTACGGTGTTCATAGTCTTGAGGTGATAGGGGTTATTTGGAGATACATAAATGTAGGTAGTTAAGGTTATGTATGTTGGGGGTAAAACAAGCATTGGATTGCTAGTGAGGACACAAACTTTTCCTTATGGAGGTGGGCCTTTATCAAGGATCCTCAATGAGCCCGTTTATTTATGGGGTAGTCTTGGATGAGTTATTCAAATTGATCTATGAGACAATCCCATGGTGCATGCTTTTCATCATGATATATTGTTAGTAGCGAAGACTAAAAATAAGTTGAATGAGAGGTAGAGTAGCGGTGAGCAGCTTTAGAACACAAATGTTTAAAAATAAGTCGCTTTAAATTCGAGTACCTTTATTATAACTTTAATGATGCAAACGATGAGGGGATATCCAAATAAATTGGTCTAGATGTCCCGCAAACAACTAGGGGTGTTTAAAAAACTCACGGTTCGCAGCTCGCTCGAAAAAAGCTCATCTCGAAATTGACTCGGTTGTAAGCGAGTTGGCTCTGCTCGACTCGATTTGTGAACGAGTCGAGCTCGAGCTAGGCATGGTATAGTTACAACTTGTTTGTCTTGAGTATATGTGTATACAAGTATAGTTACAACTTGTTTGTCTTGAGTATGATTTCAAGAAAATGAACCATGAGACTAGAGTAAAATTTTCAAAATAGAATGTGACGAAGGCTTAAGCTACTGAATGATTCATTGGAGCAGACAAAAGCTAACCTTCATGTACTTTATTTTTTTGTCCCATGATAACTTAGAGGATAAAAACTAAGGGAATATCTCCTCTATAAAAGAAAGCAAAAACAATGTACAAAGTGAATTACTTATTTATACTGGTATATTTAGACATTTGACCGAGCCGAGCTAACTCGAATGTTAATCGAGTCAAGCTCGAGCCTCAAACTTCAACTCGATTTAGAATTCGAGCTCAATCCGCGCCAACTCGAATTGCGTTCGACCCGAGCTTGTGTTGGGTCTGGGTCACACCCCCGATTTTCTGTGCGTCGGTGGGCCCGGACTCGGGGATATCAATGTGACGATTGTATACCAATTTCACAGCGCAACAGAACTAGAGAGTTAATTACAAATTCAAGTATTAAACAACTCCCAATATATATTAAAACTTTGAGTATCAATATCTGATACAATAACCCAAAGGTGGATCGAAATCAAAATTTCAAAATGGACTTTGAGACATCATGGATCTTTTCCATTGGAGTCGCAAATTCCAAAGCTTATAGACCGAACTTATCCAGCCTATTATCTAGGTTTGTCTCCTGTAAGTCAATATTTGAAAGTACGTCAGCATCCGCTAACCGACTCATTTTTAAAATATTTATTTTTCATTGGGACAAGTATCCTTGAAGTTTGTTTTACATGCTTGGCACATTCAGGAACCAGTATGGAAACCAATGTTTGATCAATATACACACCATATTTAGTGAGTGTCAGGTGTATGCCTACACCCCGCACTTATGGTCATTACAATAAATGAATCGGGGAACCTAGATACGGTACTATCAACCCCCCAAATGCCTTATGTTAATCAACAATACAGATTAAATCGGATTATCAACATTCTAAAAGCCTTAAGCCCATTGCAATACTCGAACCAAGGGTTCTCATACTTATATCCCAAGTTTTGAATTTTGATTAAAGAGGTTAAAAAGTATTTACATGTACTAGCGGTTGAACACAACGTATTTAGTTCGTAGTATAGTTGTACTCAAAGTTTATTGGTTTATGGTGCGATTACCGGAGGGTTCTATAGTCCAGTGTGAATGGAAATAATATCAATGAGAATCGTTTACTTATTGATCATTATAAGTCATTGTGACTTGATCGGTTAATGTGGATTTAAGTACGGTTTCACTAGATTAAGTTGTGCCCGATAGAATATTGGTTATAACCATATACAAGTGAGGAGTCTCGTATAATATGGTTAGTTAACCTTACATTCCGATTTGAAAAGGTTTTGACCCGTTACGACTTGTTTATATGGTTTAAGCCATTTTAACGAGTTGTATGCGTAAATATGGGTTCGGACGGGAAAATGGGTTCGTTACAAGTCGATCATGTTGAAATATATTTTTTTAGGTTGTACAAACTGTTTTGATGTTAAAATATTACATCACATATGTTTAAAGATCATTCTTTGGTAATTTCATAAAGTTGAGTTTGACATTTCAAAAATCCAGGTTTGACTTGTCAATTTAACACATTTGACATGATGATCACGAGATGTAAATGTAGGGTTTTGTTCCCTGCATTATGAGGACCATTTTGGGTGAATTTGATTTAAAAATGGTTAACCAAAGTGGTCAGAACGGAAAGTTAAATAGAATGGTCAAACTGTTTGAAATTCACGTCGCTTGGACGGAATTAAGCTACGAAACTAATTGTTGATAATAGAGCTTACTAAAAGGAACTCACCAATTTTAGATGGCGATTCCAGAAATCCAAAGGATGAGCTTGAAAAGCCAGAACAAAAACTTACACAAAAGACTTTTTAAAGTAAGGTGTGTTTGTTTGAGTTTGGAATGAATATTATGAGCTCAAGGTGGCGATTTATAGTGAATGAAGGGTGCCCAAGGATTGGATAAGTGTCCAAAGAGGCTTAGGAGAGTGATTAGTGTCATCCCATGTGTCAAAACTAGAAGGAATGGTGCCAAGAACGAAGAAAGGTGGCAAAAGGAGGTGAAATGATGTTGTCCAACGGATTTTCTAATGTCTGATACCCCTCGTGGACCTCAAGGAGAATCCCAAACGGTCCGCAAGGGTGTCTGACAAAGAATTTTTTTATTTTTGTCATTTCAGGCCCCTTAACTTCTTATTTTGCTATTTTATCGATTCTAACCCTCCATTCTAACTGAGTTAATTATGAGGAGGGTTTCAAGACAGGTGTCACTTAGAAATTTATCGAGAATAACCAGATTATTACAATTTGGCCCGATTTGTTTACATCCTTACAAACAACCAAGTTCAAGAATTTAAGAATCGTTTGTCCGAGTGATAAACATGGATAGTGATGTAGCTCACCGCGTTCAGGCAGGTTTGGCAAGTGGAGAGCAACCACAATAACATTATGTGATAAGATGTTCCCAACAAGATTAAACAAGATTTTTATAAGGTTATACTTCAAACGATTATGTTATATGGAAGAGAAAGTTGGAGATAACATGGATAAGGAGTGTGGGCGTTCAAAGATAGTCCGAATATAAAATGAAGTTTTCGTGAGTAATTGGGGGTGCCATGTATCGCAGATAAGATAAGGAATGAGAGATTGAGATGGCTTGAGCATGTGAAGAACAGACATATAACAACTCCAGTTTGTAGAAACCTTATTGATGGGAGGAGCAAAGTCAGATCAAAACTGTCTTAGGATAAATGGATTTGCTAGAGTTACGCCTCTTCTGTAAGGACATGGACTTTGTTTATTTTTTCTTGGTCTTTAGTTTATCCTATACTTTTGTTTGTCTTAGACTTGTTTTAGTTGTTAGGACCTGAACACGAATCACACGAACACTAGAACAATCTGCAGCAAGCACACACACTCACACACTCTAAATCACAAGAACAAGAACAAGATTTATAGTGGTTCAGTCTAATCTGACCTACATCCACTCCCACAACTAGTTCTCTTCTTTATTAGGTGCTCAAAAGTTTACATACATGAATGAGAAGTGTATATAGGCGTTACAATTAGGGTTGTTGACTTTAAACTATACTAACAGAGAATACTCCTGCTAGCTGCAGAAGGAGTATAACACAAACACCCCTGCTAGATACAGAAGGAGTGTAACTAAGAACACCCCTGCTAGTCAAATCCTCCACAACCCAACAATCTCCCACTTGGAGGCTTTGACAACTTCAAATTGCACTCCATGCAACTTCATATTCATAAGTATCTTTGTAAACATTTCATATTCACTAGTTGTGGGCGGCCTTCTCATCGGTTAACCTGAAGGCCCGTTGAAGCTCCCACTGAGCTTCAACTCATCAGTCATTACTCGTGACTCGTTCTCCGTCCCTATCGGCTCCCACTGACACGAACTGCCTGATCCTGGAACATCCTGAGAACAAACACTCTCCGAATAAAGCAGATAATCAACTGGAGAGACTTTGACAGCTAGAATACTGGTTCTCTTAACCCACTGTCGTCTGGTAACTCTGACTGAAGCACGACCCGTGCTCCCACTGCCACGAATGCCCCTGACTTGTTTTACTGAACCTTTTTCTAGCATGTTCAACCTGAATCTGACCTGTGACTCTGGGTTTGCCATCTACAAAGCAAACCTTCTTCTGCCCACGAGATTCTGTGAACCGGATCTTGATCTTTTTCTGAACTGGGATAACCTCCCCCTCAGGCGGTACACTGACCATGTACAATGAGCCTCTCTTCTTGCCACGTGCAACTACTAAATTTCCCTTAGTTACCTTCCACTGTCCACTACCGAACTTAACCTCGTGACCCTGATCATCCAGCTGCTCGACTGAAATAAGAATTTTCTTCAAGCCTGGAATAACTCTAACATCTCTTAAAGTCCACGTAGATCCGACTGGAGAAATTAAGTCAATATCACCCATGCCTGTGACATCTAAGACTTCATCATTTGCAAGTCGTACCTTACCAAAATCCCCAATTTTAAGATTCCTTAATGCTTCACTGCTGTAGGTAGCGTGAAATGAAGCACCCGAATCCATAACCCAGCAATCCACACTGCTCTCCACATTACAGATCAAAACTTCATCATCTGAATGGTCTACTGTAGCATTAAGTTCTTTCTTGTCGTTTGGACATTGATTCCTAAAATGTCCAACCTCTTTACAGTTCCAACAGGTCACATCATTTCGAGCCCTTGACTGACTCCTCTTTCTGTTCTTACTGCCACTACTTCTGTTATTCTTCCTACCTCTGCCAACATGCATTAAATCACTCGATGATCCACCCGAATTTCTTCTTCTGACATCTTCGCCTAGAATAAGATCTTGCATCTTCACAAACGTAAACTTGCTCGTATCTGAAGAGCTCGTAACAGCAGTTACGGTTCCGGACCAACTATCGGGTAATGAGGACAATAACAATAGGGCTTGAACCTCATCATCAAACTTGATGTTCACATACACCAAACGAGACAATATCGAGTTTAAGTTATTGATGTGCGTTGTAACTGAATCACCTTCCCTCATCCTGGTATTCACAAGCTCTCGAATAAGATAAACCTTGTTCGCTGCAGAAGGCTTCTCATACATATTCGATAATGCTGCCATCATTCCTCTAGCTGAGGTCTCCTTCTGGATGTTGAATGCAACATTCTCCGATAGAGAAAGCGTTATCACTGCTCTGGCTTTCTTATCCATCCTATCCCAATCTGCTTGTGGCATTTTTTCTGGCCTTTCATCCTCGAGCACTACATCTAAGTCTATCTGAAAAAGTAATGCTTCAATCTGCATCTTCCACCAACCAAACTTTTTTCCGTCAAACTTTTCGATTTGCACATTCCCGTCTTCTGCCATAATAACACAAGCAAGACTAAAACGAAAATGAAATCGAAACAAATAGAAAACCAACATTGAAACAAATAGAAACAGAAAACACCTTAACCATTGGGTGTCAGCCCAATGGCCACCAGCCCGCATTCTAACCCGGAGGTGGCGGGTTCGAGTCTTGCTCGTTCCCAATGCCCATACGGTAGCGGATTTACCCCCAGACTCAGGCTTGCTGGGTGGCGGTCTGCGAGGTGGGATCACCTCGGCGGTTGGGAGGACCGTGGAATATCCCCCCCCCCCTAGAAACAGAAAACACCTGATTCAAGTTTCTTTGATCTTCAAACAAACGGTTAAGCACTCGTATCTCAATGCTTATCTCTTTGGTCAAAGTTGAGGGGCTTCTTTGTTAATAAGGAAAACTTGATTTTCCTTAAAAGAAAGAGAAAAAAAACACGCCTGTTTCTTCTTCTTCCTATGCGACGCTGCTCCCACAAACTCCACAAAATCAAGCAACTCAAGTGTAGAATTGAAACCCTAGGTCTTCAATTTTGGAACCCTAGATGCGATATTCGGCAAGGATTGGAACCCTAGACTACGGCGGCTACTGGGTTATCGGAACCCTAGTCACAATCTGTAGAAGATGTCTTCAAAACGGAGCCCTAATCGGAGTTGGAGACGGCGGTGGCGGCTTTGCTAGCGGCGGTTGGTTCAGAAACCCGAGACGCTATGTCTGCGACTGTGACTGAAACCCGAGACCACGGCTTGTTCTTCAACAGGTAAGTGTTCTTCACCTCTTACCTAGTTTGTGTGAATCGATCAAGAGCCTGAGCTCTGATACCAGTTGTTAGGACCTGAACACGAATCACACGAACACTAGAACAATCTGCAGCAAGCACACACACTCACACACTCTAAATCACAAGAACACAAGATTTATAGTGGTTCGGTCTAATCTGACCTACATCCACTCCCACAACTAGTTCTCTTCTTTATTAGGTGCTCAAAAGTTTACAGACATAAATGAGAAGTATATATAGGGGTTACAATTAGGGTTGTTGACGTTAAACTATACTAACAGAGAATAGAATACTTCTGCTAGCTGCAGAATGAGTATAACACAAAACACCCCTGCTAGATACAGAAGGAGTGTAACTAAGAACACCCCTGCTAGTCAAATCCTCCACAACCCAACATTAGTGTTGTGTGCATGCATACTCATCACAATATGTTACCGCTAGTTTACAACTTCCAGCGTCACTACTTTTGTATGGTTGTTTGCTCTGATTCTCTTACCTATATTTATATTATATGGATTACTAGACTCTACTCTAGAATGTAAAAAACAAAAAAAAAGTGTTTAGAGCCCATCAATAACTCAATTACTAGTGAGATTTACTCTGGGTACGTTTGTTTTAGTTCTAATTTGTGCTTAATAGATGCTTGTTAACATGTTTACGTCACATGTTAGAAAAACCTCTTCATATCTAAGCATAACGGATGCTTAATAGAATGGAGTTATGTCATGGAATGAAACACAAAATGAAACACATTTGTTTATTAGACGTCTACCCCATAAAGATGATTTCGTCCATATCTTGTAGGCCCGTAAAGATGAGTGCTATACTAGTATGCTTGTTTCAAGTTTGCCCTTTGTAGCCCTTAACCTAGGGATGTAATTTCTTGGCAATTTATAAGTTCACCCCCCTTATGATCCATTCATCGCATTATCACAACGCGTTTACAACCCGCCAATCGTTTTGACTTTCCCTTTGACCTGTTTAGAAAAATGGGTTATATTGATCGTGTTTAGGTTACATGGTTTTAAGTGTGTCCAGTTAGAGTTAGGGTTGGTGCTTTTTACACAAGTAATCTTCTCATGAAATGTCTACGGAAAGCCGAATTGATGCAAGGCAAATGTTTGTTAGTTATATCAAGTTGTAAGGCAAGCCAAATGGCCGGGTTGACATAGATAACACCACAAACAGCCCAAGGTCCAGAAAAAAAAAAACAAGAATGCTGTTAAAAGCATTTAGACCTAAAACCACACCACAATACCAATACGACTACATGGTGGCTTAAGCATAAACCATGTCACTAGTAATAATGCCTATAACTCCTCAAAATCAGCAATGGCTCGGTCCATTGCATACAAGATCATCTTCTTTACCTGCACCACCACCAAACAAACATTATCATGAATTCATGATTGCATGTCAGCAAGATGGGTGGGTCAAAGACTCAAAGCTACAGCTTGACCCACAAACCTTTTTTTTAAGATAATTAACGTGTTAGTCATTATCACAAAAAACATTACAGCAACAATCTAAATCGTTGAGTAAAATGATTTAGTATGAAATATAATCCAAACTGACTTGTTATAGGTAAATAAGTCAAAATTTCCACCTTGGATTATCATCAATAATAATTAATGTGAGGTGAATGGTATGATATTTACCTCTAGTTTGTCTTCTTTGGCTCTGTGATTAACGGGCAGCTTACGGAACTCCTCTGTGAGTCGGAGGCACTGTTGTATGTTCTCTGGAGAAACGAAATCAACTGCAACTTTGGTACATGACTGCAACAAAATAGCATATATATTATAGCTTCGTGATAGGTAATACGTGCATATATGTTACAAAGGATAGGCAACGTTCCTACTTTCTTATCAAGGAACTCCTGTCAATCTTTTAAATTGTTTTTTTATCTTTTTTTTAGTGCTTGGGTCACATGATCACAAACAGATAATCCAAAATGTTGAACATTGACTCAACAAAATCACCATAATATACATCCATTGACTAAAAGTGTATGATACTTAAAATTCTTGCAAATCTGATTTTATTATGAACTTGTCATCATCATCATCATACTCAGTAAATCCCATCAATAGCAAAGCAAAGGTAGGGTCTGAGAAGGGTAAGATTAACTTATAATAAATTAATTACTGTTAAATGTTATTAAAATTTTCTTTAATTGCTAAAAAAAAACCTTATGGGACATTTAAATTATTAAAAAATAAACATATAAGCTTCTAAATTATTGTGTTTTATGTATGTAATTTGTACTTCAGTTTTCAATTAAAGTAAAGTGCAATTTGCGTCCCTTAGAGCATTCACCATCAAATCTCGTACTCCATCTCTATAATTACAACAAAAAACACTATCGTTTCTCTCTCCTTTTCAATAAAATAATACTTTTTTAGACTTCTATCAATACCTTTTCTTTCTCCTCCACTCACAACCACTTTAAAAAAATATTAAAAATTATAGAGGTGAACAATATCTCCTCCAAATTTACCGATGAACAGTAACTTTTTCTCTCTCCTCCACACATGACAATTTACAACCACTCTCATAAATATAGAGGTTGCACTCACATAAATACGGAGTATCCATTGCGAATGCTCTTAGGTTTCTTGGCGGAGTCAAGGTGAGTCCAAGCAGGGAAATTTTGGATGTTTGAGTCCTTGTACTCTGAAAAGTGCCAACTCTGAGTCCCGGATCCCAACTTCATTGGTTTTTGACACTAAAATGAATATATTACCCTTATATCTAGGGGTTGAGTTATAATACAAATGATTTAAAAAATAAGAAGGGTAAGAAGCCACCACAGAGTGACAAGTGTCCAAAGAGGAATCAAGTGGGAAGGGTAATTTTGTCCAAGAGAATAAAAATAATATGCACGTCACATGTTATTCCCCCCTTCCACTTTTATATACATCATTTGTTTAAAAAAAAAAGTTATACCATAAAATCGAGCGTTTTTTATCTTTAATATGAGTACTCTATTGTTATATTTAAAAAAAAAATCGAAAACCAAGTTGCATATTACACAAACGACATAACGTAAAACACAATGAGTTTTAAAACGAAAAACACAATCGATGACAACAGACTAAAACATAATGGACAACAGACTTAAACACAATGATAATAGCAGATAAAAGACACAATGGACAATAGCCAAAAAACACAATAAATAACAGGCTAAAACACAATAGACATCAAACTAAAAACACAATGAACAACAAAACGAAAACACAATGGACAAGATATTAAAACACAATAAGCATAACCAATAACACAATGTATAGAAAACTCAAATATAACACCATCTTCAGTGTGTCATAAATTGTGTTATACGTTTTGATAAAAAAACACAGTGGTTTGAACCTAAATTAACATTGTGTTTTAAGTTTTGATAATAACACAATGTATAGAAGCCCTTGTAAAAACGTAATGAACAAAACCAAGTTAAAAGACATAATGATCTGAACCTTTAACACAATGCAATGAAAACCCAGTAAAAATGCATTTTTTTATTTTATTTTTATATAGCAATATAACACTTGTTATTATGGTGATTTAAAAAAATGTCGTATGAAAAAAGTTATGAACGTTTTAGATTGATGGGGGAAATTAACATGTGTCTTGCATTTGGAAAGAGAGTAATAAATGTAGGATTCCTTTTATACCCTTCCATTATCTTCTTTTCTTTAAAAATAATCTCAACCCTCCAAATCTTAGATCAATGGACTAAAATTCTTCTTACCCTTCTTATTTATTTTCCCTTTGTATTTGATCCTAATCCACTAAAGAAGAACACTTGTATTTCTCAAATTGTTATAGAAAAACTAATATTTAATCTAAGCCAGCTGGTGGTACCTTAGGTAGTATGTGTTTCATAAAATGGGATGGATTTCGAATGGAATCTAAATCGCCCGATTCACTTCATTCTGGATATATGGTAATTATGTTATTCTACATGTTATGCATTCTAATTACATTGATAATTATACCAACCAAATACATTAGGGGATTTTAAAGGACTTCTTTAAAGTGGACATCTTAACTTTATTAATGTTGTCTAACATTCCCTCTCCAAGTTGTTGCATATATGTTGATCATGCCCAACTTGTAACAAATATGGTGAATTTCTGCTTCCGGGCAAGGCTTTGGTAAATACATCTGCCAACCGGTCTCCATTTCTGACATGGGGCATTGTGATCATTCCATTTTCAAACTTTTCCCAAGTGACGTAACAATCAACGTCTATGCGTTTGTGCCATAACCTTATACTTTGATTCTTCACTTGAACGGGATACATCACTCTGCTTTTTGCTTTTCCATGTCAAGATTCCCACCAACAAAAACACATCTAGAAGTAGATCGCTTAATTGTAAGATCTCCATTGTATCAACATCGGTAAATCCTTCTACAACGTGATGGCTATGGTTTTGGTATAGGATGCCACGCCTAGGACGCCCATCAAATATTTGAGAATGTGACAAACAACTTCTCATTGTGTTCTTGTTGATGCCAAAAACGGGCTTAAACACTTACCAGAAAAGCATTATCAGGTCGAGTAATGGTTAGATAGTTAAAATATGATTCTTCATGTGCTTTCAATTTTTCATCCGGTATCATTGATGTATCAAAAATCTTTGCTTCAATCATCTAAGAGTAGGGATGGCAATGAGGCGGGTTTGAGACGGGTTTAGGTAATCCCAACCCTAAACTCGATTAGCTAAGCTTGTCCCAAACTCGTCCCAAAACCCATTGGATTTCTATATAGGGTAATTATCCGTCGGGTATTGAGTATACCCGTGGGTCTTAGGTAAACATGATAATTTAAAAATAAAAATTACCTGTTGGGTATACCCAAAACAAACTCATCGTGTATCTATCAAGTAACAACTAACCAATTACATTTAGCATTATTACTATAAAAATATACCAAATAACTACAACGTATATTAATAAAATACCAAAATATAAATAAAAAATTTCTCAAATGCATAGATGACGAAAATAGTGTATGCCAATAATTGATCCATCATATTAAAAAAAGTATAAACGAGTACATTTTATCGAATAATCGGGTATATCATCAAATCCCAAACCCGATTACCCGACCCTAATGTGTCGGGTTTCGGGTTTACCCATCGGGTTTGGGGTCGATTTGCAAGAAATATTTCAATGTTCCCAAGTCTTTCATTTTAAAACGAGTTCCAATAAAATCTTTCAATTTCTTGATATCAATTTCATCGCTTCCAATGAAACATCCCTAATATGACGAAGCAAAGAACACTGAATGATCATACAAGCTTCTTCTTCATCCGAATTGAGTCACTACCTTGGATTTTAAATGTGTGCTTCAGGAGCGCAAAATGCGCCATAAAGATCGCATCAGGTTGGGCAATGTGATAAGATTCTATTATGCAAGAATGGTGTGCTTTAAATTTGCACTTGCATATTGCGATCTAATGCACACATTTTATGAGATCGACCACTATTGAGTAAAATTGTAGGAGGTGATGAAGTTGTTAAGTAAGTTCCTACATTTATCACTTGTACCTTTTGTATAGAATACTTGTACACATAAGAGATAAAGACGTCCGTTTGGTATGGGGTAATGGAATGGACGAGATAATGGAATATACAACGGAATGAAATGAATCATTCCGTTCCATTGTGATGTTTGGTTACTCATATGTGAATAGAATGAATCATTACTTTATACAAGTTGATAAACAAAAAAAGACGAAACAAGAAAGCACAATTGTATTAAAAACGACAAAAGTATAATTGTCGTAGTAATAATAAGAATAATAATAATAATAATGGTAAAAAAGTTGAGAATAAAAACTTTGATAAGTATTAGTAACTATAACTATAACTATTAACTACTATTTAACTACTCCTGCTGCTATTACTAATACTGATACTAAAACTAAAAATAAAAAAAATATTAAAAAATAATAATAAGGAATGAAAAAAAAAACACACCCTTAGCAAGGAATGAAAATTGTTATATTTGGAAAGGGTTACATTCCTTTGAAATGCTCAATTTCATTACCACATGATCCATTCAATTCCACCTTCTATTCCTTCATACCAAACACTACCTTATTTCTTTAGTGGTAGTACTTTTTTTTTTGTATTTATTTATTTAAATCTCTAAATTTTTAGCGTTTGAAAGTTAACAAGTTAGAATATTATCTATAACCAGGCACAAGAGGATTGCTTGAGTCCATATAAAGATTTTTCTAATTTACAAACTTTACTTGAATCCACCACGCAACAAACCACGGCGATTGCTCAACATACACCTCTTCATTTAGATTTCTATGTAGGAATTCATTTTTTATATCACGTTCATAAATACCCTGGTTATATGTAGAGAAAATGTCTCGGAATAACCCATTCTATATGCTTGTGCATAACCTCTCGTGACCAAACGAGCTCTTAATTGAGCAAGTGAGCCATCCGGATTAACCTTTACCGTGTCCTTTTTGTTGGAAAACAAGAGAGTAAGGCGTCCGAGTTTCAAGATTTTCGACGGATCCTGAAAAACACAAGAAACAAAGGAAGGAATAGGGCACTGTAGTTCAAGCCATGAGAAATCTTACTAACAGATAGTAAATTAAATGGGAAATTGGATAAATTTAAAACAAGGACAAATTTTGTAACGAGTGATGCTTGCACTACCAGAACCAAGTACTTTTGGATTAGATCAATCAACGGTGACATAAGATGATAGTGCAAGGTTATGGAAATTAGAAAGGAGCTGAAGACTGTCAATCATACGTAGTAGTTAGAGTCAAAGTGGTATGGGAACGTTCTTCTGCTGAGATGGTAACATCGTTTTCAGCCACAACAGCAAAATGAGCAAAAGAACCTCTACACTAACAATAACATTAAACTTTACCAGGTTCTGCTGCAATTATGCTACATGAGCATGATCACTTTTGAATGGGAGTACGATCGCCATAATTACCACGTGAACCACCTCGATGGCCGTCTCGTGATCCCCCACGATAACCTCCAATAAATCGTCCTGAACTAATTAAGGCTATCGGTGAATTCCATGACACAAGTAGTTAGTGAACGATGGAGTCGCTCCCCGCGATGAAAAGACTTTCAACATGTTACTTTGTCATGAGGACTTGCTTTCCTCTTTTTGGGATACAAGCAAGCCCTCTGTTTCAGCCGGCTTCAATACAAAGTCACTAGAGGTAGCCGCCCAGAGAATGAAGATCACCCGAACTTCATTCCCCTGGCTACAACCAGCAGAGAGAGAGATGAAATCTCTAGGCATCTTTCCCTGCTGTTGTTAGCCACCCAGCGAAAAGGATATAGATATTCCAAATAATAAATTAATTCTTTTGTTAACGAAATGACAGAAACATCATTAGAGTTCCTAACTTGTAGAAACAACCGAGCATCATTTTTTGTAGCCATTGATCTTTGGTATCATCGATAGTAGGATAAAAAGTGAGATAACCTTCCCAATACTTTGTAAATAAATAACAACAGTTTTGCTCCATTCAAAGAAGTTTGAGCCATCAAGTTTATCGTCAATGAGTCATGTTGCTATGGTAAGAACAATAAAATTAGTCACAATATTTGATTCATCTTTGGTTTCTTTGTTAGCAATACTTGATTCACTTTTAAGAAAACAATAATTTAATAAACCAAAGATCAGTATTAGTATTACATTAGAATCAGAGTCTCAAAATAACAAGCAAATCTAGAAAGTCTGACCAAAATTCAGAAGTCACACCAGAAAACTTGATTAGATTAGAAATCTAAAATATGAAACCATAAATCTGAAGTTCAGAACTTAGAAAGTATTATAAATGTCATAGTCCAAAAATTTAAGATATATTCAAAAATATTTGTGTTAAAGTTCATAAATCTAAAGCATGAACTAGAAAACAAACTACTAAGACAAAAATCAGATTGCAAAACCAAAGTGCTCGAAACTATAAACAACTTCATAAGGGTGGTTGGGAATGGAAGACAGTTAGAAGGGAAGAACGACGATGGGAAGTTCTTGATGTGACGGACATGGGTGAGTTAGATCTGAAGACTACAGTCGGTTCATGGACTTTGAAGGATGTCCAGGTAATTCCTAGTCTAAAGAAACAGTTGATTTTTATTGTGCAGTTAAATGAACAGGGGCACGAGGTTAAGTTGAGGAACAAGCAGTGGAAGGTTATCAAGAGGAATCTAGTCATAGCCTGAGAAAAGAAACAAGAGCAAAAGAAAAACAAAATCAGGTCACAGAGTCTCGTGGACAGAAGAAGGTTTGTTTCGCAGATGATAAACCTAGAGCCACAAGTCAGATTCAGGTTGACCGTGTTAGGAAACGGTCTGAATAATCAATTAGGGGTTTCCGTGGCAATGGGAGCACTTCAGTTAGAAGTACCAGACGATGGTGGGTTAAGAGGACCAATATTCAGTTGTCAAAGTCTCTCCAGTTGATTATCCGCTTTATTCAGAGAGTGTTTGTTCTTAGGGTGTTCCAGGAACTCGCAGTTCGTGTCAGTGGGAGCCATTAGGGACAAAAGATGGGTCGGGGGCAGTTTTAGGCATGACTGATGTGTTGAAGCTCAGAACAGGCCTTAAGGTTAACTGACAAGAAGGTCATTGCAGGCAGGATAAGATGAAGAAGACTACAAGAGGTATAAAAGTCCACAACGGAAGGTAGTTTGAAGATTATCAAGCCTCTAAGTGGGTGAGTATTAGATTATATGTAGAGGCTCGATTTGGGTTGGGCCCGGTTCAGTTTTAGAAGACAATTTTTGGAGCAAAGTAATTAACTTGAAGACCTGTCTTGTTTCATATAATTATAGCCCATTTATTAGTTTTATTTGGGAACAAGTTTTGTAACCCTAGTCTGTGATTATAAATAGATAGCCTTGTACTTGTAATTCATCATCACGGGTGGTGAGAGGCATAAAGCAATAAAAAAATCCTGGTTACAAACTATGGACGTAGGTTTCCATCGAAACCGAATCATGTAAATCCGTGTGTTCTCGTGTTCGTTTATTTTTATGCAAATAATTATTGATTGTGTGTTGCTTCCGCATGCATATACCTATCTAAGTCTTTTGCTCATCATACCGATGCAGTTAATATCATTGATATATCAGTTATCGGTCCCCATGTAAAATATCAGTACCGATATTTGACCGATACATCGATATTTGACAAATATAACTGATAGATATATCACTGAATTGTTAGTGTTAACTTACTATATATATAAATTATGCATGATATTAAAATTACCGATATCCCCCGCTATATCTCACCAAGATAACCTATATCTCAGATTGATATCGGTCCTTGACCGATATCCGATATTTTACTGAATCAACTGCATATCATCATACCAAACATATAAAAAATTCAACCTTGTGGTACTAGTTTGACCGACATTTACCGCATTAACTGCATGGCATCATACCAAACATATAAAAAATTCAACCTTGCGGTACTAATTTCGATGAATGGGAGTGGTTTGAGGTAGTCTTTGTGATTAGTTGTAGTTGGCTAGCAAGTGAGTGTGGGTGAAGACTAAGACTAGACAATAGATTTCACGAAGTTGGTAGCTTTACTAACATATAATGTTGCACCCAAATTTTGGCATTTTTCCAAAATGCATCACCCAAGCACCATTCCGAAAGGGCAAACCCTTGAAAGAATATCCTTCATGGAAAGAATAATAGAAATCAAATGCCTAAGAGATCTACATTTTAGGGGGCATATGAAAGCTCCACAAGGATTATCCGCTGATTTGCTCGCATCGCCCACCAACCATCTCAAAAGCATATGTATCATGATGATTTTGGGTTTGAACAAGCATTAGAATAAAGAATAAACAAACATGCATCATGAGAAAGGTAGAAGCTTTAATGGCATCATGCTCAACTTCCTAATCACTAATGGCATATCTCACAGACTCACAGTCCAACTTATTTAAGCAACATGTTTGCACAATATTAAACAGAAATTGGGTTAACTACATGCATTTAAATAATATATAGAGATCCATTTTTTTTTTTGAACGGCAAATTTGGATCACTGATGGACCACTGGAGTATCATCGTGCTACCAGCGAAACCACCCAATCATATCCATCTCCACTAGGCATAATGCATACACACCAATTCATGAGGAAACCCAATAAATATGGAAAAAACCCCTTGTGAGAATCGAACCCAAGACCTATTGGTCTCAAAGCCTTATCCCACCCCCAAGATGCCTATTTCGGATAGAAGAAAACCCATAGGAAGTCCATGCAGAAAGTAGATATAATGAACCCTCCATTTGTTTATTAAACATGATGATTCATGTTTAATGGTATAATTATCAAGAAAATTATATGATCTAAGCCTATTTTCTAACAACAAAAAACTACAAATATATCGAGACCTGCGGCTGCAACATATACAGCCTAAACTAAACATTGACGGAGTTTAGTGGAAACCCGGGGGTGCACCCGCCCCCTCGAATGTTTCGGCTAGAAGTGTAAAATTTCCGATTTTTCGCTCGAAAATTTTAAAATTATAAAGGATCGCCCCCCAATTATTTTGCCTAAATAGTTATATAATATATAAATTGGGTCCCATGACTTTCCGCCCCCCGGAACTTTTAGTCAAGCTCCGCCACTGAAACTAAAGAACTAACAGTAATGCGGTTAAGCTCGTCAACATTGACTAAAAATCACAAGGTGATAAGAAAATTTTAAGAAAATGCAGATAGAGAATTATCCGAAAAAGCATGTGTGAGTATCATGAGAGTAGCCACACTACATTTGTGGTGTTTCAAAATTTCAGAAGGTTTTGAAAGCAGCAAAGCAAATATAACAGAGATGTGCATACCGATGGGGCTCAAACGGTTGCTTAATTGTAAATAAGAATGCTCAGGGTATATTAGGCATCAACACAACCTCGATGATTTAGCCATATCAACCGCTGCAGAGATGGCAATTAATTTGCCCAGCCAATCACCAGCAAGAGCACTCAGATATCGCCATTCAAGAAGGTGACTAGGGAAGATGGATGAAAATAAAGCCAATAACTCCAAGAAAAAGATATGTACACTAGTCGAGACAAAGTACCAAAAAAGGACTAGTTTCTCATGTTTCCTTTTATGTATACTCATAACACCATATTTCTTGTTTCTACATGTCCAGAATTTCGTGTGGGATCATGTAATACCAAGATTGAGCTAAATTCCTTATGCAAAAAAGCGTTCACTTTCAGCTGATTCAGCATGAACCAATTGGCAACTGATCGCACAAACTAGTGTGTGTGTGTGAGAGAGAGGGAGAGATATGCGGGGGAGTGGGTTATAGAAAATGCAAATGAGAGTAAGAACTGTACCTTCAGATTTCTCACTTGGTGTGGACATCCAGCAGGAATAAAAACCGCCTCTCCCAGCCTTTGTTCAAACGTCCATGGTTCTATACCTAATATATGTACAATTATTCCATTAATTACAATTTTATGAATATACATGACAGAAACTGAATTGACAAATACTAACCATATTCCTCTTTTAGCCGCTTTTTATGTTCCAACGTCAAGTAAAATGTTTGGTCATGAATTGGATGATAAACCTTCAAAAAACAACTCAAGCCTCAAGGCTTATGCCAAAGATAGCACAAGGAGAAGTATAGAAAACCAAAGCTAGCAAACGTATTGTGCACATACATACCTTCTCAACAGGACAACAATATGTAAATCGAAATTCTTTTGAGTGCTTTAGTAAATATTCCTGTAACTTCGGTACATCTTCTCTTCTGAAAATATCCCAAAGAGCACTACCCGTTTCTTCAGCATCTTCTTGCGGAGCAAAATCACGCAAACTACCTGCATTAGAGTCTTCTTCCTCATTTAAAGTATGCTCGTCTTTCTTTCCCCAAGATCCAACAACATATTCATAAAGTTTTCCATTTTTTTCTCTTTTATCCTGAGCTCTGTGTCTTTTCTTTAACTCCTGAATTGCCCACTTCTGATTATTACTTACTGACACCTCAGCTGTGTGTGTCAATATGTTCACCTGCACCAATGGAACACAACTCATGCATAAAAATGGTGACTTGATTACTTGAATCAAGTTTTGTATTTAAATATGAAAAAGTAAATAACATATCATACAGCATCAGACATGTCACAATGCAGCATAGTAACAGAATCCCCTCTTCCAAGTTCTTCAGCCATTCCATACGCAATATACGTCTTTGGACCCAAATCAGGTTTAAGGACAGCTGGCGGTAACTTGACAGCGAGATTGAGAAACCCTGATCTTGGATCAGTATACAGTTGGAAAGGCAATGCACTGATAAACTCATCACAATGACGTGGTAGAAGATCCTCAAACTTATCAGATGGTGGCCAATCCTTCAGCTTCAGCATCTCCGGCCACGAATTCAAATACTGCCTTCCTTCTATATAACCTTTAAAAAATTTCCGAGTACTAATTTCAACCTGTAAATGCCAAAGTGGAGTTCAGAGACGGTGCAATAAAGTACAAAATAACAAACGCGTTAAAGATATTAATATCCCCAATGGCCAAATTACCAATTAAACTGCCTGAAATACAACACAACCCAAATTGACCATTCCATAACTAAATGAGGTGATATTTCCACCTCTAACTAGGGGTGTGCACAGTTCGGTTCGGTCTTTATGGTAAAATCATAACCGAAATGTTTGGTTTTCAGTTATTGTAAACCGTTTGGTTTCGGTTTTTTCGGTTTTAGCAAAGGTTCGGTTCGGTTTTTTGAACTAGATCAAAAAATATAATCCTAGATTCAAGAATCTTTCTTAGATGCTTACATTTAACTTGTTGTATTCAACCTTTTTAATTAATATTGTTCATAATACCTAACCTTCTAATCTATTTTTGTGTTTCTCCAAAGTTTTTTATTAAGACATTTTCTTTTATAATACTTTGAAATCATTTAACTTATATGTTAAATTTTGTTATTTCTTGTAGGTAATGGATAAAATTTTCAAAGAAAGATAAACATGTTAATATTTTTATTATAAATACTTAACATTCAAGAATAAAACTAATAATTCCTAAATCAATAACATTAAAAGAATGATTTTTTAGGTTACTCGGTTAGGTTTTTTCAGTTTTCAAAAAATGTAAAACCGTAAATTCGGTTCGGAATGTTTATAACTAAAGGTAACACCTCTAACCAATGCTAAACAAAAATAGTCACTCTCTAAGGAACATTAGTAACAACTGGCTGCAATAACAACAAATAAGAGAAGGCAGAATTACCTCACAACCAGCCAAGCAATCTATAGCCTTCACTTGTGACATCTTTGACCTGACATTTGGATCCACATGTTCACATAACGCACGCCACATAACTGTGGGCTCCCAGCTTAAACCAGATGTCTGTTCTAGAACCTTCTTAACAATTAGTGGTTCACCTTTAGCCCAATGGTGTCTAAATCGAAGGAGCTCGACTTCATTAGAATTAGGGTAGTATAAGTAGTTATCATCGGAGTCTTCTCTGCTTGCTGCTTGTAGATGCGTCTTGCCAACACTTGTAAAAGAATTTGTAATAATGTTTGATTCATCAATTTTGTATTTGTTTAATATACACTCAGCTTTTGCTTCCAAACCTGGTAACCAATCCTCCTGTAAAAGATGCTTGAGCTCCAATAAACAATTACCACATCCACCCATATCCTTTGGAGCACAAAACAAACTCCCATCGTTATTAGCTACCCATTCAACAACAGAATCACAGGGCCTTTTGGGACTATTTTCATGAAAAGAATCTTGTAGAATGTCAGGGTCCCCACCATGAATATAATCAGAACCTCTATCGAAGTACCTGTAATCAACTTTTCTTTGATCACAAAGACCGTTATTCCTTAAGTCACGACAGCAACTAAGACATAGCTCGTATGAGCATTTTCCACAACTTCGATGAAGATCAATGATTGATGTTGAACAGTAGTTGCTGCTCCATGAAAACAACAGGCACACAGTTAAGGTAGTTAAAAAGAATAAACTCATTCATTATAAAAGTAATTAACAAGAAATTTACCAGTAGACACGTTCATCAGGTAGATAGCTAGTCTGACCTACTGCAATTGAAGACTCTGATACCCCTGAATACAAGAAACACATTCAATTCACTAAATTTGTTATTTTCATGAAGAAAACGAAGTTATTAACATTTCTTTAAATGATTACCATGAACACGTGCTTCGACCTCTATCTCCTTGTTTTGTTCATCACGAATTTGTTTTAGAAATGGCAGGGTTAAGTTGATAATATAGAGAAGATGCTGCAACTTCTCAGCATCGGTGAGATCTACGCTTGACATCTGTTGTTTAAAGAGCGTCAAAAAAAGATGGTTATAACTTACAACATGTTATTGTATGACTTTATGTTTTCAGAAAGCATAACAAACCTTAAAACTTGAGTGCAAGCACAAGTTGCAGTTGCAATTTACACGGCAATAAGGGCATAAATCTGCAACTTCTTCTTCTGATAACTGAGGATACCTGTCAAGAAATATAATCCATTTATGAGCAAATCCGCATCATGTCACATACTCGCATTAAAGCCAAAAAATGGAAACAGTAGTAGAAGTGTTACCATTGTCTGATGCACTGGATACAGTACATTTCATCACATTTGGTGCAGGGAACAACAGTCTTTCTATCATTTCTCTTACATTGATGACACTTGGGCTGCTCTTTTCCATTTTTCTGATCCTGGTAGATTATAGTAGGGAATATAAAGGAAAACCAGCAAATATAGGAGGGTAAAACCGTAATAAGAACAAGCCTATACCTTGACGTTGATAGCAGCACTTGTAGGGCCACCCGATGAAGCAGAACTACAATATTCTATGTATTTGTTTCTCGTTTTCATAACCGTATCATTTGAGCTACTGCTTTTACTCGAATAAGATTTCACCAGAGACGTTTGTTTTTTGTCTTCTATGAAGCCAACATGCTTTTCCACTTTACTGCATTTCATACTTCCGTTCATCTCAACATTATTCAACTCATGTTGCTCCATCGATGTCGAAATTACACTTCCAACATCTTCATCTTCTTCATCTACATCATATTCACTAGCATATTCGTTTTCTTCATCATATTCATCTACCCAATCACAATACAACATATCGTCTTTAATAAGTTTGTTTCCATTAGAAACAGAACGACGGCTTCTTGATTTCCGTAAATTACATGGGCTACTGTTAACATCAGTTTGTTTGCTCTTATTGCTGTCTTTAAGTTCCTCTTCCTCCTGCTTATCTTCCAAAATGTTGGTTGTAGCACATTGTTTTTTGTTTGACAGTTCATTCTTGTTTAAATCACCTTTGTTCTTGGAGTTTTGTTTCCCATTTGAAGCTTTGCAATCTTTAGGAGGTCTTCCTCTACGTTTTGAAGCTTTGGATCTTTTACGCAGTGGATACAGAGTGTAGTCATCATCATCTTCATCTTCCTCATTATAATCCATATCAGAGTCACTAGCATCAGTTATAACAGATTTCCCATATAAACCTTTGTTTCCATGAGCTGTTTCTGTCTTAGTTAAACCTTTTGTTTTCGGTGTTGATGTGTTCTTCCTAATTTGAACATTTGCTTTTTCATCTTCAGAATCACCAGATAAACATAATTCTTTCTGGATAGAAGATTGTTTCCTTTTCATTGGTGACCGTTGAGAAGTCACAAGGTTGTGAACCTTTCTCTCCCTTTTAATTCCAAGAACACTGCTTGAGACTTGCCTCACATTCCCTTCTTTAGTACTATAACTACCAACTTGATTTTCCTTTTCAACTAGCACATCCATCACTACTGACACAGAAAACAGAGATACATATTAAGAAAAACAGAAACAGCTTATAACACTGGTTCATCCAATATACAGACGAAACGGATTTCAAAATTCTCCTAATTTGCAAAGTCAATCACCAAATCAAGCTGTAATTCCTTATAAGTTATAACCAAAGTTAAACTCAACAAAATTAAAGTGAAAAAATGTCATAAGTTTGCTTACAGTCACTCTGCAACTAGCTCAGTTCAGAATCTCACAAAAACATGCTGTCAGTCTTGACATTGGATCCCGAAAATTTCACCCCAAATGAACTCACCAGTCGATAAAACTAAATTATGAAGTAAATTTCAAAATCACGAACGTTCAGATCATCAACAGATCATTTTTCAATCAGAAACAACAAATCAAACACTGCTAAATCAATCAAATAGAAATCTGCAAAGTCAACTATCAAATCAGGTTGTAGTTTCCTTTTAACTAAAGTTGAGCTCAATTCAGAATCCAACAAATACATGCTGTCAGGCTTGTCATTATTACCGAAAACCGAGGCCAAAAGGCACGAACTCAAATCATCAACAATGAATTAAACATAAACACTACTAAAATCAGGCAAATTTAAATCTGCAAAGTAACTTAGCTAGGTCACAAAAGTAAAAAAAAACACACACACACACTTTACACCTAAAACAGGACAGTTGACTCAGGTCAACTCCGCGAGTCAACAAATCAACAAGCACCGTTGCATACCAAACACACACACACACAAAATTTCGCAAAATATACATTCAATCATCTATACATCAACACTGATTCACCTCACACACACCTCATACAACAAATCAACCCTAAATTCTCCAACTACATGCACATCAATCACTCGCATTCACGCATAATCGATAAACAACAACATAACAAACTTTAAACCTAATTTCAAATAAACGAAAGTGAAACCAATAGATACGAAATTCACTCACCAGATTCATGAAATCGAGTGGAATTGAGCGCAGGAGATGAGGACCGATGGAAGAATCGATGAAGATATGGGATTGTTGAAGGAGAATGTAGTGAATTGCGTAGGGTTAGGTTAGGGTTTTAAGTTGAGAGAGAAGGCATGTGATCGTAATATTTCTGTTTACGTCGACAATGACAATCGCATGAAAAACGCGAAGGACAGTGGGTGGGCAGCAATGGAAAGTATGCTGCGGCTGATGCCAGGTTGGTCTGTTGCAAAAGGCCCATTGTCAGACCATCCACAATCGCAATAGTGATCTTTGGGATAAGAGTTGGAGGGTATGGGGGCCGGCCTTGGCCCGGCGAGGCCCGGCGCCGCATCCCCACACTGCCCCCTTCTCCTTGTACCGGCTTCTTCGTCTCCCTAAGGTCGCTGACGACGGGCCACCTCCTCTCACATAAACCTATACATACATATATATATATATATCTAGGTCCATCCCCTTTAGACCACGCTTACGTGGCTGTGACGTGGCGGCTCATCCCCTTAGGGATGAGGCTCTCCATACCCTCCAGTCTAAGAATTTAGTATTATTAAGTTTTGGGTTGGATTTTCATAAAAAAAAAATTCTCATATTTATTGGGTTTTCTCCTGAATTTGTGTATAAGCTGTTGGGTTTTTCGCATGTTTATCAAAGTGATTTTATCCATATAAAATCAAAAACGCAGCGGAAAAAGTATTTAAAACATGTTACTTTACAAGATATAAAACTCTTTTATATGTAAAACCCAATAACCTGGATCCATATACGAACATGCATGCTATCAAAAACACAACCATAGGGTGTTATAAGAATACTACATTTCATATAGCAAAAGATATGAAGAAGATGATCTTCTTGAATGGAAATCTTCAAATGAGAAGACCTCAAACTTGCATACCCCAAGCATCCAACAAACACCTTATGTTGCTAGGATTTACACTTGTGAACTCACTTGAAAAACCCCTCTTGATAACCACCCATGGCCGTAATTTTGAGAGCATTCTTAAGAGATAAGAATTTCTTGCAACTTGAAATATGTCTTAGAATGTGTGTGAAAAGTATGAGTGAAGTTTTATAAAAAATCACCAAATCAAGAGTGACCTTGTAAAGAAAGTTGCATGCATTTTGATTGGTCAAAACCCCTCTTGGGAAGACCCAAAGTAGGCGGCCCACATGGGGCTTTTTATAAAAAAAAATTAAGTTTTTTTTTTTTTAATTTAAGTCTTGTTTATTTTATAACATTTTATAAAATATAACATCATATGCTTACAAGACTTAAGCAACCTTTTAAAATGTTATTTAACCCATTAAATAACAAAATAAAATATTCTCTCAAAATAAATTATCCATATAATTTATCAGTTTCTCAAATGCAATTATTTAGAAAACCAATTTCTAAATAATCTAAATGTTAATATTTATTTGTTTGATCATATCATAAATAAATATTATAGATATTTGTCAAGCTTGTTATTGGGTATGACCCGACTTGGATCATAACGTACTAGCCACATCAATTTAATATGTGTCTTAGGCATACAGAGTCCAACAATCTCCCACTTGCACAAGATACATAGAAGATTGATGCAAGTAACAAATACCGCCTAGCATCGGTTTACTACCCCTAATACGTATGACGAAGTGCCATTCAATAACATCATCCCCTTCAAGTCCCTTACTTGAACATGATTTAGGTGAATCGATCATTTATCCTTTTGTTGCAGATGCCATGTCAAATCCAGAGACATAGTGTGATCATTCTCTGTTGATTTAACTTTAGCAGGCCTTAGATATCTTACTCTCAACGAATAAGAGGAACAAATCCCTTCTTGACTACATACGTCTCTCACAATCACCTTGTACCACACCTGAGCTTAGCCTTATGTACTGCCTTATTACAAACAGCGAAGAACTAGGTCAAGGTATAGTATTTGGTGAATATCAAGACCCCAATATGTATCTCAGATCAGAGGATACTATGATATTCTCCTTTACTAAAATTTATTTATGATCAATCACAAATGATCCCATGCAGTAATATTTGAGAACGAGTCAGTCCAATATTTGTATCCCACAAATATCTATGAACTTGGGCAACAACACTTTGCTCTATATTCATACCTAATGAATATCCACTAATCCAAGTTCATGATAGTCTTACATTCATATTTGTTCCCACAAGTATGATCGACTACGGACATTTAGAATAAGTAACTTATTCATGGATTTAAACATGCTAAAATGGAACATAACTCAACATACCATGTGAGAGAGTTAAAATAACAATTGTTCCAATATCCAAATACACAATAGATCAAATCCAATCACTAGAATATCGAAGTCCTAAGGCACAAGTATGACCTTTCATGCTTTGCCCGTTCAAGGAGCTTCGTGAGTGGATCCGCAATATTTTAATCAGTGTGAACTTTGCGAATACTTATGTTTCCCTTTTCAACTCCATCCCTTATGTAGTTGAATCTCCGCTCAATGTACCTAGTCTTTTGATGTGCACGAGGTTCCTTGATTTGAGCAATCGCACCATCGTTATCACAAAAGATCTCTAGGGGGTCTTGAATGGTAGGGACTACCCCTAGGTCGGCAATGAATTTCTTTAATCATGCAGCTTCTTGCGCTGCCAATGAAGCGGCGATGTATTCTGATTTTGTAGTGGATAATGCTACCCGTTTGTGATCGAGAATCATCTCAATCAGTTTGGAAACTCGTATCCGTGTAACCCTTTACAACGAGTTCTGAAACTCGCATCCGTGTAACCCTTTACAACGAGTTCCTTTTACCAGATCCATATATTAGAAACATAACCTTAGTCCTTCTAAGGTATTTCAATATGCTTTTAACAGCCATCCAATGACTGTTACCTAGATTTTGCTGGTATCTACTTGTCATGCTTAAAGCGCATGACATGTCCAGTCTAGTGCATATCATTGCATACATGATGGATCCTATAGCAGATGCATATGGGACTCCTTTCATTCTTTCTTGCTCATCCTTTGAGCTTGGACACTAAAACGCTTTCAATATTGTCCAATTTTGAACAGGTACCAAACCTTTCTTAGAGTTCTCCATCTTGAACCTTTTCAAGACTTTGTCAATGTATGCACTTTGGTTTAAACCTATCAATCGCCTTGATCTATCCCTATAGATTTTTATTCCCAAAATATAGACGGCTTCTCCAAGATCTTTAATGGAAAAACAACTTCGAAGTCAGGTTTTTACACCTTCCATGGTTGGAATATCATTTCCAAATAGTAGAATGTCATCGACATACAATACTAAGAAAGTGATGATGCTCCCACTAGCTTTCTTATACACACAAGCTTCATCGGCATTCTTGATGAATCCAAAATTCCTAATTTATTCATCAAAACGGTGATTCCAACTTCTAGATGCTTGTTTCAATCCATAGATTGATTTGTTTAACTTGCATACTGTGTTAGGATGTTTTGGATCGACAAAACCTTCAGGTTGAACCATATAGATATCTTCATCAAGATATCCATTAAGGAAAGCCGTTTTGACATCCATTTGCCAAATTTCATAATCATATTATGCAGGTATGGCAAATAATATCCTAATTGACTTTAGCATTGCCACAGGCAAGAAGGTCTCATCATAATCAACCCTTTGAATTTGAGTGAAACCTTTTGCTACAAGTCTCGCTTTATGTGACAACTGGAAATTTTTCATGTATTCCGTACAATAATAAACAGTAATTTGTGCTTTAATGACTGTGCATGATTGAATTAACAAGACGAATGAATTTCCTGATTTCTGTCACATACATACAAAGGCATTTCATGTTGCAAGATTGTTTATCTTTATTACATGCAACACAGTGTGGTTCACTTAATGCACAGAACAAAGTTAGCACAGTTATCAGACAAACTAGAAGTACTGACGGGAGTTCAGTACTCGGACATACATAATATTAAGACACAGAATAAGCCCCGGAACCAAGTGTTACACTAGAATAGTGTGTAGAAAAGTAGGGGTTACAAAACTGTCTTCCTAGTGATAACTTAGGTACTAGAAAGTGCCAGAAACACACTAAAACTGCAGAATTCTGCAGAAAACATACAAATTCAGCAATTTTCAGCATTTTAACAACTAAATATAATGCAGAAAAGTGGTTTAATGGTCCAGAATACTTTCCTAAGTGTCGGGAACCGAAACTGTCATAAAATACAACATAAAGCACACTAAACGGCACGATTTAGCACTTTAACGAACCGGTAACCAACCGAACAACCGGACACTACCCGAAACACCAAATTTTCACTAGAAGCATTGTTTTAGTGTTACGAAGCTAGTTATGGTCACCAAACATCATATTACATCTCATAAACATTAAATACACAAAATACCTAACTAATACCATTAAATCCTAACTAAACCATGTAACTAACAATTGAAATGTTACACTTTACCCCCCCCCCCCCATCTTGGACGGTTAGGGGACATGGGCCCCACATAAGATTTCCTTGATATATTTTATTTGATATGTTGAGAATATACTAAACACAATATACCTTATGCTATCCTAATGATGGAAGTAATTTTCATATAACCACAAGATCATAAACATTAACATTCCAACACTTGAAACTTCATTTTCTTTCTTCTCCTTCTCCTCTAGCTCATGGCCACAACACACCCACACTATACCTCCATTTTCATTTCATCTACAAGCATTCTAAGGTGATTCTAAGGTGTCTTAAGCCTATCTAAGAAGGTTAAGCAACGGAAATGGAAGGACCTTCACAAGGAACTATTAACCACCCATTTTCTTCATCATCTTGCTTCTTGTTCTTCCCTAGCGTTAGTGCTAGTGGTAAGACTCTTTGATCCCATTTTTACTCATGATTTTGATGGTTAAAGTGTTATGTATCATGTTAATCTAAAGAATCTCAAGAAAACATAAGCATAAACATGAACATAGAGCTTAAATACATGAAGAACAAGTTATTTTAAGTGTATGTAGTATACTTGATTGTTGATCTCTTATGTTTATGATGTTGATCATCATAATAAATTTGCTAGATGATGATTAAACACATGATCTAGCAAGTATAAGGATGGATCTTGAAGAAATCATAATGATCATCCTTTATGTTAAACATGAACTTGAATATAAGCTTGTTTTAGAGTATGATGATGATTGATACATGAAATAAGTCTTGTAAATGAATGATTTCAAAAATAGTTTTCTCAAAAAACCAAAGTTATTTACAAGATTTACAAGATCATGATTTTAAAGAAACTAATCATATTTTTAGTGATAAATCAAGTATAGAAACGTGTTATTAACACGAGAAATACAAAAAGAATTATTTTTGGAAAAATCATTTTGTAAGTTGTAAAGGACTAGATTTTGCAAGAATATGATTATTAAACCAATAACCATGTTTTAGAGGGTAACTTGACCTGCTAAATAACATACTAAGTTACTACAACTTTTTACAAAATTTCATGTTCATGTCAAAGTGTAAATTGCATATTTAAAGCATATGGTAAGTCTTGTTTATGTTGTTGATGATTGATGATGATTTTAAAAGAAAAATGATATGCTTTGAAAGCATGGAAACCCTCATTTTTAAGGGGAAACTATGGCAAAATTTTTATAGAATTTAAACACTTAGAAAAATACTTTTAAACAAGTGTTTGTAAGTAAATTTTAACCATGGTTTTTCATATAAAATTTGCCATAATTTTTGTTACAAAAATTACAAATATTGGAGGTTGTTTTTGATAAATAAAAGTGACTAAGTATATATTTAGGGATATATATTAGGGGTAGGAATTTCTGACACGACCTGAAAACACGACACGAACCTAACACGAAATTTGTGGGTTTGGGTTTAGTCTAAACGGGTTCGGGTCAGTTTTAGGTTGAACCCGCGAACCCGTTTAGCTCAACGGGTCAGGTTCGGGTCAACCCAGTCGGGTTGACGGGTTGGCCCGTTTAACCCATTTCTATTATATTATATTTTTTAAAGTATGTTTTATTATAATTAAATTGATTGTGTACTTTATGCTATAAATATAAGTTAAAAATGGTAGTTGACATAAATTTTTATGATTTTAATGTAATTTTTTTATATAAATTTGTGTTTTTTATTGTAGAGTGTTAATTTTAATATATTAATTTGCTGAAAAAAATAAAGTATTAAAAAATTCCAGTTGAACGGGTCGGGTTCGGGTCAGTATGCGAATATTCTGGTCGGGTTCAGGTTCATATGTATGGCACGATTTTCGGCTTCGGGTCGGGTTCGGGTTTGTCACACCCCGACCACGTAGAACAGCAAAACGTGGCGGAAAACGTCGGGGAGTGTTGTAACAGAATCATTGTTTCATAACACATGGAAATTGAAATATGGTTTTATTCATTTAAAGAGTTACAATGTCTTGACAATCAAAGAAACATAACATAAATAACCAGTCTTGCATCTTTTATTGTCACTAAGGCCCAAGTCCGCCTATGTGTATCTTAATAAGTCCTATGCATCATCTCCTGAAAACACATGTGAAAATAGGTACGTCAGCATAAAAATGCCTGTGAGATACATAGGTTTTGTGAAAACAGAATTCATGACTTATGAGTTTAGGAAAAAATTTGTTTAATAACAGTCAGTCATGAACCTTGTAAGTTGTTTTGTTTTGTAAATCATTAAAAAGCAATGATATGTATAAATAAGAGAATAATGTAAGGTTAAATGAATAACCAAGTAAAAATGAGTTTGTCTAAGATAAGTTGTTTTGTAAATCAATGTCTTGTGAAAATAAGTTGTTTGTGTAAAATATAATATGTCAAATATTGAAATGATTTAAGTAACGTTACGACATGAAATATCATACGAACACTTATTTATAGGAAGTACCAGCGGCGTATCCACCATGCTTGTATTATATTACACTCGCCTCGTTACTCGAATCATTTACCCAAACCAACCATCAATGTAAATTGTTCATGTATAAATGAATTGTCATGTGTTAATGTGTAAACCATATTGAAATGTCTATGTCCAATGTAAACCACTAAATGTGTATATCAATGTCAAAATGTTTATGTTAATGTAGATCATGTAATGTTTACCCAAAAATATCATGTATGGTAAGTGAAATATATCAACTAAACCATATGTAAAATGCACAAAAACAAGGTATTGAAGTAAAACATGGTTTAAATCAAAGTTATGTTTTGTGTAACAAATGCATGCTTTACTGATACAAACATTTATGCGGTATTGTGAAAATGCATACATCCAAGCCTTGAGACTATGGCGATAAACCCTTAAACAAATTAAAGGTTTATCTAAGTTATGTATATCGAATTCGGTCATTCCTTCCGATCCAAACAAACCCAGGATTTCAGGAACGGGAGTTGTCAACTCCTATGGTACCACTACCTACTAACGAACGGCGTAGCTAATGTTAATGAATGTATTGTTCCATTGTAAACAACCCAAATGTCATACCAAAATGTAAACATGTGATGAAAACAACTGTACTAAGTACGCACACAATGGGCATACATAGCATGAAATGTAATGTAAAACAATGTACTAAGTACGCACACAATGGGCATACATAGCATGAAATGTAATGTAAAGCAATGTACTAAGTACGCACACAATGGGCATACATAGCATGAAATGTATTGTAAAACAATGTACTAAGTACGCACACAATGGGCATACATAGCATGAAATGTAATGTAAAACATGTACTATAATGTACTAACGAACATAGCAGGTATATGATGTGTAAACATGGAAAGCATGAAAGTAACAAGTAGGCATATGTGTTCCACCCCAAAATGTTTGGAAAACAGTAAAAGAGGGGTCTATGTACTCACTTGAGATTACTCAGTAGTCCTGGAGTGACAACCAAACAATGATAGAGATCACGGAATCAAACGACACCTAATATAGGTAACTATGTTAATAAACCGGACCTAATATCGGAGGATCGGATAGAATGAGGGTTCGTAAACCAAACGAGTATGGAGACTCGTGTAATATGGTTTAACAAAGCCCACATACTAAAACGAAACTTAACCTAAGTGTTTGCGACCCATTACGACCCGTTTAGGTAGCTTATGCTACTTTAACGCGTCGTTCGCGTGAAACACGTTCGGTCCGCCTAACTAGTCCTATGACAAGTAATATATGCCTTAATATGTCTAATATGGTTGTCAAATCAGTTTAGATGTCAAAAGTTATGTTACATATGTTTAAAATGAATTTTGGCATCGAAGGGGTATTTTGGTAATTTACCTAAGGCATATAAACTACCTATCATTCAACTACTTAAACGAAGCGACCATAAGGTATAACCCTGGAAGGTTATTCCCTATATGCTATGGTCACCTAATGTGTTTGGTCGGATCCTAATGATCGACCAAATGGGTCGGGTTCGAAGGTATAAGCGATTTATTAGATCGCTTACCCTTACGACCCTAGACAACGTGGTAATCATTAGGCATAGTCACAAGGGACTATAACCATCGTGATTACAATCACGTTGCGAAGTTCAAACGAACTTCGCATTGACCATAAACTGGTCAATGCAGAAAGTCAAACAAAGTTTGACTTTCGGACTCGAAAAGCAATAAAAGAACGAAGGAACACATACGAAGGGTCCCCGAATGCTAATCTAGATCAAAATAGCTCAGGTATGAAACAAATGTTTCAACTTAGAGCACATAAGATCAGATTCTTGTGAGGAAAAGTGAAGGGTGGAGGTGGGTATTTATAGTTTTTGGTTCACCGTTAGGATCATTTCTTGGAAAAGGGGGCACGATCTAAGCCGTACACTTGTTGGAAAGTTGTGGTAACTCATTTGCCATCCACAATAAGAGTTTGACACATGGAACTTGGCCTTTGGAGAGTGTTAAGGGCTGTTAACAGCTGTAAAAAAATGTTTTGCTGCATCTGGCCCCTACTTACGGACCTAGTTTGGCAGATTTACAGTTTCAGTCCCTGCAACCTCAAAACTTGGTTTTCGATGCGTTTTTTTTTTACACGTTTAAGCCCCGTTAACCCCATTTCAAAGCTCTAAAATGAAGTTAAAGTATAGGGAACTTAAAATGTGTTCAAAAATATCTCGGGTGTCGGTTCGTTTAGCCGTACGGTTACGTTGTTCGGTTAATTACGACGGAATGCGCATAAGCGCGAAAAATGATCCAAATGGCGTGACGAATGGATTTTTCTTATGCCAAACACTAAAATAAAATATTTTAGTGCTTACATAAATTTTTGGATGTCCGGATGTATTCAGAACGTAAGTTATGCGCGAAAATGCAAACTTGTGCACTTTTTGACGCTTTTATTCCCTGAATGACCCCAAAAGTTTATTTTTGCATACCGAACCCCTCAAAGCCTATTTCTAAGCTATGTAAAGGATATTTATGGTATGTTTAACTTATGGTCATGTTCCGGAATGTTCGTTACAGTTCAAATTGGCATACTTTCACAGTTTGTCAAGTTTAGTCCCTGTAAGCGAATTAACTTGTTTTTGCCATACCAAAGCCTTGAAAACTTATTTATAAGTTATGTAAGGGTTATTTAAGGTATGTTAAGTATATGTTGATGTTCCGGAGTATTTTTCGCATTAAACTGGCTACGTTTACGCACCAGTTTGCGTATAACTCTCTAGAAAGTGATATAGAGTTTGAAATTGAATAAAAGTCAAAACATGAAAAATGTAAAACATAACCAAACAAACATTGGGATCAAATAACATTGTTTTATTGATAATAGAACTGTTCACAATGATTACAAGCACAGGTGTTACAGTCTCCCCTACTTGTGGAAATTTCGTCCCGAAATTTATTTAGAGGAAACTTGTGAGAGTTTAAAACGTGAAGTTGAAAAGATCGAACAACATTGGTTAGGGTTCTGAACTTCTAGTAACTTTAATAACATCATGCTTGCAATGTAAGAGGGATACTTATATACAAGTATATGAAGCGTCATTGGTGCGTCCACCATACCTCCTGTACATTGTTCACGTTTCGTTATTGTTGCCACTATCGGTTCTTACACATAATAAATCTTACTGTGGTTTCCGTGCACTGAATTTCATAATTATGTACGTGTCCATAATTAGACAATTCCTTGCATAGTTCACACAGTCTATTTTATAATGTGTTGGGTAAAACCAAATGAACAAACCTGTGATGAGTGTGACTAGACCGCCATAGAGTCTTTTTAATTAAATCGATAAATGATCTAAATAGACTATCAAGGAGTCTGTCAGCCATATCACCATATGTCATTTTTTTAACCAGATTCTGAATCAATCTTTTTGACTAGACCACTAAAAGGGTCTCTTATGAATCATGGAGCGGTATTATATAATCCAAGGGTCTTAACTATTACATAGAAGCCCATTAAGGATTTAAGGTAGTACCTTTTGACTATCCTGCTACGAATCCCTCATATGAAGACATGAAAGATCCTGCGAGGATTTGGATAACGAATATCCAGAGTATAAAAACACAAAATGCATAAAAGAAAACATAAGATGAATAAACACATAGTCACATAACCACAAAATTGTTTAACTAAAAATTTGTTCTGCTAACTGAGCACATGTATTTAAAGCACACTAGGAATCCATCTCGTGGATTTCATTTGGTACTTTAAACATTATCAAGAATCTAACTATAACGATAGAAAGATTTTTAAAAGAAAAATTCGATTTCGATTATAAGGAACCGAAATGTTCGAATTAAGGTACAAAAGGAATCCAATCAAGGACTCTGATTTTAATGATAATCATCCACAAGGGTCTAAATGTGAAGATAAAAAGATCCCATATGGATTTTAGAAGTTGAAGATGTTTTGAAACCTTGCACTGGATGTGCTTATGTCAAAACATGAAGTAAGAATGCTTATGAAGTTGAGATGCTTGACATGTCAAGGCGACATATGAAGCAGAATTTGAAGGTTAAGTCAATGTATGAAGAAAATATTTTTGAAAACTATGCATGGGGTTCTTTTAAGAAAAATGTGTTTAACGTTTTTGAAACCTTATATATAATACTTTTGAAATCATAAAGTAGGTGTATTAGGTAGATATTTTTACAAAATGTTTTTAAAATCATGCGAGATGAATTTTGAAATTATGTATAAGGTTTTTGAAAATATGAATGATGCTTTTCGAAATCATGCACTTGATAAGAAAATGTACTGTGTTAATATTGTTTTCAGACTATATGAAACATTTTGAAATTATGAAGGTTGTTTTTGAAAGCATAGCCAATGTTTTTGAAATAACATAGACAATGCATTTAAAAAAAAAATGTTTTCAAACTATATGAAATGTTTTGAGATCATGAAGATTGTTTTTGAAAAACTTGTACTGTGTATGTTGAAAAATCAAAACGTAATGGGTATGAGATTTGAAAATATCCTTAGTTATCTAACCAAGGATGTAATGGCATAGATGTGCAAAAAGCACGATTTATTCATAATTTCCCTTTATTTATTGTACTTCGTCTCCTGGGATGAAATGAGTACTTTAAAATTTTTCGAGGGAATCATGAGTAGACACAAAAATGGGAAATTCGCAAAAGTAGTTTGTAAGGAACATAGTTCCTTAATGTAGGTATTATAGGGAAATGCCATACACACATGTAACTATACTTGTATATCAGAATTGCGAACAACAACCTTTATTTATGAACAAGACATATTGTTTCACATTACTAGAAAACGAAGGAAACAATAGCATAAGACAGCAACATCTTCTACTCAGCCAACTGCTCATCCGTGGGTCAGATTTGCATTAGCAAGCTTTGGGCAATCCCTTTGGAAATGGCCCATCTCGCCACAGTTGTAGCAAGACCCTCGTGAGAAACGAGCTTGAGCAGGAGTGTCGCCAGCTTGATTTGGTACAGCTGCAGTTGAGCAAACCCTTGCTGTATGACCTATAAGTCCACAAATCTGGCATTTGCGGCACCTCACCCTAGCATGATGATGAAGGTTACATTGGTCACACAAGGGTGCAGTTCCATTGTATGGCTTCCTAGCAGGGGGTTGAGCTGGTTGGTTGGAGACGGCTTGACCATTGTGAGCGACCACGGCGAAGTTCTGAGAAGCCTTTCGCTTCTTTGACTTCTTAGGGGATCGTTCATCCATGGTCTTTGATTCCTCGATTGGTTTCTTGGCTGGTGGTGCTGTCACCTGACTAGGTCCTGCCTGTCTTGGTGACTCTTGAGTGGCTTCATCCTGGAGACGATACATGGCAGTAGCTAATTCAACAGTCTTCAGGACTACTTCGCCTATTCGCTGAGCCAATTTGGCAGTCTGCTCGGATATCTGGGTGTCATCGTGATGAAGAGACATTCTAGAAAAAAAATGAAAGACATAGGAAGAAACAAGTGACGCGTCATTGGCTAAACAAAATAGAATGGTAATGCATAAGAATTTGCGATCATTTGTTTGTTACCTAAGGCAAACAAATGAGACAGTGACAAATCAAAGTAAGCGGATCATATTAATGTATTACTGAAGACATGCTCGCCTATAAGTGAACACTCACCCCAAGAGTTCCCAGGTAAGAGTGACTGGTCCGATACTGCGGATTTGTACGAACACTCTAGCCTTCGACAGAAAACTCAGGGTACAGGCATTCACTCTTCCAGTTTGCACGTGTTCACATTATATGACCCAAACTTTGACGAGATTTGAAAACTTAGAGGGTTCAAAACCTTCTAACAGAGGGTTCAAAACCTTATAACAGAGGGTTCAAAACCTTACAATAGGGGGTTCAAAACCTAGTAATCAATCATCCTAGAACAGATGATTAGTTTTCAAAGCGGTTTTGAAATTTATGTTCTTGTTGTGGTTGTCGCCTAAGGATAGGTGACAGTATTGTTTTATGACTAAACGCAAGTAAACTCGCGTTAGGGTCCTAGGAAGGTTATAGACTAGGTCAAAGAATTACTAATAACCTAATTCCCTATAACCATTGGCTCTGATACCAACTCTTCTGTCACACCCCGACCACGTAGAACAACAAAACGTGGCGGAAAACGTCGGGGAGTGTTGTAACAGAATCATTGTTTCATAACACATGGAAATTGAAATATGGTTTAATTCATTTAAAGAGTTACAATGTCTTGACAATCAAAGAAACATAACATAAATAACCAGTCTTGCATCTTTTATTGTCACTAAGGCCCAAGTCCGCCTATGTGTATCTTAATAAGTCCTATGCATCATCTCCTGAAAACACATGTGAAAATAGGTACGTCAGCATAAAAATGCCTGTGAGATACATAGGTTTTGTGAAAACAGAATTCATGACTTATGAGTTTAGGAAAAAATTTGTTTAATAACAGTCAGTCATGAACCTTGTAAGTTGTTTTGTTTTGTAAATCATTAAAAAGCAATGATATGTATAAATAAGAGAATAATGTAAGGTTAAATGAATAACCAAGTAAAAATGAGTTTGTCTAAGATAAGTTGTTTTGTAAATCAATGTCTTGTGAAAATAAGTTGTTTGTGTAAAATGTAATATGTCAAATATTGAAATGATTTAAGTAACGCCACGACATGAAATATCATACGAACACTTATTTATAGGAAGTACCAGCGGCGTATCCACCATGCTTGTATTATATTACACTCGCCTCGTTACTCGAATCATTTACCCAAACCAACCATCAATGTAAATTGTTCATGTATAAATGAATTGTCATGTGTTAATGTGTAAACCATATTGAAATGTCTATGTCCAATGTAAACCACTAAATGTGTATATCAATGTCAAAATGTTTATGTTAATGTAGATCATGTAATGTTTACCCAAAAATATCATGTATGGTAAGTGAAATATATCAACTAAACCATATGAAAAATGCACAAAAACAAGGTATTGAAGTAAAACATGGTTTAAATCAAAGTTATGTTTTGTGTAACAAATGCATGCTTTACTGATACAAACATTTATGCGGTATTGTGAAAATGCATACATCCAAGCCTTGAGACTGTGGCGATAAACCCTTAAACAAATTAAAGGTTTATCTAAGTTATGTATATCGAATTCGGTCATTCCTTCCAATCCAAACAAACCCAGGATTTCAGGAACGGGAGTTGTCAATTCCTATGGTACCACTACCTACTAACGAACGGCGTAGCTAATGTTAATGAATGTATTGTTCCATTGTAAACAACCCAAATGTCATACCAAAATGTAAACATGTGATGAAAACAACTGTACTAAGTACGCACACAATGGGCATATATAGCATGAAATGTAATGTAAAACAATGTACTAAGTACGCACACAATGGGCATACATAGCATGAAATGTAATGTAAAGCAATGTACTAAGTACGCACACAATGGGCATACATAGCATGAAATGTATTGTAAAACAATGTACTAAGTACGCACACAATGGGCATACATAGCATGAAATGTAATGTAAAACATGTACTATAATGTACTAACGAACATAGCAGGTATATGATGTGTAAACATGGAAAGCATGAAAGTAACAAGTAGGCACATGTGTTCCACCCCAAAATGTTTGGAAAACAGTAAAAGAGGGGTCTATGTACTCACTTGAGATTACTCAGTAGTCCTGGAGTGACAACCAAACAATGATAGAGATCACGGAATCAAACGGCACCTAATATAGGTAACTATGTTAATAAACCGGACCTAATATCGGAGGATCGGATAGAATGAGGGTTCGTAAACCAAACGAGTATGGAGACTCGTGTAATATGGTTTAACAAAGACCACATACTAAAACGAAACTTAACCTAAGTGTTTGCGTCCCATTACGACCCGTTTAGGTAGCTTATGCTACTTTAACGCGTCGTTCGCGTGAAACGCGTTCGGTCCGCCTAACTAGTCCTATGACAAGTAATATATGCCTTAATATGTCTAATATGGTTGTCAAATCAGTTTAGATGTCAAAAGTTATGTTACATATGTTTAAAATGAATTTTGGCATCGCAGGGGTATTTTGGTAATTTACCTAAGGCATATAAACTACCTATCATACAACTACTTAAACGAAGCGACCATAAGGTATAACCCTAGAAGGTTATTCCCTATATGCTATGGTCACCTAATGTGTTTGGTCGGATCCTAATGATCGACCAAATGGGTCGGGTTTGAAGGTATAAGCGATTTATTAGATCGCTTACCCTTACGACCCTAGACAACGTGGTAATCATTAGGCATAGTCACAAGGGACTATAACCATCGTGATTACAATCACGTTGCGAAGTTCAAAGAACTTCGCATTGACCATAAACTGGTCAATGCAGAAAGTCAAACAAAGTTTGACTTTCGGACTCGAAAAGCAATAAAAGAACGAAGGAACACTTACGAAGGGTCCCCGAATGCTAATCTAGATCAAAATAGCTCAGGTATGAAACAAAGGTTTCAACTTTGAGCACATAAGATCAGATTCTTGTGAGGAAAAGTGAAGGGTGGAGGTGGGTATTTATAGTTTTTGGTTCACCGTTAGGATCATTTCTTGGAAAAAGGGGGCACGATCTAAGTCGTACACTTGTTGGAAAGTTGTGGTAACTCATTTGCCATCCACCATAAGAGTTTGACACTTGGCCTTTGGAGAGTGTTAAGGGCTGTTAACAGCTGTAAAAAAACGTTTTGCTGCATCTGGCCCCTACTTACGGACCTAGTTTGGCAGATTTACAGTTTCAGTCCCTGCAACCTCAAAACTTGGTTTTCGATGCGTTTTTTTTGACACGTTTAAGCCCCGTTAACCCCATTTCAAAGCTCTAAAATGAAGTTAAAGTATATGGAACTTAAAATGTGTTAAAAAATATCTCAGGTGTCGGTTCGTTTAGCCGTACGGTTACGTTGTTCGGTTAATTACGACGGAATGCGCATAAGCGCGAAAAATGATCCAAATGGCGTAACGAATGGATTTTTCTTATGCCAAACACTAAAATAAAATATTTTAGTGCTTACATAAATTTTTGGATGTTCGGATGTATTCAGAACGTAAGTTATGCGCGAAAATGCAAACTTGTGCACTTTTTGACGCTTTTATTCCCTGAATGACCCCAAAAGTTTATTTTAGCATACCGAACCCCTCAAAGCCTCTTTCTAAGCTATGTAAATGATATTTATGGTATGTTTAACTTATGGTCATGTTCCGGAATGTTCCTTACAGTTCAAATTGGCATACTTTCACAGTTTGTCAAGTTTAGTCCCTGTAAGCGAATTAACTTGTTTTTGCCATACCAAAGCCTTCAAAACTTATTTCTAAGTTATGTAAGGGTTATTTAAGGTATGTTAAGTATATGTTGATGTTCCGGAGTATTTTTCGCATTAAACTGGCTACGTTTACGCACAGTTTGCGTATAACTCTCTAGAAAGTGATATAGAGTTTGAAATTGAATAAAAGTCAAAACATGAAAAATGTAAAACATAACCAAACAAACATTGGGATCAAATAACATTGTTTTATTGATAATAGAACTGTTCACAATGATTACAAGCACAGGTGTTACATGGTTCGTCTAAAATTTTCGGGTTCGGGTCGGGTTGAACCCGCCAACCCGCGAACACGACCCGTTTTGCACCCCTAATATATATTTAGATGGCACAATTTGTGTGATTACTTATATATTATGTGTATTAGTTATATTATTTTAGGACTTGAAACAAAATAACTCACCAAAATACCAAAAATTACCATACAAAATATTACCAAGATTCCAAGAAACGAATGTATAATTTATACCCAAAGATTGGAAGAAACTAAACAAGGAATACAACTTACAAAAATATTCCGGAATTAAATTCATGAGTATATTTTGGTAAACGGTGTTTTGGTAACCAAGAAAACGAAAATACGATTTTTTATAAATATTACAGAAATATATCATATTTTTGACAAGAAGAAAATATATTGTTTTGAGTAAGGGAGAAAATATGTTTTCTTGAACAACTAGAAAATATGATATTTTTTGAGAAAATATATATTTTCTTAACAAATTTAGAATATATTATTTTTGAGATTTATATGAAAATATAAATATTTTGCCAAGGAAGAAATATAAATAAATTTGCATACAAGTTTCTTAAAATATTTATATATTTTAAGAATATATGTTGGTGAATTTTTATTAGAAATATTATTCCGGAAAAATTTAATACAAAAATTTAGTATAAGAATACTCAATAAATACAAGAAAATACGTATCCTCGTACGTACGAATACACACCGGAATACACCATAGATACTTGGCAAAATACACAAGGATAATTATACACATACTTGGGAAATATTCACGAAAAGAATTGTGAATGAACTAAGGCAAAGTATATATTATTTTGTCAATAGTCCAAATAAGTGGATGAATATAATTTAAGTTAAAATATTTATTGATTTAAACAAATAATTATATACTTTGGAATTATACGATGTACATCAAAGATGTAACTCAAAGTATACTAAGATTTCCAAAACAAGTCTTAATGAACAACTAAGATAAAGAGTCGTTATACGACCTAAACGTCTAATAAAACATGGCATTTGTGTAGGTAGTTGTACGACTATTAGGAGGACATTTGAATATACGAGACAGCTGGATGCAAACTTGTGAGTTCATGTCCCCCTTTTCTCTTACTGTTTTCGGATTTATAACTCTCGGGGGTGGAATACATGTTACGAATGTTCAAATGGTATGATTTGGCTATGTAATGAACTATTAGATCATGTGAGCATAGATTGAAATTGAAATGCCAATAACTCTCATAAGATTCATGGACAAATGTTAGATCTAACGGGTACGGCCGATCCCCACTCATGGTCCTTATCTTAGAGTGCTTTAGTGTCCCAGTCGAGGTGATTCGACAACGGTCAAGGGTGATTTGACACAGTCAAGGTGAATTTGACACAGTCGAGGGGATTCGACACAGTTGAGGAGATTCGACAAAGACAAAAGTCTACTCATATTGAGTACCCCCTATGTCTTCACATACATTAATGTCCTTGCAAAACATTAATTTGATCTGTTCATTGACGCTTTTCATACCTGTTTTCAAAGGAGTCTCTCAAATGTTTACAAGTTTATCCGTACTCACACAAAACGCATGAACTCGCTCAACTTTTGTTGATGTTTTCAAAATTACATGTATTTCAGGAAACAAGTTGGATCATGGGCGCTGGTGTTGTTTCGGGATATGAATGACAAGTTTAGATGTCATCCACTTTTGTTGGTTTGTAACTTAATCAGAGGTTGTGTCGTTTGAAAACTTAAATGACTGGTGTTTGTAATATTTTAAACTTTATGAATGGATGAACATCATTTTGATCATATAGTTGTTTATTATAATTGAATGCAATGGTATTGAACAAGTCACACATCATACGCTTCCGCAAAAGTCAGGGTGTGACAGTTTGGTATCAGAGCCTCGATTGTAGTGAACTAGGATTCCTTCTCGAGTCTAGACTACAATCACTAGGACTCTCTCACTAAAACATTTTTACAAAAAAGGCTTTTCATTGCATTTACGAAAGTGCCAAGATCCGTGAGTCAAACATTTTTCAAAGAAAAGACAAGGCAAGGACATTAGTAGGGAGGAGAATACCCCAAATTAAAAATGCCAATTGAGGTATAGTCTACGTGAGATAGAATTACCAAAGACGAAATGACCCCCCCCCCCCGAAAGGACAAACGAGAGTTATATGTGACATGATGCATCTATTTGCATGTTTATACTAAGTAACATATTTATTCATTAATATATATATACGTATAAGTGTACAGAATAATTATTGACGTGAACGAGATACCTTCGACTTCGAATCCTAATATTGTTCTTGGCTCGCACGATGAGACTGTCGACCTCGTGTTTATTGCGAAGCTCATGGCTGGAGTGATTTCCAAACGAGATCCTGAGCTTGTTTCCGTACAAGATGGCTACTCTTCCCTCTCGAATGTGAAGGTGCCTGACTACGGTAGTGACGACGAGGCGGAGGCGACAACCTTAGACAACACCCTTATCAGCAGGACAAGGTCCCTGTGGCTTTTGTGAAACAAGATTGACGACATACTTGACCAGACAAGGAAGATGAAGTTGTGACAACCCTCTCAAACCCAGGTATCCGTACAAATTAATTAATATTTAATTTATTCTTAATGACTGTGCTTGATTACAATTGTGATTAAACTGCTTTCTATTTTCTGATACATACATACTCATGCATCACACTTTATACTGTCACTCCATTTATTACACATAAACTTTAGTGCCAACCATGATGCACAAAGCACAGTTAGCACACTAAACGGATAACCCAGTAAACATGCTGACAATGCCAGCACCTAGACAGACACTATATTGAGGCCAGTATGAGCCGAGAATAAAGTACTACACTGGTAGGGAGTGTAGGGAGGTGAGGATCATAAAACTGCGTCACTAGGTGATAGTTATAGTGCCCGGAAGTGCCTAAAACATACTTAAAGTGCAGAATTCTGCACTAGTTAACCAAAATTCAGCATTTAACAATGCTAGTAAAGTGCAAAAACTTGGTAAAATGGTCCTAGATACTTTCCAAAGTGTTGGGAATAATTTGTGTCACTAAAAGTATTATAAAAGACACTTTAAGGCTTTATTTAGCACTTTAACGGATCAACATCCAACCGAACAACCGGACTTTACCCGGAACATAAAAATATTGCCAAACACATTGCTTTTACTTTTCTGAGCTAGTTAGGGTCCCCGAACACCCTAACACCCTTTATATTAGACAACACACTAATATCCTAACTAAATATCATTAGATCCTAACTAAATGTAACAAGTACCATCACCACCCAACCCCATACCCCCCCTCTCACTTCGACTGTCACAAGGGGTGACCCACCCCTTGCCTTTCTTTGATTAATTTAATCACATATGTTGGACACTAAGAGACATATGAAGGATTATGGTTTATAAATAAGCATGAAGGTTCTTCACTCTCTTTCATCAAAACACACACAACAACAAAGCTCTTCTCTTCCCTCCATCACCACTCACGGCCGCCACCACCTCACCATACTACCACCACCTTCAAGCCATTTCCAAGCCATCCATACATACACAAAGGTGCAAGGAGTCCTACAAACAAGCTTGGTGCACTTGGAAGTTCAAGAACCACTCCCGTTTCCTTTTATGCACCACTTTTACGCCTTGTTTCTTCCTTAGCCTTGTGCTAGTAGTAAGTGTTCTAAAACATCATCTTGTTCTTGATTTTAGTGGTTAATAGATGGTTGAATGATGAAATGCTAAGAAACACTAATGAACATAATCTAAAGTTTTGAACATAAGTGTTAAAGGGTGGATAAAGAGAAGATATATGGGTAAATCATGTAAATCTTGTGTTGTTATGATTATTTGATGTTGTTTGTTAGTTGAAGTAGGATGGATCATCATCTAGACATGCTAGATCATGTTCAAGAACATGAGCTAGTAAGATGTAAATGCTAGAAATATGAAAGATGATGAATCCATCCATACATGAACCTTGAACTTGAATAAATGTAATTTTTCTTGAAGAATAAGGTTATAAACTTGTAGATCTAAAGATCTATAAGTGGTTTTTCGGAAGAACCAAATGAAAAATTATAGTCTTGTTAAAACCCGGATCTTGTGTGAACTAAAAGCATTTTTAGTAAGTAAACAAGTGTGTGAACCCTTGTGTAACAAGAAAGTTTAACAAAGAAATATTTTTGGAAATTATGACTAGAAGTTGTTAAACTCCAAATTCTTTAAAAAATAAAGTTTTTAAGAAACTAGTCTTATTTTTAAAGATAACAAGACCTACTAAATATGTTAGTAACTTACTACATATTTTTACACACTTTCAAGTTCATGAGTTTATGATTTAGGCTTATTTTTGTCAAGATTAGTGATTAAAGATTGTTTATTGTTGGTTGGTAAATTGTTTGAATGATTTTATAAAAGAAAATGATACGCTAGTAAGCGTGGACACCTCCATTTACAAAGGAAACTCTGGCGAAATTTTTCTAGAATTTAAATACTTAGAAATATTTTTCTAACAAATGGTTACAAATATATTTTTAACATGGTTTTCAAAATAAACTTCGCCATGATTTTTATTTCAAAAATTACCAAGTACCGGAGGTGGATTTTCGTAAATAAAACTTGATAAATATATATTTAGAATATATATTTTATAATAAGACGCTTGTGAGATTATTTGATTATTTTGTGAACTGGATATATATTATTTTTAGGAAAAAAATAATATAACTTGAAAATATCACGAGATTACAACTCCAAAATAATACCAACGCTCTTACAAATAAATATTTAAGTTACACCAGTATTGCTATTACAACGCGAACTTTAAAACGTAACTTATGTATATTTCGGAAAATACTCTCATATGTATATTTTGATAAGTATTATTTTGGAAAATGTATGAGGTAAAATATAATATTTTTGGGAAAAATATGTATATTTTGGGATTAGAATATTTTAGACAAGTGATTTAAAAATATATTTACTAAGTGGGACTTAAAATATATTTTCGGGATTATAACGTATACATGTATAAAAACCCCCATCCTTGGGAAGGAATATACTTATAAAACAAATAAGAAGTGTGAATACGAAATAGTTACCTAACTATTTCTCCAAAAACGTTAAACCCTAAGCCAAGGCACGGCCATCCGTCTAATAGGCGTTAGTACGTGTAGGTCGTCACGCAGCAGGTTGAGTTGGAGACTTACGTTTTGGGATACGCGCTTCTGTGAGTTCATGTCCCCCTTTTCTGTTTACTGTTTTCAGTTTTATACTTCGGGGGTGAAATACATGCGACAATCATTACAGACTTTTATATACATGGCATGGTTAGCTTAAGGAGGGTTTACTACTTAGATAATGTGAGTGGGTAGGTTTTACTTGGGGCCATTAATCCTCGTTATAGGACCGAGGGTCATGAGCGATAGATCTATTTGGGTGTAGCGAGCCCAACTCCTGAGCCCACTGTACGGACCATGGGGTGACTTTGAGCCCGACGCGAAAATATGCTAGGTTTGAGTCTTCCTGCATCACTTCACACATATCATTGGCTTTGCAACCCAATGGTGATCTCTTTTTCCTTAATTGCTACATACCAGGGATTTTCATACATACAGACATACTACAAAGGTTTATACATACTCACTTTTACATGAACTCGCTCAACTTTATGTTGATTTTTCAAATTACATGTATTTCAGGAAACTAGGGGATCTGGCAAGGTATGCAATGCCGTCAAGCTGCGTAGGAATAATGATGTCATCCGAGTTTAGGAAATGTGACCTTTGCCTGGACGGGTCACAAGTCTTAAACTGTGTTTTTATTCATGTCTTTTGGTTGTGTCTCGTGAACAAGTTTTAATTATGTCATGATTGTAATTCGTTTCATGTGTCGACTTTTAAACAATGTTGTCTTGGTAACTTTTAAAACTTGTTGAATGGATGAACATCATGGTTTTATTTTCATATAGCATGGTTATGATATTTGCTATGGTATTAAGAAGTCACACCAAAATAAACCCACGCTTCCGCAAAGCCAGGGTGTGACAGAAGTACTCATCTTGAAGGTGCCTGTCACACCTCGATATTTCCACGTATTACCGGTGGGCCCAGTGGGGAGTATCATGACGTAGTTGATATCATCATGGTCAATTAATCACAGTTTAATGCACAGCGAAAGTCTAAAGTAATTTATACAAACCGAGTTGAAAGTATAGTAAAATATTACACAACGGATTGTAAAAGGATCCACAGGCGGATCTAAACAGAAAGAAATATTGTTCAACAGATTTAAGCATCAAAAAGCTTGCAAGACTCTTTATTTTTTACTCGGAGTAGCCAGCCCATTACGCGTAGTACCTGCACTAAATCTTTTTGAAAAATACGTCAGTTTACACTGGTAAATACGATTAACTGACTCTTTTTGAAAAGTGTTTATAAAATTGGTTTGGATGCACAAGACATAAAATCTTTTATAACTTGGGACAATTATTTTAAATATAATATTGTATACTGATTTACATGTTTGTCGTCCATTTAGGACCCGGTTAGAAGAGTCGGATAAGATTAATAGACACACCACAAGTATAGACCCACAAGAGAGTGAGATACCGTTTATACATACGCAACTGTCAGGTGTATGCCTACACCCCGTGCTTAAGCCGTGGCCATTTCTAATGAATGAGCCGAGGATATCCAGGACATGGTCATTAACCCCCCAAAGGCATTGTATCAAACAAAATAGATTAAAAAGGGTTATGTAAATTTATTAATCACAATCCGATTAAATGATTTCATACACGACCAAGCAGTATTATTATAATACCGTATCCCAAGCCTGTATAACAGAAAATAAGTTAAAAGTATTTACCTGAGCTAAAAGTAAAATTTTATTTTCAGCCGTATATCAATCAGCAAGTACAAGTAGCTTTTACTGGGCTCCTAATCTGGAACGAAGGTTTTAATAACCTATTAGATTCCTAACGGGTCTTATTTAAGTCTTAACTTAGACTGGTTAGTTTTAAAGAAAGGTTCACGGTTCAAAACGCAAGATTAAGCGAAGACCGGATTATAATGTGATTTAGACCCGACAAGCTTGAAGACTTGTATAAAATGGGTAAACTAAACACATTCTGGATTTTGAAGTAAAAATGATAAGGTTCGACCCGTTTCGGTTAATTTATGCAAACTAGTTACATAAACCGTACCGAACGTGAATATGCATAACGGGTAACCAAATGAGTTATGTACGGTTCCATAAGTTATTATGCTTAAAATATGTTATGATATCAGTAGGATACCTTCCATTATGCCCATAATGAATTTAAAACCAATTTAAGCCCCGTAAGGGTATTTTGGTCATTTTAAAGTTTATAAAAGAGGTTAAATAGTAAACTGAGGTTCTGGTCTAAAATAATCAGTAAAAATATTTATTTTAACAAGTTACATCAGTAAGATATCATACATATGTGAAATTTATCGTTTATGGCCAAACTATGCACCGTAGGGGCATTTTGGTCATTTCACATAAGCTATAAGGGTCAAAATTGGAAATCTGAGTTCAAGACTTATACTTACTATTAAAGTAAAAAACAATTATCCATAACATCAGTAGGTAACAAGCCTTAGGTGCCAAATATGGTTTTAAAGCATACTATGCACCTAAATCGCATAAAAATCGGTATTTGACGATATTCGGGTTGTTTAAGGAAATCTGAGATTTTGATCAGCCTTAACAATTTAAAATATCTTATTTAATGTATAAAATTAGTAGAAAAAGGTTTGACATGTAAAGGATGTGCAAAACTCATTTTATTAGCGAAAAGGGCATTATCGTCAATTACCGAGCCTAAGCAAGAACTCTATGTTATGATCAGTTTAAAATTTAACAAAGATTTCCAAAAATCCATAAATATTATATTACATCAGTGGGTAGAAAGTTTGGTGTCAAAATTTGGGTTTAAATGTGATTTATACTAAAAATGTCATTTAATTAATAAAAAGCTTTCATTTTACGATATCTCGCATAACTTCTATTTTAGACCATGAACTGATGTCAAATTTTTAGGACATGCTTATAAATCAGTAATAAAGGTTTTTGTCCTCTCACATTTTCAAAAATCTCGTTTTAATATCAAAAGGGCATTTTGGTCAACTTTTAAGCATTTAATGGAAACATGTAATGCACTAGGATTTCTATGGAACCAAGTTGTATAACCTCAGAGGGTTATAATAACCTATAATATGGTCCTAAAGGAACCTGAGGCATATCTAAACTAAGATAAATCGGGTCAGAACTGAAAGTCGTCGCAAAAGTCTACTTCTGCGACTTTCGGTTGCGAACCGAGCCTAAACTCAGAATTGTCGGGTTGAACATGCCTAAACATGTTCTTATATTATTTACCAAGTTATTTTAATGTTAAAACATGTCCCATAACTTCTACATTATCAGTTATGAATTATTTTATAAAAACTGACTCGTTTGACTTTTTATTAGTAAGTTTGACCCGACAATTGACTGAGATAATGTGATAATTAGAAGGTGCCCTTTTAAGGGTTTAACACCTACATAATTACCAACACATAACCACTTTCAATTCGAATAAAGGCTGGACCGTTTGTGATTAATCACAAAGTCAAAGCTTAATTACGATAACTTTGACTTTCGGTCATTAAGCTAATAAAACTTAAACTTAGGAAGCTAAGAACACTTACTATAGTCCTTAGCATGAATATTGAACTTATGAAAGCTTCCTTTAGCTCCGGGAGGCTTCAAAGAGTGAGCTTTGAGTGAGATTTGAAAGTATGCAAGATCAAATGAAACAATGCATGGCCTTATATAAGAATTTGGAGTCTTTAGGATCATTGCAGCTATACCTATGATGTTTTCAGATGTTCCCAAGTGTCCCTAGTGCATGAAAAACCATTTGCTCAGTCCCTGGTATCGAAATCAGCCATGCAAAGGCGGTGGCACAGGCTGCAGCATGCAGCTGTCCCTTTTTTGCTCGCTGGCACTTCTGTCGCGGCCCGCGTAGACATAAGAGGGAGTCCACGCGACCCGCGAGAACCCTCTATTCCGGTAAAAAGATTTAAAACTTTGCAATTTCAGTCCCTGGTCCATTTTATGTTTAAATAACTTTCTTTTATTGCACTTATGACCCCCATAGTTAACTAACAAGTGTCTTGGGTCACAAATTAACTCCGTTAAGCTCCCGGTTAGTTGTAAGATCACCCAAAACGTCTTGTTTTCATCGAAACTTCAAGAGATTACTATCCAATATTCTTGAGAGCAAAATAAACAAATGTTATAATGCTTTTGGGATCGTTAAAAGGTCACTCAGAGGTAACATTTAACATGTTGACACTTTTAACCCCTATGCTTCGTAGAATCCTTAATTTAAGCACAAACGACTTTCTATGTCTGACAATTTATTCATTAAAGAATACGAACGTCGTGTGAGGTCAATCAGAGGCACAAGATTGGCATGTTGACACTTTGGATCCTTTTACTTACATATTTACATTGTTTGACAATTGTAGTCCCTCCAAATCAATCCATTACACGTTTAAAGTCCATGACACGTGTCTTTATTATATTGGTCATGATTTTGCGAGGTGTTACAGTGCCCCTCCAACTACTAGGCATTCTCCTTATTCCTATCACGTCTAATCATCATGCCTATTCGCTCGTAACGATAATGGATGTTAGCGCGTGGACCACCGCAATGGTCCTTTCTATGTCGGAGGTATAAGGACAGTAGTGTCCCCTCCCTGGTTGAGCATCTGCTTGGAATGAGGGAAAATTAGGGTGACCATGAAAGGCAATTTATTATTACAGGGGCCCACGTAATAACGACTTGTAGTGCATGGAAATCTTGGTGGACTCTGCGGGCCGAGCTAATGATCACCACCCATCCAAAAATTTCTAAGTATTCACACTTTCATCTAGTAAAACAATACCTAGATAGTTGCTATAGCACTCTACAAAGTAGGAAACCTGTCTTTGCCTACTTCGTGTCTGACACTTCTACTCGTATACAAGCCGTTTGGGAACAGATATCTAAGCAAGTGAACTCACCAATCAATAAAACTAAATTATGAAGTAAATTTCAAAATCACTAACGTTCAGATCATCAACAGATCATTTTTCACTTAGAAACAACAAATCAAACACTGCTAAATCAAGCAAATAGAAATCTGCAAAGTCAACTATCAAATCAGGTTGTAGTTTCCTTTTAACTAAAGTTGAGCTCAATTCAGAATCTAACAAATACATGCTGTCATGCTTGTCATTATATACAGAAAACCGAGGCCAAAAGGCACGAACTCAAATCATCAACAATGAATTAAACATAAACACTACTAAATGAAGCAAATTTAAATCTGCAAAGTAACTTACCTAGGTCACAAAAGTAAACAAAAAACACACTTACACCTAAAACAGGACAGTTGACTCAGGTCAACTCCGCGAGTCAACAAATCAACAAGCACCGTTACATACCAAATACACACACAAAATCTTGCAAAATATACGTTCAATCATCTATACATCGTACATTCAATCATCTATACATCAACACTGATTCACCTTACACACACCTCATACATCAAATCAACCCTAAATTCTCCAACTACATGCACATCAATCACTCGCATTCACGCATAATCGATAAACAAAAACAACAAGATAACAAACTTTAAACCTAATTTCAAATAAAAGAAACTGAAACCAATAGATACGAAATTCACTCACCAGATTCGTGAAATTGAGTGGAATTGAGCGCAGGAGATGAGGACCGATGGAAGAATCGATAAAGATATGGGATTGTTAAAGGAGAATCTGGTGAATTTCATAGGGTTAGGTTAGGGTTTTAAGTTGAGAGAGAAAAGAAGGCATGTGATCGTAATATTTTTGTTTACGTTGACAATGACAATCGCATGAAAAACGCGAAGGACAGTGGGCAGCAATGGAAAATATGCTGCGGCTGATGCTAGGTTGGTCTGTTGCAAAAGGCCCATTGTCAGACCATCCACAATCGCAATAGTGATCTTTGGGTGGGATAAGAATTTAGTATTATTAGGTTTTGAATTCTTTTATTTATTGGGTTTTCTCTTAAATTGGTATAAGCTGTTGGGTTCTTCATATGTTAATCAAAGTGATTTTATCCATATAAAATAAAAAACGCAGCGGAAAAAGTATTTAAAACATGTTACTTTACAAGATATAAAACTTTTTTATATGTAAAACCCAATAACCCAGATCCATATACGAACATGCATGCTATCAAAAACACAACCATAGGGTGTTATAAGAATACTACCTTCCATATAGCAAAAGATATGAAGAAGATGATGTTCTTGAATGGAAATCTTCAAAGGATAAGACCTCAAGCTTGCATACCCCAAGTCTCCAACAAATACCTTATGTTGCTAGGATTTACACTTGTGAACTCACTTGAAAAACCCCTCTTGATAACCACCCATGGCCGAAATTTTGAGAGCATTCTTAAGAGTTCTTGCAACTTGAATTATGTGTTAGAATGTGTGTGAAAAGTATGAGTGAAGTTTTATAAAAAATCACCAAATCAAGAGTGATCTTGTAAAGAAAGTTGCATGCATTTTGATTGGTCAAAAACCCTCTTGGGAAGACCCAAAGTGGGCGGCCCACATGGGGCTTTTTATAAAAAAAAATTTAAAAATTCTTTTTTTTTTAATTTAAGTCTTGTTTATTTTATAGCCTTTTATAAAAGATAACATCATATGTTTACAAGACTTATGCAACCTTTTAAAAGTTTATTTAACCTATTAAATAACAAAATAAAATATTCTCTCAAAATAAATTATCCATATAATTTATCAGTTTCTCAAGTGCAATTATTTAGAAAACCAATTTCTAAATAATCTAATTGTTAATATTTATTTGTTTGATCATATCATAAATAAATATTATAGGTGTTTGTCTAGCTTGTTATTGGGTATGACCCGGCTTGGATCATAACGTACTAGCCACATCAATTTAATATGTGTCTGGGGCATACAGAGTCCAACATAAGCATTATACCTGGTAGAGATGAACGTGATCGGGTGATTCCGCTAGTGGCATGATAGTCAGCCAGTGATCCAAATTTGACATTAGAAAAAAAATAGAAGAGCTTTTTTTTCTTTTACATGTATTACTTATTACATATTTAAGGAATATTTGAAATCATTTACATATTTTCCTTTTTTAAATCATATATAATATAGATTTATCTATTTCACCAAAACTTCTCTAATTGAATTAAACAAAAGTGCAATTAATATTATAAGTAATACATAATTAAGATCCATTTCACAAAACCTTAACTTTCCGGCTGATACACCCCAAGTTGGAAAGACCAAGCCGGAAAAAGAACATCGCGACGACGGTGGTGGTTAGTTTCAGGTGGGTTTCCACTTCTATCAGACAAGGGCTGTGGTTGGTGGTCGAAAACGGCGGTGTTGGCGTTGGCATGTACAAAAAAACAACGACTATTTGACGAACAAGATTCAAGCACAAAACAACCGAGTGTTACAAAACAGTCAGACATGAATCTCTACAAAATATTTCGGTTTCAAGACTTGAAAAGTACGAATTAGGTATTGATTTGTGTCGTGTCAAACTAGAATTCAAGTTTTCTGGTTGTTGTTGTGACACCTGCATCACTTCAACCATTAAACAAAGGCCAAACCAATAAAATATTATATTTTATACTTGGGATTTGCATAAAGATATGTATAATTTGCACATATCAATTCTTGTTCGATTTCGGGCTCTAAATCGCTTTCTGGAAGGTTATACGCGCACCGATGCGTAAATATAACCAGTTTAATGCAACGAACACTCCAGAATAGTGAAATAGGTTTAAAATACCTTAGATAACCTTTACATAACTTAGAAACAAGTTTTGAAGGCTTTGGTATGACAAAATCAAGTTTAATCGCTTACAGGGACTAAATTCGACAAACTGCAAAAGTATGCCGATTCGTACTGTAACGAGCATTCCGGAACATGAACATAAGTTAAACACACCCTAAATATCCTTTACATAGCTTAGAAATAGGTTTGGAGGTGTTCGGTGTGCTAAAATAAACTTTTGGGTCATTCAGGGACTAAACAGTCAAAAAGTGCACAAGTTTGCATTTTCGCGCATAACTTACATTCTGAATACATCCGGACATCCAAAAATTTATGTAAGCACTAAAATACTTTATTTTAGTGTTTGGCATGAGAAAAATCCATTCGTCACGCCATTTGGATCGTTTTTCGCGCTTATGCGCATTTCGTCGTAATTAACCGAACAACGCAATCGTACGGCCAAACGAACCGACATCCGTGATGTTTTCAAGCATATTTCATGTTCCCTATGTCTTAACATCATTGTGGAGCTTGAAATTGGGTTTGATGGGTGTTAGAAGTGCCGTTACGCAACGAAACAAGGTGCAGGGACTGAAACTGACATTCTGCCAAACTTGATGGCTTACGGACCGTAAGCCATCACCCTTACGGTCCGTAAGCAGGGGTCAGATGCAGAAACTCGTTTTGACTACTAATTAACAGCTTTTAAACACTCCAAAGGCCAATGCCACATGTTAATCCCTGATGGTGGGGGCAAATGATGCACCATAACATTTCAACACATGTTATAGTCCCTAGTGACTATACCTAATGATTACCACGTTATCTAGGCTCAGTGACGAGTCATAGTTTTGGCCAAAATGCGTATTATTGCGTATTTTGTAACCAAACTACTTATAGGTATCAAAACCGTTTGTTTTGATACCAAACCTGTTTTCTAAACTTAGTTAAGCATGTTTTAACATGCTTAGCTCGTCACTTTTAGTTTAGTGCTGATATAGGGTAAGCGATCTAAACAATCGCTTATACTTTCGAACCTGACCCGTTTGGTCGATCATTAGGATCCGACCAAACACATTAGGTGACCATAGTTGTATAGCGAATAACCTTCCGAGGTTATACCTTATGGTCACATCGTTTGAGTAGTTGTATGATAGGTAGTATATATGCCTTTGGTAAATTACGAAAATGCCCTTTTTACGCCAAAATTCATTTTAAGCATATGTAACATAACTTTTGGTATCTAAACTGATTTGGTAACAATATTAGACATGTTAAGGCATATTTTACTTGTCATAGGACTAGTTAGGCGTTTCGAACGCGTTTCGCGCAAACGACGCGTTAAAATAGCATAAGCTACCTAAACGGGTCGTAATGGGTCGTAAGCACTTAGGTTAGGTTTCATTTTAGTATGTAGGCTTTGGTAAACCATATTACATGAGCTCCCGTACTCATTTGGTTTACAAGCCCTCATTCTATCCGATCCTCCGATTTAGGTCCGGGTTATTAACATAGTTACCTATATTAGGTGCCGTTTGATTTCCGTAATCTCTAGCATTGTTTGGTTGTTACTCAAGGACTACTAAGCAATCTCAAGTGAGTACATAGTTCCCCTATTTTACAACTTTCAACTGTTTTGGGGTGAAACATGTGTACCTATATGTTATTTTCATGTTTTCAAAGTATAATTGATTATACATGTTATTACTTATCATTTGACAAACTAAATGACTATCTATGGTTTAAACACTGATTTCTAAAAGAACATAAAATAAAATGTTGAATTGTACTTATTTTATGTTCACCAGACCGATTGGTAGTATGATATAACGCTATAGGATTAGATACCCCATTCCTGTTGTCATGGAATGTCTGAAACCAATTTGTTTCTCCATCCAAATAGGGATTTCCTTTGTGGTATTCCTATAGTCTCAAAGGTGTAGTTTGATGCACTAGGTCTGAATGAATTCTTAAATCACACTTTTATTGTATATTTTGATATACTCCCAAAAGTATAGTTTGATATACTCTCATGTGTGGTATTGTACAGAACCAACATATATATTTTATTAACAAACCAAAACATATTTTGATATGTTATTTATAAAACCTAAAGCATATTTTGATATGTTATTTATGAAACCAAAACATAGTTTAATATGTTAGTTACAAATCCAAAGTATACTTTTAATATGCTACTATAAGGTTATTCGTTTAACCTTGCATTATTTTACAAAGCATAACTTTTGATTTATTCAAACACTTTGTTTTGTACATTTTTACTTGTGGTTTAAGTAGTCTCATTTTACTTACCATACATAACTTTTGTTTACACATTACATGGTTTACATTTAACTTGGGTTATACAAAAACATTGGACTATTGGTTTAAACATGAACATTCTATATTGGTGGTTTGGTTTGAGTAAGTAACTTAAGTAACGAGGCGTGTGTAATATGATACAAGCATGGTGGATACGCCGCTGGTACTTCCTATATATAAGTGTTTGTATGGTATTACATATCGTAGCGTTATTTGAATCATTTCAATTTAAGTCATATAACATTTTATACAAATAACATACTTTTCATAAGACATTGTTTTACAACAACTTATTTCATACAACTCATTTTTAGTTGGTTATTCATTTAACCTTACATTACTCTTTTACGTATCATCTACTTTATCATCACTTTTCGAATGATTTATAAAACAAAACATTTTACAAGGATCATGACTGACTTTTGTTAAACAACTTTTTCTAAACTTATAAGTCATGAATCCTATATTCACAAAACCTATGTATCTCACAGGCATTTTTATGCTGACGTACCTATTTTTACACATGTTTCAGGTGCTGTTTTGAGATGATTGTTGATACATGCTTCATTTAGGATGGACTCGTGCCTTAGCAACTTTAAAACTTGGAAGATCATAGTTGTACTTATTTGATTGTATGAAAACAATGATTTCATTTTTTCAATAAAACAAAATTATTTATTCCATGGTTACGAAACAATGATTCTGTTACAACTCTCCCTGACGTTTCCGCCACGTCTTGTTGTTTTACGTGGTCGGGGTGTGACAGAAAAGTTGGTATCAGAGCCAATGGTTATAGGGAATTAAGTTATTAGTGATGCTTTGACCTAGACTATAACCTTCCTAGGACCCTAACACAAGTTTTCTTGTGTTTAGTTTTAAAACAATACCGTCACTTATTCTTAGGTGACAACTACAAAAAGAACATAAATTTCTATTCCGCTTTGAAAACTAATCATCTGTTCTAGGATGATTTATTACATGGTTTTGAACCCTTTAAGTTTTCAAAATCCCGTCAAAGTTGGTCTAAATAATGTGAACACGTGCAAACTGGAAGGGTGGGTGCCTGTACCCTGAGCTTTCTGTCTAAGGCTAGAGTGTTCGTACAAATCCGCAATATCGGACCAGTCACTCTTACCTGGGAACTCTTGGGGTGAGTGTCAACTTATAGGCGAGCATGTCTTCACGATACATTATTTTTGACCTATTTACTTTGATTAATCACCAGGGTCGTTTGTTGCTTTGTAGTAACAAACAAATGACCACCATCCTTGCTTTCATCAGATTTGTTTCATCTCATTCTTTTCGTCTAATTCTCTCACTCGTTTCCTTTCATTGTTCCTCTTTTAGAATGCCTCATCGACACGACAATCAGATGGCGAATGCCGAACTGGCGGAAATCATCGCGCAGCAAATGGCTGCTGCCTTCCCAAATCTTTTTGCTCAAATAAATCAAGCCATCAACAACCAGAATGCCCCATGCAATTTCAAAAGTTTCAATTCGGCTAAGCCACTCAAGTTTAGTGGTTCTGAAGGAGCAACTGGGCTCCTACAATGATTCGAGAGCACCGAGAGTACGTTCCGTCACGTTCAGTGTCCTGATAATCGCAAGGTCGAGTTTGCTTCCAGTGTGTTTCAAAAAAGGGCTCTTACATGGTGGAACGGGGTTATGAGAGACCGCGGTGCTGAGGTTGCATTAGCACAGACTTGGGCTGAACTTAGGGCTCTTATGATGAAGGAGTTTTGTCCTCGTCATGAATTGAGAGCTTTAGAAAGGGAATTCGATGACCTGAAGCAAGACAGTGGAGAACATCGAGCCTATACTGACCGCTATGAAGAATTGAGCCTGTTATGCCCTACTATGGTTACGCCTCTGGATAAGGCGATTGAGAAATACATTGATGGTCTTCCTGACGTAGTTCAGGATATCGTTACTGGCAGCAACCCTACTACTGTCAGACAAGCCATTGAATTGTCTGCCACTCTGACTGAATCCCATATCAGGAAGGGTAAGCTGTTTCGGAAGGGCGACCCAAGACCATCTGACAAGACTGCTCAAGTTGAACCAAAGGAAAAACAGGCTGAGGTATCCAAGAAGAAGAAGCGCAAAGCCTCTCAAAACTACGCTGTAACTGCTCAAGACAAACAGGTTGCACCAAACCAGCCAGCACAACCTCGCAAAAGGCAAAACTATGTTGGTACTGCACCTTTGTGCAACAAATGCAACCGTCATCATCTGGAGCAAGAGCAATGTCATAAATGTACCCACTGTGGGCGGTTGGGACATTTGATCAATGTTTGTCATTATGCAAATCAAGCTGCTGCAAACCCTGCTGCTGTTCAAGCACGGTTTCCACCGGGGTCATGTTATAACTGTGGTGACCTTACTCACTACAGAAACAATTGCCCAAGACTTGTTAACGCACCTCCAGCGCGAGGACGAGCGTTTAACATCAATGAGGCAAACGGGAACAATGATGCAGTAGTGAACAATTAGTGTTTTGTTTTTCCTTGGTTGTTATCTTTTGACACTTCAAGACAATTCGGTTGTTACATAAATAAAGATGTGTTGTTTTTATTTCTGCAAAACTTATGCGATTGTGTGAATGTTTGATGCAACCTTATGATGTCAACCCAAAGATAAACTACTCGTGTGGTTCTATCATTTTATGATCACTTGTGATCTCCCCAAGAACCTTAAATACTCGTTTCTTTTAAGAAACAAAGCCAAATTCCTCTTAAGATCCTTCTATCTTTATAGATGGATCCTTGAAAATGATTAAAGTGCCAAATGAAATCCATGGATTGGATTCCTAGTGTACTTTAAATATCCGTGCCCAAAGATAACAAATTAAAGAATCAAGTTAACTAATTTTGTGCTTATGTGTTTTCTTACATGTTTTGTGGTTGTATGTGATCCATCCAAATCCTCGTAGAATCTTTCATATCTCATATGAGGAATTCATAGTAGGATATCCAAAGTTACTATCTTAAATCCTTAATGGACTTCTACGTTGTAGTCAAGTCCCTTGGGTTTTAAAGTACTATTCTAAAATTGGACCCCTTGAGTGGTCTAGATAAACAGATTGATTTGAAAATCTGATTAGAAATATCATGTGATGATATAATTAAAAAGATCCCTTAAGTGGTCTATTTAAGGAGATCATACGACGGTCTAGTTAAGAAGATCATGTGTTGATCTAGTTAAAAAGATCGTTCGTTGATCTAGTTGAAAAGATACTTTGGTGGTCTAGTCAAGTCGCTTCATGTTTATTCAATTGATTTTTCCTCTACACGTTATGAAATGAACTGTGCGGACTGTGCAAGGAATTACGTAATTATGGAGGCCTACATAATTATGGAAATTCAGTGCACAGAAACCACAAGAAGTTTTTTCATGTGTTAAGACCTATAGTGACAAGAATAATGATATGGGAGAAGTCTTAGGACCTCGACCAATGTCAATTATTCTACACTCCCCAATTCTGATTTCAAGCACACACAAGTTTCCTATGATAAGTCTTCATAAGAAACGTTCTTCTGTCCATAGTTCAAAATTCCATGTTTTGCTACTACAAGGACTTCACTTTGAGGGTTAACAAATTCGCTAAGAATCCTAAGATGGCCCAGAGTTTTACTTAAGGGTTCAATGGATCTATTTGAAGGCGAAACCGTCACAGCTGTCTTCACAAGTTTCCTCTAGAATTAAATTTCGGGACGAAATTTCCTAAAGTAGGGGAGACCGTGACACCTGCGTCACTTCAACCATCAAACAAAGGCCAAACCAATAAAATATTATATTTTATACTTGGGATTTGCATAAAGATATGTATAATTTTCACATATCAATTCTTGTTTGATTTCGGGCTCTAAATCGCTTTCTGGAAGGTTATACGCGCACCGATGCGTAAATATAACCAGTTTAATGCAACGAACACTCCGGAATAGTGAAATAGGTTTAACATACCTTAGATAACCTTTACATAACTTAGAAATAAGTTTTGAAGGCTTTGGTATGACAAAATCAAGTTTAATCGCTTACAGGGACTAAATTCGACAAACTACAAAAGTATGCCGATTCGTACTGTAACGAGCATTCCGGAACATGACCATAAGTTAAACACACCCTAAATATCCTTTACATAGCTTAGAAATAGGTTTGGAGGTGTTCGGTGTGCTAAAATAAACTTTTGGGTCATTCAGGGACTAAAAGCGTCAAAAAGTGCACAAGTTTGCATTTTCGCGCATAGCTTACATTCTGAATACATCCGGACATCCAAAAATTTATGTAAGTACTAAAATACTTTATTTTAGTGTTTCGCATGAGAAAAATCCATTCGTCACGCCATTTGGATCGTTTTTCGCGCTTATGCGCATTCCGTCGTAATTAACCGAACAACGCACTCGTACGGCCAAATGAACCGACATCCGTGATGTTTTCAAGCATATTTCATGTTCCCTATGTCTGAACATCATTTTGGAGCTTGAAATTGGGTTTGACGGGTGTTAGAAGTGCTGTTACGCAACGAAACAAGGTGCAGGGACTGAAACTGACATTCTGCCAAACTTGATGGCTTACGGACCATAAGCCATCACCCTTACGGTCCGTAAGCAGGGGTCAGATGCAGAAACTCGTTTTGACTGCTAATTAACAGCTTTTAAACACTCCAAAGGCCAATGCCACATGTTAATCCCTGATGGTGGGGGCAAATGATGCACCATAACATTTCAACACATGTACGGATGATATTCGATCACGGTATTCGAGAAGCGATCCTAACGGTTGTCCATTTACTATAAATACCCACCTTAGTTTTCACTTCTTCCTCACAAATCTGATCAAAAGTGCTCTAAGTTGAAGCCCTTGCTTCATACCTGAGTTATTTGGATCGAGATAAGCTTTTGGGGACCCTTTGTAAGTGTTCCTTCGTTCTCTTTATTCGTTTAGCGTTAAAAGTCAAACTTTGTTTAACTTTCTGCATTGACCAGTTTATGGTCAATGCAAAGTTCGTTTGAACTTCATAACGTGAGCGTAATCACGATGGTTATAGTCCCTAGTGACTATACCTACTGATTACCACGTTATCTAGGCTCAGTGACGAGTCGTAGTTTCGGCCAAAATGCGTATTATTGCGTATTTTGTAACCAAACTACTTATAGGTATCAAAACCGTTTGTTTTGATACCAAACCTGTTTTCTAAACTTAGTTAAGCATGTTTTAACATGCTTAGCTCGTCACTTTTAGTTTAGTGCTTATATAGGGTCGTAAGGTAAGCGATCTCAACAATCGCTTATACTTTCGAACCCGACCCGTTTGGTCTTTCATTAGGATCCGACCAAACACATTAGGTGACCATATTTGTATAGGGAATAACCTTCCGAGGTTATACCTTATGATCACATAGTTTGAGTAGTTGTATGATAGGTAGTATATATGCCTTAGGTAAATTACCAAAATGCCCTTTTTACGCCAAAATTCATTTTAAGCATATGTAACATAACTTTTGGTATCTAAACTGATTTGGTAACAATATTAGACATGTTAAGGCATATTTTATTTGTCATAGGACTAGTTAGGCGTTCCGAATGCGTTTTGCGCAAACGACGCGTTAAAATAGCATAAGCTACCTAAACGGGTCGTAATGGGTCGTAAGCACTTAGGTTAGGTTTCATTTTAGTATGTAGGCTTTGGTAAACCATATTACATGAGCTCCCGTACTCATTTGGTTTACAAGCCCTCATTCTATCCGATCCTCCGATTTAGGTCCGGGTTATTAACATAGTTACCTATATTAGGTGTCGTTTGATTTCCGTAATCTCTAGCATTGTTTGGTTGTTACTCAAGGACTACTAAGCAATCTCAAGTGAGTACATAGTTCCCCTATTTTACAACTTTCAACTGTTTTGGGGTGAAGCATGTGTACCTATGTGTTATTTTCATGTTTTCAAAGTATAATTGATTATACATGTTATTACTTATCATTTGACAAACTAAATGACTATCTATGGTTTAAACACTGATTTCTAAAAGAACATAAAATAAAATGTTGAATTGTACTTATTTTATGTTCACCAGACCGATTGGTAGTATGATATAGCGCTATAGGATTATACACCCCATTCCTGTTGTCATGGAATGTCTGAAACCAATTTGTTTCTCCATCCAAATAGGGATTTCCTTTGTGGTATTCCTATAGTCTCAAAGGTGAAGTTTGATGCACTAGGTCTGAATGAATTCTTAAATCACACTTTTATTGTATATTTTGATATACTCCCAAAAGTATAGTTTGATATACTCTCATGTGTGATATAGTACAGAACCAACATATATATTTTATTAACAAACCAAAACATATTTTGATATGTTATTTATAAAACCCAAAGCATATTTTGATATGTTATTTATGAAACTAAAACATAGTTTAATATGTTAATTACAAATCCAAAGTATACTTTTGAGTAAAATGCTCAGATAGACCCTGTGGTTTTGCAAAATAACACCTATAGTCCCTAACTTTTGGAAATTACACCGTTGCTCCCTGTGGTTAGACGAGTTGTTACTCGGATAGTCCCCGGAGTTGATGTCCGTTAGTTTTCTCTGTTAAGTCCATCTGAAATTACTTATTTACCCCTCCCTTTAAAAAAAAAACAAATATGGATTATTTTAATTCAGAGGCTCACTTTTTTTAAACATTTATCACCCCACCTCCACTCTCCTCTTCTCCACTCACCCACTAGCACCGCCAACATCACCGTCCAGATCTGAGGTCAAGGCTCTCGAGGCTTTAAACGCAAACTAGAACCATTAAAAATTCAAAACTTATTTCCACTCGATTCTGGTAGCTTAAACACAAACTCCGCCGACTTTAATCAGATTCCGACGAACTTGCAACTTCCGGCGATACACTACCACTGCCGCCACACTCATTTTTCGGTCACTTGAAAACAATATTTGATTTTGATATATAAAGATTTGTGAGTCGGTACATTTTCATGATTTGTTCCTATTATTATTTTTTAATTAGAAACCATCACACAAAATATTGAAAAAAATTACTGAACTAACCTTCTTTTTTATCATAAACCATAACACCAAAGATGGTGGGTAAACCTGCTTTGCCCCAACCCATTTTAACAAGGTCTCGATTTGATCCATTACACGACCCAATATGGTTTCAACTCATACCCTGTTTTGACCCAACCCATTTTAACCAGCACCCGCCGCCACCACGTTTTTCCGACGAGCCTCTTCGCCATCATAACACGATTTCGACCATAAGTAACCCCCCAACCTTATATACAAGTCTCATATTTGTGTTTTGAAGGTTAAATCCAGAACAACTGTTGATATCATATTGGGTTTTGAAAACTAGGGTTTGGATAAAGAAGATGGTGAAGCTGACGATGTGGAGAAGAGGGTAAAGGTGGATGGGTGGAGTAGGGTGTTTAATGTATTAAAAAGTGGGTTCCATTCAAATTGTTAAACTTTAATTATATTATATTCTAATATTTAATATATTGTTTTTAATGGTAAGGGTAATTATGTCATTTTACATAAATTTAACTGAGAAATCTAACGTTCATCCATCTCAGGGACTATCCGAGTAACAACTCGTCAAACCACAGGGAGCACCGGTGTAATTTCCAAAAGTTGGGGACTATAGATGTTATTTTACAAAACCACAGGGACTATCCGTGCATTTTACTCTATACTTTTAATATGCTACTATAAGGTTATTCGTTTAACCTTGCATTATTTTACAAAGCATAACTTTTGATTTATTCAAACACTTTGTTTTGTACATTTTTACTTGTGGTTTAAGTAGTCTCATTTTACTTACCATACATAACTTTTGTTTACACATTACATGGTTTACATTTAACTTGGGTTATACAAAAACATTGGACTATTGGTTTAAACATGAACATTCTATATTGGTGGTTTGGTTTGAGTAAGTGACTTAAGTAACGAGGCGTGTGTAATATGATACAAGCATGGTGGATACGCCGCTGGTACTTCCTATATATAAGTGTTTGTATGGTATTACATATCGTAGCGTTATTTGAATCATTTCAATTTAAGTCATATAACATTTTATACAAATAACATACTTTTCATAAGACATTGTTTTACAACAACTTATTTCATACAACTCATTTTTAGTTGGTTATTCATTTAACCTTACATTACTCTTTTACGTATCATCTACTTTATCATCACTTTTCGAATGATTTATAAAACATAACATTTTACAAGGATCATGACTGACTTTTGTTAAAGAACTTTTTCTAAACTTATAAGTCATGAATCCTATATTCACAAAACATATGTATCTCACAGGCATTTTTATGCTGACGTACCTATTTTTACACATGTTTCAGGTGCTGTTTTGAGATGATTGTTGATACATGCTTCATTTAGGATGGAATTGTGCCTTAGCAACTTTAAAACTTGGAAGATCATAGTTGTACTTATTTGATTGTATGAAAACAATGAGTTCATTTATTCAATAAAACAAAATTATTTATTCCATGGTTACGAAACAATGATTCTGTTACAACACTCCCCGACGTTTCCACCACGTCTTGTTGTTTTACGTGGTCGGGGTGTGACAGTTGTTGATGTTGTTGATTATGATTGTGCTAGATTTTTTTAATCCATTATCGTCCAAGAAATTGTTGAATTGAAAATGGTTATTTGGAGATAAAAAAGATAGCAGTGTGGAATAATGATGAAAAACAAATGAATTTAAATCAAATTTATTGAGGTTTGATATATGACATACAACATATTTAATTACATCGGTTAATGCACGCTTTCTCAATAAGCCAATTTAAACATATCATTTTCCTAATAATAATGAGATTCACTCACCAACCTTTGTTGACCCAGAAGCTACTTTTAGGGGTTGTTTGTTTACCTCTTAATGAGACTCTGAATGGTTCAGACCTCCTACTGGTTTAGCACTTAATGGTTCAGACTGTTTGTTTCGTGAGCAGATGTCTGAATGGTTTAGACATTTGCCTCTGAATTGTTAAGTATTATACATGGTCTGAATGGTTAAGACCTCTAATCTGAATTGGTCAGACATTTATCTCTGAAGGGTTAACCATTATACTGGCTCTTAATGGTTCAGACCTCTTACTGGTTCAGCACTTAATGGTTCAGACCTCTTACTGGTTCAACACTTAACCATTCAGAAGTTGCCAAACAGCCCCTTACACATGATACAGGTGAACAAACAGGAAGAGAAGATTGGACATAGGATGACCTTAGTTAACAAGAAATGGATTAATGAAGTTTAAATGCTATGAACAATGTCTCATATGTAATTGTTTTATTTGGATTAGTTGCTATATGAAACATTCAATAAAGACTAATGACTATTTAAAACATTTAATAGCAAGTTATAAGATTTGGAAACCAATCATGCCGTGATCACCTATTCCGTTGCGGGTCAGGGTGTGACAATTTTTTCTATAAAAACATGTAACATATTTTTTTACATGCACTACACATCGAAAACTCGTAGAATTTAAGTTTTAAAATGTTACACTTCGTAAAACATGCAAAATCTGTTGTTGAAAAAAAAGTGTAACATGTGATGTTACATATATGTAAACAAGTGAAAAAGGTGTAACATATTAACTTTCCCTCTCCTGACAAAAGTTGTTACAATATGAAAAAAGTTATAACATGTGGCAAAATTGTGTCCATACATTGAGTTTCTTGAGTTTTTTGCACTCAAATGGAATTTCTTGGTATACTTGAGCTATATCTATATATATATATATATAGGATTCGGTTCAAATGAAAACCACCACGAGTTGTGAGAAACGTGAGAACTTTTTGATATCGCGCGAGTTGGGCCAAATTTTTTTGCACAAACGTAGATGAAAACATTATAAACACATTTGTAAAAAAAGTAAAAAAAAATTGTCGAGGCGTTAGTTTTGACTAATGCAAGTTTTTTTTACGTGTTGGTGTAAAATTTTACAGTTGATAACTATTTTTTTATCAGGACGTAAACAAAATTTGAATCAGTCAAAACTAACGACTAGACAATTATGTTTTTACTTTTTTTACAGATGTGTTTATAATGTTTGCATCTACGTTTGTGCAAAAAAATTGGCCTAACTCGCGCGGGATCAAAAAGTTCTCACGGTTCTTGCGCGTGACCCACTGGGCTGGTCCAGTCGCGCCCCGCGAGAGACCCCCTAGCTACGGCTAGGGTGGCCAGGTTGCATTGTAGCTTCAACAGGTGCGAGGACACGTGGCAAAATTGGGTGTCCGGCAAGTAAGGTGGGTCGCGGCCCGCGAGGCACACAAAAACATTATTTTATTTAATTTTTGATGAACTTAAGATTAATTGGGTTCGGTTACGTGTATACGGGGTATATTTAGTGTCACACCCCAACCGATGGCGGAAACATCGGGGTGCGAGCACCAAGCGTTCAGATTGCTCAAGAGAATTCCATAACACTAAATATTTTGATAGACACTAATAAATTTCATAGTAATTATCTAAAACAACCATCACAAATGTCAAGCATCAAACATAACAACATTGTTTCAAATATTCCAAGATGCCTAAATTAACTAGGCGACGTTTCTAAGCATCTCCTAGCTTGATTTCCATGCATTCCAAAGCAGCCTATTAGCCTGCAACATGTATTAAAATATCAGTACAAAAGTATTGGCGAGTACACAAGTTTGATAATAAAATAATAGATTAAAACAACTCATATCCACAGTGTAAGTAATAAAAATAATTTCAGCCATGCTAGTGTCGCAGTCCACGCAGTGATAGCCCAAGTATCCCGATGCTTTAGTGTTTACCCAAGACTCAAGGTAAACTAGAATTCTCCTAACAATACCCCCTGAGAATAATGGGAGAGGTGCACCCCCTATAGCGCTACTATTGTTAAGGCGGAACTAAACACCCTGGATTAAACGTCACATAGCACAAATAGAATACTAGAATGCACAAGTTTTCACAAACACTTAGGATAGAGTATAGATTGCCAAAAGTATTTAGTTTGATAGAATACATGTTACACCCCAAGAGTTTAAAGTAAAAAGGGGATCGAGTATACTCACAGTGTTTGTTTATCAATCGCAACTGTTATTGGATCAAAGGGAGCTCTTTTAGAGTTAGCCTGATTAGATTACAATAGGATAAGAGCCGGGTAAGATAACGAGACTTCACAAGTGTTGGAACAGGCACTGGATTGAATGGCTGTCCGATCGGATGGTTATCCGTTCAGATTGCCGGTCGATCGGACGACACACATTGATGAAGAGATGAGAGGGCTGCCCGATCGGATGGCCATCCGATCGGGTCATCACTTGAGTGAAGTGTATGAACAAAGGGACTTAGGTGGCTGCCCGTTCGGATGGTAATCCGATCGGATTGCCACTTGATCCGAGTGCAGATATCCTGGTCGTCTTAATTTGACGGCTGTCCGATCGGACGACTGTCCGATCAGGTTGCCGTTCGATCGGACTTCCAAGTTTTTTTTGAAAGGTTATCAAGTGTTTAAAGTTCAAGATAAAAGACAAGTGTCACCTAATAGGGTGGTTGCCCGATTGGATGACGGTCCGAACGGGCTGCCACTCGATCGGGCGACCCTCATTCTTGTTTATCAATTTTGTAAAAATTCTAAGTTTCTAGTTTAACGGTGACGGCACGACACGTACTGTGACAATCAGTAAACTCATTAGTACAAGGCCGTCTTGATCGGGTGGGAATCACCCCTATCCAATCAGTCGTCTGTCCTTAACGTACTTATGTCAGAATCCGTCTCATGCTCGTCTTCTCCGGTGAAACTTGGATCCAAGCCGACTTTAGGCTATGCATCAAGCCCACAGTCTGTTTAGATCCGGTTTCTACCAAAATAAGGCGAAAGTTGAAGAAAGATGAAGAACATCTCAAATTTTATATGAAAAGCATAGATTTAGCTTAAATTTTATGTAAAAACGCATGAAATACCTTAGATCAGAGTTGAATCTTGCTTAGAATGACATCACATGGCAGTTTGTACAAACCACCATGATGAAATCACCCTCAAGAACTCAGTTCTGAGAGATTTCACGGTGAAAATTGTGATTTCAAGTGAGAATCACGTAGAGGATGATGCGTAGATAAAAAAAGTACAAAGATCTAGCCTAAAACGTACCGAAATCGATGAGAGAATGAAGAAAAGGACGTGTGCGCGTGTCTTGGTCGAGCAGAGCTGTCACATCACTGAAAAGGTGATGTGACAGGTCTATTTATATTGTGAAAGGGTCAAGGAGGGAAGGTGTGGTTGGTTCAGGTGGCAGTCCGATCGGGTGGTCATCCGTTAAGGTGACAATCCGATCGGATGGCAGTCCGATCGGATGGCCACTCTGGCCAACCCAATCTTTCCGTATTCCAGTCTTTGATTGTTTTCACGAGTTAGATTAAGCGTTGCGTATTGTTGAGTAATAGAATAACTAGATTATAGCATACACATCAAGATTAATAGATTCCGCCAGTGACAAGGCTCCCGTCTCTCGTCCAACCAAGAATCAAGTTTTACGAGTCTAAGGAGTCAAGCACCAAATAGATTTAGGCATTCCAACATAGATTTAGACATTCCGAACATAACTTTAGGCATTCCATTTAGACATTCCACACGTAGATTTAGGCATTCCAAGTATATAGACATTTAGATGATTCAATCATATAAAATTAGGCAATCCCACATATAGACATTCCCACATTAAGCATTCCAGATAGGCATTCAAGCATAGATTTAGACATTCAAATCATATAGAATTAGGCATTTCCAAAGTAGACTTAGACATTCCCAGGAAATAGACAATCCAACATAGATTAGGACTAAAATAGCCAACAAGTTAAATCTCAGGGACTAATCTTGACAAGATCCTAAAGTTTAGGGACGCTGGGCGTTACAGTCTCCCCTCCTTTAGGAGATTTTGTCCCCGAAATCTTAGAAGAAGACTGTTCAAAGAGATGCGGGTACTTGGCCTTCATATCACTTTTCAACTCCCAAGTGAATTCGGCACCACGCTTTCCTTCCCATCGAACCTTGATAATGGGAATTTTGCTGCGCCTTAGACACTTGACATCTTGATCCATGATTTCGACCGGTTTCTCCACAAATTGAACAGCTTCGTTGTAGGATCGTATTACCGACCGAAACGAGTCGTTCAGAGGTGTTCTACTCAATATGAAAGGCGGAAACAGACATATCAAGTTCGATTCAGCTAGATATTCACTTTAAATGTCTTTCTTATTGATTTGACAAAGTTTTACAGCAGAACGACACTTCGGCAGCACTTCGGCTCTCAAACCGGAACCTAATTTCGTGCCAAATGACCCAAACCAGGCAGCTATATATAGGCTGAGTAATTTCTCTTGAACCAGCTCAAACGGAATCACAGGCATGCTAATTCCGCTTGAACCAGTCCACACGAAATCACATTTCAAGCGAAATCAGTGATTTCGTGTGAAATGACATGTTGATTTCGAGCAGAATTACAACTTGTAATTTCGTTTGAAATTACATCTCAACCTATTTTTGACAATTTTCTCGTACAACATGCCTGATCTATCTATACTCATACAAGACGAAGTCGACAGACGGATGCACCAATAGACTCCCCCTCGGATGTTGACGAAGTCTTCGGTGTCGAGTCTTCAACGTCTTCAGTCTTTATCAGTCCTCTCGCAATTCTCCGAATTATCTAACAATGTAAAGCCTCCTCAATCTTCTTTCTCTTCTTTCTAGTATCTCAAACTAGCTCCATTTTCTCTTGAACAGATCTCCTGATTCCTTAAGTTCTTCAGTATCCTCAGCTTGCGTGAACATAAGGATCTGAACTTGGCTCTACAATCTTTAAACTCCTCTTGATGTTGTTTCAAGATTGTAACCTGACTCTCATTCAGCTCAGACATCAGAACCTAGCTTACCTGCACATTCTCTACCTCAAAATAAATTTCACAAATTTAAAATTTTGACAAATTTATAAACCACTAGAAGGTGCTATCCAGAATGATTTTACAATGTTAATATCTGATGAACCACTTGTAGGAAAATATTCAAAATCTTTTCTCATTTAAAACACAGACTCCCCCTCACAAAATTGTTTCATCATGTTTTGCACTTGGAATTTTAAAAATCAGCTCTCCAACATCAGTTGTCTAAAATCTTTTTGTATATTTAAAAATTTATGCTAAAACACACTTAAAATCTTTTTGGATTTTTGAAATTAAAATGAAATGCAGTAAAGAAATATTTACAAACAATATTTTTGTGAGTTTGCGTAAGAGGATCATATCAGTTTTTGAGACAAATCACTAACACCGTTAAGCTTTAAACATTTTAAGTTCTAAACTATTCACTTAGATTGTCAGTATACTGATCCACTTAAATTTTTACACAAAGTTCAATTGTTTTGAGATACAAGATTAGTGTATTAGAGACTTAAACTTATTCGCGTGTCCCACCTCAGAATATACTCCCGTATCTAGATCCCAATATTCAGTCTTACAGGTGAGTATACCTAGATGATATCTGTAAAGGGTTAAATGCGAGGGCCGTGAGAGCTCAGGCTATTGCTTCCGCAAAATCAGAGAGATGACGGCTTCGACTTTTGGTGTGTTCCCTTTAGAGAATCTTTTCTTCAACAGCACATGATTTGCATTTTTCAATGTTTCATCATTTTTATGCTGAGGGTGGGCTATATTTCAAGCAAGCGTAAAGTATTCTCCGGGGACTAGGCCATTGCTTCCGCAAAATCAGAAGTCCCGGGATAATACCCCAGATATCATTGAGTATAAAGACCTAGTATCTCAGAAAGAGGGGCCTTTCAAACAAGATTTCGGGGGTTACCCATATATCCGAGAGATGTTCCCCACGAATTAAGTAAGTTTGAAATTTAGGTTTATATCCCGACACAATCTACTAAATGTGAGAAAACCTACTGGCACATCATCAGTGAGATCGTTTATCACATTTTTCAATTCTTTAGCATGTTGTGATCGTCCACTGATGTACTATCATTTCCTCTTTTTCACAACAAAACTCATTTTGATTTTATCATGTTTTTGACTTTTTCAAATTTTATAATGTTTTTGGATTTTCTGAAAATTCTTACTCCCCCTAAAATTCAAAATCATTTAAAAAAAACTTTGAAAATAAACTGTACAAGTAAAGTGACAACTGTTGTAAATTGCTTCAATTCGCCATCCACTTGGCATAAACAATCAGAACTCCCCCTTACAACAAACTATTTTCCCATTATGATTTCAAAACACTTAAGTTTGTTTTAATCAAATGATTTTTCCGGAAAATTAGTTTTGCTGATCTCATACAACCTCTTGTAGGTTAGGGGATGTCACACCCCGACCACGTAAAACATCAAATCGTGGCGGAAATGTCGGGGAGTGTTGTAACAGAATTATTGTTTCACAACCATGGCATACAAAGTTATATTTTATTTATCAAACAAACGAGTTACATTGTCTTTTAAATGAAGGAAACAAACTACACAACATCAACTAAACTAATCTTGCTTCTGTTATTGTCACTAAGGCCCGAGTCCACCCTAGTGTATCCCGATCAAACCTATGCACCTGCTCCTGAAACACATGTGAAAATAGGTACGCCAGCATAAAAATGCCTGTGAGATACATAGGTTTTGTGAAAAATAGGATTCATGACTTGGGTTTTAAAAGAAAGGTTTAATAAAAATTAGTCATGAATCTTGTTAAGTGTTTTCTTTTATAAATCATATGAAAACTTGATAAGAAAATCAAATTATATAAAAGAAAGGTGTATGGTTAACGAAATAACCAAGTAAAATGAGTTTATATAAAATAAACTGTTTTGTAAAACAATGTCTTGTGAAAAATATGTTATTTGTGTAAAATGTAATATGTCTATACTGAAATGATTTAAATAACGCTACGATAAGTAATATTATACAAACACTTATATATAGGAAGTACCAGCGGCGTATCCACCATGTTTGTACCATATTACACACGCCTCGTTACTCAAACCATTTACCCAAACCAACCACCAATGTAAATTGTTCATGTATAAATCAATTGTCAAGTGTTATTGTGTAAACCATATCAAAATGTCCATGTCTAATGTAAATCACCAAATGTGTATATCAATGTCAAAATGTTTATGTTTAATGTAAATCATATAATGTGTATCCAAAAATATCATGTATGGCATGTGAAATATATCAACTAAACCATAGGTAAAACGCACAAAAACAGGGTATTGAATTAAATATAGTTTAAGTCAAAGTTATGTTTTGTGGAACAAATGCATGCTATACTGATACAAACATCTATGCGGTATTGTTATAATGCATACATCCAAGCCTTGTGACTGTGGCGATAAACCTTTAAACAAATTAAAGGTTCATCTAAGTTATGTGTATCGAATTCGGTCATTCCTTCCATCCAAACATACCTAGGATGTCAGGAACGGGAGTTGTCAATTCCTATGGTACCACTACCTACTAACGAACGACGTAGCTAATGTTAATGAATGTATATTGTCCCATTTGAACAAACCAAATGTCATACCAAAATGTAAGCATGTGAAAACAATGCACTAAGTATGTAATCAAATGAACATACATAGCGTGAAATGTAATGTAAAACAATGTACTAAGTATGCACACAATGGACATACATAGCATGAAATGTAATGTATAACAATGTACTAAATATGCACACAATGGGCATACATAGCATGAAATGTAATGTAAAACAATGTACTAAATATGCACACAATGGGCATACATAGCATAAACACAATGAAATCATGTACTATTGAACATAACAAGCATATGATATGAAAACATGGAAAAGCATGAAAGTAACAAGTAGGCACATGTGTTTCACCCCAAAATGTTTGGAAAACAGTAAAAGAGGGGTCTATGTACTCACTTGAGATTGCTTAGTAGTCCTTGAGTAACAACCAAACAATGCTAGAGATCACGGATATCAAACGACACCTAATATAGGTAACTATGTTAATAAACCGGACCTATATCGGAGGATTGGATAGAATGAGGGTTCGTAAACCAAACGAGTATGGAGACTCATGTAATATGGTTTAACAAAGCCCACATACTAAAACGAAACCTAACCTAAGTGCTTACGACCCATTACGACCCGTTTAGGTAGCTTATGCTACTTTAACGCGTCGTTCGCGTAAAACACGCTCGGACCGCTTAACTAGTCCTATGACAAGTAATATATGCCTTAACATGTCTAATATTGTTGCCAAATCAGTTTAGATACCAAAAGTTATGTTACATATGCTTAAAATGAATTTTGGCGTACAAAGGGTATTTTGGTAATTTACCTAAGGCATATAAACTACCTATCATACAACTAACTAATCATCGTGACCATAAGGTATAACCTTGGAAGGTTATTCCCTATATAACTATGGTCACCTAATGTGTTTGGTCGGATCCTAATGATCGACCAAACGGGTCGGGTTCGAAGGTATAAGCGATTTATTAAATCGCTTACCCTTACGACCCTAGACAACGTGGTAATCAGTAGGCATAGTCACAAGGGACTATAACCATCGTGATTACGCTCACATTGCGAAGTTCAAACGAACTTCGCATTGACCATAAACTGGTCAATGCAGAAAGTCAAACAAAGTTTGACTTTCGGACTCGAAAAGCAATAAAAGAACGAAGGAACACTTACAAAGGGTCCCCAAAAGCTAACCTTGATTCAAGTAGCTCAGGTATGAAACAATGGTTTCAACTTAGAGCTTCTCAAATCAGATTCTTGTGGGTTTTGTAATGAATGGGGTTGGGCATTTATAGTAAATGGATAACCGTTAGGATCGTTTATCGAATAACGTGCTTTGATCACATCCCTACACTTGTTGGCAAGCTCATGTACATCAAATTGGCCCCCCATAAGCAGGAAACAACACTTGGAATTGGATTGGGAGTGCTAAACAGCTGTTAAAAATGGATTTTGCTGATCAGAATGGGCCTCGCGTGACGCCAAGGGGCTAGGTGTCACGCTAAGGTCCCTCTGATCAGCAACCAGTTTCCAAAGCTTCCAATTAAGTCCCCGTTGTGTATTAAGGCCATTTCCGACATGTTTAAGGCTCGTGAAGCCATTTTCAAGGCCCTAAAATGATGCCTAAACATTGTGGACATGAAACATGCTCAAAAATATCCCGGATGTTGGTTCGTTTGGTCGTGCGATTGCGATGTTCGCTTAATTACGACGGAATGCGCATAAGCGCGAAAAACGATCCAAATGACGCGACGAATGGATTTTTCTCAAGCCAAACACTAAAATAAAATATTTTAGTGCTTACATAAATTTTTGGATGTCCGGATGTATTCAGAACGTAAGTTATGCGCAAAAATGCAAACTTGTGCACTTTTTGACGCTTTTAGTCCCTGAATGACCCAAAACTTTATTTTAGCATACCGAACCCCTCAAAGCCTATTTCTAAGCTATGTAAAGGATATTTATGGTATGTTTAACTTATGGTCATGTTCTGGAATGTTCGTTACAGTTCAAATTGGCATACTTTCGCAGTTTGTCAAGTTTAGTCCCTGTAAGCGAATTAACTTGTTTTTGCCATACCAAAGCCTTCAAAACTTATTTCTAAGTTATGTAAGGGTTATTTAAGGTATGTTAAGAATATGTTGATGTTCTGGAGTATTTGTCATGTTAAACTGAGTACGTTTACGCATCAGTTTGCTTATAACTCTCCAGAAGGTGATATAGAGTTTGAAATTACACAAAAGTCAAAACATGAAAAATGTCAAACATAAATAAACAAACATTGGGATCAAATAACTTTGTTTTATTGATAACCGAACTGTTCACAATGATTACAAACACAGATGTTACAGTCTCCCCTACTTGTGGAAATTTCGTCCCGAAATTTATTTAGAGGAAACTCGTGGGAAAAGATGCGGATATTTCGCCTTCATTTGATCTTCGCATTCCCAAGTAAACTCGGGTCCACGTTTAGCTTCCCAGTGAACTTTGACCAAAGGAATGCCCTTGTGTTTGAGCCACTTGACTTCACGTTCCATGATTTCCACTGGCTTCTCAACAAATTTCAGTGTTTTATCAACACGAATTTCGTCAAGTGGTATGTGGAGGTTCTCATCAGCTAAACACTTCTTGAGATTGGATACGTGAAAGGTTGGATGAACATTTCCAAGTTCAGGAGGTAACTCGAGTTTGTAGGCTACCTTACCGATTCTTTCGACGATCTTGAATGGTCCAACGTATCTAGGTGCAAGTTTTCCTTTCTTTCCAAATCTGATCACACCTTTCCAAGGTGAGACCTTAAGTAATACATGATCACCGACTTGAAATTCCAAGGGCTTTCGTTTTGGGTCCGCGTAACTCTTTTGACGGCTTCTAGCTGTCTGAAGGTTATCACGAACTTTCTTAACCTTATCTGTTGTCTCTAAAATGAGGGCAGGTCCAGTAAGCTGAGCCTCGCCGGTCTCATTCCAGCTGACTGGTGAACGACATTTTCAACCATAGAGAGCCTCGAAAGGAGCCATTTTGATGCTGGTGTGATAACTGTTATTGTAGGAGAATTCGATCAACGAAAGATGTGAATCCCAACTACCACCAAAATCGATCACACAAGCTCTAAGCATATCCTCCAGAGTCTGGATTGTTCTTTCAGATTGACCATCCATTTGTGGATGATAAGCTGTGCTCAGATTAAGTTGGGTCCCCATAGCAGATTGCATGGTTCTCCAAAAATGAGAAGTGAAACGAGCATCTCTGTCAGAAATGATGTTCAAAGGAACACCATGTCGAGCTACAATTTCATCCACATAGATTTTAGCAAGCTTGTCAGCAGAAAAATCCTCACGGATTGGCAAGAAATGCGCTGACTTAGTAAGACGGTCAACAACTACCCAGATGGCATCATGACCTTTCTTTGTGCGCGGAAGTTTGGTAATGAGATCCATAGTAATGTTTTCCCATTTCCAAACTGGGATCTTTGGTTGCACCAATAAACCAGAAGGACGCTGATGTTCAGCCTTAACCTTAAGACAAGTAAGGCATTTTGATACATATAAGGCAATGTCTTTCTTCATACCAGGCCACCAATACTGAATACGAAGATCCTTATACATCTTATCTGAGCCAGGATGAACAGAATAACGAGACTTATGGGCTTCATCCATAAGCAAGGTGCGAAGGTTATCTTGGCTTGGGACCCACAAACGGTCCATGAAGTAATACGATCCATTGTCCTTCAGTTCCAGATCAGGTGTTATGTGATAGGGAAATTCCTTATCCATTAAACCTTGTGAAACACAAGATTGTTGAGCCTGAGAAATGCGTGCTTGGATATCGGATTGAATAACAGATTGAACACGAACATAATGAAGCTTAGTACGTTCCTTGCGACTCAAAGCATCGGCCACGACATTCGCCTTACCAGGATGGTAGCGAATTTCGCAGTCATAGTCGTTTAGAAGCTCGACCCAACGTCGTTGCCTCATGTTGAGTTCTTTCTGATTGAAGATATGCTGAAGACTTTTGTGGTCCATGAAAACCACACATTTTGTACCGTACAAATAGTGTCTCCAGATCTTAAGAGCGAAGACAACTGCACCTAACTCAAGATCATGAGTGGTGTAGTTTTTCTCATGTATCTTCAACTGCCTCGATGCATATGCTATAACTTTGTTCCTTTGCATCAGAACACAGCCAAGACCCAATTTAGATGCGTCTCAATAAACGAAGAAATCATCATTGCCCTCAGGCAAAGTCAGAACAGGCGCGTCACAAAGCTTTTGCTTCAAGTTTTGAAAAGCTTCCTCTTGTTTGAATCCCCAATCAAAGGGCTTGTTCTTCTGAGTTAGAGGAACTGCAATCTTTGAGAAGTTTTCAATGAAGCGGCGGTAATAACCCGCAAGACCAAGAAAAGAACGAACTTCAGTAGGAGTAGAAGGTGTATCCCAATCCTTAATCGCACTGATCTTGGAGGGATCTACATGAATACCTTGTTCGTTGACAATATGTCCTAAGAATTGAACCTCTTTAAGCCAGAATTCACACTTGGAGAATTTGGCGAAAAGTTGTTCTTCCTTTAGGAGTTCCAGAGTAAGACGAAGATGCTGCTCATGATCAGCTCGCGTCTTAGAGTAAATCAAGATGTCGTCAATAAAAACAATGACGAACTGATCCAAATAAGGCTTGCAGACCCTATTCATTAAGTCCATGAAAACAGCAGGAGCATTAGTCAAACCGAATGGCATGACTGTGAACTCATAATGCCCATAACGAGTGCGGAACGCTGTCTTGGGAATGTCCTCTTCATGCACCCGAAGTTGATGATATCCAGATCGCAGGCCAATCTTCGAAAAATGAGAAGCGCCCTGTAACTGATCAAAGAGATCATCGATGCGAGGTAGGGGATATCGATTCTTGATGGTGAGCTTGTTAAGCTCACGATAATCGATACACATCCTAAAAGATCCATCCTTTTTCTTGACAAAAAGAACGGGAGCACCCCAAGGTGAAAAGCTAGGACGGATAAAACCTTTGTCAGAGAGTTCCTGAAGCTGCTTAGACAACTCTTGCATCTCAGATGGTGCAAGACGGTATGGAGCTCTGGCAATGGGATTTGCACCAGGTACGAGATCAATACGGAACTCGACTTGGCGTGCTGGAGGTAGACCAGGTAAATCTTCAGGAAATACTTCAGGATAATCCCGTACAACAGGGATATCTTGAATAGGCTTACCTTTGCCCTTATCTGCTACAACATGTGCCAAAAAGGCCACATAGTTCTTTCGCAGATACTTCCGAGCTTTAAAACAGGACATGAGTTTGAGACCACCAGCAGGTTTCTCACCACGAACCTGTAGGATCTCGCCTGTCGAAAGCGGCACACGAACAATCTTCTCAAAACAAACTACCTCTGCGCGATGCTTGGCTAACCAATCCATACCCACAATAACGTCGAAGCTTCCAAGTTGCATAGGCGTGAGGTTAATAGGAAAAAGATGGTCGTTAAGGTTCAACTGGCAGTTGCGAAGAACCGAATCAAGAACAATGGGTTCACCGCTAGCAACCTCTACTGTCAAGGGTTTTCCTAGTTTCGTTCTAGACACGCGAAGTAATGGCTCAAAAGATAATGACACAAAACTCTTATCGGCACCCGAATCAAAAAGAACAGATGCAGGCTGATTATTAATAAAGAACGTACCGTTCACCACTTCATTGTCTGCCTGTGCCTCTTGTGCATTCATGTGGAAGACTCACCCTCGAGCCTGAGCCTGATTCTGATTTGGATTCGCATTCATCAATCTTGGACACTGATTACGGTAGTGGGTCAGATCCCCACAGTTGTAACAAGAACCTGGAGGGTAGTGTGGTCGTGCAGCTTGACCCTGTTGTTGAGCAGGAGGCTGAGCAACTCGTTGAGCCGGGTTCTGAACTGCCCGATTCTGAGCAAACCGACAAACATCAGCAAGATGACCTGACTTCCCACAGTTAGTACAGAAACGGCATGGATAATGCGGCTGATGGTGACTGTTGCATCTATTGCACAAAGGTGCATTCCCTGTATAGGGCTTCTTCGCTGGAGGTTGTGCGGGTTGGTTGGGAGCTGCCTGGTTAACTTGGGCAGTAACAGCAAAATTTTGGGAAGCCTTACGCTTCCTTGACCTTTTCGAAGAACCAGAATCCTTACCCTTCTTGTTTTGACCTTTCTTGCTATCTTCTTTGTCAGACGCCTGCTTCTTACCTTTGTCACCCTTTTTATGCAGCTTTCCCTTTTGAACCTGCGACTCAGTCAATGTCGCTGCTAACTCGATCGCCTAACGGAGTGTGGTAGGGTTACTACCAGTAATGATGTCTTGTACTGAGTCAGGTAGACCATCGATGTACCTTTCGATAGCCTTGTCGATTGGGGTAACCATTTTTGGGCATAGCAGACTCAACTCCTCAAACCTATCAGTATACGCCCTGTGCTCGCCACTGTCCTGTTTCAAGTCATCAAACTCTCTCTCCAAAGCTTGCTGTTCATGATGAGGACAAAACTCCCTCATCATAAGAGCTCTAAGTTCAGCCCAAGTTTGCGCTAGAGCAACTTCTGCACCACGGTCTCTCATAACCCCGTTCCACCATGTAAGAGCCCTCTTCTGAAACACACTCGAAGAAAACTCGACCTTGCGATTGTCAGGACACTGAACATGAAGGAAAGTGTTCTCAATGCTCTCAAACCATTGAAGGAGCCCAGTTGCTCCCTCAGTACCACTAAACTTGAGTGGTTTAGCCGAACTGAAACTCTTGAAATTGCATGGAGCATTGTTGTTGTTGTTGGCTTGGTTCCATTGAGCAAAGAGGTTTGGGAATTGAGCAGCCATCTGCTGCGCAATAATTTCTGCCAGTTCGGCAGTCGCTATCTGGTTTTCGTGTCGAGGTGTAACGCCCCAAAATCTGAATGTTAATGTTTATTGGATGTTATTATGTGACACGTCAGGAAATAAATAACTAGGCTATTTAACCTAGTTAAGGGTATGGTCAAAAGTCTTAAATGATTAAGGTAGTGTCAGTTATGTTTTAAAAGTAAACCCGAGGGGCTAAAATGGAACAAATGAAAGTTAAGTTATAAAATATCTAACACACACAAACACACACATACGTGTGTTCGAGAAAGAGAGCAGGAGGCTCCCATGGAGCCTCAAACCCTAGTTCCATCTTTATGCTTAAATCGGAAGGCAAGATGAAGTTCAAATCCATAACCGAGCATGGATTAATGATCTCCAACACGAGGGGATCATAAGGTATGTCGAAAATCTAAGATTGGTGATCATGTGTAAAGTGGGTTATGTTTTAATCCATGAGTTTAAGTGAAATTGAGCATTGGTATGTGTTATAATCATCATATAGAACATGGGTTATGAATGGTTTGCGTTAATTTGATGTTTAGAGGTGACACCCGTTAGTTAGGGTGAAGATGATGACTAGAATCACCTCCTATGTTCAAGTCTTGTTGAAAGATTGATGTATTATGTGGGTATGATGAATTATTGTTAGATGAAAGTATAGGAATATGATGATGTTATGTTTAATGTTCATTTGGAATGATACATGATGATTAGTAGTTGGTTTTGATGGGTTATGTATGAGTTTAGAAGAATCGTGCATGAAATAGTTGTACGTTATGCTTAAAAGGTAGTACTCACATCAAGTGTATGATGAAATGTATATAGTGTCGTACGTATAGTCGATTATGATGTTACGGGTATTCGATGATAGGTCGATAGTTGAGTATGGTTAATAGTTGACTTTTGAAAGTCAACTAAGTATAAGAAACATGATTTGACTCATTGTCGTAAATGTAGGTTGATGGGAAGTCGTATGGTACATGTTATAGCAATCCGTGTTAAATGTAATGACATGATGAGTTATATGAGTTTAACGTATACGTATATGATTATATGAAGTTGATTATGTATTTTAATGCTTGTTAGAAATGACTAAGGCAAGTTAAGTGTGAATTATGCGAATGATATGAATATTACATGTACAAATGAGTATGCTAATAAGAGCGTGGTTTCGATGAAATGAAAGTATAGGAATCACGTCGCGACGGACTCAAGTAGGAGGTGTTAACGGGTCAAGATGAGGCAAGGAATCGGATACGAGCGCGGACACATAAGGTAAGTGATTTCTATAATCACTTCTTATGTTCGGATAGGTGATATGGTGTTTTAATTTACTAAACATGATGGTTGAGGTCAAATATGTGACGTAATCTTATGCCGTAAAGGATGGAATTTAAAGTTGACCAAAATGCCCTTGATGGGTATTTTGGGCAAACGATCTTAACAAGTAGTTTAGGAACAAGTTATTTGATGAGTATAATGTTTTGAGCAAGTATGGAAGTGAAGAGTATGGTCTTGGTATGTCATAAACCAATTAATGCGCAAATACCCATAATGGGTCAAATAATTGGAATGTGATAATAAGTCGATAAGGCGTAAGATAAGAATTTCGTTAATCCGGATGTGGGATTTTAAGTTTATATGATAGAATGTGAATTTACAAGCATGTAGGAAGAAACGGGAGGTTAAACGGGTAAACGGTTCAAAAGTTACGCGCGTTTTAGTGCGTACGGTCGACGAAACGAATCTGCAGGAAAATGCAATTTAGAGAGGCCGTCGCCGACGGGCAAGGGAAAGTCAGTTTTTCTCCGACGGGTTATCTTCCTGTCTACGGGGTTTTTGGCGACGGGAAAAACTATGGGCCGTCGCCGACGGGCCCTAGGGCCGTCGCCGACGACCTCCCCAAGTCTAAAAAGCTGAAATCTTGTTTCTAAGTTGATTTATGTATCGTAGGCTTCGGTTTGTTATCCGTGGACTACGGCGGACCTTCCAAACATGATTTTGATGGTTCCTTAGATGTTTATGGGTTATAAAGCTAAGTCTAAGACCCATGTAAATAATGAATGATTATGTAGGAGGTACACGTGATCTAATACGTGTTTGTTAAGGTATGTACGTATGTAGATATGTATGTATGTATGTATAAAGATATGTACGAGTGTATGCATGTTTGTAACGATGTAGGAAGGGTATGTACGTATGTAGATGTGTATGTACGTATGTATAAGAATATGTATGAGTGTACGCATGTATGTAAAGATGTAGGAGAGGTATGTACGTATGTAGATATGTATGTATGTATGTATGTATAAAGATATGTACGAGTGTATGCATGTTTGTAACGATGTAGGAAGTGTATGTACGTATGTAGATGTGTATGTACGTATGTATAAGAATATGTATGAGTGTACGCATGTATGTAAAGATGTAGGAGAGGTATGTACGTATGTATGTATGTATAAAGATGTGTATGAGTGTATACATGTATGTAAAGATGTAGGAAAGGTATGTATGTATGTAGTTGTGTATGTAGGTATGTATAAAGTCATGAATGATTGTATGCACATATGTAAAGTTGTAGGGATGGTAGGTACGTATGTAGATGTGTATGTATGTATGTATGTATGTATGTATGTATGTAAGTACATATGTAGGCATGAATTTGACACGTTGAGCGTTAACGTTATTAATGGTGTACCTTGAGAATGAAAAGTAATGCAGGTACGTTATTGAAGCCTCACCAGGAAATGGATACGCAGATGAGATGCTTAAAGTTTCTTAAAGATCGAAATGGGAAGTGTACGCGAATGATCTTGGTTATATAATGTGTGCTAATGTTTTGAATGTATGTGGTGAGTGCAGGTTGTACGGATCATGGGCGATTATCACAAGGAATAGAGGTCGAAGATCGAGTCACTAGAGAGATTGTGCGGGGACGTGGAATGTAAAATGTAGAAAACATAAGCTATGTTTTAAATTAATAGATAAGATGATGACGGATTTATGAATAAGAGTTATGTTAAAGTTAAATTTTAAATAAGTTGGGGTATTTATAAAGAAAGAAATTTTATGGTTCGTGTTTCCGCTGCGACTTTTGCCATGTACGAATTAGGGTCTTACAAGTTGGTATCAGAGCCCTGGTTTGAGGGAATCAAGTGTAAGAAGGTAAGTGCTTGAACTCAAACCTGTGTGCTCTTGTGATAAGAAACCCGTACAATCCAAGACTCGGTCAAGATCCAAAGGTAAAAGAGAATGTAAGTATGTACTTATGTATACGTATAAAGAAACTGACGGTTTTGTATATGCAAGGTAAGTATAAGTGTTTGAAGAGGATGATCCGCGAATGCGGTCAAGTACCGACACCAAGGCATGAAATAAGATAAAGTTGAACCCAGGTATGTAAATTCAATATGTGGGTATATGAAATGGTAAAATGCATTAAGGAAAGAAAAATGCTAAATGAAGGACCATAATGGTATAGTAAACATGTTTTGAAAATGATACACGTGCCGAAACCTAATTCTTTGGACATAAGGTGACAATTACACGAAGACACGAAACTAGTATGTGGATGGTGTACCTGGCCAGTACACGTGAAGCATATGACGTTCGTGGGACCGTGATAATTGATACAGGTATGTCCGTTAGAATTAAGTAGTAGGTGGACGTGAGGGTGAAGAGAAATGTAAGACTCTCAGGAATGAAAGTATGAATGCTATGTTAGAATCCGCGAGACGGATTCGAAACATGAAAAAAGTTAAAGTATGAATGCAATGCTTGAATCCGCGAGACGGATTCAAGGGATGAAAAGCGTAAAGGCAATGTTTGAATCCGCGAGACGGATTCAAAGAATGAAAGATATGAATGCAATGCTTGAACCCGCGAGACGGATTCAAGGGATGAAATGTATGAATGAAATGATTGAATCCGCGAGACGGATTCAAGAAGGAAAGGTATGAATGAAATGTTTGAATCCGTGAGATGGATTCAAGGATGAAAGGCATGAATGGTATGTTTGAATCCGTGAGATGGATTCAAGGTATGAAAGGCATGAATGGAATGTTTGAACCCGCGAGGTGTTAGATGTGTTAGTAATCGACGCATGGGAGTCATAATGTAGGGCGGGCTACGACCCGGGCAATAAGTTAAGTATGAATAGGAAGGGTAAGTTTGGTCATGAGTACCGGAATAATGTAATGAATGTCTTTGCAAGTAAGCTTGAATGGAAAGAAGCACGAACGTGTACCTCGATGCATCTCTGTTAAGTAAGAAATGTCAGTTGGACTTGAAAGGCCAAACCGCAAGGGTGACGAAATAAGTAACTAGAGTAAAAGAATTGTATGTAAGGAATGAAGTATGGAATGTGTTATAGCATGTACGTAGGAAGTTGCAGAAGAATTATGGGTGCGTAATCACCTAGTAAAATAAATGTTGGAATGAAATGTGCACGAGCGGAAGCTCATTATAAGGATGAATGAACCATGGCCGGGTACGATTAGTACTCGTGAAGAGGTGGATCGATCTGGCTTACGGATCGTTGAGTTATGAAATGAAACCGAGGTCAGTGAAATGTTCAACTTATGCTGAATGTGTTCGAATTCGCGAAACATATTTAAGATATAAAAGACGAAACTAGTCTACATAAGAAGAAATCAATAGCTTGACCATGTATGCGTCAAACAAGTCATATAAGTAAATGTAAGGCAAATGAACAAAAGAATGATAGGAATGAAAATATCCGAATGTGCAAGTAACGTGAGGATATGTATGGTACAAAAGATTATAGAAATGTAGAATGATGTTAGCTACGGAGTTAAGCACGTAGGTATGACGATGACATAACAGTTTTGTTGTGATAACAAAACAAGAGTTAAATGTTATACAATGTGTCAATAGAATGGAATCTTAAAGGATGAGATGGAAGTACTAAACCCGTTATAAAAGGATCATATGAGTGTAAGCCTTATTATAAGTTTGAATAAGTATGTATATAAACCTGTAATAACGGGTCAAAGGAAATGAGAATGTTATGTGAAAGTATGCCATGGAAAATATAGACTCGTTAAGGGGAAAAAGCCAATTGTATGAATAATTACGAAGTGAGATAGGATGATTAATTATAATTATGATGTGACTATGAAGTCAAACATTGATGTGTGTGTGTAAGAGGAAATAAGAAAGGTTTCGGGGACGAAACCTCATTTAAGGGGGGTAGACTTGTAACGCCCCAAAATCTGAATGCTAATGTTTGTTGGATGTTATTATGTGACACGTCAGGAAATAAATAACTAGGCTATTTAACCTAGTTAAGGGTATGGTCAAAAGTCTTAAATGATTAAGGTAGTGTCAGTTATGTTTTAAAAGTAAACCCGAGGGGCTAAAATGGAACAAATGAAAGTTAAGTTATAAAATATCTAACACACACAAACACACACATACGTGTGTTCGAGAAAGAGAGCAGGAGGCTCCCATAGAGCCTCAAACCCTAGTTCCATCTTTATGCTCAAATCGGAAGGCAAGATGAAGTTCAAATCCATAACCGAGCATGGATTAATGATCTCCAACACGAGGGGATCATAAGGTATGTCGAAAATCTAAGATTGGTGATCATGTGTAAAGTGGGTTATGTTTTAATCCATGAGTTTAAGTGAAATTGAGCATTGGTATGTGTTATAATCATCATATAGAACATGGGTTATGAATGGTTTGCGTTAATTTGATGTTTAGAGGTGACACCCGTTAGTTAGGGTGAAGATGATGACTAGAATCACCTCCTATGTTCAAGTCTTGTTGAAAGATTGATGTATTATGTGGGTATGATGAATTATTGTTAGATGAAAGTATAGGAATATGATGATGTTATGTTTAATGTTCATTTGGAATGATACATGATGATTAGTAGTTGGTTTTGATGGGTTATGTATGAGTTTAGAAGAATCGTGCATGAAATAGTTGTACGTTATGCTTAAAAGGTAGTACTCACATCAAGTGTATGATGAAATGTATATAGTGTCGTACGTATAGTCGATTATGATGTTACGGGTATTCGATGATACGTCGATAGTTGAGTATGGTTAATAGTTGACTTTTGAAAGTCAACTAAGTATAAGAAACATGATTTGACTCATTGTCGTAAATGTAGGTTGATGGGAAGTCGTATGGTACATGTTATAGCAATCCGTGTTAAATGTAATGACATGATGAGTTATATGAGTTTAACGTATACGGATATGATTATATGAAGTTGATTATGTATTTTAATGCTTGTTAGAAATGACTAAGGCAAGTTAAGTGTGAATTATGCGAATGATATGAATGTTACATGTACAAATGAGTATGCTAATAAGAGCGTGGTTTCGATGAAATGAAAGTATAGGAATCACGTCGCGACGGACTCAAGTAGGAGGTGTTAACGGGTCAAGATGAGGCAAGGAATCGGATACGAGCGCGGACACATAAGGTAAGTGATTTCTATAATCACTTCTTATGTTCGGATAGGTGATATGGTGTTTTAATTTACTAAACATGATGGTTGAGGTCAAATATGTGACGTAATCTTATGCCGTAAAGGATGGAATTTAAAGTTGACCAAAATGCCCTTGATGGGTATTTTGGGCAAACGATCTTAACAAGTAGTTTAGGAACAAGTTATTTGATGAGTATAATGTTTTGAGCAAGTATGGAAGTGAAGAGTATGGTCTTGGTATGTCATAAACCAATTAATGCGCAAATACCCATAATGGGTCAAATAATTGGAATGTGATAATAAGTCGATAAGGCGTAAGATAAGAATTTCGTTAATCCGGATGTGGGATTTTAAGTTTATATGATAGAATGTGAATTTACAAGCATGTAGGAAGAAACGGGAGGTTAAACGGGTAAACGGTTCAAAAGTTACGCGCGTTTTAGTGCGTACGGTCGACGAAACGAATCTGCAGGAAAATGCAATTTAGAGAGGCCGTCGCCGACGGGCAAGGGAAAGTCAGTTTTTCTCCGACGGGTTATCTTCCTGTCTACGGGGTTTTTGGCGACGGGAAAAACTACGGGCCGTCGCCGACGGGCCCTAGGGCCGTCGCCGACGACCTCCCCAAGTCTAAAAAGCTGAAATCTTGTTTCTAAGTTGATTTATGTATCATAGGCTTCGGTTTGTTATCCGTGGACTACGGCGGACCTTCCAAACATGATTTTGATGGTTCCTTAGATGTTTATGGGTTATAAAGCTAAGTCTAAGACCCATGTAAATAATGAATGATTATGTAGGAGGTACACGTGATCTAATACGTGTTTGTTAAGGTATGTACGTATGTAGATATGTATGTATGTATGTATGTATAAAGATATGTACGAGTGTATGCATGTTTGTAACGATGTAGGAAGGGTATGTACGTATGTAGATGTGTATGTACGTATGTATAAGAATATGTATGAGTGTACGCATGTATGTAAAGATGTAGGAGAGGTATGTACTATGTAGATATGTATGTATGTATGTATAAAGATATGTACGAGTGTATGCATGTTTGTAACGATGTAGGAAGTGTATGTACGTATGTAGATGTGTATGTACGTATGTATAAGAATATGTATGAGTGTACGCATGTATGTAAAGATGTAGGAGAGGTATGTACGTATGTATGTATGTATAAAGATGTGTATGAGTGTATACATGTATGTAAAGATGTAGGAAAGGTATGTATGTATGTAGTTGTGTATGTAGGTATGTATAAAGTCATGAATGATTGTATGCACATATGTAAAGTTGTAGGGATGGTAGGTACGTATGTAGATGTGTATGTATGTATGTATGTATGTATGTAAGTACATATGTAGGCATGAATTTGACACGTTGAGCGTTAACGTTATTAATGGTGTACCTTGAGAATGAAAAGTAATGCAGGTACGTTATTGAAGCCTCACCAGGAAATGGATACGCAGATGAGATGCTTAAAGTTTCTTAAAGATCGAAATGGGAAGTGTACGCGAATGATCTTGGTTATATAATGTGTGCTAATGTTTTGAATGTATGTGGTGAGTGCAGGTTGTACGGATCACGGGCGATTATCACAAGGAATAGAGGTCGAAGATCGAGTCACTAGAGAGATTGTGCGGGGACGTGGAATGTAAAATGTAGAAAACATAAGCTATGTTTTAAATTAATAGATAAGAGGATGACGGATTTATGAATAAGAGTTATGTTAAAGTTAAAGTTTAAATAAGTTGGGGTATTTATAAAGAAAGAAATTTTATGGTTCGTGTTTCCGCTGCGACTTTTGCCATGTACGAATTAGGGTCTTACACGAGGAGGCATTCTAAAAGAGGAAAACATGAAAGGAAACGAGTGAGATGATTGGATGAAGAGAACGAGATGAAACAAAATCAACAAATGCAAAGATGGTGGTCATCTGTTTGTTACCACAAGGTAAACAAACGACACATTGACTAATCAAAGCAAATGGGTCAAAAATAATGTATCGCGAAGACATGCTCGCCTATAAGTGAACACTCACCCCAAGAGTTCCCAGGTAAGAGTGACTGGTCCGATTATGTGGATTTGTACGAACATTCTAGCCTTAGACAGAAAACCCAGGGTACAGGCATTCACTCTTCCAGTTTGCACGTGTTCACACTATTTAGAACCCAAAACTTTGACGAGATTTTTGAAAATTTGAAAGGCACAAGGCCAAAAAATCAAACTGGAAGGGTTCAAAACCTTACAACAGAGGGTTCAAAACCTAGTAATCAATCATCCAAAAAACAGATGATTGATTTTTAAAGCGGATTCGAACTTGATGTTCCCATTGTGGTTATCACCTAAGGATAGGTGAAGTGCATGTTTTAAAAATCTAACACAAGATAACTTGTGTTAGGGTCCTAGAAAGGTTATAGTCTAGGTCAAAGCATTACTAATAACCTAATTCTCTATAACCATTGGCTCTGATACCAACTCTTCTGTCACACCCCGACCACGTAAAACATCAAATCGTGGCGGAAACGTCGGGGAGTGTTGTAACAGAATTATTGTTTCACAACCATGGCATACAAAGTTATATTTTATTTATCAAACAAACGAGTTACATTGTCTTTTAAACGAAGGAAACAAAGTACACAACATCAACTAAACTAATCTTGCTTCTTTTATTGTCACTAAGGCCCGAGTCCACCCTAGTGTATCCCGATCAAACCTATGCACCTGCTCCTGAAACACATGTGAAAATAGGTACGTCAGCATAAAAATGTCTGTGAGATACATAGGTTTTGTGAAAAATAGGATTCATGACTTGGGTTTTAAAAGAAAGGTTTAATAAAAATTAGTCATGAATCTTGTTAAGTGTTTTCTTTTATAAATCATATGAAAACTTGATAAGAAAATCAGATTATATAAAAGAAAGGTGTATGGTTAATGAAATAACAAAGTAAAATGAGTTTATATAAAATAAACTGTTTTGTAAAACAATGTCTTGTGAAAAATATGTTATTTGTGTAAAATGTAATATGTCTATACTGAAATGATTTAAATAACGCTACGATATGTAATATTATACAAACACTTATATATAGGAAGTACCAGCGGCGTATCCACCATGTTTGTACCATATTACACACGCCTCGTTACTCAAACCATTTACCCAAACCAACCACCAATGTAAATTGTTCATGTATAAATCAATTGTCAAGTGTTATTGTGTAAACTGTCACACCCCGACCACGTAAAACAACAAAACGTGGCGGAATCGTCGGGGAGTGTTGTAACAGAATCATTGTTTCATAACACATGGAAAATTGAAATATTGTTTTATTGAATTAAAAGAGTTACAATGTCTTATCAAACAAAGAAGTATAACAGAATTAACTAGTCTTCCATCTTTTATTGTCACTAAGGCCCAAGTCCGCCTAAGTGTATCTTGATCAATCCTATGCATCATTTCCTGAAACACATGTGAAAATAGGTACGTCAGCATAAAAATGCCGGCGAGTACATATGTTTTGTAAAAATAGGATTCATGACTTATAAGTTTGGAAAAAGGTTGTTTAACTAAAGTCAGTCATGATCCTTGTAAAATGTTTTGTTTTATAAATCATTTGAAAAACGATGATATGTGGAAGAATAATGTAAGATTAAATGAATAACCAAGTAAAATGAGTTTGTATAAGATGAGTTGTTTGTAAAATAATGTCTTGTGAAAAATGTAATATGTCTAAACTGAAATGATTCAAATAACGCTACGATATGTAATACCATACAAGCACTTATATATAGGAAGTACCAGCGGCGTATCCACCATGCTTGTATCATATTACACACGCCTCGTTTACTCAAACCACTTACCCAACAAACCACCAATGTAAATTGCCCATGTCTAAACCCTTTGTCAAATGTCTTTGTGTAAACCATGTCAAAATGTTTATGTCAAATATAGTCCATGAAATGTGTATATTAATATCAAAATGTCTTTGTCAAATGTCTTTGTGTAAACCATGTCGAAATGTCTTTGTGTAAACCATGTCAAAATGTTTATGTCAAATATTGTCCATGAAATATGTATACCAATGTCAAAATGTCTATGTCAAATGTCAATTATGTAATGTATAAACAAAATGTCATGTATGGCAAGTGAAATATATATATATATAGGGAGGGGCTCATGCGAGAACCACCCTTATTGTGAGAACCTTGAGAACCAATGTGAACACAACCTAAAATAGCTAAAAAAAAAACCTAAAAAAAACCTAACCCCCACCCCCCCCAAAAAACCTAACCCCCCCCCACCCCCCCCCCCCCCCCCCCCCCCAAAAAAAAAAAACCTAAACCCCCCCCAAGCTAAATGCTAAAAAAAAACCTAACCCCACCCCCCCCCCCCCCCCCCCCCAAAACCTAAACCCCCCCCTCCCCCAACCCCCCAAAAACCTAAACCCCCCCCACCCACCCCCCCCCCCCCCCCAAGCTAAAATGCTAAAAACTAAACCCCCAAAAAACCTAAAAAAATCTAACTTTTTTTTTGAATTTTTTAATATTTTTTATGTTAAAATCGCTACTTTTAGAAGCAAAAAAAAAAAAATTTTAAAAAAAAATTAAATTTTTTTTTTTTTTTTTTTTGCTTCGAAAAGTAGCGATTTTTTTATAAAAAATATTAAAAAATTCAAAAAAAAAGTTTGTTGTGTGATTTTTAGCTATTTTTAGGCATTTTTTATGTGTTCACATTGGTTCTCGCGGTTCTCACAATAAAACGGCGCGTAAAATATGGTGTAAAAACGGTGCGTAAAAAACGGCTCGTAAGAAATCCGGCTAGTAAAAAAGTTTTTTGTAAAAAAAATCCTGACAAAAAAATGTTTTTTGTAAAAAAAATCATATTTTAAAAAGGTTTTAATTAAAAAAATATGATTTTAATAAAAACAGTTAATTATCAAGACAAAAAAAGTAATAAAAAAAACAATATATACAATAAGACAAAACAAGCAAATTTACTAAACTGTCCTTTTAACATTAAAATATTAAAAACATAATAAGAAAAAAAGAATTTAATATTGTTATTATAACTTTTAATCTCATTCATCCATCTCCAAAGATCAATGGTTGGAAGGTGATTCTTGTGGTTCTCTTAACTGAGAATGGTTTTCATTTTAGCGCCCCTATATATATATAGGGAGAAAATCATGCGAGAAGCACCTCTTATTGTGAGAACCGCGAGAACCAATGTGAACACACAAAAAATGCCTAAAAATAGCTAAAAATCACACAATTTTTTTTTTTTGAAATTTTTAATATTTTTTATAAAAAAATCGCAAGTTTTCGAAGCAAAAAAAAAATATTTTTTTTTAAAGAGTTAAATGCCATTTTGGTCCCTGTGGTTTGGGCCATTTTGCCAGTTTAGTCCAAAGGTTTCATTTTTAACCTGTGGGTCCAAAAAGGTTTCACAGTTGTCATTTTAGTCCACTGGGTTAACTTCATCCATTTTTTCTGTTAACGAGAAGGGCCAATTCGGTCATTTTATATGGCTGAATTGTCCTTTTAGTTAACAGAATTACATACAAAATGACCAAATTGGCCTTCTCGTTAACAGAAAAAATGGATGAAGTTAATCAAGTGGACTAAAATGGCAACTGTGAAACCTTTTTGGATCCACAGGTTAAAAATGAAACCTTTGGACTAAACTGGCAAAATGGCCCAAACCACAGGGACTAAAATGGCATTTAACTCATTTTTAAATATATATTTTAAAAAAAAAAAATTTTGCTTCTAAAAGTAGCGATTTTAACATAAAAAATATTAAAAAATTCAAAAAAAAAATTTTTAGATTTTTTTATAGATTTTTTTGAGGGTTTAGTTTTTAGCATTTTAGCTTGGGGGGGGGGGGGGGGGGGGCGGGGGTGGGGTTAGGTTTTTTTTAGCATTTAGCTTGGGGGGGGGTTAGGTTTTTTTTTTTGGGGGGGGGGGGGTGTTAGGTTTTTTTTTTTTTTTGGGGGGGGGGGGGGGGTGGGGGGTTAGGTTTTTTTTAGCTATTTTAGGTTGTGTTCACATTGGTTCTCAAGGTTCTCACAATAAGGGTGGTTCTCGCATGAGCCCCCTAACAATCTGTTGAAGTAAAACATGGTTTAAATCAACGTTATGCTTTTGTGGAAATGCATGCTATACTGAATACAAACATTTATGCGGTGTTGTGAAAATGCATACATCCAAGCCTTGAGACTGTGGTGATAAACCTTTAAACAAATTAAAGGTTCATCTGAGTTATGTATTCGAATTCGGTCATTCCTTCCATCCAAACATACCTAGGATGTCAGGAACGGGAGTTGTCAATTCCTATGGTACCACTACCTACTAACGAGCGGCGTGATCAATGTTAATGAATGTATTTTTGTCCCATTTAAGCAAACCAAATGTCATACCAAAATGTAAGCATGTGAAAAACAATGCACTAAGTATGTAATCAAATGTACACACATAGCGTGAAATGTCATGTAAAATAATGTACTAAGTATGCACACAATGGACATACATAGCATAAAATGTAATGTGAAACGATGTACTAAGTATGATGAACATACATAGCATAAAATGTAATGTAAAATGATGTACTAAGTATGATGAACATACATAGCATGAAATGTAATGTATAACGATGTACTAAGTATGATGAACATACATAGCATAAAATGTAATGTAAAATGATGTACTAAGTATGATGAACATACATAGCATGAAATGTAATGTATAAGGATGTACTAAGTATGCACACAATGGACATACATAGCATAAAACACAATGAAATCATGTACTATAAGTGTACTATTGAACATAACAAGCATATGATATGAAAAACATGGAAAGCATGAAAGTAATAAGTAGGCACATGTGTTTCACCCCAAAATGTTTGCAAAACAGTAAAAGAGGGGTCTATGTACTCACTTGAGATTGCTCAATAGACTTTAGATAATCCACCAAGCAAAGCTAGTAGGTTACGGAATCAAACGACACCTAATATAGGTAACTTACATTAATAAACGGATCTGAACGGAGGATCGGGTAGTATGAGGGTTTGTAAACCAAATGAGTGTAGGAACTCATGTAATATGGTTTGACAAAGCCTATATACTAAAACGAAACTTATCCTAAGTGCCTTTAACCCGTTACGACCCGTTTAGGTAGCTTATGCTACTTTAACGTGTCGTTCGCGTAAAACGTGTTTGGATCGCCTAACTAGCCCTATGACAAGTAAGATATGCCTTAACATGTTTAATATTGTTGTTAAATCAGTTTAGATGTCAAAAGTTATGTTACATAGGCTTAAAATGAATTTTAGTTCAAAAAGGGTATTTTGGTAATTTACCTAAGGCATAAGAACTACTTATCATACAACTACTCAAACGATGTGACCATAAGGTATAACTTCGGAAGGTTATTCCCTATACTACTATGGTCACCTAATGTATTTGGTCGGATCCTAATGATCGACCAAATGGGTCGGCTTCGAAAGCATAAGCGATTGATTAGATCGCTTACCCTTACGACCCTAGACAAGCACAATTCTAAAAGTGACGAGCTAAACATGCTAGGACATGTTTAGTTAAGTTAGAAAACAGGTTTGGTATCAAAACAAACGGTTTTGACACCCTAGAGTAGTTTGGTTACAAAATACGCGAGAACACGCATTTTGCCCGAAAACTACGGACTCGTCACTGAGCCTAGATAACGTGGTAATCAGTAGGTATAGTCACTAGGGACTATAACCATCGTGATTACGCTCACGTTATGAAGTTCAAACGAACTTCGCATTGACCATAAACTGGTCAATGCAGAAAGTCAAACACAGTTTGACTTTAACGCTAAAACGAACGATAAACGCGAAAGAATACTTACAGAAGGGTCCCCGCAAGATTCGAACCCGATTCACTCTCAGGTAGGAAGCATATAAACTTCCACTTAGAGAGCTTTGAATCAGATTTCAAATGTGAGGGAAATGAGCAAACATGGGGGGGGGGGTATTTATAGGAAATGTAGAGCCGTTAGGATCGTTCATCGAAAAACGTGCCTCGATCTCAACCGTCCAAGTGTGCCCCTAGTTTTACTAAACCATTAGAACCCATAGAAATGGCCCATGGTGTTGTAAAAACCGTTTGCAAGTGGAAAGTGATGGTATAACAGCTGGAACAGGCTGTTTGCAACAATTCT